>CM066734.1:19320000-24120000 GCA_033961575.1 Aselliscus stoliczkanus
AATCTCTCCTAGTTTGTAATTAATTCTTTTGTGACTAGCCATTTAACATCAGTCTTCCCTGGTAATCCACAACCAGGAGTTTTGTTTTGTTTTGTGATCTGGATTTGAGTAATTTTGAATTATTTTTGTGATTGCTCTTCTATGTCCATTTGGATGCTGTCCAAACAACTTCTCCAGTGAGGGGAGCAAATTAATATACTGATAGAAGATCCAACGGGAATTGAATGAGGCATGGTTGGCTTGAAACATTTTCTGTGCTGCTTGAGTTCCCTTTAATAAATGATTTTGGTGATTTTATGATTGATCTTTTTCAAAAAAAATCAATATATTGAGCTGCCATTGATAGGAATAGCACACCCGTGTTTCAATGTTTGGTTTAGGTCTAGTGGTAATTAAACTTTGCAATGCATTACAGTTGTCCCTTCACTATTTCATTGGACACCTTCGGATTGAAGTAGGTGCCGCTTTTGCACTCGATTTTACTTTCTTTTACACTTCATTAAAAATGATTGTCATTACGTTGTATACTTACCTCTCTGGACAAGGATTTAAAAATGCTGGAACTCCTTAAATCAACTAGCTATTGAAGCCCAGATTACTGGGGGACCTAAAGATTGATGAAGTCAAAGATATTTATAGTTCAGAACTGTAACTGTTTTCAGATCAAGAATTGAGCCATGACTTTCATAAATCTCCCAGCAGCTCAAGCCTTATCATGCAGTTTTTCCAACTATTGGTCAATTATAGTGTTGGATTCTCACCTGGTGGTAATGTCGCTGGTGACAGGGTCATTCTTATTTGTTAATGAATTCCTGAATTTCTGAAATGAAGTGGTTAGGATCACACAGTTGACTATTGATTTTTCTCCCTGCAATGCTGAATTATCAACACCACATTCAAGCTAGGTTAAAGAAAGCTGATAGGTTATATATTCCTTTACCTTGTTACATAATTCACATCTTCTCCCTCCATTGGTCGGGTATTCTTATTGTGTCACCTCCGAATTTATCCACTCACCATAATTTAGTTCTAAAGCGGCTGCTATCCTTTGAGCATTCATTCTCATAATTTATCTGTTCTCTCCATCCCTCCTTCGACAAATAATTGGGTTGTCGGAAAAGTCATGACGTATTTTTTCTGTTTTTGTTGCAAAAATGCGTCTTGACTTTTCCGACAACCCAATAATTCTGAAAGCGTCCATTGAGCATCTTTGTGAGCCAGACACTGATTTAGTCTCTAGGGATAAAGAGCCAATGAAAGATACAATGATCTTTCTTGATGTGGTTCCCATTCCAAAGGGGTGAGACAATGAATAGTAGAAATAAGTAAAATATACAGCACGTTAGTTGGTGATGAGTGCCATACAGGAAAATAAAGATGGAAAATGGAGTGTTGGTGGGCAATTGAGATTTTAAATCAGGAGGCTAGGGAAAGTCCTGACTGAGCAGCTAGCCTCTGAGCACAGACGTAAAGGAGGTGAGAAGGCACTGTCAGGGGAGGAGTGTCTAAACAGAAAAAGCACCAGAGGGAAACATCTAGAAGAGGAAGGATGCTTAGCATGGTCAAGGGACAACAAGGACACCAGAGGGGTCGAAGTGGAAGACCCAACAGGTAGAGGAAAAGAGGACGAGGTCAAATACGGAGTAACAGGAGTACAGGCCATGTAGGGTTCTGTGGGGCACCCCAGGGGCATTTTGGCTTTTACTGTCAGGGAGATGGAAAGCCCCTGCAGTTCTGAGGAGAGCAATGACATGATCTGATTTACATAAGAACAGATTTACAGATTGACTCTGGCTGCTGTGTGGAAACGAGATGGACAGGGATTTGATTGGAAGCAGGGAGACCAATTAGGAGGTTGTTGCAATAATCCATGCAGGCGATGCTGGTGGTTTGGGGCAGAGTGGAGGCTGGGAGAAGGAGAGTATATTTGTAGAGTAGCTGTCATAGAATTTGTTGATAGATTGGATGTGGGCTGTAAAAGAAAGCAACAAGTCAAGGGTGGCCTAAATTTTTTGGCCCAAGCAACTGCAAGTGTGAAGTTCCTATGAAGAGATATGGGGAAGACTGGAGAAGTGCAGGTCTGGTAGAAGATCAGACGCTTGAGACAAGGCCTCTTTGTTTCTCCCCCTGTCAATAACTGAGGCCATTCTCAGGCGTTCCTAAATCCCAATGCATGCTCGCGCACGCGCGGGCGCGCGCACACACACGCACACATACACACAGACACACGCACGGGCGCGCACACACGCACACACACACAGACACCCGCACACGCGCACACACACGCACACAGACAGACGCACGCGCGCGCACACACACACAGACACACGCATGTGCGCGCACACGCACACACACACTCTCTCACTCCCTCGTTTCCCACTGAAAGTAGCTGGCAGGCTCCCAGTGTTAGTCTCATTCAGTCCTGAACAAAGGGACTGGGAGAGCGGAGAAGATAAGTGTAGAGACAGAGCTGCCTTTTTAACATTTGAATTTTGGATGAAGCCCTGGCGGGCCAGGGACTTGAAGAAATGTATAAATTATATAACACCTCATGTTGCATTTTAAAGTAATGTAATAGCCCAAGGAATGAAATAAAAAATAAACTTGAGCCGTAGCTGTTCTGATGTGTTGGTATGTATTTTCCTCTTTCATGTCAGAGTTGAGATCTCAAGCTGGAAGCCATTCCTTTTGGGTGTCACATTTCTGAATTACTTTATGCCATTCCTAATCTCTGGGACCCTGTTCTGCTTGGCCTTATGTCTTGTTCCCAGACCTGTTGGGAAGGGACCACATTTGCTTGTTCCCTGCTATATCCTTAGAAAAACATCTGCTGAATTTGTTGAATGAATGGGGCCCAGATTCTATGATATGACTTTTGCCTTAAAAAGTTTTCTGGTTAAAACAGATAATCCTGTCATTTGTAATTGGGTTTCCTTTGCATAAGAGTTTCATGTTGAGATTGGGCTTCACTGGGAAGGAGTTCATTGAGATACAGGTAGATGAGCTCTTTGAATGATAACAAAGAAATACTGTGTTACAAAATTTTCAAGCTGTAAAGCAAGTAAATCTTTAAGATTCAGAACTCTTAGAGGTGCTAGCATGTCAGTGGTTTGGTAAACTCCACTTTATCTGGTCATGCTTACATGGTTTTGGTGGAGGCTCAGCATAAGATGTTGATTTAAGGAAAATGTAACTAAATAATAGTACAAGAGGGTCATAGTTATAGGAAAAATTGTGAAGGTTGGGATGTAAATGTAAGTATGGGAAACAGTTTTAATCTAAACATGCAGTTGATTCTTGCAAGTTTCTTGTACATGTCTGTTCAGTGCCGTCCAATGTATCATGTGTATATTGAGGACGAGATTTTTGTATGTCACAAGGTCTCATTCAGACAATTGGGATTTCTGAGAGGTCTACACTGCATCAGTAGCATACATTTCTACTGAATCTGTCTAATAATTGCAAGAAATATAATGCATCGACCTCGAACTTGCAATTACCCTGGTCTGCTTCTCAAGCAGGTTTTGTTTGTTGTTTTATTACTATTATTAATAATAATTAGGTAGCACAGACACAAATAATTTTAAATATTATCTCCTTTGGCTCATAGAAATGAAGAAAAGGAGAATCAATTTATGTGAAAAAGAGAATAGACAAAACAGCTGATTTATGTCCCCACTCCAAGCTGGCCCTTGGGGACCAGGTGAGATCAAATAAGACCCAACCAGTTTGCTTTTGCAGGGAGTTTTAGGTGTAAAAATTTCCTCTTTCATATTAAGGAAAAGAGTCAATTCGATGAAGGAATTGCTAACACTGGGACTTAAGAAACAAATAATTAAAACAAATCTTATTGGAGTTGATAAATATATATTTTTAGTCCAGGAATCTAAGAATTAATTTTTCTCTGTTGCCTGCTACTTAACCATGTGACAGATTTCAGCATTCCCTTAATTATAGACAAATGCCCTAAATCAGGCAGTGTCCACAGACCTGCAACCAGGCAGAGTTTCACACAGCAGTATCTGAAGGAACAACCCTATTTCCATGCAGGCCACAGGCTGGAATGTAATTAGTGATGGGCAGAGGTAAGACACAACAGGTGAGCCCTGGTGGCTGTGGCGGTATCCCCAACCTGGTAGCCTCCAGAGATGAAGCTCTCCAGCCCATGTGGTTGAGACCGAAGCGATGTCATGCTTAGGGTGTGGGACCCTTGGTGGGCTTTCAACACACAGTTCCTGCAGAGAAATGTCTATTGTAATTACATAAGCAAGTTGATTTCATTAAACAATTTTTTACTTTAAAAATGTTTATGTCACATAAGCTCCTTGTCACAATTTCCAGCAGCCATTACTCAGGGCTCAGACTCTTTGAACTTTGTACGGTGTTTACCACTGATGGTGACACTTGGCATTCTCAGCTGTTTTTCTGTGGTGCTAGAACGCGGGCTCACCTTTCTCTTTGCCGCTCCTGGCTCTGTCAGTGCTGACTGTTCTTCTCTTATGAAGTGTGGTCATGTGATTGTTGCCTGTCTTCCCTTTGTGACTTCTCCTCATCCTTTCTCTTTTCTCCTTCCTCTCCCGATCTTCATCTCCTTTGTCCCCTTCTCTGTTATCTGACCAACTGTCATGTCTATTTGGAAGATTCCTGAATCCACATCACCAGCCCATGCTTCTCACTCACAGTGCGAGTCAGAATCTTCTCAAGATACTCTGTGAATACTTCAAACTCAACCTGTTCAAATTAAACACACTCCTCCCTCAATTTCTGTGAATAATACGGGTCTCTGACTAGTCACCCAGAGTCAAGTCTCTGGGGCCATCTTGACTCCTCCCTTTCCCTGTCTTTTGCATCCCACCATTGGTTGAGCCTTGTACTCATATCACCACATCCTCATCTTTGTCACTGAGGCCACTCAGTCCAGCTGCTACTGGCTGACACTTCGACAATTAGAATAGCCTCTCACTTCTAATCAATTGAAGACACTACTTGTTGGAGTCATTTCCAAAACACAGCTGTTCCTGATATTCAAAATATGCACTGTTTATAAAAGAAAACCTCGGTTCCTAAGGATGGCATTCAAGGCCCTTTCTGGTTGACTTCAGGTTCTATTTCACCACCACTCTTTATGCACACACACCCAGTGCTACAGCCAACTCTCAGGCCTGGGGTGTGTTTCCTTACCAACCTGTCTTTGATGACGTGTCCCCTTTGGTTTGATGAGTCTTTCTTTCAATTTCTGTTATATTGTTATATTTACATTTGTAAACATCTATTTTTCTTAACATACAAGTTTTAAATCATGAAAGTAACCTCGTAGCAATGTTGGAAGACAATAGAAAAATATTAGGGAGGAACTGGGCCCACTGAGTGGCACGGTGGTTAAGCGCTGGTTTGGGAGGCCGGCGGCCTCGGTTCGGGTCCCACATGTGCGGGCCAGTGACACTGCCTTCAAAAAAAAAAATATTAGGGAGGAACTGAATTCTTGCATAATGACATCACTCAGATGTAAGAACTATTATATAATTTAAATATATTTTAATATGTATACATGCAAATGTATACATATACATGCAAATTTTGTGGTATCAATAAACTCCGCATAGACAGGTTTTACATCAGTTCTTTTCCCTTAATATTACATTGTGTGTATTTCTGAAGCATTGAGAACACATGTACTAACATCTACAAAATATTATAGCATGGATGTACTGTAATTTATTCAAAATCTTCTGGTTTGTGTAGTAAATAATTTTAAGGAGGTATGTTTTTTTCTTCTCTGAGTGTTTAGAATGATTATCCCTATACTGTTTTTTTTTTTTCTTTTTAGGACACATAGTTCCTCTCCTCCCTCCTTCCTTCCCTTCTCTCTTTTTCCTTTTATCTCCTTTGGAATGAAGAGGGTTAGATTTAGGTTAGGTGTTTGGTAGCAGAGTAGGTGGCTTCTCCATGGAGCCACCCTCTTGGCTTGAGCGCTTATAGCATCTTCCCAGACCTATGGTTGGGCTATTGGTGCTGTGCGAAGCTTCCAGCCCTACGTCTAGCACTGTTTTGTTGGATTAATGGGATGCTCTTCTATTCCCACTATTTGTCTCTCTGCTAGACTAGATGGACAAAGTACATGAAAATCCACAGCCCAATGGTCCCTGCTAGAGGGCTGTCCTCCGAAATCCACTGCACAAGCCTCCCAAAAGCATTTTGCTTTTGGGGATCATACCTTCTTCTAGGGAGTAATTTATTTCCTAAATGTCCCTTTTCATATCCTCCCTTTTTGGTTTGGGGAGTTAGTTTCTGTGGAAAGCTGTAGGAGGTAGAGGCCCACTTCTGACTCTCGGCGGTTGCACTATGGAAGGAGGCTCCTAGGACTTTCGCTGGAACATGGGGAACGCTCCGAGTCAGACAGAGAAGAGTAAAGCGTGCTCTGAGCTTCCCTGAAGTTGACTGCCCCATTTCAGGCAGTCAACTATATTCTGCTCCAGGGTGATCCCCAGTTCAGCTTCACTGGTGACCAGTGGAAATCCTTCCAGGGTTCTTTATCAGAGGACGGTCTGCCTTAAATTCTATCTTTTTCTGTGTTAATATGTATATTTCAGTTGTGAGACTTCATAAAAAACCATAAATACATGTGAGCTGTAAGCATCCATCAAGGAGGTCTCTACCTAGTCCAAGAGGCCCATCGACAGAGGCTCCTCCATGACACTGGTCCTTATGTCCAAGGGATCGTGGCACCGTCTTGCTCCCTGTGTTCTTGTAGCACTTGTATTATTCTGCTCTCAAAGTATTTATCCCATGTGACATGATCTGTGAATATTTCACCCCCATTGCCAGTCTTAAGTTCCTTAAGGTTAGGGAAATGCCTTTTACCCCCCACTTTCCCAACAGAAACCTGGTACTATGGGTCAAGTGGAAATAAAACATGAGTGTTCACTGCTCTAGATCATGTGCATAATATTTACTTGTGCCATTTTATTCTGCCATTATACTCCAGTTAATTGCATACATGCATGCAGATCTTTTAAGTTTTAATGACACATTAAAATGTAGGATTTGCATATACAAGTGTTTATCAATGACAAGTTCATAATCCATCTAGCCAATCAAGGAGGTATCTGCCATTATCCCGCTGATAGTTGAGAGAACTGAGCTTTGTAGGGCTTATGTAATTTATCCAGACTCACACAACTGGTAGCCAAATTCAGATCAAACCAATTGTAAAGCCTCTTTGCAATCCTCCCACACCTCTTTTTTTTGGAAATATATGCTGAGATGTTCAGTTAATGTGCAAGTGAGTAAAGTGTTTATTACTCTAGGGGAGTTCCTTCTCTTTTTTAATTAATCAAGCAACCTCACTTGGAATGAGAATAGGCCAAAATCCCTTTCTTGCTTAGCACAAATAAACATGAAACAAATGCTTTTTATTTCACATTCTGAAACAGAGGGATGACGACAGAGATATTTGGATCTCATGTCACCATGCTAATTTTCTAAGTCAGAGCTGTATTTTGGTAAGCTTTTGTTAAAGAAGTTATTCACATATCTTAAAAACTCAATCTGTTAGTGGACCATATTTGAGGGAAGTTGGCACACATTCTTTGGAATGCCATGCAAGTTTCAAATCATCTGAATCATACATTTGGCATCAGCTGCTGCTGTTTTCCCCCTTGATCATTTTGCCTATAGAGGTGCTGGGTGAGACATTATTATATATGCACTCCCTAAAATACAAACTTCTCATTTAAAAACACCTGTACATATGAACCCCACTTTCTAAACTGGCATTTGAGTTTCAATTTGTATGCATTTAGGCAACTAACTAGAATATAAAAGTGCTGAGATAGAAAATGCTTTAGCCTTTGCTTAGATTCTAACGATACATTCCTGTGAGATAAGAAGTTCCTTAAGAGAAAATTCCCACTGAGCTAACTAAGTGATGGCACCGAGACCTTCTCCTCTTGCAGTGCTGCTATGGAGAGTGACCCTCTGCTCTAGGTCGCCTCCATCGCCCCTCGTCCCACTTCAGCAGCAGGAGGCACAGTTATGCCTGCACTCAGTCCTGCTTCCTACAAGCACAGATTAATGGAGTCTATTGGATTTCTCATGTACCTGAGAAAGTGAGGTGATGAAGGCTTCCTCAACTTAGAATCAGTGCTTGGAAGCCCAGGCGCTTTCTCAATATACTTTCTGTGGCTACTCCATCAGTATTTGTTTAATGAGTGTATTAGATGTGCCCTTTCATTAAGCACTTAGTTAACAGCTACTGTGTTATAGAATCTAGATCTATAAGTTGAATGAGAAAACTTGGAGTTACATAGAATCTAGTTGCTGGGAAGGGTGGATAAATGCATTCGTTGTTACTATAGCACGTGGTAGGTGTTATGATACCAGCATGGACAGGCTATTAAGGGAACAGAGGAAGGACAACTAAATCAGGCTTCTGACCAAGGGGCATTTCCCTAGTGACTGGACAAGTGGACTAAACTTTGAAGTATAAGTGAACATTTGCCAAATGAAGAAGGTCTACAGGACAGAATGAGAGGGAAAAAATTATGCTAAGAAAAATACAGGGTTAAGGAGAGGGTGACATGTGTGGGGACCACAGTTAGTTTGAATTGGCTGGAGAAAGAGGGTGTGTTAGATGCTGATGCTTGATGGAAAGGCAGGAGCCAGACCATGAAAGGTTGTGTGCTAAGTAGCTCATGGAAAGGCTGACTTGTATTGTCCTCGGCTTGGGGGCTGCTCTGAGACCAGCACCCCTCAGTGGAGGGAAAAATTGGTGTCATGACCTACTTTGCATATTAAGCCTTATCCAACCTAGACAACCACAAAGAATGGCCTGGGCATGTGCAGAAGATGAATGGATGTGTACAGTCACTAAGCAAGCAGGTTGCTTTGGTTTGCACTGGCGAATAGTGTCAGAGGAATGCAGTCACTGGGTGGCCTCCTTGGAGCAGCTATGCTCCAGAATGGCCTGTTTCGTACTGAACAGTTGGAGGGTGGGGATGGAGACTCTCCTCTGATCAAATAGGAAGCAGCAGTTCCAGAATTGAGAAGGGGTCCTATCCTACAAGCCCTCAATTTCTTGAAACGGAAGGCTTTGGGCAAGGCACAAAGGAGATAATCATTAGGAATTTCCAGAGATGGATTTATTCCTTTACGGGATTTTGCAACTGTTAGGAGCCCTCAGTTTGAAAATGCAGGTAGACCTTTGGACTTACCTTATTACTTCACTTGGTGACAGATGCCCTTGACATCTGCAGCAACGCAGATCAGATCCCTATCTGAGGTGTCTGGAGATCAGAGAGAAGGTTTCCTTCTTTGACATCACTGCGTCGCGTGCACTTTAGTACGTTCCAAAAACAGAACACATCATAAGACTCGTGTCCTACAGGAAGCCTTCTCGAAGGAATCATAGCAGGCATGCTGGTCTCACCTGCTCAGAGATGGAAGAGCCTGAACCAGATACATGGGACAGAATAGGGGCTTTGCAGTAGAACCAGTCTGCAGTCAAATCCCAAATCATCTCATCTCTAGACACGTGATCCCAGGCAACTTGCTTTATCTCTCTTAGCCCAGTTTTCACACAGGTAACATGGATACACTGCCTACTTCATAGTTAATGATATGTCAAGTGCTAGACCTCATAAAATATGTGCTCTGTTGATATTCATTTTTTTCTCATTGCAAAAACTTCACAATTTCTGTGTTGGGGAAATGTTCATTATTTCTCATAAGTTTGCACATCAAATACAATATTTATTGATCTGCAACGAAGCAACCCTGATTTTCTAGGGAAGTGTCACTTTCAAATGATTTGTCCTGTCTCATATATCTTGACTTTTTAAATTAGAAAATATGGCCAAACCTGACAGTTATTTTCTTTAAAACTGGGCAGGAACCTGATTTCCAGCAATGCATATGATATTTTTACAGAAAAAGTTCATCTGTTGTGTGTATATGCAGTTGGCGTCTATAAAAATAAGGATAACCAGAGGATTTTCCTTTTCCTAAGATCACTATATGAAGCAGAACTGTTCATGGTTATACAAAAGTAAAACTGGGGAATTGGTTCATAGAGGCCAGACACCATACCTATGACCTCATTGCCACTTATCCTTCATGCCCTGAGAGAAGCGTTCTGCCTTCCCTACGTTAATGGGCGAATCACTCCTTTTATGCTGACCTTCCAGGACGCATCATGATTTTCATCAGCATTGATCAGTTTAGAATAATTTTGTGATGTCTCCGTGTGCCACTGTCCAGTGGCTTTTTACAAAAAAAACCAATGTAGTTAGTTGTACTTTGAGCTTTAAGGCCAGGTTTTGTCATCATGACATGTAGAAATCTATATTGTACAGGCTTTCAAACAAGTGTGTTCCGATGTCTGGAGTCTTTGTAGAGATTCAGCACTGGAATCTGGATGCCCCTTCTGGGTTGTGGTGGGTGGCACAGGTCACCACACAGAATAAGAAGGCTGCAAGGGGCCTGCATATAGGGCTCTGAAGTGGCTTTGTTATTGCTCTTTTTTGAGCACTGTGGCATAACTAGAGACTACTACAAAACTAGAAGAGTCAATCTGGCAGCATCAAGCCGCAGGGGCCAGTTCTTATTCAAGAAGCTGAAAAGACCAGAGAGAAGGATCCCAGTTTGGGTTAGATGGGGAGAAACAGCAGCTCAGAGGTTGAATCAGACTGATTCCTGGTGAGGCAGTTTGATATAATTTCTTGGTGACTGAACAAACTGATAGTCTGTGCATTTAGGCCTGCTGACGGGATGACACCATAATCCACCCCTTCATTCTTTTTTATTATAGTAAGCATTCTTCCTGGTGGTGTTTGGATGGAAGGAAAGAAAGTGACTCATGTATGAAATAATAGGCAATGATTTCACACTCCTTTATTAGATGAACAAGTCAGTGTGATGTGCTGGGATGGAGAACCTGTGTTCTAGTCTTAGTTTCACCACTAAGAAGCAGTGTAACACAGTCCAAGTCACTTAGTTACCTTGTCACTTGGGAAATGATCCCTAAGGCTCTTCCATATCAATGCTGTCATGACTTGAGAAGTAAGAGAAGAGAACAGAATTGGAGAGGTTTTGTTAGAAGGATGGAGACGACCGGGGACGAAAGCAGACAGGAAAGAAGTGACCAAAAGAATGATATTGAAAAGAATGATTGCCTTGAAGTTAATGCAGCAAGAAGTTGATAGAAACAAAAAGTGTTGAATTCAAAAGGAGGTGATCAATAAACAAAAGGATTATGATTATATTTGCAGTTATTTTCAGGTTATTAGTAACTCTCCTGATGGACCTTTAAAAATAAGGGATATGATTGATCATTTTTATGCTTGTAGACCTGAACTTTTTAAATTTGGTATACGTTTGTGGGTGAGGGGTGGGGAAACGATGATAGGGTGTGTCACCTGGAGGACCAGGTTGTATGGAGGGCACTCCCAGCTCTTGTAAAATAGTCAGGAACCCAGTCCTATAGGGAGGGGCCAATCAAGACCCAATTGGTGCTTCCTCATTAAAATGTATTTAGGGGCTGGCCGAGGGGTACAGTGGTTAAGCGCTGGCTTAGGAAGCCAGTGGCCCCCGTTTGCGTCCCGCATATCAGGGCCAGTGACACTGCCCTCAAAAAACAAACAAACAAACAAACAAACAAAAAACAAAAATAAAATGTATTCAGAGGAGTTCTAATATACTGTTTCAAGCACTGACTTTGGAGCTAAACTTCTTGGGTTTGAAACCTGGCTCTGCCACTATTAGCTGTGTGACCTTAGAAGGCTACTTAACCTCTCTGTGATCCAGCTTCCTCAAATGTAAAATGGAGGTGATAATAATTCTCCTTTGGAGAGTAATCATGAAGATGAAATAAGTAAATGTAAAATACTTAGGACAGACTTCTAAAAGGCAGTAGACATACTTTTTCTTATTGGATCTTTTAAGTACAATTAAAACTCCTGGACACTATATATCAATAAATATCAGAAGACTATGAAAGGGGGAGAAAAAAAGGCAAACTGTCCAGGGACTTTGAGATGAGAAATGGGGCAGTAATGGATTCTCTGGGTTTTCTTTTTGCTGTATACTACAGACTTGGAGTAGAAGAAGCCAGCAACTCAGAAATGCCAAAGCTCACAGCCAAAAAATAAATAGAATGGGTTCAATAGAAGCCTGATCTCTATGTTTGTGTAGAAAATCTGAAGGGATCTATGAAAAACTCCTAGAACTATTAAGTAAGTTCAGCAAGGTCACAAGGTACATGACACACATCCAAAAATCAATCATGTTTCTACATCATAGCAATGAAAATGAGGACGCCAAAATTACAAATGCAATACTGGGCCGGCCGAGTGGCGTGGTGGTTAAGCGCTGGCTCGGGAAGCCAGCAACCCTGGTTCGGGTCCCACATATGAGGGCCAGTGACACTGCCCTCAAAAAAAAAAAAAAGAAAAAAGAGAAAAGCAAAAAAATGCAATACCATTTACGATTGCTAAAGTCAAAAATGAAATATTAGGTTGTGAATCTAACAAAACCTATTTAAGACTTGAATACTGAAAACTATCCAATGCTGACCAAATAAATCAAAGAAAAGAACATTTGATTTATTTGAGAGACATACTGTGTTCATGAATTGGAAGACTCAGCATAGTAATGATGTCAATCCTCCCCAAATTGATATACAGGTTTAACCCAATTCCTATCAAAAAGCCAGCAAGACATTTTGCAGATGTAGAAAAGAATACTCTAAAATTTAAATGATAAGGCAGAGGAATTAAAATAGCTAAAACATTTTCAGAAAACAATAAAGTTGGATGAATCGGTCTTCTCAGTTTCAAGACTTACATAGCTATAAAAAACAAGACTGTATGCTATTGGCAGAGGGATGTATACCTAGATCAATGAAAGAGAATAAGAGGAACCAGAAATAGATCCACACAAATATGATCAATTGATTTTTGACAAAAGTGCACGAGAAATCTGATGGAAGAAAGATATCATTTTCAACAAATGATGCTGGGGCAATTAGACATTCATAAGCAAAAATGGACCTAAATGTCTTATCTTTCTCACATCTTATACAAAAACTAAATGTGAGTGGATCATAAACTTAAATATAAACTGTAAAACTATAAAAATATTCTGGAAAACAGGAGAAAATCTTTGGGATATACAGTTACAATAAATCATTTCAATATTTGATATCAAAAGCATAATCCATAAAAGGAAAAATTGGTAAAATGGACATCATCGGTATAAAAAAATTTGCTCTCTGAAATACCCAGTTAAGAGGATACCCTGTTAAGAGCAATACTGGCTGTAATATGGTACAAGTTGGTACCATTGGGAGAGATTGGCTAAAAGGTACAAGGGATCTCTCTGAATTATTTCTCACAACTGTAGGTCAGTCTACAGTTATCTCAAAATAAAATTTTTAATATCAAAAATACCTAGGATATAGATATGTGACACATAGCTCAATAAATATTTGTTATTATTATCTTAAATAAAAGACCATTTTTCCCCTACAACTTCAGCACTGTGTTTATGCAGCATACATTTGGTTTTTATGTCCCCCCTCAAAAAATATAGAAATAGGAAGAAAATACGAACCAACACCCAATCTTCCCTGTAATGGGGCCCTGCCCTTCCCCCTGAGCCCCAAATGGAGCTCTCTGAGTTTTCCTGGATATTGAAGGAAGTTACATTTTTGTTCCAATTCTCTTCCGTATTCTCCAGTGTTTTCTTTTTTTTTTTTATAAAGACTTTATTGGGGAAATCGGGGGAGGGGAACAATGTTGGGGAATAGGGGAAGGGGAACAGACAAGTTGTTGTCCTTCAGTCTTAGTTGTGGAGGGTGCAGCTAGCCCAGCTCCAAGTCGAATTGCCATCCGGCCACCCATCAGCAGCTCACAGCCGCCCAGCTCAAGATGCTGTGTTCAATCTTAGTTGCGGGTGAACGTAGCCACCATCCCATGTGGGAGTCAAACCGGCAACCTTGTTGTTAGGAGCACGTGCTCTCACCAGCTGAGCCGTCCTACCACCTGTTGGCAGCTCAGCGACAGCTCAGCTCAGGCACAGCTCACTGGTCCATGTGGGAATTGAACTGGTGACCCTGTTGCCCAGAGCTCATGCTCTTAACTAAGTGAGCCACTCGACTGGCCCCTCAAGTGTTTTTCTGTGATCAGCTATATTATAGAGAAGTCCTGAGATCTTGCTGCCTTCCATATTGCCCATGGTTTCTTACGGTCTTCATTGGGAAGGAACCACCTGGAGTGGGCACTAATTGTGTCCCACTATGGGGACAGTGTGTATATTGGTGGAGGCCTCCAGGTGAATAGCTGTGGGTATGTGTTCTTTTTATGGTGGAGGAAAAGGGAGTGCTGCTCCTATTTTTTTTCTCAGAAAATAAGGAGATTGGAAACAGGAAACATAGCTCCATTGTCAATAGAAAAAGAAGGCATCTACTATCCCAAACCAAGTGTATGAGGAAGGGTGGACATTTGCACTAAAAGTCAAGGATCAGTGTGCAGAGACACTGAGCCAGGATGCCCCAAATCACAATTTATAGACAAGTCAACAGAGCACACGTCTTCAAAGTAGGTGGCGTAAACTGAGGGGCAAAAAACTATCCACTGTGGGGAATAGTGGTGATGAGGTACGTGGGTTGGTGAAGGAAGGATGAATAGTGAGTGTAAGAGAGTGAGAAATAACACAGACATACTGTGGTTGGGAGCTGGATGGGTGAGTGAGGGTCTGCACTGTGGCAGCCTGACAGCCACTGAAAGAACCCTCACCTAGCCCCGGGTCACAGAAAACTTCTCCAACAACCTGTAAATACCTGCCCCAGGAAGAACTCACATTGTTCAAAGACAAGTGGTAAATTATGGGGGAGAAGTGGCGGGGGCGGGGGCGGAAGGAGAAGAACCAATAACAGGTTCTGTACAAAAGTAACAGAAAAGATTGGAAAAAACAAATAAAAATGGCAGATGAAGAGTGTGCACCTAAAAATTGTTCCCTAAACAGAATGATATTTGTATTTTTTTAAAGAAAGCAATAACTTCCATAAAGAATAACTTAAGCCATGCATAAAAGGGGTCATGGAAGTTGTGGTGAGGTAGTGGAAGAAGGTGAAAAATGAGTTGGTCAAGATCAAGAAGTAAGTGAAAGAAGAAAAGAAAAAACCTTTTCAAACATGAAGTCTTACTTGAAAGGAACACAAAGGAAATTAGAGATTATTGAAAACATGGTAGGTACAAGATGAATAAGTCTTAGAGTTCTTCTGTACAGCATAGTACCTACAGTTCACTATACTGTACTGTGCTATACTGTACTATACTGTACTTAAATTTTTGCTAATAAGGTAGATCTTAGGTGTTTTCATCATAAAAATAATTTAAAAAGAGGGCAGTAAGAAATTTGGAGGTAATGGATATGTTTATATCATAGATTGTGGTGATGGTTTCATGTTTGTACAGTTATCTCCAAATTCACAGGTTGTATACCTTAAATGTGTACAGCTATTTTCATGTCAACCATACCTCAATAAAGTGGTTTAAAAAATATGGTTAGAAATAAGAATGTGACAGCATTGACAAAAGTAAGCAAAATGAAGACATGAGCAAAGAGTTAAAATGATTTTAAAAGAAGGTAAATATGGATGATGAACAAAGTGAATCAACATACACACATTTGCTATTCCTGAAAAAGAAAATAAAAAATGAAATGTAAAGATGCAGTTCAAGAAAACTTTTCATAAGGAAAAGAAGTGTTGAAGCAGCATTCAAGTGCCAAGAAATGCTGACATATAGTAATTAAAGTAGATATGTATCCTGGTAAATTTACTACACCTTAAAATTGAAAACGAATAATTCTGGGAGGATCACAAGATGAAAAAGCTGCATAGATGGTTCCATAAAATTATCCACAACAGAAATAGAAGAAACTGGATCACTGCCCTATACTGTTCTTTTCAGCTCCCACAAATTGCAGCAGTGTTGATAATAGCAAAAGAATCAAGACAACTGAAATGTCTGTCAATAGGGAACTACTGAAATAAGTTTTAATATTAAATTATAGAAAATGGCACAATAGACGCTGTGCTAACTGCCTCCCAGGATCACACCAAAATTACAAACAAATTATACAGCATTCAACCCTGGAGGTCCCCAGAACACTGGATGAACAGAACCACTAAATGAAGAACTTAAAGAGGAGGCCATGTCGGGTCTGGTAGGACAGACGAGAGACGAGAGAGGGTGAACCCCGTGAGGGAAGCCCCAGCCATGGGAAGCTTGTCTGGTTGAGGGAGAGACCCTCCGGCCGCACTCCATGCTCACCAGCCCAGAGTTCCTTTGTCGGGAAGAGGAGTTCTAAGATAGCCGGCAGTAAATTAGTGAGGACTCTCTGCTCAGCTCGGTGAGGCTGAGAGCGGCTGGAGAATCAGTGGGGCCTGTGCCTGGGCTTGCTCGCCGGTGAGCACTTACCTGGTTCCTGGTGGAGGGAGTGGCTGTGTGAGCCGGACCCGGGAGCCTGCGGGGACGGACTGAACTGATCACCTTTGATGCAAAAGCTGGAGGTTTTTGGACTATGGTTCCCGTGATGTGGAGCCTGCACGCGAGTGGTGCAGGGAGGACGCCATTTTGTCAGGGTTGGGCCCTCCCACGAAGGATCAGGTCCGAGACCTCATTGGTCTGGTGGAATTGGCGCAGAAGTACGTGTGTGCATGCATGCGGCCTTGGATCCCCACCCTCTGCCCGGCTTACTGTGTTGCCAGGGAAACCCTGGGCAGGTGCCCTCCGGCTCCAACAGGCTGTTCACTGAGACACGGAAGTGCGCAAGCCGCCTTGGGTCCCCGCTCTCCATACTGCCCTTACAGAGTTGCCAGGCTGGTGATTGGTTGTCGGGCTGCTCGGCCTGATCTGCGAGCGGCTGATCGGGACAGGCTGAGACTGGGAGTTTTCCTGGGAGTGTTGGGCCGTGAGCTGTGTGCCTGCGTGATCCAGCCAGGGCTCTCCTGGTGATCTATATATTACATCAAAGCAATCCCAGAATGGGGAAACAAAGAAACATGTCACAAGTAAAAGATCAGAAGAAACCTCTAGAAATGGAACTAAATGAAACAGAGGGAGCCAACCTTTCAGAGACAGAGTTTAGAACACTGATGATAAGAATGTTTAAGGAACTTAGTGAGGACATAAAGAAGGACAGGGAAACCATAAAAAACAACCTGTTAGAACTAAAGAATACAATAACTGAAATGAAGAACACACTCGAAGGAATCACCAGTAGAGTAGATGAAGCAGAGGAGCGGATCAGCGATTTGGAAGACAAAATAGCAGAACTCACCCAGTTGGCACAGCAAAAAGACCAAAGAATAAAAAACAATGAATATAGTTTAAGAGCCCTATGGGACAAGGTGAAACGCAACCATCTTCGACTCATAGGAATACCAGAAGGAGAAGAGAAGAAGCAAGGGGTTGAGAATGTATTTGAAAAAATGACTGAAAACTTCCTTACCCTGGTGAAGGAAATCAACATACATGCCCAGGAAGTGCAGAGGGTTCCAGACAAGCTGAACCCAAACAGGTCCACACCAAGACACATCATAGTTAAAATGGCAAAGGTTAACGACAGAGACAGAATCCTGGAGGCTGCAAGAGAAAGACAGCAGGTTACATACAAAGGAACTCCTGTTAGACTAACAGCTGACTTGTCTACAGAAACTCTGCAGGCCAGAAGGGAGTGGCAGGAGATACTCAAAGTGACACAAAATAAAGGCCTACAACCAACATTGCTCTACCCAGCATGGCTATCACTTAAAATTGAAGGAGAAATAAAGAGCTTCTCAGAAAAGAATAAGCTTAAGGAATTCATTACCACCAAGCCAGCATTGCAAGAAATGTTAAAAGCACTTTTTTTAAACAAAAGAAAGGGGTAAACAAGGTCACCCAGGGAGACCAGGAATACAAATAACAAAATGGCAATACATATGCCCCTATCAATAATCATTTTAAATGTGAATGGGCTAAATGCTGCAATCAAAAGACAGAGTGTGGCTGAGTGGATAAGAAAATAGGACACATGTATATGCTGTTTACAGATGAAATGAGATATTTCATGCAGATGGAAATGAGAAAAAAAAAAAGCTGGAGTACCAGTACTTATTTTGGACAAAATAGACTTTAAAATGACTACAATAAAAGACAAAGAAGGGCACTATAACCCTAATAAACATCTGTGCACCCAACATAGGAACTCCTAATTACATATAACAAATTTTAACAGACATAAAGACAGAGATCAACAGTAACACCATCATAGTAGGGGACTTCAACACCATTGTTATCAATGGACAGACCCTTTAGACAGAAAATCAACACAGAAAGAACAGATATAAAGGAAAAACTGATGGTTGTTGGCTGGGAGGGAGTGGGGAAGAGGGAGAGGGGGTAGGTTTTGGACAGTGTAGATGGGACTACAGTGTTGCCGCAGGGAGATTGGGGCAGTTCTGGGAATGTAATTGATAATGTTGTGAAGAGACTATTATGTTGTGTGAAATAAGTCAGTCGGAGAAGGACAGGTACCATGTGATCTCACTTGTTTGTGGAGTCTGAAGAGCTGAGTGAATGATCAAAGTAAACAGACTCATAGATGTAGAGGAAAAACTGAGGGTTGCTAGTTGGGAGGGGGGTGGGGATGGGGGCGAAGGGGAAGGGATTAGACAGCATAAATAGACAGCTACAATATTGCCACAGGGATATGAAACACAGTTCGGGGAATATAATAATGTTGTAAAACTTTTGTGGCGTGTCAGATAGTCAGTCACATGTCTTGTTAGGGAGACCACTTCATGAATGGAGTAGAGGCTTGATCACTGCACTGTACACCTGAAACTGATGTTGTATAGTATTGTATGCCAACTGTAACTGAATATGTGGATGGTCACGGGATGTGGAGTATACTGTGGAGGGGAGTCAGGGAGTTGTGATAGATATGTATGATATGGGGGGGAGTGGGGTGGCGAACTGGGGGAGGGGGGTTGTCACTTTGGGGGGTAAAGAATATAACTATTGCATTGTGTTGTACATCTGAAACTAATATAAATAAATAAATAAATAAATAAATAAATAAATAAATAAATAAAATTATAGTATATACATGCAATAGGAGATTATATAGATATTAAAAGAATACAGCAGCACAAACAGTAATAATATGCAATGATTTCCAAGATATATTTTGAGCAAAAAACTGAGATTCTGCTTTATATACATTTTAGGATAGATTTTTAAAAACTGATAACCAGTTGGGCCAGCCGAGTGGCTCAGTTGGTAAAGAGCTCACTCAAGAGTGCAAGCTGAGCTCTGAGCAACAGCAGTTCGATGCCCAGCCTGAGCTGAGCTGCCGCTGAGCTGCCAACAGGTAGAAGGATGGCTCAGCTAAAAAAAAACAAAAACCCAAAGAAACCCCCTGATAACCAAGATTGGGGGGAGGTAAAATGGATCTCTCTCTCTCTCTCTCTCTCTCTCTCTCTCTCTCTCTCTCTCACTCACTGTGTGCACATAACTATTAAGGTAATGAACTAGAAAAATAGAAACAGACTTGTTTATTCAAAGTATCTTTCTGCTAGAACCTGAAAATTCACATTAGAGTCACTCCTCACTTTTATTCACTGCCTTCCATCGTAAGATGCAAATATTCATGGATCAGGTAGAAAATTGGGAGGAAAGGACCATTATAATTTTGTCTTCAAAATACTTTTCTCAGATAAAATACTCAATAATCACTGACTGTCTGGACATTCACTGAACTAAAATGAAGCAACAGAAGAGGAGGCTAAAGACAAGCCATATTGTTGCTTGAGCACCCAGATTTTACCGTATTGTCAGTGTTGCTCCTTAAACCCATTTAGCCAAACAAAACAGGGAATTGAGAATTAGAAAGAAAATGAGTGCTTGCAACCCATTTCTTACCCTGCTTTAAGGACTGTATTTTTCCTTTTGGGCCAGAAAGATATATCTGTGCCTGTGAACAGAATCATATTAACCTTTTAGGCTTTATCAAGAGCTAAATGTACTAACGGCAAGAGTTGCCTCAAGTCAATTGTATTTAGGCTAAACCTTTTTACAGAATATTTTTGAGGTCCTGAGACTCTTCTGTGTTCTGACCCATTCTGAGCTGATCTTAAAAGTCACTTACTTCCATCATTTTCAGGTTCTTTAGAACAAATCTCACTATAACCTTTGTGTTCCCATTACCAACACAAAGCTAAGACAGAACAAAGGCTTTAAATTGGGGAAGAAATAAATACAATTGGACCCCCTCAGTATCTCACATACAACCACATCACTATTTCCCAGTCATTAGCATGGCACGTTTGGGTCATAATTTAACCTCCACAAGTCTGTATAAAGCACATAACGTAGATTCAGTGAAAGTTTCAAATGACTGAGTCCATTTGAATTATCGGTACCTTTACTAACCAACTAGATTTCTCTTTTAATGGTTTTATTTTGTTCCCTACTGTAACTCTTTGAGATATTTACATACAAGTCACAGTTAGAACTCAGTGAAAAGTAGCAGCTAAAAACATGCCACCTGGAGTGGCAGTGCCTGGGCTGTGACTGGTTGAAGGTGTGTATGCGTGATTCTCTCTCAGTGGTTGTCAAGTAGGGCTCTGTGAGATCATTCAAAGGACTTGATACCTTTTATGGACAGATGCCCTGCCCGCTCTTAACTCTCCTTTTCATTGGGGGCTAGATCTACCATAATTGCTATAAAGGAGAGAAAGATACTCTCCAGGGTGGCTGAGATTTCCTACCACAGAGGGTTTTAAAGAATCAAGTTAACATCTCAAATTACCATTAGATGCACATGGGAAGCCAGCATGTTCCCAAGACATCCAAGTCTAAGAATGTCTAAACAAGCATCCTGTCAGGGGTGTGTTGCAACGTAATTTTTACGGAAGCAAATGGCTCATTCTACATACCATTCCTACTAAATATTAGCTTTCCTCAGATTGAAAAATTAGGCAGTTTTATTGGCTCATAATCTGAATTCGCAATGTCTTGTCAGTCCTGGTTTAAAGCATTATTGCTGGACTGTGGTTATTGATGTGTGGCTGTGGCCGCATCTGAAGTGTCATCCTAAAAATCCACTGTTTCCCTAACTAGAGCTGAATGGAGGTCAGCTATATTCAGTATGTACGGTGAGGGATGTCTGAGAAATTGTTTTGCTGAGACAGCCCTGGCTTGACTATGGCATTTCATACCATAGGTGCACTCATAATACACTGATTGTTCTGACCCTCGCTTTTTATTTCCATCAGTAACACCGAGTAGCTACCCAGGATACTTGTCTATACAGGAGCATGTCTACTCTGCCACTTATTTGAATAATCAGTACATCTTGTACAAGGAAATGTCTTCTCAGTGTTCTGGCTGTGATATGATCTGAAAGCACACATTTAGAAGGGGAGTGATACAGGTAATTCAGTATAATTTCTCAGCTTAATATGAACCAGTGGGAAACCTAGATTTGCACTTTTCCAGAATTCATCATGAGCCTGGGAGGAAATACTGAGTATAATCACAGAGCATTTCCATGGGCTGTAACGAGGTTTTACTTGTAATATAATTGTATTCATTCTAAACCTGGAAAAGTCATAAGCAATAAACCAGTTCAATCTTTCCAATTAAAAACATTTTTTTTTTTTGAGTGCAGTGTCATTGGCCCTCATATGTGGGACCCGAACCGGGGCCGCTGGCTTCCCAAGCCAGCGCTTAACCACCGTGCCACTTGGCCAGCCCCAAAAACATTTTTATAACTTAATTTCTGTATTTTCCTCTTAAATATATTAGAGTTTACTTTTCCCTTCTCAGTCATCATGTCATAATCATATCTACATTGATTACATTGGTTTTTCTTCACCTTCAAAATCTATGTAGCTATCCATGTTAAAAAGCATAATAAATGATATTCCAAGTACAGAGTTGCTTTGAATGGCAGGATTTCTAAAAATGAACGAAATAATTCTGTTATTTGTATAGGTTTTGCCTGCTAAAAAAATCCAGGGCAAGTTTAGTTTAATCTTTGTCCAATTACACGTCTGCTTAATACAACCACCTTGATATTTTATTAATACCACTCCCCTCTTTTTACACATTCAACAAATATTTGATTGAGTAGCTACTGAGTATCAGCACCAGCTCAGATGCTAAAAATATGATGCTGAAAGAGGCATGACTACATTCTCTAGTTCTAGATAGATGTAGGAAATTACAAGAGCTATCACCCCTACTCTAACCTTGACATCAAGCCATATACTGTAGAGCATTATAGTCTTTCAAATCCACCAGAGTTGAGTATGCAAAGAAAACCAAATGAATTCAATTCCAGAAAGCGACAAGCCATTTCTGTGAGAGAAGACACCCACAGTTACTTTCATTCCTCATGGATCAGTAGAAGAGGAAATATCTACCACGGACAAAAGGATAGAGAAAAACCAACTTCTGACAGACACATGTGAGTTGGCACGAAGGATTAGAAGAATCCCAAGGAGCTCCAGACAGAGCAAATCTGCATCCATCTGCCATCTCTTTCCAGGGACATTCACCACGCACAGAGATACAATGCCAAATGATGGAATCAGAACAGGTTTGCTGTACTAATGTACTCCTGAGGTATGAGGGCCTTTTCTTAAACACACGTTAGAAGGACACTGAAGGCTAGGGGGAAAGGCAGGAGAAATGAGGCAAATCTCTCTCAGGCATTTTAGGCTTTCACCAAGGACCACAGCAGTCCTCCAAAGGCTGGAACAGAGGAAGGAAAGCTGAGAGTGATCCCATTAGAGTAATCGAGGACTTCACAGAATGGAGGCCTTTCAAAGGCTGGGGATAAGGCAATAGTGCTAAGAGAGATAGCTTGAAGAACACAAAACTGGAAAAGGAACTGGAGAAAAAAAAAAACACTCAGAAGCCAAAAAAAAAAAAGATGGAGGATGGGCTAAAAAAGCAGATTTCTCAGAGCATGGAAATTTGCTGGCTGGGATGTAAAGCAGATTAATATTTTCAGACATGTGCCAATGGCCCAGTCTTGCTGAAGGAAAAGTCCTGATTGCGTCTTTAAACTTTTGAAGTTGGTGAGTAACTGAATTTAACTAAAGCTAAACTAAGCTCAGACTCATCTCAACTACAGATTAGCCTAATTCAGCCCTGACAGAAGAAAGAGTGTATTCTTTTCTGGGAATTACTATTGTTTACTTAAGTGTCTAATAGTATTTTGCTTACAATGACTGAACCACAATAAAAATTCATGAAGTGTGCAAAGAAACATGGAATATAACTCAAGGTCAAGAGAAGAAAGTCAGTAGAAGTAGACCGGGGGATAGACCATGTGATAAAATTATCAGACAAACTTTTTGGGCCGGCCAAGTGGCGCGGTGGTTAAGCGCTGGCTTGGGAAGCCAGCGGCCCCAGTTCGGGTCCCACATGTGAGGGCCAGAGACCCAGCCCTCAAAAAAAAAAAATTATCAGACAAACTTTTAAAAAGTGTATTATTATGCCAAAGGATAAGTGGTGAATATATGTAAACATATGGGAAATCTCAGCAGAGAGAAACTATAAAAAAGAACCATATTGACCATGCTAAAAATGAAAAATATAAATCAAAAAGATAAAATTAATTGATGAGCTTAATGCAGACAGAACACAGCAGAGAAAAGGATCGTAAACTTGAACAAGTGAAGAGAAATGATTTAAACTTAAAAATAAAGAGGAAAGTAGTGAAAAAAATGAAACAGGCTCCATGAAACCTGGGGAAAATATCAAATGGTTTATTCTTAGGTGGTTGAAGCCTTTGGAAGGAGAAGAGAGAGAGAAAACAAATATATGGAGAGATAGTGGCTGAGAATTTTTCAAAATTGATTAAAGACTTCTCCCTTGGAAAAAGAGTTAGAAATAGGCTGAGTATGGATGGGGCTAAGAACGTCTTTTCAGATTAGGTGTTCAAGGAAAGCTTGTATAAGATACCGTAATTTTGGTGGAAATCATAAGCCACAGTAAAAGATAATTGAGAGCACTCTAGAGTGAAGAAACAAGTGCCGAGGCCCTAAATTGGTAGTAATCCTGCTATGTTGGAGTACAGTAAGAAGCCATTGAAAGGGTAGCTGTAAGAAATAATTGGTTAAGGTGAGCAGGAATGAGGCAATGTGTGACCTTAAGTAGGCCATTGCAAGAAGTGTCGGGCAAACCCTCCTATGGGAAGCCATTGGAGCTGAATACATTTAATGGGAATAATTTGGACTGTGAGAACCCTCCCTCGGACAGATTTTCACATAAAATGTTAATTCAGGAATGATTATTTGCTGATCTCCCTAGTCAAGTATATCAGGATGCTTTGAGGTCATCCTTGGGTGAGGATCATGATACTTTTAAAGGTTACAAAATCTGTTTACAATTTTGGACTTTTTAATTAACATTAGAAAAGAGACATTTTAGTCAGAAAATTCCTGCCAGCAGAAAATACACAGATTCACTTTCCACATAGGTCAGAAGTGAGATGATGACTGTTTCAGCCAGTGGGGTGATATTTAAAATAAGAACAATGCAGAAGTTAGAAGCGAGTTTTATTTCTATGAATGTTACTTCATCATCATTCTGAATGTCAGATCTTCTGTATTTATTATGGCCTAGGGCAATAACCTCCTCTGAAGGAAAAAAAGCAGACTCACTAGAGCACCAATTGGTGCTTGTTTTCTTTAAACTAAGACAAGACACTTAATATCTGAATTATAAGTACACTTTTCAGGGCCATCAGGATGGCAAAAAATCGCTTGAGTTTTTCTATAAGCCATGAGAGCATGCTTTACATTATTATGCCTGTTAAAAAAATAAGTTTAAGTAGGTTTAAGTGAACTTTTATCCTAGTAGAATTTGCAATGCAATAACCAAAATGACTCCAAGATCATTCAAAGAGAAGTATTTTTGCACCCTGAGGTGAATGGAAGGAATGTATTTCTGTTTCTCCTGTGTCCAAATTAAAATATGATGCTAGCCAGGCCAAGAGCATGGGCTTGCTTGCACCATCGCCTTTCCTTAGTCCCACTCTCCCCAGCCCACTGTAGTTGGTCCCACTGTAAAGCTAGGATTAGTGGGAGGAGTCAGGAATGCAGGGCAGCCATTTGTCAACAGAGCCAGTGGAGTTAGGCAGTGCTGGGCCATCAGGCCTCCTAAAGCCAGTGAGGCTTAAGCCAGTTCTGAAGGAAGTAAGGTGCATTAATTCAGATTTCATAATACTCAAGGTCCCTGAGTTTATTTTTAAAAACCATATATCTGCTTCTGTGTGCTATCCAACTCATTTCACTTGCTGACAAATGTACTGCCAGAAGTCATGACGTTCAGAAAGAAGGAGCTATATTTAATTCAGCTTCATAATGCCTTAAGTTTGCCAACCAATTTGTAGTCCACAGCCCTAAATGACTAGGGTGATGTACAAAGCAGGATTTGATCTTGTATTGGCCAGGGAGTAAAACGCCACTGGAAAATCCATAGGTCTAATTTGAAAACCTGACAGGGCTAATTTGGGATACCTATGATGCATTTAGATGGAAAAAATGTATTTATGGTGCAAATACTAGAACATCCCGCTCTAGTCCTCAAATCACTTCTCTATCTGTTTCCATTTCTTTCCTTTTCAATTTTCCTGACTTAATCTGTATTCTTCCCCTTTCCTTGCTTTCTAAATCTGACTGGGAGCTAATATTGACACATAAGCTAAGGCACATTTCTGGCAATTATTCTTAAAAAATGCTTTGGAAAATTATGTGATAATTGTATTACCATGCTTATCAGCTAGTAAAGTTTATTGAGATAAAAATACACAGTTCAGCAGAAGGCTTTGCTTGAGGGTCCCCTGGCATGAACAGGTGGTTGAACCCAGCCCTCTTTCTGGTTTATTTTTACTTGCTGGCATCCACTAACCTTATTGTGTGTGCCCAGCAGGTGGTGTCTACCCACATCCCCAAAAATGTAGCATGGGACTACAGTGTCACCTCCACATTCCTCCTACAGTGTTCATCTTTATTTAAAAGAGGCCAAAGATTCTGTCAACTCTTCCATTTTCTTTAAACTATTAACACTCACCTCCTGGGAACATGAGCTATTTGATTTGAGTTAGAAAAAAGAATGGCATGGAAGATCAGTATCATGCTGTATAATTAGCAAAATTTGTAGGATAACTGCTGAAGAAATTCCTTATATATTTCTCTAAACACGTAAACAATGAATCAACTTTAAAATAATGGTACAGGGTTCTAGTTGAACATGGTACATTGAACACACGGTTCATCTCAGCCCCCTTCCAAAAGTCCATGTAAATGCCAGTAAAACAGCAAAAGGAAGGTATCAGGAGTGGTCTCGAAGTGCCCATATTTTGGGAATACGTAAAGAGGTTGTAGGAGTGGAGAGTGATTTCACAGAGAGAGAGAAAGCTGGAACATATGCCTACAGATGCCTTCTAGCAACACTCCACAGATTCCAGAAAGGCATGTGATTGGAGCCTCAGGTACAACAGATAGCAAGGACAAAGCATGAGATAAGATTACAGGAAACTTGGAGCCTAGAACTCTGTAACTGGAGAATCTCTGACCTTAGGGGGCACAGCAACACTGTAGGGCTGTGGCTTTCAAGCAGGGACTATTTGGTGCCCTACCTGCTTCAGGGACTATTTGTCAATGTCTGGAGAATTTTGTGTGTCACTACTTGGGGATGCTTCTGGCATCTAGTGAGTAGAGGCCAGGGATCTGCTAAACATCCTACAGTGCACAGAACAGCCTTCCGTAGCAAAGGATTATGTAGCCTAAGATGTCACCAGTGCTGAGGCTGAGAAACCCTGCTCTCAGGTGAGGAGAGACACAGGGCTGAGTGTAGGAATTGTGCTGGAGTCTGCTTTGAACAGTAAGAGCCCCAGCTCCCTTCCCCAAGCTGCTCCTAGAATGCTGAGTGGCAGGCAGGAGCTCAGATGGTTCTTTTTTGCAAGAGAGAAGAAAAGGCCTCCAAATTTGGGGGGCACACTGCTGGTCATCCAACATTGAGGCCCAGCAGCTGGCAACAACCACCAATATATACACAGATCCAATCAGCTTGTTAACATCTCAGTTTTTAATATAAATGACACAAAATAATTTTAGTAATCAGACATCTTAGAATCAGACATCTTAGAACAACCACAAAGGTGATATGGTAATGAACAAACTGAAATTAAAATTTAAAAAGCATAAACAGAGGACACAAAAAGTATAGAAAAAAAGCACTTTAATAATACCATAATTAATATCCTTTAAGAGATAATAGATGATTCAATATATTCTACACTAAGAAGAGAAATCTGAGACTAGGAAAGAGTTTTGTTTTTCTTTAAAGTTTGAAATTAGGAATATGTGAACTAAAAAAAGAAAAAGATAGAAGAGTTAAATGATAAAGTTGAAGAACTCTCCTAGACATTAAAATAAGAAACAGAGAAATTGAAATAGGAAAAAAAAATATACAAAACCTGGGGGCCACAAGAGAACAGAAATAATTAGAGCAAATAAATGAGTGAAAACATTAATGTGAGAATAATTCCCCAAACTAGAGATTATGAGTCTCCTGAGGGAAGTACCACAAAAAACTGAAAGATAAATATGAAGGCAATTTATTGTGAACTTTTAGAACACCAAAGAGAAAAGTACAGGTCCAAACAAAGGATTAGGACGAGGTGTGGGATCAAGCTCCTTAGAAGCAACCTGATTCACTAGAAGTTAATGGAACAATCCCGTGAGAGTCTGAAGAACAGTGGCTTGATGTGGTCAAGGATTCTAGACCCAGTCAGACCCTCCATAAAGGTGAGGAAGGAATAAAGATATTTTTAGATGGGCAAAACCCCCCAAATCTACCTTCTATGAATCTTTTTTTTTTTCTTTTTTGAGGAAGATACTGGAAAAGGCGGGAAACTGGGAGAAATAGACCTGCAGTCCTGGAAGCAAGGTCCTAGCCTCAGGGAGTCCCTGAGATCAGGTGCAGAACACCTGTGCTGGGTGGCACCCAGTCCAGCCTGGAGACAAGGCAGAGGCACTGAGGTGGAGGTCTCTAGGGAAAGAAAAACGGAACTAAGTGGTTTCCTGATTTGTTGGATTAGTGGAGCACAGGTTTTAACTCACTGAAGATCTGTGAAAGTTTTAGCAAAACGAAGAGTATTTGTTTTGGTTTTGTTGTATTTTATGTCTGAGTGGCCTTGCTTACATGTTTTAAAGCAAAACTGTATTCTTCAATGTGTTTCTGAAGTTGGTACCCAATGCTTAGAAAATATTAGGTGTGCCACAAATACATACTAGTTGAAGGAAAGAAAGAATGAATGCATGTTTCAGACATGACACAAAGTGTGGAAGAATACAGAAGGCCACATAGAAGCTCTATATGCTGTATTGAGGGACGATATATAACATGCAGGTGAAATTACTGCGACTCCAACTAAAGCTCAAGAAACGAATGTGTGTTCACTAGTGACAAAGAACTGGATAGAACTTTTAAATTAAAGGAAAAAGAATGGATGGAATGGAAAGATTTAGCCAATTATGGAGCCAAGGTAAGTCTGATAAAAGCCGCTTTCAAAAATCAGAGAATGGAGTCAGTGTGTGCTCTTGGCAACACTCAGTTCCCCAATACTAGGGGTTTCGCTAACAGACTTAATAAAGCATTTCCAATTATTCTGAAGATCATGGAGACCTGGCATGATACCAGAGCCATGCCCAGAATCTGCAAGATAGTTTTTAAAATAGGTGAGTAGCAGCCTTGAAAATTTGGTGTTAATCCTCAGAACATGATTAAAATGAGATGAGGGCAGAAGAATGGCAAATGGCCCCGAGGCTCTCAAAACTCAAGTAGAGCATTCTGAATTTTGTCATGGCTCACAGCTCCCCTTGAGCTCTCCACAAACTCCCCTACGGATCAGTTCTATTCCAGCCTCTGGAAACGTGTGTGTGTGTGTGTGTGTGTGTGTGTGTGTGTGTGTGTGTGTGTAAGGCAGGGAGGAAAAAGAGAGCGCTAAATACATATTACTCTGGGTTACTAATCAGATAACTTGGGGTCAAGATGACCTGGATGCTAATATTTTACTTCACCATTCAATCCACATAATCAAAGTTTTGTTTCTTTTCCAGGACTAAGTGTCCATCCCAGATGTTCCACTGATGCGTCTATAGGTGTCCCCCTGTGCCCCAGTCCTCGTTTTGTAACTGGTCCAAGACCATTCTTTCTTTTGCTGGTCCAGCCCATACAAACACCATGGGGCCGCCTTGGCCCCAGCCCCAGCCGCCTTGTTCTGACTGTGTCCTGAGAATAGATGCTGATCTGGTAGGACTGCCTCTGGCTATACCTCCCACAGCGCTTTCCCACCTGCCTACTGAAAACCTGTCTGCTTGTTCTTGGCCTCTGCTGCCTTCCACTCTCTCAGGTATCCTGTACCCCAGTACCTTCTGAATAGTCATAATCACTGTGCGCTCTAACTTTGCCCACAAACGCGTCTGTGTTGCTTGCCTTCTCTTCACTCCATTGGTGAGGGAGAGAATCCCATGTTAGGGTTGTGGGGATGGCAGAACATACAGCATCCGATGCTGGATAAATGAGATCCAAAGTGGTTTATTAAGCACATACCCTCCCAGCTTTATGGAAGAGAACAATGCCCCATGTGAAGGCTGCATGTGGGAGAAGAGTGAATGAGCAGGGGACAAGAGGTTAGGGTAATCCCTGGTTCTTATGGGATGATGTCATTGGCTTGTTTGAATCATTCCATGGGCTGGCAGCCCACTGCTCTGGGGTATGCAGGGACTGTGCCTGTTCCCCTGGGTAAGGAAGGCTCTTTAGCCAGGGGACATTATCCGTGGGAGCATAATGGGGAGGGAGCTTGCAGTTAGGCCATTTCAGGCCCTCCCTGTTTCCCCAGAAGTCAAGACACTTCTTGGGCCTTGATTTTAGGCCTTAATTTTAGGGTCCTTCCTCTGTGTGTGTGCTTATGTCCACCTCATTCTTTCCCTCCTGATCACTGCATTTATCTTGCCATCTCTAGTGGCATCATGGGAGAAAATCAGTCCACATTCACTGCTTTGATCTACATCATTACTTAGGTGAAGGAATTGAGGCTATGGCCTGCTCTGATCAGTCATGTGTGTTAGCTATGACCAGGAAACATATTCCCAAAAGATGACTGTGAGGTTTTAAAGTTTTCCCATCAATCAATAGAATTAATGTCATACTATTTTTTAAAAGAGATGTTCTTGTGAGAAATTGTCTAGTTTATGGAAATTAAAAGAATGCTCAAATACAACTTACAATGGTAATAGCTAAGAAAATAATGCTATTTGATAAACTCTTAAGACTTCTACAAATTTAGTAGGGTGTACTACAAAATCAGTACAGTGGCTACTGATAAGCAACTGGACAACTTTTGGATTATCTACTATTTCTTATAATTTGGAATAGAGTGATTTTCTTACCCCCTATTTATATCCACAGACACAGCAATTGTTCGAATCCCTGACATGAAGCCCTGTGACTTCCAACCTGTTCCTGCAGCATTTTTTTTGTGGATATTAGAACATCTATGCCTATTTGCCCCTTTCTACGCCCCCCCGCCCCAGAGTTCACAATATCAAGATTTGCAACAATTTGCAACAGTTCAGTAAACTCCAAGGGGCCAGGATTTTGGACTCATATTTTCTGCTGCATCCCCAGTATCTTGGCACATACCAGGCACCCTATCAACGCATCCTGAATAATGAGTGAATTAATGAGTGGTTCCTACATAAGTTCACCTGTTTCCACAAGTCAGCTCCTGGGAAGACAAATGTAGAGCCCACCTAGGGCAGGTTTCATCTGTCTGTCGCGCACCTGACAGACACGAACAGATGGCCAGTGATGCTCTCCCTGGTGCATTTACAAATAAGACAAGGAAGTGCCAGGGACCAGCTGTGGTGGCTTTACCCACTTTGCTACACCCATATTCTCTGGAGCCATTCCAGGGCAAGTTATAAATTCCTATTTGGAGGAGCTGCAGGGAGTGTGCCTAGTACAAGATGTTATTTTAAATATGTTCGATAAATATTGATATATATTCATTTTCTTTATGAAGTGTGAATAGAAACACCAAAAGAAGAGGCTGCCCAATAGTTACAACTCTATTTCTTTTTTTTTTAAATTAAAGATTATTGGGGTGATGACGGTTAGTAAAATTACATAGGTTTATGTATACAATTCTGTAATACATCATTTATATATCACATTGTGTGTTCACCACCCAGAGTCAGTTCTCCTTCTATCACCACATATTTGACCCCGTTTTACAACTCTCTTGAAGAAGTGTAGTATCTCCATTTAGAAATTGAGACATGAAGGCTCAAGGAGGTATCATTTGGAAACAACTGACCCACAGCTTCTAAAACCTATGATTTCATAATCATGTTGTGACTAACAACAGCAATGATGTACGATATGGCCACGGCTCTGAACTACTGATTCAGAGGTCGAGCGTACTTTCTGGTTTGCTTAGCACTGTTTTGCTTCAAAGCTTGCACAGGAATCTGTATTCCCACAGGGCTGTGCATTGAGGACAGGTCAAACAACCTCTCTGTTTAGGCTTATTGAGAGTAGTGATAGGACCCATGGACTTCTGGCAGCTTTTTGTGTTGAAAACTATTGCTGCCCTGGGTACGATATTACTAAGGTAAAATATTCATTTATTTGATGGACAGTGAGACACTTTGCAGTTCCCATCCAGAGGCCATAAAATGCCAGGGTTCTCAGCAGCTGAACGGAATCCTAAATATTTTAAGAATTATAACAATGGGACATTAGCCGTGACACACATACCTCTCCTATAGCCTCGGCAGTACTTGGGACCCCTCCAAAGAGGCCTCCTTCCCCCGTGCCCCCGCCAGACATACTGTGAATTACCAAGACATTGCAAGGGGGGATGGGGAATGAAGAATTGGGGAAGGTGAAGGGCTCCAGCTGTGTACATGAGGGTCTGAAAGTCAGACTTTGAAGATACATTAAATGTGTCCTCATGTTGATAATTTTATTTCACTTGAAAAATCCCTTTATCCACCTGTTTTTGATAATAATTGCTATTTTCCCTGGTCTGCCACATTGTATATATATAATACATATTTATTATTTTCATTTCAATCAGAAAATTACCCTCATATTGCCATACCATAAAGAATCAGGAAAAATAGCATTTTTGATTTCTTGCTTTCCTAATCATCATCCTTTTATACAGATCTAATGCCACTAGATGAGAATTTTTCTCTCCTTGGTTACAATTAACATCAGGGCTTCTGGGCCTTATTTAGCATCTGTTTTCTAGGTCTAAAGGGGTAGAATAGAACTCTAGAGCTGGAAAAGATTTCAGTGACCATCTCAATTGTTGTCTTCATTTTTGAGTGGAATATCATGAAACTAAAGCAGAAATGAAACTAGAACATAGAGTTTTGAGTCCCAATTCTGTACACTTCCCAAGATACTTTGGGGCTGCTCTTTATGTGGCATGACTTGGGGAGTTCCGGTAGGGCATTCTTTCCCAAACACTGGCTCCACTGTCTGTTTCAGCCAACTGTAGATATTTGCCAGAATCATACAAGGAATTAACAGAATGAGACATAGGGTAAAAAGAAAATAGTTTTAGGGGAAAGGGGGCAGCAGGGTGAAGGAAATGGGCATTAGAACGGTTTGTTTCTGACTTTCGCAATTGTCTTCAATCTTCCCAACAATGCTATCTACCTTATATTATCCCCATATTAGAGATGAGGAGTCCAAGGTTCAGAGAGGTTAAATGCTTTATCCAAGATCTATACACATATGAGGCCAAACCCACAAATCACCTCCCGTACACACCAGATGAACTTTATCACAATTTGCACTTTTGCCTTATCTAAACATGAGTCAAATGTCTTTTGATTTTGAAGCACAAATACTTGGATTGGATGCCCTGTGATAAAGGAGGTGTGACATTTTGAAGAGAAGTACGGCCTTTTCAGGTAACACAAGTCACTGATATACTCAACCTAAGTGGACAAGAACAGTTAGTTTATGTTAAATCATGACTGAACCATTAAGCCAGTATTTGGAGCCACCTTGTCTGTGCCCAACAGAAGCCAGGAGTGGCACCATGTAATCTTTCCCTACCCTCCAGTAACATACAATGTACTTGTAAGAGTTTCCTATAAGAAACAACAGAATGTTTGATGGAACAGCCATATGGCTTAGCCTTTAAGTGTTGTAAGAAGCTCAAAGACGAGTGAGACCAGCGGAGCCATGTGGTTAGAAGAACTCCATGGTGGGGGTGGGGCTTTCAGTGGACTAAGCAGTGAGAATTCGGGTGGGTATAGGACAAATCCCATATGAGTGGGAGACAGCGTGGTGTAGTTGAAAAAACACAGGACTGGGAGAGAGATGACTTGGAGTCCCTCTAGTCTTCACTATTCAACAAATTAATTATGGAATCATGAACCAATATTTTAATCTCTAGGCTAAATTCTAAAATGATGGAATAAAACTAGATCTCCAAGGTTCCTTCAGGGGCTTATATTTTACAATTTTAAACTGGTCAAATTAAGTAGAGTGCTATCAGTTGGGGCCAGGGCACTATGTCATATGATGCAATGATGCAGACAGAGGGGAATATCACAAGACCCAGTGTCCTGCCTGCTTCGTCCTGGACACTTTCACTCTTGGGCATCAGAAACGATTGTTGTTGCTTTGAGGTTAGTATTTTTGTGGTATATAATCTGTTACCAACTTTATTCTTTGTGGTTGCTTTTTAGTTCTTACACTTATCCCACCTTTACACATCACCATTGCAGGCCAATTAACTGGTCAGCTCCTTGAAACCAATTAACTGGTCAGCTCCCTGAAAATAGGGTCATACCTGCTGTAGTGTCTGCCACACATTTGCTGCTCAATCAATATTTGCCAGCTAGAATTAAACAGACTATTTAAAGTGTTTTTCAACTTCTTGAGATGTGAAAAAAGCTTCAGTAGTCCTTAGAATTGATGCTAGAAACTGAGAGGAGAGTGAGTAAAGAAGGGAAAAGTGATGTCGGTTATGTGGGCCAAAAAAAAAAAAAAGGAATTGGGGTTCATACCTCTATCTCCCTATACCTTACCTGTCCTGTAATATGGTGACCTGGTGCAATCGACATTGCCTACAGTCTTGGAGAATCACCATTCCTATTTTCATGTAGAAACACAGGAATGATGGTGTAGATTTAGACTAATTGTGTTTCTCTTGAAGTCCTGTAGGATCCCACTGTGGAAATGTGAATTATCATTGGCAAAATTCATTGATGTAGAAAATGTTCCTTGTACCTTGCCTCTCAGAGATCATATGAGTAGACCCCTCCCACCACCCACTGAATATTTTGCTTGTTGAAATTCAGGCTTCAGTGATGCTCACAGTTTCTAGCCCAAGTCAGTTCAGTTAGAACCTCCCAAGCAAGGCTTGTCTGTTCCTTGTTAGACCTAGACGTGGCCTGACTTGTGTGACCTAGGTTTTGGCTAATGTAGGCCTAGGTTAAGGAGAACCTGTGTCTGCCTGGGGAAGAGTTTTGCATTATATGATTGCTTCATTTTATCTACTTAATTCTGTTCCTTAAAAGACATGCGTTGCATGCAGGAGTACTGACAGCCTGCTGCAGCTCTCACTAAATATTGAAGTAAATTCATTGCCTTTGAAAAGTCACCAAAAGCTTTAAACATTATAAATTATGAAATTCAAAAAACTAAATTCTTCTACTAAAATCCTTCTATTACTTCTTATATCTGAAACATATAAGACTTTTAGTCTAGGATAGTTTTCTCATTTTTCTCACACCCACATTCCCTGTCAATTTGTTTTATCTACTTTGTGTCTAAAGCTTTTCCCTCATTTTCCCAGGGGAAATGGGATTCACTGAGATTATTGAAATATTTTCAGTAACTCCACTTCTGGATGAAAAGGGCGTCCTTTACAGCTTCTGTCAATCAAAATTAATGGGATGAAATGAAAATCAAAATATACCTCTTGCCAACTCAGTACATGAAAATTTTCAGAGATAATCTTATTAGACCATCAATAGACTTTAATTGTATCTGAATTTTTTAGGAGATCTAAATTTTTGGGAGATTGGAATCTATGTCCTTGAATATACCATTTGAGCCATTCTACCTGCATGGTGTTCAAAATTGTGAATTTTTCAATCACGGTAAAGGAAATGGGTTTTGTCTACTTATTTAATGATCAATTTAGTATAGTCAAATTCTAATTCTAGTAAACACTTTTTGCATGAAACCTGGCAAGGCGTTTCAGTTCTGTGTGCCTCTGGTGCTTTATCTGTGAGCTACAGCACAATTTTTGTTTCCTGTGTGTGTGCCAGCAAGTGGAGTGAGGCAGGGAGGGGAGTTTCTTTATTGTTCACTTACGGCATTCAGAATTGATGTTTTACTTCTACTTTGGACAGGATTTAATTCCCCAGAGAAAAATGTATGGTTTTCCCTTAAATTGGATTATAAGTATTTTGAAGACAGGGACTTGTACCTTCCCCCATAATACCTCAGACTGTACAGGGTAGCCTTCATAATTGCACATTTTTATTTTGTAGATTTGTTTATTTTGGCACAACCTCAGTTGGTTGTTTTAGCTTTTCTGGAAAGTTTTCAAAGTTTTCATAGGGAGACAGTAGTCTTAGAACAATAATGTACACCTATATTATTCCATTGGCAGTTTAAAAATATTGGGGTCTCAGCCTAGGGGACCAGTTTGAGACTGTCCTTGCTATAGACTGAATGTGTCCCTCCAGTATGCATGTTTGGACAATGGGTCCCCAAATGCCATTGGCAATTTCTCTTTACTTCTCCCATCCAGTTTAAACATAGGAATTATTGTCATGTTGTTCCCTCAAGTTCAATGCCTGCTCACTTTTCGGTCCCCCCTTAGAATGCCTTTCATGTCAGTGTTTCTTGTCAGAGGAAGTTACTTCCTGGAATTGGTTTTGGTTCAGGTTAAACAACACTCTGTACAAGCCATGGGCATTACCACCTGCACCTGTTTATCACGTAGTAGGAGGTGTTTAGTGGTGATTAATGCCAGTCTCTCGCTACAAAACCTGGTTTCAGGAGTGAAACAATAGAGAGATGTATTGTCATTCCCAGGAGAAGCTCAAAATATGTTTGTTTATGCCTCTTAGATTTGGACACAGCTGATTCAGAACCATTGCTATTCTGGGCACTGTGTTTCACGTTAATCACCCAAGTGGACTGAAAAACAATAATTGTATAAACAGGGTTAATGGCAAATGTTGCTCACTTATTTACAAGATTAGTGAGAACATCAGTAAACTTGTTCTTAAGATTATACTCGTATGTCGTCAGATTTAGACAGGATCTGAACTGTCATCTTCTATCCTCCAAGAGGCCTCATTTCTTCAGCTAATGAAAGGAATGACGATGAGATCATTGGACAGAATGATGTTCCAGCCCCAAAATTCTAGAATGTTATGTTGTGAGGGGTTCAGCATGGAGTTGGTTCTCATCCAGAGTTACTATCAACAATATTATTTGTGCTCATGAATCCTGCAGTTAAGCTGCATGAACACAGAGACGAGACTATGTAGAAACTGATTGGATGCTCAGACTAAGAAGAAAAATAAGTAATCATTGTAGCATTCTGTCTCAAGGCTTATTTCTGATTTGGGATATTACAGAGGCTTTCCCCAAGTTTCTGGAAAGTCTAGAATTTCAGGGAATGAGCATTGCTAGTTTCTCAGCAAAATAGTAAATCCCAAAGATAAGACAGGCGTTGTCTTTGGGGGTGGCTGAGCAGACCCGACCTTCTGCCCAAGGCCCATGCAGAATAGCCTCTATCTTCCTTAAGAATATACTATGCCACGCTTCTGTCTAGAGAAAGTAAAATGCCATCACACTTACCCTTGAAGGATTTATGATTAATTTATTTGTAGAACCAATTGTGGGTTTGTGTGTATGTTGGGGAGTTGGGAAGGGATTTGGCTTAGTTAAACTCAGGCAAGAGACAATAAAGTATGATCTCAAAACCTCCTTTCCTTCTGAAACCTGTGTTCCTCATGGAAATGGAGCATCACATCACAGAATTTCTTTGCAGGTTTCTGAGAAGGAGCTCCTAAATGAACTAAGAATACACGGGACTGTGTGTAACACACTGCCAAAGTATGGATACATCACTCTGTGATGTTTCTCAGAGAAAGAAAACCACAGGATATATATAGTTCAGGGAAGGTTGGCTCCGGGGCATGACGAGTGCTTGAGAATCAGGGGCTCTGCCTTCTGGCCATAGCTTGCCATCATCTGTCCCAGTCGCTTTTACAGTCATCAAGGAAGAAGGTCTGTTCTCAACCTATGCTTATGAAGGACCATAAATCATGTTTGCAGTGCCATGCTGTGTCGCCTCACCATGAAAATCTGGGTGTGGCTGTGAAGGAGGGTTCTTTTGTTCCTAATAGAGCCCCCAAATAATTTAAATCTTCCAGTGGCCAAATCATTGCCTCCTGATGATCTGAATGTTTGGAATTTGAGTAGACATTCTTGAAATATTCAGGGCCTCCTGTTAACCTAAGAATCCCCCAACTGGGAAGACCTCCTTCACTGCAGGCAAACTTGTGTGCTTAATCATCAGACTACCTCCTTTCTTTACTTTTTCCCCTCATTCAAATATATTTTCTACAGTGAGAGCATAATAGTAAACCATTTTGGCAGAAATTCTTGTCTTGTTGAGCAACAATGATAAAAGCAAGATATGTGAACAATACAGAGTGTCTTTGAAACCCAAGGCAGTTGTTGAAGGCTTCAAGGATTTCTTCATTAGCATCAAATGTAAAAATTAATTGAAAGCAGCCGGGGATTAATTTTTATCTGTACCACTGGTAGTATCGTCTTAGTATCAAATAGTTATTTAAATAATGTCTCCAAAATGCTGTAAAATTGTATAGAAATTTTCAAAGGATTCATGATTTGGCACAAAGACAAGATTTGAAAATATATCATAAAAGTTGGCTTTAACATTTTATTTTATTTATTTATTTAGCATTATTATGTTAAAGAAATATTGGTAGATTGATGTTAGAGTATCAATCAATGACACATTGAGGGCAGATAATAAGTGTCAGGGATTCAAAAATGAGCCTGGCTGGTCCCCACCTTTCAGGTGAGCAGAGGAGACAGACATGAAAATAACAAAAACAGCATAATTGCTCATTATTCAATGGACCTTCCAGAGAGCTACAAGGCTCAGCCTCCTCATTTGTTGAACTTCCTCATGCTACCACTATTTCTTGCTTTAAACAAGTTATTTTTCCCTCTCGAGTTATAGAGTTTTATATTTATTCCTTGACACATGACAGACGCCACCTGACAGGTGTAGAAACACTCTGGAGCAGCCATTTGTCAAAATGACTGGCGCTATAAAGCCACCATGCTTCCTCCTAGGTATAGACAGATCCTGCAGGAGAGAACCTGGAAAACAGTGGGAGAGGTGGAAACGGAAGGCAATGCCTGCTCCATCTTCCATGGTGTATTTCTCCAAACAACATTTATTCCCACCTTTTATAGTGCTTTTGTCACTCTGTAGGAGGTGAGTGTCAAAAATCCCCCCAAAAAACAACAAAGAAAGATTTCATATATATATATATGATTATAAATATAATCATATATATATGATTATAAATATAATATAAAAGATTATATATATATATAATATAAAAGATTATATATATATAATATAAAAGATTATATATATATACACAATTGGTGACTCCAGGTATAATTTTGGATCATAGGTCAAAAGTAGAAAGGTACAAATAATCAGTTGCACAATTTTAAAAGTAAAAGAACTGTGTTTGTTATGGACTGGATGTTTGTGTCCCCCCAAATGTATCTGTTAAATCCTAACCCCCAGTGTGATAGTGCTGGGAGGTGGAACCTTTGGGGTGTGATTCGGCCATGAGGGTGGAGCCTTCTTGAATGGAATCAGTGCTCTGCTGAAGGAGACACCAGAGCTCCCTCCGCTTTTCCACCAGGTGAGGATACAGGGAGGATATAGCCAGGAAGCTGGCTCTTATGAAATACTGAATCTGCTGGTGCCTTGATCTTGGACTTCCCAGCCTCCAGAACTGTGAGAAATGAATTTCTGTTGTGTAGAAGCCACTCAATCTGGTATTCCGTTATCGCAGCCAAGACAGACTAAGAGTGCTTTTGGCTTGTTTCACTAGTGTAAGATTTAATTTACACTTATTTCCCCCTCCAACAACATTTGTTTGATCTTTTCTTTAAAAAAGTGAATTTTTATTAAATATGAAACAGAAAAGGATAGTGTAAAATATATGTATGCTGTATAGACTAACACTTCAATACACTCCTATGAACTTGCCATCAAAATTAAGAAAAAAACCTTATCGCTTTCCCCCTTCATCAGAAAGTGACTCTTATCTTAAATTTTGTATTTATCATTCTGTAGCACTTCTTTACAGTTTCACCACGTATATTTGCATTATGAAACAGTAAGTCATTGGCTTTGCCTATCTCTTAATGTAATATTAATAGAATCATACTCTCTAGTCTTTTTTAAAATTACCATTATATTTATGAGTTGATTCATAGATAACTGCCATATATTATCTCATGATTTATTTAAGTACAGATATACCACTAGTTATTTATCATCTCAGCTGCTGAACAAAATTTTCCAGTATCTTTCTATTACAAACACTGGTACTAGGATGTCCTAACACGTGTCTCCTAGTGCATTTGTCCAGGAGTTTCTAAGGCATATGTCTTGGAAGATATTGCTGGGTCATAAGTTACACTTATAGTCAGAAGACACAATACTATTAGTATCTCAGTTATCCCCCAAAAGATCTATAGATTTAATGTAATATCAACAAAAAACCTAGCAAGCTTTTCACGTAGAAACTGGCAAATGGATGCTAAAATTTATGTGGACATGTAAAAGGCCTAGACATTGCCAGAACAACTAGGAAAAGGAGGTCAAAGTGAAAGAATGCACAGAACAGATTTTAGGACTTATTATAAAGTAAGTCAAACAAGCTATTGATCTGAAGATAGACAATTGGTTCAATGGAACAGAATGGGAATCTAGAAATAAGCCAAACACCTGGGGTCAATGATTTTGAGAAAAATGCTAGGACAATTCAATGGAGAAAGGACTATCTTTTCAACAAATTGTGCTGTAACAATTAGATAGGCATAGACAAAAAAAAAAGTGAACTGGATTCTTTGAACTATCTATAAAAATTAGTTTGAAAAATCATATACTAAAAAGTCAAAATCTAAAACTTAGAGAAGAAAATCTTAATGTCCTTAAATTTGACAAAGTTATGTTACATGCAGCCCCAAATGCACAAGGCAGTAAGTTTGATTCATGAAAGTTAAAAATGTTTGCTCTGAGGGCCAGCCAAGTGGCTCAGTTGGTTAAGAGCTCGCTCAAGGGTGCGAGCTGAGCTCTGAACAACAGCAGTTCGATGCCCAACCTGAGCTGAGCTGCTGCTGAGCTGCTGCTGAGCTGCCAACAGGTGGCAGGATGGCTCAGCTGAAAAAACAAAACAAAACCATTTGCTCTGTTAAAGATCTTGTGAAGAGGTTAAAAAGTCAAGCTGCAGACTAGGAAACATGTTTTTTCAAAGCACATGTCCAAAAATGCACTTTTAACTAAACTATATAAAGAACTCTTACAGCTCAATGCAATCTAATTAAAAATAGAAAAGCAAATGTTTGCCCCCATTTTTAACAGGCCAATATTAATATTCCTTAAAGGAAGAATGTTTATAGATCAATAATAAAAAATAATGATATGATAGAAAAATGTGGATAGCATGTGAATAGAGAGTTAACAACAACAAAAATACAAATGGGCAATTAATAACTAAAGATGAAAAAAAAAAGCAGCTCAATATTTTTAATATACTGGGTTTTCAAAAATTAAAAAATCTCATCAAGTTCTGTATAAAGCAAAACAGCAATCTCAAGCAATTCTGATGGTGTGTACTCATAGAACCTTCATGGAAGGCAAAATGCTAAATGTATATGAGTATCCTAACTGCATGCATTTTTTTGGATTTGACAATCTTACATTCAGAAAATAATAGCACATCTATTAAAATATATTTACCATACCATTTATTATATTTATAAAATTTTAGAAACAACCTAAATGCCCATTAACTAGGATTAGTTAAATAAATTGTGATCTGTGCATACCATGAGCTATGTAGCCAAAAATTGATTGACCAGTTTATCCCATTTGCATCCATCCATCTATCCATCTACCCATCCATCCACCCACACATTTCTTTGTGTGTGTGTGTTCCTTTAATTATGTTGAGCACTTGATGTATGGAAACTTTTCTTTTTCCTGTGTGTTTCTGCTCAGCCCTATGTTCAGGTTTTCACCTGTGGCAGCTTCAGATTCAAACCAGAATCGTGTTGCTTCTTTAGTGAATGTAAGTTTGGCATAATAATAATGCTGGGTACTTCCACTTGAATTTGCTTAGTCCTAGATTGTTCGTATTGCTTCAAATCAAATCACTCTCAGTGTTACTCTGGCTTACCTTGCGACTTAATGACTGGTAACATGTATAGTTTAATAAGATAGGAGGTCTTTCTTGTCCATAACCAATGTATTTATAAACTAGAAATATAAAATAAAAAAATAAACACCATACTATACGTGTGATAGGTATCCTTACTTAGGGTCAAATGACAAGGTATTAACAAGAGAAACTGAGAGGCTTAAATGAGTCATTATATATCTATACATTTGCTCCATGGCTAACTTTACACACTGTGGAAAAATGAAAACCATGAATTGTGAAATTGCATATTACGTAATATTTCTGAATACATTTCACTTTTTATTTGTTTCCATATGAAAGGACAAGGTGAATGACTGCTCCTGTAGTGTTTGAATGTGTACATTCATGCACGAGCCAGTTTGTTTTGTGGTAGTCATGCATTTAGTTATTCAATTATGTTTCTAAAATGCCAGCAGTCTAAAATACATATTAGGGACATTTGCTGCTTTGGGGTGTTCTGCCTCCTTCTTGCCTTTCCTACAACATCTCAATGGAAAGCAACTCCAGCTGCTTGGCTTCTACTAATAAAGATGGAGGGTCCAAGAGGCCCCTTCCACAGCTGGCCCATCAGCCCCTTTGTCCATGGACTTAAAATCCTGAGGGACGTATTGGTTGGGATGCTTTGTAGAGGAAAGCAAGAGATGAGCCAGCTTATAGTGGTTTAAGCAATAAATATATGATCTCACACAAGAGCTCTGAAGTAGAGAATTGGTGGGGTAGGGCCCTGGCACTTGATTTACCCTTCCCTTCAGCTAGGCTCATAGGGTTGGCTGTTTGTTCTCTAGTTTGTCATCTCATGGTCCCTAAGTGCAGACTTTATATATTCACTATGTATTCATGCAGGCACACAAGAGCATATAAAAACAGAAAGTGAGGGCAAGCTAGGAAGCCAGAAAACTCTCTTTCAGAAAACGAATACTTCCCAGGGCACCCATGAGGCTTCCCCTTATGTCTTATTTTCCTACACCGAGTTAAGAGAAATAAGGACAATGGGTAGCTGGCATTCTCAGCCACTATCCTTGGAAGCAGACTTAGTCAGCAAGGAAGAAAGGAAGGAATGGGATATATATACACACACACAGAGGGTGATAAAAAATGTATACACATTTTAAGAAAGGAAAAAAAAAACTGTATTAAAATTATGCTGATGGTAATCACTTTGAGTGCCTCTTGTAATTGCAGAAGTCAAATGTGACTTGTATTCATCTTTTGTTACCAGTATATATGAATATTACACTTTTAATAGTTTTTCCTTTCTTAAAATGTGTATACTTTCTTTGGCATGCTGTGTGTGTGTGTGTGTGTGTGTGTGTGTGTGTGTGTGAAATCTTCCACAATGAGAGCACATAAAGAACAGTAAACATTGCTGGAGCAGATTCATTCATTCATTGGCCACGTCACCATAAACCCTGTAGCTGATATTGCCATGGAAACCTTATAGAGTTGCCTGGTTCCTGTCTGTTCCAAGTTTGTGATCTTGCAAATTCCCAGATTTAAAGTATATTTTCCTTTTTGCTTCAGTTAGCCAGTTTGCACTTCACAATCAAAGGAAACCTAACTGATGCAAAGAATGCCAAGTTTGAAGTCCATTGTCTGGGTTCTGACATCAGCTCTGTTATTCAGTGTTTGTGTGACCTGGAATTAGCCATGCTGCTTCGCTGAACCTCAGCTTTTTATCTGTGGAATCAAATTGTTAAACAGCTTGCATGCTATTGTCACTAACAGTTCTGATTTTGTGAGATGTATTATTATATTCAATTATAGGCCTTCTGTGTCTTGAATATCCATGGAATCATTGAATAAATTTGCTTATGTCTACTACACACAAAAACAAACAGCTTATTAATATCATGATAAGTAAGTTAGGATAAAAATTAGATTTAAAAATCTTAGAGGCTTCTGAAGGCCAAATTGTATACCTAAAATATTAGGAGTTTAGTACCCAGGAAATAGATTTGATAATCCTATGGTGCAGCATGGGATTAGAAATTGATATCCCATGGAGTTCCCCCCCTCCACTTTTGCTACTCTTCTGCAGTAAATCAGCAAATATCAACCATCTGCAATATGTAGGCATTACCCCAGTTACTGAGGAGGTAATAAACTGTGGTGTATATGTTCCCATTAAGTCTGGCAATAGCTAATGGAGGCCCAGAGAAACAACAACTTAAACCAGGGAGAACTGTATGTCCTTCGCATGGGAAACCCAGGAATAAGCAATCCAGAGTGGTATATTGGAGACCTAGGCTCTGCTTTGCTATGTGTGGCCCTCCATTCCCTAGGTCACCCAATGGTTGGGACTATGGGCCTCCATTCCCAAGGTCACCTCATGGTTGGGACTGTGGGCCTCCATTCCCAAAGTCACCTCAGGGTCAGGGTGGCTGTTTCAGAATAGCTTCAGCTATCAGGTCTGATTCCAGCTAGCGAGAAGAAGAAAGAGATAAAGAAGGAAATGAGAAAAGATGTGCATTGGCTGTTTTTAAGGGAAGATCTCTGGAAGCTGCCTTGTGAACCGCTGTTCACTGGCCACAACATAGTAACACTGCTACATTTCACTGCAAGGGAGGCTGGGAGTTACAGCTTTCAGCTTTTTGCTATGCGCCGAATGAAAACATAGGGGTTCTTTTACTTTGGAAGAAGAAGATGAATATTGATGAACAACTAGCAGGCTTTGCTGAACATAGTAACTCAGTTTCTCAAGATGTACATATAAATATTTAATTAAAATACAATATAGAAAAAAAATAATAGACTTATATTTTTAGAATCTCAGGAACACATAAGAGGATCTCTCTCTCTCTCTCTCTCTCTCTCTCTCTCTCTCTCTCTCTCTCTCACTTTGTGCATTTCACAGTGGAAGGTGAGTGGGGGGCAGGTAGAGAAAAATCAGGACAGGTTGGTATGATAAGTTAATGTATAAAGTAGACTTGAGATTTAAGTTAAATTTAAGCAAAAAACATCATAGGGTTGCAGGGTGTTATCAAAAGTTCAGTGCTGAGAAAACAAGCCCTCTTAGTTTTGGATGATTGGAAATGATGTTCAAGTTGTAGGAAGAGATTGTGCCTTGGAAGCCGTTTCAGACCATCATACGAATTCTGTAAAAAGATTGTAAGATTTTATTATATGAAAGCCAGTGGCCTATAAAACTAATTGTGTTTCTGTATATAGCAATGAACAATTCAACAATGAAAATAAAAACATAATTTCATTCATAATAGTGTCAAAAAAACCCAAAATGTCTAGGAATACAAGTAACAAAAAAAGTACAAAATGTGTACACTGAAAGCTATAAAATATGGGCAAGAGAAATTAAAGAAGATCTAAATAAATGGAGAGAAATTAAATGTTCAGTGATTGAAATACTCAATATAGTCAAGGTAGTAATTCTCCAATTGATCTATAGATCCAACACAATCTTTATCTAAGTCCCCACAGGCTTTTTTTTTCTTCAGAAATTGATGAGCTCATCCTACAATTTATATGGAAATGTAAAGGTTCCAGAATATCCAAAACAATTTCGAAAGAAGAAAGTTGGAGGACTTACACTATTCAATTCAAAACTTATTATGAGCCTACATTGATTAGAGAGTGTAGTACTGGCTGAAGAATACACATATAGATCAATGAAACAACTAAGAGGTCGAAAAATAAATCCTTCTATTTATAGTCAACTGATTTTTCAACAAAGGTGTCAAGGCAATTAAAGGGGATAAGGACAGTTTTTTAAAAATCAAAAAACACAAAATCAAATGGTGCTGAGACAATTAGATATCCCCATGGAAAGTGGTGAGTTCGTATCTTTGACTTCCATCATAAAAAAATTAACATAATATCAATCATAGAACTAAATATAAGAGCTAGAATTATAAAACTTCTTCAGAAAAAGACTGTAGAAAGTCTTTGGGGTCTTGAGTTTGGCAACAAGTTCTTAGATAGGACACCAAAAGCACAATCCATGAAAGAAAAATTGATAAATTGGATTTTGTCAAAATTAAAAGCTTTTTCTCTTCCAAAGGCACAACTAAGAAACTGAAAAGACAAAACACAGCCTGAGAGAAAATATTTATAAATCATGTATCTGATAAAGACATGTGTTCAGAATATATAGAGAAATCTTTCAACTCAATAATAAGGCACTTCATTTAAAAAATGGGAAAAGAGCTGAATAGAAATTTCACCAAAAGACCATACATCATATGACTAGCCACTAGGCACATGAAAAGATGCTCAACATCATTTGTCATAAGGAAATTACACATTAAAACCACAATGGGATACTTCTTCTCACCCACTAGAATGGCCATTATCAAAAAGACAGACAATTTCCAGTGTTAGGGAGGATGTGGAGAAAACGAAGCCCTCATTTATTACTATTGGGAATATCAAGTAATTCAACCACTTTGGAAAACAGCTTGGCATTTTCTTGAAAAGTTACATATGAGCTACATTGCAACTCAACAATTTTACACTTAGGTATTTACCCAAGTGAGTTGAAAATATATGTCCACAAAAATATCTACCATATATGCTCATAGCAGAATTATTCATAGTAGTCAAATATGCAAATAATCCAAGTATCCATCAAATGGTGAATGACTAAACAAAATGGGATATATGAACACAGTAGAACCAAACTATTGATACAAATTACAACATTGTGCTGTGTAAAAGAAGCCAGACTTAATAGATTACATTTATGTGAAATGGCCTAGAACAGGTAAATCTATAGAGAGCAAAAGCACATAGAAGTTTCCTGGGGGTGGGGGTTGGAAGCAGGCTTCACTGAAAATGGACACAAAGAATCTTTTAGGAGTTATAGAAATATTCTAAAACTGGATTGTGGTTAGCATTGCCCAATATTATAAATTTACCAGAAGTCATTGAACTGTACACTTAATTCACCCATGGAATGGGTGAGTTCCATGGTATGTAAATTATACCTCAATAACAATCTGATAACAAAACACAGTGTCCTGAATCAGAGTGGCCTGTGGTCTGATTAGAGATACAAATAAGAAACCCTGGGAAGACTTAAAAATATGTACGTGTCCAGATTCTCCCTCTCCCCACTCACCACCACCATGGTGGTTCTGATTCTCTATTTGGAGTGGGAATTTAGGCATTTATTTTATGCACATGCTCCCAAGTGATTTTGGTGTGTACCCTTAGATGACAATATAGGAAGGAGACACTGAAGACTTGTAGTCAAGTGACAGCCATGGTCTCATTTATCATTTGGACATAGAGCAATGGCAGTTTAGTGGAAGGTGGATTTGAAGATGACTTGACTGCAAGACACCGACATGTTAGAATCTTACTGTACTTGCTCAGAGAAAAAAGAAATGATAGGGACCAAACTGGAAGAAGCTGGCCTTTTGAGCTCCTTTTTTGCTTGGTCCTCTCTAAACTCTTTGGAGTGTCCTTTCTCCTCTAGTGCTGCCCCTTGAGCCATTCTCTACTGCTTAGGCTGGCCCTCTTCTATTTCTTTGAAGTGTGCTGTCTCTTATAATAAACTGCTCTTTCACCATTTTAAAAACAAACAAACAAACAAAAAAACAACCAAAGAAACAAAACAACAAAATAAAAAACTGGAGGAAGCTAAAATGCCTGTTTCCCTATTTGGAAAATGGGGATAATAAACGCATTTTATTAGCCCTTGTTTTATAGAGTTGTTGTGAGGCTTAGAGGAGTTTATACGAGTATATGTAATGTGCTTTGAACAGCTCCTGGCACAGAGCATTGTATAAGTATTTGCAATTATCATGATCATTATTTATTATTAGCAGCTGCTTGTGAAATGCCTAAGGATCAGAAATCTAGATTTGGATGATCAGGTGAGAGTGTTAATTATGACTATAAGAGAAGTGATATTCAGTAGGACAAGGGCTCAGGATGACACAGGCAAGAAGTAGGCAGACAGAGGGTAAGACTGACCACACCTCACCCACTGTGACAGGAGGAACACTGGCATGGGTGTAGGGCAGGTGTGCTTGTCGGTGGGTAGGGTGGGGGTCTGATGATGGAAACAGGCATTTAGCTCTCCCCACTTCCAGTCTGGTTACCTCACTGTGCTCTAGGAAGGAGAAAGCAAGTTTGGTGGCCAAGACGGGTGTGGTAGTGAACATGGAGAAGCAGCTTGGTGCTAAATAAGTTCTCATTTCCTTATCTTTTCAAATTTTACCTCTGATAATTAATACTTTTCTTTGTTTATTTATTTATTTATTTATTTATTTATTTATTTATTTATTTATTCATTTATTCATTTTAGCTGAGCCATCCTGCCACCTGTTGGCAGCTCAGCTCGGGCTGGGCATCGAACTGCTATTGCTTAGAGCTCAGCTCGCACTCTTGAGCGAGCTCTTAACCAACTGAGCCACTCGGCCAGCCCAATTTATTTTTTAGTACCCTTTCCTGTTTCACTTGGTGACTAGTCTAGAAGTCATTACTCCTTAAATCCTCTATACTTTTGTCTTTTTCCTTAAGTCAAGACATTTTTACATTGTCTTTGATGGAACTGGATCTGAAATGGATTTGATTTTATGAATTAGTCCATAAAATAAACCATATGGCTGGGCAAGAAAATTACATAAATGCCCCTTGAGGCTAGATGGGGGAGGCTCTGCCAGTATTTTTGCATTTTACAAAGCAGAAGAGCATCTATGTATTTACCCCTTTCGAGGACATAAAGCATAACAGCCTATTTGATGAAAATAAATAGTACCCTCTTTAGTTCTAATGAAAAAATCATTTATTGCCATAATATCTTCGTAGACATGAATTGTCTTCCTCTTAATGATTTTCTATAACTCTGATGATAGAATCACATTTTCCATCATGCTAACTATGGGAAATTGTTGGGGACAAACACAAAGCAGCCTGATCAGGTGACTGTCTATACTAAAGACCAAAAACTATAGCTTCTAGGAGCTTACATCGCAGGGAGTTAATAAAGTGAGATCTAAGTCTATAAATAATAGTTATTGAAGAAAATAAGATAGAACAGAGAGAAATATTTTCTTCTATCATATAAAGAAGTGAAAATTAGCAGGTAATAGATAATGTTTGTATAACAAGCTACTTTAAATAGTATGTTTAGAGAATAGTGAATTCTAGTTATGCATGATTCTTTTTTTAAATATTTTTATTAAAAATATAGTTAACATACAATATTATATTATTTTCAGGGGTATGCCATAGTCCTTCAACATTTATTGATCTAAAGAAATGATCACCATGATAAGTCCAGCAACCATCTGACACTGTACCATGCTATCACAATATTGACTATATTCCCCATGCTGTACATTATATCCCCATGACTTATTTGTTTTATACCTGGAAAATTGAACCTCTTATTCCCCTTCACCTTTTCCTCTCTTTTAAAATTTTCAATTATAGTCAACATTCAAATTATTTCATATTAATTTCAAGTGTATAGCATAGTGGTTAGACATTTATATAATTTAAGAAGTGATCCCCCTGACTAGTCTAGTACCCACCTGGCACTATACATAGTTATTACAATATTACTGACTGTATTCCCTATGCTTTACTTTATACCCCCATGACTGTTTTGGAAGTACCAATTTGTACTTCTGAATCCCTTCAACTTCTTATCAATTTGTACTTCTTAATGCCTTTAACTTTTTCACCCTGCCCCCAACCCTTTCCCATCTATCACCCCAACAAATCTAGTACCCATTTGACACCATACATAGTTATTATAATATTACTGATTATATTCCTTATGCTATAACCTGCATCCCCATAACTACTTTGTAACAACCAATTTGTATTTCTTAATCCCTTCCCCCTTTTCATCCACACCTTTAACTTCCCTACCATCTGGCAAGCATCAAAATGTTTTCTGTATCTATGACTTTGTTTCTATTTTGTTGGTTTACTTTGTTCTTTAGATTCCACATATAAGTGAAATTTCATTGCATCTGTCTTTCTCTATCTGAAATACTCCACTTAGCACAACACCCTCCAGGTCAAGCCATGCCACTGCAGATGACAAGAACCAATTCCCTTCCATGGCTGAGCAATATTCCATTGTATATATGTATCACCTCCCCTTTATCCATTCTTCCATCGATGCATGCCCAGGCTTCCTCCATATCTTGGCCATTGTAAACAATGATGCAATGATGCACATGTTCCCTTGAAATACTGTTTTTGATTTCTTTGAATGAATACCCAGAAGTGGGGTTACTGGGTCCTTCTTTGACTCTTGTTAAAGCCTTTGTTTTGTTTTTGAGGGCAGTGTCACTGGCTCTCATATGTGGGATTGAACCGGGGCCACTAGGCTTCCTAAGCCACCATGTAACCACTGTGCCACTCGGCCGGCCCAAGCCTTTGTTTTAAAGTCCATTTTGTCTGGTATAAGTATTGCTACCCCATCTTTTAAAAAACTTTTTTGTTTCCATTTTCATGGAGTATTTTTTCTCATCCTTTTACTTTGCATATGTGTGTCTTTCAATCTGAAGTGTGTCTCCTGAAAGCAGTGTATATAAGAGTTTTGCTTTCTTATCCATTCAGCACTCCTATGTCTTTTGATTGGAGCATTTAATCCATTTACATTGAAAGAAATTGATGATAAATATGTAGCTATAGCCATTATATTATTCATAATTTTGATCTTTTTTTTTCCTGTTTTAAAAAATCCCTCCAATATTTCTGTAATACTGGTTTGATGGTGATAAACTCCTTTAGCTTTTTCTTTTCTGGGAAGCTCTTTATTCTTCTTTTCTAAACGACAGCCTTGCTGGATAGAGGAACATTAACTGTAGGTCCTTGCTTTTCATCATGTTGAATATTTTGTGCCAGTCCCTCCAGCCTGCAAAGTTTCTGTTGAAAAATCAGTTGACAGTTTTATGGGAGCTCCCTAATAAGATACAAGTTGCCTTTCCTTGCTGCTTTTTGGATTCTCTCTTTGTCTTTAACCTTTGCCATTCTAATTATAGTGTGTCTTGGTGTTGGCCTGTTTAGGTTTATTTTGTTTGGGATTCGGCACTTCCTGGTCTTGTATGTCTATTTCTTTCACCAGGTTAGGAAAGTTTCAATCATTTTTTTCTTCAAACAGGCTCTCAATCCCTCGCTCTCTCTCTTCTCCTTGTGGTACCCCTGTGACACTAATGTTGTTATACTTGACGTTGTCCCAGAGGTCTCTTAAACTATCCTCGTTTTGTTTAAAATTCCTTTTTTCTTTTTTCTGTTCTGATTGGGTGTTTTCTGCTACCTTGTTTTTCAAATTTGCTGATTTAATCCCCTGCTTCATCTAGTCTGCTGGTGATTCCTTGTAGTGCATTCTTCATTTCAGTTATTGTATTCTTCACTTGTGACTGGTTCTCTTTTGTGGTTTCTATGTCCTTTTTTAATGCTCTTTGTTGAAGATCTCACTAAGTTCTTTGAGCAGCCATACAGACGATTTGAACTCTGTATTTGGTAGGTTGCTTCCCTTCATTTTGTTTAGTTCTTTTTCTGGAGGTTTCTCCTGTTCTTTCATTTGGGGTGTATTTCTTTGTTTCCTCATTTTGCCTGCCTCTCTGTGTTTGTTTCTATGTATTAGGTACATCTGCTATGTCTCCCAGTCTTGGCCAGGTGGCCTTATGTAGCAGGTGCCCCGTGAGGCTCAGGCCCAGTCTCCCTGGTCACCTGCTCTGGGTGCTCCACGAGTGTCCCTTTTGTGAGTTTTGTGTGCCCTCCTGTTATAGTTGAGCTTTGATTGCTATTGGCACATCATTAGGTGGGATTGATCCTCAGGCTGATTGGTTGTAGGGTTTGGCCGCATCCACAGCCCATGAGCTTGGGGAGAGGGAGGGTGCCTTACCCCACTGAGTGGGATTTGCCCCAGCCAGCTCTGGTGCCTGTTGAGATAGCCCTTTTGGTTGCTGCTTGTGGGGTTAATTGGGTATGCTCTGCTGTGGTCTGAAGCCAGCCTTGAAGTATGTTGGTTCTGGGGCCTCTTGGGAGGGACTTCGGTGCTAGCCCAGGTTACTCACTGCTTGTGACTGGTAGGAATTACAAAGTGATCTGCAGTATTTTTGCTGTCTGTGCTAAACCGGGAGGCAGGTGGGAGAGGTCACGCTGTGAACCAAGGACGTCTGCCACCAGTACCTGTTCCACATAAAGCCAGAATATCCTGAGGCCTGCTCCCATCTGCTGGCTCCATTAAAGTTCAGCCACTGATAAAGCTTGTGAGGTATGCACGTTGGGTGAGGCAGTGTCTCATGGAGTCACTAGAGTGGGAAGAGTTGTGTTTATCAGGTTAGTGTAGATTCTGGTTTGGTGCCAGTGCTGAGCCTGGAGCTCAGAGCATAAAAGTCTCAGAGCATACCAAGGCCAGTTGCCATCTGCTTGGGACCCACAGACTCTCATAGTTTTCCAAGAAAGAGTACAATATGGGCAGTGCTGTCTTCTAGCCAAGGAAGTGTCTCTGGCATTGATGGAGTTGGGTAGGTGTGGGTCCCAGTGACGCTGCAGGATGGACTGAATGGAGCTCACCAAGCCAATCAGATTCAGATTTGGCCAGAGAGGGTAGGCTTAACACAGGAAAGATGACACCTGCCTGCCGGCTGCCCAAAAGGAGAACCCCTTACAGGAAAAATGGCGACTGTCTTCCAGCCCTTGCCCTGAAGCAACATTCTTGTCTGCCTCCCGTATGCCTTCAATGCCTTTGAGTCACCATCCTTCCACCATCCCTCTGCCAGAGCCCAAGGTGAGTGCCTGCAAGTGAGAAAGCCAGTGTGTGGGCTGTTTAAAGGGTGTCTGCCTTTCCTGCAGCCATCTGTCCCATCTGGATGGTCAGAATCTGTTTTTCACAGCCAGATGTTGTGGCAGTTCTTCTTCCCAGAACCAGTACTCCAATCTGGTGTCAGCCTGGGGTCTCTTGCTCCTTCAGGGAAACCTCCATGGCTGAGTTACCCCTCCTTATTCTCAACCGCCACGCAAAGTTTGGGGCCAGCCTGTTTCAAGTGTCCACCCCTCCTACCTGTTTTAACGGGGCTTCCTCTTTATATCCTTAGTTATAAAACTTCTGTTCAGCTAGACTTCAGGTGGTCTTCCAGTTTTTTTGTTCTATAATTTAGTTGCAATTTTAATGTGTTCATGGAAGGAAGTAGGCGCAGTGTTTATCTATTCTGCCATCTTGAATCTCCCTAGTTTTTCATGATTCTGATGGGGAGATTTTCATTCAAACCCAAGGAGAACTAATATTCAAGGAATCAGAATAAAACAAATGATATTTGACCCTATGACTTCATTAAACATAATTTAATTTTAGTTACTGTCTCAGAAAAGGCGTAGGCATTGTACAGGTCCTGGGGTTAATATCAGTGTTCAACCATAGTACAGAAGGGAGTGAAAGATGGGCCCATATTTTGGGAGGGCTCTATGGCATGCCCAGAAATTATTTCTAGAAAATGGGTTTGTTTGCCCAAATTAGGTGTGTTTTCTCACTAGATGGACTCACAGAAAGTAGGAATTTCCAAGAATGATAAGGCTGCAACTTCAGGTAGAAAGCCTAATATTAGAGAGACAGTATAGTACAGTGAAAAAAACTTAAAGAGGATGGATGGAGGTTATTGGTTTTGTCAGCTGATAAGACTGATCACTTTGTAGCCAACATTTTGACTGTTGAGCAGCAGCCCCTTACACTGAACTATACTCTTATAGACCCACAACAAATATTCTGAAACAATTAATTTTTATGGTTTCGATGTAGGAGGCGAAAGCCCATTGCTATTCTATTTGTTCATTATCTATATCTTCATAGATAAGTCTTATAAATATTCCCAGGATTTGAAGTTTTGCATTGGCAAATTTAAAGTGATTCTGACGATTTCCCAGAAATTTCTTCTGTATGCTTCCTGTTAAGATAATGGTATGGTTCCCAGATCAGCCAGGAACAATTCTGATAATGAATTGCTAAGACACATGTTTTCCTATGGAGGAAGAAAGAAGGAAGTGGCCTACCACACCGTTAGAAAAATATTTTATTAAACCATCTTTGGTGGAATCCCATTTCTGTCTCTTCAAATATTTAGAGCAGCTCAATTAGCTTTGGAAGGCAGTTTTCAGAGAGCTTTCGTCCAGCTCATGGCAAGACAGATGGCATCGGATGACTGTAGTGTGGAGGATGTCTGACCTCCAAATGAGAGCAAGTAGATATGGAAGCTGCATGCATGAGGATTCTTGGCTAGAACAGAGCTTGTGGCTGCCAAGAATCCAAAGGTCAGAGAAGAGGTTTAGAGATTTCACTACTGTGAGAAGTTTCCCACTGTCTGCTTCCTAAGTTAATTTTCTCAGAAACATTCTGGCTGCAATGTGCTTGACTACAGCTACAGTATGTGAGTTCGCTGCGTCTCAGGAGTCAGGAGACCATCTGCTCTGGCTTTCTCAGCAAGTGGATATGGAGGTAGCAAAGGGAACCGGTTTTTGAATGCTTTCTAATGACTGAGCTTGGTGTTTTCCAAACACTGTCTTAAAAAAAAAAGCCTTACTGAGTGGCGCAGTGGTTAAGCGCTGGCTTGGGAAGCCAGCGGCCCCGGTTCGGTCCCACATATGAGGGCCAGGGACACTGCCCTCAAAAAAAAACACAAAAAAAAGCAACAAAAAATAGCCTTACTAAGTAGGTATTGGTTTCCCTTTTATTTTTTAAAACTTTTTACTTAGATCCAATTTTAGACTTATAAAAAATTGCTAAAATAGTATAGAAAGGTCCCATTGACCCCTCACACAGCTTCCCTTAATACCTTACATCATAATAGCTTAATGATCAAATCCAGAAAATTAACATTAGCGCAATTCTATTACACTATAGAGCTCATTCAAATCACAATGTTTTTTCCACTATTGTCTTTTCTCTCTGTTTTTCCTTTTTAAATATAAGGACATTGGAGGCATTAAGTAAATTTGCCTAAGGATATAATCAGCCCAGGTTTGATTCCAAAACATGTGATCTTTTTTCTGCATCATGTTCGGTCTAATAGTTTGGAAAAAGCTCTGGACTCTGAGATTCTTTAGGAAATCTAGATTCTTTTCCTGGATCTGCCTGTAGCTCCATATCTTCATCCAAGTCACTTTTCTCTGGGTCTCAGTATCCTCAACTGGATTTTAGACGATCATTTCACTGCCGTGATTGTTTAATTCTCTTTATGATCCTATGATCTACTAGGCTTAATCTTCCTGCACCTTTGGTTTCTCATCCTTTCAATGGGCTCAAGGCCCATAATAATCTTTATAGAAAAAACAAACATTTGTTCTGACAATTTATTTCCATATAAAAAACCCCTCTAAGCCTAGTGGCTTTTATTTATATTTACACTGTTCGATTACATGCATGGTTTCTGTGAGTTAGGAAATTATACAGAGCACAGTGAGGTTTTTGTTTGTTTGTTTTACTGCTTCATGATATCAGAGGTCTCAGGTGAAAAAATGAAGGGGTAGGGAATCACTTCTAAAATAGTTCCTTCCTTCTCATTTCTTGGCATCTTGACAGGGATGGGCAGGAGGCAGGGCTCAGCTGGGAGTACTGACTGGGGCATAAATGCAACCTTTCTAGTGAGGCAGTTTCCGGGTAGTCAGACTGCTTCCTCTGGGCTGGCTTCTCCAGAGCAAGTGTCCCAGTTAACCAGGCAGATGCTCCACGGACTTTCTGACATAGCCTGAAGAGCCACCCAGGGTCACGTCCACCACATTCTTTTGGCTGCTAGCAAGTCCTAAGGCAGCCTAGGTTCAAGGAGAGGCAAATGGGACTTCACCTCTTGAAGGGGAATAGCAAGGTCACAGTATGGAGGAGCATGTGGGACAGGAGATATTGTGAGGAACATCTTCGGAAAACACTGTCTGCCACCCCATTAAACAAAATGATGATAATAAAGAGTTCCAAGTTAAGTGGAAGATTTCCTCGGGGTACCTATTAATCAAATCACCATTGTTTGTTAAAGTGCTAAGAATTGCCTGTGCCTTTAATTTGATATGTATCTTTTATTGATCCCCAAATCTGGCCTTTTGCATAGTGAAATCAAATCAGACTCTGTCCTGAGCTTGCAGGTTCCACACCAGTTGCCTGCTATCTAGCAGACCTTACCTTCTCCCTCTACCTTTTCCACAGGCTTTATTTTACCTGAGATGGATTTCATCACATTCCAATATGCAGTGCCCTCAGCTGTTGTCACTTGCTGGCTGGGCGGCCTGACCAGTCTTTTTCATCTCTGTGGCCTCTTATCTGAGGTGTGAGGGAGTCAAGGTAGATGGTTCGTCCTGCTCCCTACAGCTCTCATATTCTCTCATTGCAAGTGTGGGCATGAATGATGGATATGTCCCTGTATATGGGTTTTATTTCGCTATGGTAGACCCCTCTGTACACAACCTTTCCCCAGCTGATGTACGTGGATTTTAACATCCTTGGAATTTCTCACCTTCATATTGTCAGTGCACAGTCATTGCTGCACTCAGATTCCAGTTTGCCTTCTGAAAGCAAAATCCACACATGTTCTTATGCATTTGAATGTCCACATAAGTAACATAAGAAGATAGTAACAATTTTTTATGAAGTCATCTGGCCTAATCACAGTGTGGTTTCTAAAACTTTTCAAATCTCAGAATTAAAAAAAAGCAAAACAAAAAAAAGCAAAATCAACAACTCCCACCCCCTGCCAAAACTACATGCAGAATAAATTGTTAATGTGAAGAGTTTTGAAAAGTAATTATTTGCCATTCCTATCCAGTGTGATGATGGCTTTTTCTGATCAATTCCTGCTTACCCTTCAGTGTTAGCTCAAATGTTACCTCCTCATGGAAGTAACTAGGTCAAATTTACCTACATAGATAATTCCTAGTACCTTATTCTTCTCCTTCATAACAGCTGTCACAATTGTGATTGAATAGTAGATGTATGATTATCTTTTACTTTTGTATAAACTCCATGGTGGTCTGACTAACTCATTGTATCCCCTATGCCTGGTACACTGCCTGGCCACTAATAGCTGCTCAGGAAAGGTTCACTGGATGAATAAAAAATGGGAAGCATTCTTTTTTAATTAAAGTTTATTGGGATGACAATGGTTAGTAAAGTTACACAGGTTTCAGGTGTAGAATTCTGTGATACAGCATCTATATATCACACTGTGTGTTTACCACCTAGAGTCAGTTCTCCTTCCATCACCATATATTTAATCCCTTTTACCCTCATCTACTACTCCACTCCTCCTTATCCTCTGGTAACCACTAAACCATTGTCTGTATATATGAGTTTTGTTTCTTTATTTGTCTTGTTCCTTTGTTGTTTTCATTTTTATATTCCACATATCAGTGAAATCATATGATTCTCTACTTTTTCTGTCTGACTTATTTTCCTTAGCATAATCATGTCAAGCATTCTCAGTCCTTTAGACTGAGATAGAGCACTCATCTACTGAGCCTAACCACCAGAACCTGTGAGACTTGCCTTCTCCTGAGCATAATAGGAGCAAGCACTCATAACCAAGGATGCCAGCACCCTTCAGCCCCCTTCAAGGGTACCTGCATGCTGTAATAGTAGGAAGCTCATTGTTTCACACATTTTAGAGGAGCATTTAATATTCCTGCAAAACATTTTATTTGTGTTTCTCACCTAGAAGATAAAATGGATTTCCTCATTCTTTCTTTCATTTTCTGAGGGAGCTCTTTCATTTGGCTAATGCCATTCTTTCTTTTACAAATGAGTGTGTTAAGGAATTTTAAGAGACTTGGGGTGCTCTTACCTCCATCATTCTTGGTTTGAAATCCAGCCACTGGACTGCCCTTGTGGATGAAACAGTGTCCTCTTGATCACGTGAAGACTTTCTCCCAGCCCTAGTTTTGAGTGTTGCTGCAAATATCAAACCCCTTGAGGAAGTTTCAGATGTTTAGTTCAGTGGATCCACTTTTCTTTACTCTCACCACCATTAAATGGCACTTTTTTCTCAGTGCCAGCAAAACAGAGCCAACGTACCATGGGAACTGCAATTGGGAAGTTGGCATATGGCTCCTGTTTATGTCTAGCTCAGGCTGGACTGTTATCACTGTTGCTATCTGTATCTAACAAGTCAGAAATAACTGAGCTTAAGAAATATTCATACTTTTACCCTCTCTGTCAACATGAACTTTAAGATGCTAAATAAGTCATATGCTCAAAGAGAAGCGTGGTGGAAATATCATAGTCATTGGAAGGCCTGTGAGATCTCTCTAAAAGGCACATCTCAAAATTTCACATCCACAGCCTGCTCATTCATTAATTCATTCACTCAGCCAGTATTTGTGGAGCAGATCCTATGTACCAGGTGCTGGGGATACAGCAGTGAACGTGAGACCTATTCTCCTTGCCCTCAGCCAGCGTGTCCCATTTTATGAGAGAGGAAGCTGAGCCTAGAATTTGAAGATTTGTTAAAGTTGATATCAGCAAGGCAGTCAGACATATTATACCTTAAGATGGCATATTGGCTACATGTCTTTTTTGGAGAATTGCATGAATTATTTAGGTCTTTTAAACTCAATTATTTACTTTCCCTTGAATTATAGGGACCTATGTAAAATGTACTTTTTCCCCAAATTGCACATTTTCCTCTGTTATTCACTATACTCTACATGCAAGACCATAAACAACTTTCCTTTTTGGTCTAGGTCATCTTCAAATTAAACTTTTATTGAAAACATGTTATATGCCTCTCTCTGCTTGCTATACACAATGGGGGACACAAATATATAGTAGGTTTATTTGGAAAAGTTTGCCATGGGGAAGATGAGACAAAGCACAGACTCAAAAACTAAATGGAATGATTCACCATGGTAGCTTCTAAGGAGGAGAGACATGCACCCCCATTTTATGTCAGGGAGCATTTTATCCACCGATAGATTTGTAGTATTTATATTCAAATAAGGTGAATATTTCAGAATTAGTCTCATCTTAAGTCATCACCAAGTTACAACTGACCAAATTATTGCTGTGAATTTCTCTAATGTTTGTGATGGAAAGAAAGAGGCTGTATATTCTTCGAAATGGCTTTGGAAATGATATACTATATAAATATGGAGTGTATGTTTTGCTCATCAGTTATTAAACAAGGCATTTCATAAAACATCTTTCCTTGGGAACCCAAGATATTTTAGGATTGGATTAGGCCTTAATTATTTTCTGTATTCCCTTCTAGTGCAGAACCACAATTACAGTATCTACTTGAACATTCCAATGATGAGACCTCACAAACGTGATAATAGAAACAAAAGTACTCAGAATTTTATTGCTTTTACAAAACATTTTCTCATTAAATTTTCCTAACGACCTTGCTTGTTCTTTTTAATAGAGCAGTAATTATTGAACAGTCTTCTTTATATCAATCAGAACTTTCCTTTTTTCAACATCTAACTTATGATCCTGATTTAACTCTCTGGTGATAAGCAGAATAAATCTCTTTTATCTGGTAATAAGCATAATTACCTCTTTCACATGCAGCTTTTATAATATTTGAAGACACTGTCATGTTCTCTTTCTCCAATTATTCTTCCTGTCCACTCATCAAATTAATTTTACCTTTTTTTGGTCAAAGTTTAGTCCTCCATATTCTTTTCACCTATTCTTTGGAGGACCTGCTTGCAGACTCTCCAACAGCCTGATTTTACCTCTCTGAACACAACTTTACTGTCATCACTAAACCTGGTGCTGGGGTAGAATGCAATATACCAGTATGTTGCACAGTGATATTCTTACTTATCTGGATTAGGATGTTTTCTTTACATTAATGGGAGGTGTTATAACTTAGAATTGATAGTAGGAACTATGGAGTCAACCAGACTATTGGTCAGATTGTAGCTCTGCACCTTAGCTGTATAAGCTGGAGCCAGTAACCTTTCAGATTGAGCTTTGCTTTTCTCATCTAAAACATGGGCATCATAGCATTTATGAAGCAGTTTTATTTTGAGATACATGTGTAATCTTCTTGTTCTATTCAAAACAACAATAATAACATAGCTTGAGAACTTTCATGTGGGACAAGCACTTTATACTTTTCAGTTATATTAAACAGTTTCACTAACTTGATTTCTCTTGCTCATTACTTTGCAGTTTGGGTTCTGATGCCCTGTGGACCAGTGGTTCTTCAACTTATCTGCATTTTAGAATCACTGGGGAACCTTTAGAAATTCCAATGCCCAAGCTATACTTCAGAAACCAATTAACTAATACTTTCAAGGGGTGAAGACTAAGCATCAGTATTTTTTAAAGCTTTAAAGTGTTTTTCATCTGCAGCTGACAATGAGAACCACTGCTATAGCATGTTAGAAAATAAAGAGAGCTTAAATACTGCCTAATTCAACATGTGCTATATTAGCTAGATTAAGCAATGCTAACAAACTGTAATAACCAAACCCATAGATCTCAGTAGTTGAGAACCATGAAAGTTTATTTCCTACTTACACCATGTCCAGTGTAGACATTCTTAGTTGTCAAGAGGACTTCCAACACGGGAACCCAAACTCCTTCCATTTTATGTTTCTGCTCTCCTCTAATTCTTAGAGTTCTTCCTAGAAAGTCATTGTATCAGTCAGGGTTCTCTAGAGGAACAGAACCAATAGTATGTGTACACACACACACACACACACACACACACACACACAGTGCCAGAAAAATGTATACATATTTTAAGAAAGAGAAAAACTGCATTAAAATTGTAATACTCAATATATACCGATAACAAAAGTTGAATACAAGTCACATTTGACTTCTGCATTACAAGAGGTGCTCAAAGTGGTTACCATCATCGTAATTTTAATACAGTTTTTTCCTTTCTTAACATGTCTATACATTTTTGACACCCTCTGTATTTATTTATAAAGGGATTTATTTTAAGGAATTGGCTTTTAGAATTATGAAGGCTATCAAGTCTATAATCTTCAGGGTGGGCTGGCAGGCTGGAGACCCAGGGAAGAGCAGATGCTGCAAGTCTGCAGGCCTTCTCTTGCTCATGGCAGGTTACGTTTTGTCTTATTCAAGCCTTCCACTGATTGGATGAGGCTTATCCACGTTATGGAGGGTAATCTGCTTTACTCAGGGTGCCAGCCAAGTCGACACATAAAATTAACTATCACAGTCATGCATAAACTGTCTTTATTAACTGGGCCTGGATTGGCATTTATTGCATCTGTTCATATTCCATTGGCTAGAACTCAGCCACATCTTTACAACAAAGGACAAGGAAAGCTAGAAAATGTAATCAGGTGTATGCTCAGAAAGAGAATTTGGTAAGCATCTAGCCAGTGTATGCCACATCTGTATTTAAGAATTAGAGAAATAAATAGTAGCTCTTATTAATTAACAGAGGGTTGTGTTCTTGTTTCTTCTTCTTTAACGGAAGTACAGAATCTTATCTTTGTCTCTATGTTTTTTAGTTTTTCTCCTTTTTATATTGGTAGAGCCTCAATCCTTAATATACTTCTAAAGAGTACTAACAATATTAATAATATTAACAAATTGTATTGTCCCTACAGGAAGAGTCCACCTGCCCCAGGATTAGAACAATGTTCTGATTACCCAGCAGAGTTCATAAAAAGTGAACCATCCCACATAATTAGAACATCTCTCTCCCAGTATTTTTTCCTTTGGCCCCAATTTGAGAGGTATTTTTCCCAAAAAAGAAAAAAGAAAAGGATGAGAGAGGAAGAATGAGAGGAAAGAAAAATAATTTTTCTCTCAGAAATAGACTACTCTACTTTCAAAGTTTCGTAATCCTGACTACACATTAGAAATACTTGGAGAATTTTAAGAATATACTGTGTCTGGACCTTACCTCCAGACATTTTAATTTAATTGGTTTGCAGTGTGTTTCAGGCATTGGTATTTTTAAAAAGATTTCTAAGTGAATGTGACCAGGGGTAAGAATTATTTCTTTAAAAGGCCAAGAATTGCTTCTTTGCAGAATTCTTTTATTGGCAGGTTTACAATCTGGAATTGCAAATTTGGATATTTATTTCAATACTAAATACTCTAAAGCATATTTAGATAGATAGATAGATAGATAGATAGATAGATAGATAGATAGATATACAGTCTTTCCAGTAGGCAGTATAACAAAATACAGCAGATCATATAACAATGAGGCAAAAAAAAAAATTAAACGTCAGAAACTCTAAAGTAGAAGTTTACTTCTTATTTACAAATCAGGTTAGAGATTAGCAAGTATTCTTGGTATGGAATTTAAAGATTTCCTGTGATACCATGTATAACAGATAAATGTGCATTGTCAACTGGATGACAATTTAGAATCAAGGTGATTTTTATGAGGAAGCACAAAACAAGCCCCCTTTTTCTTTTATGACAATTTAGAATCAAGGTGATTTTTATGAGGAAGCACAAAACAAGCCCCCTTTTTCTTTTATTGGCATGATCACTCTAACTGGTGGCTTTGACATTTAGCTAAACCAAGAAGGAAAATTGAGGACATTTTTGACATAATTTTAATTTTTATTCAGCTTTAAGAAAAAGAGTTTAATATGAATAAAGATATGCATGTAGGGCTGGCCGAGTGGTGCGGTGGTTAAGCACTGGCTTGGGAAGCCAGCGGCCCCGATTCGGGTTCCACATATGAGGTCCAGTGACACTGCCCTCAAAAAAAAAAAAAGATATGCATGTAGTGGGCAAAGGTGAACAAAACAATTCTCCCCCCATCTGCATGAAAATTTGCTTTTCACTTATTGTCCTTGCTTTGCTTCCCTAAAACTTATAAAGATGGTTTGGGTCAACTTTGTTACTAGGCAATATTGTAAAATTGCTCCCTGATTGGTACTGCACCTGGACTGGGTCACCTATAAATGCTGGATCGGAAGCCATCATTTTGGTTTCAGATTGTGACTGGAGCAATCAACATGTCCGTTTCGAGGTGCCTGCAAACTATACCCATGGTGTTATTTTAAAGAGATGTGAGGTATGTGGTTTATAAGCTAAGAGACGTCTCCTACCTGCCAGATGTGAATCTTATCGTTCCCGAACTACTACTACAAGGACCCCCCAGGAAGAGGGACACTTGATGCTTTCCCGCTGGCAAGCTGTGCCTCCTGTCCTATAGCTTCTTAGCCAGTGGTTCTAAGTGTGGCTCCCCAGTCCAGCAACATCATTATCCCCAGAAAACTTGTTACAATTCAGATTCTGGGCCATCACCTCTGCACTATTGAATTAGAAACCCTGGTGGGGGAGGAGGGACAGGGAGCAGCCATCTGTGTCTTAACAATCCCACCTGGTGATGCTCAAGTTTGAGAACCATTTCTCCAAGTGAACTTGATGCCAAGTGTGGCCTATGGTAGTCTTATGGGTCTGAGTGTTTAGTTGAACCTACAATGATGATCTTCTCTGGTGGGCATTGTGTGGTAACTATGCTTGGAAGTGAGTCAGGGGAAGGCACTTGTCTTCCCAATGGATTAGAAGTGGTTTCTGCATTTATTGAGGGCTTAGTTTGGCATGTATTTCATGGATCATAATATGAGATAAAGTTCCTACTTGTGGTGAAACTCACTGAGAGTCACTTTGACCTATTAAATTTCCATTTCTTCTAAAGCAAAAGTTCTCACTTGGGACAAGAGGTAGGGATGGAGCGTGAAAAAAGATATTTGAGACCTTGTAAGAAACACATCTGTTCCCCTCCTCATTAGAGTCCTTCAGATTTCCAGTAAGGAAGGGAACACAGCACATATTTGTTTGTTTCACAAGTATTTAATTCTCATATGAATCTCTCTTTTCATTAATGCCTTAAAAGATAGAAAGTAATACACCAGATAAATGGTTAGCTTTGTTCTTTTGAGTTTTAGTACTTGCAAAATTGATTGAAAACCATCTGAAAGCTTATACTGCAATGGAGAATTCTTTATTACCATTTTCAATATTACCCTCTTGTGTCAAATTATAATAACCTTGAATGGCCTGATCTGAAATGGCTCTGGTTTGAGGGAAATGTAATTAGCCTAGGCTTAACCCATACACAGTTAAATGAATAATTGGTGCCAATTGTGTGATTGGAAAGCCCTTCAAGTTTAATTGGAGCCTTGATTTTTGCCAATGAGCCACTTGAAAAGGTAAACGGAAAATTTAAAAAGTGCATTTAAGATGCTTTCATTGGTGTAGTGGACTTTCAGTCTCAATGGGGCCTCTTGATGATCCCAGTATGGGATCTTTAAAATCATTTGGGCTTTAACTGAAGGGAAATTTTGTCAATGGAGTGAATTGGCATGGCAGGGTCACTATACAAATTTGCTTTGGGACCCTTACTTCCTGTATTACACAGGACTCATAGTTTAAGGGACTCTGTCAATGTAGTCTACTCAAGCTGTCATAGCAAAATACCACAGACAGGGTGACTTCAACAACAGACATTTATTTTCTCATTTTTCTGAGGCTAGAAGTCCATGACCAAGGTCCCAGCAAATCTGGTTTCCAGTGAGGACTCCCTGGCTGGTCGACAGCCACTTTCTCATTGTGTCCTCACATGTTCTTTCCTTGGTGTGCTCACAGAGTTGGAGGAGGAGGAAAGAGAGAGAGTTCTTACTGATGTCTCTTCTTATAAGGACACCAATCCCATTGGATCAGGGTTCCACATTTCTGACCTCATGTAACGTTTCTTACTTCCTTAGAGGCTCCATTTCTAACACAACCATACTTGGGGTTAGGGCTTCAACATATGAATTTTGCAGGGCCATGAACAACCATTCTATAACACCAATGCAACTGAGAATTAAAAGGTTCACATAACTAAAGGTTTAGATACATCTAGCAGAGTTGCTGGATGTCGGCTTACATGAAGCTGTCAGGATTCTGTCCTTATCCGTTTCTCAGTGTTAATTTTCATTCTCAGGCAGATTCTCTCCAACAGGTGGCAAAATGGCCACCACGAGTTCTAAGTTTATATTCCACCGTCTACCTCAGTTTCCCAGGATTGGGTCTCTTTTAATTTATTTAGGCCACCCACTCATTCCTAAAGCCATCACACTGATCAAGAGGCCAATTGTTCAGACCTGGATTATGTGGTAAAAGCAAGGTTTGGGGCAGATTTGTCCAATAGTATGAATAGAGAATAAAGGAAGAGAAGTTACACAAAAGAATCTATATGCTGTTGGTGAAAGGAGAACTCATCCTTGGCAAGCAGAAGTAACATATTCACTACACTTCCTAAAGAGCAGCGCTTCCTCTAGAGAACTACATTTCTCGTAGGACAAATACGGTTGGTATTGATAGGATTCTGTCTTAGTTGGTACGTATTTCTTCTAAAAGTGAGTTGTATTTAACTGACTTCACAAACACTATTTGAAGCCTTATTATAGTAAGTCATTATCTAAATTGGTATAATTTAAATGTATAGAATTAAACTGGAAATGATTTTTTCTTTTTTTTAAAGTTCAGTGAGGCTTTCACTTTTCAAATGACATGGGCCATTGCTAGTTTTAATTAGTATAATTCTCCAATCTTCTATTCAAAATTCGTGTCTGTAATATGTGTGAATGTTGATGTTTTTCCTTTCAAGTAATTTTGGAAAGAAGTGAAATTCAGTTATTTTATGAATTTAATTTTTCTTCTATTAGCTTCACTTAATTTATAAATATAAATTATATAGCATTCTATCCTTACAAATTGAGCTGAAAGATTAGGAATAATGCCAATTTTTGGAGTTTACTTTTTTTTTTTCTATTAGGGACTTAAAAGCACATTCTCATCCTCACTCATCTGAGAAATAAAAGGCTCAAGCACTGGATATTTACCAACTGATAAGGAATATATAGCAATAGTTATTGTACTGATGTGTCATGGTAAATAAAAGCCATAAGTAAGGTGCCCTTAGGAAGGAGTTTACAGTCCAACCTTGGAGATGGTCACTCAACAGGAATGCAAAGCCATTGCGATGTTCTGAAATAAAGGGCAAGGCTAGTGCTGAAATCATGAACCCTGAAGTATAATAACTCAGGTTAATTATTTACTCTGTGAACTTACCCAAGTTACCTACAAGTTCTGGGCCTTAGTTTCCTCATTTGTAAAATAAAAATAATAGGATCTACCTCATGAGGCTGTTACAAGAATTTAAAAAGTTAATATATGTTAAAAATGTATAAAAGAAACTGGGTACAGAGTAAATATTGGTTATTATAATTTGGAGAGAAGAGCACATGGGCTGTTTTTAATCTATTTTAAAATAAGGTTATTCAACATAACCTAACATGTTTTAACATCCATCTGATGGAGACACTCTGGGCTTAGTAATGGCAGAAGAACTTGTATAGAACTAACCCTTCTGCTGATAACAATTATAAACTCTGGGAAAATTAAAAAAAAAAATTCAAGTCATTCAAAAGCAACCAAAAGCAGACAGAAGTTAGAGGGCATCTAACCCTTAAAGTGAACTCCACTCATATAGGTGAACATCTTTAAGTCTTTTCCCATGCTAGTACTTGCTGAATCACATGTCGTGGGTGGCTAGAACTGGGGCAGAAAGTTGAAGTCCTTTTAGCCTGAGGAGTCAAAAAAATAAAAAGAATTTGGAATAGCCACAGTAGCTGGAAATTGAGGGAAGAAATAGGAGAAAAGACAGGGAAATAGAAGGAAGAGCTGAAAAATATGATCTAAGCTCTCCCCAAATCCTCGCTTGACCTCTGAACTTCACATGTGTTGTTTATGGAAGTCCCCAAAGAGCTCAAGGAGAAAGCAACAGCTAGAGGTGAAAAAGCTTAGCAGAGAATTTTGCTGTTTTTCATTGGTAAGAGCTGGAGTTTGAAATTTGAGTCACATCAAGTTACAGAATGTTCGTAAGCATGATGGACTTCCAGTGGAAATCTGTAAGGGCCACCCCTTAAGAATAAAAACTACGTATCCAGATTGAGATATTTGTCCTGAGACTAGATGCATAACCAAAATAGGCATATCATCACAAAACTGAGATCAAATCTCAACTTGGTCAAGCTGATTCAACTGTCAGCTAGTACAAAACTTCAAAGGAAGACAACAGATATTTTTCTTGAGTGAGGCTTGATCTCTTCAATCTAGCAGGTGAGTCATGATAACCTGTCCCAGAGTATATAGCGTCACTAGGACTCGACTGAAAACTCACTAAAAAAATCGCCAAAATTACTTCCAGTGAAGGGCAATCTGCACACCTTTGCCAGGATTGATGCTGTTGGTTTTGACCTTTAGGAGAGAGCCAATTCTGGAGAACAACTTAACTTCTTTGGTTGAACACTTACATAAGGCATTAGAACATGATAGGAGTTTAAGGTTTAATAACAATGAAATGAACACCATAATAAAACAGCCCCATACTTAGACCAGCAATTCTTACTTTTCTTATCTTCTTGATGGAGACGTGTCTTGGAAGGTGTACTTCAAGGAATGAAGCACTGTTTGTAATTTATGCTTTTACCAAAGTTTCTTTTTAAGATAATGCCAAATAATTCCAACATTGAGCATGTTAAATCTGTTGCTTGGAGTATGGGTTGAGTTAGGCGCTAACTCAGACTGCAGGTAGTTATTACTACCCCTTATTCATGAAAAGAAGTTTTCTTCTAAGTGTTCTTTCTCATTGAGTATTAACAAAAAATAGAGAAAAATTGATGTCCTAAACTTTTGAGATACATTTGGCTCTAGTAAGTGTTTAGACATATTAAATGGATACCTGGGAGAAGAAATAAGAAAGCATCATCAGTACATTTCCACCTAAAAAATATTATTTTCTCACCTGTTATTAAGGGACTGTTTCAATTTCTGTTTTATTACTAATAACTTGAGCCCCTTTAATGCAAAATTAACTCCTCCACTACAAACTTAAGAGTTTATGTTCTTACCTTGTTTATTTGTAAAATATATCCTTCAGATTTCTGATGTCTTTTTTAAAGCTATACACAATGAAGAAAATGTTGGCAAAATAAGTAAGTTTAAACCTTTTAAGTTAAAATTACTGTGCCAAGTGACACATTAGATGGTGTTTATTGTCCTTATATTACTGAAATTTAATTCAACATTTATAATTTCAAAAAATCAATAAAGGAAGAAAACAGATTCTAAAATTTTAAAATGAAACATCTAATATCACTATACAATCAAAAACTACTAGACGCAGTCAAGAAAAAATAATCTAATAAAAATAAACTTATGAAAAATATTGATACTAGAACTAGCAGACAAGTACTTTAACTATCATAAGTATATGAAGAATCCATCAGAAAAGATAGATACAATCATAAAGAAATGGAGAATTTGAGGAAAAATAAGAAAAATGTAAAAAAGAAACAAACCAAGTAGAAGTCCAAGAACTGAAAAATATGAAAACTGAAATTACAAAAATAAAAAAGAATTCATTGGATGAGACTAAAAGCAGACTAGACATAACAGAAGAAACAATCTATTTGGTGACAAATCAGTAGAAATCATCTAAAATGGAGGCACAAAGAGGAACAAAGTTTTTAAAAATGAACAAGTTGACAATATCAAATTGTCACAGTATTGAATGGTCTAACACACTTTCAATCATAGAAGGTAGAGAAGAGAGAAAATGAAGAAGAAAAAATAATTGAAGGAACTTTGGCTGAAATCTTTCCAAGTTTGCTCTAAAGCAGTAATGCACAGGTCTAAGTAAGAATCTCAGACAATGGTGATAAAGAAAACCATACTTCTACACATCTGCTGAAGTCCAAAGATTAAAAGGAAATCTTAAGTCCAGAGAAAAAAAGAAACATATATTGGGTAAAAATGATAAGAATTTTTAAAGATAGCTCACATGTCATTAAAAGATATTGAGGCCAGGGGCCAGCCGAGTGGTGCTGTGTTTAAGAGCTGGCTTGGGACGCCAGCGGCCCCAGTTCGGATCCCACATCTGAGGGCCAGTGACACTGCCCTCAAAAAAAAATAAATAAATAAATAAATAAATAAAAGATATTGAGGCCAAATAGAAATAAAATTATATTTTTCAAGTGCTGGGAAAAAAACAATCCTATGCATCTAGAATTCTATATTAAACAAAATCACATTTTTAAAAGCAAAGGCACAATAAAAAATGAGATAATTTTTTGCTGGCTTGTCTACAGTATTAACTGTGTTAAATACAGTTCTTTCTTTAGCCTGAAGGGAGGTGATACCAGATAGAAACTTAGATCTACAGGAAAGAAAGAAAAGAATATTGTTGATAGGTAGATAAATATAAAGACTATTTTATTTTTTAAAATTATTTAAAGTCAACTGAATGTTTATACTTAAATTCATGACAATGTATTTGGAGTTTATAACATAAATAAGTACACTTCAAACAAAAAAGATATACTTTTAAACAGAAGGCTGTAAATGAAATTATACTTTCGAGAGGTTCTTCAATTATATATCAAGTAGTATGATATTAATTCAAGGTCAAGTAAGATAAGAATGAATATTCTAATTATCATGGCAGCAACTAAAAGACTATTAAAAGAGGAGTACCAAAACATTCAATAGTGATGCTGGTGTGAGTATGAGAAGGGAGGTAGATGGTGGCCAGTTCTTACACAGGCTTCAGTTAAATTTTTCTGCTTCCTGACATATATGGTTCATTTATACATGAGTTGCAACAGCCTGAATCAGATTAGTTGATTTGCATTCAGGATTCATTCCGATTTGTATGCAATGAACATAAAGTAATGATTGCAGCAGAAAGCATTTCAATACTTTGCCACTGCAAGTGAGATTCACAGTCAATAATGAAACTGCAGTGTCTGATGATGCCCAAGGACAAGCTTGGAAACAAGACATTCTCAGTGAGTGCTCTTCCTTCAGAAATGTTTTAATAGATAAATAACACAGCACCCCAAATATGTTCCACATTGGCAATATCAATGCAGAGCCCACAACATTTGTCTGAAGGTTATTCTCAGGTATATCTCACCAGCAGGCTGGCAATAATTGAGGATAAATAGAAAAACAAAATAACGCTCAAGTTAATATAAGGATCATCCCATTTTCTGTTATTGATTTCAGGGTCTTTGGGAAAAGATTTACCAAATAAATGGAGCTGTGACACAAGGAGCAGTTGGAGGAGATGTTTAAAAAAGAGACATCTGTGATTTGGGACACAAACGAGTCTGGCAATTGCTTGTTTGAGCTGGAGACTTTGGGGAAGTTGGGGAATTTATGGAGATCTCAGTTTCTTCAGTTGAAATGAAAGACTGGGTCTGAATGACATCAAGGTTCCCAAGATTCTGATTGAGTGTTGCAATCAGGTGCAACAGAGCCCCTCTGCCTGTGCAGACAACCAGGAGCTTCCTCCATGAAGCCCAGCTTTTTCTCTAACCCCCTTTACCCCCCTGATACCTTCAAATTCAGCTGTTATCTTCGCTGGCAAGACTGACTGCATAATTTGTGAAGTCTAGTACAAAATGAAAATGCAAAGTCCATGATTTGAATATTAATTTGAATTTCAAGGTGGAGACAGCAGAGCTTTAAACTAAGCATAAGACCCTTCTAAGCATGGAGACCTGTGTGACTGCCCAGGTCACGTGTCCATGAAGCCGTTTCTGTTCCCTGGGCTTTGGATATGAACACTTAGCAGCAATACAGATTTTTCCAAAGAAAAATATGCAAATATTGCATATTTGATGTTGAAATATGTAGAAACCATAATTGTATGTACCTGCCACCTCATGGTACAAATTTGATATCTGACATGTTAGAGAAATGGTGAGAATGGTTAACCATAATTTTTATTGACTGAGTTAACTTAATTACTAGGAATGATACCAATTTTTCTAATAGAGTTTATTTTTAGAGTGCTTTTGGATACATAGCAAAAGTGAGTGGAAGATACAGAGATTTCCCATGTAATCTGCGCTCCCCCCCCGCCCCCTACCACACACAGCCTTCTCTGTTACCAGCCTCCCCCACCAGATGGTGCATTTGTTACAGCTGATACACCTACATGGACATGTCATCATCACCCAAGTCCATACTTTGCATTAGGGTTCATGCTTGGTGGCGTATATTTTATGGCTTTAGACAAATCTATAATAACATGTATCCACCATTGCAGGATCATATAGAATAGTTTCATTGACCTAAAAGTCCTCTGTGCTCCACACATTTGTCCCTCCCTTCCCCTTAACCCCTGGCAACCGCTGCTTTTTTTACTGTCCCATAGTAAAAGTGTTATACAGCTGTAATTATACAGTATGTAGCATCTTCGGATTGGCTTTTTTTAGCTTAGTAATATGCATTGAAGCATCTTCCACGTATTTTCATGACTTGATAGCTCATTCCCTTTTAGCTCTGAATAATATTCCATTGTCTGAATGTACCATAGTTTATGTATCTGTTCACCTACTGAAGGACATCTTGGTTGCTTCCAAGTTTTGGCAATTCTGAATAAATCTGCTTTACACATCCGTGTGTAGGTTTTTGTCTGGACATAAGTTTTCAATTCCTTTGGACAGATAGCAAGGAGCTTGATTGATGCATTATATGGTAAGCATATATTTAATTTTGTAAGAAGCAGCCAAACTCTCTTCCAAAGTGGCTGTACCATTTTGCATTCCCACCAGCAATGAAAAAGAGTTCCTGGCTGCCATAGGCTACAGTGAGTGGCCGGCAGCCAGCATGAGTGGCTGGCAGCCAGCATGAGCTGCCAAGAGCCGCTATGAGTGACTATCCAGAAGCTGGCAACTGATCTGCCTCACCATGGAAGAGTGCAATGATGATACCCACATGGGCCAGTGAAGTGACATCCTCCACAACTAGACTGAAGAACAAAAGGACAGCAGCTTGTCTGTTCCCCTTCCCTGGTTCCCCAACGCTGTTCCCCTCCCCCAATTCCCCAATAAAAAAAATCTAAAAAAAAAAAGAGTTCCTGTTGCTCCACATCATTGCCAGTTTTCTTGAGTTTGGTTGTTCTGATAGGTTTATAGTGGTATCTCATTGTTGTTTTGATTTGCATTTCCCCGATGACATATATTGGGAAGTATCTTTTCATATGCTTGTTTGCCACCTGTATATTTTCTCTGTGAGGTGTTTGTTTCAGGTCTTTGGCCCATTTTTTTAAATTGGGTTGTTTTCTTACTGGTGAGTTTTAAGACTATTTATTTTGGATAACAGTCCTTTATCAAATCTTTCTTTCCCAAATATTCTCCTAGCTTATTGCTTGTCTTTGCATTATCTTGACATCGTTTTGTACAAAGCAGAAAATTTTAATTTTAATGAAGTCCAGCTTGTCAATTATTTTGTTCATAGATTGTGCCTTTGGTGTTGTATCTAAAATGTCATTGCCCAATCAAATTTCATCTAGATTTTCTCCTTTGTTATTTTCTAGAAGTTTTATAGTGATATTGATTTTTTCATACTTGTATAACTTAATGCATACACAGAATGCTTTTCACCTAACATAATTACACTGGATTCTTAGAATGCTGTGACAACCATTATTTTTGTAGATTAAGTGATTAAGGCACTAAGACAGAACAATCATTCAAATCCATATATATTTTGTTTGTTTGTTTGTTTTTTTGAGGGCAGTGTCACTGGCCCTCATATGTGGGACCCGAACCAGGGCCGCTGGCTTCCCAAGCCAGCGCTTAACCACCGTGCCATTTGGCCGGCCCTCAAATCCATATATATTTTCTAACTCTTGGTCCAGTTTCCTCTTTGTGAGACCATGGCACCCCATTACATTACCTCCCTGAACTAAAGCTTGATGGAACATGAAGACACGTTCATTTAGAAAGTTCAGCATTCATTTAGAAAGTGTAATTCATTGTAGAAAATTGATCTGACTCTTTCGTATAAGTAGAACTAGTATAGCATCTAGGAAAGTAGCCTCCATTCAACAAACCTCTATGACTACCAACCATATGCTAGCCTTGGCCGCAAGGTCTTTTGTGATTTCTTCTTTTGTTGAGTAGAGAGGAGACTTACCTGTAAATGGCTTTGGTCCCCCACCACTTTGTGTGTTTCTAGCTATTCAGCTAGAGTAATGGGGTCTTTCATTATGAAGTTCAGGGATTTCTAAACCTTAAATGAAGTTGCTGTTTCAAGAATGAGATGGCATGGTTCCCAAATAATGCTGGAACTGTTATCTACTTGATACTATACTATGCCGTCTTTCACTTCATGGTGGGGATTGAGTTGTTAGAGAAGGACAGCCTGTAAATTAACACACAGGGTTGGGAATTCAAATTCTAGCTCCATTGCTTACCAACTGTGTGACATTAGGGAAGCTTCTTAGCTTCTCTGTGCCACAAAAATATTGGAAAATATTTGTAACAACTTAAAAAGATTATTGTGCTGACTAAAAGAAATACAAATGACATAATTTCCTCCCTAACATATTAGATAAGAATTTATATTTTTAGAAGGGGGTAAAGTTGATTGAAAAATGTTGTAAGAGTGATTTTGTTAGCAACTTGATGACACACCCCAGGAATGGAGACTGAACTAGGGTAAACAGTATTCTAAATGGGGATATAGTGAGATGGCAAAAATGGAAGGAAAATGACAAAAACAATAATGAAGCACTAACATGAACAAAAATAAAAAGCTAAATAAAAACAAAAGACACCTGACAGAAAAGTAAAATTAGCCAAATCGGATTATACGAGAAATTAAAAAGTACTATCTTTAATTTGATTAATTTGTTTGCCTGGAACATTCATTATACTGAAAGGCAATTGAAAACAAATGCAAAATGGGTTTAGAAGTTGTTGAAAGCAATGTTAATGTAATTTATAGACAAGTTCAAATTCATATAGTCATAGTTTTGCTTTATGTCAATGCACTCTTAAAAATTGTAACATGTTTCAAAATAATAGGTTATGATTCTTTTAAAATAGTTATTTCTATTCAGGAAAAATAAGCTGGAAGCTTCTAAACAAGGCATATTCTCTGCCGCTGGGTAGTCGGGTATATAAAAGTCAATATATTTGTATTGAATTTACAAATCACTTAGAGATACAGGTAGAGGCCTTCTCAGAGGACTTTTAGTTTGGTTACTATCATTTACCTTTAGCCTTGAATTTACTTATGTAGCCCCATTACCAAAATAGCGTCTACAATTTATTCTTTTTAGAACCACAGAGTGAAAATCCTTGGCAGTCAACTGGTCACATGTCATCTGGTGTCCACTGCTTGTACTTCTTCAGTGAGGTGTGATTCCTGTGTTACAAAGCAGCCCCTCTACAAAGCTTTTTGTTGAGCCCATATTTATTCTCTTTCATATCTATTCCTTGTTCTTTGTAATCTGAGAAATTTAGAGTAAATATTCTATGGAATGTGCTTGCTGTTATTCCCATGACCAACCTCTGAAGCAGCACAATGTAAGTCTCAGGGACACCCCCAAGATTTGAAGACCTTCCACAAGCTGTTATGTTCCTCTCCTCTTTCTGTTATTTGGGTATAAATTCACCAGTCTTTTCCATTTACTTTTAAAAGGGTTGCATTCCTCGGAGTCTCTCTCTTTGAAGCACCATTTTCCCCAGACTGCAATTTAAGTGCAGTCTGATGTGGACAAACTAGAGAAGCATTACTCTCATATTCTGGGCACTATTCTCCAACAATCTCTAAGGTCCCATTAATATTTTTGACAATCATATTATGTTATTGATTCATTTTAAGTTACTTTTTTGTGCCTCAGTTTCTTCACCTGAAGAATAGGGATGCCAGTAATTCAAGAGATTATACAGATTGAATGAGTTCATAATATATTTTAAATGATTAGAGAAGTGCCCAGTACATAGTAAACGCTTGAAATACCTTAGCTGCCATTATCATGATTAATAGTATATTATTACTATTAATACTATTACTATTATTAATGGTCAACTAAAACCTCCAAGTCTTAAATGTACTGATGTTCACTCATCTTCTCTCCATCCTTTACTTGCCAAGGTTTTTTGTGTTATTTTTAAGGTCAATTTTGAGTTTACTAAATATCTTGTTAAAAACCCATTATGCCCCATTATCTGGACCAAGATGGTCTTATCCAATTCATATGTTGTTTTCCTCTAGGCTGTGTGTTATTTCATATGTGATAAGCATGTCATCTGTGTGCCCAGGCTGTCAAGTCCCTGGTAAAAGTGTCAGATTGGATAGTGCCTCATGCAGTGCCCTGTATCGGACCACTAAAGACATCTCTCTAGGTTGACACTGATTTAATTGTTTTCTTTTGGGATAGATGCACAAGCAGTGAAAAGCCCACCAGAATTTATCATTCAGCTTTCTTCCATGAGAAATATAATAGATTCTGCATCCAAGGCCTTGTGTTGATGAGGGCGGAGTCTCTGCCTTCGGAGGGGCTCCTGTTAGGCCTGACTGCTCGCAGAGTCCCAACTTTGGCTCCAAGATTTCTTCAGCAAGTTCTCTCAGTACCTGATAATGGAGTTAAAACAATCGAGGACCCTCTTCCCTCACCTGACTGTCTCTGTTCACTGTGGTTTTTCATCTCTCAAGTTTTCCTCCCCTTCTTGGCCAGACCACATAGGCATATTGGAAAGCACGAGAGTGTTGGCTGAACACACAGCTTTTGCTGCACTGTGAGGGAGTTTGGGGTCTCGTTTCTGATTCTGGCATGGGGCCACAGAGGGACAGATGGATGGAATAGGGAAACCACAGCATACTTTTCACCTGAGATGTTCCCCATTATCATGGCAGAGGAAACAGCATAAAGGCAGAGCCAACTGGGAAAGGCTGAGGATTAAAATTCTACCAGCTCGTTGTCACTAAGGTGGCAAATCTGAGGCAGGTGTTGGGAGGAAATTCAATCTGCAAGTTCTCTCTCTCTCTCTCTCTCTCTCTCACACACACACACACACACACACACACATAAGCACACACACACACAGTTTAGCAGGCAGAAAATGGTGCCCTTCTACTGTCTTCCACCATTCAAGTCCTGATGTGGTTTAAGTATGCCTCCTGATCTGGGGACATCACTATGCCTGCCGTAGTGATCACATTTCAATGATTGGTGATTATCTCAGACACAGGCGAGATGCATGGTGTGGGGCAAAGGCCAGACCAGAAGGATTGGGTCCTAAATCAAATGCAAGAATTACTGCTGTTTTTATTTTAGAGAAAAAAACAAAAGGCAAAGATGTTAGGGTTTTTATTCAAAACCCCAAAACAAGGGGAGCAGAAAGAATCAGTCTTTATTTTAATCTTGAGCATGGAGACATTATTTGTATTTCAGGTGGGAGCAATTCAGTGAGTCTTCCACTTGGGTATAGTTTATGGACAATTAACTGCTTCTGTATGTGTTCAATATCTGGGAGAAAAAAATATTTAAAAGCAATTGTTAAACATTTTTACTTGAACATTGCACTTGATTATTTTGGTGGGTTCAATTAACGAACCCTTTTGAATAAGTCTATCATAACTCTTTGCTATTACCATTTTAATTTCATTCCCAGCAGTTACCTCAGTCTAAAATTTTCCTGCCTGTTTGTTTGCTTGTTTGTTCTCTGTCACCTACTGCTAAATATGACTGCAGGAAGACAGTGACCTTGTCTGTTTCATATTCCAATGCCTGGAATATATATATATATATATATATATATATATATATATATATATATATATATATATATATATATATTATATATCCTTATTAAATATTACCTGAATGAAAAATCAGATTTTGTAGCCATCTCTATGACATCAGCATGTAAATTATACACACATTTTAAGTGCATGCTCTGCTCCTGATGCAGTGTTGGAAAAAAATACATGTTTCTTAATCATTAGAAAATTAAGAAAGGAAGAAAGAAAAAGATGGAGGGAGGGAGGGAGGAAGGCAGGGAGAGAGAGAGAAGGAGGGAGGGAGAGAGGGAAGGACTTAGCTTGGGCTGACACATTAAAATACCATAGACTAGCTGGCTTAACCAGCAGAAATGTATTTCTCATAGTTTTGGAGGCCGGCATGTCCAAGATCATCAAAGTCCAAGGTCATGGTGCAAGCCATGAGTTTCCTAGTGAGGTCTCTTTTCCTGGCTTGAAAATGGCTGCCTTCTCACTGTGTTCTCACATTGCTTTTTCTTTGTTGTTGCATGTGGAGATCTCTCTCTCTCTCTCTCTCTCTCTCTCTCTCTCTCTGTCTCTCTCTCTCTCTTCCTTTTCTTCTAAGAGTACTAATCCCATCATAGGGACTCATTCTCCTGACTTTGATCTCAAAGGTCTCATCTTCCTGTACTATCACATTAGGGGTTAGGGCTTCAATATGTGATTTGGGATGGAATCATACACACAAACATTCAGTCCATAACAGAGAGATAGAGACAGAGACAGAGACAGAGATAGAGAAATCTGAGATAGCATTAAGTGCTATGGAGAGAATTAAGACTGAGCCATGTAATGTGACTGAAGAACGATGTTAAATTGGGTGGTCGTGTAACTTCTCCAAGGGGTGATATTTAAGTAAAGATTGATATGTAGAGGTGAGTAAGAAGAAAGTTCCAAACAGGGTGATAGATAATCCAAAGGTCCCGAGAAGAATATAGATCTGTGTATTTGAAGAACTGAAGATCAGTGAGATGAGCACGTATGTGAAAAAGATGGTAATAAGGAATAAAGTTGGGTACATAGATGAGAGTTCCATGAAGCATACATTTGTAAGTCAAGGTAAGAAGTTTTTAATTTATGCTGAGAGCATGGGAAGCCAATGAGAAATTTTTAGAAGAGGAATGAAACTATCTGACTAGATTTTGAAAAGTTTACACTTGGGGTCATGTGGCAAATGGATTGTAACTGGGTAAGAGTGGCGGCAGGACACCACATAAGAAACCATTGGGTTAGTTCATGCCGAAATAATGGTGTGTGGGACCAGCGTGGTTGTAGTGAGGATGGAAGAAATAGATGCATTCTAGGTGTGTTTTGTTTTGTTTTTTGTTTTTTTGAGGGCAGTGTCACTGGCCCTCACATGTGGGACCCGAACCGGGGCTGCTGGCTTCCCAAGCCAGTGCTTAACCACCGCGCCACTCAGCCAGAACCACTAGGTGTGTTTTGGAGGGTGAGTCAACTGAATTTGCTAATGTATGAGACATAGGGGCATAAAAGTAAAAAAAGGAAAATTACTGCTTATCTTTTTGGCTTGAGCAGCAGCTTCAAAGCTGTGAGAAATCAGCTATCTGGATACTTCCTCCAGGCTGTAAATGATCAAGACCCGTTACCTCGTGGTGTCATTATTGATACCTTATCATTCTTTTTTAGGTCTTCTTCAGTTAGGGTCAAGAAGATATTTAAGATAGGTGATTCTATAAATACTAATATTTTTCCCTATTAGTTAATGAGTTTATGAATTAGCAGGAAAGTTCAAAACTAATGACTGAAATGAATTTAGGATCCTATCTCTGAGTTTTATTATTGATTCTTGAGTTTCATGATCATGGATTAGAAAAAGATGAACCTTGGGCCAGCTGAGTGGCGCATTGGTTGAGAGCTGGCTTGGGATGCCAATGGCCCCCGTTCGGATCCCACATATGAGGGCCAGTGACACTGCCCTCTACAGCTAAGATGGTGAACAACAGCTCCACCTGGAGCTGGGCTGTGCCTAGCCCTGGCGGTGTAGGCTGCAGTCCCTGCTGCAGTGGGCTGCCATAGGCTACAGTGAGTGGCCAGCAGCCAGCGTGACCATCCAGAGGCCGGTGACTGATCTGCGTCATCTGGGAAGAGCACAATGACAATACCAACATGGGCCAGTGAAGCAACGTCTTCCGCAACTAGACTGAAGAACAAAAGACAGCAACTTGTCTGTTCCCCTCCCCCAATTCCCCAATTAAAAAAAATCTCAAAAAGGGGCCAGCTGAGTGGTGCGGTGGTTAAGAGCTGGCTTGGGACGCCAGAGGCCCCGGTTCGGATCCCACATCTGAGAGCCAGTGACACTGCCCTCAAAAAAAAAAAAAAAATCTAAAAAAAGATGAACCTGTTAATAAATAATTTTATGTTTGTATACCTATGTAAATATATATATATAATGTGCATATATATGTGGCTATTATTTTAAACCCAATTCTGACAGCAAAATATTGACATGTGAATTTTAGTGTAAAACATTTGAAAATCCTCAGATGAACTATTTCATTATTGATACAGTCTAACTATTTTATCTATTTTATAGGTCATGTATTTGTTGCTGTATAAAAAGCAATTTAAAACAGTGAAAACTTCAGTTTTCCACCATTAACATTTCTTTTAATAGAGTATGCCAACTGTTGTTATTTTATTGTTGTTGTTGGGACAAAGACCTTCTTTTATTATTAATATTTATCATAGAACTTAGTCAAATTGTTATGAAATAAACCCAACTAGTTTGTGGGTATGTGTGTATGTTTGCACAGTCGAGGGAGTAGACCAAAATGAATAATTCAAATTCTCAGATCTCTAAGAGCTTGAAATCTTTTCAGGGATATATGTATTAACAACCAATTATTCTGCAAAGTATAAAAGAAAAAATTGAGCTTGGAGTCACAAACTCCTTCTGCTTCTGGCTCCTCCATTTGTTCTGTCTGCTGTAGTAAGATCTGGGGTGAATCATTCAATCCTAATAAGCCCAAATTTCTGACCTCTAAAATACAGGGTTGCTATGAAAATTAAATGAATTATGGTGTGTTAAGTGCCTATTAGAATGCCTGGCACAAAGTATACACAAACCAATTTCACTTTTAAATTTTAATGGTTTTTTTCTTGTTTCGTTTTTTGTTTTTAGCTGTGGCTTCTGAAATGGGGTGATTTATTGTGTGAGGATCAGGGAAGGAATTTCAGTTTGCTTTGAAGGAGACATATTGTTTTGGTGAATAAAGGAGAGGCAGAATATTAGAAACAAAAGCATTATATTACAGTGTAGGAATAGTGAACATTCTAGACTCAACTGCAGTTTGTATGAACCTATTTCATGGTGGTTAGTTCTGGAAAGGAGTCAGGTTGTCAGTCTAAGGAGTTTGGTCTTATTCTACCTCTTACGCAACAAGACTAAAGCAAAGGACTGCCGTGATCTGATATATATTTAGGAAAACAAGTCCATTAGAGAATGGGAGATGGATTGCACAGATGAGACTGATGACTAGCAGGCCAGTCAGGAAACTCTTGGAATAAGGTACGCAGGAAATGAAGAGGTGAATTAGAGAAGTGGGGGAGTGGAGAATTGAGGAAAAGGGGTATTTCAAAGGATGTTATGATGGTAGAATAAAGGCATGGCAAGTAAGCCAGAGAAAATGGATCATTCCAAAATTTCTTACCACGACGTGGTAATCAAAATAGAGAATACAAATTTGGGAGAAGGTTTTGGGAGGAAAGGTGAATTCATTTTTGTTGATTAATTTTGACTTGAAATGGAGATAGGACTTGAAAGGGACCCAGGACTTGAAATGAAGATATACAGCAGGCAGTGGAAAATCTTGGACTGGAGTTGAGGAGAAAAGTCAGGGCTGGGATTTACACTTGAGAGTCATGGCATGAAAATGATCAGATGAAATGGACCAGGCAAGGAGAATTGAATGGGAAGGCGCAAAGTGGAGAGCGCTGAGGTCAGGATGGAATCTTGGGCAATGCCTGCATTCAAGGAATGGGCAGAAACTAAGCAATGATCTGGGGTGATTGGACAAGATTCATGAAGGCACAGTCATGGAAACTAAAGGAGAGGGAGATTTAGGAGGAGGGATGTGGTTGTCTGCAGTACAGCCCTGGAACTGTGCTGTGACACAAGTGAGGAATGTGGTGCCTTCGTTTCCAGATGAGGAAAATTATCACAGAAAGGATGTAGGGACAAGCCTAAAGTCAAACCGTGCATTCATATTAGAGCCAAGATTAGAATCTGGGTCACTTGACTCCAACCTGAGTTGGTCAATCTGAAATATTTTCCAAATAATTAAGTCAGATGGACTTGATTTGAAAGTTAGTTACATGGATGTGTTCAGTTTGTGAAAACCCACTGAGCTTTGCATTTGAGATATGAGTATATGTATTTTTATACTCATGTACATCAGTAAAAGCTTTAAAAAAGAAAAAGCATGGCAATGAGATAAAATGAACATCTTGTGGAAAGGATAGGTAATATTTAAGTAACTCATTAATGGGAGCTTCTTTAAGTTTTTATTTTCAGTTCTAAATCACCTCTTACAACAGTTTATTTTAGATTCAGAGTATAACTTATTATCTATATACAAGATTCACTTCAGTGGTTTCCTTAACTGAAGGAACCAAGGCTGTGGAATTATTACTAATCATCTCAATAAAACCAATCTAAACATTTGTTCACTATTTATATTGCAAAGAGTTTTTACATTGTAGAATTTTATTCAGACTTCATATTGACAAGGAGGCAGGCATTTCTATCACCCACATTTTAAAGATGAAAGAAATGAATCCTAAATATGCTACATAAACCACCTAAAGTCACACAGTTAGAGCTTGAACTCTGACCTGTTCTGTGAGATAGCTTTTCCTTAACTGAGGTTCAAAACCCAATTCTGGGGCCAGCCGAGTGGTGCATTGGTTAAGAGCTGGCTTGGGATGCCAGCGGCCCCGGTTCGGATCCCACATATGAGGGCCAGTGACACTGCCCTCTACAGCTAACAACAGCTCCATCTGGAGCTGGGCTGTGCAAGCCCCGGCATTGGTGTAGGCTGCAGCCCCTGCTGCAGTGGGCTGCCATAGGCTACAGTGAGCAGCCGGCAGCCAGCATGAGCTGCCAATAGCTGTGGTGAGCGACCATCCAGAGGCCGGCGTCCGATCTGCCTCATCCGGGAAGAGCGCAATGACGATACCAACATGGGCCAGTGAAACAATGTCCTCTGCAACTAGACCGAAGAACAAATAGACAGCAACTTGTCTGTTTCCCTTCCCCGGTTCCCCAATGCTGTTCCCCTCCCCAATTTCCCAATAAAATCTTTAAAACAAACAAACAAAAAAAAAAAAACCAATTCTGACACCAGCTTTTTAGTTATCTGTGAAAAACAGCATAGCTATGTTTATGGTTAATACTTAAGGGCTAAGAATTATCAGGAGAAACATACTAGACATCTGTCATTGTTTTGTCTCAGCATCTTTTGTCTTTTGGAAACAATACTCTCTTCTCTTTTGGGGACTAGGCTTCCATCATTCGATTTGGTTCCTGTGAGGTTGCCAATTATCTGCACCTCACTCTTTGCCCCAACTTTAGGAGTGGGATGTGACTTGTGCAGTTTAAACAGCTGTTCCTCCAGGGTTTTTTATTCTAATGACAAAGACAAGTTCTCTCATTTGGGAGGCTCCAGGCTGAGATGCTGAGATGGTGTAAGCTTCCTTCCTCTTTTACCTATAGCAAGCACATATGCAATAGAAAAGAACCATCCAGACAAAAACGTAGAAAAACTGGGAGGGGAGAGAGAGAGGGAGGGAGGGAGGGAGAAGCAGAAGGAGGGAGAGAGGGAGAAACTATTTAAGTCAGAGGCACAGGCATAGGCTTACTTATTTATATTTTTATGTTGTCTTGGGTCATTTTGGTTAGCTTGTATTTTTCTAGGAATTTATCCATTTTATCTAAGTGTTTGAATGCATGGGCACATAGCTGTTCAAATAGCCTCTTATGTTTTTAATGTCAGTATGATTTGTAATAATCTCTCATCTTCTATTGTTAATAATATCTATTTTTGCCTTTTATTTTTTCATGATCAATATTGCCAAATGTGTATTAGTTACATTAGTCTTTTCAAAAAAAATTATTTTTTTGTTTCAGTTTTATTGGTTTATACTTTTATACTATTACTTTGTATTGTTTCATTTTAATACTTTCTTTGCATTAAATTTGCTTGAAAATTTTCTTTTGATGTAGATGTCTAGTCATTGATTTTAGCCTTTATTCTAATATATCTTTTTACAGAATATAAATTTCTCCTAAGCATAGCTTTGTATGAAACCTCATAAATATAGAGATGTAGGATTTTCATTATTACTTCACTCAAAAACATTTCCTAATCCCCCTTGTGATTTCTTCTTTGGCTTATGAGTTATTAAAGACTACAGTCTATTGTACAAGTCCATTGTGTTTTCTCTTTCTTTTTTTTCTTTTTTTGAGGGTAGTGTCACTGGCCCTCATATGTGGGACCCGAACCCGGGCCTCTGGCTTCCCAAACCAGCGCTCAACCACCGCGCCACTCAGCCGGCTCTAAAGATTCTGCTCTGTACTATTGTACAGGGAAAGATTTTTGAAAGGAAGCGTAACATAGGATATGGATATCCTTTTTTTTTTTTTGAGGGCAGTGTCACTGGCCCTCATATGTGGGACCCGAACGGGGCCGCTGGCTTCCCAAGCCAGCGCTTAACCACCTTGGCTGGCCCCATTGTGTTTTATAGTTATTTTTCTTATCCGTTTCCAGCTTTACCTCACTAGAATCAAAAACTTTACTCTATAATTTCAAGAATTTGCAATAATATGTGTCCCATTACATGTTTAATTTTGGCAAGTTATGTACGTGGACAGAATGTTATTTTATAGTTATTGGTTGCAATGCTCTATATGTGTCAAGTATATCAAATTTGTAATCATGTTTTTTGTTATCTTTTCTTTGTTTACTGATTGTTTTTGTTTGCCTAGTCTGTCATTTACTGAGATATAGGTACTGAACTCTCCCACTCTAATTGTGAGTGTGTATGTATATATATATCTCCTTTTACTTCTGACAATTTTCTTTCATATAATTTGAGGCTATTTATTAACTGCATACAAACTTTGAAATGTTTTATCTTTCACATGAATTAACTCTTTTATCATTGTGAAAAGCCATCTTTATCTCTAGCAGTGCTTCTTGCTATAGTCTAATTTTAGATTAACATAATTGCTTTGGTGAGTGTTTTTATGGTATATGTATTTCCTATTTTTACTTTCGACTTCAGAATATTCTTATATTTAAGGTGGGTCTCTTGTAAGCAATACATATACATAATCCAGCCTGAAAGTTTTTGTCTTTAATTCAATATTTCATCCATTTACATTTAATATTATAATTGATATATATAGTTTAAAACCATTTGTTTTCTAGTTAATCCACTCTGCTCCATATTTTCCCTCTCTTATATTCCTTTGTATGATTTCAGTATTACTTAGTTTTTTGTTTCTCACCTCTATTAGCTGGTGGGATATACATTCTTTTACCACATATTATTAGTTACCCTAATTTATAAAATGCATCCTTGAATTATTCATGTCTAATATAAATTTCTATTTTTACCACTACCAACTCAATCCAAGAGCTATAGTACACTTGAATTCCATTTGCCCACATTCCAATTTATGTCCTCGTGAATTATAGTTTTCTACATATTTAATATTTCACAAGATATTATTGGCCTAATACACTATTATTGTTAACACAAGTATTTTTTCTTTTATACAGTCAACATTCAGTTAGATTTACCCACATACGTATTTTTTCCATTCCTTTCTGCATATTCAAGTTGTCATCTAATGATTTTTCTTGTTCGTAAAGGAGACCCTTTAGCATTTTCTCTAATGCTCATCTGTTGATAGTGTATTCAGTTTTAATTTGTGTGAAAATGTCTTTACTGATATGTGGGATATAAAAATGAAAAAAACAAAGGGACAAGACAAACAAATGAAGAAGCAAAAACTCAAAGACACAGACAATAGTTTAGTGGTTACCAGAGAGAAGTGGTAGATGAGGGTAAATGGGATCAAATATATGGTGATGGAAGGAGAGCTGACTCTGGGTGGTGAACACACAATGTGATATATAGATGATGTATTACAGAGTTGTACACCTGAAACCTATGAAACTTTACTAACAATTGTCACCCTAATAGACTTTAATTTAAAAAAAAAAGAAAAAGAAAATGTATTTTGTCATTTTTTAAAATACATTTCAATGGGTACTTTATTACAGGTTAGCAGCTCCTCTCCCCCCACCCATTCCAGCCCCCAGGCCTTTAGTAATATCTTTCTATTGTTTTTGACTTCCTTTGTTTCAGTTGAGAGGTCAGCTCTCAGCTGTCAGTTTCATTGTCACTTGCCTTGCAGTTAATATACTTTTGTTCATATAACTTCTTTTAAGATTTTCTCTTTGACTTTGGTCTTCAGCAGTTTTACCATAAAGTACCTAGCTGTACTGATTGTTTTTAAGGTTCACAACATTTAAAAAATTAGTGACATAATATTTGATTGATTTTTGAAAATGCTTAGAAATTATCATTCAAATCTTGCCTGTGCTCCATTTTTCTTTCTATTCTTCTATTTATATTTCAATTACATGTATGTTAATCTTTTCATTTTACATGTCCCATAAATTTTGCAGGCTATTTTGTTCATTTTCTACTTCTTTTTTTTTTTTTTCTCCTTTTGGTCTGAATATTTTCTCCTGACTCATCTTCCAATTCACTGATTTTTTTTTCTTTATTCAGTTCTGTATATCCTACTATTATATCCACTCAGAAAGTTCTTAATTTCAGTTCTAGAATTTATATTGCCTTTCTTTTCATAGCTTTTAGCTCTTTGCTGAATTGTATCACCTTATTTAATTCTTTAATCACACTTATTTTGAAGTTTCTATCAGAACATATAATAACTGGATTTCTCATGGATATTTTTATATTGCCTGTTTTTCCCTCCTTTGTTACTTTGTCAAATCTTTTAAATATGCTGTTATTTTTTATTGAGTGTCATATATTGTAGATGGAAACTTCTAAGATATTTTGAGGCTTAAGTGAATGTTCTTTTCCTAAATAAGAATGAGATTTGCTTCTGGCAAACAACTTGGTGAGATGGACGCCAATCACTTTAATCCTTTAAGGTACTGAGCTGACCTAAAGGTTTTCTTACATTTTTATTAAGGCTGATGTGTTTGCTGTTTATGTTTATTGCCAGGCTGAAGTTCTTTGGGGCCCCTAATGACATCCTACCCAAGTCTACTTATCCAAAAAAGGCTGTGATCTCAAATTTGTATTGCCCTTTCCTGTCGACTTTTAAATACTCTGCTTAATCTCTAAGTCTTTCAGCAGTTGCTTTGTGGGTAAATACAAGTTAAAACCACAGTGATATATTACTACACACCTATCAGCATGATAAAATGAAAAATAGCAACAACACCAATTGCTGGTGAGAATGTGGAGGAGCTGTTTGCGGTAATGTAAAATGGTTCAATAATTTTGTATAGCAGTTTGACAATTTCTTGAAAACTAAGCATGCAGTTGTCATACTACTTAATACGTGTACTTCTGGACATTTGTCCCAGAGAAATGACAACGCATTCACACAAAATCCTCTACACAAACATAGAAGCTTTGTTCATAACAGTCCCAAATGGGAAACAACTCAAATGTCCTTTAAGGGTGATTAGTTAAGCAAATTGTGGTACATCCATACCATGGAATACTACTCAGCAATAAAACAAACAAATACGTGTGACAACCTGTATGACTCTCCAAAGTCTGAATGAAATGAATGAAAAAAAGCCAATTAAAAAAAGTCATGGGCTGGCTGAGTGGCGTGGTGGTTACGCGCTGGCTTAGGATGCCAGCGGCCCCAGTTCGGGTCCCACATATGAGGGCCAGTAACACTGCCCTCTAAAAAAAAAAAAAAAAAAAAAAAAAAAGTCATATACTATGTAATTACATTTACATATTCTTGAAATGACAAAATTATAGAGATGGAGAAAGGATCAGTGGTTGCCAGGAGCTAAGTGAGTGTGACTATAAAAAGGCAGCCTGAGGAATCCTTGTGGTGATGGGAGTGCTCTATATTTCTACCGTATCAATGTCAATATCCTGGTTAGAAGATTATACTACAGTTTTGTAAGAAGTTAGCATTGAGTCAAGGGCACATGGGATCTTTTTGTCTAATTTCATATAGCTGCATATGAATAGACAATGATCTCAAAACTGAACTCTGATCAAAATGTAATAATTAAATAATTGTGAGAAAAACAATTATACCCATGAATACCTTGATTGAATCAACCACTTGCTAATTCCCTTAACTGTATCTCATTTCTACTTCATTAATGCAGACCATTTCTTGTTCATGCATGTTATCTTGGCCTGCTCAGCTGGACTGGGGCCACTTGAGCATGGAAAGCATGTTTTTTTGTGTGTGCCTTTTCCTCCTTATTTTCCACAACTCCTACCACAACACTGAGCACGTGGAAGTGGGCTCACTTAACGTTTTTGGGAGTTGGATAAGTAATGGAAATAGAGGGTGTTATGACAAAACCCTGTTGCTTCATTGAGTTGGAAATGTAAAATGAAGAATCATAGAATAGTTTTGTTTCTCTTCTTCACACTGGAGAAGACCTACAAGTTAGATAAGGATTAGATTTATATAGCAGATACATTTTGTAGGTTTTGGTTGATAGTTTGAATTTCTGCTGAATTTTTAAACATTTGAAGTACTTTTGTATTTCATATACTTTTAAAACATGTATTTGAGGTAGTAATGGAAGGGGTTCTTATTACTTCTCTTTCTACATAAATAAACAAATTTATGGCACCATCAATTATTTCAATCTGTGACAATAATGCTGTCACAGAACCACAGAAGTGAGTCTCTATCAGTGGCTTTTCCTCAGTTTCCCAAGACCACCACCAAGGTGATTCTTACCATTTCTGTCACTGATTTTTAATCTTAAACATGTTTTCTTTGTTAAACTTGTGATGATGATTAAAAACCTTATGATCATGAGATTCCTTGAATAATATTTCCATGGATCAAAAGCTGAAAATCATACTCTTTTATGATCACGTTACAACACTTTGCAATAAAGGAAAGTATCCTTATAATTGAGGTTCCCTTTTAATTCTTGTCCATATTTTATGTTTATTAAAATTTAGTATTTGTTTTCTGAAAACCTACAGGTATTCAACTATTTAAAAAGTGAATTGGTTATATAACTAATTAACATAATCACTTGTGAAAAACATTCTGCATAATTGTTTCAGGCCTCCCTGTGTTTATGAGAGTGAAATAAAAGGACTATAATGGAATTATGATAAAAATCTAACTCCACAATTATCTTTAGATGATGTTGTAATGTAATCAGTGCGGTAAGTCTTTGTTAGTTCATATCCTGTGATCTCACACCCAGTTCAGTAATGGAAATAAACTAAACAATTCCTTTGCTAGATGAAAGGAAACTAGATACTTACAGGTGAAGACAGCCAGAGGGAGTAACTTTCAGTTTTCTTTTTCTTAGAAAAGAGGCAAGATAAATGGCAGTATGTACTTGGTCAGGTTAATTTCTTTAAAAAGCACTCTATTCCTGAAATTGGGCAATTGCCATGAGGCTGAAAGATGTAACCTTTGGCATCCCATCTTATTGAGCTGTACCACATATAGAACTGACAATGAAAAGAGCCGTCAGCTATTCCAAACAATTAAAATGCTTTCCCTAAAGATCCCTTCTCCTCTGAAATGGTAATATTATATTGGTATTCAATATAATAGTATATAAGTGAATTGATATATAATATCAATATATGTGAAAATAACACTTGAGAAAAAGTATGTAATCTCTAATTTTGAGTTCAAAACTTAGGTACTTTACTTATTAGCGATATAGCCTTGGACAATTCATTTACCACTCCAAACTTAGTTTTCCTCATCTATGAATGGGGAACTATTATCTACCTCACAGGATTGTCAGGAGGATGAAATGAAATAATAACACCGTGCCTGATTTCAGGTAGGATCTTAGTAGATGTTGAACCTAAATTGAGATCTTATATATTACTACAAACTCCCCTATTTATCTTTTTTTTTTTAATATATCACTTAACTCTATTTTTTTTTAAGATTTTATTGGAGAATTGGGGGACGGGAACAGTGTTGGGGTATCTGGGAAGGGGAACAGACAAGTTGCTGTCTTTTTGTTCTTCAGTCTAGTTGCGGGGGACATTGCTTCACTGGCCCATGTTGGTATCATCATTACGCTCTTCCCGGATGAGGCAGATCGGTCGCCGGCCTCTGGATGGTCACTCACCGCGGCTATTGGCAGCTCACACCGGCTGCCAGCCGCTCATGCTGGCTGCTGGCCACTCACTGTAGCTTATGGCAGCCCACTGCAGCAGGGGCTGCAGCCTATACCGTCACTGGGGCTCGCAGCTGTTGTTAGCTGTAGAGGGCAGTGTCACTGGCCCTCATATGTGGGATCCAAACTGAGGCTGCTGGCTTCCAAAGCCAGCTCTTAACCAACGTGTCACTCGGCCGGCTGCCCTATTTATCTCTTATTGTTTCCTTCTTCACATCTTCCTTTTCTTCTTTATTTAAAAAAATAACAATCACAGAGTTTATACTGGGTCCTTTCCTCTGTGTTATAAATTTTTGATACTTGAAAAACAATTTTGTCACAATTTTCTGATCTCTAAACTATGCAGTCTCTTCTTCAGCCTTATGGAGAAGTCTGTGGAATTTGATAAAGGGAGCTTAAGTTTCTACCAGGGTAATAGGAGTGAATCATGCTACTTGGCAAATGGAGTTGATACAAAAATCCCAAGATCCATCATCTGTATACATTTTTGTTTCTTTCAATATGGAGTTCATTGTCATAGTCATTTGCTAATGCTAGTTAAGAAGCATGATCAGGAAATGGAATTTGAGGGAAAAGAAGATTATGAAGAGGCAGGTAAAAATGCTAGGAAAAACCATCGCAGTTGAGGGATCCCGTGACATTTTGACGAAGAGGAATTAATCAAAATTAATAACCTTTCCACCTCAAAAGAAATCTTGAGATAATTATGCTAAGCAAAATAAGTCAGACCAAAAATGTAGAGAACCGTATGATTTCACTGATATATGGTATATAAAACTGAAAACAATAAAGGAACAAGACAAACAAATGAGGAAACAAAAACTCATAGACACAGACAATAGTTTAGTGGTTACCAGAGGGTAAGGGGGGAGGGGAGTGGTAGATGAGGGTAAAGGGGATCAAATATATGGTGATGGAAGGAGAATTGACTCTAGGTGGTGAACATACAACATGATATATAGATGCTGTGTTACAGAATTGTACACCTGAAACCTATGTAACTTTGCTAACAATTGTCACCCCAATAAACTTTAATTAAGCAAACAAACAAAAAACAATAACAACAAAAAAGAAAATTATAAGCCAAGCTGCATATTGGGAGACAATGCATGCAAAACATACATACCTGATAAAAAACTTGTATCTAGAATATATAAAAATTCTTGTATAATAAATAAATATTTAATAAATAAAGGAAAAACAACCCAATAAATTGGCCAAAGTTTCAAATAGACAATCTCCACAAAGGAGATTGCAAATGGCAAATAAGCCCCTGAAAAGATGTTTACCATCATTAATCATTAGGAAGGTGCAATTAAAAGCACAATGAGATGCCTCTATACACGCACTACAATAGCTATAATTAAAAACAAAGACAATAGCAAGTGTTGATGAAAATGTGGAGAGACCCTCACTTTCATTCTTTGCTGGTGGAAATGTAAAATATACAGACACATTGAGAAACAATTTCCTATGTTCTTAAAAAGCTCATCATAAATAACCATATGGTACAGCAATTGCACTGCTAGGTATTCTTCTCCCAAAAAGAGAGGAAATTGTATCCACACAAAGGTTCTATGTGAATATTCATAGCAGTATTATTCATAAGAGCCAAAATTTGGAAACAATTTGAATGTCCATCAGCTAGTAATGGATAAACAAAATGTGATATATTAATGCAATAGATGCTATTTGGGAAAAAAAAGAAACAGTCTACTGATACATGTTACAACATAGATGGACCTCAGAAAAATTATGCAAAATGAAAGAAGTAAGACATGACAGATCATATATTGGACTATTTCATTTATATGAAAAATCCAGAAAAGGCACATTTCTAGGCACAGCAAGCATATCAGATGTTGCCTGGGACTGGGTGGGGGTGAGGATCAGTAATTGCAAAGAACAAGGAAATCTTTGAGCATATTATAAATGCTTTAAAACTGGATCATGGTAACAGCCGCACACTCTATATATTTTCTATAAATAGGTGAATTATATACTACATGAGGTGAATTTTAAATTACTCTTCAATAACAACAAATTTTTCAATATGCTGTCAATTTTGTAGTTAACAAATTTTAATAGAATCTGTCTGAAATGCATGCCGTTATTATTATTATCTCCCCTTTCCGTTACAGAGTAGAATTGCATAACACCTACATTTAACTTATGACTGACTTTGGAAACTGATTGCTGCTAAGATGCAACTGCACTATTTTATTTAATCTCAAAGCAACAGACAAATCACAAAATATGCATTAAGGTTATAGAGATTGATTCATTTTTTTAGTGAACAATAAATTTTGCTGTTTTTCCATTACACTTCCATGAATTTTGTCAAACACCTAGAGTCATGTAACCACCATCATAATCAGATATGGAACTGTCCCATCACCCCCCACCCTGCCAAATTCCCTCTTGCTATCTTGTGATAGTCAGTACTTCTTCCTCCTCCAGCCCCTGGAGACCTTTTATCTGTTTTCTGTCTCTGTAAGTTTTCCTTTTCCAGGATGTCATACAGTATGGAGACTTTTGAACCTGGTCTCTTACACTTAGTATAACACATTTGAAATTAATCCACAGTGTTGCATGCATCAGTATTCTATCCATTTTTATTGCTAAATCACATTCTATTTTATGGATGTACCACAGTTTGTGTAATCACTGTATTAGTGGTTAAGACTTGTTCCAGGTTTTTGAAATTATGAATAAATCCTTTATAAACTTTCATGAACAAGTTTTTGGTGAACATTGAAGTTTTTGGAGTAGATAGATGTGGTTTAATATCTATTTCATAACACCCACTTACTTACTGCCTTTTCAATATTTTTAAGGTCTATAAGTGATGAACCCCTTTTTATCCCTGATATTGGTAATTTATATCTTCTTTTTCTTTTCATCAAACTGACTAGAGGTTTATCAATTGTATTGATTTTTTTTTAAGAACCAGCCTTTTATTTTTTTTTTCCAATTGGTTTTCTGTTCTCAGTTTTATTAATTTCTTAAGTGTTATATCCTTCCTTCTGTTTATTTTGGATTTTACTTGCTTTTCTTTCTGTAGTTTTTAAAAATGAAAACCTACATATTCCTTTTTAATTTAGGTATTGAATGCTATGAGGTTTCCTCTAAGCAGTGGATGCATTCCACAGTGTTTGATATGTTGGTTTCATTTACAATCAGTTCAAAATATTTTCCAGTTTTCCTTGTGACTTCTTTTTTTGGGTCATGGTTATTTAGAAGCATGTTTTCAAATTGCAAAACATTTGGTGATTTTACAGCTGTCTTCCTCTTATTGAACTCTAGTTTTATTCCGTTATGGTCAAAGAACTTGTATATTTTAATTTTATAATTTCTTAAAGTTTGTTTTATGGCACAGAATATGGTTCAGTTTGGTGAATGTCCCAAGTGCACTTTTAAAAAATGTGCATTCTGCTATTGCTTGGTGGAAAGTCCTATAAATATCAGTTATGTTAAATTGGCTGGTACAGTTGTTTGGGTCTTCTATATCTTTACTTATTTATATATTTTTTTCTGTTGATTACAAAGTAATTTCCCACTGTAATAAATTTTGAAGTCTTGTTTTTAAGTCACCATAGAGATTTCATATAAAATAGGATAGAATGAATCCTACAGACAAGTAAAAACAATAGAATTCTTTGTTTATTCCTCTTTAAGAAGCTAACATATGAGTATTTATTTGAAGAAAATGAAAACACTAATTTGAAAATATATATGCATCTCTATGTTCACTGCAGCATTATTTATAATAGCCAAGATGTGGAATCAACCTAGGTGTCTATCAATAAAACAATGAATAAAGAATATGTGAGATACACACACACACACACACACACACACACACACACACATACACACTCACACAGGAATGTTACACAATAAAAAAGAAGAAGAAGGAGAAGGAGAAGAAGGAGAATGAAATCTTGCCATTTGTGATGACATGGATGGATCTAGAGGGTATTATGCTAAGTGAAATAAGTCAAACAGAGAAAGACACACACCATAGGGTTTCATTTACATGTGGAACCTAAAAAAAAAAAGAACAAACAAAACAAAAACTGATTCATAGTACTTATGGACACAGAGATCAAAAGGATGGTTACCAGAGGGGACGGGGTGGGGGGAGGTGCAGGAATGGGTAAAAAAGATGAGGCGGAACTTAATCAATAATATTGTAGGACAGGCTGAATGGTGCATTGGTTAACAGTTGGCTTGGGATGCCAGCTCTAAGCAGCAGGGCCCTGGTTCAGATCCCACATGTGGGCCAGTGATGCTGAGCCCTCTACAGCTAAGATGGTGAACAACAGCTCAACCTGGAGCTGGGCTGCCGTGAGTCTCCAGCAACGGTGTAGGCTGCAGTGGAGCTGCAATGGGCTGCCATAAGCTACCATGAGTGTCCGGCAGCCAGTGTGAGCTGCCGTGAGCGGCCGTCCAGTGGCTGATGATCCATTTGCCTCACCTGGGAAGAGCGCAATGATAATACCAACATGGGCCAGTGAAGCAACGTCCTCCACAACTAGACTGAAGAACAAAAGGACAGCAACTTGTCTGTTCCCCTTCCCAGATTCCCCAACACTGTTCCCTCCCCCAGTTCCCCAATAAAATCTTTATTAAAAAATAAAAAATATTGTAGTAAGTTTGCATGTTAACAGATGATTACTGGAATTGGCGAGATCACATTGTTAATTACAAAGATGCCAAATCAGTATATTGTAAACAGGAACTAATGTAACTGATATAATATTTGTATACCAACTATACTCTGCATAAAAATAAATTAAAGGGCCGGCCAAGTGGTGTGGTGGTTAAGCGCTGGCTTGGGAAGCCCCCAGTTCAGGTCCCACATGTGAGGACCAGTGACACTGCCCTCAAAAAAAGAAAATAAATAAATAAATAAATAAATAAATAAATAATAGAGAACTCTGCATAAAAATTTATAAAATAAATAAGTAAATGCCTTAATCAAAGGTAGAATCATCTTCATGTATAAACCATAGTAGGCAGTTTCTATTTTTCTGACTCTGGTTTTTTTTCTGATGTACTTACTGTAGATCCCACCCTCCTCTAAAAATGGACCTCCACATTATTTTCTTTCTCCTTTATTCTACTTGGGTAAAAGCAAATCAATGGTTACTTTGTCAGCAAACTTCTATGAACTACTTATTTTCCTGATGGATTAATCTGAGCTTCCATATCTCTTCAATCATATCTCTCTTTATCATGGCACCTGAAATTCTATTATATTTGCTATATCTATGAGATGCTTCCCAAGAATAAATTAACCACCTGTTTCTCTACTGCTTTCTACAGCAACCTGACATGTGTTCAGGTCCTTAAGTTTGTTTTTTGTTTGTTTGTTTTTTGTTTTTTGTTTTTTTAATAAATAGATAAATAAATGAATGTAAATTTTCTATCTTCAACAAAGCGGCTAGGTATTGTATGTTTTTGTTGGCTCTTCACCTCATTTAATAATTGTGTAGTCATGGTCCTCAGCAGAATAGTTCACTGAATACATTGGTTGCTAATTAATTAACCAGAGCTGTTTATGCTCTCTGAGTGTGTAAATAATCCAGTCAGCTACAAAATGACATTTGTTATTTCTTAGCTTTTTGTAGTATAACGCCCTTGGCATCTCTGCTGATTGATGCAAGTTGCATGGAGATGCCATCCCCTTACTTGTAGTACCCAGAGTTGAGCTGCTGTCAATGGGTCTTCCGCTACATCCATTTGCTGTTTCTCGGTAACACTATTGCTTCTTTTAGCTGATGTTGCCTCTTTTCTGACAATGATGCCAAAGATGTGGCAAGTGGTACTTCGTTGATCTCCAGTAGGAAAAAGGGCCCAGACATGAACTCAATTCTGAGTTTGGGTTTCAGGTTTTAGATAAGGGATCATTAGCAAGCACATGGTAGAAACCGTGTTATGAGAGGATTACCAAAATGAAAGCAAATGAATGGGCACCTGAGCATGTATGCATATATTTATCCATCTCCTTTTTCAAAAGGCATTTATGAGAACCTAAATGTGCCAGGTGCTATGTTGGAAAGAAGGTCGTTTGTAAGACCTGGAAAAACTAAGGCTAAGGAATGGGATGCAAACTTAGCTTTCTGAACAGAGAGACACAATACCGAGGTCAGAATAGCAGCAAATGTATGTAGCTGTATGCTGATGGCTGAACATGTGAACTATCATTTTGAAAGCACTCATAGCCGTGCTAACATTGATGTAACACCAATTATATGCTGGGGGTTACATGCGCTATATGCTTTATATGTATCACTTCATTCAATTCTCTCAACTGTCTTGTGAGGTTCGTATTGTCTTCAGCTTTAGAGTTGAAAAACTTGATCATCAGTCACGACTGTGACACATGGAGTATGATTTATTGTTCTTGGGATTGCTGTGGGGCTTACTGAGTTACTTACAACAGGATGGGCCGGGCCAGAGAGGTCCTAATCCTGTTTGCTGAGTGGAGCAGACAGCCGCTGAACTGGGGCTGCTGTGGGTGCTGATGCCAAGGCCAGTTCAGGGACTTGAAATGACCTGGTCAAGGTCTCAGAATGATGGGACTGAAAGCAAGTGAGAATTTGCAGCCCTGCTTTTCATACAACAAAAGGCTATTGATTATAACGCTGTATGGAATATATTTAATGCTCTCAGGTCTGTTAGGATATAGAGCATAATTTGTTCCCCAACTCTACAGTCTCAGAAAAACTCTTTCAGAATTCTTAGGCTTCCTTCCTACCGTTCTTCTTCTCCCGCAGCATCTTGCCACCATCAGTATGACTTCTTGTAGCAGTTCTGACTCTTCACTCAGCAGCTTTGGATCTGCTGTAGGCTAACAAATAACAAGATGATAATAGTAACTGGTGTTTACTGAACATCGGCTCTCTGGCAGGCTCTGTATTAAGTCCTTCACATGTTTTATCTCATTTATTTCTTACTGCTATGATAGAAGTAGGATTTTTTGTTTGTTTTAACAGTCTTTCTTTTTTTCAGATTTACAGTACAATTTAGGAAAAAGGTACAGAGATTTTTCATATGCCCCCTGCCTCCTTCCCCATGCACACACAAGGCTCCCCCACTATCAACCTCCCCCACCAGACTGTCCATTTGTTACAGTCGATGACCCTACATGGACACATCACCACCCAAAGTCCACAGTTTACATTAGAGTTCACTCTTAGTGTTATACGTTCTGTGGGCTTGGACAAATGTAGAATCACTTGTACCCACAGCGTCTGTGGAAACTGAATAACTTACCTAGGATCACACAAAAAGTGAGTGGAGCTTGTGTCTGACCCCAGAGCTGGAGAGAGCTGCCCCACACCCTGCAGCCCCTTAAGAATGAAAAAAAAAAAAGAAACTATTGCATTGTTTTGTACATCTGTAGCTAATAATAATAATAAATTAAAAAAAGAATGATGACTGTGGAAAGTTACATACATCAAGTTGGTAGCAGAGTCAGGAAACTTCAAGCCCTTTGACTCCTGATCTACTGCTCTTTCTATAAGACCATTCTGTACCTCTAATGAGATGTTCCTATAAAAGTGTAATTATAGTGGTAGAGAACTTATTCTCTGCTTAGAAACACTGGCCCACACACAAGCTCTTCTCTAGAGATTTGTTTCTCAGAATCACACTTCCTTTGGTTGTCACACAACAAGAAAGTGTGTCAAAGTGGGTTTCTTATATATGATACTCTGGGACTGATCATTTTTATTTTAAGGGAGAACACACACATACACACACACAAACACACTTTATATTACTGTGTTTATCTTTAACTTTTTGTGTTTACCAAAAATTTCACTGAAGTTTCTTATCCACCTTATTTATGAACCATACCAATGGATGGATGACTGTTAATTATAAAGGATCCCGTAACATTTTATTACTTTCTTATTATTGCAGTGTTAGCTTGTTATCTAACATTTCATATTATGAAACGTATCTGCCCAACTAGATTTTAGTTGGCTGAAACCTGAAGGCTGGAAGTAAACTTATATTCCGCTGTATTCCTCATCGTGCCTATTAGAGTGCCTTATGTATGGTTTAACATATATTTGCCAATAAACCTAGCATTAAAACTGAATTGTACTAATAACGCACCAAACTTCCTAGAAGTCAACAGGCTGTGATGTCATATTTTTCTGGAATTGAGGGGAGAAATGGACTAACATGCCTTTTAGATCGATTGTAAATCATTAGACTTTCTATAATTGCTGTGCTGAGAATAACTCTGGGTCACGTGTTGTCCATCTGGATCTGTGTGGTAATGAATCATGTGTTGTGGAGATTTAATATGCAGTGATATTATGAATAATGAAAGGCCTTTGGAGTGATTTAATCACTGTTTACTCGCCCTAACCTGCAATGACTCATAACGCTAATTGATCAATGATTAAATCATCCCCATCAACCAAAGGCCTTGAGCATATACAAACAAAACGGTAGACATTTGTTTAGCGCTTGGACTTCATCTATGAGCATATCGGGCTCTTCCTCCTCTCACAAAGCTTACAGTTCAGTAGAAGCAGCCAGTGAAGCACCGTGCCTGGAGGTAATTAACGTGTGTCTTCAGGCTGAGCTAACTATAATATGTACTGTGTACCTTTAGACCTCTACACAGTAAGCACTGAAGATATATAGCGTGGTTTGGCTGCATATAAATCTTATGATAGAATCTATAACTGATGCACACGTTGAAAATGGAAATAATAATGAATAAAATTTTTATTTCTATGATTCCAAATATCTCATTTGAATAAACTGGTTAAGTTTTAATTGGACCCTGGTATTAGGTCAGTAAAGCCTAGGATATAGTCTTTAGAAGCTATATCAGAGGAAGATGATCTATTTGGAGGAGTTCGAAACTGCCTTATGATTATGCAACATACCAGCCTCATTATCCACTGTTGACCCTGTCCTCCTTCTTCAAACACTTTTCTTCGTTTCTGTTCCTCATAGTTACATCACTGGCCCTTGCTGGCTGTTTACCTACCAACCTCCAAATGCTCAACTCCCAGAGTTTGGTCTTGGTCTCTCTTCTCTTCTCTTTTCTCTTCTCTTCTCTTCTCGTCTCGTCTCGTCTCGTCTCGTCTCGTCTTGTCTCTTCTCTTCTCTTCTCATGTTAGTCTCTCCCTATCTGATCACAGCTATTACCACAGCTTTGTCCATCCAAATGCTGATTCCCAAATGTATATCTCTAACTCTCAACGTCTCCTAGGTTCTTGACTTATGTATCCAACTACCTATTGATATCTCCATCTTATTACCAACAGGCATCTCAAATGCAGTGCAACTAAATTGAACCTCTGAAGTACCACCCACCCGTCTCTTCCTCCCCAGTTTCCCAGTCTCAATAAATGACACATTCATCCAGTCAGTTGCTTAGGCTTCCAAATAAGACCTAGAACTTGGCTTTGATCACCCACTTTCCCCACCACCGCCACCCCATTCCCTCCAGGAAGTCTTGTTGACTCTATTTCTGAAATTGTATCTTGACTCTGTTCGCTCCTCCACCTCCCTACTCATGCCAAGCTATTATTACTTTTCACCTGAAATTCTGCAGTAGCTTCTTAAACATTCTGTCTCCATGTTGGCTTTCCTGCAGTCCATTCTGTACTCAGCGTTCAGAGTTCTATTTTAATAACTTGATACCATTAATCACATAAAAACATTCCCCTGTTTAAACCTCTCCAGTGGCTTCCTATATTTAAAATAAAACACAAATTCATAAATATAGCCACAGACTATCTGGCCAGTATGAACCTTTCCAACCCCCTTTTCTGTTGTATTCCCCACCCCTTTCTATGCTCCAGGCTCACCGGCATTCTTTGTTTTCCTTGAACATGCCCAAAGTATTCCTGCTTCTAGACCTTTGTATCTACTTTTCCCTGTGTTGAATGTCCTCACCTGGCCCTTTGCACTCTGACTCCTTGTCACTCCAGTGTCAAACATGTGTCTTTAGACAAGCTGTCCTCGGCCAGCTCTATGAAGCAGCCGTCCACTCAGTTACTTTATGACATGATCTGATTTTGTTTCTTTCACAGCCTATTCCATTCATTATCTCTTTACTGTTCCCGGCGTCTTTCTCCCCACACTAGAGTGTAAGCTCCTTGAGGACGTGTGCTTGTTCCTATTGTTCATTGTTCTCTCCTAGTCAGGCAAACAGAGTGCACATCAGGGGCTCAGGAAATGCTCCTTGCATAAATCGCTTAGCTCTCTGCAAGGCCTTAGAGTCCTTTCCAGCTTGGTGAGACGGTGACATGTCAGCTTTCCTCATTGCCATTTTAGAACTTGAAAGGCAGAGATACAGAAAGCCTCCCATCCATCCTCAGTATTTCTCAGGGGATGGAACCAGCCCAGCAGGCTACCAGCGGAGCCTGCCATAGACTTTGTTCTCCTGGGTCTCTCTCAAGTCATAAGGCTTCAGAGCACAGTCTATTTTTCTTCATGAAGTTAGTATTATGATTAGTTTTGTCAAGGCCCACATATCCTATAATGGGGAGACCACAGAATGTGTGAGCTTTGAGTACCCCAAATGCCATTCCTTTGTCTTTTTTTTTTTTTTGAGGGCAGTGTCACTGGCCCTCACATGTGGGACCCAAACCAGGGCCACTGGCTCCCCAAGCCAGCACTTAACCACTGTGCCACTCGGCCGGCCCTCTTTTGTGTCTTTATATAAATAAATACAAGCCCCAGCCCCCTGTTTCCTGTTCCATTGGTTGAGAATAAATCTCAGACCCACACTATTACTGCTGGATTTAGGATCCACAGCCAATTAGAAAAATTCATCTGAATGAACACTGGAAAGATACTGACTCCGAAATAACCAGGCATTTTTCCTTCCATCCCTGAAATAAGTGTGGAAACAAGTAAACAACTAATAACATAAGTTTTATAACAATGTCCTAGGCAGCTTCATTCTTTCCAAAGCTCAGCTTTGACACTATCTATCCCCTCATAAAAACTTTCAAGACTTTCTAATTGCTTACAAACTCTGTCTTAGGATAATGCACAAGGGTCCCTGAATTCAGCCCATGACTCATTTTCACAACCTTATCTCCTGTATTTTTACATCAGAGGACAACAGAATAACAAAGAGGAGATGGGGTTAGGGGCCTAGGTTCTGCCACTTTCTGAGCACCTTGGCCAATTAACTAGTGAGTCTGAGGTCTTATTTATAAGGTGGTAATAGTGATAGTTCTTGTCTTATATTGATAGTTCCTACTGTATGAGAACGAACTAAATAAGATCCTGTATGTAAATCACTTATTATAATTCCTGGTAAAGCATTACTGCTCTTTAAATGTTAGTTGTCCTTATTGTCCACTATTCCTCTAAGCTAAATGGGTCTCTGAAGTTGACTCATACATTCCTACATCCATGTGTTTTAATGGCTGTTCTTTTTTCCTACAATGCCCTCTTTCTCTTCCTTCCTATCACCCCATCACTAAATAAAATTTAGCCTTCATAGGCATCTGATGTTTCCATGTTTAAAGTAACTGATAGCTAAGGCCCTCTCTCAATTATGTCATGGATTCCTGCCACCACATGGCTTGACACACTCCCTTCTGTGAATTCTCCTGTTTCTCTACTGCCCTCTGATGGTACTGAATGAAGTTTTGTCTAGTGTTTTGGCATCGATGCAGATGTCCACTTCCCTTCCTAGTCGGCCAGCACCTTGAGGTCTGTGAAAACTCATACACCTTGGACCAAAGCCTGGTCTGCTCTCTGGAGAGGACCTCTTCCACATCCACGGAGCAGTGGGTGAACAAGCTGACACTCCCTCAGAGAGCTCACGAGTCCCCACCAAAGTGGTGATGTCCAAAGCAAGCAACTCTGTTGTAACAACTACCTAATCTCCCACTCCCCTTTTCTATAGTTTGCCTGGAGTGATGACATAAAAATGCTAAGGGACCTTACAAGCTCTTCATATGTAACAGGAAATAAAAATGCCTTCTATTCCTTATGTATCTTCCTTCTGATACTTTCTGTGAATTGTAGTCTAGAAACACATGGGAGATATTTTGCCTTTCAAATACACTAAAAAAGAACTCTATAATTTGCTTTTCAATTTTCACAGGATCACTGAACCATCCCTGATAGGAGCGCTCTTCCCATTGACCACAATGGTGTAGAAGAAAAGGAAGTTGCCCCAGTATAACTACATTTTTGCCTACTTTTTGAAAATAGCTCAAGGTTGTGATGTGTTCTAGCTTTGGGTCCACAACTAATTAGATGTTTTCTGATGCATAAAATGGGAATTAGTAATAGTCTCACCTAATAGAGTTTTGGAGATTAATTAAAAGATTTCCTATAAAGCTCTTGGCCCATGTCTGATGAAGAGAAGGGTTTAGTTGAGATCTTAAAAATAAAACTGTCCCTTGGGTGTGCCATACGATACACTGAGTTCTCAGTATGAATGGCTCATTTTAATTCTATGGATCTGAACAAATAAATTTTTACCTGGTGTTGGGAACAGAAGAATCAACCTCTGACAAATTTGCATGCGAGGCCAAGTAAAGATTTTCAATTCTAAAGTTGCCTCTTGCTTTCTGACTCAATTGTAACACACAGAAACTACTTCTGTGGAACATGAAGTTAAAGAATGTTTTCATGTTAGGTTTTCAATTTTTTTTAACGTCCTTCAAGCAATGCCCCGAGCTCACCATTTTACTTAATAATTGGGTCCCGTCTTATTAATATCTTAGGATCATTAAAAATGTTTGAGAATTCTTCAATATACTCATGAAAAAGAGTTGTGAGCTCTTGCTTTTCTTGAGCAGAACTCAAGGTGGGTAGCAAGTGCTATAACTCCTATTGAACATATAAAGTTAATGTACTCGAGGATGATTTGCATCCTTGGATGGTCAAATTTTCTATATACTGTGGATATAAGGATAAAACTGTTTCAGAAACTTGAATGCTGTTTTATCACTCATCCTTTCCCCTGGAAAAATATGAGTAGCTGTTGTGGCTGAGTGCATTCTAGAAGGATGGGAATGTGGACAGACCCTATAGCCTAGTACTGTCTCATGCTGTTTGTCTTACTGTAATACTGGGGGTCTCTAGCTTGATTGGTGAGAGGGCAATGGTGAGGGGTGGGGGAGGCAAAGCTGGTAATTTTCAGATTACCATGAAGGCAGTTAACCTAAAGCCAAATAACCACTTTTCTCTCAGACCAGTCATATTTTCTATATGCTTTGAAATAAAAACTTTTGACTATTAAAGTATTATTTATATACATCATGATATTTGATATTCCTGACAACTCTGTGACCTAGGTATGGCAGACATCTTTATTTATTTGTACAGAAAAGGAAATGAAGAGTCAAGCAATCAAAGTATCCAAATTTTTGGGGAGAAATGAGCGGGAGCACAGGCGTACGTGTGGAGCCACAGCCTGTGGTTCAAGTGCTAGACCTGACATGTATGAATGGTGGCTTTGCCAGGGGAGTTAAGCCTCTGAGTCTCAGCTTATAAATCTCAACAGTGAAGATAATAGCAGTCCTCATTTATGAGTTCATACAAGGAACATAATTTGGAAGCTGTAGTCAAGATACCAGGATGGTGTAATAACCTCTAAGGAAAAAAATTGCAATGGCTTACTTATGCTTTCCTATCTCAGACCAAGCAATTTTCTTGGCTCCCTTTTATTGCAAAAATTTAACAGAAAAAGACCTTATTGCTACATGTATCCTTAAAATTGTTTGTCTTTTGTGTTCTTTAGAGGAGTATTGCAAATTCTGGAGGAAAAAAAAAAATCCGTCACTTGCTGGTAAATAATATCCACTGTTTATTTCATTCTCTCTGAACTTTGAAAATAAAATTTCCTTCCCTGCTGATTTTGTCCTTTTCTACTTGACAGAAACAGATGACTCATTTCTCAAGATCTGACGATAATAACAATTTAAAGTTTTCAAAGTCACCTGCAAGTTAACTGACATCAAAATCAAGGTTACATTTAAACACACAACCAGATTTGCTTTGTCCTTGGGTTGTCAGGTCAAAATCCAGAGAATTCTGTCTAATGTAAATCGAACTTGCTCCCCACAAAGCATTAAACTATGTGTAGTACCTTAATTTTAGTCAGTGAGTTTTTAAAAATGTCCAAGTTCCAATAACCATATCCTATTCTTTACCCTCCTCTTTTCTTGATGTATTGGATTTTAAGATTTTTTTTTTTTCCGAGTGAATGTAGTTATTTCAAATCCTAAGCATAATACCTCTTTCTCTTTTGTTTTACCATTTTATCTGTGTATTTTGTATTTCCTTATTGGTCAGTGTGTTCATTGTTCCAAAAGCATAATCAATGATGCCAGGAAAGACTTTGGAATCCAGATTGCTACCAAAGCTGTGCTTTTTTTAAAATAACGTGGCAGAATCAGAAAACAGAAGACAAAACCAACAAGTATCTTGACAGCACAGAAATGATTGTATAAACAATAGCAACAATGGAAAAGCAGCTTCGAGTACACACTGAGTCCTGGGGGACAAACCCTAGTTTGCTGAGTGCTCATCTGAGCATAATCAGTTCAGTTAATCTTTCTATCCTACAGTTTTCCAGTTGTTAAATTGTAAAGATAATGCAGGTTTCTTCTGGGTTAAGTGAGATATTTCAGCAGAGCCTAAACACTAACGGTACACAATATCAAAAGAAATCCACTGAAAAAAGGGACATCTCATTGATCCATTTGATGTATATGCATTTTTTTTTAATTTTTCACCTATGTACTTAGTAACAAAACCTTACGAAGCTATTTAAATTAGCTAATGCTCTGATGAACATATAAAGCTGGAATACTTCCCATTTTATGTGTCAATGTCGCTCATGGATTAGGTATAGAAATAATTCATTTCTCAAAACATCCAAGGGATTCCCACTTGTAACTCAATGACACGTACTGTAACATGATTTGAAAACCTCTAGAACTTACTTATTCCTATAAAACTAAATGCTAGAGGATTTCTGAATCATGTTGCATGATTGTAGATGTATATCCAAATGTAAAGATTTCTGACATTTTATTTCATGGAATTGTGTCATTCTAATACTCAGTGTATACTCGTATGTGTTCAATAAGTGAATAGATGGATAAATGAAAGAATATTTATAGGAGTTAAAAGAATTGAGTCGTTGACATGACTAAAATTGAGTGTCGTAGTTGAGTCATCTGCACAATTGGAATAACGTTTGATTTATGAAATGAGAAAAAAACTCTGGAAATAACTACAACTTTATTCAAATGTAATGTGATACTTTAGTTAGCATGGTAACATTTGATTTTTTTCCAGCATTATGACATGTTTGATGAATGAAATTTCAAGGCATTCACCTTTTAAGGCAACATTAAAAATAACTAATTTGAGGCCCGCCGAGTGGCACGTTGGTTAAGAGCTGGCTTGGGATGAAAGCGGCCCCAATTCGGATCCCACATATGAGGGCCAGTGACACTGCCCTCTACAGCTAAGATGGTGAACAACAGCTCCACCTGGAGCTGGGCTGCTATGAATCGGCCTAGCTGGGGGATGGCATAGCTGCAGTGGGTGGCCATAGGCTGCAGTGAGTGGCTGGCAGCCAGTGTGAGCGACTGCCAGCCAGTGTGAGCTGCCAAGAGCCACTTTGAGCGGCCGTCCAGAGGCCGGCGACCGATCTGCCTCATCTGGAAGAGTGCAATGATGATACCAAAATGGGCCAGTGAAGCAATGTCCTCCACAACTAGACTGAAGTACAAAAGGACAGCAACTTGTCTGTTCCCCTTTCTCGGTTCCCCAATGCTGTTCCACTCCCCCAATTCCCCAATTTAAAATAATAATAATAATAATAATAATAATAATAATAATTTGGCAGAAATGTGTCTAAAATATGGTACATGTTTCTTTCCTTTATCAAATACAAAATAATGAACATAATTTAACTTTGCTTTAATGACATACAGTTATTATTACCAAGTGAGCTGCAAAGCAATAATTTTTTCTTGATTATTAAAGTTGGTAGGACTAATGACTCCTACAATACATGGCTCCAGAGTGCTTTGCTTGTCTAATTAGGTTATTGTTATGACCATTATTTCTCACAATCCTAAAAAGATGACATTATTGCTCCTGATGTTTAGTTTTATGTAGGCTTGGGTAAGATAGGATTTACAGGAGAAAACAGGACTCTAAGCCTATTAAGAGTAACACTAAATTGCAAAGTAAATACTTTCCAGCCCTGGAACTGGAGTGATTGTGCTACAGTAGTAGAGTGAGACAAAGAGATTTGCTGGCTTTCCTTGTCTCTGCTTCTCCAAATAGGGCTAATGTGTATCTTTTAGGGTGTGGGGGTACAAAAGTTGTCTAGAATGAAAACATATTACAGGATAATTGTTTCTGATTGTAATATTCAGGGATGATTCATTCAGGTTTCACTTCTAAAGTGATATTTAACAAAAACCATTATTTGATAAATAAAAGGGAGGGAGGCAAGAAAGAAAGGAATGTAAATGAAGTTTATTCATTATATCAAATCTTTGGAAATTAATTGAAAGCAAAAACCTGAGTGGCTCCTGGAATGCTTTATGTAAAAAAATCTAAATGGGGCTCCCAACACACGTTGCGATGAAGAATCGGCATGTTGACGGAATTCCAGAAAACCTATATATGAAAATGTTCCTATGGCCCATATTAGTCAGCTACCATAGTGGTTCCCCCAGGCAGATGAGCCCCTCTGAGAGGAGAGCCACATCTGTCCACCAAAATCATTGTAGCATTTCATTAGTGGTATCAGTTGAGTTTTGGGTATGTTCTTTATTATTGCAGCTGCCTATTCTCAGCTGAGGTAATGAGAGAAAAAAGCTGGTTGAGAACTATTCAAATCATTGAGGATGTCACTTATACACATACACACACACACACACAGACACGAACATATATAAGAAGAAAACAAACCAATTTCTTATAAAGAAACTACATAAATACATCACACCCAAATGTGCTTCTGTTTGTTAGGTAAATTCCTCATTTACTAACTAAGAAGTGATCAAGTCATCTTGCATTAGCCATCAGTAAAGTGTATGCACTGGGCTCAAAGTAACAATATGCTATTCTCATTTACTGCCTAAAGAAGCACAGATACATACACACAAAAATACATTGTCATGTACACATTTGGAGGGAAAAAAAACTTGATTTTTTTTTAAGGAGCATAAACTTAAGGAGCATATGCATATATATATATATATATATATATATATATATATATAGTTTTATGTTTATATTTATATATGGACATATGTAACATATATGTTATGTGTGTATATATACTCGTATATGTTTAGTTTTGTACAGCTGAAGAACAAATGACCACAAACTTCCTAGTGACTTAACCCAATGCCTATTTATTATCTGACTGTTTCTGTGAGTTAAAAGATCTGGAGTCTGGGGACAGCTTAACCTGGTGCTCTGCTCAGGGACTCACAAAACTGAAATCAAGATGTCAACAGGCTGTATTGCTGCCTGAAGGCTCAACTAGGGATGGATCCACTTCCGAGCTCCCTTAAGTTATTTGCACAAGTCATTGCCTTTCAGCTGTAGAATTCATGGTGATTGGCTTCTTCCAAGCTAGCAACTGGGAGAGAGAATTTGCTGCTTCAAGTCTCTGACCTCTAAATGCTTTTAAAAGGGTCTGATTAGGTCAAGTATATGCAGGATCATCTCCCTTTTGATGAACTTAGTCAGGACTTTAACTACATCTACACATTCTCTTAATCTTTGGGATAAAATATAGCATACTCATGACAGTGATATCCCAGCTAATTTGCCATATTCTCATGGTTAGAAGGTCACAGGTTCAGCTCACACTCCAGGGAAGAGGATGCTAATGGAGGGGACCACTGGGGCCACCTAGGGTGTGTCTGCCATGCCTGTGAGTATATTCCCCGGGGAAATTTCAATCCTTCCACACATTTGATGGAAATAAGCATCGTTAGTATTACCTGTGAGTCATAGATAATACTATTTTATTTTCCCTTTCCTTTAGTCTCCTCATCCACTTCACCAAAAAGTACTAGATTTATCTGTAAACATATCATAAGTTTGTCCCCTTCTCTCCAGCTCCATCCCTACAATCTTTGGTCAGGCTACCGTCTCCCCCATGGACTGTACTCCCATCTCTTGTTTCCATCATTCCTCACAGAGTTGAGCACATAATGCAAAACAGGTCCTGTTGTAATGTGTGCTTGAAGCTCTCTCATAGGTTGCTAGCTAGTACCTTTAGAGTAAAATCTAAACTCCTTCTCATCAAAATTCTTTATTGGTTAGTATTAGATTATCTCCAAATAACAGAAACCCCAAATTAACAGATGCGTTTTATTCGTCTCACAAAGATCTTGAGGCACGCCATCCAAGAGGCCCGTTCCAAGATTTTTTTCAGTTACTCGACCTCCTTCCAGCCAGCACTACTGCACCACCCTGGGGGATGGCTCTGCTTCTCTTTGTTCAAGGCAACATTCTGGTAATAGTAGACTCCAGGAAACGACAAAACAAAGGGAGAGTCAAAGCATATAACATCTACCTGTATGGATGGTCCCTGGATGATGTCACTCATTTTATTTGTATCATATTGGGTAGAACCTGGTCACATGGTCCCACCTAACTGCAAACAAAGCTAGACAATGTGATATTTATACTGGGTGGCAATATGCTCAATTAGAGTTGATGCTTTGGGCCAGCCGAGTGGAACATTGGTTAAGAGCTGGTTTTGGGATGCCAGCGGCCCCTGTTCAGATCCCACATATGAGGGCCAGTGACACTGCCCTCTACAGCTAACAACAGCTCCACCTGGAGCTGGGCTGTGCGAGCCCCGGCGACGGTGTAGGCTGCAGCCCCTGCTGCAGTGGGCTGCCATAGTCCACAGTGAGTGGCCTGCAGCCAGTGTGAGCGGCTGGCAGCCAGCGTGAGCTGCCAATAGCCGCGATGAGCGACCATCCAGAGGCTGGTGACCAATCTGCCTCATCCGGGAAGACAGTGTCCTCTGCAACTAGACTGAAGAACAAAAAGACAGCAAGTTGTCTGTTCCCCTTCCCCGATTCCCCAACGCTGTTCCCCTCCCCCAATTCCTCAATGAAAAAAATGTAAAAAAAAAGAGTTGAGGGCCGTCCGAGTGGCGCAGTGGTTTAGAGCTGGTTTTGGGATGCCAGCGGCCCCTGTTCGGATCCCACATATGAGGGCCAGTGACACTGCCCTCTGCAGCTAACAACAGCTCCACCTGGAGCTGGGCTGCAAGCCCCGGCGACGGTGTAGACTGCAGCCCCTGCTGCAGTGGGCTGCCAAGGCTACAGTGAGTGGCTGGCAGCCAGCGTGAGTGGCTGGCAGCCAGCGTGAGCTGCCAAGAGCCGCTGTGAGCGACATCCAGAGACTGGCGACCGATCTGCCTCACCCGGAAAGAGCGCAATGACGATACCAACATGGGCCAGTGAAGCAACATCCTTCACAACTAGACTGAAGAACTAAAGGACAGCAACTTATCTGTTCCCCTTCCCTGATTCCCCAACGCTGTTCCTCTCCCCCAATTCCCCAATAAAATCTTTAAAAAAAAAAAAAAAGAGTTGATGCCTTTATTATCTTAAAAGGTGGGGAGAGTAGATATTGCAGGAAATCTAACCAACTTTGCTTCACTGTGCCCCTTGCCACCGAAACATTTGTGTCTGTTTTTTACTTCACACATATTACATACTCCCTCCCTCCCCGAAGGAGACAAATCTACAGTCCTAACTAATCACTGCATCTGAACCAAAGTCCAAGATACCTGGGACATTCTCATGCTCTCCTCCAAGTTTTGATAGTGTTTTTCTCATTTTGGTGACCTATAACCTGAAAGACAAGTTCTTGGCTCCATCCCCATCCCAGCTAACCCCACATGGACGAGTGGCATTGGAAACCCTACTAAAAATCCCATTCAGAGAAGCGGTGAATGGAAAACAAAGGTCAGGCACTGTTCCATAGAAATGATCAAATTTAAATGGTCCAGAATAGCAAAGATTCCCTTTCTTGGCAGCAGAACCTTTTTCTTATTGAGCTTACCCTGCAGGCCCTGATTCTGTCCTCTGAAAGGGACTCCATCATTCACTGTGCTTGTGCCTTCTGGCTCAGCCCTCCAAAAACTGATCTGAGTGCATTATCACCTATGACCTTATCCTTGGGAGGACATTGGAGGTCATGCCTTTCTTGGGACTGCTCAGTTGGTGGGAGTTTTGGGTTCCATGGTTCTCTTGGGGTCTGATCATTGACAAACTTTTGCAGACTGGGAGTGTGGTTTATGTGGCAATGCAGTGTTTCAAAACCTTAGAAGGCTTCTGATCTATTTATTCATGCCAGTCCCATCTGCAAAAAACTACAGCCAAGGGCACTGTCTAAGTAATTTTTAAATCCCAAATCTTTGGCTCTGCCATCCCAGTCTATGTCAACTACATGGTGACTTTCTTGAGATCTGAAACAGTAGCTTAAGTGTTTCCCTGTCATCAGGGCTTTTGTAAGACAGGATCCCCGTTTTCATTTCCTGTTTCAGCTGAGCTACCCTAGAGCAGCTGATTTGACCTCATCTTATTCCATCTCTTTCCATTCATTGGGCTCTATCCACAGGGATCTTCTTTCAATTCTTTGGATATGCTGACTACTTTTCCTGCTCAGGGTCATTGCCAATTGCTGCTTCTCCTTGAAATGTTTTTCCTTACTTATCGTCTTGTTCTTCCTCCTATCCTTCAGCAGCTAACTCCATCTGACCTCTGAGTTCCCAAGTGCAAATGTCACCTATTAAGAGAGACTTTTCTATATGTAAATATGTCCCCCATTTTTATTCTCTTTTTGACTTCTTGTTTCCTTCACGATGCTACCCAATGGATGATTTTAAAATTTGCTTTCTGTAGTGGGTTGAATAGTGTTCCCCCACACTGCCCTACCACCAATCCATGTCCACCCAAAAGCTCAGAATATGACCTTATTTGGAAATAGGTCCTCTGCAGATATAATTAGTAAAGGATCTTGAGATGGAATCATCCTGGGCTTAGGATGGGCCCCAAATCCAATGACTGATGCCTTTACAATAAGAGGACATAGAAAAGGAGGCCATGTGAAGATAGAAGCAGAAATGGGAGGTGTGTTGTCATAAGCCAAGGAATGCAGAAGCCACCAGGAGCTGGAAGAGATGACAGAGAATTTCCCCTAGAGTCTTTGGAGAAAGTGCAGCCCTGATGACACTTTGATTTCAGAATTCTGGGCTCTGGAAGTGTGAGAGAATACATTTTTGTTGTTTGAGATTACACAGTTAGTGGTAATTTGTTACAGTAGACTTAGGAAACTAATACGCTTCTTTTTTCATTTGATTTTGTTTTATGATTGTTCTCTAGAATGTTGCTTTTCAGACAAGGCTTGTCAAAACGGATTGCTGGGCTCCACCTCCAGCATTTCAGTTCCTGTAGGCCTGAGGTTCTAAGTTGGGGCCTGTATTTATATTCCTAACAATTTCACAGCTGATGCTGATGCTTATGGACCTGAGGTGGAGGTGGGTATGAAACTCTGAGAACCACTGCTCCCCATTGTGAGCTTTGGAGGGTGGGGCCCGATTTGTTTTTTTCAACATTGTGTGCCCAACCCCTGGCATGGAGTCTTACACATGGTGCGCAATCATTAAATATTTATTGAATATTGAAAGGTTAAGAAGGTCATTAAATATTGAAAGGTTAAGAAAATCATGTTTGTGTATGTTATCCATACATACATTTTCTACTCCCAGAATGAGTGCTGGTTAAATATATAAACCACTGTGTCTAACAATCACGAGGTATACAAATTTAGTGCCTACCGCATGTTGTGCTGTTCATAGCTCAGTCTCCCAGTTCTTGATGAAAATAAGTCCATCAAATGATGAAAATTTACATATAGAAGGAGCAAGCTCTTTACATAGAGGCAGCTGAAGATTTGAATGGCATGGGATAGAAACTTAACCAATATAATTGTGTGTAAATAGCATAGCTCAGTGATGTGGTTATGGTTATGGTCATTTGAGTGAGAAGTTTTCTAGTCATATGAAGGTTATGTAAGACTTTTTTGGCAACTCTGAGAATCGTTCTTTATAGTCAGACTGCTGAGAAAAATAGATTCCTCAAAACTAGACCTTATTGATCCCAAATACATATTAGCATATATACCAGTTACAAATTGGTGGTCCATAGGCAAGAACCTGCCTGGTGGATGTGCTTTGTTTGGCCTGCATGGTGTTTATTAGATGCGGAAAACTTCACAAACTTCTGATATCTGGCTTCTCGAGAAAAGCCTTTGGCAGCAGACTGTGAGATCCAATTACCAGCTGTCCTTTTTTGATGAGTTAGGGGCTTCTCAGAGTGACAGCCACCCCACTGCTCATCTACTACCTGGCTTTCGTTCATTCACATTCCTTGGGTGGCCCTCTTGTAGACAATTGAGTTTTCAACCCGTCGTTGTGTTGTGTAACAGACATTATAACTAACATGTGCTGTGTATCAGGAGCTGAAATTGGATAGGAAGAGATGATTAAGACAACCCTAGCCCTCCAAGCACACACAGTCTATTGGGAGAGACAAGCACTGAAGCAAGCCATTATAATGGTGAAAGAGTTATAATGGAGGTTTTCATAAAGTATTATAGGAGTTACTGCTGATTATTGCAAAGATTCGAGAGAGAGAGAGAGAAAAAAAGGATCCAAAGGGCTTTTTGTTGTTCTTTCTTTTCTTTTTTTTTTTTTTATTAGTTTCAGGTGTACAAAACAATATAATAGTTAGACATTTACACCCCCACAAAGTGATACCCTCTCCCCCAATCTCCTACCCCTCTGATGTTGTATATAGTTGTTACAATTCCATTGACTCTATTCCCTATGCGGTACTCCATATCCTGTGACTATATATATAGTTATAGTGGACATTCCATATTATTCAGCTTCAGCTCTTCAGGTGTACAGCACAGTGGTCAGGTATCTACACTGTCCTGTTGTTGTTCTTTCTCAGGTGACACACTGTAGATCTAGGGAAGATTTTTAAAACATGCTGAATGATTTTCAGCAAAGTGCATGATTTCCACTGGGCTTTCCCTTTGCTGTATATGTTTCCCTTTTTATACATAACTATTTTGTTTCTTGAAACCATTTAGTTTGTGCGCCTCTTGTCTTCTTCACTATGGATAGCAATATGATAATGAGGCTACTGATTTTGTTTTTTTCTTTTTGTGTGGTGTCAGGCACATTATAAAGCATTTCATTTGAGATGACTGAGTTTTCAGTGTCAGCAAAAACAAAAGATAAAAAATAAACAAAGCACCACCACCACCACCACCACCAATATGCATTGCATATGGCCAACACTATTTTGGTTTTAGCTAACTCTCATCTACAAGACACTCTTCATCAATGACTTGTTTTACTTTTTATCAGAATCACCATTTTTTTTTTAAAGACTTTTACTGGGTAATTCAGGGAGGGGAACAGCGTTGGGGAATTGGGGAAGAGGAGCAGACAAGTTGCTGTCCTTTTGTTCTTCAGTCTAGTTGTGGAGGAGTTCACTTCACTGGCCCATGTTAGTATCATCATTACGCTCTTCCCTGATGAGACAGATCGGTCGCTGGCCTCTGGATGGCCACTCACTGTGGCTATTGGCAGCTCACTCTGGCTGCCGGCCACTCACACTGGCTGCCGGCCACTCACTGTAGCCTATGGCAGCCCACTGCAGCAGGGGCTGCAACCTACACCATTGCCAGGACTCACGCAGCCCAGCTCCAGGTGGAGCTGTTGTTCACCATCTTAGCTGTAGAGGGCAGTGTCACTGGCCCTCATATGTGGGATCGAACCGGGGCTGCTGGCATCCCAAACCAGCTCTTAACCAACATGCCTCTCGGCTGGCCCCAGAATCATCATTTTTAACCTGGTTGTATGAAGTGTGATAATTTTCTGGGTAATTATGACAGAAGTGCTATTTCATGTAGGATTTGGCATAGAAGCACTTACAGAATGCCTCTCTATAGTTTGTGATGGTATATACTCGTATGCTCTTTTCTGCTTGTGACTTTGGCCCAAAATAATTTTCATTACCTTCACGGAATATGCACCGAATTATCTGTGTTAACTACTGGTGGAAAAAGAACTAAGTACCAGGGCCATCACCTCAGAAAGGAGAGGTTCCCAGGCTGACCGTCTATAAATTTTTGTGCACAAGACTATCTTGAATGATATAGTGAGATCTATCAACAAAGAATTTTCACCAATGTGAAAACAAGATATCAAGTGTAATTAGTAAGTCCAGGAATTCCAAGATGTCCTTAAAGTGACTCTCAATGCCAGCCATTGGACTTTGTATGAGTCTCATGTCTTAACCAGATGTGTTCCATTCCCCTATACTAATGTCTCCTTCTTTACTTCTCTTCAGTCCTATTCCATATTTCCACTTCCTTACAGTGTATTCTCTTGCTCAGGGATGCTTCAGATATCTTTATGTCTTTTTCTCTCTAAAAATAAATATTTGTTTGTCTTTTATGTAAGAAGGTAATAAGAATGAACCTGATAATATTTGGAAAACAAATATATTTTATTATCAGGTTGTTGCAACCAAATAAAGACCATCCTTAAAATTTCAAAGAAATATGGCTAACATTTCTTGAAAGTCAAGCTCTTGAAATATGAAGAGTACCAAGCATTGTTTTGTGCTTGACATGTTCAGAGAGGTGTGAGTTCACTTGGTGTGAAATACTTCCTTAAAGGTTAGTGTCACCTGATGTGTCTGGCTTCCCTGAGAACCTGGGGCATGTCAGTCTGGTAAGGAGATCCTACTGGACGCGTTGTTTAAATCCCTCGATGCTTTTCATGTTTTCACGTTTCCCTGATCCTATCCTTCAGATCAGCGCATGGGACGGATTGTTGGGACTAGAACTGACCACTGTGTTTCCAGTTCCAACACAACCACTGTCTTTCATTTTCTGCCAGCCAATCCATGTGCTTCTGATACTTGACCAAAATGACAGTTTATTTAAAGAGTGGTAAGCCTCAGGCAAACTCTAGAAAATAATAGGAAAATAATTGGTGAAAATAGTTTACCTTCAAGATAACTATTCTAGTGTGTTGGAATACAACTTCAAATTGGATTTGATTTGGCTTTAGGAGTTTAGAATAGGAGGTACAAGGGAAACTCTTGGGGTTGCCAGGGCTGCCTTTGTCCTGTTCCCAAGTTGCTAAGCATTTCAGTGAGGTCAACCCAGTGTGGTCCAGAGGCCGCCGGCCTGGCCTTACAGACTCAGGGACTGATTTGGTTATCACAGCCAGGTCTGCCCATCCCTCCGCATGCAAATACAGACTATCCCAGCTCATAAAACTGGGCATAGAGCAGAGCAGAACTTATTAATTTGCAGAGGATATTGGCAAGAGAGCTGCAAAATCCTGTCCTCTAATCAAATGAAACACTCTATGCAGTTAAGACACCTAAGAAGCCAAATCACAAATGGAAAGATGGTTGGTGAACCAGCTTTTTTGAAGAGTGTTGTTACACAGTTATCTCCACAAAGCTATGTTTAGCCCTAAGACTGAACGAGTTGAGCTTAATCACCTTTTTTCCACTGAAAGCGTTGGAAGTTCACTTACTTCAAGTCCCTTCTTTTCCTGGCTTTCTCTGAGTAAGCTTCTGTCTATCCCATTGGTTGTGTTAAACCACAAGTATCTATGCTTTCCTGGCAGAGGAGCCCATCTCTCCTTAAAGAGACTTTGCACATATTTCTTCCCGTCATATAGTTTTCATAGTGGTAAATCCCAAGACAACCTAACTCCCGTCTTTTACAAGTTTTTTTTTTTAATATAACACTGCTATTTCCAATATACCGGCTTTTGCTCTGCATTCTAAACATAAGACAGACTTTAATGAAGGCAGCAATTATCAAAAGACTGGAATCTGTGGTTTAAAATCAGTTTCAGACTGCCTTAATTCCAATAACTGCTTTACCATTTACTGGCTGTGTAACTTGGCAAAGAAATTTACAACTTTAAGCCTCAGTTTTTCCATCTGTAAAATGAGAATAATAATAATGCCTTTTTAGTAGAGTAGCTGTAATCACATGAGATGATATACACACAATGTTAAGCAAATTTCCTGGCATGTATTGAAATAAGCATTAAGCTGAATGTCAGTTATTAGGATTAATAATATAGTCCATGCCATTTGTGTAAACATTTTTAATCACATCTTAAAAACACCATTCAGATGAAGGGGCCTTGCCAGATCTGAATGGAGATTTTTTTTCTGTCAGTGCAGTAAGCTTCCTATTGGTAGCAGAACTTCCAGGATCCATCTCACAGCTACTTATGGGTATGTTGATAGCTATATCACATCTTATGGCTAAATACCATCAAAAATTATCTTTCAGTTACTCTAATCCATCTTCATATGAAGACACAACCTTGGAATGATGTGGTTTCTGTTTTGGAACTTCTACTGAAAGAGAGTGTTTTATTTTATGAAGATCTCTTCATCATTTCTACCAACTGTTTGTGTGCCATTAATTCATGTCTAACCCAATTCAAAGTGCATCATCCACCATATTCCTTCTGATTTCAAACCAACAAACTGTGGCAAACAATACAGGTCCACTTCAGATTGTCTTACGATAGACAGCAAGGCCTGGGTGGTTTGATAGGGACAGAAAAAGAGAAATTATATTTCAATGATAAGAGCTGGAACTATGCAATAAAATAAGCAACTCCTCCCATAATTCCAGGACAGTGTAGGTATCAAATAGACTAATCACTGTTTGAATTCTGAATTGATTCATTACCATTATGAAATAGCTCTTATTTTATAGGTATAATTGATAACACATATAAAGAGCCCATACAGAAAACTCACATTGATGTTGTGAGCATGAAAATTATAACAACAAGTTCAAATTCAAACACACATTCCACATCCCAGCTCTTGGTTGCTACTTATTCTACTCTTCCACACACCATTCAGGTCATGGGTTACTCATTCTCCCTCATCTGGAAGAAGAACAAAGTAATGTCTATCATTTATTGTCTGTCATGAGTTTTATATGGAGGGTGAGATCTTACCCAGAACTCTCTGGAATTTTAGAAGAAAGGTGTTTTGTTGATCTTGGGAGATGATTCATGGTCTATATCAACCAGATGATAATGCAAGGATGATGGAACATTGCTTTTCCAAAGTCCCTTCCAGGAAAATGCCTAGCCCCAGATATTTCCAAATTGAAATCTTACATCTGACAGGTTATAAAAGGAAGAGCTAAAATAAGAATCTGAGGTCCATATTACTTGGTAATATGAAATTCTAAGTGCACTATTGAAGTATGACAAAATGGCCCTAGGAGAAGATTTTTTCCTGCCATATTGACTTAACCTCCCCATAGGTGCTCTGGTTTCTCACTTCCTGTGCTGTTGGCTCAGAACACCTTCTTCCCATCCTTCATCCATCTGGCCACATGATAGACTTAACATCACCTCCTCTTAAAGATGCTTTCTACAGTGGCCTGCTTTCAGTCTGACTTAGGTGTCTTTTTTCTGTTTTCCTTCTTTTAGCTCATAAAACTTGATCATACTTCAGTGTTTTTATTAACGAAGCAGAAATATATCATTTTATTGTCCATTTTTGAGTGTATAGTAGATGCCCAATATTTTGTTCAATAAGGAATAAATGAATGGATAGAGGGAAGGAATGTTAATTACTGCATGCAGGAGTTGGAAAGTTCTTACAATTTCTAGAAGGATAGGTATATGTCTGTCAACAAAGGATGAAAGCAAAGGGGGCGCTTTATAAAATGAACAGTATATACAAAGGTCATGGAGTTTATAAAAACATAGGGTGAGTGGGGGAGGAGTTAATGTTTTGTGTATGTGAGACAAGTGCACAAGATCGAATGGAATCAGGGGGGTAACAGAACACAATGTTGGATGGGGTCAGGAGAGATTAGATTATGAAAGGCTGTTAAAGCTGGAATAAGCAGTAAAGAAAGCATTGTGCCCTGTAGGTAAGCAAGTGATGGATTATGTAAAAGATAAAAAAAAAATTATTCTTTTGTGAGCTCTGATTCCATAAAGTTCAGTATACCTTGAAAAATAAGAATAAGCATAAGCTCCTGTGTGCTCTTTTGAGAAATATTGCGTAAATAAATTGATGCATGGAGACACAGATAAGTGGGTTCATAAGACAGATTTGTAACAATATTATTTTTGTGATTTGCTGTGCATATGGGAACCCCAGACATTTTTGTATGTAATTGACCTTTAAGGTGGCTGTTTGGATTGAAATCTCATTTCTAATCTGATACCTTTGACCATATAATTTAAGGCATCTGAAGAGTAACTGCTGTTGTTTCAAAGCCACTGACTCCCGGGAATGAATTATAATTCTGGAACTGTTAGGGAAAAGGCCAGAGAAGACATTTTCTACCTTACTTTGGGAGGCAGATCTAAAACACTTTTTTTAAAAAAGATTTTTATTAAAAATATTGTTAACATACACTATTATGTTAGTTTCAGGGATACACCAGTTATTTAATATTTATATACCTAAAGAAATGATCACCATGATAAGTCCAGCAACCATCTGACACCATACCATGCTATCACAATATTATTGACCATATTCCCTATGCTGTACATTACATCCCCATGACTTGTTTTATACCTGGAAATTTGGACCTTTATTCCCCTTCCCTTCCCCCTCTCCACTTTTAAATATTTTAAATTATAGTTGACATTCAATATTATTTTATATTAATTTCAGGTGTACAGTATAGTGGTTAGACATTTATATAATCTAAATGATCCCCCTGACTAGTCTAGTATCCACCTAGCACTATACATAGTTATTACCATGTCATTGACTATATTCCATGTACTTTATTTTATATCCCTGTGATTATTTTATAACCACCAATTTGGACTTCTTAATCCCCTCATCTTTTTCATCCTGCTCCCAATCCCCTCCCATCCATCAGCCCCACAAATATGGTACCCATCTGACACCATACATAGTTATTATAATATTATTGACTCTATTCCTTAGGCTATATTCTACATCCCCATAACTACTTTGTAACAACCAATTTGTACTTCATAATCCTTTCCCCCTTTTTCACCCACACCCCAACTCCCCTCCTATCTGGCAACCATCAAAATGTTCTCTGTGTGTATGTGTTTGTTTCTGTTTTGTTTGGTCTTTAGATTCTACATAAAAGCGAAATCACATTGCATCTGTCTTTCTCTGTCTTACACTCCACTCAGTACAACCCCTTCAGGTCCATCCATGCTGCCACAAATGGCAAAAACCCATTCCTTTCAAGAGCGGAGCAATATTTCATTGTATATAAGTACCACCTCCTCTTTATACATTCTTCCACCGACAGACACCCATCTTGACCATTTTAAATAAGGCTGTAATGAATACATGGATGCACAAATCCCCCGAAGTACCATTTTTGGTTCCTTTGAATAAGTATCCAGAAGTGGGATTACTGGGTCCTTTTTTGTCTCTTGTTATATAGCCTTTGATTTAAAGTCTATTTTGTCTGGTATAAGTATTGCTACCCCTGCTTAAAAAATTTTTTGTTGTTGTTGTTTTTAAGATTTTATTGGGGAATTGGGGAAGCGGAACAGACAAGTTTCTGTCTTTTTGTTCTTCAGTCTAGTTGCGGAGGACGTTGCTTCACTGACCCATGTTGGTATCATCATTGCGCTCTTCCCAGATGAGGCAGATCGGTCGCTGGCCTCTGGATGGTCGCTCACCGTGGCTATTGGCAGCTCACACCAGCTGTTGGCCGCTCACGCTGGCTGCCGGCCACTCACTGTAGCCTATAGCAGTCCACTGCAGCAGGGGCTGTAGCCTACACCGTTGCCAGGGCTCGCACAGCCCAGCTCCAGGTGGAGCTGTTGTTAGCTGTAGAGGGCAGTGTCACTGGCCCTCATATGTGGGATCCGAACTGGGGCCGCTGGCATCCCAAGCCAGCTCTTAACCACTGCACCACTCGGCCAGCCCTCACTTTTTTTTGTTTTCTAATTTACTTTTTACTTTTTATTTATTATTATTTTTTAAATTTTAATTAGCTTCAGATGTACAATACAGTGCAATAGTTATACTTTTTACCCCTCAAAGTGACAACCCTTCTCCCCCAATTCTCCCCCAACTCCTCCTCCCATATTATACTATCTATTACAATTCCTTTGACTCCCTTCCACCGTATAATCCACATCCTGTGACTATCTATATATTCCATTACAGTTGTCATACAATATTATACAACATCAATTTCAGGTATACAGTGCAATGATCAAGCCTCTGCTCCATCCATGAAGTGGTCTCCCTAACAAAACATGAACCATCTGACACCCCACAAAATTTTTACAACGTTATTATATTCCCCGAACTGTTTTTCATATCCCTGTGACAATACTGTAGTTAACTATTTATGCTGTCTAATCCCTTCCCCTTCTCCGTCATTCCCACCCCCCTACCAACTAGAAACCCTGTTTTTCCTCTATATCTATAAGACTATTTCTGTTTCTTTTGCTCATTCATTCACTTTTTCAAACTCCACATATAAGTGAGATCATATGGTATTTGTCTTTCTCCAACTGACTTATTTCACTTAACATAATAGTCTCTAGGTCCATCCATATAGTTGCACATATAGTTGCAAATGGTACGATTTCATTCTTCTTTATAGCAGAGTAATACTCCATTGTATAAATGTACCACAGTTTCTTTACTTTTTTATATATATATATATAATTTTAATTAGCTTCAGGTGTACAACAAAGTGCAATAGTTATACTTTTTACCCCTCAAAGTGACAATCCCCCTCCCCCAATTCTCCCCTCCCACTCCTCCCCCCCATATCATACTATCTATTACAATTCCTTTGACTCCCTTCCACCATATAATCCACATCCCGTGACTGTCTATATATTCAATTATAGTTGGCATACAATATTATACAACATCAATTTCAGGTATACAGTGCAATGATCAAGCCTCTGCTCCATCCATGAAGTGGTCTCCCTAACAAAACATGTGACCATCCGACACCCCACAAAATTTTAACAACATTATATTCCCCAAACTGTCTTTCATATCCCTGTGACAATACTGTAGTTACCTATTTATGCTGTCTAATCCTTTCCCCTTCTCCTTCATCCCCACCCCTCTCCCAACTAGCAACCTTGTTTTTCCTCTATATCTATGACTGTTTCTGTTTCTTTTGCTCATTCATTCAGTTTTTCAAATTCTACATATAAGTGAGATCATGTGGTATTTGTCTTTCTCTGACTTATTTCACTCAACATAATAGTCTCTAGGTCCATCCATATTGTTGCAAATGGTACAATTTCATTCTTCTTTATAGCGGAGTAATACTCCATTGTATAAATGTACCACAGTTTCTTAAGCCAGTCATCTACCGATGGGCATTTCGGTTGTTTCCAAGTCTTGGCTATTGTAAATAGCACTGCAATAAACACAGGGGTCCATATATTTTTTCGAATTAGCGTCTTGGATTCCTCTGGGTAGATTCCCAAGAGTGGAATTGCTGGGTCATACGGCAGTTCCATTTCCAGTGTTTTGAGATACCTCCATACTGATTTCCATAATGGCTGCACCAATTTGCAGTCCCACCAACAGTGCACCAGGGTTCCCTTTTCTCCACATCCTTGCCAACACTTGTTGTTTGTTGATTTGTTGATGATAGACATTCTGACTGGAGTGAGGTGGTATCTCATTGTGGTTTTTATTTGCATTTCTCTGATGATTAGTGAGGTTGAACATTTTTTCATATGCCTGTTGACCATCTGTATGTCCTCTTTAGAGAAATGCCTCCTCATATCCTCTGCCCATTTTTTAATTGGGTTGTTTGTTTTTTTGGTGCTGAATTGCATTGAGTGTTTTATAAATTTTGGATATCAACCCCTTATCAGATACATCATTGGCAAATATCTTCTCCCATTCATTAGGCTGCCTTTTTGTTTTATTGATGATTTCCTTTGCTGTGAAAAAACTTTTAAGTTTGATGTAATCCCATATGTTCATTTTTTTCTTTCATTTCCCTTGCCCGAGGGGATATATCGGTAAAAATATTACTCAGGGTAATGTCTGCAAACTTACTCCCTATATTTTCTTCTAGGAGTTTTATAGTTTCAGGTCTTACATTAAAGTCTTTAATCCATTTTGAGTTTGTTCTCGTATATGGTGTAAGTAGATGGTCTATTTTCATTTTTTTGCACGTGTCAGTCCAATTTTCCCAGCACCATTTATTAAATAGACTATCTTTACTCCAGTGTAAATTCTTGCTTCCATTGTCATAGATTAAATGACCATATATGGATGAGTTTACTCCTGGGCTCTCTATTCTATTCCATTGGTCTATGTGTCTGTTTTCATGCCAGTACTGTTTTGATTACTGTAGCCTTGTAGTATATTTTGATGTCAGGTAGTGTGATGCCTCCCACTTTGTTCTTATTTCTCAACATTGCCGTAGCTATTCGGGGTCTTTTGTGACTCCATATAAATTTTAGGATTCTATGTTCTATTTCAGAGAAAAATGTCCTTGATAGTTTGATTGGAATTGCATTGAATCTATATATTGCTTTAGAAAGTATTGACATTTTAACTATATTAATTCTTCCTATCCATGAGCATGGTATGTATTTCCATTTATTTGTATCTTCTTTGATTTCACTCTTCAGTGTCTCATAATTTTCTGAGTACAGGTCTTTTACTTCTTTAGTTAAATTGATTCCTAGATATTTTATTGTTTTTGAAGCAGTTGTAAAAGGGATTGATTTCCTGATTTCTTCTTCTGATAGTTTATTATTGGTGTATAGAAATGCCACTGATTTCTGAATATTAATTTTGTATCCTGCTACCTTACCAAATTCATGTATCAGTTCTAGCAGTTTTGTGGTGGAGTCTTTGGGATTCTCTCTATATAGTATCATGTCATCTGCATATAATGACAATTTTTCTTCCTCTTTTCCGATTTGGATGCCTTTTATTTCATTTTCTTGTCTGATTGCTGTGGCTAGAACTTCCAGAACTATATTAAATAGAAGTGGTGAAAGCGGGCAGCCTTGTCTTGTTCCTGATCCTAAGGGGAAAGCTTTCAGCCTTTCCCCATTGAGAACGATGTTTGCTGTGGGCTTATCATATATGGCCTTTATTATGCTGAGGTATGATCCCACTATTCCCACTTTGTTAAGAGTCTTTATCATAAATGGCTGCTGGATTTTTGTCAAATGCCTTTTCTGCATCTATTGATATGATCATATGATTCTTATTTTTCATTTTGTTAACGTGATATATTACGTTAATTGATTTGTGGATATTGAACCAGACTTGCGTACCAGGAATGAATCCCACTTGATCATGGTGTATGATCTTTTAATCAGATGCTGAATTCGGTTTGCTAGTATTTTGTTGAGAATTTTTGCATCTATGTTCATTAGTGATATTGGCCTGTAGTTTTCCTTTTTTGTAATATCTTTGTCTGACTTAGGAATCAGGGTGATAGTGGCTTCATAGAAAAAGTTTGGGAGCCTTCCCTCCTGTATTTTTTGGAATAGTTTGAGGAGAATAGTTACTAATTCTTTTTTGAATGTTTTGTAAAATTCACCTGTGTAGCCATCTGGTCCAGGGCTTTTGTTGGTTGGAAGATTGTTGATTACTGATTCAATTTCTTTGGCAGTAATCAGTCTGTTCAGAGTTTCTGTTTCTTTTTGGTTCAGACTTGGTAGATTGTATGCTTCTAGAAATTTATCCATTTCTTCCAGATTGTCGAATTTGTTAGCATATAGTTGCTCATAGTATTGTCTTAAAATTTTCTGTATTTCTGTGGTATCTGTTGTCACTTCTCCTCTTTCATTTCTGATTTTATTAATTTGGGTCCTATCTCTTTTTCTTGGTTAGTCATGCTAAGTGTTTGTCGATTTTGTTTATCTTTTCAAAAAACCAACTCTTGGTTTCATTGATCTTTTGTATTGTTTTTTTTTTGTTTGTTTTCTATTTCATTTATTTCTGCTCTGGTCTTTATTATTTCCTTCCTTGTGCTCCCGTTAGGCTTGTTTTGCTGTTTTTATTTTTTTTTTGAGTTCCCTTAGTTGTAGAGAGAGTCTGTTGATTTGAGATTTTTCTTCCTTCTTTAGGTAGGCCTGCACTGCTATGAACTTCCCTCTTAGGACTGCTTTCGCTGCATCCCAGAGATTTTGGGTCGTGGTGTTTTCATTTTCATTTGTCTCGAGGTATCTTTTGATTTCCTCCTTGATCTCATTTTTTACCCACTCACTATTTAGAAGCATGTTATTTAGCTTCCATGTATTTGTAAGCTTTCCAGATTTCTTCTTATAATTGATTTCTAGTTTCATAGCATTGTGGTCAGAAAAGACACTTGATATGATTTCAATCTTCTTAAATTTGTTGAGACTTGTTTTGTGGCCTAACATGTGGTCTATCTTGGAGAATGTTCCATGGGCACTTGAGAAGAATGTATATTCTGTAGCATTGGGGTGAAATACTCTAAAAATATCAATTAAATCCAGCTGGTCTAAAGTGTCATTTAAGGCCACTATGTCCGTGTTGATTTTCTGTCTGGAGGATCTGTCCATTGGTGACAACGGGGTGTTGAAGTCCCCTACTATGATAGTGTTACTGTTGATCTCTGCCTTTAAGTCTGCCAGAATCTGTTTTATATATTTAGGAGCTCCTATATTGGGTGCATAGATGTTTAATAGGGTTATGTCCTCTTGTTGAATTGATCCCTTTATTATTATATAGTGCCCTTCTTTGTCTTTTATTGTAGTCTTCATTTTAAAGTCTATTTTGTCCGAAATAAGTATTGCTACTCCAGCTTTTTCTTATTTCCATTTGCATGAAATATCTTATTCTGTCCCTTTACTTTCAGTCTATGTGTGTCTTTTGATCTGAGATGAGTCTCTTGTAGACAGCATATGCATGGGTCCTGTTTTCTTATCCACTCAGCCACTCTGTGTCTTTTGATTGGAGCATTTAGCCCATTCACATTTAAGGTAATTACTGATAGGTGTATATTTATTGCCATTTTGTTATTTGTATTTCTTGTCTTCCTGGGTTAGCTTGTTTTCCCCTTCTGTTTAAAAAAGCCCTTTTAACATTTCTTGCAATGCTGGCTTGGTGGTAATGAACTCCTTAAGCTTATTCTTTTCTGAGAAGCTCTTTATCTGTCCTTCAATTTTAAGTGATAGCCGTGCCTGGTAGATCAATCTTGGTTGTAGACCTTTATTTTGTGTCACTTTGAATATCTCTTGCCATTCCTTTCTGCCCTGCAGAGTTTCTGAAGAAAAGTCAGCTGTTAGTCTTATAGGAGTTCCTTTATATGTAACCTGCTGTCTTTCTCTTGCTGCTTTTAGGTTTCTGTCTCTGTCTGTAACCTTTGCCATTTTTACTATGATGTGTCTTGGTTGGGTCTGTTTGGATTCAGCCTGTTAGGAACTCTCTGTACATCCTGGGCTTGTATGTCGATTTCTTTCACCATGGTAGGGAAGTTTTCAGTCATTATTTCTTTAAATACATTCTCAATCCCTTGCTTCTTCTCTTCTCCTTCTGGTATTCCTATGACGCGAAGATTGCTGTGTTTCATGTTGTCCCAGAGGTCTCTTAAACTATTTTCATTCTTTTTTATTCTTTTTTCTTTTTGTTGTTCCAGCTGGGTGATTTCTGCTATTTTGTCTTCTAATTCACTGATCCGCTCCTCTGCCTCATCTACTCTACTGGTGATTCCTTCGAGTGTGTTCTTCATTTCAGTTATTGTATTGTTTAGTTCTAATAGGTTGTTTTTTATGGTTTCCCTATCTTGCTTTATGTCCTTGCTAAGTTCCTTAAACATTCTTATCATCAGTGTTCTAAACTCTGTCTCTGAAAGTATGGATACCTCTGTTTCATTTAGTTCCATTTCTAGAGTTTTCTTCTGATCTTTTACTTGGGACATGTTTCTTTGTTTTTTCATTCTGGCTGTCATTCTGTGAGTGCTTTGATGTATTAGATAGATCACCTAGAAAGAAGAGAAAAGAAAAAAGAAAAAAGAAAAAAAAAAAGATAGAAAAAACAAAAAGAAAGGAAAAAAAAAAAAAGGAAAGAGGTGAGGGGGCTCTCTGTCCTCTTTAATCTGCAGACCACTTGCTCAGGGTTGCAGTGAGCTTTCCACAATTAGCTGCTGTGTGCTCTGGAATCATGCTCACTCCCCCACACCCCAAAAAAAAAAATCTTCACAGGTTGTTGCAGGTTGTCTGCTACTGAGTCTCAGTGAACAGAATGATGCAGCTGGAGAACACCTGCCCTGCGTTTCCCTGGCAACACAGCTGAAGCAGGGCGGAGGGTGGGGACCCAAGGCCGCTCGCGCACTCCTGTGTCTCAGTGAGAAGCCTGATGTAGCCGGAGGGCACCCGCCAGGCGTTTCCCTGGCAACGCAACACAAGCAGGGTGGAGGGTGGGAATCCAAGGCCGCATGCGCACGCACGCACTCACGCACGCACTCCTGTGCCAAGTTCCCCAGACCAATGGGATCCCGGCTCTGACCCTCCATGGGAGGGTCCAACCCTGAAAAAATGGCGGCCTCCTGTACGCCGCTCGCGTGCAAGCTCCGCACCAGTGGAACAACAATCCCAAAACCTCCAGCTTCTGCACCAAAGGTGCTCAATTCAGTCCCGCCCGACAGGCTTCTGGGCCTGGCTCATGCAGCCACTCTCTCTGACAAGAACCGGGTGAGTGCTTGCCGGTGAGCGAACCCGTGCACCGGCCCCACTTGTTCTCCAGCTGCCCCCAGCCTCACCGAGTCGAGCAAAGAGAGTCCTCACTAATTTCTACTGCCCACTATCGTGGAATTCTTCTTCCTGGCAAAGCAACTCTGGGCTAGTGAGCTCGATGTGGGGCCGGAGGGTCTCTCCCCCAACCTGAGAAGCCTCCCCACACAGCTGGGGCATCCCTCACGGGGCTCGCCCTCTCTCGTTGGCGCCCCTCCTACCAGACTTGACGTGGCCTCCTCTTTAGGTCCTTCGTTTAGAGGTTCTGTTCATCTAATGTTCAGGGGACTCCCGAGGTCAAATGTTGCATAAATTATTTGTAATTTTGATGTGATCCTGGGAGGCAGTTCGGAGAGCGTCCGTCTATTCCACCATCTTACCGGAACGACCTAAAATTTTTTTTTGTTCCCATTTTCATGAAATATCTTTTTCCATCCCCTTACTTTGCATCTGTCTCTGTCTTTCAATCTGAAGTGTGTCTCCTGTAGGCAGCATATGTAAGGGTTTTGTTTTCTTATCCATTCAGCCCTCCTATGTCTTTTGATTAGAGCATCTAATCCATTTACTTTGAAAGAAATTATTGATAGATATGAAGCAATCGCCATTTTATTACAGTAAGTCCCCGACTTATGAACAAGTTTCATTCCGGGAGAACGTTTGTAAGCCGGATTCGTTCTTAAGTCCGATTTGTTCTTAAGTCTGACTCCTTCATAGTCCGATTCATTCGTAGGTCCCACAAAGTGAGTCTTATATACCTTTGACACAAATATACAATGTAAAACCAATGGTTGAATGATTCATGTTATAAGAACAAGCAACATCTACCATCTTTTTGCCTCCATCCAATCTCTCAATTATATTCACTTTTGTTTCCATGGTTATTGCTGTGCACTTCCTAGCCATCCCCTCCACATCCCCACTGCTTTTCCTCTTGCTTCCGGACATCCTGTGCTCTGATTGAGCCCTGGACTACTGTCCACTATCACACTGTACAGTAAGCACACAGCAGCACAGCTGGGACAATGTCCGGCAGACACGTGAGCTGCTTCCGTGATTTGTTCGTGTCTACAAATGTTTGTAATGCGAGGTCCATTCATATCTGTGAAAATTTGCAACTCAAATGTTTGTAAGATGGGGACCTACTATATTTACAATTTTTATTTCATTTCTTTTTCTTTTTCTTTTTTCCAGCTTAAACAAGTCCTTCTATCATTCCTTGTAATTCTGGTTTGGTGGTGATGAACTTCTTTAGCATTTTTTTGGTCTGGGAAGCTCTTTACCTTCCTTTGTTTGTAAATGATAGCCTTGCCAGGTAGAGGACATTGGTAGTGGTACTTGCTTTTCATCATGTTGAATATTTTGTGCCAGTCTCTCTGGTCTGCATAGTTTCTGTTGAGAAATCAGCTGACAATCTTATGCGAGCTCCCTTCTAAGGTACAAGTTGCCTTTCTCTTGCTGCTTTTAGAATTCTTGCTTTGTCTTTAACCTTTGCCATTTTAATTGTAATAATGTGTCATGGTGTGGGCCTGCTTGGGCTCATCTTGTTTGGGACTCTCTGCACTTCCTGGGCTAATGTCTATTTCTTCCACCAGGTTAGGAAACTTTTCAGTCTTATTTCATCAAATAAGTTCTTCATCCCTTAATTTCTCTCTTCTCCTTCTGGTACACCTGTGATGTTGATGTTGTCCCAAAGGTCTCTTAAATTATCCTCATTTTTTAAAATTCATTTTTCTTTTTTGCTGCTCCAGTTGGGTGTTTTCTGCTATGTTGTCTTCCAAATTGCTGATTTGACCCCCTGCTTCATCTAGTCTGCTGGTGACTTTTTGTAATGTATTCTTCATTTCAGTTATTGTATTCTTCACTTCTGACGGGTTCTTTTTTATGATTTCTATGTCCTTTTTTATGCTTAATATACCTTTTTGAAGTTATCACAAAGTTCCTTGAGCATCTTTATAACCAGTGTTTTGAACTCAGTCTCCGGTAGATTGCATGCCTTCATTTTGTTTAGTTCTTTTTGTTGAGTTTTCTCCTATTCTTTCATTTGGGATGTATTTCTTTGTTTCCTCATTTTGGTTGCCTCCCTGTGTTTGTTTCTATGTATTAGGTAGTTCTGCTACACCTCCAAGTCTTGTCTGAGTGGCCTTATGTAGTAGGTGCCCTACGGGGCCCAGGCACAGTCTCCTTGGTTACCTACTTTGGGTGCTCCAGGAGTGTCTCTTGTGAGGGTGGTGTGTGTCCCCCATTATATTTGAGCCTTGATTGCTATTGACACATAAGTGGGTGAGATTGACCCTCAGGCTGACTGGCTATGGGTTTTGTCCACTTCCACAGCTGTGTGGGAAGCCCACTAAGTGGGACTTGCCCCAGTGGGCTCTGGTGCCTATTGGGATAGCCCTTTTGGTGAGCCACTTCTGGGGCTAACTGGTGGTGCTCTGCTGTGGTCTGAAGCCAACTTCCAAGTCTGTTGGTTCTGGGACCTCTTGGGAGATCTCCAATGCAGGCTCAGGTCACTACCTGTGACCAGCTCCTACCTGGTAGGAGCTACAATATGATCCATGGATGTTTGCTGTCTGTGATAAAACTGGAGGCCCATGTACAGGCCACACTATGAACCAAGGAAGCCTGCCACCAGTACTCGGGCTGTGGTAGCTTGTCAAAAGCCAGGGCACCCCAAGGCTGCTGCCACCTGCCAGCTCCCTTAAGGTTCAGCCACTGATAAAGCCTCTTGCAATATACAAGTTGTGTGAGGCAGGGTTCAAGGGAGTCACTAGAGTGGGAAGAGCTGTGGTCACCAGATTAGCATAGATTCTGGTTTGGAGCCAGTGCTGAGCCTGGAGCTATTCAGCAAAAGTCTCAGAGCACACCAAGGCCGGTTGCTGCCTGCCTGGGGCCCACAGACTCTGTTTTCCAAGAAAGAGTGCAATGCAGGCAGGGCTGGCTGCTTGCAGAGAAAAGTGCCTCCATTGTTGGGGGAGTTCGGGGAGGCAGGGTCTCAGTGAGTTGGCAGGGTCGTGGGGGCCGGCTCAACACAGGAAAGACGTTGCCTGTTTGCCAGCTGCTGGGAGAAGAAGCTCACAGAGGGAAAATGGCAAATGTCCTTTTAGCTATTGCCCTGTGCCACACACCTCAATCAGCCTCCCATCTGCCTCCAATGCCTGAGTCACTGCCCTTCTGCTGTCCCTTCACTGGAGCCCACGGTGAGTGCTTGTGAGTGGGAGAGTCTGTGTGCGGCCATTTAAAAGGGAGTATGAGTTTCCTATAGTTTTCCACCCCACCTTGATGCACTGTTTTTCACCCCCAGATATTGTGGGGGCTTTTCTTACTGACATCAATACTCTAGGCTGGGGAGCCCGATGTGGGGGCCTGGGTTTCCTGGCTCCTCTGGGGGAACCTCTGTGGCCAAGATATCCCTCTTTATTGTCAAGCATCCCACACAGGTGTGGGAGCAGCCCACTTGGCATCTCCACCCATCTTACCAGTCTTTACATGACTTCTTTATATCCTTAGTTATAAAACTTCTGTTCAGCCAGACTTCAGATTGCTCTCCAGGTTTATTGCTCTATAATTTAGTTGTAATTTTAACGTGTTTATGGAAGAAAGCCGGCAGAGTGTTTACTCCGCCATCTTGGATCTTTCACTAAAACATTCTTTATACTAACTAAAACAGGTGTCATAATTGTTGGTACACTTCTCTATTGCTTGCATGTTAAAAGATATATGCATTCATTCATCTCTTCAACACCAAAAATGGCTTTCATTTCTTTGACAAATATTATTTTTCCAGGCTCATACTTAATGCAGATACTTTGACCTGAAAAGATGTGAAGAAACATATTCTTTAGGTTTGAATCTAAATTGTGGTCTATAAATCATTGTGCAGTTCTGTGGAAGGTGTTTAGTATTTTGTCAGAAGCTAGGTACTTATAGACATGTGTATTATATAGCAAGCCTGCCTATGTGAGTACTTAAATTGGGGCATTTACCAGTAAGCAGATGTGTGATTTTTTTTGCCCGTGGAATCCCAAATCTTATGGCTCAGGAGTCAGCCAATGTTTTCTGTAAAGGGCCAGATAGTGTAAATGCTTGGCTTTGTGGGCCTTATGATATCTGTCATAACTTCTCACCTGTGCAATTGTAGGGCAAAAGTCTCCATAGACAATATGTAAATGAATGAGCATGGCTGTTCTCTAATAAAACTTTATGGATGCTGAAATTTAAATTTCATATAATTTTTACATCATGAAATATCATGCTCATTATTCTTTTTACCCATTAAAAAAACTAAAAAAACCACTCCCAGCTCATGAGCCATACAGAAACAAGTGTTGAGTCAGATTTGGCCTGTGAACAATGTGTGCTGGCCCCAAACAAACATGATCACCTCCACATCTAGAATGGCCATTTGGATCTGCCTGATGGATCTGCTTCCAAGTTGTATGGATGAGAAACATCCCTTCCTTGAAAACCAGCTTTTACTTAACTATGGATGAGAATGATTCTCACATGAGCTCTTAACTACTTTTTACAGCAGGTGGTTCACCATGTGGAGCAAAACTAGGAACAGGCTGTGAGTCTTGGAGGGAAGGCCGTGTGGGAAGCCCCTTTTCCCACTTTCAAAGCTTTCTTAGCCTCAACTCCTCTCCCTTTTTTCTGACTCATGTCAGAGAATTAGATTTTCCTGAAGTTGATGCCAGCAAGGGCTCGTAGAGGTAGGCAGAGGCAATACAGAGAGTGATCAGCAGGAGCAGATTGGCACTTGTTTCCAGGTTCCAATTTGGCTGTTTTTTCCTTTTCTTTTCTTTCTTTTAAATAAGAACTACCAGTGGCATAGGGATGCAAGTTGCACTGATGGAAATGCCAATCCTAATAGCTGAGTATGCTAACCTTTGGTAGGGATTTTTAAAATATGTGTGTACACTCACAGATATGTATGTGTGTATATATATGTATGTGTGTACAGGAAGCAGACTGCAGTCAGAATTTGGGATATGAGATGCTAATTAAGAAGTATCCTTGAGACCAACATCTGGGAAGAAATAGAAGAAAGCTGAAGGGAGGAGAGGGAGAATTTGGGCTACAACACAGGCCCAGTGGCAAAGACATTATAGAGAACCCTGAAATAAGAATTGCCTCCAGGTTTGTCCCAAGTTAGGCCAGGATAGGCAGGTCTTTATGTCCTCATGTTGATTGTGTCATTAGCTTGTGAGAAGGGATATAGCCTTGTATGAGGCAGTAGCTGGGGCAACCCCTGAGGTGGCTAATAGCTGAAGGCTGTGTCGTGACTGCTCTCTCAAACTTATGCTACTACAAGTTCCTCAATGAAGGGATCTATCTACTCTTCTATCTGTCTCTCTATCCACCCATCCATCCATGCATCCATCCATCCATCCATCCATCCATCCATCTGGAGTCGCATGTGTATGTGTGTATGAGTGTGGGGGTATAAATTTAGGAATTCTAATATTAGAGATCCTAGCATAGTGCCTAGCACTTAAAATAATTGTCTAGAAGGATTCAATATGATTGATTTTGGACTACACATCATAAGCCCTAAGGTATTTAGTCATATAGGAAGGACTAAGAAGTAATTGAGGCTTAGAGAAAAGAAGAGGGGACTCAAAAACAGGATTTCTGATTCTCAGTCTGTGATCCATTTGGCCTTTTCTAAAAACTAGGTAATATCTAAATATTAGATTTGAAGAAACATTCTACACAAAATGCAACATTCAGTTGTAAGATTAAGTATCTTCATTTGTGTTTGTTTTCCATGTTTGCAAAATAGAAGGCTACTGGAAATCTCATTTTGAAGCTGAGGAAACAATTTTACTTAAGCATACATATTTTAAATACCCTCATTTTAAACTTAATTTCCTAGTTGACAGCACATTTTAGGCCATTTGCATTATTTTTCTTCTAATGAGCATAAATTTTGGCAATATGCTTCTCAGGGCTTTCTGAAGTTCTCAAATTTCTTGGCCTCTCATTGGGCCCTGAAGAAGACAAAAGATGCCATATTTATTTTTTCCTTCTAACACATTAATCAAATAATGCAAATCTTCATTTTATTGTTTGAGGATACATAATTAAAGTGATTGTATTGCAATGTCAACAGGTTAAGAGTATTTATTTTGTTTTCATTACTAAACATGAAATTTGTCTTTCAGAAGTTTATTTTGAGATTAGTCACTTTGTATGAATGTTCTTTTTCATTGCCTTGGTTTTGATTTTCTTTTTCGTATCTGGAAAGATCTTTTCTTTAAAAAATCTGGCTGTTTGGACAATAATTTTTTTTGTAAGTTATGTCATTGTTAACTACCTCTCCTTTTGGAGTGATCATTTATTAGATACCCCCATGTCCCATCTCTGCCATCACAGACAGTGAAATCGGGTCAGTGACCCTGAATTTTCTATCATTTCTCTTTCCTCTTTGCCCTTGTCATCCAAAATGTCTCCAAGCTCTGCCAACTTTACCTTAGTATGAGTGTTCCAATTTTGGCACCTGCAATAACTGCCTAAGGCTAAGTGCTAATTATCTCATACCTGAAATATTTTAGTGACCTTTGGCCAGTTTTCCTGGAGTTCCTGGAGACACCCTACACTATAGCAGATTCATTTTCAAGAGTGTTCTAATTACTTTACCATCTCTGGGAGCTGCCCTGTTTCTCACTGGCCTTTTCTTAAGGCCCCCCTCCTGCAAGCCTATTATCACTTGTCCTGCATTCACCCCTTCTCTTGCGCATGGGTAACGCTGGCCTCCTAGGAAACCATACTGGCTTTTCCCTCTGGGTCTGTGCAGCTGCTGTTCCCTTTGTCTGAGACTCTTCTTTCGCCATGTTTCCCTGGGCCTCTTTACCTTTCTGCACTTAGGACTCTGCTCCAATACCCTCTTCACAGACCAGAATTCCCTCACCACCTGTCCAAAAGAGGAAGCCCATCATTCTCTGTCCTCTTGCCCTCCTTTATTTTTATTCATGGTACTCATTAATATCTGAAAATATTTTATAGACTTAGCACTCCTTTTTTTTTTGTCTGACATTATAAAGTCAACCACAAAAGCAGACCCTGTGTCTGTCACCTTCCCTGTTTATCCCAGGCCCCTAGAAGAGGGCATATAGGTCCTTACACTGACCATCTTAGAAATGATACATTTGAATAAAAATTAAACAGTTTTATCATGTATGTGAAAGTACTTTAGAGAATTTAAAATATAGTCATATAAGAACATCCGTACTTAGTTTTGTGTAGCAGTATTGCACCCTGAAATACTTCCCACTGTTCTCACTTCCAAACCATCTTTCTTCCTTCCTTCCAAGCTCAGCTTAAGACTGGGCTTCTCCATTAAAACTTTTTGTTGCTCTATGGAGGCTGATATATGGTGCAGGCCTGCTTTCCTACCCAGATCTTGGACAAATTAAGACACAGAACAGAGCAGTAAGGCCAAATGGGTGAAATTCTTTATTACTGATAAAGGCTGCACTGGGGGATGTGATTTAGATCTGCAGGCAAATGCATTACCCAGAGCTAAGCACCCATAGCAAATCCGCTTACCTGCACAGCCATACGCAGCATTGGGCTGGACCAGGCCCCTCTGTGGGGAAAGACTTCCCCCAAGCAGCAGTGCAGCAGATTTGGATCACGCATTTTCCCTTTAAACCTGTTGTGAATCTATCCACCTTTTGTGTGGGTGCATATGAAACGATCTGATCTTATATGTGTAATTTCTATAACTCTGTTCTTCACCAAACTGTACAGTACCACATTATTTGCATGCTAGAATGTAATGTTCATAGGAAACACTCTGTAATTGTTTTTAATTTTGAAGTATTGAGCTGAAGGGTATAGAGCTTGAAGGCATGAGTGGGTCTCATGGTTCCTGAAGGAATGTGATGCCATCATTGCAGTTGTCACACTTCTGACACTATTTTCTACAATACTACTATTCTCAGTTATCAGCCTGATAGATACATCTAACTTTCATCTTACAAAATGAACACAATTCATTTGTGGGTTTTTGTGTAAATCCACAAGGACTGTTCATTATCAGTTGATGTTTGAGTGACACTTAAATCAGAAACATATCATCTATATTATCCTGAGCTTCAATTATAGAACTCATAGATCTTTATAATAACAAGATGCACTAACTTATAATCCAGGCATATTGAATAAGTGACCTGATAAGCAAATATCAGGAAAGAGGCAGGAAATAAGACATTTGTTTCAGTCAAAATAGTTTAAGTTATGGAGACAAATAACCTCCAAATTCCAGTGACTTAAAACAAAGTTCACTTCCTCACTCTAATGACCTGCCTGCCACAGGCAGCGGAACGTACTTTTCATCATCGTCACCCATTGGCACACTGCTGGCTACTGTGTTGGGAGGAAGAGTGGTCTCACACCAGCAAATATGTAAAAGGCTTGGCAGAAGTGGCACAGCTCTTCTACTCACATCTCATTGGCCAGAGAGGGTCACATGGCTCAGTTCAACACAGGGGTCTCATTTGCATCCTCCTAACATTTCCCCAGATATGGAGAGCCAGAATTGCTTGAAAGCATTGGGAATTATGTCAAGATGGCTGGTTACACTGATTCAGAGAGAGTAAAGCACACTATACCATGGCTGAAAGCATCTGGAGTGGTCAAGAGGTAAAGAAAGAGTTGTATTCAATGACAAAAATAGAAGTCGCTATTGGTGAAGACCTCAATATTTCTGAATAACTTGAAAGGGCCTTTACTAGGGTACCACTGCTCTATCTTCAGTAAATAATAACGTTTTCAATAATGATTCAAGAAGACAGCATCAGTGATGCCCTGTTGGAGCATGGAGGTCTTTTAAAACGTCAAAATAGGGCCAGCCGAGTGGCTCAGTTGGTTAAGAGCTCACTCAAAAGTGCAAGCTGAGCTCTGAGCAACAGCAGTTTGATGCCCAGCCTGAGCTGAGCTGCCAACAGGTAGCAGGATGGCTCAGCTAAAAAGAAAAATAAAATGTCAAAATAGTTATAACTGTACTTTTTTGTATGTGCAATTTCATTGGTCACAAAGCAAAAATAAACAAGTAGGATTATATAAGTCTAAAAAGCTTCTGCATAGCAAAGGAAACAATCAATAGAATGAAAAGGCAAACTTTAGTTCTTTAGAATGGGGGAAAATATTTGCAAATTTTATTACTGATAAAGGGTTAATATTCAATACATACAAAGAATTCCTATAACTCAATTCCAAAAAAAAAAATCCAATTAAAAAAATGGGCAAAGGAAATGAATGAACATTCCTCCTAAGGATGGCTCCAAAGATGGCTATTTAATTAAAAAAAAAAAAAGGAAAGATACGTTTTAGTGAGAATGTGGAGAAAAGGGAAACCTTGTACACTGTTGGTGTGAATATAAATTGGTACAACCACTATGGAAAATAGTATGGAATTTCCTTAAAAAATTAAAACTAGAGCATCCATATGATCCAGGTCCACTTCTGGGTATTTATGCAAAGGAATTGAAATCAGGATATTGAAGAAATATCTGTAGTCCCATTGCAGCATTATTCACAATAGCCAAGACATGGAAGCAATCTAAATGCCCATCAATAGGTGAATGGATAAAGAAAATGTGGTATATACATTCAGTGGGATATTATTCAGACTTAAAAGGAAGGACATTCTGTAACTTGTGACAACATGGATGAATCTAGAGGACTTTCTCCTAAGTGAAATAAATCTGACACACAAGGACAAATACTACATGATACCACCTATATGAGGAATCTAAAATAGTCCAACTCACAGGAGCACAGAGTAGAATGGTGGTTACCAGGGGCCAGGGTGGGAGGAAGTGAGGTGGATTGGTCTAAGGGTACAAGGCTCAGTTATACAATTAAGTCCTACAGAGATCTATGGAACAGCATAGAGAGTATAGTTAACAAAACTTCATTGTATACTTAAATGTTTGCTAAGAGGGTAGATCTTATGTTAAGTGTTCTTAGCACACACACAAAAAGAATCATCTTAAAAAATAAAATAGATTTAGGACAACCTGAAAAAAAGGAATAAAGATAGAATAAAAGGTTTAAAAAAGAAAATATATGATGAGAAAAAGCTATTGTAAACTCAATAATGCTTTTAAATAAGGCTGATTTTCTTAGGCACAAAAATCTGCATGCATGTGAAACTTATTATTTTATTTGTATGTGTATGTTTGTGCACGTATGACAAATAATGCATTCGGTTTTTAACAAGGCTTATATATATATGGGTTTTCAGTTTCTTTACAGTAATTCCAGGCTTGACCCATCTGTTTGGGAACCACAAACCCTGTTTGTCTCTATGATTTAATATATGAGGAAAACATCAGAAGTGATATGTGTCAGACCACCCATAGTGAAAAGACTATTTTCATTTTAGCAAAATGATTATTATTTATATTTCAGCTAATATGTATTTGAGTCTACTTTGTGTCAGGCACAGAACTAAGTGCTGGGAATAAAGTGATAAGACATAGCCCATGAAAAGTTAAGACATATATAGGGAAACAAAAGTGTTTCTAACTTATACTGACCTTAATTAACAGTAGAACCAATTCATTACCATCTGGCTAAATAGAAGTGAAGTCAATAGAGAATTTGAAATAACTATGCAGTCAAATAAAGTTGTTCTGTTACTGGGTACATAGATATAGTTATAGCCTCTGAGGTCTAACATACTTATGAGAACATAATAATCACTCAATAAATATTTATCGAATGAATGAATGAATGAGAAGAAAGTAATGAAGGGGCAAAAAATAGTATGTATTTTGAGTTCCTATATGGTATTGTGTTGATTCCTTACATAATCTAGATGTGATACTTAATCTGTCAAAAAAAATCAAAATTCTATTATTTTGTGGACTGATTCTCAAAATAATTTAAAAATACATTTTAGTGGTATCCTGAATAGAAATTACATGTTGAAACTGTATGATTTCATATTGGTCATATTGATCATATTGGCAGTGCTGTCTGAATCATTTATGTCTATCATTATTAAACCTTTTTCTACTTTTCCTTAATCATAAAATAAGCTGTAGGCTTATTGCTGCTATGAGGGCAGCAGATTTAAAACACAAGTTTAGGGCTGGCCGAGTGGTGTGGTGGTTAATAGCTGGTTTGGGACACCAGAGGCCCTGGTTCGGATCCCACTTATGAGGGCCAGTGACACTGCCCTCAAAAAAAAAAAGGTAAAACACAAGTTTATCATCCTCTGCTGGGAGGGAGAGAAGAAGGGAGGGCATCAACCAATACATAAAACAACATGGATGAACCTAAAAACCATTATGCTAAGTAAAAAATGTCAGACATATATTCTACAATCCCATTTATATGAAATGTTCAGAAAGGGCAGATCTATAGAAACCAAATTTTGGAGCATTTTTAATCTTCAATGATATTTCATTTTTCTTTGGTTCTGGAGCTGGGTATTATTGATGATTTTGTATCATGTTTTATAGAGAAAGGTCTGGAGTTGGTACTTTGCTTAATATCAGGTGCATTTGTTCAGCCCTAAGCTGGACTATGAAGATTTGTGATTTTTTCAAAAGCATATTTTGATGGTAAAAAAACCGCCACACAACTCTATTTAAGAGAAATGCCAATAAGCCCCAAAGCCTTTGAGGAAATGTAAAAGACACATTTATGAAGAGAACTTGAAGCAGTAAGTTTAAAATGGGGGAGGTAGGGGCCGGCTGAATGGCACAGTCATTAAGCGCTGGCTTGGGAAGCCAGCGGCCCTGGTTCGGGTCCCACATATGAGGGCCAGTGACACTGCCCTCAAAAAAAAAAAAAAAAAAAAAAAAAACACAAAAAAATAAAAAATAAAACGGGGGCGGTAGGTGACAAGTAAGATAAGTGAAATAAAGAAGAGGCACAACCCAGGAAATTATATTTATTATTCTAAGCATCTATGACTCTACTATTGCTGGATCAAAACAGTGGATGTGGTACTTTTAATAACCCAATTCTACGGAAGCGGGGAATGTTTAACGGGCTCTCCCTCACCATGTTGTGCTGTGTTTCCTCTTGGCCTCCAGGACACATGTAAGGTAGTTAGCTCTATTTGCCCAATGATGTTTAGCCTTTTCTATATTCTTAAATCTCCCCTCTTCCTGTCTCTGTCCTACTCTCTCTTCACTTCCTCTCTGTTACATTCTACATCAAATAGAATGTACCAGTTATATTCTACATCAAATAATGCTCCCTCATTATTTTGATTGACTGTGACTCCTCCCTTTTCGGACGCCTGTATCATGAATTATCCATGTTATAACTTTTGGCTCTTGATTATATTAAATTTAGGGCTTGGCTACATTTTATTTTGTTATTCTCTAATTTCTTGTGTTGATTTGTATTATCTTTTCAAATGATAGCATTCAAGTTCCCCTTGGGTACAGCATAAGCACACTTCTTTGTGACCTGGTGGGAACTGATATGCTGGTAAACCAGCTCTCTGAAGAAAAAAGACCCTGATTTGTAGCATTTGCCAGTTTCTGTGGTATAAGTACCCCTGCCATGGCCAATTTCAAGCTATCAATTACTTAACAACCCCTTACACAATTCCTGAAAATGTGACCATCAGCTCCAGCCCACACTGCAACTGATGCCTGGCAGTCTGTCTGGGCTCAATGAGTTGGCCCTTCATCATAAAAAGCTCCTTGGTAAGCCTCATATTCCCTAAAACAACAGTAAAAGAAACCCAGTCAATAAAGATACCAATTACATTCTACATATATTAAATAGGCTCAGTGTTTCTAATTCAGCTGTCACTAATTATTTATAGCTGCAGACACTGTGCCACTCTCTGAGTTAAACACTAGATGTGTAAAGAACAAGGAAACATGACTGCCCCTCAAGGAGCTCACAGTAGGAAAGAGAGAAAAGTAAAAAGAAATGCCAATAAAATACAGTCTTTGCTGGTGAAACACCTATCCCAGACTTGAGGGGAGGAGGGCCTAGGATAAGGAAAAATTTCCAGAAGGAATGATGCCTTAACAGAGCCCTCAGGGACCATATACTCATATCTCTTAGAAACTGCCCTCCTCAGCAAACTACCCAGCAGTTAGATGTAGCAGACATTGTTTTAAGAATTACGTCTATGATAGAATTTTCTATTTCCTTAATGGACATCAAGATGATCCAGGCAACTAATAGATTATTAGAAGGTTCATCTTTGTGCTTTCTTTGAGGCCTTCCTAGCTTTAACTTAGGAAAAGTATTCATTATTTATGCAAATGGAGGAGAAAATAGTCTGGATGCCAAAACATTGTGAAAACTAAGTAAGAATAGTATGATTCCCATTGTAATATATTTTTTAAAGATTTTATTGGGGAATTGGGGAAGGGAACATTGTGTTTTTTTCCAGCGCCCATCAGCTCCAAGTCCAGTAGCTGCTTTCAATCTAGTGGTTGGGGGGATGGGGGGTGGCACAGCCTACTATCCCATGCGGGAGTCGAACCAGCAACCTTGTTGTTAAGAGCACATGCTCTTACCAGCTAAGCCCTCTGGCCTCCCTGTTGCTTGGAGCTTGCTCTCTTAACTAATTACGCCAACTGGCCGCCCCCTGCCCCAATTTGTAATGTTTTAACGAGGGTATTCATAAATGCACTTGTGCTGGGACTATGGGCAGTCCCCAAACCAACTGAAAATGAAAACAAGGTAAAAAAAATTATCTAATTTTTGTTGTTGTTTGTCTTTAATTGCTTCTCGACCTTTGGCTAAGATCAAGTATAAGAGTAGAGAGCATAGGCACTTTCAGGTAATAAGACGGTTTTGTTCCTTCTTCACCCCAGGTTTCCTAGTTGTCGCCTAATGGGCTTTGTGACTGGCGCTCATTACTGGGTGCCCAGTGCACCACATGGGCCACTCACTGTGAAACCGAGCGGTGGCTGTGTGAGAAGGACAATACTGTGGGGTGACACACACCTTTACACTATGATTGTCTCCAATTATCTCTATACCACTAGAACAAGCTTTCACAAGAAAACCATCATGAGCATCTATGAATAGGGTGGGCATTTACGTTTACAAAGGAAGATTCTTGGACCCTACGTCAGACTTGCTTAATCAGAGTCTCTGAGGGTTAGGCCTTGAAGTCAATATTTTTATGAAGTTTCTGAAGTAATTACTTACACCATTTAGATCTTAACAGAGTATGCTACACTGCAAACTATCAAGAATTGATTCTAATTTTATTAAATTTATTGGGGTGACGTTGGTAAATAAAAGTATATAGGTTTCAAGTCTACAATTCTATAATACATCATCTATATATTGCATTGTGTGATCACCACCCAAAGTCAAGCCTCCTTCCATCCCCATATATTTGACCCCCCTTTACCCTTTTTATCTCCTCTCCAACCCCCTTTCTGCCCGATAACCACCATGTTGTGTATATCTATGAATTTTTGTTTATCTTGTTTTTTTTCTTTTATTGCTTTCAGTTTTATATCCCACATGAGTGAAATCATATGGTTCTCAATTTGTCTGACTTATTTCGCTTAGCATGATAACCTCAAGATCCATCCATGTTGTCACAAATGGCAGTATTTCATCTGTTCTTATGGCAGAGGTGTATTCCATTGTATACAAAGTGTGCCAAAAACATGTATACACACTTTAAAAAAGGAAAAAAAAAACTATTATGTTGTGGATTTAAACTTGTATGATAAACCATTTCATCCTAAATTCTGTGATAATGTCTTGCTACTGCAATGCCTTCTTTAAAGTCTTAAGCAAATTAAAACTTTTATATTAAAGGACAATTTAAAAGACATTATTTGTAAAGAAAATTGGTATCTGTTTTTTCAAAATCTGTTTTGGAAGTTGACCATTTCCAAAAATGGTTTTAATAACAGGTTTTGGCAGGTTTAAGAGCGTGATGTTAAATTGAAAGGCAAAAATGAAATGAAATGAAATGAAATTTGACCTTGTTTCCTAAGGTCATTCAGTTTTAGGTTCATTGGGAGACTTTCAAAAGACAGTTCTTAGAGACGAATTTCGAGAGGGTCTGTACTGGGAAATATTCATTTTTGTACTTGGCTGCTTTGCTCAGTTGCAAATTAACAAATTATTTACTTCTAAGTAGGTAAAATAATAAACTCTTTTACTGATAGCATTTCATTCTAAATTGTTTTTTATTGTGGTAAAATTGGTATACAAGGTTACATACATGTTTCAGGTGTACAACGTCATAATTTGATATTTCTTTTTACTCATGGTGATCACCACTGTTAAGTCTGTTTACCATTCATCACCATACAATTGATCCCCTTACCCATTTTTTCCCTCCCCACTGCCACCTTCCCCTCTGATAATCAACCATCAGTTCTCCGTATGTTTTTGTTTTGTTTTGTCTTTTGTTTTAGGTTCCATATATGAGTAAAATCATACAGTATTTGTTTTCCTCTGTGTGAGTTATTTCACTTAGCTTAATACCCTCAAGACCTATCCATGTTATCAGAGATGGCAAGATTTCCTACTTTCTTCTGGATGAGTAGCATTCCATTAAATGCATATCCACATCCTTTTTATCTGTCCATCCACAGGTGGAAGTTGTTTCCATACCTTGGATATTATAAATAATGTTTAAATGAACAAAGGGATGCATATATATTTTCACATTAGTATATATTTTTATTCTTCAGCTAAAAACCTGAAAGTGAAATCATATGGATCATGTGGTAGTTCTATTCTTAATTTTTTGAGGAATATTCATGCTGTTCTCCACAGTGGCTGCACCAGTTTACATTCTTACCAACTATGCATAAGGGTTTCCTTTTCTCCACCTTCTCTCCGACCCTTGATATTTCTTGTGTGTTTGTTTTTTTTTGTTTTGTTTTGTTTTGTTTTTGTTTTTGTTTTTTTTTTTTTAGCTGAGCCATCCTGCCACATGTTGGCAGCTCCACGGCAACTCAGCTCGGGCTGGTATCGAATCGCCGTTGCTCAGAGCTCAGCTTGCACTCTTGAGAGAGCTCTTAACCAATTGAGCCACTCGGCCGGCCCCTCTTGTCTTTTTAATAACAGCCATTCTAACAGATGTGAAGCCATATCTCATTTTGGTTTTGATTTGCATTTCCTGGTAATTAGTGACATTGAGCGTCTTGTCATGTGCCTGTCGATCATCTATGTCTTTTTTGGAAAAAACGTCTATCCAGCTTCTCTGCCCATTTTTAATGTAATTGTTTTGTTTTTATGTTGGGTATGAGGGTGTTTTCTAAAAATATATTTTTTAGATATTAATCCCTTGTCGAATATATGTTTTACAAATATCTTCTTCCATGCAATAGGTTGCCTTTTTGTTTTGTTAATGGTTTCCTTCACATTGCCGAAATTTTTAGTATGATATAGTCCCATTTATTTATTTTTGCTTTTTGCTTTTGTTTCTTTTATTAATCCCTTTGGAGTCATAACTAAAGGAAAAAAAATAAAAAGTCTCTAAGACCAAAGTCAAACAGCTTTTTGCCACCTATGTTTTCTTCTAGGAATTTTATGTTTTCAAGTCTTTAATTCATTTTAAGTTCCTTTGTATGTATGGTGTAAGATACTGGTCTCCTTTGATTCTTTTGTATATGGCTCTCTAGTTTTCCTAACAACATTTACTGAAGAGATTGTCCTTTTCCCATTGTAAGTTCTTGGATCCTTTGTCATCAATTAATTGAGGAACAGAATGTTAATTTATTTATCTTAAATTATTTTAAATTTAAATCTAAACAGTTACCTGTGGCTAGTGGCTATGGTGTTGGACACTACAGAATAAGATGCTTGATTAGATTCAGAATAAACACTTTTGGCAATAATACTTCATAGATGATGTGGGCTTCTTATTGCTTTTCTTTCCTTAACTTTTCATTTATATTCTCTCTCTCTCTCTCTCTCTCTCTCTCTCTCTCTCTCTCTCCTTTTCAAGCTAGTTTGAGTTCTTTGACATAGTTTGATTTTAAACTAGTTTTGCGTGCAACACAGTATCCTAACTTTACCCTGTTCATACCTAGACTTGGAATCTGCTACCTCTTTATCTGGAGGGGAATGTATTTAGAGACTAAGACCATGGAACTAAATTTGCTACTGTGTCATGTTTCTAAATCTTTTCAGTAGTAAGAACCGTGTGTGTGTGTGTGTGTGTGTGTGTGTGTGTGTGTGTGTGTGTAGTGTATGTATGTATTCTTTAGTTTACACTAGCTTTTTCCAATTAAAATTTCATACTATAAAAATTGAATGGGAGAAAATTAATATTGTGAGTATTCTTTTCTTACTTCTTTTTTATATTTGTACCTCCTTTTCCGTAAACATCATGGTTGTTAATATCATCAACACATCTACATGGTTTCTCTATTGTACAATATGTACCAAACAGTTTCAAAATTAGAATACAAATATTACTATGAACAATAAACACACTAATAAAATGTAGGAAATGTTTTCAGACATTTTTTGCCTGTAGTCGTTCGTATCACTGAAACTAGACAAACAACTATTCAAAAGTTATTTGAAATAATTATTCATACTGGGTAGTCACCAATTTTTAACATAATTAATCTTATTTATTTCTATTTATATTCAAGTTTATGTTAAAAATAAAGGCTTTTATTTTGCTTTTCAAATTTAATTATTACTATTTTAACTATATTTTCTACTCTTTACCATTGTATATAGACAATATTTTAGCAATTTTTATAATGTATTACATTTCTACAATGTAATTGTAGTATTTTACTATGTTTTCCAGAGCTTTTTTCCATAAAAAATCCATTTTTATAATTCGAATTATTGACTAATTTTAACAATAATACTGATTTTTAACTGAGATGCTTGTGCTCTGCAAAATTTGGGGCTAATATACCAACCTCAAAAATGGAGGTCTCTCTTCTCACAAATTTGTGCCGTGGGTTCCCATGGTCTCCTGCACTCATGACAGTTGTATTTAATTATTCAGTTGTATGATTATTTTTTCTTTTGATTAAAAAAATCATTGATTGAAAGTTTGCTCCTTATTAAACTTTCTGTAAACTCCATGAGCACAGCGCTCCTTCCTTAATTCCCCCAAAAGCACAGACCTGGCTGTGTGCATGTGCTCCATAAGTGATTATCAAGCTGATACTTGAAGGCCCCACTCTATATGTGAAGTTGGGGAAACCATTCAAGCATGTCCATATGACAGTCTAACAAAATTCCCATGCATTTATGCTAAAAAAATTAGTTTTCAATGATCCCTTACCTTTCAGTTATCTCTGTGCATACCATATAAAAACAAGTATAATGTTGTCTATTATTTTCAGGCTTTCAAAACAGTTTAAATTGTGTTCATGGTCGTTTCTCATTAATGAAAAAGCAACTAGAATCCCTGGTTTGTGAATGGTGACAGTCCTTTGAGAGGTATTCCTCATTAAATAGAGTGCCACTCGTTTCTTTCCTTTTGTTAAATCCAATCCATTACATTTTCCGGTTAGCATGGATGATGGTGCCACATTTATTTAGTTTGCTATATTTTTAAGCATCATCTATACTTAACAGGATATGTAATGTAATTCAAGCTGATGCAATGAGCCAGACCATTAACAAAATGCTTTTCATCCTCTGCTTGGTTAATAAATATTTCCTCTGCATTTTATTATGGGGCAGCTAACAAAAGGAGCCAAAGGTTTGTTGTTGTTGTTGTTTCTTCAAAAAAAAAAAAAATCAGTGAAGTAACATTGGATGTTGGACATAATCAGCTCCAGCTTGTATATTTTTATACTGCTTAGATTTAGAATAGTTAGAAAAGACAGAGAAAAGTGAAGGCTGTGATGTTGAGAGAGAAAATTTTGGTGGATACATAACAGATTAAGTGTGTTTTTTTTTCTCCTTTTTAAATATTTTCCTGCTCTGTCCCCAATTCCCACACATCTATCTCAAAAGACAATCTCTTCCTCGCATTTTACCCATCTTCCAGTAGTTCTCAAAGTGTGGTGCTCAGGCAACAGCAACCAGCATAACCTGGAAAATTCTTAAAAGTGTAAAATTTCAGGCCATACTCCAGATGTACTGACTTGAAAAGTCTGGGGGTGGGACCCTGCAATCTGTGTTTCATTTAACAAACCCTCCAGGTGATTCTGATGTAGGCTCAAGTTTGAGAGCTACTGTTCTGCAAAAAAAATGAAACAGCATCCTCATTTTGGTGATTAGTTCCAAGTGAATGAGCAGAGATTCACATTCCCTTACATTTCCAAATAGCCATTTGGCTTCTTTTCCTGTGTGCTCTGTTTATTTTAATTGACAAGCTGTATGACTCATTCATGAATCTCGAAAGGTGTTTTTATTTTTAAAAGTCTAAAGTAGAAAAACATATTTTGCTCAATTTTTTAAAAAAGTGAATTATGTCATTGGCATAAAGATATCGTTCTTCAAAGTGGCATTACATAAATCTCTGGAATTCAGTTACCGTTGCTTCCTAAATTGCTGCCATCACTCTCATGTTACAGCCAGCTCTCAGAGTCGAACTATCCTGGTTTCCTGTTCATTTGTTTTTTTTCCCACTTCGTAATTAAATCTTTTTTTTCCCTATTATTTTTCATTTAACTGTTATTAACACCTATGTCCAAAGATAGACGGAACAGAGGAAGGAGTTGTCACTTTTAGATTATATCTTGAACAGACAATAAACAAAAATCCCCCACCCAATTCATACCAAATAGTATTCCAGGAAGTTAAGTGGCTTAAAAAATCCGATTCTTTGGTGGTTTGGCTGTTTTGCACTGTTTGTTGTTAGCATTTCTTTTACATAGGTAGGAAAAAGATTTTAGAATAACTAAGAAATATATATTTTTTGGCTTCAAGTCAGTATTGGATTTCATCTTTGCAGTTTTCTTATCTTCTCCCTTCTTATTAACAGACGTGAACAATTGAAAGCTTCCTGCGTGATTTGTAGAAGTAATTACTTGCTCAAATGTTGCCAAGCAGAATAGCGGTTTTATTCCAGAACTTCTTTTGCATGTCAAAATGATTATAGTCCTTAAAAATAGAAATGAACACGGTCCCTAGTACAGTGAAAACCATCCGTACAGAACTTGGTGCTTTTTGTTGTTGCTTTTTTTTGTTGCTCTTACTCACTTAAAATGGATAATTAACTCTCAAATTAATCCCTAGAAAATAGAAGGAACATCTGGTGAAGTGCATTGGTTTGGACTTTTTGTATACAAGTGGTTACCAAGTGGGTACTTGCTGGGCTAGAAATATTTTAACCTCCACCTCCATATTTCTTCCTTTTTAAAGTCAGCCAAACAATATTCCTTCTAAATAGGAGTATAATGGCTCCAGCTACCATGACATGGGCAATCCGAAGACTGCAGTGGCTAAGCTATGAGACAGCAACTTTCTTACTATATTCTCACCCTCAGTCACAGAGTGGGATCAGGGATGATACCAATCAAACACTTGTGATCCTAAAATACCCAGAAGAAATACGGCCACATGATGAATTTGATACACTAGTCATTCTTGCAAAGCAATCTGAAAATAATATTAAGAGGTCTCGGATAAACGTTCGTTGACTACCCAAGTCATTTTCCCCGCCCCGTTGCTAACATACCCCCGAGTTTTACGTAGGCATTCATGCGCCCACATGCTTTAGGGCAGTGCAAGCCATGCTTAGAAGGACCAGAGTCACCTAGGTGACATGGGCCCACCCTAGACCTACTGACTTCTGGGTGGAGCCCAGAAATCTGCATTTAATAAACTAAGCATCTCTGGTACACACTCAAGTTTGACAATCACTGCCCCTTTGGGGGTTGATTACATTTATTCTGTTCTCTTGGCCAGTGATTGGTTTCTAAAGCACACAGCACAGGTAACTCCATGCTGACTGATTTGACCTAAAGGGATTTCTTCTGTGCGCCTGCTGGGAACACTTGTTTGCTATTTAAGGAAGCAAAGGTAAAAGACAGATTCCCCCGCCTCCCTTTTTTTTGTCCTTGGACATTGGTATGTGAAAATGTGATGCCTGGGGATGCTGAAGCCCTTCTGTGACCATGAAGGTCACATACTGATGAGGTAAAATGGAAATAAAAAAAGAATCTGTCTTGACAAGATCTGATGTCACCCAACCTTGGGACTTCTCATTTTGTAGGATTTTAAAACAAGCAAAAATCCTGTAACTGCTCACAGCATTTTGAGTTCAGTGTTTGGGGGTGTGTTTGTTTTTGCACGATTTGCTTGTTTGTTTCTAGTGGTGATTAGCCTCTAAGGTGCACTCGAACACACACAGTCATTTGCAAGTAAAACTTATGGTCGATTTGGATGTTATTTAAGGGTGGAGACTGAGGGTAACAAGTCACCTCTTTTTATGTCACTGTTTTGAAATTCTTTCTTTGAGAAGCTACCAAGGGAGGGGGAGAAAGAGGGAGGGGAAGGAACAAAGGAAGGGGGGGGGGAAGGAAGGAAGGAAGGAAGGAAAGAAAAGAAGAAAAGAAAAAGGAAAAGGGAAGTGAACAATAGAATGGGACTATATTGGATTTAATTTTATGCTTAGGACTTTGCAATGTTGGTTTCTATAGTTAGACAATGCTATCATCCCAACAAAAAATCAGCTCAGGGTTGCTAAATAAAGAGTGCACAATTTGAAAAGAAGAAATAATTATAGCTCACAGTTATGTGGTGTTTCTTTGTACCAGGCACTTTCCCAAACTCTATAGTGGGTGTGTGAGGGGCTGGGGGTAGGAGGGTGTAAACTCATGTACCCCCAAAATAGCCCTATGGGGTGGATACTGTTATTTATCATTTCCATTTTTTAGATGCTGAGTTTGAGGCACTAAAATGTTGACTAGCTTTCCTAGCATCAGAAGCTAGAGAGTAGCAGAGCTGCGATTTTCACCCATGAAGTCTTAGTCTACAGCCTATGGTGTCTAGAAACGTCAGGGTGTTCAGAGCCTACAAAATAAGTACAGATGGGAATAGCTCAAGGTTAGCATTTTGGAGAGAAGGAGCAAAACTTGAAAACTCTTTGTGAGGCGATATTATCTTCTAACCCTAGAAAGGGGTTTCTGAGACTTGGGCTCCCTTCTGTGGTTCTGCCCTGCGGGCAAGCTTCAGGGTTGTTTCCCCACTTTTATATCTCGGCTCCATCTGCACATTGGAGATATGGGCAGTTCTTCTGTGACTTTGAAGGGAAGCTGTGAGGATTAGTGAGATAATGTCTGGAAGCATTTTAGGTTCCTAAGAGGGAATAAGATCTATGTAGTAAAGGCGATTTAATGTGTGCCTGTCCTAATCCTTTATAAATTTGATGGGAACTGTGAAACTCTCCGTCAGTCCCAGGCTGCCTCTGTGCCAGGTCGGTGAAGAGGACCCTACTCAAAGCAATAAATATTTTTGTACCTAATATAGTCTAAGCATCTACTATGTGTCTAAATGACTTTAGTTTTGAAAAATAGGAAGATCACTTTATTCTATCATGCAAACTTTTTTTAAATAGAGAACTGACTGTTGGAAAAATTCCTCATTGAGCTTACTGGGATACAAGCTGGAAGCTGGGTGTGGGGGCACAGTTCTTCAGGAGAGCGGAGTTACAACCCCTGGTATTCCACAGAGGTGGATGGGTGTGTGCATCTGAGGTGCCTCGAAGATGGGGAGCGACGGGGTGGGGACGGGGGCGGAGACCTAGAGAAATTCGATCACTGCAATGAGGTGTAGCCCTCCCCTTATCCCGTCAAATATTAAGTAAATTCTAGAACACCTTTAGTTGAATTAAGTAATATTATTGTGGAGGCCTGTGTAAGAGCTGAGTTTCAGCCCAGTGTGATGCAGACCCAGAATAATGACCCTGGGTTTCGATAAAGCTGAGCCAGGAAAGGAACTAGCAGAAATCGCAGAGTGGTTTTTTTTTTCTTTTTTTTAGAGGGCAGTGTCACTGGCCCTCTTATGTGGGATCCGAACCCGGGCTGCGGGCATCCCAAGCCAGCTCTTAACCACTGCGCCACTCGATCGGCCGTCAGAGTGTTTTAAGATGTCTTCAGATTGTACATGAAAGGGTCAAAGCCATCCTACATAAACTTCAAGGACATAGAATCCCAGCTGACATCTAGGTTCTGGTTCATGGAGCAAAAAACGGAAGCCCAAGCCAAAACCACTTCAGGGCCCAGAAAACATTCCCTGTCTAATATCTTGGGAGAATGCAATGCATTCATCTCTGAAGAAGGCTTCCCACGTGTTTACATAACCCAGTTTCTTCAGGCCTCACCAGTTTAATGGCACAGAGAAAATGAGTTGATCAGGAATAATCCAGTCTCGCTGGTCCTTGTCTCTACCTGCAACTCCCTGCCGTTTCCCATCAGTTTTTTCCAAGCACCCCTGGGAGGCCCTGCGGTGTGTTTTGTGTCCACAATATCAGGTCAGCTTCCAGGGAGCCTTTCATGTTCTGTTGTAGACCAAATGGTTCTGACCTGTCCACTGAGCGTCTTCTGTCATAGTCTCTGTCCAACAGTTCTCAGACATCAGACACCATGCTACAGGAAGTTGAGATTGCTTTCAAAGCACTACTACTGGTTCCCACCTGATGTTACAGCTTAATGGGATGTTGTTGTTGTTATTATTATTATTATTATTATTTGAATGTCATCTGCAAACCCCTACCTCAGCCTTTCGTAACAGTAATATAAAAATCTAAAGAGAGAACTAGCTGTTCTCAAAACCTCTCTTCCCACCTTTGGACTAATGCTTTTATAAAGCTCCGTAGTGAAAAGTACCTTCTCTCCACTTCTAGTTCTTATAAAAAAGAATATTCTCTAAGCATACCCTTTGCTTATCCTTTCCCCTGTGCTGACTCTTGGCCTCATAAAGTCATATGATAAATTTGGTCAGTTGCTTTTGGGAGAATAGCTGAGCATACTTGGTCCAAGTCCACCTTTATTCTTTTTCTTGGCGTCAAGGTTCTTCCCACAGGAGAACAAGCCCCTGCTTCTCCAGGGACAAGCTCTTAGAGTCAGGGGCAGAGGATGTTCAGCACAGTGCTTCCATGACTGGGGGGACAAATCTGCATCATTCTGGGATGAAGTATGACCAAGACTATTTAGTGTCAAACCCTAAAGCCATGTTCTCTTATCGGGTCCCTAAGCATTTTGAATGATTGTTTTTTTATGGCAAACACACTTGTCGGGGAGTGGGGGATTATTACAGTGGAGGGAAGGGTGCAATCCCTCTGCTTCATCCAGCCATAGCTATATGAACTAAGGCAGTTGCTTCGTAGACAGAAAGGAGCAGCTGTTTTTGAGAGGCACTGATGAGGTAAAATCAATAGAATTTGGAGGTTGAGTAGATCTTGAAAATGGTAAAGAAGAGGGCACTGCTGAATCAGAATAGAATTAAGGTTTCAGCTTTAATGGAATTGCTGAGGTCAAGGGCTTAAAGGTTACAGCAGGACACGCAGGCCTGACTGAGGCCACCCATTTTTATGTCCTCTGGGGCTCATGGGCATTCATGAGAGTAGCCATACTGAGTTCCAAGAGGCCTCTGTAATCACACAAAAGCAAGAGTGTTTTATTATTATTGTTATCCATTCATTTAACAATCATTGATAGACCGTGTAATGTGTAGTATGCACTAGGCATTTGGATGGCAGGGAGCAGTAAGAATGCTAAGAGCTACAAGTCCTGACTAGAAATCACATATTCATTCAATTGTTTGCTCTCGAATCCTTCAAGTTGCCAATAATATGAATGAAATGCCAGGGGCTGAATTACTTTAGCATGAAGTGAACCCACTGGTAGCTTTTGTCAAGGTGACCACTGTATTTGCATAACATGGAATTTGTCAAACACAATGCTATAAGGGCTTTTGAAAAAGTAATAAAGGAACCCTTGAACAGAACTTAATCATCACCCTTAGGAAAAGGGTTAGCAGTTCTAGCACAGAGAAACCAGCGTTTAATCTTTCTTCTCCAAACCTTAAAGTTGCAAGTTGATGATGACTAGAAATTTATGGCAGTGTGGTAGTCTAGAAGCTTCCAAACCACTTTTTCCACCCCGGATTGTTATACTGAAAAGTCAAATCATAGCCTGTCACATTGCATGTATGACTGCACCAATTATAGGGTTTATTTTCAGGCAAATTTTCAAATGACAGTGCTATTGTTGCTGCTTTTTAGAGACTTGTTCTTTGCTCCTTTGTCTTTTGTTGTTCTTTTATTTCCCAACCTAGACCCATACACCCATCCAAGTGTCTCCTCTGGAGCATTAGCCCTTGAAATTCTCCTACACACAAGGGTCTGCAGCTTCACTATTCTGGAAGCACTGCCCACCATAATCCTCTCTGATATCTTTGGTGCCAGTTAGAAAAGTAAGACTGCTGGAAGCCTTCCATTGGAGACATCTGTTCAGAGCACATTCTCACCTTATATTTCACAAACAAATTGGCCACTGAATCCCTTTTCCGGATACTGTCTATGAACTATCCAAATGACTACTGTTCTGCTCCCTGGGTGTCCTTCTGAATCAGGAGAGACATGGGGCCTAGACAAGGATATTTAATGGAATAAGAAATGCTACATATAGTGGGATGATAATTAAGAGGGCAGTGTTCATGGTGACACATTTTCCTGGGATTAAAGCATTCTTCTGAGGTCTAAGTATGTGTAGAGCCTCTGCCTGTAGTCTTTTCCCAAAATTCAAACTGTGGTGTGACACATTCTCATTTAATCTGAAATGTGCCTAATTTACGTACCTCTACTTAAATCCTCCACGTCCCATTTCCTACGCTATGGATGCCAAGCTCCACAGCCTGCTGCCCTGGTAGTAGGGATGGCTTCTTTCTCACTCAGTCCACTGTCCTTATTTGCCTCTCTCTATAGACCTGGATGTTTCTAGGTCTGAGGCCAGCCCTGTCCATGAAGAGGAAATGTAAGGAAACCCAAGGGCTCTCTGGCCCACCTGTTCATTAATTCAGCAAATATATTTTGGACTTATATATGTGCCAGGTAATATGATTTCTCTTCAAGATATAATTTCTACCCATAAGAAGTTCGCAGTTTAATGGAAGAGACAGGTAAACAAACTACACGTACAATATCAGGTGATAAGGACTATCATAGAGGTACATGGAGAGCAAAGCATGTGGGAGAAGATACCTCGTGGCTACGGACACTTGGAAGACTCTTGTAGGATAAGCCAGGTGTTACCAGACTGGCTGGCCATGTCAAGGCTCAGAGGAGAGGCTCAGGTGGGGAAATGACTGAAAACCCCAGTGTAGGAGAACAGGAGAGGATGCAGATTGCATGAAGATGGAGGGAAGGCCTTTTATACAAAGCTGAACACTTTGAAATGTATCCTAAAGACAAGAGTGAAACGCCAAATATTTTCAACAAGGGAGCAAAATTGAAATGTATCCTAAAGACAAGAGTGAAACGCCAAATATTTTCAACAAGGGAGCAAAATGAATAGATTTTTGAAGGTTTAGATTTAGTGTAGATTTCCGGAACACGTTACTGTCTGATCACAGTGTGGAGAATGGCTTTGAAGAGGCCAAGACCTCATACACAGTATGTTGGTTGTCTCCAGAAAAAGTAATATGCAATCTTTTGAGTTGCAAGCTGAGCTAGTCTTCTTTTCTATGACACATCATTGTTACTTGAAAGAATGACTAAAAGACAAACTCTGTCATTTCAGACATGGGTATTTGGCAGATTTATTTATTTATTTATTTATTTATTTATTTATTTATTTATTATGAACAAAATGGGCCTGTCACTTCACAGGAAAACAACTGACAGTATTAATTGCCAATAACAAAGTTCAGGCTTTTGAGTGAAAGTTAGAATTTTGGAAAACTTGTCATTGTCATGGTGAACATGACAGCTTCCCGATAGTTAAAGACTTTTATCATTAGATTAGTGGTGATAATAACAAATGTCATTTCTGAGACTTGTATAATGAAATGTGTCAGCATTTGAGATATCTGCATAACTCAGTAAACAAATATTTTCCAAACAACCAATGTACTATAATATATTTCCAGGTAAAAGATCCATTCAAAGTGCAAAATATACCAGTGGATTTTAGTGTAATAGAGGATGAAAAGACCATTGATAAGGTTTTAGATTCTTCAACTCAACTAACCATAAAGAAAATGCCACCTGTTTATTTTGGAATAGTTCAAAGAAGAGTATCCTCAATTGTCTGAAAAGATTGCTAACTATCTCTTCCTTTTCAAAGTATTTTCCATGAGGCCAGATTTATTTCAACCACAAAACATATTGCAACAGATTGAATGTGGAATAGATATGAGAACCCAGCTGTTTTCTCCTAAATCAAATATTGAAGAGATTTGCAAAAATGTAAAATAATGCCACTCCTCTCACTAAATACTGGGGTGCCAAAAAACTGTACACACATGACTTATATTCATGTTTTGTTATCGGTATATATTGAGTATTATAATTTTAATTCAGGTTTTTACTTTCTTAAAATGTGTATACATTTTTTGGCACCCTTTGTATGTTTGGGGAATATAGTTATTTTTGTGATAAACATGTATGTTAACATGTAATAGATTCAGTATTATAATTTTAATGAAATATATATATACACACATATATTTTAGATTGCTCAGTTTTAATTTCAAAAATGATAAACATTAATAGATATAGTCCATTTGATCAAAACCTTTTTAGGGTTCTCAATAATTTTCAAAGTGTTCCTGAGATCTAAAAGTTTGAGGGCTACTGGATTAAACAACTCTTTCTAAAAGACAGGAGAGTTAGCTTTAATGAAATGAGATAAGATGACAGCCAGAGGAAGACAGGGAGTTTTTCTTGTGAGTTTGTTTAATTTTGGGGATGAATCTTAAGGATGAAAACTACTCGTTTATATTTATTTCCTCATGGAATGTACCCAGTAGAGTAGTACTTGACAAACTGCCAGTTAAATTATATTCCATTAGTAGGTTCTAAAAGCAATTGAGGAAGTTGTAATTAGTATTTTTATTTTAATGTAGTGGAATAGGATGGAAAATGCCATACTTCATTACCCATAATAAGGATAAGTATTTTTTTCAGAAAACTTCTGTTTCAATTAAATCTATGTATGTAGGAATACATATGCTTGAACTGAGTCTTAATGAAAAGTGCCTGTCTTACTGTAGGTTGCTGCAAAAAGTTTGAAAGCCTTTGCAGGGGAGAATCTATAACACTGTTACAAGTGATAAAAGCTTGTATCAGCCCATCCTCTGCCTGGACTTGACCTCATGCTGTCTGGATTCTTTATAGCACTAATTATTGTTCCCAAAGCCATTCCCTGATTTCTTAGTCAAGTTCACTTTTGTCTTTGCTGGCTTCTTCGTAATGACCTTAGATTAATCTGATTTGAATTATATTGAATCTTTTCCTTTCTCTGTGGTTTCCCCTCTGTTGTCCCTGTCCTATTTCCACTCATGCGCACGTATCACTCTTCAACTTTATCCTACAGATTACAGCTCCACAAACGATCTGTTCCGGTCAGATTAACCTGAGACGTTCTCTCTGCTGTGGCTTTGCTTGCATCCCTCTGCTCAGTATTTGATTAGTTATCAGTGTTCAAAACACAACTCAAAGGATCCTTCCTCTGGAAAGTCATTCCTCACCTCCTTTCCTGTCACAAACCACAGACTGCAGTAGACATTTAGCATCTTGACATGGTAGATTCACAATAAATACCAACCACTTTGGTGAGGCATTTGGAAAGAATCATTAAACATTTGTTTCAACAACTGCCATATGGATTGAAAGACGTGGGTTCTGTACAGTTTCAAAAATTCTATAAATTCTAGCAGCAATTCCCAGCAAATGCATGAGGACAACCACAACTGGAAGGGAGAGCATTTCAAAGTCTTGGTTGAAATGCAAAGGATTATTCTCATTGTATGCAATCAAAAAAATTTTCAGGGTGGTTTAAGTCTTTTCCCCAAATTTCCCCTGAGAGAAAGCTGTGTTCCAGGGACATTTATATTTTATTTGAAGGGAATATTGACATTATTTTTTTAGTAGTATATTTCTTTGAAATATCATTTTCTATTGCCATGCTCTGAAGTGTGACTCACTACAGGATTTGCTTGTTACAAACTGTGCAAACTTAAGTCTCTCACTTCAATATTCAGGATCTTTAGTTCTGTCATCTGTAAAGGGCATTAATAATGATAATTCCATTAGCTGTATTACACAGTTGTTAAAAGCAAATCAAAGAATTTATATAAAAGTAGTGTTTAAATTTTACTTTAGTAGTGTATGAAGCATTCTGTCTTGCTCATTAAAGAAGGTCAGATCTAATGCCAAAATTATCTGCAGCCATAGGAGGCCACCACCAAAGCCAGCTAGAAGAGCCCAGTAACTTTTTCTGAGGGAAAATCACATTAATTGAAAAAAAATCAGTATATGTTTTCTTAAACAATATCTTTTGTAGAGGAAGTTTATATTCCTTTTGAAAGACAAGTTGGCATAATAACTTGGTGATCTCTACAGCTGAATGATGAGTACATGGGTACTCAATGTGTTCTTTTCATTTGTGTGTCTATTTCAATGTTTCTACAATAAAAGTTTAAAAATTACATGCATAATGCAAATTTTAGACTGGTCTACGTAAGTAGAGCACGTAAGATTTCTTACGACGCCCCTTTCTAAGGGCACAGATTTCCTAGATGGGACACATTCATTGTCTTTCATGTCAGTCAATACCTCACATCAACTGGAAAGATACCAGGAGGCCCTTTGGAAAGAAGGGTAAAGAAAGTTTAGACTTCCCAGTGAAAACTGATACAAAACAAGGGACAAGGGCTGGTAAGAAGAAGAGGAAAAGTCAGACTAAGGCATACAATGCAAGCACACTGTGGGGAGACAATCACTTTTCCCTCACTGGGGCCTGAGTCCATTGTCAGTGACCCTGTGAATGACTCTCCATTTGAGAATTCCTAGTATCCAGGCTCTCAACAACCTCAGAGCCATGTCTGAGTATACTTTATAAGTGTTTCTTGTTGAAGTACCCTTAATTATAATTCCCAGTAAAGATCTTACTTATTTTTATTTGAAATTCAGTATTATTTTGTATTAATTTCAGGTTACACATTTGTATAATTTACGAAGTGGTCCCCCTGACTAGCCTAGTACCCACCTAGCACCATATATAGTTATTACCGTATTATTGCCTATATTTCCTATGCTGCACTTTACATCCCTGTGACAATTTTGTAACTACCAGTTTGTACTTAATCCCTTCACCCAGCTCCCAGCCCCCTTCCCCTCAGCTTGTTCCCTCCATCAATAAGTCTGTTTCTGTTTCGTTTATTCATTTATTTTGTTCTTTACATTCTACATATAAGTGAGATCATTCTACATATACGTTCTACATATAAGTGAGATCAGTATTTGTCCTTCTCTGTCTGACTTATTTCACATTAACTTGCAAATCTATCCATATTATTGTAAATGGTAAGATTTCATTTATTTTTATGACTGAGTAATACTCCAGTGTATGTACAGAGGGTACCAAAAAATGTATACACATTTTAAGAAAGGAAAAAATTATTAAAGTTGTAATACTCAATATATATTGATAACAAAAGATGAATACAAGTCACATTTGACTTCCGCAATTATAAGAGGTGCGCAAAGTGGTTCCCATCAGTGTCCAGATACTTCTGATTATGGTGAATGTTTGAGCAACATTGACCAAAGTGTCCACACTTATGTACATTCATTTGGCATCCCTGGTATGTACTTCTTGTTTTTCCAATTGTTATGTGCACTTAAGTTGCTTCCATAACTTGGCTATTGTTCCCAAAACCATTCCCTGATAATGCTGCAATGAACATAGATAGGGGTGCATATATCATTTTGAATTAGTGTTTTGTATTTCTTCAGATAAATACCCAGAAGTGAAATTGCTGGGTCATAAGGTAGTTCCATTTTAAATTTTTTGAGGAACCTCCATACTGTTTTTTTTATACGTCTATTGCCCATCTGTATGTCCTCTTTGAAGAAATGTCTGTCTGTTCAAGTCCTCTGCCCATTTTCAAATTAGATTGTTAGTTTTTTTGGTGTTAAGTTGCATGAGTTCTTTGTAAATTTTGGATATTAATGTCTTCTCAGCTGTATCATTGGAGAATATTTTCTCCATTTGGGAGGTTGTCTTTTTGTTTTGTTGATGGCTTTTTTCACTGTGCAAAAACTTTTTAGTTTGATGTAGTCCCATTTGTTTATTTTTTTCTTTTGTTTCCCTTACCTGAGGAGATATATCAGAAAAAATATTACTAAGAGCAATGTCAGAGAGTTCACTACCTGTGTTTCAGGTTTTACATTTAAGTCTTTGATTCATTTTGAGTTTATTCTCAAATGATATATATGATATAAGAAGGTATATGATATAAGAAGGTAGTCCAGTTTCATTTTTATGCATGCATCTGTCCATTTTTTCAAACACCATTTATTGAATAGACTGTGTTTAAATCATTGTGTATTCTTGCTTTCTTTATTAATTGACCATATTGATATGAGTTTATTTCTGAGCTCTCTATTCTGTTCCTTTGATATGTGTCTATTTTTAAACCAGCATCATGCTGTTTTGATTATGTTAGCCTTTTGGTATAGTTTGATATCAGGTAGCATAATATCTCCAACTTTGTTCTTCTTTTTCAAGATTGCTGTTGCTATTTGGAGTGTTTTGTGGGCCCATAATTATAGGATTATTTGTTTTAATTTTTGAAAAATGACATTATTACATTGATATTGATTGCATTGACTCTATATACTATTTTGGGTAGTATGGACATTTTTAACAGTGTAAATTCTTCCTATCCATGTACACTATATGTTTTCATTTATTTGTATCTTCCTCAATCTCTTTCTTAAAGATCTTATAACTTTCTAAGTACAGATCTTTTACCACCTTGGGTAATTTATTCCTAGGTATTTTACTTTCTGTTTTTACATTCTGAGCCTTATTTTAATTTCCTGCCTTCTACTCACTTTGGACTTTGTGTTTTGTTCCTTTTGTAGTTCCTTTAGATGTAAAGTTAGATTGTTTATTTGCAAATTTCTTTTTTCTTGAGGTTGGCCTGTATTGCTATGAATTTCCTTCATGGGACTTCTTTTGCTGTCCCATAGCTTTGGGTCATTGTGTTTTCATTTTTCTTTGTCTCAAGCTATCTGATTTCTTCCTTGATCTCATTGTGACCCATTCTTTGTTTAGTACCATATTATTTGGTTTCCATGTGTTTTTCATGTTTATTTTTTTGTAATTGATTTCTCATTTCATACCATTGTATGAGAAGATGCTTGATATGATTTCAATAATCCTGAATTCATTGAGAATTGTTTTGTGCCTGACATGTGGTACACCCTGAAAAAAGTTACATATGCGCTTGAAAATGTGTCATTTAAGGCCACTGTTTCCTTGTTGATTTTTCTATCTGGAAGATCTATACATTGATGTCAGTGGTATGTTAAAGACCCCTACTATGATTGTAATACTGTTGATCTCTCCCTTTATGTCCATCAAGATTTGCTTTATATATTAAGGTGCTTCTATGTTAGGTGCATAAATGTTTACAAGCATTATATCCTCTTTTTGGATTGATCCCTTTATCTTTATGATAAGTCTTTCTTTGTCACTTATTATAGCCTTTGTTGTAAATCTATTTTGTCTGATATAAGTATTGCTACTTCAGCTTTTCTTTTGTTTCCATTTCATGAAATATATTTTTCCACCCTTTCACTTTCAGTCTGTGTGCATCTTTTGATCTCAAGTGGACCTCTCCTATATACCATATGTATGGGTCTTGTTTTCTTATCCATTCATCTACCCTATGTCTTTTGATTGGAGTATTTAATCCATTTACATTCAAAGGGATTATTAATAGGTATGTAGTTATTGCCATTTATTATTGATATGTACGCTTTTTTTTTCCTCCCTTCTTTTTTTTGCACATTTTTTTTTAAAAAATTGGGGAATTGGGGGAGGGGAACAGACAAGTTGCTGTCTTTTTGTTCTTCAGTTTTAGTTGCGGAGGATGTTGCTTCACTGTTGGTATCGTCATTGTGCTCTTCCCGGATGAGGTAGATCGGTCGCCGGCCTCTGGATGGTCGCTCACCGCGGCTATTGGCAGCTCACGCTTGGCTGCCAGCCGCTCACGCTGGCTGCGGGCCACTCACTGTAGCCTATGGCAGCCCACTCTGCAGCCTACACCATCGCCGGGGCTTGCACAGCCCAGCTCCAGGTGGAGCTGTTGTTAGCTGTAGAGGGCAGTGTCACTGGCCCTCATGTGGGATCCGAACCGGGGCCGCTGGCATTCCAAAACCAGTGCTTAACCAATGCGCCACTCGGCCGGCTCCTCCCTTCTTCTTCTTAATGAAGTCCCTTTAACATTTCTTATAATACTTGGTTTGGTTGTGATGAACTCTTTTAGCTTTTTCTTGTCTGGGAAGCTCTTTGTTTCAATTTAAAATGATAGCCTTGCTGGGTAGAGTAATTTTGGTGTAGATCCTTCCCTTTTGTCACTTTGTGTATTTCAGGCTAACCTGTTCTGGCTTGCAAAGGGTGTTTCTGAGAAATCAGTATCTGACAAATCAATTGACAGTCTTATGGGAGCTCCATGATAAGTAACTAACTGCATTTCTCTTGCTTCTTTTGAGATGCTTTGCTTTAAATTTTGCCATTTTAGTTTTGATGGTCTTGGTGTGAACCTCTTTGAGTTCATCTTGTTTGAGACTCTCTGCAGTTTCTGAGCTTGTATGTCTATTTCCTTCACCAGGTTAGGGTAGTTTTCAGTCATTATTTCTTCAAAAAGTTCTCAAGCCCTTGCTTTCTCTCTCTTCTCTTTCTGGTACCCCTATGATGTAAATGTTGTTACGCTTGATGTTGCCCCAGAGGTCTCTTAAACTATCCTCATTTTTTAAATTATTTTTTTCTTTTTGCTGTTCTGATTGGCATTTTTCTGCTATCTTGTCTTCCAAATCACTGATTTAATTTTCTACTTTATCTAATCTGCTGTGATTCCTTCCAGTGTATTCTTCATTTCAATAATTATATTCCTCATTTCTGACTGGTTCTCTTTTATAATTTCTATACTCTTTTTTAAAATTACATTCATTGGGGTGACATTGGTTAATGAAATTATATAGGTTTCAAGTGTACAATTCTATAATATATCATCTATATATTGCATTGTATATTCATCACCCAGTTAAATTTCCTTCCATCACCATATATTTGACCCCCTTTATCCTTCCCCCTACCCCCTTTTAAAGCTTACTGTCTTTTTGTTGAAGATCTCACTAAGTTTCTTGAGCAGCATTATAATTAGTGTCTTAAACTCTGCCTCCATTTTGTGTAGTTCTTTTTCTGGAGTTTTCTTTCTTTCTTTCTTTCTTTCTTTCTTTCTTTCTTTCTTTCTTTCTTTCTTTCTTTCTTTCTTAATTTCTTTCTTTCTTTCTCTTTTTCTTTCTTTTTTTCATTTAGGACATGTTTCTTTGTCTTCTCATTTTGCCTGCCCTCTAAGTTTGTTTCTGTGTATTAGGTAGATCTGCTATGTCTCTCTATCTTGGCATAGTGTCCTTATATAGTAGATGGCCTGCGGGGCCCAGTGGCACAGTCTCCATGATCACTTGGATTTGGCACTCCAGGAGTGTCCCTTGTGTGGGTTGTGTTTTTCCTCCTGGTGTAGAGCCTTGATTGCCCTTTGCAGGTCAGTGGATGAGGTTGGTCCTTAGGCTGACTGAATGTGTATATTGGCCCTATAGCATCCAAGCTACTGTGTGTGGGCTGACCCTATGGGCTCTCATACATGCTGTCATGGGTGTGTCTCTTGTGGATCTAATCACGTGGTGCTCTGTTTTGGTCTGTAGCTGGTCACTTGGTGTGTTGATTCTGGTGCTTTTTAGGAGAGACTCTATTGCAGTCCAAGTTCAGCCACTGCCTGGGACCAGTCCAGCACTTACTGGTAGGAGCTACAAACCGATCTGCAGTTGGTAGCTACCTGTGCTGGGCTTGGAGGTGGGTGGAGAAGGCCATACTCTAAACTTATCTGGCTGCCACTAGTACCCAGGCTGGCACTACTCAGCCAAAGGGCACCCAAGACTTGCGACAGCCTGCCAGCTGCCAGTCAGGCTCAGCCACCGAAAGAGCCTCATGTGATATAAGTTGAATGATGTGGGGTCTCAGGGAGTCACTAGGGTCAGGCAAGTGCTGTTTACTGGTTTAATGCAGATTCATATTTGGCTGCATGGGAGGAAGGCTCAATACAGGGAAAAATGGCAGCTGTCCCTCCAGCCCTTGCCCTGAAGCCACACTACTGAGCTTCTCCCTGTATGTCTCCAGTACCACCAAGTCGCTGTCCCTTTGCTGGAGCTTAGGGTTAACACCTGTGAGCAAGTGAGTCTATGCATAAGCCCTTTAAGAGGACAGGTGGGTTTCCATCAGCACTCTGTCTCACCCGGATGGACAGAATCCCCATTGTTTTTCACAGCCAGAATATGTGGGGACTCTTCTTCCTGGCACTGGTGCTCTGGGCTGGGGATCCCAGTGTGAGGCTGGGACCCCTTGCTTCTCACAGGTATCCCTCTCAATTCTCAACCACCACACATGGGTGTGTGCCAGCCAGTTTTGCATGTCTTTCCTTTCTGCCAGTACAGATGTGGCTTTTTCTTTAAATCCTTAGTTATAGGTCTTCTGTTCAGCTAGTCTTCAGATGGTTCTCTAGGTTGATTTTTCTATAACTTAGTTGTAATTTTGATGTTGTCATGGGAAAAGGCCAGCACTGCATCTACTCACTCCACCGTCTTGACTGAAGCTCCTTAAAATACACTCATATGACCCAGGAAATTCCAAGGGATTCAGGACTTTTCTGTCAAGAACTAGAGTCAAATATCAAGTACAAAAAAAGCTGTTCCTTGTGTTCTTATCACATAAGAAATTACAAGGGTTTTAGGAGTCCTGTGTCAGGAACCAGGGACAGAGGCCAATACATACAATATATATATGTATGTATTTTTCCCTCCTTTTATTTCACATCTATGCTTTGAAAACATGCTGAACATACCATTAATAATCACCTTCCCAAAGGGATACACATACCAATTCATATATGTATAAAATGTGTAGTAAGGTTGTTTTTTTTCTTCTGTGTAACTGGGGTAAAAAGTCCACCCCAGCTACTTTTTTCTTCCCTTAATAGCACCTCCACTATGATTCCCTTCACCTGGAGTCTCTTTTCCATTCAGGCAGCTATGTTTTGCATAATTTATGCTATGTCTTATTTTTACCTTCTTTTTTTTGGTAAGAAGTAATTGTCTGAGATTAATTTATATTTTCCTTGCTTTGCATATATCTTTATCATTGCCTTGGCAACATATGCATTACACAGCATGTGATACTGTACTTTGCATTAAAGCATGTTGACTTACAAGGAGAAAAGTGCTGTGGAGTGAAAGATGTTTAAACATGGGGTTAAACATGCATAAAGGACACTGAGATCTTTCCCAGCCTTTCAGGTTAATGGATGCTTCTAGTATTTATGTCTGTTTCCTCAGTATTTTCAATCTACACTTTAGTCACATTCGCTGGAAGAAATGAAATGCATTGAGGAACTGAGCAAGTTAATAGACATGAATGAAAAAGAAAAAGAATAATTTACCATATAATCTCACTTATACGTAGAATCTAAAGAAGAAAATAAATGAACAAACAAAACAGAAACAGATTCACAGACATAGAGAACAAACTGATGGTTGCCAGAGGGGAGGTGGGGGTTGCAGAGCTGGGTGAAAAAGATGAAAGGGAGTAAGAAGTACAAATTGGAAATTACTGAATAGTCACGGGGATGTAAAGTATAGGGAATATAGTCAATAATGTTGCCACAACTCTGTATAGTGCCAGGTGGGCACTAATCAGGGGGATCACTGCATAAATTATGTAAATGTCTAACCTAACCATTATGCTGTACATTTGAAACTAATACAAAGAAATATTGAATGTCAACTGTAACTGACAAAATTAAATAATTTTAAGAGGAATAATTTCATTACAAATTTTGTATATGCATTCAATCAGTCCTACCTTCTTTTCCTAGGAATACAACTGGGTTTTTAGCATCATGTGGTATTATACATATGCATAACATTAAAGAAAACACTTAATAGGTTATAGAAAATAATTTTTGCCTGTGAGACACTATTATAATGGGGCTTGCAGCCCCCAGAGACCTAACAGTTTTAAAGATCACTCATCTTATAGAATCTGAAGGACGGGAAACATAGTTTATATAAGTATACTGTTTCTTCAAATGAGTATTAAAAAGTGATTATATCCCATAATTATATTAGACACCCATCTGTGAATACTGTGATAATATATTTTATAACATTACTATACTTGAGCTATTTTGAGGGCAGTGCATGTGCTTCTGACAGCAGCAGAACACAATTAGGATTTCTACCTAGTGCAGTGAGCTTCCCAAGCCAACCATAAATCATGGTGCTGAGTTTGCCATGACTTTCTGATGTCCATGATTTAACTATCACATAATAGGCAGGGGCTATCCAGCAATAAGTAGGGCAAAATCCCATATTTTTTTCATGAAATTGTTGAGAGTGTGTCTGGAAGATGACAGCCAGGGGTTCTGATTTCTTTGGCATGAGAATTTTGTTTTCATAAGAAAAACAAAATCATAGGCGATATAAAAGAAAGTTATTGGACAAAAGTTATACATTTGTATATCTAGGCTTGGACCTACTTTGCTTAGGGATTTTGTATAAACTAGTTCACCATGCATCCTAATTTTTCTCTTGAGAGTAGAGTAGGAGTGAATAATTGCACAAAGCCCTGTGAAGAAAGCTTTCTTTCATAGATGGATCAGCAAGAAGTGGGTGATTTTGCTAAGTCCCTATCTCTAGCCTTACGCAGGTAAAGAGTGAATCAGAAAAGTCAATTTTGCCATTTTTAGAGTTAACTGTTCAGTGGGTTGGAAAGATCAATATGGCTGTTCGAATGCTTCTGAAAAATAAAATCCATTTTAACTTCGTAGTGCCTTGACTTGGCAACACTAGCAAAGGTACAGTTAAGGGGGAAATTCTTTTCCTTTTGCCTTTCTAAAATTCGGTCATCGATCTCAAAAAGAATTGTAGGAAATTGAAATTTAAAAATCAATCTATGAATTAAGTAAACCAAAGAATGTCACACAGAGAAAAAGGTCAGGCTCAGCTGCAGCAAAAACCAATTTAAAACTTTGAAAAGCATGAAATATAAAGCAAACAGCCAAATCTCCAAACGTGTATTGATTTTTAGTGCATGCATCTGAAGTAGATAAGCCTTCATCACTGGTATGATTATGCTTTTGTCATTTTAAGGTGCTTTTGCCTTACTTTCAGGGTGTAATCCTTTTTAAAAACAAATGAGAGTCACAGACAGGGTATTAATTCTTAGACTAAGCAGGCTGGATGAACGTAGGCTAAGTACTAATTATGGTGGGGCCTGCAGGATCACTCCTGGTCAAACAATACTAAAACCATCTCAGAGACATCTCTGAGCCTCCATTTTACAAAAGAAGTGGCCATAAAGTGAATTACTTAAGTAATATATCTTGGTATCACATCATTAAAAGTGTGTGTTTTTAGCCCTTCTGCCTAAGCGTAATCCAAAGCTCAGGTTTCCTCTCAGTAAAAGCACAGCTACTGCTAGTGACTCCAAAAATAGCACTCCCTGCACTGAAGGTTAGGTCATGGCCAGAACAGCACTCTCAGCCAGCATTTTCTGAGAATATTAAGCCTTAATTGCCTGAGGGGTCCATTGTAGGTGATAAATTAATCTCTCTTATGCATTTGGAATGCCACTAGTCCTCTACCAACCTTGAGAGAATTGAGAAGATAATCACCTAACATCATATTCTGAAGGGCTTAATTCTCTAATGGAATCCCTGTTGAGAAAGGAGGCTGTGCAGGGTATAATTTCATTTAGCATTATCCTTTGCATTTTTACAAAAGAAGAGTCAACACAGGTGAACTTGCACATCAGTGAAACCTCGGAACAAGCCTATTTTCTTAATCCTTGGAAAGTACCTGCCCCTCTGTCTCCTGGGCCCTGCCCAGAATGCTCAGATTCTAGGACTCCAAGCACACAGGTGGGCAAAGAGCTGCCTGGTGTTTACAGGTTGGAAATAGTGCATCACGGGATGAACACAGGCGTCTCGTCTCCCTAACTCAGAAAGTTGGGAATGCTGAGAGAATGCGTGTCTCTACATTTCCTTACTCAGCTCCCCTTCCCTTGTGGTCTTAGCTGTTTTCTGTGTCTGAAACCTCCCTGGTGGTGATTGGACTTAGACAGCTTAATATCGCATTTGTAGCTCTAACCAGGCTAAGGGGGCACAAAGGACAAACAATAAATAAAACAGTTTGAGCCCAAAAGAACCTGCTCCTTTGATCTTAACTAAGGTTTACCACCCACTGCTTGATCTTCTGAAATCAGGATTCAGCTCCACTTAAGGAGACCCATGCTCAGTGAGTTAAGGGTAATATTTATTAGTAGTTTTTGGAAGACTCATGCACATATATATCATTTGATACTCATTGATCATGAGAGTTAAGTAATATTTTCTCCATTTAATGAATAAAGACACAGAGACTGAAAATGGGTGACTTCCCCAAGATCTTTAAACAATATGCCACCTAGCTGAGTCTTAAACTTGGCCTCATTTCCTTATGGCTTCATACATTTGGAGTGAACTGCAAAGCAGCCTGTATTGTCTCTGGACACTTGGCTAACTCTGGAGCTTTATATGTTCAAATAAATTGTGGAAGACAGCTTTGCCTGAGTTTCTGCTCTCCATTCTTCCTGACATTGTTCCCACATTGTGCCAAGCATCGTTGTGAAAATTTGGTAATGACACAAGACCTTGTAATAAGAACTTACAAATCATTCTCTGAGACTCTCTATAGATTCTTACAGCAGAAATAATGAATGTGTGACGATGTCTTTCACTGACGGATGAAACATGGCATCCATATTTCCATGTTTACTTTTATTAGGCTGATTTCTATACTGCTACCCACCTAATTCTCTAGCCAAAAATATCACAGATGTAGGCTTGATGATATGAGAATTTTTTAATTAGGCTGAGAGGAAGAAAGGAGGGAATAAAATAAATTCAGATTTTGATTGCCTTTCTTGCTATTTAAGGGTGACTGTTCACCTTCAGCACAGTTATATCTCTGACATTCCTGGTCACAAACATGGGTGTTTATGAATATGTGGATGGATAGGCTTAAGTTCATTTTATAGTTTGCAGGTAACTCCATGATGAAAGCAAGTTGTAAGTTAGGTAACTTTTCAAAGTAACAGCTGCAATTAATCCAATGTCTCCTGATTTAAATCCTGTCTTCCCTTTGTAGCTATTTATACCTCTGTAATTCATAGATTTATCCAAATCTTTTTGAAGCCATTCAGATTTTCTGTAATGGAGTGATGAATTTGATGATGCTGATAATTTTGAACACAAGTGTTTTTTTTCTAAGAGCTCAAAAATATTTCACAGGTGACCCCTTTGTGAGCACCAGGTATGAATGTTCTTAAACTATAATAGAAGATTTAAAAAATGTAATGATCCCTGGGAGCAAACCTAGGAAAGAATACTGACCACATTTCTCCTGAGGGATAAATCAGAGATGAAGAATCATTAGCTGAAAGGGAAAAAATGAAGGGCTGCCATGGAAAGCTGATATAAGCACCTTTTGTTTAAAAAGTTCCCAGAAATGAAATTTGCAACTTTGTAGAGTATTTATAGAATCACGAAAATGTTCAGCAAATAGGGCTTATTCTGAATCACAAAACGACCATGATGAGAGAGCTGTCGTTCTGCCTGCTGGTCTCAATCAATTTATATGTACGACAGAGATGCTATTAGTCTATCACACAAGTTTGTTCTTTGGTTTTCAGTGTAGGAGGGAGAAAGAAGTAAACATGTATTCCTCTTGTGCCAAGTTGAAGGTGTTGGAGATAGGGAGAGAGTTTATTTCACATGTGTCTGGAAACGCGTATATGGTATCCCATGGCCTGCAATCTTTATCATTTTAGGTAAGTTGGGCAATACGGAGGGAGGTACCCTGTACAAAACTATGAGAAAGAGTGTGCTTACTTATCATGGAAAGGGGAATGACATAGTCAGGGTTAGAATTTATAGATTTATTTACCACAAATATGATAAACAAGGTATGAGCCTAGTCACTACATTTTGAAACTCTAAGATGATGGTGTGTCTTTTAAACTTCAGTGAGACAAATATTAAATAATAGGAACTATGACATCAAGTAGCAGGTAAATTACAGACAGGATTTATTCCCCAAGTGGGTAGGAAACTCCAACGGCTTCAAAAAGATTGGATCTATTTATGAACAACAAATACCTAAATGGCAACAAAGAGAAGCTAAGATTTAAATCAAAGGACAGAAACAGAGTAATTCTTACCTTCCAGTGCTATTGTGAAGCTATTATACTCTGTGACAGTATTGTAAGGGCCCTTTCCTTTAGTGAGACTGTGAGAAATGACGTGTTCAGCAGACAGCACCTTGGCATCTCTTGTTGGTCCTTCCTGCTAACTCAGAGGATTGGTAAACCTAGAGCATATTCTGGACCCTTTGCTTTTTTCTCTCACCCACATCAATGGATGCCTTTAGATATGTTCTTTTCTAGGAATTCATTGACAATCTTATTTTAAGAGAATGACTCCTCTATCTTTGCTAAACCCTGGAGGTTGTTAAGTTTCACGTTAATTTTAGAAGCTAAAATAAGAGAAGAGCTCATCTGAAATCATGCACCTGCATCAATGAGAAAGTTCACCAGAAAGACTTTTCACTTATCAGGAATTCTGGTCTCTCCTCTCTCCCCAAAGGGGACTGAGGATGAGACAGTCGATTCTATCTACCAGGGTTATAATGAGGTAATACTAATTTAAAAAGAATCTAAACGATTTAGTTCATTATCTCTGGACTTAAAAGATGGGGAAGGGAAAGGTAATTTCTAAGTAGACCAGTTTAGTTGCTGAAGACCACTGGCAATTGATCAGAATGTTTATGCACAGTATATTATAACAGGCAGTTGGGGATATTTGACCCCAAAATATGTGGCAACAGATGTTTGAATAAATGACTTAACGTGTAAGACTTAATCCTATTCAAGTGAGAATTCTTAAATAATCCAAATTTTTAATGAAAAGAAAATGTAATACATGCTCATTGTGTGTATATATATACACACACACACACACACACACACACACACAAATATATATAAAGTGAAAAATAGAGGCCCGCCAGACGAATTTCTCATGGTCCATGCACTAGATAGTAAAATAGCAAAGATCTCATCATCAAAACATTTACGGTCTAAAGGCAATGACAAATAGGTATAGAATTAACTTATACATAGTCATGTAAAGGAATGTGGGAGTAAATATAAAAAAAATTACAAATAAAGTTCAAAAGTAGCTATGATTATATTCAGTTGGGATGAGAGAGATTGGGGAAGAGATCAGGAAAGACTTCAGTAAGAAAGTAAACTTTAAAATGACCCTGAAAGTACAGCTGGATTTTCCCAGACAGATGGGAACAGGAAGGACACAAGTGGCAGAAGGAATAGTATGTGAGAAGATGAAGCAGCGAGCCATTGCTGAACGTGTTTGCAGCATGAGGGATAGGGATGAGAGTGGCAAATTATTAGGCTGGAATGACTGGTTTGGAAAGATCTCAGTGTGGTGAAACTTGAATGGTTATTTAACTTATAGAGAATTCAGGGAGTTGTTGGATCAATCAAAATCTAAACACAAGGTGAAATATTCAGGCTTGTTCCTGAGTTGATTCTGGGATTCTTCAAGTGAGTAGACTGTTATGGGTACAAACAGAAGACATTTGATGTGGATGCAAATAGGGGTCCATTACAGAGACAGTATCAAGCAGGCTATGCATGAGCTAAGTTGAAGACAAAGGTGAAAATGGATTCGAGAATCACTAAAGAGGCAGCTTTCAAAGAGGTTAAATTAGAATGTGGGGGCAGAAGGAGAAGGATTCTAGGCAAGAGTCTTGCTCATTCCCAACTTAGGAAGCTAAGGATAAAGCAACTGATTTAGGTACTTGCATGTTCTGCCTCTGCCCTGCTTTTCCTCTTTATCCTGCCCACCTGCTAGGCTCAGCTTATTCTTATTTACCCTTGAACCTGTTTCCCAGTATTTCAGGAGGCACTGGCAACTGTCCTACTTGCACTCTGATATTAGCCATTAGGCTCCTTTTGAAAGTTAAACAAGCGACACCTGAGAGGAACAAAATACCATGGAAATCTTAGTTACTTTGTCATGTATGTTTAACCCCCTTGACATTTTCTACTTTATGGGCAAATACCACCGTGGCCAAAAATTACACATAAATTAGCCAAGTAGCTTATTTGATCATGATATTTCCTTATTCCTTTTATACCTGTGAAAATTCCTCCAGTTGATTTGGTTCTGTCTCATGATTCTTTTCTGCATCACTTTTTGTCTTCCTTTGGTTTTCTCTCATTATTTGTTTGGCAGCTTCTCTTTCTCCCCCGACCCCACACACACACACACACACACTGCTTCTACATTTTTTTCTATTGTACAACTCTATTCCTCTGCCTTTCAATAGGTTTTTCATATTAAATAAAGCCATGTTGAACTCCATTGTTTTGTCTGTCAGAGCGCCTTCCACCGGCCCCTCCCCATTCTCCCAGAATTTATAAAGCAGAGTTTTGGGCCAAAATCCAGGTGTAGGAATGAGAGGGAGAGGCAATTTCTCTTTAGGTTCCTTAACTATAAACTATAAAGCTCAGAAGGTAAGGGCGGCCATGTTTCCTGCTCTGTACTTTGGAGAACTAAGAGAAGGTCTGGGCCTGGGAGTAAATGGAGGCAGACACATGGAGGGGAGCCATGATGGAAGGCCAAGAGAATGCCCTGGAGGGCAGCTGTGCCACTCATAGTCTTATCTCTGAGTTACGTAAAACATCTCACAATGCTGTCAACATATTTCCTTGTTTGTGGCAATTTAAGTTGGGATTTTGTCACTTGTAACCTAAGTAGGCCTAACAAATACAAAGAGCGTAGATTTTTATTTATCTACTTATTTAAAGAAGAGGTGGTATTTCTTGAGATGGAGGAGAGATGTGCTTTATTTAAAAACAGATGAAAATAACATCCATAAATCAGAAAATAATCTTCTGCTTTGCTTCTCTAAAATTACAAAAGCATAAAATCCCTAGTTTCCAAATTTTGAAAAAAATAGATCTATATTCAAGACGAACTAGGACAGATTTGCACGTAACTAGATTTTGCAAGTTTATATTTTTTTGTCATAAGTACTTTAGTGATAATTATAGTTATCACTTAAAATGATGGTTACATACAATAATTTGAAAGTATGTGCATGTAGGAAAAAAGAAATAATTCAATATGCCCGTACAGTCTGTCTTTTATATTTCTAAATGCCTGTGCTTAAAGCTGCATTAAAATACGAAGTCAGAAAACTGTCTTTGAACTCTTGATTGATTCATTTCTCTGTCAGAACTACAGAGTACAAAACGTATTAAATTTACTTCATACAAATGTTTCACTTACAGTCAGGGTGCCTCTGTAAAGTTATTGGCTTAATGAAATCAGTATTACTGATATTACGATAAAAGTTCTGGCAAATATAGCTACAAGTAAATTTAATTAAACTCCCATCATTGTTTAGAACATTAGGGAACTAGAAAGGTTTCAAGGCATTGATTTTATTTTTATCAGTATGTGGGAGTTCCCTGTTGGGCGCGCCCCTCTTGAATAATTCGTAACTCTTCTCAAAGACGGACCTATATAATATGGTCTTTCATTCTGCCAAGTGTTTGGGTTGAGACTGTTTAACCTGAGCATGTTTGAAATACATCATTCATATTGAAGTTAACATCTAAACCAGTTCAATGAAAGGCTAATTATGAATTCCTGGAAAAAGAGCCCCTTTCATCTTGAGAGCTTACATATGAACATGAACTTGAGTGTCACATCTACCAGCAGGAAGACAGCCTCATAAACAGTCACTGATTTATCCTCATGTTTTGAAAGAAGAAATTCCTCTAATAAACATGCAGGAGATTCTCGGTATTAAATGAAACAGAAATAATAAGAATGTTTTAGCTTCTAATACGTTAAGCTCCTCTCTTCCACTGTTTTTGACTCAGCCTGTTAGTTTTCACCAAATGTTAGATAAAAAGAAAAAACGAACATGTCAAACATCTGAAGATGAAATCTTAAATCAATTTCACTTGGAGTTTTTTGCTTTGGTCTCTCAGAAAATAAAATATGTGCCATAAATTAAAATTCAATGTCTTTCCATTTTTTTGTTTTTGTTTTCCGCTTCCTTGATGGGCCAGTACTTTATATATCAGCAATATAAAAATGGGTAAGATGAGATATCTTTCCTCTAGAAGTTTATATCCAAGGGAAAACAGGTAGTTATAAGGTAGTAACAGTAACTGAAATGTGAAGGGTACAAAAAGGGTATACCTCCATAATAGAGGTATAAAAATTTTTGAGCAAGTTGAGTCATAGATATTCTCAAAACTGCTTTGCAAAAGATAATTGTTTTGGGGCCGGCCGAGTGGCGCATTGGTTAAGCGCTGGTTTTGGGATGCCAGCGGCCCCGGTTTGGATCCCACATGAGGGCCAGTGATACTGCCCTCTACAGCTAACAACAGCTCCACCTGGAGCTGGGCTGTGCGAGCCCCGGTGATGGTGTGGGCTGCAGCCCCTGCTGCAGTGGGCTGCCATAGGCTACAGTGAGTGGCCCACAGCCAGCGTGAGCGGCTGGCAGCCAAGCGTGAGCTACCAATAGCCGCGGTGAGCGACCATCCAGAGGCCAGCGACCGATCTGCCTCATCCAGGAAGAGCGCAATGACGATACCAACAGTGAAGCAACATCCTCCGCAACTAAACTGAAGAACAAAAAGACAGCAACTTGTCTGTTCCCCTTCCCCGATTCCCCAACGCTGTTCCCCTCCGCCAATTCCCCAATAAAATCTTTAAAAAAAAAAAAGATAATTGTTTTGTTCTTTTCACACACAGAGAATTGATTTGCAGAGAAAACAGGTTACTTTTGCAAAAAGTATTTAATCTCAATTCAATTCTATTTTTTGATCCTCTAATAAACTTCAAGAAGCAAATTCATCAAAAATACATGAGAGCGGAGACATTTTCATTTTATCAAAAATGGATGCAATCTAATTTTCCCCTGTCTTCTAAATATTATTTTTTTCATAGTTTGTATAGTCCTTACTTATATGCAAAATCATTCTTCCTGATATCTCTTCTAATCAAATCCCATATCTTTTAGAAGACAACATAAACCTCATCTTCTGTAAGAAGTCTGAGAGAGCTTGTGAATAGATATCTCTGTCTACTTTGTGATTGACAATTTATTGCTTCTAATAAATACTTGGCATTTGACCACATGTGTCTTTGTCAACTGGATTATAAAAGATTGAAAGGGCCGTGGCTTTCTAGTACAGTGATGAAGGAAGAAAGCTATATTGATAATGATGATGATGATGACAATGATGACAATGACCATGACAGAATTATGGGAAACATTTAATTAGCATTATTTCATTAATCATCACGTGTAATAAGACATACCTATTATTATTATTAATTTCATCTTACAGATGAAAAAAAATGAGTCTTAGAGTGATAAAGTAGCTTCTCTGTTTCACTCTACTATTTGCATTGAAATGAAAATGTGCTCCCAGTTGGAAGCAAATACATTTGTAAAAGGCCCTGTTGAATTTTATAGGTTCATCTATTTTTCTGATAAGTAACTGGCTCTTTGAGTTAAGTGATAAGACTTATCCAGTTCTGAACACTGGTGATTTTTTCCAGACCTCAGTAATTTTTTAGCTAGGAGAAATACTGCAGACCATCTGCCTCTTATTCAAAGGGTAAAGAAAATAAGACTCACAGAAAGCTTCAGTCACTTGAGGCTTATCCATCTCTCCTGTTCATAGTCCTATGTCCTTTTATCTCAGTCTGAATTTCCTCACCCTCAGAAAAAGGCTTATGAGAGTTAAAACACACTCTAATCCTTTATAACTCAATGGCATCCTTATGAAGATAGATGATAGATAGATAGATAGATAGATAGATAGATAGATAGTAGATAGATGACAGATAGATAATAGATGATAGACAGACAGACAGAGAGACAGATAGATTAATAGATAGATCTTCTTTTGGGATGCCTGAGATACCTGAGTCTTTGGCCTTACATTAAATTGTCCCAAAGAGTTTTAACATGTATCATAGTTACTTTTTCTAGTTTCTGATTCCTTGCTGTCTAGTTTGCTGTATTAGTTTGTCTGCTTGTAGAATTTTCCTTCTCATCCAATTTACTATTGCTCATAATGAGAAAGCAGATGACAAGCATGTTAAATGCATGCTTAATACCAAAACAGAGCCAGAATGAATGCTTAAGGGATCATTAGGAAATAATGTAGCTTTCTATGTGGGTTTTGTGCCTGATTTTAGCATCTAAAAATGAGATTGTTTTTTGTCTTTGTCTTTGCTTTTGTTTTGCTAGGCTATGGTAAGTTGCATGTATAAATCACATCTGAATAAAGATAAAATCGGTTGAACACATTTCCATGATCACATTTCCAGTCTAGAACTGAAATCCTATTTTTACATGGGGTTTAAAACTTTTCTATTGAGAAAATTATGGCTCCTGAAAAATTGAAGATTTTAAAAACAAACCACAAAGGTCACTTTCAATTCCCAGATTCCTAATCTCACTCCTTTGTGATCCAATGAATTTAGAGGTGGTGTGACCTTGCAGAGAAAATATCTGTACTCATAATGGTACACCTTAATTCAGCCCCCAACCAGAGGTGACTGTTGCCACACCCTGGGGTGCAGAGGTGATTAAGTGGGAGTCAGCGAGGTTCCCATGTCTGTGTAATCCAGTCTGGTTTAAACCATTAAACTGATAATACCAGGATTTATGGGCTGATTCTAGGCAAGGGAAAACAGTTTATTCTTCATCTCTGAACATTGTGTCAGGTGAATGAAGAGCAAACAGTGACAAAATAAAAAGCCATCATGATATATCTTTTTAAATATATTTATAATTAGACGAGATCTTTATTACATGAAAAGAACTAGGTATCTGTTGATTGTTGGGGCCTTTCAGGGGCTTGATAAAACAACAACAACAAACAACTTTCTTTTCTTTTCTACTGAATTTTGAACCAATTGAGAATCACAACTGAGGAGTCAGGCAGATAGGGGATCACAGTATCACCTTGATTGCTGATAAAGCTATTGAAGAGTGTTCACGAAACTTTAATCCCGAAAGCCAATTACCAACAGACTTGCTCACCCACTGGCGCAGGCATCTTCATGTCAGCAGTATTGGATGTGGGTTTCCTTGGGATGGGTTCTGCAAGCCAATTTCTCATTCCAATTTTTCTTCTACCTGATAAGTCAGCATAGCTGTCCTGGAGTGGCGTTAAGAGACAGGAGAATTAGGCTAACAGTGCTCTTTCCCCATGAAAAAGCAACTTGAATGGAGAATACGCATCCCCAAGTGTCAGGGGTGTGCATGGACATTTGAAGTTCAATACTCTTTGCCTATCTACATAGTGTGCTTTATATAACAATTAAAATAGTTTACCACATCTCAGTCTCAACTCAATCTCATGAATGTTGTAAGAAGTTATTATAAATATTATTGCCACCATTTTACAGATGAGGAAACTAAGCTTTAGAGAGATTACTTAATTTGCTCAAATAACATGGATGATAATGAGAAGGCTTAGAGTCAAATGCAGAGCTGTCTTACTCTAAAACCCATTCTTTCCGCATCCCCAGTTATTTTTCGTGCTAATAAATTTGATAGTACTCATCCAGGCAAATAAGATTGCTTAGTTGAAAACCATTCTGAAACTGCATTGATGGGGATTTTATAGGTAATTCACTGATATACATTTTAGACTGTGATTTTTTAACATTTTATTTGAAATAATTTTAGATTTATAGAAAAGATGTAAAAATAGTACAGAAAATTCACATATTCCCTTTAACTCAACTTTCCTTAATATTAATATCTTATGTAATTATAGCATAATTATCAAAAACAGGAAGTTGACATTGGTATAACATTATTAACTAAATTATAAACTCAACTCAAATTTGCCATTGTTTTCAATATTAATTGCAATTCTTTTGAGGGCAGGAGCTGTATTATATTTATTTTCATATCCATAGTGCCCAGTGGTGAGTCTGGCCTACAGTTAGTGATCAGTAATTGTTTGTGGAATGAGTAAATGAATGAATGGGTATTGAGTTTCATACTAAAACCTGTGTATTTTGTGTGCATATGCATTCCACAGAGCTAGAGGCACACAAGGAAAGTCTGAGGCTATGATTTGAATGAATGTTATTCAGAATTAAGTTCAACGGTTGACTGTGAAAAGCACAACCCTTTAAAACTACGAAAATATTTCAAAAGCAAAAACAAATATACTAATTAGATTGAAAGAAAAACATATACAATGGAATTCGCTAAATGGGCTGAAGGCTACGGTGTTACATTCATTTTTATGTGTGTATGTGCGTGTGCATGTGCGTGTGCTTGTGTGTGTGTGTGTTTCACATCACACTTTAGTAAATGTCTGGAGAAGAGAAGCAGCAGTTGCTGGCAATCAGTCTTGTATTTCTAAGCAGGTTTTAGAAGTTTATCCTAAACCAAAATGTACAAACTCTCTTGCTTGAAGAGGAAATCCAAACAGATGTTTTCAGGGCTTCTATTTTCTTTCTTGAACTTATTGATAAGCTCAGTAGAGATAATAATATTAATGAAGTATGAATTTTGCTATGAAAATGGTTTCTGATGCTTCAAAAATAAGCACTGTTTTATCTTAAACTTTATAATCAAAGAATGTAAAACTAGAAGAAAAGTATTATTGAAAGCACAAAGTTCATGTTAGTAGGTTAATGGACCCCAAAATGGCCACATTTCTTGCTGTTCTCTCCATCATCTTTTCTTTATTTTTTTATTTTTTTATTTTTTTAGCTGAGCCCTCAATGGCAACTCAGCTTGGGCTGGCATCGAACCGCCATTGCTCAGAGCTCAGCTCGCACTCATGAGCGAGCTCTTAACCAACTGAGCCACTCTCCATCATCTTTTAACCAAATTGAATATATTAATGTGACAAAATCCAGCAAGGCAAGAATATGACATTATTCTTAGTTGGGAAAAACTGGTATACACAATTGTTATGAGAACTGTTTTCTCAAAAAGTTCAACTTTTGAAAGGTTTTAATTATCTTGTTGTTATTTAGATGGAAGACGTCATAGCACGCATGCAAGATGAAAAAAATGGAATTCCTATTCGTACTGTCAAAAGCTTTCTCTCCAAGATACCTAGCGTCTTCTCTGGTAAGTTTGCATTCAGTATAGCTCTATTTTGTCCAGCATCTTTCATGGAGCTATTTAAAATCTATTCTAACTGTTCACTATTGAAACTGTCTAACTCATTCTTCAATAACTACTTATAAAATGCCTATGCCATATTCAGCGTCATGTTGGACACTTGACATGATAGTAAAACAAAACAAAAAACCAAAAATTATGACCCAACTCTCAGTTAGCTTCAAAGACATAATGAACAAATATGAAATAACAGAAAACAATATGGACATTAAGATGTATGAAACAATATGATGTAGATTATATTTAGAAGTTAGGAGAGTGAAAAGAATCAATGAGGAGTCAGGAAAAGGTTCCTGAAAATCTGTGATGAACTGAGTTTGAAAAAGGAGGAGTCATATCAGCTTCAAGGTCATTATCACCACCAGCTATGTGTGCAGAACTGGGAGTGACCTAACTACAGAAAACAGGGTAGATAGACAGGAACCAATAGAGTTGAGTCAGATTATGAGGGTCTTTGATAGCCAACCAAAAGAATCTAATTCTGATACATGGGGGAATATGGAGACATTTAACAATTTTTGCAGAGAATGCTATGATGAAAGTGTTCAGGATCAATTGGCATTCAGGAAAGACCATTGTCTCTGCCATAGGTATAACGCTTTTATAGGAAGAGTTTGCATGCCAAGATTCTGATATGCGGTAGGAGGGAAGAGAGAGGAAAAAGCATGAGGATTTGTGAATGACTGCATATACAAGATAAAAGAGGACAGGACCCAACACTTTTTGGTGTTTATTTTTTAATTGGGTGACTGTGAAATGAATCATTATTAGATATAGGGAAAGCCCACAAGCTTGATTGGAAGTGACTAGAGAAACCCAAGAGAGAATGCATAAAAATAAGTTAGAAATCTGTGTCCAGGCTCCATGTGGCAATGAATGGCCATGCTTGGGGGCACAGGCATGCTAAGGGCCTGGGCTAGCCAGGCTGAGACAAGAGGTGAGACAAACCAAAGCCTCGTCAGCAAGTGACAAGTGCCGTGCACATGGAGAGGATGTGGTTGACAGCCTTCATGAACAGGAGTGGTTATGCTTCCTCATGAACAGGGATCAGAAGAAAACCAGTGATCAGGAGAGTTTCCACCTTGGTGAGATGGTAATAATTAGGACTAGGATACAAATAACCAGACACAGAGGTGGGGGTTGAGCACTGCATTGCTCTCAGTCAGCGGGAGATGCTGACCAGTGTCTGGCCCATCAGCCCTCTCCCTTGAAATTCTCAGTTTCCTGAACTACTTCAGTTAAGTGTGTGTGTGTGTGTGTGTGTGTGTGTGTGTGTGTGTGTGTGTGTGTCTGGCGCTGAGGTGATGTCAATCTGGGGACTGGATACGCCTTGTGCAGAGAAGCAGAGGAAGTCTGTCTGCAGATTGAGAAAAATGAAACGCAAGGGGAACAAGCAGCAGAGGTGATGAGGCTGAGTCCTGGGTTTCTGGTGGCCCTGTGGCCTTTGTCCCAGGCATCAGGAACACCATGCCGCACCCTGCACACACTTACCTGGGACTCCTCATCCCAGTCATTCCTCCACATGAAACACTTACCTTTGTTTTTGCCATGTTCTCCACCTCCCTTTCCTATTTAAAAATTTGTCCAACATCTGGAAGGTTCAGTGGAGGCTCTTAGGAAGGCACATTTCCAAACTTCAGATATACATATACGTAGGATTGGTATCTGCTAGTCTTAGAACCGTGCCAACTATACTTTCCTTTAGGGTTTTTTTTTTTTTTAATTCAGTTCAATTAATACTGACCAAATACTCAGTTCCAGTTACTGTAGTTTCAAGGGCTAGTATTTTCATTTTAGTGTGGAAATGAACAGATTGCATATACATTGGCACTAAATGTTCAGCTGGTATGACCAACGAGGTGAGTTCTGTTTGCAGAGGTTAAAAATGGCAGTTGTGGGAGCAGAACTGTTCAAACACTTTCACATTATAACCGGATCTTCAACCAAGAACCCAAATTCCATGCTCTTACCTTCCAAAAGAAATAATGCTATGAGGTTTGGGTAGAATGATATGAAAGCCTGAAGAGTAGGCAGAGACACAATTATTTACAACTTTTTTTTTTTAACTTTTGCAAAGTTTCAATCAAGGATATTTAATTCATGTTCTCTGAATTGCTTATGAAAGGATTCATGAAGTGCATTTATTCTATAATAAAATACTAAGGAAACTTTGTCTCTGAAGATAAACTTGACCTTTTCTCCTTTTTTAAAACAATTAGATATGTGCAACCCGTATTTTCTTTTTCCTGTTTTCTCTAGTTTCTAGGAAGTTCAGTGCTAAATTTAACAGTTCATTTGTATTTTCTCACCTGACTCATCCCTGACATACGTACTTTCCTTTTTCTTCTACTTTTTTTTTTTTTTGGTCTGTCTTTTATTGCTGTTGTTATTTTAATTTGGTGTGGGCAGGGGAAGAGAAAGAGAGAGAGAGAGAGAGGGAGGGAGGGAGAGAGAGAGAGAGAGAGAGAGAGAACGAGAGAGAACGAGCAAAGGAGACAGAGAAAGAGAATGAATAGTAGGGCTGGCCGAGTGGCACGGTGGTTAAGCGCTGGCTTGGGAAGCCAGCGGCCCCGGTTCGGGTCCCACATATAAGGGCCAGTGACACTGCCCTAAAAAAAAAAATCATTTTGAGAATGAATAGTATAAAATATAAATTGCTTCAAGTCATGTTTTGGAGTAGATAAGGAGTACATCTGGAAGAATCTGAGAAGTTTCTGGAAGTGTCTGTTGTGTGTTAAGGAGTCATTTTGCCCAGAATCCTCACCTTCAAGTGGAGCCCTCCATCACAATGTAAAATGAAAGATGAGGTTCAAATATTAATATGAGATATTCATAAAAATGTTCATGCAGTTTTTATGCAATCATATCCTCCAATTGGAAAAACATAACTATAAAGCTAAAATATAATGTTTGCAGATTTTGCTGAAGATTTTCTCGGAATGAAACAAACCCACAAGTCTTATTCTTACATGATAGCTGTTACCCTAGAATTCATATCCTGTGTCTTACTATGTTTATTCATCTGAAAACCTTTGGTAAAGCAGACTGAGACACTTTTGATCAGTTGAAAATCCTTTGTATTTAAGCCCTAAATGAAAGCAGAATAGAGATCCAAGTTCAGATGGAAACATAAGTTTATGAATAAAAAGAGAAAATGATTCATTTTCCATTTTTCATGGCATTTGATCAATCTCTGATATTATTTTACAACTATAACATTTACCTTGGCTACATGCTTTGAATGAATTAAAACTCACAATAGAGGTTTTCACTTGCTTAACAAAAGGTTGAAATGGGGAACGTTGGTGCTTTATTTCTAGAAAATACATTACATTATAATAATATTGAATATTATTTGGATATAGATTTTTTATTCATAATCACGGATGCTTTAAAGAGTTTAAGTGTATAAACACAAAATAAATAGACTTTAAATCCTGATTAGAGAAAAAAATTGCTTCTTCATTATTTCAAGAATTTGAATCAGCTATTGGGATTTTCTTTTTAATAACAAAGGTATTTTTAAAAAGGTTTTGTTATTTTGATTTTGATTTTATGTATTAAAATAGCTACTTATATCTTATATATAACAATTACAATACAATTGTGTGTTATATATAATATCTGTTTTACTTTGGAAGAAAATATTAGTAATTTGGGAGCCTACAATGTAGTTATTGGCTTTTAATATATTTGTTTTATTTCTTACGACACTTCAAAGTAATTATTGTTTATCTCTATTTTATAGAGCAGGAAATGGAGAGCCAGAGAGTTAAAATTTTTGGCTTAGCATTGCACAGCTTACTAATATTCAAACCAAATTGGTCCAATTGAAGAAGATCGCGTTCCCTTTTCCCCACCACCATGGGTTGCCCCCGCCACCCCAAGTGCTGTCTTTTGCATGTGCCTGTGTTGTTTCATCCTGACAAATGAATATTCAGAATCTGAAGGATTCTTAGTACTGGGGGTGCTTACATTTGTCTCCCAACATATCCCCCACTTCAGGTGGAAACTCTTTGGAGTACATGTCTAAAGGACCTGAGCTTTTGTCTCAGTTTTACCTCCGAGGTCTTGCATGACCTTGAGAAAACAGTTACAGTTTCTTCACCTCCAAAATTTGGAGGTTAGACCTGATGATCTCCAAGTTTCCTTTCCACATAAATCCTGTAATTCAGAGAACTCAGAAGGGGAAAGTGTGGAAAAAGGCTTACTGGAAGAGAACACAATGGACTAGACTGTTCACGTGATAGCTAGAATGATAAAGCATCAATGGAAATCTTACCGCCTTTTCTTTCCCTTTCCAATGCCATCCACACCTCTAACTTTAATTACAAACTTGATGCATCTTTCCAAATGTATACCTGTAGTCCAGATCTTTACCCTGGACTCTTATGCATTGCTTCCACTTGGATGTTTCAAAGGAACCTCAAACTCAATATGTCCCAAGTTAAATACATAGCCTTTTCCTCAGCCATTCTGTTTTCTGTCTCAGGAAAGATGGCACATGCCGGAAATGCTGGAGTCACCTCAACCTCTTTCTACAGCCCTTTCTTCTCATGGCAATATCTTCAACAAATCTAATCAATTTTTCTTCTGAGCAGCCATCACATCATTTGGCTTTTGACCATCCACTCTCAGTCTTGTATTGCTCTAGTCCACACCATCATCTCCACTCAACTGAGCTATCACATCAACTCCTAACTGGTCCCGCATCCACTCAGCACTCATCCTCTCCTTCTCCACAAGCCAGTCACACTGGTACTTCCAAGTTGCAAGTTGAGATTATTTAGTCCTTTTAAGATTAAGACTAAAATCTTTAGCAAGACTATTAGGCAGCCACGTAGTGCAGGCCCTACCTGACTGTCCAGCCAGTCTCATAGCACGTACCCTCTTGCTCTCTTGGTTCTAGCCACAGAGGCCATTTTTCATGTCTGACACTGTGCCTCTTGCCATGCACGCTTTCCACCACTGTGCTGTTTCGCCTTGTCCCCTTTGCTCAGCGTAGACCTACTCATCTCGGGTCTACCCCATCTTCCTTTCTTAAATACACTTATAAAACTGCATTTTTTTTTTCAGCATACTTTATTCCGTTTTGTAGTTATAAACTCATTGGTGGTAGTATTTGATTAATGTCTATCTTCCAGACAATACTACAGATTATAACAAAGTTCCATATGTTCACTTTTGTAACCCCAGCACCCAAAACAGTGTCTAATATAGCAGGTGTTTATTAAATATTTGTTACATGTGTAAATAATAATTATAATTTTAGAGGAAATATTTGCATTCATATGGATTTTGAGAGTACTTATACTATTGTAATCATGTGGCTTTGTCAATATACATGAATTATTTGGACTTTTAAATAGCTTTTGTCAAAAAAATATTCTTGCCCTTTAAATTGTGTTCAAGGAAAAAAAATTTCTCTGGAATTTAATGAAATTACCTTTATTCACATGACACATAAGAACATAAGCGTTTAATCTTTCATGGGATGTGGAGAATAGTGTGGGAGTGGAGTCAATGGAATTGTAATAGATATGTATGATATGGGGGGGTGAAATGGGGGGGTGGATTTGGGGAGGGGTGTTGTCACTTTGAGGGGTAAAAAATATAACTAGTGTACTATATTGTACACCTGAAAGTAATTTTAAAAAATAAATAAATAAAATTTTTTAAAAAGCGTTAATTATTTCATTTCCTTAGGGTGGGTAATTAGAGCTGGCTATAATTAAGGTTCTGTAAATTCTTTTCTTTCTTTCTTTCTTTCTTTCTTTCTTTCTTTCTTTCTTTCTTTCTTTCTTTCTTTCTTTCTTTTTCCTTCCTTCCTTCCTTCCTTCCTTCCTTCCTTCCTTCCTTCCTTCCTTCCTTCCTTCCTTCCGTTTATTTCCATTTGCATGAAATACCTTTTTTTTTATCCCCTTACTTTCAGTCTGTGTGTGTCTTTTGATCTGAAGTGGGTCTCTTGTGTATAGCATATGTAAGGGTCCTGTTTTCTTTTCTATTCAGCTACCCTGTGTCTCATGATTGGATCACTAATCCATTTACATTTTAAGAGATTACCGATAGGAATGGCATTTTTGCCATTTTATTATTTATAGTTATGTTTTTATCTTTTTCCATTCTTTTAAAGAAGTCCCTTTAACATTTCTTATAATACTGGTTTGGTGGTGATGAACTGCTTTAGCTTTTTCTTGCCTAGAAAGTCTTTCTCTCTCCTTCAGTTTTCAATGATAGCCTTGCTGGGTAGAGTAATCTTAATTGTAGGTCCTTACTTTTCATCGCTTTGAATAATTTATTCCAATCTCTTCTGGCCTGCAAAATTTCTGTTGAGAAATCAGCCGACAGTCTTAGAGGAGCTCCCTTAGGTTCTCAATCCCTTGCTTTCTCTCTTCTTTCTGGTTCCCCTATGATGGGATCTTGTTATGCTTGATGTTGTCTCAGAGGTCTCTCAAGCTACTCTCATTTTTAAAAATTCTTTTTTCTCTTTGCTCTTTCAATTGGGCATTTTCCATCACCTTGTCTTCAAAATTGCTGTTTCAATCCTTTGTTTTGTCTAACTAGCTGTTACTCCTATAGTGTATTCATTTCAGTTACTGTGTTCTTCATATCTGATTTGTTCTTTTTTATAGTTTCTATGTTATTTTTTATTGTTTCCTATATTTTTGTTGAAGTTCTGAGTTCATCTGTTCTTCCCCTAAATTCATTGAGTATCCTTATAACCATTGTTTTAAAGTCTGTGTCTGGTAAATTGCTTGCCTCCATTTCATTTAGTTCCTTTTCTGGAGTTTCCTTCCTTCCTTCCTTCCTTCCTTCCTTCCTTCCTTCCTTCCTCCTTCCTTCCTTCCTTCCTTCCTTCCTTCCTTCCTTCCTTCCTTCCTTCCTTCCTTCCTTCCTTTTTTTCTCTCCCAATTTTGACTGTCTCTATGTGTTTGTTTCTCTGTATTATGTAGATCTGCTATGTCTCAGCAGCCTTGGCAGGGTTGTCTTATTATATAAGAGGTGTCCTGTGGATCACAGTTTCCTTGGTGCCCCAGGAGTGTCCCTTGTGTGAATTGCACATGCCCTCCTGTGCTATTGGAGTCTTGACTTTTATTATTCATCATTGCATGGGGTTGACTCACAAGTTGACTGGATGTGAGGTCTGGCCATGACCACAGTAGGAGCTGACCCCATAGAGCCAATTTATCCCAGCAGGGCTGTGGTATCTGCCAAGAGCACCCTTTGGGTGTGCCATTTCTGGAGCTTATCAGCTGGAGCTCCTTGTAGTCTGAAGTTGGCCACTGGGTATGTTGGTTCTAGAGCCTCTTAGGAGGGTCTCCACTATATACCAAGGTCAGCTGCTATGTGTGCCCAGTCCAGGGCCACTTGCTATCAGCTACAAAGTGATTCAAGTTTGGCAGCTGCCTATACTGGACTTAGTGGTGCATGGCAGAAGCCATGCTTTAACTCACGGCTGGCTGCCACTCTCACTGGGTCTAGGGCCCAGCAAAATGCACAGGCAACACTGAGGCGAGCCATTGCCTGGGCCTGCAGTACTTGGAGAAGTTTGAAGAAAGCTTACAGTGCAGCCATTAGCTGCTGAAAGAGCCAAGTGTAGTGTGTAAGTTGCGTGGAGCTGGGTCTCATGGAGTCACCAGGGTCAGCTGAGGTGACTTCACAAGGTTAGTGCAGACTCAGATTTGGTGCCTGCCTGTCCCTGCAGGCTGTGTAGTGGGAGGGTTCAATTCAGAGACAATGACAGCCCTTGCTCTGAAGCCACACAATTCAGTTTCTCCCAATATGTTCTGACTCCTTCTGTGTTGCTGTCCCTCTGCTGGAACTCAGGGTGAGTGCCTATGAACCTGTGAGTCCATGTGGGAGCCCTTTTACAGGGCACTGGGTTTCCATCAACTTTTCATTTCACACCGATTGACAGAATCCCTGCAGATTTTCACAGACGGATGTTGTAGGGGCTCCTCTTCCCAGCACTGGTATTCTGGGCTGAGGAGCCCAGTGTGGAGCAAGGACCCCTCACTCCTCTTGGGGTCCTCGTAAGCTGAGATGTCCCTCCTGATTCTCAACTACCACAGTATGTGGCCAGCCTGTTTCACATCTCCACCCTTCCTACTAGTCTTGATGTGTCTTCTTATTTATATTCTTAGTTATAGAATTTCTGTTCAGTTAGTCTTCAGGTGGTTCTCTAGGTTGATTTTTCTATAGTTGTAATTTCGATATGCTCATGGAAGGATGTGAGCATAGAATTTACCTACTCCATCATCTTGACTGAAACTCTTATTCGTTATTAGTAAATTATACACCCCTCAGATGCCTACTGTGTTGTGAGCATTTTGCCAGGCCTCCAGATACCAAGAAGTAAGACATGGTCTCTGTCCTTGAGAATGTCACTCTCTTTAGTGAGGAAATAGATGAATAAATAGGGTGAGGTAAACGCAGAGTGTTCAGGAGTGTGTGGAATCTAATCCAGGCTCCTGGAGTCAGAGACATTTCTTGGAGAAAGTGACATTCTAGAGTCATTATAAAGGGTGAGCCAGAGTTCGCTAGACAGAAGGGGACCATTTGTATAAAAACTCAAAGATGTGAAAGGGCATGGTAATCTCAGGGAACTTCAAAAATTGCACATCCTTATCACAAAGATGAGTCATTTGGAGAATTTAGAGAGATATGCCTAGAGAGAAAAACAGAAGATAAAAGTTAGAATTCAAGGCAGTAGTTAGAATTATGAGGAGTTAGATTTTTATTTTGAAAAGGGTAAGGATCATTTGACAAATTTTAATCAGAAAAATGGCATTATAAAAATTTTTTAATGGATGTTTCTCTGGGAAAAACTGTAGAGCAGAAATATGTAGAGAATGGAGACAAGAATGGGAGCTGTGGCTGCAAACTATAATGGAAATTACGAAAGCCTGAATGAAGACAAGGCCAGTAGGATTTATGAAAAATAATAGGATGTATAAGAAACTTCAAGGATTTAGAAGTGCCTTCATTATCAATTCAGTGTCAGGATTAAGGGTAGGTGGAAGTGAGAGGGTAGATTTATTAAGGAGGAAGGCACTGCCAACAATTGACAAGGTCAGATTTATGACCTTGAGAATGAATACACAATGATGCCTTTCACAAATGAACTGAGAAACACAGGAGATATTCTCTCTCTCTCTCTCTCTCTCTCTCTCTCTCTCTCTCTCTCTCTCTCTCTCTCCATGGAGTTGATGGAGAGGGGATGACAAATTTTGAACATTTTGAGTTTCACCTATTCATAGCACAATCAGGTAAAATTTCCAGTTGTTGGATATATAGATCTGGAATTCCATAATATTCAGCAACACAAAGAATAGATGAAATCTACTTTTGGTAGAGTTCTTGGTTAAAGGCTGAGTAGATGAGATCTCTTTTGGAGTTGTGTATAGAATGAGAAAAATCAGAGGACGAAAGGCAGACTTTTGGGGAACAGAAGCACTTAGGGGGTGAGCAGAATATGTGGTTCATACTTGCTTGCTCCTAGGTCTTGATCAGCAGGATTACTGAGCTAAGTTCACTTGGAGCAGCAAGGGAGATAGGCTCAAAGTAAACCGTGAAGACCCCGTGTTAGTGACTGGGAATCACTTAATGTGTCTGGAGAGCTAGTGCTCAGTGGATAGACTCCAGTGGTTCTCTCTGGATCTTAACAAAGAGAACCAATCAGCACATTAATCAAAACTCTCTAGTAATCTCATTTTTCAAAAATGACCTGTACGCTATAGAAGCATGTGAAGCAGAAGCCATCACTATTAATTATATATAAGCTTAAAACTGATGCTCGACCAAACTTCAGGTAGTATCTCTAGAAATATCTACCACCACAACCCCACACTCTACAAATTAATCTAGCCAAAAATGAAACAAGTTCACTGGCCTGATGCTCCATGATTCTTCAGAGTATTTGGTGTTATCAGACTCTGGGCATTCAATATGTCAATTATTCTAGATCATGGTGAAATAAGCCTGCACCCATTGGATGAGTTTCATTTCCTTCAATGGACAGACTGGGAAATTGCTGTGTTTCCAGTATAAGCCATAGCAGGAAATAAACCATAATTTTCTTACAGTTTTTTTGTGAATGGTGTAGGTTTTCATTAAACTTGAATTGTACCATCCCTGTGAAGCAGCCCACCGAGATCAGAAAAGCCTGCAGGACTGCCCATGGCAGCTATCAAATACAATGCCCCTATTAAATCAGGTTATTTAACGTGTTTAAAGATTGAACTCAGTGAACTAATTCTCAGGAGCCAAAAAGGCCGGCGCCTGCTCCAAATCACCAAGAACTATAAATAGGGGAGAAAATCAGCAGAAATTATTAGCAACAGGGAGTTCTAGTCAGCCATTTCTGTTTCATATATTTCTTGGGGGAGGGGGGATTGTTTTTGTTTTGCATTTTATTAGTTTAAGAAGGTTTTCCATCACAAGATTGTTGATAATTAAGGAGTTGAATCTCCTTGCTACTTTTCTTTTGCAACTTAAAACTATTCTTCTTTAAATTTGTCACCTATTAGCAAAAGCAAAATTTGTGGTCAAAAGAGTTTTCAAACAGTCCTTATGTAGTGTGGGTTTGGCTGGCCTCCGGTCTTTTTTTTTTTTTTTAAATTTTACTGAGGTATGATTAACTTAAAAAGCTGTGCATACTTAATGTATACAACCTGTGAATTTGGAAATAAGTGTAAACCGGTGAAACCATCATCAATATCTGTCTATCATAAATATATCTCTCCATCACCTCCTAAAGTTTCCTCCCATCCTATTTTTCAAATTTATTTTTTTTTGTGGGGGAGATAACGTTTAGCATAAGAGCTACTCTCTTAGGAAATTTTAAAGTATACAATGCAATATTATTCACTTTAGGCATTATGCTATACAATAGAGCTCTAGGACTTAGTCATTTTATATAATTGAAATTTTGTATCTGACTAATATCTCCCCATTTCCTCCTCTCTCCAGCCCCTGACAACCACTGTTCTACTCCCTGCTTCTGTGAATTTGACTATTTCAGATTCTTCACTTAGGTGGTATCATGTAGTATTTATCCCTCTGTGTCTGGCTGATTTCACTTAGCAGAAAGTCCTCCAGGATCAACCATATTGTCACAAAAGACAGGATTTCATTCTTTTTCAGTGCTGATTAATACGCTGTTAGACTCAAGTCCTAGGCTCAGAAATTCATTTTTAGTTCTCTAGAATCCATTCTGACCATGTTTTTCTCTGTGTTCTAGTAGTCTTCCTCTCAGCAAGTTTGATAATAAAGGAAGCCTTACCCAGTGACATGTTCAGTTACTCCAATTACATAGAAATAGGAGTTGTTATATTTCTTATTACTGGCTATGGAATCATTATTCACATTTATTATTATTTGGTCCTCTAACAATATACATAGTTCTCTGTGATGTCTGTTATTTTCAGCTATGTATATGAAAATTAAGCTGTGTATATGAGCTTAAAAATCAAGTTGCCTTTAAATATAATAATTTCGGTGTGTCCTGCCTCTTGTCCTACAGTCCCCTAAACGTTGTATGAATATTTATTAGTGCCATGGAGAGATGAGCTACATAGACTTAATCTTACCTTGTGGACAACTGCACAGGTAAGAGAAAGGAGCAGGCTTGGTCATATGAACTGCAAGTTTTAAAAAGTACATATTTTGCATCTAAATGTTTTTGAGAACAGCTTTCAAGATGCCTCATGTGACTTAAACCTGATTATATTTGGAGTCAATTTGAAGACAATAAGAATAAGTAATGTGGAATATTTTTCTTTGGAGATTCTAAGATTAGTTCATTCTAAGATGCTTCTAAGAGTCTAAGATGCTCCTGTCTGAAACTGACGTCGTACTGTGAAATATTTTCCATCTGCCATTGGAATGGCTATCATGGGTTTTACAGAAATTCAGAGAGAAATAGATTGCTTTTGAAAACAATTCTAAAATATTTTGGCAGATATTGCACTTATAATATTTTGTTTTTATAATATCCCAAAGAAAATTGAGGAATGCAAAAGGGCAATTTATGAGCAGTAAATAGGAAAGAAAAACAGTTTCTTAAAAATATTGGCAGTTCTTAAAGTTCAATTCTGAAAAAATAAATTCTTGGACAAAGACAAGAAATATTAACTAGATCTGCAAGAGACAGGAATATTTGCAAAAAGCCAGTCCTTTTTTTGTCATCTTCTTGACGCACCTTTCTGACAAAGTGACAAAGCAACTGGCCGTTGTATCTATACAGTTACCCAAGCTGGAGAACAAGAGGAAAAACTTAACCATCACATAATCAAATCTATATTTAAATTGTCTTCCCTGTGAGAGATTCTTTACTCCCTCTTGGCTATAATTCCTTCCTTATTGTAAAATAGCACCATGAAGTGATTAGAAATAGTAAAGAGTATGAATCTCAGCCACTTGGACTCTCTGACATATGTTTAGATACTTATCTTTCCAAGAGCTAAATGCCACTGAGAAATTATAAAGGTAACTATTTATTGGGCCGTTAGTTTATTTGTACAGAAATGATTTATTTTAAAATGTGATTGGATCCACTTGCTATGACCAAGATAAAGAGCAAAAGCTCTTATTTATTTTACTTTCACCAGAATGTTAGAAGAAACTGTAAAAATTCAGGAATATCCAAATTCTTTGATTTTAGTTTTAGTTTTCTAAAATCATGCAGACTAGGGCCAGGAAATGTCTTCTCTTCCATGTTAACTGTAGATGGTGGTGCTGTTTCCCTGTAGTGTTCTCTAAACATCTAAATTTGCTATTATACTTTAAGTGAATATTATTGGGATTAGAGTTGCTTTTGTCCTCCATTCATTCCAGAGAGGGAAAATTATATCCAAATAGACAAATATTTCTACCAAAGTCTACAAATAAGAGCCCTCTCTATCAGCTCTGTTGGTTTTCTGAAATAGTTCTCGTACTCTGTCTTTTACTCTGAAGGTTATGGCTTCTCCTTATGATGTGTTTGCTAGAGGAAAGACTCTTCCCAACACAGCCACATCATTTCATTGTTATATTGCCAACAGTTGTAAATACATCTCTGAAGATGAATTTTTCTACTTGAGATTATGAACAGAACTCAAGAGTAAATCATTAACAATGGGCCAACATATATAATTTCCTGGACACATGTCACTGTGCCTACAGAATACTGGATTTATATCTGTAAGGAGCTCTCTGGAAGAGACTCCGAGCGCTGTGAGAATGAACTTATGGTTCTGTCATCCTGCCTAGGAACCTGAGCAAAGTCCACAGTTCGAGATGGGTTGAAAGCATAGATATGTAGTCAAGGTTCTATGAAGAAATATTGAACCTCACTAAAAATGTAACTTCTTTTTTGGACTTTCTAAAAAAGGGCAATTAATATACTTTATGTAGAATTTCCAAAAACTATTTCTGGATTTCTACAAAAAAGGACTACACATGGCAGTGTTGGGACAATTTTGACATGCTTAAGGGACAGCCAGCATAAAAGGCAGAAAACAGAGCAGTCATAAACAAACAACTTTCTGGAAATCTGGGGCATCCCAGCGGGTGTTGAATTGTATCTTAGCATTTGCATGTTATCTTTATAGGCATCAGGACTCTTGAGATTTACAGATGATGTGAAATTGCACTAAAAAGTGAAACTCCAAGCCAAGAAAGAAAAAAAAAATTCAAAGATGAAACACCAGGACATGTGAGGTCCAGAAATTTATCAAGAAAGATATTGTTTAACCACTTCATGGATGGTGTAGTGGCCTTACCACTGCACTGGACATCTGAAGCTGCCACTGAATAATATTATATGTCAACTATAATTGAACACATATATAGTCATGGGATGTGGAATATAGTGTGAGGATGGAGTCAGTGGAATTGTAATAGATATGTATGATATCAGGGGGTGGGTGGCAGGGGTGGGGGAGGGGGGAGTCACTTTGTAAGGGGTGAAAAAGATAACTATTGCATTGTTTTGTACATCTGTAACTACTACTACTAATAATAAAGTTTTTAAAAATTGCAAATGGAAAAAAAAAGAAAGATATTGTTTAGCAAGTAGAAAGTAATACATTTATAAAAAATTACACAAAGTTGAGTTTTGGGAAGATGGGCTAGGCACTAATAGTGAAGATCCATGAGAGGAACCAGGGAGTCACCAGCAATCTATTCCTTAAAATCACTGCTCAATTCTCCTTTTTTGGTCAAAACCCCATGAGGTCTCAAATATGGTGTTGCAACAGAAATAGAAAACTGTCCTAACCCATATTTAAAACCAAAGGGATATAAGCTCATCAGAATTAGAGCCATTACATGTCATTTTTTATCCAACCTCAAGGTCGACAACAGAGTTTGAAAAGATTCAGTTAAAGGGTATTCCTTGAAAAGTCAGCTTTTGGACATAAAAGAGATACTAGTAATTTATATAGCCCAAGTAATTAAAAGATAGCACTTGTTACCGGTCACTATAAATACTAGTTCAAAGTGGGTTCGTTAACTATGGATAATAAATGCATAAGATATTAAACAGAAAAACAATGGGATATTTGGGCTCTGTTCTCATTTTGATGTACACATTACTGGGCAATTCAACATTTCTGTGTGTGGCACCCAGAAAATGAGAAATAAATGGACACGTGATTATAGTTATTACAATTAACATCATGACTTTTATTACCACCTTAAAGGGCTTGGATTAGGCCTAGATAGGGACATTCTCTTTCCTATGAAATCTATAATCTGTTGAAAAACCAAGGAATTACCTGTGTTGGGTGCTCTGTAGCATTTGGCACCCTGTTTTCTTAGTACTCAAAATGTATTTGTTGAATTTCTGTTACTCTCATCAAATAGTAATCATCCCCCCACATTTTCAAGGTGTCTTATATCTTTTAACGCTCTTCAATATGTCCTATCCTTTACTCCTTACAACAAATAACTATTCGTATCAAACTGAAATCTTTGAGGGAGATAAAGTCTTGTTAATTGCTCTTTGCCTATCTTACCATTTGAACTCAAGATCATTTCATATTTGATATTGATATTTTCCTTAAATGAATCACATTGTGGCTTTCTTAACAATTTCTTTGTTATGATGTCAGTCCTCAATAGGTTGTGCCATTTGGGCAATTACTAAAAGAATAAAATAGTGAAAGTCAGAGACAGTCTTCACATTTACCCAGGGAGATTTAACTGATGCAGACATATTCAATTTTTATTTTGTGGTAATCTACTATGGAAATGGTTTTGCACAAATGTTGACTTTTCCTTAAAGCCACAAGCCTGAAAAACTTCATTTTGTTCATTGGTGAGTTATTTTCTAAAATCCTAGAAATGATAGATTGCTAAAGAAAAGCTTATTAAAAGGCAACTTACTTCTTTGAATTAAGGCATTAACACTGCTTTCTTTTGAGAGGAGATCAAAATGAACCCTAGAGATGGATATTTCGTTAGGATGACACCAAAGTCTTCATTATCCCCAAGAATAAATAAATCTTGGTGGTTGAATTGCTAGTCTGTGGCTGTTTTTGTGAAGTAATGAATTAGTGTACAGTCCGTTCGTGGTCCATGTATAATCTACCATTTTGCACTTCCTTTTTATCTTGATGACACGTTCTAGTTTTCTCTTCATATCTCTCTCTGTCTGGCAGAACATATGAAGAAGGGCTACCAATTTCCATCTGTAAGGAATTCTAGGATAGGAAATTGCCCCATCCTTATTCCAATCCCATCCTTATCCCAGGCCAGCCTGTATTAATCATTCCTATCTTTGAATTTTTCCAGCACTATGTTCTTCTATATGGAATTTATTTTACCTGACATTTTTTCCTTAATGGGCATGTGGTGTGATTCTTAGGAAAGTACCTGGAGAAGTACCTGGAGAAGAATAAGACTCTCTCATTTCCCTTTGTATCCCCTGTAGCACACAGAGTCTGGCACGTGGTAGACACTCAGCAAATGTTAATGACTTCTCATAGGACAGATGATGTCCCGGACATTCAGTTACAGCAACAACAAATTTCACTTCTGAATCCACTGGCAGTGGAAAGAACACACAGTCTAATTATTTGCTCTGTTGGCATCCAGCGCTGCACGATGCTTTTATCTCAGCTGGGAGCTCTAGAAAGATGGTAACGCTGCTTTGTTGTCTATTACTAGCTTAGATGAGTTTCAAAATGGAGTATCAGGAAATTGAACATAATTTTCAGATTTCTCCAGAGTCCAAAAACACTCTCAGTTTAAGTTTCATTATTTGGTTTAAAGTTAATTTTCAGGACATTGGACATTCCCGTGTTCAAATGTAAATATTCTTCAACACGTATCTGAAATCATGAAGAGAGTGTCCATTGATGGTAAAGAGACCTGTATTTTAGCCCTCTTTCTCATGTTGTAAAGGAGAACAGTGTATGTTAAATGACAGCTCTGGTTCTTGTGCATATATGAATGTGAGTGTGTTTTGGTCATAACAGCTGTCATAGCAGCTGCTGGCATTCAACAAATATTAGCTCTTTAGATGTATTATTTTATGTATTAATATCCTTATAAAGATAAGTAAAGGAAAGTTCAGAGATGTTAAATAAGTTACCCCAGGTAATACTGTATGTAAACAGTAGAGCTGACATTTGAATCTAGATTAATCTAGATTCCATAATCTGATTCCATAACCTGATTCCATAAAATCATTAAAAAGCACGGACCACTGAATTATTGTACATGTGATACATATCATATAACATATACACATATAATATAAATCATAGTTTGATTCCATAAAATAGTTTGAATTCTTTATCCTTCCTTGTTTCATTGTGCATTTAGCTTATGAAAAACCCCTTCCTTTATAGAGAAATCAATCTAGTAAGAAACTTCTGAACATAAGGTGACATGGGTAGTAGTCAGGTGGCTTTTTTAGTTTTCAGACTTGATTACTTTGTCAGCATCAGTTCATTCATCTTAGTACCTGGTGTTTCTCCAGTGAGAAAGTGCCACGTTTGTTTAGGAGACATAAGCAGACAATGAAGAGAATAAAAGTAGCATACTGCGGTGCTAAAGGAGAGCCGTGTGTTGGAAGGAAACAGAACAAAACAGAACCAAACTAAAAAGAACAATGGCTGAAGGGCTAAAGAAAGAACTGGATAGGCATACCTCCAAGATTCTGCAGGTTCAGTTCAAAAGTTCAAACCACTGCAATAAAGCGAGTTGTACTCTTTTTGCTCGTGAAGGGTTTTGCCTTCAATTTATAAAATATACAACATATGTGAAGCGTAACAAAGCGAAGTGCAGTAAAACGAGGTATGCGTCTACTCGTGTAAACGTCCCCGCAGACTCATCACTGCTCCGAAGGCCCTGGGCCCATTTCCATTTTCCCTTTCCTCCTTCCTGTCCCCTTTCCATGGACTCTGAGCAGCAGACACAGGAACAAACCACCAAATGTTCCTGGAACCTGGGCCAGATCTTAGTTCACCCAGGATTCCACAGCAGTACGCCATCGCTTCTCTCCAAATACCATGATTATCACTTTACACAATTTTCTAATTTGTCCTTCTTATTGATCACCACAGAAATTGTTTCTGTCCCAATTAGCCATTTTTTTCTCTTTCATTTATTCTTTGGTTCAGGTTTCTACTAACTCATGTCATTTGCATAACTGCTCAACCTGTTTCCAGGGAAACAGTTGTGCTTTCTGCATAAATATAAGATTGTGTCCTAAGTCCCCTTTGTCACGTTTTGTCACAAAGAAATAATTTAGGTAGTTGTTTGTTTTTAAAAGTATCTTTGAAACATTTCTCTCATGGAAATCATGTACAAAATTATTTTTCTGGGCCAATCCCATTTTTTTTCCCCCCTGTAAATAGTACTCTATAGAGAAAGGAGACTAGTTGGCTTAAGAGGGTTTGTTTGGAACAGGGAGAGTCAAAAGAAGGAAACTTGTGAGGTTGGGTTTTGGGTTTTGTCTCTAGCCCATGATGTGTAATAAATTTAGAGCATGACCTCACCCTTAAGCAGGGGATTTGGGAAATTATTTACCAAGGTCAGATTTTGCCGTGTGAACAAAAATGACAATTTTGAAAGCTATATCCCTTTATTTGGAGCATTGGAGTTCCTTGGTGAGCAAGGCTTTCCCCTGTGTTTATTGCAAAGTGCTGGATTCTCACATGAAAGAAACTAATGTGCAAAGAATTGTCAACATATAAATGAACATCAATGGAATATTAGGGGAACTGCACACCAAGGACAAAGGGCTCTTCCTTTAAACAGAAACTGTGTACTCAGACTATGTTTTAATGAATAGACACTACATCCAAAGAGCACTTTAATGTTATTCTAGGTCTAATTATTATTGATACAAGCCATAAATTCTCACCTCATCATACTGCAGGGAATTTAAACTTTAATAATCATTTCAAACTAACTACGTGTATGTTCTAAGAATGCCTGTGTATCAAGCTTCAGATTGTCTGTTCAGAAATTGCTCAGTGAAGTATCAAGCCAACAAGTATTTATTATAGCCATACTAAAGTTCCAAATATGAGAGCAAGATTTCATGTTGGAAATAATTCAGGAGGGATGTAAGACAGTATCTTGTTAAAGGCTGAATTGCTCATGTCTACGGGGGTTCAAAGTGAAGGGAACTATTAAGGAAGGCTGGGATGGTCAGGAGAGGAAGCATCAAGGAGACGGAGGGATGTGGAGGCAACTGAAGGAAATCCAGGTAGAAGCTGAATCTGAGAAGCATAAACGTGAATCAAATAGCACCGTCTGTCCCACCCATCAGGGAAGAGACAGGTCCCTCGAGCTGCACTGGCCTCTCTGTGGTGTTCCCCAGGTGCCCCATGCTCAGCATGATCTTATGATGGTTTGGAGTGTTAAGCCATGGCACGCTGAACCCCCAAAACTGACAACTTCAAGTGAATTCGCAGCAGATTTTGCTGAGGGATGTGTCATTCCAATGGTTGACCTAGAAGACACAATCAAAGGAGTTGCACTGATGATTTCAAATGTGTGGAAAGCAGAGCCTGATGTAAACTTGATGTAAAGGACCCCTGGCCCCTTGTTGCGCCCCGCCCCCCCCCCCCCCCGTGAGTGGTATCTTAAAGGGACAAGCTAAATGGGTTGTTTTTTGGAAGGACCATGTTTATGGCCCATACATCTTCATGAGATCACGTGCTTCTACAGACCTTTCCCCCTCAGAATAAATTCCATTTTAGAAATCTTCTAGGACCCATCTGTGGAAGATACTGAGGGTATGGAGGCCTGAATAGCATGGGAAAGGCCTGCACTCTCTGTTTCTCCCTCTTATCAAATACTTGGCAATAAGGGGTTAATGAGTCCTAGGTATAAAATGTTTGGTTTATAAAGCTTTTGATACCAGACCTTAGCCTAGGCCCTAGAGAACCCCAAAAGGAAGTTAAAAATACAGCTAACATTTTCTTTAAAAAAGTTAAAGAATCATCTTTTGGATGAGAGCAAGCAGGTTTTCTTTAATATTTGACTTCCTCCCCTTCTCTTTTTGGCAGCCTTCAGATGCACAAATCTCATTGAAGTCACTCCAGGCTGAAAGCATTTGTGATAAAATACCAGAAAGCTAAAAATAAGTCTTCTACCCTTTCTCTGGAGGTTATTGAATATTTCTCTTAACCTTTCTGGTCAGGTGGCCTTTTAGCAAGAGATGGATGTTCATGGTTGCTGGGGGCAAATGCAGTGGGAGATCATTAAATAATTCAAAAATAGCTGCACTCACAACCACCCCTCATCACTAAGCAGTCTGGTTGGTTTCAGAACTTAAAGGTTTTAGAAAATGGTGATACAGCCCAAACTCCAAGGCCAGTAAACCTACACTAATTAGTAGCTATTGTAGTTGATGGCTTAAAAGCCATCCATCCCCTTTGGCACCATCTACATGGATTTCTTTTGGGCAAACACCTCACCCCACTCTCAGTCCATGTGGTTTGAGTGGGGCAGCCGATTCCCTGGATCAAAGAGGAAGGGAAGGAATGTGACTTAGGCTTGGAAAATTGGAGATGTGTGGCTGGCGTTTTTGTTCTAACCACTGGGGAGAGACTCTCTCTTCCTGCACGTTGTTAAGCCAGTAGGTGTAAACCTGAAGGTGAAATTTGTCTGAAAGTGAAGCTAGGGCACAGTCATAAAGCAGAGTGAAATTTGGTCCTGACAGCAACTTTTCGGCATCTGGGTCCAGCTGTACCTGAAGCTTTTCAACTACTGAGCCAATAAATGCCCTCTTTACCTCTTAACCTGGGCTTCTGGTAATGAGTTCTGAATTGTATGTTCTTACTTATTCTCAGTCCTCATCTATTTCCAAGGGATTCTTTGCATCTGGCACCAAACTTGGTTATTTTGATTTGTTTTTTCCTTTGGATGAAACTGTCCTTTCAAAGTTGCATATTTTTATTTTGTTGATTTGAAAAGCCAAAATGAAACATTATTTTCTCTAAAATTAAAGTGAGCCAAGATACAAAGGCAGTTAATAGTCTATTTTTATCACTGGGGCCTATGGCCTAGACTTGCCACACAGTTACAGAGATTCCAAGAAGAGAGATGGCATTTACAAAGGATGGTAAGGGGTGAATTAATTCCACGGGGTACTGTCCACTAAACTCCTAATTGTCTGACTGTAATCAGGTTTCTGTGGCTTTTTCTTTCTTCCAGATGCTAGAAATGCTAGGAATAAGCCTGGATAATGCACACTATTGTTCCTACTGTAATTTTGCCAATTCACCCTTTCCATAGGGAATTTCAGCACAATATGGACCACAAGAAGTCCGTTGTGTTTTGTCTGCCCTCCTATCGGTGTCAATGGTCCTGATGACCATTGTGCTCAGAAAACAGTTGCTGAACCAAACTCGTTGACCTAACTTTGTAGTCACAGTGTACTTTTGTCCCAGGTGGTCACCTCTTTAGTGATTTCTCACTGAGCACCCTCTACAGTCAGGTTCTATGAAACACGTCCATGATACAAAAATGAGGAGGCATATTCTGGACTTCTCACTTTACATGGAAGACTGACAAATATTGAGTCAATCTCCTATTTTCCCCAACCCCACAGAAGTGTCAATAAAGGAAGATTTAAAAGGTGTTAACCCACAAGGGCAGGAGGACAGACAGGAAAGAAGGAATCAATGAGTAAAAAATGTGAATAATTTTTTTGGAATAAGGAAAGTGACAGAAGAGACGTTAAGTGTCCACACTTAGCAGAGTGGACAGAGCTATCACACAACTTCCAGCAGGGGCCACCAGTGAGATATGACTCAATCTGTCCTCCAAGGATGCAGTATTGTGAAAGACGTAGTTGAAGAACAGGGCTGGCAAGAAATGGAATTATTGAAACAATGGATTTAAAGCAGCTGAATCCCTTGGTCCCTTCCCACTCTGTGGAACCTCCGGTAAAGTCACAGAGTTTATTGTCTGGAAATGCTGGGAAGCTCCTGATTTGAAAATCCCATGTGGAAAAGGCATATGAGGGCAGGTCTATATTATTGAACTCAGGGACTTTATCCCCAGTTCCCAGCCTACCTCCAGGGCACTGACCATTATGTGCACACTTCCCAGCTGGGAGCATAAGGAACTCCCCTCTGGAGAAAGTCACTGACCCCAGAGCAAAGACCTGGTATCTGTTTCCATCCTAAAGGGATTCGGAAGTATAAGGGAATACCATACAGGAAGACAGGTAGGTACACACATACACGCTCCTGGAGGAAGGGCTTGATTCAGCCTCAGTAATTCATCAAATATTTCTTTAGAGTTGACAACAGCCCAGGCTGTGTGGAGTCAAGGTTACCTACAGGTAAGAGAGTTTCCAAGACTCACTAGGGAGAAAGATGTACTGCTTCTGAATTTAGAGAGCAAATGATGGAATTTAGTATCTGTCTCCCTGTATAGTCTCAAAAGTTTTAAACGTTGTTATCCTGGGTTTTTCACTTACATATAGTAAAGTTTTCATTGGGGAAGAAATGATGCTTAGGTTACATAACTCAAAGATAATTTAAGATTTATATACCTTTTCCTATCTCTAAAGCATTTTTATGCATTAAATTTTTCTTAATATGTTTTTAAATCACTGTCAGCTTCTTACATTTATGATCATCTGGTCATCTTCTTTTAAGATTTCTTTTTTTTTTCCTTTCGGTCCAGCACCCCACTCCTATTTCATTACTTGTAGCCTGATTGCTCCTTGAGATTAGAACTAGACTTTATCTGCTTCTATATACCCATACACAGAAATGCTAAAAATAAAAAAGCTTGTTATAATTTTTGTATGTCTATTTTTGAGCTTGTTATCATTTTTTTATATGTCTATTATCGAGTAGTCAAGATGCTAAAAAAATGCTTGTTAACATTTTTGTATGTCTCTTATTGAGCATCCAGGTCCCTAATCAGGAGCACAGTGTCAGCTCTTAGTGTGGTATATTAATCATGACTTCATTTTTCTGATTTTCTGATCTTTGACATCTTGAGGCCTTGCTGATTCTGGTCAACACTGCAGCTCCCAGGGCTAGCCAGTTTCTAGAGGTGGTAAAGGACTGGACTGAGGGTGCAACTTTCATATGCAAATCAACCAGTCCAAACCCCAGACCTGCACCACCTCCTCTATCTGGCTGTCACAGAGCTCTTACACTGGGCCCAAATCCCTTGTCTTAATCATCCCGGCGTCAGGTACCAGACAACTCCGAAATCTGCTTACCCTCCCTTGCCTGGCTTTTTCCATGAGACCACAATGAGGATCTTGCCCCTGTTTCTCCCTCACTCTGTTTCCCTCCTGACTCACCCTGGTGCTTCCCCTTGTGGCCCTACATGGCATGCCATTCCCCCTACTGTAGGGAACTGTGGGTAAGAACTTCTTCCTTCATGACCATCATTTCTGTGACTGTGCATCTTACCAAACCTGATTAAAGCAAAATCCAGGTATATTTTAAAACACTTGGCCTGCTCCATGCCCAAGATTTGGCTGGTAAGACGACAATAAGCCCAAATGATTTCAGAGTTTTCCCTTACACAGAGCTCAAAAGGAAGATCAGCTTGGTGTCAGCTCCCAATGTCCCTGCTCCCACACAACACCACCTAACTAGAGGGACCAGATGACATATGACACAGGTGGTGAGTCACTCTATAGTTGAGAAGTCAATTCCACAGTGTAGCTGAGTGGTTTTATAGTCTACAGCTGTGCCCAGAGAAGGATGCAGTGGAAAATTCCATGCCTCAGTGGAACCAATGAGGTGGATAGGAAACAGCCTTACAGCAGCCTTCTGCAGGATGGAGACCCTCCGGCAAGAGAGCTCAGCTCTCCCCTTTCCCATGTTCCAGGAAGGACCCCAGGGAGCCTTCTGCCAGACATGGTCCAGACTGCAATTGATTAAGCCTTGTCTGCAAGGTCTGTGTGGAGACATACAAGGTCACCGAGTGCTCCATTTACACTTCTTAAGGTCTTCTGGGGATTTCTAGCACTGTGATACTTTAAGGAAAGCTGTAGTTTTATCTGTACCCAGCTGAACTCATCAGATGTACTGTGTGTTTATCGAATGTATTTCCGAATATATTTACCTCCTAGATTACTACATTGTGGATCTATATTGAGAGCTGTTATAAATACTACCTTCTAGTTCTAGCCATTTCTTAAACTAATAGTTTCAACTTTTATTCTTTTCATGTGATTTTAATGTGATAAGGAGAACACTAATTCAGTATCACATAGCACTTTATTTTCAAAGTGAAGACCCTCCTTCCTCCTTTCTTTGTCTTCTTTATCTTTCCCTCCCTCTTTCATTTTTGCCTTTACTGGGAAAGGTGGTGTAGTCCCCTGTTCATCTGTGGATGGAGGGGCTTGGTAATGTGATTTAATTTACATTAGAGAGTGAGTGAGAGTCAGGGTGCGGGTGAACATTCATCCTAGATTTCTTGATTGGCTCTTTGATTATTAATTGTTCTTTGCATTTGTCTCTTGAGTTTAATCAGATCAGGAAATTAATATGGATGGACCTGGAGAGTGTTATGCTAAGTGAAATAAGTCAGATTGAGAAAGACTAAAACCCTATGATCTTGCTTATATATGGAATCTAAAGAACAGAATAAATGAACAAACAAAACAGAAATAGACTTATAAATACAGAGAACAAACTGATGGTTGCTGGAAGGGAGGAGGGTTAAGGGGATGAGTGAGAAAGGTGAAGTGTTTAGGAAGTACAAATTGGTAGTTACAAAATAGTCATGAAATACAATATAGGAAATATAGTCAATTATATTGTAAAAACAATGTATAGTGTCAGGTGGGTACTAGACTTATTGGGGGATCACTTTATAAATTATATAAATGGCTAACCACTGCACTGTAGATCTGAAGCTAATATAAAATAATATTGAATGTCAACTATAATTTAAAAGAAATATATAGTCATAGAATGTAAAGTACAACACAGGGAATATAATCAATGGTATTGTAGTAGCTATGTGCAGTGTCAGATAGGTAATAGGAAAAAAAGAAATTTAAGTAGCACAGCATGCTGTCATACATACTTAAAATAGTCTTAGTAAAATTACACTTTAAAATCTATTTATCCCCTAAGGATTATCAAGGTAAGCACAGCAGATTTTTCACTGTTTGGTATCAAAGTCACTGAAAATCACAGAGCAAAACTATCTTGACCAAAATCACCCTGATAATGATTATGGAATAAGACATGAACAAAGGCCCAGGACATTGTTACTTAATTATAATGATCTTCAATCTCATACATGTTCTCTATGGCACCATTATGGCCTGAATTGTGTTCGCTCCAAATTCACATTTTGAAGGCCTAACCCCCAATACTTCAGAATGTGACTGTATTGAGGGATAGGGCCTTTGAAACAGTGATGAAGTTTAAATGAGGCTTTAGGGTAGGCCCTGATCCATTCCTCTTTATAGAAAGAGGAGATTAAGACACACAGAGGCCAGGAATGGGCACACACAGAGAAAAGGCCACATGAGGACACAGCAAGAAGACAGCTATCTACAAGCCGCAAAGAGAGGCCCCAGGAGAAACCAAACCTTCCAATACTTTGATCTTGGACCTCCAGCCTGTAGAACTGTAAGAATATTAATTTAGTTGTTTAAGCCACCCTGTGTATGGTATTTTGTTCTGACAGCCCTAGCATAAAATTAGTACAGGCACAAAACAGAAGCTGAGGAATTTACTAATTAAACCAGGATCTATCATTTTCTTAGTCAAAACCAGCCTCTGTTTAGGACCTGTTCTTAACAGAAACCACAAACTGTCTACTAAACTAATCCTATGAAAGGTGAATGGATATGACTTTATATCAGTGATGAGTTTCAAAATACCTGCCAAGGTACATTAGCTTGGAGTAATACCCTGTTACTTAACATGTTGTCAATCTAGTCCCCAGCCACCTATCTACACAGGGAGATAGAAGGGTACATTCCTCTAGCTATACACCAAGGTGAAATTCTGATGGCGATAGGAAAAAATTAAAACGCATCATGAATGCAAGCCCTTTCTGGAAGATGCCTCTTGCCACCAAGATAACTAGAGAACACATGTTTATTTAATAATGAGGAAAAAAAGACAAGCATTCTTTAATTTGGTTTTCACAAAAAATGTGAACATCATGGAAACAATAGTCTTGACAAACTTTTTGAGAAGAAGTGGGCATATTTTTTATCCCCTGTATTCATCCCTCTTAGTCAAGTCAACATGGCACCTTCTCTCCCATCTTCTTTTCTGAACAGTGAGTGTCCCCCATTGTCCTCAGTGGCTCGTTCCCCAGACGTGACCTCCTGTTGGGATGTTCTGATAACGTTTTCCTGTCCTGGCTTGCCAAGTTCCCTGCCTAGTATAAATGTTGCCCATTCCCAGCCTGCCCTGCTGTGCCCTGGGCTTGTTCCCATGCTTGCTTCCCAGCTCTGCCCACAGAGTGGTCACCTGTTTGGCAGTCTCCAGGTGTCTCTCATCAAGCCCTGAAGAGGCATCTTCTCATGACACTCAAAGCTGTGTAGAAAACAACATCTTTCTCAGCTTGGTAGTTTGTGAGGCCGTCTTTAGGTCAAGGTGAACTTCAAAAGCAATTTTGCCAAGAAGCTAGAGAGCCGTTGCTTGACTCACCTTGGGAACTTCTGATTCCCCCAGCTTACCAAAGTGACAGGTCAGGAATGAACTGATTTTGTTTGGCTGACTCTCATGGCTTCTTGGCTGGAGACTTTGTTTTTTTTTAATGAGGGCAGTGTCACTGGCCCTCATATGTGGGACCCAAACCGGGGCCACTGGCTTCCCAAGCCAGCGCTTAACCACCGCACCACTCGGCTGGCCCTTGGCTGGAGACTTTTTACATTTCTACCAAGTTGTGGAGAATGTGCTATCTGTAATAGAATTGCAAATTATCAATAAGCAATTGATTGGGTTATCTTTCATAAAAGTGGCCAGTTCAGCTGCTCGTGGTGAACGTTCTTCTCGCATTTCTAAATCTTTTTTTTTTTTTTTTTTTCCATATGTGGGAACCGAACCGGGGCCGCTAGCTTCCCAGGCCAGCGCTTAACCACCGTGCCACTCGGCCGGCTCGTCTTCTCGCATTTCTGGACGTTAAAGTCCCTCTTCATGTGCCTTCACCAGCTCTGTCCACCTGCTCACATCACCTTGGGGTCAGGGAGCTGATGTGAGCAGACAGAACGCTGCCCTGCTTTCAATGGCCCTGTATTCCTAGAGATAGAGGTGTTTCCTGAGGCTCTTTGAAACCTGCCTAATGTGTGCCACGGGACAAAGTGTGTCTGACACTGAATTTCCTCATCAGTAAACTGAGAGTAATAATACAGTTCTCATAAAGTGGTTGCAAACATTAAATGTGTGTGTATATATAAAATATATACCAGGGTCCCCCAAAAATGTGTGCAAATGGACACTTTGGTCAACGTTGTTCAAGCAGTAGTTTGCCATAATCAGAAGTGTCTGGTTGCTGATGGGAACCACTTTGAGCACCTCTTGTAATTGCAGAAGTCAAATGTGACTTGTATTCATCTTTTGTTATTGATATATATATTGAGTATTACAATTTTAATAGTTTTCCTTTTTTAAAATGTGTATAGATTTTTTTGGCATCCTTTGTGTGTGTGTGTGTGTGTGTGTGTGTGTGTGTATCATATATGTTACATGTATACATATGTTATATATAATATAAAATATATATGTATACCCTGTACATATAATGATGTATAAATTCCCCCTGATACAGAGTCTGTTTGATTTTTTTTTCCAGTCATTTACTTTTGCTGCCATGTAATTTTCCAATATTCTGTTCCTATCAAGGGCACTTTTTTCCTTCATAGGTTCCTTTTTATTAGTTAACTATATTACTGACATTCTACTCACTTTGCCCACTTCTGGATTCAGCTTATTTTTCTCAATGTCACCTAGGAAGAATGCAGTGGATTCATTTCCCATATGATGCTATATCCATAACCTTACCTCAAAATCATTTTTTTTTGTTAGTTCTTGCCAAACTTTTCACCACATCAGCAATATTTTCATTGATTGTCCATATTTTTTTTTTTTTTGAGGGCAGTGTCACTGGCCCTCACATGTGGGACCTGAACCAGGGCCGCTGGTGTCCCAAGCCAGCTCCCAACCACCGCGCCACTCGGCCGGCCCAAAGAGCTAATTTTATTGTACTTTTTTGAGGGCAGTGTCACTGGCCCTCATATGTAGGATCTGAACTGGGGCCGCTAGCGTCCCAAGCCAGCTGCTAACCACCGCGCCACTCGGCCCACCCGATTGTCCATATTTTTTAATTATATTTTTTCAGCTGCAGTTGACAGTCAATATTTTTATATTAATTTCAGGGGTACAATATAGTGGTTAGACATTTATAAAATTCATGCAGTCATTGCCCTGACTAGCCTAGGACCCACCTGGCACTGTGCATAATAGTTCCAACATTATTAACTATATTCCGTATGCTGCATTTTATATCCCCATGACTATTTTGTAACTCCTAATTTGTATTTCTTAATCCCTTCCCCTTTTTCACCCGTCTCCCCAAATAAGAACATATTTTTATTGTTTGCACCTATGGGGTGATATTCAAAGTACAGTAAAACCTTGGATTGTGAGTAATTTGGTTTGTGAGTGTTCCACAAGATGAGCAAACATTTCTAATACATTTTAACATGGTAAACGAGTGATGTCTTGAAATGTGAGTAGTTTGTTTCTGGAATGAATCATACTCACAGACCAAGGGATTACCGTGTTTTACACTGGCCTTGCACAGACACTGAGCACTAGCCTTCTCCAAGGTTCGGCTGTTAGACTGGGCTGTGGGCCTGGACAAGGCTCCCTAGGTTGCAGCTATTCAAAACCTCTATAGAAGCATTTCAGGATGTTCACAGCTTCAGTAGCTGTATTCATATCAACGGCACTTTTGATTAACACTTTTTCAGAAGTCTCAGAAATAGGTCAGCAGAAACTATAGTGTGTTTCACTTGCATTTTTGTCCATCCCCCAACATCCTTTGCAGCCATGTCCTCATGGCAGGTGTACCATTTCAGTAGTACAAGAACTGCATGTGAAAAACTGAGTAGTGCAAAAGGTGTTATACTGTCCCTTCTTCCCCAAAGAGATCTGACACCATTATACAATTTCTCCTCTTCATTAGGGTTTTCATTCATGCAGTTTTTTTTATTTTTCTCTTATTGACTTTATATAGGGAAGATTTACCAAGATGTAATGGTTCCACTTATAATTTGTAGGAAATGTTCCCTTTACCCTTTATTTCTCTGAGGTATTGGAATATTTATGGGGTATCTGGCAGTATTTCAAAGCACTCACTACTAGTTGCTAATGCTTTTAAATGAGGCATAGGTCAACATTGCATCTCTGAAGAAATTGCAGGTCTGGGGGAATTAGAGTTATCAATGCATTGCTTATATACAAGTTCACTACTATTTTGAGAGCATCTATATCTCTCATAAAGAACATGATATTGACCAAAGTTGAAATAAATATCTTTTTAAATATCTTTCTCCCCCTTGCCAAGACCATGCTTTCCTCCACTTTTCATTTCCAACTCCCTCCAGAGAGAAGCACTATCAGGTAATGATTAAGAGGGTAGGCTGAAGCCACACCCCCTGGTTAAAACCCACCTTTTCCATTCATGAACTGGCGACCTTGGACAGGTTATCTGACTCATACTGTGCTTCTGTTTCTTCATGTGTAAAAAGAGAATGACAGTGGTTTTCAGAATTAAGTGGAGTTTATACAAGTATGTAACTCATTACTATGGTACCTGGATGATGGTAAATGCTCAGGAAATTTTAGCAATGGATTTTAGCTATCCTGGAGCAGAATAAGGGGGGAAAAAAGCTAGAAGAAATCCATAGTGTGTCTATTTCTTTAGCTTTGATTACAATATGGGTCTTCAAAAAACCATTATTTTTTTTAAAATTAAATTAAATTTAATTTAATTTAATTTTATTTTATTAGCTTCAGGTGTACAACACAATGCAATAGTCATACTCCTCACCCCCAAAATGAAAACCCCCCTCCCCCAGTTCACCCCCCCACCCCCCCACACATCATACACATCCATCACAACTCCCCTGACTCCCCTCCACAGTATACTCCACGTCCCGTGACCATCCACATATTCAGTTGCAGTTGGCATACAATACCATACAACACCAGCTTCAGGTGTACAGTGCAGTGATCAAGCCTCTACTCCATCCATGAAGTGGTCTCCCCAACAAGACATGTGACCATCTGACACGCCACAAAATTCTTACATTATTATATTTCCCGAACTGTGTTTCACATCCCTGTGGCAACACTGCAGTTGTCCATCTATGCTGTCTAATCCCTTCCTCCTCCCCCCATCCCCACCCCACTCCCAACTAGCAACCCTCAGTTTTTCTTCTACGAGTCTGTTTACTTTGATCGTTCACTCAGCTCTTCAGACTCCACACACAAGTGAGATCACATGGTACCTGTCCTTCTCCGACTGACTTACTTCTCGCAACATAATAGTCTCTTCACAACATTATCAATTACATTCCCAGAACTGCCCCCATATCCCTGCGGCAACATTGTAGTCCCACCTACAGTGTCCAAAACCTTGCCCCTCTCCCTCTTCCCCACTCCCTCCCAGCCAGCAACCATCAGTTTTTCCTTTATATCTGCTTGATATGACTTCAGTCTTCTTAAATTGTCTCTCTGGGTTAGCTTGTTTACCCCTTTCTTCTGTTTAAAAAGTCCTTTTAACATTTCTTGCAATGCTGGCTTGGTGGTAATGAATTCCTTATTCTTTTCTGAGATGCTTATTCTTTTCTGAGAAGCTCTTTATTTCTCCTTCAATTTTAAGTGATAGCCGTGCTGGGTAGAGCAATCTTGGTTGTAGGCCTTTATTTTGTGTCACTTTGAGTATCTCCTGCCACTCCCTTCTGGCCTGCAGAGTTTCTGTAGACAAGTCAGCTGTTAGTCTAACAGGAGTTTCTTTGTATGTAACCTGCTGTCTTTCTCTTGTAGCCTCTAGGATTCTGTCTCTGTCTTTAACCTTTGCCATTTTGACTATGATGTGTCTTGGTGTGGACCTGTTTGGGTTCAGCTTGTTTGGAACCCTCTGCACTTCCTGGGCATGTATGTTGATTTCCTTCACCAGGGTAAGGAAGTTTTCAGTCATTATTTTTTCAAATACCTTTACAACCCCTTGCTTCTTCTCTTCTCCTTCTGGTATCCCTATGAGTCGAAGGTGGTTGCGCTTCACCTTGTCCCATAGGCCTCTTAAACTATTTTCATTGTTTTTTATTCTTTGGTCTTTTTGCTGTGCCAACTGGGTGAGTTCTGCTATTTTATCTTCCAAATCGCTGATCCTCTCCTCTGCTTCATCTACTCTACTGGTGATTCCTTTGAGTGTGTTCTTCATTTCAGTTATTGTATTCTTTAGTTCTAACAGGTTGTTTTTTATGGTTTCCCTATCCTTCTTTATGTCCTCGCTAAGTTCCTTAAACATTTTTATCATCAGTGTTCTAAACTGTGTCTCTGAAAGGTTGGATCCCTCTGTTTCATTTGGTTCCATTTCTGGAGGTTTCTTCTGATCTTTTACTTGTGACATGTTTCTTTGTTTCCCCATTGTGGCTGTTGCTCTGGGATTGCTTTGATGTATTAGATAGATCACCAGGAGAGCCCTGGTTGGATGATGCAGGCACACAGCTCACCGCCCAACACTCCCAGGAAAACTCCTAGTCTCAGCCTGTCCCAATCAGCCGCTCGCAGATCAGGCCAAGCAGCCCGACAACCAATCACCAGCCTGGCAACTCTGCAAGCAAGCGCGGAGAGCAGGGACCCAAGGCGGCTCTCGCACTCCCAGGTCTCAGTGAGCAGCCGTTGGAGCCGGAGGGCACCCGCCCTGCGTTTCCCTGGCAACGCAGTATAAGCCGGGCGGAGGGTGGGGATCCAAGGCCACAGGCGCACGCGCACGCACACGCACTTCTGCGCCAATTCCACCAGACCAATTAGGTCTCGGACCTGATCCTTCGTGGGAGGGCCCAAGCCCGACAAAATGGCGTCCTCCCAACACACTCGCGTGCAGGCTCCACACCATGGGAACAACAGTCCAAAAACCTCCAGGCTTTGCACCAAAGGTGCTCAGCCCAGTCCGTCCCCGCAGGCTCTCAGGTCCGGCTCACACAGCTACTCCCTCCACCAGGAACCAGGTAAGTGCTCACCGGCGAACAAGCCTGGGCGCCGGCCCCACTGATTCTCCAGCCGCTCTTAGCCTCACCGAGCTGAGCAAAGAGAGTCCTCACTAATTTACTGCCGGCTATCTTAGAACTTCTCTTCCCGGCAAAGGAGCTCTGGGCTGGTGAGCTTGGGGTGCGGCCGGAGGGTCTCTCCCACAACCGGAGAAGCCTCTCCACAGCTGGGACCTCCCTCACGGGGCTCGCCCTCTCTCGTCTCCGCCCGTCCTACCAGACCCGATGCGGCTTCCTCTTTAAGTTCTTCGTTTAGTGGTTCTGTTCCTCCAGTGTTCCGGGGACCTCCAGCGTTGAATGCTGTATAATTTGCTTGTAATTTTGGTGTGATCCTGGGAGGCAGTTAGCACAGCGTCTGTCGCACCATTTTACCGGAAGTAAAAAACCATTAGATTAACAAATAGTATTTAATTAGCATATATAATATATGGATAGAACCCTGAAGCTCACAGTAAACTTTATTGTCTCTGGTCAAAGTACTGATCTACCCACTGACTTAATGAAGTGAATACTGTGTCAGCTTCTTTATCAGCTTCATCCCACTGTTGGCTGCAATGACAAAACTCATGAGTTGCTGTCAAGTCTTCTTTGTAATTATTGATCTATTTTGCAGATGTTGTTTTTAGAAAACATGATCATTGTTCAGTTGGTTTCTGATTTTTCATGAATGTGGACTAACTGGGTGTGTAGGTATTCCAAGCCCTGGAAAGAGTTTTCCCAGTGATCCTCCTGCTTACTTAACAAACTCTGATTGAATGTCTACTAAATAATGAGTTAGGATCATGGAATACAGAGTTAAATCAGATACAGTCCTTATACATAAGGAGTTTTCAGTCTAGTGGAGAGAGAAAGATACACAATGATCTCCATAGCTCAGCATTGTAAATGTTATAATAGAAGTAGAAGGAGGGACACAGCTAAGTCAAGTCCCAATACATAATACAGATCATTCCTTAAGCTTCATTTAACTATAGCGGACTTACATCGGAAATGGGAACATTAAAGCTTAACAACACTCTACTGGCAACTTCACACAGCTAATTAGCATTTAAGCCCTTTGGAAAATCCAAAACCCCTGATGCAAAACTATGCAAAGTAGGACACACTGTATTTCAGTCCATAAAGGAAACATTTATTTTCTTCTCTTTCTACCACAAATGGAAATATTGCATAAGGTTAATTATTTGTTTCACTGATCCCCAGAAGTTCCTTACCAGCCAGGTTTGTCTGAAGATTCTATCTTATTTCCTGCCACAACAAGGTAATGGGCAAACAATTCAGTTTCACCTTAGCATCCAGGAAGTCTTGCAATAATTGTCTACACAATACCTCTAAATAGATTTCAGTTTGGGTGTTCTTGTTTCTAAGGCAATCAAGTACCTTAATTGAAAAGCATCAGTGAGTGTCTTTAAGTGGATCTTAGATGTGATGTGATTACTTGAGGAGCAAGAGAAGAGAATTAGACCATTGGGCTCACCTAAAGACATGAAGGTCCTAAGGAAAAAAGGAAGAAGGCTGCAACAATTACGTGTTGAGTGCACAGTGTTACTAATTGTAAATATTAAATCAGGATCTCACTTTGTTTGATTTTTAATAGTAATGAACTTAGAGTGTGAGTAGGGAGAAGGAAACAGAAGTCAGACGTTCAGCTAACCACTTAACCACAAGTGTCCTGCAGCTCTTTATGAAGTGATCACCATGACAATTCTAAGTTCTGTCACAGTACAAAGTTATTACTGTATTATTGATTATATTCCCTATATGGTACATTACATCCTCATGACTTTCTTATTTTATAACTGGAAATATGTACCTCTTAATTGCCTTCACCTTTTCACCCATCCCTCTATCCCCTCTCCCCTCTGGCAACCAATAATTTGTTCTCTTTATCTATGAGTCTATCTCTGTTTTGTTTTGCTTGCTCATTTCTTTTGTCCTTCAGATTCTACAAATAAGTGAAATAATACGGTATTTTTATTTTTTGCCTGACTTATTTTACTTAGCATAATACCCTTTACGTTCTCCCACTCAGTAGGTTGCCTTTTCATTTTGTTCATGATTACCTTCACTGTGCAAAAGCTTTTTAGTTTGATGTAAACCTGTTTATTTATTTTTTATTTTGTTTCCGTTGGCCAGGGAGACATATCCAAAAAATACATTGCTAAGGCTGATGTCAAAAGTTTTTACTGTGTATGTTTTCTTCTAGGAGTTTTATAGTTTCAGGTTTTATATTTTAGTCTTGAATTCATTTTAATTTGGTTTTGTGTATGGTGTAAGAAATTGGTTTAGTTTTTGTTTTTTGTTTTGTTTTGCATGTACCTGTCCAGGTTTCCGAACGCCATTTATTGAAGATTGAAGAGACTGTCTTGCCTCCTTTATGTAGATTAATTGACCAAATAAGCATGGGTTTATTTCTGGATCCTCTTTAGGGTTCCATGATCCATGTTGTTTTGATTATGATAGCTTTGTAGTATAGTTTGAAATCAAGGAACATGGTACCTTCAATTTTGTTCTTCTTTCTCAAGATGGCTTTGTTTATTTGGGGTCTTATGTGGTTCCGTATAAATTTTAGGATTATGTGTTCTAGTTCTGTGAAAAATGCCATAATATTTTGATAAGGATGGCATTGAATCTGTAGACTACTTTGGATAATATGGACATTTTAATGATACTAAATATTCCAGTGCATGAGCACAGAGTATCTTTCCATTTATTTGTGTCATCTCCAATTTATTTAATCAATGTTCTTATAGTTTTCAGAGTACACATCTTTTACCTCCTTGGTTAAATTTATTTTTAGGTATTTATTTTCTTTGATGCAATTATAAATTGGATTAGGTTTTTTTTAATTTCTCTTTTTAATAGTTAGTTATTGGTATATAGAAATGTAACGGATTTCTGAATATTTATTTTGTGTCCTGTAACTTTAATGAATTGATTTTTTAGTTCTAATAGTTCTTTTGGTGAAGTCTTTATTATTTTCTATATATTGTAAATAATGTCATTTGCAAATAATGACAGTTTTAATTTTTTCCTTCTAATTTGGATGCTCTTTATTTCTTTTTCTTGTCTGGTTGCCTTGCTATGGTTAGGATTTCCAATATTAGGTTGAATGATAATGTTGAGAGTGAACATCCTTGTTATTTTCCTGATCTTGAGGAAAAGATTTCTGCTTTTGACCATTGAGTATGAATGTGAATTTCTCATACATGACCTTCATTATGTTGAGATACGTTCCCCCTATACCCACTTTGTCAAGACTTTTTATCACAAATGGATGTTGAATTTTATCAAATGCTTTTTCTGCACCTGTTGAGATGATCATATGATTTTTATTCTTTGTTTTCTTAATGTATGTCACGTTAATTGATTTGTACACATTGCAGCATCCTTGCATTCCTAGAATAAATCACACTTGATTGTTACGTCTGATACTTTTAGTGTATTGTTGAATATTTTTTTCTAATATTTTGTTGAGAACTTTTGCATTTATGTTCATCCGGATACGTGACTATACTTTTCTTTCTTGTAGTTCCTTGGTCTGATTTTGTTATCAGGATAATGCTGGCCTCATTGAATGAGTTTGGAAGCATTTCTTCCTCTTCAATTTTTTGGAATAGGTATTAATTGAGTACAATTCAGTGTGAATTCTTTAAATATTTGGTAGAATTCATCTGTGAAGTGTCTGTTCCTGAACTTTTGTTTGTTGGGATTTTTTTCATTACTGATTCAAGTTTATTACTAGTACTCAGTGTGTTCAGATATATATACATATACCTATGTATATTTATGTATGTATATATGTATTAGGTCTATGTTCTGTCTCGATGATTTATCCATTAGTGTAAGTGGAATGTTAAAGTCTCCTACTATTATTGTTTGGCTGTCAATCTCCCCATTACATCTGTTAAAATTTGCTTGACATATTTACATGCTCCTACGTTTGGTGCATAGATGATTACAAGTGTTATATCCTAATGTTGAATCAATTCCTTTATCATTATGCAATGCCTTTCTTTCTCTTTTTACAGTCTTTGTTTTAAAGTCTACTTTGTTTTGGTGTAAGTACTGCTACCTTAGCTTTCTTTTAGTTGTTATTTGTGTGAAATATCTTTTTTTAATCTTTCACTTTCAGTCTGTGTGTGTCCTTAGATCTGAAGTGAGTCTCTTGTAGGTAGCATATGTATGTTTTTTGTGTTTTTTTTGTCCATTCAGGTACTCCAAATCTTTGGATTGGAACATTTAGTTCATTTACATTTAAATTAATTATAGATACGTATGTTCTTATTGCCATTTTAAAACTTGTTTCTGGTTGATTTTGTAGCTCTCTCCTGTTCCTTTCTTTTTCCCTTGCTTTCTTCCCTTGTGAATTGGTGACTTTGTTCAGTGTTATGTTTGAATCTCTTTTTCATTTTTTTTTTGCATGTCTATTATGCATTTTTGGCTTGTGGTTAGCATGAACTTCATCTATAATACAATAATCTATGTATATGTCAGTCTATTTCAAGTTGGTGATCACTTAAGTTCAAAAACATTCTAAAAGCATTTTTACTCCCCTCCACTTTTTATGTTTTTGATGCCAAATTTTACATGTGTGTGCGTGTTTGTATGTATGTGTATCTCTTAATTACTTATTACAGATGATTTTACTACTTTTGTCTTTTAAACATCATACTAGCTTTATGAATGGTTGATCCACTGCCTTTACTGTATGTGGGTCATTATTAATGATTTTTTTTTTTAAAGATTTTATTGGGGAATTGGGGGAGGAGAACAGAGTTGGGGAATCGGGGAAGGAGAACAGACAAGTTGCTGTCCTTTCATTCTTCAGTCTAGTTGCAGAGGATGTTGCTTCACGGGCCCATGTTGGTATCGTCATTGTGCTCTTCCCAGATGAGGCAGATCAGTCGCGGCCTCTGGATATCGCTCACTGCCGCTATTGGCAGCTTGCACAGCCTGCCGGCCGCTCACGCTGGCTGCTGGCCACTCACTGTAGCCTATGGCAGCCCACTGCAGCAGGGGCTGCAGCCTTCACCATCTCCCAGGCTCGCAGCCCAGCTCCAGGTGGAGCTGTTGTTAGCTGTAGAGGGCAGTGTCACTGGCCTTCATATGTGGGATCCGAACCGGGGACTCTGGCATCCCAAAACCAGCTCTTAACCAATGCGCCACTCGGCCGGCCCTTAATGATATTTTTTCTTGTGTATATTTTCTTATTTCTAGTTGTGGACTTTTATTATTTTTTATTTTTTTATTTTTCTGAGGACAGTGTCACTGGCTGTCACATGTGGGACCCCAACCGGGGCCACTGGCTTCCCAAGCCAGTGCTTAACCACCACGCCACTCGGCTGGCCCGAGTTGTGGCCTTTTAAACTTAAAGAACTGTTTTTTATCATTTCTTGTAATGCTTGTTCCATGCTTATGTACTCCCTTAGCTTGTGATTGTCTGGGAAACTCTTTATCTCTCATTTAATTCTAAATGATAACCTTATGGGTAGAGTATTCTTGGTTGTAGATTTTCCTTTTATTACCTGAATATATTATGTCACTCTCTTCTGGCATGAAGTTTCTGCTGAAAAATCAGCAGTTAATCTTATGGGAGTGACCTTGTACTTAACTCATTGTTTTTCTCTTGCTACTTTTAGGATTCTTTATCTTTGACTTGCGACATTTTAATTATGATGGGTCTTCGTGTGGCTCTCTTGCGGTTCATCTTGTTTCATTTTCTAAAATAAGATGAACTGCAAGTCTGTGCTTCCTGGACTTGGATGCCTGTTTTCCTTGCCATGTTAGGCAAGTTTTCAGCCAGTATCTTCAAACAAGTTTTCTGTCTTTTTTTCTCTCTCTTCTCTTTCTGGGACCCCTATAACGTGAATGTTAATGTGCTTGATGTTATCCAAAAGATCCCTGAAACTATCCTCATTTTTTAAATTCTTTTTTCTTTTTGCTGTTCTGATTAGGTGATTTTCTCTACCTTGTTTCTCAGATGGCTGATCCATTCTACGTGATCTAGTCTGTTTTTTATTCCCTCTAGTGCAGTTTTCATTTAAGTATTGTATTGTTCAATTATGGTTGGTTTTCTCTCTCTTTGTTGACTTTCTCATTGTGTTTGCCCATTCTTCTTCTGAGTTTGGTATGCATCTGTATGACCTTTACATTGAACTCTTTGTCTGATAGACTGCTTATTTCCATTTTGTTTCATTCTTTTTCTGGGGTTTTGTCCTGTCCTTTCATTTGGAAAATATTCCTTTGTGTCCTTATTTTGCCTAACTCTGTGTGTGTGTGTGTGTGTGTGTGTGTGTGTGTGTGTGTGTGTATGTAAATCAGCTATGTTTTATGGCCTTGAAAGAGTGGCCTTATATAGACGGTGTTCTGTGTGGCCCAGTGGGATAATTCTTCCAGGTGACCAGAGCCTAATGTTCTAGTGGTGATTCCTATGTAGGCTGCATGCACTCTTCTGTTGTAGTTGGGCCTCAACTGTTTCAGATGCACTGGCCGGTAGGGTTATTCCTCAGCTCAGTTATCTGTGTGGCCCAGCTACAACTGTTGGGAGCATGCTGGTGTGCAGTAACTGGTCCCCTGGAGTGCAAGCTGTTTTGGAGGGACATTGGTCCTGACTGGAGCCATCTTTCAGTTTTGTTGGGGACAGAGCCACTTGGATGGGCTCCATTGCCAGCCAGGTCTGCCTGTTGGGAATAGCAGGTCTGGAGCCTGTATGTGCCACCTTCTGGGAGGGCAGGGCTGCAACTGCTTGGGAGGGACACTGGTGTGAGTTGAGGCCATTCACAAGGATTGACAGGGCTGGAATTACTAGGCAGAGGTCCCTGCCAGAGCAAGCTGGTTGGGTGGGGTGTGTCTACAGGGAAATTCTGGGGCAGAAAAAATGGTGCTGGAAAGGAAAACATCAGAGATAGCGCCTGCCAGTGCTGGTCCAGAAAGGTGGAAGGAATATAAGAAAATGGTGCCTATCATTGATTCTGTTCCCAGAGAAAGTTCAAACAGACCACTGCCCCTCTGGGACTTGCCTTATAGATTAGTCAATGTATATTTTTCACGTATCACCCAGGTGCTTTCAAACTGCTGCCTTGATGCTGGAACTTGAAGTGAGTTAGTTTGTGCGAAAGCCCTTCACGAGTGGTCCCTCGGATTTCTACAGCCCTTTGCCTCTCCCAGATATAAGCCCCACTGGTTTTCAAAGCCAGATGTTATGGGGCTCCTCTTGCCAGTGCAGGTCCCCAGCGTTAGGGAGCCTGATGTGTGGCTCAGATCCCTCTTTTCCCAGGGGGAACCTCTGCAATTGTAATATTCTTTCTGCTTATGGGTTCCTGCACTGGGATGTATGTCCTGACTAAACCATGTCTCTGTCCCTGCTACCCATCTCAATGTGGCTTTTTCTTTATATCCTTAGTTGTATAAAAGCTGTTCTGTTAGTCTTCAGGTCATTCTCAGCAATAGTTGTTCTATACATTGTTGCAGTTTTGGTGTTTCCATAGGAAAAGGTGATTTCAGGGTCTTTCTACTCCTTCATCCTGACCTCTTTCTCTGAATCTGTATTTTAAATAAGCACTTCGGGTTAAGCGCTGACTTAGGAAGCCAGCGGCCCTAGTTTGGTCCCACATATGAGGGCCAGTAAAACTACCCTCAAAAAAAATAAATAAATAAAAATTAAAAAATAAATAAATAAACACTCCAAGTACAAGTGTTTTGTCAAAAATACTGGCCTGCAAAATGCACAACCTGCCTCTTAGCTTATTTACCTCAAGTATCAGTTGCCTCTGTTTTTCATAAGATCTTCTAGGTTCCTCAATACAAGTAAATTTTACTTGGATTGCAAAAGTAGCTGCTGATTTCATTTATTATTGTACCATCACTTGTAAATTTAATAAAAAACCAGAATAGTGCCTGGCACATAAAAGACTGTCAATGATATATGCTAAATTAATGGATAAATGAATGAATGAGGAGTACAATTTCAAGGAATTGTTCTATCTTGAAAAATAGGAAGAGACACAATACACAGTCCATTTCAAAAGAAAAGCAAATTGACTCAGGGTGCTAAGACATTATGGAAAGTAAAAGTTGTCATGGGTCAACATTTGACTCTTTATATCTATGATTTCCTGTTAATGATGATTTTGTTTTGAATATTTGCAATAATTTTACAGCTTACTGGAACTCAATGAAGCACTAATGTTGAAATCCTATTAATTCTCTACCCGTTTGTTATTTTAAGGCAGCTTCTGGAAATAGAGGATGACATCTAAAGACAGGCATGGCAGTTGAAAGTAAAAAGATTGAAATGGTTATCAAATAAATAAATAATATACCTTTAAAGAGAACAGGTTCCAAGTTTAAAATAGCTGTTTTGGGGCCTGTTGACTAAATCACTGTCTCCTGGGATTTCCATGCTAAGAACCTGTAATTCTGCCCTGAATCTCTGTGTGGAAACCTGGCAGTTCAAGTCCTAATCTAAGCCAGAAACGAGACTTTTGCTGCCTTTTTAAATAGGAGATTATCAAGTGATCGAACCTCTACTTTGTATTCACCATGAACCCTGTAATGGTATGGTTTAATGTTAATGATCTCATTCCCTTAAAAAGATCTATTTTTATTTTTGCTTTATTTGCATCCCAGTAGTGACTACTACAGTTATAAAAATTGGGATAATCCACACTAGGTTTGTATAAGTAAAGACCTAGAAATGAAGAACCGTCTGCTCTGTGCTTATTTATGGCAACTAACTAGCATAACATTAAAAAAAATCTGTTACTTTAAATTCCTATATAAAATAGAAGTAAATGCCAGCAACTTCATAGCACTCATCTATCAGTGTATGAATTCAGTGGAGGGGCCAATATAACATTTCCCAATCAGATGTACCATGGTGGTGTTGATAAATATACTATGGGGAGAGAAAAATCTGCTGTGTACTCAAATATGCTTGTGAAATGAAGGGTTGAACAAAGTAAAATTAGGCTGTTTACTGAAATGCTAATCTTTTACAGAATAGTGTTTATGGCACATCTCCAAACCAGGGCAATATAATGCAGTGTTTCCCAAAGTTAACTCCAAAAACAGAGCCCTTTTCCTGAGCACCACAGGATTGGTGGTCCAAGGAATACACTTTATGAAATATTGCCTCTGCATTCATAGGGGATAAAGAGCAATTGAGAAAAAAAGTGGACTGCATTTGTTTATTTTTCTTTTCAGAAAGAGCTGAAAAATATTATCAGCCTCAGGAGACAATTCAGTAACTGCATATTCTAGGGAAAACAACTTTAGTTTTAGGTCATCTATTTTGATATTGCTCCCATATGAAATGCTCTAATTCTTCAAAACTATTAAATTCTATCAAGAGGCTTAAGTAATCTGTGCCTCTCCTACCTCATTCACTCTGATCAAATTTTTACCAGTAATCTAATGATGATGAGAATTGTGAGAGAGTAAGGCTAAATGAAAGCTAGGTGAAGAATCAAGGAGACTTTGAGACTATACAATGTGGATATTATTCCACCAAGCCTCTGAGGACAATGTGAGACCATGAGAAATTGAATGCCGAGAGGTTTACTGTCTTGGTTAAATCATATTAGTTAGGATCAGCCATAAATATATGTATTTATGAATATACAATTCTAAGCAATATGAACTGGTCACTTTTCATTAGAAGGAAGGAAACCTTTATAAGCATGCTTTTATCCACTGTGAAAGACTTCTTATAGAAAATAATTTTAACTAAGGTTTTAAAAAATGGTGATGATGCAAGCTGACATTTGTTTAATGACTAAAAGAAGTGCAGGTGATCATTGAAGAAAAGCAAAAATAGAAACTGTGAGCAAAGCAGCCTTACTGGAATGGACAAACAGTCTATGATGCTTGAGTGTTGGGACAAAGCCAAGCTTGGGGCCTGGAGCCAGATATCCCTCATAGGTAGTCCAGACTGAGCATTTTTGGGCAGAGAGTAAAAATTCAATGTGGCAGATATATAAATAACAGAGAGACATCAGATGGTGGTCTAGGTTAGCAGGAAGCACTAGAAGATCTAATTCTGAGTGATGGAATGATCCCACCACAGGGATTGCCTGTCTCCCCCAGCTTCCCGAGCCTTCGCCTGCTTAATTTGTCCCTCGACACCTACCTCGAGCTGATGCCTTCTCTCCTGTCTCCTGCCCGCCCCTGCTTCAGCTAATTTAATTCCCTTTCTGTATGCCACCATAGCATCCTGTTTATGTCTCCCTCTTAGTGCTTGTTAGGGATGGATTAAGTTGGTTAGAGGCCCTGTATATTGGGAGGACAAGACTATTGCATAAATTGTGATAAAAGTAAAAGTAATATGAAGTGATAATCTAAAGTTGAGGAAGCCCATAAAGTTCTGAATTTTTCCATTGGTGCTTTTTTTTATCAACTATATCGAACTCCTAAAAATTTTCAGAACATCCTTTGTGTCTTGCTAGTCTGAAATCCTGAGCATGGGTTTAGTCACCCTGTTGGTTAATGCTTTTTTACTTAAATGACTCATTTGAATGTTTATTTAAACCCATATACAGTGGGCTCTTGAAAGGAAAGAGATTATGGCTCTTCATCATTGTATTCCAAGAGTGTTTCAATAAATATCTGTCAAACTGGACTTAACTGAACTTTGATAGATAAGAATTTGCTTGCACTAATTCCATTATATCAATCAATAGGCTTTAGGATAACTTCTCAATCTCTAGCTTTGGACCATACTCCAGTCCTTGAGAAGGAAATGGATGTGGGAGGATGGAGGTGGCACAGGAAAGGAAGAAAGGGAATCACTCCCTTTCCTAAAGAGACAAGAGAATGAGACAGATAGAGAGATGTGAATGTGGGGTTCAGTATCAAGGCTAGAAAAGCAGCAAGTGTGATGTGATGCTAAGCCTGAAATTTTTGAAACATTGTTCTTTAAATCCTTAATATTCCCCACCCCTAACTTAAGTATGGGTTCTTAATGCTAGAAATTAGGTTGAAAATATTGGCATATTGATTGATTGAATTCTTTTCTCAATCATATTTTTTCATTTGTTCAACAACAGCCGACCATATATCAAGTTAAGTGCTAAGGAAACAAAGTTAACATTGACATAATACAAAATTTATAACATAATCGCACAAATTACCTGGCTTGGTCAAAGTGGTGTTTATAACAATTTCTCATTGTAAATGGGTTAACGTTTGCTCTGACTGGTTGGCACTTATTTTATTAATAGTTAGTGGGTATTTTGAATGTCACCCTGATTTTCCAATAAATATTAGTTACAATATAACCAAAATACAGATTTCTATTTTGTAGGGGTCACTCTAGCTTATATGTAGAGAATAAAGTATTCCTGAAAAACATTAAGAATAGAAGTACCATATGATCCAGCTATTCCACTTCTGGGTATTTATTATATTGGAAGAATACAAAACACTAATTCAAAAAGATATATGTACCCCTATGTTCATTGCAAGATATGGAAACAACCTAAGCATCCATTGATGGATGAATGGATAAAGAAGATGGTAATATACCGGAGGTGCCAAAAAAATATATACACATAACTTGTATTAATCTTTTGTTATCAGTATATATTATTATAATTTTAATACAGTTTTTTTCCTTTCTTAAAATGTGTATACATATTTGGCACCCTCTGTATCTATATGGAATACTAATCAGCCATAAAAAAGGGAATCTTGCCATTTGTGACAATATGCATGGACCTTGAGGGTACTACGCTAAATGAAATAAGTCAGACAAAGAAAGATAATTATTGTATGATTTCACTCATGGGGAATCTGAAACAAAACAAAACAAATGAGCATACAAACATGCTCATAGATACAGAGAACAAATTGGTAGTTACTATATGGGACAAATGGTGGGGGTAGGCAAAATGGGTGAAAGGGGTTAGTTGTCTGGTGAAGGATGGTAACTAGACTTTTGGTGGCGATCACTTTGTAATGTCTACCTATAGGTGAACAAGAATGTGAGTTCTGGAGTCAGACTAATTCAGACCATCCCACCACCTAAGTAACTAGCTGTGTTATTTATTCTCGCTCTGCCTCCTTTTTATACATAAAATGAGAGAAATGATACAACTTATCTCAGAAGGTTTTTTGTGAGGATTAATTTAAAATAGCACTTGGAGTACAACAAGTATCAGTAAATAGTAGGAATTTTGACCTAAATTGGCCCTATTATTATAAATGAGAAAACTGGGGCTGGCCGAGTGGTGCATTTGTTAAGAGCTGGCTTGGGATGCCAGCGGTCCCGGTTCGGATCCCACATATGAGGGCCAGTGACACTGCCCTCTACAGCTAAGATGGTGAACAACAGCTCCACCTGGAGCTGGGCTGCTGTGATTCCCTGGGTCAGCGTAGGCTGCAGCCCCTGCTGCAGTGGGCTGCCATAGGCTACAGTGAGAGGCTGGCATCCAGTGTGAGTGGCTGGCAGCCAGAGTGAGCTGCCAAGAGCAGCCGTGAATGGCCGTCCAGAGGCCAGCGACCAATCTGCCTCACCCGGGAAGAGATCAATGATAATACCAACATGGGCCAGTGAAGCAACGTCCTCCACAACTAGACTGAAGAACAAAAGGACAGCAACTTGTTCCCCTTCCCCAATTCCCCAATAAAAAAAAAATCTTTAAAAAAAAGAAAACTAAACCTCAAGAATTTAAGTGACTTATCTAAATATTTTAGCTAGTTAAATTTAGATCTGGGGCCAGGCTACTAAATAGCTGATGTCTCATTTCCTGATCTTATCTACTTTCAATGAACCGCGTTCCATCTACTTTCAATGAAAATTTGGAGAAAACAATACTTACAGTACATATTACCCAAAATTATGAAGTTGGCTTATTCTCCACAGTGCACTAAAAAATTGTTTAGTGTCTCAAACAATGTTAACTGAATCAGTAATGCCAGAAATAAAAATTCACCTTTTTTGGAAATAAATGACTACAAATAGATTCAAGAGTTATTTTGATCATAGGAATGGTGAACACATTGGTGTGAGCTAGGAAATCAATAGGGAGGAAAAGCAAGCGAAAGTGTCTCCTTATTCTAAGCAGGTAGTACATGTGACAGTGAATAAAAGAGAAATCAATCTATTGTCAGTTTTCCCTAATTTTAAATAAATGGCTTTAGGTACGTGTTTGTGCAATTTTAATAATGATTGCCCTGAAAAGAAATCTCTGCCTTTTAAATGACTATTTAATAATAACTATTTATCCTTTCTGCATAAAGAAAGGAGAAGCAGGACACCATAATTAACAGTTTATGTGCTAAAATGAATGGCCTCTGGACTGAATACAAAGCCAAAAGGGAGGAGATCTGAATACTAATCCCCCTGCTTCATCTTCTCTAAGGGGAGCCCTGAGAAGCCCCACAGGGACTACAGATCTCCCAGCATTGCTTCCACAGACAATTGTCTTCAATTTCCTTTATTCATTCAACAAATACTTATTTTGCACCTATTGTATGGTAGACAATATTCTTTGCATTAAAGGTAAACTAAAAAATCTAACAGATGTGATCCCTGAATTCATGGAGGTTTACATTCTAATATAGAGATGCAGAAAATAAAGACACAAGCAAGTAAATGAATGAAATGAGATGGCCACCATGTTAAGGGGAAGCTCCCACAGAGTGATGGGACAGCCAGGAGGTGGCCCAGGAAGGAAGTTACTACTTTAATAGGATGCCTCTTAGGAGGCAACACTTGAATTGAGATGAATAATAAGAAAGAACCAGCCACATAAAAAAGGTAAAGATAAATCATTCCAAACAGAGAGAATCATATGTACACATATCTTGAGAAAGGGATGAACTTGCCTTATGGAGGATTAAAATGAAAGTCAGTGAAGCTGTAGCAGTGAACATGGTAGAGTGGTGTGAAAAAAGACTGGAGATGTGGGTATGAGCCATATCAGGTAGGTCAGGGGCTACCTGACATGTAAACATTCATATAACATATATTAAGAAATATTTTTTGTTTTGCAAATGCATAGCCTACATATGTAAAATTAAAGGGTACAGAAAAAAATAAAAATAAAAAAAATACCACTGCTACAGTATGATGCACTATGGTATTTTTTATTCTGCTCTATTTTTTTTTTTAAAATAGAGGCCATGATCTGCCAAACTAATATGATTAATGGTTCCTGATTTACTAGAGTGGGCTCTTATAAAACATAGTAAGAAAGTTTGAATTTTATTTGATTAGCAATGGACAACCCCTGGGATGTTTTAAGTAGAGTACAGATTTAGGTTTTTGAGAAGGTAACTGCTTTTTGGACAGTAAGAGTACATAGCGAAAGTAGAAGACGATGATGGCTTATACAAAGGTAGGGAGAGTAGAGAGGGCCAGAAATGATTGGATGAATTTGATAAACATGCTGATGAGTGTGTTGATGAATTGAATATAAATAATAAAGAAAAGAATCAGGAATGACTTCTAGGTTTTGGGCCAAGCAAGTGGCTAGAGGTTGGCATGCTTAATAAGTCTGTGGAGTATTGGGAGAGGAGTAGGTGAGGGAGCAGAGGTGAAAAGGTTTGTTTTAGACATGTTATATATTTTAAGTGCAATTGGACATGGAAGTAGACCTGTCAAGTAGATGGTTGGATCTTCAAATCAGGTTCTCCAAGGGAAGGTTGGCATTGGAGATATTAATGAAAATTATTGGTATGCTCCATGAAACTAGATGTCTTTACCAGAGGAGACAATGCAGATGGAGATGAGAAGAGGGATAAAGACTAAACTCTGGGAAACTCTAGCGTCTCAATTCTGACCTAAGAAAGGAGCGGCCCGGGAGTTTGGCCATGTATGCATTAGAGGCTTTGCATTTCATACACAATTACCCCTCAGTCTAACTCCCTCTGACTCTTCTGTTGCACATTTGTCTCTCCCTTCGCTGAACAATCATAACCAAATCCCAGTTAGCACTTAAGGGCACTTTATATTGTTCTGGGATCACTCATGAATCCTCAGTTTTGTATATCCTCTTTATAATTTTATTGTAAGTTTGATGAAATGAAAGACTCTCTTCTACCTCTTTCATTTTTTTCATAGCCATTAATTCAATATATATTTATTGAGCATGATAGCTATAGCTCACAGACCATTTCTAAGCCCAGAAGAGCAGATGCTTAATATACACATTTTTGCATCAAACTCATGATGATATCAGTGAGCACTTTATTGCTAGGTAAGATCCCAAAGGTAGAATTATTTAAACATATTCCCAGTCAGTCCAGAATTAATAGGTGGCCAAAGGTACATAGTAATATAATTGGAATTTGATATATTCTTTGAGACAAATAATGATGGAAATTTTGTTTCTAAAAATGCCAAAATTAACTCTATAACTTTCCTACTCCCCTGAGAAAACCCAAGGAGGTGGCCAACATCTAGGGTCAGTGTGGTCAATATTCACTAAAACAGACTGAGCAGATATGTACAAAGCCTCTATGGGGAGAATTTTGCAGGTACCTGAGCAGAGGTCTGCTTGTCCTACAGGGTGCGTGTCTATCCAGAATAACCTCACTATAGATACTTGAGGTAACAGTTGAGATTTTGTTTTGTGTGCCCAAGCAATAAGGAGGTAGATCTAAGAACAAGGAGGAGATACACTTTTTGGTTGGAAAGTTTACTTGGCTCCAAGTTTCACTGAGTTCTGGTGAACCATATCACTGTGTAACGTCAATCTTCTTTTTATTTCTAAAAGTCTAGATGTAAAACCCGAGAAATTTTCCACATTATTGCTCTATGCTAATGGATTTCTCTTTCCAAGTTCATATGCCTTTAGGAAGAAGCAGTATAAACTTGGAAACACCTGGGATTTAGTCAAATACGCGAGTATGTAGGTGTCGTTCAAATCAAGCAAAGGATGGTGAGAATTCGCGTGAAGTACTTATCTTGTTCTGGCAGACTGATGACATGATTGGGTTATATTTCATCTCAGCTGCTTTCTACTCATTTTCAGAAATTAGTGTTCTATTAAAAAAAGAACACATTCATACTATGCAATAAAATTGAACTTTTTAGGACCAGTTCTCTTGAGAATTGCTTTGTATCAGGGGAGAGCTATTAATTTAATACTTTTCTTGGGAATTGCTAAGAATTAGATCAGGTTTACTGTGGGGTCTCTAAGGCAAATTCTGAAAAAATGTAGCTGGTTTCCAACTACAGAAAGAGAAGCAATTTCATTTTTTTTTAAATTTTCTATCAGTGCTGAGTTTTCCCAAATGTTAGTGAATGTTGGCTGTGATATTTAGATCACCTCATCATAAAAGGGTATAATCCTAGTCAAGATGAACTGGGATCTTATTTAATATTTAGATGTTAATGTGCTACCATTAAAAAAAAATAGTCAACCGATGTATCATCAACATGAAAAATAAGAAAAAAATATGAAGGGTTCCAATGAAAATAACCTGATAGATAATAAAAACATATCTTTCTTAAAATGCCTGTTTTCCTCAAGATCCCAACCACTTCAAATTGAAAGCAAAGGTGCCAGTAAAAACAGTAGCTAGAAGGAGCTCATGTTGCTATGACAAGGTACAACTGCTGCGGCTAGGGGCTGGGGGCAGAGGCATCTGCAGAAGTCCTTGTCTCGTGGCACCTGTGGTGTCTCTGAATGGTCCTGGCAGGTCTTCCCAAAAAAGTCAGAACTGCATCAGTGAAATGGGGAATAGCTGGAACTCAGTGGTGATTTGATAGGTTTGTGTGAATTACTAGAATCTGGTAAAGATAAAAGGAGGGGAAATCAACCTTCCAAAAATAAGCTATCCTCAAAAATATAGGGCCTGGTGCTGGGACCCTCTTGTCCAGGTCTCTGTTCCCAAAATAGATCTTTTGATTAATACTAAGTGACTCACCTCCAGTACCACAGATCTCAGGGTTGTGTCTTAAAGGCCTAGAGACAAACCAGAAGCTTTGAAGCTACTGAGATGTTCAAAACGTCCCCAGCTTTCGCATGATCAAAGCTTTCTTTCTGTGAAAGTTCATTGAGCCAAATGTTTTTATTGCCTTCCAAGAATTTCTTCCAGTTAGTACCAGTGTTTCCTGGTGGGTCTGCCCAACAGTTTTCCAGATGTACCCAGATGTATCATCATCTCACGTATGACCACCATCTTCTTAGTTTTCCTACAACATTGAGATATAACCTATTACAAAAGTTGCCCCTAGTAAATTGTAATTAAAGGAGGGAGGAGCCCTGTTTCCTGATCACCCATTGTAGAAAGATATTTGAGACACTTTAATGAAAGGATGAGTACTAAAATGTCCCTTGAGATTTCAGCTGACTAGATAGTCTTTTCATCTTCAAATGTACTAAACGGTAAAGAAATTTGCAACTGAAAAAAGATTTCTTTGCTTTTAATGCATCTATGTTGTAAATGAGAAGTTATAAAGATAGCTCAGATCTCTGGAAAGATGTGTATGGGACACCACCAGTAATGCCCAATTTGTTATAAACAAAGGTAAAAAAATCACGTTTTTAGAAACACATTCAAATGTATTTTAGTCACTGATGTCAATTTTTCAATCTTAGTGAATATTGTGGGTTGAGTTGTGTCCTCCAAAAAAAATATGTTAAAGATCTAACCCCTAGTACTTATAAATGTGATCTAATTTGGAAATATGCAGATGTGATCAAGTTAGGATGAGATCATTGGTATGGACCATAATTCAATGTGATTGGTGTCCTTATGTGAAAAGAGAAGAGACACAAACGCAGACACAAGAGGAGAGAACACCATGTAATGACAAAGGCACAGACAAGCCAAGGAATGCCAAAGATTGTCAGCAAAGCACCAGAAGCTAGGAAGATGCACAAAAGGTTCTACTACAGTTTTAGAGGGAGCATGACCCCACTGACACCTTGATTTCAGAGTTCTAGCCTACAAAACTGTGACAATATATTTCTCTTGGTTTAAGCCAACTTTGTTAGGGCAGTCTTAGAAAGCAGATACTGTGCCTAAGAATGGGATGAAAAGACAAGAAAACCAGAGGACTTTGTACATGCCATCTCTTTAGAGGCATAAGACATTAATTCAGAAGGAGAGTAAGGACACTATAGTTTTAAGAGAGTAGGTGACTCAGCAGGTGATGAGCTCATGACATATCAGATAAAATACTGGAATTCTGGTGTCCTGACCTACAATTATTGTGTACTCTTTCCACTTGAGCAGGTGGCATCTCCATTTAGTAAAGGTTGTTAAATAATACTGAATGACAAGTACAGAGCTATGCAGTGGCAGAAATTGGATAAATGTTATTTGATATGGATGCATTTTTTTTTCCCCAACAAAATGAGGCATAAATTTAGTGGCAGTCTTGCCAGCCACATTCAATATGTTCTAATCAATTTGGCATTATTTGAAAAATTTAGAAAATAAATTCACAACAGATTCATTTCGTATCTCCTAGAGTTTGATAGAAAGAACACCCCATAGTATTATTAATAATACTGTCACAGTGACACCATGACCGGTGGGTGAGAGGCCAAAAGGCCTTGTCATACTGGTGGGCTTCTCTCCTCAGATTTATGCATCAGCTGGAGCTGGGGTGAGGGACTGTATGAGGAAAGCAGATTCATTTGCTCCTTAAGAAAATTCAAACTCTTATTTAATTCTTAGTGATTCTTATGAGAGCATAAGGGTTGATATTGAACTTACTTTTCTATTTTGTTTCTGTGACTCACTGAGCTTACATATGAAGCAGACTAAACATGGTTTCTAGATTGGCTCCCCTTGGGTTATGAACATAGGTGGGCCTAAGCGGAGACATGGTAACACCATAAGGCATGCTTTTTTCTTGAGTCCTCTAGACGCTTTCCCTCAGACTTGGTGGTTATCCCACATGAGACACACAACGGACTGCCATAGTGATGTATAGAGATCATTCACAGACCATTGAACATTGTAAGCAATTTTTTGACAGAGAAAATTTGGATGGTGCATAGGTTTCAATGGCTTGACTATTCAAGTATAAAGAGTTAATTTTTTACGTGATAGTGCTTCTCTTGTATTAAGACATAAGTACTCATCATTAGTGTAGAGTTCTAACCTGAGTGTAGAATTCCCTGTTGGAAGTACACTAGAGAGTATAATAAAGGACATAATTTAAGCATTTGAAGCATGGGCATTGTATTACTGTGAAACATGTTTGTCAAACGATGATGGAAGTCTGAACCTAAGGGAAGGAAGGAAGGAAGGAAGGAAGGAAGGAAGGAAGGAAGGAAGGAAGGAAGGAAGGAAGGAAAGGAAGGAGGAAGGGAGGGAGGGAGGGAGGAAGGGAAAAAAGCGTATCATCTAAACTTCTGAATGAAAAGATCAAAGATGAGATGAAAATTACCAGAAATTAAAAACTCAAAGTGAAGAATCAACACTACAGAGCTGAATCAGTGATAGGGAGAGCAAGACTGAAAAATCAGAGAGAGATAGAGAGAAGATTGAAAGAAACTACCATTGACCCCACTGCCGTTCTAGGAAAAGTTCAGCACGGCTGGAAATTCTCAAGCTAAAATCACAATCAGAGTGCCCTGTCTCCCAGGGATGGCTTTTTTTTTTTTTTTTTTAGTAACCACTTTGGAATCAGGCAGTTGGTAGTAACCCAGAGAAGGTGTGGCCTCAGAGCAAACTTCAAAGGGATTGGTTCTCTCCATAACATCTATAATATCTCCCTTTGCTCTGACCAACAGGTAATCAAGATCATATATACAGGCTTTAAGTCCCTGCAGCCCTCTGAAGTAGGCAGATCTCAGATTGACCTTCAGGCTTGGAGCCCACTGGTTGCTCAGAAAATTTGCTACTGCTGGAAGGACAAGCCATTGGAGGAACTGTAACATTTTCCCTCCCTCATCCTGTTCCATCTGAGCTCATTTGGGGATTTAGGGGTAGTGGATTTACGTGGGTTACAACCACACTACTAGCTACTGCATATCCCTTTCATAGGGAATGACAGATTGAAAAGGATGAAGAGGTAGTCAAAAAAGCAGTGACTAAAGAGAAGCATAAAAATCTTCTGTCTATAGATTTGAGGTATAGACCATTGGAAATTACCTCCAAGGGAAAATTCATCTTTACTCATAGCACCTGGGCACTGAAAGTTCAAAGATCAGTAGAGTGTTGTCTTGCCATGAGTTGAGTTACAGTTTAGTGAGAGAGAGAGACATATATTCAGATAATTTAAAATAATGTGGTGAGTATTCTGTCTAGAAATCAGCAGTGGATGCTGTAGGTGCCCTGAGGAATTGGCTTAGACTGAGGGGTCAGGGCAAGTTTCTTAGAGGAAATGACTTCTCAGCTAACTCTTCAAGGAGCTCAATAGTTTATTTTTTACTCAACATTTTCTTTTTTATTATTTTTTACTCAGTAATTACTGTTTCTGGTAAATATCTTTATATTTTTATCTCTTAAAGCCCAATGCTTCTTAAGCATTTTTCTGCCGTGGATGATAAATACTCACTAAAATGTATTCCAATCCTAATTTGGAGATTGAAAAGCATTACACAGCTCTCACATTTGCTCACCTTTCCTATAATGGTATAATTATTGTTAAGTGAACAAACTGAGAGTTGTGAGATGATAAGTAAGAAACTATTATGAAAACTGAAGCACTTTAAAAGGTAGTCCCAGCTCTTTACGGAAGTGATTTTCTATGAAGTACATATGGATAACAGTAAAAGATAAGTAAGGTGTTTTCTCTCTCCACAAGGCTTACGAGTTTTAAGAGATAGGTGAACATACAAGAAACAATAGCATAAAACACACAGGGGCCCAATTATGAATAAATTTTATTTCAAAAGTTTTTGTCAGTCTGTTAGACATAATGTATTTCACAGTAATCACAGTGCTATTAAGAAAATTCCATTTCTTTAGGTCAACCTGCAAAAATATATAAGGCAGCTTAAATGTAGCACTAATAATCCTGATCAGTAATTATCCCAAAATCCTCAGCTACTGACTGTAAGTAGTCTGTGGATTTAGGTCTTGTCAGGGGCATAGCAGACTTAGGGTCAGGAAGTATTTCTCAAAGGAAGCACTGTGGGTTTTAGGCTTCTCATCTATAGGAATAACACCAGACTTATAAAAAGTTAAAAGCTTCTTTAACAACTCCAGGAGTCACTCTTCTTAAAAATTTTAGGCTTCATTGGAGATTTTCCTCATCTGATCTACTCAATGGTCTTTCTCATTTGTAAAACTTTCTGAGTATTAAGAAATCTCAGAAAAACTTCCAGAAAAAATACATAATTTTAAACCTATGTTCATATTATCCCTCTTTTAATATGATATGAAATAGAAAAACGTAATACCATACTTTTTAAGAAATGCACATTCACCCTAAAGAATGCTCTCAATGACATATCACATAATTCCATTACACTGAGCTACTGAAAAATTTATATTAACTAAAAGAAAGACATGAGCATGTGAAAGTTATTTCCCATTTGGAGATATCACTAATAAGATACCAAAAAATGGGATGCCTGAATGGGTAAGAAAACAGGCCCCCACCTATGCTACTTATAAGATCAAAAAACACATGTAGACTGAAAATAAAGGGATGGAAAAAGACATTTCATGAAAATAGAAACAAATGAACAAAGAAAAGCTAAGTAGCAATACTCATACCAGACAAAATAGAATTTAAAACAAAGACTACAACAAGACAAAGGACCCAGTATTCCCATTTCTGGGTGTTTATCCAAAGAAAACCAACATGTTAGCTCGAGAGGACATGTGCATCCATATGTTCATTTTAGCATTGTTTACAATGGCCAAGATATAGAGGCATCCTGGGTGTTCATCAATGAATGGATAAACATATATACAATGGAATATTGCTCATCCGTGGAAGGCAATGGGTTCTTGCTAATTGCGGTGGCATGGATGGACCTGGAGAGTGCTGTACTGAGTGGAGTGTCAGACAGAGAAAGACAGATGCAATGAAATTTCACTTATATGGGGAATCTAAGAACAAAATAAACAAATAAAATGGAAACAAATTCATAGATTCAGAGAACAGTTTGACGGTTGCCAGATGGGGGAAGAATTGGGAGTGGGTAAACAAGGGGAGGGGATTAAGAAGTACAAATTGGTCATTACAAAGTAGTCATAAGGATGTAGGGTATAGCATAAAGAATCTAGTCAATAATATTGTAATAATTGTGTATGACGTTGGATAACTACTAGAATTATCTAGGTGGTAGAAGGGACAGAGGGTTGGGAGGTGGGGTGGAAAAGGTGAAGGGATTAAGAAGTACAAATTGGTAGTTACAAAATAGTCATGGTGATGTAAAGTAAAGCATAGGGAATATAGTCAATGATATGGTAACAACTATGTATAGTGTAGGGTGGGTACTAGACTAGTCAAGGGGATCACTTCTTAAATTATATAAATTTCTAATCACTATGCTGTACACCTGAAATTAACATAACATAAATATTGAATATTTACTGTAATTGGATGTCCATTTTCACCACTTTTATTCAATATAATATTAAGAAGAAATAAAACTGTCATTATTTGTAAGTAACATGATACTATATATGTAATTTGTCCTTTACTTTCTGGGAATTTTAAAGATATCCAGTTTGACATAGGGGAAGGTAATTAATTGACCTCTTTGAATGATATTTCTAAAGACATGTTTGTATTCCAAGAGAGTCAGTCTGAAAAATATTATATTTTTGGGCATTGTTTTTTATCCATTCACTTATCAAAAAACTAATTGTTCAATTAATCATAAGACAATGGACTGAGAGGCATAACGGGGAATTGGGCAGAATATGTCCTTCGGAAAGGTAAATAAGTAACGTACATCTGTATCACAATGTAGAAAGAGGTTCTTTGCCATTGAAGAATTGAGTTTACAGAGGAAGAGAAAACCTCATTGAAGGGAGGGAGAGCAGGATAATCAGGGACATATTCAGCTGAAAATTGCATTTTCGCTGGGATTTTGACAAAACGTTACATTGAAATGGTTAATTCATGTAAAGCGTTTAGAATAATGATAGGCACAATAAGTATTCAGTAATTGTTGGCTGTCGTTAGGATTACAATGATGATAATGATGACGACAGCAGTGGTGGGTGGTGGTGATGGTGACTGATGTTAATGGTGATGGTGGTGGTGATGAGGGTGGAGGTTCTGTTGGTAGTGTTGATATTAGAAATGGTAGTTCTGGTGTGAGTGGCGATGGTAGTGTTGGTGATTTGGCTATAAATTTTTGGGGAAATAAATAGTACAGCCTTCGAGCTCTCAGTTACTGAGAGATGTCATCGAGAAAGCAGACAACATAATTATTTTGAGTGTATTTTGAGCTTTACCCCAGTTCGGAAAACTTTCCTAATCATCCCAACCAGAAATGTTGTTCCCATGTTTGGATCCTTCTTTGAAATGATCTTTGAATGTTTCTGTTATTGTTGTTGTTGTGTGTGTGTGTGTGTGTGTGTGTGTGTGTGTTTTAGTAGCCTTTATCTGATCCTTGTGCTCAATGATAAATGCACTCTGTGCAGACCTGAAGAAATTCTGCACCCCCTTTTTCCTCCATACTTTAATGATCTATCTGGTCTAGATATACTAGGGGTGAACTTAGACATTCCCTGTACATCACCTCGCGTGATTTCAGAGCAAGTTCTGAGCTACATATGGCCTGATGCCTGTATGCTGTGACCTATTCTTGCTCTCCTAGCTCCCTGCCATCAAACACTACCCCCAAAAGAGATGACGCCTGTCCTCATTGTATCCTGAGACCCACAGCCCTTCTTGCACCCTGAGACACCACCATAACATTCCCCTCAGCCCCTACTGATGCCACAGCTAACGTTCCCCCAGTCCCTACTATTCATGGCTTTCTCTCTTAAAATAGGGTCTATTCTATCCTGAATATCTGTTACTATTAATCCTGAGAGGAGCTGGAGGGTTAAAACAAGGGAATAGGATGGTGTCTTTAACCTCCTAAATGAGTATCGCTCCATGCTTTTGAAATCTTTTTCTATCACTTGTATAGATGTTTAGGAATTGATCCATCATTGTGCTGGTTTTAATTATTTGCCTCTTGTTCAGTCTATTTAACATTAATATATTGGCTCCCTCACTTTTCCATATGGCTTCAATAAATTCTATCTGAAGGAATAAATTAGAACTCATTTTTCTACTCCATGCACGATACAGCATCAGGCATCTACGAACAAGTGCTAATTATAAAACTACTTGCGTTCTGTTATGTAATCGGCATCATTTTACAGCAAGAAGGATGATACTTGTATTTTAAAACATATTTATTGTGAGATTTTTTTATTTTTTTTTGAGAGGAGCTGTGTAACTATCTCATGACTCTATCATCAAATGGACCTTGTTATCTCTAATGTATAGGTATGGGGATAATAGTTTTGTTACATCCTGTTCCATCACACCTTTGCAAGTCTTTTGCTTTATTCAATGCTTGATACCTGAAAAGATACTTGTCTGTCTTCACCTGCCCAGTGATACTTGTTAGTTACTCTGGCAATAGTAACACAACTTCAGTAAAGATCTTAAAGACACTTTTTAAGTTCATTCAATGGCTTGACATTTTAAAGTCCCTGGGGAAAATATAAGCATGTAAACAGGGATTATTTTTCACAAATATGCTGGCCAACCTAAGAAAATAATAGTTTGAAATGACTAAAGTTGTAGCCAAGGGTGACATGTCACAATGTCTGAATTTATATCTCAATTTCATTTGCACCCCTTGGTTCCTTCTTTCTATAAAAAGTGTAATGATGCATTTATACTTATGAGCAAATGTCAAATACATGGGGAAGTGTTTCATGAGTCTCTAGATGAACAGTTCCCAGGACAAGTCTGTTAGTATGATTCTTCATGAGAGAATTCCTATCAAATAATTGTGGGATATGATGTATACTACGAGTATATCTTATTTTTAGAGTTCACAATGTTTATTAGCATTTTTTTTTTGAGGGCAGTGCCACTGGCCCTCACATGTGGGACCCGAACCAGGGTGGCTGGCCTCCCAAGACCAGCGCTCAACCACCGCGCCACTCGGCCGGCCCTGTTTATTAGCATTTTTAAGGCTCTTAGAAGTTCTATAATAAGAATATCTTTTTTTGGATTTCTTAAGCCAGCACTTTTGGGCATATGACAATAAATTCCCTCCATCCATTTTTTTTTTTGCAGGCAACCTCAGTTGCAGTTTAGAATGCACTTTGGAAATATGTGCTCTAGATTAAGGATTCCCAGAGGTTTGGATATTATGAACAAGGAAAATTAAATAATATACTAGGGGACTGTCATAGAATTGCTAACCTTATTTTGCCAAGTAAAGACATAAAAAGAAAACTTATATCACTATAATTTATTATAATCTTATATCACTATAATTTATTAAAAGAAAGGTCATTTTATTACCTCCTCCTCCCCCCAAAAAACCCCAAAACATTTGGAAAGGGCAGTACAAAATAAAGACACTTTTAAAAATTAAATATATTTAGCTCCATAAAAATTTAATATTTCATTTTTATTTTTCTTACACCATTTTGAACCAATGAGAATTTCATTAGGAGCATATAATACATATACATTGTTTTTGCCTATGGAATGTTCCTGTGTTCTTCTTTACATATCAGAACCCCTACTTTTCCATAAGGAGAATCTGTTCAATGTGGTTTGTTTGGGGATGTTGTGGGGATCTCACTGTGCTCCTTGGTCAAAGGGTAGAGTGTGAATTGGACTCAATTGAGCCTACCATCCCCTGATCAAAACCTTAGAATGTCAGCTTCCATCTTTAGCACTATGTGCAGAGAATTTTTTAAAGAGGAGCGCTTTTGAAAGATTACTTTGGTTGCTATGTGGAGAGTGGCCTTAGAATAAAGAGTGGAAACTAGGAGACCCGGTAAGAGGCCCAGGGTAGATCCCAGGGGAGTGACAATGTGACTAGGTTCATCACAGAGGATGTGACAATGAGTCAGGGTTTGAGATTCTTTTACTGACAGATCAATAGGACTTGGTGATGGGAACAGTGAGGAAGAGAGAGATCAAGGATACTCTAGGTTTGGATTTGAACAACTAGATGTGTGTATGTGTGTGTGTGTGTGTGTGTGTGTGTGTGTGTTTATATGTGTGTACATGTTTTTTAAAAATTACATAAGTTGTGGTAAAACTAGACCAACTTAAATTTATTCCAATACTCTGGGGAGAGTAGAACCCAACGTTTATCAATCAGTATCAAATGTCTCAACAGTAACAAATGTCTCAGAGTCAATCCAGTTTTGCCATTGCCTTGATAGAGAAGGAGGTAAAACACTACACCTAGCTTATTCCCTTAAATAAATTGCCAAACATCAGTGAGAAAGTGACAACCTAAGAAGAGTAATCTTTACACTCAGCATAATAGTTTTATCAAATGCTCTTGGACAAACATGAAGGCTGTAATGTTGTATTGTACATCATCACTTAAGAAAGCCTTCAGGAGAAAGTTGCAGAACCATCACCAGCACAATGGAGGTGTCTGTTACTTGTGTCTCTCTGTTTCACATATGGCTGCAACCAATTATAGTTTAAAAGGTGAATACCACCAAAGTGAAATGAAATAAAATTAGGCTCATGCAGTCTTTCTGGCAGCTGCTGTTTACATCAGATCCAATGCACATAGCAACTGTTTCTGTGTAGTATATTTGTAAGGGGTTTCAATGCTGTGAAATTGGGGAGTTTAGGGACAATCTGTCAGTAAGAGTACATCATCCCCTTTAGGTGAAATTATTCAATTTAGCAGTAAATAGATCAGCACGCTGGGAAACCTGGCAGTAAGTAAGACCCTGGGATGCAAGGTAATTGAGTAATCATGGTGTTTGTTCTTTTGCCGATGTTGAAACATTCATCTTAAAGGCTTGAGGTACTACATTTCTTGTTTTGCACAAGCCACTGCCCTCAGAATATTCTGCTCAAATGGAAACAACAGATTCTATAGCAGATGTGTGGAAATTCATTTCCAAAATGTTTGATTTGCCACGATTGTCTTAAACCACAATTCTAACCCAGCTTTTTTTTTTTTAATAAAAAGTTAGCTTGAGGTGTATATTTAAAATGAATGAATATAATTACATGGTTTTTTAAGCTTCATAAAAGAGCACTGAAAATAAGTATTCATGTCTGTGCCTGAAGCTAAAAGAAATTGGGTGCAATCTATATTCTTAGATTGTTGCTTTTTTTTATGGTAATTTTGTGTCCGTGAGAAAATAGTTGGATTTGTGCCACCTTGTAGCACCTAGTTTCTGCTTTTTTCTTCCCAGGCGAAAACCTCCCCCTACAGCTCCACTGAGCCACCTCCAGAAATGTTATCCCCTGGACCTCTACCTCTTCAATCTGTCTTCCTTTATTCTGAAGGAACACCTCCTGTTGCAGCCCAACAGAGCACCTGCTGTCTCCTACCTGCCCATGTTGGTCAGACCCCTCACCTGGAACATCCTTTCTTTCTCTCTCCACTTACCTAATTCCTAGCGTCTTTACAGCCCAGGTCATTGTCTTGTATCCTTTGAAGTTCTCCTTGGCTTCCCCAGCTCATCCTTCACTTGGCTTCCGGATCATAGTTGGATAGCGCTTGATTGTCATTGCCATTTCGGGATGTATCTTGTATGAATTTGTCCTGTCTCGCCCCCCCAAGTTGTGAGCCCCTCGAAGACAAGAATATTGTTGTTGACACTTTAGAGTCTTTTTACTCACCTCCTCCTTTATTACCTATCCAAAGGTATTTGTACCCTCTGCAAAGTTAACTGTGCCTGTCTAGACTCTCACTGACCTCTGCTTTCTTTGCTTGCATCTTACTGGACTTTTAAGCATCTTTTGGCTGGAACATTTTCTTTGATTGGATGTGTGGTACCATAATTTCCTCACCCTCCTCTATCTTATCTTCAGCCTCCATTCCTGGCTCCAAATCTAATATTGAAGTGACTCTGGTGTGGCACAGGGCTGTGTCCTATGCTGTACTTTTCTATTCTCTGACTACACATCACCTCTAGCTGTATAACAGGCATGATCCTGCAACATAAAGCTTTCTAGGTGCACAGACTGCAATTGTATTTATTTCTACAAACTGAGTATGAGATCCAAACCCTCTCCTATCAGACAACTTAATGTACACACTTTCAATTCAACAAGGTGATTTATTGGCCAAAGGGAAGGTTATTAACACCCCCAGCACACACACGCACGCACGCACTCCCGCGCACACACACACCTAATAGTCCCTCTCACTCACAGGATGCTGTTGAGGTTCTATATATTCCTCTCCAGCAGCTCCATCAGGTTAACTGAGTTCATTGGAAATGAACCCCATGATAATAATGTTCTTATTATGAACTGTAGTATCCTCCATTCAAGGAAAAGCTTTTACAATTTCCCATTTTTAACATGTTTTATCTCTGGCTCTCCAGGCACAGATAAAGGAAAAGAACAATCTTCCTCCCCATACATTTGGCTTTAGTGATTTGCAGCAAGTATGAAAAGCTCCCTGCCCCAGCCTCAGAGCCCTAGGCCCTCCAAGTGGTTCAGAGGGTGAACCTGGTGTCAGGCTGTCAGTGCAAGTTTCAGTTTCCTAGCTGTGTGGCTTTGGGAAAGTGACAGCACTCCTCTGTTTTCCTTCTTTGTGAGGTAGGGGGCTGTAAACCAGGAATAATGATAGTATCTAAAGGGTCGTTATAAGCATTAAAATGCCTAACACAAGTAAGGCCTCTGAATCAGCCACAGGCACGTAGGAAGCATCGATAAAGGTCACAGAGCACTGTCTAGTTATCACCACTACCTACTAACCACTGGCCTACCCTCTCCAACCATTGCAGAGCTTCATTTTCTGTGAGAGCTTATGTCCCCAACTCTTGGTGTACATTAGTTAGGTGCTTATAGCATATGGCTATATGGAAGGAATTAAAAGAGTTCTCTATTATAAGGTACCTGCCACTTCTAATGAAGTGTTATAGTGTCATTTGAAAGTGGATTTAAGTTGTTTAAAAAATGCGTTCTGTCTATTCGTGGAAATCCAGCAAAAGTTATAAAAAATAATCATAAATTATACACACAAAGAGAGGAGATAAAATAGGATCATATAAAATGCTTAATTAGAGCTGGCCGAGTGGAGCGTTGGTTAAGAGCTGGCTTGGGACTCCAGCAGCCCCGGTTCGGATCCCACGTATGAGGGCCAGTGACACTGCCCTCTGCAGCTAAGATGGTGAACAACAGCTCCACCTGGAGCTGGGCTGCTGTGAATCTCCGGGTGGCATATCTGCAGCCCCTGCAGTGGGCTGCCATAGGCTACAGTGAGTGGCCGGCAGCCAGCGTGAGTGGCTGGCAGCTGGTTTGAGCTGCCAAGAGTCGCTGTGAGTGGCCATCCAGAGGCCGGCGACCAATCTGCCTCATCCGGGAAGAGCGCAATGATGATACCAACATGGGCCAGTGAAGCAATGTCCTCCACAACTAGACTGAGGAACAAAAGGACAGCAATTTGTCTGTTCCCTTCCCCCAATTCCCCAATTTAAAAAAAAAGCTTAATTAAAACAAGAGGAAGCAGTAAAATGGGATGGGGGAGGGAGCCATAAGAACAAATACAATGAGTAGAAAATGGCACAAAAATGATAGATTTTAATCCAAATAATATCAATATCATTTGAAATGTGAAAAGTATAAAAATACCACATAAAGGTAGAGATTGTCAGATTAGAATAAAAAATTTGACCCAACAATACACAGTCTATAAAAAAGGAACTACTTTGAATATAAAGACTCACATGAATGCTACATAACAGGACATCATCGCCACAGTCAAAAGGAATGGAGAGAGCTTACAAAAATTTAATTCTGTAGATACCTATAGACAAGTAATATAGAGTGCATCTGTCCAATGGATTTAAAATCGGTAAAGTGCTGTATGACCCATTAATGTTTGAAATTTGATATTTAGATAACATTGATAAAAGGCTAATATTATAAATATATTTAGATACTATCTAGACAATCTGATTATTGGACAGTCTCAAGTTTTGTATATTGAGGGGTAGGTGTAAACAGAACATGCACTGAAGAAAATAATTGTGGTTTTCTGTATTTGGTACTATCATGCGCTCTAGCCTTTGCATTTTAAGACTTAAAACTCAATAAATGTAGAAAATGAAAGATCATGAAAGAAAAGAGAAAGTATTTCACCAAGAAAAGAAGTAACAAGAAAATTTAGGCTTGGTAATGTGAATCTGATATTTGACAGCTAAGACTTTTAGAAACAGTGTGTTAAAGTCTTTTATCTAGAGCAGGCTATCACTACCATTTCTCAAGTTAATGCCCCGACACTAGTGAGATTACCTGAGAAGGACATTCTCTTTGTATCTCTCACTCCTTGGAATTTTACTGAGAGCAGGGCTCAACAAGATTAGTTACATTATCAGGCTGAGAAGGCCCATTAATATGCTGACCTTCAGAACCGACATTACCTGCTTTGTTCCCTCCTGTCGTGTGACACTAAGGAACTGGATGTAGGGAAAGTATTGTTCCGTTTTAAGGTAACAGCTTCTGAAATCCATTGACAAGGGTCATTTCATTTTGCTTTGCATAAGAGAGAAGAGGCTTATTTATTGAGCTGAATTTTCTCGCCAGCAGAGAAGAGGCAATAGTCAAGCCTTCTGAGCTGTGAAATGAAAAGTGATTTTCCTTTCAGATTCTTTCCTTGTGCCACTTTTTAAAATCAGCTCCCATGACACAACAATGATGGACAGAGTATACTTCTTTTTTATTTCTGTAGAACCGATCGAAACTTCCTGATGAATCCTTTTCTCTATTCATGGATGAAGGGTCAGGAAGGTGGATAATGAGAGGCCGTATATGTGGCTTCGTCTAGCCTATTATATATAACTAAATCACTTCCTATTTATCCTGTCACTTCCTGCTGACGAACGGTCATTTGGGTCAAGTTTCTTCCCAAGTCTGCTTCCCTTCTCTTTGCCTTTTCTTGGATGGCTTCCTGGTGTAGAGGTGTAGGTTACATGACATCATGTCTGCGAAAGTGACCTTGGACCTCTCACTGACTTTCGGTCCTTGTTTGCTCCTCAGGTTCTCATGTTCCTTCACTGAGCTCTCTCGTCCTAAGGTGTCTTCGGGCCTCGCCCTCTGCTCTGGCTGCATCCACAGTTTTTCAGCACTGGTGTAGTGTTTGGTCTATTCTTTGGGCATGATCAGTGGAAGGCATTCCCCTCTTCCCACCACCATCACTGCGTCTATAAGCTGCCACCCTCATCTACAGTTTCCTCATTCCACACTGTAGAGAACCCTAGTAGGTAACATAATTCTTAATTCTCATTTGGGGTCCGTACCCAGCACTCTAGGGCTCAGGGACTTTTTGCAACTCTTTTACCTCTCAGAGGTCCTCCTCGGGCAAACATGGCCAAATTCCATTGTTTCTCTACTGAGGCTACTCCACGTTGACGTCACCCATCATTCCATGCATCTGGGCCCTTCCCCAGTGCTTGCAAGAGAGTGGTACATGTGTCATCCTTCCTTTGGATCCCCAACTCTATGTGGATTATTCCATATAGAGTGATGGGTTCTCTTCTTCTATAGCAGTCTACCAATGCTTTCTGCTGAATATTGCAATCCAAGAACTCAAAATATAAAAATAAACAAAATCCTTTAATGTTTTTTAGACCAAACCAAAAGAATTACCTCTCCCAGGGAGCATTCACCCTCAGCTTTCTTTTACAGGCTTTGCTTGAAACCAAGCACACTTTCCTTTTATATCACTGGAGTTGTGTACTCAGTTTTAGGTAAAACACATAGTTCTGGTTAGAGGCCAAAATAATCTTGTGCTGATTACACATGATTTATGAAAACCATCTCATTATACAGATTCCCCAGGGATAGGAGCTGCCTCAACAGAGGGGAAACCCATGTGAAAAAAGAGGTGGTGGCAGCATTTCTGATGAAAGGGCCAAGCATTTGATGCAGCTGTCACCTCTCCCACAGGGGCTAGTCTGCACATTTTCCCTGTTATGACATCTAGATGCTGAGATTCCCAGATGAGACCCATTGATAGGATCAGCAGGAAACTGGAGCATTGGCTGAGAAAGACATTAACTTGAAAGTCACAGAACCACAAGGGGGCTGGGTCTTATGAATGGGAACTAAATGCATGTGCATGTCTAGAAGAGAAGTTAAGCTTTTGATCGGTGGGTTTTAATTTAACTTCTGCCTCTTGACCTTCTCCTCTAGAGAGCAGAGCAGAATAAAATATCCTAAAATGCAGTTGCTTTCTTGGCACATTACAGATGATCTGCAATAGTTCCTTTCTGGGTGTTGAACCTGCCAGGGAAAGATCACTCTCAGAGCAGAGTTCTTAATTCATTTGAGACATTCTTCTGATGTGTTGGGGTTAGGAACAGGAAAGCAGAGGTTGTTAAATATTTTCCCTTAAATGTGTAGTTTGTTACAAATTTTCATCTGTAGAGGGGTCCCAATTCTTTCGTTCTACAACAAGCACCCAGACTGTGGACTGTTACCATATCAGATATTCATTCACAGTTACCGACAGAGTAATCACTTCAGAGCAAAGTTGCCTTCAGATGCTCAAACCCAGACAGTCACACCAGAACTCTTATCCCATTATTCTAGGCACTACCCAAATGCCATGTCACTTACTTTACTAGTTTGCTAGGGCTGCTGTAACAAGTACCATAAACTGACTGGCTGAAACAATAGAAACGAATTGTCTCACAGCTCTGCAGGCTGAGAGCCTGAGATCAAGGCATCAGCAGAGTTGGTTTCAGGTAAGGCCTCTCTCCTTGGCTTACAGATGGACCCCTTCTCCCTGTCTTCACAGGTCTTTCCTCTGCATATGTCTGCATCCTCATTTTCTCTTCTTATAAGTATACCAGTCATAGTAGATAAGGGCCAACCCTAATGACCTTATTTAACCTTAGTTACACTTTTAAATAGTCCATCTCCATACAGTCACATTCTCATAGGACTTCACCATAGGAATCAGCCCATAACATTCATTTAATTCCAGTTTTGCACTTGCATCTGAACCAATCCTCCTGCTTTCGAGTCATTCCCCATTTCTGGCTCTCCTTCCAGCCATTTACAGTATGCCTTCCCACATGCCTGTTCAATGATAATGGTGACATAGGTACCCACTTCCCATTTCTTGGGAAAATGTCCTATATCAGTTTGTCTCCAGAGTGCCAGCTGATGGCAGCAGTTCTCAACTCCACAATGGCTGGGAAAATTTGTGAATAGTATCTCCCATTGGAACTATAACCTGCAAAGTTGCTGAGCAGTCTTGAAATTCAGATCAGTGTAGACTCTTTTACTGTAGAGCCCAGTGGACCTTCCGTGTTTCTTTTGCTCTTTCTCTGATATCTGGCAGCTTCTTTTCCAGATTCTCAAACACAAAGTCCCATGAAGTCACTCAATATTGATTTATAATCCTCAGGTGACTCAGGTCCTTGCTACTCATGGCCAGCTGCAGCAACATCGTACCTGGGGAACTTGTTAGAAATGCAGAATGTCAGGATGCACCCCAGATTAACTAAATCAGGATCTGTATTTTACCGGTGTGATTCCTATGCACGTTACAATTTGAGAAATGTTGGTCTAGGTAACTTTCTAGCATCCCTATCATTCAAAAGGAGGAAAACTAAAGAGTTTTATCTCAGTTTGTGACTCTTGCTTATATATAGAAACTCCCCTATGGGTTTAATCTTTTTGTTTTCCTACTTTTATTTTTAACCTTTTTAAATTCTTTTTTGTAATTTTTCAATTACATTTGACATTAAATATTATATTAGTCTCAGGTGCACAGCATAGTGATTAGACATTTATATAATTTACTAAGTGGTTCCCCCGATAAGCCTAGTACCCACCTGACACCGTACGTAGTTATTACAATATATGTGACTATATTCCCTATGCTATCAGTCCCTTTAGATTCCTGCCCTTACCAGAGAAGTGGTCTTCTAAGGACACTGCTTTCTTTTCAGAAGACACTGCATATACAGCAGAGGCTGAGCATTTGCCCATGTCTCACACATTTATATATTTGATGTGGGGCAGAAGAGAGAGAATTTTTCTAGCTTTTGTATCACTTCAAAACCTTTGACTCTTTTCTTATACTTTCAACATTTTTTTCTCAACTCCCTGGACCATCGAATGGCCTTCGAGGCCTCTCCTTGTGCCACACACACCATGGAAACCACCCACTTTCCCTGTGACCTTGTGCTTGCACGGCTGGTGGGTCACACAGCCCAAATCACCGAGCTTCCAAACCTCACGTGGGCCCTCAGTGCCTGTCAACAACCCTGTTACTAATCTTTTGTCAGTGGCCTCTTTCACTTCTCGTAGCAGCGCTTCTAATTTCTTACGTCTTTCTTCAAACTCTACATAATACAATGGCCTCAAAAGTTTGTCATGCCTCCTGGTTCATAGGAAAGCTTGAGACATGAACATACCATTTCCTACACGTTGAAAATACTTTCATTTTCTAGTCACAGCCCTTCTTTCCGTATCAGAAAGAGGTTTTGACTCACTTTCTACCTAAATCAAATCCCTTGTATTTGGATTCTAATTCTGTCTTATCTCTTCTAGGACCTTCCTTATCTATAATTCTCTTTCATTTTTATTCCCACCTTCTAACTTTTAAGAGATAGAAATACTACATTCTGTGTTTGTAAAAAGCAGGTGGAAAGTAGTTACAAAAACATCCAAACACAATAGCTGCGGTGAGCGACCATCCAGAGGCCGGCGACTGATCTGCCTCATCCGGGAAGAGCGCAATGACGATACCAACAGTGAAGCAACGTCCTCCGCAACTAGACTGAAGAACAAAAAGACAGCAACTTGTCTGTTCCCCTTCTCCGAGTCCCCAATGCTGTCCCCCTCCCCCAACTCCCCAATAAAATCTTTAAAAAACAAACAAACAAAACATCCAAACAAACAAAGAGAAGAAAATGTAAGTCCACAATAATAAATCCACATAAACGTTGATAACATTTTTATTTACCGTGACCATAAACTAGAAACAACTCAAAGGTCTATAAGCAAACTGTAGTATACCCATACAGTGGAATGACTCAGCAGTTAGAAGGAACCCCAATACATGCAATAATATGAACATCAAAAATAGTACATTGAGGGCCGGCCGAGTGGCGCAGTGTTTAAGCGCTTGCTTGGGACGTCAGCTACCCCGGTTCAGATCCCACATATGAGGGCCAGTGACATTGCCCTGGAAAAAAACAAAAACAAAAAAACAAAAAAACAAATAATAGTACATGGAGGACCAGCTGAGTGGCTCGTTGGTTAAGAGCTGGCTTGGGATGCCAGCAACCCCAGTTCAGATCCCACATATGAGGGCCGGTGACACTGCCCTCTACAGCTAAGATGGTGAACAACACCTGGAGCTGGGCTGCTGTGAATCCCCGGGGACGGCATAGCTGCAGCCCCTGCTGCAGTGGGCTGCCATAGGCTACAGTGAGTGGCCGGCAGCCAACGTGAGCGGCTGACCAGAGGCTGGCGACCAATCTGCCCAAGAAGAATGCAACGCTGATACCAACATGGGCCAGTGAAGCAACATCCTCCACAGCTAGACTGAAGAACAAAAGGACAGCAACTTGTCTGTTCCCCTTCCCCAGTTCCCCAAAGCTGTTCCCCTCCCCCAATTCCCCAATTTAAAAAAAAAAAAATAGTACATTGAGCAAAATAAGCCAGGCATGAAAAACTATATACTGTACTGTGAGATTTTGTTTTATAAAGTTCTGGGACAGGCAAAACTAAAACATGGTTATAAAACAGAATCCTAGTTTTCTGTCTCAGGACAAGGGGTCATCTAGACCAGAAGGGATTGTGAGGGCGTTTACCTTACTAAAATGATGGAAATGCTCTACCCTTATAAGTGGTGCATACATTTGTCAGAACTTATCAAAATTTAAACTGAAAAGCTGTGCATTTGGTGTTTATAAATTATGCCTCAGTACAAGTTGAGCTATGAATTTTAGTTAACTTAGACTTCTGTATTTTGTATTTATTTTCGAGCAACTTCATTGAAGTCATTGAGAAATTTAAGCCAAATAGTGAAAGATTGGAACCATCTCCAAGGAGAATGGGAGAGGTAGCTAACCATGAACATGGGTGACTAATGTCTCCTCTCTTTCCTTCTCCATCACTTCATGTTAGATACCCTGTGGACTTGCTCCCGTAGAGGGCTGTTCTGAGGTCTATCCTAACACTTACCACATTGTAATATATTTTCCTGTTTCCTTGCCTCAAGTACCATTCCATGAGTTTTTTGAGAATGAGTGTCATATTCTTTTTACCTTTTCTCTCCACTGTGCCAGTGTCCCCATCATTACATAGCAGGTACTCATGATTGTGGAGTGAACAAATAAATGAATAAGCAAATGGGTAGAAAATTAATTACTGAGTACCAGTAAGAAAGGCTGAGATAGGAGACTAAATTTATAATGGAGACATATGAGCTGCATGGATTCGTCAGGATTTTCAGCACTGGTATTGGAGTAAAAGCATAGGGTCAGAATGGTCCAACTTTCTCCTCTTTCTGCAGCTACCTTCCCTTACTAGGCAGTGAGCTCCTTCTAGGTAGAAATAAGGCTTCTCTTTTGTTATTCTTTCACAGTCCCCACCAAAAAGTGCTAAATGACTCTGGTTTAAATATCAGGTGAGTGAGTTCCCAGGTTTTGCTGGAGGCACGTACAGGAGTGGGAGGGAAACTGTTTTCACAAGGCTTTGGAATCTAGTCATGTTTTTTGCAGTAATTATGTTTTGATGCACACTCAGAATTTCCAGTGAGGACAAAACACTTTACGGATTTTGTTATCCTCTTTACTCAAGTTCTTTTTTAAAAGTAAGTTTGCACTCATCGAAGTGCACGCACGTGCTCAGAGCACCAGAATATCAGGTTGTACTGACACTTTACTTTCTTGGGTTATTACAGACAATGCTGAAATGAGCATATTTGTGTGCGTGTATGGGTGCAAGTGTGTGTGTGACTGTGTGTCTTCATGCACATGTATGAGTACGTCAACAGAGCAAACCTTTAAAATAGTGGATTTGCTGAGCTATCAGCTAAGTGATAGATATAATTTTATGAATATTACAGAATTATCCTGCAAAGAGACTGAACTGACAAGTGTATAAAAATTCTGGTTCTTGATCCCTTCCTCAAAATGGTCTATTATTTTTCATTTTGTCAATGTGTTGAGTGACAATTTTTGTGCATATGTTAGAATTCATTTAGAGACTATTGATTGTTTAGTATGAACCATTTCAGTTTTAGTGAACATCTTGTTTATTTATCTGCCTGCTTTGCTCATGAGTTGCTAGTCTCATTATTTTCTCAAAGTTTTAAATTTATATTCACCCATTTATTCACCAAATATTTATTGAGTTCTTATTATATGCCAGACACTACTTTAGGCACTGAAAATACAGCCATGTCTTCATGAATCTTACATTCTACTGGAGGCTGAAAAAAAAAACATGGAATCTAGTGTCAATAAATATCAAATGTAACATCAAGATGAAGGCAACATGGAAGAAATGCTTCCTTTTCCGATTAAGTACAAAAATTTCACAGTTCTTTATATATATATATATATATATATATATATATATATATATATATATATATAGTTGTTGTTTAAATGCCTTTTCTTTTTTCTGTGTAGAATTTAAAAATTTATATGATTTCATATATATTGGTCATTTATTTAATGGCTTCTAGGTTTTGTATCTCACTTAGAAAGCTTTATTCTTACTATTCTCCTTCCAAATTTATCTAATTTCCTTCTACTTTACAGCTAATTTCAAATTCTGCCTCTTGCATTTGGCTCAGAGCACTTTTTTGAGATCCCTCAATTTCCTTCTTATTGTAACTTCACAGAAATGATCTTCCCAAATTGAATGGAAGAGATACTAACAGATTTTTGTTGTTGTTGTTGTTGTATGGCTATACTGTCATAGGCCCTGGGCTATTTATTCCCTTTCACATGCATAAACACACACACACGTAGTCAGAGAATTATTTCTGTAATACTGTAATATCTGGACCAATGTCGTCCAATAAACTGCAATGATGCAAATGTTCTAGCAAATGTTCTATATCTGCACTGTCCAATACAGTAGCCCCTGGCCATTTGTGGGGATCGAGCACTTGAATGTGGCTAATGTGACTGACAAACTGAATTTTAAATTCAATTCAATTTAATTTTAATGGCTACATGTGGCTAGTGGCTAATGTATTGGACGCCATAGATCTGGACCATTCAGTTGTGAAAAAAAGAAAGAGTTGTCATCTTACTGTAATGCTAAAGTAAACTAGGGACCCTGATAATGATGTGTCAATATAGGTTTACCAATTGTAACAAACGCACAACATTAATAGGGTATATTGATAATGGGGGAGATTAGGCCTGTGTGAGGACAGGAGGTATATGGCAAATCTCTGCACCTTCTGCTCACTATTATCTGAACCTAAAACTGTTGTAAAAAAATAAATAGGCTAGCTAACAGGTGCTTGCTAAAAAAGGTTTACTTAATAAAATTACCAAAAACAGCTCTAAATATATTAACTTTATTGATCAAACATAATAAAATAGAAGTCCATAAATATAAATATCATCTACAACAGGACACATGTCTTTATTTATGTAGTGCTATTCTTGCTTATCAAAATGGAGATTTTTCTAGTTTAAAAGGCACTGTTCAAATTTACTTTATTTTTAATTATATTTAAGAACCACTATTAAACGTCTATGGTTATTGTGCAAGATGTCCTTAAACCAAAGAAATCAAATGATTCTTAACTTTATAGCATTGAAAGTATAAAGTTCATTTAGTTAGCAGTGACCATTAAAGAATCCCAATACTAACTCAAAATACAGGGGTTAAGGACTAGTATATTCTGAGTTTGGTCTTTGGGAAATTCAATTCAAATCTTGAATAGTAGTTCCTGAGTCTCTACCAAGTACTGTGCTCTAGTTCTTGAGGAATTCACAGTCTAGTGATTCATATATAGACAACATCTATTCAACTTGTTAAGTTGTAGGAGGGGTAGATACGTGCTGTGAGATCCTTGGGAGGAAACTTGATTTCAATATGGAAGAGAAGGTGAGGGAAGCGATAATCAAGACAACTTTCAGGAGAAAGTGACACTTGTGCTGTGTCTTAAATAGAGGAAATGATTCCAACCAGAATAAACAGTATTTGTAAAAATATGGAGTATGAAGCATCATTCTACTTATGGTTAAAGAATTTCAAGTTGATGACTTCAAGCTATAAGATCCAGAAGAGGTAAGAGTGTGACCTGTGAGATAGAAAAGAGGCAACCACGGAAGGCCTGCACACTGCGCAAATCCTTTACACTATCCAGGCACAATGAGAAGGCCACTGAGGACTTTTCATTTAAATAGGCATTTTGGATGGCTCGTTCTTGTTTCAGTTCTGGACATTTTCATTCATTGAATTTTAAAGGATTTAATATTGAAAGCCAAGGTAGAGATTTTAATGGAAACCTATGTGAAATACCTAGAATATCTTGTCACAAAAACTTAGTAGATGTTAGTTTACTCTTTCATCCTATTGCAGCTGTAGACTACATTAGAGAAAATTTTTGCCTGTCAGTCAATCAACATTTTCTTCATCTCATCCATCCCTCATAAAGACAATTAGACAATTGGACATGACCTATAATTAGCTTTAAAAAGATATGCTAAGGAAAAGTCTACTAGACTTTTCTTTATGCAGGAGCAGCTAGCATATGGAATTGATTAATTGATTAATCAATCATTTGCTTCATAAATTCCAATATATTAGCTAACTCAAAATTCATTGTTCTATCTGCACATTTTGCATTTACTTATCACTTATTTCAGTTTTTGTGAGTCTAAAGAGCTGTAGAACCAAAAAAATTGGGTAAGTGTAATAATTTTTTTCTTAACGGGATTCTATATTGTGGGAACTAAAAAATTAATGAATTCTTTTCTTTCCACCTTCAAAGTTCTTCTAGCTGGACTAATAATCAAATTAGAAAAGACAGATTAACAAGAGAAGATCAATGGTTTAATACATGCACATGGGGATTTCACATCGGCATGAAAATTCCAAAATCACTGAGGCAACATTGAGTATATATGACATTTTGGACAAAGGAGAAAAGAGGGGAGGGGTATTAGGTTTCAGAAGTGACAATGAGTGATTTACAGGTATTTGAAGAAGAAATGAACATACATGGCAGGAAAATTCTTGCTGGGCAACTCAGAAACAAAGGGACATAGTGGGTGGACATCTAGCTAACAGGAGCCTACCTGATGCCCTCTTATTTACCATAGTTAATTCAAATGAGGCTTAGGCAGCATTCTAAGATTTCATTCCTGAAGCAGGTTTCTCTGCCTCAGTCTCTTGGGCAGGAAAGGAGGGATGGGGGGAGTCAAAAGTTATTTCTGAGGTTTTGTTTTTTGAATAAACAGCTTAAAATCAATATCACAAAGAGCAGCATCAGGTGGCAAAATTTTGGTTCCCTTCACTATATCCCCATTCTGAGGATGCACTGCAAACTTATTCTGCTCTTGAGTTTTCACTGCTCTTTATCGCAATAAAGCCTACATCAGGAAACCATTTGTTTTACTTTCTTTACCTAATTCTGCAGCATTTCCCACACTTACCATCAGCATTTCATACAAGAGACACAAGTGGTGTTTGTCAGAACGTGATTTGGAAAACGCTCCTCTGGTTGATAATAACCATCTTGAGCTCTGGGAGAGAGTGGGAAACAATTCTTGGGGTCATCTCAATTTCCTTTTATGCCTAATTATTGCCATCTCTGCTGGCTTGCTGTTTTTGCTGCCTGTCTTTAAAGCTTCTTAGGCTTTGAAGCAGCACAAAATTCTTGCTTTGTGTGTTAAAAATCCAGATAAACTCCCATGATCTTAATTAAATATCTGCTCAAAAAACAATCAAGGAGCTCTACCCCATAACTAACTTATTTTCATTGTGCTTTGCCAGAAAGTGAGGAAATATATTTTTACTCTTTCTGAAACTAGAGGCCAAATAAGTACAGGACTGGTGCTGGCTGTGCCGCTGAGCCAATAGGCTGACACAGAAATTGGGTCATAGAATAAGCATTTATTATCAAAGCACCGGTGGTCTGAGAAGGCAGCAGGTCAATACCTCCAAAAGCTGCCTTAACATTCTCAGACCAGCATGGGATATTTGAGGGAAAATCTGGGCATACTTCCAGAGGCTACATGATGGTCCCGGGGGTCTGCATGGATCCCCACCTTGGGTGATGTGGCTCTCTAACGTGGTCGTCAACCCAGGAGCAGTGATGACAGCAATCTGGAAAGATGCTAGGCCATAGAGATTGTGATCAGTAAGCAAAGGATATTGTGATCAGTAAGCAGGGGATATTGTGATCATTAAGCAAGGGATACTGTGATCAGTAAGCATGGGGTATTGTGATCAGTAAGCAGGGCGTATTATGATCGTAAGCAAAGGGTATTATGATCAGTAAGCATGGGATATTGTGATCATAAGCAAAGGGTATTGTGATAAGTAAGTAAGGGGTATTGTGATCAGTAAGCATGGGGTATTGTGATCAGTAAGTGGGGGTATTGTGATCAGTAAGCTTGGGGTATTGTGATCAATAAGCAAGCATAAGTTTCACGGTAATTGTCTAAAACAGGGAACTGGGACAGGGGATATTCCAAACTCAGCAACTGGGACAGGGGACATTCCAAGTTCAAACCACAGGGAGGGGGTTGTTCAATTGTTAAGCTCTAGGGCAGGGAGAGGCGAGACCAGGGACATTGCAAGGCCTGTTTTGTGGGGGCGCCAATTGGGCCCTGTTTCATTTCTGTCTTCAGAGCACACTAATAATAATTGCTATGAATATTTGAGCTGTGGATCCTTTGATTTGCAGATTCAGGTGAGGTTTACAAAGACCAATATTTTCTGTGTTTCTGCTTTTGGGGCAAAGGTCATAGAACTCTGAACAAGAACCTGGAAAGGAAATGTAATCAACAAGATAAAATGCTTTCTGTCATCACATCTACAAATGCATTTAAATGTCTTCTTTTCTACATTTTAAAAATGTTGTAGACTAAGGCTTAAAATGTGTCTCAGATTTATCAAAAGGAGTAATCTCTGTTTTGATTATTACTCTCCATTAGTCTCTGGATTTCAGGGGAGTTATTAGCTATGGAAGATTGGAAGAAGTACTTTTACATCATAAATTTAATCCAGTTTCAAACTGTGATCAGAAGGTAATTTTAATGCAATGGCAACTGGACAATCTTCTCTAAATATAGTTGATATGTAAAAAATCCAGACATAACAAAAGTCAATTGGCTGTTAGTTGTTCATTTTAGAAAGCAAATTCTTTACTTTAAAAGATACACAATCATAAAAACCCACAATTGCACACATACCATGAGGTTCTTTTGGATTCTTGTAGTGCACATTAAGCGTGGTTTTATTCACACCCACAAAAATGTATTCACATGCTGCCTTTCAGAAATATAATTTCTGAGAATTTTTCTGAAATTTCATAGAACAAAACATATTTATATTCATAACAAAGCAGAAAAGCATGCTCATTTCACTCAAAATTTGACATGTTTTTGAGCTCTACATCCCCTGTCTCTTCTGCCTTTTTTCTTATGACAATATGAAAGCTGAGGAACTGGAAGGAAGCTGTAGTTTACACTTATTGTTTTGTCTGCCAAGCACCCATTCTTTCTGGGAACTGTTTCCACGTATGCCTCCTACCAGCACTGCTCCGTTTATGCACTCAGATTTCACATTTCTTGCCACAGTTGACTGATATAGGAATGGAACCCTTCCCGGAGCTGAGAACCTTCATCGGAAATTAGGAATTGTGACTATAAGACTTTAGCCTCATGCTGCTTGCTGCCTTCAGAGGAGGAGCTGTAAATCCAAGAGCTCTGAGCCCTCATTACCCACTTTGTGGATGGGAAGCAGCAAAGGCTGTTTTTAGAGAAATATGTCCAGAGAGGAACCAAGATGAGAGCAGGAAAGAAGTTTCTGACATCGTAAAGAGTCCTGCTTCTATTTTCCTTGAAAACCAAATGCAACCCTTCCCTTTCATTCAAAGTACCTTATAGTAAATTTCTTCATTTACTTATTTTTTACAATTTCCTCAAATATTTTTCTTTGTAATCAAAAGTACTTTAATACAAGAACTCAAAATTTTTTTCATTGGTGTATTAATCTTAGATATTAATAATTTCTTATTTGAAAGTATCAATGGAGAGTCCTCAAAAAAATTAAAAATAGAACTACCATATGATCCAGCAATTCCACTTCTGGGCAGTTATCCAAAGAAATCCAAAACACTAATTTGAAAAGATATATGCACTCCTATGTTCACTGTAGCATTGTTGACAATAGCCAAGATATGGAAGCAACCTAAATGTCCATTGATGGATGAATGTATAAAAATTGTGTGTGTGTGTGTGTGTGTGTGTGTGTGTGTGTGTGTATGTGTGTGTGTGTGTGTGTAATTCAACCATAAAAAAAGAGTTAAATCTTTTCATTTGCGACAACATGGGTAGAGCTTGAGGACATTTATGCTAAGGGAATAAGTCAGACAGAGAAAGACAAATACTCTGTAATCTCACTTGTATGTGGAATCTAATACAAACAAAAATCTGAACTCACAGATACAAAGAACAGATGGCAAAATAGATGAATGTAGTCAAAATACATAAACTTCCAGTTACAAAATGAATAACTCTTAAGGGTGTAATGTACAGCATAATGAGTATAATACTCTATTGTATATTTGAAAACTGATAAGAAAGTAGATGAAAGTTTTCATCACAAGAAAAAAATTTTGTAACTATGTATGGTAATGGATGTTAACAGGACTTATTGTGGTGATCACTTCACAACATATACAAATATTGAACCACTATGTTGTTCATTTGAAAGTAACATAATGTATGTCAAATATATCTAAAAAGAAAGAAAGAAAGAAAATAGAAAGAAAGAGAGAGAGAGAGAGAGAGAGGAAGGAAGGAAGGAAGGAAGGAAGGAAGGAAGGAAGGAAGGAAGGAAGGAAGGAAGGAAGGAAGGAAGGAAGAAAATGTCAATGCCCTCCAGCCATAGCCCACCAGGAACATACCTGTGATTGAACAAATCAAGTTTATCACCTTTCAGTGGGGGATAATACACACCATGGGAACCAAGGGGTGTCTCAGTAACAAAGTGCTGAAAATAATATATATAGCATTTGCACATCGAATGCCTAATTGAATGAATCCTCAGACCTGACAATCATTACCCAGTTGCATTTAAGATGGGGCAGGATGTGTCAACAAGTGGAAACACAGGTAATCATTAGAAGCAAAACATGGTTCTGAGGTAGTAGAGATTACTTATTTTAAAGGTTAAGGAAAATTTGGTTAACTCTTTCAGCTTTACAAAATGGTAATATGCTGGCTTAAAAAAATTTATTTTCAAATGTAATAAAAATTTGGCAGTTTTTAAAATTAAACTGAGTGGAAATTAGTTTTGCATGAAGAATTTTAAAAATTATGACAATTAGAGATACGCTGGGGTTTCATAAAATGCTGGATGGGAATTACTGTTGCAGCTGATTTTTCAGTGTTTTGAGTCCATTGTGCATAAAGTGTATGTTTATAAACATAGAACCATACCTTCAATAAATATTTAATGGTGATCTGCACTTGGAAGAGAATGGTGGGAATCTGATGAGTAAAATATTGTTTCTTTGCTCAAGAGACTCACAGTGACTGCTTCACTCCACATTGTGCTCTCCTTGTCCCTAAAACTGCAGATCTACAGCCCAACTTCCATAGAAACTCAATAAGTGTTCATTATTCCTATTTAATGATGATGATGACAAATATTTAGTATGCCTGTTTCAAGGAACTAAAAATAAGGTTGGAAAAAAATGTCCGTATATAAAGATAGAATGTCTTAATTTTAACAAGAGATCTTGAGAGCAGTTATCCCCTCAAAAACATGGATATTTATGGTATTCGTTAAATAAAATATATTCATAATGACAATACTATGTGTTGTTCTGAGGGGTCAGCAAATATATTTGGGCATTGCAGAGTCTACTCGTTTTCCTGAAAGAACTGTATTGTAAAGTTGAATGTCTTGCCTCAGGAATATTTGGGACACTTCCATTGTGATTAGGGGGTAAAGTTTTCATTAATGACTTCAACAAAAATTATAAAGAGTTTATTTTCGTAAAGGTTACAGTCAAAATTATAACATTTTAGTTGCTTGCAAAGTCTTTGTATCTCATATTTTCAAAAACTTCAAGGGTTTTTGTTTGTTTGTTTTGTTTTGTTTGTGTGTGTGTGTGTGTGTGTGTACCTCAAATTCAGGTCCAGGGTATGGATAGCTATAGTTGACACTTGTAGCTAAGGGTGTGCTGTAATCTGCAGAGGGAACGTGGACTGCGGTGGAAGTGATACAGGCTCAGAACAGAGCTTATCCAGGTCTCGTCTCGCCACGGAGGGGCAGACTGGTGAAGCCCCTTTACTACGCAGGTCCATAGCACAGATAAAGAAATAATATTGATGTCTAAATGTCTTTGATTTCTTTGCTTTAATTATAGATGGAGTGGTGAAGTGATAGCCTTGAAAGGGGAAAATTGTCCTTGTGAAGGATGATTATAGTAGCTGAAAATTACATGCCAGACAAAAAGCATTTGTGTGGCAGCTGCCATCCTTCTATAAACTCGCTTAGAGTGAGATGGAGAAACTCTCTTGCTGTTCATTGGTCCATTCTTTTAACATTTATTGATCACCTTTTACATGTCAGGGACTGGTTTGAGTGTTTGGAATCCTAGGAGGAATAACACGCACCCCTGCCTTCAAGGAACTCATTCATGCAGCCCTGATGCTGCCTACTATATATATGCATCTCTCTTTTTATACATAATTTTGTCATTTTATGCAGAAGTGAGAAAGCCAAATTTAATAGAAATGAACATCCCAAGAATATCAACTCTTCTTCCTTTAACTCCCATTTCTCTCTTATTTTCATCATTCAGTTTACCCACAATGCCACTGGACTGGGAACTTTGAGTTCACTTTTCATTCTTCCACTGACCACAGCCTTGAAACAAGTCTCAAATTTTGTTTTAATTTGCTAGTTAAAGGCCTTATACTTTCAGTCCTATTGGGTTGTCTGAAAAGTCATGACTCATTGTTGCAACAAAAAACATAGAAAAAATACGTCATGACTTTTCCGACAACCCAATAGATCACAACCAATAGAAACGCTGGACACTCCACTTCCTTTCTGAATGGCCTAAGACATCCTACGTACATTGCCAGTCAAAGTCCTTAAACTTGCTTTGGTAATTTCCTCTACTATTCAAAAATAATTGCATGTCTCTGACTCTCCCTAATTTACAGGAAAAAAAAAATCTTCCCAATTCTTTAGCTTGGAAATCAAGACCTGCTGAATGCAGCGTGAACTTTTCTCTTAGTTTCAAGTTCCTATTACTCCCAGCATCTAGTATATAGAAAATGTATAATAAGTGGTTTTTGTTGACTGTTAGCCACTTTTTAATTTTGGCATCTTCCCCTTCAGCAACTAAGTTTCTGTTTTGTTCATATATCAAAATCTACCTCAAACATTACATTTTATGCTGACTCTCCCTCATTTCTTCTGTATGAAGTGAAAGACATGTTCACTCATGTATTCATCACACATTATGAAGCTCTTGCTATGCTCCACATAGACAAAGATAACTATAATACCCGCGTCAAGGTTCTCACTCTAGGGCTTTAATTGAGTAAACACTTGCAACGTTGTGTGATCAACACTGTGATACAAAACTGTGCAGTTCCAGTGAGGTTCTATGGAGCATGTTGTAAGCTTAGTAGACAAAGTTGAGGGTCTAGGGAAGTCCAATTGTGTAAATGAATCTTGAGTGTCTTGAAGAACATTTGAGTCAAAGACAGCACAACTACTTTAAAGACACAGAGGCTTGAAACACAGGTGAGTTCAAACACTGACAAACAATGTGGCTTGGCTTAAGAATAGATACAGCATGAGGTGGGGCAACTGGAAATGAGACTGGGGCCATTTTGTAAAGGATTAGTTATTCCACACTAAGAATTGGGCTTGAAATGAAGTGGGCACTCAATAAATATTTATTCAATGAATAAATGAACGAATCAATCATCCCCTATTGGTATATTAAATCTTTATGTTTAAATATTTCATATTTAATAATTTCCTAGTTTTCACCTTAGCTTACTGAGGAAAAACTATATATTCATACTATGTTTTCACTACTCCACATATGGCCGATCTTTAATCTGTTACTGTAACAATTAGAAACTTTCTACTAATATGAATGCCAAAAGTTGAGAGTTCTTAAAGTTAATATATATAAACAAATGTTCACATATATTTGTGTTTTTCTTTTTTCTTTTTCTAGGGTCAGACATTGTTCAGTGGTTAATAAAGAACTTAACTATAGAAGATCCAGGTAAATAAATCATTTTCCCATTGATAGAATTATGTTCTTTGTGGTTTTTAAGAAATATGTTTTCTCAGGGCTAATATGACAACCAAACAAACCTAAAAAAATTATAATTACACTTAACTATGCTTTTAGCATTTATACAAATTTTATGATGGTCAATATTAATATTTATCTAAAATTTACTTAGTATATGTTTATAAATTTTCACATATTAGATATTCCATTTTATGAAATTTGATCAGGTGATTGACGATTGTTGGAAGGGATGTTCATAAATAATTGTATATCTAATGTATAGCAAGTGATTATGAAGTAATGAAATTTCCCTTCATAAAACACATAAAAGTAAATCTCATTAATTTATAAATTTGTCTTAACCCCATTTTTGCATGAGGTCTAAAAACAATGTTATTTATAATTCTGATTTTCTATCATGCCTACATGATTTTCTTTAATGCTCTTATTTAAGTCATGAATGCATTCACTGTGGTGGCCATTATATCTATTTTGCAGTACTGAGCTAATTTCCAGACTTCAGGAACAGTATTGTGTGGCCTAGAGCAAATTCCTATGTATATAAAGCATTTAATGACTTTTAAATACTATCTTGTAGGAGCCTTTGCATGTGGCAAATAATTCATATCACTGAAATGAAAAGATACATTTTGTTTAAAGAAGATAATGAGAAAACAAAACACAACAAAACAACCTCAAAGTATTAGAATTACAGTGATTGAGGATGACATCGGAGAGAAAGATGTCAATATACTAACTTCACAACCCACCTCCCGTTTGATTAGAAAATAATTCAGTATGGCTTTTGTTCCCATCTTTGGTGATTATCACCTCAGAATGGTTTAAAAATAACTGTACATGGAGATGCAAAGTTTTTTTTTTCTCTTCATTTTAAGCTGACTTTATAAAGCCATCCTATCATAAAATGTAGCTCCAATTCTATACATAAATGCCAACATACACACTCTATTTCTTTGGTACACAACATTTATTGTTTTTTGTTTTTGTTTTTGAGGGCAGTGTCACTGGCCCTCATATGTGGAACCTGAACCGGGGCCACTGGCTTTCCAAGCCAGCGCTTAACCACTGCGCCACTCGGCTGGCCTGGTACACAGCATTTAAAATACTTAACAGGTTAAATGGGAGTACAACAATTAAGTAAAGATGAAGGAGCTATTGCCAGCCTCATATTATTACTAAGTGAAGAGAGGGGATAATTATTGGGAAAGGAAGCCACATTCTTTCCGAATTTACATTTTAACCTCATTTTAATGGCCTGCCTGATTGTAGCACCAAACAAAAAACCCTGTACAAAAATACAGATTAGTGCAGTTCATTGATGACAGGGAAGCTACTGATTTTTCAAAGAATATTATGGCCCAAAATGTGAAGTGGATTCAAAGAGTGTTTTTATTTGTAAGTTACGACTGAAAGTGTATTTCAGTGAATATGAACAGCAGGGAAAATAAACAGATATAATAAACTAGTAAGAAACAGTTGCTTATAATTTGTGTGATATCAATATAGTTATAATGTGTGCAGAAAACCAATTTTATGCTTACTTAACAGTTTAAGGGTGTTGAAAGCTTCCCTTCAAGGTATAGGAGGGGATCAAATTAATCATATCAAAGAAGGACCACACATATTCTTCAGTCATATTTATGACAGGCTGAAAAATTTGGTGTTGGTTGGTTGGTTGGGTTTTTTTAATGAACTAACTCACCCTCTACAGACTTAAAGACATTGTACTAGATTTTAAGATGAGTAAGAAGCATTGATCATTGTTGTTAAGATATAACAGAGTTTGCACACAAAGATGAATCAATATGGCATTATGGTTCTAGTTAAATACGGTCAAGAACATAGGTGACATCATGAAAGTTACTTTGATGGCTGCATGTATGAAATTAATTATACCATTTTGGAATTGCTCATAAAGAGAGCTAAATAGTTATTACAATGTGAGGTCTAATTTTAACCCTATATATTCTCTGAAAATATTTAAAAATTAGAGAGAAACCCATGCCAGACTTTTATCTTGTGTGCTATCTGGTGGCCGAGTGGTTGTTTAAAGACCTCGGGGGATTATTTGAAGCCATAGATAACAATAATTTGTTGAAAGAGGATTTGTGGCAAGATGGAAGAGACTAATGTGTGGGTATGGAAGCAGTTCTGATGGCCCATCAGAGATGGGGGGGGGGTTGCATGATCTTTAGGGTTTTACTCAAGACCAAGGAGTCCATGTTATTTATACACTTAATGTTCAATATTTCATTAATGAATACTTAAGAGATTTTCACTTCCATTACAGTAATTCAATGGGCATTTGACTGAACAGTTTCTAGAGATTTGGTACTATTAGACAATTGGTCATATTATATTATTCATTTAAAATATTGCTATATTGGAACTTTTAATTCAAATTTAGGATTCTTTTTAGTTATCTTTACATACACATATGTACATTCACGTATTCATATAATACACACATGGTTAGTCTAAAGTTTTTGTTTGCTTCTACCTTTTGGGTCCATTTTTACAATTTATATTTTTCTAGGAAAAAATCATTTGTTCATTGGCTCATCCATACTTTCATTCATTTAGCACTTATTTTCTGAATTCTTCCTATGGGACGGACACTGGGAATACAGAATGGACACTCCCTCCTTGAATGACTTGATTGTCGTTGGTTTCCAGGGTATCACACTCATAGCTTGTCTTCTTTTTCACTGCACACGCAGTCTGGCCTCACTCTTCTGTGATGCCACCCCACTCCCCACCTAATCTGTAAATGTTGGAATGTCCAGATTTCTATCCTAGGTACCTTTTTTTCTTCATATACACACTGCTGCTAAGTGACATATGCTGAAGACCCCTACACATATAGCTTTCATGTTTTTCTCCTGCCTAGGTGCCTGTAATATCTTCCCTCTCTCTTTTTTTTTTTTTTTAAAGATTTTATTGGGGAATTGGGGGAGAGGAACAGACAAGTTGCTACCCTTTGTTCTTCAATCTAGCTGTGGAGGACGTTGCTTCACTGGCCCATGTTGGCATCATCACTGTGCTCTTCCCAGATGAGGCAGATCAGTCGCCGGCCTCTGGACAGTCGCTCACCGTGGCTATTGGCAGCTCATGCTGGCTGTCGGCCACTCACTGTAGCCTATGGCAGCCCACTGCAGCAGGGGCTGCAGCCCACACCATCACCGGGGCTCGCAGCCCAGCTCCAGGTGGAGCTGTTGTTAGCTGTAGAGGCAGTGTCACTGGCCCTCCACACGTGGGATCTGAACCGGGGCAGCTGGTGTCCCAAACCAGCTTTAACCAATGTGCCACTCGGCTGGCCCTTCCCTCTCTTTGAAAGTCAAAATATAGGTACGTAATTGTTAGGGTTTATACTTTGGTGGGCTTTTTTGGTGTATTTGTTTTATCTGTTGGATCAGTTAAGTCTGTTGATTGATGAGTATGGTGCTCTACACTTATCCATCTGATACCTATGTCACCTCTCTCCTGAAGGGTCAGTCTCAACTTGACCAAAATAGACCCCTGATTTGCACCCCTCAAACCTGCTCCTTCTTGCTTTCAAATCAATTACAGGGTTGAGCCTCTATCCAAGACTATGCTGTGTCTTTCCATTTGTTCCAGTTTGCTTTGTGGTGTTTTAAAGTTTCCTCATATAGGTTTTGTATATTTCTTATTAAGCATATTCCCAGTTATTTTATTTTGTGTTACTATGTGAATTTTCCTTTCCTTTATATCTAATTGTTATTGTGTATATATATGAAAGTTATTGATTTATGTATTCTAATTTATGTTACTACTTGACTAAAGTTTATTTTTGTTTGTATTTTTAACTAATATATTTTAAAGCTAGACTACTTCTTTCAGAAATTTATCAGGACTGAGCCCTTGCATATGTTGACAACTTGGCTATATATGAGAATAGATAAGATAAACTTCCCTCTTTAAAATACTGTAGATATTGATTCATTGCTTTCATATATTTAATATATAAGCACACATATATATGAAATTTTCCATATGAAAATTTTCATATGTATAATTTTTCATATAAATGCTTTTCCCTTGCCTGGATTCCTATAATGTCTTCAAAATTCAAAATATAGGCATAATTCCTAGGAGCTTATACTTTTCATTTTTTTATGTGTTTGTATTATCTGTTGAATCATGTAAGTCTGTTGATTCAGGTTTTTTTAAGTTGAAGAAAAAAAAACCTGTTTTATTACTTAAGCCTGATTTTCTAAAATGTATATAATGATTGTATCTTTACTTAGTGCTTTCTTGAAAATTTAAGAATATGCATATATAACAGTTATTACTACACATATTACTACCTATTACATAATCATAGCTCAGAAAGTATTAGTAATTACAATTTTTTAAATTCATTTTTGTTGGTTTATCTAATTATTTTTAAGTTTATTTGTTCTGATTTATTTTTTTGAAATGACATAAAATATATTTCATTCTACACCCCACTTATCATTTTATGTTTTCTTATTCTTTTCTTAGCTTTTTTCCTTCTCCATCTAGGTAAACTTATTAAGCTTGTATATTAGAGCATCCATTCTGATTCTCTTCACTGGCAATTAAGTTCCTTACTGCTGCTAATAGAGAATAAATATATTATTGCATTTTTAATTATCATCATTTTTCTTATTTTCTCCAGTTCTCTATTTATTTTCTTATTTCTGCAGTTCTCTATATCTGCCCTTTAGCAAGTTCCCTTCCAGTCATAGCATGTTGTCTTGTAAGTCATTTTTCATCTTTTCTTTCATTACATCAATCTTATTTATTGTTTATATTTTAATTGCACATAAAGTATACTGTCATCAGTTTACTTCATATCATTCTATGTTATAGGAACGTTTGTAGGTTTTATGAATTGTTTCCCTATTTATTCTCCTCAATCATAAAGAATTCTACACAGGACTGATATCTGGATATTGTCAGGGTAGATGTCCTTAGATAATTCAATACCATAATTTCTCTTTTTTGCAGTTGGAGCTACTGTGCTGGTAATATTAATTTACATTATTAGATTAGGGTGTATTTTTGTTTTGGGGTGTTTTTTGTTTTTTTTTTTTACAGAACTGAGTATATTGGGGAATGAGCAACAACTGTGAGCAATCCCAGCCTCCGGACTTCATCATGGTACACGCCATCTCTGAATGTGATGAACCTGTGACTGGGCCACATTTCCACCCTTTGTCAGTTGCCCAGTTGCACGCAAGCTGTGGCCATGTCACACTTCTGTGGTGTTGGCTCTCCACAGTGGTAGAGGGAAGCTGTCCACAGTTGTAGTGTTTCTGTTGGTAGAGGCCCACCTTAGCTGCTTTTGGGTGCTGTTGATTTACTTCAGTGCGCAGAATCCAAACTACTGTGCATCCTTCTCTTCGGTGTTCTGATCTTCCCACCACAGATTTGGGGGATTAAAGAAGACTTCCTGAGTCTTCTGTACTTAGCCTCGTGGTGCTTCTCAATAGGGTGTTATAATATGATCCAATATATAGGATATTTTTAGACTTTGGGGCCATGTGCGTTGGCACCGTTCTCTAATTTTTAATGCTGATACTTGTGTGTGTTTTTTCTTTGTGGCTGTTGTTCAATTGATAGTTATAAACTTTGCTTATGTTGCCATGATGCCAGAAGTTAATAGTTTCATTAACACCTTTTAACTAGAATATTATCTATCTATCTATCTATCTATCTATCTATCTATCTATCTATCTATCTGCAAATGAAAAACAGAATCAATTGCATTGGTCTTATAGTTAGAGCTTCACTGGTAGATTCAATAAGATGGTACTTTGATTTCATAGGAAATTGATGCATGTCTGTTGTTGGCCAAGGGTGGGGGTATGAAAGGGAGACTTTAGCCCTTGGTGAACATCTATCCACATTGGTATCCACTGGGAAGGATGTTGTCCACCACCAGTGTCTTCATTTGGTTGTTCGCTCATTTGCTAAGACCATGAATGTAGGTAGATGAGAACATCTTGGGGCTATTACCGCAACAGTGTGTGTATATATATATATATATCTATATATATATATATATATATATATATATATATATATATATATATGTATATATATATATATTTTTTTTTTCTCCTCTGCCTTTCAAATCTTCCCTTCCATGATATGTCTTATTATCTTTTGGCTGGAGTTTACAAAATTCATCTTCCAGAACCTGTTTATTTTTTCTTAGTAAGCATGCTTTATGTCTAATACCATGCCATGTTAATTATGGATATATTTTGGGCAAATCTGAAATGTTTAATAAGGTTTGCATTCTTCACAAAATGATTCACAGACATCAATAAGGGCTTGACATCACCCTGCTCAGTTACAATCCTTCCTGCATGCCTCTCGCTGGAAGGGTCACCCTTGCCAAGCTCTTGAAGTGATGCTAACCAAGGGGAGAGGTGCCTTAAGGTGCTCAGTCTTATTAATAGGTATGACTTGAAATGATTCACACTATGATCCCCAGATGTCAAAGAATGCTATGTATTTCTGAGTGGTTGGTCCACCTTTCTTCTTCTCGCCCTCATATCATGGTCCTTGAGACCCCAGGATCCTTTGAGAAGCATCCTGGCATTGAAGATAGATCGGCTTTGCAGGCAGGCTTGAGCTCAAATCCTGATTCAAATACTTACTGACTGGGAAATTGGGCAAGTTACTTGATTGATTTCTCTCTTTTTTCTTTTCTTCATTAGTAAAAAGCTTTCAATATTGTGTTTTGTGAAGCTGAAGTGACTCAACATGAAAAAGTGTGCCAAAAATCTTGATTTTATTTTTAATCAGGCTAGATTTTCCAAACTCTGAACATTTGCAAGCACTTGTAGCTATATTGAATCCTTTAAAAATGCATGCAATTTTTATACCAGCATTCAAATTCACCCTATTTCATGAAGCCTTCTCTCCATAATTCAGCTCCCTTTGTCTTGACCATGAATATTTACCAAGAATATTTACATTTGATACTACTCAATATGTTGCTTAATTTTATTATCTCTTATTTGTATTTCACATGTATTGATCTTATTGCTTCAGTTGAATCTAAACAACATAGTGGCAGAGGACACACATCCTTTCCAGCCATTGACCAAAATGCCAAGATCACCCCATTTTCAATGATCACTTGATATTTTACTTGTGGTAATCCACCGAAGTGATAAGTTATGATAACCAATGATTCAGTATGTACTTTCCTAAATAGATGGGGGAAAATCAGAAGAAAGAAATATAAAATGAATTATTCTAAATAATCAAATCCAGTGTAAAAGAAATGGTTTCAAATGCAAATAGAAGAATAAGATTAAGGATAAATATGGATTCATCCAGGATAAAAAAACTAATTTTGAAGAGTGGCAAAAATTCTTCCTCTAGAAGTAGTATTTGTTTTTAAAAGTACCTGTAAAAATTGAGATTCAGACAACTCAACCAGATGTTTTGCTTACCCATTATAAAACTGGATTGAATATCTTAATTGTTACTGACTAAATTAAATCAACCCATTATGCTCACCAATATACAGAGTCTGTCATTTGCCTTCCAATCTCACCACAAGTTTTATGGAGAAAGTATCTAAATTCTGTTTACAGATATCATAACTCTGCTACAAATGACCTTAGTATTCCCTGGCTTTGGCTAGCCTGCCAGTGAAATCATAGCCTGAGGAACATGAGGATATATCAGGATTGAGAAAGCATAGAGTGTCTTGTTAGCCTTGATAGTGTTTTGTACTTGCAAAGCATTTTATGCCTTTCCAAATCATTTTACATAGATAATTTCATTTGATTACCATGGTAATATCATGAGTAGCCAGGCAGACATTTCCTTCATTTTAGATGAAATGTCAACTGAGCAAATTTATGAATGCCTAGAGTCACAACAAAATCTGTTCAAAGAAATAAAACCTTCCTCTCCCAGACTCTACCCAGTGTTGTGCCCACTCTTTTCTGCACGATCATTTTAGACCTAGTGTCTGCTTTTCCACAAAGGGCAGAATCATGAGAGGAGCCTGCACCCATCCAACCACACGGCCCATTATGGAGTGTCTTTTGGAATAAAGGAATTGATTGTCTTGGATTGGTGTTTACCTTTTGCACCCTGGGCATATCCTTTGTTAGAGCTGTTTTCTACATATTTCCGCTCATATGTATTACAGGTAAAAATAAAAAGAGATATTTTTTGTATGCTCTTCAAGTTGTTTCAGACAACCATTTTACTTGGATGGAAAGAGGATAGAAACTTTTAAAACACTCTTGCCAATAATTAAGACCCTTCTGAGCTCATAAAAATACCTATTTTTTGGCTCATTCTTCAAGCGATCATGTCAATATGAAGTAAATAAGAACAACCTCTTTATTATTTACTGTTCCACTGCTAGTGAATCATTACATGAAAACTTTCTGGGTTTCTAAGGCATCATTTAACACTGTGATGACAATACGCAAGAAATCGTAGATTGGAGGCATCACACAGACACCTCTAACAAGGTGGAATAGTTTGATCTGGCTCAAGATAGTAGGTATCACTCAAGCATACATCTTGCAAATGTGCATTTTCTGTTATAAATAATGTTTAAAGGGAAAAGAAACTAATAAACTCCTCATATCTTTGGGCCCCTGCTCCTAACTCATGTTCCTGCTACTGCTGCCAGAGCTTTGTAGTCATGTACACAGGAAATATTATATGATAGTCTAATTATTTTCCTGTGAAATAAGCAAGAGCCATAGTTTTCTTTATGGATTCATTTCAGTGTGTTAGCTTTTCCTCAGAAAAGAGAAGTAATTCCTTTTGCATGTATTACATTAGTACTCCAGGTTTTTCCAAAATCATGGTATTTCGTGTATTTGATACCATCAGGAACCTCTTTTGGTGGCCCTCGCCCCTTGGGAACACTCTAGCAAGACAGAAAATGAAAAGTCTACAAATGTTTACTCTACATAGCTCTCATTCAAAGTTATCAACACCAACAGGAACAGCCCAATACTAACCTAAAATTGGCTGGTTTTACCTTTTCTGTTTCTTTTAATGCTCTATTGGGTACATTTCCATATTCATGGTTCAAGCTCCAGATCCTAGATTCCCAGGACCCTCTGTGACACAGAAAGTGTTTAGTTGTAGGACAAAAAATGGAACGTCCCAGGATTACCAATCGATAGGTTTCAAATAATCTCTAAGTAAAAGCAAAGATAGATGTTATCCAACTGCAGGAAAATATTCAAATGTTCTGGAACAGCCTAATAAAGTTGTTTTTATTCCATGGAAAAATTAGTTTTATGAGCTTATTACAAATGAACATGATTTACAGGTTGAAATATTGTAGCACTCTGGACAACCCAAGCAAAGGTATATAGGCTATACAAGGACTATACGAGGCTATACGAAGGCTATACGAGGACATAAGAAGAGTCTCATAATATCATAAAATGACAGATTCATCAGTTGGAAATTTACCTCTAGGCCTAAAATAGCATCACATTAAGTGAAAAAACAGCTGTAGGTTATACTTTTTAAAATTTTCCTGAGAGGTTTGCAAACATTTTAAAGCCGTTATAATGTATCTTGATACCCTGCAGATACTCTGTCTTTTTAAATATGATTCAAGGTCAAACCATTTGCTTCCAGCTTAGAAAAGTAGCAGTTATACACATTTCTTTTCCTATCAGTCAGGGCAAGTGAGTAGGTAAGCTTTTCTGGAATATAAGATTTAAACTGGAGAATAGTAGGAGATAAGACAAACATGGTGGATATTTGGATCACACAAAATCCCAAATCGCTCTTCTGATATATTTCTACCTAGACTCTAAGTCTAGTGTGCAACAAACAGCCATTAAGGAAGAAGAATGTCTTGTTTCTCTACAGTAGGTAAATCTGCATTGCCTAGCCTTTTTATAAACATGCACCCTAAGTATTATTAATGCCTTCCAGCCTCAACCATTCCCCCAAATTTGATACATATGCCTAACTTACTAACAGATGTGCAATGGCAGTGTAATAAATAAATTTTTGGTCACTGATGCAGTACCATCAACAGGAACAAACTATTCAAAGTATGAAAGACTTTGTAATCCAATGCCTTACCCTGCTCTTGAGCACACTCACACTGTTCCACCAGCCCCTTTACAAGAGCAAGAGGAGCAAGTCATGAATCCTAAGAGCCTGACCACTGAGTGCCTCTTCCCACAGGTGACGCTGAGACAGAGGGACTCAGGGCAGCTGCTGCTCGTGCCTGCCATGCTCCTTATCAACCTGCCTGTCCAGCCGACTCCATCACTTGTTCACTCACCCTAAGAAACCTCGGGAACATGGCTTGCAGGGGTTGCCCCTAAAAGCTAAATAAGGTTGTATTGGTGGGAACACTCCTGTAATGAGTCATAGAAATGAGTCCTCTTAGCAAACAATGGATTCTAGGCACACAATATCACAGAACAATGTGCAAGCAAAATCACAGTGATATGAACACTTTAAAAAGAATGGCACAGAAATATAGTTATTGTTTAGATTGTATCATAGAAATTATGCAAAATTCTCTCATCATCTTAAGCAAGACCTCTGTGGAATGTTATTATATTCTGTGAGTAAGGAGGGCAGTAGAAGCCTGGGAGAGACTTCATTGAGAAGTACAAAGGCTGTTGAAGAGTTGGGGAATAAACATCTGTGAATAATATAATAATAAATGTTATATTGGAGATGCAAAGGGAAGAGGGTAATGTAGTGTTTAATCTTTTCAACTCTGAAGTGTTTGATCTGATGGTGACCAGCTAGATGTCCCAGAAGAGGACAAAGCCAAGTTTTAGACCGCAGATGAGACACAAGGCCATGGAACAAGTGTCTGAAAGAGAAAATTATTTAAAGTCGATGTGGTGTCAGGGAAGGCAAAGGGCTGGTCTTTCCCAAGAACTTTAGAAACAGATTCAGTATTTCTTCATCTCTGATGATCAAGCAGTAAACTGAGTGATATTTTCTGTCAGGTTACAGTGAAATGCCCTCTTTGGTTGGTCACAGAGTAAATAATCTGAAAATTCTTCCTACCGTGTGATGAGGTGACAAAATAGTAACAAGAGAAACCGAATTTGCAGATAGGACCCTTCATGCATTTAATAAATCTTAATATGCACACAAAAATGTGCCCATTTCTGCATTGGAGATGCAGTGATGATTAATACATTCACGGCTACCCCGCTCTCAGACAAGACAGACATTGGAGAAATCATTATATCCACAGCAAAACAATCAGCACAAATGCTCTCAATTTCCTCTAAACTTGTCTTTCCAATGGATCCACCAAGAGAGTGTCTATGTTGGGTCAGTCTTACTATGTTCCTGTTTCTATCTGAATCATGCATATGATATGGAAAAATTACTTGGAAAAAAGAAAGAGAGAGAAATCACTCGATGCTATAAATTATTGCTACCAACATGTCATGACTTTTAACCCCAATCAGGCCTTCAATAATATTTTTCTCCTCTTCATAACCATATTTCTTATTCAGTGGGAATGATTATTTAAAGTCTTCGTTTCCCGTAAGTCTCCTATCATACTCACTCTCTATCATCCTCAGTATGAGTCTATAACTTTTTAAATAAAATACAAATTAAAGAGGAAATTTCTCAACTTTGTAACTCCCTCTGCCTCCCCCAAACACCCTATCTACACACATTCTTGCCTCCTTTCCCATCTGCACTAGGCTTCCCTGGGCTTTTTATCCCATCCTATTTATTACACACTACTTCAGGGCTCCTGCTGCATCCTTTATATTTCTTTTCTCTCTCATAAACTACCATGTATTTATTGGTTTATTCACCACAGTGCTCTCCCATCATAAAACATTCTGATATAGATCCATGGTACACTCTATTCTCCTGTAGCTCTCCTATCTTTACAAACTCAGTTGCATTTGCTGTCTCTGACTTTTCTCTTTCTAATTTATTTCTCAGTTCACCAGAATCTTGCTTGTATTCACTTATAAATTGAAACGTTATTCACTGTGGTCAGTGATATTCTTCTTGTTACTAAATGTAGCTATTACTTCTCAGACCTTAGTTTGACCTCATTGCAGCATTTTTTTACTCCTTATCTTTCATTATTCCATTCTCTGGTTTGCACCAACTTAATATCCTTCATAGGTCCCTCTATTTGCTTCTCAACTGTAAGGTTTTTGAGACCCAAATATGGACTTTCTTATTTGTTGGCTCTATACAGTCCATGTACTTCTATATTTTATTCATTATTGGTGTGATAACTGCTTACAAATATGCACTAGAATCCTGTCTGAGACCCTGACCTATAATTACAACTGTCTAGTATAGACTTCCATTGCATTTTTATCAGGTATCTCATATATTCAACAAATTCAAAATTCTCCTTATCATTTTATCCCCCAATCTGTAAAGACTTTCCCTCCTGTATGTCTTTCAGATCCATCCATTTATCTCCATCCCCACCCCTCTCTCCTCATTCCAGTCACAGTCACATCTCTTCGGGAACTACCAGAATCTTCCAACTCGTATCCATTCTTCCCTTGCCCCACAACCATATATCCATTTCACTGCATCTAAAATGGTCTTTCTAAAAATCAGATGTAAGCATGTACCTTCTAAATTTCAACAATTTTAGTAGATGCCCCATTGTTCTTGGAATAAACTTCAAAGTTTTTTAACTTGAATATAAAACCTTTTTTGATGTTGCCATTTCTATAATTGCATCTGCTCTGATCACAACTCTTTGCCCCACATTGGAGCTTCCAGCCACTGGGTTGCTCTTCGATTTTGTTTTTGTTTTTTATTTTTACAGTGCAATAGTTCTACTTTTTACCCCTTAAAGTGACAACCTCTCTCCCCCAATTCGCCACCCCACTCCCCCCGCATATCATACATATCTATTACAATTCCTTTGACTCACTTCCACAGTATAATCCACATCCCGTGACTATCTATGTATTCAATTGCAGTTGGTATACAATATTATAGAACATCACTGGGTTGCTCTTTGTTAAATGACATTATATTCTTGAACGCAAGCACTTGTGTGTGCTTTCTTTTCTTGGAATCCCCTTTTTGTTTCATAGTTCCTGTTTTCTCTTTAGGACTTGAGTTATCTCAACACTCCAGGAAAAGTTTCTGAGTTCCCAAGATGAGATTGGATAGATGTCCTTTAATTAATCCCCAGAACACACTGTGCTTAGCCCATTGAAATTCTCACACCATGTGATTGAGTGACCATTTTTTTGCCTGTTTTTGCCTATTAAGTACACCATGCATTCCTAATGAGAGGGTTGGCACCATGTTTAGTACTTTCCGCAATGTATTGAATAAGTGAACGAAGGAGTATATGTTTGGTAATCAAAACTTTGAAATTATGAGCTTGTCGAAGGAGAAAGAATATAGAAAGAGTAAAGGAACACAGGAGTCAGTGAAGATAGATTTCAAGAGACTTCCTCACAGCAGAGATTGGGAGGAGAAAGGCAGGAAGAAGAGTTTGGGAGCCAGAGGGAATGACAGCAAGGTAGAATGATGGAAGTCAAGCGGAGGATTCCAGGAAGAGAGATTCATCTGTAGCTTGTTAAAGAGAGAGGATGGAAGTGTTGGGGGAGGCTGTGGGATTTTGTACGAAGAAACCATTTATGACCCTCTTGTGAGAACATATTCAGTAGTTTTCAGTGCAGGAGCTAAGGAAGGGTTGTAAGTAGGAAGTGGGAGACATATGTGAGTAACACTCTTTCATGAAGATTGACCTTACACGGAAGAGGAACAAATTATAATAGAGTAGTACTTAGGAAAGTAACAAAACCATGTTTTGGCACTTTAATAGTTTGAACAGTTTTAATTTGAAGTACATGAAAAAACACATTAGCATAATAACAGTAAATTTCTAAAGACCCCACTTCAGGTAAAATGAACTCCAAATTTATAATAGATTGTTTTTATTAAAATGCAGCTATAAAATGATGTTATTCATCCATAGAGTACATACACCTGCCACCCACATATTGCTATCACCGTTGTGTTATCTCAAAGAAAGAAGTGGCAGAGGAGATTAAAAAGGAAAGCAAAATATTGCTGAGAAACTTTCATTTCTCTGATACAGTATGTTTCCCTACCATTGCATAATTGTTAATGAAAAGAAAGTGTTTTTAAAAATTCCCCAGTATTTTTCTAGCAACTCTGCTCTCTTTATGTTCAAATTGGCTATACTTATTATACAGGCACTATTTTATCATTACCACCATTTTAATCAATAAAAATTAAATGATTCAAATAATTAGTTGTCTTATTAATGATTTGCATAAAAATTTATGGAACCAACCATTTGTTATTCATAACTTTTGTCTTTTTTATCCCAATTTCAAAATTTCTCTTAACACTCAAATTCAAATTCTGAACATGCTAGAGTATTAATATAATTAACATGGATTTTACCATGCAACATATCTTTATTCATAACTGTACTTCATATTCCATTTCAGTCAGGCATTTTTGCAATTAAACTGAAGTTCATTAATAACATTTTTTTTATGTGAATGAAAGATATTTGCATTTTTTCAGCATAGTTAGGTCTCAAGCTCTGTTGCTTATATAAATAAAGTCTTATACAGAGATTGACTCAGTTATGTTTCCTCTAAAACTACTAGGAAAGTTTCATCTTAGGAATTTTAGCATTGCTCCCCATGGGCAAAATTAAAGGACTGTGCTTAGGTTAATTTCTGTCAGCTATGGAAGGATGGATTAGGTCTCAGGAGTCTCATCTCAAGTACCATTAGTTGGCTGGGCTCTTTACTTGAATTTTTTGAAGTTGGAATTCTGGAAGAAAAAGAAATTGATGTCTTAGCCATTTTCTATTCCAAATGTATCTAAGCATGTACTTGAATTTTAAAATATGGACTGGCATGTTGAAATCATTTTTGTGCTCATACTAGGTGTTAATTAAAAAGAGAAGATGACAGTTGATGTTTTTTATCCTCTACTGTTTTAGACATTTAATAAATCTTCAAGGCTTCTTATGGTAAATAGTATGATTTTTGAAACATTTATATACAAATAGCTTATTTTCCTCTTATTTATTCTTGGAGCTACTATTGGATATGCGGCTTAAATCAAGACATTGACACTCTTTTTTTAATTCAGTATGTCAAAAGCAGTAAATTAGACCCCAAAATGCAAGCTTTAATCATATCTAGTGTCAAAGCAAATGAGCATTTTTATAAGTATCAAAGAAAACTAAAAAATAAATATTTTCTTTTTTAGAGTTAAATTCACTTTCCCTGAGTTTATTTTCAATACAAAAGATACATTCCACAAGCACCAGGTGTAAGGTGCATGGCCAGGGAAATAAAAGGGCTTAAGGAGAGTTCCTGTTGTTCAGGATCCTTATGAAATAATTGGAGAGACTAATACCAGAACACAATTAGTTACAAAGGCATCAAGCCTTGGGGGGCTCCTTGGAAAGAGAGCTCACTCCTGTGGGAATCAGAAAGGCTTCCTGGGGTTGGGGGGTAGGGAGGCTGTATTTGAGTGTTCCCGGGGGGATTGCCTAGACTGTCATCTGGTGAAGATAAGTCAAAAGGAGGCTTTTCTGGAAATAAATGCTAAAAACAAAACAAAACAAAAAAACAGGAGAGCACCAATGTGCTCTTGATCTCTTAAGTAATCCAGTGTGACTAGAAGAATGAATGAGTAAATGTGATGTAAAGGCAGGGCTTGGGCTGGGTGAGTTCTGAGATACATCTTTGCAGAAGAGAAACGGAAGTTGTCCTGTAGGACACCTTTAAGGGGTGATCTGGGTGATGGGGAGAGGGGGAGCCTTTGATCAATTTAACTTGGAAAGTAACAAGACCTACATTCTTTTGTTTCTACTGTGTTCCAGACATTGTGTCATATACTTCAGCTGCATTATCTTTAATCCTTACAACAAACACAAGGTTAGACTTTGTTCTGTACAAGATCAAAGGACAACCTTGTGGAGAATAGATTAGAAGGCAGACAGGCTGGAAGACCTTGGGGAGGTGACCAAAGCATCTTTCATCTCTCCTTTCCTATTGACTTTATTCTGTGTGCTTGAAAACAGTTTCAAGTCTCCCATGTTATTGAATAACATTCACATCGATTGCTCTCTTCACATTCTCCCACTCCTGGTGTCTTTTGTTATTAACATTTTGGATGATATGATGCATTTCTCATAACTAATGAACCAATATTGATACGTTAATTACTGAAGTCCATACTTTATTCAGATTTTCTTTGTTTTTACCCAATGTCCTTTTTCTGTGCCAGAGTCCCATTTAAGATACCACATTCCATTTAGTTGTCATATTTCTGTAACCTAGACTGTGAGAGTTTCCTTGTTTTGGTGACTTTGACAGTTTTGAGACATAGTGGTAAGATATTTTGTAAAACATCCCTGAATTGGGATTTGTTTGATGTGTTTTCTCATGATTAGACAGGGGTTATGGGTTTTGGGGAGAAAGATTACAAACATAAAACGTCATTTTCATCACATCAGGCAGCCATTGATGTGTTTACCATTTCTATTGTTGTGCCTTTCCCAGAATGTTACAAAAACGGAGCAATACAGCCTGTAGCCTTTATAGACTTACTTCTCTAAGTTAGCATATGGATTTAAGGGTATACAGTATATACTTATCACTGATAATGGAGAGCTCACTGTAAAATAACTTTTCCCCCTTTTTGCATACTGTACTCTTTGGAAAAAAGTAGACCAAACTGAAGGAATAGGAAGTTATGTCCCTCCTCATTCAAGGGTGAAGTCTATACAATTACTTAGAATTTCTTGGCAGGAGAAGTCTGTCTATTCTCTCCATTTATTTCATCATTAATTTATATCATCGGTAAACCTACAAATATATTTCTTTGTATTTTTGGATATAGTCCAATACTATTCATTTATTTTATTGCAAAAATTGTTCCATCTTTGACAATTGGGAACTCTTTCAGTTGATTTCTGTGTTCCTTTGGTATACTCTGACCTGGGAGTTTGGGGTAGTTTGTAGGGGGGTAGCTCTTTTTGTTTGTTTTACTTTTTCGTTTTAGTTTTGTATTTAGCCCTTTTTGACTTTCTGGTATCACATGATGCTCTAGGCTCATCTTCTAAATTTCCTGCCCCAGTGCTAGATTCAGCCATTTTTCGAAGGAGCTTTATTTAGTTCCTTTGATTGGAAAATGGCATTAGAAAATAAGATCTAGGTGTGCTCAGTTATTGAGTGTAGTTTTTTGTTTTGTATTTTTTTTTTGTTTTTTTAGGTCCTCTCCACTGACAAAGTAAGGAAATATGTGTGTGTACTAACTCATATATCTATAAAAATTTTTACATGTAAGCATCTGTATGTATATTGAAGCATCTGTATCTATAGTAAATGATGTTTCCAACTTTAATTCTTTATCCATTTTTGGTAGATTGTATCTTTCAAGTAATTGATTTATTTTACCTAAGTTATCAAATTGGTGGGTATGGTATTGTTTATGGTGTTTCTTTATTATTTTTTGATTTCCATGACTCAGCAATGACGGCCTCTCTCATTTCTGATATTGGTATTTTTGTCTTCTGTCATTCTTTTTCTCATGGCTAGAAGTTTATCAAGTTCATCGATCTTTTTCGATAACCATATTTTGGCTTTATTGATTTTTTTTCTCTGTTGTTTTCCTGTTTTCAATTTCATTGATTTCTGCTACAATTTTATTGTTTCTTTTTCTGCTTGTTTTAGGTTTAAATTGCTCTTCTTTCTCTAGTATCCCTTGATGCTAATGTGTAATCTTGTTATTACGTATATATATTTCTCTTTTCTAATATATGCTTTTAGTGTTATAAAGCACTTTCTTATAGCTCATGTATTTTGATAAATTTATATTCACATATTCATTTCATTAAAACATTTAATTTCTCTTCATGCTTTTTATTTGACCTATGAGTTACTAAGAAATGCATTGCATAATTTCAAGATATTTAGATATTTTTTAGTTATCTTTCTTTTATTGATTTCCAGTTTAATCCTATTATTGTCTGAGAATATACTTTATATGATTTCTATTCTTTTAAATTTTTTATGTTGAGTTTTGTGGCCCACAATGTGGTCAATCTTGGTGAATATTCCATGTGTGCTATAAAATAAAGTGTATTTTACTGTCATTGGATAGAATGTTATATAAATGTGAATTAGATCAAGTGATTGATTGTGTTCTTCAAGTCATCTATATTCTTGCTGATTTTATGCCTGTTCGATCTGTCAATTACTGAAAGAGTGGTATTGAAGTTTCCAACTATAATAATAGGTTTGTGCATTCTTTCAGTTCTATCAGTTTTTTCCTTACATATTTGACACTGCTGTTAGGTGTATACACATTTGGGATTGTTATGTCTTCCTGGATAGTTGTCCTCTTTATGCTTACACAATGCCTTCCATTATCCCTGATAACATTTCTTCTTATGAAGTTTGCCTTGTCTGAAATTAATAAAGCCAGTATATTAGTTACTATATCAAACAATTTTATGAGCTCTGAGGAACAGCAGTTCGATGCCCAGCCTGAGCTGAGCTGCCACTGAGCTGCCAATAGGTGGTAGGATGGCTCAGCTAAAAAAAAAAAAAAAATTTTTAAATTTGATTAGTGGGAACATGTTATTTCTTTTTTTTTCTACTTTTAAAAACATATTTGAGTCTTTATATTTAAGATGAGTTTCTTATAGACAATATATAGTTGGGTCTTGTGTGTCTTTTTTTTTTTAATGCACTCTGACAATCTTTTCTAACTGGTGTATTTAGACCATTATTATTTAAAAGGATTATTTATAAATATTCATTAATATATACCATGTTCATATCTGTTTTGCATCTGTTTTTGTTTCTTTCTTCTACTCTTCTGCCTTCTCTGGTTTTAAATGAGCATTTTATATGATTCAATTTTGTATCCACTCTTAGCATATCAATTATACTTATTTTAGTTTTCTTTTTAGTGGTTAACCTAGAGTTTACAATATACATTTTATCTAATCTAATTCCATTTAAAAATAATGCTATACTGATTCACATGTCATGAAGCTACCTTCTAATAGTGTTCTCCCTTCTTTTATAACATAGCTCTCATTCATTTCACTTATTCATATATTATAATCACTTAATACATTGCTACTGTTATTAATTTAAACAGTTATTTCACACAAATTAAATTAAGAATAAGAAAAATAAAAGATTTTATTTTACTTTCATTTAATCCTTCCCTGATGCTCTTCCTTTTATGTATATCCAAGATGCTTACATATATATTGGGTTGTCGGAAAAGTCATGACATAATTTTGCGACGAAAATCATGGAACAAATATGTCATGACTTTTCCGACAACACAATATTATTTTTCTTCTCCCTGAAGAACTTTTATAAATACTTCTAGCAGTTCAGTTCCACTGGCAATGTATTCCCTCATTGTTTGTTTTTCTGAGAAAATGTGCATTTCTCCTTTACTTTTAAATGAATTTTACGGGATGTAGAATTCTAAATTGGTAGAGTATTTTTTTCTTTCAATGCTTTAAATATTTCCTTCCATTCTCTTTTTGCCTACTTGGTTTCTGATGAGAAGCCCACTGTAATCCATATCCTTGTTTCTCAATAGGTAAGTGGGAATTTTTTTGTTTTGTTTTCTGGCTTCCTGTAAGATATTTTCTTTCTCTTTGTTCTTCTGAAATTAGAGTATGATACGTGTAGGTTTAGATTTTTTTGGAATTTATACTTTTAATTATTCTCTGAGCTTCTTGGATTTGGGGTTCATGTCTGTCATTAAGTTTAGAAAGCTTTGGGTCATTATTATTTCAATATTTCTTCTCCTGTACTCTTTCCTCTCCTCTTAGTATTCCAATTATATGGATGCTAAACCTTTTAATATTGTCCCACAGTTTTGGGTGCTCTGTTTTGTTTATGGTTTTGGCTTTTTATTTTTATTTATTTATTTATTTTTCTCTTTGAATTTCAGTTTAGGAGGTTTCTATTGATCTATCTTCAAGCTCACTGATTCTTTCCTCAGGCTTTCACAGTCTACTGATGAGCCCATCCAAGCATTTTTCATTTTTGTTACATTTTTGATTTCCAAAATTTCCTTTTGATTCTTAATTAGATACTCTCTGCTTACATTACCCATATATTCTTGCATGTTTTCCACTTTTTACATTAGAACTCTTAACATGATAGTCATTGGTTTTTTAAATTCAGTGTCTGATATTTCCAACTTCTGTGTTGCATCTAAGTTTGGTTCTGATTAATGTTTTGTCTCTTCACATTGTTTTTACTTGCCTTGTTGCATGCCTTGTAATTTTTTTGAAAGCTGCACATCTTAATCAGGTAATAATAGGTACTGAGGCCTTTAGTGTGCTGATTTATGGGAATCTGGCAAGTAGTGGGGCTGAGTTTAGTGTATGCTGTTGCTATCATTGATAGAGGCTTCAAATTCCTTTAGTGCTTTTGGTTTTGTCCCTATTTTTCACTTTGGACTTGAGTCCTTCACCTCTTTAAGGTGCCTGGAGCCATGGGCGTGGTGGTAAAGTACTGGGGAATAGGAGAAGTCTGTAATTTTTCAACTAAATCTCAGTATTGTTAGGAGGCCTGTCTTTTGGAGTTGTGACCTTCACATATGTTCCCCAGTGGTACAGATCTCCCGTCTCACCACCATTACCTTCCTTTCCTGACTGTAGCTTTTCCAAGCTATTTTGTTGAATCTCTTCCCCTGTTTCCCTTTGTTAGGTGATATAGTGAGTTTAGAGGGCGCTAGAATGGAGAAATGCCCTTTACCCCATGGGATAAGTATTTTTTCTTAGAGTATAGGCCTGTGTTATGGGGTAAGGCCCTGGACATACAGGACAATGATTGCTTTCCCTCCTCCTTCCAAAGCCATGAGAGGTCCTTCCTGGGCCTTCACCATGGGAATATGGTAGGATTCCTAGAAGCATAGCTGTGAATGTTTGAGGCCCCACTAAGACAAAAATCCACTGGTGTTCCTTACTCTCATGCTAGTCCACATTTAACCCTAAGCTCTTTGTCAAAACTGCTATTTTAGTGTTCCTATCAGTTTCTGCATCCAGCAGGTCTGCTCTGAGTATATCTTGGCTGTATCTCTGAATGAGCCTGACTCAAAAGAATTTTGGGTGGAAGTTTGTCCTACAACTTTGGTTTACCGATTAGTCCAGGAAAAGTAGTTGATTTTCAAATTGTTCACTTTTCCCTTATTGTAAGGGTGGGAATGACAACTTCTGGTCTCTTTAGATGTCTGAGTTGAAACTAGAAGTCATTTTTAGTTCTTTTTAAGCATGGTATTTTCTGCTGTATTGTTTCTTGAGGATAGAAGTAGAGAGAATGTCATATTCACTTTTGTATCCATGAAATGTAGTTAAGTATCTGAAACCAATCAGACACTGAATCTATTAGATGGATGGATGGATGAAGAAATGAAAACTCATAGAACAAATTGCTGAAGCCTGGTATGAATCAACAATGAAGCAAAGAACTTAGGAGAGATGGGATTATAGTTCTGTTAATTATTATGTAAGATAAGCCTAGAAAAAAAAATCAAGCATGAAGAATGAGAATAATTAAAAGGGAGAGCATTGTTTAGGAGAGTTGGAGAGAAATTGAAGGACCTCACTCTTTACCACCTGTCTAATATCCTTCATTGTCTGTTCTAACCCCCCTTTTGTAAAGCCTCCACATCCAATTCTGGATGTCTTTTTTTTTTTGCTTGTGCTATATATAAAATGACTATTTGTTTTAGCTCAAATTCTATGTAGTGTAACACAACTCAAATTATTTCAAATTCAAGCAACATGCAATTTTTTCCAGCAAATGAAGAATAAGGAAATAAATAATAATACCAAGTAATTAACTAACGGCTTAAAGAGATGCCAACACATTTACAAATTAATTTTATAATATATAGCAACACTTTAAAAATGTATGTAACTTTTGACTCCTTTGCTTTATTTCTAGAAATTTGTTCTATGAAATAATATAAGATTCATGTATTCATTGTTGCTAATATAATTTTATTTGCTTGTAATATTCTAAAAAGTTAAGGCACTGATAAGAGAGCAGATCAAAAATAAATAAACAAATAATAAAGCTTCATTGGAGAAGATTAATAATAAATAACAAATAAGTAAATATGTAGAATGGTAAAGGGTGGTGAGTACTATGAAGAAAATGAAAGCAAAGTTAAAGGGATATATAATAGAGAGTGAATTCTGTTTTATAATCTGTAGTCAGGTATGATATCTCCGATGTGTTGACTTTGACTGGAGATCAAACTAAAGGAAGGAATGGGAATGTTCAGTCCTCTGGGGGAAGAGCACTGAGCATTCCAGGCAGAGAGAAGAGCAAGTACAAAGCCTGCAGGTAGGCACATGCTTCATGGGTTAGAGGAACCTCAGGGGGCATTGTGTGCCAGAGCAGTATGTGTGAAGGGGGGTTAACAAGGGAGGAAGACAGGGAAGTAACTGGTGGCCTGATCATGTAGAACCTTTTAGGCCAAGGTAAGGAATTTGAACTCTATTCTGAGACATATGGAAATGATTGGAGAATTTTAGTAAGAGTGACAGGATCTGATTTACATTTTAAAATAACCACCATGCAAAGAGCAGGGCATGAATAGAAACAAATTTGAATGGAGTTGAAATGATTTAGCCAAGAGATGATACAACCTTTGACGGGGCTGGTGGTGACTGAAGTGGGCGTTAAGTGGGCGGATTCTAGGTTCATAAAATAGAATCATCAGAATGTAGCCCTGGACTGGATGTGGTAAACAGGAGAAAGATGGACATCAAAGACAACCCAAGTTTTTGGGCCTGAGAAAGTGACTGATAATCACTGACATTAACTAAGATGGGAAAGACTATGAGAAGAGTGGGTGTGAGATGAAAGTCAACAGTTCAGTTTTGATATGATAAATTTGAGATGCTTATTTGATATTCAAGCAGAGATGTCACATACGCTGTTGGAAACACTATAAGGAATTCAGAAGAGAAGTCAATCTCTAGCTATGCGTAATGACTGTGTTATAAGAATGTTAATTAAATAGGTGTTTATGTTAGTGAAAATTATAAAAATTTCAATATCCCAAACTGGAGGATTGCTAATATGCAGAAGGGCCAGCCAGGCAGTCTGGCTCAAAGTTTGTGCTTATAATCACTGCCCCATAAAGGGCTGTACTCCTTCTAATAGGGGCAAGTGTGGATGTGTCATCCCCAAAGATTGCTAACCCATTAAGTGTTAAGACATTTTTTTTTTCATTTTTTTATCATTCGTATTTTGTACAGCATCATGATCTTGATATCCTATACAGAATTTCTTGATTTGAATTCTGCAATCGGGCTGTCTACTCTACACAGTTTATTAGAAGACTATTATGAAACCATATATTTTTAGAGTCTAATTGATATTAATGCTTTAAAAACATCGGGTATTTCAATTCTGGCTTATTGCACAAAAATAGAGAAAAGTTTTTGGAGGAGTGTAAATCCATTTATGAGTTCATCTGTATTTTGTTGTGGTTTCTGAACCTGCCTTATTCTTACTGTTATGCAGAGTCATAGTTTTTTGACTGTGGTATTTAAATTAAAATCAAATGTTTGATGGAAACCAAAAAAAAATTTATTTTAATATGTTTCTTTTTTTTTTTTTTTTTTGTGGGCAGTGTCACTGGCCCTCACATGTGGGACTGAACCAGGGCCACTGGCTTCCCAAGCCAGCGCTTAACCACCGCGCCACTTGGCCAGCCCCAATATGTTTCATTTAATAAATGTACCCCCTTGAGCCTCCAGACTTTGTTCCTTGTAAAAGGTCATCTTTATTGAGTAGATCCATGACATGTATTGTCTATTAGAAACAAGTATTTCTAGAAGTCACTATTTCCCAGTTAGTTGGTTTCCAACATGCACATATAGACACAGACAAGAATAGAAACAAGTACATGTACTTATGCAAACTGGGATTTTAGAAAAAGAACACCATGCTGTAAAGATAGTTGAAACAGCTGCAGACATCAGTCTTAATGTCCCACACCCCTCCCCCAGTAGAAACATTGATTTCTGCAAAATACAGGTGAAAGGAAATGACATCTGGCTTTGTTTAGAAATTTCATAAAAACTGTGACTGCTTTTGTGGTCAAGAAAATTAGTCTTATGCTTCTTCTTGGTTTAAATACTTATTAAAGAAAAGTGATTTTAAAAAGAGTTACCATTAGCAGGTATTTTTGTAAGACTGGATTCAGGGCATTTTGTCACATGGGGTGTGTTATTGACTATTCCCATATCATGTATACATTTTTACAACTAGCTTTTTTTTTTTTTTTTAAAGATTTTTATTGGGGAATTTGGGGAGGGGAACAGCGTTGGGGAATCAGGGAAGGGGAACAGACAAGTTGCTGTCTTTTTGTTCTTCAGTCTAGTTGCGGAGGATGTTGCTTCACTGTCCCATGTTGGTATCGTCATTGCGTTCTTCCAGGATGAGGCAGATAGGTCACCAGCCTCTGGATGGTCGCTCACCGCGGCTATTGGCAGCTCACGCTGGCTGCCAGCCGCTCACGCTGGCTGCCGGCCACTCACTATAGCTCATGGCAGCCCACTGCAGCAGGGGCTGCAGCCTACACCATCACCAGGGCTCTCACAGCCCAGCTCCAGGTGGAGCTGTTGTTAGCTGTGGAGGGCAGTGCCACTGGCCCTCATATGTGGGATCCGAACCGGGGCCTCTGGCATCCCAAAACCAGCTCTTAACCAATGCGCCACTTGGCCGGCCCACAGCTAGCTTTTGAAAATATATAAATAGAACACACACATCCATCCAGTTCCTATTTATTTGAAATAAGTATTACATTTATTCTGAACACACAAAATTATTTACCATGACAACCCTAGAGCACCATGGAGATTGAATTTTAGGCAACTGAAATTTAAACCAACTATTGTATTTCATATTGTACCTTTTGTTGTTCTTGGAGTATTGGGGGCATGACATGGCAAGAGTATCTGAGGCAGGAACAAAAATCAATTTCCCTTTCATACGAAGAAGCAAAATAAGGGTGATAGGATTTCTGGCACAACTTCCAGCTTGAGTGTTAGTTGCACACTGTGCCATAGAATCAGAATGGGGAAGAGTTTGGTGACTCAGCCGTGCATTTCCATATACTGACCCTAAGGTTCAGAGAAATGGGGTGACTCACTCAAGATGTGCAGCTGCAGAACTAAACTAGGATTAGACTTCAAATCCTAAGACTTGCGGTTGAGTATGTTCATCCATGACACGCGCAGGTACTTGTTGAGTAGCATGCTGTGTCTCGATTTCAAGCAACAAGTGGTGTGGAAACCCCTATCTATTAACGTTAACTCAGTGCCCCACCTTCCTTCCAACTCATTCAGCGAAACTAACTGGTGGGAATTTTGCTGCACTGAGTTTTAGAGGGAGTGCTGCTTTCCACTCTAATTCATTATTGCCCTAGCTCTTGGGATTGTTATAATTTCCTTACACTGTTCTCGGATGAACTCAATGTGAATTTTCTCTCAAATGAATACTGTTCTATGCATTTATCTCACGTACGTGTATAAGTCTTCTTAAAGTGCAGCTCATTTTGTACCATGACAGAACTACCAGTTGTACAGGCGGATATACTATTAATATAGCTGTGAAAGGAACCCCCTGAATCATATAGTTACATAACATAGATCTGAAACCAGCTCTCCACACCAGAATTCCATAGGTGTCTCTCTTTTTTAATTTCTGCAGTGTTCTTCATACTTTAAAAATTACTTAACACGAGGGACCAGCCGAGTGGCTCAGTTAGTTAAGAGTTCGCTCAAGAGTGCGAGCTGAGCTCTGAGCAACAGCAGTTCGATGCCCAGCCCGAGCTGAGCTGCCGCTGAACAGCCAACAGGTGGCAGGATGGCTCAGCTAAAATAAAAAAAAAATTTAAAAAATTACTTAACGTGTCATACCTGCTGGTATTAGGCAACTAGAGTCTTCCATCCTGTGTGTGCAGTAGGGGCTCTTGATTTATATTCACGTTACTCTCAGTGCCAATTTTTTAATGGGTTTACTTTTTCTTAGACCTGGGCAAGTATTATGTGTCCCTAAGAATTCATCTCTATTCTGACTGCTGTCACTGCTTTTGCTGACGCTGTTATTTCTTAGCATCGTGAGGCTCAGTGGGTCCTTGTATCAGTCTCCTTCACTCCCAACCCTTACCTGCATGCCTCTGCTGAACCAAGGACTCTCAACTGATCTCTAGCATTTTCATGTTTTAGACTGTAAACCTAGTAAGCAGAATATATTGCCTTGGGGAATCTTTTCCTATGACTATAATATCAAACTTTTGGTATTTGGGCAGGTTCTTTGCCATCCAGGGGGAAATGTAGTTGTATGCCTGAGCAGATTCATCATTTGCACACAGAAGACTCCAGTTTGACAATCCGGAAGACCTTAAATGGTGTTGAATTTAAGTGTTTTGCATGACCTGGAAGCCGAGATCAGCTCCAGCTACTACAATAGATTCCCCATTGCTTTTTGTGCTAGACTAAATGCTACCGAGAGTGACAGTTCATAGGCATCAACTCACTGATGGTAACTCATGTTTTTGGAGCACTTTTACATGGCAGGCCTTATTGTACAGGCATTGCGCATGTTATCTCACATGATCCTCACAACAGACCTTTGACATTAGTATTTTTACAGAGAAGGGCACAGGCCCAGGGAATATACATCTCCTGTTTGGGTCACAGAGCTAGCAAAGGAAGGAGCCGGAATTTGAACCCTGGCCTGAGCTGGCACAACATGGCTGCTTCACCTCTGTCCTCTGCTTCTTCATTTGGAAATATGATGTGTTTGTATTAATTACTTGGCTCATTCCTCAAAATTGGTTTCAATTATGCTCCCATTTTTATTTCTTCTTAATAAAATCTATTCTACCTTATCTATATCACAGTACTGTTTGCCTCCAAATCCTGATTTGGGATTGCTAAAAATCAAATGGTGCTTGATTTTTGTATGTGAAAATTAGGTTGAAAATAAAAAGAGGAAAGCCCCAATATTTACTTCTTTCACTAACCCCTGCTATTGAGAAAATAGGCTTATCTAGAAATTCCTAAATATAATAATAACTCACTTTTATTTGGCCTTGTTGGAGAATCAGATGTTCTGCATGTGTGATTTTTCCACATGATTTACCTTGTCAAGTGCCAATTCTAAAAAAAGGATAGTATTTTTAAGTATTTCTAAAATGAGCCCTTCCCCATCTTCTTAAATAGAAAATAACAAGTTCAACAAAAATTTTTCCTTTATGACTCAGAATCATCATGATGAATGTCTGTTTTAGTATTTAGTAACTTACCTCTGTCTACTTTTTAATTTTTCTCTTTTCTTGGTACCTTACCATCAGCTGTCATTTTTTTTTTCCTGTTTTGAGTGAATTTAGTTCTGAGATACCTCTCCCCATACACTAATCATATTTACTATGTCAAGCATGCCTTGTGCTGATAATGCAACAATCTCATTTATTAATACATACACATAAAAGTAAATAATTCATGACAGGAATAAAAATAGAGGATTTAGTAAGTATTTTATTATTATTTTCTTAACTCAGAAGCATTTTCCCATCACTTCAAAATTATGGCCTGTATTTGGGAGGGATTGAAGTTGCCAGGAGTGGGACCTCTGGACAAGGAAAATATTACTGAGTTTTGAAAATATGTTGTAAATATAGAAATATGTATTTCTACATATAGATATATAGAACTGAATACACAAGCCTCCTTTATAACACACTTTGAATCCTATTCACTTTCTGAAGTGTTGTGACTAATTAGGTTGTGTAGAATTCCTTTTGCTTTTAAAGGAGTTTCTCAATTCCATTGCTTCGAGGATAAAGCAAAGTGATAAATGCATCAGGCTTAACTTAAAACTACACTAGACTGGTCATATAGTAACAGTTGTTTGGAAATGGGTTTTTTATTTCCCAGTTTATTCATGGCTTGAATATCCAAAAGAAAAATAAACTGACATCTCATGGTAAGTTTGTCGTTGAAGTTTATTTAGCTGTGTGGGCGATGCGAATAACACATGTACAAGATTAATTAGTGATTATTTTGCCGAGAAGCATAGTGTAGCAGGGCCATCTGGTGTGCCATTATTGGGAGGGCTATTTGATGGATTACTCATTAAACTTTCAATACCTTGTTCTCAGGCTGTCAGTGGTCCTCCGGATTCTTATTAGATTAAAACCGTGCTGAGATTCAGGAGCAGCAGGACCCTGGGGAAGTGAAGCTTCATGTTTATCACAGACAATGAACAATTCGACCTTGGGAACACGACCTCAAGCCCGTGCTAAGATCCTTTAGTGACAGTTATGCCATTAATGTGTAGATCACTATTATCCTTCCCATAATAAAATACCTACAATAACTCCACCTCAAAAGCTTATAAAAGTGTTTTGAAAAACAATGATAAACATTTACATATCTTGGATGAGCTGCAAAAAACGCCTCATCATCACAACATAAAATATCTAGTTGAATATTTTTCATGTAGTACTATGTTTTTCATATTCTTTGTCATTGGGTCATAAAATTACATATTCACTCATTCAGCATATACTGATTCAGTAGCTACTTTTGCTATTGCTATACTAAACTTACAGTCTTAAAGGAAGCAGAGAATTACCCCAGCTCCCTGATTCTTTATCTGCGAATTTCTCCTGTCCTGCTTCCATGTTCTCTGGAGGCCTTGTGACAGAGCAAACTGTATTGTGTAGAATTCCAGAACATGTAACTTCTATAATCTCAATCGCTCTAGGTTATTATTTGACCAGTGACCTCAATATAATTTTATAAGCTTTGTTAGAAATTGAGTCCTCTTAATATTAAGTTAAATGGTTTGATTTGATCTCTACATTCCAAGTGTGTGTGAACCATGTAGAAACTAAATTTTGATCTTATCGATACCCCCACAAGTATATAGTTACTGAATTCAAGGCATTTTGAAAATTTGTCACAACCAATTCTTCCTATTAATAAAATAATGGAGCATGACTATCTCTTGGCAAGGTAGCGAAATGAGGATTTATATCATGAAATAAAACAAAAATAGAGTATTTCTATTCAAATTAAAAAAGAAGGTGGAGGGTCGGCCAAGTGACATGCTGGTTAAGCGCTGGCTTGGGATGCCAGCGGCCCCGGTTCGGTCCCACATATGAGGGCCAGTGACACTGCCCTCAAAAAAAAAAAAAAAAAGAAGGTGGAAGTTACTAGCGGATTCACTTATTATTCTTATCACAAATATTTATGTAGTTGTAATTATGGTAGAATTACATGAAGAAAACCTGCAGGCATGCACCTAGAAAGGTATGATCTATCACAGAGTTACTATCTAAGAGAAGCATGAAGGTTAGAACATGCTTGTGTTTATTCACTTCTGAATTTTTTTCTGCAGCTTACCTGCATTTTTCAATCCTCATGAATACTTTAGCATTCGACTTTTTTTTTTGTTGTCTTTTTGTTTTTATAGTCAGACTCTTTCCTATGCTTAGAGTTCAGAAGCTCTTTACTATTTATCTCTGGGTATCACAGTTTTTCTGTCTTGCCTCTGTACTCCGCGAACTTCCTCATGTGCCATAACTCAATTTCTCTTTCTGGAAAATAGTGATGATAATATTTTCTGAGGACACAGACTACTGATAATAAAATGAATAAAGATGGCTGTAACAAGACAGGTGGGTCACCTAATTTTGAAATCCTACAATGGATATAATACATTGCTCTGCCAAGTGCTACCTGACAGGAGCTCAGAACAAGACCAAGGCTGTCAACACCCACTCACTGTTGTGGGCCAGCAATCCTCAAAGACCCTCTAGCCATGTTAATTTTATGGATAATCCACAAAACAGGAGATGCAAATGGCTGATGCTCCTTAGTACTGTCAGCTTCCTTCAGTCAGCCTAAGTGAAGGCAAAATAATGAAAGTGGATTTCTTGAAAGTACTTTGGAGAAAAGTAAAAATTATTCAGTATGTAAATAATGAAGCACAATAACTAATATCTGTTGAGTATCTACTATGCACAAGGCACCACCCAACTTCTTTACATATATTCTTATTTGGTTCTCGTACTACCCTGAAAAGTGGATTTGTTCACCTTTATTAATAGAAGGGAGAGGCACAGAGAATTTAAGTGGCAAAAGCTAGTGGGTGTCTCCAAAGTATTTTGTCTTCCTACAACATCACATGGCTCCTGAATTTTAATAGAATCACAGAATATGTGAGTATATAGTTGTAGGCAGCACAGGCTTTGAGAAGACTTTGACTTTGAATTAAAAGTGTGTGCAAAATGATAACAAATATATATATATATTTATTTATTTTAAAAAAATGGTCCTTTGTAGAAAAAGATCATTCTATGTAGGGAGAGGCTTAAATTGTCTGGTTACAGGGCAAAGGCTGGAGGTGTAGCTTTTTTCCAGACAGAAGTGCTAGAAGACACCATCGTTCCTTTGTTGAGCCCTCCCTCCACACAGCCTTCAGGCACAGGTGGATACCAAGTCTCAGCTTCTATCAACCTGGCTAACACTTTCATCCTGCCCTGGTGATTCCCTGAGACCCTGCCCCATCCAACTTGCAGGATCACCCAAGCTACTTCTAGGTTTTTTTTATACAATTGCCCTGTCTTGACTTATGCTATGCACTTTTCTAAAAATCTCTCAGAGTTTCACAAAACCCAAACAAGGAGCATCTGGCCTCTTGATGTCTCGTATCTCTTGAAAGTGGCCCCAAGCATGGCACTAGTGGCAGCAAGACTTGGTTTGCAGCTTAACCTCTGGCAGGAGCCTCCTAGCCCTGAACAAGTGGCAATCATCTGCAGAACACTTTGTATCTCATACTAGGTGACCCCAAGCAGAGCACAAGCAGTGAGTGGCATTATATGTGTTATGGAGCCCAGTGGCACAGTCTCTTTGGTCACATGAGCTGGGTGCTCCAGGATGTCCCTTATGTGGGTTGTATGTGCCCTCCTGTTGTAGTGGAGCCTTGATTGCTGTTGGCATGTCAATGGGAGGGATTAAATTTCTGGCTGATTGGCTGCATGGAATGGCCATGATTACAGTAGAGAAACTCTGCATGGGCTACGTCATGAAGCAGGATTCACTTTAGCAGGGTTATTATGCCATTGGAGTCTGCCCTTTGAGTGTGTCATTTGTGGAGGTGGTTGGGTTGTGCCCTTGCAATGGCTCTTCTTAGTCTGCACCAGAGCCTCTCTCAAGAGGCCCTAAAACCAACACACCCAGTGGTGGCTTAGTTTCTCAGGACTGGCTGGAGTGTCAAAGCTCCCTGTGATTGATGGCTGGAGTGATAGATAGATCCACATAGTCCTGCAACTGCTGCGAGAATCCTAGTTAAAGAACCATTTTGACTACCTGGATAAGAAACTGAAATAAATTATAAATAAATTGTGTATAAAGATACACAAACAAATCTAACATTTTGGATTTACTGTAGTCATATATGCTTATGTTAGGCTAAAAATATTTTACATAGTTTCATGTATTCTAGACTTCAACTTAGCAAATTTATGTTATCCCTGCACAAATGCAATGATAACTCTATTCATCAAAAATTTTAATCCTTTTGTTGGAAGAAATTGTTGGCTGCTATAGCTAGAGTATGACTATTACATATTATGTCCCAACTATTTCCCATCCTTTTGGATAAATATAATGTTTTCATTTTTTGATAAACCTCTTCCTTGTCCATATCTAGAATACTGGATATAGAATAGCAAAAGCTAGAACAGTTTGGACAATCACAGGACTGTAGGCTTACTTAGTGCAGCACAGATGGTTCTAGATGCCTATTAGCATCATATAATAATGATCCAGGTCACTAGAAAAATTGCTGATAGTATTTGATATTTATGATACAGGCCATGGGGGATGAAAGTGGTAACACATTTGAAAGTTGAAAGTGCTATATAAATACCAAATAGAATTGTTTGTGGATGTGTGGATGAACATGAAGACGGAACAAAATATGTTCCCTCTATTAAACGAAGGCATCAGATTTTATGATTTCAGAATAGTATTCCAGGTTCAACGTTTCACAACTTTATGTTTTCATGGGCTGGTCATCAGGGTGAAGTTAATCTCTACACAGTCACTACCAGAAACCAGAGTCATCTCAGTACCTTGTTATAAGAGATGAACAAAGAAGAAAAAAAATACAAAACAAGATTTTTCAAGATGTTGAGAATTTGGATGAAAGAAAGAATGTGCTTAAAGGGGAACATGACACAAGCCTACACTCCTGTAAATGAATAATTGAAAAAGTTTTGTTTTTTTGTTTGTTTGTTTTCATAAAACAGTGGAGGCACTCCATTTGGGAACATTAATGGCTGCTCATGGCTACTTCTTCCCAATCTCAGATCACGTCCTCACACTCAAGGATGATGGCACCTTTTACCGGTTTCAAGTAAGTTTAATGAAAATATTCTTTAATAGTAAAATAGAAGACTGTATCTTGTTGGTTAATTGTTGGTACAGATAATTTGAAAATTAAGACTTATTTAATTTAGGCTAGTTAGAAACTAATGGCTAAATTTAAAACATAAAATCAATAAACAAAGATGTAGTATGCTCAGTTAAGAAGATTTATGGAAGATGAATTGTGTCATGACTAAACTTATATTTTATATAAAAGGTTTAAGAGAAATTCAAAGAGTAACTTACTGGAATTCTTGAAGATAGTAGAGTTCTTTTTTTTTTTTTTTTTTTTTGAGGGCAGTGTCACTGGCCCTCATATGTGGGACCGAACCGGAGCTGCTGGCTTCCGAAGCCAGTGCTTAACCACTGTACCACTCGGCCGGTCCAATAGTAGAGTTCTTTATCAGCAAGTTACATTAAGCTACTAGGAAGGAAATTGAGAGATGTAACTAAATTTATTATAGGAGCCCACCCGTGATCCAGAATCATTATTAGCCCAAGTAAACTCTCAAAGAATGCTTGAAGCTCCAGCATATAATTTAGCTAGTTATACAAGCCCTCTACAAGTTGGTATCTGAGGACTTTCTACAAGTCTGTGAAGACTGATATGCATGATGCTTTACATGTGTGTGCTCATCTGAGACAGGGTACCATACATAACTTGCAAACCAACAAGAGTCATTTTGGACATTTTCAAATGAGACACAGTATTATTCTGTCAGGAAATGATTGTGGACTTTTATTTCAGTCGTTGAGCATGCAATTGACACTTGAGTTCACAGTGATTTATCTTAAGTGTATTCTACATTTCATTAGATATTGTGATTCATTAATAACTGACTAGTAGATTCTAGCCTATAAATGTAGGGCATATAAAATGCCAGAGTTCAAACGCTAGCTTAATTCCTATAGATAGTTTTGGAGGATTCTCTCCATTGTTCAACTGTCAAACACTGGAGAATTTTTCTCAATTGTTCTGATTATTATTGGATATTCTATATCTAAATCAATGACTAAATGGTAACTTGGGTGCCTAAAGACTTGCTTGGAGAAACTGAGAACAAAGAGATATGTTTTTAAAAATTGCTCTCAAAGATCATTGCCCAGAACACTCTCAATGCCACTTCCTTTTGATCATTTATCCAAGGCAGATAATCATAGGACTTTTTGCACTGAATAGCTAGGAAATAAAGCAGTCTCCTAGAATTGTGATACTGACCTAAGTATTCAAGCAATTTAAATTACTTAGTTTTAAAAGGCTTTAAAAGAGTGGAACATTATACAGTTAAAGTAATGGTAGCTTAAAACAGCTTATTAAATTAGAGTAACTAGGGTTCCTAAGGTTAACATTTTAATAAATAAAATTATTGGTGATTAGCAAACAAATTATTTGTGTGTTATTCGCACTTTTTGATTTTTAAAGGAGTTGATTTTCTATTGCAGGAATACATTTTCCATATATTATTATCTCATAAAATTTTCATGTAGACTGTAAGCAAACTTCTAGTAAACTTCCCAGTAAAAGTTTCACAATTCTGATATATATACCTTTCATTCAGAATATATGTATATATAAGCTTTTATCCAGCTTTACAATATTACAAGTAAAATCATGCATGTATAAAAGAACACATCTATAAGGGAGGCATTGAATAGTTTATCTCTTGGGCCGGCCGAGTGGTGCAGTGGTTAAGCGCTGGCTTGGGAAGCCAGCCGTCCCAGTTCGGGTCCCACATATGAGGGACAGTGACACTGCCCTCAAAAAAAAAAATTGTTTATCTCTTGAGAATTATCTAATTCAAAATTTTTTTTTAAACTAGCTTAGATATGGCCCAAAGTTAGTGATAATGGCCTGAATTGGTGTGATTTGTGAACTTGAACTCTGCTCTTGTGATTCTCAGGCTGAAATTAGTAGGCAGACAAGGTTTAAATGTCTTAGTCTTGCTCATGGGTCAAGAATGAGCAAAGCTGGGAATGGATCACCATTCATTCTAGAGAATAGGAGAGACTGTTTTTAAAGGGCTTTAGAACAAAGCAAGCAAATAGGTGCAAATAACAAATGAATTACATCACTACTAGATATAGCAGAATGTCATTAAGTTCATTGTGCCTAGCTAGATGGTATATAAATAATCTTTTAAATTACACTAATTAATGTTAAATATTAAATGGTAACTATCTTAACAACCCATCCATATTTAAAATATGATCTAAATATGACATATTTGTAAGTCTAATAATCATAGAATCTTAAAACCAAGATTTAAAAAACCCAGAAAAGTCAAGAAAAATTGAATTCCTGCTGTAATATCTACCACAGCATTAATCACGCTACATCTAAACAGCTTTAATAATAATAGAACACATATTATTGTTCAATGTGCTTACTTCCACTTAGTGTTCATTCCAAGAAGAGGAAAGCTCTTTATTACGTTGAGCAGAAATTTAACTCCGTGGAAGGATTTTGAAAATCACTAATTAAAATGGAAAGCTTGCAATATCTTCTTTACAATTTTTCCAGTGAATGGTTGAAATTCTAGCCATCTTTAGGAATCTGAAGACCTTTCAGGGCATGAGTTTGACACAAATAGAACTTTCTAACACAAATAGAACTTTTAATTTAATTTCAGTGGCATGCAACAATATGTAAATTTGTCTCAAGTTTTAGTACATTTTTAATCATGTGATTTTTGTATTAATGTGAACCACAATTATCTAATTATCATCTCTTAGCTAATTGGAATTGAGTTCTGCACATCTGACATGGTTTTCCAGGTCCCTTTCATGACTTATCATATTGACATATGTGCCAAAGATTATTGAGCGGTGGTTGGACAGTTTGCGATCAGTTCATAGCTAAAGAAATCAACACTGAAAAGCAGAGAAACTCATCTATAAAAATGCCCTGAAGTCTATGTGAACTGTAAACGTATATTTTTTAATTCCAGCAAAAGAGTTTGCTATTTGTTAAATTGCCTTATATTTAATCAAAATATTTTTCCTATGAAAAATCTTACAATATTAGTGAAGAATGTTGGTTTAATGACATTTTCATATATCACAGAGTGCACTGGCATCATTCTTTTATTTTTACATTCAGGAATTTCTCACTAAAGTAAATGATAAAAGAAGAAAGAAAAATTGTAGGAATGTAACAAGAACATTTTTCTGTGTTTTGGAGGTGAACAAAAGTATATGTCTGACCAATCTGACTAGAACAAGTATTTTAAATGTAAGATAAATAGATATGTGTGTTTGTCCATGTGCACTTGCACATAAATGTGTGCATACAGACACACACGGACACACACACATCTCCCCAAACAAGCAACCAAAAGAGAATAGTAAGCTCTACGAGAAGTATCTCAAAAACTAGCAGCTCACATGAAAGCACTATTTTAATTGCTTTAATTGTTTTTTTTAGAATCCTTACCCAATTTTATTTCTATGAAATGAAATCCTCAAAGATTCATCTGCCACAGGATCAAGTGGGATTCGCATGGGGAGTGGGGGGAAGGCAGTATAAAGTCTTGATATCTTCCTTGTCTACTGGTTCAACCTTTTATCCCCCTAAATATCTGTTGCCATTTTGTTTATATGTGTACAAAACTAATAGTAGTAGCTTTCTTTATGTTACTACATCAAATGCCAGGAATGACTAGACAGGAACTCAGGGTTCCCTGGGAGTCTTGAACAGCTTGGAAAGGCTGTCCTCAGAAACAAACCATCATCCCCAATTATCCTTTACCCCTTCTTGAGACTCCCTCTTCCAGAAGGTAGAATCATCAAGCAGGTCATCAGAGATTACCCCAAACATGCTCGTTACATGTAGATAATTTATATAATTAACTAACAAATGTAGTTAAGTCCACATGGCTGATGTCTGCAATCCCTGTTCCACTGAGTCCTGGAGTCATTGTCATCCCAGAAGACAGAGTTTGATCGAGTAGCTAGAGGGCCATTGAGCTTCCTCGTGGTCCGGAGCCAAGCACATCCAGCTAGAAGAGATAGAAAAGCCCTTGTAGAAAATATAAAATGTCAATGATAACAATAGAATTTTCCTGATCAGACACTCTCTTTGTAGTTTCATCAGTCAGTTTCTAGAATTTCACAGAATCAGATTCCTCTCTATCTTTAATCACGTCAATCAACTAAGACATTATTAGTTAAAAAAAATGATCTCTGGTTTGTACTGTTTAAAAATTTAGAGCAATAAGTGTCTTTATTTCAAAATGTTTTTCAAGTGAGGAGAAAAAGTTGTTTTGATCTGGGTGGCTAATGTTAAGAGCTGCATGCATTATATAATTACTAGAGCAAGGCAAATGTTTGCCGGACCTTAGGGAAAGATTTTGACAGTTGAGTTTTGGATCTGTTGAAAGTGATGTTGAGATACATTAATCATAGAAAACTATTTGTCATATTTAAACATGTTTTATCCTGCATCTTGCTGAATATAATGCTCTGCTTTCAGTCTTTGTGGATTCAGGCTTCTTGTTTTAATATTGCAATCAGGCCTTTTACCTTTGTGTCAGTTGGCATAGAACTGCAGCAAATGTAGGACATTTTAAATACCCGCTGGTGCTGCACAAGTCTGGATGCTGAACGAATGCTCAGCCAATATGTGTACAAGCAAACCCTCGCTGTGCCTCTCTGGGTATATGTCTTACAAACATATCTTTAGTGAACTGTTCTAGATAATTGCTAAATATATAAACACTGCTTGTAAACCCAAAACTCTTTTAATGGTTTATTTGTCTAACCTGGGTTCTACTTCTTTTCATTCCACAGACACCCTATTTTTGGCCATCAAATTGTTGGGAGCCAGAAAACACAGACTATGGTCAGTGCAATATCTCATTTTATTTTTGGCAGTCAGTATGGCTAGGTGAACATGGGCTTATATTTTATTGTTTTGTCATCGAGAAAAGAAAGCTACAATTCTCAGTGTGGGACTAATATTTCTAACATTGAATTTATGAATGGCCTTTGTTTTAGAAAGTCACCAAACTGGGTGGCGACTTTTTCCATGGTATAGTGTCCATTGAGACTATTAAAGAATAGGTTTTTCCTCTGATTAGGTTAAAGAGCTATAAACACGCTTTTAAAAGGGTTGTTATTGTTTTTCCATAACACATTGGTGTTCTAGAAAGAGTAACAAAAGAGCTCAGAGAGCTCTAGCTCACCTCTCCCGCTAGCTATGTGAATGTGGTAAGTCTGTTGACTTTCTGAGGCTTACTTTTTCTCACTATTATATGAGGTATCCTATAATTCTATAAGTGGAAGTTTGTATTAAACATGAAGAGGTCAATTACAAGTCAAAGAAAAATTACAAAAGAAAATTTAATAGCAATGAATCAAGTTCAGTGAACTTAGAATGACCTCAATTCAACAATTGTGGTTTCTGTTAAGCTCTTCAAGGAAATAGGCTTCTAATAAGTATTCATCTCCTTACATATTCCTAAAGCGACATATGTTCAAAGATAAGATTGCATGGTTTTTAAATCTAATTTCTGAAAATATTTATTGAGTATTATTTCCCTATGCCAAGTGCTATAATAGGTGCTGGGATACCAAAGGTAACCTTGACTTCATCTACATGGTTGGGTAGATCATAGGCTACATGAAAAAAGAGAATGGTATAGGAGTTGCTGTAGAGTGCCAGGTGAATATAACAATGGTGTGTGCAAAATAAGATGGAAGTATAAAAGAAGGAGAGATTGATTTTAGTTGGGGGATTCCAAAGTGATTTCACAAAAGAACAGAGCATTTCAAATTGTTTTTTAAATGAGGAGGGGAGATTTTTCAAGATACAAGGCAGAGAAGGCATGTGAGGCAGAGTGCCAGCATACACTGGGGGGTGCCCCAAAAAATGTATGCACATGACTTGTATTCCTCTTTTGTTATTCATATATATTGAGTATTACAATTTTAATACAGTTTTTTTCCTTCCTTAAAATGTGTATACATTTTTTGGGCACCCTCTGTATATGCAAAAGCAGTGAGAGGCCTATAGCAATCCAGCCTTCTTTGGTATTGCTCTGGGAGAGACATATTTGTAAGAAAACTGTAGGAAAATCCATGGAAAACCAATAGAGTTTTTTCCTCTGTGTCATTTCAGAAACTTGAATTTGTAGTTCATCTAAGAGTGGTCAGTGCCAGTCAAAGATTCAAACTAATGTACTTCATGGAAAACATCTAAAAATCAGAATACTGATAAATTAATAGAGAGAATAGGTGATTTCTTTCCAGTAGTGGCAATGCTGATGTTCATTCAGAAACCTATATTCCTCAAAACCAAGGCACTTGGAGAAAGAAGTTATTTAAAAAATAAACAAATAAACAAAAACAAAACAAAACATAGCTGATTTGTGGATCTGAGTTGGCGAACTTTCTGGAGCATTTTGTCCAACTTGGAATGATGCCCGTGGATTGTTTCACTAAAGAATCACAATTCTAGTGGAGGGAACACTTGGAAAGCTGAGAAGGAACTCATGGAAAAAGCCCCGGATGTTAGAGACAGACAGACCTGACCTCAAGCACTGTCAGAACCATGTACCGACTGTGTTGACTTTCGGCAAAGCATGCAACATCTCTGAGTCTCTGTCTGCTCCCTTTTTGAGCAGAAATAGTAGTATCAAATATCTACAGCTCTTGAAAAAATCCAAGTTAACATGCCTAAGGAAACTGATATTGCTCCTCTCGTACTCAATAAATCAAAATTGTTCGGAGCTCACCATCACTGGCTCATGGATCCACTGCCACTATTCCTCATAGAAAAGCAAATTCTTACACTCAGTGTTTGTCTCTATCCATCATTTTAATGTTAGTGTTCACAATTACAGCTCATGTTTCATCACAGCAGATTCACGTTGGAATGGAGAGCCTGCAGAAATGGTATGGCCTACACAGAGGTCATTTATAGGACATCCCTCAAAGTGGGTCATTCAGTTTTACATTATTGTCATCATTCAGTTTTACATTAACTGTTACTAGTGTCCATTTCAGCATCTCCTAAACTTTCTCCCCAAACATACAGTACCTGACATTTGTTAACTAACTATAGACATGGCTTTTAATTATTATATTTTGGTTTTCTCCTTGAAGAAACATATACCTGTTTGTGTCTAGCTTGCTTAGATTATATACAAGCGAAAAATAAAATAAATATTCAATAAGAGATCATGAAAAAAAAATAAGGGGAAGAAAATCGGCAGTGATCTCAGACACTGTACCACTTCTGCAGGCAAAGAACTTCATCTGGGATTTTTCTTTTTAGGTACAAATAAATCATAGCAATCTGAATTATCTAAACTTGAACTTCCTACCACCGTTTGGTTAAAACACACTGTTATAAAATGCACTCCCCTGCTTATAAAGAAGATATTGATGGCCTGATGTAGTTATGCATGAGGTCCAAAGCACAGTGATTACTTAGGTTATCTTTTCTAAGATAACTTTAGGGCAGACAGGAGTTTATTGCCTAAAGCAGATTTAAAGAATGGTTTCCTTTACTCTATTAACAACCTGACCTCTTTTTTCATTACCAGTTAGAGCTTATTAGGTAGGTTCTACAGAACAGAAATCTCTACAGATCAGTTTATATGGAGAAACACTTTTCTACAGTTACCTTGGTCTTATAGAAAAATAGAATATGTTGATCATGTTCAAACTAAGACAAACTGGTATGGACCACAGGGCTATATCTCTATGAACATCATTCTTTGAAAATTAAGTTGGGTAACATTTTTGATATTTTTTCACCCAAGTACAAAAAACATTCCTTTGTATCATTCAGCCACAATCTCCACTGGTTTACACAGCCTTAAATTATGAGGAGTTCTGGACTGGGGAGCCTGGTGAGCTGGGGCCCCTTGCTCCTGGCGGGAGAGTGAAACTCTGTAGCTGAGATATCTCTCCCGATTTTTAACTACCACTCGTGGGTGTAGGACCTGCCCTTCAGTATCTTTGCCCCTCCCGCCAGTTTCGATGTGCTTTCTTTTGTATATATCTTTTAATATATCCTTAAATTCAGTTTGCTAATATTATGTTGAGGATTTTTGCATCTTTTGTCATCAAGGATTTTGACCTGTAATTTTCTTTTCTTGTGGTATCTTTGTCTAGTTTTTGGTTTCAGGGTAAATCTGGCTTTGTAAAATGAGTGTGAAAGTATTTCTCCCTCTTTGATTTTTTGGAGTTGTTGAGAAGGATGGTATTAATTCTCCTTTCAATGTTTGATAGAATTCACCATTGAAGCCATCTGATCCTGGGCTTTTGTTTGTTGGGAGGTTTTTATCAGTAGTAATCAGTCTTCTCAGATTTTCTAGACCTTCATGATTCCGTCTTGGTGGGTTGCATGTTTCTCGGAATTTATACGTTTGTTCTAGCTTGCTAAATTTGTTGGCATATAATTGTTCATAATAGTCTGTTATGAAGGGAGAGAGGTTAGAGTGAGCAGGGTGGCCAGTGCATCTCTCACAGGTGTTTAGCTTCCTGCCCAGGAAAGAGCAGGGACAAGCAGGGGATTGCTGGCTGAGTCAGGAAGCCAGTGCTGCCCGTCTACAGCATGCTGATGCTTAACAGACAATACCATTGGAATGATATTTTCCCACCCATCCATGCAATAATTTAGGGTTGAATGAATGTCAAGCATTCTTACTATGGCACATTAAGGTAGGGTGAAAGACTCTATGGCTCCATTATCTTACCCTAAGTAAGTTTTAGCTAGCAAAAACTAAAAATGAAGTGGCACACTATAGGCAAAATTGTGTAACAGGGGTGAAAATATATAAGGGAAACAGATGTGTTTTGTTCAGAAAAAGAAGTATGGGTAATTCATGTAAACTGTAATGTATGCATGCTGTTTATTTGTGAAATTATTGGAAACTTGTGGTCTAGGAATGCCATTGATGCATATATGCATCATGAAACACCATGAGATTTAACCAAGCAATTCATAAGAGACTAGATTGATGATGATGACATAGAAGTTAATTTTAATTTAAAGTTATGAACATCAGTCACTGAAAATCATGACCAACTGAGAACACTGAGAGTCCAGTAATAACAACATATCCTCCTGGAAAATTATGAAATATCCTTCTGGAAATCCTAATTATCCATGGATATGTGAGTTCAGAACTTTGTGACATTGCCAAGTATCATGTGGCAGTCATACTTTGTAGCAAATTCTGAACTAGAGGCCACTGTAATTTCTATTAACAGGAAAAACATTTGTTTCATTGTAAGTTTTACTAAAGAAAAATTATAGTTGCAATGATAAAAACAAAACAAAAAATGGTCTGACTCCCTTGGAGACCTTTTGAAGACTGAAGAATGAAAGGAAAAATTAAACTATAAAAATGACCATTGGGGACATCATTTTTGGTATGCATTTTATGAGCTAGTAATATGATTTCATGAAGATTCAATTTGCTCAAGTCTGGCAATTAAAGCTGACAAGAGAGTCTTGGTTAATAAGTGTATCAACAAGAGAGGCATTATTTTTTCATTTTTTTAACATTGAGTGGCAAGGGGAAAGCAGACTTCAGTCATTTACTAAAGGACAAGATTCAGTTTTTGGTCTAACTTTGAAATTTTCTCAACCTGGGAACTCAGAGACAGGGTCTTCACGCCCTGGATGGTAAATATTCCACAGTGGGTGATTCTCTTGTGAACAGAAGCTTTTGGTGCCATAGAGCTGAAACAAAACTACTCCTAAGCCTAAGTGATTTCCCTTCCCCAAATTCCCTTTAATTAAAATCTGCTTAGAGGAAGATTTGCATATCTGATTCATATTTTCCTTGAGCAAAGAAGGGGTGGGAGGACTGTAATAGTTTGCTTCTATATTCTCTTAACAGAGGAGAGATTTATACTGCTTTCAATCACATTAGACAAAGGCCTTCATGAGGAAAGTCAAGCAAGGCAGTAAACTTGACCCCAGCCAGGTTTTGGAATTTCTGTAAGCATAGCCATTGTACATGCGAAAAGTCTCCCCTGCCTCAGAATGTCAAAGTCAGTGTTAAGTCATGACTTCCTCCAGTCATGGAGGGTCAGAACTGTAGGGAACCTGACAGCTTACCCAATTCAAGTCTCAGCTAAAGATGAGGCAGACGAGTTGCAGAGTGTCAGGACTTGCCAAGCCATGGTCACACTTCTCATTATTGGCCAAGTTTAGAGTGCACAAAAAAAGTTACAAAGGCAGGAGGAAGACCCTTGAATCCCTCCTTAGCAGAATATTCAATAAAGACTTCCAGTAATTTGTTCTGAAATGACTGCACCTTCTCAGGGGCTATTAAATGTACCAAATGTGCTCTGCCATTGTATTTCTATCAAATTCTGGCAAGCTGCATATTCTGTGATTGACCTGAGGTATGCTTTGGTACTAAATTTGAGGTGTCAGGTTCTTCTTAAAGAAGTTTCTCTTTAAGCCAAGAAATATTTTTCTAAGCCTGCCCAGTCTCCTGCTGTTGCTTTCTGATTTCTTTGTAAAGCTTTAGCCAGCTCCCACCAGTTATAGTAATAAAAGTAACAGCGATAATACATTGCACTCCCGGGTCACTGCACTATTTGTCAAATTCCAGTACTGTACCTCAGGCTGATTCCATGGAGGGGTGAGGTGGAACAAAGGGCAAAGCTTGCAAAGCCTTCTTAAACATGTTGCCGTTTTAGATCTATGGTGCCAGCTGGAGAAGAACAATGTCTCTGCTTAGGGCAAGGAGGACCTAGAATTCCTCTGTCCAACTTACTATTCCAATTCTCCTTTCAAACCACCAGATGAAATACCTGTGACTAAAATATACTGAGAGTGACTTCTGGGAATAGAATCACCAGGAACGGCACTCCTTACCAATTGCTGAGTATCCTTTGGAGATTAAATCCTGTTCAGAAGTAGGTGCAGTGCCCTGAGAGGTCATGTAATGAGATCCATGGCAGTTTGACCAAAGCACAGGTACACAATACAGGAAGACTTATCAAATGGAATGGTTCCACAGCCTCTTTCCAAAGTGACCAGCACAGATTTGGGGTGAACTTTATAGACATTTGCTTAGGGAGCCAGGTCTCCATCTGGCATTTCTGTGCCACAGACCCAGATAGTGGGTTGAGCATAAATACGGAGGACTATCCTACTGAAACCTGTGTCACTGTATGGGTAGCAGGACAACGACAGGTATCAGATGGACACTGGGAAATTCAAAGTCCCAACTGATGTTTTCACAGATTAATTTGATTTCATACCTGATATGACCAATTCTGCCAATGACCTTCAGCAAATCCTTTCTGAATACCTAAGTGTGCAAGACATTGTGCTCATGCAATATCCCTGGTCCACGTCAGTTTACAGTCAAGAAGAGGGAACAGGCAGGGCCCAAAAGTGACTTTACACTTCACCATATCTCCAGCATGATCTCTTCCTGACTTCAGCTCTTTGTCTGAGACACGTATCAGCTCAGGCCTTAAACTCCACACCTTAGCACTTCTACCAAGCACCCTGAACGCATTGCATTTTGCTTGCCATTCTTTGTGCATGATGCACTGGGAAGATAATGAGTTTTGGAATCAGACAAACAGCTTCATGTCCTGACTCAGTATTTAATAGCTGTGATCTTGTATCAATGACTGAACGTTTTTGAACTTCAGTTTCCTCACCAGTAAAATGGGATCTCAAAATCAAATCCCATTTCATACCCAGCAGAGCATCGATCATAAATGGTTACTCAAACAATAGTTCCCTGCCTTCCTCTTTCTGCCCCCTCTCCTAATTTCTTTTTTTTGATGTTCTTATTCTCTTTTTTTTGAAGATTTTGTGAAATCTTAGTCTGTAACAAAGGACTCGTATGTGGACTCATTACATTTGACATATATCATGTTAATGAAGCAGACAGAGAAGAAAATGAGGGTTGCTTTCTCAGTTTTTGCTGGAGTCATGAACATAACATTTTTTTCTTACTTTCTAAAAAAATATGGCAAGCACCAATTAACACAGAATGCTGTGGCAAGAGTTTTAAGTGGAATTTGATTTGCAAATCACATTATTCTTGTCTTGAAATATCATTGGTTTCCTTGGAAACTTTAAATTGATTTTAAGGTGCGCATTCTAAGTTTTAAGGTTCATAACCATAGTCACATGAATCATTTTATTATCCCATGGTCTGTAATTCGTTTGCCCTCTGAACCAGCAAAAGGATTAACTACTGGTAATTTTTAATAGTAGGCACCCTGTGATATCTTAGTATCATTTAAGATGTTTGTATATTTAACAATGTATGAAAGCTTTCAAATAACATGCATCATGAACTAAAATTAGAAAGAATCTGAATTGTATTTTATTCAATGTTTTAAAAAATATATATTCTAAGGATAATATTCTACATTATCCAGCTTCATTGGATAATGAGCAATAGTCTATGTCAGGCAATGCATGTACATTTTTCTTTTTTTTTTTTTTTTAAAAGATTTTATTGAGGAATTGGAGCAGGGGAGCAGCGTTGGGGAATTCGGGAAGGGGAACAAACAAGTTTCTGTCCTTTTGTTCTTCAGTCTAGTTGCGGAGGACGTTGCTTCACTGGCCCATATTGGCATCGTCATTGCGCTCTTCCCGGATGAGGCAGATCGGTCGCCGGCCTCTGGGTGTCGCTCACCGCGGCTATTGGCAGCTCATGCTGGCTGCAGGCCACTCACTGTAGCCCATGGCAGCCCACTGCAGCAGAGGCTGCAGCCCACACCATCACCACGGCTCTCACAGCCCAGCTCCAGGTGGAGCTGTTGTTAGCTGTAGAGGGCAGTGTCACTGGCCCTCGTATGTGGGATCCGAACCGGGGCCGCTGGCATCCCCAAACCAGTTCTTAACCAATGCGACACTCGGCCGGCCCTGCGCGTACATTTTTCTAAACCTTCTTTGCCCAACCCCAAGAAAAATAACAATCAACTAATCCATAATAGAGGAAACATATTTTATTTTAAAGCAAGTTTTATAACATTTAGATTTCTATTGCTCAGTCTCTCTGAGCAATTAGAAAGTGACAGGGATTTAGAGAGAGACAGAGATAGGAAGAGAGAGAGAAAATAAGAGTCATCCTTTTGTAAAACTACAAGTGGCAAGCATGTATTCAAATAAAATGCTCAAGTTGTGACTCTAAATAGACTTGCTCCAAAATTCCAGAGGAAAATAACTGTATTTTATGCTCATGTCTCACATATGTCTGTGTATTGAAGAGAAGTGTGGACCGCACACAAAAATATACAACAAAGCATGGCTTAAGGAATGACAAAACTTTGTACCATCAACAGGCCTGATATTTTCTGGAAGAAGGTTGTTTGTTATTTCTTACTTTCAGTTCTCATTTCTCAGGAATCTGGCTCAGAGAGGACAGATGACTGTACTAGGAACAGTCATCAGTTTTTTGAAAATGATTTCTCATTTGTTCATCTGTGGAAGCTCTGAGTTTTACTCATTGTATGTTTTTCTTGGGTTTGTGGAAAACTTGGGTTCACTTATTTCTTTATAATCTTAACTAGAATAACTCTAAGCCCATTTGCAGACCTGAAATGTTGCTCTGGTCACAAATCACTTTCCCTAATAGCCTTTAAGAAATTAAGAAGGCATGCTTGGAACCTCTGGGGATGGGGAAGTCCCAAAGGAAAGGAACCTATATGACATTCCAAAGGAAAAGAAAAAAAATACAATAAACAGGTAAAGTTCAAGGGTAAAAATTAAAGGTAAAAGTTTGTTAGGAGTTAACCAAACAGGTTCCTTAAATGTTTTTGCGAAGTTCTAGCTCACCCTCATCCGTGTTTTCTGCATCAATACGGCTACATTAATATTCTTTCCTTGTCCTGTCCTGAATATCCCAGGTCTCTTATTTCAGTAGGCAGACGAATGAAACCACTCTCCAAGTTGAGTGAATGAATATGCCCTTCATTCACTTTGTTCTGAATATTTCTCTAAATAAGAATGGTTCTTCCCTGAACAACTGGTTTCAAATTTCACCTCAGCTGCTTATTAGCTGTGTAGTTGAAAAGTTACGTAAGCTGTCTCAATGTCCTCATCTGTAAAACAGGTAATAATACTTCCACCTCATAGCCCTGTTTAGAAGAGTAACTGGCTAATTTATAAGGCATTAAAACAATCTGGCACATAGCAAGTGCTAGATAAGTATTAACTTATTATTTTAGTATCATGTTGATTATCTTTATTATTATCTTCAAGCTATTATTAATATCATTGTTATCTTCTAAAAAGAAAAGACCTCAGAGGTCATCATAGTTCTGTCAGCCAGAAAACACTATTTCGTTTTATGAAATCTACTTGATGCCGAGCTGACGAGGGGACTGCCCAGCGGAAAGGAGAACCAAGAATTGGCAAAGCAGTATTTGTTTTGGCAAATAGGAGGAGTGCAGAAGTAAGAGATGGAAACTTTGAGAAGGAATTAAGCGCCAGTTAGCTAAAGCTGCTTTTAAAATCAGCTCTTTCTACTCTATTGACTGCGCCCTTGAGCCACCATCAACCTCCAGACCCAGGGCTATTTTCAGATTTGCCATCATCTAGGAATGTTCTGTGCTCAAGTTTCAAAATCTCCATGAGTCATATCAGATTGCTTTCTATTTAGGTAACTAACAGAATCCAGGTGGGTGATTTTGGAGCAAAACAGAATGTATTTCAATCATCATTAAGATAGTAACTATGTTGTGGTGCTTTCTGTTTTATTGTTATTATTATCAAACATTATGCTATCCACTCTCTTTTATAATCCATTTGCCTCATATAAGCTTGAATAATTTTTTAAATGTAAGTCACATCACCTCACACGTCTCACTCCCCTCAATAGTTCCCATCACACTAAGAACCACACCTCAGCCCATGGCCAGAGCTCCAAGTCTCCAGGGACCAGGCTCGTGCTCCCCGCCCGCCTCCTCTCCAGGCTCTGGCAGCCCTGCTGGCCTTCTGATCTGGCCTTTTCCTTATACATACCCTACTCATTTACTGCACAGGGCAGCAATTTGCTTTTTTTACTATACTCCGTGGGCTCTCCGAGGATATCTGTGAATTCAGCTTTCCACATTGATGAACAGGGGTTCAGACAGTAGGCATATAGTGAGTCTACGGTCCTGAGTGATCTAGTCAGTAATGTAGGATGTCAATGTCATTATTATTTCATAACATTCTACCTATATCTGTCTCCTTTGAGAAAGCAAACAAGATAATGGGGAGAAACCAAGTTCATGTATTCAAAAATCCTGTTCGTGACTATTTTAATCCATATTCCATGAACACCGATTAATCATTCATATGAGAGTTGAACAGCCCTTTGGAACCGTCTAGTATTAGGTTTCTTTTTCCTACTGGATGACTTATTGGGGTTCTCTTGGAAAAGGGATTGCTCCTCAGAACCTGTTGTTTTGTTTGATAAATTTAAATAAGAGAAAAAACAATTAAGACCACTTCATGAAATATTATGGGAAATTTACTTGATAGTTAATATTTTAATTAAAACAGTGGTTCAAAATTGTCATGATAGGGCTGGCCGAGTGGCGCGGTGGTTAAGCGCTGGCTTGGGAAGCCAGCGGCCCCAGTTCGGTCCCACATATGAGGGCCAGTGACACTGCCCTCAAAAAAAAAAAAAAAAAAAGTCATGATAAAAGTTAAATTTCTTTTTATGCTACATTTAAAAATAGATATAGTATTGTTTAAAATCTACTAAATGCTATAAGCAAAAGAGGTAATCATATTGTATATGGGAAAACAAAAGATTAAGAGTTACTGTTTCTATCTAGCAGAGACTCTGAGACTTTTGTAGGTATCTTTGTTATTACAGAAAATATCCACTTTAATCACTGCCAGTTATAAAAATAGTCACTGGGACTAAAGTACAGCATAGAGAATATAGTCAATAATGTTGTAATAACTATGTATTGTGTCAGATGGGTAGTAGACTTACTGGGTGATCATTTCATAAGATACATGTTGTACACCTGAAATTAATATAATATTGTATGTAAACTGTAATTGAAAAATAAAAGTAAATAGAAGTTCTAAAGTTTCAAAAATAAAATAAATTTATAAGGACAGAAATCAAACTAGACTAGAATGAATGAATCATTAAGACAGTGTGGAAATTAGAGGATGGTGCCACACATCATTCATTTGAAACATGTACTTCTAGAATCAATAGAATTTAGCCAAATGAAAAGAAGATGGAGATATCAGACTTATACTTTCTTTTCTCAAAAATTAAGAGATCTTTACAGAATTGGATGAAATTCCAACCGAGCCCATTAATGATCCCCAATATTGATGCATGGTGGCTAGAGATATGAGTGAGTCTTGGGAGGGCAGAGAAAGGCTTGCTCTGTCTCAGATCAAGGCTCTTAGGCTTAAACCCAGCACCAGAAGAGACAGTCTGATGCTTTGTCTGAGGCTTTGTCCCTGACCTAGATTTCATAAAGCAGCACAAACTCTCGGACATTTGGAAAGCATGTTTCAGAATAGAGGGGAGAATAGTATGATATCAGGTAGTGTGATACCTCCAAATTTGTTATTTTTTCTCAAGATTGCTGTGGATATTTCAAATTTTTTGTGTGGAATCTTAGAAACACAAAATAACAAATAAAACTGAATCAGACTCATAGATGTAGATAACAAACTGATGGTTGCCAGGTGGGAGGGGGGTTGGGAGCTGGGTGAAAAAGGTGAAGGGATTAAGAAGTACAAATTGCCAGTTATAAAAATAGTCACAGGAATGTGAAGTACAGCATCGGGAATACGGTCAACCATATTGTAATGATGAGAATGCTAGACTAATCATGAGGAGCACTTCATCAGTTATATATAAATGTCTAACCATTGTGCTGTATACCTGAAACAAGTATAATATTGAATGTCAACTGTAATTCAAAAATTAAATTTAAAAAAAGCATAGCGGCAAGAAGCTGGGATAAAATCAATATGGTATCCTTGAGGGATTGTTGTCGCTGTTGTTGTCCTCTGTTGTTGGCTGGATTGTTGACCGGCCAACAGCTAGAATGGAAATGCAGGGTTATCAGCACTGTTCTCCAGCTCACCTTCACCAGTGTTATGGCCTCCCTTGAAAATGAGTGAACAACGGCCAAAGGAAAACAGGAATAAAAAGTGCACCCACAGGGAGTGCTATCCCTCCCTTTTTAAGGATCTAGGCTATAATAAAAGAGTTTCAGCAAATTCGGATTTTCAAAAAAAATTACGCCAAGTTTTCTTATTTAATTTTCCAAGACAGTAGTTTTCTCTACATTCTTTTGATGATCAAAATAATTGTTACAAAAATAGTTTCCAAATGGAATGTGAATGCTGTAATTAATTTTTAAAAACTATACCAGAGCATGTGATAAATTTTAGTCACTTAATAATTAGGAAGACAGGAATGAGTGAAGCTATGTTCATTTCATCATCATTTATGGAGGAAAGCATTAGACAGTGTTTAATTTCTTAGGTTAAAATTCAAGAAATATATATTTAAACATTTATTTAAATATATAAGAATGGCCACTAATGGAACAGTAACAAATTTTATTACTTCTAAATTATTAAAGTAGAAATTAAAGAAAACTCACTCTGTAGCAAAAGGTAGAAAACAAAGGAAATGCAATCATACAGAGAAAAAGAAAGAGAGGGGAAAAGGAATACCAAACATAACTGTTACAAAGATAAATATAAAATATTGAACTATGTCTATAAAAGAACAAGTATCTTTAGGTTAGATCATAAATAAAATCTAACAATATCTGTCTGCAAGGAAAACAAACTCTTTCAGTTATAATAAATGTTAAAGCAGTATATACCAAACAAATGAAGTAAGAAATGAAATGCAACATAGATGAAGTGAAAAATAATCCAAGATAAAAGGTTTTAAATGGAGCCAAATCAGTGAAGGGAGCAATCCATAGAAATTTTCACATTAAAATCTATGACATGAAAACTGTTGGAAATATAAGAAAACAGATACAGAAACATAATGAAAAGTGTTGGATTAACACACTCCACTTTCAAGCTAGAGTGGCAAAAATTCAAGTCTGGCATTAAGTTTAGGTTATTCATACATTGCTGGGAAGATATAATGAGTAGAAACTTGGCAATATCTTCTAACATTTAAACTGTGCCTGTCACACAAACCCTTGATACCAATTCCAGAAATACATGCTGATTGAATCTCTCATTGAATCATTCTTTGTAATAAGGGAGAGGGAGAGAGAGAGAGAGAGAAAAGAAGAAGAAAGAGGAGGAGGAGGAGGATGGAGAGAAGGAGGGAAGGAGGGAGGGAGGGAGAGACAGATGGAGGAAGGAACCTATCTAATATTTAATAATAGGTATATGGCTAAACAACATGTGTTACAGTCACAGGATAAAGTACAGAAGTGAAGAGAAACAAACTATATTTGTAGAAAATTGCCTGGGTAAATCTCAATAACGTTGTAAAAATACTCAATAATGAGTAAAAAACAGTAGGTTGCAGAATATGTACTATGGATGATATATAATATAGATACATAATATTTAAAACTAAATCAGTATTTGCTGAAGCATACTAATATTGTTGGTATCACTTATTGAACTCCCCAAAGCCTGTGAAAAATCTTTCCTATGTATCTATTTAATTTTAGTTTTTATCTCTAATATATAAATGGGTCTCATGTCTAATAAGGAATCAGATTCCCTAGGAGACAACTTAGCAAAGTCATAAAAAGCTAATTCACAAAAGGAAAAAAAAATCAAATGGTCAATAGATATTTATTGATGTTTTCACTCAACAAATATATTTTAAGCCTCTGCTTTGTGCCAAGTACTGTTCTAGGCATGAGCGTACACTGGTGAACAATACAAGCAAAAATTTCTGTGCTCCTGAAGCTGACATTCTAATGTGAGTGGCAGGGTGAGATATAATAACAAGCTAATAAGCTAACGACATGACTGAATATACAAATTGCTTGTTAGGAGGTAAAAGGCTGTACAAAGGAAGACAATGGGAAAGGGGCTAGGAGTGGTGGGTGGGACATGTCCCTAAGAGAATGCTAATTCAGCTCTGAGGGCAGAGCTAGAACTTTCCAGAAAGAGGGAAAAGAACAAAGGTCTGAAGGGGACCTGGGGAGTTGTATGGCTCAGATAGAGCCGGAGAACAATAGGGAATAAGGTCAGAGGGTAACATAATAGGGAAGTAAAGACTTTGGCTTTTAGCTGGAAAGAGGTGAGATAGGAAGGAGTTTTAAAAAATGAAGAGTTTGAACATAGTGACAATCTGATTGATTTCTTAACAGAATAGCTGATTGCTTTGCTGAAAATAGATTCTCCAGGGGTTAGAAGACCACTCACGTCTAAACTTTGTGGTATTCGGTTAAAATGTTCAAAAGGCTTGAAAGGTGCATACTCCCAGACTCAGTAATAACACTTTTAGAAAATTAACAATTGATGAAAAAAGAAGAGACATATATATATATATATATATATATATATATATATATATATATATACACACATATATATATGTATATATATATACACATGAATATGTTTGCAGAAGTATTAGTATATAATTGCAAAGTGATGGATATATTCCAAGTGTCCAACAATAAGGGCTCATTTAAATAAATGACCATGCGTCTCAGCACTGGATTATAATTCTAAAGAATATTAGAGAATAGCACCTATTGATATGAAAGTTATAATATAATACAAAGGAAAGAATTATCAGATAGCATATGTGGTAAGTTTGAGCATATTTTAAATTGATATATGCAGATAGATTCTTGATATAAATACAGATAGTCATGTGTACATTAGCGGATGTACATAGAAAGGAAAAATCTAGATTATACACCAAAATTGTGACAAAAGTGAGATTATAATAGTGAGAAGTGCTTTTTTTACTTTCATATCTATATTTTTCTGTATTGTCTGAACCTTTGCAATGAAGGGTTAAAGATTTTTAAAAATTAAATTATTTTAACTTTGAGGTAAAAACAAGTTGTCCCTATTATTTTGAATGGCATTGTAATATATCATTGAACAAATAAGCATGATTACCCATCCCCCATTGTGTTCCTATATTCCATATCTTGGATGCTTAAGTCTCTGTGCTTTTGTGCCATTTCCTTGGGTTATATTCTCAGAAGAGCAACTACTGGAACAATGGCCATGGGTGTTTTAAGGTTTTATTACTCATTGTCCAGACCCATTCTAAGAAGATTTCCCTGCTTACATGCTCACCAATAGGTAATTCCTAATCTGTAACTTCTTTGCTGATGAGTGGAAAGTGGTTTTTGTAACAGAATGGTAAACTGAAAATCCAGCCCAAGTGTTAAGTGGATCAAGCCCAGCTGTGGAAGTGCTGTGCTGGACTGACATACAGATTATCACAGTAGCTGCTGTTGGCTCACACTGAGGCCAGTAAAGATAAGACGTTGGCCTGAAGATTGGTTTTATTTATAGCTGTTGGGATGTTGGGAGACATGGCCCCAACAGCTGGGACTGGGAGGAGTGGGTGGGGAAGAGGTGCCCCTCACATCAAGCCCAGTGACAGAGACGTCAAAGGGCTTCTGACAGTGCTTGACAGGAGTCATCTACTCCTGGGGACAGAATGTCCCATGAACTTCCAGGCCTTGGAATTACCAAGGCCAAGAGATAGGTTGTGTAGCTATGGATGGAAGAGTGGAAAAGAACTTGGCTATGTTCTGTGGCCCTTTCAGGGCAAAGGGTGCATTCATGTTTCTCTCAGTCATGATCTAAGCCGTGTGTGAGAGAGTCCTGCCCTCCAGGGCAGCCTGGAGGGACAAACAGCTTTCTAGAGAGAGGCAAGAGGTAGATCCCAGGGGCTGTGACATTGATCAATCCCAGCAAGGACACTGCAGGTGAGGGATCCCCAGCAGTGGGGAAAGCGAGGTTCTCCAAGGCATCCATAGAAGTATTCTGAGAAACAGAATAAGCTTTAAACCTCTGCCAAGTACAGAGAATGGCAACACTAGCTCACTACAGAGGTCAAGTAGGCACATCAACACTCCCCTCCTCTCCCTCATTCCATTTCATGCCTTGGTTCACAGTACTTGGGGGGAGGCACAGAAGTAAAAGGGGGAGAAAGAAGCCACTCACACTTCTGTAACCCACAGAAGCTGGGGGAAAGGGAAAGACCTCAAGGCTTTAAACCAAGCTCGGTGTTTCAACCATTACTTGGGATAGACATTCTCGTTAATAAATTGGGACTCTGAATTACTGGAGAATGATAAACAAGACCATGACAGCTGCTTGAGTTTTTATTCAGAGATGGGAAAATTAATCCACAAAATAAACTTTAAAAGATAAAAAATAGTGTTTCACTCTGTCACCATGTGATACATTTGTGTTACTTTGGTTATAAGTTGGGTATTTCTCCAATATGTATTTGACAATTGGATTTGTAGTCTTTGTGAATTATATTTATAGCTTGTGAATTATATTTATAACTTGTCCGTATTTAGGTGTTGGGATCTTAGTGATTTTCTCAGTGACCTCTGTGACACATCTCTGTACATCATTGTCACAAACGTCAGTGTTTGTGTAACAGACTACCTTCCAGAACTTTATGAAATTAAATGGACAAAACTAATGCCAGCCCTTCCTTTCTATTCTGTTAGACATGTGATCCAGAAACTTGGACTTTCCACCTAAATTCTAAGTTGTATTCAAGCCAAATTCCATGCCTTTTACTACATAGCTATTTTAGCCGAAGTAGCACTTGAGGCCTTCTCAAACGTTCTTCCCTTTAGTGACATAACCTCCTATTAAATTACTTATTTGTTTGACCCTTGTCTCATTATGGTCTCCCAGGAAACTACTGCGCAGAGATATATTTAAACTTGAAATTGAAATTAAACCCTTGATAATGGAAAACATCTTAATTAGAGCTCCAGAAATGGCTTTTTTTTTAGTTGATATTTTCAATATTTGGGCAGTACAGAAAAAATTCAAGGGTTATGTTAAAAATGACTCACACTTTGTGCCTGGGCCTTGGTCTATACCTAACACCATATAGAGCACTTTTAGTGGAAAAATAATTAGGGATCAGGACAAAAACACTTAGCCTGAGCCATAGTTTTGACTATGCCTAACTACTCTCATGTTATTCTGTCATTGATAAATGGGGAATTTCCCAGATTTGAAACCTCTTTCATTTTCTTGGACCTCCTTCCTTATCCACATCCTGCCCAATGTCGATACTCTCTACTAATAAAGAATTAAAGTGTCAGCTATACCTATCATCATTCTGTACTGTGTCTAGACTAGCTTGGCGAGGTTTGGGCCTCTCCAGTCATGACCATATTTGCTGTTTTCAGCAGAATCCACAGTGCTCCTTACTCTGCTCACCCAACCTTTCTCTTCTTCCTCTTTATCAGAGAGACTACTAGAAATCACTTGAGTTAATCTGACTTCTAAATAACTCCTTCTGAAAAGATCCTACTCATTCGTTCATTCATTCATTCATTCATTCATTCAACAAACACATGAAACAGCTCCTATATTCCCGGTGCTGCTGTCCACACCTTCATTTTGTTTCCCAGGAAATTAGAGAAAAATGCATTATAGGACACCTATATGGAATGATGCATAACTTCTTAGTGAAGTGTTATCTAAAAAAACCACCATTCCTTGCTTTTATTCATGAGTTTACCTAGTGAGTTTGGAAATCAAGTGGTCTTATTTTGAAAAGAACAATGATTAACTGACCAGAATCAATAAAGCAAGTAGAAGCTGATGCGAGAGGAGATATGAAGGAGGACTGACCAATGGAGAAGCCCTTAGCTGGGGCTTGAAATTTGATGAAAGGTACTTGTACAGGAAATATGAAATTATTTAGTTAGATATTTAAATAGATCCAATATTTCTCTCATGGACAGACACCCTCAGGGGTATTATTCACACGCTACAATCTCCTCTACCAACTGCTGAGAACATTTTAGATATTTTGTTGAGATCACAATGGCCTTCACAGTAAGAGTTTCTTCAGGAATGAACACAAATTATGGCAATCAGAAAATTAACACATCAGGGAATTTTTGTTTTTGAAGTTTGATTTTCACTAATTTGTAAAATTAGTAATTGTGAAAGTAAGTAATTTTGAAAATTGCTGTTTGAAAATTACTAATATTAGTAGAAAATAAAATTACCATGGCAGGTTGGCGAAAGACATGCTCTAAAATCGTCTTTGGTTCTTAGTATTTGTAATAATGTTAACATCATTCCATGGTTGACTCTGTCTTTTGCCTTGACCTACATACAAGAAAGCTTTGAACAAATAGCATCAATGTTTACAGCGGCCTGAGATTTTCTGTGTAAGTTATTTTCTCAGTGATATCAGGTAGGCTTCATTATAAAAAACTGAGGGTGATACAGCTTAGTACAAAGACAGTATTTACAAGGTATATCCCAGAGCGAGCCTTACAAAAAGAATAATAGTTGATAGTCCTCATCCAGTGAATTTCTTCAGTATCTAGAACAAATATAACATATTTCTCAAATATCATAAATTACGGGAAATGACAAAAATATTTTGGTAATTAGGACGGCACCACAGCACTCTAAATTATTATGAAAAGTCACTAATAATCCTGAAATAACTGAAGAAATTTGACTGCTTGATGGCCGTGCTGTTGTCATCATCCTCTCTCTCTCTCTCTCTCTCTCTGCCATCCATTCTGTAAATCTGCTGCCCAGATGGATTTTCCCTAGCATCTGAGGAGACTGCGTTTTCAGGAAAGTGGAATTAATAGGTAGTTGTATTGTACTTAGGTAAGATGAGATACTCTCTCCTCTTCTAGTGACTAAACAATTGATTGATGACTGGCCCTTAAGAAATGATGCAAAGAGGATGCCAAGAAACCTTCAGTTTACATTAATAGATTCTTTGAGAGTAGAATACAGAAGTAACTGAATGTGCCAATAATGATTCCTCTTCAGGCAATTCCTTTTTACAAAATGGTTTCATATGTACATCTAGATGTTTAAGGTTGTTTGATGTCTTTTAAAAAGCAATTGTTTTATTTTTCAATTAGAGTTGACATACACTATTATTTTCAGGTGTGCAGCATAGTTATTAAACATTTATATAACTTATGAGGTGATCACCATGATAAGTCTAGTACCCATCTGAAACCATATGTAGTTATTACAATATTATTTACTATATTCCTTATGCTGTACTTTACATCCCCATGACTATTTTGTAACTACCAATTTGTACTCCTTAATCCCTTCTCCTTTTATACCCATCCCCCAACACACTTCCCATTCAGCAAACATCAAAATGTTCTCTGTATCTATGAATTTGTTTCTGTTTTCTTTGTTCATTTATTTTGTTCTTTAGATTCCACACATAATAAGTGAAATAATATCACCTTTGTCTTTCATGTCTGACTTATTCCACTCAGCATAATACCCTCTAGGTTCATCCATGTTGCAGATGGCAAGATTTCGTTCTTTTTTATGACTGAGTAATATTCCATTGTATATATGTACCACCTCTTTATCCATTCATCTATTCATAGATTCCCAGGTTACCTCCATATCTTGGAAATTTTAAATAATGCTGCAATGAACATATGGATGTCCCTTTGAAATAGTGTTTTGGGTTTCTTCAGATAAAAACCCAGAAGTGGGATTACTGGGTCCTTCTTGGTCTCATGTTATAGCCTTTGTTTTAAAGTCTATTTTGTCTGGTAAAAAGCTGCTATACCAGGTTTTTAATTTTTTGTTTCCATTTTCATGAAATTTCTTTTTCCATCCCTTTACTCTCAGTCTGTGCGTATCTTTTGATCTGAAGTGAGTTCCTTGTAGGCAGCATATGAAACAGTCATGTTTTCTTATCTATTCAATCACCCTGTCTTTCGACTGGTGCATTTAATCCATTTTCATTGGAAGTAATTGTTGATAAATATGTAGTTACTGCCATTTTATTATTCATATTTTTTATCTTTTTTTTTCTTCTTTTTAAAGAAGTCCCTCTAACATTTCTTGTAATATGGGTTTAGTGTTGGTGAACTCCTTTAGCTTTTTCTTGTCTGAGAAACTCTTTATCTGTCTTTAATTCTAAATGATAGTTTTGCTGATTTGAGTAATCTTGGTTGTAGGTCCTTGCTTTTCATCACTTTGAGCATTTCCTGCCAATCCCTCTGGCCTACAAAGTTTCTGTTGAGAAATCAGCTGACAATCTCATGAGAGCTCCCTTGTAGGTAACTAACTGCCTTTCTCTTGCTGCTTTTAAGATTCTCTCTTTGTCTTTAAACTTTGGCATTTTAATTATGATGACTCTTGGTGTGAACCTGTTTGGGTTCATCTTGTTTGAGACTCTATGTGATTCCTGGGCTTGTATGTCTATTTCCTTCACTGGTTTAGGGAATTTTCCTTCATTATTTCTTCAAATAGGCTTTCAATTCCTGGCTCATTTTCTTCTCCTTCTGCAACCCCGATCAAGCAAATGTTGTCATGCTGGATGTTGTCCCAGAGCTCTTTTAAACTATCCTCACTTTTTTGGATTCTTTTTTTCTTTTTGCTGATCTGACTGGGTGTTTTCTTCTACCTTAAGTTTTAAATTGCTGATTTGATCTTCTGCTTCACCTAATGTACTATTGATTCCTTCTAATATATTATTTTTTTGTTTGTTTTGTTTTTTTGGGTTTTTTTTGGTGTTTTTTTCATTTTTTTTATTAGTTTCTGGTGTACAACACAATGCAATAGTTATATTCTTTACCCCCCAAAGTGACAACCCCCCTCCCCCAGTTCGCCACCCCACTTCCCCCCCCCATATCGTACATATCCATCACAACTCCCCTGACTCCCCTCCACAGCATACTCCACATCCCGTGACCATCCACATATTCAGCCACAGTTGTCATACCATACCATACAACATCAGCCTCAGGTGTACAGTGCAGTGACCAAGCCCCCACTACATCCATGAAGTGGTCTTCCCAACAAGACATGTGACTATCTGCCACACCACAAATTCCTCACAACATTATTATATTCCCTGAACTGTGTTTCATATCCCTGTGGCAATATTGTAGTTGTCTATTTATGCTGTCTAATCCCTTCCCCTCCCCTCCATCCCCACCCCCCCTCCCAACTAGCAACCCTCAGTTTTCTCTATACATCTATGAGTCTGTTTACTTTGACCGTTCACTCAGCTCTTCAGACTCCACACACAAGTGAGATCACATGGTACCTGTCCTTCTCCAACTGACTTATTTCACACAACATAATAGTGTCTTTACAACATTATCAATAACAGTCCCAGAACTGCCTCCATATCCCCGCGGCAACATTGTAGCCCCATCTACACTGTCCAAAACCTTCCCCCTCTCCCTCTTCCCCACTCCCTTCCAGCCAGCAACCATCAGTTTTTCCTTTATATCTGCTTGATATGACTTCCCTCTTCTTATATTTACTGAGACTTGTTTTGTGGCATAACATGGTCTATCTTGGAAAATGTCCCATGTGTACTTGAGAAGAATGTATATTCTGTTTTTTCAAGGTGAAATGCTCTAAAAATATCAACAAAGTCCAGCTGGTCTGAAGTATCATTTAAGGCCCCTCTTTCTGTGTTGATTTTCTGTCTAAAGGGTCTGTCCATTGGTGACAATGGTGTTGAAGTCCCCTACTATGATAGAGTTACTGTTGATCTCTGTCTTTATGTCTGTCAAAATCTGTTATATGTAATTAGGTGTTCCTATGTTGGGTGCATAGATGTTTATTAGGGTTCTAGTGCCCTTCTTTGTCTTTTATTGTAGTCACTTTAAAGTCTATTTTATCCAAAATAAGTATTGGTACTCCAGCTTTTTTTTTTCTCATTTCCATTTGCATGAAATATCTTATTCCATCTGTAAACAGCATATACATGTGTCCTATTTTCTTATCCACTCAGCCACACTCTGTCTTTTGATTGGAGCATTTAGCCCATTCACATTTAAAATGATTATTGATAGGTGCGTATGTATTGCCATTTTGTTATTTGTATTCCTGGTCTCCCTGGGTTAGCTTGTTTACCCCTTTCTTTTGTTTAGAAAAGCCCTTTTAACATTTCTTGCAATGCTGGTTTGGTGGTAATGAATTCCTTAAGCTTATTCTTTTCTGAGAAGCTGTTTATTTCTCCTTCAATTTTAAGTGATAGCCGTGCTGGGTAGAGCAATCTTGGTTGTAGGCCTTTATTTTGTGTCACTTTGAATATCTCCTGCCATTCCCTTCTGGCCTTCAGAGTTTCTGTAGACAAGTCAGCTGTTAGTCTAACAGGAGTTCCTTTGTATGTAACCTGCTGTCTTTCTCTTGCAGCCTCTAGGATTCTGTCTCTGTCTTTAACCTTTGCCATTTTGACTATGATGTGTCTTGGTGTGGACCTGTTTGGGTTCAGCTTGTTTGGAACCCTCTACACTTCCTGGGCATGTATGTTGATTTCCTTCACCAGGGTAGGGAAGTTTTCAGTCATTATTTTTTCAAATACATTCTCAACCCCTTGCTTCTTCTCTTCTCCTTCTTGTATTCCTATGATTCTAAGGTGGTTGCATTTCACCTTGTCCCATAGGCCTCTTAAACTATTTTCATTGTTTTTTATTCTTTGGTCTTTTTGCTGTGCCAACTGGGTAATTTCTGCTATTTTGTCTTCCAAATCGCTGATCCGCTCCTCTGCTTCATCTACTCTACTGGTGATTCCTTCGAGTGTGTTCTTCATTTCAGTTATTGTATTCTTTAGTTCTAACAGGTTGTTTTTTATGGTTTCCCTATCCTTCTTTATGTCCTCGCTAAGTTGCTTAAACATTCTTATCATCAGTGTTCTAAACTGTGTCTCTGAAAGGTTGGATCCCTCTGTTTCATTTAATTCCATTTCCAGAGGATTCTTCTGATCTTTTACTTGTGACATGTTTCTTTGTTTCCCCCCCTTCTAATATATTCTTTATTTTAGTTATTGTATTCTTCATTTCTAACTGGTTCTTTTCTGTTTTCTATTTTCATTTTTATTTTTTTGAATCCCTTTGTTAAAGTTCTCATTGAGTTCATCTGCTCTACCTCGAAGTTCACTGAGCATCATTATAACCAATGTTTTGAACTCTGTGTCTGGTTAATTTTTGTCTCCATTTTGTTTAGTCTTTTCCTGGAGCCTTGTTCTATTCTGTCATTTGGGAAATGCTTCTTTGTCTCCCCAATTTGACTTCCTTCCTGTGTTTGTTTGTATGTATTAGATGGGGCTTCGATGTCTCTTGGTCTTAATAGAGTCGACTTATGTAGTAAATGCCCTGTGGGACCCTGGCCATCTGAGTTGGGTACTCCAGGGGTGTCCCTTGTTTGTATTGTGTGTGCCTTCCTGTTATAGTTGAAACTTGGTTGCTGTTTGCAAGTTAATGGGAGGGATTGACTTTCAGGTTGATTGGTTTTGAGGACTGGTCATTACTACAGTGGAACAGCTGTTGTTCAGGGACTGACTGTATGGAGCAGGATTCACTGTAGCAGGGCTCTGGTGCCTGCTCAGTGTGCCCTTTTGGTGTGTCACCCATAGAGGCAGCTGGGTAGTCCATAGCTAACCACCAGGCATGCTGGCACTGGGGATCACTGGGAGAAGTCTCACTGCAGACATATACCCTGCCCTGGTTCACCTGGAATGAGCCACACAGCAGTCCACAGATTTCAGCTGCAGGGGGCTAGGAGGTTCCTAGGAGATGCCAAGCTAGAAACCAAGGCTGGCTGCTTCTAGTCTGGGCTAAGGGCTGCTCAGTAAGACTTACAGAGCATTCTGAGGCCAGATGCCTCTTGTTACATTTTGTGAACCTTTGAGTGATTTTAGAATTGTCTTCAGCATGATCCAAAACAAGCCATTTATTTGGAAAATCCACTAGAGGAAACTTGGGTTCGCCTGCAAGTGGATGGGTTGAGTTCTCAGGGAATCACCAGGGCAAACCAAATGGTGTTAGCCAGGTTGTTGGAGACTCAGATATAGCAGCCACCTGAGTCTGTAGGCAGGGAGCAGGGAGGGCTAAACAAAGAGCCAGTGGATTCTTCCAGCACTTGTCTTTGGGAGGAAGCTGCCACTCCAGTCCTTGCCCTGAAACCAGATAATTCAGTTCCTCCTTGCACCTTTCAAACAGCTACTCCAGCGCTAGAGCTAAGGGTGAGTGAGTCCATTAGTGAGTGAACCTGTATGCAGGCCCTTTAAAAAGAATGCCTGGGACTCCAGCTGCCCTCCCTCTCACTCCTTCACAATTTATGTGCGTTTTCACAGCCAGAAGTTGTGGGGACTTGTCTTCCTGGCACTAGAATCCCAGCTGGGGACCCTAGTTTGGGACTGGGACCCAACACTGCTCAGAGAGCCGAGATGTCCCTCCTGATTTTTAACCACCACACACAGGTGTGGGACCAGCCTGTTCCACATCTTCACCCAGTCTCGTTGTGGCTTCTTCTGTATGTCTGTAATTGTAGGGCTTCGGTTCAGCTGGACTTCATGTGATTCTCCGTGATGGTTGTTCTGTAGTTTAGCTGTAATTTTGTTGTGGCCCTAAGAGGAGGCAAGCACAGCATTTACCTAAAACACCATTTTGACCAGAAATCTCATTTGATGTCTTATTTAAAAGGCTTTATTGTTTTCCCCTTATTTCTGGAGGAAGCTAAAATTGTGACAACTATTAAATAAAACTAAAGAAATGGTTAGCAAGTCTCTAAGCATGTTTATTTTCTTAGAACACCATAAATACCACTATATAACAGTAATAAAGTTACAAATTATCTAATTTTGTCTAATAAAAGATAAATAAAGAAAATTATAAATTCAGCTTGGGAAAAAAGGTGACAGAGACCAATATGTCTTGATTTGTAATGCCATATTTTTATGTTTATGCCTCACTGTTAATAAACCAGCAAGAAATTTTTTTTTTTTTCTTTCAGCGGTTTACCTCTGCAAGAGAACAATGCAGAACAAGGCCAGGCTGGAGCTAGCAGACTATGAAGCTGTAAGTATTAGGACTTTTAATGAAACAAGTCATAAAATGAACAGGAATAAGGCCCATGGTCATTTCTGGGTGCTCTGTTAACTTTCTACATTTGAGAGTTTAAAGATCAGATTTCCAAGGGATCAGGTAGCATAATGACATAATAAATCTCTGACTTGCTTTCTCTTATCATTCTCATTGAGCATGGTGAAATTCTAAATACACAAACTCAGGGTAGAAGGGGGTAGCATATCTTATTTGCAAAAATTAAGTGTTAAAACTTTAGATATATACTTATATATAGTGAAGATATACAAACTGAGAGAATTAAACAGCATTTATACTGGCAAAATTTTGCAAAACTTCCAGGTTGGTCACCATCATCAGATAAAATTAATCTGATGTAATTTGTTCAGACAGTTGCTATGTTGTGATTTACTGGATTTGAAACACTGCCTAGAAATGGGTAGCAGGATGCCAAGGATTCACGTTATTGTCAAGAACTGGACACTGATTGAATGAGAGTAGAAACATATTGCTTTCCTGTTCCTCAGTAAGTGGGCACAAAAAAATCCAATGGATTAGTCTTGAGCACTTTTTTTATGGAAAGTAATTTCAATATTTTGGACTTCTTCTTGTGTTCTCTAAAGTCGCTTATTTATAAAAATTAATATTTGTCATAGGATTCCCTGTTTTCTCTGTTTATTAATATGAGGATCGGCTGCATTCCATGAGCATGACTTATCACTGAGAACCAGAGTACGGTTACTACTTTGGAAATTCTGTATTTGTTTTTTGATAAAAACATATGGTAGATAAACTGGAAGGGAGTGGTAAGGATGAACACCGGAATGTCTTCACCTCTGGTTTATTTTTCAGGAGAGCCTGGCCAGACTGCAGAGAGCATTTGCCCGGAAGTGGGAGTTCATTTTTATGCAAGCAGAAGCACAAGCAAAGTGAGTCCTTGTGAGTCTTTTGGAAGATTTGTTCACGTTTGGCTTTTTGTTCACGGAGACACTACAATTAACCCTACTTATTATTCTTTGTTATGATGTTGACAGAGTGGACAAGAAGAGAGACAAGATTGAAAGGAAGATCCTTGATAGCCAGGAGAGGGCATTCTGGGATGTACACCGACCTGTGGTAAGTAAACATGCCGACATGGCCTCAGATTCATAATCTCAGCCTTTGCAAAGTGAGGAATGCCTTGAGGAAGTGAGAGAAGAATGTGGTAACCCCATAATTTTCCCCAAAGCCCTGGTGAATTAGCTAAGAAAAGATTGCCACTTTTGTGTAAGATGATGAGAATTCAGTAATGTAATATTTAATTTATGAAACCATGACATCACTTGCTTACTCACTCTTAGCATTTGAGGCACTTGAAACTTTTATCCACTTGAAGAAGTTTTGCGTGGCTTACTATTTACATTTTTCTGTATTTATAAGAAAAGTATAAGTCAAAATGTTCTTCGCCTAAGTTTTCTTTTTAAAAACCTATTAATAACCTTCTTTGAAAGTCCGCTTTCATAGATAAACATTTGTGATGGCTCAGACTCAAATCCGCTTGGACATTTAATGGATGTAACCAGTAATTCGATCTACTATACATACAATAACTTAGCTATTTTTCATACACAATAATGTTCAACCTGTGTCTCAGTGTAGCAAACAATGAATGTCCTTGAGTAAGACCAGAAAACCTTGTATGAGGAGTTAAACTATGAGCATTCATAGGAAAGCATCTAATCTCATATATTTCCTTCTGTTCTGACACTGTGTCTTTGTCTTCTATATGTCTCTTTATACAGTCAAGGCATTAGAGAATAATATTGACATAGGTATTATTAGAATAGATAACAGGTTTACAGCATTAGACAAATCAAGATTGATGAGAGTACCTTAAAATTATCCTCTCAACTACCTTCAGGTTCTGAGACCAAAATACATCTGTCTCCCAAAAGTTTGTTTTCATATATATGTATTTCAGTTTCTGACAGCAATGCAATTGTTTAATTCTTTATTGAGTTTTTCCTCTTTTGAATTTGTAAAAGATTAGAATTGAGATTTCACTGGCTTCCCTACTCAAAATTCAGCTTCAGTTTTATTGCAAATGGTGAAAAGGGATTATGTAGCCATATGCGTAAGTATTGCAAGGATATGAAGTAGGATTTTTGCTCATTTGTTTGTTTTAAGCAATCTCTAGTAACTGGTCGATACATTGTCTCCATATTTATCCACCTTATGCCCCTGGACTTCTGGCAGCCCATCTCCAACCTCCTTCTGCTTTGATGGCCTACATTCTCCTGGCAACCTAAGATAACTCACTCCATGCCAGCTCCCTTGCGCTGCCCACATCCATTCCATAGCAAACACTCATGCTTTCAGAGTGTGTACAGTAAGTCCTCATTTAACATCATTGATCGGTTCTGCAACTGGAAGAAAACAATGTATAACAAAGCCAATTTTACTATAGCTGAATTGATAGAAACAAGCATTAAATTCCTAGGGCATCTCATCAATGTTGTCATGAAACGGCATTGAACAAATGACGTTATTTGAGGACCTGCTGTAAAATTGTTCCCACCTCAGTACACATCCCTGCCCCATTGCCTAAGAATTTCTCAGCCAGCGTTGCTCTCCGTGTGCCCTGCTGGGGAAGAACCTGTTTATGGTTGTTTTCTCTGACCACCGAGAGTCAGGCATTTGCTCCCCCACAGCAAGGAATACATGCGTGTGTTCTCTAAGGGGTTTTTTGCTGCACCCCTCACTAGGCCTCTGACTAGAAAGTCATCCCAAGGAGCACCTGGAGGCAGAAACCACCCTGAAGCCATTGGCTGCATCTCCCTGGTTCACCTGTGGATGCTTATGAGAGGTTTTGTACCACTTGAAATGAACATCTTTACGTAATACTTGGTCATCGCTTTTTCTCTGGAGGAAAGAAATAATAGAGCTTCAGGTTTTCTGTGTGTCTCTGAGAATGACACTCACTCACCCTCATCCAACCTGACCTTCAACTAACTTTTTTCTTACAGCTTTGTGTCCCATTGGCCTTTAAAAAAAAACAAGTCTTAACCATTTTGAAGTGGTCCCAGGTGCGTGTGACGTGCTGACTCTTGTCTTCTGGTCATGTCAGCCATCTACGTGCTGCCTTGTATCTTGTTTTTAGAGTTCTGGGTCCTGAGTGAGGGTTAATTTACAAAGATGATGCTGGCAGGAACGTTAGCAGCAATTCACTACTAGAAGAGCTTTTAAATGACTTTTTCCTCAGCAAATGACATAAGCTATGCTTCTACTCATTGGCTGCAGTATTAACTAAGCAACAACGAGCTCTCTGAGATAAATATTCCTCAAAAAGAAGGTGGTATAGAGAGAAACAATAATATGTGATAATTTCTAAAGATGGCTTCACTTGTGTGCTTTGCCCTAAAAAATCAATTCTGCAGCTATTGTCATGAACCCTACATCAATATATTTAGAGCTGAAATCTTGTATCCCACGGTTGAAGTGTTATAGCTATTCCTATAGCTGAGTTTCTGCCGGCTCTGACTATGGCAGTAATGAAAGACTCTTTCTATCTTGTGGTAGTCATCTTGTAAAATTTAAATGTCTTCCACACAGGATCAGTGAAACCAAATTTTGCATACTGACACCAAATTATTTTCACCTGAGCAATCTAGACTCCTAGAATATGTATAGGAAAATAACCAGACAAGCTGTCTGAGATCCCAGAGGTTTAATCCAGGATGAGTGGAGCCTACCATTGCACATCACACCTCAGTATATGGGAGACTGTCCAGTCGTGTCCTTTTCCAGTTAGAATCATGTTGGCCAGTGACCAGCAGCCAAAGGGAATGGGGAGACCTGTGGCACAATGGGAAGTGCATGAGCTGTGGAGTCAGGTAGACATGAGTCCGTCATTTATTAGACCCATCTTGGAAAATTGTTTATCTTTTCTGAGACTTTGAAGCCTTGTTTATAAGGTGGAAATATACCTACTTTGCAATGTCGATGTGACTATTAACTGAGGTCGTATTAAAGACAGCTGGCCCATCACTGGGCATAATGAAAGATATATTATCTTTATTGAAAGATATATTATTGAAAGATATGTTATTGAAAGATAATAAATGTCCAACTTCCTTTATGAGGAGTTGCCAAGAGGAACATGAAAAAGGATAACACGAGCAGAACTGAGCAACAGAGCGTGCGAATGCAACACCTCCACACTGTCAGTTTCACCAATGTCTACCCATCTAGCAGAGGATAGTCAAGGAGAATCAGAACCTTCCCTCTTAGTTCCTAGGTCCCAACCAAAATAATTGCTGAGCCCACTCTCCCAGCAGTCTCCCTGCCCCTTGCCCCTCACCATTCATTTGCATATACTGTATATGATGTGGGCTGACCTTGACGTCACGCTGAGGCTGCCATCATGGTGTGACTGTTCCTCACCTTCCACAGTGGACATGTTTTCCTGACCATGAGTCCATGTGATGGTTGCTGCTCATTGACAGCAGTTGTTGATGTCGAGGCTGCTCATCTCTGGCCTGTCTCTCTTAGTATCTATCTCTTGTTTTTGATCTCTTTGTTTCTCCTACACTTCCATTTTTGTTACAGCCTTTATTCTGTCTCCTAGGTTTAGGCAATACAAGAATAACAACATGGTGTTCTTTAATGTTTTTCATGCAGTGTACCTGGAATGAGTCTGACTTTGTTAACTCTCTTGTTCAAGGGATTATTTCCTACCCGCCTGTGGAACTTTTGTAACTATAAGGGGTGTAGCCTTTGTCCCCCAATTTTTTAATTTAAGTGTGTCAGTACTGGAGCCATCTGCCAATGCAACGACTGATCACTATTTCCGTCAAAAGCCATATCTAGCCTCATGAAAGAGAGCAAACATCAGCATGTCGCCCTTCCTATAATATGCAACATCATATAATAATACAATTAATTCTGTATCCTTATGTGCCAGGCACTGTACTAAGGCTAACATAAAACATTGATTAAAACATAGTCTTTGATTTCTAAAACTTGTATCCAGTGGAAAGCATTCTATAAACATAGTCACGAACCTAATAAGATAGGCATGACGGCACCATTTGTTCTCTGGGGCAAAATACAGAGGCTCAAGGTATTTACATAACTTGCCCATAGACACACAGCTAGCAGTGGTGGAGCCAGGCCTGGAGCCAATGTATATCCTACTATATAGTCTAATTCACAAAGGAAGGTCAGTAGTGTGGCTCCAGTCAAATAAAACAGCTGCAGCAAAAGTAAGATCCTAGGGGCCGGCCGAGTGACTCAGTTGGTTAAGAGCTCGCTCAAGAGTGTGAGCGGGGCTCTAAGCAATAGCGGTTTGATGCCAGCCCAAGCTGAGTTGCTGTTGAGCTGCCAATAGGTGGCAGGACGGCTCAGCTGAAAAAAAAAAAAAAAAAAAAAAGAAAAAGTAAGATCCTAACTATATGCATCCATCCTGCAAAAAGGAGGGGTATAGATAGCAATATTCCACATGTGATATAGCTATGTTTATAGTGTCTTATTATAGGTACATTTTACTTGTGTATTTTACTCATGGTTTCTGAATGTATTTCTTTAATTTCTTTTGCTGTTTTCAAAAGCCCAGAGTTCAGGGCATCTTTCAGACATTGTAGGTCATGCATCCCTGATCTAGGGGAACCCAACTACCAGGTGTAAATACCCCAATCAGGGATAGTTTATACAATATGTGCAAAAAAGGTCAAGTTCCAACAGTGTTGCCCTAATAAGTACTATTGCCTATACTTAGAATAAGCTTGTGCAACTTATGTCCTTTTTACTTCAAGAAGCATCTAAAATTTTTATAAAGATATAAATATATATCTAGTTTACATAAATTATTAGTACATGAAAGAAATCAGAAAAAGCACCATTATTTTTATTTTGGTTTTAAAAGAGGCTAATTTTAAAAATAAGAACTAACCACTAAAAGTCCAGAAATTGATGTTCCCTTAAAATTAAGAGTTCTTTATCAAAATTTCACAAATTTAAAGCACAATATAGTTGAAAGACTTTTAAATAATATAATTAGATTTTCCTGGATTGATTTATTTTCATCAATATATAAAATATGAAATTTTTTTTTCCAAATCCAGAAAGTGGAGTTATCCTAACAGTACTATTTGTTGAATTTTCTTTTTATTTAGTTTTTTTCTTGTACAACCCTACCATTAAATCTTTCAAAAAAAGTAAAAGAGAACAGTTAATCCTTATAAAGCTTTTATTAACTTAAGTAAAGGTGATCTGCTATATTACATTTTGTTTGGTTTGCTTTGATTTGATCTGGTTGGACTGTCATTTATTAAATCGAAAATAGGTTGAAACCCATTAGCCAGAAATGTAGCAGGGAAAAGGAAATCTCAAAAAGCAGCTGAGAATCTTTATACTTTAAAAGATTTTAATATAAAATATTATATTACATGAATTTATGCTTAGAGATGTAGAAAAATATGTAATATGATTTTTACTTTTTAAAAACCGTGGGCTCACTGAAACAGTATAATCATTCTATTGCACACACTACTTTTATGAAGTAAATTTAGCTTCTCTAAGCATGTTCATGTTTACTCCAGAAAAAAAAGGGGTTAGCGGCGAGTCATTATATTGAACTTTGCAGTTGTCAAGGACTCCAGATAGACTTGCCCAAAACTAACTACTTGAGAAAGTAATGGGATTTTGCCTGATCTTCAATTGATTTTTCCATATTTACTACACTCTGTTCATTATTAGGAAATTAACTATTCTAAAGTATACATATTTATATATTTTAAGTATTAGTAACTAGAACAATAAATGTCTGAAACTAAAAAAAAATAAAAGAAGAAGAAAGTAATGGGAGAAATACACTAAATTGTAGTAAATGTCAATAATAATTTTGGATTAGGGTTGATTTGTGTATTTATGTTTCAGCCTCTTCAAGGGCTAATGCATTAATTAGCCTTGTATTAACATAAAATTAACTTGTATTAATAGAATTTTACTTGTTAAGTTGAAGTAAAATTTCTGCTAATCACAGTGCTAAAGGGACTCAAATTTGGAGTTTTGTGCCCATTCTAAAAACTATAGTTTATTTTTTAAATGTGCCTGAACTGTAGTTAAGAGGTAAACAATATAGGGACGAGTCAAAAACAAGAATGACAACAAAAATTTCTGAAATTTTTAAAGAAATTAGTGACCCTGAAGATGAGAGTACCTATGAAAAGGTGTCTTCATATTTTGAAATGTTATTAGGTAAAGTTGGAATGAGGCTTATTCTTATGAGAACTGACAATTAAGTTTGCGAACTCATCCTAGAAAAAGTGCTACATACCTCATTGCTGAATATCACTATGGTCACCTTTGAAGTACTCCCCTTGGGAAGCTATGCACTGATGCCAGTGCCTAGTCCACCCCTCAAAGCAATTTTGGAACTCTTTTCCCGGAATCGCCATCAGAGCTGTCGTCGTATTACCTTGATATCCTGAATGTCATCAAAATGCTTCCTTGCAATATTTCCTTTATCTTTGGGAAAAGAAAGAAGTCATTGGAGGCCAGCTCAGGTGAGTGGGGAGGGTGTTCCAATACAGTTATTTGTTTACTGATTAAAAACTCCCTCATAGACAGTGCCGTGTGAGCTGGTGCATTATCGTAATGCAAGAGCCATGAAGTTGGAGAAAAGTTCAGGTCATCTATCTTTTTCACACAGCCTTTTAGCACTTCCAAATACTAAACTTGGTTAACTGTTTGTCCAGTTAGTACAAATTTATAATCTCTCTGTTATCAAAAATGTTTAGCAACATTGTGGCAACAAGTTCACAAATTTAATTGTCTGACCTTGTATCCACAAGATATTATATATCCATTCAAAATGGGAGTTTCAAAGAACTTTAAAGATGTGGAAAAAAAAACTATGCTGAAATATGAAATGAAATTCTCTGCATATAAAGTTACATGTAATATGATCCCAATTTTGTTTAAAAAATATAGGGACTATAGTCAACAATATTGTGATAACTTTGCATGGCTTATTAGACATAATGAGGATCCCATCCTAAGGTCTACAAATGTCAAATCACTGTATTATACACCTGAAACTAACATAATATTGTATGCCAACCATACTTTAGTAAAAAATAAAAAAAATATAGATACCTAGAGAAACAGTTAGGAGAGGATATGCCAGATGTTGATTATAATTATTCTGGGATATTTGGTACAATAGGTAATTTTAATTTTCTACAAGGAGTATGCATCACATTTCTATTCTGAAAAAGTATACACTATAATATATTCTTAGAACTATTTGACTGAGCCATAACATCCAGGCCAAAGGAAAGCAGGTTTCTGCCATGCTTTGTGAGAACACAGCCCGGAGTATGTATAGTATCTCACCTGCGGCACTGCATTCACGGCGTTAAAATGCTGCCATCTTTTGAGCAGTGTGAGCAGAATAATGAGTGTGGGGTTGGAGAGAAGTGGTCAAACATACCCGATTAAGTGAGAGGATCTGAGAAATGAAGCTTAGGACAGAGAAGCTAGATACTGCTACTCATATGTTTTCAAATATATAAGCAGCTGACATTGGAAAAGGAGTAGAAGTATCCTATTAATACTTTGCTCTGGATAAAAAGAAGTAGATTTTTTTTTTTTTTTGAATGCGGAATGTTTTCATCTTTTTAATTGTCCAGTAGACGGCATCACAGGACAGGAAGAGCTCTATTTCCTGAAAAGTCCAGGGTTGTGACACAAGGGTCGCCTCTCCTGGGTCGTTGCTTGGACCTCCCTCCACACCTAAGATTCAGTGCTTCTCGTTATATGGTACAATCAGAGAGTTATTGATTAAAAGACTTCAGACTGAAATCTGAAAGCATATCATTCCAAGCAACTTAATAAAAAGAGAGGGTATATAATTCTTTTTTATCAATTCAAATTTTAAATTCAGTGTGTTACAGATTATCTATGATAGTAAGCTCACTAGAAGTAAGGGAACAAGAGAGAAAAAAGCTTGAGATTTAAATTCTTGTTACATTATAAACAGTGAAGGCTGTCCCCTGGTTGTACATTTTTTCCATGACCAATAGCTATTATTTGCATGTGAAAATAGTATTTGCTTCTCTTTGAGCCACTGATGTGGTATTTAGTAAGACTAGGGTGAGATTTTCACACATGTGAAAGCAATCATGTAAATTGTCTGTACCCCATTCGGCCCGATAGACAGAGATATGACATTTCTCTGAAGTAACTCCAGAAAGCTTAGGTATATCCCCATAGAGAACATGACTGGATTTTTAATATGCATCATAATGGGCATGGATTTTCATATATTTTCCATTTCTAAAATAGATAATATGCTTTGAAATTTGATGTACATTGAGTGACAGCTCCCTATCTTTTTAGTTCAAAAATGGAATCGAGTTTTGCAAGTAACATTGTTTTTCTGCCTGTTGTTATTGTGAGCAGTGGTTTTAAGTTTCTAAATATTTCCATTATTGCCTTCATTAATTCAAATATTGGTCATGTTGATAGTTTTTGTGTTAAACCTGGACCAATAAGTTGACTCTTATATTTGAGAGTGCTATCATCATACAAATAATACAATTTTTGTTATAATTATTTTATATTATTGATGTAAATAACATTCAGACCTGTAGAGAATTTTTATGAGTTTATTTGAATCAAACTGATGACATATGCCAGGGAGCAAGATCTCAAATGCCCCAGGAAATAGGTTTTGCAGCTTCTTGTTATTCATTTGAAATTAAGGAGGTAAGGTAAGGAAGATGACATGGAGACAGGGGAAATCCAAGGTGGGAATTGGCATACATGATAGTTAATGAGATTATGTGCCATCTTGAGGGTGGTTACATCTTAGGTCAAAGGTGTGTTAACCTAGATACCTAGATACACAGAAACAATGGACAAGCCTTGCTTACTGCAAAGATAAACCTTTTCCTAAAGAAGGTAAATGTCTGGTTGGGGCAGGGATGGGGGTGGGGGTGACTACCCTCCATGACCTGTCCAGTTAGGAATTTATGATCAATCACCCTGTGACGGGTCCATAAAACCCCTTTTTTCATCCACAATATTGATATCATGTTTAATTATCTTGAGAAAAACATTTCTCCAAAAACGTCTATATTCCACCACAGTAATTTCTGTTAAGACTATTCTTCAATTGTGACTTGGATACATCCTCCAAGGTAAATAATATTTTCTTCAGGAGAAAATATATTTAGTATTTGTTTTTCCCAAGAAAATCAGGTCTAGAGACCTCTTAAAACGTGTAAGTCATTATATTATCTTATTGATTCACATGATGTCCTACATTTTATCTCTTCATTTTAAATATGCTAGACAAAATTTACCTGTTTGTGTGGTTATTACCCTCAGCATCCTTCATTGATGCTTCATATTTCACCACCCTGACGAGGGTAATTGCAGACTCATAATCCCAATGACCGAAAACTGGTCTTTTCCTTCATCAAGTCTTGATCTTTCTGAAAAGCAGCACTTAAAGCAACGAAACTCCCCAGGGATCCCTGAGACTAAATGGTTGTTGATGTGCCTTAGACATGGGAAAAGTGAGTTTATATTGATGAGCTCATTTGTGTCCTGGGTGGTTCTTTAGTTTCTTTTGCTTATGAGGGAGGAGAGTGAGGCCCTGCATCCCAGGGCCCCTGCAGCTGCCTCCCCACAGAGCAGAGGCAGCGCTGGGAGAACCAATGCCTCTGAAGAAGACGGGCGGTAGATAATAACAGCTCCCAGAGAGCGTTCCCAATCCTCATAACAAACATGGGTGGTACTGTACTCTTCTCCTCTTCCCAGATAAGAAATCCCAGGCACAGGATACTTAACTTGCTCGTGGGAGATACCCAGGGAAAAATGAGTAACTTTCTGAGGTAGCTTAGAATTCGGGATTAAATGCCATCTTGATAGGGAAAGGAGAGAGGGATGTAGGCCTCTTGAGGGAGAGTAAATGATTTTTAGGAAAGAGGAATGGGCCTTTAGAAGAATAGATGAGAGATATAATCATTTGTGACAAAGTTTGTTTAGGTGTGGTGGCCTCTGGTCTCCTCTCCTATGATTAGAGTCAATCTTCAACTATGTACAGTGCCAGGTGGGTACTAGACTAATCAGAGGGAATTTATGACAAGTTTCTTTTAGAAGATCTTGAGGCAGATAATAGGAGTCTAGAGAAAGCTGTTTTTAAGTGGTTTCTTCTCAAAATAAGCAACATGTTTTGGAGCGGCACGTTTTACTACTCGGTTGGGTTGGCATTGTTTTTAGTCCAGTTTCACAGATAAGGCAACTTAAGTTTGGAGAGATGGAGTTTTGCTCTGGTTTCCTCTAGGACAAGTTCTCATTTAGGAGGAGCCAGGAATGAACCCGGCTCTTCTTCATTGCTCTCTCCTATAACTCGGCTGCCACTCAAAGCCAGACCCTGAGGTTAACATGGCAGTTCATGAAGGAAAGCAATTAGGATGAGAGAGTTCGGACTTATAATAAACCAAGGAAGAGGAAAAGTATAACTTGTTCAGTGAAATAAACTTAAAGTCACCGTACAGTAAGTCTTTATAAGAAATATGCCCATCTAGAAATCTCACACCATAGAGAATTATACTGGAAAAATTTAAGGTGAAGGAAAAAAGAGAAAACAAGGAGTATCATTATTGGATAGTAGAGAGTGTCAGCACAGTGAGGAAATGGATGATGAGATAACTCAGATAAAATGGGGCAAAGGTATCATCCAAGTTGAAGATTTCACCTGTACCAAGATGTTTTGATTTTAGTGTGTTTTAACATCTGTCAAAACTTGTGCCTCTAACCCCTACTCCACTTCTCACTCATTGCTCTTGATTTTAGGTTTTTCCTGGTTATTTTACCATATGAACTCTGTAACCCATCGTTTAGCAACAGAAAAAAAAAACCAAAAAACAAAAAACACCTTTTGGCATTTTAACTGAATTTGTCACATTTATATAAAATTTAAGAGAACTGACTTCTTTATGAAATTGTGTCATCTTATCCACTGGTTCGTATCTATTTTTGTGTCTTTCAGGAGTATCTTAAATTTTCTTTATGCAACTTTTGCATAATTCTTGTTAGGTTTCTCTCTTCTTTCAGGGGAGCATAGATTCAGGCAGAAACCCAAGTAATGTCCTGATTACTGGGTGAAAGCAAGGTGGGGCAGGGGCGAAGAGTTATGAGAAAAGGAAGGGATAATTACATGAATAGAAGAAAAGGAATTTCTATTGGTGCTAACAGGCTGAGTTACTCTTAGCTATGCATAGCTGGTGACTGATTCTGTCTTCTGAAAGCATCCATAATCATCAGTCTTTGCGGTCAGAATGTCTGATTTTTCTGTTAGCTTTGCAAACCGTTGTTTGGGTGACAATCTTGGTTTGGCGCAGTCCAAAGGTCACTGTCTATTTCAAACCTTCCTAAATTCAAGAGCAAGACATGCAGCAGTTTGTCTGGAATGGCTGCTCTGGCTGCATTTTAAAAATGGCTCCACTTATGTCAATTTTTTACACTTTAATCTTTAGTTTAATCAAACATTGCTGCATTCTCATGTCTGCTTCTCTCATTAATCCATTTCTACATTGCATGTCATGTAATCTCTGGGAAACTCTATTGAACATTCTTGAGCAAATGACAGTGAAAAAGACAAATAATGTCACAGAATTTTTATCAAAATAATTTGATCTTGTAGAACACTGGAAAGAGAACTACTAGTGTAGGGTTGATTTTTGTTTTTTTTTCTTAAGTGGAAATGGTTGGTGAATTTTTCTAAAGCTCTTTACATTTTTTTCCTTACATCTTTAATAATATATGAGGTCTATTAATGGATTTCCTAATGTTGAATGACTTTTTTGGGTTTATTCTTGAAAACTCAGAATAAACCCAACTTGCTCATGATGTGTTGTTTTATTAATGTGATATTGGATTTTGTTTTATTTATTCTTTTTATTTTTTTAAGGATTTTGACATGAACATTCAAAAGAGGGATTGGCTAGGTTAGTAGTAGACTTCTTTTTGATTTCTATAATAAAATCTTTACTGTAAAGAATGGCAATGGGGGCCGGCTGAGTGGCGCATTGCTTAAGAGCTGCCTTGGGACGCCAGCGGCCCCAGTTCGGATCCCACATGTGAGGGCCAGTGACACTGCCCTCTACAGCTGCTGAGCTATGCAAGCCCCGGCGATGGTGTAGGCTGCAGCCCCTGCTGCAGTGGGCTGCCATAGGCTACAGTGAGTGGCCGGCAGCCAGCGTGAACAGCTGGCAGCCAGCATGAGCTGCCATTAGCCACTGTGAGTGACCATCCAGAGGCCGGCGACCTATCTGCCTCATCTGGATAGAGTGCAGTGATGATACCAACATGGGCCATACCAACATGGGCCCGTGAAACAATGTCCTCCACAACTAGTCTGAAGAACAAAGACAGCAACGTGTCTCTTCCCCTTCCCTGATTCCCCAATGCTGTTCCCCGCCTGCAATTCCCCAATAAAATCTTTAAAAAAAAAAAAAGAATGGCAATGGTATTAATTTGGGCATACTTGTCCACGATTCAGAAAAGCCTCATGCAGAATTACATTATTTCTCTGATGTAGAGCTCTCTATACTAAGAATGGGGTAGAGTAAAGCAACATTTTACCATAAGCTAAATGTCCAAATGATGGATTACGTGAAGCTCAACAGAGAACAACATCATGCTTTCACTTCCATTCCCATCCCTCTCACCATGCATAAACTCTACATACTCTGGCTTCTTTCCCTTTGGATTTTCTCTGTCTCAAAGGCTGAGGGCTTGAAAGGAAACTAGCACAGCCACACGATTTGATATAGAACATCAAGAAAGCAACTTGAGCTAAAAAGACTCGACTCAAATTCAGTTCATACCTCTTATTCGCAGTTTCACTTTCTGCAGTTTCAGTTACCCGTGGTCAACCATGGTCTAAAAATAGTGGATAAAAAATTCCAGAAATAATTCATAAGTTTTAAATTGTGTGCCATCCTGGGTAGCGTGATGACATCTCGTGCTGTCCCACTCCATCTTGCCCAGGGCGTGACTCTTCCTTTTGTTCAGCGTGCCCACCTCACTTCACTTAATCATGTAGGCATTGTGTTGTTTCATATTATCACAAGAAGAGAGAGTAGAATATAAAAAGATGTTCTGAGAGAGACCACATTTATATAAATTTTATTACAGAATATTATTATAATGATTCTATTCTATTAACAGTTAGTGTTGTTAATCTCTTACTGTCCCTACTTATTAATTCAACTTTAACATAGGTATGTATGTATAGGAAAAAAACATAGTATATATTAGGGCTTGGTTCTATTGGGGTTTCAGGCATCCACTGGGGACCCTGGAATGTAGTCCCATAGACAGGGGGAAGGCTATGTCAGCTTAATGCCTAGGTGTGTGATTTTACTAAATGTCTTCATGTTTCAGGTTCCTTGCTGATTACCTACCTTGTAAGTCCATTGAGAATTCATTGAGATAATATATGTAAATTGCATATAGGTACCTGACACATAGTGATTGTTCAGCAATTGGTAATTAAAGTTATTTTAGCTATTGTGCTTTCAAAAGGAGACAAAAATGGAAGGGGTAAGGGAAGGGAGTGCAGAAAAGTTGGCAGATAGCTTTGACTTGGTATTATCAGGGAATCCTTTCAGAAACTCTGGACTTGAGGTTTGAAACTTAGATATATTAGTATCTATTTGCTGCATAACAAATGACCCCCAAATTAAGCCACATAAAATAACCAACATTTATTATTTTTGCATAGCTTCTGTGGGTCAGGAATCTGGGAGTTGCTTTCTTGGCTCAAGGTCTCTCACACGGTAACAGTAAAGCCATTGGCCTGGGCTGCTGTCGTTTGAAGGCGCTAGAGAACCTGCTCCCCTCCCTTGGAAGTTGGGAGGAAGCTCCTATTCCTGACCACACAGACCTCTACATAAGGATACTCAAGGCATCACTTCCCCCATGACACCCCAGGATAAAAAGAGCCCCAAGTCAGAAATTGTAGTCCTTCATAGTCTAGTCTCAGAAGTAGCATTACTATCACTTCTCTCATAGACCAACTCTGGTCCAATGTGGGGACTAGATAGGGTGTGAATGCCCAGAGGTGATCATTAGGGACCATATTGGAGAAAGATGACCACAGTAGAATGTGGGCAATGGAAAGAATTTGTGAATTGGATTGAAAAGAAGAAACTAGACCACAACTAAACCCTAGCATGGATAAAATCTTTGTCACATGGGTCGCCCATGCAAATGCTGATGGAAACCCCTTACCAATAACAAATCTATAAGCAAGAGGACAGAAAACATAGCTCCGGATCAGTGAGGAGTGAGCTGACCCTACACACGTCTCACAATTACGCTAGGTGATTTCCTTACCAAATCCCTAGAGGAAGAACAGGAAGGACTAATTCCTAAACTAAAGAATGCCTCTCCCTGCCCATGTTAATGTGTAGACAAGTTATGTATATTTTCTCAACTCTAATTTCTACATTTTTAAAACAGAGCTAAAGACCCCTCTCACAATATGGAGCAAAGCAACATTTTAAAGAGGAATATGAAATCACCTTGTATAAATGGTTTCTATGACTGCAATGAGAGAACAGATGTGAGGTAGTAACTGTCCCCTAGAAGGGTACAAAGACCAAGCCTCACATACCCCTAACTATATTCAACCCAGTGTCAGGCACGTAGTAGACGCTTGATGGATATATTTTGAATTCAGAAGTGACTTCATAATACCTGCTCTCCCTCTTCCCTGCGTACAATCCTTTGGGTGACACTAAACACACTGGCTTAGTTTTAAAAGCACACAGGCTTTGGTCATAGGGCTTTGACGTTTGGACCAACCAAGGCATCAGGGACCAGATTTGAGCCAAGAGAACTTTGTCACCCATCACGAGGTTCATTGAATCCTGGCCTTGTTCCTGCACTCCAGGTACTTAGCTGTACAAGCTGGGCCTCTGTTCAGATGTATATTATTCACCTGAAACACCTGTGAAATGCATGCCCAGGGGTCCTCTCTACCAACTATAAGAGAACAATACGTGGGGAGAGTAGGGACATTGATTAAGGCAGTCTCTAGTTACAAAAGCTTTACATTCATTAGGTCACTTACTCTTTACAGAGAACTTGTAGGGTGGGTAATGATTGTCTGTCAATTTATAAGCAAGATTGAAGAGTTGACTTTTGCTGATTATACAGCTAAGAGTCAAATTCTTGCTTTTGACTGAAAACCTGGCTCCACAGTCCCATGCTATCTCTATAAAAGAGTATGCAATATTTCTTTGTCAATTAATAATGCACAGCAGGGTATTTTATTGCATAAAGGCCGGATTTGTGTACATCAACTAGGTATAGGAGTGTGTGTGTATGTGTGTGTGTGTGTGTGTGTGTGTGTGAGAGAGTGAAATTATTATGTAGGGGTAAACACTTTTCCCTTCTTCCCTTCTAGGTTCTTTGGATGATCTAATAATTAAACTGACATAGGCAGATTAACAGGAAAAAAAAAACAAATTCCATGTTTATGGGAGCCCCATAAAAATATGAGACTCTCCAGTAGTCAGATAAATGAAGGGGATATGGGATATGGGGTCTCAAAGGTGGCCGGTGGGGTGAACGGGGAAGATGATTTACAGGAAGCTGAGAAGAACAGATGTTTGGTGAGCAAATATTTACCATGCCATACAAGTAAGTCTTTGGGATATTAAAAAGCAGCTATTTTTGATAATAAATTCCTGGTTTAGTTCCTTGACCTAAGTTATTTTAGGAAGCTAAGGGGAAGGTAAAAACTTCTTCCTGAGTCTGCTGGGCTTCAATTGTCTTCAGCTCTAAATAATCTACACAGCAAAGTGGTACATGCTGGGGTAGTGTATTCTGCTCCCCCTCAATTAATTAAACTTTTTATTCATTAGATGTCTGCAGTGCCTCACGCGTCTGTTTTATCTCTGAAGAAAGCAGGCAGTATATGTCTATTGTCGCAGTGTTCCCGAGAGGTGGCTAACTGTTGTCAACCATGCTAGGCTGCTGGGAGAGTCACAATGTGGAATGTGCTGTATAAGTTCAACAAGTGTAAAACCTAGAAATCCACAGGTCTGATTCTGGACTTGAACCAACAGATACAGTATTCTATAAATGGAGGGGTGAAGGGGGGTGGCCTGTAATTTCATACTGTATGTATAATTTCCATGCATAATTTTGTATGCTCATTTCGAATTTGTCCACCGGAAAAATAGAATCAACTAGGCTTTCCATCACCAAAAAGGGTTTATTTGGAAAAAGAATGAATTTTAATCCAGTCCTTAGAGCACAGCATGAATTTCCAGCTCATACTCTTTATGTCATCCATCCACTAAATTGGAACTCCAGAGAAATATTGGATGTCATCTACTCTGACCCACTTCATTAGCTTGTATAATATTTATGTCCTGATAAGCTTTCCAAAAGATATGATGAGAATCTGTCTACATTTCATTTGTCAGTTTTTAAACTTCCTACCTCACATATCCAAAAATCTAATTCTATTGAAAACTCAACCAAGAAATAAACTCCAAAAGTCTAAACCGAAGTAATTGTTAAAATTCCCACACTCTTTTTGTGTCTTGTTCCTTTGTTGCTTTCAGTTTTATTCCCCACATGTGAGTGAAGTCATATGGTTCCGGACTTTCTCTGTCTGACTTATTTCACTGAGCATAATAATCTCAAGATGCAGCCATGTTGCCACACTCTTAATTCCTATACTTTGTTTGGTGAGACACTGAAGTGGTATTTGTCCCGTTTCCTGACTGCTGTCAGAACCCAAGTGATAAATTAGAGGATGATGGCATGGAGTTGGAGACAAGGACACTCAGAGAAGCAAAAAGTGACAACTGACAGGGAGAAGGTCAAGGCACCCTTAAAAATGGCATAAAATGACATAAAAGCTCAGAAAACATTAATAGTTAGAACCATCTAGCCTCAAAGGCATTGCTGTCTTAAGGGTGGCAAAAATAAGTGTAGTTTCCAGTAATGACCTTGAATCAACAAGAAAAGATTACATTGCTTTGGAAATAATTGTATAAGAATGCAGGGATGTTTTTCCTAATGGTGAAAATAAAATGAAGTTTTGGCTCTTAGCGATTACATACATAATCTGAAAAATAACTGTCTTTGAAACCCTCTTTTCTGACACCACTAGATAAAGGACTTATCTTTTTCTGCTTTTGGAAACCAAGTTTAATGCAAAAGAGTGTGTCTTTGAAATGCAATTTCTTTATAGAGGTCTTGCTAAAGCTGAGGTATGTGTTTCAAGCAGCCTTTCTCTGTGTGTCTGGCCTGTAAAGGGAAGTAAACTTCTTTTCCATTTGGAAACATATGACTTAGGAGCCTCCTGTATCATTTGTAATTCAAGGCTATTGAATTTAGGGCTGCTATTGGAATTCAAGGGTAATTCCAAAATATGATGATTTTCATGAACTTGCCATATTTAGCTATCCCATTGTTATCCATTATAACAATTATTGTAAGCCTTTTTAACTTATTATGAGTTATTTATATTATTAGAATAGAATAGAATAGAATAGAACAGAACAGAACAGAACAGAACAGAACAGAATAGAATAGATATTATTTGGTTATAATTGTATTTAGTATATAATAATATTATTATATTATTTGGTTCAGTTCACCCCTTATAGCATACCATTAAATCATCAGTACTAACAAAAGGAATAGCTACAAAATTAAAAGATTGGTTTCACCAATTCAGTAACTAATTGATTTTCTGGCACTAAATTTTTACACTGGGGAAATTTTCATTGCCATCAGAGAGCTGATCTAGGTTTCATTCCTTCATTCCTACATTCAACAAACACCTTAAGTGTTCAAATCAAAAACTATAAAGTATTTGATTATAATTAAGCCCATGGACCAGGAATCCCAAAATTTTGTGTTTCTACTCACCCTCTCATGAATGAGATCCCAGAGAAGCAACACATAATGTGAAAGAAAATGGCGCTCCCCTGATGGTTATGAAAGTGCCTCGGATGCCAACCCAGGACCCCACAGTATAGGGCAAGTTGTCATGTGTGTCTTAAATCCAAGGATCTTTTTTTATCTCCTGATTGAAAATCTTCGCATGTCCTCAAATTTCAACCAGCATTTTGTATGGAAAAAAAAAAATCATAGAAAGGGAGAGAGATCAATCACTCATGTGAATGTCAGGCTAACTGTAATAAGCACACACCTGCTTCAGGCCTTTGTCTCTTCCTCAAGGATCTCCTGTTTTACTCAAGGTAAGTATGACATCTCAGTCTCTACCCAGTGATTTTTTTTTTAAACATAGCAATTCTAGCTTGGAATACTTTAAGTATTTTAAAAATGAACATGAAACACGAAAGCAATGTCAGCAATCACAAAAAAGCTACAGGCAAACTTATTCATTTCAGGCATCTAGGTAGCTTGCTGAGAACTGTGACAGTCTGTTCCTACTTGTGTTTGCATGACAACTGCTAGTGTATAAAAAGGGAATATCATGGCAGGATGCACAGACATTTCCTAGAAGTTAAATGGAAGTGATCTGATGTCAACCAGAGCAGATTAGGAGAATGTGATAGGACTCACCGGAGAAGAATTTAGACAAGTGTAGCAGAGCCTCTCAGTAATTGACCATCATATTAATGTATGTTCAGCCATGTGCTCCATATTGCCAATGATGATGTAAAAGGAAGGGCGATCATTGTATAAGCATTTATGTTAAATCTTAGTAGTGATGGTATAAAGAACTGCATTCCATCTGGAGAACTCAATAAATGCTAAAATTGTATGTAATTGCAATCCAGGACCCATCCTTGATTTGTCTTTGTTCACATTTACTTCTTTCCAAGTCTTCCTCATTTCAGTCAATGGCGCCACCTTACCCATTTGCCAATAACTAAGGAGTCGCGGTTGACTATTCTCTTTCCCTCAGCTTGCCCTTTGACCCAATCCATCGGTAAGTTTCATTGATTCTAGCTTCAAAATGTGTCCCAAATCCAATACTTCTCATCACCTCTAATGCTGATGTACAGATTCTGTCACCATCATCTCTTGCCGACATTATTGCAACAATCTAATTGGTCTCCTTGCTTCCACTTTTGCCCTAACCCACCCTGTGATAATCCACTTCTGTGGTACTTACTAGTTCTGAGTTTTTTATTTTTTTAAAATAGACATCATATTTTACAGCAATTTCAGTTTCACAGCAAAACTGAGCAGAAAGTACAGCTAGTTTCTATGTGCTCTCTGCCTCTACACATGCACAGACTCTCCCGCTATCTGCTACGTCACCAGAGTAGTTGCAATCAATGGACTTACATGGATACATCATTATCATCCAGAGGCCATAGTTGACATGAGAGTTCACTCTTGGTGTTGTGCATTCTATGGATTGAGACAAATGTATAATGACATGTCTCCATTATTATAGCATTCACATATATTGTTCCACATGCTCTCCAGTATCTGGTATTTTCTGTGTTCTGGGTGCTGGCTATTCTAATAGGTATGTAGTGGAATTTCATCACTGTTTTAATTTGCAGATCTCCAATGACACATGATGTTGGACATCTTTTCGTACACTTATTTGCCATCTGTATATCCTCTTCATTGAGGTATCTGTTGAGATCTTTTACCAATTGGGTTGTTCATTTTCGTATTGTTGAGTTTTAAGAGATCTTTGTATATTTTGGATAACAGTTCTTTATCAGATATGTCATTTACAAATGTTTTGTACCAGTCTGTGGCTTGTCTTATCATAGTCTTGACAGTATCTTTCAGAGAGCAGAAGTTCTTAATTTTAGACTTATCAACTATCTCATTCATGGGTTGTGCTTTGGGTGTGATATCTAAAAAGTCATCACCAAACCAAAGGTCACCTAGATTTTCTCCTATGGTATCTTCTAGAGTATTTTAGTTTAGCATTTTATATTTAGACCTATGATTCATTTTAAGTTAATTTTTGTGAAGGGCATAATGAGTTTTTTTTTGTTTTTTAAATATAAACCATACCAAGTCACTTTCATACTTAAAATCCTCCAGTGACTTTCACTTGTGTTTAGAATTAAACCAGTGTTCTGACCGTGATCTACAATTTCTACCTAACCTAACCATTTTCCATAGCTCCAAACTGTCATGGTGCATTTCCTTCCTCTCTGCTACAGTAGCCTTCCGTCTGCTTCCTGAGATTCCCAAATCCATTCATAGCCCACATTGAAGCAGATTATATACTCAGGAATATGTAGCCAGCAAATAAAAGTGAATGGGAACCAAATGAGTGTAGAAGGTAGATGGGAGGACTTCTAGGGTACTTCTAGCATTTAGTAAGTGGATTCTTCAACAAGACTGAAAAGATCAGAAGCTAAATCAGTTTGTAGGTACCCAGGAACAGAAAGCTTGAACTGGATCTTAAAAATATATCCTGAGTTTAATATTCAACAGTTTAAAATCTATACTCACTTTATATAAGGGTAAGGAATCATTTTAATTGAGGTAGAATACATTGCAAATTGAATTTTTAAAACATGTCCTGTATTACAAAAGGATAAGCTTTTTCAATAATTTAATTGTATATGAACCAATAATTACATATATATATATATATTCAAAAACCTTAATTTCTCAGAAACGTGTCTTTAAAATATTTCCAGGGATATGCATATATCTTATTATCAACTCTATGTGCCACCTCATTCTTAAATCTCCATTCATTTTTCATTTAAGACTGGTTTTGCCCAGTTAAGCATCAGCCGTGGTGATTGAATTTAAGGAGACTTGTTTTCCATTACTCACTCTTAGTTCCACTCTTCACTGAGTTCTTAAATTACCCCCATGTTATCCTAAACACAGTGTGTCTTCTGCTGCAGAGAATTAGAATACATTATGTCATGAGAGGAATGAAATGCTATTTAGAGTTCTTTAAATAAAATACCACGACACCAAAAATTCCAGCTTCTGCTTTGCAACTCATTAAGATACTTACATAAATACTATGGCAGTAATATTTCTCAATAATATGCACCTTTTGCTCTTTTAGGAGTGGGTTCCAAGGCATTAAATTCTGCTTTTTAATAAATGGTGTTATCATAGTGTTACAACACAGCTTAATTCTGTTGAAAATAAATTCACCTTTAACTCACTAGAAATAACTTACGATTCTTCTGTAGGCCAATGTAAATACCTCTTTATTATTCCTTAAATCCAGTACTATATGCTTAAATTAATATTATGTCTGGCAAATTGTACATATTAGAACATTTTTATTGAGTGCCTACTTGGTAATGGTAATGTTATTTAGAGCTTATTGGGAAGATATGTTTAATAGTCAGACAAACAATTAATGCATAACATTCATGTGGATCTGGTGCCAGCTAGTGGTACATATTATATATGCTTCCAAAAGATGACTGCCTTTTTTAAATAACCAAGGGCACACATGATCTTATTGAGATCAAAAGTGCTTAAAAACAAAATTTTAAAACATATCTATCCACCATGCCGGTGAGGGCCAACATAATCGACATGAGCATGGATGTATACTGTTCTGTTGTCAGATGACGCCTTGTGCCACCATCTGTCCAGTCCTATGCTCCACACATTTTGACGATTCACGTGTCTGTTCTCATTATATCAGGAGATTATTGAGGTCTGAATCGTGCCTTCATTTCTCTATCCCACTTGTTATCAGAAAACCTGACAATTAAATGCAGAAAGATACTTCTTGAATAAATTTTAAAAATTTAAAAAAGTATTGCCCTATTTCGTTAACCACAGTGCCTGATTTCTGAAAGCAATTATTTCATGGGTCATTACAACTAGGTCAGGACCTGACTGATTCAGAAATATAGTAGACAACTTTGGGCATCTAAGCTTCTTTAATCTTCAGGAATTCCCTGTTTAAGTTGGAGATCAGTGACCTGTTTAGCCATTAACTGCTCCAAAAGATGCTTTAGAAATCAAAGGGAGCTGGAAGGCCACTGAAAGATGCGTCTCAGATCCAGTTTATCATATTAACCATTTAGCCATTAGCAACAAGTTTTGATCTGGCAGATTTTATTCGCCTGGTATGGGAGCAGAGTTACAGAACATTATCTCAGATTTACTTTTACAGTCCAAAGTTTACTTTTACAATCAATGCTTTCTTATTAATTTGCTCATTAATGGTGTCGATAATTGGTTCAAATAGAATTTTAGATGCCTGCTGATGGCTCATTCATCAAATGGCCATAACCTTGAACTTTGAGGGTGAAAATTGTAGTTCTCTTTGGGGCTGCCACCAGATATGTCCATATGAGAGGTGAAAAAAAGAAAGAAATGCTTTCCACTTCATGCTTTCACTGGTTGACACTATTTCTGGGACCATTTGTCAGTGATCCCACCTGGTATAAAGTAAGATGGATTTAGAGATCCATCTTATTACAGAAGGAGCTTTCAAGTTCATACTCCTCAGATGTATAAAGAAAATATTGGGTTGTCAGAAAAGTCATGACGTATTGTTTCTATGTTTTTCATTGCAAAAATGCATCATGACTTTTCCAACAACCCAATACATCTGCTGTGTTTCCTGTAAGTGGTCTAGTTTCCTCAGAAACCCACTTAAAGGATAGGCATCAACGCGTGTGCTCTGTATGGTACAATTCCATCATATGAGAAAGCATAGTCACTTTTGGCTAAATGAGCACAGTCAGTCACTTCTGGATTTCTTCTGTCTTTCCTTCTGCTATGCAGGATTGTGTTTGGATAGGAGTTTGGGGTATAAAGGTTTTGTTTTCATGTGATCTCATGCATGGGGTGTAGGGGTCAAGCATCCATTGGGCATCTTTTGGCTTCTTCCTGATGTATGCTTTGGACAGGTTGGTGCCATCTGGTCCCAGGACTGCTCCCGCAGGGCTTCCATCTCATCTTCTGGCACTTCCTGTGAGAGTGTGAGCTCCACTCATTTGCTCCCAGCATAAAATCCTTGCACACTGAGGCCTTTGTCCCAGCCTCAGCTCCCATCCACCCACTCTTCTCAGAACCTCTGTACTCTATTACTACAGGGGCATGTGACATATTCTGGACCCCTTGCCTGCTGCACATGAGCCTTGGGAAGTGTTCTCTCAGCCCCATCTTTCTTGGCAACTCCTGCCCTACTGCAAGGATTTGTGTTGGATGTGATCACGTGTGGAGCTTCTGCTAGGTGAATGTCACTTGCACCCCCACATTCACAGGCTCCCTTATATTTGTCTGGACATTTCTACCACTTCTTTCATTCCCTTTGAGATTCCTTCCTCAGAGGAGAAAAATGGGACACCTGTTGAGCTCTATATCTTACCTTTATTCCCCATTTTCTCCAGGGGTTGGAAGGACATGCCTTCCCTTTTCCTATATCATGTCCTCATTATTCCCACCCTTCACATATAGAGGAAAATCTCTATGATCTATCTTGTCATGCTTGGCTCTGGATATATTGATAATAACTTAAAGAAATTCAGTGCTTCCCCTTCCCTAATAGACTCAGACTTAGGGGTGGAAGGCTGCAAGGAAATGTATATTGAATAGGAAATGAAAACACGTTGCTTTCATATTTTCAGCACATAATCTTTTTTACATCTAGATCAATGGTTGTGGATCCTGGCTGGTTATTAAAATCACTGAAGATCCTTTTTAAAATACTGTAGACCAGCCACAGAAAAATTAAATCAGAATATTGGATGCTGATTAATCTGATGCTAGGATAGTTTAAGTAAATTGCTCAGTATCAATTAGGAAATACATCCCACCCAGGTGGGTGTTCCATCCTCCTACACCACCAATCAGAATGTGGTGCTAAACCAATTATTTATTTCTATTCCTAAAGAGAGATACAAACTGGGCCGGCCGACTGGTGTGGTGGTTAAGAGCTGGCTTGGGACGCCAGCAATCCCAGTTCGGATCCCACATATGAGGGCCAGTGCCACTGCCCTCAAATAAATAAATAAATAAATAAATAAATAAATAAATAAATAAATAAAGAGATATGCAAACCAAATTTATAATTTATGTAATGTTATAGTGCAGTGCATTGCGTCTGTGTGTGTGTGTGTGTGTGTGTGTGTGGTATATACATTTCACATGTAACCTACGTAGAAAAGAAATCAAGAAAATTTGCTTTTCTCATGCTGTTCTTTATTCCTTACAATATTACGGTGGAGTTTTGTCATGATGGCTGTGATACCAAGAGAGGGTTCTTTATGGAAATGTCTTATGTACTCAGTTATAACAGAAGCAAATTCCCTTGCTCGCCAGTGATGGTGGAGAACAGCATATTTTTCTAATTGCACCAGTGTTGCCTTTTTGTTTTTCCCTACTAACTCCATCCCAACTCCACGTAAACCTTTTCCCACATTTATAGTTTCTCCAGAGTCTCTTTCAAAAATATCTGATGTTTTAATAATCTTGCAATCCATGGGGAGGTGGGGAGGTGGGGGGTGAGGATAGAGTAATTGAGCAGAGACACACAAAACAATACCAGGGATGCCTACATCTTGTACCAAACCTTGAAAGTAAACACAATCCGTGTGTTTCTTCTGCTTATTTCCATCACTTCTAAAGGCAAAGCAATATGTATGGACCTTTCTAGAGATGAGGTCTCATCTCTTTTCTTCTGTGTCCTGATTCAGTCTCTCTTCCCCACCTCCTCACTTGCTTCCCTCTCCTTCCTTCTCTTCCTTTTCTCCTCCTCCATCCTCCTTCCCTCTTCTCTCTCTTTTCTAACTCCTTCCCTTCACCTCTTTCCTCCTCCAATCAAAAATGAAGCTTTACAGTTCTCCGTTTTTGTGCAACAGAGCAATAAATCCAGCAAAATGGTACCTCTGAGGCTGTCAGAGTATCAGGAGCAGGCTGCCCACACTATTCCTCCAACAACACCTCCCCCCGCCCCAATTTAAATAGGTTCACCTGCTTGAGAGAAAGGAAAAAGAAAAGTTGGGGATCTCTGGGAAGAAGCATGGTATACCAATTTCTTTCTTCATCTTCCTCATTTTAACCACAGCCTCCACTGCACATTCTGTCTATGGAAAACAAGTATTCCCAGTCACTGGATTTCATGAATCATTGTAAAAAAAGTTATTCCAGGATTTGAGCTGGCTCAACTGATTGTAGTTTTCCAACCTAGGGAGCCAGCAAACATCTATTTCAGTGTCTCCTAATATGGAGAAGGTACACTGAGCAAGGCTGTGTGCAGATCCCATTTAGTGTCTGCACACCCTTGTTCAAAACCTTTCTGGTTTGCAGCTAGTAATATCCACACTCATTGCACATGCAAACTCATGCACTTCTTTTTCCTGGTTTCCTGAGGGTTCATTGAAAATGGTATCTGGTCATACGAGGAGTAGAGTATAACATATTTTGGTACTAAGTGCTGCTGATAGAAGTGGCTGTGGCCATGTCGAGAGCTGCCAGTGACTGTGTCATCGTGGCATTTCCTCAGTTTTTAGTGAGCAAGTCATGAATGCACTGATCAGAAACTTCACATCCAAAAATTCCTTTGTCTCTGTTTTTGCATTTCCAGCCTGGATGTGTAAATACCACTGAAGTGGACATTAAGAAGTCATCCAGAATGAGAAATCCACACAAAACACGGAAGGTAAAAATCAATGTTGGTTGGGAGGAGCTTAGTAATGAGCTTTACACTCTTTAGAGGACGTCGGTCATAAAATTCTTTTGTCCCATTTCATAGAGTATCTTTGAATGTTTTCCCTGCTCTTCCTTGTTGCTTGGCTAGAAGAAAATCTGGGAGTTCAAACCCTGGCCTTTTGTCAGTCCTTGCCTTCTCTCCTGAAGAAATACCCCATCCTAAGACACACAGGTGACTATGACAGGACTGGCTCTGACAGGAAGGGACTAAGGATGTCGAGGACCCCTCCTCTCTCCATCAGAGAGAAGAGTCATCAGCAAAGGAAGACATCTTCCAGAGTCCAGCGGATGAGTAAAAGTAGATGGAGACTACCTGAGAAAAAGCGATGCTAATGAGAGAAAACCATTTTAGATAAAAGGCTGAAGGAAAAGGGACATTGTAAAGATGTTTAATTACAGATCTTAGATGAGGACCCCCTTTTGATATTAGAATTTTGTGACAGAACCATAAGATAGTGATTGGGCGCTTGGTGTCTGTTATGTGAGAGACTACATAACAAATAACCAAAAAAGCTCTCCAGAATTTAATGACATTTTCAATAATTATTGAAAACACATAGCAGTAGTGCCTACATACAGAGGATGCCAAAAAAATGTATACACATTTTAAGAAAGAAAAGAACTGTATTAAAATTATGCTGATGGTAACCATTTTGAGCACCTCTTGTAGTTGCAGAAGTCAAATGTGACTTGTGTTCATCTTTGGTTGTCAGTAGATATTATTACAATTTTAATACAGTTTTATCCTTTCTTAAAATGTGTATACATTCTTTGGCGCCTTCTGTATTTATAAAAGTAACACATACACTTAGAAGGCATTTTTATCCATTCCATTAAAAAAAATTGTTTGATGCACAGAAGAACTTTTGGCCTGTAACAATCACTGAGGACACAGCCCAAGAGTAGCACGACTAGATGAAAGCCATTTCCTGTGGCTTTCTCCTTAGGTAACCATAGCATATTCCAGGGTATGTGGCCTGGAAGTAGGCACAAAACATTTATGTTTGTAATTTTATTATTGTTGTCTTTCTTCTTCCATTCCTAGAACCATATCATCATATTCAAAACCCCCAATGTGGTTCAAGTACCTTTTCTTTCTTTTAAGGCACTTTACCTTGATGTTAGAATAAAGAAGCCACAGGAAAAGGGTCACTAAACCCATTTGGATGCGCTGCTCAAAAGTGCTTGCCCCCAGGAGCTCTCTGAGAGAAAGAGGCTAAGCCTGACCAAAGCAGGCCCATGGGTGCCCTCTCTCGTGACAGGCCCTGCTCGGTTCTTTTTATCCTCTGCTCACAGCACAGGACTGGGGCCTAACGTTGTGGAACAACATCCAAAAATGTAATCACTTCCCCAAAAAGTGCCTTAAGTCACCTCTCACTACTTTCTGAATTTTGAAAAGTTACTCTTTGTAATAACTTACTTTGTGTCAAGTTTCCCCAACAGCCACTGACTGAGTTATGCCCTGATTCAGAAGACAAAGTAGATGGATTAAGGAGTCAGAATGTAAACATAATAATAAAGCAGTCATTTACACCCTTTTTTTAACACCATGCTCAGTATTGCCACCTTACCAATGCTTCATTGGTATCCTTCTTCTTGAAAATTTGAAAAGCAATAGTTGACAATGTTGCTCTTCATATACCATCAGGCTTCATTTAATACTGGAAAACATGAGGCGTAGCAAGGAAAAATGCTGCAATGAAATGGAATCCTTGAGTTCTATTTGTCTCCACTGCAGTCTAATTTCCTGTGACTCAAAAATGGGAGAACACAGGGCCTAACAGCAGAACTATACGGCACGAAAGTCCCCAGAGAGAAACTAAAGTTCGGAAGAATGCTCCAGCAAGTAGCACACATGCCCTTGGGTTAACAGTTGAGAATACTGTCTTTCTCACCTTTTGATAAATATAGCTTCTCATAGTCAGAAGTGTTGAATGTGCTAGAATCTTCACAAATAATGTGATTTTACCTAGAAGACTATGGGACTCTAAGCTACATACTGGTTTGTCTTTTAGATTCTCACCACTGCTACTTTAGCTACTATTGAGTTGTCAGAAAAGTCATGACATATTTTTTCTATGTTTTTTGTGGCAAAAATGTGTCATGACTTTTCCAACAACCCAGTATTTGGTTAGGTAGTGGAATGATCCATTCAGTCAGCAGATTTAATAAGTCTCTACTTGAAGCCAGGCATACTGGTCTTCAGGTATTTAGCAATAAATGGCACAGGCCTGACCTTACTCCCACAATACATGATCTAAGGAGAATGCACACATTAAATAAACAGACAAACAAATGTCTACACATATATAATTACATAATTTTGTGAAATGTTATATATTAGTCTGCTTGGGCTGCCATAACAGAATACTGCAGACCGGGTGGCTTAAATGATAGGAATTTACTTTCTCACAGTTCTGAAGACTAGAAATCCAAGCTTAATGTGCTGGCCAATGTGGTTCCTGGGGAGGGCTCTCTTCCTGGCTTGCAGACAGCCACCTCCTAGCTATGTCCTCATACGGCAGAGGTGGAGGATAGCAGAGAACAAGCACATCATGCTCTGTTGTCTCATCCTCTTAGATTAAGGTCCCACGCTATGACCTCACTTAATCTTCATTACCTTCTTATAGACCCACATCTCCAAATCAAGTCGGTTTGGGAAGTAGGACTTCAACATTGGAATTTTAGAGAGATACAGCTCATTCCATACATGTTATCAAGGAAATTTAAATGGTTTATGATTCAAAATTGCCACACCACCTTATCAATGAGTAATTTAACAACCAGCAGCTAACTGGTCAATCATCCTCTGAGGGTTTCCCAGCTTTGTCCTTATGGAGCAGACAGTTCTGTAGGGTTGCAAGCCCCAGACAGAAATGGCAGAGGCCAGCTTACCACCTCTGGAAACTCCCTTTGTCTTCCCTGGGAATCAGTCTGTGCCCTTTGCTCCTTCTCTTAACAGTGTGATCACCCTCTGCTTATATTGCTGATAAGGAAGTGGAATCCCTGGGCCATACTTTGTCTTTAAAAATGGATACCACCCTTAGCTCAGAGAGTTGTTATTCATTTCTTGGGCTTCAGCTGCAATGATATTTCTTGACTATATGTCATAACAAGAATAAAGGGCCCAGTAAACTCCTAACACAATAATTTAGTGCATATACCAAAGAATACAGGGCTTCAAATGTTACATTTAATTGTTGAATTCAAACATATGAAGAGCAGGCTTAGATGTGTATCTGATTTGTGATATTTTTAAGTAGTTGGGATTAGTCAATTTTTAAATTTATCTTTTAAATCTGTCTTTATTAAAATACAAAGCAAGAGGTAATATGCAATCCCTCCAGTCTCTATGAAGGAATGATAATGTAACATAATCAGAGATAAATGAACCTAATGTAGGCAAATTTTAAGGAACACTGTGTGCCTCGTAGTCTTTAAACTACTTCTAAAAATTTAACTATAATAGGTCAGTCTGTGTGTTAGCCAGGGTTCTCCAGAGAAACAGAACCAAAGGACTGGGGACATAGAGATAGATAGAGATAGAAATGATAGATAGATAGATAGATAGATAGATAGATAGATAGATAGATAGATAGATTTTAAGGAATTGGCTCGGTGATTGTAGAGATTCAGAGAGCCCTAAAACTGATAGGGTAGCCCAGAAGACTAGAGGCTTGAAAACGAGAGAATAATTGCCATCTTCTGACAGACTCCCTCTTGTTTGGAGGAGGTCTGTCTTTTTGTTCCATTCAAGTCTTCAACTGATTGGATGAGGCCCACCTACATTATGGAGAGCAATCTGATTTTCTCCATGTCCACCAATTTAAATTTTAATCTCATCCAAAAAATAAAACATTGTCATAGAAAACTCAGAAATATGTGTGATCAAATATCAGCACTGTGACCCAGCCCAGTTGATACATAACATTAATCATCAAAGGCTGATCCTTTTAGATGACAATAGCTATAGGGATCCTAGAACAACATAAATGGAAAATGACAAAATGACCAAAGCATTCATGCAGATGTGACTGAACCCACATTTCAGAATGCTTCCTGTAACCTCAGAGCCCCTATTTCAAAGCAGCAGTAAATTGTTTCTAGTCTCGCTTTCTTTCTTCTGTCACCTTCATTTGGATGTTATGGCACCTGATATTTTAGTTAACAGCTAATATGTACATCCTAGAAGAACAGTTAGCAAACTCATGTTTAGTTGTCTAGTTTTTTCCCTATGCATATAGGGGTTGTAGCCATTTATACATAGAAAGATTGGCATTTTCTCACTTCTACCTGAATAATGTGTAATTTTAAATTTTAATGTGTTAGATAAAAGGATATACTACTCGTATCTTAGAGTAACACAAAAGTGTTTTGAGTAAAGAGTACAAAAAGTTGCAGGCAACAGAAACTCTGCTCAAAGCTGATTGAATAAAGAGGGGAGTTGTCTAAAACCTTGGGGTTGCAGGGGCGGAGCTGGCCTTGGGTGTTCTGAGTTCAGGGCCTTGAACTCTGCCAGAGTTCTCTCTCACCCTCTCTCCCCAGTCTCTTTTCTCTGCTCTCCTGCTGTCCTGGCTTCCTCCTCATGGCATCGGCCATGGTCACAATCCATTCTCTAGCTGAGCTGAGCAATCCAGAGGAAAGAGAAATATTCCCCCACCATCACCAGTGAGAAAAATCCCAGGGGTCACAATCCACATACAAAGGCATAAAAGTTTCTGGCGTGCTTTAGTTTCTATTTTGAAGCCCTTCTGCCTGCCAAAAATAAAAATGTAGGAAAGAATTTTTCTTAGATCTGTTCTAAAATGTGAGGTAAAAACAGATTTAGGTAGAACGTGCAATCTGTTTTATTTAATGAATAACTTAGCCAGTATTCATTTGGATGGTACTAGATATGAAAGTCCTGGTCTAGGCACCATGGGGAATAAAAGGATGGGTTAATCATGACAAAGCATCTTGATTTAGTAACTATTTTGGCTTTTAAAACTCAAAATGGACCCCAGTGAGTTCATTTGATTTTCCCCCAGCTGCAAACATTGACATTTAGATAATTTCATTCCTTTTCCTCTCTAGCCCTACCTGTTGCTAGCTCCTTTCTACCAACCCTCTGCCAATATTTTAATACATTTCCTTATACTAAAAAAAATTCTTTTACAGTTCAAGTAACCTTCATAATTTGCTGCCAAAATAAGATCAACTTTCTTAGCTCCTTTGTTTCTACAATAAGCTTTGTATGTAAAATTGCACTATTCAGGGCTATTTTCACTCTAGCCAACATCAAAGTTAGAAGCTATCACTGGTCCCCAGGAAAGCTATCACTGGCATCCTGATTGATAAAGGAGAAAATTCCTGATGTTTACTTGCATGGAAGATAATAAATGAAAACTCCAGAGTCATCTCAGAGCCAGTAACCAGGTTGCTGGAAGGCTACTTTTCTTTTTTTAATTAAAGTTTATTGGGGTGACAATGGATGGTAAAGTTACATAGGTTTCAGGTGTACAATTCTGTAATACATCATCTATATCTCACATTGTGTGTTCACCACCCAAGGTCAGAAGACTACTTTTAAGGACACCTGCCTCCCAATGGTTTGGGTCTTATATGGAACTTCACAAAGCCCATGTGAAATGCTTACATGTTTAAATCAACATAGAAATGTAGAGATGGAAAGCAACTTGTGGGTCATTTTACTTCTAGGACACCATAAATTGTGATATTTTTCTAGTGATCTTGTAAATTATTTCTATTCTTCACCAAAAAGCTTACTGTTAAAACTTAGAGATCCTGTTTTATAAGCATTTTTTTACATGAACTAGAGATTCCTATTAAAGAACTTAAAGTAATTAAGCCAAGGTAAGCAAAAATGGAAAGTTCAAGCCTTAGATTCTTTTTAAATTCTTTTTATGAAAAATTAATGTGACATACCTGAAAAAAAATTGCAAACATTGTAAAGTACAGTTATTTCATAATTGGTGATCATTTAATTGTCTAATTAAAAAAATAAAACCCACCTCAAGTGTTATTTCAGAGTTCAGAAGGTTGTTTTATTTAATCATGATCAGATACAACTAGTAATAGTTCATGGAGGCCTTTTCTGCTTTTTCAGTGGAAATTAAGTCTCATACTCCAGGCCCCATGCTCTTGTTATTTTTTTTCTAATACTTATCACATTTTTAATCATATTTGTGTGACTGCATAACATGTTATCCCTCCACTAGATTAGGAGTTCCAATGGAGGAAGCATATCTATTTTAGTTTACTTCTATATCCCTAACGCATAACACTAACTATATCCAGCATATAGTAAACGTTCAATAAACGTTGAATGAACGAATGAAAGAAAGGAGAAAATTCAATTCATTCATTTCTGTCCTGCTAATTAATTTACAGCAATTGTACTACTCCTTGGGTTTAGGAATTGATAGGAATTGAGTTCTAGAAGGTTGGGGCTAGAGCAAGTGAGGTGAGATCAGAGGACCCACCAAAGATAGTCTGAATTGAATGATTCAGATAAGGTTAAACCCAAGTCAAAATCTGTTAAAGAAGGGATAAGAGCAAAATAATGGAGCAACATGCTGGAAAAATCAAGTCCTAGTGGTCAATACATAGATCCAAGGGGTTAACATTAAGAGAGAGAATCCACATGAAAACAGGTCAGAAACAAAACACATATGAATTTAGAGATACTGGAAAGGTTGGTAGTGGTTCTGAAAATTGGCTCATTAAGCATATGGATCTAGTCTCTACTGATTTCAAGAGTTTCTTTTCACACCTGCGTGGTAACTTTAATATTGCGGGGTTCATACAGTTTTGAAATGTCCTCATCCTTCATCATCATGTCCAAAGAAATAGTGGTCTCAGGCCACCCCCAAATTTTATTAGCACACTTACCATGTTCTCTCCATATAATCAATTATTTTGGCAAAGTTAATAATCTAACCACATATTTTTTTAAAGAGCCATGCTTCTATATTACATTCAAATGATGTTTATGATAGCAGTGCTTTTTGAATTTTGATGCGAAGCTTCATCAAATATGTAGCAAAGTTACCTTACTGAATATATAACACAAAATTACCTTTTAGAAAATCTGTGACTGTAAATGGTATTTTGTCCTAACATATTTCTTTCTTAATTTCATATAGTCTGTCTATGGTTTACAAAATGATATTAGAAGTCACAGTCCTACCCACACACCTACACCGGAAACTAAACCTCCAACAGAAGATGAGTTACAACAACAGGTGGGTCAATCTATAAAATTACCTGTCGATGGTTTACAGAGCAGCAGCTCTGAAAACCAGATGGTGAATGTTAGTAGTCGGTATTTGAAAAGACCACTTCTATTGTCTGTTTCATGTAGGAAATTTGCTATTAAAAGGTAATGCAATTATCTAATTTTAAGATATGTAGTCAGAACTCTTCCGTATTCAATTCCCCAATTCCTTTTTTCCCTAACCAATTTTTAAAAGTCAAATACACTGATTCATAGATGCCTCCATTATCAAGAGTTACTTTGTACTCCAAAACCCTTAAAGGATGAGAAGATATGAAGTTGGGGACATTGAGTCATGTGTTTTGCAGATCCAATCATGTGGCATGATCTTCACAAAGGAGTGCTTATTCTTGTTGCTACAGTACCGAACTCTATATCTATAAGCCTTTTGAAGTTCTCCCTTATCAACATTGGTATACAGTCATAGTGTATGTCACTTCTTCTTTTACCAGCTGATCAATACTTTTGTCTCCAAGCAACATTGCAAAGCAAACACCAGTGTCTCATAATCAAATGATAATTAATCACTTGGTTAGTTCAGTCATGAGGCTTTTTCTCCTTTTGATTCTTTTTCCTTATATTGTATTGCAATATGACTTATCAATAGTGTAATACATCTTTTTTTAGTATACTTATAATCAACATAAGGGAAAAATAATTTAGAGGGTTTTAAATTAAAGTTTACTATGTATAATTATGTCCGTGTGTTTGTCTTGAAATGTTGATAAAACCATTCTTAAAATACATATCACTGGTGCTTTGTTAGGATAGTATTAGGAAAAAAGATTTATTTTGAAATTGTAGGAACAACAAATGCATTTATTTTCTGACTTTAATATTTAGGGGGTAAATGTGATTCTGATTTGGTTATTCACCAGAAATATATGTTTAAAATCCCTTTAACAATTTTAAAATAAAGTTACATTTTGTTAAAGCAGACAGAGTGTACAAATTCATTGCTATTCTAAAGTGATATTGGATATGTTTACATTCAAACAGATTTTAATTTTTAACTCTTTCTGAGCCCTTTCATTCGATTGTCTTTACAGACTTTGAACTTTTACTTACTTAGAACGTATTCTTGTTTGGAATTGCTCGGTCTATCAGAAATCAGAGTTGAAAATTGTAAGCAAGTTACTACTTACATAGTTACTTCTTTAACTCTCTTTTCAGATAAAATATTGGCAAATACAGTTAGATAGACATCGGTTAAAAATGTCAAAAGTTGCTGATAGGTAAGTATTTCCAGATGTCCAGATAAATTTTTAAATTTCTTACAATAATTAGATGTGTTAAAAATGGTAAGGGAATTATTATTGGGAGGGGAGCTGAGAAAAATAATTGGAACCCTGTCAGAAATGTTATTTATTTTTTCCTTTTTACACGTAGAAACTTTCAAAGAACTCTTGTTGTAGTTTAAATGACAGAGTGATCATTTTTGTCTTAACTCTCTAGAGGTCCAATCCTTGTGCAACCAGAATCAAATATAGAAAGATAATTTAAAGAATTGAATCTTTTCACTCCTGCTGAGAGAAATGACACTTTCAACGTATGAAGTTACCTTTTGGCAACTCAGAGCCTTTCTATAAATTCATAATAACATTCACACTACTGAGTTATTGCATGACTTCAGAATTTGAATTAAACTCAAATTTTAGGTATTTTCCATTTCTTCATTTCTTCAAATCTGTTCTTAATGGCATTTGTGTTCTTTACTTTGAGGCGTTGTCAAATCCTACCTCTTCAACTTCTTTCCTCTCCTCTCTCTCTTTGATTTACTTTTTTTTTTTAAACACTTCTTTTTTTTTTTTTTTTTTGAGGGCAGTGTCACTGGCCCTCATATGTGGGACCCGAACCGGGGCCTCTGGCCTCCCAAGCCAGCGCTTAACCACCGCGCCACTCAGCCGGCCCTCTTTGATTTACTTTTAAATACAGATTTAAAAAATGTTTTTTGCCATTGATTCCGTTTTTATCTAAATACTTTTGACAAAAATTCCTTTTTAACTTCTTTCCCAAATTGGCTAAAATTGGTTCAACTGTGGGTGGACTGGTTGACCAATGATTGGAACTGACCCCTAGGACTTCACACGCTGACTTCTTTCCTTTTGCTTCATTTCGATGGAGGGATATTGACTCATATGGCTTAGGCTTGTGGAGAGATGGAATCTTTAGTCATATTTGTCTTTGAAGAAGCACAATACATTATTGAAATGTGGAAACTGCCATTGGATTTCATTCCATAAGCAAGCAAGGATTCCTTGGCCAAATATTTTTATACTGTTTCCCTTACTTTGGGCTGGATATAACCTCAACCAGAAAACTAAGGAAAATGGCAATGTTTCTTCTCTCTAGTCTGCTAAGTTACACGGAACAGTATATAGAATATGACCCGTTTCTTGTGCCACCTGACCCTTCTAACCCATGGCTATCTGATGATACTACTTTCTGGGAACTTGAAGCAAGGTAAGTGGCATTTTCTCTTCCCTCTAAATGTCTCACTTATTTCAGGGTCAGGGTGAAATAGGAAGAATACTACAGCTGATTAATAATAAAGGTGATTTTACTGTGTCTGATATAAAGTTCATATTCAAAGCAATGGTTTTTGAACCTTAGATATTTGTATTTGTATTAATGCATTTCCTGAAGGACTGGCACAAAATTACAGGTGTAAGGATTTTAAGATAGACTAGTCAGAGTTGGGATCTTCAGTTCTTTCAATTTAGCTCATTGTTTTTAGCTTCCTTAAAAATCCACATAGTCACAACAGCCCATGTATTCAAGTAAAACGAACGCTAAATGCATACTTTCTTAAGCCCAATACAAGTATGCCATTATACATTCAATTTTAAAACAAAATGGCGTGACCTTAAACACTCTAGGAAATCTGACAAGAAGGTGACTTTTTAAGAAAACCGAAGTGCAATATAGGACTGCCTGGCTTCTTTCATGGGGTAGAAAACTGTATCATCAGTCTTGACAGAGTCAAAAATAGATTATTACATATCACTTTACAGAGTGATATTTAGTAGTCTGTGGCACTGCTCTAAACTGGATTCATGGACCTTCTCTTTGTTTTGCATCCACCTAGTGGTTCTGAAATGCTTGACAAGTGCACAACTCTTTATCCGTGACTTCTAGATTGTATAGATGAAGAAGCTGGAACCCCAAAATAGTGTTACTCTGCCAGGATTAGGTCACACATTTCATTGGCAACCGAGTTATAAATTAGGATTTAAGCCTTCTGGTTCCCAATGCATTTTCTTTCAGTACAACCACGACAATGAGACTGCATTGTGCAATGGCTAAAAAGTTGGGCTCTGGGGTCAGAATGTCTGCTTTATTACCTCTTATTACCTGTCTGACATTGGCAAATTATAACCCTCTTTCATGCCTTGATTTCTTCATCTATAAAATGGGAATTACAATAGTACCTGTGTCAGAAAATTGTTAAAAAAAACTAAAGGAGTCCATCTAGAACACCTTCACACCTAATGCTCAATAAACATTCATCTATGTTATTGATGACTGACACCTCACTATAATTTCATGCAAAGTCATCAATCAGATTTTTTTCTTGAACGTTAAAGATAGGGTCTTAAAGCTATACATGATTCTTAGGGGAAATGTAACAGCAGAAAATAGGGCTTGTAATGAAAGAAATGTATTTGGTTGTGTTTTATCTCCTATAGCAAAGAACCAGGCCAGCAGAGGGTAAAACGATGGGGTTTTGGCATGGATGAAGCACTGAAAGACCCAGTTGGGAGAGAACAGTTTCTTAAATTTCTAGAGTCAGAATTCAGCTCAGAAAACTTAAGGTAAGACATGTTCTATAGATCTTATGCTATGAACTGCAGGTATCTACCTGTGATGTGTCTGGTTATTTAGGACTTAATAGACTTATTACTCCCCGACCAACATCACGATGGCAGTATGAACCCACTGAATTTCTGCCACTTGATGGAGGACTAAAAGGCAAAACCAGTCCAACATTATCAATTCCTTATAATGGTTTATTTTTGCACTGTCTCCTGTTGTATTTATTATATATATTTGTTTCATTTGAAATGGACTCCATAAAGAAGTGTGGCACCAAACTAATGTTTGGCAAAGTGGAAAATGGCCAATAATATCTTTGCAGTTAAATTGAAATATCACCTATTTTTCTATATTGGTCTTCTTTGCATATAGCTTCTCAAGTCAGATCTAGAAAAAGAGATTGCGGGCCTGTATCAAGTAACTTGAGACAAAACTGTGGGGGCAGCTAATTTACTTTGCACATTAAAATACAGCCTCAGGGCATCTGAGAGCAACACTACACTAAGCTGTCAATGAGCCAGAGGCAGGCACTCACCCATCTGCTGTAAACATCATCTTTACGTATATTTGAAATTTTTCTAACTTGAGAGACACCTGGAAATTAAATTTTTTAATGTGAGACACTGAAATATATTTTTTAATGGCTCTGTTTAAGATCCCTGAAGTGAGTGATAACTTTCCACTACATGAAACTAGTTTTCCCTGAGCTGTTTCATTCATTATTCTTTGAACCATGATACCCTCATTTGCTTACCCATGACATATGCGGTCCTGTGAAATTCATTTACTGAAAGGTCTCACTATTCATTTATTTTCATTGGAGCTAAGCCATGCCAGGCATTGTCACATTCTTTGCAGGGGATTTAGCAGGTACTAATAACAAAACATTCGGAAATATGTAGACCTTTGACAGATGTTCCATGAATTAAACATGAAGACCACAGACAAAACCTGGAGGAATTGAATCACATACGTGTGCCTGCCATGGATTGTTGGGATGCAGCTTCCAGTTTTCTCTCAAGTTTATGAGAACCCTTCTCAAGTTTATGGGATCAACACTTGCTAAGGACTTTTATTGGGCCTATTAAGTAACATTTTATATATTAAGGTCACATCATCAATTGAGTACAAGAAAGTATAAAAGTATAGCAGCAGTAAAGGATATTTTTAACATTTTAACGGATGGGAGAAGTGGAATTTCCTCGAATTCTCTTTAAGTTTTGAAAAAAAAAATGCTGACATTATGGGTATCATGATGAAGAAATAAACAAGTAATGAGCCTCACCAGTATCACCTAAATAAATAAAGAATGGTCCTTGATCTCATTAAAATTACAGCCTACAGGTGGATACAGAGAAGAAAACAGATCGCAGCCCAAAGTGATGGGGGTTTAGATTGGAGATGGACAGAGGGATAGCTAACCCAGAGTTGGGGATCAGCAAAGGCACCCTCGGGGAAATGGCTTCCAGGCTGTGATCTGGATGACAAGGAGGTAACCAGGCAAAAAAAGAAGAAGGAAGAAGCTTTGGGGCAATGGGAATAACATATGAAAACTTCGTTTCATGAATTAATTGAATCACTGCTGATTCCTTAGTTCAAGCTTTAACTATTTCTTATCTCAATAATTCTGTGCCACACTAGGTTCCCTGCTAAGTAATTACATGTAAAAATATTATATATTTTGTATCTGTATGTGTATATGTGTGTGTGTGTGTGTGTGTGTCTATCATATGGCTATTATGTTTCCCTACTAAATATAGATAGATAGATAGATAGATAGATAGATAGATAGATAGATCATGATAGATAAATAGAGACAAAATTTTTGAACACCTACTATATGCCATAATATACTTTATACCCACTACTTTTATAAGTATTTCTGTGATACTATCACACATATAATCATCACAACAAAAATGAAATGTAAGTATTCTCACCCCATTGTACACATGAACAAAATGTGTTTGGGGGAGGTTGGCTTAAACACGTTGTCCAAGTCAGATTGCTAATAATTGCATCCCAGCCTTTCCATAAACCAATACGAAGCTACTGTCCACTGATCCACAAATCTAGGCCCCACTGTTTGTGCCTCAGTATCTGGTGTCACAACCTGAGGGAGACAAAATGGTTCGTTGGCTGACAGGGCTAACTTCACTTAGATCAGTCTCAATGCATCTTATCTAAGCCACATACTGCTGAGCACCTGCTATTTATGGAAGTGTGTCACTCAAAGAGCATTTTCCTCAAGTATTAGCATGTACAAAAGCCCAGAAATATACTTCTTATTGATAGCTATTTATTCCCCAGGCACAACCTATGCTCTCCTTTGGGCTCCGTTTTGCTCCTTGCTTATTCAGCGGAAGCACATAGCATAGAGTAAATACTAAGTAACTGTGGTAACATGAATTTTATTTTGAGCTCCTGAAGTATGTCAGGCACTTCCCAAGTGCCCTTTACATAATTTATCCTATGTAACCACATGGAAACCCACTGAGATGGGCATTATTGTCCCATTTTACTGATGAAGACATCGAGGTTCAAAGACATCAAGATGCTTACTCATATTCCAGCTACTTTCTAACCTGGGGAGTGGCCCTTACCATTCTACTAAGTCATTCCAATGATTACCACAGTAATGGGAGAATAAAAGAGGCAATGATACTCTTAGGGAGGCATTCGAGGGAGTGGATATGAGCACATCACCTGCTGCAAATTATCCGGGGGCAAACCCAGCTGTGTCACTCATGCTGGGCAACCTTAAATAAGTGAACTTATCTTCATATCCTCAGTGTCCTCTTCTCCAAAGTGGGGGAAATAGTAGCACATCCTCTAGAGAGCTGTAGGGACTGCGTGAGTTCACATAGCTAAGTCACATAGACTAGCGTCTGCCCCTACACATCAGTGTAGATGTTGTCATGATTACCTCTTTAATCCTTTGATATTTTACCTGTATGTCCAAGTCCATTTGAAATGTCACTGCGTCTACAACAGTTTCCTAGAACTCCCTTGTCCAACCATGCACTCTCCCAGCAGGAGGGCTCCTGCCCACCTGGCCTCCCCAGACTGTCCAATTCGTGCTGTTCCTTGAGAGCCTCTCATGTGCTTCCCAGTACTGAGGCCACCTGAACAGTTACCTTTTTCTCTACTAGTTCCCTGAGGACAGATACTTTCTTTCTCTTGATGTGTTCAAAGTGTGCTGGAAAGAGCTTGAAAGAGCCTTAGTTATAACCCTTATGCTCCCACCAATTGCCTATTCCTGTTAGGTTGCAGTGCTGAGATCTGTATTTTAGGAGGAAATGGTCATGAGCCTTGCCTTCTGAAAACAAAAGTGGGGGTTTCACGTTTAAGGCATTGTCTAACCTGGAGTATCCACTGTTCCCTACATCTATAGGAAAACAATACCTAGACACTGGAAAGTCACTAGAATGAGTAGTATTTGATATTCTAATTCTAGCTCAGCGGCTTCTTTCTGACCTTTCACTAATGCCCAAGTTAAAACTTAACAGTTATGAAGGTCCTGCTAATGACCTTGAACCTCTCCTAAGACTACAGGCTGGAGTGGCCCCCGTCCCTCGGTCCCCCTCCATCTCATGATCACACCTCCACGAGAGCAATGACAGTCCCTGTTCAGGTAACACAGACCTAACAGCTCATCTTTCAAGTATATTTCATGTGAATAAGTGATGATCTACATATTCATCTGTTTAACTATATTTCTAGATCTAATGACAAAGATATAGAGAAAATTGAAAGAAATAAACCCTTGAATACAACGCAACCCCTTATTTTTAGACATTTCTATCTGCTCTTATCAACCAAAACCTATTTCTTTTCTTGTGCAATATATATTCTATAAAGAAATCTATAAAATATATTTCTATATTTAGAAGTAAGTCAATATGTGTTTATTTTTTCCAGAGTTCCCGAAGTGCCATGAAACCTCTGAAATTTAAGGTTTTCAAAGAATTGTATGTGAAACCTTACTGCTTCTGTCATTCCATGGCTCTGAATTAAATAGCCTAAAATTAGTTACTTGCCCTGATTTCTCGAGGCAGGGCCTGTTTGCATCCTTGTCCAGACCTCTTTTAACTCCAGTAAAGCTTCACTTTAATTCCCTTGCCAGATAGAGCAGAAAATTGACTTCGTACTAACCCTCATTGCTCAAATGGACAAAAGATCAAAAGAATACAGTATAATGCACTGCGTTATCCCCCAATAATCTGCTGTGTGCCATCCACCCTTTATACTCTGCAAACTTCCCTACCTCCCTAATAAATGAATCTTTCTTACTGCCACTTTGCTTCAGTACAATTAAGGTTGCATAGAATCAGGGCTCTGGCAGATCTGCTTTTAATAGCGAACACTTAAAAGAGATTGTTTTCAATATTTCCTTCTGAAAAATGTTCAACCTTTGAATACAACTAATGAAAAACTCAGAAAAGGCCTGATATAGGAAGCCTTCAGAGAAAGTCAGTTGGTTGTTATACATCATTATGAATTATAAGATCACTCAATATTGTAAGAATTTTCAGACTGAGAGGTTGGAGTTAATGCTGGTGTCACATTTTGCACAGGTTCTGGCTAGCAGTGGAGGACCTGAAGAAAAGGCCTATTAGAGAGGTCCCCTCCCGCGTACAGGAGATATGGCAAGAATTTCTGGCTCCAGGAGCCCCCAGTGCCATTAACTTGGATTCTAAGAGCTATGACAAAACCACCCAGAATGTGAAGGAGCCCGGACGATACACATTCGAAGATGCTCAGGTTCGTACAGGGGTGAGACTCACATTATGACACACATGTGCTCCTGAGAACTTGACAGTTGAGATATTCTCATTTGATTTTCATTTTAATTAACCGCTCTGTCTAATACCGGGGATGCCAAAAAATATAGATACACATGACTTGTATTCATCTTTTGTTATTGGTATATATCGAGTATTATAATTTTAATACAGTTTTTTTCTCTCTAAAAATACATATACGTTTTTTGGCACCCTCTTTAGAAGAGAACAGAGACACTTTAGAGTGAACTGTTTTTAAATCCTAGGAATGTTTTGTAAATTTGTGTGTTTTTATGTGAAAATTTGTTGAAGGGTAATACTTGAAATATTTGAAAACTTTTACTTCATTTTCTACTCTGTCACCCAATGTGAGAATGAGCATTTATCTAATGATGGCCTCGCCTCAGTGACACATACTTGAAATCTTTAAAGTGTCTTCCAATATGGAGATTTTAAGATTCTGACATTATTAAATTTTTCAATATTATGAATAGTCAGAACTAAACTAAATTAGCTTAAAGTTATGTCAACTCAAACCAGTTTGCTCTGATGATACAATTAAATACTAGATTCAAGCCCTTGTTAATTTTCCAAGAAAATATTTTAGTCTACGAAAAGAAAAAAATAGGAAATTGATATTAAGATATTAACTTTCTAAGACAAATTTTCAATGTTTTTTCTCAAGCTGGATGTAATTGCCTTGTTAGGAACAATTTGAATCTTCACTTTCTCTAAAAAAATGTTATTATGCTCAAGAAGAAAAATAAACTTGTAGTGAGAGGATATTATTTCCTAATGATGTGTTAGAATTGGCTTTTAAATCAGAACATGCATACTTCATAATTTCTTAAGCAATTTTTAGAAAAGAATATTAGCTCTCCAAAGTAGCTTGTATTTTAAACAACAGTGTTATTAAAATAAAATGTAGATGATAAAGAATGAGATACACAAATACTTCCTTATTTTTAGTTCCCATAGAAAACACATTTCTCCTTGGCTTTGGTTTAAGGAAACAGGCCACTGTGTAGAAAACCACCACACGTTGAAACAGCTAACCAAACGCCCATTCTCCTTGGCTCTGCCATGGTCTCTTATATGGAAATAATTATATTCTACAGAGATACATGAGAGAGAGCAGAACAAAAATTCTGGCCATATTGCTTACTTCTCTGTTTTTTTATCTTTCTTTCATGTCAAGATAAAATTTCAAACATTTTTCTAGAGCCAACAATGTGTAAAATGTTTGGAATGACCTTCCTGAACCCAGGCTTCTCTTTCAATTAAGCTCAGATGTTTAACTCCAGTTTTTTGGTGTTTTTTATGTTTTATTTTTTTTAACTTTACCTTCAAAAATATTACGGAGGGCCAGCCGAGTGGCGCAGTGGTTAAGAGCTGGCTTGGGATGACAGAGGCTCCAGTTTGGATCCCACGTATGAGGGCCAGTGACACTGCCCTCTTAAAAAAAAAATATTATGGAAATTCCTTGCCATGGCTTGAGAAGAGACACAGTGTATGGTTAAGAAAGCAGGTTCTGGAACTAAGTGGCCTGGATTCTAGTCTGAGCTCTGCTCTGTGGCCTCTTGCAAGTACTTCACTTCTCCGTGCCTCAGTTTCCTCATATTTAAAATGGATATGAGAATAGTTGCCTACCTTGTGGAGGTTTTGTGAGAAATTTATTAATATAGGTACACACTTAGAAGTGTGCCTGGCATATACTCAAGCATGGTTCAGCACTTACTATATGCACATCTCCATACACTTCTATACCCTGAGCTTCTTTTACTCTACACAGCAACCCTCCATTATACATTAGAAAATTAAGGCTCACCGAGATGAATCGATTGCTGTCAATTTGCACTTTGTAACTGATAGATCTTGAGCAAACTAGCATGTGAATCCCAGAGTACTTAACTCCAAAACAAGAAATCGCTCTGCTTTTCTACCAACAAACTCTGTCTGATCAATTCCAAATGTACCATACTATTGGAGACGAACCTTGGGCTAGGTATTGAGGCTTAATCTTGAACATTTTGAAGTGGATTCAGAATAACTCCAAATTATTGCTGGTGTGAACCCGAGTCATTTCGAAAAATATATATTTTCTCTAAGTACGTAAAGATGGGGACATCCAGATACTCTCAAATAGTTCACAACTCTACTGCTATCTCACTAGACTGGAAAGACCAAGGAGCATTTTACACTCCTTTGAGCTGGAACAGGCCCAAGCAGAAGCTCCCTAAATTGGGCTAACAATACTGAAGTAGATAAATACAATTTTTCTTGACTTCTTTGTCTACCAATATTTATTATCAAAATAGAACATTGCATTTTCTATTTCTAAGGATTAAATTGTTATTTACCTAATTTGTCACCAAATGAGTAAAAACAAAACACACACACACACACACACACAAATTGGCAGATAAAGCCAATATATATCACAAAATTTATTTTTGGACTTGTGCCCTGGCCCAAAGTGGACGTGGATGACCATTTTCCATATAATTTGCACCACAGAAAGATGATTCTTATGGGCAGTCTGCACCCTCCAAGGACATGTGACACCAAAGGTATCTAGGATAGTTATTCAATCACATCATTCACTTTTGGCCTGAAGTAATTTTAAGAGATAGCAGATTCATTTATATTCTCAAATAATATGGAAATCAACAACTTGATTTGAAATCACTTTATGACCTTCTGTTAATGAAATTCCATTTTTTAAACGATATTATTTACATTCTTTGTAGCTCCTAAACCAGTTTAAACCTTGATTCATGAATAAACCAATAACGTTGAGGATTGAAATGTTCTGTACACACAAGGTATTCTCATCAACATCATATTATTATTTCTAGCTTCTTCCAGATTTGTTTTTGAACAGTGTGTTGTCTTCATAACAGAGTATCTGATTTTTTTTTTCTGAGAAATAATAAAGAAACGCCTCAACCATTATTTCTTTGTAGGAGCACATTTACAAATTGATGAAAAGTGATTCATACCCACGTTTTATAAGATCCAGTGCCTATCAGGAGCTTCTACAGGCAAAGAAAAAGGTATCGGTTCTTTATGACCTTTGACCTTGTTCTCGTACTTATTTGGAATAGTTACCTCCCCAGGGCCCAGGGTATTGGACAAATGGTAAGTGAACGCACTCCAAGACCCTCCCCCAAACCTTTACATTTTATAAGAGCCATTTTAGTTGTTTTTGTTTCTGTTTGTCAATTGCTTATTTCTTTTTGGTTTGTCTGTGTCTGTAGATGCTCATGTTTTACAAAGCTTTTTAGAAGCTCTTTTCATGTTTCATGCTAGTCTTCCATATGCCTCATTTAAGGAAATCAAAAATTACAATAAAAAAAGGAAAAGAATAATGTCATTAAGTAAAATACTTAAAGAAGGTTTTTTTTGTCCAGTAAACTAGAATGTATGTTTTGGGTCACATATGCCACAACTGAAAAGACTCATTTTTTTTCAAAGAGAGTTGTCAAAGTGTAGTAATGTTTTTTTGTAAATATTTTTTCACTTAGTGTATACCCTGAATCACTTGGTATCACCACAATGAATTTTACACATCTAAGGTGGTAGCCAAGCACATTTTAGCAGAGTTGCAGTAGACCTCATTATTCAATTAATGTTTATAATCAAAGTCTTGCTGTCAATAGCACTTATGTTATCAATATAACAAATGGTACGGAAAATCTGGATATAAACATCAACATTACTCATTATTTCTTGATGTTATGAGCATGTGTAACTCCTTGAAATTCTGAGTTGAAATTGTAATTTTGTATAATTCGTGATCATCATTTAGGCTAGTGGGATTTTTCAAAGTCCATCCTTTACAACTGGAAATAGATACTCTTTAGCCGCAGTGTCCAATACTGTAGCCATTAACAAGGGATTATTTAAATTTAAAGTAATTAAGATTACATAAAATTCTAGTGAAATGCTAAGTTCTCAGCGGTCACATCCAAAGGTTTCTGAAATACTAGACAGCATAGGATGAAATTTCCATTCTTTCAGAAAGTTCTATTGTAGAGCAATGTTTTACAAAATTAATACGGTTATCAACAGAAATCCAGTCCTGATAGAAAGTTATGAGAAAATTCTGAAGATAGGTTACTAGATCTTCAAATATTTAGACTTTGAAAATGTCATTGTAAAACCTTCACAGATCCACTGCGTTTTCGTGTTGTTTTATTTTTGCTTGAAACCATGCCATTTTGTTTGCACAAGAAGCATTTTGGTGCTAACAGTAAAATCACTACTAAACTGAGAGCCCATGTCCTGGCGCAGGAGGCCTCTCTTGGCGGTTCTCCGAGCCCAGTCTCTGTGATTTAGGGCATGATCTAGTGTTGCATCATTTCATCAGCCTGTCTTTTTCTGCTCTGTTTTCCTTGCTTTCTTTCTTTTTTTCTCTTTTATGTTCCATGTTTCCCTCTGCCCCACCCCACCCTACACATGTAAGTCGGGACACTCAATGGATCGCAGAACATCTTTTGAGAAATTTGCACAGAATGTGGTAAGTTCTGTTTTTTGAGGCATTACAAATTGTTAAATTCAATTGAGAGATTTTCCCAATTTCAAACCCCATCGCCTACCTTGAATCCTTTGGTGTAGCAGCAAAGGTATTGCCTTTATTTAAATTCAGAACTTCATTCCTACTATCTTTCTGTCTCAGCCCTTTCTAGAGTGGATAAAAATATCATCCATAAAAAACTACATGTATTGAACTAAGGTTTGAAAAGAAGTGTATATTATGATACATAAAATGAAATAATTATATTTTTATATTTATTTTTATTCAATGTATCCCTTTCTTTATTAAAGATAGTTCATGTGTTTCTATGCTCTTTCTTGTAGTTCTTCCTAAGGCATAAAAGATTAAGAACAATGAGGGTCCGTGCTTTCTCCTTCTGCAAGGAGAAAATGACCTAGTAAGCAGGTCAGAGCTAAAGACTTGATATGATGGTGGTGGGTGACAAACTATGCCCCACCAAAAACCCACTACCATACCTCTCTTATTCTTTACTTTTCAGGAAGCTGTTAAAAATTGTTGCATAAATCATTCGGGAAACCAGTCTTTTTTCTAGCACTGTTTTCTTGGTATCTTGCCATGTGTTTTGATGATATGTTTGTTTGTGGGATTCTTTCTGTTTAAATTTTCTTTGAATTGTGCCAGTGCCTTTGGAACTTTCTGACATTGTGTAAGCTCCAACTAAAGCCTTCACACATTTATTTTTATAGGGCAGAAACATCCCTATTTTCCCATGCCATAAAAACTGTACACCAACACTGAGGGGCAGCACTAACCTGTTATGAAAAGAGGTAGAACAATCTTGGTTTATACTCAAGTTTGTCTGCATTGTCTGTTGAGTTGTGTGGTTAACTCCATGCTGCTGCTGCTGCTGTGTGTGGGTGTGTGTATGTGTGTGTACGCACTTGCGTACACACTGTGGCTTTTGCTGTGATGGCTAGTTAAGTGGAGTTGTGTGTGTTGAAATGTAAGCAAATTGAATTCAACAAAGATATGGCTTTTGTTTTCAGTTTCCGTTAAAGATCTTTGTGGTGGGGAATGTTAATTAGTTCTGTTTATGAATTGTCAGTTGTGACTGTGCACAGAGTATTTGAAAGACTTTGAAAAGAAGTGTATACTTTGAACATTCAATGTGATTGCACAAATTGAAGGGCTGGAAAATTAAAGACTCCAGGAATTAACTACACTATAAACTTCATGGAATTTTGGCTGGATCTGTGGGAATCTCTGAACTTTAATATAAAATTTTCCTGATAATGCTTGTAAGTCACCATGAGAAGATATAGGCAATGTAAAAGAAATGCCTCAACATTTCAATGGAGAAAGTGGCACAGTACTCTGTGTATTGTTTAGTTGCTTCAAATTCATCCTTTTCTAATATAATGCTGACAGCATATTGTTCTTGAGATGGGAATGGAAGTTTCTGTGATAGAATTAAAAATAAACGCAACGTAAGGAAGAAGGAAAAGGGAAGCAAAATGGTTGTCTTTCCTCCAACACCATCCCCAATTCTGATGAATTTCCCCAACTCTTAAAAGAACATCATATTTGTATACTTGTTTTTTTTTTTTTTTAGATTCCACATATAAGTGAAATCATATGGTATTTGTCTTTCTCTGTTTGACTTATTTCACTTAGCATAACCTCTAGGTCCACCCATGTTGTCACGAATGGCAAGATTTCTTTTTTTTTTTATTGCTGAATTATATATATATCACACATCTATTCATCTATCAAATGGGCACCTAGGTTGTTTTGATATTTTGGTTGTTGTAAATAATGCTACAGTAAACATAGGAGTGCGTATGTCTTTTCAAATTAGTGTTTTCATTTTTAAAGGAGTGGAGGACAGTAGGTGGGAAAGGTGAAGGGGACTAAGAGGTACAAACTTTTAGTTATGAAATAAGTAAGGCACTGGGATGTAATGGACAGCACAGAAGATAGAGTCAATAATACAATAATCATTTTGTACCATGACAGGTGGTTATTGTGGTGATCACATTGTAAGGTGTATAAATGTAGACTCACTATGTTATACACCTGAAACTAATATACTATCATATGTCAACTCCACTTTAATTTTCTAAAATAGCACCACATTGTCACACATTGCAAACTTTAAGAAAGGATTAATAGGAAATAAGGGGAAGACAGGCTTACTCATCTACACTCTCAATCAAAATGTATACATCATTTGCCAACTATATTCCTGATATTGTGCTATGTCTTAGGGACATGTAGAAGATATAGACCTTAATTGCTAAAGTACTTAATGGTATAATCAAAATGTTCTGATGTACAGGAGAAAGATAAACGAATTCTACTTGGTGTTAGGGTAGCGAGGGAGAATGGATAATGTGAGAATTCTCAGAGGAAGTTACAATTAACTGGATGAATAAGATTTCACTAGGGCAAGAAAGGCAACCATCCTTTTAAGGAGTGGGGGAAAAGGCTGGAATTGGTCAAGAAAGACAAGTTGAGTAACATTGGTACACACACACATACTGGGGGTGCCAAAAAATATATACACACTTGTATTCATGTATGTCATGAATATATGACTTGTATTCATCTTTTGTTATTGGTATATGTCATTACAATTTTAATACAGTTTTTTTTCTTTCTTAAAATGTGTATACATTATTTTGACAGCCTATATATACACACACAACATTCTAATTTTCAGATAACCTTCAGACACAATTGTTTAGGGTTCATTCTTTTTCATCCAGGAAAATTTAAAGTAATCATTGTTATTGAATATTTTGTTTTGGTGGTACTCTAAATGGAGTAAGGAAATTAGAAAGTCTCTCTGATTTCAATAGATTACAAATGATTATATTTATTTTATTAGTCATGAGAAGTAAATTTCTATCCTGAAAATCATTTATACACAAAAATAAAAATGAATCTATTATATACATCATTAAATCTTATGGTGGTTAGTTTCCATTAAATTTCACTTCAGTTCTCTTTTATTTTCTCTCGGTTCAGTGTTCCTACATGGTATGATTACTTTTAGGATCAGCAATTGTGTTAGGCATACTAAGTACTTACATAATAAATTTTATGGAATATTTTTATAGGATCAGTAAAATAATGTAACACAAGGTAAAAAATTAGTAATTTTATGATAATCAGGTAGTCATAATGTAGGAAAGAGGGAGTTTAAATCAACAATTTATAGGAGTCCCGTGTGCAGGTTGTTCTGGTAAATACAGGGAGACAACAAGATAGATAGTAAGCAAAAAAGAAATGGAACAGGGAAACTATAGGACAACAAGTATGCAGACTATGAAAGGGCCTGGGAAAAGTAAGATGACAATGCTATGAACTTGCAGTCAGTGAGTGGCTGCCATGTAGCAGGCCCTGCATTAAGCACTTTATATTATCTGTTTTAATTGAATCTGACCCTGCAAATCAGGTATCATTATATTCATTATTCTACCCCTTTTGCAGGGGAGAAAACTGAAAGGGCAGAGGTAGTACACAATTTGCCCAGAATTACATAGTTAGGGAGCTGGCACTGGCCAAAACTTTATTTTGCTCCCAAATTCTTTCTCTTCTCACTGATCATTTTGCTCCCTGATATTTTCCCAACTGGTAAAAGATAAATAAATCCTGCCACCTGATGATTTCTTCCTCTGGAGTCTGAGTCCATTTTTCATTAGTGTCTATTTGTAGAAGTTTACGTGTTCCAGAATATTTTTATAACCTGGTTTACAAAAATAACATCACTGTTTTGTTTCACACAAGAGTCAAAAATGTTTTGCTAGGCAGATCTTCCCAATACCACTGGAACGTCTTCTATTGGCTACTGTGACTAATAAACTCTTTGTCACTTTAAAAAATAATTATAATAAACAGCTAACAGTTGCATCACATTTTCCAATGCTCCAAGGACAGTCATTCCTTTTTGTTTGCTGTGTTGTGTTTACATGACAACAATCTGGGGAGGTGGTCCAGTAGGCATCACCACTCTTTCACACATGAGCAGACTGAGGAATGATGAGGGGAGGTCACTTCACCAATATCATGATTGTCTGGTGTTAGAACCAGGGCTGGAAGCAAAACTTTTGGAAGCACAGTTTTCCAACTTTAAATCCATTACTCTATAGATGACTCATTTTCTTTCCATTATGCCCAACACTAGAGGAATGAGAATAATTTACATTTTTGTGTTCTGCCTTCACCTTGGCTTGTTGTCTCAAGAAATCTGATTTCCTATGATTTACTCTTTCATTACTTTATTTTCCTTGCCATCACAAAAGTCTCTTAAGGTGTTTCCAGGGTTGCTGTGTCCTCTCATACCTTTAAATGTTATTAGGTTGATTTCATTCTCTTTTGACAATGTTCATATGCTGTACTGATTGTAAGAGTTTTTACTTCCTCTATCTCCATCATCCAATCTGACACTATTTCTCCAACCATTATTTTTTTTTTTTAAGATTTATTGGGGAATTGGGGGAGGGGAAGAACAGCCTTGGGCAATCAGGGAAGGGGAACAGACAAGTTGCTGTCCTTTTATTCTTCAGTCTAGTTGTGGAAGACATTGCTTCACTGGCCCATGTTGGTATTATCATTGAGCTCTTCCCACCGGCCATTGGACGGCCGCTCACTGCTGCTCACCGGCAGCTCTTGCTGACTGCCGGCCACTCACACTGGCTGCCAGCCACTCACGGTAGCTCACGGCAGCCCACTGCAGCAGGAGCTGCAGCCTACACTGTCGCCGGCAACTCAGCAGCCCAGTTCCAAGTGGAGCTGTTGTTCACCATTTTAGCTATAGAGGCAACCAGATCGAGCTGTTGTTCACCATCTTAGCTCTAGAGGACGCAGCATCACTGGCCCTCATATGGGATCTGAACCGGGGCCCCGCTGCTCAGAGCTGGTATCCCAAGCCAACTCCTAATCAACGCGCCACTCGGCCGGCCCTCCAACCATTACATTTTAACATAGCATCTGTCCACCACACAAACCTTAAGAGAGCACAGATAGGAAATAAGGGGAAAACGGGGTAAGAGCTTTGATCCATCACTCCTTCGATCAAAAGTCATAAATCAAGTGCCAAACAGATTAGTTACTTCCTCTCCTTAGTTTGTGTGAAGTAGAAATTAAATCAACCTGTCTCTGGGTTGAAAAAATAGAAATGAGGATTAGAGAATGTTAATGTCAAGCTCCCAGGAACTCACCTAACTAACCTTTTTTGGAGAAAAAAATTTACCCTATCTCGATAAAGGCAATTATCTACATAACCTTTAAAAGAATCAGCAGAAAAGATATAATGGCCACCTTGGGTATCCCATCCCCTGTCTGGTACACTTATGCTAGTGCATTGGGCTTGTAAGGAGACTGCAACAAATTACCTGGAGAAGTTGTGGAAACTGCAAGAGAATTTTAACAAAAGGACTGAGTCAGCTCTGAAATCCATTGATTTTTTTGAGATCAAGCCTGTATTTAACTCTGTAACTCATTAATCTACATATTGATAAGAATACATGTAAATATGAACCCTATTACTTGTCTGGAGTGTTAAAAGTGAGAAAGATGGAATGCTTAGCTTTTTTAAAATGTTCTTTTTGGTTAAATCTATTTAAATTTATCTAAGCCCATTATGGAGTTGTTGCTGACTAATACACCTTATGCAGATTTTATATAAGCAGCAAAATGTGATTTAAAAAAAAAAGAAAAAAAATGTCCAGGCCTCGAAGCTTGATGTGTTAATGTTTAGAATTGAAACCTAGACCCATAATTTCTTGCCATGTGAATTTTTAGAAACAGATTAAACTGCTGAACTTTGTTTCTCCATCTGTAATCTTTCCAGAAATAGCTCCACTTAGCACTTTGCACAAATATATATATATATATATATATATATATATATATATATATTTTTTTTTTTTTTTAAGAAATAAGATTATACTTTTGAAATATGCTTTATTTACTGAAAGTGCATCATAATATCTTCCAGGTCATTTCATATTTTTCTGTATTACTCTGCTTATTGACTACACAAAATTGCTCTGAATGGATATACCCAAAATGTATTGCCCAGACCTCTGTTGATGGACATTGAGGTTGTTATTTATTTATTTATCTATTTATTTATTTATTGCCATTTAGATCAAAGTGTGATAAACATCTTTAAAGTTAAATATTGACTTTTTTTCTTATATTCATAAACAATCGAATTGCTTGGTTGCATGGAATGCAAAATTATAAAAGAAGAGGCATCTCTCTATTTTCTCTCTCTTATCTTTACCTTTTATTCTAACACAAGAGCATACAGTAGCGTGAAAATTACTTATTGGAGAAGGCAGGAATCAGACCTTGTATCCCGCTTTCCAAAATCACTTATGTTACACATTAGTAACAGGCCTTCCTTACCAATCAGCCAACATGGGCCAGTGAAGCAACATCCTCCACAACTAGACTGAAGAACAAAAAGACAGAAACTTGTGTGTTCCCCTTCCCCGATTCCCCAACGCTGTTCCCCTCCCCCAATTCCCTAATAAAATCTATTAAAAAAAAAAAAAAGAATTGCAGTCACTTTCCCTGTAGCCTTATACCGTTATTTCAAGACTATGGACTATTTCTAGTCCCTGGTCAAATGATTGTTTAAGTTGGTTTTGATTAAATGCAAAATGTAGCATGAATTTTCTCTATATACCCTAACAACCACCAAGATTATACATTGAACCCACCCTCTCCACCCAGCATAACCTATAAATAGTATAGATTCCAGGTTTGGGAAATATCTCCAGACCAGCTCTGGAGCAATGCCAGGAGGAGGGCATTGCAGGGTCAAACCTGTTCTTGGGGATCCTGAGTGCTCATTTGGTCTGGATATTGATTCCCCTCAGAACTGAGCCGTGGCCCTCCTGATTGGGTGCTCAAACCTCTGCTTTTGGGGCTTACAGGCAAGTTAGTGCAGACAAGCTCTGTAGGTAAGGATCCCAGAGCACCTCCAAAGAAACTGTATAAACCTGTCACTGGGTTTTTCCACCATGAACAATACCAATAGAAAACACTGACTAATGATCTAGGATCCACTCATTTTTACTTTTGTTCTTATTGTTTTATGTTCTGTTTTATTAGTTCTCATTCTTTCAACATATATTAAGTTTTGTCTGTATATGCTACTCCTATGTGATGAACAAGACAGCCTGTCCTTACTTTTATCATTTTCTTCCACAAGGAAATAGAGACAAACCTTACAGTATTCCGGAAGGTGATTTTCTAGGCTGATTGATACTAATGAAATTGCATTATAATCCAGCTTCCGTGAAGTTAGTGAGATCTTCGATTTATATAAACATCCCTGCAGTGAAGCAGACTATCCACCTTTGTTTCAAAATGTTCTTTTCCAAGCAGATAAGGAACTGTGTGAGAAGGAAGGTTTGATTTCGTATCTGTGAGTTTACCTTACGGAGGACTTTGTGCACATTCTTTTCTGGTTGAGGGCTCTAGATTTTATCACTGAGATTACAGGTCTATTCGTATAGATAAACTATGTTAGAAAATTCCCAGAGCACCTGAAGGGAATATAATTTATAAACCGGTCATTGGGTTTTCACACCATCGATATTACCAGTAAACACATAAAGTGGGTCTGGTCAAGGATGAACTATTTCCTCCTCTTGTTTCTCTTATGGACCCAAAACTCATCTCATTTATCATTTTGTTGCTGGCATACATGGCTATCCATCTTGTTTTATTGAAACTGAAACTGCTCGTGGTGATAACTTCCCCAAGAAAGCAATTTTAGGTTCCCTGCAGCAGGATATAAATCGATTGGTGTGAAATGGATCAGACTACGTCGCTTATTAGGTTTGGACACTGTCTCTTTATTTCCCCCTAGTAGCATCATTAGTTTTTAAGTGGCCACTCAAGTTCTATGAGCTGTGAATTGCATAGTGGATTTTGGTCAGAGAGCATCCAATACAACCCTAAGGAATGTTCCAAGGTTACTGAGGGTTCCTAAGGAATGTTCCAAGGTTACTGAGAGGACAGTCCCCAGTGGAAAATGTCCCCCTCACTGCTCATATGCCACAGGCAGAAGTTTCAATAGCATTTCCCAAGATACTGTTCTCATATAGCTGAGGCTTTGGGTTTATGCCAGTAGCTGTGCAGCTGGAGAGCATCTTAGGAACTCTGTGTAATAAGTTTATAACCCAATAGTACCCATGGATCTACCCAAGCACTACCAAATTCTTTTGTCTAACAACAACAACAACAAAACCCTGTCAGTTGCTTTATTCCCTGTCTGAGAATACATAGATAACGAGACATAGCCACTACTCTTAGGAAGCTTGCAGTTTATAAGAGGGCAGATATGGACAAAAATAACTAATTTGGGCATGCCATGATGTGCACCCAAGTTGGTTCATTCTCCTCATGAGAGTTATCTGCTTAATGAGTGAGCAGAACTAGCTTCCTACTAGCTTACTCATGGCATTCATTGCAGTAGTTTTTAAAGCAGCACAGAGTAGGCAACAGAAAGAGTTAAGACCTAAGCAAGAGTTTGCCTGCAAAATAGCTGGGCAGCTGGCCCTGAAGGACAGAGAGAACAAACGTAGAACCAGGAAGAGGGACTGAGGATTTGACAAGCTCAGTTGAGTTCCACACAAGGGCTGCCATGGAGGTTTCCAGTTAGAACAGCATAATACAGGAAACGGTTATCAAGAAGATAGCTTTTGCTCTGGATTCACGCAATGAGCCATCTTCATCTATGCAGAAGATGTGGGTGGAGGGCAAGTGAAGAGAATCTGGAGATAGGAGGACATGTTTGCAGGATTAGCAACTACTGCATTCATTCCCATTGGATGATGACAACAAGAACTTGGCACAGTGAAATAGAGGAAGTGAAGGAAGAAAAGGAAGACTTTTAGCACCAATAAGTTTACAAATAGGTTAGAACAGCTTTGAGCCAAGTTTACTGCAAGAATTGACAGTAGAAAAATAAACTTCAAACTGTCTCAGTTAGGAATCAGAAGAATTATATAATATTTCATTCATTTTTTACATTATCACTTTGATTTTATTTGAAGACATGTAAACTCGAAGTATTACTCAAATAGGACCTGCATTTATATTAAGGTACAAAATTGTAGCTGATAAAGCAAGGAGATTTGGAAAGTTTGTGTGTGCTTGTATAGTAGCATTACAATGTTTGACAAGTTTTTGCAGACAGTCAACTCTAACACTCAGCATCAATTTCAATTACCTCATTGAGTTCAATGGAATTGAAGAGAATTACATAGAATTGAATAAAATTCATCAATAGTCTAAGGGCAGTACATTTGCTTATTCCTTTTATAAATTTGTTTTACATAGCTAGGACAAATATGAACGGAACCTAAATTGATAAAGATTGGGCTTATTATGATGTCTAAATTTAATTTCCACTAAAAGTAGATTCATATGTTAACTATTTCTAGGTAAGAGGTCACTTACTGGACAGTCCTATATCATCACCAAAGCCATCTATTTCTTATTTTCCCTTACCCAGTCTAAAGCCATATGATATACCATCATATGTATTCATCAGCATTTCTTTATGAAACATTTTTCAGAAAAGAAAACCATTTTTATGGTGATGAAAACAGTGGGTGTAATTTTTACTTTTCATAATTTATGTGCATACTTAGAGGCAATAACACTAAAATAGGCTATAATACTAAAATAGGCAATTTAAAATAGCTAAACAATAGACATCACAATCTAAATTGCATATGTTTGTAAATGTATATGTATATTATGTTTATATCTACAGATACCCTGCTGTATTTTCTTACGCATTTGGTGGGTACTGTGTGGCAAGCTCAGATTGGGCAAAATCCCATATTCTCTGCGTTATGCATCATGTTTTGATGGCTATTTTTGACATTGTTGTTTCCAATGACAAGGATTGAAGTGTTATAAGAGCAAGCATTGGATCATCTTAAATACAGTAATTATACCTTTAATTTCAGCTAGAAGAGACTATTATTAAAATAGGCTTGTGGCAGTTGTTGGAAATAAAAAAAAAAATTGTAACCTGCACTGATTATTATTTCTAAAGAAGAAAAGTTCAGCTCTTTTTCATTTTTTTATTTTTTGGAGAGGGGTTATCAAGTCATTCTGATTAATTTTGATATTAAATTTTTTTTCCATCCATTTCATCAGCAATAATAAAAAATATATATATTCAATAGACATGGCTGAGTTACAAGGAAAAATAACAAGCACCCATTATCAAGATTGTCCACTTGAAATATACATATTAATATTTTGGAGAACGTATTTATAATAGTAGAAAGAAAAGACTATCAGGAAGTCTTCATCTTTTCTGTTTTAAGAGTTAAGTCTTCAAGGTACTTTGGGGAGATATTGAAATTGGTGGATTTTTTTGGAGCCTCTGAATTGAAAAGGAATTTAGAGGCCTCAGATCCCCAAGGTTCAATCCCCAGCTCATTCCATAAATATCTTCTGTAGACTCAGTGACAAGTGGGCATCCAGCATTTGCTGATTCATAAACTCCAGAGATGCGGTATCCTTAGATGGCAGAGGTGATCCATTCCATTCCATCCTTTAGAAATGTTCTCCTTATTTTCAGCATAATCTGCTTTTCCGAGTATTAATCTTAGTTCTGTCTTTTGGAGCCAAGCAAAGTAATATAAAGATTTCTCTGGATCTAGACAATTGTTAAATTACTTGAAGGTGTGATTATATCAACTCCTCAATTTTTCTTTTTATTTCTTTTACTTAAAATCTCTGGTTTGCTGGTTTTTTATGTGGTTCAACCACTCATGTCCCATATCTCAAAATCACCAGGGACTTGGAAAATGCAGATTCTCTGACCACATCCCAGAGAGACTGAATTAGAATCCCTCTTTCTCTCTCTCTCCCTCTTTCTCTCCCCCTCACTCCCCTTCTCTCTGGTTTGCATTGCTTACAAGCACCTCTGAGCAATAAAGTTTAAGAACCATAATCCAGGTGGAAGCTTTCTACCTGACCTCTCCTTATCCAAGATCAGTGGTTCTCACTTCAGCTACAGCAGTCACTTGGAAGTCTTCTAACAGAATGCTAGACCTCACGCCTCATAAACCCTAATGAAGTTGTTTTCTGGTAAGACCCAAGAATTTTCATTTTTAGCCAATTCTCCAGGGATACTGATATTACTGGTCTTGAGACCACACTTTGAAAACTGCCCTAGACTGATTCTCTCCATTGAGAGATGCCTGATGTCACAGCTGAGAGGCTATTCTTCAGTATATCCACACATTTTTTTGCAGCCACTGGTTGAATTACACGGTTAAGAGTGTTCCCATAGCTATTTATCATAATTGAATTGATACTAATTACATAATTTATTTAACAGTGTATAAGCAGCTGAAATTAGAGTATGAAAAGAAAAAGAGGTTTGTCTGAAAACTAAGCTGGGTACTTAACAAGACTTGATACAGATGCCTTAAAAGTTCCTATCAAATGAAATCTGAATGAGACTTGCACTGGGAAAATGGGTTTCTCGTGTTTTCTCACTTAATGATCTCATATTCTGTCGCTGTCTTAGCTGCTCGTTTCCTGTCTTGGCATCAGTTCTCCAAAAGAATAACTGAGCACAATACTTGAGAAGTGACCCAACCAGCATAGATTGGGAATATCATCTTCCCAATAGGAAAGAAAATCAGAAAGGCAGAGCATATCATATGACTTTTATAATCTAGCCTGAAAATTGAATCAGCGTCTCCACCTCAGGGCCCCATCACAGCAACCATGTCCAAATGTAATCATTTGGGGCTTAAAATTTAAAAATAAATAAATAAATAAATAAACCTAGGATTTTTTTTTTTCTCATGAGCACAGATTACATCTTCCCAATGGTGGCAATGGCTGCTAGATGATTTTTGGATTATTGTTTGTTTATTTTTAGTGTAAGTTTGATTCTTTATCCTTCTTTCCATTAAATGGTATCTTGTGAGTTAGGGCTTTACATAATTCTTGGAGCACCTTTTTGTTACCCAGTCTTTTAGAGGATTACTGCATTTTCATCAGACATGCATTTTACCTTGGAAATCCATCAATTTAATCATTCAAATTATTAACTAAAATGCCTTAAAGAACAGGGAGGAAGGTGGAAGTCCACTACTCCAGGAACTGGCACACCTTAAAAATAGTTGTTTATTCAGTTTATTCAGTATGAACCTCGCCTTTCTCCGTCTTAGCCACAGAGACACCATGAAAGACTGTTACATGCCTTCCTTAGTTCAAGAAAGTTTGTTTAAAGCAACCTCCTTTTCTCAAGTCCAGTAAACCTTTTTTTTTTTTTTAAATGAGTGAATGATCATGTACATGATCAAGATCTAATATAGTTTACATGGGGAATTCTTTACAAACAAATCATCAGAAAAGTGATATGCCATTAGAAAAATGAGCAAAGGCCTTGAACAGTTTTAACAGAAGAAACAGTCAATAAACTATGAGAAAACAAAAAAAATCTATTTTTATTAATAGCCAAGTATAATTGAAAAAAACAACAAAATAACTTTTTTTCTACAAACAGGTTAGTTTTTAAAATGAAACATCTGGTGTTAAAAAGGGGGTAAGAAAATCGGAGATTTAATACACTGTTAATAGGAGTATAAGTTGCTAATCGATTTTCTCCAATAGAACTTCACAGACTGTGTCAAAAGCTTCAAAAATCTCCTCTCACTCTCAATCAGTAATTCAACTTCTAATAATTTAATCCTAAGAAAACCCAGATGTTCACACGCATACAAGAATCTTCATTGTATCCTATAACTGCCAAATATATAACACAATCTGAATATACAACAATTGTGAGTTTATTAAATACATCAAGGTATATCTACCTGATGCAGTGATTAAAAATTAGATTTTAGAGCAGTGGCTTTCATCTTTATTTTTTTGCCACCCACACTGGACATAGTAATGCATATGTACTTGTGTGTGTGTATGTATGTGTGTACACATTGTTACAGTTACCATATAAACTGTACTCGTGTAGGTTTATATATGTGTAGAACTAAAATAACATTTCAAACACAACGTATTACCTTATTATGTGCAATGCATTCTGATATATCCAATCTATTCTATAATATTTAAATTTTTTAATGTTAATAGCTTCTTACTCACTAAAATGATGGATTTGAGTACAACATTAGTTTAGAAGAAATATATGTAATATGGATAATTGATTAAAATATAATCATTTTAATACACATGTTACTCATAATAAGCCATAACATACAGTATAATTTCAAGTTTGTAAAACAATAAAATTTAAAAAAACTTATCTGTGTATAAAAAGCAGAAGGATATATTAGTATTTAAATAACTATTTGAGGTAATATTTATTTCTTCTTTACATTTTTCTATGTTTTCTGTTTTTTGTTTTTTTTTGAGGGCAGTGTCATGGGCCGTCATATGTGGGACCCAAACTGGGGTTGCTGCCTTCCTAAGCCAGCATTTAACCACCACACCACTTGGTCTCATTTTTTTTTTATTAGTTTCAGGTGTACAACACAATGCAATAGTCATACTCTTTACCCCCCAAAGTAACAACCCTCCTCCCCCAGTTTGCCACCCCACTACCCCCCCATATCATACATATTTATTACAATTCTTTTGACTCCCTTCCACAGTATACTCCACATCCCGTGACTATCTATATATTCAGTTACAGTTGGTATACAATATTATACAACATCAGCTTCAGGTGTACAGTGCAGTGATCAAGCCTCTACTCCATCCGTGAAGTGGTCTCCCTAACAAGACATGTGACTATCTGACACACCACAAAATTTTTACAACATTATTATATTCCCCAAGTTCTGTTTCATATCACTGTGGCAATATTGTAGTTGTCTATTTATGCTGTCTAATCCCTTCCCCTTCCCCCTTATCCCCACCTCCCTCCCAGCTAACAACACTCAGTTTTTCTTCTATATCTATGAGTCTGTTTACTTTGATTGTTCATTCAGTTTTTCAGATTCCACATATAAGTGAATCATATGGTACTTGTCTTTCTCCGACTGACTGATTTCACTTATCATAATAGTCTCTTCACAACATTATCAATTACTTTCCCAGAACTGCCCCCATATCCCTGCAGCAACATTGTAGTCACCCACCTACGCTGTCCAAAACCTTCTGCCTCTCCCTCATCCCCACTCCCTCCCAGCCAGCAACCATCAGTTTTTCCTTTATATCTGCTTGATATGACTTCAACCTTCTTAAATTTACTGAGAGTTGTTTTGTGGCCTAACGTGGTCTATCTTGGAAAATGTCCCATGTGTACTTGAAAAGAATGTATATTCTGTTTTTTCAGGGTGAAATGCTCTAAAAATATCAACGAAGTCCAGCTGGTCTAAAGTGTCATTTAAAGCCCCTCTTTCTGTGTTGATTTTCTGTCTAAAGGGTCTGTCCATTGGTGACAATGGGATGTTGATATGCTCTACTATGATAGTGTTACTGTTGATCTCTGTCTTTATGTCTGTCAAAATCTGTTTTATGTAATTAGGAGTTCCTATGTTGGGTGCATAGATGTTTATTAGGGTTATAGTGCCCTTCTTTATCTTTTATTGTAGTCATTTTAAAGTCTATTTTTTCCTAAATAAGTATTGGTACTCCAGCTTTTTTTTTTTTCTCATTTCCATTTGCATGAAATATCTTATTCATCTGTAAACAGCATATACATGTGTCCTATTTTCTTATCCATTCAGCCACTCTCTGTCTTTTGATTGGAGCATTTAGCCCATTCACATTTAAAATGATTATTGATAGGTGCATATGTATTGCCATTTTGTTATTTCTATTCCTGGTCTTCTTGGGTTAGCTTGTTTACCCCTTCCTTTTGTTTAAAAAAGCCCTTTTAACATTTCTTGCAATGCTGGCTTGGTGGTAATGAATTCCTTAAGCTTATTCTTTTCTGAGAAGCTCTTTATTTCTCCTTCAATTTTAAGTGATAGCCATGCTGGGTAGAGCAATCTTGGTTGTAGGCCTTTATTTTGTGTCACTTTGAATATCTCCTGCCATTCCCTTCTGGCCTGCAGTGTTTCTGTAGACAAGTCAGCTGTTAGTCTAACAGGAGTTCCTTTGTATGTAACCTGCTGTCTTTCTCTTGCTGCATTTAGGATTCTGTCTCTGTCTTTAACCTTTGCCATTTTAACTATGATGTGTCTTGGTGTGGACCTGTTTGGGTTCAGCTTGTTTGGAACCCTCTACACTTCCTGGGCATGTATGTTGATTTCCCTCACCAGGGTAGGGAAATTTTCAGTCATTATTTTTTCAAATATATTCTCGACCCCTTGCTTCTTCTCTTCTCCTTCTGGTATTCCTATGAGTCTCTGGTTGTTGTACTTCATCTTGTCCCATAGGGCTCTTAAACTATTTTCATTGTTTTTTATTCTTTGGTCTTTTTGTTATGCCAACTGAGTGAGTTCTGCTATTTTGTCTTCCAAATCGCTGATCCGCTCCTCTGCTTCATCTACTCTACTGGTGATTCCTTCGAGTGTGTTCTTCATTTCAGTTATTGTATTCTTTAGTTCTAACTGGTTGTTTTTTATGATTTCTCTATCCTTCCTTATGTCCTCACTAAGTTTGTTAAACATTCTTATCATCAGTGTTCTAAACTCTGTCTCTGAAAGGTTGGATCCCTCTGTTTCATTTAGTTCCATTTCTAGAGGTTTCTTCTGATCTTCTACTTGTGACATGTTTCTTTGTTTCCCCATTCTGGCTGTCGCTCTGGGATTGCTTTGATGTATTAGATAGATCACCATGAGGGTCCTGGCTGGATCACACAGGCACACAGCTCACAGCCCAACACTCCCAGGCAAACTCCCAGTCTCAGCCTGTCCCAGTCAGCTGCTCACAGATCTGGCCAAGCAGCCCGACAACCAATCACCAGCCTGGGAACTCTGCAAGCGCAGTGCGGAGAGCGGGGACCCGAGGCAGCTTGCGCACTCCCGCACTCCCGGGTCTCAGTGAGCAGCCTGTTGGAGCCGGAGGGCACCCGCCCACCAGGCATTTCTGTGGCAACGCAGCACAAGCTGGGCGGAGGGTGGGGATCCAAGGCCGCATGGGCGTGCGCGAGCGGCGCACACGCACTTCTGTGCCAATTCCACCAGACCAATGAGGTCTCGGACCTTATCCTCCGTGGGAGGGCCCAGGCCCGACAAAATGGTGCCCTCCCTACACCACTCGCATGCAGGCTGCACACCAGGGGAAGAATAATCCCAAAACCTCCAGCCTCTACACCAAAGATGCTCAGTTCAGTCGGTCCCCGCAGGCTACCGGGTCCGGCTCACACAGCCACTCCCTCCACCAGGAACCAGGTAAGTGCTCACCGGTGAGCAAGCCGGGGTGCTGGCCCCGCTGATTCTCCAGCCGCTCTCAGCCTCACCGAGCTGAGGAAAGAGAGTCCTCACTAATTTACTGCCGGCTATCTTAGAACTCCTCTTCCCGGCAAAGGAGCTCTGGGCTGGTGAGCTTGGAGTGCGGCCGGAGGGTCTCTCCCCCAACCAGACAAGCTTCCCACGGCTGGGGCTTCCCTCACGGGGCTCACCCTCTCTCATCTCCGCCCGTCCTACCAGACCCGACATGGCCTCCTCTTTAAGTTCTTTGTTTAGAGGTTCTGTTCATCTAGTGTTCCAGGGTCTTCCAGGGTTGAATATTGTATAATGTGTTTATAATTTTGGTGTGATCCTGGGAGGCAGTTAGCAGAGCATCTGTCTGTTCCGCCATTTTACCGGAAGTCCAGCCTCATTTTTTTTAATGGACGTACTCTACTTTTATTTTGGGAAATTTCTTTTAGATAAAGAAATGAAAGGATTTGGGTTTACTTGTTCTTTCCCAAACCACAAAAGAAGCTAGTAATTAGTGTTTAAATGTAAATGTGTTCATAAACCATCTCTTTTTAGTACATAATAGAATTTTTTCAGTGTTCAACATTAAATACACCAGCCCAAATTTGCTACACAATCCTTCCTCCCTTTCCTTCTTCTTTCCTTCCTTCCTTCCTTCCTTCCTTCCTTCCTTCCTTCCTTCCTTCCTTCCTTCCTTCCTTCCTTCCTTCCTTCCTTCCTTCCTTCTTTCCTTCCTTCCTTCTTTTCTTCCTTCCAAGTCTCAAAAATTTGAGCTGATCTTTAACTTTCTAGGAACTCATACTCTTCACAGTTTTGCTAAAATAATTCCCTGTTCCAGTAAACTCACCTGCAAGTTTACCTAGGAAATTGGTTTCATTTAAAGCAGGGAAGAGCTTTCCAATTACCTGGCTTAGCTTCAGTTACTTCTTAACACCTTTCCAGTTAGTTTTCTTAATAGGGGCAACCAGGGCAAAGTAAGAGTTGAAAAGACCCAGATTCTGTCAGTTAGTTAGTGATTATTTATGGCGTACCAGTGTTCCCATCCCTCACTCTATGTGTGTTTCCTCCAAGTTAAAAGGTATTTATCCCAACACATGTGAATCTTGTTACCTTGGTTTCTAGAAGTTTATTCTTAAAATGTGATTTCCAGCCTAGGAACTCAACTCATGCAAAGAATCAAGTACACATTTGGAGACTTCTTTAATATTAATCTTGTTTAACAGCTTTCGATTGCTTCACCAGCCAGGTGACTTAGAGAATTATGCAAAATGGCAGGTAAATGCAAGGGGCCTGATTCTAAGGGCAAGAGCCCAGAGAGCGGGGGAGGAAGAGGAGCTCAGGGGCCAGTTAGCAGACTTCACCAAGAACATGGGTGACAAACTCATGTTTGAAGAGATGGTGGGATCTGAACAGGTAGATAGCTGCGTGGATAGGTGACCCAAGCTGAGAGAGGAGCAGGTGGACAGGCCTGCCAAAGAACCCTTTTGTGGAGTGACAGTAGGCAGTTTGAAAGCCCAGCCAAGCCAGATTATGAAGGATTTTAAAATCCAGGCAAAGTCACTCGTATTTATAAGTGAAACAAGGGCATTCTTCAACATGAGTAAAGGAACACCATGATAACATCCTTTAGGTCAGCCTCTCATAGACCATACCCTATCTGTAGTCCACAGCATCTCCTTACCACCAAATGGTCCACTCTTTTTTATTACTTTGCTGTGGAGCTGAGCATCTGGCAGACAATTGGATCACATACACCACGGGGAAAGTCAATGTCAAGATTTTCCCTTCCCCATTGCCTTTGGAACCTATGAGGCATTCTAGAATGTACTTCTGAATCTACAGCAACATCTGGGAGAGAGTAGGAAGCAGTGACAGGAAACAAACAAGTAGGAACGGAAAGGGAATACAGGAGTGGAGATTAACGTGTTTTTAAAAAAAATCCAAACAATGCTGACAATTCTTTACTCTTCTCTTCAAGCTCTTCCATGGCTGTCTTCAAAGAATCTATCTCTTGATTTCTCCTTGATCTGTTTAATGTCCTGTAGATGGAAGAGACTGCTGTTTATTTTTACAACGATAATAAAACAAGTGGCTTAGTCACCCAAGTAGCTTCTCTCTTCTTCCCCTATGGATTAGTTGTCTGCACAACTTCCTCTTATTAGTTTAAGACTGAGAAAGATTTTAAAAATCAGGTAAAATGTGTTACTACTGATAGTTAACTTGGAAAAGCTAAGAACAAACACATAAGTTGTTTTGTTTGGGGGGTCTTATTTTTCTCATTATAACAAAATCTCTGTGCAGCATTTAAGATAGGAAAGAGGTAGTTTGGTGGAGGTGAAGTTTTGTTGTGAGACAATAGAAAACCCTCTTTGTTTATGTGATAATTGTACTGCAGCTTAGATAGACACTCTGTGTTCACTTACGTTCCAGCTAAAGTCTGAGGTTTATACTGTCTGGAAACTATGTGTGTCTTCATCTAGCCCACTCACCAGATATAGTAATGCAACATCACATAAGATCTTAAATGTGTGTTTTTTGTTTGTTTGTTTTTTTGTGTTTTTTTTTTTGAGGGCAGTGTCACTGGCCCTCATATGTGGGACCGAACCGGGGCCGCTGGCTTCCCAGGACAGTGCTTAACCTCCGCGCCACTCGGCCGGCCCTGTGTTTTGTTTTGATCTGAGTTTTTGTCTTTGTCTTTCTCTACAGATTTCTGTTTCCAGTATAATCTATTCCTTTTAGAATCTGTCAAGAAAGGGAGTAAATCACATAACAAATACGTTGTCTTTTGATTAAAAATAAGTATCATTCATACAGAATTCAATTGTAAATAGTCTGATAAAAAATTGCTATTGGTAAGCGGTTTTTAGTCCTTTTTGTTTCCATAATTAAGACGTTAGAACTTAGCAATAGAAATTTTACAGATTCTTCAACTTAGAAAAATTATGAAAAGTTGCCAGGAGCTGATTCCATGCAGCCTCCAAAGGACTGCAGTGAAAAGGATTGTTACAAAATGGCTGAGGTGCAAATACACACTTTCCTACCTAAGAGAAAGATCAGTATTCTTTTCAATTTAAGGTTTTTCCCACAGAGCGAGCATCCGCTATTTCTTTGGGCACTAGAGTGGCGCCTACGCATTTTTCTTTCCAGAACTTAAGCCATGCAGGACACGCCCAGGGTTTACGCACAGATACATGTGCTCAGATCTTCAAATCTCCTCGTCTCCTTGGTGGTCCATGCTATTTACTGCAGCCCCAGAGTGGGGGCCCCTGAGTCCTTTTTACTGTTAGTTGTTCCCAAATTTGCCTTTTAGTTGTCTCAATACACAAGACAAATATCCTTATTACACATTTGGTAAGTCCACATCACACAAAATGTTTTGTGTGACTATTTTAAGATGCATACATAACTTTTTCCATTTCTGTGCTTCTGTTTCTCTAGTATCACAAAACCCCGGATTTATTATAGGCCTGTGTTTCTCTATGGGCTTCCATGAATGAATGTTTTTAAATATTTCCTGGGACAACACCCTAGCAAGCTAAACCTGTGCCTCACTACTTGTTTCTTAAGGAAGTCCATACCGGGCCAAGTACTAATAGCTTCAAGGGTATTTGGGGAGAAAAAATTAGAAAGAGAATTATGTTACTATTTATTACATTTACAAAGATGACAGTAGTTTCCACAGTCCAAATTTAAAAAATGATTATATCTAAATTTTAAATGGATTTCTATCCCAGCATATTTAATTCTTTTCCCCAACAGTTTGAACCAAATTTCATTAATTTGTAGTTTTAATAGAAATAGTTTTATATTAATATTTTTCACCTTCTCCTCTACTATGTAAGAATTCACTCTTATACCTCAATGAATATGTCGTTTTCTCCATCCCACAAATGGCTTTGGAAACAGCAAACACTTTATAAAAATATATTGTTCAGCTTCAGAATGAATATATATGCACACATGTTTATATATTTACATTAATAACACAAGAGAATACAGTAGTAAATATAGGAAATGATATAGTCTTCAAGTAGAGAAAACTAGTCTTTGGTTTCTAACGTTGTTTGCTTAACTGACTGTCAAGGCTTGCGATAGAAAAGCAGTAAAATTTCAGCTTCCAATTCATTAGCAATTCTTTTCTCTAAGTTAAAATAGTGACTTTGGGTTAGGTGTCCTAATGAGAAAACCTGTAACAGCAATAATAATAATGGTAATAATAGGATTAGATAATAGCCAACATAAACAGAGTACAAAGAATGGTCTAAGAATGGTTTTAGGCAACTTACTTGTATTTTTTCCAGAAAAAGCTTTTAAAGTAGGTGTTAGTATTAGTCCCATTTTATGGATGAGAATAAAAGCACAGAAGTGTCAAAGAGAAACAAAACATATTTTGTTTATAAGGCCAACATATAACGTAAAGTGAGGTGTATTGTTAACAATATGCTTTTTCTTTTATTGTTTTCCCCCCTATAAAGTGGTTAAAGCTAAATGAGAAAGACCTTTGCCAAACTTTGGCATCATCTACTCAGTTGCTGAAAGCTAAGTTGTAAATGCTTTTCCCAAAAGTAAAAGAAAATGGTGCTTGTTTTTCACTGTCACTGCCTAACTCAGCAACAGGGCCCTTGTCAGTTACTGTACAGCATGTAAAGAAAGCTTGAATTTTGAATTATTAATCATTTCTTAAGCATCTGGTCCTTTTTCCAAAATGTGGCCCTGAGTGATGATTTCTCTCCCAACACCACAACACCCATTTATTAAACTCTGAGTCACATTAGGTAGTAAATCAAAACTGACCAATTTAGTACCCAAATATTATATTTCTTAAAAAATATTTTTATTTTCCCTTATTATTTTAACCTCTGAGAAGTACAAGTTCCATTCCATAAGCAGACCGTCCATGTTTACACTAGAATATATACAATAAGATATGAAACAGAAGTCACCAATTGACAATCTGCTGTTCTGATCAGAAAATTTAAATTTCTTCCCTCTTTAGAGTACTTGTAATTAAGAGAGACAGTTTTGGCTTTCAAGACTTCCCCCCCAAATGAATACATATTCTAGGTATGAACACAATATGTGGAATCAGTGTACATGGATTTTTCTGGGGTTGGAGTTGGAGGAAATCAGGTGACAGAGAGATGTCTGCAGTTTGAAGTGGGGACCAAACAGACTTTTATTGTCAGATGTGTAATTGGCGCCTTTATCTCCATTACACTATAGGGTAAGGAACAGACTCAATCTTGAGGTTCCACCAATCACACTCTCAAAAACACATTTTATTTAATTACATCATACTGTATGCATATCTAAATATTTATAAACACAATGCCAGTTCCAGCAATTGAACAAGAATGCATTCACATTGCTATCTTTCAGAGCATCTTACTAAGTTTTGTTGTAACATGTTTATAACCAGTTGCTAACCTAGGTGTCGCATCATCGCTAAGCCTAGATGGAACATTTATGGACATGTGTTATGATTTGCTAATCTGTGCTGTGAACCCATCAGTCTGTTTGCAGTGGGGAGAAAGTGGGCAGGAGGGGTGGGAGGGTGGAGGGAGGGAGGATCATTTCGTTTGATGTGTTGGGGGCGGGGGAGTTGGTCATGAAGTTGGAAATGAGATGTACCAAAAGGGTTCCATTTTCACTGTTGCACAAAAATCAGCTGTGATAAATAGATGTTACTCAGAAGCAGGTTTTCAGTGATCATACTGTTTTCTTTTTTTTATCCTTGTTTATATTTCTTCTCAGGGGAAATCTCTCACGTCAAAGAGGTTAACAAGCCTTGTTCAGTCTTACTAAAAGGATCATCTTGTAGCATGGAAGCAGACTGAGTCGTTGCATATACTTTGTAGCTCTTTGTTGTTCCCTGGAGCAGAGGACATTAGACCAAGATGTTGCATGAGCAAAGGACCTGAATTGTTCTTTCTTTGTGTGCGTTAAGACATTGCCATCTCCAAGGGACTCTGCCATCTCAATGCCTCCATTTCAAACGTTGTCCGCTTACTTCCTCCTTGTACTAAGCTGGATCTGTGTCTTTTCCTTTTTATCAAGGTCAAGTGAAGTAAACCTTTTATTTTTTCCCTTTCTCTCTCTTTTCTTAAAGCTTCTGCTAGACACACAATTCATTGAAAATTCAGTCACAAACTGGAAGAATTGTAAAAGAAAAAAAAAAGCATATATCAATAAGTATACATATGGCTTCACATTTATTAAACAATAAATTAGCACAGAAAGTTTCATTTCACCAATATAGTCACAGTCAGAAACAAGCTTATATCTTTGTCTGTTGACTGTATATTCTCAGTTAATGTTTCTTGCATTTATTTTTATACCATATTTAAATGAGAAACACCTTTTACTCCAAATGTATTAAAGTTGATTCCTTCTCTGTAAATTTGTGTATGTTTATATTGTTGTTTTATCTTTCATTAAAAGATGCAGAATCTCTTTGCCTTTGTAACTTTCGACTTCCGTGATAACTGAAAACGAAAATGCTGAGAAAGTATCAGCAAATCTAGAGTTGCAATTTAAACTATTGACCTGAAAGTTTATTTCAGGATTTCAAGACAAGCTTGGATGGTACAGCAACCAGGAACAGATTGAAAATGTTTCATTTGGGGGCTAACCCAGGACGAGGTAGATTCTTTTTTCTTGTAGAAAAGCAACACAAATTGGCCTTCCACACTTCAGAGTTATTTACAGGTCTTTCTGCTTCATTATAAATGTGCTTCTCTTTTTTGCTAATGAATATTCTATTAGAATTAGGTCTGTGTGAGTGTGCCTTTCCAATTCAAGAATGATTTTTTTTTTTTTAAGTGTGATTCTAAAAATTCCTTAGGTCAGTAGCTCTTAGCTCTTTGGTGGTTACAAATTCCTTTGAGAACATGATGGTAATTATAATTACTAACATTTAATGAGTGCTTACTAGGTGCCTGCCACTGTATGATGGTCTTCAAATGCCCTTAAAATTCTCACATTTAACCCTCACAACAGCCCTATAAGATCATTTCTGCAATTTTGAGAATAATGAAGCAGAAAGAAGTTAAGTAACTGGTTCAAAGTCACACACCCAAGGAACAAATCCAAGCAGTCCGATTCCAAAGCCCACTATGTCACACTGATCCATATACCACACAACTTTTTTTTGTAAAAGTTAAGTGAAAATCCATATATACTCTCACATAGGAAACATTGGCACTGAGTTGTAGGACATTCACACTGAAACTCATCCATGGACCCCAGGTAAGAAACCTGACTCCCTTTTGTGGTTGGACATTGGATCAGCGACACAAAAGCTTGCCAAGCCATGAGATGGGCCTTGCCCATTTGCGTTTGCATCCACCAAGGTACTGCAGTCTCTGGTTATTCAAAAAAGAGTGCAATTAAAGACACGGAAAGAGGACTTCCAGAACTGCTTGAGAAAGTGGCAAGAATGATGGGATAAGTGTGTTCAAAGCAAGGGGGAATATTTTGAGGAGGATTAATGGCAATGTGTCTTTTACTGTAATATTTTTTTTAATTGAAACATTCGCTGTATTTTTTTATCACATGTCATATTCTGAATCCTTCTCTCCAATAGAAATGGTTTTAAAAGTTCTAAATTGACAAACACATTGCTGCTTATGAAAATAAGAAAGGAGTTATTTCCTACAAGAAACTATCCAAGAGGAACATGTGTTAATTGTCAGAAACTAAAATCACGTGGCACCAGAGACCAGGCTTTCTCAGATCCCCATGGCTACAAACCCAATTAACACTACCTTCCATTAGCTCAGGGCATGAGACAACACTCTCCCATGAACAGAGACTGGGACAGCCTTGCACATTTCCCAAGATTATGGGAACTCAGCCATTTCCAGCAGCCATGATTTCTAGTACATGCGGGATAAGTGGTGTCCTGCCATCAGCATGTACAAGGCAGGAAACGTGTCACTCATGCAAGAGCATTCACTGAGCATAAAATCCACCCTGGCCTGGAGCTGTGAAACAGGCCGTGGTTTTCCGTGGGACAAAAACATAGGAGAATGTGTAGAATATGAGCTTACACACAAGTCATAAAAATACTTAAGATAAACATTGTGAACGACACAGCAAATGGAAGAGCTTATGCCAAAAGAAATAGACAAGATCAATCTAAAAAGTATCTCAAAATAAGTATTTTTAAATCCTTAAAGGGGTAAATTATGCAAACATGAAGCAAGAAGAGGGAGGATAATTTTGTTTCAGTCACACCTACCAGATACATGGGGTAACTTCAGAACATTAATGATAGAGAATAGACAAAATATCCCAGAAGTTACCAGGAAGTAAAGAAACAGAAGTCTCATTGACATTTTATTTGTTTTTGAAAATATGGACTGTCAGGAGTCAATAGAGGGAAACTCTGATTTTAAAATTCAATCTAAAGAATCACCCAAGTGTAAGTGTCAATTGCCGACAACTTCAGGCCATATTTTAATTTGCATCAGATTTTCATTGACAGAAACAGCAAAGAATGGACTCTATCAAGAGAAAAAAGAAGCCTAAAGAATATATGTGGAGAGCTATTTAACAGTAAGCAAAGAAATTAGTAAAAAATATTAGTAAACTAAATGTGTATTTTCTACAAAAAAAAAAGCATTATGAAGCTGAATATTTTTAGTTACAACCTGGGAAATAAGTTGAAAGGTAGAAGAGATAGAAAGAAATAAAATATTTCAACTCTTTCATCTTACTTGTGAGACTTGAAGTACAGATTAGCTTTAGATTTAGCTAGAAAAAAATACATTTTAAATTTTCATTAACTATATATTTATACAATATAAAATATGAACATAGAAATGGAAAATGTAATTTCTTAACACATAAAGGGATAATGAAAAAAAAATTGACCTACACAATTGGAGATAAGAAAGATGGGAAACAAGAGCATATTAAATGGCAAACACAAAATAATATGGAAGAAATAAGCTCAAATACATTAGCCATTAAAATATAGATGATGATTTTAAATCATCTCTTAAAAAATTCTCTGATTAGACTAAAAATGCATCAGAACCTAGTTTATGAGAGATGTCAAAAAAAATACTACTTCATAATAATGGAACATAAGAATTTGGGGAAAAGATATAATAGACAAATACTGACCAAAATACAGTTTGTGTATCTATTCAAAAAACAATTCAATATGAAAAAAATTAACAAGACAAGAGAAAATTTGGATAAAGTGACCAAAAATCTATCAAGAATTTAAAACAATCATAAGATTATATTCACCTAATAATAGAACCTGAAAGTATAAACAAAGCTGCCAAATTTGACAAGTGCATAATCATAGTAGGAAACTAAGATATCTCTTTCAAAAACTAGTGCAAAACTTATTATAGACTATTTAAATAATTAACAAGATATGTGAACTCATATCTTGCATTTGCACACAAACATGCACAACAGAGAGAATGTACTTTGTTATCAAACACTCAGAAAGCATTTAGAAATACTGGCTAGATAATATATGCAGAATAGGCTCAATAAATTATAAAAACTAGTATCATACAGATTATTATCCAACAGTAAAAATCGAAATCAGCAATAGAATGAATATAAATAACCTTTGCCCAATACAAATAGAATAAGAAAAGCAAACTGTTATGATACTTATGAGTTAAGAGGAAATTTAAATGGTAATAGTGAGGAAATAAATCTATCTGATCAACACACCAAAGCTTTTACTCTAAAAAGACAAATAAAATCGATAAGATCTCAAGAGTCATCATGAAAATAAAAGATGTAGCAAAAAATAAATCATATTTAAATTAAAGAACCTTTTCAGTGTTCTTTTCTTCTTTCCTTCCTTTTCGTTTCCTTCTCCAACAATTCAAAGCACAGGCCATTGGGGGGTGCGAGCCAGATGGGTGCCCACACAGTGTGCTGGGGAGATCCCAGAGGCCCAGCGTGAGGTGTCAGAGACCAAACAGGGTGGGGAGGATGTTCCCACAGGGAGGGCAGCCTGGTGTGGACTATGGAAGGCTGGCAGGGCGGGGAGGGTGTCCTCAAGAAGGACTCCAGCAGCAACAGCCAAGGGACAGCCAGGGTGTCAGAAACCAAGCAGAGAGAGGAGGGAACCCCCAGTGCCTGGAGGGACAGTTTTTGGAGTCTGCGGAGGCGGAAGCAGGCCTCTATACAGGGGGCATCTCAGAGGAAGACCCACAGGATGTCAGAGGGCATCCACCTGTGGCGTAGAAGGGAATTGCTCTAGCAGCATAAGATGTTAGAGCTCCCATGGGCTGACGTGGCATCCTCGTAGGGAGGAAGTGGTGTCAGCAGAAGCCAAGAGCAGGACATTAGAACCTGAGCAGGGTACAGAGGGTGTGTGTCCATAGGAAGCCAGCACAGAATGTCAGAGCCAGGGAAAGTTGAGGAGGGTGTCTATCTAGGAGGAAGTCCCAGAATGGAGGCTAGAGGCCTGAGCATGTTAAAGGTAGTGTCCAAACAGAGTGGCCTAGCGTGGGATGTTGGAGCCCAAGAGATGAGAAGAGGGTTACCATGCACGGAATGACTCAGCCCAACAGGGAGGTAGGTCAGGGGTTTGTAGCCCAAAAGAGGTAAGAAAGGCATCCTTGCACAGTGCCAGGTCAGGCGTAAGGAGGTGAGGCGGGGAAAGGGGTGGGAGTGATGATGGGAGCAGTGGCAGTAGCCTTCTCACTCTTGGAGAAGGGTGGAATACGGAAATATGGAAAGGGAGAAAACTAGGGATATTTGATCAGCATTAGGGATCAGTTTGAACTCACTGTTTTCAATATATAGCAATGGATATAGATGTGATGTATGCATATATACATGAACGTCAAACAAATAAGTAATGTGTACATCTACGTGTGTAGATATAATGTATACAGGCATGCATGTAAGTCAAACAAACGCCCTAGCCATGTCAGGCGAGAGAGCCTAGGAGCAGCTGCATCCCAACAGCAAGGAACACTCCAAGCTCTCAGATCATGGCTTCTAAGATCTGCTCCTCACCAAAAGGAACCATGGCTTCGTGGGGAAAAAGGAGAATCCGAGGGCTGGAGAAGGGAAAGTGAAAGATGCGGACAGAACATCTGGATGGACCAGAAAGTAAGGAAGTACACAGAGAATGATGGAGACATGGCAAAAGGACAGAGAAGTCAGCTTGTTAAAGCTCCCACTGGCCAGTTTGAGCAACAAAATAAACAATGATAATGATAATGAATAAATAACTAGTGAATAAAATAGTAATCCTTGAATCTGAATTGATAGGAATGAAAGGTTTGACAAGGATGGGATATTTACATAGTTTCAGAGTAACTCCTCATAAAATGATATTGATTACAAAAGGGAAATGAGTCACTTTACAATGGAGAAACCCGGTGACACTGCTTTCATCAAATCCCAGAATGGGTCAAATCAAAATCTCCTCTTTCTAGCATGCATTGAGAAGAATATAGCACCAATTTAGTGACGTCCCTGCACAACCTGAAGCTAGTAAGGTGGAAACATCAAACTCAAATTTAGGAACATTCTACAAACTACTGACTTTTAATGTTCAAAATTGTCAGGGTCAAAAAAACTCAAGGGAAAACAGAGGACTGTTCCAAAGTGAAGGAGACTGAGGCAACTCAGCTCAGTGCAATGTATGGTTCCAGACTGGGTCCTTTTGCTTTTAGGCACATTTATGGGCCATTGACAAAGCTTGAACTGACTTTGTAAAATAGATATGTCAGTAATAAATCAGTGATAATATCTTAACATTGATGGCTGGACTGCTGGTAGGTGGAAAAATGTTCTTGTCTATAGGAAATATATACTAAAGTATTTGGAAGATGATGAGGCATCAGGTCAGCAAATTCATCACAAATGATTCTAGGGGGGGAAAGTTTTTTTGCAACAGTTTGAAATTGTTTCAAAAATTAAAATTAAAAAAAATTAATTGTTTCAAATAGAGATAAATAAAGTTTGGGAGTTTCTTGAGATTTTTTTTTTTTTTGAGAAATATAAAGGAAGTCCCTGAATAACTTTACTCCAATACCTGGAGGAAATGGATAAATTTCTAGAATATAATTTAGAGCATTTAGGTAGATCACATGACCCCAACTTTCTTATAATGGAGCACACAGAAACACTGGAAAACCTTTTTAGAAATCATACATTTAGAAGTTAAATGTATAACTGAGTTCACAAGAAGGTCGATTATCCTCAGAGGGGGAAGAAAGTGGAAATACAACATTAGAAGGGACTGAAAGCATAAGATAATTCCAACGTGTCAATGAACAAACTATTAGAACTCAAAAGGGATTTCAGCAAGTATCTCATATAAACATCAGATGCATTGCTGATGGAAGGATCCACATACAAAACACAACATATCCTAAATAATAGCAATGACTAATAAGAAAAAAATGAGATAAACTATTCCATTCAAAATAATTTTTAAAACTACAAATCAGTTAAGAATAATATTAGCAAAAGTGGATGAACTTTATAAAGAAAATAATATATTTTGTTGAAGAACATAAGGTAACACCTAAACAAACGGTGAATGGGAATTTTCTTTTGTTTTGTTTTTTTAAAATTTTGAATTTTAATTGTATTTTTTTTTTTTTTGGTTTTGAGGACAGTGTCACTGGCCCTCATATGTGGGACCCGAACCTGGGCCGTTGGCTTTCCAAACCAGTGCTTAACCACCACGCCACTTGGCTGGCCCAAAAGTGTACAACATGGTATTTTTGTTTTGTTTTGTTTTTTGAATTTTCAATATTACATTCATATCGACTCTTTGCAAACTGATATATAAATTCAAAGCAAACTCAGTCAAAATCTAAATAGAATTATTTGCGGAGTTTTTCAAATTCATTTTAAATTTATGTAGAAGCATAAATGTGCAAGAATAAATGATACATAAAATGAACAAGGTAAGGCATCTTAATCTACTGTTTAGCAAGAAGCTCTATAATTATGGTAATTTTAGAATGGCAAAATTGGCCCAGGAATAGATCGACCCAGGAATAGGCCCAGGAATAGGTAGATGAAACAGAAAAGAGCTCCTTTCTAGACAGAAGCACATATGAAAGAATTGTGAGATGGGGGAGCATCACAAATCAGTGGGAAAAGATTTGGACTATGAACACAAGTTGCTGAAATAATTACGTATCTATGGAAAAAAATAAAAGCATGAAATACAAAAGGAAGTCCAAATGGATCAATAATATAAATATGAAAAAGTAAACTATTTGGGTCAAAGAGAAGACTAACTTTATTACCTTAGATTAGAAAGATACTAATTAAATTAGCCCCAAGTAACAAAGATAAAACAAAACAATTAATGTGGCTATATCAAAATTTAAAACTTATACTTGGACAGAAATAGTATATGCAAACATAACATACAAGAAAAAGAAGACATATAACAAAGAATTATTTTTAGAGATATAATACCAAGAGAACTCCCAAATTCAAGAAGACAAGACAAGCAGCAGAAAACTAGTGCAAAGTGTTATCAACAGGCAATTCACAGAATCTTAGTAGCCAATGAACATATGAAAAGATGATAAAAGTCACCTGTAATCAGGAAAATGTAAATTGAAATAATGATAATACTATTTTTTATCCATCACATAGGTCAGCATTTTAAAATCCAACACTATTGACAGATGCAATGTGATTTCACTTATAAGTGGAATCTAAAGAACAAATTAAACAAAACAGAAACAAAATCATAGATACAGAGAACAGTTTGATGGTTGCCAGATAAGAGGGGAGTGGGGGAGTGAAAAGGGGAAGGGATTAAGAAGTACAAATTGGGCCGGCCGAGTGGCACAGTGGTTAAGCGCTGGTTTGAGAAGCCAGCGGCCCCGGTTTGGGTCCCATATATGAGGGCCAGTGACACTGACCTCAAAAAAAAAAAAAAAGAAAAAAAGAAGTACAAATTGGCTGTTACACAGTACTCATGGGGGTATAGGGTACAGCATAAGGAATAGAGTCAATAATATTGTAATAACTGTAAGGTGTCAGATGGGTCTTAAATTTATCAGGGTGATAGGTGGGAGGGGGTTTAGGAGGCAGGGTGAAAAAGGTGAAGAGATTCAGAAGTACAAATTGGTAGTTACAAAATAGTCATGAGGGGCTGGCCGAGTGGCGCGGTGGTTAAGAGCTGGCTTGGGACGCCAGCGACCCTGGTTCATGTCCCACAGATAAGGGCCAGTGACACTGCCCTCAAAAAAAAAAGAAATAGTCATGGGGATATAAAGTAAAGCATAGGGAATGTAGTCAATAATATGGTAATAACTATGCATAGTGCCAAGTGCGTACTAGACTAGTCAGGGGGATCACTTCTTAAACTATATAAATGTCTAGCCACCATGGTATACACCTGAAATTAATATAAAATAACATTGAATCTCAATTGTAACTGAAAATTTTAAAAGGGGATAAAAGGTGAAGTGGGATAAGAGGTTCAAATTTCCAGGTATAAAACAAATCAGTCATGAGGGTGTAATGTACACTCTGGGGAATATAGTCAATAATATTAGGATAATGTAGTACAGTTTCAGATGGTTGCTGGACTTATCAAAATGATCACTTCTTTAAATATATAAATGTTGAATAACTATGGTGTATACCTGAAGCTAACACAATATTATATGTTAGTTATATTTTAATAAAAATCTTTTTAAAAATAAAATAATATTAAAAATAAAATATAATTTAACAGTATTAAATGTTGATGAGGGTATGAAAAAAATCAAGTTTTCAGACACCTCACTGATGGGGGTGAAAATCATTACAACCATTCTGGACAGCATTTTGGTTTTATCTATTAAATGTGAAAACATACATATCCGATTTATCAGTAGTTTTATTTTCAGGCCTCTGTGTTAAAGAAATGCATATGGATAAGGAGACAGAGAAAAGGTGAATATTGCACCTTGCAATACTATAATACAATAGGATATTATAAAAAAAAAAAAAAGAAAGAGAAAAGTAACGATGTAATGCAATTGGGGAATAATGAAATGAAACTAAATACCATAAATTATTATTCAGTTTTTATAAGACTGGATTATATCTGTATTTAGCAATATAGATTGTTCTCAAAAATAATGTTGAATAAAAATGTGAGCAGTTAAATGTCTACAACTACTTTATGTTAAAAAGTCAGGAAAATAATATTTTCTGTGTGTGTGTGTGTGTGTGTGTGTGTGTGTGTGTGTAAAAGTATATATAAGAACTCTGATAATAATGATTATACCGGCTTGGAGGTTGAGTCAGCATACATCACAATAGAGGTCAAGACCAAGATGGAAGTTCATTTCTAAATGTAACATTATAATTTTCAAAGAAATGATCATATGCTCATATATAACTTGTGTACTTTTTTAAAATCTGAGGAAAAAAGGCCAAAACAAATATGCCTAAAAGTTAACAGTGGCTAATTCCAACAGGTAAAAATGTATGTGAGTTTTCTTGTCTGACTTCAACGTGTACATATTCTCGTTTTCCTGTTCCAGTAAAAGAGAAGTTGCTCACACTGAAAATACATAATTGCTGCTATTCATTTGGCTTCAAATAATTATGTAAATTATCTCAAGCCCTAAGAGGTTAATACTTCTAAGTCTTGCCCTAAATATTATAAAAAGTCTGAATTACCCAAAGGTTACGTTTCCCTTGGACCTTTCTTTCCTGGCAATTTGAGCATGCATGAGAAAGTATCTGAATAGGTTGCATTTCAGATGAGTTATAAGAATGAAAAGGCAAAATTCTTTATAATTACTAATAAATATAATTCATCTCCTATTGTAAAAATACAGCATGGTGTTTTGAGGATTGGGGGAGAATAGAAGCAATTCTCTATGTAATGTACTCTCTGTAGAGGAGCAAATTAAACTCGTAGAGAGAAGGGCAGATTGTGGCCTGAAGTTTTTGTTACTCCATTTACAGCATATGCCTGGCACTTGAGTACTTATTACACTGAATCTTTGTGCAGTCTAATGCTCATTTTGCTCTTGGCTTCTGGCTTTAAAGGAATAACAAACTAATTGTGGAACCAACAGAGTTTCCTGCAGGCTTCCCTAGGCTTGGTACAGCTAAACGCAGATGAGTCTCAGGGATGCCATTTCAGCTAAAAGTGAGCTACAGGCCTTCTGGTCTCAAGAGCTTTTGCCTGAGATTTTTTTTTTTTTTTTTTTTTTAAGATTTTATTGGGGAATTGGGGAGGGGAACAGAGTTGGGGAATCGGGTTGCTGTCTTTTTGTTCTTCAGTCTAGTTGCGGAGGATGTTGCTTCACTGGCCCATGTTGGTATCCTCATTGCATTCTTCCCGGATGAGGCACATCAGTCGCCAGCCTCTGGATGTCGCTCACTGCGGCTGTTGGCAGCTCACGCTGGCTGCCGGCCACTCACTGTAGCCTATGGCAGCCCACTGCAGCAGGGGCTCTCACAGCCCAGCTCCAGGTGGAGCTGTTGTTAGCTGTAGAGGGCAGTGTCACTGGCATCCCAAAACCAGCTCTTTTTTTTTTTTTTTTTTTTTTTGAGGGCAGTGTCACTGGCCCTCATATGTGGGACCCGAACCTTGGCCGCTGGCTTCCCAAGCCAGCGCTTAACCACCGCACCACTCAGCCGGCCCCCAAAACCATCTCTTAACCAATGAGCCACTCGGCCGGCCCTGCCTGAGATTTAAAGCCCATCACCCTGAATTCTGACCTCCCTGATTACTAAGTGAGGAAACAATACCCTAAATATTTAAAGCCCCAGGTTTGTGTGAGTGGATTTTGGCTCCCAGGACTAAAACCGCTGCCTATGTGGCTGGTATGTCTGCAGCATTTATGACATGACAACTGGCTATGAACTGAAGGTTCTGATCGTCTAACACCTTTCCCTGCTTTCACTGTGGATATGATGCTCGGATCACTAAGTAAATTGAACAGACAAAAGACATGATGCTGGCAAATATTGATCATATGGGCTCCTTAGGCAGATCTTACTAATACAAAATCTATAGGGGAAAAAGCTATGGATTCTTTCTGTATTGTTTCTTTACCAGCACAGCAGAAACACCAGAGAAGTGTTTTCTAGGGTTACGTTTTGGAGTTTTGAGAACTAGGCTGAAAAACAAAGATAGGATCATCAGAAGAATATTGCCTTTTAAGGGGCAATGTTACAGTGGCATTGAAATATACTATGTGGGGTTCCATAGGGTAATGGTTAGCTCTAGACTCTGAAATGCACTAAAAGCTCGAGTATGAAAGTCTAAAAATAAAAATAAATTATATCTTTAATTCACAGTTTATAGACATACTGGTCTGACAATTTTGTTTGCAAACTTGTTGCAACCATGTTGCTAAACTTTTTTGATATCAGAGGGATTATTCATTATGAATTTGTACCAACTGGACAAACAGTTAAGCAAATTTATATTTGGAAGTGCTGAAAAGGCTGCATGAAAAAGTTAGATGACCTGAACTTTTCGCCAGCAATTCATGTCTCTTACATCACGACAATGCACCAGCTCACATGGCACTGTCTGTGAGGGAGTTTTTAGCCAGTAAACAAATAACTGAATTGAACAGCCTCCCTATACACCTGATCTGGCCCCCAATGACTTCTTTCTTTATGCAAAGATAAAGGAAATATTGAAAGGAAGACATTTTGATGACATTCAGGACATCAAGAGTAATACGAGGATAGCTCTGATGGCCATTCCAGAAAAAGAGTTCTGAAATTGCTTTGAAGGGTGGACTAGGCGCTGGCATCAGTGCATAGCTTCCCCAGGGTAATACTTCTAAGGTGACCATCATGTTATTCAGCAATGAGGTATGTAGCACTTTTTCTAAATTGAGTTCTCGAATTTAATTGTCAGTCCTCGCATGTAGGAAATAAATGAAGTAAAATGAATAATTTTTCTCACCAAATTTATTTACTTTCTCGGTATGCCCACTTTTAGACCCTAGGAACCTACATAATTTATAAAACATAATGTTCTTCTTCTCGTGTGCTTTGGCAAGTTTATTCTTCCCTAGAGGTCTCTCTCCTGTTGTTCATTCATCTTCTTTTACTCTTTCCTCGATCCTGTTACAGCTCATTTTCATCATTATGCTCAGACAACATTAAGATGACTTTTTGACCTAGACATTGAAATTGCTAACAAAGGCACCTTCCTGATGCCAGACTCGCATGCCTACTGCCCAGCTTCAGGATCTCTGCAACTAAATGAAGAGACCTTTTAGGGCCGAACGAGTGGCTCGTTGGTTAAGGGTTAGCTTGGGAGGGCGAGCTCTGAACAGCAGGGCAGCCAGTTTGGATCCCACATGGGCCAGTGATGCTGTACCTTCTACAACTAAGATGGTGAACAATAGCTCGACCTGGAGCTGGGCTGCCGTGAGTTGCCAGCAACGGTAAGCTGCAGTGGGGCTGCAGTGGGCTGCTATGAGCTACCGTGAGCGGCCGTCCAGAGGCCGGTGACTGATGTGCCTCACCCAAGAAGAGCGCAATGACGATACCAACATGGGCCAGTGAAACAACGTCCTCCAAAACTAGACTGAAGAACAAAAGGACAGCAACTTGTCTCTTCCCCTTCCCCAATTCCCCAATAAAATCTTTAAAAATAAAAAGAGAGAGACCTTTTAGTCCAAGAGCCTTGATGTCATACTTTGGTGACTATGTTTTTCTTTTTGATCGTATAGATGTTTTCTCTGAGATGCAGCTTTTGCTTGGCACAGTCATCAGGCCACTCTCCAAGCCTGGTCTTTCATTACCGTTTAGCTACCTTAGGGCTTTGCAGTTGTCTTCATCCTTCAGTATAACTTGGGTCAGTGGATGAGCGTATGGCAGCTGTTCCATTAAGACAGCAGGATCTATCCTTACAATTTTATCTTTGAACAAAATAATTTATACTGGCATGAAACATAGACTCGCAAACTCAAATAAAATTGACCCACATATTGAAACATTCTAAACCAGTAGAAACAGGACTGTCATGAACTGTTGTCAAAGGTACCGAAAACTTAAAAAGGAGAAAAAACAAATGTGGTTTTTGAGTCCTAAGGATGAAAAAAAAAAAAAAAAAAAAAAAAAAGTAGTATCTTTTTAACAATTTAACAAGTCTGACATCTAGTGGTCAACTGGTATTTCTACGGTAGCTACAGTAGAACTGTTCAAGTTAATTGTGATGGAAGGGTTATGAGGATATTTCAAGTATAGCTCACTCAGTGTGTCTGGGTTGAAAGCTGAAGAATAGAAAATTATGAAAGCCACTCAGATGTCCATTACACCTGGTGATGATCGGGTAACCTAAATGATGGTGGACTCGAAGACATGATTTTCAGGCAGCCACTTCACCCGGAAAAGGGGGACAGAGAACGGAGAATGTGCAAATGTGCATAGGGTAGTGTATGTTTCTTAATAATAATTTTTTTTTTTTAAGAGGGCAGTGTCACTGGTCCTCATATATGGGATCTAAACCGGGGCCGCTGGCGTCCCAAGCCAGCTCTGAACTACCACGCCACTTGGCCGGCCCAATTATAATCTTTTTTGTTTGTTTGTTTATTGAGGGCAGTGTCACTGGTCCTCATATATGGGATCTAAACCGGGGCTGCTGGCCTCCCAAGCCAGCACTCAACCACCGCGCCACTCGGCCGGCCCATATAATCTTAATAGTAACTATTTTACATGAGGCTGTACGACACATCTTATACTAAATGTTTCAAACATCAGTGACTTGTCAGCAACCTTGAAAAATAAGTATAATACTTTAAAGTGATAAAATTGAGAGACGAAGTGACTTGCTGAGTTGCCAAATTCTTATAACAAAGATTAGTAGAGCTAAATTGCTCTCCTCAATCCTTTACTTTCCAGTTAGGCTATAATAGCCCAGCACACCATAGCAGGTAGAAAGAGAGGGTAAGAGCAACTGTTCTTTCTGATTACAGGGTAATTATGGGGTAATAATAAATAATATTATTAAATATCAATATTGCTAATTAATATGATTTAAATAATAAGTTATTCTCCATAAGTGGAAGACAGCTAAAAAAAGAAAAAAAACTCTGCCTTGATAGAGTTCTTGATTTTATTTACTGTTCAATTAGCATGTGTGTGAATTATTTTCTTAATTTTTTATTTGAACTTTTATTTCCAGAATTTATTGAGATATAAATGATATATAACATTGGATTAGTTTTAGGTATGCAAAATGATGTTTTGATAAGTTGCAAAATGATTGACACAATGAGTTTGGTTAACATCCATTATGAATTATATTAGAATCTCCTTTTGTTTTTGCTTTCCTTTAAGACATCATAATTTCAAGACACAGATTGCTTGTCTCTTGATGTCTTAGGGACCCTTCACTCTTGCAGATTTGGGGTGGCCCTTTCCAGGCTGATGGTGCTAAGTAGGGCAGTGTTCTTGGCATTCTTCCCCCCTAAGCCCAGCCCTCCCAATGCTCAGTGACCTGCTTTAAGGTTATAAATCAGGATATTCCAGGGCCCAGCAAGTAAGCACGGCTGGACCTTAAATTGCTTTGCAGGCTGAGGTCTGAATCACTCTAACAGACCTCTAACATTGTTCAGCTTGGAGCTTACAATTTCTGGAAGAACTCCCCTGGTATCCCCATGATCTCTAAGAACCTCCCAGAGGGTCCTCCCAAATCCCTCATCTGAGTCAGAAATCCCTCCTCTAAATTAGCTGGAGTGCAGCTTCCAGGGGTAACATGATCCAAAAAGACACTGGTTCGATGACCTGGTGCATGTTCTTAAGTGTGATAACAAGTGGGACTGGGTGGTAACGTGCAGGAGAGACCCAAGGGAGGGAGCCAAAGACTCATTTAGCTATGGCACTGTCACCGCTTACCACAGTCGTGAGTTTTTTATTGATGGGCTGCTTGCCAAGGAAAGATATGCCAGAGCAGGAAGTTAGCAGACCTGGAATCAAAACAGGGAGAAACTTTCTCTCTTGTCTCAGGCCAGGACGCTGCCTCATGCCAGAGGCTAACTGAGTGCCGGCCAGCTGCCTGACTCCTACATGGAGCCTCATGGACAATGACCTTGAAGGCTGGCTGCTCAAAGAGCTGTGTGACTAAAAACTCTGAGTGGAGAAGTCCTGGCCTGTGGTCATCCAGCAGTGTAGGAGAAGTTTCATACTAACAGGGAGGGGCTTCTTGACCCCCTTTACAAGCTGAGAAAAGGTTGCAGACCTAGCAGTCCTGGCCCACGTTCACTGCTTGCAGCTGTAGGCTGCCCTCTACACCACTGGGATGACAAATTTTGATGGCATTCTATTTAGGTCACCTACAGGCTAACCCAGGGGAGGTGGACTGCACCAGGCTGCCCGAGATGGTTTCAACAGCAGCAACAGCCACAGCAACAAAAGAACTAACACTGCCCTGATGAAACAGTTGATATCTAAGACTGACCCAGTGGACTGAGAAATACCCATAAGGCTTTGTGCAGACGTTCACTGTAAGGCGTGGCTCTTAAGAGGAAGAAAGGCATTCTCAAAACAGGATAGCAGCTTAGGCACATTGCATTTGAATAGATATGGCTTCATTTACGCCTAAAGTAGAGGAAGCAGGATGATAGTTAGAATCCCATTATGACCCTTAAAAATCTTGAATTGCTTTGAAGGACTCCGACTCCAAACTTGCTGTAATTCATGTGCTCACTCAGGAGGGATGCAACTGAGAAGGTGCTTTCGGTTCACATACCATTTAACTTCCGCCCTTGGGGGTGGCAGAAATTACATGCCAGGGCCTGAAGGCTTTCACTTTAGTAATAATTCATAAGGCGGGGGTTTGGGGGGGGTAAAAATATAGAATATATTTCTCTAGATGTATTTGTCTTCCTTGGCATTTTTTTCGAAAATGGTTTTCATTCTTTCAAAGCATCAGAGATCTCCCTTTCTTCTTGCAGTGTGCACCTCTGAGCCTGGCCTGGGCCCCAATGAAGTACTGAAAAAAGGTACTTTAAAGAAAGTAAGATAAAGTGAAAAATCCCTCTGTGGTGTAATCAATATGGTTTAAATTTACAATGACAGTCCCTGAAAACGAGATGGTCTGGATCTCTGCAGATGCTCATCTGCTTTCCTTCCTGCTCCCTACCCAGTTTTCCTGTTTTGTTTTAATTGACTCTTTTAGGGAAGACGCAGCTCACAGTGGCCCACGTGGAGATGTGACTGGTAACCTTGGTGTTATCAGCACCACGCTCTAACCACCTGAGCTAACCAGTCACCCCCTCCACAAAGGATTTTAACACTTGTGTCTTTATGTTTGGCTGTTTGTGATTCCTTTTATAAATTCTCCTTTCAATTCTCTATTTTTTGCTGTCTTGTATTTAAATTGTGTAGAAGCAAGATAGTCTGAATCTTAATTCTACGTGTATGATGTGCGTTGGTAAAGAAAACAAATACACAATTGAGTACATGCAAATTAGTGAATAGGCTTATACTAAACTTAGACTTTACCATGGCTCTTCATTTCATTTCTAGGTGATCTCATCAAGTTTCCTGGTTTTAACTTAAAATATAAATGCCAATTGCACTCAAATGTATAACCTCCTGGCCAACCTTCAGTACCCCCTTACCATATACCATATCCCCATACAAACCTTAGTCTCCAACATCCATGTGGGTGTGGAATGTATCCAAACCCCAAACTCCTAATTCCTATAGGGCAAGGGCTGTACCATGAGCCCCCAGAAACCTGGCATGTATCCAAATAAGCCATGTAGACACAGGCTTGAACTACAGATAATTAGGCCTTGGCAGAACACCTGTGATTCCCCCAGAACGGAAGATGACGAGAGGTTTGTGCATTGTGGCTACAAGGCCATGCCTCAGTGGCCTGCCCATCACCCCTGGCAAGTTGTAATGAGTTGGTGTCTCCTTACCTCCCAGGTTCTGATGAGATATGAAGCATCCTGCCCAGTCCACCGGGAAATAGAGCTGCAGACTATACAACCACTTTGCTTCAGTAAAGATTAGGCTCCTCAGGAAAGAGCTGTTCCCCATCCACACTGCCATCAACCAGCTCCTTTTGTTTCGGGTCTCCATTTTGGTGTGAAGGATAAGGATCCCTGGGAACTGGCACCCTTGACTCATTTTTCTTCTCACTATCTATGTAACTGATAAATGTTGAAATCAAAAAGTGTATTTTTACCAGTAGGATCAGTCAAATACAGTCCTTGCCCTCGGCTTGCCTTGTGTGTATGACATTGACAATTGCCATCCCACCCTGACCGCTTCCTTCCTCTGCAATCTTCTCCACCCCAGTACATTGCAACACCAGCATTCGGGGTTCCCAAGCCCCAAAGTCAGGAGTCATCTTTGGTTACTCCTTTTCTCTTGGAGTCCACATTCCCAATATCCTAGATCCTATTGACTCAAATTGCAAAATATACCCAGAATCTCACCATTTTTCACCATCTCCAATACAACCAGTGCAACTCATTGGCATTTCTCATCAGGACTATTTACACCAGGACTATTTATTGTATCAGCCGCCTACGTGGTTTCCCTGCTTACTCCTTGGCCTTCTTCAGTCTTCTGATTGAACAGCATTCAGAATGTTTCTTTTAAATTATAAAATAAGTCAGAGCCCTCTTTGCCCTGCTCAGAGCTCCCCACCATCCTATCCCATCACCTAAAAGTCTTTCCATGATTTGACTCCATCCTCCATGATCTGATCTCCCACCATAGTGCCGCCACTCACCGTTCTCTATCTCCTGTGTCCTCCCGCCTGTCCCCGCTCTGTCCTCCTCCCAGGTCCCCAGATGATGTGCTCCCACCTCAGAACTGTTGCTCTGCAGCTCCTACTGCCTGGAATGTTTGCCCTCAGATATTAGCATGGCCAACCCCTCCGCTCTCTTCATGCTTCTGCTCAAACATTCCCTACCAGTGAGGTCTTCCTTGTTCGCACTACAGCAAGCCCCTGACCTCTACCCCTTGCATTTCTGTTCTTTCTTACACTGTCTTATCTTTCTCCACTGGATCTATATCCTCCAACACAGGATCTATTTATTGTTTAATTATTTATTGTCTGACTCTTTCAAATAGAACATAAGACCCATGAGGCCAAAGAATTTGTCTGCTCTGTTCTCTACTGTATCTCCAGGACCTAAAACAGTGGCTGGCGCTTAGGTAGATGCTCAGCTAATATTTACTGAACGAATGATTGAGCCACAAAAAGCGTGAATAAATTCTTTAATGAAATAACCATGGACTCAATCTTTAGAGAGTTTATACTTCAGATGTGTGGAAGTGAATCGGTCTGTCTTGGTAGTGACTCAATCTTCCCACTACAAAAGAATAATATCTTTTTACTTCAAAAGGATAATATCTCAAAGCTTCATTGCTGTAACTTTTATATTGATATTCAACCCAGTTAAGATTTGGTAGGCCTATAATAGGATATCTCTCCCTGATCTCAAAAAGTCCTAATCTATCGGGGTAAACAGGCCAGGCACAAATAATTCTATTTTTCATGTATTCAACAAACATATAATGCTTTTGCCTTAGAGGGGGAGCATTAACCTTATCATCTACAGTAAGTGCTGGCACATGCTGACCTCAGTAAATGGTAGCTGATGTCATTATGGTTTAGGATCAGAGGACCAGCCAATTGTTCTGAAAGGTGAGAAAAGAACACCTGTGTGACCTTTGACCCACTCTTCATGGGCTAAAAAGAGGCTTGCTGGTGGAAAAGGAGGGGAAGGCGTTATAGTTTAGGGCACCCAGACACACTGCCTAAAGATATTGGGTATATAGAAACGGGGCAAATAACTGCCCAAGTTTGGGGATAAGTGAAAGTGGGAGATCAGAAAAAAATCTTGAATGTTTAGAATTTTTTATTGTCTTTGCTTTAAGAAAGTAGGATTTATAGATTGCTTTGGTTTTAAAAAAAATTACACACACGAAAAATAAGGGTAAAAATTATGTCAATGGAGAATCTGTGTTGCTCACATGACAAAAGTTTCTACTGAGTGAGAAAATGTCATCTTTCTTTAATTGCATTTCCCTTGAAAATAGTGGTTTCAATTAAATGAGGGGGGACGAGCTTAACCTTCAGGAAATAGGATTTTGTTTTCAGAAAATGAAAATATACAACGTAGTTTGGTAAAATTAAACCATTACCAGATTCTTTTTTTTGTTTTTCATGAAACATTTGATAGTTAATCTAATTGGCCATTTCATGGATTCCTTTTATAAAAACCATTATGTGGTACACCATTCATAGTTTTGGAAAGGAAATATAAATAGTATTTAATCCTAAGCAAAATTAAACAAGCATAATTTCATTTAGAAATAAATACTTAAGAAAACTTACAAATGTTCAAACAAGTAAAATCTGTTGGAGTCTGACAAAATTGTCTGTGATAAAATGGCAGCTCCAGGAAGAAAGACTGCAGGCTGTCAAACTACAACAATACAATTAAACAATAGACATTTCCCTGAGAAGAGAAAAGCATTATCTGTGAAGGAGTGAGAGAAAACAAATGATGCTATGTTAATAACAGAAAAGACAGATCCCTTTGTAAAAGATGCTGTCACCAGCCATTGACATGTTTTTGCAAATAGCCTGTTTCTTCCATCATAGATTTGCAAAACATCCAATTGAGCTCATCAAATCTCTAGTAGTTGCCTCGGGGAAAAGAAATGGAGGCCATTCCCCATCCTAGCAAACCAACTGAGCCCTCTTCTGCTTCCTTAACTACCAGCCCAAATTCCCATCAGTCATGTAGGAGAAGGGTTTATTAAAAATGTATCATGGGCCAGCCGAGTGGCACAGTGGTTGAGCGCTGGCTTGGGATGCCAGCAGCCCTGGTTCGGGTCCCACATATGAGGTCCAATGACACTGCCCTCAAAAAAACAAAAAACAAAATGTATCATATCAGCATTTCATAGGCCTTCAGATGTCCTAGAATCCTTCCTACTGAGTTGGGATGTACCGTTAAGTACACTTCACTACTTCTCTTAAGAATACATCTAATACTTTCCAACTCTTAATATCAGCAGCTCTTCTAAAATGTTTATCATGATCTGGAGCTGCAAGTAAATCATTTCTTCATACTTAGGCATTAGGAAAATAAAAACAAAACTTTGCCCAGCCTCCCCAAATTCTATATCTTCGCCTATGTTTCTTGACTTGCCTCTTCCGTAGTCTCCATGGAAGCGCCCATATCCAACTTTCCCTAAATCCTCATCATCCTTATTGATCTCCTGTGAACTGATTGTAATTCACTCTGTGAAAATTAAGGTGTTTTTTTTTTTAATTGTATACTGCACTAAAGAAACATAGGAAAGTCCAAGCTGTTCTTTAAAGGAACCACTCATTCAGAGCTGGGGGTTCCTGAAATGATTCATTCCAAATACACTTAGAAAAGCAAAAAGGAAATCTTGCTGTACCCTAAAATACAATTAAATGCTCATGATTTATTTACCAAGACAAAGCCATTTGAATGTGGGTTCAGGGATAGACAATGGCTCTTGGTTCTAAGCAACCAAGGACATGTCTATGGGTGCTCTTGTGACCCCACATGTGTGGGTGAGTGCATGTTTGTGCATGTTTGTGTGCTGCTACCAGAGCTCCGAAGTCCTGCTGAGGGCCAAATGATTCTTACAAAACAATATTTTGATGAGTTAACTGTAAATGAATCAGAAACATACGGATTAAATTTGCTTTAATGCACATGGATTTAAAAATTAAAAGAAAAAATGCTTGGCAAAGGCGATTTTTGCTTTTGCCAATCCCAAACTTTGGAAAGAGTTAGAGATGTTCAATGATCCAAGTCGGGGAAATGTGGCCCACTGCCCCCTCTCCCTTTTATAAAAATCTTTATTTGTTCACACACATGCTATCAGAAATTGTCCATGAAACATTTCTATTGGAGGCTCCGACTGGTTCTAAACAAGACTTTGTGAGAATATCCTTTGTTTATCTGTGAACTGGCCATGAATTTGCATTGATGGTGCATAATTTATTTGGAAATCTTCTGAAGAAGGTATATTCTCCCTTAGCCCTCAGGAGAGAGAGAGAGCAGTGTCAGCTTCTGCCTGTGGGTGTCTGTCTCTACATCATAAATATATTTCCCAAAGGTTCTCAATGGGAAGTATCTTCTCTTAAGTGTTTCCAGATGTTGTTCTTAGTAGGGATAATTTTTCTGACTGAGTGTCTCCTAAATCCTGCTGGGTAATTCTGCACATGGTCATGGTTAACAAAAGCGTGTGACGAATCCCAGATGTGGAAGTAATCAAAGTGATCTACGGATCTAAGGCGGTACTCTGGGGAACAAATGAGGGCTGTTAGAAGGTCAGAACAATTAACAAGGGGCATAATGAAAGGTTTGGGAGTCATGGGATAGGGGAGAGCATGAGCAGGCTGTATGGGGAGAAAGAATGTGAATCCTTCATATTCAAGAGTTAACCTTCCTATCAAGGAGAAAAGGAATAGGTAAAGTAGAAGGAAAACATATATATATAAAAAAACATATAAAAATACATATATATATAAAACATATATAATTTAGTTATTATTACGTGGGTACATCTCCTTCCAGATGTATTCGGAAAGCAAGATGGCTAATTTTCTGTTCCCCATCCATAAAGTAGTGCTTGATATGATTGTTTGATTGAAAACCACTAGACCAGAGTATAGACATACATAGAATAGCAAGACCCAAAAGAGACATAGACATGTGAAAAAAAATCTGGCTTACACATTGCAGAGAGAATCCTAGCAGGAACATCTAGACAGTGTGGATGGCAGAAAGTGGGTTTGGAAAAGGAATACTCTGCAACAACACCTATTTGTGGAAATACAGGGCACCATTATTTTTTTTACTTGCAAAATGAAGATAATGGTATGTATTTCAGAGGTTTGAATGAAAAGGAAAGAAGTTCTATTTCACATGTTCTCTTGGCAAGAAGTGCCAGATTATAATTCATTCAGGGGATTTTACTAGGGAGAAATGAAGTTGTCATGAGTGTTTTATTTAACTTTATCCTTCTTAAAGAAATACATCATGCTCTTTTATTACATAGGTAGTACACAATGTCACATATTCATTTCAAATCAAACCAAGTAGAAGCACATAATGTATACCTGAGAGAACCCCCCTTCTACTTTCTAATTCTTCTCTCTTGTCCCTCAGCAAAACCAGTGGATTGATAAATATCCTTCCATGTTTTTTCTATATTGATGCAAATATATTCATGTATAGAGTTTCTGAAAGTAAAAATAAGGTCATGATATAGATAATACTACAACTTGCTTTTCTTTTCTTTAATATGGTAGGAGTAAAAAACATTTTGATTTATTCTAATTTTTAATAATGATACTTTTTTTGTGATCATAGATACAAACATCTGAATTTAATACTATAATAATAGTGCAAGAATAATTTAATAAAAATGCAATGATGATTATAATATTCATGGTTCAATATTATTACTATATTACTACTTTCATCGTATCAGTAGATCAAAGCAGACAAACCATATGCGCACTTCGAAAGATGGCAAAATTTCTTTTTTTTTTTTTTTTGAGGGCAGTGTCACTGGCCCTCACATGTGGGACCGAACCGGGGCCGCTGGCTTCCCAAACCAGCGCTTAACCACCACGCCACTCTGCCGGCCCCTACTTTAACATTGTTAAATGTACTCTGCAGTACAATAAGATGAGCAAATGAAAATATTTGTCTACAAAAGGAGACAAAATGTAACAGAACACCCAAGAAAATCAACTGAAAAACTATTATAACGAATAATAGCGAGTTCAGTAAGCTGGCTGATTACAAAACATATACAAAAATCTCAATTCTTTATAGAAAGAAGGCAGGCAGGCAGGCAGGCAGGAAGGAAGGAAGGAAGGAAGGAAGGAAGGAAGGAAGGAAGGAAGGAAGGGAAGGAGGGAAGGAGATTAGAGAAAAAGAGGGATGGGAAAAAAGGAGGAAGAAAAATAAAAGAGAGAGAAAGATAAAGCCAATTGGCTTTAACACCAACCACAAAGTAAATTGCAGATGTTCTCAATATAAAAATGAAAATTAAAGAGCACTTGTGGAAATATATGAGAATATATTTTTTTTCTTAATATTGCGGGCTGAAAAACTTTCATAATATGAATCAATGAAGGCAAAGATTGATGAATTTAGCTAAATAAAATTTTCAAGCTTCCTATATAGAGAAAAACACACCACAAATAAATATTTGCAGCAAGAATGAGAGCTGGCGAATTTCATTGCCACTTCTCTCCTTGAACTCTAGGATCTCATCATAGCAAACTTCTGCCCTCCTGAAAGTGGTTCACATCCTGTCACTTCTAGGCATCTACAAAAGCTCGCTCTCGCTTCTGATAGGAAATTGTCATAACCTTTGTGAAGGATGCTCTTTCAGTATCTATTACAGTGTTTTGTACAGCTCTTGTCCCCCAAATTTCCCTTTTTAAGAAAAGAATATTATAGACACACAAAAAGGTTTATTTACAAAAATATACATTGCCACTATGCTGAAAATGCCTCATAGAGGATTATGTGTTTTCTTTTTACTAACGCACATTCATAGAATAAATTATGCTGTCATTTTAAATGATGCTTCTTGTTTTTGTAAATAAAGTTTGCTTGGAATGCAGCCAAGATCACTCATTTACTGTCTGAGGTTGTTTTCTCTCGACAACAGCCTAGTTGAATAGTTGTGGCACAGACTTTGTGGCCCGAAAAGTCAAAAATATTCACTGTGTGAGCCTTTCCAGGAAACGTTTGCTGACGATGTTATGGTAGAATATTCAATCTGTTGCCAGGGAAATGTTCCTAACTTATTGTGAAAGTTAAGGCAGAATTCAAAATAGAAAAAAGCATAATGTAAATTTAAATATATATTAAATATACATATTCCATTTAGCTGCTATTTAACTATTATGTAAGATATATGGATATTTTATATCAAAAGTTTATCAAAATAAAATGTTATTTCAAGATGTTGGGATTACCCAGTGTCTTTTCTTTTTCATTCTCTAGTTTATCCAAACTTTCTACAATGAATATATATTATTTTTTAAGGTAGTTAAATATATTAATAAATGCTATTTAAAAATAAACTGTCCATGTTATATGAGAACACCCATCCTCCAAGGTACATTTATTTGGATTTAATTGCAACGCAAACTCCAATTTTCAGAGTTTATGCAAACCTTACTCCTAATCCAGATACACACACACACTCACACACACACACACACACACACACATTTGTGATAAGCATCATTTTTTTTGTGGGGCGAGGGAGTCTCAGAGGGCACAAGAAATTTCCTATTTTTTACTCGGTTTAATTTTGCTCCATTCGTCTTCCCTAACCCAAGCGGAAAAATATTGGTTTTCTTCAGGTTTGTGGACTTTGTTCATTCACCTTTGGGAAAGCAAACGGATCCATTTCTGGGATTGGTTTGGTCACATAAATCAAGCTGTTTCATAAGTTGATGGAAACAAAGAAGAAAAGACTGTATATTTGCCAGGGTAGCAGGTAGGCCACAGATCGTAGGGGCTTCGTTCTCCATATTCCATAATTACTTTTGCCTTGGGGCCCATTAAACGGAAGCCCTCATCTCATAACTAATTCTATCCTCAAAATCTCAAGAAGACTATTGCTAGCTGACTTCTTCTTGTTACCCAGAAAGGAAGGGTTAAAGGGCCACGTGGCACGGTGGTTAAGCGCTGGTTTGGGACGCCAGTGGCCCAGTTCAGATCCCACATATGAGGGCCAGTAACACTGCCCTCTAAAAAAAAAAAAAGAGGAATCTGCCTCATAGCTATTAAATAGTAAGTAAAAACTGAATTGAGTACCTAAAAATAAGGTCCTTTCTCCCCTAGAAACTGAAGTGCTGTAGTTTTGAAATACATTACTGTTTTATATTTGCATAAAAATCTTACCTCTCAAAGCACTCTTCATTTTCTGAAACTCTTTTTTTGAAATGCCAAGTTGAATTTGGTATCTATTTAATAACATGCAGAGACAGCAAAGAATAATAATAATTATGTGCCTGGTCCCACAGCAGAATGTGAGATTAGGAAAAATTGTAGCCTTTTCTTAACCTCAGGAAAACAGAATTAAATCCTCATTAGAGTCTGGGAATGAGTGAAAGTCTGACCTTTTCCGATTATTTTCCCAGTACCTCCATCTAGACCTGGCTGCAAGGGAGCATTCCAGGTAACGTAACACCAAGTTAAAGAATCCCGGAACATTGGAGCTGAAAAGGACACCAACATGGGCCCTGATCCCATATTTCCAAATGAGGAAATTGATACCCAGAGAGGTGATGTCATTATCCGAGACCACTCAATGAACAGGTGGCCTACTAAGCTCTGAACACAGGTCTCTATAGTTCTCTATTTACTGGTCTTCAGTGGCCTAGCCTGTGTGACTGCAGAGTAATTGCAGTGTGCCAGACAGTGCTACTCTGGCAGCCTTCCTCTCATTGAAATTCGCACCACAGCACTATGAAGTATTTATCTCTTCTTTTACAGATGAGGACACTAAGCCTCGGAGAAGTGTTGTGATTTAGACACAATCTGGAAGCGAGTTCTGTTTAATTCCCAAACTGATTATCCCAACTCTTCCAACTGGCTGCAAGAAATTCTATCATGCGTTCTCTCCCACTCAGCTACCCATTGGGTTATCTGGAGTACGTTGTTTCGTTTTGTTTTTTGTTCTGTTTAAGATACATATGATCACACATCCCATTATATAGAAAGATTTCCTACCTTTTTTTTCCTTCTACCTACATATATGTAAGACACGTGGCAATATTTCCACCCATACCTAAGGAGTGAATAAGCCTAGTTGATTTTATATATACACACTGTTTACTTTCTCAAAGCTCTCTTTTACTAAGTGCCTGCTACATATCAAGAAATTTAAAAATACTATATCTAATGTGCACAGCAACCTTGAAAATTAGAGATGACATCATTTGCTTCTTTTGTCTTCTCTTTCCCCAAAATAGGGAGCTCAGTTACCAGTGCCTAATAGAGGTTAGATATCATATAATGGCTTTAATGACATCGGCACCAGTTTCCCTGGAGACCATAGAGCATTTGCATAACTTTCAAATCCCTGGATCCACCATTAATCACTGGCTCCGGGTGCCTGCAGAAAGGGGAGAAACAAAGTGCAGCCCCAAAGTGCAAAGTGCCATCTCCAAGCAGCAGGGGGCCAGCTCCACCAGCTCCACGTTGTTTAGCAGGCTTTGGAATCTCGTCATCCGTCACAGTGGAGCCAGCAATCTTCCTCCTCCAGGTCTGAAATATGTGGCTTCCCCTCGCGTGCACTGTTCTCCTACACAGAGGCAGCCCTGCTTCTGACAGCCTCCCCTTGGAAATAGACAGGCTTGGAGCCTGCCTGCTGCGTTTGGAATTGATGTGACTCCAGCCCTAAACCACGATCTTTTATAGCCAGCTTTAGAGAGAGAAGTGAATAGGAGAGTGGGGGAGGAGGCAGGGACAAGGGGGAAGAAAGACATGTTGAAAGGTGCAAAAGACGTAAATAACTGTTTAGAAAGGCTTTGGGGGAAGCTCTTTCTTTGTTAACTTTGAAACTCAAAGGCCAAGGGCTCTGAGGGTACCAAGCCCTATGGAACTGAGGTCTCACCCTGTTCATTCTCCCTCCAGCCTTTTGCTCCAGGCAGTGAGGACTCAAGGCTTCTGTCAGCCTTATTGTGTCACAAGGAAACAATGTGCCCTGGGACGTTTACAGACCTACAGGACTTAAAAGGATTTTTGTTTTTCTCTGGGAAGATACTTTCTCCATTCTGGGAGGCATGATATTTCCAGTGAGCTGAGATCATCTGTTGCTGTGTTTGCTGCTGTTATTGGTAGTTTTGCTGTAATAAAGCATGTCATCATTCCAACTACATCACCCTTTTTCTACTCCACAAGATGATTTGGTCCACATAGTCCATGGTGAGTTGCTGGACATTGTGCAGTGTGAAGAAAAATGAATGTAGTCATTCAATGAAAACCAAGCAAATAATGCACATAAAAGCAATTAACAGTGACTGGCATTTAGCTTTTCAAGGTAGGTTACAGGATCCTTTCCCACTATGGAGGTCGCAGTAGCTTAAGACAGGGCACTGATATTGAAATGGGTGAGATCAGTACAAACTCTATGAAGAGATCACTAAGCAAAATAAATAAATGTTACACTTAAATGATATCTAAGCAAAAGAACATTTTATGGAAAGAAAAAAAGAAGGCTAACATGAGACATGATGAGATTGTGTCTAGTCCATTCGAGCTGCTATAACAGAATGTGACAGATTGAGGGATTTAGAAACAACAGAAATTATTGCTCAGAGTTTGTGAGGCTGAGAAGTCCAAGACCATGGCACTGGCTGACTCAGTGTCTGGTGAGGAGCTGCTTGCTGGTACATAGATGGCTGTCTTCTCACTGTGTCCTCACATGGCAGACGGGGCAAGGGAGATTTCTGGAATCCCTTTCATACCACCATTGAGCTCACTCATGAGGGCTCCACCCTAATGGCCCAATCACATCCCAAAGGCCCCACCTCAAAATACCATCAGATTGGGGATTGGTTTTCAACATGCAAAATTTGGGAGACCCAAACAGTCAGTCTATAGCAGAGTGCATGACAGTAAGTAGTCACTTATGTTTTATTCAACCTGAAAATGTCCTGGAGAAGGTTTAGATTCAGAAGGTGTTTGGGAGATGAAAGGAAGTGATAAAGCAAGCTTGGCATGGGAGACAAATGGTTAAGTAGCAGCTTATACCGAGGTCCATTGTGTGGACTGTTAGCTTTTGGAGGATCAAAGAAACCATGTGAGAGAGGACTTTTTTCAGAAAAGATGCTCTCTCTTCCTTTAGTTCTTCAGAAGAATTAAGAACCTAGTGGGAAGGGCAAGAAATCATGATGATTTCAAAATGATACCGGTACATAAATCAAACAGTATACACTGCAAATAGATTGACAAATTGATCTGATTTGGAGAATGGTGGTGAGAGTTGCTACTAGATTAGAGTCTCTCTGTATACAGGATACTGCTGTGCCTCCCAGTAAAAGTCAAGTTGATGTTGACACAATTTTCTGACATCATCCAGAGATGATCAGCACCCAATTTCTTCAGAGATGGATTGGAAAATTTACATCCAATAGATTTTCCCTTATCAAAATTACCAAAGTTGGCTGTGTAGAGATGCTTGGCGCAACTTCAATTGGTACCATGCTTGACTTTCTTTCAATTCTACAATGAGTACAGTCCCTAAAAGCCCCTGTGCCTGTGCTTTGTGTGAGGAGACATTTCTGGGATTCCTCAAAACCCCTGAGGGGTTGGAGAATGCTGGAGGTAGAGCCCCTGAACAGAGGGGCAAACTGCCATGTGTGGGAGGAGTCTCCAGATCAGGGGACATGATGGAGGAGTGCAGGATGGAAAGCAAGGGGGAGGAACAAGGCAGGCAGGCAGGCAGGGTGTGGTGAGGGTATGTGATCATAAAAACTACCTCAGAGTTATTGGAGGTTGAATCTCTACTCCAAAAAGCTACAACATGGAAAACATTCCCAGAGGTCTTGCTATTACCTCAACATTCATGAACTACTCGTAATTTCTTCTAGGAATTGAATGAGCTCATCTGATCCTCAATATTCTTATTGTGCATGTTGGTGCTCTCTTTTCAACAGATTTGTCTTATTAAACTTGCTTTAGAGAATGATAGACAAAGGAAGGTGAGAAAAATGAGATTAGTCTGTATTGGTATTTGCTCAGTGAGGTTTGAGAATTGTGGAGAATAAGGGCTTTGAAGCTCTCAGCTGAAACAGTCAATCAACCGATTGACACTGAGAATGGATACTATATACATATTTATATGTATTCAAAATCAACAGGGCTCTTAAAACCTAACTAGGCTGAGAAACATGGAAGTGTAAAATGACTGAAAGGGAGGAAAAACTTACTGACACTGAGTAAAATATAAGACAAAAAGATAAATAACAATTGCAAGAGAAGTAAGAGAAAGCAAGCCACCAGAACCAGGTTTTAGGGAAGGCTCTGGGCAGAGGCAGGGCAGGGCTGAGCCAAACAGCATGGGTGGCTCAAGGAAAGGCATGGACAAGACTTGGCAGGTCGGTGTGGCCTGCATTTGTAGAAGAGTATGGTATAGGGTCTGCATGGAAGAGTGAAGCTGCCCAACAGCATGGGATTGGACTATGGAGAATCTCCATCCAAATTTGATGCAATCAAAGTAGGTAGGCACTACACAGTGTTGGTTAATCCATGTAAGAATGGAAGTGAAGAAAGGTGGGAGATAAGATGACAGAGTAGAATGAAAAGGCAATCATTTAGGCACAAAATGATGACAGCCTGACCCTGTACAGATATGTTTAATAGCTATAGAGAAAAAACTGCAGTTGTTGAAGAAAACAGCTAGTACCCTGGATTTACTTTACGAAATGGAAATTCTAATAGCATCTAAATATTATTTCTTTTAAATCTGGGATTTGGCCTTGCCTGTATTTTAATCATGCAAAAAAATTTGATTGGTGGACTAAGCTGTGGGACTGTTATTTTTGTATCCCGTAATTCATTTTAAAACTGTCAGTAAAATTTCTGTGTTATGTTGCTTCTGGTTTAATGGGAAAGAATGTGCTATTTAATTTTCCACAGTAGGAAGGGTAAAAAGAGAGACAAGAGACTGATAGTTGTTTATTTTAAATTCTGAAGTTTAGAAAACTAAGGCTGGTGCCTTCATGATCCGTGTTCCTAGTAAAAGCCTGTCTAGAAAGAAATGGAATGGAAATTTTGTCTTTGGAAAGTTATCTCTGCTTTCTGTTCATTTCATTCAGGACACCATCGAGTGAAGCTTTCCTTAAATAAATGTCTGTTTTAAGGATAGGAAAACTTCCCCCAAAAGAAGAAACACCTTCTCCCAGATAACTCCTGCCTTCTGGAAATTGCTTTATTACTTCACTCAGGGAATTTTCCAGTCCTGTGAATAGAGTTCATTGTAGCCTGGGAGATGAGAAATCTGTTGCTCAGTATATAACTCGAGCTGCATGACAAATCAAGTCTCTCAGTCAGGCTTTCACCAAAGACTTTCAACCCACAGAATTGACCTTCAATGGCACTCCAGAATCCGCAAAGGAGATGAAATAGGATTTTTGTGTAATTGACCAGGGAGAAGGGAAGAGGGTGTTGTCAGAACTTGTTGCTACAGATTTTTAAGAACTGATCTAGCATCTTTAGATTTAACTCCAATGATGTGTATGTGCTTGGTGACAGTATTATTAATAATTACCTCCACCCTAGAAAAGTTGCAATGACCTTCCTGGGATTAAGGTCAGGAAATTTTTCAAGGAAAGTTCATCGGTTATGGTACTATCAGATTCCACAAGACTTTAATAACCAAAACTCAGAAGGCAAAGAAAGGTCTAGATTTAGGGTATGTCATTACCTGGTGGGTTTAGTCTTTTTCATTTTGTCTGTTAAGAACTCTGCCTACTAAACCAAAATGCCTCTTGTTTGACCATTCACTCAATTGCCACCCCTTCTCCTCCATCTCTCCCCTTCTTCTTCATGGTACTTATTGATTCTTGTCTCATTCTGATATTCTGTACAGCAGCCTGAGCAAACTCATGAAAACAGAGCATTGCAAGAAGAGAAGCCTAAGGAGGGTGATGAGCTCTTGTAAAGATTCAGGATGGACAAGTATAGTTCATGTTGATCTGGTGTGATCAGAGTGCAGAGGGCTTGGAAAGGATAGGCTGATTGTGAGAAAGGAGAGGTGAGTTCTAGGAAGACCGGAAAAGATGTTATATGCTATGCTAAGAACTTCATTCTACAGGCAATGAGGGAACCATGAGATGATTTCCACTAGGTATTCAGCTATTTTTGTGAATAAAAATTCCAACATTTGCCAAGATTTATAGGCAATATACATAACTTTCTTTTCCTTTCTTTCCTTCTTCCCTCCCTCCCTCCCCCTTTCCATTCCTTCCTTCCTTCCTTCCTTCCTTCCTTCCTTCCTTCCTTCCTTCCTTCCTTCCTTCCTTCTTTCCTTCCTTTCTCTCTCTCTCTCTCTCTCTTTCTCTCTCTTTCTTTCTTTCTGCCTGGTTTGGGTAGTAACAATGCCTCTTGTCAATCCCTTCAATTTTCTCTCCATTCCTGTTCAAAGAAGCTTTATTGAATAAACTCTGGTTTTATCCAGGTTTTTTACAACTTGGCCTTTGCATCAATGTGGAAGTTCCTTGGGATTCTTCAGGATTTCTGAAAGTTCAGCCTTGTCTTCTTTAGTGTATTGGTTGAAAGACAACATACCAGATCTGACCTCAAACTAAATTTAGAAAGTGATAAACCAAATATGAGGAGCTGATATGAAATTTGCTTAGGTTGGAAGTCAAATAAAAATGCACATGTGTAGCTTTACAGTCATAACATGTCCAAATAAATTCACATGAATTCTGTGAGATGAACATTTTCCTTGCCACAAAAGTATGAAGTATGTGATTACATAAAAATGAGGTGATTTAACCAAGTCCCTATGTGTAAGATCACCTACCTCATCATCCTCACAACACTGCTAGACAGACCCACTGATTTAAAAACAGGAAAATTTTCCTTGTGATTCATTCCACTATCAATTTTTTTCTTTAGATTTTATTAAATTATTTACCCATTCATTTACTAATTTACACATGAAACTAATACTTATCAATGGCTAACCATCTTCTAGGTTGTGTTAGATGTTGGGGTTTCAGCACTGAATAAGTCAGAGTCTTATAATTGAGCAGGGATGTTCTAAATTGAAGCTCATTATAAGAATGATGTATATTACTAAGGAATCAGGGTTCCAAGGAAGCATAAAGCCGGTGGTCCTAACTTAGCTGAAAGGGATCAGAAAAGCCTTCCAGGATAAAGTGCCATTTAGACTTAGACTTGAAAGATGAGTAGAATTAGGTAAAGGGCTATAAAGAGTCCGGAATGACTGTCCTCCTAGGAATCTACCATTAGTCGATGTACTCTCTGACATCATGTAAGAAACAGTTTCAAAGAATTGCCCTTTGGAACAGTCATCTTTCTCTGCATCTTAGCAGTGATAAGATCAACAAGTGATTTAACTGAGTCTGGTGATTAAATATCGCATGGCGAGAGCAAGGGGATGCCAATAGCTGACACACTTGGCTTCATCCCAGCTTTATGTCTATGAAGAGGGATAAAGTCAAGAAAGACCAAGTCACAAAAAATGTGCTGGCATCTCATCTTCACAGTCAAGGACCTTTGAAATCATTGGCAACTATGTTCAATTAGAACATGCGGATTTGGTGAAAACAAATGACATCCAAATTATTAAACTAAACTTTAAAAATTGGTGAAACTGACCTCAAGAGAGTCAAACATCAAATAATGACAGTGTTTGTTGATGATGACAACGCTATGCCCAACTTTCCACCCAGGTACACCAGGTGCTCTAGACAATGTCTAAAAAAATAACATTTGACAATCTAAGTTTTTTTTTTATCTTTTAATTTTGACTTCTAAGGCAGTTTACTAGGTTAATAACAGTTTACAAAATTGTTTTTACCTCTAATTCTTATTCTGAACTGGCATTCAGTGGTTTTCATATTCCTATTCAATTATTCTATTCCAGTAGCTTTTCTTCCATGAGTCCAATTTTCACTGACTTTATTCCATTTCCTTAGACATGCTTTCTCCTCTCATATAGCTGAACTGCTTTGCAGTCTTGTGTTTATGCAGTATACATTTCCTTTCTTCTTTTCTTTTGCCATACATATTCTGTTTTTTCATGAATTTTCCCATGATTCTGATTTTTCTTTGTTATTGCTTTCCATATTTTCTGGGTTTTTGGTTCTCCATTTTCATTTCCTTCATGCTATCTTGTTTGTCTGCTTTTACTTTTTTGGCACATATAAATATTTTTTTCTGTTTTCTATCCCTGCCCCATATGCTACTCTATATATTCAAACTAATAGCTGTGCCACTGGAAGAGAAAATACCCACACTGCCATAATTTAAGGCTGCTTAGAAATCATTGAGGTTTGCTGACCAGTGGTGGCTGGTCCATTTTCACATGCAACAATTTATGTTTCAATATTATATGTATTTATATGTCTATATATGCATAAATAATAAACATTTTCACACACTTATTATGTACTAGGAAATGTATAGATTTCCCCTTGCCTTAGACATTATTTCTATTAATATTTACAACAGGATCTGTGATAGATAGTCATTCTCCTTACAAGAGCTGCAGCACAGAGAGGTTAAAGAATGTTCCCAGAAGAACAGCCTCCTAAGTGGCAAAGCCAGAATTCAAATCATCGTTTTCTGTCTTTAAGTCCAAGTATCTGCCTACCTTTGTTACTATGATTACTTATACTGATAATGGTGTTATGCTTAACTGTCATTCAAGTAACATATGAAGAAATGCTTCCTATACAGTGAAAAAAATGCTAAACAAATATTAGCAATAATATCAATAACATACTGAAGAAAACTTCTCTCTTCTTTGACTTACAATTGATGGTATAAATATAAGGCATGCATGTGTGGGAGAGGAATGAGGGAGTAGAAGGCTGAGTCCTCTTCCAAGCTGACCTAGGCCCGGATCTCCTCAGTGTCCCTCAAAGGGAACTTGAAGAATAAGGACCCCCATAACTTTGAATGTCACTCACCTTTCAGTGCTGCCCATCTTTTGCTTGTCTTTCTTAACATCTCTGTAAGTGAGAGTTTCAGGCATACTGTGTCAGAAGTCACATGTTTGGTGCACATGCATTTTTTCTGTCTTTTTGATACTGCTCCCTCTTATTCTGGACTAAGATCTTTCTTAGATAGATTTGTTTGGCTCCCTACCCCTTAGAAGAGCCATTCTAGCTTGTCACATGAAATTCCTTCCTGCTCTCCTACTGCTTAACTTAAGAATCCTTTCCCTCCTGAAATACCTTCTAAGGCCATCACACCTCAAATTCTTAACTCAGGGTAGTTTCACAAAGTTGGACATAAAAGCATGAAATGTGGTAGAAAATAAGTAGACCTTGATTCTTTTAGAGTGCTATGTCTTAAATCACATCATCATCACAATCACAGTCAATTGGGGGGAGCGGGGGGCACCTAACCTGTGCTGATCACTTTATACATATTACCTTTCTTCCTTACTGTATGTGAGAAATATGAGTATTACTAAACATTTTATACATGAGAAAACTGAGTTTAAATGTCAAGACCAAAGGCGAACACCTGGCTCACGGTGGTACCCCTTGTCACCATCCAAGTGGCTTGGTCCCTCCCCGCCACACCCACCATCCCCTTTCTCCTCTGTCCTATCAGAAGTCCCACACTCAGGTCATATATTATGACATAGACACCTGCAGTGTCCTAATCTGATCTCATCTTCTATCTTCTCCAGCTTCCCAAATCTTTCTTTAGTCCCTTATGAAACTTCCCAATATCCTCAAACTCTTATATGAACTTCAACTCCTATCTTCACTTTCTTGCACTAACCAAAACCTTACTGTCCCCTGAGATGCCTGCTTCCTACATGGCCTTTCCAAGAGGAAGTTGTTTTTGCTCCCACACTATTTTGAAATACAGGTTTTACTATTATTCAAGTATGGTGAAGCTAACAGAGTAAGACATGACTTCCTGTTTGTTACTCATAGGTTCCAAGAGGATGGGACATACCATACCTTGGGGGTGGGGGAGAGAGTCACATGGAAAAATTACCAGGGTTAGTCAGGAGGCAGAGAGAAGTGAGAGGAAAACATGGCAAGAGCCTTTACTGTGGTTTCCATATGAAGGAACAGGGCTAGGCAGGGTAAGCAGGCTTCAGATTTGCTAGTTTCAATAATTACAGTAGGCTCTGGGTGGAGGAACTGCCTTGAGTTGCATGAAACCTGGCCCCTGGGTGATTAGAGCAGGGGAATATTGGCTTGTAGTGTAAGAGCCCAAATGGGGACATGGGCTCTGGATTTGTGAGTTTGCACATAAAAGGCACATTCTTGGACAAGTTGCTTGCTATCTCTAAGAACTGGATAGCACTGGGAAGGGCAGTCTCTCCCTGGTCAGTGAGACCCCAGTGCCAGACCATCAAGAATACAGAAAATAAGAAAATATAGTTAATACACACACTCCCAGATAATTTAGGCCCTAGAGGTGTGCTAGGCTTTCTTGTTTCTCATCGATGCTTCCAAACCATCTCTTCCTCATTCTTCAGTGCCTGTAGAGGCCTTGAAACATAGATGATCAGAAGTTTCTACCTATTACTTGTCTTGGTGCTATCATTTGTCAACCTCTTGGCTAGTTGTTCTCAGATGAAAGGTTTGCCAAAAGATCAGTTCACCCAATATTTGAGTTGCCTAAGTGTCAAAATATCCCAGTGGAAGGTGGTATTTTCATTTCATACAAGAATACTTTTTGGAGGTAATTTTTATAGAATGCAGAATGTGTAATTAATTAGCTTTATTCCTAAATCAGAAAAAAAAGGCACATATGTGACTTCTGCTGTGAGGGCTAAACTCTCTAATTTTATAATATATTTCATTCCACAATTCTAAATACTCGCACTTAATAAAATATAGTAAATATTGTAGCTGTCAAGAAGGAAAAAAAATTAATTTACCGATTTTATGAAATATGAGACATCCCATTATTTTTAAGAGTTTTGAAATGTTGCTGGTTTTTTTGGCCTGATTCTAGGAGAAGCATATTTTTAGTTCTTATTTTTATTCTCAGGATTTTAGTAAAAGTTACTTACTTTAATTTAGTAATAAATATAAATCAAGTGGTTGGAGAGAAAAATTGATAGAAATGTGATAAAGCAAATGGATTAAAATGTTTAGTGTGAAGTACAGGTGGTGAGTATCTGAGTGTTCATTGTACAATTATTTGAACATCTCCATTTATTTAAAATTTTCATGATAAAATATCAAAAAGCAAATTCCAGTCAAGTAATCAACATGATATGCTTGATTATCAACAGCAGTTTTCAGTTCTCTGCTGATTTTGCTTGGTTCAGATATCATGGAATTAATTGTTTAACTAAAAGTTATGGATGACTAAACCTTGAGAAAATGTGCTTTCTGGTCAATAGAAATAAAACTTAATGATATTGACTCTTGGTTGATATGGCTTTATAATTGGCTAGAGTTTTAAGAGGAATAATCTGCCCTAGGGCTCATGAGAAAGGAGAAGCAATAATTTATTTGGAATTCATTATATGTTAGATCCTGTGTTCATGGCTTTATGTACGTTCCCTTATTTATTATACACAGAAATAGAGTTAGGTAAGGGGCTCACCATTTTATAGCTGAGTAATCTGTGGCTCAGAAATGTTAAGTTATCCAAGATCCATGGTTAGGCAGTGGCAGAGCTGGGCTTAAACCCAAGTTTGCTTGACTCAAAGTTGTACTCTTGGAAAACACATTTACACTTTGAGAGCCATATTAAATACTCATGTCACTTGTAGAGAACCATAAAACTAGTAGAATCCTCAGAAATTATCTATTACCAACCCTTTTGGTTTACAGAAGAGGAAATAATGTACAATCAGGTTAAGTAATGTATTCAATCATATAGTTTCTTAGTGGCAGAGCTAGGAAAGATTTAACTGGCTATTCCGTTGTATCATGATGTTATTTTAATAGTAATTGCTGAACATGGGTCTGTATGACAGAGCTAGTAAAAGGCATACCTCACAGATTGGCATTTCCCTCAGGATCCAGCAACATGTTTACTCAACAACAAGGCTAGTGAAAAGGAAAAGGGAATCAAGGAGGATAAAGTGGGCTTCCAATAGATGAGGCCAAGTGATAGGACGTATCACCTTGGAGGTTTACAGATTGCCATGCATACATAGCTCCATGGTGGTTTATGGCCACATTTAGACATGTAATGAAAGCTATCTATTTATTCCTTCTTCTGGATTCCCAAGTATCAAAACTTTAAGATCTGTTGCCTTGTGCTGTGCTCACATGTTTACATACCTATTTTGATAGTGAAGACCATGTCTGATTTCAGTGAGAGTATGTCCTTTATTAATGTTTGGGTTCTAGGGTAAGGCTGAGTTCAAATCCCCATCTGTCATTTCCTAAATTGTGATATTGGCCAAAGCACATGACTGCTCTGTTCCTATTTCCTCATCTTGATATACCTAAGTGGTTGTTAAAAGGATTAATAAATTAATATATGTATAACATTTAGAAGAGTGCTTGGCACATGGTAATATGTAAGCCCTCAATAAAGGTAATCTGTTATTATTAACTTTATGTCTTCATAAATGACAATTAATGGCATAGTAATAATTTTTATTATTTTCAATTTAATTTGACTCAATAAAAACTACAATTTTTGATGAATGATCACATGTTTTACACTTCTCAGAAATACAACTTAAAGGATAAACCAAGGTAGAGCTATAATAAATATCACATTGCAAACACACAACTAGCAACATGAAAAATACACTGAATTTTTAGAGCATGAGGAGACTTCAGTGCTAATTCTAAACAGATAAAGCATCTGTTTATCTCAGATATAAGTCTTTTAACCTTTATAAGTCTTCTTTCCCCCTCTGCAAAATAGACTACAGTATCTCTTGTTACTTAAAGATTCTATGACTATAAGAAAAAAAGATAAAAATACCATAGTAATTGTTTTTGGGTACCAACCTTGACACATACCTTTACTGTCCTCTTTTGAAATTCATGTGTTTGAATCTTTTCTGCCATCTAGTTGGAGATCAGAAAATGTTAATCATTTATTCAATGAATTTATTAGCCATCTGCTACGTGCAAGGCAATAGATCCTGGAAATTCACAGTGATGAAAGCATAGTCTGTCCCTTCCACAAGGTTACAGTTTAATATATGAGAGGGATATAGCAACAAAAAGTTGAACAGGTGTTAGATATCCACAGTAGAAGCCTGTATGGAGTACAATCAAAGCACGCAAGCATGAAACCATTTGTACTTTGAGATGGCAGTGGTAAGAAGAAGTTTCACAAAGTAAGTACAACAACTGTGCATCTTATCATTCTATTTCCATCAGTGCTCATTACCGTGTTCAACACGCCCCCTCAGCTTTACTGAGATATAATTGACATATAATGCTGTATCAGTTTAAGATATACAGATACACTCATATGCTGCGAAATGATTATCACCACAGCTAACATCTCCATCACATCACATAATTACTATTTTGTGTGGTGAGAACATTGCTGACACTTTCAATATAAGCAAAACACAAAATAAGCACTTTAAAAAGATTGTCTTTAAAGACAGACTGTATATTATTGGGTACATTTGAATATGTGGTTCATTACACATTCCCAAGCCTTCAGTTTATTCTACAATCTCTATTATAGAATTTGTATGGTTTATGTTATAAACTTTATGGGATAAAATTATTTTGTATACTGTGGAACAATATTAGGAAGTGACACGTCCTATGCTGAGGAAGGCAACATTGAGAGTTTCTATATAAATCATTAACAAACTCATCATTACCGAAATAATAAACAGACAGAAAAAAAGAAAGTACATTCAGAGTTGGAAAACCAACATCATCTGGCCCAAGCTCAGGTCCATTCCTATTGTGTGCAGTTAGAGTAAGCAAAATTGAGTCTCCCCTTTGAATTTCCAAACAAAACAAAATGTGAATATGCCATTGCAGGAAATAAGGGAGAGATCAGAATTTTCTAGAGACCAGCAGCAGGGCTATGTTTAAGAAACTGGATTTGAAGTAAGCCGAAGAGGACAATTTTCACATCAAGAACTTAGCAAACCACGAGTGAACTCAGATACAGTTTTATTGTTTCACTTGGGAGTTGGTACTGGAAGACACAGCATAGTGGGCATCTGGAAGTTAGTTCACCAGTTAGGACATGGGATCGTTTAAGGAGCTTGATTTACAGAGAAAGTAAACTGATTGGGCTGCTGGAAGGGAGGGAGAATGATGTAATGACTTTTCAGGAACAAAAGTCTTAATCATCTTTAGATGTATCTTCTAGATTTACTCCCAGAATCTTACTCACCACTAATTCTTTACCTTATATTTTAATTTATTGTTTATTGAGAAGTTCAAATAGGTATACTTTTAACATGATCGATGGACTCTATTGTCAACTATATAGCTAAGATACCTTACATTCCGTTGGACCTAATGTATACTTATTTGCACATACCCTTTCTTTCTCCCTCCATAATTATAATATGAAACAAATAATGACATTTTAGTGTCAAGGACATCACATTGTAAATCCTGAAAAATCACTATGGATCAATTGCAATGTAAAAGGTGGCTGCTTTTGTGACATGAATGAATCCATATCTACATGATTGTGGGGGGTTCGAGGGTGGTGAGGATGCTCCCTAATTCTTGCTTCCCTTTCTTTTTCCACTCCTTCTGTTCTGTGAGCCATGGTTGAGTGCTTGCTAGCAACAGTGAGTACAGCAGATGGCAGCAAGCAGCTGTTGCACTTCCAAACCTTGGTCAGCAACTCATTTCCAAGCCTGGTTGAATGGAAGCATCAGTTTTTAGATTTGTGTTCACCATCTCATATTCTGCATCCACCTTCCTGCCCTTCTCAGTGATCAAGAAGCAGTTCGTTTCACAGCAGCACAGCACACGGAAAGCAGGACGATAAGAGAAAAGCCTGGGCTTGGTTGTACAGACGGAGCTGGACTTGAGCCTGAGGTGACCTAGCAAGGCGGGGCACAGATGTCGTGGCAGATCTTCCTTGGCGTCCATGGGCTGTTGAGAAATTCCTTGGGCCTACATCTGTGAATGCTAATCCTAATGCCAAACAAGTCTTTGTAGAATCATCATCAACTTTGCAAAGAGTTCAGTGGAAGCTGCAGGTAGCAGAAAAGACCTGAGAACCCACTGCCTTCAACCCAGAAGCCAAGAGATAAACCTGGATTTTACGAATTCAGCCTTCACAGCCCACATCAGAGCTGCCAAAAGGTTATGAACTGCTCTAAGCTCCTGCCTTTAAACTTGCCCTGTTTAGTTCAGCTCAGAAGCCTGGAATCTGTGAATGTAAACAACTCTTATCCCATGGATAAACTGGATAATGCAATTTAAAAGACAGATGTATGTTTTTCAGACAGACAAACAAAACTGCCCTTAACGGGGCCATTTGTCTATGTTGAAGCTAGTAAGCCATAAGCACTGTCCTTAATGTGGGGATTTGGGGACTTGTTTAGGTTTGGACCCCGAGTGACCAACAAGAACACGGGGTATGAGATGAGACAGTTGCTCTTATCTTTTGGGGTTATTAAATAACTTGTATCTTTTACCCTCTGTGCTAAAATCTAGAAGGAAATTCGTTCTTTTGTGCTTTCCATAATTTAACAGAATGATAGCCAGCAAGTATGTACTTTTCCTGATCATTCAGTTTTGTGATCAGAGCTGGGTTATGTGAGGTTAAATTTTTCATGAGGTCAGCTCTGTAAGACATTAGGATTATGGGGCCAACACTTTCACTTTTTGAGTTCAAGATTATTAAAATCACTTCATTACTGAATGGCATTTGTAACTTGTACTTGCTTCTGGCTGGGTCATTAACTTGGAGTTCAGGCTTTTGTGTACAGTTAGTATTGACTGTTCTTGGCTATCTATTCTCAGAAACAGGGCAGCCATTCTGTCAAAAAATCCAGCCTATGAATTTGCAGATAGTAGGTTCATAGAACAAACACTAAATAGACAAAAGTTGGTTTGGAGAAAATCACTCTCAACTATATCTTCAATTGAAACAAAGTAAAGGTATTCACTGTCACTTGATGTTTTAGCAAAAATTGGGAGTGAGAAAAGTTTCTCTTAAGCAATTTTTCTGCCCCATCTCATTACCAGGATGAGCCATTTGGCTGTCTCTGAGTTCCCTCCAAGTAAACATTAACTGATAGGAACGTGAATACGCTAAGCTAAGTGATCAATGTCCATCTATCCTAATATACAAATTATGGAATAATACTCACATAAATTTTTGTCACATCAGAATGTGAATCTATGAGCACCCCCTCAAAAAAATATCCAAGTCAACAAAAGATGTTCTCTAATAAGTCTTTCAAAATGCTTTAAAAGCATTCTGAAATATTTAACTTTCAAACTTAGAATTTTATCCCAGTTCAGTATTGTCTGGCCCAGCGATTGACAAATGTCCCTGAGAGGACCTGGTGGGAAAGCTTTGCGTGACCCTAGGCTGGTATCTTTCTCTCAATTAAGCATGAACTTGGTTAAAATTGCCAATCTGTTGTGGTCTGTGATCTAAGCAAAGCAGGGGGATAGATGAAGGGGGCTGCATCTTTCTTTGGTAAATGGAATACAGCAATTTCACTTTCTGACATCCTAAACACTTCTCTGGAGCTGGAGAGCAAAGTCTCTATAGACTTGGAAGTTTCATTGAAGTGAATTATGGCAGCAAAATACCCCTTAAGATAAGCCTGAAACTACCATTGTGTATGAAAATGGGAGGATAAAAGCAGAGAAGGATTTTTAAAGAATCTATCAGCATAAAATCCCCAGGGAACATATAGTTTATATGAATTTATGTGAGCTAAGGAAGCTGAGAATATTTAAGAGAAAAGGGGGAAAAGTGACTTTTTTAAAAGCTTCCCAGAAACAGATAAGAGTTAACAACAACAAAAATTCTGTAACCATGAGGGTGGGTAGTCACTGTACTGCCAGCCCTAAAAGTGTAAGATGAGAGGCCAAACATGGATTTCTGCTATGTTGAAAGTCACCCAGGGCCAGCCGAGTGGCGCGGTGGTTAAGTGCTGGCTTGGGAAGCCAGTGGCCCTGGTTCGGGTCCCGGGCCAGTGACACTGCCTTCAAAAAAAAAAAAAAAAAAAGAAAGAAAGTCACCCAGACATAGACAAGGATAAAATAAAATAAAAAACACACAGGGCCGGCAGAGTGGTGCAGTGGTTAAGCGCTGGCTTGGGACGCCAGCAGCCCTGGTTCGGGTCCCACATATGAGGGCCAGTGACACTGCCCTCAAAACAAAACAAACAAACAAAAAAAAAACACACAACATATGTAACAATATTATCCTTCTACTCTGAATAGTTTAGAAAATAAAAAGAAATGATGGCAGCTTAGGCAAGTAAGAGGGACCCAAATCTTCAATATTTTATCCTAAAACCCAGAGACTGCGTGTGTTTGAAGTGGTTCTTCATCTTTGGGGAGCATGGGGTTGCTTTGAGAAGCTGAAGAAAGTTATGCATTTTCACAGGAATATAAACATCCACATCTATACATGGTCTTGCATTCAGCTCATGACATTTCACTGGAAATAGAATTCTTTTGCATATACTGGTTATAACTCCAGCACAGAGCAGGGTGTGTGTGTGTGTGTGTGTGTGTGTGTGTGTGTGTGTGTGTGTGTGTGTGATGAGTTTTGCAAATCCTTGAGAAGGTAAGGTGAGGCAAGATTGTTAGTGAGATACAGCGGTGAGTTGTGTCCTTCAGAAATAATAGTAGTGGATTATTTCCTCCTACCCTGCCTCAAAGAAAAACTAGATAAATAAAATAAGAGATGACACTGGCATGCCAAGAAGTGGGGAATTCCCAATGCTCTTCAATGTAAACTGACACCTAGGCATTTCTCTTCTATCGCAACTTACTGGTAACATTTGTTTGAATCATTAAGATCTCTAAGAAACGAAGTATGATGATGTCACTCTTTTGTCTTTCACCTAAGACAGTCATCTGCCAAGTCATGAAACAATGTCTCCCAGATACTAAAATATTATTTTCTCAATCATAGTTTGTAACGGGGGTGGTCTAGTTGTCTGGTCACAATCTAAGGGCAGAGGGAAAAATAAATTCAAAAAGAAGAGTCCTTTTGAAGCCAATGGGCTCCAGTCACTTTAAGATTATAATCTGAAGGGAAAGAGCACAGTGACTTATTATTGTCATTCAGAGAAAAGAAGGGAGAGATGCACATCACAGACAGGAAATCAGTGAACAAGAGGCAAAGATACTGAAACTTCATTCAGCAAATATGAAACATATGTGGTGCCTAGAGCACAGATCCAGTTTTTCCTCGTTGCAAATTTCATGGCAACGCAGCCAAAGCTTTAAGAACCACTTAGTTTGTAACTGACTGACTACTCAGCATCACTTTTCTGGTTTTCTGCTATGACATGCCCTTTTTTTTTTTTAAAGTCAGTACACAGAGATCAGTGAAAACCTCCAAACAGGAAGATAGGTGGCTGACTTTGGATGTACAGTGACCAATGTGACTGTGCTGACAGCAGCCGCCAAAGACTTGAAAATATAAGAGCTGAAGTCTCGTCTCTCTTATTCATTGAGTTCTTCTCGACATGCTGGGTTCTCAGTGAAGAGCAGAGGGAAGTTTAAAATGATCTGCTTAACCAAGGTTAACATCAGCGGTCCTGTTCTCCAAGCTTCTTTACCCTAAAGAGCTAAATAACAGGCAAGCAGAAACCCTGCTGAACGATCCTACCATCTCGTTTTCTCACCCTGACCAAACGGGGCTGTTTGACACAAGACTTGACACTGGGTCTGAATGTTTACCATTTGTGGGTTGACGAATAGATTCAGAACAGCTAACAGAGCATAAATTTAAGTGAGAATGGCATTTCGTGGGCACAGATTCCATGTTAACACTAACTCCAAAGAGTTGTGTCTGTTTTCCTTAACACTTTGTTGAGTTAAAACCAAGTATAAAGGCTAATTACTGGAGAACATGGTAGGTCTGGAGAGCTGATATCTGATATAACCTGTAAAAAACAAAAACACTCTTTTGTTTGGCTGGAAATTAAAGAGAGTGTGGACTTCAGACCAATGCGATACTCATTCTCACAGCCAACTGAGGCATTTCCCAGGCTTCCCTCCTGGTACCAGCTAAAAATTATAATACATTTAAAATTGTGAAAAATCCCATCTATCATAAGAAGTATAAATGGCCCAAGTGTGAAGCACTTGATCTGAATTCCAAGTATGTATACCATCAGAATAAATGCTTTTTCCATTCCCTTTCATTCCAAAGTAAAATAAGAGCTTCTTCACTTTAGCTCTGAATGCCATTTGTGTGTTAGAGAGTCCTCCTGGTCCCACCTTATTTTTGAAAGCCCCAAAGTGATCAGCACTTAGGACACTCAGTGTCCTTCTGTTGCTTGTCAAAACTGTAACAAATGTGATCTGCTTTTTTGAAAGGTGAATGACATATTCAGGTATCAACCAATGATGCCCTTGATCTCAAATGTGTTTAATGGTAAAAGACAATGCCTGGAATTCTTTTGTCTTCTAGTGAAGCTGTGATCATGAATAAAGTCCAATCTATCAATCCTTTATAGGTATTGATATTCAAGGAATCTTTTTCTCTTACCAAAGTTTATGTCTTTGATCCACTTGGATTTGATTTTTATGTTGTGTGAGACGAGAATAAAATAGATACCTGATTTATTCAGCTGCATGTGTTTAGAAAACTATTTTCCCCCTACTGCACTACAATAGAACTTTTGTAAATTAGCTCACCATATATGAGTAGATCTGTTTATGGATTCTTTGTGCTCTTACATTAGTCTCCTTATCTATACTTCTACCAATATCACATTATTTTAATTATGATCATGTAAAATAATTCTTGATATCAGTTGGTATCAGTCCTTCAATTGTGTTTTGTTTTGTTTTTTTCCTTCAAAACTGACTGAACGATCCTTGACCTTTTCATTTTGGTATGAACTTTAAAGTCAGTGTGTCTTTTTCCATACATAAAAAAAAGTGCAGAAATTTTGCATTGATTTTATTCAGTCTATATACCAATTTGGGATCAATTTATAGTTTTATAATATGGACATAATTTACCCCTCCATTTGCTTTGGTCTTTTAAATTTTCTGTCAGTAGTATTTCATAATTTTGCATGTAGAAGACTCATTTATCTTCAATTTTATTCCTAATTGCTAAGAAATGTTAAGTTTACCAAATGTTTTATTAAATCTATTGAGTTGATGTTTTTTTCTTCTTAGTTCTATTAATGAGTTAAATTACATTATTTTCTGAATATTTAAGAATCTTGGACCCCTGGAATCAACTCAATCTAGTCATGCTCTATTATCCAGTTGATATGTTACTGGAATCAACTTACTACTACTTTGTTTTTCGTTGGTACTCATGGGAGAGGTGCCTTCCTCTTTCTTTTTTTTCTTTGGTGGTAAGGTTATGCTGGTCTCTGAAGATGAGTTTGAAAGTATCCTCAGTTTCTATGGTCTAGAAGAGTTTCTGAAGCATTTCTTCCTTAAACACTAGAAGGATTTACCATGAGGCCATAAGGGTCTTGAGTTTTTTTGGGTGTTTGTTTGTTTATTGCATGTGGAAAGGTTCATAATTACAGGTTCAATTTTTTTATTAGGTAGTAAACTATTCAGAATTTCTGTTTCTTCTATTTTGGTTTTAATAAATTGTCTGTTTTGTTTGAAGAATTTTGTCCATTTCACCAAAGCTCTCTAAATTTTGTCATAAATTGCGCATTCTGTCCTCTTATTAACCTTTTAGTATCTGTAGGATCTGCAGTTATGCTGTAATTTTTTTTTTCTTTTTTGATGATATCAGTCTCCTTAGTGCTTTATGTATCTTATTAGGTTTTTCAAAGAACCAGCTTTTGACTTTATATGATATTTTGGCTTTATGATATTTCTCTATATTATGTTTGCTATTTCAGTGATATCTGCCATTAACTTTATTATTTCATTTCTTATTATTGTTTTGGGTTGAATTTGCTATCTGTTTCCTTGACTATTTAATGAACACTTAGATTAATTCCTCTTAGCATTTCTTGTTTTAACATATACATTTATATTTTCCTCTAGGCCCTGCTTAACAACATCCCCCAAGTTATTATATATATATATAATTTTTCATTATCTCTCACTTCAAAATATCTTCTGACTTACTGATGTTCTAATTGGGTAATTTAGAAATGTACTGCCTAATTTCCAAATATTTATGGGTTTTCTTGTTTCCCATCAGAGGACTCAATTTAAGCCTTTGAGTATATCCTAATCTTCCTCCGCCTGATCTATCCTAAACTCCTGCTCTGGCTTTCCAACACTGCGAGACTGCCAACGTCTCCACTAGCTTGTGAACCTCCCAGGACTTGCTTGCCCCATTCTGCACATATTAAGCATCAACAAAAAAACTTGAGGAAAAATTTCATACAGAATTTTAGATTCAGGTATCTCAAGGGCCACTCCCTTCTCTCTGGGATCTGCCTTCATAAGAAGCTGATGCCTTGGAAGCAATGATCTCTGCTCTCCATCTCTCCAGCCCAGAGAAGCTGCTGCAATGCAAGCCCCGCACTCTGCTCTGCCTTTGACCCCTAGTTTTTGACTTCTAGTTGACCTCTAGTAGTTGACCTCTAGTATTTGACGTGCTGCCAGTGGTATATGCTCCAAACAGAAAAAACAAAGGCAGATGTGATACTCAGATCACGTGCTCTTATCTCTGGGATTTGGGCCTTTCAAGTCCTGTCTGTCGTAGTTACTTTCAGACATCTTCAAACAGGCGATTTTATATTTTATCTAGATTTTATATCAGCTGTCAGTGAATGATTTAGTCTCATAGAGGCTACTTCACCATGGCCAGAAATTGGTCCCTTCCACAGTATTTTAACACCAAAGTATGATAGATTTGATTGTTGCTCAAAATGTCCTACTCCCCCTGGTAACCACTTTGGGAGAAATAGTTTTCCCTTCCATTGGCCTTGGGTTTGGCCTTGTTGCTCTCTCTGACTATTGGGATATGAGCAGGCATAATGCACGCAGGGGCTTTAGATGCACTTGCTCGATATAGCAAATGCCATCAGAAGGACATGTCTAGTTAGCCCTTGGCCAATCCACAGAGCTGCAGTTAAAGCAGGGCTGCCCACCTGTGCCCCAACTAGACCAAGAAATCCAAGCCACCCTACAAACTCAAGAATTAGCTCAGTCACAAACAGCAGAGCCACCCAGCCAGCTAGCACAACCTTAGGGATAATTTATTATGGCTGTTAAGATACTGATTTAGGGGGTGCATGTTATGCAGCATTATTTTGACAATGCCAAAATATTAACTGATATGTAGTAACTTCCATGTAAGTAGTTTCTGATTTCCTTCCCTCCCACCTTCAGCAGAATCAGTTTCCTGTGAACATGCTCTCACATTTGAAAGTGGGACAGTAGGATCAAGGGTACATCAAGTTTGATGACTCCACACGCATTTGAATACTCTCTCTCTCTCAATACTGAAAAGCATTATTTATTCTTTAGTAGCATGGATTTCAAAGATACAAATTCACAGATTGTTTTTTCAATTGAGATATGATTGACATATAGCAATGTGTAAGTTTAAGGTGTACGTGTGTTGGTTTGATATATTTACATATTGCAAAATGATTACCACAATAGTGTTAGCTACCACCTTTATCATGTCACATATTTATTGTTTCCATTTTCTATGGAGAACAATTAAGATCTAGTCTCTTAGTAACTACGAAGTTTATAATACAGTCTTGTGGACTACATTCATCATGCTGTCTATTAGATCTCCAGGATTTATTTATCTATTAGTTGTGAATTTGTACCCTTAAACAATATCTCCCCAGTTCCCCCACCCCACCCCCAGCCCCTGGTAACCACCATTCTAATCTTTTATTTTACAAATTTATAAGCTTTTTTTGGATTCCACATATAAACCAAAACAGAACTTTTTGGCGTATTTAATCTTTTTTTTTCCACACTAACAGAAAAGAGATTCAATGCATTTTTTTTTTTAGTTCTAAATAACAGAAAATAAATGAGTTGGACAAGTCATTAAGACGATCTTTATTGTTGCTAATTTTCAAATCTGATGAGAAGTGTTATTGTTCTAAAGTGGTATGGAAATTGTTATGCCACATGCACAGAGATTAGTTATGTTAATACAAGCCTAAGGGTCTGGAAAAACACAAACCAAAAATTTGGATATATTCTCATGGCTTATATTGTATCTGAGAATTGCTTGAATTATCTTGAAACATCCAAGTGGTCTAATAAGTGCGCATACCAAACTGCTCTTAAGCCAATGAAACCACATGCACCAGTGGCACGAATCTGTTTATGTGAAAAATGAAGTCATATTATCACTGGTAGGCTCTTGAACTGGGAAAGGCTGAATGGTACCACAAATATCACAACAATCTCCATTTGAGGGCTCAGTGTGCTGATCATCCCTGAGAAAGAATATTACCAACAATAGCCTCAGTAGTCCTCAATGGAATCTAATGCTTTTGCCAAAGCACAGAATTTGAAATGCAAAACAGAGGGCCACAGGAATCCTAAAACAGTGAACTTATGAAAAAAAAAAAATTCAAACAATAAGACACAGGCCCACATAGTACTGTTTGTTTGTTTGTTTGTTTGTTTGTTTGTTTGAAGTAACTAAACATTTAATAAATTATCCATTTGTTTAAAGTTACTTTGTTACAAATAATCAACAGTACTTGGAAAGTGAATTGTTGACCATTTATTACTAGGAACTCAGAAGAAATAAACCATTATGTATTCATCCCGGGGTCCAAACACACTGCAGTAAAGAGTAAAATGTCAAATATAAGATAAAGTCTTCTTGCCCTTGACGTTAGATTGAAAATCTGAAACAGGATCAGAAATCATATTCTTTTACCTCAGTCAATTCCTTAATATGCCCTCCTTGTCAATTTTCTTAAAAACATCTTTCTGTTTTTTGGATATAAGTATAATGCATGTTTATTGTAGAAAATTATATTAAAACTAAAAATAACTTGTAGCTTTCCCATTTAAGTATCTAGGTATGTATTTGGTATGTATATAATTTTAAAATGAAATTGAGTTTATAGTGTGTATACAGATTTGTGCCCTTATTTTTACACTTAATATATCATGAAAACATTTATATGTGATTTAACATTTTCTGTTTTTTTTAATGCTTTCTTACTGTTTGCTTTATGTATGTGTGCCTTTTGCAACAAAGGCTGTTTGTTTTTGTGTTTTGTGTTTTGTTTTTTTTGTCTTATCCACAGATTCTGTTTATAATAACCCTGAAGTCACTAAGGGCAAGTTATTTTTTAAATGATTATTTTACAAGGTATTTTCTTTCAAAAATACTTAGGATATAATTTTGATTTGTAACTAAATATACAATAATAATTTAGACTTAAATTGTTTTCAAATACTTCAAAATCTTATAGACCCTGATATTTCTATGTTTTGAGTTCTTCATCGCTTTCAAGTATTCTTCAAATATACGTGTAGTATATTTGAGAATATATTTCTGGCTCCCTTCCACAAAAATGCAGTTTGGCTTGTAATAAAATTCTCAATCATGGCATTTTCAAATCCAACATTTAAAAGTTCCTCCACTGCATAGAGAAGTTTGAGGTCGGTCTGATACATGCACTTTTCAAGATAAACATTTATACTTTCTACCTGAATACTTGTAAATTTTTTTTCTTTCTCATTATTATTTTTAAACATTTTCCTTTATTTGCCTAACATGCTTCTCTTATAATTTATATATTTCCTAGAAATATTGTCAGCATTTCAGTCTACATGTACAGATTTTTAATTAGGTCAGAAGTTTTCCTCAAATACCTTTGTGTACAATTTTTTTGTTTTTGTTTTTTTCATTTTCTTCAGGGATATGCAAAATCTCTGATTATCTCCCTGTTTTCTGCTTCACAACATCTTCTCTCATTAGTTTCATACATTTTATTTTTCTCTGCCTTTTGGAAGGGGAAAAGGCTGTCTTCCACATCACTTTTTTTTTCTTTTTTTTTTTCTGGAGCCTCCTTTCTATTTTTATGTGTCCATGGTGAATTTTAATCCATAATTGCGTCATTAGTTTCTTGCCTCGTGTCTCTCACTCAGCCTACTTTTTAATCTTACCCAGCATTTGTCTATTTCAAATCACGCTCCCCTAATGGTTTCTGTTTCTGTTACACAGGGCATTGTATTCTAACCTCTTGCCAAACTATTCAGCAGTTTTCCAAAACCTTCTCCTGGAACTGGGTATAGCATAGTGAGAGGTTTGCTTTTTTTCATTCAGATTCTTCAAGGTGCTGGTAGTCATGTTCCCTTGCCTTCTAATATTTTATCACTTTCCTCCATCTTTTTCCTTCATCATAGAATGACAGATCTCACCACTTCAAACTCAGCAGCCTACCTGGATTATACTCTTGCCTCATTCTACTCATGTGGACTCTGGTTGAATCCACTTTTCCTATTTATCAAGGAATGGGCGGCGGGGGGGCGCGAGGGGGGGAGGTGTTGATGTGCAAAGCCCCTCAGCCAATTGCAAAAATCTGGAGAGCTTTCTTTCATCTAGCATCACTCGGCTGGCATGAGTCTGGATTTCTATCTCGCTGCCTGGTGACTCAAGAGTAGACTAAGTTCTTGACAAACGTAACCCTCAGCAAGCACACCTGTCGGTCAGCTTTTCCTCTGTCTACGTTATGCACTTGTTAGTAATTCCCCGAGAAAGCAGCAATACACCTCTGCCTCCTCTCTCGTCCTCTTTCTTTTACCTCTTCACTTCCCGGGTGCGCCTCTGATGGGGCAGGAAAGAAACTGACAGGACAAGCACTGTGAGTACAAACCTGCCTTCAGGAGCAAAACACAGGCGCCTTGTCTAGTTTTGTGCTTGTTATCGCGAATCGGAGGTACACAATTGGGGAAAGATGAAGCGTTTCCCCCACTTAATTCCAGACACACTGTTTTGTTCTGGTGGGTGAAATAACAATGGCATCTGCATTTTTTAAGTTTAGGCATTTTTTTTTTTTTTGAGGGCAGTGTCACCGGCCCTCATATGTGGGATCCTAACCGGGGCCGCTGGCATCCCAAGCCAGCTCTTCACCACCGCGCCACTCAGCCAACCCTAGGCATTTTTAATTAATTGAATTTAGTTAACCTTTCAGGTAGCAGAAATTTCACCCAGGTTTATCTATTTTCGTATGCTGGCTTTCCCATTTTCTTTGGTGTCTTGGAGAGAGAGTCTTATGAGAGGCTGGATTAGAAGCTGCTAACAGTATGTCCTTTTAACCCAAGGCCTCTCTTCATGCCTTTTAAGTGTGACTGTCTTTCCTCATGGCTGCCCTGACAGTGCCATGGCTGAGCTCTGAAGCATGAATCATTGGGCAATGCAAAATTAGAGACAATACAACCAGCCTCATTATGAGAGATTCAGGCCAGCCTCCCACTTTAAAAGCAGTCACCTCACAGTCTGGCCACTGAATATCAGATAACACATAAATCTGTGATGTACACTTCCTCTCCTCTTCATTCTTAAATATGGATCCACAGCATTTGCTATTGATATCTCTTAGATACGAGTATATGTCAGGGAATCACTAGAAATTTTTGTTTGTGTTTTTAAATATAATTTTTTATTTTTCAATTACAATTGATTTATAATATTACATTGGTTTCAGATGTACAACACAGTGATTAGACATTTATATAACTTACAAAGTGATCCCCCCAATAAATCCAATACCCATCTGAAACCATACACACTTATCACAATTCTACTGACTATATTCCCCATGCTATACTCTACATCCCCATGACCATTTTGTAGCTACTAATTTGTACCTTTTAATCTCTACCCCTTCATCTATCCCTCACCGCCCCCCAAATCGGGCAACCATCAAAATGCTCTATCTATGAACTTGTTTCTGTTTCGTTTGTTCCTTTATCTTGTTCTCTAGATTCCACATATAAACGAATTCATATGACATTTGTCTTTCTCTGTATGACATACTCCACTCAGCACAGTACCCTCTAGTTCCATCCAACTTGTTGCAGATGGAAAGATTTCATTCTTTTTTTTTTTTTATGGCTGAGTGATATTCCATTGTATATATGTACCAACTCTTCTCTATCCATTCATCCATTGATGGACACCCAGATTGACTCCATAGCTTGACTATTATAAATAATGCTGCAATGAACATATGGATGCACATGTTCCTCTGATATAATGTTTTGGGTTTCTTTGTATAAACACCCAGAAGTGAAATTACTGGGTCCTTCTTTGTCTCTCGGTGTTTTTTTTTTTCGTTTTTTTTGTTTGGTTTTTTTTTTTGAGGGCAGTGTCACTGGCCCTCACATGTGGGACCGAACTGGGGCCGCAGGCTTCCCAAGCCAGCGCTTAACCACCGCGTGTCTCTTGTTTTTAAAGTCTATTGTTTTTAAAGTCTATTTTTTCTGGTATAAGTATTGCTACCCCAGATTTTTTCTTTTTTTCTGTTTTCATAAAATATCTTTCCCATCCCTTTCTTTCAGTCTGTGTGTCTTTTAATCTGAAGTGAGGCTCTTGTAGGCAGCATATGTAAGGGTCTTGTTATCTCATCCATTCAGCCCTCCTATCTTTTGATTGGAACATTTAATCCATTTACATTGAAAGTAATTGTTGATAAGTATGTAATTATTGTCATTTTATTATTCATATTTTTTATTATTATTTTTTTTTTCATCTTAAAGAAGTCCCTCTAAGAATCCTTGTAATTCTGATTTTGTATTGGTGAACTCTTTTAGATTTTTCTTGTCTGGGAAGCTCTTTATCTGCTCTTCTTTCTATTCTAAATGATAGCTTTGTTGGACAGAATAATCTTGGTTGTAGGTCCTTGCTTTTCATCATTTTGTGCCAATCCCATCTGGCCTGTAAAGTTTCTGTTAAGAAATCACCAGACAGTTTTGTGGGATCTCCCTTGTAGGTAAGTAACTGCCTTTCTCTTGCTTTTTTAAAGATCCTTTCTGTCTTTAACCTTTGGCATTTTAATTATGATGTGTCTTGGTATGGGCCTCTTTTGGTTCATCTTGTTTCCGACTCTCTACACTTCCTGGGCTTATATATCTATTTCTTTTACCAGGGTAGGGAAGTTTTCCATCATTTCAAATAAGTTTCCAATTCCTTGCTTTCTCTCTTTTCCTTTTGGTACTTCTATCATGTGAATGGTAATACACTTGATGTCGTCCCAGAGGGAACCTTAAACTATCTTCATTTTTTTGGATTCATTTTTCTTTTCACTGTTCTGATTGGGTGTTTTCTGCTACCTTGCTACCTTGACTTCTAAATCATCGATTTGATCCTCTGCTTCATCTAATCTGCTTGTTGTATATTCTTCATTTCAGTTATCATATTCTTTATTTTTGAGTGGTTCTTTTTGGTGTGTTCTATCTCCATTTTTCTGTTTCCTCTCTTTGTTGAAGTTCTCACTGAGATCATTGAGCATCCTTATAACTAGTGTTTTGAACTCTACATCTGGTAGATTGCTTGTCTCTCCATTTTGTTTAGTTCTTTTTCTGGAGCTTTTTTCTGTTCTTTCATTTGGAACACATTTCTTTTTCTCCCCATTTTGGTGGCCTCCCTACATTTGTTTCTATGTATTAAGTTGTTCTGCTTTGTCTTCTGGTCTTAGTAGAGTGGCCTTACGTAGTAGGTGTCCTGTGGGGCCTAGTGGCACAATCTTCCATGTCACCTGAGCCAGGTGCTCCAGGTGTGTCCCTTGTGTGGGTTTTGTGTGCCCTTTTATTATAGTTGCTGTTTGCATGTCACTGAGAGGGACTGACCCCTTGGCTGATTGGCTGTAAGGACTGGCCATGACCATAGGAGGAGAACTGTGTGTAGGGGCTGACCCTACAACACAGGATTCACCTTTGCAGGGTTTTTGTGCCTGCCCAGTCTGCCCTTTGGGTGTGTTGTCTGTGGAGGCAGCCAGGTGGTTCTTCAGTTAAGTCCAAAGCCAGCCACCAGGATGCCAGCTTCAGGGCCTCCTGGGTGGGGCCCCACCATAGGCCAAGTTGAGCTGCAGTCTGTGCCCTCCCCAGAGCCACCTGGAATGAGCCACAAAGGAACAATGGCCTTTACTAGCACTTCTGTCTGGCAGAAAGCTGCCCCTTCAACTTTCATCCTGAAGCCAATTTAGTTCCTCTCCATATGTCCCTGGCATCTTTCAAGCTACTGCCTCAGTATTGGAGCTCAGAGAAAGTGAGTCTGTCAGCAAGTAAGTCTGAGGGCTGGCCCTTTAAGAGGAACTCCTGGGACTCCAGCCACCCTCTATCTTGTTCAGCTGCAATCTTCACTGGTTTTCGTGGACAGAAGATACAAGATTTCTCTTCCCAACATTGGAGCCCTGGGTTGGGGGAGACTGGTGTGGAGCTGGGACCCCTTGCTCCTCTGGCAGGGAGACCTCTGGAGCTGAGATGTCCCTTCCAATTTTGAATCCCAACACATGGATCTAGTGTCTGCCCGTTCTGCATCTCTGTCCCTTTTACCAGTCTCGAGGTGGCTTCTTCTGTATATCATTAGTTATAGGATTTCTGTTAAGATAGTCCTCAAATGATTGTCAATCATGGTTGTTCTGCAATTTAGTTGTATTTTTGATGGGGTCATGAGAGGAGACAAGCACAGCATTTACCTACTCTGCTGTCTTGACTGAAACTTTAGAATCTTTATTATGTGTTATCTATAAAACATCCCATCATGTCAAACAACACCTGTTTGCTTGTGAGTTGAAACTGATAGCAAATAGTTTCATTGTTTATAATGGAGTATTTATATGAATAGAAAACAATTTATTTGCTGAGTGTATTAATTGTATTCATTAGTAATAATAACTTAACTATCATTTTATGAATAACCATCACATTACTTCAAACAGCATTTAATATCTAAATTGATTAAAATATAAAAATATAATTAGGCCATTATTGTTCTGATAAACACTTGTTAATAAATAAATAAATGAATCTAGAATTAAGATTTCAGGAATCTGAATTCCATGAAACAGGATGTAAATTTCTCTGTGTGTGTGAGTTTTTCTATTGAGAGGGCCTAGAGTTTCCAGCAGATTCTTAAAGGGATTTATGACCAAAAGAAAGTTAGAAACCATTTTTAGGGGCTTTAAAAAATATATTTTGATAGCAAGGATTTTTTTTTTTCTATTTTGAAATGATGCACATGATGCTGATGAAATAATAATTAAACTGTTGTCAGGAAGGCTGGGAGGCTCATCTTAGGAAAACATATCATATTATCACTAACAATCTCTGGGTCCTGGGGTATGTCCCTTAATAAATTCCCAGGACTTTGGTTTCCTTATTTGTAAAACGAGGAGTTTGGACTAAATTCTAAGATTTCTCCCAGCTGTGAATTTCTAAGACTAATCATGAAGATTCACATATAAGCCTTTTTTAAATAAACAAACAAGTAATGTGGTTAGAAAACTCTTACAACAAATATTGTTTTTTTAACATAATCAATGAAATATTTAAACAGGAAATTAAACTCTTTATGAGTTCTCAGAATCTCATAAAATCAGTTGTTTTTCAACTTCAAGTTTCTTGAATGGTAGACATTTGATTTCAGATAAAATTACTCGATTAGTTTATATATTCTACTACTTAAATACTGTTCTGTTGTAATGCTTTGCATGGTGGTCAAAAAGTTTAATGAGCAAAAGTGAACATGGTTGTCACCTATTGAGATGGAATAAGCAAACTAAGGATTAAAAACTCGGATAAACACAAGTGCTCATATAATCTAAACATGTGGTCAAAAGAAAAGAAAAACAACTCTATCTCTTCTAAAATACTTGTTATAACGTAGCAGCAGGACAATTAAAATGTGGTTGGAAATGAGTGGTATATAATCACTATGAAGAGGAAAGAGAGAAGCTGGCTGAGAAATACTGGACAAGTTTAAATACCACAGGGGATGCTTGTTTATTTGCTCTAAGAAGCAGTCCAGGCACTCTCTTAGCCAGCACCCTTGGATAAGCCTATAAATATTTACTATCTTCTTGGCTCAACCACTGGACAAGTGACTGAAAATTACTCACTTCATTTGACTGGAGCTGGGACCACACAGCTGACATTTTCAGGCCATTCTGAATAATTGATCACATTACAAAGAGCTATTTTTAAAAATAAAGTGGATTTTTCAGTCTGCAGATCTTTTCTCTATGTGCAACAGTAGGCTCAAAATGGATTTCATTTGATATGAGAACAAAAGTGTTGTTGGTTCTTTATATACACATTAAATATTCTAACTATTTTCTTTAAAACGGAGTAATTACGTGAAAGAGTACTGCCACAGGTGTGCTTGAGACTGGATCCAAGACGGTAGAGTAGTAAATGCTGTGCTTGTCTCTTCCTATGACCACATTAAAATTACAATTAAATTATAGAATAATCAATCTGAAGTCTAGCTGAACAGAAGTCCTAAAACAAAAGATATGAGGAAGCCATGTTGAGACTGGTAGGGAGTGAGGAAATGCAGAATGGGTGGCCCCAAACCTGCATGTGGAGGTTGAGAATGGGTAGATCCTCCATGATGAGTGAGGGGTCCAGTCCCACACTGGGCTCCCCAGCCTGAAGTACCAGTGCCAAGAAGAGGAACCCCCTCAACACCTGTGTGTGAAAAACTATGAGGATTCTGTCCATCCAGCTGAGACAAAAGACTGCAGAAAACCCAGATGTCCGCCTAAAGGGCCTGTGCACAGGCTCACAGGCACTCACCCTGGCCTCTGGGGGAGGGACAGTTACTCAGGTAGAGACAAAGACATACAGGGAGAGACTGAGTTATGTGACCTCAGGGTGAGGACTGGAGGGATAGTTGTGTAGAATCCTCCTCTCATGCAACCCACAGGCATACAACATCTTTTCTGTGTTGAGCCCTCCCCCACACAGCCAAATCTGAATCTGCATTGGCCTGGTGAGCTCTGCTCCCTCCACACTTGTGACTTCCTGGGACCTGGCCCCACCCAGATTGCACAACATTGGATGCACTTTCTCCATGAGCAGCCAGCTCCACCCACATTGCACTCTTTCTTGAACAACTCTCAGGGGTTTGAGGGCCTCAGTCGGGCGGCAGCTGGCCTCAGTGTGCTCTGAGACTTGTATTGAGTAGCTCCAAGCTCAGCACTGGCACCAAACTAGAATCTATGTTAACTCCTTGAACACTACTCATCTTACCCTGGTGACTCTCTTATAGGTTTTTGACTTGCAGCATTTTCTTTTGATTTTTAGAGTTTTCATCTCTCTACTTACATTACACATCTATTCTCACATGTTGTCTACTCTTTCTATTAGAGCCCTTAGCATATTAATCATAGTTATTTTAAATTCCTGGCCTGATGGTTCCAAAATCTGTGCCATATTTGAGTCTTGTTCTGATGCTTGCTTTGTCTCTAAAGACTGTGTTTTTTGCCTTTTAGCATGTCTTGTAATTTTTTTTTCACTGAAAACTGAACATAGTACATCTGGTAAAAGGAACAGAATTAGATAGGCCTTTAGTGTGAGGTTTTATTTTGTTTTTGTTTTTGTTTTGACTAGGAGTTATTCTGTGTTTATTGTTTGCTATAGCTCTGGTGTCAGAGGCTAAATTTTCTTCAAGTGCCATTGTTTTTGTTTCCCCTATTGGCTTGGAGTGTTTCTAGAGACTTTTTAAATAGGGTCTGAAGCTTGTACTTTTTTAGCTGTAATCCTCTGTTATTATATTGGAGCCCTAATGAAATGGTAGTAAGGTGTGGTAGAGGTTAAGATGTTCTATAGTCCTATAATTAGGTTTTAATCTTTTAGCGAGTCTGAGTTGGCTCTCCAAAAAGGAAGTCTAGAGGGCACTGGAATTAGACACTTTCATTTTTTTCAGGTCATTTAGGATTTGATAAGAATCCTGATTAGTTAGGCTCTGGTATAATTCTTTCTCTTGAGGGCAGCCTGTTTTTCAGGAGAACAGAGGATTCTGATCATATTTCAAAATGGCTACTTTTCTTCTCCCACTACTGAAAGTAGGAGAAGATTTTGTTCTCAGATCTTGGTAAAGAATTTGTTAGGGCTTCTTAAGGTAAAATACAAAAGTGTGGACCCCCTACCCCAAGACAGGGCCCTCTGATATTTTTACCCTTCAAGCTAATCTACACTGAGCATCTAGCAGTTCATCAATTATAGTTTCAGTATTCCTGCCAGTACTGTATCCAGCATGTTACTTGCATAAAAACAGACACATAGATCAATGGAACAGAATGGAGAGTTCAGAAATAAACCCGTATAATCCACATCCCGTGACCATCTATATATTCAATTACAGTTGGCATACAATATTATACAACATCAATTTCAGGTATACAGTGCAGTGATCAAGCCTCTACTCCATCCATGAAGTGGTCTCCCTAACAAAACATGTGACCATCTAATTCAAGTTAATGAGTGCAGTGAAAAGTTACATAAGTACACACATGAAAAGAGGGATATAATCTACCCAGCAGAGTTTGGTAAAGCTTCATAGAGTTGTTATACTTGAATTGTGTCTTAAAGAACAAGTAAAAGTTAGCCGATAGGGAAAGATGCATTCCAAAGAAGCAGCAGAAATGAGCAAAAAGTGGAGTTCGTGAGATAGCATCATGTGTTCAGGGATCTGGAATCAGTCGGATGCTGCTGGAATGGAACATTGGAAGCAGAAAATGGCAGGAAGTGAGGGGGCTGACATGAGGTTACAAAGGGTCCTTCATGCCATATTAAAAACTTGGACTTCATCCTGTAGGTCTTGAGAACCCATATTTTTTTTTAATGTATTTGTAAACAAAAGGTTTAAACAAAAGCAAAAGATGTAATCATCAAATTAGTGTTTGGTAATGGTATAGACAAAGGATAGATTTGGGGACAAAAGAGCTGGGAACAAGTATATTGGTTGAGAAGGTGGTTTGCAGTTGTCAGATAAGAGATGAGAGGGGCCTGAATTAGGCATTGGTGACAGGGATGTAGAGGAGGACTGGATCATGGTTTGGAGGAAAGCAAAAGAGCAAAAGACAGTGCCCAGCTCCATAAGTGGGTGATGTGATGAAACGTGATACCACAATAAGATAAAATATATGCAAGAGAAGAAAAAAATTATGGGGAAAATATGATTCAACTTGGAATATGCTGAGATTGAAATTGCTTCTCCTTTATGTGAAAAGTCATATAATTGGTATTAATATCTTTGTGGGCAATTAAAATCCCAATATTCTTAATAGGGAGGTATAACATACCTATCCACGCCATGAGACGGTGATAGGTAGAGGATGGAAAATCAGGAAAAATGCACACATTTGAATGACAATCTTCCATTAATAGCAAGAAACTGGACCTTATGTAAATCCTGAATGTCTTTGGGGGTAAGGGGGTAGTGCAAGTAGGTGGCGATTCAGTGGCAACGGGGGAATAAGAGGGAAATAATATTACATGTAGAAAGCCAAATCTCTGGTTTAAAACAAAACCTGCCTTGAATCAAGCTTCTTTTTCAAACATGATACTATCAAGAGTAATTGGATTATTTCAAATGTTGTTTCTAGAGTTTTGTTTTAAAATGATATTATATTGGCCATTCAAAGCATAGACTGGATTGCCATCTGTTGCCTTCTCCAGTATCTTCTGGGTATTTGCCTTCTTAGAGAAAGCAAATGATTTGGGGTTTGGGAAAGAATATACAATGGGGCGTATTAAAGATGGTAGCATAACCCAGTTCTTTCTCTTCTCATTTGGGGAAGCTGTTGCAAGAGGAGAAAGAAAATGAGAAAAGGAAAGGCATTAATACGTTTTTAGCACTTACCATATGTCAGGCTCTGCTAGATGTTTTCACTATATTGTCATTTAATCCTCATATACTTCTAAGATGTGTGTTATTAATCCTCTTATAGAAATACGAAAATAGGGTTTTGAAGAAGTTAAGTGATTTGCCCAAAACTGCACAGGGCACTGCTTTCAAAATATATATTTTTTTTCCTTAATATGGCAAGTCAGCCATCGACGCATAGACAATGTTAATTACAATGTTAATTGCATGGACAAGGTATCCCTTCACTTAATAAAACATTCTCACATCATGACTGGAAGTGAGCTGTATTCCAACAACCCCTGTGGAAAGGACAAAGCAGAGCTAGTGAAGTAAATGTGAGCAAAGCTTTTTCTTCCTATTCTCAACATATTAGTAACCCCCACTTTAGAACTGAAGTCATGACTTCTTTTTTCCATTCTAAATGGAAATATCTTCATTGCCCTTGTCTAATGCTTGTTTACTATGTAGAGGAAGAGACAGAGACAGAGAGAGAAATGGACAAGGAGAAAGTATAGTACCTTTGTAGTCCTGTGATACCCAGAAATTTGTACATATTTGTATGAACTTTTTCCTAGACAAACATGTGTGTGTCTATGTACACACAACACATGCACACACACACATGCGACTTTTCTACAAGGACTTCCCTTCAATCTGCTTTTCTCTTTCATTTTAACAATATATTGTGTAAACATGTCAAGATGCATAAATCTACCACATTATTTGTAACAGCTTCACTGTATTCTGTTATACAGAAATGGTTGCCAAACTTAAATAGCATTTCAAGAGCAAAAGAAAGCTAATAAATAGTGTAGCAATATGCAAATCTGCAATTATGCTACAGCTAGTTGGCTCAAAAACAAGACACTTTCAGATGAGTTTTTAGTGGAGGAGAAAAAAACAATTAAAAACTGTAACTGGACCATGAGTCCCTGGATTTAGAACTCGTCCCTGAGGTGTTCTTCAACCTGGCCCTTGGTGACTCCTTTCATTGCACTCCCACCCCGTTGGCCGATGGCCGTTACTTCATGTTGCTCTACTTTCCAGCTGTACTTTCGGGGGATGTGCCCTTCCTAGACACGCCCACCAGCCAGGTCTCACCACTCCCAGTGTCCCAACTTCTCTATTCTGGGGCTCATTTCATCAATCCACTGTTCCCTTACCCACCAGGAACATCCTACAGAGTATGGCCTACATAAGCAGCCTGATTCTGAGGAAAATCCAGTTGGGGATCATTGTGAAACAATTGTTTACTTATCTATTCTGGTTGTGTGATACAGTCCTTACTTTAGAAAATGATCTCTTCTATATTTAGGACAACTCTAGGGCCACCAAAAGAGAATTTTTCTCAAAGTACTGATTTTTTATGTCTGACCATCCTAAATAAATCTTGCAAATTTGTTAAAAATTTCATTTAGCTATTTGCAAGATAAATGATAATAGAAAGGAGGAGAGAGAGAAAGAGAGAGAGAGAGAGAGAGAGAGAGAGAGAGAGAGAGAGAGAGAGAGAAGGAAGAGGGCAAAGAAGGAAGGAAGGAACGGAGAGGGAAGGAGGGAGGGAGGGAGGAAAGAAGGAAGGAAGGAAGGTAGGAAGGTAGAAAAAGGGAAAAATAGAGCTATATGGAATGTTATTTATATAGATCAGGAATCTCCATCCTATGGACCATGGCCCAAATCTGGCCCACTGCCTGTTTTTATAAGTAAAGTTTTATTGGAATGCAACCACACACATTCACTTATGCATTATCTATGGCAGTTTTCACTCTATAATGTCAGAGTTGTGTAGTTGCTGCTAAAAGTCTAAAATATTTACTCTCTGGCCCTTTACTACATAAAACGTTTGCCCATCCTTGATATAGGTCAATATTTAATAATGAATTTTGATAATTTGGTGTGTCATCTCTCCTAGAGTGACAGTTTGTTTTGTAGAGACAGTGCCTTAGCTCAATGAAATACTCCTCATGGTAAGAATTCTTAGGGGAGCGAGTGTTGAGTGAGACAGGTCTCTCTTTGGGAACCGGGGAAGTATTTCCCTGCCCTCTCCTATGGCATCACTCTACAGCGTCCTTATATACCTTCTCACCTTCATTCATCCTTAGCGCCATGGCTACACTTGGAAAGAGCCACAACATACAACTCAGGAAATTCTCTCTCTGCCTACAAGAAAGGAAGAAAAAAAAAAATTAAAGAAATAATTAAAAAGAAAATGTGGGTGGAGGGCAGATGACTTACTGGTATTTCCTCCACCCTTCCTGTCTCCTGTCCCTATTTTGATCACCAGTGAGAAGCCTGAGGTGTGGGAGGAGCCGGCAGCAAAAGCCTGAGTGCCTGCAGATGTGGGCGTGTGCCTGTGAGAGCAAGACTGTTGGAGAAAGGCAGCAAGCTCAAAGGAGAGAGAATGTCTCCCGGGACTGAGAGCATCTGTAGGAAATTACGAACTTGAGATCATGTGTATTTAAGAGTGAGAAACTCCATGTGTAAGAGACTTTGACAGAATGAGTGATAGAGATGTGTGTGTGTGCCCAGGACAGGGAGCGTGTGAGAGTGAATAAGGCAAGGATGGATACATGTTACAGAGTGGCGCCATCTGTGTGACCAAGAGTCTGTGTGAGGGAAGAGACAAGGAAAATAAGTGAAAGAAATGAGAAGAGAGAAAAGGCATGAATGAGACTGAGATTCTTTCCAGCAAGAGGGAATTTGTGTGTGTGTGTGTGTGTGTGTGTGTGTGTGTGCATATATATACATATATATATATATGATGTCACTTTAGTGTCACATTGAATGTCAATTCAATGCTGCTAACAAGAAATTCATTCTTAATTCAACATAACTCCTCCGAGCTATAAAGGATAATAGAACTGAATGACAAGAGGGATAGCTAAATTCCAGTGTTTTAATGAATTGAGGTAATTTAAATAATGTCGGCAGGAAAAGCATACGAGTTAAAGCATACATATTAAAGACAAAAATAAAAATGGCTTCACAAAGCATGTGGTCTTTTAACATTTTGTTGAGATGATTATTCCATAAATCATCATGTTGTATTATAATGTTTGATTTACCTCTTAGTTCATTGATCTATAATATATCCCAGCCCATACTGAGTCTCCTATACAATGTTTGGTGCAGTTATAATCCTTATGTATTTGCTGAATGCATTCATTAATAAGTAAGTGAAGTAGGTAAGTTTTCAACTGAAAATTATAATTCCAGCCTCCAATCATCAGGTGATGAACAGACAGCTTCCCCTAGTTCTTTAAAGACTCCAGGATTTCCTCAGTATGAGCACAGGAGAGAGTGCAAGAATCATCGTTATCATCGTTGCAAATGAAAGACAACGACATGCACACAGTCTTCATGGCTTTGACCATGACTTACAGGACAGTGAAATATTAGAACTGCTCATGGTTACCCAGGGTCCAGGTTACAAAAAAAAAAAAAAAATCTCTCTTGGGACCTGGATATCAACACACGTGGGAAAAAATTATGACTGGAGTTGGGGTTGGCTCAGATAAAACATAAGGGAACTGGCAATTCTCCAGCAGCAGCCAAAACTGAGCATTTACTTCTGCTGAATCTAAAAGACAGATAACACTCCCTTCCAGTAGCTTGCAATATCCTCCAAAGGAGAATAGACATATCCTGCCCAGAAGAAAGTTATAACAAAAACCCTCCAAGCAATTAGATATGGGTGCAGACATGAACTTAGAGAGGGCTGTCCATATTTCCTCATTCCCTCAGGATAACCCCAGCTTATGCCTGTCATCCTGGTCTAATTCTTCCTTTTTACTCGAGAAAGTAAATTATAAAATCAACCTGCTCAGAAATTTTCTAGTGCTCATTTTACAGATGAGGGACTTGTGGCCTGGAGTAATGAAGAGATATATGCTCAAGGTCACACAGCTAATAGAGTCAGTGGCACATTAACTGACCTTTCTTAAATGAGAAGAATGCTTTTCATTCCAAATAGTAGTATAACCCTTCCTTCCTGCAAAAATCTCAGGAGAAAGCTTTTATTTCCCTATCATGAACTTTTTAAACTGCTTGAGTAAAAACTTAAGGAAGACACTTCAAAGAGAAAGTATTCAGTTTCCTAAGGCTTGGGGTAAAGGAAGATTTCTTCATTCATAAAGGAAATACATATATATATATATATATATATATATATATATATATATATATATATATATATATATATATATCTGAGAAGAAACAGTCTGACTTGACCATGATATTGGTCTCATCTCAAGTAAAACCTGTGTTCATGGTCATCCTGAGGGTATGAATTTGAACTTGGTGTGCCAGGCTGGACTGAGACTGTTTCTGGCATGTGAGCAGAAATGGATGTTCTGGCAAAAACCTGTGATGTATCTGTGTTAGTCATTGAATATTTATGGACATTAAAAAATATATATTTGTTCTTAAAAACTATTTCTTGCTACATAATATTTAGAACCCAAAACAACTTAGTACAGAGGTCAAATTTTGGAGGTCAGGGAAAGTCTCCAGTAATCCTAAGCAATACTGACCAAAAAGCTATTAGATCATTTCATAAACACACAAAGATGAGTTAAATATGTGTGGCCCTATGTCAGAGGACTCTCATTAGACACTGGCAGATTTTCTTACTTCAAGCTCCTCACAAGAATACAGGCTAATCTCTCCACTGGATGGTCTAGTTTGCTACAACAATTTCCTAGTTTTTTTTTTTTTTTTTTTTGAGGGCAGTGTCACTGGCCCTCACATGTGGGACCGAACTGGGGCCGCTGGCTTCCTAAGCCAGCGCTTAACCAACCGCACCACTTGGCCGGCCCTCAATTTCCTAGTTTTAAACATGGGAAACTCATAGACCTAAAGGAAATTTTAAAAATAACAATAATCCTTTTTAATAAAATATTAAATTTTTATTAAATTTATTGGGATGACATTGGTTAGTAAAATTATATAGGTTTCCAGTGTACAGTTCTACAATACATCATTTATATATTGCATTGTATGTTCACCACCCAGAATCAGTTCTATTTTCATCGCCATATATTTAACCCACTTTACTCTCTTCTACCACCCCTTATCCTCTGGTAATCAGTAAACTGTTCTTATAATTTTTTGATTGTTGCTTTCAGTTTTACATCCCACATATGAGTGAAATCATATGGTTCTCGATGTTTTCTGTCTGACGTTTTTTGCTTAGCATGATAATCTCGAGATCCATCCATGTCACAAATGGCACTATTTCACCTTTTTTTTTTTTATGGCCGTTGTATATATGTACCACATCTTCTATATCCAATCATCTATTGAAGGACACTTCAGTTGTTTCCATGTCATGGCCACTGTGAATAATGCTGCAATGAGCATAGGGGTGCATATATCTTTACGAATAAATGTTTTCAGATTTTATGGGTAAATAACCAGAAAAGGGATTGCTGGGTCATATATGGTAATTCTATCCTTCATCATTTTTTCATTTATCTGTTGGCTGTTTGTTTATCTTCTTGGAAGAAGTTTCTTTTCAGATCTTCTGCCCATTTTTTTAACTGAATTGCTTGGTTTTGTTGTTGCTGTTGTTGTTGAGTTGTATGAGTTCTTTACATATTTGGATATTAATCCCTTATCAGAGATGTTGTTTGCAAATATCTTCTCCCATTTGGTTGGCTGCCTCTTTGTTTTGTCGATGGTTTCATTTGCTGTGCAGAAGCTTTTTAGTTTGATATAGTCCCATGCATTTATTTTTGCTTTTATTTCCCTTGCCTTTGAGGCCAAATTTATAAAATCCTCTGGTCCTAGACTTTTGCTTTAGGAGGATTTTAACGATTGTTTCAATTTCCTTACTGTTGATCAACCTATTTAGATTTTCTAGTTCTTCATGATTCAGTCTAAGAAGGTTATATATTTGTAAAAACTTGTCCATTTCTTCTATGTTATTGAATTTGGTGGCATATAGTCCTTGGTGGCTGATCGTTTCTCTTTCAATATTTGCATGTTTGATTCCACTCTCTCTTGGCTTGTAGCGTCTCTGCTCTTTGTCACATTAATTTTTTCTATTGTCTTTTTGTTCTCTATTTCATTTAATTTTGCTCTAATTTTTATTATTTTCTTCCTTCTGCTGACTTTGGGTTTCATTTATTCTTCTTTTTCTAGTTCTTAAAGATGTAATATTAGATGGTTTATTTGGGGTTTTTCTTGTTTCTTGAGATAGGCCTGTAATGGCATAAATTTCCCTCTTATGTTGTGTTTCTGTCTGTTAATACTGCTTTTGCAGTACCCCGAAAATTTTAATATGATGTATTCTCATTTTCATTTGTCTCTATGTATCTTTTGATCTCTTCTTTTATTTCTTCTTTGACCCAGTCATTCTTTAGCAGCATGCTGTTTAATCTCCATGTATTTTGCAATTGACCTCCAATTTCAAAGCCTTGTGGTCCAAGTTTATGCTTGATAGGCTTTCAGTCTTCTTAAATTTGTTGAGGCTGGTTTTCTGTCCCAACATATGGTCTACCCTTGATAATGTTCCACATGTACTAGAAAAGTCTGCTGTCCTGGGATGAAAGGCTCTGTAAATGTGAATTATGTCCATTTGGTCTAATGTATCATTTAAGGCTGATATTCCCTTATTGATTTTCTGTTTCGATCATTTCTCCACGGCTAAATAGATGTATTTAGGTCTCCAACTGTTATTGTGTTTTTGTCAGTTTCTCCCTTTAGTTCTGTTAGTTATTGCTTTTTATATTTTGTTGCTCCCCGATTGAATTATCATTTTCCACCTTTTCATTTTTGAATGTATACTTGTCTTTGTATCTGAGATGTGTCTCTTGGAGGCATCATATGATTGGGATTTGTTTTGATCCAATCTGCTACTCTGTGCCTTTTTATTGGTGAGTATGGTCCCTTTACATTTAGGGTGATTATTCATATATGAGAATTTCCTGTAACCACTTCATCTTTTGTTTTCTGGTAACTCAGTATCTCCATTGTTTCTTTGCCTTTGGGTTTTTGTCTGTTGTTTTAGTTTGGTGGTATTCTATTATTTTTTTCCCCTGCGTCCTCCTTTTTTATGTTACATATTTCAGTCCTAGATTTCTTTTTTTGAATGGTTACCATTAAGTTTATGAAAAGTAAACTTTTATGAATTTGTTGTCACAAATTATCCCTATTTATGCTGTGAATTCATTTTTGAGTTGCAGTAGCAAATTGTCTTTGCTAAAGTGTAGTGTATAGTGCCCTATTCTGTGTAAGGGTTGCCATTTCTTGCGTCTGTCTGTTAGTCATCTTACTGATAGTTTTGTATCCTTTTGTCTTTTTGTTTCAGGTAGACTTACCTCCTTCAGTATTTCCTGTGATGCAGGCTGTAAGGTGAAAAATTCCCTCAGCTTCTGTATATCTGGAAAGGGATTTGTTCCACCTTCATATCTAAAGACTAAGTTTGATAGATATATTATTCTTGGCTTTTAATTTCTCTCTTTCAAAAGTTTGAATATTTGATTCCAATCCCTCCTGGCTTGTAGAGTTTCTGCTGAAAGATCTGATGATAATTTAATGGGTTTTCCTTTGTTGGTTACCATCTTCTTTTCGCTGGCTGCCTTGAAAATTCTTTCTTTGTCATTAATTTTGGACAGTTTCAGTATAATGTTCCTTGGAGAAGGCCTTTTAGGATTGGGGTAATTAGGTGTTCTGTTTGCCTCTTGGCAATTCATTCCATAGGTTTGGGAGGTTCTCATTGACTATTTGTTTGAAAAGGCTCTCTGTGCCTTTCTCCCACTCTTTTCCTTCTGGTATACCCATAATTCTTATATTGCTCTTTCTGATGGAGTCAGATTGTTCTTGTAAAGTTCGTTCATTTCTTTTAACTCTGAAGTCTCTCTCTTCTTCCTCTGTGTCATTTCCAAATTTCTGTGTTTGATAACACTAATTCTTCCCTCATCTGGTCAGCTCCATTTCCTAAGCTCACTATTTCATTCTTCATCTCTTTGATCAAGTTCTTCAGCTCCAGAATTTCTATTTGGTTCTTTTTAAAAATGTCAACCTCTTTGGTCAAGTATACGTTTTGTTCATTGATTTTATTTCAGAGTTTATTAAGCTGATTATCTGAGTTTTCTTGCATTTTGTTGAGTTTTTTCTTGCATTTTGTTGAGAACTACAATCTTGACTTCTCTGTTATTTAAGTCACATATTTCCATGTCTTTAAATTTACTTTCTGGAAATGTTTCATTTTCTTTCTGAGCTGCCTTGTTACCTTGGTTAACCATGCTGATTGATGGATTATTTCTCATCCTGGGCATCTACAGGAGTGAATTCTGCAGCAGGTTGATATGAAGAGGTCTTTCTTTTGTTTTCCAGTAGGTAGCTCTGGAGCATTGTGTTTTCTCTTGCCCTGTTCTGGCTTCTCGCAGTGGAAGATTTCTTGGGGAGGTGGGCATCTCTTCTGTGACCAGGTTGTGTGAGTCTCATTGTACCCCCCCCCCCGGGAGGATGTGGTAAGCAATGGGATTCTGAGCCCTTGACATCCTAGTGCTGTTCCTGCAAGCAGATACAGAGCTGTGTGTCTCAGCAGCCCTGGGTGCTCCTGCTGGAATCAGAAAGGAAAGTTGGGCTGGGCTGGGCTTGGAGAGTCTGCTGGCAAGTTTGTCTTTGTTCTCCTCCAAGTAATGGCGACTGCCAGGCCACAGCTGCCTTTCTCCTTGTCTCCTCACTTGTTCACTGTAATTAGACACAGTGTACGTCTGCCACTCAGAAACTGTTTCTCCAGTTTTCAGGGTTGTAGATATTCTGCTCTTTAATCTGACCCTGCTATAGTTTCATCTGGGGCCCACTGCTAGCCTGGGAGGGTGTGGGGGAGGTGAGATCTGCAAGGGATGGGGAAGGCGGCCAGGGTTCATAGCTTTGTTTTCTGCCGGGCAGCGAGGCCTGTTAGACTGCAGTTGTCATACTTCTGTATTGGGCCTTTGCCCTGAAGTCTGCCCCATCATTGAGTTCAGCCTTATTACCTGCTGATCACTGAGGTAGGATTGCTTGGGGCCACAGATAATGCACCTGCAATCTCAACCTTTTCCTCTCCCAGACCGCAGTGTGCTTCAAGCTGCATCTGCAGCCCTTGTCTCTGCACTTCTCTCTTCCCTCCTCCCCTGTTTGTCCCTATTCTCCCACCTTCAGATGTTTCAATGTGTGGATCTCTCAGATATGTTTGTGTGTCATATAGGGAATCCTTTGTTGAATTATAGCTGTTCAACTTGTTATAACTTTAAGAGGAAAGATCAAGGAGGAACCCTCACACTGCCATGTTTCTGATGTCACTCAATAAAATTTCATAATTTAATAAATATGTATCTTACAAAGACCCAAACACTGGGCCTCTTATTTCAGATATCATTCCTCCCCTGATTCTGCCTGTGATCTTATCCAGTGGTGTTCATAGCTCTAGAAATAGGAGACCAGGAGATTTCCCTCAATTAGGCCTTTACTTCCATTTACAGTTTAATTACATCTGAATACATAGCAGTCCTATGATATTTCTTACCAACTTGAAGGCTTCTCTTTTATGAATCTCTCTAATGACTCATCTATAAAAAAGTCTGCAGCACAGACTCTGTTCTTAGATAGAGTAGATAAAAACTCACTCCCAAACTTGGGTGTTCCAATCTCTTAACAATAGAACCTGTGTGTTGTTTATCAAAACTTCTGAAATCAAGGTGTTGGCAGGGCCATGCTCCCTTGGACATGTCTCAGGGATGATTCTTCCTTATCTCTTCTAATTCTAGTTGTCCCAGGCATTCCGGGGCTGTGGAAGCAGAACTCCAAACTCTGCCTCTATTTTCATATAGCTGTATTTCTTCTGTGTTTATGTTTGTGTCCAAATTTCCCTCTTTTTATATTGGATTAAGGGTCCATTGTAATGATCTTATTTTAACTTGATTTCATCTGCAAAGACCCTATTTCCAAATAAGGTCACATTTTATGGATGTCCAAGGTTTGAATTTCTAAATATCTTTCTAGGAGAGCTCCAGTCAAAATGGTTGAGTAGGTCAACATTGTGTTTGCCTCCCCCCATGCCCACATTAAAATTAAAACTCAATTATAAAAAAATAAACATGAAGAACCATCTGAAGACTAGCTGAACAGAAGCCTTATAATTACGGACATAAAGAAGAAGCCACATAGACACTGACAGGAGGGGCAGAGAAATAAAACAGGCTGGCCCCACACCCACATGGGACATTTGAGAAGTGGGAGGAGTGTCTAAGCTGTAGAGGTCCCCTTTGAGGAACAAGGGATCCCAGTCTATGAACCAGTGCTATGAAAGAGGAGTTCCCACAATACATGGTTCTGAAAATAAACAGGGCTGGAAAACCAAGTATCCTCTTAAAGGACCTGCACACAGACTCTCTCATTCCCAGGCACCCACATTTGGCTCCAGCAGAGGGACAATGGCTTGGGAGGTGCCAGGAGGCATACAGGGAAAAACTGAGTTATGTGACTTCGAGGCAAATGCTGGAAGGATAGTCGCCATTGTCCCTGTGTTGAGCCCTTTTCCCACACAGCCAGCAGACAGGTACCATCATTCCTGTATTGAACCCTCCCTCCACATAGCCTAACCTAAATCTGCATTAGCCTGGTGAACTCCACTTGCTCCACCCTGGTAACTCCGGAGATACTGCCCCACCCAACTCTCACACCACCAGAGGCTCCGTGGGCAGCAGACAGCAGCCTTTGCCTACACTGCAGTCTTTCTTTAAAAACTCTCAAAGGTCCGAAGGCCCCAGGTGGGCAGCAGCTGTGCCTTTTGCTGAGGGGCCCCAGGCTCAACATTGGTGCCATACATGAATCTGCATTAACCTGGTGAACACCACTCACCCCACCCTGCTAGCTCCCTGAGACCCACATCACCCAACTTGAGTACTGCCCGAGGCTCTTTCAATGGCTGAGTCTTACTGACAGACAGCCAGCAGCAACAATCCTCAGGGTGCCCTATACCTTTTGCTGAGCTGCCCTAGACCCAGTATGGTGGCATCCAGCTTCAGTTCAGAGTGTGGTCTCTCCCATGCACCTTCAGGTCTAGCAAAGGAAGTTACGAACTGTGGATCACTTTGTATCTCCTACCAGGTAGCCCCCAGGCTGGTCACAGGCAAGGGCTGACCCTAGCCTGCCCTGCAGACCCTCCCAAGAGTCCACAAAACCAACACAACCAGTGGCCAGCTTAGACCACAACAAACCACCACTCAATTAGTCCCACAAACAGAAAACTGATGGGTGGTCTCAGCAGGCATGAAAGCCTCCTGGGGAAAATCTGCTCCATGAGGTGAGCCCCAACACAGCAGCTAGTACACTGTTATTGAGGCCAATCCTCACAGCCAGTCAGCCTGAGGGTAATTCCCACCACTGACATTCCAACAGCAATCAAGGCTGAACTACAGCAGGTGGGCACATGTACAACCCATACAAAGGACACTCCTGGAGCACCTAGTTCAGGCAATCAGGAACACTGTGCCACTGGGCCCCCAGGACACCTACTACATAATGCCACCATAATTTGGGAGATTTACCTAATACATAGAAACAAAGAGGCAGCCAAAATGAAGGGACAAAGAAACATGTCTCTAATAAAGGAACAGGAGAAAAATCCAGAAAAAAGAACTAAATAAAATGGAGGCAAGCAATCTACCAGACTCAGAATTCAAAAACTGATTATAAGGATGATCAAGGAACTTAGTGAGAACTTCAACAAAAAAATAGTAAGCATACAAAAGGACACAGAAACCATAAAGAAGAACCAGTCAGAAATGAAGAAATCATTAGAAGCATATTACATGAATGAAGCAGAGGATCAAATCAGCAATTTGGATGACAAGGTAGCAGAAAACACCCTATCAGAACAGCAAAAAGAAAAAAGAATTGTTAAAAATAAGGATTGTTTAAGGGACCTCTGGGACAAACTCAAGCAAACCAATATTCCCTTTATAAAAGTACCAGAAGAGGGCCGGCCGAGTGGCGCAGTGGTTAAGCGCTGGCTTGGGAAGCCAGCGGCCCTGGTTCGGTCCCCCATATGAGGGCCAGTGACACTGCCCTCAAAAAAATAAAAATAAAAAATAAAAAAATAAAAGTACCAGAAGAAGAGATACAGCAATGGACTGAAAACTTATTTGAAGAAATAATGACTGAAAACTTTGCTAAAATGGCAAACAAAATAGACATACAAGTCCAGAAAGCAGAGAGTCCCAAACAAGATGATCCCAAAGACACATAATAATTAAAATGCCAAAGGTTAAGACAAAGAGAATCTTAAAAGCAGCAAGAGAAAAACAATTAGTTACATATAAGGAAGCTCCCATAAAACTGTTAACTGATTTCTCAACAAGAACTTTTCAGGCCAGAATCGATTGGCATGAAATGTTTAAAGTGATGAAAAGCAAGGAACTACAACCAAGAATATTCAACCCAGCAAGGCTATCATTTAAAATTGAAAGAGATAAATAGCTGTCTAGATAAGGCAAAGTCACAAAACCAGTATTACAAGAAATGTTAAAGGGATTTCTTGAAAAAGAAAAAGTGGGGGGAGGGAAAGAACATAAATAGGAATAGTAAAATGACAATAACAACATACCTATTGATAATGACTTTAAATGTAAATAGATTAAATGTTCCAATCAAAAGACAGAGTGTGGGGAAAAAAAAAAAGAGTATGGCTAAATGGATAAGAAAAGAAGACCTACACATGTGCTGTCTAAGAGAGGTTCACTTCAGGCCAAAAGACAAACACAAACTGAAAGTAACAAGATGGAAAGAGATTTTTCATGCAAATATTAATTTTTAAAAAGCTGGAGTAGCAATACTTATATCAGACAAAATAGACTTTAAAACCAAGTTTATAATAAGAGACAAAGAGGGACACTTCATAATCACAAAGGAAACAACCCAACAAGAATATATTACCCTTGTAAACATTTATGCACCAAACATAGAAGCATATATATATATATCAAATATTGATGGACAGAAAGGGAGAGATTGACACGTAATACAGTCATGGAAAAGGACTTTAACAACCCATTGACATCAATGGATAGATCTTTCATAGTGAAAATCAACAAGGAAATAGTGGCTTTCAATGACACACTACACCATATGGATTTAATTAATATTTTTAGAACATTTCATGCAAAGGCAGCAGAATATACATTCTTTTTAAATGCACATGGAACATTTTCCAAAATAGACCATACGTCAGGCCACAAAACAAGTCTCAGTAAATTTTTAAAAATCAAATCGTATCAAGCATCTTCTCCAACTACAATAGTAAGAAACTAGAAATAAATTATAAGAAAAAAAATACTGAAAAACACACAAACAAATGGAGACTAAATAACATGCTGCTATATAATGAATGTGAAAATGAGATCAAGGAAGAAATCAACAGATACGTTGAGACGAATGAAAATGAAAACACAATGACCCAAAATCTATGGGACACAAAAAGAGCATTCCTAAGAGGGAAATTTATAGCAATACAGGCCTACCTCAAAGAAAAGGAAAAAAAATCTCAAATATACAATCTAACTTTACACCTAAAGGAACTAGAAATAGAACATCAAACAAAGCCCAAATTGAGTAGACAGAGGAAAATAATAAAGATCATACAGAAAATAAGTGACATAGAGTCTAAAAAACCTACAAAATGTCAATGAAACCAGGAGCTGGTTCTTTGAAAAGATGGGGAGGAGGGAATAAAGATAAACCTTTAACCAGACTCATCAAAAAGAAAAGAGACAGAACCCAAGTAAATAGAATTGGAAATGAAAGAGAAGTGACAACTGAAATTTCAGATATACAAAGGATTATAAGGAAATACTACAAAGAATTATATACCAACAAATTGGACAATCTGGAAGAAATGGATAAATTTCTAGAAACATTCAATCTTCCAAGGCTGAATCAAGAAGAAACAGAAAATCTGAACAGACCAATCTGTCTAACAAAATCAAACTAGTAATCAAAAAACTTCCAAGAAACAAAAGCCTTGGAACAGAAGGCATCACAGGTGAATTTTACCAAACATTCAAAGAAGAATTAATATGTATCTTCTCAACTGATTCCAAGATATTCAAAAGGAATGACAGCTCCCAAAGCTCATTTGACAAGGCCACCATTACCCAAATTTCAAAACAATAAAAAAATATTACAAAAAAAATGTTAGGCCAATGTCCTTGATGAATATAGATGCAAAAATGCTCCACAAAATATTAGAAAACTGACTTCAGCAATATACTAAAAAGATCATGCACCATAATCAAGTGGGATTTATTCCTGGGATGTAAGGTTGGTTCAACATCCACAAATCAATTAATGTGGTGCATGACGAAAACAAATTGAGGGGTAAAAAACATATGGCCATATCAATAGATGCCGAAAAAGCATCTGACAAAATCCAGCATCCATTTATGATTAAAATTGTCAGCGAAATGGGAATGTAGGAAACATAACTCAACATAATAAAGGCTACATCTGATAAATCCACAGCTAACATCACACTCAACAGTGAAAATACAATACTGTAAGTCCTAGCTATAACAGTCAGACAAGAAAAAGAAATAAAGTGCATCCAAATTGGAAAGGAAGTAAAACTGTCATTATTTGCAGATGACATGATACCAAATAGAGAACCCTCAAGATTCCACCAAAAAATTATTATAACTAATAAATAAACTTAGTAAGGTAGCAGGATAAAAATTTAATATTCAGAAATAGGTTGCATTTTTATATACCAGTAACAAACTATCAGAAAGAGAAATTAAGAAAACAATCCAATTTACAATTGCATCAAAAAAATACCTAGGAATAAATTTAACTAAGGAGGTAAAAGACCTGTACTCAGAAAATTATAAGATAGTGAACAAAGAAATTTAAGAAGATAGAAATAAATGGAAGCATACACTGTGCTTATCAATAGGAAAAACTAACATCAGTAAAACATCCATATTACCCAAAGCAATCTATAGATTCAATGAAGTCTTTATCAAAATACCAATGGCACTTTTCACAGAACTAGAACAAATTTTTAAATTTATATGGAATCCCAAAAGACCTTGAATAGCCACTACGATCTTGAGAAAGAAAAACAAATTTGGAGGTATCATACTACCTTATATCAAACTATACGCATGGCTATAATCATGAAAACGACATAGTACTGGCATAAAAATAGACACATAGATCAATGGAACCAAATAGAAAGAAATGCATGCCCAGATGGCCGATTAATCTCTGACAAAGGAGTCAAGAATATACAATGGGGTAAAGACAGTCTAATCAATAAATGATGTTGGGAAAACTGGACCGATACAAGCAAACAAATGCAACTAGACCACTGTCTTACATCACATATAAGAATAAACTCAAAATAGATTAAAGACTTAAATGTAAGACTCAAAACTATAAAAGTCCAGAAGAAAACATAGGCAATAAACTCTTTGACATTGCTCTTTGTAATGGTTTGTTTTTCTGATGGTGAATCAAAAGAAAAATGAACAAATGAGACTACATTAAACTAAAAAGTTTTTGTATAGCAAAGGACGTCATCAACAAAATGTAAAGAAAATATTCTCCATTGATACATTTGATAAGGGGGTAATATCCAAAATTTGTAAAGAACTCATACATCTTAACACCAAAAAAACAATTGTATTAAAAAATAGATAGACGACCTGAATAGGCATTTTTCCAAAGAGGACATACAGATGACCAATAGATATGAAAAAATGCTCAATCTCTGATCATCAGAAAAATACAAATTAAAAACACAATGAAATATCACCTTACACCTGTCATAATGGCTATCATCAATAAATCAATATACAACAATTGTTGGCAAAGATGTGGAGAAAATGGAACCCTTGTACACTGTTGGTGGGACTGCAAAATGGTGCAGCCACTATGGAAAACAATATGGATATCACTTTGTGAGGAGTGTAAATGTCTAATCATTATGTTGTTTTGTACACCTGAAACGAATTAAAAAAAAGACATGAAAAAGAAAACAGTTTGGAGATTCCTCAAAAAATTAGATATACAACTATCTTATGACCCAGCAATTTCACTCCTGAGTATTTATCTGAAGCAATCCAAAACACTATTTCAAAAAGGTATATGCACCCTTATGTTCACTGCAGCATTGTTTACATACAATGGCCAACATATTGAAGCAACCAGAGTGCCCATTAATAGGCCATTGGATAAAGAATATGTGGTACATATATACAATGTACAATCACTCAGCCATAAAAATCTTACTGCTTGTGGCAAGGATGGATGTAGAGGGTATTACACTAAGTAAAATAAGTCAGACAGCGAATACCATATGATCTCACTTATATGTGGAATCTAAAGAACAGAATAAGTAAGCAAACAAAACAGCAACAGATTCATAGATACAGAAAACAAACAGATGGTTGCCAAAGGGGAGGGGTATTGGGTAGCTGGGTGAAAAAGGTGAAGGGATTAAGTACAAATTGTTAGTTACTAAGTAATCAATGGAATGTAAAGTACAGCATAGGGAATGTAATCAATAATATTGCAATAACCATAGATGGTGTTAAGTGGAAACTAGACTTATTGGGAGCATCACTTTGTAAATTATATAAATTTTTAATCACTAGGCTGTACACATGAAATCAACATAAAATATTATTAATGTCAACTGTAATTGAAAAAAAATTTTTTTAATTATTTTGAGTGGTATACAATTCGACTTAGAAGAAGGATCATCATTGCTATTGATTTCTTAGTCCTGCCCCATTTTTTTATATTCTTCCTTAGTTTTTCTCATTCTATATTGTTTTCCATGGAATTTTGGTCCCCTCTCATAACTTCAACCTTCATCTTTATTCAGATGATCCCACTGCAAGAAATGTCACCTAGATGACTCACTGTTACTTCAAACCCATTCTTTCCAGAATATTATTATTCTGAAATATTATTTTCAGATCCAATCTGATTTTTATTCTGACTTTAAGTTTAATTAATTCTGCCTTAATCATCTCTCTTACTCTGTCCAATAAACAGTCATTTTTTGACTCCTACAAGTATATTCCTCCTATTTTCTATCTCTGTCTTAACTCTTCTTTGATGATCTACCTCTTATTTATCCAACTTGTTTCCTCCTTTCTCTTCATTCACACTTGATTTGGGCTTCATCACTTTTTATATGGTAGTCACATAGCTGTCTCTTCTCCATTCCGGTCCATCCTGGAGATCATTACAATTTCTGCTTTGACTGGGTTACCTACTGCTAGATAAAACACCTCACGGGATGTGGATTATATGGTGGAAGGGAGTCAAGGGCATTGTAATAGATAGTATGATATGGGGGGGAAGAGTGGAGGGGGAGAATTGGGGGAGGGGATTGTCACTTTGAGGGGTAAAAAGTATAACTATTGCACTGTGTTGTACACCTGAAGCTAATTAAAATAAAATAAAAAAGTTAAAAAAAAACCTTTAATGGTTCTCCATTGCCTACATGATGAAAATAAAATAAACAGACACATGAATGAGTGAATTAATTTCTGAAAGAATAAAACTCTTAGCATGCTGCAATACATTGTGGCTGCTATTGCAGTTGTCCAGAAAGCTTTCTCATTTCTCCCATTGTCATGTGTTTGGACTAGGGTGGTCATTGAGACTGAGCCAAGTAAATTAGAGCCCAGCCCCTTTGTTTCTTGACTTAGAGCTGGAGATGAGGAAGTTTGTGCTTTTGAAAGCCCAGGAACAGAGGAGTGAGTGTGTAGTTGGGGCTACAGGTGGCCAAGGCTTTCTGCTATTAATATAATCTGTAAAGACTTGTATAATAGAAGAGAATACAGATAAGCAAAGAGAAGAAAATAAAGAAAGACAATGGCGGATTTGGAGTCCTAATACCACTAAATCCATATTATACTTCCTATTCTGGTTACTGTACTCTTTTCTTAATTCTTTGAAGTGCCATAGCGTGTTTCCAACTTAAATGAACACCTCCTACACACAACACCTTATTTTCCTGAAGCTTGGAGTTCTGTTTCATTTTGTTTTTGTTTTCCTGAAGGGTTCTAAGTCACTAATTAATTAATTTTATATTTATTCATAGACTAATGAATCCTGATTAATACAACCTCCATTCTTCACTTTTCTAGTGACCCTTGTCCACTGCAAATATTCCTCCTGTTCCTTCCCAACATTAAAGCTCTCCTCTGGATAAACAGGTCTGCATGTCCATGTACCTTTGAGCCATTCTTGCAGACTGCCAGCTTGCCTGTTTGTTCTTTGTTGATCTACCTACTATGAATGTTCTTCCACCATACTTCTTGTATGCCACCAACCCAAATCCTGCCCATACTGCAAGGGTGAGTTCAAATTTCACCACCTCTGAAACCTTTCCAGCTCACTTGAGCCAGAAATAATTACTTTCTGCTGAACGCCACAGCCTACATAATTTCTGTTTTGGCTTGCACTTTGGATAATTGTCCATAACTGAACTCTTGTTCATCCAGAGCATTGTGGAATCCCTTTGCATTTTCCAGAATTCTTATCAAAGTTCTGGACACAGAAGCGCTCAATGCATGTTTATTGAATAAACACCCAGGCAGGCATAAGTGATTGGGTTTTTTTTCAGGAACCAAATGAATCTTTTCAACATGAACATATTTTATGAACAATGACCTGCTTCTAGAAATGAGAAAGAAATCAGTAAAATCTTTCGAAAATTCAACCATAAGCACTACCTATCCAGCTTACACTCTCATACATGTGAATACACACATGTCCACAGGGAGACAAATACACTTCCCTTCTGAGAATGCTGAGGTTGCTTACCGGATAAGGAGTGCTTACGGATTTTGGAAAACTTTAGTATTTCCACAGGAAAATGTGGAATATTTTTAGATAAAAAATTGTACTTAAATATATAAGTGTATGTGATAGTACACATATAGTTTAAGGCAATTTCCAGGAAATTGGAAACAACAAGCCCACAAGCATGCCATTGAGATAGAGAGACTTGAACTTCGAAGATAAACAGGCACGCTGCAAGCTCTTTTTACACCAGGCACATCCATTTGGGGATTTTTTTAATGTGCTTCCAAAAGTAATTTCTAGAATCCTTTGGGAATCGTTTTGGCTTTCCTATTGTTCAAGTACATCCACATAGTTCTAACACCTCATGCAAAATATGAACTAACACCATGCTGGCATGTCCACATGGCCATGAGTTTGGGAGCAGTTTTCTTGCTTTGATGGTGGAGATAAAATTAAGGAAACAGATTATTGGCAGAGAGAAGGCAAAGCATTGCACAGAACAGTTGCCACAGCTGGTCAATTAAAAAATAAAATAAAGTCCATGGGGATAAGACTGGATCATAGCTGGCCTTTTGTCACTTAATGTGATATGTCTGGAAGGTATGCCATCCAATTCTCTCTCTCCAAGTTCATGGACATGCTGACAGTGTGTTGTCCCAGACCTGGTAAAGAAAAACTGTTGGCCTTACCCCAAACCCATTGCATACTTTCCATTTTTTCCAAAAAAGTCAGCCAGACACATTTTCCAACAGGAGCACTTCAAAGCAATTGCTGATTCATCAATCTGTTCGTTCAGCAAACATTTATTGAGCACCTATTGAGCAGGCCATCATGACCGATGCTCAGAGAAATTAATAGAAATGAGATGGGGTTCCGCTTTCCTAACTTGTTCATAGCCTGACACAGCAGAGGGACATAAATGAACAGTTAATTAAAATCAACAACATAATAATAACAACAATAATAATATCAATAAAGACAGTGGATAGAAATTACTAAAAATGCGACACATACCACGCATAGTACTAATCACATATATACATTATTTAATTCTTACAGCACCCTATGAGTTTGATTATTATTCTGACTTTACAGATGTGGGACTTAAGGCTTAAAGAGGTTAAGCAACTCACTGAAAATCACAGAGACAAATCTAGATCCAGGATTTGAATTCAAGTTGACCCGCCTCTAGGGCTTATGATCTTAATGACTAGGTCAAAGGGAGCACAGAAGAAAAAGGCTATTGAATCCCCACATCATGGAAATGAGAGGGAATTTGCTTGTAGAATCAGAGGGAGCCAGGGTAGGGTAAGTGGTGGACCTTCCTTCTGAGGAGCCACTTGGGGTGAGTACCTGGTATGATCAGAACACACTGTCTCTGTGAAAACATGGATCATGTTCTTAAAGCCCAGAGGCCACAGTATGAACCAGAGGTCACCTCCTCCTAATCCTATCCCTCAATCATGCAGAGATATGGAGTGAAGAAAGGAGCAGGCTGTTTTTGAATTCAATACTTAGATTGAAGTCTACAGAATACACACAAAGCCTTGGATTATCTCTATAACCAAAGTGGCAGAATAATTTTGGAAATATTCTCCAAATATAGACCCTTTGTATATAGACCCTGAAGCCCCTATATCTCTTTGACTTTAGAACTCCAAAATGACTCTCTCTTTGGTTTTCAACCCCACTTCTTTTAAAAACTCTTCTATGGTACCAAGCAAGAGAAACCCTCTTTTTAAAAAGATGGCTTCCACATCTGGAAAATGAAAAAAAAATAAAATAAAGAAAGTAAAAAGGAAAAAAAAAATAAAGTCTGTGTTTTCACAAATACCCATGCCTCATTTCAGGTGTTTAATTTCAACATTTGTTGTTTTTTAAAAAAAAACAAAACAAAAAAAAACAACTTACTGACAACCAGTTCTCTATTTGTGGCTCCAAAGTCAGGGGACCTTAGGCAGGTCATTCAACTTCTCTGAATACCAATGGATTTATCTGAAAATTTTCAATAAGATCCATCCTGTTTCTCTTACTTTTGAAAATCAAGTTTAAAAAATGTATGTGAAGTGCTTTAAAATAATGCATATAATGCTAAGCATATTCATTTTCTCTTGTTGCATAAGTGCCACAAACACAGCAGCTAAGCACAAGGCCTATAATATTAGCTCTCCATTCTGTAGGTCCAAAGTTCAAATGTCTGGGTACTATGTGCAAGATAACACAAGACCAAAATCAAGGTGTTGGCTGAATTGGTTGCTTATCTGGAGGCGCTAGGAAAGAATCCATTGCCAAGCTTATTCAAATTTTGGCAGAACTCAGGTCCTTGCAATTTTAATGCTGAAGTCTCTGTTTCCTTGCTAGCTGCCAACTAAGGACCATCCTTAGTTCTGTGAAGCTGCCCACATGCCTTCTCATGTGGCTTCCTACATCTTCAAAATCAGCCATGAGTGTTGAGTCCTCACATTTAGAATCTCTCTGATTTCTTCTGCCTTCTTTTCTGTTCTCCTCTTATACCATCAGCCAGAGAAAACTCTCTGCTTTTAAAGCTCATGTAGTGCTCAAGGAAGCGAATGGTCTGGGTGGGGAGACAGAAGGGCTGAGGATGCACGTGTTCTGTCTCCATTTTCCAAACCGAAACCTTGGTCTTGAAATATGGCCTTGATAGTGACTTCTCATTTCATCACTTTCTTCCCACCCAGATGCTGAAGATTGGAAAGCAGGCCGGTGGTAACAGTCAAGTCTTACACATTGGCCATTTTCAGGGTTTTTCTCACTAGAATCCATAAGAAGAAATAGAATTTTTTAGTTATATTTATAATGCATAAACATAATTTGCATAACAACTGTCTATATATAAATATATAATTCCATACAAACCTGAAACAAAAGTTTCACATAAGAAAATTTATCCCATGTGTGCTTTGATATTAACTCCTTAGTCTTCTTTTCTATTTTATCCTATTTCTTTTTTTTTTAATTGTGCTGGTCACAACCCATTAAATTGATTTCATGACTCACTAGTGAGTCAGCACAGAATTTGAAAAACATTGTTCTTAATATAGTGAATGAAAAAAATATGGTGGCAACAGTTTTCTCTCTAGGTTAATGAATAAGACAATCCTAGTTAGGAAAAATACATTTTCTGAGTCTGGGGCCCAGTTGCAAATGTTTATATCCCCTATTCATGGCCTTTTTTCTTCACTAGCTCTCAAATAGAACTATCATTTGGGGGGATTTTTGCCCAAAAGGTGATCTCTAGCTAGAATTTTCATTTTAAAGTAGAATAAAAGTGTTAGGATTTTAGATTGAAAGTCTGGGAGCAAGAGAGGTTTAGGGAACTGTGTGTAGAAACTTCCAATAGGCTTCAACTGGTCTTTGTAATTAATGCGTGATGTCATGTGGGTTGTGGGTATATGCTTATTCATTGTATTGTTTTCTACATTTTTATATGCCTGAATTGTTTCATAATAATAAAACACAAATGTCAAAAACAAGAAAGACATGTCTAGTTTATTCATATAATAAAAATGAACTATAAAGACGGCTGAGACATCTGAAAAAGAATTTTATATGTGACGTATAAAGTTGGAAACTTAAGACTCAAACTCCAATTGCTTTATGTGAGCTAAAGCCTATTTCTCAGCTATTTTCCCCACGTTCATTCTCATCCTCTTCCAAGATTTAGAATATTAATAACAGCTACTATATATTGAGTACTTATTAAACCACAGACTATACAACTGGTGTTACCTGCATGTTCTTACTTAATCCTCACAACCTTTAAGACAAGACACTGCTACTATCACCTCTTTACAGATAAGAAAAATACCTTTAGGAAAGTTAGCCTGTACCAAGTTACAAACCCAATAAGGGACAAAGCCACATGAATAAAATTCAAGTCTGTTTCCTTAAACTCCAAAGTCTACTGGCTTTACAGAAGACAATGATGAAAGGGGTGATATACTGTTTACTTTAATCCCTGATTGGAATAGATCACCTGTTCAGAATAAGTACATTATTACACCACTAGAATCTTTTACCCTAGTCACCAAGGAGTAGGACAGAGATAGCTGTGTTGATAGCTTCTCAAGACTTGAGGAGGAAAAAGTCCAGTAAACAGAGTGATTGGGGAAATCTGGTTTCTTCTAGGCAATCTGTAAGACAGTGACAGTTTGTTAATAAGCCACATAAGGCCACCCTTGCCACATCATTCAGGCACGTGTGTGGGACAGCCTGCTGTCATAGCAGCCATGGGGCCTGAAGTAGCAGACAAAAATCCCAGGCTTTGCAAGGAATTGGTGGATATTTGATGCAGGCACACAGTAGCAAGCTGACCTCTTGGGACAGCCCTATCCTTTTGTGTTTTTATTATTCAATTAGTATTGTAAAAACACCTACTTCTCTGACTTTCTACCCTAATGAAATAACAGCACTATTCAATCCAACATCCAAATGCCAGAAGCTGTAAGAATTGTTCCTATATATGAAGATGCATTCCAGTGGAGATGATATTGAAAAAAGAGGTAGTGAGGAACAGAGGAAGGTCAAATATATAAGAATATTGGGTTAGAACTTGGAATTCTTTGCCACCTATTACTTATGTGAACTCAAGCAAACCAATTCATGACTTGAGTTTCTGAGTTCATCCTCTGATGGGAAATTTTCTCTTTAACATGCTTTAACATTTGCCTCCCTAGAGGATAATATATGAACAGTTTTTCCATCAAAAACACCCATTATGGGCTGAATTGTACCACTTCCCTTCAAATTCAAATGTTGAAATCCCAACCCCAAGTACTTCAGAATATGACTATATTTAGAGATGGGGTCTTTAAAGAGGTAACTATGTTAAAATGGGGTTATCAGGGTGGGCCCTAATCCAATCGGACTGGTGTCCTTATAAGAAGAGGAGATTAGGACATAGAGACACCCAGAGGGAAAAACGCGTGAAGACGAAACAGGAAGATGGCCATTTACAAGCTAAGGAGAGGGGCCTCGGGAGAAACCCGGCCGACAATTTCATCATGGACTTTCAGCCTCCAGAACTGTGAAGAAATACAATTCTATTATTGAAGCCACACATTCTGTGGTACTTTGTTATGGTGACCTTAACAAGCTAATGCAAAACTTTACACAAATTAAGAAGTTGGTGTAACCGTGACCAGGGTGGGAACTATGTTAAAGGGCACGGAGCTGAATAAGAGTAACAAACCGCATTGTATGATGCTGTGTGCCAAGTGCTATTCAGAGTACTCTGCATGGATTAGATCATTTCGCCCTCCCAGTTAATCCTGTGGATACAATTATTATCCTCGTTTTACAAATGAAAAACTAGATAATCAAAGAGCTTGGAACACTTGCTCAGAATCACAAAACTAGTAATCAGTAGAGCTGAGATTTGAGTCCAGAGACTGGGCTTCTCACCAGTAGGAAGGTCTTCAGAACCTGCAGAAAAAGAGTGCAACCATCTCTAAAGGACAGTCTGCTTCTACTTCCACTCCTCTCCTTGCTCTTTATATTTAGCCTTCTTTTAGATATCATCACCTCACTGAAGCTGTTCTCTCAAGGGTCAGACATACCCTCACAATCTCAAAATATTGGATAAGGTCAGTTGGTATTTGGTATCCATTCTTTTCCCTTTTTGAAATCCTCCCACTCAGAATGGAAAGGGATAAAAGGATGAAAAAAAACTAAAAGACTGCATCATAGTCAGAGTTTTAGGTGTGAGAGGTTCTGCCAAGGAGATTCACTACTATTAGATTTGGAAGGCTGAGGTGAGGCAGAAGCCACCTTCCTGCTGAAGAAGACGAATGTGTGCAAGCATTTCCACATTTAGCTCTATGGGAGGAGGGGTGAGGTGACCAGAGCAGAACCATGCTGACCACTGGATTTCCACTAAGATCATGTGAATTTGAAACCTATGGCCCAGACGGTGATTTTCCCTCTTCCTTCCCTATCGACAATTTCATAAGGGCCGAATTTCCTATAATAAATCCCTTTTAGTTTGACGAAGAATTTGGAAAAGAATTTGGAAAAGAATTTGGAAAAGAAAATGGAAAAGAATTTCCATTTTCAATAATAAAGTCTTATTCGTACACATGGAATCCAGCAGATCCTTCTTGGTCTTCATCACACTTGATTTCTACATGTAGCATTTAGGACGCATGACCTCCTCATCATGTTGGTACTTTTTCCCAGTTTTTGGTATGTTTTATTTTGCTTCATTTTTTTTCCCCCCTAAGACAGCATTCTCCCAGTCTCCTTTTGTGTCTTTGATTTATTTGTGTTTATCTCATTTTTGGGGTTCACGTCTTACTTTCAACCCGTAAGTGTTATCACCCAAGAATTTGGCTTTGATTATCTTCTTTTTCTCTACAACTTTTCTCTTTTGATCACATCTTCTCCCATGGCTTCATTTACAACTTTTAATTAGACAGTTTTCGAGTGTTACCTAAGCTCCAGAGTCAAGTATTTTGTAACTGCTGGAAGCTCCTCATGTATACCTGCCATCACCTGAGACTCCACTGAACTCAGCACCTAGCTTTTCCTGCCTCATTTCAGCTTTCCCATCAAGCTTGCTCTTCCCAGCCTGCAGACATTTTCAGTAATAACATCACCATTCATTTCCATCATGTGCGTTCAAAATGCTCTTTGGCCCCTGTTTCTCTTATTTTCTCTTTCCAAATTATAAGGTATATCTTTATTTCTCTTCTTTTCTACTCATATCATTCTATTGACATAGTTTGGGCCTCTATTAACTTATCTAGAATCCAATGTGTTATTTTTCCTCTAGGATTTCTTTTTTATTAATTGAACAAACTCTAAGCAAAGCACTTGAAAAGTAAATTGTATCGATATAAGGTCACTGCCTAAAAGACTTCATATCACATCTATGTGTAATACCCTTGTTTATATGGATATTTAATTGCAACATAAAGTAAACTGACATCATAGAGATGTGAGCACACTACAATGGGACAGGCTATAGAGTAGTAAATACCTCAAACTTCGATGACAGAAAAGGATTAACAGAGGAAATGATACTGGTACAGGCCTTGTTGAATGAGAAGGATTTAGGCAGGGGAAAATTGGAAGGTGGGCATACCTAGGCAAAATGAAGAGGATGACGAAAGGGCAGAAACCATGTGCACGATTGTTTGTGAGGAGGTCAAATTGTTTGGAGGAGGTCGAGGGCAGGATGCATGTGTGTGGTCAAGATGTGTCAGGAAAGAGGATTGGAAAAGTAAATTAGGGTCATACTAAGAAGAACCCTGAGTATAATATTACAGAAATTCATACCTCATCCTATAAGCAATGAGAGATTCATTCAATTATTTTAAGCCATAGCCATGGCATTTTTATATTTGGTTTTTGAAAGCTTCATCAGAGGGTATTTTGGAGTCTATGATTTTCTACCTGGATTCCACCAATTCTAAATAAGGTTATTGATGCCAATAATTAAATATGAATTTAAATTGTATAAGTGGTAGCACACATTTTTCTAAAAAAGTGTTTACACTGACATTGCCCAATAAAATGTAATGTGAGCCACACATGTAATTTTAATTTTCTAGTAGCCACATAAAAAGTAAAACAGGTAAATTAATTTTAATTAAAAAATAATAATTTATCTGACCCAATATATCCAAAGTATTGTCATTTCAATACATAGTCAACATAAAAAATGCATAATGATATATTTACAACTTTTTATCATATGAAGTCTTTGAAATCAGGTGCATACCTTATACTTACAGCACATCTCATTTTGGATTAGCCAGAATTCAAGTGTTCTATAGCCGCATGTGTCTAGTGGCTGCCATATTGGAGAGTGTAGGATTATACATTTTAATCAAATCTCAAAGTGGTCAGTGGCCTACCAGAAGATTAAGAACTACTTGTGCACAAAAAGGGGGCCACATGCTAAACCTGAAAAGCTCAGGAAAGGCCCATAAAGTGGGCCTTACAAACCCTGAGACCAAAGTAACCACACTGTGTGGTCTGAACATAAAAATTCTTAACTAAAAGCGGGTTATGGTGTGTAGTCACATCCTAGGCCTGTATCTTCCTTGACAAAGGTCACTCTTTAGCTTTGAAATTGTCTATTGTCTTTGTGCATCTAAGATAACATACCTTTGAAATGTCAGAATAATCTTTTTTTTCAGACCCTTCGAAGGCACTAGAGCAGGAGACCATATTGTTATCTTGTTCCCTGAATACCATTTCAACGTTCTGTAAATGTTAATTATTAACTATCCTGTACATACCAGTGTCTCTCCATTTTAACTTTTATCCAATCCCAGAGATTTCCCTCCTTTGGTTTCTCCCACTTCCCTAGTCTGCCACCAATTAACTTCATGTAAACCCTCTTGTATCTCTTCCTTTGATTCTACTGATTTTAATGTATAAAATAAGTGTCAAAACTGCCATTCTCCAGAGCATTTTCTCAATCCATAGAGATTTTGCTTCCCAGCAATTGTTGTCAGTTTGGCTCAAATAAACTCTAATAAGACTTTCTTAGGCTGGACGTTCTTTTATGGACATACTGAAATGAGACAGAGGGGTGGCAGAAAGAAAGTCATTTCAAAAATTCAAAGATATAAAGGAAGTTTGAGCTAGAGCAAGAAGATTCAAGAGCTTCACAATAAGATGTGGCCATCAGGTATTCAAGAAGGTAGGTTGAGGCAGAAGGAGAAGGCAAAGATGACTTGAGGATTTCCAATGTGGGTGACTGGGTGTTTAGAGATGCTACTCACATCACTCCCCTGAAAGATCCTCTACAACTTTGTTAGAATTATCTTGCAAATACAGAATGTGATCTTACCATACACATTTACACTAGCATCAGCTACCTCATTCTTCTGGTTCCCACTAAGTGGCTGCTCCAAGCTCCCTGGCTCTCCATGCCTGGGCCTCACTCCTTTGGCTTCTCGCCCTCCAACCCTGCCTGGGCAAGGTTCTATTGAGGCTGCCAGAGTCTCTTGTACCTACACTTGCCCTCAGCCATGTCAGCTTCACTCGAACAGGATAAGACTAACTCTTGGAGTTTGCCTGTTTCCGTAAGTCCACCAGGAATAAACACAGGTTCGCTCTGCCCTCAGGGGATTTAGCCCTGGAAGAGAATTGTGGTATTTGCTCAGAATCCCTTCTGGGGGACACTGAACTATTTCTAATTCCATTGCTTTTCCTCAGGCTGTCCTGTCCTTCACCAGCTCTGAGAACTTTTCCCTCCTCAGTTGGATAAACTTCTTACATTTTCATGCATTATTCCTACTGTATTATTTATTGCTAAGGTGACTGTAAGACTCCCAGTTCATCTGGGGACAATACAGGTTTAGGCCTGTTGTCCTAGCATAATGAATGGTGCCTATTTTCACAATCAAAAATGTCCTGCTTGGGCCAGCCTAGTGGCGCGGTGGTTAAGTGCTGGCTTAGGAAGCCAGCGGCCCCGGTTCGGGTCCCACATATGAGGGCCAGTGATACTGCCTTCAAAAAAAAAAAAAATTTCCTGCGTTCGGGCCTGCCGAGTGGTGCGTTGGTTAAGAGCTGGCTTGGGACACCAGCGGCCCTGGTTCAGATACCACATATGAGGGCAAGTAACACTGCCCTCTACAGCTAAGATGGTGAACAACAGCTCCACCTGGAGCTGGGCTGCTGTGAGTTCCCAGGATGGCATAGCTGCAGCCCCTGTTGCAGTGGGCTGCCATAGGCTACAGCGAGTGGCTGGCAGCCAGCGTGAGTGGCTGGTAGCCAGTGTGAGCTGCCAAGAGCCGCTGTGAGCGGCCATCCAGAGTCTGGCAACTGATCTGCCTCACCCAAGAAGAACACAATGATGATACCAACATGGGCCAGTGAAACAACATCCTCCACAACTAGACTGAAGAACAAAAAACCAGCAACTTGTCTGTTCCCCTTCCCCGGTTCCCCAATGCTGTTCCCCTCCCCCAATTCCCCAATAAAATCTTTAAAAATCAAAACAAAAAGGGCCAGCCAAGTGGTGCAGTGATTAAGCACTGGCTTGGGAAGCCAGTGGCCCCGGTTTGGGTCCCACGTATGAAGTCCAGTGACACTGCCCTCAAAAAAAAAAAAAAAGTCTTGCTTTGGAAGATTGAAGGTCAATTTTGAAACTCAAAAACTCAACACTATATAAATTGTTTCTCTCCTCATCTTATTACAACCCTACTCTAAGGCACAGGTAGCACATACAGAATGAGTGTGCGGAGGAGAGCACACTACTTTTCAAAATACTCTCTTACTGCAAAATAAATGGTTCCCTATCATGATTAACAAATATTTATATTAAATCAATAGCCCACTCCATACTTAGTGGGGAAACATTAGAGCTTCTACTCATTACCATTAAAATCAATAGGAAAACAGCCCAATCTGTTGACTAATATCAATGTTCCTGTGAAAGTTGCCATAGCCAATAGGATTGGAATCAGTATTTTGTTAGTTAAGGGTTGATTAACATAGGGAAACAGGGAGATGATTTATATAATATATATGTGTGTATATATATATATATATATATATATATATATATATATATATCCTGACATACAAAAAACTAATATAAATAAGAAATGAAGTATTATTCACTAACAGTATCATAACCTTACATTATGTAATGAAATACATTTGACCTGCATTAAATATCCTTACTATCACATATAATGAACATATATCGATAAGTTACTCTTCTTAAATTAAAATTTTAAATTTTATAATTCAAATTATAAACAGAAGAAAATAGCCAAAAATTGACTTTATCCCTGGATGTGAAATAGTTTTCAAATTGTAAAGCAATGAAAGAAATAACAAATAAACACAGGGGGTGCAAAAAAGAAAAATTATATACATTTTAAGAAAGGAAAAAAACTGTATTAAAATTGTAAAACTCAATATATCAATAACAAAAGATGACCACAAGTCACATGCATACATTTTTTTGGCACCCCGGTATATTGCTACAGTGAAAACATACACTTTAAAACTTATATGCTGTATTTCCTAAACAGCCTTTGTAAATGTATAGGAAAACAATATACTGGGAAATATCTATGATAAGGTAAAGGGTTAATATCCTTATTATATTAAGAGCTACTGCACAGGTTCAGGAAAGCTACTAAGATCTTAAAAGTTAAAGGAATAGAAGACATACAAATATTTCAGAGAATAGAAAATACAGATGGCTACAATAAACTTTGGAGAAAGGACTCCTACAATGCAGATGAAAACACCTCACTTGGGGTGGTTTGCCCAGGATCTTCCCATTTGTGTGTGTAAAAGGGCGCATCTGAACCCAGGCAGCCTACCACATACCCATCATGCCCCATTGCCTCTCAGATGGCAAGAGCGAATAGCAGGCAACAACTGCAAGCAAATAAATTGGTAACAGACATTGATAATTTAACACACACACACACACACACACACACACACCAAATTGTCCTGTCATTCCCATTAAAAACAGGAAAACAACAAACAAACAAATAACAAATCAGAATTTGGACAAATGAGAAAAATAGTTACTTCCATGAATGATGCTGCTAAAAAGAAACTGGCACTCGCCTATATTATGAAATATCAGTGTGTGGAAAGAAATTTTCAAGCAATTTGGAGTGTATGAATAGTCTTTAATAGTAGTATTATGTACCATAGACATTCCTTGAATTTATCACGTTTCTGAAAACCCACTCTAATGCCAAACATGTGAAAGCTGACCAGGAGAAAAATAAGTTTTAAGGGCAGTTGTTCTCAAATTTTAAACTGGCTAAGATTCTCCTGAGGAATTTATTTAAATGCCATGTCTGGATCCAACCCTTACCCTGGTCCAGGCAGAGGAATTTACATTCTTGAAAGTACCTTCGTGTTAGTCTGATGCAAACAGTTCACAGGCCACATACTAAGAAATAGTTCTAAGGGGGAAGATTCTATTACCAAACAGCTAAAAACCATTATAATATCCCTAATTTCAACTCACTTTTTAGACACTTTTACAATCTATTTTTAACATTTCGTGCTTTCTTAATGTTGTTGTTGTTGTTTTCATTATTGAGCACACAATCAAATAACTGAAGAATGGTGAGGATCAAATTGAGGGAAACTTTTTGCCACTTAGGCTACAATCAATAATTTCCATTTTCTACCTCCCAGATCAGTATTCACTTTGTTTATTTTCCATTAATTTTGTAAAACAAGTAGGATAAATACTATAAAATATTTAAATTATTTGTAAACACTTCCTGTCACAGAGACAAATGAAAATTCCCATAGAGATGTGCTGGGGCCTGGAAAATATTGGATATTTCTTTTCTGAGCAAAGAAGATGTGAAGTGATGTAACCATTCAGAATTGGAGAGGATCAAGGTGTTCAGACTTATGTGATTTATTATAATTAACTTGGGGGTTTCACACTAAGTTTGGCTCTGTCTGAAATCCTTTCTAAGAGATGTTGATCACTAATAAATAATGAAAAGAAAACCAAATAAATAAGTGTTAAATTAAAGAAGACATTGCCAGAATTGAAGAGTTTGAAATATTAGTCAGTTGATGTATGAAATTCCAAGTTTGGCTTGTTATAGGCTGTTGAGGGTGTCAACAAGAGAAAATTAGTGTTATTTAAAAGTTTAATGTACCACCAAAATCAAGGACCACCAATCATAATTTATCTTTTAAAATATCCAGAATATACAGATATATATATATATATATATATATATATATATATATATTTAAGATTCTTTTAAATTGGGGAATTGGGGGAGGGGAATAGACAAGTTGCTGTTCTTCAGTCTAGTTGTGGTAGACGTTGCTTCACTGGCTCATGTTAGTATCATCATTGCGCCCTTCCCAGGTGAGGCAGATCGGCAGCTTCTGGATGGCCATTCATGGCGGCTATTGGCAGCTCACACAGGCTGCCAGCCTCACACTGGCTTCCGGCCACTCAATGTAGCCTATGGCAGCCCACTGTAGGAGGGGCTGCAGCTATGCCATCCCGGGGACTCACAGCAGCCCAGCTCCAGGTGGAGCTGTTGTTCACCATCTTAGCTATAGAGGGCAGTGTCACTGGCCCTCATATATGGGATCCGAACTGGGGCAGCTGGTGTCTCAAGCCAGCTCTTAACCAATGCGCCACTCGGCCAGCCCTATACAGATACTTTTATATAGTGGTTGCACCAATTTGCAATTCTACCAACAGGTATAAAAACAGACACATAGATCAATGGAAGAGAATAAAGAGTACAGAAATAAACCCATACCTATATGGTCATTTAGTCTATGACAAAGGTCGCAAGAACATACAGTGGGGTAAAGATAACTTGTTCAATAAATGTTGCTGGGAAAACTGGTCAGATACATGAAAAAATGAAACTGCACCACTGTCTTACACCATATACAAAAATAAACTCAAAATGGATTAAAGACTAAAATGTAAGAACCCCAAAACATAAAACTCCTAGAAGAAAACATAGACAGTAAACTGTGACATTGCTCTTGTGATATTTTTTCTGATATACCTCCTCAGGAAAGGGAAACAAAAGAAAAATAAACAAGTGGGACTAAATTAAACTAAAAAATTTTTGCACAGCAAAGGAAACCATCAACAAACAAAAGACAACCTACTCAATGGGAGAAAGTGTTTGCCAATGATATATCTGAGAAGGGGTTAATATCCAAAATTTATTAGAAACTCATACAACTCAACTCCAGAAAAAAAATTCAAAAATGGTCAGAGGACCTGTAAAGACTTTTCTCCAAAGAGCATATACACATGGACTATAGCCATGTAAAGATGCTGAACATCACCAGTCATTGGAGAAATGCAAATTAAAACCACAAGGAGATATTTTCTCACACCTGTCAAGATGGCTATCATCAATAAATCAACAAAAAAGAAGTTTTTGGTGAGGATGGGAAGAAAAGAGAACCCTTGTGCACTGTTTGTGGAATTGCAAATTGGTGCAGCCACCATGGAAATGTTTTGGAGGTTTCTCAAAAAGTTAAAAAATAGAACTACCTTATGACCAAGCAATTTCACTTTTGAGTATTTATCTGAAGAAATCCAAAACAGTAATTCAAAAAGATATATGCATCCCTATGTTCACCATTTGTAATAGCCAAGATATGGAATCGACCCAATTGCCTACCAATAGACAATTGGATAAAGTCATTGTGGTACATATATACAACGGAATATTACCTGGCCATAAAAAGAATGAAATCTTACCATTTGCGACAACATGGTTGGAACCAGAGGGTATTATGCTAAGTGAAATAAGCCAAACAGAGAAAGAAAAATTTATTATTTCACTTATATTTGGAATCTGAAGAATAAAATAAAGGAATAAATAAGAAAGAAACAGACTCATAGATACAGAGAACAAACTGAAGGTTGCCAGAAGGATGGGGGGTTGGGAAGCTGGGTGAAAAAGTTGAAGGGATTAAAAAATATAAATTGATAGTTACAAAATAGTCATAGGGATGTAAAGTATAGCATATAGAATATAGTTAATAATGTTGTAACAAGTATGTGTATAGTGCCTGGGGTGTGCTAGACTAATCAGGGGGCATCACTACATAAATTATGAAAATGTCTAGCTACTATGCTATATACCTGAAACTAATATAAAATAATATTGAATGTCAACTATAACTGAAAAAATAAATGATTTAAAAAAGTGAGTGGTGAGATTATAACAGATATATAGTCTCTTAACTGTGTATTTACATATTGTAACATGCTTTACAATCAGAATGCATTACTTTTTTATTAAAGTATAGTTGGCACATGATATTAGTTTCATGTGTACAACATAGTGAATCTACATTTATATATCTTGTGATGTGACTATCACACAAAGCCAAGTACCTTCTGTCACCATGCCATCATCACCCTTTCTCTAGGTGGAACAACCACACGTGTTCACGCAGCAGTGCCCCCTGACTTCTGCACTTTCTCCAGACAGGGCACCCCTGCTTGCTGGTACTGCAGTGCTTTGCCAGTTGCACAGTCTCTCTGGGTGGGGGAGCCCTGTATGCTCACACAGCACAGTGCATGTGCACAGCAGCACCCTGCCATTCGCTGGATCGATCTCCAGGTGTGGGGACCCAGGCGCACTTGCTGTGGCATCTTCCTGGTCCTGCTGGAGCTATCTCAGCGTGGCATGGCTGGGGATGCACGGCAGTGGCCCTGCGGGTTGGCCAGAGCACCTGGATGGAGCTCCTGCCTGCTATCCAATGGCAGGGGAAGTGCAAACACTCCCGAGAGCTCTCACAATTTCCCACTCTTCTCTATGTGGCGTCTCTCTCTCATTGTTGCAAAAGCTGTTCTGTTGGCCCTCAGTTGTCTCTCAGGAGAAATTGTTCTACATGCAGGTGTGCATTTGAGGTGGTCTTGGCAGAGGGCAAGCTCAGCATCCTCCTTTGCCACCATCTTGGACCATCCCTGAGGGACTGTTCTTATGAGAAAACATTACTTGTAAAATAGCAAGCATGAATTCTGGAATATGGAGGATTCAAATTCACATTCTATATCTTCAATTTACTGGGTGTGAAAGCCTCTGTTTCTTTACCTGTAAAATGAGGAAAATGATAGCTAAATTCAAAGGTTGGGGTTCGGTTCATTGAGTTAACCCATTGAAACTGCATGAGGCTCAACTGACCTTTAAGAGATGTTAATTCTTTCGCTTAATTTAGCCCAATTCAAGGGAAGATTTGGTGAGGAGTTATTTGGTAATGCCGCCATTCAAGACAGAGGACCAAGGTACTTGGGCCTATAATACGATTGATGTAAATGCTTTGGTGTCTTGCACGAAGCTGAACTCTGTATTGTACTTTCTCTAGGGGTGATTGCCAATACATACATACAGAATACATGCATACATAATACATGCATATATACGTCCATATTAATTTAAATGGAAGAATCTGCTTGATAATATGAAGCCAAAGAATAGACCCTGACTTCAGAGTCATTCCCCAGGACAGTGGATGCTTTTACTGGTTTTGATTCCTTTACCCACACAAAGTCTAATTCTGTTGCCTGAGATAGAAAGCCAGGTTTCTGATCAATTTAGTTTAACTCTATTAACTCCTAATATGCTGACACTTGGGTATAGAAGTTTAAGTAGTATTTTCTTATGGTGAGCCACATGCATTTCTTCAATATTCATGAATTCCTGAATTCATGAGACCAGCAGAACCTAATCCTATTGTTACCAAGTCCCCATAGATCTACGACTCCACGACCCTGGCTACGAAATAACTCTTGGTGATAAAGTCCCTACAAAGGCACCAGCTGGGGAGAAGCCTGTCACCCTGGCTTTTCTAGCAGGAGAGCCCTGCAGTCCTTATGGGGCTGAGCTCATTCTGAGGCTGGCCAGCTGTCCCCATGTCACTGATCCCACAGGGAGATATGTCACCTTCGGAAGTTCGTGTAGGGTAGCCTAAGATTCACATTAATACAAGACAGAGGTCAAATGCTGTTCTCTACTAACTTTTGTTCCTTTCCAAATATATCAGGAACGTTTGCCTTGGGTCCTTTCAGACGGCAGGAATGCATGTGGGGGAGAACAGAAGCTGCAGTGAGGATTGTTTCATATTAATTCTGGCTCTGGATTGGAGAGGGGTGACCCGATCTACTTTGTAAATAACCTGGACCAGAGTTTAAGAGATAATAACATTGTGCATTGACATTCTTAACAGAAATTAATTAAAAATTAAAACTTCTGAAAAAAAAGAAATAAAACTTCTGATTATTTACAAACATAACTGGTAAAAAATAATCTCCTCAGTGTATTGATATTCTTCCTGCTTCTCTAGAAATTGCTTTAAGATGTAATCAGTGGGTGTTCTACATCAGGCAAGCATTATTTCTATTGCATAGAATAGGCTAAAAGATGAAGAGGAGTAATATTTCATACTACAATGGCACAAGCAACCTTTTGTTCATTTAAGAAAGTTGATTTGTACATTTACTTCAAGAACTCTGCTGGATACTGCAGTGGTGCCATTCAAAACTGCCCTGTTCAAACACCCGTAGAGCAAGCATCATTGATATCCTTAATTTACAGATGAGGAAACTGAGACAGAGAGGTTTCCACAATACTTTGTCTCAGTTGTGAAGCTAATCTACCACCCACTGTGGTACCAATGTTGTTTTCCAGGGAGTTTACAATCAAGTGGGAGCAAGAGAGTACGGTCACAAAGAATAACAAGACACAGAGAGACTTTGGATAATGAGGATTATAAAAAGGAGGGAGTGCCTAATCTACTACAACAAAGGAGAGGCAAAGAAGAAGGTGGCAGAAGGCTGAGTCTAGAAGTAATGGCATGAGTTTTCACAGTGGAAAACTACTTCAGAAAAAAGAAATTGTCTGTGGAAAACCACGGAGGCATAAATACATAACTGTGTGTGCCACTGTTCAATATTTTGCTGATATTGTGGCTAATTCTTACACAAACCTAGATGATAAACCTTACTATTTCCATTTTACAGATGTGGAAACTGACTTCTGGAAGAAGGCAGATAAGTATTAGAGCCACCCTCTGCTACAGTACTTCCTAGGGGGAGCATAAGTCTATATTTAGAGAAACTGACTGGCAAAGAAAAGGTGTGAAGCAAGTCATATCTGGAGGGCCCAGAGGTCTAGAGATTCAGTCAGCATGGACTCTTCCATTGTTCCACACTTCCGTGCTTGTCAACCCCATGTGTCCTCTGTGGCCATATATTGGGAAAAGAGCTTTAGCAACAGTCACCATATAGAAGTCTTATATCCAGAAAGAATATGGCACTGAGCTGAAGAAAGTTTAAGCACAGAAAGGAGAACTAGGCACCAAACCTGAAACATTGTGTTTGTTTTTAATTGAAATTTCATTGCATAGCATTCACAATAGTATAATATCCAGTCTAAATAAAACAATCCAGACATGCTGGATGTTATCTATGCAAAAAAGTTCTGATCTGTGAAAAGTGACCTTAGAAATGTATGGTAGTAACTTATGTTATGTTATGTCACAGTCACCAAATGACCACATAACTTCAGCGGCTTATGACAACTAAGGTTTATCTCTCACCCCCATCTCTGTCTCTGTTTCATGCCATCCTCATTCAGAGATTCAAGGATCTTGCTGGTCTCCTGGAAAATAAAAAAGAGAGCAAATGGTGGACCACACAATAGCTCTTAAAGCTTTGTTTTGGAAGAAACTTTTGGACATATTCTAATAGCCACCAGAGCCAAATTGCCAAGCATCAGTCAGGAGAGAGGGCACATATAAGTCTCTCTTAGGGATGGGTCTTGTAGGTCAGGGAAACACATATTTTGAAGAATACAATCAACAATTATTAACCAATAAATTCAAACAGTGTTTCTGATGGACAAAACAAATTGGAACCCCTTCTTTAGAATTATATTTCAAGCCAGTTTATAATCCACATAAGGAAGCCATCCTTCCATTAACAAGCTAAACAATCGATCAGTTAATTTTTTATGAATTCATTTGTAAAATAAGTTATTCAACTCAACTATACTGAATGCCAGCTACATAGCAGCCATAGTGGTAGGCAATGGATATAGAAAGTCAAGAGACTCATCCTATTACATTGCCTTAATCGGTTCTAAAATGAAAAGAGCCAGCTTGGTCTTTCCCCATAAGGCATAGCTTAGGATGATTTGGGGTTATTTCTAAAAATCAGATCAGTGATCTACACTATGGATCTTGAAAGCAATCCCAGAGAGAACACCCCACAATCCATCCTGAACAATATAGACTCTTTCTTCCCCATTCAAATGCTGACTAGTGAACTTCAACAGGCCCTGCTGTCCTCTTGAAATGCATATGGCATGCCTGCTCTGTTGAGCTTGGATTCCTTGTCTTATTAAAGATAAGTATTAAGTATTTTCTCTGAACCTGACACTGGGTAATCCCTCTGAAGCAAAATCCAGTTTAATACTCCTAGAACTCTGCATTGTAGGTATTTTCTATACATTGTACATATACAATTATACATATATAGTTTATACATTGTAGGTATATTATACATACATATACAGATATATACATACACATGTATACGTGTGTGTGTGTGTATACACACACACACACACACACACATATATATGTATATACACACACACACACACCAGGGCCAAAAAAATGTACACACATTTTAAGAGATGCTCTCTTAAAATGTGTATACATTATTTGGCACCCTGTGTGTGTGTGTGTGTGTGTGTGTATGTGTGTGTATGTGTGTGTGTGTGTATGTATATATATATATATATATATATATATATATATATATATATATATATAAACTGAAACCCAAGAAAAAAAGCAGAATGACCCAAACAGTAAATGATTCAGGATTCGAACCCAGTGTTGACTTCAAAGTCCATGTGCCAAATGACAGGGCAATAATATCCATCATTTAAAACTCAGCCTGAGGTTCAGCTTCTAACTTCTCATATTATGGGAGCTACTCCCATATTCCACTTTTCCTCAGGCAGTCTCCTCTCTAAGGAGGAGAAAGTCACACAATCGATTTCAAGCATTGGGAGATTTAAGTTTAAGAATTCACATAGACACAAGAGAAAACAAGTAGAGCCCATGGAAGCTAAGAAACATTGAACAACTGGGCTTTGTCTAGTCTTGCATTAGAACTTCATAGATGACCTTTCTAAGCCTGACCATAACTAGGATATTCTATGTTCTCTGAATTTCTGACTCTTTAATCTTATACCATTGCTATTAACTGCCAGCTGTAAGACAGATGATAGATAGATGATAGATAGATAGATAGATAGATAGATAGATAGATAGATACATAGATACATAGATACATAGATACATAGATTAGATATATAGATATATAGATTAGATAGATACATAGATACATAGATAGATACATAGCTAGACAGATTGATCTAGTTCAAGATCTTCAAAAGTGGAAATCTAATTGTGTCTTTTTTTTTTTTTGAGGGCAGTATCACTGGCCCTCATATGTGGGATCCAAACCAGGGCCGCTGGCTTCCCAAGCCAGCGCTTAACCACCATGCCACTCGGCCAGCCCTGGAAATGTAATTGACAGCCAACCACCATCATCTCTGCATAGATGGCAGACTGGCTGCCCTTGAGCTCAGTCTAGTTTGGTATCTGTAACCATGGGAGCAGAGGAGTATGATGCAGAGGAGTGGCAGGCACCGCAATGGGACTGTCCTGGTCATTATCTCAGCCACATTTGTCATTACTAAATCTTATTTTAACCATCTTCTATATTCGCTGCCTCCTATATTATAAGCACATTTAGGTCAAAGGTGGTCCTATCTTCCCTTCACTCTGATTCTGCCCTCTTCACCTCTTCACATCCATATCTCAGAACCAGAGTACAGGGCAGAGGCCTTGCTGACATCTAACAAGCATAAACTAATGAATCAAAAAACCCACAGCCACCTGATCCCTGGGTCTTAAGGGAAAATAAAGGACTTCAGCGGAATATGTGGTTGTTCCCTCTCCTATTAATTTCCCAAGCTCCTCTGTGGGTTATGCTCTCTGCTCCACTGGGATGACACAAACCTGACAGATGGCACTCTCATGCCCAAGGAGTTTATTCATCAACACAGTAAGGGCTGTATTTTCTGCTTTAAAACTCTTATAAATCATTGTTATGCACTTTCAGCAGGGATATTGTGACACAAGAGAGATAAATGCTATTTTACACAAGTAAACAGTAGAAATTTGTGGATGGTACAAGTATAGATTCACATATATCAGTGAATCATAAACACATACACATATTTCACTTGGAGATTTTGATATAAGTACACAGCATTAAAAAACAAAGTGTCTGGCTTTTTATAAAAGAAAGATTTTTATCTGATGGAATAATATATATTGAAATTGAAATTGTAAATTTTCATGTATCAAAATCATTTTAATAACTTAAAATTTAAACTGCTATGATAATCTAAGGAAAATTACTACAGCTACAATAGGACTGAACAAATGTTTATGGATTTATCAATAAGTTGATAGGTTAAAAGAAAGCTACTAAGATAAATATGGAGATAATGAGGAAAAAAATATCAGCATTATAATGTCATCAGCGTAAGTTGGAAAGAAAATAAATAAATGGTATAGAAAAGATCAAGAATGTGATTCTTATGGGCCGGCCGAGTGGCGCGGTGGTTAAGCGCTGGCTTGGGCCAGTTTGGGTCCCACATATGAGGGCCAGTGACACTGCCCTCAAAAAAAAAAAAAAAAGAATTTGATGCTTATAAACACTAGAAATGCATTTAGTGTTCAGTATACTGGTTTTGTAGAGTTCTTGTAACTTTGAATAGCAAAAAAATAATTCTCACCTTTTTTATTTTTCTTCTATATTTTGAAAACGTTCTTTTTTATTACAAATGATACGTATTCATCATAGAATGTGTGTGTATGTGTGTGTGCACGTGGGTGTGTGTCAAAATAAGATAAAATGACCATCTATAATCATCTTTAGTCCAGAAATATACTTAGGTTACATTCATAACCTTTTCTTTACTTAACATATTAAATTAACATTTAATAAACATGAAAATCATTCAATGAAATTACAAATTCTTTTGTAATATTTTAAAGGTCTATAACAAAATCAAAAATGCTGTCCAACTGAAATAAACCTTGGATCATCTAGTCTGACCTTTTAGCAATGCTGTAATAATCCCTCTAGGTGATTGGGAGCCCTTTTCTTCACCACTTCAGTGACTGGGAAATCAGTTTGCCAGGACATGTTTCCAATTGCTCAAATGCTCTAATGATGCGAGGTCCTCCTCCTCTATCCTGGATTTTGTCCACCTCCTTTAACGTCTCCCCAGAAAAGCACTGGGTTTTGGAATTCATTTCAAGTATTTTCCATCCTTTAGCACCATAACTATAACTAAATCATGTTATCTTACTCTACAAATTTTATCTATAAAATTAGGCTTGTCATCTTTACCTTATATCTCTCACAGTATTGTTTAAAGATTCCAGTAAGAAAATGACAATATATTTGAAGCATATATAGATGGTAAACATATTTTTTCTTTCACATTTATTATTTGAAATCTGTTATAATCTTCACCCCAGGTGCCTTCTCCAGGACAAACTGTCCAATTCTCTCCATCATCTCTTATAAATTGTAATATCTAGAATTATTGTCTTAGCAACTCCCCTGGATACATACCAATCTGTGAGTGTGTCCTGTAAAATATGCCACTCAACCTGATGATGCTGACTTGTCTGAATGACTGGGAAATAAAATAGGATTGTTCTGCCATTGATTTGCAAGTCAGTGCACTCTTGTGCTGTTGAGATGGAACGTCTTTCTTGTTACCACTGTCTATGACGCTTATAACGGGCTATCTGAACTGCAACATTTGAGATATGTCTTTATAAAAATCTTTTTAAAGTAGCAGATGATCAAAAGGGCAAATGTAGAAGCATAAATTCTAATGTTTTATTTTCTCCTAATCACACAACTAATTGGGTATAAGAGGTGTCCTCTTAATCGTCCAGTTTTGCTCTTCATTAACTGAAGGAAAGAGGGCTTGAATTATTATCTAAAATGAAGGTTAAGATTGACCTGTGCCTTTAAGTTATCCATGATTTTATTTACACAGGCTTTCCAGTGATATAGAGTTATAATCAGCTCCCCAAATAAGCAGAAAACTGTGTGCTTGCTTTCCTCAATCACTTCTCTTTTTTCTAGAAGTACAAATTATTGGCAATTATTACTTAACTGAACATAATACCATCTGTCTTAGAATAATGTGTAAAATGGATATTTATCAATTGGTCAGATGATTTCATGACTTGTTAGCTCTTCTGCGCAAAGGCAGGCAGGAATCAGAGTCTGCTATGTTAACACTTCACTATCCTTTGAGTTGAGTGTTCCTACAGAAAGGTAATCTCAAAAAGATAAGAAGGAAAACAGTCATCCAACCTCCCAGATCTGTTTGCTGTCTACCTTCATAACCTAAGGCAAGTCACATTATCATTCTCCAACTCTGCTTCTCCACCTGGAAAATCTGTCTCCTTTCTTTCTAAGACTGTTGAGACCTTTAGAGGAAATGCACTCTACACATTCAAGGATTTATGACTGTGTTATTTTTCTAACGGCCTACCTAAAGAAAGGGAATGGATTGGAGTTGTTAAAGTAATAAGGATATGCTATTTGAAGTTGGATGGTGGTTGGCAGAAACCAACAAATGTGGTTTTGTTTTGGATTTCTTTTGTCAATTTCAGATGATTTCAGGTTGGCCCATTCTGAAAATAGGTTTTGTTTTAGAATTCCTGGAATTTGCCCAAGTAAAAAAAAAACAAGCAGGTAGTCTATTTGGTGATAATAAATTTCAAAAAGTAATTATTGTTTCCTATTGTGATTTTGCAAAAACATACAGGATGAGTTAGGCTGGAACCAGAATATCCATTACCAAATAGTATACAAACAGGGATAATATTGGGGCGGGGAGGGGAATTTCAAGTAAAAAATCAAAATAGAGCTCAGTGATTTCAGAAGCAACAGCTTCTTGTCAAGAATAAGTGTCATTAAAATTTCCATAGGCACTAGTGAAAATGATTTGGGGGAAAGGCTGAAGCAGGAGCTGTTTTATAAAACAGAGGGAAACTTTATTTTATTCTTAATTTCCCAGCCAAGTTTGGAAGATCTCAGGAGATTTTTCTTGGGCTTTTTCTCTGCTGAGGGGCCAAAGTTTTATCTCTATTGACACATACAGATTAAAATTTTTAATCCAGGAAACTTTATCAGTCTTCTTTGGCTAGTGAATCATACTAGGAGAGTCTCAGTTTTGAGACTATCAGTGGGGAGAAGACCAAAAAATAATAAAAAGAGGAAGCATGCAGGCGTCACTGGAGCCTCCTGATATAATACACCGGGCCCACGCAGCACAAGAATTGGTCTGGCGTCATTGTTCTCTGGATGCTGAGGAGTCTGATTTGCATTAGAGACCTCTGCATTCAATAAACAAAAATAAGGATAATGATGACCAAAGCGCTATTTGGAACAGAAAACAAACTCAGGCAATGAGTGTTTTCCACTGAATTCATTCAAGATTTTATTAGTTGAGCTCTCACTTAGGTTGTAAGGCTCAGCTTGCTTTTAATTTCACTGGCCTCAGTTATTCAAAACAAAAGGAGCCTGGAGAGAGAGAAAGAGAGAGAGAGAGAGAGAGAGAGAGAGAGAGAGAGAGAGAGAGAGAGAGAGAGAGAGAGAGAGAGAGAGAGAGAATGTGCACGTATCACACACATGCTTTGTACATTCTTCACATTGCAAACCCATCAACAAAAGAAGGAAGAAGATCTGAGGCGAATGAGTGGTTTTTGCGGATTTAGGGGATGGAGAATTTCTCTACATAAACAAGAAGGTTTGGATTGGAAGTCTGCTAAAAAAAATGTTACAGCTGACCACAAGGTTGTAAATCCACAGACTGGAAGGAGGAAAAGAGAAACATTGCAAGCGACTGAAGTGTGTGTGGCTGCAATGTTTGTGGGTTAGATGAGAAACAAGCGCTGAGTGAAACGGAGAAGGGGGGGTGGCTGGTGTGATTTGTTTGGTGTTCAGAGCCAATAGAAATCCCAGACTGTGATAATATCCCCATGCAGCGCCGAGAGAGGAGTCAGAGCTAAGTCTCCGGCTCCTTTCCCATCTGCAAGAGCGGCGGGCCGACCGCCTCAGGGCTGCACACTCCAGCGCGCGGCGCTTATGCGCGTCTGCTGGAGTCGGGCTGCTGCGGAGTATATAACTCAGAGAAAGGAGAGGGAGAGGGAGAGAAAGAGAGAAGGGACCCGAGGAGGAAGCTTCCATCACGTCATTGCAGGTATGAGCTTGCCACGACTAACCTGACCCAGACACGGTTTCTGATTTCCACCTTCACAAGACACTTAAAAGTAATTGACATTGTTGCATTGCGGGTCCGTACAGAAAGCTCGGAGTGAATGTCTCGCCTGGTTCACCCGGAGATAATTTCAGCTGTTTGCGGGTGCTTTGGGGCCACAAGGTTTACTCACCTATTGAATTAACCCGTGGGTGCACAGCAAGGACCTTCAAACTTGACCATGATCGCTCTCCCTTTTTTTGAAATAAGCTCCATACCTGAAAGTGATCACGCTGCTCATTTATACCTCTTGGTGATGTCCATTGTAGCTCTGACCTATAGCCAGTCAAACGCCCTCTGATTGTTAGAAAGCAGGGTTTGAACATTTCCCACCTACCTACCAGGTGAATAACCACCTCCTAGGAATAGGCACCAGGTGGACTTGGGCATGGTTGTGATTTTTAAAGCATATGGCAGAGGTGGGCTAAGCTCTTGAGTGAAATATCACTGTAGCATTAGGTTATGGTTAAAGGAAAGAAGGGAGAGATTTTAAAGTGTAATTGTCCGGGACTCTTCTTGCATACCTGATTTATTTTTACATTGCCTTAGGAGTTGAAAATGCATTTGTCATTCTGCACCCACAGACCGGATGAGTTCCAAGACCTCATGTAGCACTACATTGAAAACTTATGAATTGGAACCCTGTCATAAATATACTTGTAAGGCAATGTCAATTTTGGGTTTGATTTTACTTGATCCTAAAAATTGGCAGACTTATGGCTATTTCTTTCTTTTCCTTTCTTAATTTCTTTTATTTTGAGGTATGAGTTTTATTTTTGGAAAAAAAAAATCAACTTCCTGAGATTTTACCATTTTGATTTTGAATTGTAAAGATGGTTCTAGAACTCTTTTTCTTGTTGATTCCTTGTGATTAAATTAACATTGCTCAATGAGTTCAGTCTTTCCCTTAGAAAAGCCAGAGGGGACTGAATGGAGGCTCAGTTAGGAGATTAGTTTTGCTCTGGGCGGTCCTCACGTACTGGTGTGTAACTGCTCTGATTCCCTGTAAAAAGAGCTTTTCCTGCAGTAAAGAACATACACAGACTGGGGCTCTAGTTCAAGGAGAGCATGACACTGCAGCAGGTGCAGGGGCAATAGAATATGTTACCTTCAGCCTAAATAGCACTGCCCTCAGTGGATTCTTAGGAGATCATACCCAAACCATCCACTGATACTCATAATGAATTCCGCATTCAGTCATGCCTGGTTTGTAGGGCAGTGCTTATCCCAAGACATGTGCCTAAGTGAGGAAGATAAGGAAGTCGTAAGAAAGGTATTTGTTTTCCATATCACAGTGGAGAATTTACATGGCCCTGTTTTTAATCAGGTGAACATATTCTTTTGTCATTAAGGAAAATGCATGCTTAGCTCTACCATGGAGCCAGGAAAACTGTCCATATTTTTGCCCATTCCTAGATTTCAGTGATTTAACAAGGTAGTTTTGAAATCATGCCCCCAAATAGACATGGCAAGTAAATATTATATTTAGGAGAGAGCATTTTGATTTTATAGATGAATATTTTTCTCTTTTTACATCACAGAGCACTTGATTGTCAAGATTTTACTACTCAAATAGATACAAAATAATAATTGACCCAACTAGATTCTATTTGTAGTTGAAAGAGTCGTTTTGTATCACTGTAAACATTTGTCAGTCTTCCGTAAATATACTATCTGAAGTAAGTGGAGATCCATTTCCCTCTTACCATTCAAAGTCTGAAACAATGTTTGGCATCTTGGTCCTGACTGAGTGAATAAGAAACTGAATATATAAACTCTGTATGGACTAAGAGACACTGATGGCTTTTCAAAGATGAATCTAAATAATGCTTTGATTATTCATTGTTTTGTGCTATCATTCTTCATGGAGCGAGGTATAAATTCCTGTGGATCTCAGTACAGCCATCCAGAGCTTTAGATACGCTCAAGTTATAAGTTTTGTAAAGTTTGGACAAGGTGTATGCCTTGAAATCTCTTTAAAGTAAACACCTCTTCCTTAGCCCTCTTCTTCTAAAGCAAAGGAATGGAATTAGACTGAGTCTGGGCGCCAGGTTCTTATTGATATGGAGAGGAGGGACCAGCCTGAGTCAAGGACAAACACTGAGAGGCTGCTGAGGCCCGCAGAGTAGACCCGCCCCTTTTCAACTCCACCCTTACTACAGCACACCAGGTTGTAGGCATTTTCTCCATATTAGGGACGTTTAAGTATTTAGGAGGAAAGTAACAAATTATTTCTTTTTTTAAATTAAAATTTATTGGAGCGACAATAGTCAAGAGAGCTATATAGGTTTCAAGTGTATAATTCTATGATGACTCATCTAATATATTGCATTGTCTATTTACTACCCAGAGTCAGTTCTTCCATCACCATGTAACATTATTTCAATCAGGGGAAATGTGCTGAGTATTGGGCTTGAAACAAGTGGCACAAAGAATCGATACATGAGACACATGGTTTTGAAGAGGAAAGTATGCAATTATAAATTAGGCCTCTGTTGCCATCTACTTCTATGTATGCTTTGCTATCTCTCTTTCTACCACAGAGTTCTGTTTTGTTTTTTTTTCTATAAATTGGACACGCTGACCTAATAATGTGTACAATTAATGTTGATCAGATGTCAAGCTAAAATATGGTTCTGAAACTGTTCATGTAAATTATTTCTCATTGATGTCACTTCTAGTTGGGAAGATGTCTGATTGGCCAGCTTAGCCATAGTACCCGGCCAGGGAGGGAGCACTGATTTGCTGAGCAGAGTCCCAGAGCCATGCCAGAGTAAGAGGATATGCAGTGAGAGGGTAAAGCAGCAAGGGTATGGAGCAGGATGGTATAAAGATTGGCATGCTTAACTATAAATCCCAGGGCCAAAGGAATAATGAATTTATTTCCTCAAATAAGCTGCAAGTAAAAATTTTTGGTGAGACTTCCTGCATCTTTTAAACATATTCTCACACATACACATGTGCCTCACTCAGGTGTGGGATGAAAATAAATACATCGGGTGTGTTGTGAACACTTCTGTACATATAGGCCAGGAGAGGGCAGCAAGCAGACTCTGAAAGGTGATGAGTCCTCTTGACCAGGGGGAGACTCCAGTCTCCAAAGGGCTAAAAAATGGCTCCTTAACTTTGTGCACTTTCCTTCCTGTGGAAGCAGTCTGGAGTCTTAAGGGATATACCATTCAGAAAGGTTTGTTTTTATTTTTTCCCCAGGCTTGATGTTGCCTGGCAAAATGAGAAAAGCGGTACATTTAACAGAGAACTCAATTAAGCTTCCTTTTAATGAGCTTTACCCTTTGAAGCTACTCAAGCAGTCTTTATCTTTACTCTCTCAGTGGGAAAAAGGGAAGCAGAATTCAGAGAAAAGAGGAAAAGAAAGAATGGGGTTTCTTGAGTTGGTTCCCCAGGGCAAGTGTTTATGAGCTGCTTTGTCAATAGACCTAATCTTCATTTTAAGCATGTCTCACATGCAAGTTCAGGGTCACGAGGATACATTGTGTACACTGACAATCAATAAATAGTACCTCCAGAATCCTAGGAAACTTGGTTTCAAAACAGAAGATCTGGAATCGTTTCTTTTAGTGATACGCAGAATCTAAGATGTGCTAAAAAGTAAGAATTATACATCTACCTCTCAGAAGCTTAGAGGTGGTCTAATCCAGTCTATACTAAACCTAGTCCAACTTTTTTTTAAAACCTATGGCGAATGAAGTGTTGTTATTGTCATAGATCATCGTATTCTAAAGATAAACCATAACTGTGCATAGAAGAAAGAATCACTCGTCAAGTGGGTTGCCTGTGATTGGCAGTCATCACTTCGGCATGATCAATCCTCACTAAGCTAGGTTGGCGATTTTACCTTCAGAACAGCCTTGTCTCTTTGCCACCTTTGATTCAAAAGCCACATTATGTACTGTTAAGCATGAGGACCCTAGGAAAAAACTCAGAGATAGGCTTTAAAACATGTGAGAGGCCCAGCGTAAAAGCATTCCGGGTGGAAAAGCTGTTACTCCAGAGAAGACAAGGCAGAGGGGACGTTGGTCTGAGGATAAGCACAATGGGGAGGGGAAAGCCATGACAGCTGTGTCAAGAAGGAGTGATTCTGATGCTTGTGGGGCACTGGATCCTGGAAGGCCCAGGGGGGCTGCCCATCAAGGGTCCGGAGCTTGAGCGTGCGTGCATGCGTGTGGTTTAAGACCCCCGATGGCAACTTCTCTCTGGTACCACTGTACTCTGCTAGGGGAGGTGGTGTCCTTGAATAAAAGCAAAGGGTTTTTTCAAGGACAAAGTTAAGATTCCTTGGAGTCTGGGAGAAAGGGAGGTTGTTGTGTGTGTTCCCCATTCTCAGCCAGATTAGCCTCTGCTGCACTCCGCTTGCTGTCTGGAACTACGTAATGTCCTGATGTTGGGAAAGCTCAGATGAAAGGGAAAAATTCAACCAGGGTCACTATGCAACCAAACACAATGCTGTAATAGTAGGTTATTAGCAAATAAGCGAGGGAGAAATGCATCCCAAAAGCTGAGGTCGGGGGCAGATGGTAAGATTTATCACCCCAAGTCTAAGACCAAGAATCTCTAGTGCGGTTTTGCAGTTTTTATCGTAGCACGTCCCAGTTCCTTCCAGTCAGATAAACGCCAGGTTCCAGCCCCGTTTTCTAGATTACTTTCCATTAGAGAAATCCCATGGCTGATGAGGAAATCTCTTGGAAGGCACTTACCTATTTGAGAGGCAAAGCAGGATATGATCATAGTATCCTAGCAGACACAATAATCTTCATAAGAAGACACACTTGAGGGGATGTTACATTAAGAAAACATGTCTGAGTCATGCATGCAAAGGAATTCGAAACAAAGGAAATATATGACTTATGGAAAATTCTCTTCAAGGAGAGTTTTTGAAAGACATGACGCCAAGAAAACAAATATTCCCAAACATGATTTTCATGTTGTGGATTAGTAGCAGTTCTGAGCTAAAATCGTTTTCTGCTATACTTTATTTAAACAGTGGGAGAGGGGAAAAAGGAGAATGCACTGAGCAAGGGAACACTTGACTATCTCATGTGAAATGCTAAGTTGACTTTGTCTAGTACAAACATCGTTTGCATTAAAAATATTGTTCAACCAGGCTCTATAGCTATTACTAAACGCTGGGAGGAAGCTAATCTTATCATCTATGGAAAGCTAGCCACCTTGTTCTGCTTTTATGCAATTATAACATGAACCCTGGATAATGCGTTACATTTTCTAATTATAGTAGCAGGATTTGGGGAGAGTTGATGGATGTGTGATATTACAGTTAATAAAGATCAAGCAGCTCTATAATGAGATTTCCCTGCCAACTGCTTTTGCTAGGAATCTAAATTTCATCAAATTTTCAAGTGATCCTTAATTTTCCCTTAATTATATTACAAATTAAGACTCATTAACATTTGTTGAATGCTTAACATGTGGCAGATTATACTAGACACATGCATGCATGTTATCTAATTTAATCTTCACCACAACTCTGGGAGTTTATCTTCCACAAGTTTTATTGATTTAGAGACTTGGTTATAACCATAACATTTGATAGCTTTTGATTCATACAAGCATGCATTCATCAGATATCTACTGAATTTCTTTGTATAATATAACAAAAGTAGCAGCAACAAGAACAATAATAATATATCATAGTTAATATTACTAGTATGATTCTTTATATTATATTTTCACATACATTGTTGCATTTAATTGATGAATAAGCCAGTTACACATGCAAAAGTAAAAACAGCAAACATCTTTCTATAGCACTAACTTGTCACTAAATGATTGAAATTATATGAAAATAATCTTGATTGATTATTGCTTGATTTAGGTTCATATCCATAGGGCTATCTCACTTGACAGAGTATACACAGATGAAAAATATTCGCCCTCAAGCTTACTACTTGGAAGAAAAATAGCTCTGTGTCAGCTTTAACCCTACTGCTAAGCATGTGCTCATGTCTTGGGGCCACATTGACTAGCATGCAAGACCCCCACCCCCCTTCATTGTTCCGTATGAAATATTTGGAGCAAGACAGAAATGTGTAGCTTCAGACTTACATATCCAAGACTTCAACTTGACAAATAATACGGAAAAAATGCTTAAGATATCTCACTTCTGTAAACTCAGAGAATGTAAACTTTAGAGGAAGCAGACGAAGAATCGTTGCTTTGTTTCAGAGGGTCAAATGGTATTAAGACTCCTTTGACCTAGAAGAGGGCTATCTGGTTATTATTAAAACTCATTAACATAAGGGGCCAGCCGAGTGGCTCAGTTGGTTAAGAGCTCACACTCTTGAGCTCTGAGTAACAGGGTCGCCAGTTCAATTCCTGGCCCGAGCTGAGCTGCTGCTGAGCTGCCAACAGGTGGCAGGATGGCTCAGCTAAAAAACAAAACAAAACAAAACAAAAAAACTCATTAACCTAAGAAAGTCAGGAGATCCAGGTTTATACCTGTTCCTGTTTTTCACACCTGAAGCGTGTGACCTTAGGGAAAGCTTACAATCGCTGGAGTTCACTCTTTACTATGAGAAGGTGGAAGGAGAGCATGTGTTTCATTCCAGCCCTAAACACCCCTTCTACATGCTTTCTTCTGGGACAATAGCTGATGTTGCTTGAAGGATGACCATTTGCTAAACATTTTTTAGGTGCATCTAGTTGTACAAAAATCCTAACATGAAATTGTTATTATTATCCCCACTTTAGAGATAACAAAGGCTTAGAGAGATTAAAAACTTTCAAAAAGTCACACAGCCAAGCAAGTTGCAGAGCTGGTTTTAAGCCCACTCATTCCACATTTCCCCTGATATGTTGTGCCTTGATTCACTTATTCATAAATATGTATTGAGAAGATACTATGTGCAAGATGCTGTGCAAGATTATAGGGTACCATTGTGATGAGCTGAAAACTAATGGGAAAGACCAAGAATAACCTAGTAGTTGTAATGGTTTGTGCTAATTAAAGATATTATTTTTGCTTTGTTGATAACACCATTTGACAATATAACTTATTGTAATAGCTCAAATCTTTACTTTTCATTATTTCAGGTATTTCTCCCCTTCCAGTATAGCATGATTTTAGTCTTTCTGGAATAATTATTTTTGTAATATAATTGTATTTCACTAAATTTTTCAGTTCCTTTTAGGAGACAGCCCATTTCTTCTTATTATTTTTTTATTTCCCAGTACAGAATTGGTGTTTAATTAACTGTATTTCTATTGAGATTCACCTACATCTAATTTAGAACTAGGATCAGAGACTTCTGTTTATCCTGCTGAAAAGGCAGTCTTCTAAAACCTTACCTGCTGAAAAGCACACATCTTGCATAAACTAAACAAATGAGAACTCAGTCGTTTGTCCTGGAAAAATGTTTTTCTTTTTGCCTTAAGTTACACATCCCTGTTTAAAATAATCATTTCAGTAAGAAAACCAAACTGTCACTCAAAAAAAAAAAATTCAGTGAATTCTCTGTTTTTAAAGAGTTACTTCTTTGACTAAATCAACCATTTTGACGGATTTTTTTTTCCCCCAAGTGAAAGAAAACTTTATTATTACAGGATTGCCAAAGTGTTCCTTCAAGTTTATATTTCATTCCTCTGGGGTTACATGAACTGGTCATAATCTACTGGAATGATCGCTAACTTCCTGGGCTCAGTGCTTTAATTTGGAAATTGACAAACTCTCGCTCATGCAAAGAAGAGTGATAAGGATACTAAAGATTCATTTTTATAATTGGAAGACTTAATTTAGGACAAACAGGCAAGCTCAAGAAGACTAATTTGCCCTATGTGGTTGCAGAAGGCAGAGTTTTTAAAAAATCTCTGTAATGAGAATTCTTTCCCTTGAGGGAATCTGTGAGATTGTAGGGGAATCTGTCCATGTGGATGGGAAAAAAAAAATTGTATCTTTATTTTGACGACTTTGTAACTGAAATTTCACATTACCTTTAGTTATGTGTGTGAACAAGGAATCACTGTAGTATTAGCAGAACTGTAGCTTTGTCACCAATAGAAATCAGAGCTATTTTCATATCACATTCAGTCTCAAAATATCACTTACATGTATCACCACTTCAAAAATATGGTAGTTATTATACCTGCTTCTTTTTTTTTTTTTTTATACCTGCTTCTAGATCTTATTATTAGTATGTTATAAAGAAGAGCATATAAACCTATAACACACTTTTGTTTTCAAATATACTAATAAATATATATATATATATACACAGATTTTCATATAATTTATATATATACACATATTATATATACTTTCTTATGTAATAGTATATATTTCTGAATTTAGAAACATTATTTTGTGAATGAGATCTTAGGCTTCATCAGTCCCAAAGGGGACCCATTGGGAGGAAATGTAAAACACACACACACACACACACACACACACACACACACACACTCACTCTATAGGGCAGCGGTAAATTTGGCTTATTAGATGGTGACCTTTCTATCCCCTGAAGTTGCCCCAAAGAAAATTTCTCACCCTGTGAGCCAAGGAAGCTTGCGCTGGTGGGGGTGGGGGTATGTGCTGGATGGAATTACTTGAGAGGAGTCATATGTCAGATGTGGTGCTGGGCCTCGATGCTGCTACTACCTAACACTGAGGCTTTACATGGTCAAGACAAAGAGATGAGGAAAAGCCCATCTCTCCTCAACTTGGACTGTAGGAGGGTTTGAGTCAACAGGCTTCTGTAAGGAGGGAACAGTTCCTGAGGGCACACCTCATGCTGCTTATCTTTGTGCTCGTAACTGGGATGGTCTCCATTACTTGTCAGATGAGTGAATTGGATGGCTAAGGGCCAGTTGACAGTGACATCCAGTTGGTTTCCTGAAGAGTCAGAGCAGATCTTCATGGGGTTGCTAATCATAGTTCCCTTCTGCATTGGAATTCTCTTTTCATGTTCCTTTTTCCTCTGCTACCCTGTGAGATAATGAAGGGGCCATGATTATTTTCATCTTTATGTCTCTGGTACAAGATGCTTAATGTTTTGGCAAATGAATGAATGAATGCTCCTGTAGAGGTCATTATTGTTGCAGAACCAGTTTTTAAAATAAATGAAAGAAGAAAATATGAGAAATGATACTTCTAATTTTACCCTATGTAAGTATCTCTGCAGGATGGGCTCCAGGAGAACATTAATCCTATGTCATACTGTTAAATTCTTGGCCACTGAGCACCCAACTCAGAACCTCACAATGAATCCTGTTAATGGTAAAACGAGCAACCTCTCCCCTATTCAACTCAATGGAAGTGTTGACAGCAAATAGCTTTCAGGATTGCTGGGAACTTGGCAGGCTCTCGTAATTTCTAGGGAGATAAGTATTTTATTTGGGGCTTAAGCTGAGGAGGAGAGAAGTTCTTCTTATTAGAGGATGCCAAGTGTTCTTACAAGTGTGTCCTTCATTTTCCTATGATTATGGAACCTGTTCTGGAACATAGTGCTTATGCTAGAAGGGATAGTTGGATGGGGACAAGGAAGGATTTACGGTGCACTGACTATGCATCTCAGGTATTTGAACATCCAATATCTCATTGAGTTTTTATAACAACTTCTTGAGGTAAGGGCCGTTGTCCACATTTTACCAATGAAACATGGCGGCTTATTGAGCATCAGTAAATTTCCTAACTCCACGCAGCCATTAAGTTGCCAAGTAAGCATTAAACCAAGGCTCCAAATAAAATTCTCCACCTTTTTAATACAACTGTGTTCTTACACACTGCCTTTTCCTTCAATAATTTTGGCCCCATTGCCTCGCATTGATTTAGGGTTTATACTAGAGACGCGCAGACATAAGGGTCCAGGTGGATTGTTTTGGGTGGATCATCAAACACAGGGGTGTGTGCCCTAGATTTGGAGCATGAATTTTGGATTCAGATCAACCTGGCTCCATTCCCATCTGTGTGGGACTATTACTTAGTATCAACAATCCTCATCTAAAATCATACAGCATTATTTTAAGAATTACATGAGATAATGCTTTTAACCCAGACACTGAAATACAACTACTAACAATTTTTTGCAGGCTTTTCAAATTAGTAGATTGGGGCAAACAAGAAAACTCTTCAGAATGAGTATTTGTGAATGTTTGGTAAAAGAGTTCAGTGTATTACTGAGTATACTTAGGAATTGGGAGTTCAAATCTAATTTTGTGAACTGAGATAAATTAAGGTGTTTGGGTCTTAACTTTATGTTTTAAATAAAGTTGAAAATAATAATTATGTAGAAGAAGAAGTAAACACTCTTCACAGAATCATTGATTCATTCAACAATTATTTATGGAGTTAGAGCTAGACAATGGCAGAATATCAAAAGATGACTATATTTTCAAGGAGTTTAAAGCTATGGGGAAGACAAGACATGCATTTATCAATAAGAACACAAGATGAAAACTGGAGAGAATTAGTAAAGATGTGGACAAATAAGGTACCATTGATGGTGCAAGAGTGAGATGTTATTTCCAATGAAGAATTCTCAGTGCTCCAGTGAGGCCAGATCACATGGTGTGCCACTTTTCATAATTTCCTTTCTGTTTTCTCCACCCCATGTCACCTGTTATATATTTAATGCCTTATAACTCAGAGAAGTTTAGAGTTATAAAGAAACAACTTACCTAATCTCATTTTACATAAAAGGAACTGATAGCCCAGAAAGTCGTATGCATTTTTAGACTGCAAGCTAGTTTTTTGTGAAACTAAGACTAGGATCCGGATTTCCTAGTTCCCTGTCTATTCCTCTTTCTGCTTACACCATGCTCCCCACTGAACCTCTGGCATGAGGCTGAGTCAACAGTACATGAAGTGATGTAAGTCAGATTTCACAAAGGTCCAAGGTGCAGCCAAAGTGGGGGAGAAGTCATTTTGCTTTGCTGACAGTAGGAAGATTTTGTATCAATGCAGTTGAATTTGTTGTTGTTGTTGTTATTGTTCAAATTGGATGAAATTTTCTCCTGCTGTCTGCAATACTAAATAAGTCCAGAATTTGAACTCCCCAGACAGTATAGATGATCAGCAATGCCTTCAGCTCAAGAGATGAGTAAAAGGAATGTGAAATAAAGTAGGAGGAATAGTAAAGCAGCCTTTGACTCTCCTTCCCAGGGTCCCAAGTGCTATGGGGCATTTTGTCTTATTGAAGCAATAGCAATGACTTTTCCTTCCCCTGTTTGGATCAAGGATGGGTCATCTTTGTCATACATGCAGTCAGGTTTTTCCCATATCCAACACTGGTGTCTTCGCTAGTCCAACTGCCCCATTGGACTGGTTTATTTGGTCATGCTTAGAATTACCTTAACCAACAAATACATCCTCTGGACAGGAATCAGGAAAAGAAGGAAGTTTGTGTCAGAGTCTATCCAGAACTTCCCCCTTCTGTTTGTCAGAGGAAGGCCACTCTGGGAGGAAACATCCTGCCGTTGCCCAGCCAGCTCATGTTGGCCCAGCGCTCCTCTGCCTATACTTACCTTTCATTTCTGGAACCAGACATGCACACAACCAGACAGACTCCCCAATAAATAGTAGGCACCTCCCTCGTTTACTCTCTATTGAATGAATGAATGAATGAATGAATGAGTGAGGTGTAGCAGTCCTTATCCATGATGCTCCCAGACAACTATGAGGGTCAGTAACAGATAGATTGTAGTTGTGGGGAAAGTATTTGTTCCTTGCAGAGAAAAGCAGACATTTGACTCCAGGAGAGACAGCAGCAGGGAGCAGGACAGAGCTCAAGCGGACACAGAAAAAACCATATTCTGTGGCTATTTCCATTTATGTTTGCCATCCTACTTTAGTTGAATTTACATGCCATTGACTTTGAGTAATTGGGCTATGGAAGATAAAACAACTAACTCCTAGTAAAAAGTCCTTTTCATCCAAATTTGGAGCAAAAATTGTGAATTCTATTCTTGGGGTTGAATGAGATAGCATTGCTGAAGACTGATACCTGAATAGGCACCATATGGATTTGTACAAAGGGAAGAAAATAATCCTCCATTGTAAAAATATCTTTGGTCCTCATCAGGGTGATATGCAGCCACATGTTTCTGTCAGGTGGTTTTGCTATAAACGATTATTCTTGGACTAATAGAAAAATTTCCTTTTATAGTGATTGTACATTTTCCCAGATTATCAGTGTAGCATGCAAAATCCCACAACTTCAGAAACTTGAAAGATCAAAGGCAGAGAGGCCAATGGAGTCTGTAGACTCACCACACACCAGAACAATAGTTTGGCTACCAGAAAGCCCCTTTAATGACAACAAGAAAGTGTACTCTCATAATTACCAAACTGCACTGTGAAAATTGATATGCATTCCTAATTCTTGCATTAGATATTCCTGTTGTTTCTTAATGGCAGTAAAATTCAGATTGTCTCCATATGGTTAAAACATTGGCCAATTGAGGTTTGGAGCTGTTTAGTCAATATTAACTGCCATGGTGTTTAACTGATTTTCTGTTTCAAATGACAGCCAGAACTATCAAATAAACCCAAAAATATTTATTAGGGTGGCTTCCGAATATATAGACTATGGTTCATTTCACAGACACAATAATCTCACTAAAGGAAGAGAAAAATTTTTTTTTCCATCTGTGTCAACCTCTTCAGTAGCTGGCATAGAGTAGGTGTATTGCAAATGTTTTGGGGGTGCATAAAAACAATGAATAACTTAAGAGCATGTGGATTTGAAAGGAAGGGTCTGTAATTGTTTAAATATAACGAAGGCACAAATAGTGTAAATAAATTAATCATCAGCTTAGAACTTTAGCCCTATTTTGTCAGAATTTTGGTTTATACATATTCATCCGATATTTATTGAGTGTTTACAATGTGCCAGGCACTAGAAATCTTTTAAAAAAAAAAGACTCAGATACGGTCCTGCCCTCCAGCTCCCAGTCCACTAGAAGAAACAAGCACTAAACAAATAACAGCAACATTAAATAGCAAGGGCGACCTCTGAGCAAAGTCAAGTGGGAACAGGGCAAGGATGGCAGCGTGAATCACTGGTTTTGGTTAGAAGGGCTTGTTAGGCACATATTGTACTGGAAGAGATGATTTGCTTGTTAATACTCAGCAGTTTACAACTTTCACACATCATCTGTTTAGCAGTTTCGTTTTTTCGGTCGTTGTTGACAGTACAATAGATCAGCTGTGCAACTTTTTCCTAGTTCCTTGAAGTAGGAGTAAAGGCATCCAGTTTGTGGCATCTAAAATATCCAGCTGGTTTGCCCGCCTGTGGCTTAGGACTCGCCTTCAGAATTCTGCCCTCTGAACGCTCTGGCTTCTGCGTTTTGCTACACATCAGAGCCCGTGTTCTCATGCCTGTCTTTTTCTGAAAGGATCATAACCATATCATAAAAAAGGATTACTGGAATCCAAGGGAGTCACATTCAGGTGGTGTTCTTTGGGAAAAACATGATCTGAAGAAGGTAACGTGCCTCAGTAGAGTAGTAATACTCTTTGTTTCTGGTTTCATATCTGCCGTTGGCTGGGTTTTAGTTCAGGAGGGAGAATCGTAAAGCAGGCTTGTAGTTTCCAGCCTTTATTTACTTGTGCAGCAGCCAGACGCAGGATGAAGAAAGTGAACAGCAAAAGGTCAGATACTTTTCTTTTTTCTTTTTTTTCTTCTCCCCCAAGTACGCACAAGGAGATAACCAACTGTTTGTTTTTCTATCAGAGCATAAGTTTGGGTACATCTACATGACTAGAGGCAGCTGAACTGGAATCCTGTTTCATAACAGAGGCTTACCTGGAGTGATCTAAAGTAATCTCCCCAGCCTGAGATGGTATTAAAAATAGATTCAGTCCCCAGGTTATATCAGGTGGGTGTACACAAATGACCTTTGATAAGTAGTAATTGGGGAAAGAAAAGGTTAAGTGATTTCCCTAGCTTCCCCCTGGAAAAATATAATGGAGCACTCAAATATTGACTAGATTTTTCCTACAGAATAAATATTATTATAAAAAATGATTTGGGTTGGGAAGCCAGCGGCCCTGGTTCGGTCCCACATATGAAGGCCAGTGACACTGCCCTCAAAAAGAAAAAAAGATTGATTAAATTCAGGAGTCTACCTTATGTTTAAACAAGGAGGATTTCCATCTCCCAAATGAATTCAGGAATGCCAATGATGCAATAATAATTATAATGACAACAAAAATAATGTTTGTCATTTATTGAGCCCATACCATAGTAGCACAACTTAATTATAGCTGTTAAAATATTCCCCCATTATCTATGGGGGATACATTCCAAGACCCCCAGGGGATGCCTGAAACCCCCATAGAATTGAGCCCTATATATACTGTTTTTTTCCTGTACCTACATACCTATGATAAAGTTTAATTTATAAATTAAGTACAGTTAAGAGATTAACAATAATAACTAATAATAAAACAGAATAATTATAACAATATACTGTAAAAAAAAGTTAGGTGATTATGGTGTCTCCAAGTATCTTATTGTACTGTACTGTATAGCATGGACAAAGGGATAGTATAGGATAGAATGGGATGGTGCGAGATTTCATCACGCTATTCAAAATGGCATGCAATTTAAAAACCTATGAATTGTTTGTTCCTGGAATTTTCTTTCTAATATTTTCAGACTGTGTTTGACTACAGATAACTAAAACTGCAGAGAGCAAAACCACGGATAAGGGGAGACTGCTGTGTTACAGTGGCTGCACCTTATTTAGGACTTATTGTATTCTAAGTAGTGGAGTAAGTCTGTTGCATGCATTTAAGCTTTAGTAACAGCTTTGAGAGGAACATTGCTATCTCTGCTTTCCAGAAGCCTGAGAGTCAAGTTATTTCCCCTTGAGCAAAAGTTAGGCCCTCTATCTATCTAAGCTCTAACTCAGAACCTTCTAGACCGTGACCTGGGTACATTATTAGGTGTCATATTTAATTTTTAAAGCACCTTAGAGTCAGGTCTTATTATTATCCCTTTCATACAAATGAAGACCCAAAGCCAGTAATGAGGAGCCAGAACTCAGACCCAACTCGGCCTGAGTCCAAAGCCCATATTTTCCATCCACTCAATCTGTTGCCTCCAGACGTGTTCTAGGACACTATCCTCATCTCCAGATTGCCTCCCCAAGGGTTTTCTGGTGCCCGAAATCCCCTTAATAGGGAATAACACCTTCCATTCCATAATTTGGAATATGACTTGGAAAGAAAAATACTGCTGGGATATTTGAGGCTTGACCCAAAGTGCCCGGGGTTACCAAGGCTGGTGTACAGGTGCACAGGGGATGGGGGGCACATTGCCCAGAAGAAGAAATAGAAGAAGAGGAAGAGGGTGAAGAGAAAGAAGAGGAAGGGGAAAGAGAAGGGAAAGAAGAAGAAAGGTGAGAGGGAGAGGAAAGAAAAGGAGGAGAAGGAAGATTCTGAACTAAAATTTTTTCTTTAAATTTCACTGTAGGATTTCCTGAAAATATTATTTATAAGTAGATATGAGGCCAAAGAGCACATATAATTGTAACTTGTTTTTTTTTTCTTCAGTTTTGCCCATAGAACTTGTTTTGGATTTATTAATAAATTCTCCAAAGTTCTACCACGTAGTTATCCCACCTATCATCCTAAAGTTTCTCAGTTAAAGTTTTCTATTCTCTTAGACTCATATCCAATATTCTTCCCCATTTTATTTCAAGAAAATGAGGGAATAAAGACTGACCCAATTTTCACCATTTATCAGTGATTTATTGCACATGTCCTCTGTATGGAAGACTTCAACTCCATGCAGCAACTGATTCACTGCTCCCATAAGGCCGAATGCGGCATGTGCCTTGCTGAGGGAGGAACTGAACTTCTGGGAATAAAGCTGATGAAACTCCTCTCCAAACTAAGATGGTTGTAAAATTTATTGTCCAAACCAGAGTGGTTTTCAGAGTGGAATGAGGGTGCTATTAATAATTATACTTGGACAACAGACAGAGGCTGGGCCACGCAGGCAAAACAAGGGCGTGAAGAAAGAGTAGCGTCTCTCAGGTAGCATAATCTCTTTATGATAACACAGTGCTGTGCATATCACATATGTCATCTAACTGACACTGAGAACAATCACATATATTTGTTTACAAGCATTGAGAACCTACTGTGTGCCAGGTCTTGGCTAAGTACTATTAAGGATTCAATGATGACGTTCACAGTCTAGTGCAAAGAGATAGAGATGACTTAGGTTAGTAATAGTAACAATGCTAAGCAACATTTACTGAGAACTTTCTATATGACACACACTCTGCTGATTGATTTTTGTTCATTATCTCATCTCATCTTCACTGAATCCTGTGACCTAGGGAGTGTCACCTGGCTGGGTTTTCAAATCAGGAGACTGAGATTCAGCGAGGTGACATGTCAAAGGCTTCACTCAGGAGACTGGTGGAAACAGGGTTCGAACCTCAGTGGGTTTGCATTCCAAACCTGAGCTCCCAGCCACCATACTTTGCTGCGTCCCTATAGAGGACACCAAGATATGTGTCATGGAGCGATTGGAGCCAGTTCATGGTGGACTGCAAAGGAGACTCTTACCCTCTCGAGTGCATGAGGAACACAGAGGAGGGAGGAGGTGACAGTTGAGCTTGGTCTTAAAGAACACCTAGGATTTCATCAGGGAGCAGACAGGCAGAAAGGAAACAGTTCAGGCAAAGTGCCAAGCTTCACAGCCATGCATGGGCTGAGGGAACAATTGTTTTCCTTCAAACAACAATGTGTAAAGAGCAATGATAAACCGGTCGCTTGAAAATGTGTGTCTTGGAGTGGCCAGTTAGCTCAGTTGGTTAGAGTGCAATGCCAAGGTTGCCAGTTCGATCCCCACATGGGCCAATCTGGCCCTCCACAGCTAGATTGAAACAATTACTTGACTTCGAGCTGGTGGGTCCTGGAAAAACACACTGTTCCCCAATTGGAAGGAAAGAAAGAAAGAAAGAAAGAAAGAAAGAAAGAAAGAAAGAAGGGAGGGAGGGAGTGAGGGCGGGAGGGAGGGAGGGAGGGAGGGAGGGAGGGAGGGAGGAAAAAAATATGTATCTCTGCAATGAAGAGCAGGAGAGGGCCCAAAGTGTATGACATTTTGGAAGCACATGAGTAGATGATGTATGCAGTGTTGTGTTTCAGTTTCATGGTCACTGTTAAGGCCAGAGTTGGATGCAGAACCCAGCCCACATGCTGCCCTGAGCTCTTTCTTTCACATGACAAATTGACTTCAAATATAGTCCTGGCCCAGCTGAATGGCACATTGGTTAAAAGCTGGCTTGGGATGCCAGCAGCCCCAGTTTAGATCCCACATATGAAGGCCAGTGACACTGCCCTCTACAGCTAAGATGGTGAACAACAGTTCCACCTGGAGTTGGGCTGCTGTGAGTCCCCGGGGACGGCATAGCTGTAGCCCCTGCTGCAGTGGGCTGCCATAGGCTACAGTGGGTGGCTGGCAGCCAGCATGAGTGGCTGGCAGCCGGTGTGAGCTGCCAAGAGCCGCTGTGAGCGGCCGTCCAGAGGCATGCAACCAATCTGCCTCACCGAGAAGAGGGCAATGATGATACCAACATGGGCCAGTGAAGCAATGTCCTCCACAACTAGACTTAAGAACAAAAGGACAGCAAGTTGTTTGTTCCCCTTCCCCGGTTCTCCAACACTGTTCCCTTCCCCAAATTCCCCAATAAAATCTTTAAAAAATATAGTCCTGTCCTCAGGAGGTAGTTTCTATCACATTTCAGAATTTGTATAGACTCTCCATGTCAAGCATTAAATCAAGAAATAAATCAAGAACAGAACGAGTTGGGGTGACTGGTTAGTTCATTTGGTTAAGAGTGTGGTGCTGATTCAAAGTTGCCGGTTCGATCCCCGCATGGGCTAATGTAAGCTGCGTCCTCCTTAAAAGAGTCAACTAAGCCCTTGTAGCATGAAAACAATGTGTAATCAATGACCGTGTCTGTTCCTCAGTAAAATTAAAAAACAAAACAAAACAAAAACAAAACAAAACAGAAAGACTTCCATTAACCCTATTTGTCAGATGACAATACATGCTGAAATTCCACCTAAGTTAATTTTGAAAATTACCAAAGTGTACTGTTTTAACTGCTACTTTTTTTTTTTTTTTAACTTTGGACATGTGTTCTGAGGAAAGTATTTCCAAAAAATAGTATTTATTTTCCTGCCCTATTATACTATTTTCCTGCCCATAGTGTACTAAAATCATAAAATCTTATCATCCTAGAGAACATCAAATATCCTCCTCCAAGCCCTCATTTTTTATTGAGATACAAAATTATTTATATTGACTTAATGAACATCTATAGAATGCTTGCTCTGTGCCAGCTACTATGGTAAATGCTTCACAGTGAAGTATGTCATCCATCTGGGGTTGAGACATTTCTCATCGGGGTACCTGAATCCCATGAAGACACTGCCTTTTCTGCCCTGCTGTGCTGTTCCTCATGCCTTACTCTTACCATGATGAATTTGCTTTATTAGCAACACAAACTAGATAACTAAGCTGATTAAAATTAAAATGAAATAAAAGTACACAAGCTTGTGGGGAGGATAGGAGATGTGGAGGACAGTCTCCTGGAAAAAGATGTGAGATTTTTGTGCATGGATGTTGCACTGTCTGTTTTAGTTATTCAGAGATCATTTTGGCTTGGTTTCCAGTTCTTGACTGTGTCCAAAGATGTCAGACAAATGATAATTAATTACCTGAGGAGCTACTTTAATGGTACAAGAAATACAAACTTTTAACATCCTTTTGGAGCCATGGGTGCTGATGCTGTGCCTAACCCTAGACAATTCACTTAATTGTGTTTCTTGGGTTATTCTAACTTTGAAATAGAGAGAATGAGCTTTATGAGTTATGGATCTTTGTAAGTAATAATACGTTTCAGGGTGAAGTTAAGTATAACAAACAAAAGTAGAACTTCCCCCAAAATATCCAAAAGGCCACTTTGGGTAGCTCATTGTGTCTACTGGCACAATAAAAACAGTTATAAGACAAATAATCTCCACATGAATTTTGCTGAGGCGTGAATTGTGTCTTACGGGCTGTGTCAATTAGCATTACTTTATTCGCCTTGCAGGTGAAACAATTTTACAACTAGTCTCAAATCAAACCCACCTATCTTTACGCATGGGCTCTTTAGTTCAATGTATTTTTGGTTCAAACGCCAGAAAAGAGTATCTCTCAGCTGAAGCCTCAGCCTTTATAATTCTTCCAGTTTTAGCCTGGAGTTGAGACTCCAGTCACTGATTTTTATATCCTTGGAACAGGCCTGTAAAATTTTATAGCCAATTGTGGAACCATGGTCTGAAAAACCTATTCAAACATTTCAAATATGAACTTCATCATACAGTAGAATTAAGGGCCATTTATTTTCTATCAAAAGCATCATAAACAGCTCCATACCTCATAGTAAATCAGGAAATCAGATTGCCAGGGAAGGTACTAGGTCTACTAGTTTGGCTGCTGGAGCTGTTTCAAAAGCTGCTGGATCATCTCCAAGGGCCCCTTCCACTTCAAAATCCTCCTTCTCTTTTCAGCAAGTCATGACTTATGACCAGGTCCTGGGCAACTCAATCCATGGCCATCTGCAAAAAAGCAATCCATTTCCAGATCATTAGGAAAATGACCAAGCCCAGCACTTAGCTGAAATTATGGCCAGAAAATGTTGGAGGTGGGAAATGTGGGGAAGAAGGAACAAATGTCCTGAGAGGAAATTCCACTTAGAAACAGCACATCAATTAACATATGTAAGGAATGCCAAGGTTGTAAGAGAGTCTACACTCTGGAACCAGGATGTTCCAGGGTTCTCTATACAAACCTCTGTAGTCAGATGCTGAATAACTTATTGGGGTGTATCTCTAAGCAATGTAACATCTCTCTAGTTTTCTAATACCATGAAATTCTACTTAATTCAATGTATGGATTCAACAAATCTTTTTTAGTTTCTTATCTGTGTCAGTCACTCTGCCAAGCTCTAGGTATACCCTGAAGGACCACAACTATATGACCCATTCCCTCATTTACAGTGACAGAGAGTGAAAACTAAACAAATAAATAATTTTGGTGGTTTCTATGTAGAAAGTAGCACAAGCGTTGCTTTTGATAGGGTGGGCATGGAAACAGCCTTTGAGGAAATGTGAGTTAAAAAGAAGCTAGTTATAAGGAGGCTGGGGTAAGAACAAGTGCACAATCCCTGGGCCAGGAAAGAGCAGGACTAGTGTTTTCTAGGAACTTCTACAAGCAATTGTGCTCAGAGCTTAGTATGCAAGTAACAGTGGCACATTTTAAGTTTTAAGAGCAGGCAAGGGCTAGATACTATACAGTCCCATGGTAAAGAGCTCTGATGTTATTCTGTGTGAATTTTATTCTAAGTTAAAAGAATGACAGTATAACACAACGAAATGCATCTAACAATAAAGTATCTTCAGATAAGTATTCTTAAAATACTGATGCATTTGCGTTCCTGCTCACAGACCCACTGTTCACTAAATAAAATGGAAACTCCCAGGCATTGAGGGTCCTTCATCATGTAACTTTAAACATATATCTTCCATCTCCCACCATGTGCTCTGGGAGCCAGTTACCCCGCTCCACTTGACATTCTCTGAACACGTATTGCATTTTTCTTTGCTCATGCTGCTCCCTTCTCCTCCCCCACCCCCACCCTGACATCCACCTGTTGAAATCCTACCCATCCTTCCAGATCCAGCTTAAAGGCCACCTGTTCCATCAAGCCTTCCTTTCCCCCTCTGCCAGAATTTATCTTTCCTTCCTCCGTCCTCCCAAAGGACTTACTACCTCTCTTAGAGTGCTGCTACATACTGCCTTTAACTATAACTATTTATGTACATCACTGTCCCCCAGGAGTCCAACCTACTAAAGTTCAGCTAAGTGGTAATCATAAGTTCAGGACCTATATATTTATAGTGCCCAGTAGAGACAGTTCACCCTTAGGTGACAAAGAAGGTGAAAGAGATGCTGGGAAAGTAACATGAAAAAAAGACGAAAGGTGAAGACTAGGATCAAGAATGAAATACAGTTATTAAACAAATAACTATTCTTTAAAATGCCTCGAGTATGCTCTATTTTAAGGTTTAGGTTTCCTAAAATTAATTCACGCAACATATTCATCCCACATCAATCTCACTTTTGACACATAAGTGTTGTTTTTTTACAGGTACAATTGTCGAGTAGGAAAACCCAATACTGGCTCTTCTTCTAATTAGCTGTGTGACCTTGTACAAAACGTTTTTTAATGTCAAAGAATCTACAATTTTTCCTGATGAAAAATAACAGTGGCCTTAAGTGCTCTGCTTTTGTGTAACTCCATTACATGTTATACAAAGTAAGAAAAGTATTCCCATTTGATGATTACACAAATCCCTCACATTACATGAATCCCTCACATTACCTCTGCAACAACACACGGGCCATGCAGTCAGAGTCTCTGCTGTTGAAGTACTATAACAGGTGTCCCCAAACCTTTTGGGTATCTCCAGAAGCAGACACTGAGCCAAGGCTTCAAGTGCAAGCAGTGTACTAGGAAGTGCAAGGAACTAGGGAGTGACAGAAGTGATCAGGGAAGAGAAAGGAGTCAATAAAAGGTGCATTCTAAGAGAGAAACCACAGTGGGCAGATGGCTCTTAATCCCATGGGGCAACGTTGAAAAACAGGGTAAAACACACAGCTTAGAATCATCCCTGCCTACAGGGGAAAGAGCTGAGATATTAATACCCCCTTACCTGTCAATCACTGGTTAAGGATTATCGCTGGGAGGGCATGAACTCCTAGGCACCAGCTCCCTGTGCACGCAGGCATAGTGAGGTCTGTGTGGCAGCTTGACAGCAGTCTTCCATCAAAGAAAAAGGCACTAACCCTTGAGAGCCAGGTTGGAGTACAGAAATGGTAAAGAGACAGAGGGAATATTGGTGGAGCTCTGACACAGGCTACTCCCACAGCCCTCCATGTCAGGTCAAAATTAGAGATTATACTACCTATGTAGTTTCAAAATACAGATCATATCCAGAGTAGGCAGGGTATTTGGTTCACAATAAAGAAAGGAAAATTAAGCATTGTGCAGATCATCGGACTAATATAGATGTCATTCATTATAATATATTTCAATCTAATCTAAGCTTAGCATCTATAAATTATATTATATCTGTACAATTCAATATAATGCAGCTAATAGGAATGATGTATTACAGTTTACTTATTTATATGGAAAGATGCTCATGAAAGTGAAAACATAAGTTATAAAAACTTTGGAAAAACTATGTGTATGTAAGTCTGTTAGGAAATAGTTATGTATACAGTGTAAATTTTAATAGAGCTTATCTTTGGCTGGTAGGCTTCTCATTGATTTAAATTTTCTGCTTATCTATAGTTTCTCATTTTTCTCTAATCTATATTGCTTAGAAGAACTTAACTTCAAATAGGGAAAAACAAACAGACCTGAGAGCAAGACCAGTCAAATAATCAGATTAGGGAGTTAAATCAGTTTTATCGAGAAATACCTATAGTATATGTCATACATGTTTCCAGAATTCTCCACCAATTGCTTTGGTAATTGATGTATGTTAAATCCTTTCCTTGCGTTACTCAGCCTCTGACTTTTTCTAGTTTAATTCACTTTCCATAGAAGAATGGGACGACTAGAACCCTAGTTTGAAATGTAGGGTCTTTACCAGAGGCATCTTAGGTGGAGACTAGGTAAAGCACTGAAATCAACACTTTTGAACATCATCCTTTAAGAGCCATCCTATTTATAGTGAGGGAAATGTATTTTCAGCTGTCTCTGAAAGGAACAACGAAGATGTGAGGCCGCAGGCTCACTGACCCCAATTAGTCTGGAAAAGCACCATGAGCCTGCAGTTTGGTTACTGGTTTTCTTTTGCGGTTGGGAGCCTGGTTCATGTGCTTCTCCTCATCCTTCTTTCCAAGCTCACCCCCTTCCCTCCACACCAGCCAGCAGACACAGGGCCTCTTGTCTGCTAGTAAGCACAGCCCTGGACAAGTTTCTGCACGTGGAAGACTCACAGAAGGGGCGTGATTATGAGGGAGAATATGCATGAAGGTCACTCAGCGAGAAGACCCCAAAGATTTACATGTTCATCACAGAGAAGGATGTCAGGCTCCATTTGTGCTAAGCAGTGATCAGGAGAAAATCAGATTAGATACATTACCTAAAACGAAAATGGACTTGTGCTTTTGCTAGTAATGAATTTCTAGCCCAGAGAGCTTTACAAGTATTAATATCATTCTCGTTGTTGGCAGATGATAATCATTAGTGAGCAAGGAACTCTATCCTCCTGAGATGGTTTAGCTTTGTCACTATGTAGTAATCTCTGTCTTAATGTCCTGTTGAGGCGGACAGAAATTTTCCTTAAATTGCCTTGTGAAGCGTAACAGTTTCTAGGGTAAGTCATAGAGAGGGCTTTTCTCCTCTAATTGTGTGTGGTTTTTGTTTTGGCTTGGCTTGTTTCTTTGTTTTTAATGTGAGGTCTGAATTAAATATAGTAAAATTCCTTAACATTTATTTTCAGGGCCCAAGTGGGAAAACTGTTCTGAGAGGAAGCATATTAGATGTAATTTCTTTTTAAATGTGCAGGTTTCCTCCCCACGAGTGCTCTTAGGTCAGTGGTCTTCAAACCAAGGGCTGGTCTTATTCACGGGCAGAGTAGGTTACTATGTATCCATTGCTAATTTTTGAGGGGTCCTCCACCAGCTAGGAACTTGACTTCTTTTTCTTTCGTCCCCAGACTGTAGTCTCTGTTAAGTACATTTCCCCTGGGTGAAAGATTATTAATCTATGTAATGCCAGTCATGCATGCTAAGATTTTTAACCCTTTGGTCACAGCTGAGTTGCAGATGACAACAACTAAAGGTGAAAAACAGAAGTCAGCCTTCACACCATGCACTGGCATGACCCTGAGAGTGAGCTCCTCTTAAACTTGGCACCCAGGCAGCACACATCCTGCACCCTGGTCCTGACCCTAATATGTGGGCTGTGCTTACATAGCGTACAAAGAACTCACTACAACATTATGAAATGAAGCAAATATGGTGACCTCCCCCAAAATTAGCAAGGAACCTACATTTTTGGATAAAGGTCTTGCAGGTAATAGATGGACTGGAGCCTAGTCCATGCTCTCTCCACTAAACCATGCTTTTTTTCCCCCAAAGGCAAAGAAAACTACAACAATGGGGGAGGGGTTTTGCAAAGACAGGAGAGTGGCAGTAATGACAAACCATACAGTAATTATCACTCATTCTTGTTCCAGCCCCATTTGAGAAAGGGCACAGTCACGGCTCTAAAGGATTCAACTGGTAGAGGGCAGTTTCAGAAATACATATGACACAGAATCAAATGGAGACAAGCAAGATGAAGGATTGGAAGAGGAAGGAAGGGAATGAAAGAAGGTGTTTGTAAACTAGAATTGATACAGAGCGTATTTGAGCAGCAAAAGTATAGAAGGCGAGTCAAGCTGTGCTGTGTGAATGGGGCACTTGCCTCAACAAAGGCACTGCTTTCAAGTATATTTGGTGCCAGCACATGCATGAGACCCTCCTAGTGGCTAGGTTTGATTAAATAGGAAAATTGGCAATCTCTCATTAGCTATTCATCACATCTTTTTTATTTTTCCTGACAATGTCTGCATTTTTATGTGTTTGGAGACTTAGCCTGAACATATTCTCATTCTCCTTTGCCTCGTTTCCTGCCTGAGATTAACGCATACTATGCCAGATAAGCAGCATTTTCTTCAATTAAGGATTATTTCTAAAGTGTCGTATTCCAGAAATCATACTTTCCATCTGATTCAATGTAATTAATTATAGATCAAGGCATTGTGCAAGTAGATACAGGAAATTACTTTTTATAGGACTCACCCACACAAAACAAAATCCTAAAATCCCATAAAGGAAGACTGTCATCACCATCAAAATAAGGTGCGGTGAGGAGGAAAAATAAAATACAAGGTTTTAGTGGAGCAAATCTAATGTGAAAAAAATATCAGTACTAGGATCCAAAAATAGTTTTCTGAGAATTACATTTTCTTAGATTTTATTTGTCCTTTGGAATTCAAGAGCTATATACTTTAGGGGGAGGGAAGGGAAATCATATATATATATATATATATATATATATATATATATGGTTTTTGGATTAAAGAGAAGAAAAACATATGACAGATCTCTTGATAAAGTTTTATTCAAATCAGATAACAAAGATCCAATATTTTAAATTCTGTTTTTTGGGAGGGGGCAGGGGAGCAGCATTAAGGAATCGGGGAAGAGGAACAGACAAGTTGCTGTCCTCTTGTTCTTCAGTCTAGTTGTGAGGACATTGCTTCACTGGCCCATGTTGGTATCATTGTACTCTTCCTGGGTGAGGCAGTCACTCGCTGGCCATTGGACGGCCGCTCACAGCGGCTCACTGTAGCTCATGAAAGCTCATGCCTGCTGCCCGCCAGCCCCACTGCAGCCTACACCCCTGCTGGCGACTCATGGCAACCCAGCTCCAGGTCAAGCTGTTGTTCACCATCTTAGCTGTAGAGGGCACAGCATCACAGGCGTTTATATGTGGGATCCGAACCAGGGTCATACTGCTCAGAGCTGGTGACCCAAGCCTACTCCTAACCAACGCACCACTCGGCCAGCCCCAATATTTTTAATTCTTGTAATGAATTATACCAGAGGTTTCCAAAGTGTCGGTCCCTGACTGGCATCTGATGAACTTCACCTGAAAACTTTTTAGAAAGTCCAATCCTCAGCCACACACCCCCACTACCCCAGACTTCCTGAATCAGAGACTCTGTGGGTGGAGCCCAGAAATCTGTTTTAATGAAACTTCAGATGATTTTGAACTTTGAGAACCACTGCATTACAGGATCTCCCTGTAAGCTCCAGATAGAAATCTGTTGAAGAGTACTAAATTATTAATGGAAATACTTTATTTTAGAGAGCCACCAAAATCAAGTATCTGTTCCTTTTAGTGTATTCTGTAACTGACATCTCTTTAAAAATCAAAGGGAGAAATCTCTGTATTGAAAATTTGATGTCAGAGCCCATATTCAGAAAATAGCTGTTTACATATCTAAATTGACAGGCATATGAAAACTAAATTCCAACAGCAGAGAAAGTTTAATTCTTACATAAAATAATATTTCATGCTAAAAAGCTCTTCCTGAGTTCTAAAGCAATTAAATTCAGAAAATATTTTATTTTTAATGAAATATAAGTTAATAAAAGTTGTTATTTATTACATAAATATCATTTATTATGTATTCTTTATTACACAATATTAATATAACTACATTAAAATATATTTTACATATATATTTATATTATTTCTATTTATTTCTTATTTATATTATATTTACTATAATTATCACTTTATATTATATTATATATATTTATTACATTATATTATGCTATTTATAATTTGTCATATCTAAATTATATGTAATTATGTATTAATTATTGTAATATTATTTATTATAAAATGTATTATTTTATTATGTAAATAATAACAAATGACATATTTGTTATACTTAGTAATAAATATATTCATTTATTATAATATACATATTATAATTTTATATTTATCAAATTAATACATTTAATATATTTATTATAAATAATTATTTCTTAATTTCATAACTTAATTAAAAAGTTATTGGTTTTAATATATTTTTAGTAATCTTGTTATGAAGCTATAATAAAACTCTCTTTAGATAGATGTCAATTTGACTTAAAATGTTTGGACTTAATAATAATAGCCACGATCTAATCTATTCAGCCTACTGCATATCAGGTCCTGCTAATCTTCAGAGCAAATATATGAGACAAGTATCATTACCTGCACTTTGCAGATGGAAACTGAGACACGGATTGGTTACACAACTGCCTAAAGGTCACACAGGGCCTGACTAGCTGGGTTACAGGGCCAGGCCATCTGACTCCAGAGTTCATGCTGTTAACTAACAGGCCATCCCCTCCATTATTCCAATTTTTTAAATACAAATGTTTATATAAGATAGACAATATTTTGAATATTTTACAACCAAATTTTGCATACAAGCTGATGTTAATAGTTGTAATTAACAGATTAAGACAAACATTTTCAGAAACATTTAAACAAGAACTTCTTTCTTGATTAGGCATGTCAAAAGGTGAAAATAGTAGTTGATCGTTGGTATGAAGAGAAAAGCTTGTGAAAAATTCAAACTATTTTTTTCTCTAATAGGCTAACTAAGAACAGAAACTTACTGAACTCCTAGTTTATCTCTTTTTGTTCCATTCTTGTATACATATTACTGTGAAATATTTTCACATTGACATAAACTTCTTGTTTTAAAGTTGTCCTGATTTCAGCATCCCGGAGAAGTACATGTCTAGAGAGGTGTGCTCACTCTGGATTTTTTTTGAGTATCATGGAGGGCAAACCAGTATGCATGGTTGACACTAGCTGCTCTACTTTTATAGCTGCTCCCTCACACATGTAAGGGTGTGTGTTCTTAAGACAGAGACAGACTTGGGAGCAAAGTGACATATGGATCCTTTCCCAAGCACATCTTCCATCCTTTACACTCTATGTTATTCCATGTCCTCCCGTTCCCTAGAAATGCCCATTTGCTCGGCCTTTACTTGTCAGTTGAGACCCTAACCACACTTTAAAACCTAGATGATATGCCATTTATGCTCTGAGGCAAACCCTGATGACCCAAACACATTATTTAAAACTCCCTTAGCATTTCACCCACTCACATGATATTCATATTATAGTTACTCATGTAGATTTCAACATCCTTATGACACATCGATTCTCTGAGGAAAAGAACAAACATGTCTTAAACATTTTTGCATTCCCATAATTCCTATCACAGTATCTCGCACGTGAAAATAAGAATGCTTGCTCAGCCATTACAGTTTACAATGTGCATTCACTACAAATCTCATTTTATCTTCACATCTACCCTGCAAAGGAGGTCTAATTATTATTCCCTTGTTATACATGAAGGGTTTGAGGGTAAGATTGAGAAAGTGTTTTGCTTACTGTCACTCTGGGTCTTCTGGTTCTAAATCTGCGCTCTTTCCAATACACATCTGTCTTCAAATATTTGTTGAATGCATCGACAAATTAAAAACATAAATTAATCAATTCCAGAGATAATCAGGGACCCTACTACAAAGTTGATGTTACAGCCTTCCATTGCTTCTCCACAACCTTCTGGACTTCTCTACAAGTGTTGAAACTTCTCCAACAGTGGTGACAGGGAGAATGGGTACGGGATTGCAACAGCCTTGTAGACTCCGCAGCTGTGCCTGAGCAACTCATCTCCTTTCCCCTGAAAGCTTAGGAGGGTTGCCCTGACAATAAGTGTCTGAAGAGAAAAGAAGAATCTTCTAGTCTAGAAAGTGCCAAATAGCAGATGAATCCCTAAGTGAGTGTAAAAATTTTTCCCTCTCAATCCCTCTCATAGCATTGAATATGTTTTTTTAAAATATTCTGGATAGCATCAGCCCAATAATCAATTGCCTACCATCCCATTAAAATAACTTCAGTTGGATATCTCAACTGAGAACTGTAAACTAGCTGTCTAACTATGATAGGAAGGAGCTGAGAAGAGTAAGAGTATATGAGAGCAGGCACCTCTTTCAGCTCTGAAACTCTTGGCTCAAGCTTGTTCTCCAAGCCCTATTGTATATAGGAAGTCTGCTATATAAAATCCTCAAATGAGACACACTACACCCATCTTGAGCGTGTTTTAAAATGCAGATGCCCAGTCTCTGCCCTAGGGCTTCTATTCATTAGGATCCACTGAAGAGTCTTGAAATCTGCATTTTAAACAAACTCACAGGGGATTCTAATTAAAATGATCAGTAGATCACAGTTGGAGAAACAATGAGCTATGATGTGCCTCTGTGAATCTGGCATGTGGACCATTTGTGTCATCATTCTAACCTTGCTGTTTCCTCCCAAGATCTTTTTATAGATGATTATCGTATTAACTCATAAGCAGCCTTAAAGTTTGCCATGCCTTTGGCTGGAGCCCAGAAGAATTGATGGCGTAGCATCTGTTAAGAATTCCCATTTCATTTATTTTACCATCAATGAAATTGAGGTCTCAAAGCCTGGGTGGAGACAGGTTGGAAACAAATCAAAACAATTGACTGGGAACTATGACATACTAATCAGAAGCACTGTTCAGAAAGGCTCTATGACGCTTTATATCCATATTTTAGATGAGCAAACTAAGAGAAAGAGAATTTATTTGCCAAAGGGCATGGAGTGAAGAAGCCATAAAGAAAAGAGTAAGCTCATCTCCCCCACACCCAACAAGCCTTAGACAACACCCTCAGCTTCCGGCAATTTGAATTTAATGCCACATATCTGCAAAGATTCATGAATTGCTCTCAAGAAACACTGACCTTGAATTCTTGAATATTTTGTCTTTAAAAAGACAAATCCAACTTATTTATTAAGTTGGATTATTTGAAAAAAATGTAAATTTGCTCACATATATTTAGCCTGATTCATGTTCATTGTGAATTTCCATAAACCTACAGGGCTAAAGTTACAAAATATTTCATACAGAATATACACACAGGTAACCATAAGTTTATGATTAAAAATTGCCAATATTGTTACCTAGGCAATTTAATAGTTTGTGAATTGATCAAACATCTAAAAAACGTTGACATTAAAATTAATACCTCAAACTGGAATTTCTTGAAGAAATATGTTTCGTGGTACTTTGTTTTTCAAGTTAGGACCAGAACCCTGCTCAAAAAATGTTCGCGTAAATAATAGACCCACCTCCCATCATCACTTGTATATATGCATATATAAACTTTTTTTTTAATGCAATGTCCAAATGGCGGGAACTGAAACTGAAAAAAGAAATGTCTTCAATACTCAAGGGTAGCCTTGCATATTTGTGTGTGTAGTTGTTGCAGAAAGTTATGTTTATAGTAAAGAAGAGGAATCTAAATTAGGAACACACTAAGATTTCCTTTTTTTTCTCCATTTTTTTCTCGTATGACACATGACAGAAGAAACATGGTTTTAATTTTAGAACTTCTCTTTGTTGAAATAAGTTGCGACAACATCACTTTTATAGCCGACTCAATTCCATGTTAGTTTTCAGGAATGGAACTTCTATTTATTTTGATATTGACACTGCCAGGAATGTTTTTAAAGTGCAGTTAAAGAAGAGACCTGGCTTTGCATAACTTTGTAAAAGAAAATAAGAAAGATCCACTCTAAACCAAAGACTTATTTTGGTGCCTACTATAAATACAGACAAAGAATAATTCATTTGGAAAATTTGTGTAAATGTTTCAAATATGAATGTCATTGATCTGGTTATTAGATATGTACTGAAACTGAGCAATGAGAATCATGCAGGACTGGACTAAGAAATACACATCAGAAACAGAATTAAAAAATCTTTGCAAGTAAATTCTTATTATGTATTGTTTTCTGCAATATTAATTATGTGTTTTAAAAATAAAAAAAAATGTTATAAAACTAATGTAAAAAGAACTGGCAGAGCTAAATCAGCTTCAATTCATAAACCTTAATTTAAATTTGGAGTGCAAACTCATTGAGTCTAATTTAGGTTCAGTTGTGGTACCTGAAATTTAAAGAGGACATTGTTATAATTTTATATATATTCTCTATCGGGTCCCAATATTTAGTTGCTTTTACTCCAAACAAAGTTTAACATTTTTAAAAGTCTTCTGAATATTTTAATTAGAGTTGCATTCTTTGACTTCCCCCGTCCCCCATTTTCTTTATTTTATTTTATTTTTTTGAGGGCAGTGTCACCAGCCCCAACATGTGGGACCCGAACCAGGGCCGCTGGTCTCCCAAGCCAGCACCCAACCATCGCGCCACTCGGCCGGCCCCCTCCCCGCATTTTCTACTACAATAATAACTAGGTCAACCAGGGATGCTTGGCAGCCTTTGGGGCTGTGTGGTTTCATGGTTTCTTAAAAAAAAATTTTGTGACCAAACCAAACCCAACCAAATCAAAGCTGTGATTCTCCAGGGTTTGTGGTTTGCCTGAAACCTAAACAGGAAATGTGTACTGGTGATGCTGGTAACGTGACCAACTGTCACAAAGACTTCATAATGCTCCCCAAATGAAACCAGGAAGTTCAGTCAAGAAAGGGAATACAGATCCTTTACTAGAAGAATAAAAAACTACATTTGGGAGGAAGGAGACAGAGGGACAAGCCAAGGTGTACAGAGAACATGTCCAATTCTGTTGTCCCAGTAATCAAACTGAGTTACCTATGAATTTGAATTTCTAGTTAAGCTTTCATGCTGCCTTGCTGGTATACATCATTGAAATCATAGATTTTCTTTATTTCCTGTAATCTCCAGAGAATTCATTACTACAAGGTGTGTGGCTATTTGCCATGGGAAGAATTTGAAAGAATTGCTACAAAAAATTACTTCCATTGGCTACTTAGCAATTTGATTCATCTTTCTTCTTTGGGCAGATATCCTTTCTTGCTTGGGTTTTACCCCTGATAATGTTCTATGATTTTATAGAAATTATTTTGTTCTCTCTTCTTTTTTTCCCAACATAGCACATATCACCCAAGCTCTGATGTTATTATTGATTCTCCTATGTAAGCTTTTTAAAAATAATTAGCAATCTTGCTACAATGGTATTTGGAATGAATGACGTAATAATATAGATGCCACAACACAGTAAATGAAAGAAGAGTTACCCTCCAGAAAATTCCCCAAAACAGTTATTGAAACTAAGCTTCTATTAAGTAAACCTTAGGCTCACAATCACTTCTGCTATGCAATCTCAAATTTGTTCCCATGGCAGTATGACCTGGTGGACTTCGTTTTTCGTTTTTGTTTTTTTTTCAATTTTTTTGTTTTTTTTGTTTTTTGGGAGAGAGAGAAAAAACAAAAAACATGGAAGGTTCTGGGTATTATACTTCAGCTAACAGAAAGAGTTCCCACCTGGCAGCAAATCCTGGAAAACTTAGATCCACTTTTCCCAGTTTTTGGAAGTCACTGGTGATGGACAAGCTTTAACTAGGCCAGCACATTTCCAGTTCATCACAGTGACCTCCAGCCTGCTTAACTTTACCAGTCTGATTATTGGGAACTATTTGGTTTTGCAGCCCTCCATTTTAGAAACCAAAGGAACAAAACTTGTGGCTAACTTTAGCTGTTAAAAATAAAAATGAAAGGTAGAACCAACGTTTGCCCTGATACTGCTAGCTAAAGCAAGGGCATGGCTATTGTTGTAGTTTAATAAAATGAAGAAAAAGACAGGTCAAGGAACAGATTGTGGAGTCAGATAGTAGCATCATGATCAAAATATAATTTTAACTTTAGACTCACATATCAATAAATCTTGTTGTAATTTAGAGAATTCCTGTCTGTGCTTGTACCTTGCTGACTATAGGACATATGTACCACAAAGACTACTCCAAAACTGTCCACTCATCTTGCCTTCTCCTTCCATACCCTCCCCACCTCCCCACCTGTAGTTCCAGGGTCCTACTTCACTGAGTTCCAAGCTAACTGGAATGAGCTCCTTTAACTTTACTCGTCTTATTTATTTTATTTTTTTTACCGATTGACTTCTCCTTCTGTCCTGTCTCAAAGAAAATGCACCTCTTCCTCTTTCAAGGGCTACATCTGTATCCCAGAACTCTTGATTACACCACATAGATAAATAGGTGAGGTAATGTAAGAGAAACATAGGACTATGTAAGAAAAGTTTTTATTCCATCATTAGGTTAAACAAGAGTAGGTTCTTCTCTGAGAATTTACTCCTTAGATGATAACCTTTTACATTACCAGTTTCTTTTTACTATCTCTTTAGTATTGAATCCTATCCAACAAAAGTTTTTGGCTTTTTTAAAAAATATTTCTTTTATTTGTGGTCCTTAACTCATTCCTGGATCCCTGTTAAAGTTTAATCTCAGTTTTGAGATCGCTAGCATAGGATTTATCATCTCCCACCCCTAACTCACTCTGAAGAAGTTCCCAGTCTAGAAAGAAACAAAGCTAGTTCTTCCAGAGCTGTCAGACTCCACAGCCACCTTAGGAAGCATCAAAGCACAGTCCTCAAAGGAAGGCTTGGTGAGGCCTAGTATTAAATCCAGATTTTACCATTTAGTGCCTGTGTGACCTTGGACTTTTAATACCTCACCTTTGGCATCAAGATTGAAGAAAGCCAGAGCTGGGATGAGGTAACACGAGAAGGCCTCTAGTACATTTAAGAGGGTGTCAAAAATTTAAATAATTAACACAAATATTATTTTAATTTTTTAAAAGATTTTTATTAAAATATAGCTAACCTACAGTATTATATTAATTTCACTTGTGCACCATAGTTATATACCTAAAGAAGTGATCACCATGATAAGTCCAGCAGCCATCTGACACCTTACCACGCTACCACAATATTGTTGATTATGTTCCCTTTGCAGATAAGTCCTCAGGACTTATCTGTTGTTTTTTAAAGATTTTATTGGGGAATTGGGGGAGGGTAACAGCGTTGGGGAACTGGGGAAGGGGAACAGAAAAGTTGCTGCCCTTTTGTTCTTCAGTCTAGTTGTGGAGGATGTTGCTTCACTGGCCCATGTTGGTATCGTCATTGCCCAGGTGAGGCAGTCGCTCATCAGCCATTGGACGGCTGCTCACAGTGGCTCACTGCAGCTCACAAAAATCACATGCCAGCTGCCTCACTGCAGCCCACACCATGGGCCAGCGACTCACAGCAGCCCAGCTCCAGGTGGAGCTGTTGTTCACCGTCCTATCTGTAGCATCACTGGCCCTCATATGTGGGATCCGAAAAGGGCCCCACTGCTCAGAGCTGGTGTCCCAAGCCAACTCTTAACCAACAGGCCACTCTGCCGGCCCTCTTTATTTAAAATTTTGATCCTTTAATTCATCATGAATTTTTTTACATTGATGTGGTGTTTTGTTTGGCTTTAGATTTTATTTTATTATTATTATTTTTTTAGCTGAGCCATCCTGCCACCTGTTGGCAGCTCAGCAGCAGCTCAGCTCGGGCTGGGCATCTAACTGCTGTTGCTCAGAGCTCAGCTCGCACTCTTGAACGAGCGCTTAACCAACTGAGCCACTCAGCCCTATTTGGCTTTAGATTTTCTTTTAGCATCTTACTGAAGTGTTATTTACCTTAATTACTGAATTTTTTAGTTCCCACTTCAAAATTGAGTTGAGGAAAGTACCCGTTTGCCTTACCCTAGTCCCTAGTCACTTTAACACTATTTTGAGTTTTGCTTCCAAAGGCCAATGACTATTTCTAACATAAAAATACAGAGTTTATGATTCAGGTAAGGGAAACATTAATTTATTTTTACCAGTAAAAAAAAGTGGAGAATTAGTTCCAGTCATGTTATCACAATGAGAATCCTTTTTCAGAGTGTTGTTCTGCATATGCTTCACTATGTGGTGCCAGTCTAAATGCCAGTCTAGATACGTAGGTAAAACAAATGCTTAATTCAATGACTCTATCCAACTACTTCAGTCAGCTGCTTGTCTGAAATATTCAGGCTATTCAGTCAACATTTTTGAACTGGTGGTTTCCCATATAATCCACTAAGAAAAACAAGGCCTTATCTATAAGGAACAAGAATTATGAGACATGAATACCTCACAACTGGAAGAAAATAGTTTGATTTTTTAACTCCCTATAATCATTAGTTCAAAGGTAAAGTTCAGCAGGAGAGTAAAAGACTAAACATTGGCAATGTTTCCTCTTTGTTGACCCAGAGAATTTGTCAGCCAATGCGGAAGAGTTTGTACTCTTTAAGGTAATTCAAGTTACCAGTGGTGTGTTTAATTATATAGAATGCAGAAAAGTAAGGTTTAGAAAAGTCATTCTATGTCTAATCTGTCAAGTAGTGTGAACAATTTAACTACTTTCATTATCAGTCTAGTGCTACCGATTCACAATATCATTTTATAGACAGCTAAAATGAGGAGAACACACCAGTGAGATAAACTTAATTCCCTCATTAGCTACTGCTTAAAATTCTTCTACAAACTATGTGGAACACAAAGGATTTGTCTGAATATACCAGAACACAAACATCTCTTTTTTAAAAATGTTATAAAGTAAACTGCTCAGTTTTCTTTGATCCTAATAAATATATTGAAATATTCTAGTTATAATTAAATCTAGAGAAGACAATAAGAGAAAAGGAAGAATAAATTAACTTCTCATTAGTTCAGAGTCAATTACATATTGGATTGTAAGGTGTCAAAATCCTCATGCAGCCCTAACAATGTAATCAGACTCCCGTCTGGAATAAGCCAATTCCAACTTGCAATGCTGACCCAGGTGCCTGGTTCTGACAGTCAGAATATCTCAGGACCCAACCTATTGAGGACCTGACACTTGCATTTGGCTTCATTATTTCCTCGGTGTTCAAACAAAATCAATAATTCAAATTCTTCAATTTGAAAACTTAGAAATGATTTGTGGTGCCATTTAGCATCCCTAAAAAGTTTATCATAGGGCAGGAATTAGTATGCATGACAGGTAAGAAATTGACCTGAATCTTTCTCTATAGATTAGTTAGAACTGGACATTTTATCTTTCAGAGGAATCTTAGAAATTAGCCAACTCACAAAAAAAAATTAGTTCTCATTTTACAGGTAATGAATCTTGTTCAAAGTCACTCAACCTTTTAAATAAAACCTAGATATAGTGATCTGTTTCTCTAGTGTTCTTTCTACTACATAATTCTGCCTACTTATAGGGAATGCTGCTTGTTAAATTGAATATAGTTAGAATAATATAGAATAGAATAGGAATTTTTTTCACACAAAGTAGAAAAAATATTTGCATAAATTTTAGATAAAAAGGAGTGGATATTTCTGTCACAGACATACTGGGTCTATATCAAAATCATTCTTGTCAATTTTAAATGGTTCTGAATGTTGAAATATTATATGATTGAAATTGGTAATATATAACTATTTAATCTGGACATGCCAGTTCTCTTTTGTACACACTGTTTCCTGCCTAAATCACAGTCACCCTTGGTTAATTCCATGCTTACAGGGTGTGGAGCACTAAGTTCAATACAGTGACGATTAATATCAAAAGAGAGCAAGGAATCTAATATGTTGTATGCAGATGATTAACATGTGACATGACCTACAAATACATGATTACTTAGATCACCTCACACCCTCATTTTTAGAATGATCTTATTTGCATTAATAAATTAAAAAGGGAAAATACAGAATAGAATTGTGAATACCGAATTATTTTCTCTAGGAAGACACTATGAAGATCTGTATAGAACACAATTCCACCAATAGAGTATTGTTGTCAGTGAAAATGAGGTATATTTTTCCTTTGGTAGAGTTTCCTCAATTTCCCTGAAACTTGTTCACCAAACCTTCATATCCTAAATAATGTAGTTTTGGGTTTTTTTTTAGCTGAGCCATCCTGCCACCTGTTGGCAGCTCAACGGCAACTCAGCTCGGGCTGGCATCGAACTGCCGTTGCTCAGAGCTCAGCTCGCACTCTTGAGCGAGCTCCTAACCAACTGAGCCACTCGGCCGGCTCAATAATGTAGTTTTTAAAAGACAATGTCATGGGCTGAACAACACCAAGCTTTCCAATCAAAGCATTTCAATGCTTACGAAAATCAAATAAGCATTCTCATTTGTATATCTGTAATGTGAAGCATACAAGGAATACAAGAGATTTCCAACCAAATTTTAAGAACATAGTGGATCAGACATTAATGTAATAGCCAGGAAGCCAGCAAGAGCAGTGAAGTGACTGAATCTTATGGTAGGTACAAAGTTAACCTTTTTTTTTTTTAACTGCCAAACTGTTTTCCAAAGTGGCTGCACCATTTTACATTGCAACAGCAGTGAATAAAGCATCCAGTTTCTCCACATACTTGTTAACACTTGTTATGGTCAGCCTTTTAAATTTTAGCCATTCTAATAAGTATGCAGCACTATCTTGTGATCTTCATGTGTGTTTTCTTAATGACTAATGATGTTGAGAACAGTTTTATGTGCTTTTCTGCCATTTAAATTTTTTTTTTTTTTTTTTTTTTTTTTTTTTTTTTTTTTTTTTTAGTGAAGTGGTGATTCAAATCTCTTGCCCCTATGTTGGGATATTTTCTTATTGAATTTGGAGACTTCAGGATAGAGTCTGGATACAAGTCCCTTATCTGATATGTGTGCTGCAAATATCTTCTCCTAGTCTGTGACTTGTCTTTTCATTCTCTTAACAACATCTTTAACAGTTTTTTTTTTGAAGAACATTTTTAAATTTGATGAATTCTAATTTATCAAGTTTTTTTCTTTTATATAATAGATTATACTTTGGGTATCATAGCTAAGAAGTCTTTCACTAACCCGGGTTCACAAAGATTTTCTTCTAGGTTTTCTTAGAAGATTTTTATAGTTTTATGTTCCAGATTTATATCTATCACAAGTAAATTTTTGCAAATGGTACAAGGTATGGATCAAGGTTCATTTTTTAATATATGAATATCCAATTGTCCCAGCACCATCTGTTGAATAGTCTACTCTTTTTCCACTAAATTACTTTTACAACCTTGTCAAAAATCAGTTGTTTATTTTATTTAGCATAATACCCTCTAAGTCCAACAAAATAAATGAACAAACAAAACAGAAACAGACTCTTAAATACAGAGAACTGATGGTTGCCAGATGGGTAGGGGGCGTGGAGAGCTGGGTGAAAAAGATTGATTCCTTCCAGTGTATTCTTCATTTCAGTTATTATATTCTTTCTTTCTGAGTGGTTCGTTTTTATGCTTTCTATCTCAATTTTCATGTTTTCTGTCTCTTTGTTGAAGTTTTCCCTGAGATCACTGAGCATCCTTATAACTCTGCTTCTGGTAGATTGCTTGTCTCCGTTTTGTTTAGTTCCTTTTCTGGAGCTTTATTTTGTTCTTTTATTTGGGCCATATTTCTTTATACCCTCATTTTGACTGCCTCCCTGTGTTTGTTTCTATGTATTAAGTAGGACTGCTATGTCTCCCAGTCTTAGTAGAGTGGCCTTATATAGTAAGTGTCTTATGGGACCCAGTGGTGCAGTCTTCCTGGTCACCAGAACTGAGTGCTCCAGCTGTGTTCCTTATGTGGGTTGTGTGTGCCCTCCTATTGTAGTTGAGCCTCAGTTGGTTGCTGTTTGCACATCAATGGGAGGGATTGACACTCAAGTTGATTGGTTGTGAGGACTGGCTGAGAAGCTATGGTGCAAGGGCTGACCCAACAGAGCAGGGTTTGCTTTAGCAGGGCTCCAGTGCCTGCCCAGTCTGCCCTTTGGATATGTTGTTCTTGGAGGCAGCTGGGTGATGCTCCAGTTTGGTCTGAAGCTGGCCACCAGGCATGCCAGCACTGGGGCCTCCTGGGAGGAGACCCACTGCAGGCCAAGTTTAGCCACAGCCTGTGCCCTGTCCAGGGCCACCTGGCATGAGCCACAAAGCAATCTGCAAATTACTGCCACCCACACTGGGCTTGGAGGTGTCTCAAGAGGCCAATCTGCAAACAGAGGCCAGCTGTCACTAGTGCTTGGCTTGGGACTCCTCAGCCAGAGGTATGGGATATCCCAAAGCCAGATGCTGCTTGTCTGGGTTTTGTGAACCTTTGAGAGATTTTATGAAAATCTGAAGCATGAATGAACACAGGTTGTTTGTACAGAAAAGCCACTGGAAGCAGCTTGGGTGTGCCAGCTTGGGCGGTGTGTCAGGGAATTATAAGGGCAGGACTGACAAAAAGTGATAGCCAGTTTGATGGTGACTCAGATGTGGCATCTGCCTGGGTCTGTACACCGGGAGGGGAAGGGCTCAAAAAAGAAACAATGGTTTCCCGCCGCTCCTCCGTCTGGGAGAAAGCTGCCCCTCCAGCCCTCTTACTGCAGCCAGACAATTCAGTTCCTCCCCATGTGTCCCTGGCACCTTTCTGGTTGCTGCCTCAGTGCTGGAGCTCAGAGAGGATGAGCCTGTCAGAAGGTAAGTCCATGTGCAGGCTCTTTAGGAGGAATACCTAGCACTGCAGCTGCCCTCTGGCTCACTCAACCACTATTTCCACTGGTTTTCATGACCAGAAGTTATGGGGACTTTTCTCCCTGGTACTGGAATACTGGGCTGGGAAGCCTGGTGTGAGGCTGGACCCCTTGCTTCTCCGGGGTGTACCTCTGCAGCCTAGATATCCATCCCAATTTTTAATGTTCACATGCAGTGTGGGACCAGCCTGTTCATGTCTCTACCCTTCCTATCAGTCTCCAGTAGCTTCTTCTGGATGTAGGTAGTTGTAGGGCTTCGGTTCAGCTAGATTTTTGTGATTATTTTTTTCTTTTTCACTGCTTTTGAGCAATTCAATTTAGATGTTTCTTGATGTAATTTTCTTCATATTTCTGTGCTTGGGGTTTATTGAAATTCTCTGTTGGGGACCAGCCGAGTGGTGCATTGGTTAAGAGTTGGCTTGGGACACCAGCTCTGAGCAGGAGGGCCTGGGTTCAGATCCCACATGGGGGCAAGTGACGCTGCGCCCTCTACAGCTAAGATGGTGAACAACAGCTCAATCTAGAGCTGGGCTGCTGTGAATCCCCGGCAATGGTGTAGGCTGCAGCCCCTGCTGCAGTGGACTGCCCTGAGCTGCCATGAGCTACTGTGAGTGGCTGGCAGCCAGCATGAGCAGCCGACAGCTGCTGTGAGCTGCCGCATGCCACTGTGAGCAGCCGTCCAATGGCCAGTGAGTGATTGCCTCACCTGGGAAGAGCATAATGATCACAATACCAACTTGGGCCAGTGAAGCGACATCCTCCACATCTAGACTGAAGAACAAAAGGACAGCAATTTGTCTGGTCCCCTCCCCCAATTCCCCAATAAAATCTTTTTAGATAAAGAAGAAGAAATTCTCTGTTGGCTTACAGTTTTTATCAAATTTGTGGTATTTAGGGCCGGCTGAGTGGCACGGTGGTTAAGAGCTGGCTTGGGATGCCAGCGGCCCTGGTTTAGATCCCACATATGAGGGCAAGTGACACTGCCCTCAAAACCAAAATAAAACAAAACAAAAATTTGTGGTATTTAGTCTCACTTATTAAATTATTTTTCTGCCACACCCCTTTGTTTGGGAATTTCAATTATACATATATTAGAACAGCTGAAGTTATCTCACATCTCACTGATGCTACTTTTATTTTTTAAATTCATTTTTCTCTGTGTTTTTCATTTTGTATAGTTTCTATTGCTATGCCTTCAAGCTCATTAATCTTTTCTTTTGCACTATATAATCTTTCATTAATCCCTATCCAGTGTATTTTTAATCTCAGATATTGTAATTTGTGTTTCTAGAAGTCTGTTTTGGGGTCTTTTTATATTTTTTCATGTCTCTACTTAATTTTTTGAATATATGGAATTCAGTTATAATAACTTTTTAATGCAGTTTTATGCTATTTTTATTATTTGTGTCAGTTCTTAGTTGGTTTCAACTGACTGCTTTTTCTCTTTGTTGTGGTGTATATTTTCATACCACTTTGCATGTCTAGTAATCTTTGACTGGCTGCCAGAGTAAATTTTACTTTGTTGGGCACTGGATAATTCTATAAGCCTTTAAAATTTCTTGAGATTTGTTCTGAGAAGCAGTTAAGTTATATGAAAACAGTTTGGTCTTTTTGAGTATCTAATCTATTTAGATAATTTTTTTTTTCCTGGCTCTGGGTAGTTTCCTCACATGGATTATCTGATCAGTACTCAGCAACACACTAGAGGAAGGCCCTCTGGAGATATCTGGAGTTCTCTCACTGGGATGCGCTTTCCTTTTGTAGACTTTTGAGAACTCTAGCTGCCTTGATATCACCAGACTCTCAGTGTTATTTCCTCAATCCAGGAAGTCCATTGGGTTCTACCAGTGTCCCCTGTCCCTTCAGTGCAACCTAGAAACCCTATCAAAGCGATAATCTGGGACAATCATAAGGATCACGTTGTTACGTTTCCATCTCTCAAGGATCTCTGTCTTTTGTTTCCTTGTGCTCAGTGTCTTGAAAACCACTGTTTAAATACTTTGTCTGTTTTGTTTTGGTTTGATTTGGTTTGGTTTGCGTTGTTACAGGCAGGAACATTAAGTTAGCTCCCTTTTTTTCCCTTCTTGGCCAGAAGCAGAGGTCCTCAATTTAATGTGTAATCCATTGTTAAACTAGTCTACGTTTTCTTTTGAAAGGTATTTATATGTCTCAGCACCTTTAACAAATAATTTAAAGCTTAATGCTGAAATAGCAAAGAAAAATTATCCCCTGGTTTCAAGGAAAACACAAAAACTTAAACAGATTAAATAATTTAGTGTCTGTATGTGGCTTTGATACAAACTACTATACAACAAAATCTTGCATGAGCACACAGAAATCCCTTCTATTATTTAAGGATAGCTACCTCCTAAACTAAAATAATTCAATGGTATTAAGTTCAGGGAGGAAACAATAAATAGCAATAAATTCTTAATATTACTTATTTGAAGTGATTGTACTTAAGAGGTAAACTAATATGTATGAACTTCCTAAAACATTGCTTTAATTAATTACCCATTTTTTAAGTTGGTACAAACATAGCCTACAAAACCATCTGTAAAATGTTATTCATATATCAAGCCTTTCACACATGAATTTATAAAGTACAATGAAAAAAATAGTATGGTCAAATTTGAGCAAATTAAAGGTGCATTCAATTTTAATAATTCACATTGCTAAATTTACACTGTCATTTCATAAGTAAATGACACTTTGATATTAGAATATACATAGACTATGCATAACTCTGGAACAGAAATTTTTCCTGACCTAAAAAACAAACAAAAAACAGTGTAATAAGGATCCCACAATCATACATTTAACAACACGTTATACTCTATCCAAGTAGAATAAAATATTAACATAAGGCAAATGCCAAGAGCCATACCAAAAAAACTCAGGGGAAGATCTAGGTTTGGTGGGTCCCAAAACTTAATTTGGGGAATTACTTTAAGAAACAAGATCCAAAATCATGAATATATAACCCTGACAAAAGAAAGTCAACACAATATTCCTGAAAGCATTCCATTTCTGAAGTCTTGTTCACCCATGTACAGGAGTGAGTGTGAACCACGTAAGTACAGCCCACCAAGCCCCAACTGAATATATCTCCAATCCCACTCCCCCTAGAGATGAGAAATGCAAAAAATAAAATAAAAAATAATATGCCCATGGCCATGCCGGTTCAACCTGACACAGGGACTAGCATGCAGGGGGGCAAGTTGAAATAGAAAGTTATTCAGTATTAATCAATTACAGCCAATATACCTTACCTTTGCGAATGATATCATACTATATGACCATAGCAATAGCTTCAAAAGGGCCCTGAGGTTAAACTTAATTAGCTTTTCCTAAATCCAGCTCTGAGGGAAGGATGGGTGGAAGTAATGATTAACCTGGTTTAAAATTCTCATACCTCACTCTCTCTCCAAACAGGTTATTTTAGAAAACTCAATAGTGGGTACTCATAAGAATCTTGCCTTTAATATATCTCCAAACACTGAAAATTTAAAGGCCATTGGAAATAGTCTGCATATGTCTTTTATTTAACCAGAAGCATAAAAAGGAAAGAAGGTTAAAGGGAAAACATGGGTGAGAGATAGAAGGTGAGCTAGACAAGGCCATCTAGATATGTGGTCCTTCCAGCACAGAAATTTATAAAATGATCTGAGATTCCAGGTATACCTGGTCATGCTAGCTCCTCAGCAGTTGCTATGGAGACTCCCCAAGGTTCACATGGGTCCCTTTGACTAATTTTCTGGGAAATTTAGACAAAGGTAGCAATCCTATCCCATACTTGGATTAATAGCTGGGCACAGAACATTTTTTTCCATCATCAGCTATTTTGTTCTTGTCTAAATCAATTTGTTATGCTGTTATGTTACAGAATATATTCATACAGCAATGTTTGCTAACCTACTTCTTACCCCTTATGTGCAATAACAGACAGAAGTCCATCCATCCAGTCCCAAGTCTTTGCATTTTTTTTTAGCACACTGCAATGGGTGTGTAAAGAGATGTTAAATTAAAAAGAAACAAGTGTCTGCATATGCACACATATATATACACTATAACCCTATAGTTCCCCAAATGTCTATATAGTAAATCCTACAGGGAAAGCCCTCCATCAGATATAAATAACTTCCTCTGGGGATATTGGAAATCCCAGGACATTCTCCAGTATCCTGTCTCTTGGTGTCTTTCCCACAGAGAAATATTAAACTAATGGCATGGATTACACCTACAGTGAAAAGCGAAACTGGATACCAAGGCAGCCCCTGGAGGATTAGGTTTTTCTTTCTGACACCACCTGTTAGAGTAGGAATCCTGATCCCTGGAGCACAAAATGGCTGTGTCTTGGAGGCGGGGCTGCTTCTAAAGGGTCCAAGTGGCCCTGTCATTTTTCAATTTCAGTCATTTCATTAGGTTGACAAGGTAAAAGTATGGTAGTAAAAGGGCATCTGGTGCCACAGCGATAGATTTGTTGAGCTAGGGTCATGTAGTTTACAAAAAAAGGGACTTTGAGACCATCAGTTTACATTTACCATTGTTCTATATTTCTGAGTCAGCAACAAGAAGACAATTGCATCACCTCCTCTCTAAATAACCACGATCACCCCAAACACACGTCCCACCCAAAAAAGTGTTATTGTTTCCCTTTCTGTAAAGAATCTTTGAATTAACAAGAAGTATGGTATAGCATCTAATATTCACAGAGTAGCTTGTCATATATTTAATTAGTTTATTTTTCATCCATTTGACAGTTTATTAAAACAAGAAATCACATTACAAGGTGGAGAGGAAAGAACCTAACTTTTATGTTCAGAAAACAGTAGTTCCCAGTGAGGAATCCACAACTTAGACATTATGTGATTTTGGACAAGTTTCTTATTTTTCTAAATATCAGTTATTATTTTTCTAAAGGAGGATAATAATACCTACTTTGAAGACTTGCTGAGAGGACCAAATAAGTGATATAATCCATATATCTGACAAATAATAAGTATACAATATGTATTTCCATTTCACAGTTCCTATAGCAGTTTTTTTTCTAAGTACAGCATTATTTTCTATGATTGATGAGGAAAATCTCAGTTTTCAGCAAGTGTCTCAAAGAATTCTTTCAGTCAAAACATTTTATCAGGCCTTTAAAATGACTGGCTATGAGAAAATTTTATTTTATGATTGTTAAAAGAGTTAATGTGCTGTAGTTTATTTATGGAACCAAAGGTATTAATTTTTTCATAACTGCATTCTCAATTTCCACTCTTGCCTCAGCCTATTATGGTGACAAATAAAATGTAATGGAAATCAATTGGAAAATTGGAATTCTGCAAATTTTACTTGGCTTTGCTTTGTTCAAACTCACCACATATAATCCTCAAGCTTTTTAACTCCCTTGTGGGTAATCTTTCTCCCAAATAACAGCCCTTGCTTTCTGTATTCAATTAACCCACAAAGTGTTTACTGAAGGCCTGCAGTGAGCTTGCACCATATTAAGCAGTATGGGGTCTATAAGAAAAATATATGATGACAAATTATATAGTAATTATACAACTTGTCTTTTTCCTTCTTGGTCTCATCTTGAAAGAGGTGATTTCTACACTCCAAGAACTTGTTTAGGGAGATAAGATTAATACACACAAATCAATTAGCAAGCAATTGATAATTACCTACTTAGAAAATGTTAAGTCATGTGACCTAAACTTTCCTAAATAAGTTGGCAAGGGATGGGCTATATCACTAGGGTCAGATCACCAGGAAATACGTTGTGGAAATATTTGGGATTTAGCTAGATATTAAAAGCAAGGGGAAAAAAATAGAGGCTGGGGAATAGTGAAAGGATATCACTTACATGGGGACTAAATCATCAGCTATTTGAAAGGAGAAAGATGATTAATTTAGGATAAGGTAGAAATTATGGATAGAATCATTTGTTTTAACTAGATGCAGGTAGCACGAGTGCAATATTTGGCTTTATGTTATTTTGCTCTGTAGGTCAATACAGTGCCAGTTGGGGAAGCAGTAGGAAGGTGGGGGCTGAAGTGGGAGCTGAGACAATATAAACAAAGTAAGATCATATAGCAATTTTGTTTTTCAAGGGTCCTCCTCTTGTAATGTTCTCCATTAATTTACCCACTGTTTTCCGACATAAGTAACTATTTAACTATCCTCTTAATTCAGTTTAGTTCAATTCATTATGCTTTTGGACTACTTAGTGTGTGTTAAACACATTTCTAGAGAAACAAAGATGAGTAAGAATCAGTCCCCACTCTCAAGGAGCTTATGATTTAGTCCAGAGGAGTCCCTGAGACAGTTTCTGGCAATCCAAAAGGTCATAATAATTCTAAGGCGTTATTTGTTTTTTTTTAACTGTGTTGACGTTGGCACCAATGATACAAAGCAGTGGTGGGTAAAACTGTTGGTGTCTCAGCACCAGTTGGAACACTGGCTCCAAACTGTACTGGTCAAAATATTCTGCCATGCACTCACAGAAAAAAAAAAAAAATTGCCAGTTTCACATAAGAACATTCTTGAGACAGCAGTAAAATTCTTTTTTTTATTTTTTGAGGGCAGTGTCACTGGCCCTCACGTGTGGGACCCGAACTGGGGCCGCTGGCTTACCAAGCCAGCACTTAACCACCGCGCCACTCGGCCGGCCCCAACAGTGGTAAAATTCTTAATTTTATCAAATCACAATCCTTGAGTGAATTTTTTTTTTTAAGATTTGTTTGGGGAATTGGGGGAGGGGAACAGCGTTGGGGAACCAGGGAAGGGGAACAGACAAGTTGCTGTCCTTTTGTTCTTCAGTCTAGTTGTGGAAGGCATTGCTTTACTGGCTCATGTTGGTATCATCATTGCACTCTTCTCGGGTGAGGCAGATCAGTCGCCAGCCTCTGGATGGCCGTTCAAAGTGGCTCTTGGCAGCTCACACTGGCTGCCAGCCGCTCACGCTTGCTGACTGCCACTCACTGTAGCCTATGGCAGCTCACTGCAGCAGGGGCTGCAGCTATGCCGTCTGGGGACTCACAGCAGCCCAGCTCCAGGTGGAGCTGTTGTTCACCATCTTGGCTGTAGAGGGCAGTGTCACTGGCCCTTATGTGGGATCCAAACCCGGGCCGCTGACATCCCAAACCAGCTCTTAACCAATGCGCCACTCAGCAGGCCCCTTGAGTAAATTTTTTGAATGTGGCAAATGAGAAACACACAGAAGTACTCCTGCTGCATATTGAGCCATCATGATTGTTTTAAGTTAAACACTCATGCAACTAAGTTAGACACCACTGTGCACCATTTCACACCATTGTCATGGAACACATTTATGCTTAAAAAACACACTGCGAGATAAACTAGGGTTAGTTCAACATGAGCATTTGGAAGACAATTTCTCAAAATTTAACAAAATGACCTATCACTTCAAGGAAAGCAACTGACAGTATTTATTGCCAATGGGAAAAAAAAGAATTTGAGCTTTCAAGCAAATATTAGAATTTTCAGAGATTTTGTCTACCACCAGTACACTGACAAGTCATACAATGCAACACCAAAAAAAAACAAAAAAAAACACCCCCAAACAATCCAATTAAAAAAATGGGCAGAGGACATTCCTCCAAAGAGGACATACAGATAGCCGATAGACATATGAAAAGATACTCAACATCACCAATCATCAGAGAAATGCAAATAAAAACCACAATGAGAATCCACCTCACTCCTGTGAGAATGGCTATCATCAATAAATCAACGAACAACAAATGCTGGCAAGGATGTGGAGGAAGAGGGAACCCTCGTGAACTGTTGGTAGGATTGCAAATTGGTGCAGCCATTATGGAAAACAGTATGGACTCTCCTCAAAAAAATAAAAATTGAACTACCTTATAACCCAGCAATTCCACTCCTAGATATTTATCCAAAAGAAATCCAAAGCATTAATTTGAAAAAAAATCTATGTACCCCTATGTTTACTGCAACACTATTCACAATAACCAAGATATGGAAATAACCGGAATGCCTATCAATAAACTATTGAATAAAGAAACTGTGGTACATTTATACAATAGAGTATTACTCTGCCATCAAAAAGAATGAAATCTTACCTATTTGCAACAATATGGATGGACATAAAGGATATTATACTTAGTGAAATAACAGACTGAGACAGACAAATACCATATGATCTCACTTATATGTGGAATCAAAGAACAGAATAAATGAGCAAACAAAACAGAAATAAACTCATAGGTACAGAGAAAAAAAACTGGCGGTTGTACATGGAAGTGAGTATGGGGGATGGGTGAGAAGGTGGAAGGATTAGAAAGTACTAATTGGTAGTCACAAAATAGTCACCAGGATGTGAAATACAGTATGGGGAATACAATCAACAATGTTGTAAAGAATGTGTAGGGTGTCAGACGGGTATGGGATTTATGAGGGGGATCACTTCAAATGCCTAATCATTGCATTGCATACCTAAAACTAATATAAAATAATATTGACTATCAACTATAAATATATACAGTCACGGGTTGTAAACTACAGCATACGGGATATAGTCAATGGTATTGTAATAGCTATGCATGATGTCAGAGGAGTAGTAGACTTAGGGTTATCACTTTGTGAGGAGTGTAGATGTTTAATCATTTAGTTGTTTTGTACACCTGAAACTAAAAATAAAATAAAATAAAATAAAATAAAAATTTTTAAAAGTCTTTTTTAACATTTCTTGTACTATTGGTTTAGTCATGATGAACTCCTTTAACATTATTGTCTGGAACCTCTTTGTCTCTCCTTCGATTGTAAATGATAGCCTTGCTGGTAATCTTTGTTGTAGGGTTTTGCCTTTTATCACTTTGCATACTTCCTGCCATTCCTTTCTGGCCTGCAAATTTTCTGTTGAAAAATCTGCTGACAGCCTATGGGAGTTCCCTTGTATGTAACTAACTGCTTTTCTTTTGCTACTTTTAAGATTCTCTCTTTGTCTTTTAACTTCTGGCATTTTAATTATGATGTGTCATGACGTGGGCCTCTTTGGGTACATCTTGTTTGGTACTCTTTGCACTTCCTGGATTTGTATATCTACTTATTTATTTTTTTATTTTATTTTATTTTATTATTTTATTTTTTGCCAGGTTAGGGAAGTTTTACATCATTATTTCTTCAAATAGGTTTTCAATCCCTCTCTCTCTCTCTTTTCCTTCTGGTATCCCTATGATGCAGCTGTCGGTATGCTTGATATTATCCCAGCAGTCCCATAAACTAACCTTGGGTTTTTTTTTTAGTTTTTTCCTTTTTCGTTGGGTGTTTTCCACTACCTTGTCTTCCAGATCACTATTCATTCCTCTGTTTCATCTAATGTACTGTGGATTCCTTCTAGTGTATTCTTCATTTCAATTACTGCATTTTTCGGTTCTGACTGGTCTTTTTTTACATTCTTTATCTCCTTTTTTTTGTTTTCTATCTTTTTGTTGAAGTTCTCACTGAGTTAATCTATTCTTTCCCTAAGTTATTTGATGATCCCTATAACAATTGTTTTGAACTCTGTATCTGTTAGACTGCTTGTCTCCATTTCATTTAGCTCTTTTCTGGAGGTTTGTCTTGTTTTTTCATTTGGGACCCATTTCTTTGTTTCCTCATTTGGGCTGCATTTTTGCATTTGTTTCTATGTATTAGAGAAATCTGCTACATCTGCCAGTATTGGCCAGGTGGCCTTATGGTAGTAGGTGCCTTGTGGGGACCGGTGGGGCAGTCTCCCTGGTTACCTGCACCAGGTGCTCCATAAGTGTCTTTTATGTAGGTTTTGTGTGCCTTCTTGTTATAGTTGAGTCTTCATTGCTCTTGGCCCATCAGTGGGTTGTACTGATCCTCAGGATGACTGGCTGTGAGGGTTGGCCATAGCTACAGTGAAGAAATTGTTGTGCAGAGGTTGACCACACAGAGTCGGTGTCACCTAGAGAGACTTTAGTGCCAGCCAAGTGCACCCTTCAATGTGGCATTTGTGGAGCTGATTTGGCAGGGCTTTGGGGCATTCTGAAGCTATCCACTGGGTATTGGGCCTGGAGACTCCTGGGAGGGGTTCCAGTGTAGGCCAAGGTCTGCTGCTGCTTGTGCTGGGCTTGGAAGCACTTAGAAGAGGCTACACTGTGAATTAAGGGCAGCTGCCACTTGTGCTGGGTTTGGAACCCATTGGGTACTATGATTTGAACTGAAGCCAGCTGTTGTTTTTGCCCAGGAATGAGGCTGCTTAGTTGGAGCTACATTATAAGGCCAAGACTGGCCACCTCTTATGCCAGGCTGTGGGCCACTTGGTGGGCGTTACAATGCAAATTGAAACTGGTTGATGCTTGGGTTGGGCTTGGGTCCACTTTGAAGGTGCTCTAATGGACACCAAGGACAGCTGCTGATTGTGTGGTATTGCAGATGTTTGAGTAATTTCACAGTGCAAACCCAGGGCAGCCACCACTTGTGTGGGGTTTGTGGTTTTTTGAGTGAGGCTGCAGCATAAGCCAAGGCAGCCCACTTCTGTGGGAGGAGCTGCTGGAAGAGTCTTAGGTTGAGTGAGTTGGATTGGGTGGGGTCTCAGGAAATCACCAGGGTTGGGCAAATGGTGTTAGTCAGATTAATGGAAAGCACAGACTTGATGTCCTCCTGCACCAGGCAGGCTGTGTAGGAGAAGAGCTCAACCAAGAATAATGGCATCTGCCATCACTTCTGTCCCTGGGGAGAGTTGCCCTGATCCCTGCCCCTCCAGCCCTCAATCTTAAGTTAGTCAATTGTGTTCCTTCCCATATATCCCTGGAATTCTTCAAGCTATTGCCTCTGAGGTTGAGCTTAGAGTGAGTGAGTTTGTGAGTGAGTCTATCCATGGGCCCTTTAAGAGAATACTGCCTTGTTCTCTAGCAGTGCTTTGTCTTTCTTGGACACAATCCCCACTGTTTTTCACAGCCACACATGATGGGAACTCTTCCCAGCACTAGTGCCCCAGACTAGGGAGTCTTGTGTGAGACAGGGATTCTCAGTCCTCGGGCTGGACCTCTGCAGCCAAGATAGCCTTCCAATTTCTTAATTGCCATACCATAGGTGTGGAACTTACCCATTCTGTGTCTCCACCCCTCCTGCCAGTCTTGATGGTATCCCCTTTATGTCCTTAGTTATTGGATTTCTGTTCAGCTAGTATTCAGGTAGTTCTCTGTGATGGTCATTCTATAATTTAGCGGTACTTTTGATGTGATTATGGGAAGAGGTGAACACAGACTTTACCTACTCCACCATCTCGACTAGAAGTCCCAATGAATTTTAATGTAACAAAGTTTAAAAAGTTCATTGATATCATTTTGAATTCCACATTTCAACTATGCTTACAAAACTATTTCATGTCAAGTTTTGGTGTACTACCAAAAAATATCCACAATAATTATATAGAAGGCTACATAATTACATATTTTTGTAAGGACAGATTTTCTTCCTGTACTTCAACCAAAACAATACAACAGCTGGAATGCATAAGCAGGTATAAGAATCCAGCTTTTTCTGTTAAGCCAGATATTAGAGTTATGCAACTTATGTAAAAGAATGCCATTATTGTTATTGTTTAAAAATATATATACACTTTTCATAAAAACATAATGAGTTTATTATCATTATTTATAAATGAATTCATAAATTAATATTTAGATTTTCTTCAGTTTTAAGTTCTAAGATGTTAAATGGGATAGTATAACCCACAGAGACAAATGCTCTTCATGATCCTTATTAATTTTTTAAGAGTGCAATAAGTTCTAAGATCAAGATCAAGAGCTGCTAGTCTAGCCAACTGAGGAGTATCCAGGGATGGCTTTTCCCTTGCCCACTATTAATAGAAATCAGTGTAGAAAGAAAAGAAATCAATGTAGTTCACTAATTATCAAAATTGCAATTATATTTCAGAACTTGCTAAACTTCCTCAGTCTGTTTTTATATATTATATATTTCCTTTCCATCATTAGTGTTTTAGTTATATAATTTGAATGTTATATATGCTTCTTAGGCTTTTTTTCTTTTTAAATTTATTTTTATTTTATTGAAATTGCACCTTCATATTATAGAGGCAAATTGTTCTCAAAGCTTGATAAAGAAATCAGAAGTCTCTCAACTGCCAAACCATCCCCAAAGTTTCAGCTACCAATATAGCCAAACATTCCCAGTGTTTCCAGATGATTCTTTTGATATTTACCTCTATTTCTCTATATAACATGTCTATATTGTGAAACCTTAATTTTTCAGTTGTCAGCAATATCTACTGACTCTCCACTGTGGAAGATGAGGATTGAGCTCTGTCACCTCCTGTCACTCAAACCCAATTACTGCCACCTTCCATACACACACACACACACACACACACACACACACACACACACACACATATCTCCTGCCTCCATTCTTCTAATACAAAATTTTGATTAGGTAAAATTTCAATTGCTTATTACATTATAAATATGTGTGCATATTCACAACTGAGCTACATTTTACACTACTAATTTACCTTTCTTGCATAAGTTTTTATTTTCCCTGCATTAAGAATTATTTTTATTTTCATTTTCTTTCTATTTATTGCTTTTCCAGGCCCAAACTTTCCATTAGTTGTATAATCTCTGCTGATGTTTTACTCACGTTAGATAGTTTCTGATTTTCATCTTCCTGAGGTAGTGTCTCTGAGCAACTTCCGACCTGCCCTGACCTGAGTGACTCCTCCCAGGCCTGTGGCACAGCGGCCGTCTTTGGGATCGCTGACCAGCATGGCTCCCCACACGCTGCCTCTGCCTCCGATTCCATGTCTTTCTCTCTCCTATAGCTTCTTCCTTAGTTTGATGCAACACGCTGTGGTAATCTCCAGAGAAAGTACACAGAAGATTAAATTTCCTAGAATGTACCTCAGAAAATACATGTGTTAATAAATTATGAGTTAATAAATAAAAATAGATTTATTAGTTTGAAAGACAATTTCAGATTGAAAATCATTTTGCCTCAGAATTTTGAAGCCTTCGCTCTGTTATCTCTATTATTTTCTTTCACTATGGTTGTTGAGAAGTCCAATATTACTTTTACCTTTGGTTCTTTGTATAAAAACTACTCTTGCTTTTTGTTTGTTTGTTTTTCCTTTCTTGAAGAATTTGGGATCTTCACTTTGTCCTGCTTTTAAACGTTCTTTTTTTTTGAGGGCAGTATCACTGGCCCTCATATGTGGGACCGAACCAGCGCTTAACCACCGCGCCACTCTGCCGGCCCTTTAAACGTTCTTAACAACGTGCTTTGGAGATGTGCTAGATATTGATAGATTCTCTTGGGCCTAAACATTTTCTTTCATTATTTTGTTGACAATTTCCTCCCTCCTACTCTTTCTGTCATTTCTTATATTCAGATATTGGACCTCTGGGACTCGTCCTTTAATATATATTTTTTATCATCTCTTGTTTTCCATCTTTTGTCATTTTGTTTTTAATTTGTGGTGAGTACCTTAAGTCTATCTCCTTCCCCCTTTTAATTTGCTCTAGTATTTTTAATTCCATGAGTCTCTTTCATTTTTTTGAAGAGTCCTTTCTTGGGAGCATCTTTTTTCCCATGGATGCAACACTTATCTTACCTGAGGATTTCGAGGCTTCTACTCACTGAATGGTTCTTTCCTCTGAATTGTGTTTACCCACTGGCTGGCTTGTTTGAGATTTTGTGCTTAGTATCAGAGGCTTTTCTCAGATGGCTGCTGAGTGATGCCTGGCAGGTACATTATTTAAAATCAGAGCACTGAAACACTGATTTGCAGCACAGGACCAATGAACTGATTGTGGAATGTACTGCCAAGTGATCTAATTTAGTTCTTTATTTGCAGAGATCTCCAAAGTGTATTTTTAAAAATCTCCAGTGGGAGGGCCGGCCGAGTGGCGCGGTGGTTAAGTGCTGGCTTGGGAAGCCAGTGGCCCCGGTTCATTTCCCATATATGAGGGCAAGTGACACTGCCCTCAAAAAAAAAAAAAAAAAAAATCTCGAGTGAGTTAGCTGATTTTCCAAGAAAGGCTCTTTCCCTACTGGCTGGGAGGTATAAGTTTGCCTGCCACAGTACTGGGAGCTGAACTGAGGAAGAAGTCTGGGGGTTTCTGTACTCAAACTTTCACTCAATTGCTCCCTTAAGAGCATGTGTCCTCTCTTTTAAGTGTGTCCTGTGATCCAGAGATCCTCTGCTTTCACCTCCAAAGACTGAACACACATATGTACACATGTATGCACGTGTGTGTGTGTGTGTGTGTGTGTGTGTGTGTGTTCAGGAAATAAATATCTATGACACGCTGGGGTAGGACAATCTCTATATAGAGATGTAGGAGTGAAGGAAGTTTGATTCCCTCCTAATCAGACCTCAACCAACTCCTTTGTTTTTAGCCCCAAATTCATCTCTATTTGCAAGATTCCTTATGCACTCAATTGTGTTTTGACTGCTTTCCTGATAGTTTATGGTCTTTAGAAAATTACCAACCCCAATTCTGACAGCCCACAAAATTTTGTTGCTATCACCTGTTCTCCTACTTGGATTTATAACCATTTTGGTGTATATATCTTCTTTGTAATCTAATACCCTCCTCCTTTTCTTAATATCTTAACTGTCATTTAAGTGGCTTTGGGAGAAGTAGTGGCAGTTTTTGTGCATGTTCAGTTTTTGCTGTATTTAAATAAGGACCACTTTGATTTTTATTGCTTATTGTTTGGCACAATTTCCAGAAATTATCAGAGATTTTATATTCCAGCATTTGCAAAGAATAAGAAAAACTTTAAAGATTTTATTAAAATTTGATCTGATTTGCAATATTAGCTGAACATTCATAATGTTCAAGTATCAAACAAACTTAAATGAGTATATTACATAAAGCCACTTATGGGTATTGGAATCTAGTGACAGAGAAAAATGGAGTTCATTAATAAATGATGGCTAAAATCAATCTCTCATAATTTGTAACAAGTATTTATTGAATATACACTATTAGGATATATATGCTCTAGTAGAAACTCTTACAAACCGCAAGGAGGTGTCACAAAGCTAATTTTTGTCATACCTTAGGAAAATTAATTGGACAGGGAAAAGAAGAGCCAAAACAATTAAACTGAAAGTGACTAAAATATCTTGGCAATTAAAATTTATCTACTCTGCGGGAATTATGAATGCATTGCAGTTTTTACATCTGTTTAAAATCATGTTATTCTCCAAGAATAGCAGGGGTAAGTAGTTAATGAATAAAATACTTTGAAATCTTCCCTGTACAAGTTTTTTGTTTTTTGTTTGTTTCTAGCTGAGCCGTCCTGCTACCTGTTGGCAGCTCAACGGCAACTCAGCGGCAACTCAGCTCGGGCAGGGCATCGAACTACTGTTGCTCAGAGTTCAGCTTGCACTCTTGAGCAAGCTCTTAACCAACTGAGCCACTCAGCCACGCCCCCCGTACTAGTTTTTTAAACTCTCAAACCATTGAAGACCCATTTTACATTTATCTTTTTTTGTCTTTTCTTGAGGGCAGTGTCACTGGCCCTCATATATGGGACCCGAACCAGGGCCGCTGGCTTCCCAAGCCAGCGCTTAACCACTGTGCCACTGGGCCAGCCCTACATTTATCTTTTTATCTGTTGATAAATTCCCTTTCAATATATCATCTACATCCAAAATATGGGTGATGTCAGCATTCTCTGGAGTATCCACTCAATTGTATCTCATCAACAACTTTCATTCCTATCTTCAGAGACAGTAGGAGGCCATACCAAACACTGCTACAATTTCATCATATATGATTCATCTCTGATTTATCTTGGCACTAAATATTTTTATTTTTTTACAAATACTTATTTTCACCACTTTAGAAAAAACAACACTTAATGCATTTTCACATTGTCAATAACCATAGATAATTCAAATCCTTTTTTAGCTTGCACTTTGTTCCAGGCCTTGTGCAAAGTGTTTTTGCATATATTAACTGTATTCAGTCCTTTATAATAACCCATTTTAGAGATGTGAAACCAGGACTTGAACTCAGTCCTGTTCTGCCCCCAAATTCTGCATTCTTCAACACTACAAAATATGACTTCCCATATATGGTCATAATTCCTAAAGTATGATTGATTCTTAACATTAGCTTAACTAATGGGGGATGTGGGAGGAAGGGGCAGCATATGCCAGCTCAAATTCTAAAATAGAAAGGATGCTGTAATTATTGAAATGAGATATAACTCTTAAGAATTTGCGAAATCCACTGTCAAATTGTGAAACGTATCCCAGTTCTGTTTTTTGTGACCACATAAAAATTGCAATTTTTATAACAACTGAATAATTGCTTGTACTCTGCCTATGCCAATGTATTTATGTCAATATTTACTCATGAAAATTATTACTTATTTAGATAAGTTCAGTAGGGGTTGGGAGCTACCACTATTACAACCAAATAATGTAGAGTCTATGAGAAAAAACATCTATCACAGTATACCTATGTTTCTGGGGGTACCATTCTGGAATAGATTTCAGTACTCTGAACTAATCCAATATTTGTCTGTTTACCAGCATTTCTGCCTAGGATTCCTGTGCTGAAGTCTGAAAATTCTTAGGATTATACTAAAGAGACTCTCAGAATTAAGTAAGTAGAACTCAGGAACTATGTAATATCTGGAAGTTACAGAATGTGAAAACCTTTTAAATCTTATTTAGTGATCACCTACATTTCTTGTGAAATTAACTAGGAATTTTTAAAATCTGAATTTTGAGTTTAGCTGCTGAAAGCTTCCAAATTAAAAATATGATTTTTCAAGAAATTATAGGCCAATATTTCTGATGAACATAGTTGCAAAAATCCTGAACAAAATATTAGCAAACCAAATTCAAGAGAATATTTAAAGGATCATACACCATGATCAAGTGAAATTTATTCCTGGGATGCAGTGATGATTCACAATATACAAATCAATAAATGTGATACACCACAATAATAAAATGAAGGATAAAAATCATATGATCACCTCACTGGACACAGAAAAAGTATTTTCATAAAATACAACATCTTGTCATGACAAAAATAAAACTCAATAAATTAAGCATAGACGGAATGTACCCCAACATAATAAATGTCATATATGATAAGCCCACAGCTAACATCCTCAAAGGAAAAAAACTGAAAGCTTTTCCTTTCAGATCAGAAACAAGAAAACGATGCCCACTCTGACCACTCTTATTCAACATACTACTGGAAGTCCTAGCCAGAGCAATTATGTAAGAAAAAGAAATAAAAGGAATCCAAATCAGAAAGGAAGAGTAAAACTGTCACTATGTGCAAATGACATGATTTATATATAGGAAATCCTAAAGAGTCCACCAGAAAAACTGTTAGAACTAATAAACAAATTTAGTAAAATTGCAGGATACAAAATCAATATACAAAATTTAATTGCACTTCTATACACTAACAGTGAACTATCAGAAAGAGAAATTAAGAAAATGATTCAATTTATAACAGCATCTAAAACTAAAATACTTAGGAATAAATTTAATCAAGGGGGTGAAAGATCTGCACATGGAAATCTATAAGACATTGATGAAAGAAATTGAGGAAGACACAAATAAACAGAGTCCATGATTATGGATTAGAATTACAAAAGATATCTACAGAGTGAATGTAATCTCTATCAAATTTCCAATGGCATTTTTTTACAGAATTAGAAAAAACCATCCTAAAATTTGTGTGGAAACAAAAAAGACCAGGATAGTCAAAACATCTTCATAAAGAAGAACAAGGATGGAGACACATGCTTAATTATTTCAAACTATATTACAAAGCTACAGTAATCAAAACAGTGTGGCATTGAATAAAACCAGACATATAGATCAACAAAACACAATAGAGAACCCAGAAATAAATCCCCACATATATGGTCAATGAATTTTTTAAAGAGGAGCCAAGAATGTGCAATGGGGAAATGATAGTCTCTTCATAAATGGTGTTGGGAAACTGGACAGATACATCCAAAAGAATGACACAGGACGCTTATCTTACACCATATACAAAATTCAAATCCAAATGGAATAGACTCAAATATAAGACCCGAAACTGAAACTCCTAGAAGAAAACATAGAGGGTAAGCTCCTTGACAATTGAAATTGGTCTTGGCAATGACATTTTGGATTTGACACCAAAAGCAAAGTCAAGGAAAGCTAAAACTCAATATCAAACTAAAAAGCTGCTTCTGTACAACAAAGGAAACTATCAGCAAACAACATATCCAATAAGGGGTTAATACCCAAAATATACAAGGAATTCACACAACTTAATAGCAAAAAATATATTAAATAAATACATAAATAACCCAATTTGAAAATGAGAAAAGAACCTAAATAGAGATTTTTTTTTTTAATTGGGGAATTGGGGGAAGGGAACAGTGTTGGGGAACCGGGGAAGGGGAACAGACAAGTTGCTGTCCCTTTGATCTTCAGTCTAGTTGTGGAAGACATTGCTTCACTGGTCCATGTTGGTATCATCATTGCACTCTTCTCGGGTGAGGCAGATCGGTTGCTGGCCTCTGGATGGTCGCTCACCGCTGCTATTGGCAGCTCATGCTGGTTGCCAGCTGCTCACACCGGCCACTCACTGTAGCCTATGGCAGCCCACTGCAGCAGGGGATGCAGCTATGCCGTCCCCTGGGACTCACAGCAGCCCAGCTCCAGGTGAAGCTGTTGTTCACCATCTTAGCTGTAGAGGGCAGTGTCACTGGTCTTCATATGTGGGATCTGAACCAGGGCCGCTGGCATCCCAAGCCAGCTCTTAACCAATGCGCCATTCAACCAGCCCGAGATTTTTTTTTTTTAAGAAGGCAAATAAACAACAGGTACATAAATCACTAATCATCAGGAAAATGCAAATCAAAACCACAATTAAATGCCATTTCACAGCTGTTTGGATGCTTATTATCAAAAAAAGAAAAAGACTTGTGAGGATAAGGAGAAAAGGGTGGGGAATGTAAACTGCTATAGCCACTATGGGAAACAATATGGAGATTCCTCAAGAAATTAAAAATAGAACTACTAAATGATCCAGCAATTCCACTTCTAGGTATATACCGAAAAGAAATGAAATTTCACCTTGAAGGAATATCTGTATTCCCATGTACATTGCAACATTATTCACAATAGCCAAGGGATCTAACCTAAGTGTTGGTCAGCAGATAAATGGATAGAGGAAATATTTTTTTCTTTAAAAAATAAGGAAGTCCTGCAATTTGTGACAAATGGATGAACCTGGAGGGCATTATGCTAGTGAAGTCAGTCAGGCAGAGTAAGACAAATACGTACTTCATGGTATCACTTATATATGGAATCTAAAAAAAAATAAAAAAATTAAAAAGTCAAACTCATAGAAAAAGTAAGCAAAATGGTGGTTGCTAGGGGTTAGATGGTGGGGGAAAGAGGAGAGGTTAGTAAAGGGATTCAAACTTTCAGTTACACAATGAAGAAGCTCTAAGGGTCTAATGTATAATGTAACTATATTTGGTAATACTGTATTGTGTAATTGAAAATTTCTAAGAGATTAGAACTTGTGTTCTTACGAAAATACAAAAGAAAAGAAAAGATTAAAATAAAAATTAAAAAAGGGTCTTCTGCCTTCTACTTCTTGTTCTTGATAACCCTACTGAGCCAGAAAAGGAAAAAATCACATTAAAAAATATATCAGGGGTGCCAAAAAAATGTATACACATGTATTCTTCTTTTGTAATTGGTATATATTACAATTGCAATACAGTTTTTCCTTTCTTAAAATTTGTGTATATTTTTTGGCACCTTGTGTATATCCTGTGGAGCTATTTGCAATACATTTTGACAATTTTAAGAGATGTAAAGACCAATCAGACCCAGTTTTTGCTCTTAAAAGAAGCCAAAATCAAATGGGAGAAAAATTTGGTGCAGAAGGAATAAAGATATTTATCAATCATTATAATAAAAGGCACAAGATGACCAACTTCCATGAGATGTGTAGTGCAAGAGAATCGCTATGTGACTAGAGAAGGAGGCAATCCTTTCCAATTTCTTTGGGCTCGTCAGGGCAGAGAAGTTGTTTGCCTATCCTGGCGTTATTTGTCCTCCATAGACTGTGTGCCATGAAACCATGGACCATATATCCTGTTTTCCTTTTAGTAGTTCCTGTACCTGGCACCATTTTGGCACACAGAAGATGATCGATAAATATTTTTTGAATTAACTAATTCATTCATTGTTTCATTAATACATTCAATCTTCTTCTCCACTGCTCTTCCAGAGTCACTAAATTCTTACTAGTTTTTTTTTTAAATTGCTTTTGTGTAATAGCCATTCTAACAGGTGTGAGGTGGTATCTCATTGTGGTTTTGATTTGTATTTCTCTGATGATTAATGATGTTGAGCATCTTTTCATATATCTGTTGGCCATTTGTATGTCTTCTCTGGAGAAATCTTTTCATGTTCTCTGACCATATTTTGATCAGATTGTTGTTTCTTTTTTCTTTTTTCTTTCTTTCTTTTTTTGATCAGGTTATTTTTTTTTTTTTGTTATTGAGTTGATGAGTTGATGAGTTCCCTATATATTTTGAATATCAACCCCTTATAAGATATATCATTTGTGAACATAATCTTCCCATTTAGTAGGTTGCATTTCATTTTTTGTTTGTTTGTTTTTTTACTTAAAGTTTATTGGGTGACAATTATTAGTAAATATACATAGATTTCAGGTGTAAAATTCTGTAACACATCATCTATGTATACACATTGTGTGTTCATCACCCAGAGTCAGGTCTCCTTCCATCACCATGTATTTGAAGCCTTTTACCTTCATCTACCAGACCCCTACCCCCTTACCGTCTGGTAACCACTAAACTATTGTCTGTGTCTATGAGTTTTTGTTTTTTCATTTGTTTGTCTTGTTCCTTTGCTGTTTTCAGTTTTATATACCATATATCAGTGAAATCATATGGTTCTCTACCTTTTCTGTCTGACTTATTTCGTTTAGCACAATAATCTCAAGATCCATCCATGTTGTCGCAAATGGTATTATTTCATCTTTTCTTACAGCAGAATAGTATTCCATTGTGTATATATAGCACATCTTCTTTATCCAATCATCTATCAAAGGACACTTTGGTTGTGTCCATGTCTTGGCCACTGTAAATAAAGCTGTAATGAACATCGGAGTACATATATCTTTACGGATAAATGTTTTCAGATTTTTGGGGTAGATGCCCAGGAGAGGGATTGCCATTTCAGTATATTTTTGTATATGGTATAAGAGTGCTCCAGTTTCTTTCCCTTTTCTTTCTTTCTTTCTTTTTCTTTCTTCCTTTCTTTCTTTTCTTTCTTTCTTTCTTTCTCTCTCTCTCTCTCTCTCTCTCTCTCTCTCTCTCTCTCTCTCTCTCTCTCTCTCTCTTTCTCTCTCTCTCTTTCTCCCTTTCTTTTCATTCATTTTTGGCATATTCTAATTGTCCCAACACAACTTGTCAAACAGACTGTTGTAAATGTCTCTTTTATTTCTGATTTTATTCATTTGTGCTCCCTGTTTTTCTTTTTCTTTTTTCTTTTTTTTTTTAAAGATTTTATTGGGGAATTGTGGGTGGGGAACAGCATTGCAGAACCAAGGAAGGGGAACAGACAAGTTGTTGTCCTTTCATTCTTCAGTCTAGTTGTGGAGGATATTGCTTCACTGGGCCCATGTTGGTATAATCATTGCACTCTTCTCGGGTGAGGCAGATCAGTCGCCAGCCTCTGGACGGCCACTCACAGTGGCTCTTGGCAGCTCACACTGGCTGCCGGCCAATCACGCTGGCTGCTGGCCACTCACTGTAGCCTATGGCAGCCCACTGCAGCAGGGGCTGCAGCTATGCCCATGCCTGGGGACTCACAGCAGCCCAGCTCCAGGTGGAGCTGTTGTTTACCATCTTAGCTGTAGAGGGCAGTGTCACTGGCCCTCATATGTGGGATCCGAACTGGGGGCCGCTGGCATGCCAATCCAGCTCTTAACCAACGCACCACTCAGCTGGCCCTTCCCTTATTTCTTGATGAGTCTGGCTAGAAGTTTGTCAATTTTATTTATTCATTTAAAGAACCAGCTCTTAGTTTCATTGATCTTTTATATTGTATTTTTAGTCTCTTTCATTTATTTCTGTTCTGATCTTTATTATTTCCTTCCTTCTACATACTTTGGGTTTTGTATGTTCTTTCCTTGTTCCTTTATGTGTAAATTTACATTGTTCATTTGGAATTTTTCTTATTTCATAAGGTGGGCTTGTATTGCTATAAACTTCCCTCTTAAAACTCCTTTTATTGCATCCCATAAATTTTGAAGAGTTGTTTTCATTTTCATTTGCCTCACAGTAGTTTTTGGTTTCCTATTTGATTTTCTCTTTAATCTATTGGCTGTTTAATAGCATGTTCTTTAATCACCATGTATTTGTCCTTTTTCTAGTTTTCTTCCTGGGGTTGATTTTTAGAAATGGCTTAATGCCATTGTGGTAAAAAAATATGCTTGATATAGTTTTAATCTTCTTGAATGTATTAAGGATTGTCTTGTGGCATAATATGTGGTCTATCCAGGAAAATGTTTCATGTGCTTTTGAGAAAAATGTGTTGTCTGCAGTTTGGGGAAGAAATGTCCTATAAATGTCTATTAAGTTGACCTGCTCCACTGGGACATTTAAGGCCATTATTTCCTTATTATTTTTTTCTCTGGATGAAATATCCATTAAAGTTAGTGGGGCATTTAAAGTGCCATACTGTTAGTGTATTAGTGTAGATTTCTGCCTGCATATCCATGAATATTTCCTTTATATATATTAGGTGTTCCTATGGTGAGTACATAGATATTAACAATTACTGTATCCTCTTTTGAATTGAATGCTTTATCATTATGTAATGTCTTCTTTGTCCATTTTACATTCTTTGTCTTAAAGTCCATTGTCTTTCTTTTCATTTCTATTTGCATGGAATGTTTTATTCTATCCCTTCACTTTCAGTCTGAGTATGTCCTTTAACCTAAAGTCAGTTTCTTGTAGGCAGTACATAGGTGGTTCTTGTTTTCATATCCATTCAGCCACCCTATGTCTTTTCATTGGAACAATTAGTCCATTTACATTTAAAGTAATTATTGATAGGTATTTGCTTATTGCCATTTTGTTAACATTTTTGGATAACAGTTCTTCTCTGTTCCTTTCTACTCTTAGTCAATTTCCTTCTAGTTTGCAGGTTTTCCTTAGTGTTTGGTTTGAGTTCCTTTCTCTTAATGTTTTTTGTGTATTTTTATAGGTTTTTGGTTTGCAAAACCATGAGGTTCATATCTGTTCATCTATATCTATAACACTCTATTTTAAGCTGATAGGCATTTTATTTCAGACATATTCTTTTTTTGTTTGTTTGTTTAAGATTTTATTGGGGAATTGGGGGAGGGGAACAGCGTTGGGGAATCGGGGAAGGGGAACAGAGAAGTTGCTGTCCTTTTGTTCATCAGTCTAGTTGCAGAGGACGTTGCTTCACTGGCCCATGTTGGTATCATCATTGTGCTTTTCCTGGATGAGGCAGATCAGTCACCCACCTCTGGATGGTCTCTCACTGTGGCTATTGGCAGCTCACACCAGCTGCCAACCGCTCACGCTGGCTGTCGGCCACTCACTGTAGCCTATGGCAGCTCACTGCAGCAGGGGCTGCAGCCTACACCGTTGCTGGGGCTCACAGCAGCCCAGCTCCAGGTGGAGCTGTTGTTAGCTGTAGAGGGCAGTGTCACTGGCCCTCATATGTAGGATCCGAACCGGGGCCACTGGCATCCCAAAACCAGCTCTTAACCAATGCACCAGTCAGCCGGCCCCATATTCTTAAAGCACTACATTTTTACTCCCCCTCCATACTTTATGTGTTTGACGTCATATTTTGTATCTTTTTTTGTGTACTCATCGGCTATTTATTGTAATTATAGTTAAGTTTCCTATTTTTGTCTTTCAACCTTTATAATAGCTTTTTAAGTAGTCAGGTCACTTTGTTTAGCATATATTTGTCTTTATTAGTGAGATTTTTTTCTTTCCTGTATTTTCTTATTTTTGATTCTGTCCTTTTCTGTTATGCATAAAGAAGACCCTTTAACATTTCTTGTAAAGCCAGTTTACTGGTGGTTCAGTTTTTGCTTTCTGGGAAACTCTTTATTTCTTCTTTAATTCTGAATGATAGACTCTCTGGATATTGTATTCTAGATTGTGAGTTCTTTCTTTCAGCATTTAAATATTTTTTGCCAGTCCCTGATGGCCTGTAAAGTTGTTGCTGAGAAATCAGCTGACAGCATTAAGGGGTTTCCCTTGTATGCAACGTTTTTTTTCCTCTTGCTACCTTCCAGATTGTCTATTAACTTTTACCATTTTAATTATAATATGTCTTGGTGTGGGCCCCTTTGGGTTCAACTTGTTTGGAACTCTTTGTGCTTTATGGACCTGGATATCTGTTTTCTTGCCCAGAATAGGAAAGTTTTCAGTCATTATTTCTTCAAATATACTTTCTTCCCCTTTCTCTCTCCTTTCTCCTCCTAGAATCTCTATAATGCAAATGTTAGTAGGCTTGATGTTACCATGCTTAATGTTACCTCAGAGGTCCCTTATACTATCCTTATTTTTTTAAATTCCTTTTTCTTTTTTATTTTCTGGTAGGGTGATTTCCACTATTCTTTCTATCAGATCATTAATCTATTCTTCTGTGTTAATTAATATGCTATCAATTCCTTTTAATGTCTTTTCATTACATTTATTGTACTCTTTACTCTAATTGGTTCTTTATTATATTTTCTAATTCTTTGTTGAAGTTCTCTTTGAGTTCCTTTGTTCTACTCTTAAGTTTGATTAGCATCCTTATGACCATTTATTTGAAATCTGTATCAGGCAAATTGTTTTATTTTTAGATCTCTGTTTCCTTGGAGATTTTCTGCAGGGTTTTTTCTTGTTCTTTCATTTGCGGCATATTCTTCTGTGTCCCGGTTTTGTTTTCCTTTCTATGTTCGTTCCTATGAGTTACATGAAATAGCCCTCTCTCAGTCTTGAAAATGTGGGCTCTGTGTAGACTGTGTACCAGATGATTTTGCAGGCGAGTTGTATTTGGGAGGTGGGGTGCAGGCAGTTTCTGGGGTGCCGCCTGGCCAAAAGGAGCAGGTTCTGGGGGTGGGCAGCTTGATGTACACACGTGTGTGGCAGCTCCTTTTTGTTCTGGCTGTCCACAGCCAGAACAGATTGCTGCAGGGTAGCCTGATATGTGGATGCTTTTTCCCCCTGCTTATCTGCATGGGGTTGCCCAGTGTGTGCATGGCTCACCTTGCTGCTTTGTCTGTGCCTGAGCTGGATCTAGACAGTGCTGTCCAGTGTGTGCATGCCATTTTGCTCTACTAGTTACACACTTTCTCATGGCAGGGTAGTCCTATGTACACACCCAGCCCAGTGGGTATGAACAGTAGCACCCCATTGTACCTGCTGGGTCAGTTGGAAGCTTCTTGTACGCATGTGCTATGGCATTGTCCTATTCCTGCTAGAGCTACCTTCGGGAGGGGAGACTGGGGATGTTCTGCTACAACGGTTAGCAGGTCAGCCGGAGCACCTGGCTAGAGCTCCCGCATGCTGTCTAGGAGCAGGGGAAATGTAAACAACAGTCCCTGGTTTCCCTGGTCCTTGAGAGCTCCCTCAGCTCCTGGAGACCACTCATGGTTCCCCAATCTTCTCTATGTAGTCTCTTTCTTTTGTTTGTTCTGCAAAAGCTGTTCAGATGGCCCTCAGTTGCCTATATTGCTCTAAAGATAGGTGTACATTTGAGATGGTCTTGGGAGCAGGCAAGCTCTGTATCCTGCTACACACCATCTTGGACTTGCTGGCTCGTCAGCCTTCTGAGCATTGCTGGAGAGAGGCAGGAAGATTGTCCCATGAGCTTCTTTACAACTTATTAATTTGTAAACTCACCTGAGTCCTCATGGTTTTAATGTATTGTGATTATGCATTGTCTTGCTTACAGAGTCTATTCTCACAATTCTGCCTCTCTGATGGCCTCACCTCTTTCCATGGAACTCTCTCTACCATCTTTACTCCTTGTCTACTCTGCGTGACTCAGAGCCACACCTCTCATGATTTCAAAGCACATATCAAGCTTCCTGAATCTCTCATTCTTCCATCTTGTCTCAAAGAAGGAGCTTCAAGTCCTCTTTCATAATACTAATGCCCTTCCTGGTCATCTCAGTGCTATAAATCCCCATTTGCTCTTGAATTCTACACTTCCTAATATTCTAATACACACTATTTTTGTTGTATCTTTAATTTTCACTCTCTACTGGTTCTTTACCTTGCAGATCTGCTCAGATCTCCCATCTGTCTCTCTGTCTGTCTCTGTCTATCTCTCTCTCTCTCTCTTCCTTACCTTACTTTGATTATCTCTTTTTAGTTTGACTGAATAATTAACATGTTCTTCTTCTTCTTTTTTTTTTTTTGAGGGCAGTGTCACTGGCCCTCATATGTGGGACCCGAACCGGGGCCGCTGGGTTCCCAAGCCAGTGCTTAACCACTGTGCCACTCAGCTGGCCCAGATAATTAACATGTTAACATCAGTCTAATTTCATTTTCTATCTGTACACATTTTGCTTTACTTCTTCACAGTCTGATCTGACTTCTGTTGCTTCCTTAACTGGATCGTCCACCCCCACCCCTCTGCAGTGGTTACCAATGACTTCTTAAATACCAATCCAAAGGTCTTTCTTTCAGTCATTATTCTCCTAAGTATTCTGTATCTTCTAAAATCTCTTCCCTTTGTTAGTTTCTGTGATTCCACATGGATGTAGTTCTTGTTTTACCTTTAAGGTTGTTTTTTTTCAATGAAAGCCATTAGCTTCGCTTCTTTCCCTCATTCTTCTTTGAACAATAATTTTTTACAAAATTTTTACTTTTCTGTTGGGAATCTTATCCAATCTTATCATGGTTGAAAAGTACACCTTTCCCAAATTTTCAGTCCTGGACTCAATCTTTCATCTGTTAATTAGGTACCTCTCACTAAATGTCCTGTAATTACTTTAAATGCTCAATATCTTAATCTATATTCATATTTTTTTTTGCCAAAACCAGTTTATTTTTTATATATATGTTATTGGAAAAATTATTTTTCCATCAACCAAAGCCTACAGGTTTTGAATCTTGTACAAAAATAATACAATATAGACCAAAATATAAGAGCTTTAAGAGAACTACATGCAATGTTCTTAAAAACATAGATAAGAAGTTAAATCTGAGCAATTGTGGAAGATTTGGAAGTTTCAGAAGAAAATCTTAGCTATATTTTAGGATTGAGGGGCTGAAATCCTATTTCTGTGCCTTTCCCAGAAATATAAACACAAATACATATATAGTCTCTTTCCTTAAAGTACAAAGTTTATTGCTAAATAAATCCTTTTGAGCCTTTCTTTATAATGATTTAACATTCTTACCTTCCTTTCTCTTTCTTCTGTCAGATAACTTTTATTATTCTCTCATCCATTTACTCGTTTATTCAATAACTGATCAATCAGCATTTACTATGCTGGTGTCTGACTTCTTGGTCTTTTTTTTATATATGTTAAGTAGACAACTATAATCTTTTCCCAAAGATCTTTCTGTTCCCAGAATTTTCCTTTAAGTACCATATTAATCCTCCTAAAACACCCTTCATGAATATCACTGCTCTGTTCCAAAAAGCTTTTCATTTATCAAGATCAAATCCAAATTCCTTTGTTTGGCATTTGAGGTTCTTAAAAGGCTGAATGCCCCACTTCAGCTCCTACCCTCTCCTCACATGTATCTTTCTAAACTCCTTTCACTCTTTTCCATCAAAATAATCTTCTCATCTACTCCCTGTTTTGTAACCAAGCTATGTGTATCCGAACCTCCATACCATTCCTATACACTCGTTGCCAAGAAGACCTTTCATCATAGTCTCCCTTCAAATCCCTCTCTTCCTTTTAAGACCAGGCCAATTTCCATATCTCTCATTAGGCAGTCTACAAGATACTCAACCTTCAGTGTATTCTCTCTTGTCTGAATGTATGTGGCATTAATCATCTATTTCATTCCTTCCATCAGCAATTTCCTTATGATATCATATATGTATTTTTACACATGTATGTGTGCACTGTCTCTCCCTAACTATTGGTTGTCGGAAAAGTCATGATGCATTTTTTCTGTTTTTTATTGCAAAAATGTGTCATGACTTTTCCAACAACCCAATATATTATAAGCCCATGAAAGACAAGTTACTTCTTTGTGGTACCAACATTTAAAAGAGTCCTTGAAGACAAGGCAGGTATTTAATACTTATGTCTTAACAACTACTTATTTCAATCAAATCAAAATTTTATTTACCTTCTCATTCCCCAAAATACCATGGACAGTGCCAACGTATTATAGTACGTTTTAAAAATCTATGAAAAGAATGGATACCGTTAAAACACAGATACAGATAGTATCATTCACAAGTTTCCCTGTCGTCCATACCTCTGCTGAATTTAGTGACTTATGTGCAAAATTCTGTGGTCAGTACTATGGGAGAGATGAGATAAATATGATAGTCTTCCCATCGAGGAGCTACAGTCTTATAAAGATGTGTATGCATGTTCTTACCCTCTATAGCTGGCAGCGAGTGGTCTTGTGAGATGCATATAGTGGGCAGTGTAAAATGATTAAGTGACAGAGTCTGCTTAGAGAAATTGAAGGCCTCTGCAAAGGGATCGAGGAGAAATGAACTGTTTCTAATGAATTAGCTTTGTTCGAAACAATATGTATTGAGGCTTAAAATAATAACTAGTTAATAAGTATTACTTGGTTAATTAAACAACTTCGCCAGTGTTTTTTGTTTGTTTAGCTTTATGCAAAATAGTCATGTTCTGAATGCAGGATATTTTAGGAATTATAATATTCATATTATTTTCTCTTTAAGAAACGAGTTGATATAGGTGATGTTAGTTTTGAACTTTGAGAATTGTATAACATTTTATGGGCTGAAAGGATAGATTTCTGTTAGTTCTTTACAACATGCACATGAATCATACATAAAATAACACTGGTGATATAGATAGGAAAACGGAACAGAATGCTAGCATTCAGGGTGCTAAAAACACTTATTTTTAAACTCCAAAGATCACAAAAGAAAGTGAGAGATGTGTGAAGGAGTTTAGACAAAGTTGGAAATGGTTAAAAATATAGCAATGAAATAATTTTCCTTATAATAATAGAAACCACAGAGTACTGATTCATTTAAATAGGTTTTCAAGTTATAGTTGGATCATTTTGAATATATGAACCACTTTTAGTTCTGTTTGTGTTTTAATAGAAAAACATAATATTATTTTAAAATTATAATAATCTTAATTATATATGGTATTTCTCTTACAATATCAAGTTTCAGAAAAAGTGCTAGGCTTATATGTATCAATCCCTTTTGAAATGTAATTACTTAGTTATTCCTATGAAAGATCAATGTCAAGGTAGTTTTAATATTATAGCAAGCTGCCCTTGATGACATATTTTGTGTTTATATCAAACATTTTTTTCTAAAAGGTACACTTTGTCCCTAATTCTGACATGAATTATTTGTAATAATTGCTGGACATGTTATCCAACACATTTCACATTGTGCTTTCTCTGCTTACCCTCCTGAGCTATAGAGCTATGTTAAGGTAAAGAAAGCCTTGTCCATCCCTAGGTAATTCATATTGTGATGAGAGAGGTAAAATTACAGACAAATAATTATGATATAGTCATCCAGAAAATGTTTTTGAACCCCAAGAAGGAAAGCAGTCTAGGATATTTTGGGAGACTTCACAGAGAAATTGATAGTTTAGTGGGACCTTGAGAATCTATAGGAAGGAAAAGAAGAAGCTTCACAGAAAAGGTAAATTTTGGGTGGGATATTATAGAATTTGCAAGAGTGGAAGGAGCTCTTTCTTTCTTAAAGATGATGGCTAATTTAACACAACCACCTTCAATTTATTAAGATGCTTAAATAGATAGATGATAGGTATATTAAAAACTTACAAAGCATAAAAAATTATGATGTCCAACATCAGGGCAGAAGCAAAGTTTTATGGTAGATTAGCTAGTTCAGAATATTCTTATTCCAAAGTATCAGATGATTCTAATTTTGACAAACTTGAGTGAAAAAAACTCCAGAGTTGTATTCATCATTATAAGAAAACACACATAACTTCCTGAGACATTAAAATGCCAACTCAATTGTTATAGAGTGGAAAGAAATAGCTCTGAATTCACACATTTGGAGAGATATGATTGAGTGGCAAATCAATCATTTTAACTTACGGTTTCTCAATCCTGATGCTATTGATGTCAGGGACAAGATAATTCTTTGTCAAGGAGGGCTGTTTTGTGCATTAAATGATATTTAGCATCATCTCTGGCCTCCACCCTCTAGATTCCAGTTGCAATCCACCCTCCAATAGTGGCAACCAAAAATGACTCCAAATACTGAAAAATGTTCCTGGATGTGGGAAGGGATTATGCCCTAGCTAAAAACCACTGGTTTAATCAACGTATAATTTCCCCTCCCAGAAGTAGGGCTCCAAGTAGCAACATGGAGGAATGAGTGATAAAAAACAGCAGCAACACTGCTTGCTTCTAAGCATGCATTTTCCCAACCCAGGTTATCTGCACCCAGCCTGGGACCTGGGGAACTAAACACACTCTGGGCCCTTCACAACCTTTGTCTCAATGATTCCCTCAGATTTAGAAACAGAAACTCAAGTCATGTTCTTGTCCTGCTGGAAAGAATACAGCATCAGTTCTTCAATTCACACCCAGCTTGAGGATTTATCATTATATTTATTCCAGAAAAAAATATCCTACCATGAATAATTTATAAAGAGGCAGTGGTGGGAGGGAACCTTCAAAGTTTTGGCCCATTGAGAGTTAGTTTGACCAAATTCAAAAGTAGATCCATCAAGGGAAACATAATTGAGACAAAAGCTAGCAGTAAAGTGAAACCCACCATCATGTCCGAGAAAATTAGTAAGTCTTTAAACGTGGCAAGTGGGAGAGAAAATGGAATGAGGCTGAAGAGAGAAGAGAGAAGTGAGTTAACCAACAGGGACTTGAGAATTTGCCTGAAGAGAATGTCCCACAGGAGAAGAGCTTCCAGGGCTTCTGGCCAGGACTGATGTTCTGGAGGGCTTGGCTTATTTGCAACCAAGCGAGCAGTTCCAGCCCACGACGTGCCAGTCTAGCCCTGTGGTCTTTCCATGAACTGCAACAATCGCTGGGCCCCATAGAGGTTCCTCTCCCTAGCCTTAAGGCCACACTATCCAGAAATATCAACACTCATTTTCATCTCAGGTTTTTAAGAATGGTGAAAACACAACCTGTTGTTATTCGAGCTTGTCCCACCGTTTTATCTAAGGAAAGTGTTCAAAACAGCTTATGGCTGAGATACTCACTTTCTCTTAGTGTTCCCTACAGGGATGAGCCAAAGAAAGGCCAGGATATTCCACACAAGCCTCTTTTATTTCAACCTGTAAAGACAAAGTGGGAAGGTGCCGTGACAGCAGAAGAACAAAACAGAACTCTCATTCTTGCTGGTAGTGTAGGAAATACATTGACTTGTGCTATTTCCCCCCTTCGTAACTGTCTTCTCTTAAGATGTTGTTTAATGTGTTTCTTTCCTTTGGGTTTAGATGTTGTTTAAAGTTTTGTCTGTTATTAACAATAGTGACCCCAGTCCTACTGAAACAGACTCTGGGATCAATTTTCCACCAGCATGTGCTCTAGGAAACAGCCCATTCAAGGGCAAATCTTCTGGTTCTGTTTTGTTTGTTTTTTTTGGTTCTCTTCATGTTTTTCTCTCCTCTTCACTTGGCAGGAATCCAAATACTAACAATGCCCTACTATCCACCCCCTCTTTCGAAAAGGAGCTCTTCAATGCAATAAGTTAGTCTAGACAAAGAAAATTAATGTAATTAGCAGAAAGCTTGCAAATGTACTGTGTAGGAGGCCCTGTCATTACAGACCCTCACCCAGACTCCTGTGGTTTGTTGTGTGTACAGAATGATAGTTCTGGGTTTCCTCTCTGTAGAGAGGAATAAAATAATCCTGGGTTTCAATTAGAGACATAACTGCGATTTAGTCAGGGGCATAGAACAGGGTGGCTGCCAGCTATGCCAAGCTAGTGTCACAAGACATGGGATGCCGAGGCATCTGAGTTACCACAGCCCTCACACTCAACAAGACACCCAAGACTAGCAATTAGAATGCAGACAGAGCAAATATTTACATTTGGAGAAAACAAAAGAGGAGGAATCAACAAGAGAATGAATCAAAAGCCACAAGGTCTCAGATGTGGGTGAGCAAAGTGTCCCTGTCAGTGTGAAGCAGGAAGTCAGAGTCCGTTTCCAGTATTTGCAATTCAGAGATCTAGATTACTGGAAAATTTACAATAACACTGCAGTTGAAAATCTCTACTTCATTCATGTTACACGGGGTTTAACATGACAAGTCAATTGCCCTTTTCCTCCTTCCACCCTCCAAAGCCTACGATTAGCTCCAAGTCATTTCTTTGCCATGTGGATATCAATTATGCGTTCCAGAGAGTCAGAATACATTCTTTCAAGAGGGTCTTCCAAAGTCCTGGACGTGCTCGCGCATATTTTAAAACCCTGTATTGGTTCATAAATTCATTGTGCTCAAGAGCCTGTGTTCTGAACGATCAGAGAATGTGGTAAGATCTAAAAATAGAGGAAAGTTAGGGCCTTGGGTGGGGGTCCAGGAAAAGACAGAGATGTTTGGCTCTTCTCTCCTCTAGAAAAGTAAGGAGATATGTTTCTTTTTTTTTCTGAGTAATTTTAGGTGGTTCACTCAGGCACACTGACAGAATGGATCTGGAGAAGGGGAGAAAATCTTGGCTAGTTAGGCACATACAAAGGAGACTTGTGAACCAACAGGAAGAGCCTAAGTCAGTGTTTGTAACTGGGACGAGGATTAAGTTTTGACCAATTTGGCATGAACCAGGCTATTATAAGAAATCCAGAGGGGGTAATAAATAAGGATGGAATGATTGGGGCCTGGCTAGTGAGGAAAGCAACTCTGTGCACATGGCTTGACTTTAACATGGCAAATGATGCTAACTTTCCCCGTCCAAATGTCTCTAATTCTGAAATTCTATAAGCATGAGATGGTGTCTCAGCCCCTTTTGATCTACATCAGCTCCTAATGGATGTCTGCCATGCGCTTGGCATCGGTACTTGGGAAAATGACTTTGCTGCCAATTATCTGATGCTGTTATTTCATTTCGAAAATGCAATATCTAAAAATTGTTCATTTGAGAGATGTTTCAAAGCATTTTTAGTCAGTGTGCCAAGTTTCAGATTCATTTTGGGAGAGCCACATACACATCGTATTTCACTCAATTTAATATGTTTTAAATAGGTAACATTGAGTACATGCTGTCTGTCAAACTCCATTCTGAAAAGTCTTTCCATGTCCTTAATACAAAGGCAGGCAGATGGAGAATTCGGTGATTCCATGCTCTTGTCAACCTTTTCCAGGTTACTGAAGCTAAGGAAGGTACCTATTCTTACTTCTACTTAAATGGGTTGGCATTGGTTGGGGAATAATCAATCAAAAAAGAGCTAAGAAGCAGGATTCTCAAGAGGATAAAAAAGGCTGAGAGTCAAAGCAGAGCCACAGCTCTTAGCAACTGGGGGTGCACACTCAACCTGAACTCCTGAACTTTTTAGGTTAGTTTGTATGTTACAAGAGTAACTAAATTTAAGGTCCATGGGGCTGAGAAATTTTACTTGCTAGATAATCCTACTTCAACTTGTTCCTCTCTCTACTTATTGAATTTGAATTCTATTGGTTCAAACATATGCAATCTATTGATGTTTAATGTTTCTTTAGTTTAAGAAACATAACGCACTCTTTTTATTGGGGTGATGGAGTCTGTCATTTTAGGATTCAATGTCTGAAGCAAAGTTATATAGAGAACATTATGGAAGTTAGTGCATAAGTCATGGTTAGTCTACAGGATTCATATTATTGATGTTTTCCCATTTTTATAATAGAGTAATACACCCTTGCTCTTTGTAGTGGCTACTGAACTCTTTTTGTTGTTTTCTTGGCCATTAGCTCTGTTTTTCCTTTCTTACAGCGATGTTCCCTGCATTTACCATGCTTTTTAAGCTCTCATCCTATTTCCATATCTGTGTTCTCTCAGTAGACAGCTTCAGAGAACAGAGAAGCGACCAGGCGTGAGGTCCCGCCTCCTTAAAATTTATGTTCCTTCATAGCTAACAATTCTTTTCTCCTTACTTCCCATCTCAGAGAATGAGGTTATCTCATGTTGTCTAGCTTCTGGGGGGAAATAAATCTGCATTTGTTTTTTCTCCTACAGCATAACCAAAACTACCTTTAACTGAGGTATCTAATTTGTTAGGAACTGATTGGTCATTTTAATCTGACCTTCTCTAACATGTGGCATTATGCTTTGTTCAGGACTCAGGTCCTTTTGACTTTCTTGGGTTTTGGGTGCGCCTCTTTCTAAACTTCTCTGTCCCCTTTGAAGGAATTTTATCCTCTGCTCATCCTAAATATCAGTTTTGTCCAAGGTCCAGTGTTTGCCCCTTTTAAACCTTACATTACTCTTGGGAGATCTTATCCTTATGCACACAACCACAGATGGCTTCCAGATCTAGCCTCAGCCAGAACTTTCTCTTAAACTCCAAACCCATATTTTCAACATACAATACTAACTATCCTCGGAAAAATGACCACACCCCCTACTGTATTGAAAATATTGAATTGCTCAGACATGAGCATCAATTGCTCACCCTTCTTCATACCAGTGTACATCCTTACACATTTTCTCTAGGGTCAAAGGCAAATTAACCATTGGCTAATTCAAGGTCAACACATCCACCCGTGTACTTGGCTTCATGCCCCTTCCTTCCCATTTCATTATGAACCTTGCTCCAGGATTCATTATATTTTCTTATTCATATGATTTAAACCTCATATTTCTGTTATTTTCCCCCTCAGCTTAAACAAAAATGTAAGCACATATATCCCATTCAAATAAATAAATGGACAAGTAATAATTGTCTCCATTGAGGTTGCTTTCCTTTTAACCACCTTAACTGAGGTCTGATTTTTTGTTTTCCTTGTCTTAATCAATTTTCCTGAAAGAATAGCCAGTAGCATGTTGCCAGTTTCTCACATCCTTTTCAATCTTCAGCCTCTTGCTATTTGGCCTCTGTGACACCTGCCACAGTGGAACTGTTCTGACAAAGATCACTCATATCCAAACTCAAAGGACTCACTTGAGACCTTATCTTACTCCTCTGGCCACACCTGACACTGTATATCATTCCCTACTTCTTTTTTTTTTTTTTTTTTTTTTTTTTTTTAAATTTTTTATTGGGGAATTGGTGGAGGGGAACAGCGTTGGGGAATCGGGGAAGGGGAACAGACAAGTTGCCGTCTTCTTGTTCTTCAGTTTAGTTGCGGAGGATGTTGCTTCACTGTTGGTATCGTCATTGCGCTCTACCCGGATGAGGCAGATCGGTCGCTGGCCTCTGGATGTCGCTCACTGCGGCTATTGGCAGCTCACGCTTGGCTGCCAGCCGCTCACGCTGGCTGCGGGCCACTCACTGTAGCCTATGGCAGCCCACTGCAGCAGAGGCTGCAGCCCACACCATCACCGGGGCTCGCACAGCCCAGCTCCAGGTGGAGCTGTTGTTAGCTGTAGAGGGCAGTGTCACTGGCCCTCATGTGGGATCCGAACCGGGGCCGCTGGCATCCCAAAACCAGCGCTTAACCAATGCGCCACTCGGCCGGCCCTCATTCCCTACTTCTTGATATTGTCTTTCTCTAAGTTTCCATGAAAGCCTTGGCTGAGCTTGGCTTTATTTTTATCCAAAGTCCCCTGTACAAATGCTTTTTTTTTTACATTGTCCTTTAAACGTTGATTTGCCAAGGGTGTTATTCTTGGCCCCTTGTTCATTTTTTTATGATCTTTCCTTTTATAAGCTTTCTTCTTTACAAACTCAGAGAAGTGTTGTCTTTAAAAATAAAAAAACAAACAGAAAACTGGTTTTGAAGACTTAGACAAACCTGAGTTGGAATCTCAGCTCTTACTTATACTTACTTTTACTAACAACATAACCCAGGATAAATCACATAATCTCTCTATTAGCTATCATCTCTGTAAAAGGGCTATGTTCACATCCAGATTGATATCAGGGTATTAATGGAGATAATGTTTGCATTAATATAAAGTATACATTACTTAACGCCTGCACATAGTAAGCACTTAAAATGATAATATTATCGCTGTGGTAATTGTTTTTATCTAATGTCTGTAGTTATGGACTCCAAAATCTATCGTTGTCAGCCTGGCCCTCTCCCTTGGGGTTCAGATTCATATCATAGCTACTGGATGTCTCTTCTCAGATACACCTCAAAGACTCGATGTACTGAAGCAGATACCTCATTTTCTCTTCATCTCAAGACCTACGTGTCCCACTGTATTCCCTTTCTCCATCGACAGCTGCATACCTGGCATCACCCAGTTTCCCACACCCAAAGGTCCCGCCTGTCTATACACACTGTCTACCCACCCGTATGCCAATGCCCTGCTCAGGCCTTCATTTTCTCTCCCCTGGGTGATTGCACTGGATTCCTAACTGTGCTCCTTTATTTTAGTTTTTCCCATTCCAGTGCATCTTTCAAACTGATGCTGTTCTCTTAACTGCACGTGTGCTGTTCTCACTTCTCAGACCAAAATTTATCCAGGCCTGCTCATAATTTGCATATAATCCAATCTCTCAAGAGAGGCGGGTGTGGCTTCCTCCATGACCTGGTCCCTACCTGCCCTTTTGATTTCAGGAAGCCTGGTTGTCACAGTCTCCTCATGGCCCATCTGTTTGCTGACACTGTTCCCTCGGCCTGAGATGCCTCACTCCTCCCTTTCTCACTTTCCCTCCATCTGTACATCCTGCGGTTTGGGCCTGCCCCTGCTTCCCCCACTCAAGACCTTGGGCTTGAGCTCATTGCAGCTTCTCGAAGGTTTTGGACTAACCCATGCCTAGCTATTTTGGTGCATTTTGCACCTAATTCTAATTATCTGTTTACAAACCTGTCTTCCCACAAATATATATCACCCAAGAGTAGCTCCATGTCTCATTTGGCCTAATGTAAGAACATGTATCTACCTGAGTGAAACTTGACAGGCAACTCAAGAATGAAATGCTCTTGTTTGAACTGAGCATCTCTTCAAAAGTCTTCCCTGCCTCTGTAGGGATTCCCAAGAATAGAGCCAGTTACCATCCACCTTGTCATCCAAGTTAGAAACAGAGGGCACCACTAATACTATCTCCTTCTCTTATCTCCAATATCTGTTTAACCACCAAAATTCTGTCTGCCCACCTACCTCAAAACATTTCTCAAACCCATTTGCTTCTTTATATCCCAATAATTGATTCTTTCTTTAACTCTGGGGCGTCAAATATGGGGCCGCATATATTGCAATAGATCCCATTCTCTTCTTACCTCTAGACAGGGCCACCTACACTTCGTCTCAGCTGTGACCCCCCACTGTTTCCAAAGGGACTTCCCTATTACATGAATATATTATGTTTAAAATTCTAAAGGGACTCCCTCATATGTGCAGGTGAGAGTTCTACGCCTTTATCATGAGATGCCAAGGTCTTCCCAATTGTAGCATTTTCCAGATTCATCTCCCAGTACTTATCATGTACTTTGTATTTCAGTTATGGAGAAAAACTCTGTTCTTATTGTTCTTTGAGGAACTGATTTTGATTTCCCTAATCTATATTCCCCGGTCCCCTTTCTCCATGCACCGTGCAGACCTGTCTCACATAACTTATAACACTTACTATATTGTATTGTGAGTGCCACCTTTCTTGCCCAACTCCTTAACAAAACTGTGAGTTCTTTCTGCTATGTTCTGTTTCATAATCACCTCTGTATTACAATATCAATCATATACCTACTGTACATAAGCACTTGATTGCTGCTGATTGAATGAGGGAATAAATCAATGAATGCAAATAAAGTTCAGAAAAGTTAAACAATTTGAAAAATATGAGGGAACCAGTGTATACTTCAAAGAGGAATGCTAAAGGCAGTAAACTGCATTGGTTCTGAGCATGACTCTGGAGGGTAAACAACTTGGGTTGAATTCTATCTTGGCTGTTCACTAGTTGTCTATATCTAGATAGGTACTTAACTTCTCTAAGTAGCTCTTCCTTATCTGTAAAATGATAAGGATGATAATGATGATGATAATGGTGATGATTACCTGAGATGGTTCCTGCAAAGATCAAGTAGCATAGCTTATATAAGAGGGATATTACAATACTTAACATAAGATTGCCCCTTAGTAAATGTCACTTATTATTTTTTGCTACCTTGTGTCTGCCGGATTTCTTTCAGTTGTACTTTTTAATTGATTATCATTTTAATTAAAAAATATTTTAAGGGCCGGCTGAGTGGCGCGGTGGTTAAGTGCTGGCTTCGGAAGCCAGCGGCCCCGGTTCGGGTCCCACATATGAGAGCCAGTGACACTGCCCTCAAAAAAATAAATAAAATAAAAAATATTTTAAGAACATCAACTGTACAACTTTGGTTAATTTGGGGAAATTACTATTAAGTTCAAGCCTTATAATTGTATAGAGATGGTAAAGATGATAAAGAAATAGTGGTCTAAAAAGATTAAGATTTAGGTCATATAGTTTGTTAGAGGTTAGTTAGTGAAGATCCAGGACTAGAACCAAAGTATCTATCAATGCCCATTATTTCCAGTTGCTTAGATTGATGAAATCCACATGATTATTCGATTTTAAGAAAGCTGAGAGCACCTAGAGACTCTTGAGTCCATGTCAGGGAGAAAGAAAATGCCAAATGGGTGGAGAACTGGCCTTGTCACATCACCAGACACCAACTATACTAGTCTGTGCCTTTATTTCCTTTGTTTGGGAGGTTTTTCTTTTCCAAAGAAAGGAAAAAGAATGCTGCGGTAAATTATCAAATACTATTACATATAAATCTGATTAAAATGCTAGCAACTATAAACCCTGATTTGAGATGAACACTTTTCCCAGGGCTGGCATACAGCTCTGATCATGTTTAATTTCACCATTTCAGTCTAGCATTAACTATATTGCCTTTTCCCTATTAAGTTATCTTCCAGAAAAATCAAAATTTTAATTATATTACCAATTTGTTTGAGGTTCTCCAGCAGGGTAAGGTAAAGAAAGAAGCTCTGTAAATGGAGATGGAGACAGCTGGGAGAACATGAAAAACAAATATCAGTTTGTGCCAGAAGGGGGGAAAATATCGCTATATGGCTGAGAATATTTCTTCTTCTTATGGGAATCCAAAAGGGAGCTTCTAAATGGGTCTTTCTTGGTCATAGGAGTTTCCTAATTGCATGAATTTCTTGGTAGTAAGTTCAATCGTCCCAATTATTTGTCACCAAATCTGATTGAAGACTTAATGGAATAAAATAAAGCCCTTAATAACACAGGCTCCTAGATGTCTGTCATCATTTCAAAGTTTATAGGACTGTTTGCTTTTGCTCTGAAATTTCTTTATTACAGTAAAAGTTACCTCTAGAAAGCATCGTGTTTTTCCATTCAGTTTATTTGTTCACTTTGTACTATTGTTCACAAGCACTTGATGGCAAGACAAAATCAATGATTCTCTCAAACTGTGAGGCCCATTTTTTGTCGTTTATATTCAAGGAAAAATACGACAGGAAAAACGGCATTCAACTTGGAGTCTTCTATACATTCGACAATAGTCATTGTCGAAAGAATCTCTGAGCTTTTTGGTGGTAGCTGCCCTCCATAGAGCTTATCATTGCATGCCTTATGTACCATTAATAATGATGTTTTTTAAAAGAGTGATTTCACTTGGTGTTATTCCACCTCAGAGTCATTAGTGATGATAACCATCATTTAAAACTGTGTGCAATGTTCGCCTTGAATTTTATGTTTTTTTATGCACTACAATGTCAAGGTATCTTTTGTCCCCCAGGGAAGCCACATGCACTCTTTTTGATCCTTATACTCATAAAGGAGTCATATATTTTAGAAAGGAATGTTGAGAGCTAGGTGTATAGAAATTATCTGAAGGATAGCTTGGTTTTTCATGTGAACCAAAGGTTATCAGAGAATTTAAAGCAAGAAAGAGTCTTAGAAATCATCTTGACTGGAAGGTCCCAAAGTATGTCCCTTGCTTGTAACACCAGTCCAGTGAGCTACTTGTCTAAAGTTTCCATTATCCAAGAAGTCAGGAAATCCCACACACGATAACTGTCTTTTAGAGGCTCACATATCACATTAGTCCCATTTAAGTCTTCCAGAAAAGGAGGCTCTATAGCTGTTAACCCTGCTTATTGTCATTTATTTGGTCACAGAACTCTGTTATTCCATGGAACTAGCATTCAGAAATTCATATTTTAGGAAACAAGTTTCTCCTTTTTTTTGAGAAACCTGAGGCTAACAAAGTTATCAAATAGTCAATTAGTATCTACAACTAGAGCCTTGGCACTGAAACATGAACTAGCATCCTTGGCACTGAAACATGAACTAGCATTTAGGGACAACCTGTTCCCTAAGAATAGCTTGTCAAAGTCCTTGGGTAGTGAATGTAAGGGCTGCCTCCATGTTTGCTTTTAAATTGCTTTTATCATCCCAGTAGCATCAGTGTCTTAGAATGTGTGCAAATGAATCTGGAAAAGATAAGCCTAAGAGGGGTTAATACTACACTGACATCACTTAGAAATTGCATGACCAAAGCGCCTAATCTGAGAGCTTAGAAAAATTTATAGAACTAATATAGAACTCATTCCATTACCCTTTTTCTAAATTATTAAACTTATTTATAGGTATTTCTGAGAATCCTGGAATTTAGTGATTAGCAGAGGTTTGTGCAGATTTACATTGTTTCTGTTTTATTTTCTATTCATCTGATGTATTCATTTACCAGCCATTTTGTACAAGAGGTATGTCAGGTAGATTTATATTAGCTTGCTGTAGAGCAGTAGCCCGCATAGGTTAGTCTGCTGGAAAGTCATTTCATGATGAGATGGTTCTTTAGCCAGGGCCATGAGAACATCCTTATGGGAGGGATCTGCTATTCTGCTAACTGAATTGTTACTTTTCTATGTTCCTCTGGTTCTGACGTTAAATGCCTTGTCATTTCCTAAATTCTTTAATATATGTAATTATCAGCTTCACAAGCTTTGTAAGGAAAAACATAGTCATAGGAAATTTTTTAAAAGAGGAGTCTAATGAGTCAATCCAGAAAGCACAAGAGAGATTACTACTGGGACATCACTGAGACACAACATTGTTAGAACCCATCCATTTGACTTCTCTCACCTCACGAGAAAGTCTGACAGAAAAAGTTTCTCCAACACCCTCATACACCTACTAGACTAAGGCTAGAAGTTTCATGTCCTCATCAGAAGTGGCCAGGTAATCACAGAAACCAAATCCAAACAGTTCTGATTCTGTTTCACCTTAGGGCAACTTTGGCTGCTAAACATAGATTCATTAAGTGCTCTCTTCAAGAAAGCCCCACGATCCTTTTCACTGGAGTGTAGCAGGCAGAGATGGGAAGCAATTCAGGTTACATGGCTCTCCCTGATGCAGCTTTGGCAAAGCTTGATGCTAAATCCCAAGTTCTACTTGGATAGAAAGGGTTGTTGTAAGGCTAGAAAGTCATAAAATCCAAGTCACTTTCTTGCCAAGGCCCTGGGTAATGCTGGAACTGAGGATAAACGTGGAAGGGGCCAGTGAGACGTTTTTTCAACTCACACTTGGCTCAGCAACTCACTGAACGAACCGAGAACAAGTTTGGCACTAATTGCTTAATTAATTCATTTAATTAATTTGATGTCGTTTTGCAGCTCTTAAATTTACCCCAAAAAAACAGTGCCTACCATTCCTAAAATACTTCCTTTTCAATTCAGATGCAGCTTCCTTCTTGTGGACAACAATGTTTGTTAAGGATTTCAGACAGACAAATAAAGAAAAAGAGTGAACGGCTAGTGAGAATCGTGGTCATTTAGGGTTTAGAGTGTACTCATTTAACAAACATTATTGAGGGCCTACTCCACTAAATTCACCCAATACAATTCAATCCCAGAAACTTCAAAATTCCATAAGAAATCTCAATTGTATCCCCTTGAGTAAAATTTGATATTCAGATATTTAAATGGAGTTCAAACTTCTGTGAGTCTCAATTTCCTCAAATATAACCAAGGAATAAGAAGTTTGCGGTACCTCGGAAGGTCCCTGTAGGGACAAAATGAGAAGATCTTGTGTAAGGATGTTGGCACCATACCAGGCACCATACCATTGCTTATCATAGATTAGCAATAATGTTAAGTGCTATATTAGCTAGTAACTAAATTTTCTGTATCTCTCTGAAAACTATTATTTGGCTTTTCTACATTAACTTTTTTTTCATTCTTTAATTTTATATTCCTCTGGAGTTGAGAAAAAAAATCCAAGGGTGATTTTGGTAATTTTCTGTATTGCATGGTGGAATATGCGAAGGCTTTGAATTCAGACACTTTTGGATTTGACTTTTGTCTCCTTATCTTAGTGGCTTATGGGACAAGTCGCTGAAGCCTGAATTTGCTTATCTATGAGGGAGGGATAATAGTATCACGTTGGCATGACCGTGGTTAGGATGAGAGATTATGAACATTTTATACCAGCTGTACAATAGGCATTCAATAAATGACACTTGGGTTATCTGTATTCTTTCACCTCTTCTTCCTCTGTTATACCTTCCTCCCTTTTCTATGTCCTTCAAACAGCCCTTATAAACCCACCAACATACACCTTCAAAACACTTTGAACTGTCAACAGGAGAAATGGCATTATGAAATATTTTGACTTTTCTACCTTGTTCTCTTTGGCTACACAAGGCATTTTTTTGTGAAATCTCACTATACCCTAAGAATCTGGTCCAAAAGCAAAGACACTAAATTAATACTAATCTTTAATGACATAAAATTGCCCTAATTAGGGCTGGTCGAATGGCGCAGTGGTTAAGCCCTGACTTCCAAAGCCAGCGGCCCCAGTTCGGGTCCCACATATGAGGGCTAGTGACACTGCTCTCAAAAAAAAAAAAAAAAAAGAAAAGAAAAAAAATGCCCTAATTACCTTCATGTAGTATTATTTTAAAGATTCTCTGTGAGACCTATAAATGGTTTCAAGTTACAAATAGAGAGTGATATATGAAGATAAACAACTGTGCATCTTGTTAAACCTATCAGGACTAAATGTCCCTTTCTTTAATAAAAATTAATGGCATTTCATATCTAGGCTACTGAGACAAGCAGAAGAAAATGTCAACAGACATAGAATGAGATTAATCAATATGACATGGATACAAATGAGTCACATTAAGATGCACCCTATCCCCAAAGTAGGCTTAATTTCTGTTTCCTGTTCACCGGCTTCCCTTTCTGCTTCCCTTCCTTGACTTCTCAACTGTCTCTCCATCTCACTAGTCTGACTTTGAGGATTGCTATTAGTAAGTATTGCTTAGCTAGTGGAACATCAGCTAACAGGGTTAAAAGGTAACAAGATAACTGACCCCATCCCAGAGGCTCAAGTTTCTCTCCAGCCAGTGCACTTAGGCATCTCTTCATATGCCCAGGAAAGCAGCTTGGAAATGCAATTTTTAACCTGGCAACATCGCATCTTTATTTTTATTTTTTTATTTTTTTGCTGCGTGTCAATATTGAGAAACTTTTACTGGAGCTCAGAATTTTTTTTTTTCTTTTTTGAAGCAGTGAAAGAACAATGTGCATCTGTCCGTTAGATGCTCTTAAAGGCACTTGCATGTAAGCACAGAGATTTGGAATTGCCTCAAAGACAGATAGGGGTCAGAGAGTGCCTGGTAGATCAGTAATAGAATATTTAAATCAAAGTATGCCTTGGGAGAGAGCCAAGTTAGAGAAGAAGGCCTGGGTAACTTGATCCAGGCCTCGGCATTGATGATCGCGCGAGCAGCTGCAGCCAGGGCCCTCTGGACGGCTTGCCTGGACGGCTGAGCAAGCCGGGGAGGACATGGATTTAGATGCTTGCTGGATTAGTGATAAAGGCAGAGAGAAGACTGATTTGCTTTGATTCTTGCAGAAACCAGCACATTAAACTCATGCTAGTTATAAGAAGCACCTTAATTTTGACAAAATAATCACCCCCAACCACCCATCCACTGTATTTATTGTGATGACACCATTATAAAATATGGCTTCCAACATCTCTAAGCTGATTTGCCCACTATCCGGATCCTGGAATCAATGTTAGAGAGGCCTGGTAGCAAAATAATGTCCTCCCAAGGCTTTCTACACTGTAATCCCCGAACTTGTGAATATGTTCACCTGCTGGCAAAGGGGTTTTGCAGTGGTGATTAAATTAAGGATCTTGAGATGGGGAGAGTATGCTGGATAATTCATTTGGACCCAATATAAACGTGAGTTTTTAATGGAAAACCTTTCTTGGCTGTGGTTTGAGGGAGATGTGAGTATGAAACAACCGTCAGAGAGAGGAGACACTGCTGGCTTTCAGGATGGAGAAGGGGAGTCCTGAGCTAACGAATGTGAATAACCTTTAGAAGCCAAGGGCAAGGAAACGGACCCCTCCTAGAGCCTCCAGAAAGGAGCACAGCCCTGAGGACACCTTGATTTCACCCCACTGAGGCCAGCTCAGACTTGCATAGATCTGTGAGATACTAAATTTGTGTTCTTTTAAGCCATTAAATTTGTGGTAATTTGCTATGATGGCAATAGAAAAGGAGTACAGGAGGATTACAGGTTTTAGGCAGGACCCTGGCCCTGGCTGTGGCCCTTCATTCTAGAAAAATCCCCTCGTATTCCCAGGCTGAGAGCCAGAAGGACCTTAAGAACTATACTTGGGGCTTGCTGCTCATGTCTCCAAAGGTGAGATGAAGAGAGAAGACAAGGAACCATAGTCCTACCCGCAACACCATCCCCAATCTCAGCACGAAGGTGCAGCTAAGCAATCTTAAAGTAATAAGAAATCATGGCATTTCCTGCCCGTAAATATGTAATAGGAGATGGTGTTGGAAATAAGAGGAAGTTTGTACAGAAGCCAACGTTACAGGGAGAAAGGAGGGTAGGGGAGTGAGTACCAGTCATTTAGAGCTTCCACCCATAGCTGCTTCACGTGCTTTGTCACATCCAATGTAGCTGAGGATCCCGAGAAAGACTCAGAGCAGTCATGTGAACTGCCCAAGTTCACAGCGTCTCTTAGTAGCTGTGACAGTAGGTGAGAAGCAAACCTGCCCGACTGCAAAACCCATGGGCTCTCTGCATCTCTCTCTGAGCTGCTCCTACTATAGCTGTTAACTGCCATTGCTTCAACCACGTCTTCCTAAGGTCACTTTGGGCTTGTGCTGAAGAGGCTGAGGCCCTACTGATATGTCTATTTTGATCTTGGAACTAGTTCAGAAAACCATGCTAGGAAAAAAGAGTGCGAAAGAAAGGTCATCAAAAAGTAAACATATTTCAACCTAGAATGGCTTTTTTGTTTTGTGTCACCCTTGAAAAGGCCTTCACCACACCTACAGATTAAAAAAGTACTCCTTCTGTGACTTTTTCTGATACCTTTCCCTTTTAGTTAAATCTTAGATCCATGGTGAATTTATACGGATATAATGTGAGCCAGGGACTAAAGTCCATATTTTACAGATGACTTTTCAGTTGTCCCAGCACTTTTATTGTGTAATCTATAATTCCTCACTTATGCAAAATGCCACCATAATACTTCCTAAATAGCCATTACCTGTTTTTTACCAAACTTCCTATTCTGTCCCATAACAAATAAAAAAACAATGAACGGAATAAAAAAAATAATTGCAACACATATCACAGATAAAGGGTATACTCTGCAAAGAGCTTCTAAAAATTAAATAAAATGAGCAAAAGATATAAACAGACAGTTCATAAAAAGGATACAAAAACAGATTTAAACAAATGAAAAGTTTCTTAACCTCTCAATGTGGGGATGAAAATTAAAAGAACAGTCAGACACCATTTTTAACCTATGAGATTGGCAAAAATCCAAATGTTAATAACACACTATGTTGGCAGCAATATATTGTTACTGAAAATACAAATTGGTATGACCTCTAAAGAGGGCTGTTTAGCAATAACTATTAAAATTACAAATACATATAGCCTTTGAGCTAGGAATTTATATTAAAAATTTATATAAAAGGTGAAATTACATATATTGAAATGACCCATGTGTAAGATTTTTCATTGCCACCCTGCATATAACTGCAAATAATACAGAAGAAAAAAATCTAAAGGATTATCAATAAGTTCCTGCTTAAATAAATCCTCACAATACATTTAATGAATTATGATGAGGCTCCCCAAAATAGTGAGAACTGTGTTTATGTATTATTATGGAGTTTTCATAAATTTGTTGTTAAATCTCTCCCCAAAGAAAATTTGGGAATGTCTGAGGAACATTTTTGGTGTCACATCTGAGGGGGAAAGGGGGGCTGCTACTGGGGACGCTACTAAGCATCCTACAATATACAGGGCAACCCCCCACAGTATATATAGAATTATCCAAGTCTAAATTAGCAACAGTGCCAAGGTGAGAAACCCTGCTCTAGAATAATGATCAGAAACTGATTATAATACATGCCTGTTGGGCTAAGGGATGAGTAGAAACATTTCAGGGATGCATATTCTATTTTGTAATTGTTGAATGATGTGCCTATATCTATTAAAAAATATAAATGGCACTCTTTTCTGTTTTTCAAAGTTACTGTTGAATCTTCAATAAAAAAGTCCAAAGGGATGCAAAGACAAACCTTTAATTTTACTTTGTTCATTTTGTTTCTTTCCTTGTACCCCTTTGACCTTTATATATATATATATATATATATATATATATATATAATATATATATATATTATATATATACATATATATGACCTTTATATATATATATATATATATATATATATATATATATATATATATATATATATATATAGTTTCTATGTAGAAGGAGTGTTCCCTCCTGGAAAGGTACTCCAAACAATAGAGTAAAACAGAAGAATGAAGTTGCAATATACTATATCTGACTGAACAGGTTTTGGTCTTAGCAAACACCAGAGAAAATTGTAGCCTAAATTACTAGAAGTTACAAATGTGTAAGTTACTGTTTTCTCAGGGGCAAGGACAAACATGCCTATAAAAGGTAACTGATAACGCAGAGGTGCCTTTTGATTAGAACTTCTGTCCAGGTTGATTTTGGAGGTCCATAGACCTCTGGGTTTCTCTGGAATCATTTCATAAGTCTACTGTAAATTTTCATTATTAGTGGCTCCTGCTGCATGTCGACACTGGATGTTGACAGAAAGGTGGTAAAATTGTATTTACCATTAAATCTCTAACCCCCTCTCTTGATTACCACTGTTCCAAAGCCACTTTACCAAGATAAAGCATTCAACAGCGCCTTGAATGTGCCAGAAGCTGAATTCACTGTGATCAAAGCAAGACTCTGGCTGGAGTTTTTTCATAAGTTTCCCTGGCAAACGTTCTAAGAGTCTATGCTTTATATTTACTCTCTTATTTTAGTTTCAACACTTTCTCCATCTCTCTCTCTCTCTCTCTCTCTGTTTCAAGGTTTTCTGAGACGTTTTGATTATTGTCTTAGGTTTAAAATTATATTTAAAAACACACATCACCAAAAAAATTCATCAAATATGTGAACACCAATGAATATTCAATGTCGGGGGCCTTACACATGGAAAGAATTGGCCATTTTAAGCACAATATGAGAGACCCGAGGAACACTTTCCAATATGAACAGATAATATTTTAACAGATGTTATTAATACATGATACCTCACCATTTGTGCTTCTTTACACTTGATCTTAGCCAAAAGGCCAAGAAGCGATCCCATTTGTGCTTCTTTTAGGATACTTACTGACTTTTCCTGTTTCATGTTTAAGATATATAAAAAATAAGAAACCACAGGCAAGAACATGGAAATGCCCTCGTGTGTGGATGTTTATAAGCTTTTCCCCATCACTCACAAGATAGAACAAGAAGATATGACACCTTTGTAACTTAAAGCAGAGGAACTAGAAGAGAATAGGGACTGAAATATGGAATTTAATGGGGTCAAAAGCAAATTGTACATGAAATACAGTTATATTAAGAGTTTATTTTGGTACTTTATTCTACCTTTGCTACCTTCCAAAAAATATAAGGAGAGGATACTGAACCAGACTGTTGGTTCTGAGATAAACTTGGCCAAAAAAAGAGACCTTTTTGTGTCGACTGATACAAAATATTAGAAAAAAAGTTTTTAAGATAAATACATATGAAAAAAGATAATTCCTGCTCTCAATGAATTTATAATCTCTCATGAAACTTCGGCTTTATTGCTGTTTCTCAGAACAGCCTGTTTGCAAGCAGAGTCTACGTTCCACACGGCCCCAGGGTCTCATCCGGCTGTCACTGTTTTGTGAAAATAGTCAAGTTTAAGGTGGGTATTTGACCTCCTATGTTTGAAGGAGAATGGGCCAGAGGATCACAAGGGCCCATCCCAACTCTAAGGCATAACTCTTACTCTCAAAGAACAAATTAGGGAAATTGAGCCTAGAAAATGCAAAAATAGTGACCAGTTTGCCCCCAACTCACAAAAAAAAAGGAAAGAAAAGAAGGGAGAACCATGAGCTTGGGATATACACACAAAAATGTTTCTGAAGTAGGTGAGTTTGAACTGGCTTTTATAAGTGGGAGAGAAACTTCTGACAAGTTCTGAAAAGGTTCTGACCTTTTCATACACTTAAGTATTATTCATTTTGCTTTAAATTTACTTTGTGAAAAATAGAAATATATTGACTATATTATTGAAAACAAGAATTGTGTCTTTCTGTTCCCAGAACATACTAGACAAACCCCTAGGATTAATTTCAGGAGACGATGAGAAAAAGATGGAGGAAGAATCTTAATCCCTTATCAATCCAAATATCCAAATATAGCTTCAGGTTTTAAAAATATGTGTTAAGTGAATAACATATATGGTAATATCCAGTTTACCTTGACCTAGAGTTCAAAATATATATATAGAACTTAGTATGATTAGTTTACCAGTCAGAATAAAGCAATTTTATTTTTGGAAAATAATGGTCATAAAAGCTAGGTCCTGTTACCAGAAAAAAATAAGCATGAGAAAATGCAGATGGTAACTAAGAGAGGAAAAGAGATAATGAAGAACTAGAAGAAAGTTGTTATGGAAGAATCAGTCCAAACAGTGATGCTAGCAAAGAGCCATTATTCAGGGCAGGTACAGAAAAAATACCGATTATGATTATACCCCCAATCCAAGTACATTTAGTCTATGAGCAAATGGCTCTATACATAACACTAACCTTTGGTTTTCCTTAAACTATTATGTGAAACACGCATTTGGAAAACTTAAGGGATGATTCTTCAATTTCCAAAAATATCTGCTTTTTAAAAGAACCCACTGTCGGATTCCTTCACATAGTTAATAGCTTTCAGCCTAATACATTTTAAATGATTCAATCCCTAAAATTTGGCTTCCACCAAGACTATTATCTCGTGAAGCTGACAATCAGCTTTGTTCCTCTCTAAAACTCAGGGAACTTGAAAAAAGCAACACACCATTGAAAGAACAATTTATTGCACTCTGAAAACCCACAAGAACACTGGTCTTTATAATTAGCTGGCCTTCTGTCAAGAAATAAATTCATCGAGAACTAAAAACATGCTGTCTCTCAGAAAGACAATCTGTACTTTGAGAGATTTTGTTTTCCAAGTAGTGGTGCTGAGTAGTGCCAAAAGCCATGCATGCAACTTGTACCCAAAGCCTCTTCTGCCCAAAAGCACAAATTTGGGGCCAGGATCACTGTGAGATCTGTTGCCACACAGAAGGATGTTTCTTTTTCTGAGGTGGGTGTTTCTGAGTGAGATATAATTCTTTGATCAAAACCTAATTTTCTAATGGAGGTACCTTTTCTTTTGAATTCATTTTTGTAGATGGCAAATCCAAAAATTCTTAGGCTTCAATTGTCAACTCTGCCCTTCAGACATGGGAAGAATTAATAGTTAAAAAGGGAAAAAAGGGGAAAACACATTTCTCTCCACATAGTATAAACTAAGAGCATATTTTCTGTTCAGAATTTTTGCCCCCAAAAGCAAGTACATTTAGCAAGAAAATTATTGATTTTGCCTTTTACAAATGACTTAATTAGCCCTCTTTCCAACTGATGGTGGAATAAAAAGATAATAATATTTCAACTGTTCAGTTTTTGCTTCTGTCCCAGCATCTCTTTATTCCCTTACCCTTCCAAAAATGTGTATTCCTTTGCAAGCACAGCAGGTCATTTACAGCCTGAATTAACTGAGAAAATCTGACATCTTTAGATATGGGAAAATCAACTCTTTGGCTTACATGAAAGGAATTCACAGGCATGATTTGCAGGAATTCTGAAGTTTTGTTCTTACTGTGAAAGTGAATAGAAATGACATTGATGACAAAACCTACTGCGTTGTTGTAAGGTACTACCTTCACTATCCTGGCATATCCCAAGTGCCTTAGATTGATGCTACAGAGGATTTGGATTTTTGAACGTTAGGAGATTATGTAGTGGAGACACAATATATGTAATACTATACTTAATGGACATCGCTCTGAAAGGTATTTTCTTCCCAGATGACCCCAAATGTATTTTTAAGTCTTTCTCATAGATACTCCTCTGATACTGCCATTCAAAAAAAAAGTCTAATGAAATTCCCAAGGAAGGTAAGTAATCTTAGGGAATAACAGAATAATAATAAAATCATCCATATTCATTTAATGCCTTACTTTGATAAAGAGAAAACAGACTGGATTTTTATTATCAAATATATTAATTGATGATGCAGTTGCTGATAATTGTGAATTTGCAGATTTGACCTGGGAATGCTTTGCAGTTTCTAAACACTTGCTATTAAGAGTCAGGGTCGGAGAGAACTCAATGACCTTGATTCCAAACCAAACTTCTCAGAAGTCCATGGAGCATACTGGGGGTAGGAGTGGGGGAGACAGCATGGGAGGTCTACCATAAAGCCTTAGATCTTATTAGAAGAAAGATCCATGATTTCAGTGACTGAGATCTAGAAACCTTTAGGAGCCAGAAGAGTCATCACCTAGTAATTTAGCATCAACTCTGTGGTTTAGTGGTGGTTCTTTTCTTGTTTAAGAGGGGGGATTGTTCAAACAATATAGTTGGTTTGAAATACATCCAGGACCAATGCAAACACCAAGTGGGCTGCCCAGAAACCACACATTGTTTCCTTCAGACAAAAGATAATGATGCACTAATGAGTTTTACCCTTTATTTCCCTCTCTGGAATACAGCCTCAGGAAGAAAACCCACAAAACAAAATTGTTAGTCCCAAAATTTACAATATTTTGCAATGACCCCTATCCTTTTTTCTTTAAGTGCTAGTACTAGTGTTGTTAAGTATTTGTGTTGTTTAACTCATAAATTCCAACCTCATATAATCCCAGAAGTGCCCTCCCAGAGAGAGAAAGGAAATGAGTAAATGAGGAAAAATAATAAAAGCCTTGCTGATATAGAGTACCTCCAAGAAACTGAAAGCACTTCTGTGATATTATCTAATTCTAATGTATTTTGATCTCATTAAAAGGGTGAAGTAACAGAAATGAATACCTGAAGTTATGGAGAGGGAAAGTGAGGCATAAAGAAGTTGGTCTAATAGGTCTCTTTAATAAAAAGCATTTACTAAATCATCAAAACTGAGTGGAGGAAAGGTTAAGATTCAATTGATTGGATTTGTGAGAGTGTGATATGTGTCAAGGACTTACAGGATTTGTTAGAATTGTGCCGTTTCAAGTTTAATGGCACAAGTACACATCACTTACACTGTTACTATCCACAACCCTCCTGTAAACTCACAGTCTGCACCCCCACCCCCTTTCCAACTATCATCTCCCTCCTATATGCTCATGCACAACAGTCTCTCAAAAATGTTGCCTATAGTTACGGTTCCTCACCTCGCATTCTCTCCTTGTCACTATTGAATGTGGCTTCCCTCTTAAACATCTCCATTGAAATTGCTCTTGTTAAATTGACAGTAGCCCCCATATTACCAAATCCATGGGCCCCCCTTTTTTTTCTCATCACTCACTTATTCTCAATGGCATTCCAAAAAGTTGATCATTCCTTCCTTGAAACTCCTGCTTCTCCTGACTTACGTGACACCCGTCCTTCCCCATTTACCTTACTTAACTGGCTGCTGCTTCTTAATTTTCTTTGCCGGGTCTCCTTCTCTGCATGACTTTTTAAGGCTGGAGGGCCCCTGAGCTGGTTCCTTAGCAATTGCCCTCCTCTATGTCTGTCTAAATATGCTCATCCATGCCCCTGGTCTTAAGCATCATCTCTCCCCCAGTGTGTACATTTCACTCTCACCTCTCACCTTTTGACTCATTAACAACTTATCTTTTCTGCTTGGATATCTAATAGACATCTCACTTAACATGGCCATAATCAAATCCTTGGTTTCTGCCCCAAACCTGCCTTTTTCCTAGTTTTTCTTATTTCAAAAACTTTGCTTCACTCCCACATCTGATGGAATATATGTCATGTTGTTTTTAGTCCCAAAATATGTCTTAAAGCTATTTCCTCCCCTTTCTTCTTTACTACTTCCACTGTAGCCCAAACCACAATTATTTCCCATCTAGATTATTCCAATAGCCTCCTATATGATCTTCCACTTGCATTTTTACCAATATGCCTCTTTTCTTCACAGAGTAGTAAGAATTCTGGGTTTTTAAGATATTTAAGTAGGGCCGGCCGAGTGGCGCAGTGGTTAAGCACTGGCTTGGGAAGCCAGCGGCCTCAGTTCGGTCCCACATATGAGGGCCAGTGACACTGCCCTCAAAAAAAGAAAAAAAAGATACTTAAGTAAATCATGTCATTTTGCTACTTTAAATCTTGTGCTGGCTTCCCATTGAATTGATACAATAAAGCCCAAACACTTCATCATAGTCCATAAGTCTATACGTGATCTGGGCCCTATGTACCTCATCCTCTTCCTTTGATACTGTCACTGTAGCTCAATAAGCTCTAGCCACGCTAAGAACATAGCAACTTGTCCCCATGCCAGTTCATTCCCATGCTAGCTGTTCCCTCGTCCCAGAAAACAGAGCATCACTGCTTGTTTTTCAGATCTCAGGTTATATACCCTCCCCAGAGAGGCACTACTGAACCATTGAATCTAATGACACCCCGCCCCAAATCACTCTGTCTGCCATCATCCTCTTCTATGTTCTTCATAATATTTCTTGCTATCTGCAATTATCTTAGTGATATATCACTTGCTAGTTTATTATCTATGTACCCTCACTAGAATGTAACTTCCTGGAAAGCAGGACCATGTCTGCTGTATCCCCAGTTCCTGGTGCCTACAACAGTGCTTGGCATATAGGAAGTTTACAAGAAGTATTTGGTGAGAATGAATGAATTTACATGTGGGTGAAAGTGCTGCAGTGGAGCAACTTAAATGGAGAGCCCACGGATAATAATTGGGATTATAAAGAATATTAAGTTTCTACTAATATCAAGGCCTTAGCTCTTTGGATAATAATTTAAATATGTGTAATAAATTCAATCAAAATGAACTGTGAACGTATTTTACATGAAACCTTTCTATGGAATAATTCTTAAGATATTTCTTCATATACAGTGCTTAAAGCAAGCAGGATCTCTGATGTTGCATTGCATGTTAAATTGACATGTCAGAGAAGAAATGTATTGCAATTAGCAAGGAGCAAAGTAATTGTATTCAATTGTTAAAAATTCTTATCATTAAAGCCCTCTGTCTATAAACTATGTAATAGAAAGCTCATGTACAAAAAAAAAAAATAAAAATGGAATCATCTAGAAGGCTAACTAAAATACAGATTGTGGGGCCCCAAAGCACCCCACCCCCTCCCCAGAGTTTCTGATTCATTAGATCTAGTGGTGGAAGTGGGGTGGGGGGGAAATGTGAATGTTTAATAAATTCCTAGGTGATGTTGATGCTGCTAGTTAGGGACCCACACTTTAAAAATCTCTGATTAATCCACAATTAATTGTGAAAAGAGGAAAAGGGCCTTCATAGTAGGAAAATAGAAGGAAATTTCAGTCATAACTTCCAGAATTATTCTACTAGCCTACTACTAAGATACCCAGATAAATCACTTTTTATATTTTATATTAATATATGTTGATTGTCCCATTGAATGCCAAAGTTTCTCTTTAGTAATACTTTATTAAACACACTTATAGATGTTTTCATACTGATGCTCTATTTATGTATTTCCTTTATTCTTCGCTAGCAAATTCTTCTGTATTTATTTAGAGAAGAACCTCCCCTACATAATGTTTGCCCCTTACTATTTCCCTGCATTGAAACAGTAACTGGGTCTTCAAAAAAATTCATTATATTTAAAAATCATTTGCCAGAGCACACAAAAATTACAATTAAAATGGCTTGACATAGTGAACTGAGAAGATGTAAAGCTGATCAGTGTTCGTTATTCTGCTTTTGCTTGATCCCTATCTGCTGGCTCCTTGGCTTGGTCAGGAGTTCTGAACTGCTGGCTTCCTCGCTCAGTCTAATCAGGGGCTACAGCAGACACTCGATTTCCTAAACAAATACTCAAACCCATCTAACCTTAGAGTCCAAAGTTCTCTTAGTGACAATATAATGTTATTTCTAGAGATCTATATTAATATTACACTCCACAATTAACATACATGTGTTAATTAATATAAGTAGTACTTGTAACGTTGAAAATTGGACACAGCCCAGCCTAAATAGAAGACTAAAGTACATGGAACACACATATGTGTTAGAAGATTATATAGTCACTGAACAGTATTTTTCTATCTCTTTAATGTTTTCTAAATTCTCCAAATTTTTTACAAATAAGAAGCAGAATTTTTGTAGCCAAAATTAAGTGATTATTTTAAAGACAAAAGAATTAAATTTTTAAAAAGAAAGTCAAGTTAACTTGGATGCTACACAGTGCCACTTTCCACCAAGGAAAATATCTCCTTTACAACATCCTTGAAGAATAATCACAAAACCTTTATTTACATATTTTCTTCTCCAAAAAGGGCTTACTAGTACTATGAATCAATCCTCACACTTTTTTTTTTTGTTTTGAGAACAGTATTTGATTTTTATTGATTTAGATTTTAACTATAAACTGAACTTTGTTTATAAAATAGTTTTATATTAATTCATCTGCTGGTTTCTCAAATTGAGACAAAATTCACATAACATAAAGCTATTCATTTTAAAGGGCATACTTCAGTGGCGTTTAGTACTTTCACAAAGTTCTGCAACCACCAGCTCCATCTATACTTCCAAAACGTTTTCACTGCCCCAAAAGGAAATCTTGTATCCATTAAAGACAAGTTCCCATTTCCTCCCTCCACTCGCAGCCTCTGGAAGCCACCCATCTGTGCTTTGTCTCTATGGATTTATGTATTCTATAATAGATACGATTGACTTTTCAAGACCTATAGCTATGATTGTACAAAGAAACCATATATTGAGTAAGAATACTTTTCCTGGCCTACCTGTTCATTGGCTCTAACCTGCTCTGGAGTAGCCCAGAAGGGGCTTAATTTTGACTTCCACGTAACAGCCTTTCAAATATTTGACTGCAACTCTCAGGGCTTATGCTTCCTCAACCTTACCACTACCATTGTGAGTACCTTTACCAAATACTTATGATTGTCTTCATATGAAATAGATAGAATTCCTTATATGGCCCCTTTCCTCATAATAGATACCTGCTATGGATCCTCTTTAACTTTGTAAGCGCCAACTCAATGTAGGCTGCCTGAAAGAGATCCGAACTTCATGAAGGGGAAGGAGAGAGGGGAGGCAGGTCATGAGAATCAAATGATCTGGTTCGTGGGCAGGGCTCTGCATCTACGTGAGTGCCACCCTCCCTCCACAACATCCGAGGGATAGTGGGCCAGGTCCTAGGTTCCAGCTCTCTGCCCTGGGTCCTGTACAGGGAGCTTTTCTCCCAATACTGCTTTCCATGGAGCGGCAGAAGCTGCAGCTCACAGGCTGGAGAGGAAAGGCATCCTAAGTGGAAACATACATCACAATTACTTGCAAATCATCTCCCTCACATCTTCCTGTCACAAACCATTAAAGAAGACCTCTACTCTAAACATGGGGAAATTGCTCAAAGAAAGAAGAGATTGGTCTCTGGCCCTTGTTAATGAAGTTGTAATTAATGAAGTTTGCCTTGGCAGTGGACCAGAGCCCAGATCATTATATTTTAGACAAATAATATAGGCCGTATTTTTTCAGAATATGAAGTGCTTATTAAAAATGCTATTTTCATGTTCCAGCCCGAATCCTGAAATCAGGATTCCTGTAGTATGTAGTCTTGGATTTCCATTTTAAAACAAATTCTCAGGTATGTCCTGTTTATAGTGAAGTTTGAGGACCACTTACTAAAGAAAGATTCGTGCATTGAAGTAGTTTTGAATACAAATAATAGATATTGTTAAGAGATCTTGCTTGATGGAAAAATGTGCCATGCTTGAGTTTGGAAACAATATATTAGAAAATATTTGATAAGTTTGGCTTAAGGTATAACTGGTCCTGTTTGATGTTAACAAGAAACATTCCCTACAAATACTTCAAAAGTTTAGTAGAAGCCCTTTTGTTTACATTATTTATAATTAGGCTGACCCAAGGAAAGATCTGAACAGAGAGTTATGAAAAGCAGAATGGACACTGAACACATCATGGGCACATATGTGCTCAGTAAATATTTGCTGCATGAATGGTACACTTAAATTTGCTCTATTTCCCAAATAAAAGAATGATTCTTAACCTCCCAGGCGTTCCCCTTCTCAAATATCAGTTGCCTTCTGCCTGTTTGAATACTAGCAAATAGAACATTTGCATTTCTCTCAAATATTGGATAGTCGTTCATTTGTTCAATAAGTATTTATTAGTCATCTACTACATGCCGGGACCTGGACAAAGATGCAGGGAATGTGGTGTTGATCCAAGGAGACATGGTCTCTACTCTGATGGAGTTTCCCTTTGGAGAGAATGAGTAAGTTAGGACTAGTAAGTTGACAGATGAATTATTTGAAAGCCAAAGGAAATCTCAGAAAAAGTATAGAGAACTTCAAGCCCAGGCATTCACTTGGCACTTGCCTCATGTTTAGCTTTTCAGGGTGATGCTGCTTGGGTTACTGATGTTGCGGTTCAGAAAGTAATTTCTATCCTCTCTAGTTATTCCATTTACCTCACTTAGAGTGAATCCTTAAATATTTGGAAAGTTTGATGGATTATGCTTTATCAGCAACATTTCAAAGCATAATAAACATGATTCATGACACATTATCTTCACGTCTTGCCCACTACAATCTTGTTCCCACCCCCAGCATGTCTCTGAAAGTCCTCCCACCAAGATTATCTTCATCGATCCAGAGAGCACTTTTCAGCCTTTACCTCATCTGACTTCTTACAGCCTTCACTATTCCTGCCCTCCCTCAGCCACCTTTGTAGGTGCCTTTTCCTCACACCCTTGAAAATCTTGTGTAAGCAGAGTTCAGCCCACTTCTATTAACTCTACCCTTGTGTGATGTTATTACCTTCATTTAACGGAAATCACTTTAGATCCACCCTCGGAGGCCCATCTTCTACCAGACACCTTTCTTTTCTTGTGCCTAAGAGACTGCCCTACCCCTGCCAACCAGCTCGTCTGCAAATATTCTCAATCACGGTGAATGCTAGCTCCAGCCTCATCCCCAGCAGGTGCTAGATGTCCATCTGTTCTTCATCCTCATGTCCATTCAATTGCTTCAACCTGTTAAAAGTCCAACTATCTAAAACGTTTCTTCTCTTCTCTCCCTATTGCCCTTTAGTTCAGACCTGTATTCTTTCTTTCGTGGATTACTCAAATAACCAATTAACTATATTCCTATTTCCAGGATTAATGTCACTTTTAGTTTATTTATCTCATTCCTGGCACAAAATCAATGTCTTATTCATCTTTGTATCCCAAGCCCTAGTAAAGTGCATGGAACATGTAGAATGAATGAATGAATCAACTAATGCTTACATCATTAGTAAAAGTGCTGTTGATTATAGGTTCACAAATGGAGAACAGCGTTTAGTATTGATATTCATTTTTAATAGGTTTTCGACACTTTTCGAAAAACTTTTTCCATGACTCCATGTCCATTGGCATGTTTTAAGTCTCTTGGTTGTCTCTGGTTATGTTTGTTTTCTTTGGTCACAAGCCTTGAATTTGCCCTCTAATTTGTCTGAATTCAGCATCAGTTGTCAATAGTAGCTAACTTGAAAAAGACAGAGTGCATAAGACTTACTAACTGAACCAGACTTCTTGTTTCAATTAAATTACTTAATATGGGACTTTCCAGATCTCTATGGACCCATTAGCCAACAGAGTGTTTTGAAAAACTGTCAGGAAAGAAAGTTTGCAGAATTCGAGAGACACGAGTGTGTGAATAAGAGAGGAACGAAGCCTGAGGTCTTTCTTCATAACATTTACTTGCAGTCATAAAATTTTTATGTATAAAATAATTCAAGGATGAATTATTCTTCTTGCCCAGTATCATTAACACAATTCTCATGCTTAGAAATAGTAATATGATGTGTTAGTATACTTTGATATTTTAGTGTGCTATTTCTCTAAACGTTTTTAGTTATAAGTCTGTATAACCTATCACAAACTTTTTAATTGACATCTAAAATTTGCCATGTATGTCATTTAAAGAATATTATAAAGTTGATGTTTAAAAATAAAATGGTTTCACTACTTTTTTTAAATGTCTGCAGAGGAATCTAAATACCATAGTAGCTAAATACTATGGATATTTTATGCCCACTATCACACATTTTCTAAAATACATGTAGAAATAATTCTTTAAAGCACAATTTACATTATTTTCTCTAGAATTCATATTTCACCATAGTTCTCCCCAAAGAATTTTCCTAATATAATAGGTTTTGTATTTGAAAGTCTTTGTTTTACACTCTTTTCTGTGGCAAAAAGTATGCATATAAATTTTAATTCTGTTGCCATAAAACTTTAAGTATTTAACATTTTCCTGTGGATTGATTACTCATTAGAATGGAGAACAGTATTTGATAGAAATACTATAAATATGTTACAAATTTAGTAAATAATTGTTAAATACAAAAAGATAAATGTCAGTTATTTACCCCTCTTAAAAATGCCCCATAGTGGAGAATTTCAGTTGTTGTTTATGTTTTCATAAATGAAATCTATTTGTTATCAAGAAGAGACAAGATTCAGCAGAAATTTTCTACTATGTATATGTGTGTTTCTATGATTATATTATCTATATAATATATACTAAGGAAGTACTTTCTTTATCTCTCATCTTATCTACTCCAGCAACTCTTCTTGGTCAAGTTCTTCAAACTGGCATCTGCATAGTTTTAGGATTACAGAAAGGCTTTTCAAGGGTTATGTGTTTAAAAGGTAGTTTACAAAGTATCAGTATTCAAATCCTTAACCTCCATTTGTTCCTTCTCTTCTAAGAGATCTGCCTGAGATCTGCTCACAATGGGACAGGCAGATTCCCCCTTCCTGATTCTTTCAGTATTCCCTTCTTCTTCTTGACTAGAGAAAGAAACAGCTCCCATCTAACCTACTCTCACTGTGGTGTATGGCCTGGGTTATAACAAAGGCTCTCAGGCCCAAAACAAAAGGACAATTCTAAATATTGCTGTTCTCACTAAAAAGTAAATGGCTAATAAATAAATCCCTTTTCAAGTTAGGTCGTTTCCAATAATTTGCCTTAAATCAAAATTGAAGGAGGATCTAATTAAATTGTCAGATGATATATCATCAAAAATAATTTTTTGATGATGATTACTATGTGATTTTTCAAAGTCTGAAATTTTTTTTTAAAAATGGAGACATTTGTTGCTGTTAAAAAAACACACTTCTATGACAATCTGTCTATGTGAACATATTTCCTTAGTATATGGCTAATTCACTGCCTTAACAACATAATTAAGCTTTCAATTGCTTTCCATTTTTAGCTCTCTACTGCAAAGATCTGACTTCCATCTAATGCTTGTACTCTCACAGTGATTGCCATAGCCTCAGTTATCAAATCCTTGCAAAACCACAAACCAAAAACCAGAACAATAAATTCTCCTGGCATGTCTCTTTCCCAGGAGGCTGTTCCTTGCATCTTAGTGGTTACAGTGCATCCTTGCCCATACCTAAATCAATCACTTGCAGAGAGTGGAATAACCAGTTGCCTCGGACCAATCGATGTTCTACTCCATGGTATGTAGAAAGGCCTATGAAGACTTGAGCTCCAGTACCTGAACAAAGTTATGCTTCTTTTAGCAAGGAATAATGGAAACATGGGCTCTTAGGTAGTAAATTAGCTCAGCTCTCTGGTTTGGGTGAAAGGATAAATGTTCAGAAGAGGAGGTGAGTGAGAAAACAGGATGAGATTTGGAACATATGGAATTTGGGATATCTACAGCACATCCCCGCAATGTTTTGCAGGCAGTTAGGTATAGGGACTGGGCATCATGAGCAGAGAGCTGTTGGTGGAAGTCATAGGCACGAATGAAATTCTTAGTAGGAATGTGAGGAATGAGAAAACAAGGTTATGGAAAAACCTTTGGGGTACACCAATCTTTTAGAGAAAGCGAGGAAAAAAATAATAAAATAAAACCAACCAACCAACCAACCAAACAAACAAACAAACAAAACAGGAAAAGAGGTGGAAAGGATGAAGAGAAAAAAGAAAAACATCTTTTGTCATGAATTCCAGAGGAAGTAATAAGAGGGTACACAGTTTTGTGAAGCTTTCCTATGTGCTCTGTCACCATTTCCTACACGCCCTCATAGAAGTAAATAAAACACAATAGCCTGAGTAGAGAGTGAACAGGAAAAGTTGATGGCATGGATGGGCAGGATGTTTTTGATTTTGCTCAAAGCATTTTAGACAAGCCCTTCTAAGTTTATGTATACATTGACAGAGGATCACCCTCAGGGAAGTGGAAGCCTGCAGTTTTAGAAGCTCCCTGGAAAGAAATGGGAAGGGGATTGAGACGTGCAGAACCACCGCAGCATGATGGGTCCCTTGAGCCCAACCGCCTAAAATCTTAATTTGAAAACAAAACAAAACAAAGGGTTTTGTCTAAAGGCTACAGAGAACATCACTGGCTATAAAATCCTTAATGGATCACTCATAATTTCTTCCTTCCTTTCAAATAAAACTCATGATTCCTTTCTTTTCTTTTTTTTTTTTTTACTGAAAGACTTCTGAAGCTATGACTTGATCTCAAAGCAACATGAAATGGGATGGCAAGTGCCATTAACACCATTTTACAGAGGGGAACCCAGAGAAGTGAGTCACATAGGGTCACGAGATGGGCAACCCTGAGCCCAGAATCCTGTTCTCACTCCCATTCCCAAGTGGCCCAGCTCTGGATAAATGCAACCATGTGTGTGTAATCTTACAGATTTCAAAAGCTTTCCCATCCATTTTCTTACTTAATTTAATGCTTTGCTGCCATCTTGCCTCAGTGTTACATTTCCCAGACTGAGTTTATTCTAACAATTTCTTCAACCATTAAGAACTGTGATTAAAATTCCTAAATGATACTCTTGCTATCCAGAAGTCAAAGCAAGTGATGATAGTATCACTCTTCCTTTAGTTGCAAAACCTTTTTAAAAAATATAATATAATTTTTCCAGATGAAAATAAACTTTTCCTGGAACGAAATGATTAGTCAAATTTCCGCTCAGGCAATGTCTCTTGGAAAAGTAAATGAATCCGTTTGTATTTCAAACTGAGTCATATGGGATGCCCTCATTATTCTACTTTGAAATTGCAAGCTACTTCCTATTCTTCTCATGACAGTTCAGAAGATTTATCGTTAGTACTTTTCATTTTTCCTTTTCTAATATTTTCTCTCTTTAGCTTAGAATAAGCTGCAATCATTCCTTTTCAGCATACGATGACTGCATTTGAGCTTGGTGATCAACTCTCTTGTAATCAGAGAGTTGGCAGATGAAAGGAATAATAAGATAGCATTTCAAATTTTTCAGATAGGCAAAAAGTAATACGTCTGGTAACACCCAGGGTTAGCAAGTGGATGTAGGAGCAGGGACTGATATTACCCAGGGGAGAGCAGACTGCTACAAGCATTTGGAAAGTAACTTGGCAAAACTTAGTTAAGCTCAAGTTGTACACATCCTCTGGCCCAACATTCCACTTCTTGGTGTATCCTCTAGAAAAATTGTAACAGATAGGCATAAATAAACACCAAAATGTTCAGTGGGGTACCATTAGCAATAGTGAAAATTTAGAAGCAACTAACTATTCCTCAGTAAGATGGATGCATAAACTGTTCTTCCATATTCATCAGTGGAGGTGAAGAGACTCCTAAAGCTAAAGGGGAGACAATGACTGGGTTGGATAGGAAAAGACTAGAGCAGGATTTGACCAAATTTTCCCATAAGAGGCCAGATAGGAAACATTTTTGACTTGATGGGCAATATGATCTCTGTCCCCAGTAGTCACTTTGGTCCTTGTAGCACAAAAGTAGCCTGAGACAAAATGTAAATGAATGGGAGTGACTGTGTTCTATACGATTTTATCTACAGTTTGGTTTTAGCCTGGAGGCTGTAGTTTGCCAGAGATTATAGTTGCTAAAGGTAATTGGCTTCAGCAGACATGCCATTTTAGGCTAAGAGCATGATCCAGGGGCTCAAGAACATTCACAGCTAGTTGGGGTGCTACACTGCCATCTTCCAGCCTAAGAATCCAAGGCATAAATGAAGTCCCTCTGGGTGTTGAGGTTCCAGTAGGAAAACTCATAAAAATAATCTCTGAACTCTGACATTGTTTTGGGGGTTTACTTTGGAATTTTATTTGATTTTGACTCTGTTTTCCCTTGGGCCATGGGAACAAATTTATCCCAGGTTTGTCTGCCAATATTCAGCCCTGGGCACTTCCCTTCAACCTTCCAAGGATACCCTAGAATGCTTAGGTCACAGAAAATATTTGAGCTCCATCCCATGCACTACACATGCACAGTCCAGTACTGCCTTGACCTGACCTCTAAAACTCAACAAGGTCACTCTGGGAGTGACCTCATCAGTTTAGCTGTACCCTTGACCTTTGCTCACCTACATAGATCTTTAGGCCAGGACAGTTCAGCACTGCTGATTCTTTCCTAGAAATGAGCTCCTATTATAGAATCCCTTGACACTTCTAAGAAGGGCTGATTGAAGGGGCCAGCTATTCTCTAGCTGCCCGAATACTAGACTTTGGCCTGTGTAGCTTTTGTTCTGGAATCTACTAAGGCTGGGCCCCAGGATGTTCAGTTAAGAGGAAAGTGTTTCTACTACCTCTCTCTTTGCACAGCCCACTTTGACCAACCCAGCCTGCTTAGTCCATCAGCATTTACAGTCCTGGCAATGCTTGCAAATTCACAACATAGCTAGGCCATAGAGATCACTAATAATACCAACAGGATTTATTTACAAGTTTCTCCTGATACAAGCCAAACACAAGATATGAGGCTAAAATGAAGTACCTTTGTGCTGCCCTTACTGGCAGCTGTGGCAGAATTCTTGAGAGGAAAATTGTATGCCAGCTATTTCTCTGAGCAGTCAAGTGAGTTAGAGCATAGCAGTACTCTGCTAAATACAGGTCTTGGTGGGGCCACAGATGGTTAAAGAGCTGGAGAAAGAGGCACGTGCATTCTCTCCCTGAGTAAACCCACCAGCTAGAGCCGGTGGACTATATGCTGGGAGCAACAGCTGGCTCAATTGCTTTAGAGCCCTTGAAGCAAAGAGAATACAGCTGAACAGTCACCCAGCAAAATACTCCTGCCTACTTACCTGTCCTGACACTGAAATGCCAGAACCTTGGTAATCTTACTGCTGCTGTGTGTGAAGGAGAAAAGAAACAAGATGCAGGGAAGAGAAGAGAGAAGAACCCAGCTTGGCCCAGTCATCTAGCTTTCATCAGCCTCTTTTCTAGGTCCTGAAAATGGGAGGTTTGCTTTTCTCCTTAAGTTCTTGAGAGGCGTAACTTCTAACGGTGATTGCCAGGTGTATTAAAAATGTTTTAAAGTGTTGTTCATTCTGAGGATGCATGTTGTTAATCACCACATCTAAAACTATGGACTCTAAGAGTTTTTGCCCCAGATCAATCTGAACATGTCATAGTTCTGTTCTCACAGACACAACTAGACCTGTTGAGTGAAAGCACACATTTTTGAGCCTATCAAAGATGCATGGGAAGCAGTTACTGAAACTAAGACTTGAGGACCAGGCTGACTCTGTAAATCTTTCCTGGCTGGGAGTTGCAAAGTTTTGGTTGTGTTTTCTCAGAACGTTAATAATTTCGGAAATTATTAAAACGGAACCAACATATTTTCTTTTGAAGAGACTATTGCGATCACAAATCATTCTGCAAATATAATAAGCTGTGTAAGCTGAACAAGTCCAATGCTAGATGCTTGCCATGAGCTGGCGGGAAGCGTGGCCATTTTTCTAGGACACTTCATGTGTGGCACTGAGGAGGCATGAGCACAGCCCTTTGAAAACTCAGCCTTACAATTTCAATAATTATGTTGGACACGATGATGTTTCTACAAAAGAAAAAAGAAATTCTTCCCATTTTTCCCTTCTGATCTTAATTGTTCTGTTTCCCTGCCTATGATATCTACATTTACCCAACTCCTGAGCTTTCAGTGGTGTCATCACCTGGAGGAATCATATTCAGATTTTAAGATGCTTTCGATGCAGAAGCTTTTTAAATATGTGTAGAAACAGAAAGGTGGTCGATGTGAGCAAGGAGGAGAGAGTAGGTGAGAAGCCCCCGGGAGATAAGTGTGGAGAGGGCAGACCTTGGAAGGGCTCCTCTAAAGCTGGAAGAACTCTGCCTCTAAAAGAGGTAATGGAATTCACAAGGGTTATCACAGTGCTTGCTCTAGATGAAATAGTCACCACACTAGATGAATGAAACAAGCATCGGCTGCTGACATGCACAAGCCTCTTGTGGCTTAGACTTAGGCTAATAATGGGACACAGGGAAATATTTTAGCTCAGGTGTTCTTATGTGGCACAGTACACCCCCAAAACTTATTTATCTTAAAACTGGAAGTTTGGACCTTTTGATGACCTATCTACCAAGCTATCTATCTAGCTTAGATATTTTAACACAAATATTTTGAACAAGGAGGCAAGTATACTCACCTGCAGTCAAGATACATGGACTCAAATATACTGGCTGTGTGGTCTTGGAAAGTTACGCAGCGTCTCAATGCTTGTTTCCTCATCTATAAAATGGGGAAATAATAATAATACTTATTTCATAGAACACTGATAATTATCTTTGTACATAAAAGGAAACTGTAAGAGTGTCTGATGTGTAATAAACTCCAATAAATATTAACTATTATCATTAGCATGACTATATTTAAGACATCTATAATAGTTCAAGAAGTTTAATATGTTTAATATTCAATTTAGTCATTATACATGCTTATGCATGCTATATGTATTGTAATTAATATATACTATATAACTATATAATGTTTACATGCCATTGTGGGGTGTACATGTTAATTGAATGAGAGTCTCCTGCAGGGCTATGAGTGGTAAAATACACAGAGAGAGAATGTCCAAATGTTGATTCTGATGGTGATGATGAAAACAAGGATAAAGATGAGAGCTCTACTTGTAAAAAAAGATAATACCTCTTTCATAGTACACAATAGAAAACGTCAGTTGTCTCTGTTGAGAAGTATTGCTTATTCCTTCAGGATATTAATAAAAGTATAACAATGAAAACTGTGAATTAAACTTTAAAGAAGTCCATCTGTCAGTCAGATTTTGGTGTGCTTCCTGCAAGACATGGTTTCAAGTAAGAGTGTTACTCTCTAGTTCCCATCATTATTTGCTGGACTTGTGTCATGGACCAAAGAATAATTCACTCATATGGTCACCTTGGCATTGGCCTAAGGCAGTTTTCATCCAGTTGTGGACATTTTTTTTTTTTTTAAGATTTTATTGGGGAATTGGGGGAGGGGAACAGACAAGTTGCTGTCCTTTTGTTCTTCAGTCTAGTTGTGGAGGACATTGCTTCACTGGCCCATGTTGGTATCACCATTGCACTCTTCTCGGGTGAGGCATGTCGGTTACTGGCCTCTGGATGGCTGCTCACAGCAGTTTTTGGCAGCTCACACCGGCTGCCAGCCGCTCATGCTGCTGCCAGCCACTCACTGTAGCCTATGGCAGCCCACTGCAGCAGGGGCTGCAGGTATGCCAAGCCAGGGGACTCACAGCAGCCGAGCTCCAGACACTTCTTAATTCACAACTGGGAAGTGGTTTTTCCCTGCAAGAATCTAATTCATGACTCATTTGGATTATTTGAATATCTTTGTGCAGATGGTAAAGGTAATTTATTATTTAACAATTAATAGGCACATATATTACTTTTCCTAATCTATGTCCATTCCTAACCTTTATACTCATTTTTAGAAAACTTGTGAACCATGCTCAGCTTTGCTTTGCATTTTATCAATTTTCCTGATGATATCCACATCTAGTGATTAATTTCGATGGCTCTGGGGGCAGATGCCTGGCTCCAAATACAAGCCATTACTTCGTGACTGTGTCACCTTGGGCAAATTCCTCAACTTCTGTGGGTCTTGGTTTCCTTCACCATAAAGTAGGGATGATAAATAGTGTCACCCCGCCTTAAGGTTGCTTTAAGGAAAAATGAGATATACATGTACTTAGGACAACACTTGGCATATACTGAAGCTCAGTAACTGTTGGATATTAACTATTATTCATAGTGGGCCAACTGGCTTAACCTAATTTTTTTTTAAAAAATTTTTTTGGGGGAATTGGGGGAGGGGAGCAGTGTTGGGGAATCGGGGACAGGGAATAGACAAGTTGCTGTCGTTTTGTTCTTCAGTCTAGTTGCGGAGGACGTTACCTCACTGGCCCATGTTGGTATCATCATTGCGCTCTTCCCGGGTGAGGCAGATCGGTCGCTGGCCTCTGGATGGCCACTCACTGCAGCTATTGGCAGCTCACGCTGGCTGCCGGCCACTCACTGTTGCCTATGGCAGCCCACTGCAGCAGGGGCTCACAGCCCAGCTCCAGGTGGAGCTGTTGTTAGCTGTAGAGGGCAGTGTCACTGGCTCCTACATGTGGGATCCGAACCAGCTATTAACCAATGCGCCACTCAGCCGGCCCGGCTTAAGCTAATTTTGACAGCCTTTGCTTTGTAATTCTTCTGTAGTTCTTCAACACATATGTTTTCTAACGATTACGTACTATTTCATCTACCCCCTTGCCTTCGGGGCAGTATTTAGGATATCGTCATTGTTGTCTGTAAATGTATTAATCACTTCTCACCCCCAGCTGCTCCTGGGCATCCAGCAGCCAGCCTCCCCGCACCTGACTGCAGATTCTCTTAAGAAACCCATCCATCATTAAAAGGAAAACGATGCCGCAGGTGTCTCCCGTCCCAACTAACCTCTCTACTGCTTTTCTCGTCGCAGGATGTTCTGGAAGCTTTCCCTGTCCTTGTTCCTGGTGGCCGTGCTGGTGAAGGTGGTGGATGCCCGGAAGAACCGGCCCGCGGGGGCCATCCCCTCGCCTTACAAGGACGGCAGCAGCAACAACTCGGAGAGATGGCAGCATCAAATCAAGGAGGTGTTGGCCTCCAGCCAGGAAGCCCTGGTGGTCACCGAGCGCAAGTACCTTAAGAGTGACTGGTGCAAGACGCAGCCGCTGCGGCAGACGGTGAGTGAGGAGGGCTGCCGTAGCCGCACGGTCCTCAACCGCTTCTGCTACGGCCAGTGCAACTCCTTCTACATCCCGCGGCATGTGAAGAAGGAAGAGGAGTCCTTCCAGTCCTGCGCCTTCTGCAAGCCCCAGCGTGTCACCTCGGTCCTCGTGGAGCTCGAATGCCCTGGGCTGGACCCTCCCTTCCGACTCAAAAAAATCCAGAAGGTGAAGCAGTGCCGGTGCATGTCCGTGAACCTTAGCGACCCAGACAAGCAGTGAGCTCCCCGGGGCGGGACGCAGGCCCCCCGCACTGCGCGACCCGGCCGCTGGGTCATGCCGCCACCGCCGCCTCTGCCCCTGTCCTCTGAACCCCCTCACACGCTGCCTGGTGCTCCCCCCTCAGCAGCAAGCACGTTTCTTGGGGCTGATGGCGTCCTTGTCGCACGCGCAGACCGCAAGTGGAGCTTTGCTGATGTGTTGTTCTTCGCCGACCCCGGGCCACACCTGTGCCTCCCCAACCAGGTTGTGTTTCAGGCTCGAAGGAAGATGCTGGGAAACCACCCCCCACCCACCACCACCCAGCAGTCAGAGAGGATCTTTCAGGTGATGCACTGTCGATCGATCCCGCATTGATGTTTCCACCATGTGGAAAGGCGAGTATTTCCCTGCCCTCACCCTACACTCCAGTGGACCCCCTGCCTCCGAGAAGTGAAGGATGCATGAGTGTTCTGAGCAGCCCCTCCAACCTCTGCTGCTGGTCCCCGTACCTCTGGCTGGGAGAGGTCACTGTCGATTCCAGGGCTGTCCTCTCGTTGCTGTGCTGCGCATTTGGACAAGGCCACAAGCTGTCCGCGGGCCGCGTGGGTCTCCCCAACCTGATAATACCAAGACGACGACTTGAGCCACTAGGTCATGAAGTGAACTTTCCTGGGGACCTGGCTCACAGCAGGCCACGCTCTCCTCCCCCCCAGCCACCACCCACCTTCTTCCTCACGCCCCCCCACCCCCATCTATGAACTAAAGATGAACTCTGGTGTGCATGCTATTATTGCTGCAATTAGAATATTATTACACACAACGGTCTCTATATTAACGCTGGTTTTATCATTGACCTATATTGTAAAGAGCTGTTGAAAAGTATTACAGACCTATCCATGTATTGTCTCACTCGTTTTGACTCTGGCTTTGCAGCAGCATTCTGATTAAGGACCAGGGCAGATGATGATCTGCCCAGGTGTTTTACTCAGAATTACTGCCTGGCAGCAGTTCACTGCCATATACCTGTTCTTAGATTGGGAAGGGAGATGGGCTGAGCTGTGATTCCACGATGAATAGGATTTCACTGAAGGTAGTAAGACATTGCAGCGCAATGTAGGAACCAGTTGGGGATGGATGGGGGTAGCGAGGGGGGTTCGTTGGCAAGTTGTTAACCTGAAACCCAAAAGCCCCTGCAATATTTAATATGCTTGTGTATACTATTTCACTGCCATGACTATGTCCTGTTAAAAGAGAGAAATATTTAAAAATATAAGGAGTTGGATCGCTTTGTGATATGGGAGGAAATAAAGAATACAATATATTGAATAGAAACTTAGTTGAACTGTCCTACAGAAAGCAACTAGCTTCCTTTTCAAAGAACGGCCAGCTTTCGTTTTTATAATGAATTGTCGAGGTTATCATGTTGTGGTCTCTTGATATAAGAAATTTGGCATAATTTATTTTCCTGCAAAATTATACTTACTCTGAGCCCTTTTGTTAAATTGCCCCACCCACCGAAAGCGTCCCTATGCGTGGTGTTTATGGAATCTAACAATGTGAATGAGATTCCAGTCTGATTGGTGGGAATGAGCATGGGTGAGAATGAAAAGTTGGAAAACTTTTCACTGGTTATAACCAAGCACTCAGTCTCAAGTGCTCTGCCCAGGGGACTCATGAAGGCTTGATTCCCGGGTATGTGAGAACCCCTCTACAAGCTGCTCTGGGAACTGAGGCTTCCTGGTGTTAGACAGTGATGGAGCATCTAGAGACGTTCACCCGGAGAGCAAGGATTCGGGTATGGGGTGGCATGTAGGTGAATCAGTTTCCTGCCCCTGCACTGCAGGTTTCATTTCTGTCACTTCTGAGCAGAATGTGCAGCTGTAGAGAGGGTCTTGGCTTCAGAAATGAGCATATACACCCTAAGTCAGGAAATGTGTATTTAGTGGAAACCTCAAGTCAGACTCAGGCAGAACATGCAGCAGAAAAGCTGTGAGGGAAGGAGGTCCATGTGATTGTAAGGGAGGCCAGTGGAGTGGAACAGGAGGGAAGTGGAGGGCAGTCTCCCGCCAAGCCGCAAAGCCAACCTCTGTCATGTCATTAACATGGAACCCAAGCAGATAGGGGAAGGGCTACGCTATGAACTCACAGAGTACAAACAGGAGCTCTTTGAACACAATTGTGGGTATAGCAATGGAAGCAATATGATATGCTGCAGTGTGAAGCTCCTTCTGGGGGTTCTTGTATGTACAGAGTTTACTTTATAATGGCTCAAATTGTATTTAATTGTTTTTTTTTGTTTATAAATGAAGAAAAGCTATAAGTATAATGTAATTATTTTATAGGTGTACTATTAAATTATAGAACAAATAAAGATACTCTAGGATTATATGTGATCCTGGTGTGATGTGCCATGAAAGTGGAATTCTGCACTTGGTTCAGTGGGCAGCAGAGGAGCACTGTGTATTAGGAGTACTTTTGTCCAGCTGTGGTGAATGCAGCCCCGATTGGCTTTGGGGCTTTGGCATCTTCAAAGAGAATCAAAATCAGGCATCAAAGGAGCAGGGGTGGTGGGGATGGCTCTCACTCCAGGTCTTGAGTTTCTAAGCTTTTTAAAGATCCCTCAGCAGCTGAAGACAGAATCCCTTACCCATTCTCACTGTGTTCCCTGAATAAGAAATACTGAAGGAAGAAGCCTTCAGAAAGTGCTGCAGGCAGAAGTCTACTCTCAGCCTCGTCTTCCCTTTAGCAGCCATTGCTCCTCACTTCTCTCTTCTACAAGCCAGAACCTGTCCTGAGTTTTGTCCATTTTCACATTCACTTTTCACAAGTTTCAACATTTCTTTATTGAAATACTTTTTACTTTCACAGAGTCTCATTTTTTTTCTATGAATTGACTTATCTGCCATTCAAAAAACTCAATCACCAATAAAAAATAAACCTATAATAAAACCGCATATGGTCGATTCACTGAATGGATTTAAAAAGAATTTAACATAATAATAAATAATTCATTTTAGTTCATTAAATGGGACTCAATACTCCACTTAAATGAGACTAAGATATTCCAATTCACTTGTTTCTGAAGTTGACTGATTGATTTTTAAATTAGTCAATGAAAATGAATTTATTCTATTGAATGAACAATTTAGAATGTACGTATTCCTAGAAAGCATATTTGATGGTTGATCTATCACCAGTGATTATTAATACCTGCAGAAGAGATAACCAAAAAGACCAAATCATAAATAATACAATTAAAATTTGTTGATCATCAGGGTATCTTTTGAATTCTTTTAACCCTCACACTTGTCACCTTCATCACCCAGTCCTACTGCCACTGCTTCTCAAGCACAGCAGGCACCTGATGCCCTTTACAAGAAAAGAAATATGGGAGTCCATGCAGGTTTTTCATTGTTGTTTTCTGTATCCATTGGCATTTTGGAGTTGCTGGTTTCTCTAGTACTCAGATAAATGAGGGAATAAACAAAGCCACTGTCATATTATTCCTTGAGTCCCGAGATTTCTACCTTGTCTTCCTTTTCCCCAACTTTTAGAATATATATATATATATATATATATATATATATATATATATATATATCCAGAGTCTTTAGTGTGATGAATAGGGAGGCCATGCATGTCTACTCCATCTTGCCTGAAATCAGAAATCTTCTGAATCTTTATAAGGTTTATCACCTTATTCTCTAAAGTTTATGATGTATAAATGGTGTATAAACCAAGACTGCCAATATATTTGTTCCACATCTCTCATCTGTTCCTATTAGATGATGTCAATTATATGGTGAATCAATAGAATGTCCATAAAATCCAGGTCACTTTGGATTATATCTTCACAAAAGGTGGAAGAACTTACATAGATTTGGGGGCAAGACCATAAATACAAACCATTGCTCATCACAAGGTAACGGCAGTGGCATCTGGTTCTCCTTCCTCATAGGGATGACAGAAAACACATTTGCTAGCTCAGGTAGCTCAGGTGCTGGAGACTATTTAATCTGCTCTAGCAAAGAAACCACATTAACCTATTGACCTGTTGCCTGCCATTTTCCATCACCAGGGGCTGGCCCGGTGAAATACATGGGAACACTTCAATGGCTACTGCAATATGGAAGTCTTTGAAAATTTCACCGATTTCCCCTATTCCTTCTGGAATTCAGCATTGTTTTTTTTGTTTTGTTTTGTTTTTTTAGCTGAGCCATCCTGCCACCTGTTGGCAGCTCAACGGCAACTCAACTCAGGCTGGCATCGAACCGCCGTTGCTCAAAGCTCAGCTTGCACTCTTGAGCGAGCTCTTAACCAACTGAGCTACTCGGCCAGCCCTCAGCATTGTTTTTGATTTGCTCTCTTTCTTGGTGTAGGAAGCTTCAGAATCTTCCACTTATGCCTCCTTACTATACTAGCTCTTAAGAAGTCAAGGAATCAATGTGAGGATTCTTCACACAACCGAGGGTATTTCTTTCAATCATGCATTTGGAGATAAGGGAAAAAGACTGCCAGTTTGGTCCATGGACTAGTGGGCCCCCTGAGAGACAGACCTTGGCTAGGACTCTTGCACCCCCCACTTTAATAGGGAGTCATAGTGGTTTATTGGGTCACCAGGTAGTATTAGCATCAATTCAGACCCAATGTTAAATAATCCTCCAATCAAAAGTTATGAGTATCCCTGTTTCCTCTACATCACATTTACCTGAGTAAGTAGTTCTAAGTTCCCAAGTCAAGTACTAGGGGAATAACAAATGAATGTATCTGCCCTGGTATTACAGTCCTTACTCATAATCAGCATTTCCTTCAGCCCGAGGGTTCCAAATCTGATCTGAGCAAGGCACTGTGATTTTTATTGAGATACTGCCTCTTGCCTTCGATCTATCACCGATTAAACTGTATAAACTCATTAATACCCTTGTTGGCAGCTCATCTATGTTACCTCCAGGAACACCATGTTCTATTAACAATCTTCCAATTGGGACCCTGTGAATGCCACTCCAATCTCACCACTCTTTGGAACAATTACACCTATGTTACTCCTGAAAGCTAAGCATTGGCACTTGGCTTATAGTATTTTGAGATCTTGCTATTCTCAGGTCCATCAGAGAGCTTAGTTTTGTAAGAGCATCTCCTACTGTTAGTCCTGGGCACAGACAAGGAGCATGGCTAAGCTTCTTAGTACTGCTGCTGCCTCTGCCACAAGCACAGGCGTCATTACTTTGGTAAGGAGAGGCCTTCTTGGGACCATGGTTGGCTGGTGGGGTTTTCAGTTTTCTGTAGCAAATCCACTTTAGCATGCTCACTTCTTTGAGCCTGTGGATCCTTTCCTCCACCATCCACCATGCATTTCTATTTCATTGACTATGGATCATAGCTTTTGTGATTCTCCAAGAATTACGCTAGCACCTTAGGTTTACCATCTCTGGGATATTTGCCACAATGTTAAATCCTGAATCATGAGAGTGTTCTCATGGTGATACCCAACTTAGTGTTCTGCTCCCCCTCCTTGATCCAGCACTCTCAGAACACAATCTCATGCTCACTTTGCTGACTCCCTCTTATCCCTTCGCTTACCCAGCACATTCCCAGTAGTTGTGGGGGGCCTAATAACAGGCCTATCAGATTCAGGGGAATTGGGGAGTTGGAGATTCTCAACTGCATCTACCCAGGTTTCTCATCCTAATTTTAAGGGTTTTAGCCTTCCTTATTAGGACTCTAATGCTGGCACAGAACACTTGCTGGATCTTCTCTGAAAGGGCACTGCTTCTACAATTGAGTCTGCCCAACTGCAGGAGACTTAGGGCTTAATTAAATGCTGCCAGAGACCCTATGGCTTCCCCATTCTGACTGAATTAGTTATCAATCACACTGAGTCTTTTTTTTGGGTGGGGAGGGAATTGGAGGAGGGGAACAGTGTTGGGGAATCGGGGAAGGGGACCAGCCAAGTTGTTGTTCTTCAGTCTTCGTTGTGGAAGGTGCCAGTCGCCATCTAGCTTCCCGTCAGCAGCTCGTGGCCTCTAAGCTCAAAGTGTTGTGTTCAATCTTCAATCTTAATTGCGGGTGGGCATAACCACCATCCCATGCAGGAGTCGAACCAGCAGCCTTGTTGTTAAAAGCACACACCCTATCCACTGAGCCATTTGGGCGGCAGCTCAGCTCAAGGTGCCGAGTTCAGTCTTAGTTGTGGGTGGGCATAGCCCACCACTGAACAGGCAATCTTGTTGTTACACCAGCTGAGCCATTCTGCCACCTGTTGGCAGCTCAGCGGCAGCTCAGCTCAGGCTGGGCATTGAACTGCTGTTGCTCAGAGCTTAGCTCATATTCTTGAGCAAGCTCTTAACCAACTGAGCCACTGGGCCGGCCCTCCAAATCCTGTTTTAAATACACTTCCTTGGAGCACTCCAGGAACTGCCAATCTTATATTGGTTTCCCAAACTGAGACAAAGACTGTGTGCAGGCTTATTGGGGAGTGACCTGAGAACGTAGACCTATAAGGAAATTAGGAAAAGGGGATCATGTGGCAGGAAAAGCAAACTGATGGCAATGTAGGCATCATTTAATCCTATGGGAAGTCCTGAAGCTGGGATGGCATAGCAGAGTGGTCCCAAATTGAATGAAGGAAGACAGGTTTTTCTATCCCGTATCAGCTAGCCATTGGCGTCAGGCCGTCCTCGGAAGAGGCCTGCATTTTCCTCCACTAATGCAACTGTTAGCCAGGGATCTCCCTGTGAGGCGTCAGCACTAATCTTTTCAGTGGGGTCAGTGGATGGGAGGAGATGGGATGGGCACATCAGCTCTGAAGAGAGTATCTGGGTGAAGCACCATAACATTCACCTTAGCATGCATTAGGGGTGGTGGAGGTAGAGCTGGGAGGATGGAGAAAGAGAGCAAAGAATATGAAAGAGAGGCAAAAGAAGTTCCATTTGATTTTATAGGAAATAAAAAATTGCTAACAAATTTGTTTGAGAATTTTTCTAGTCATAAATTCTTTCAAAAGCCACCAACCTGGCCTGTCTGGATTCTGTTTCCTCCAATCAGATGATTTTATGCTTAACATTAGGGACAAGCAAGATATTGGAATTGGGTTTGAAAGGAAGAGACAAATATGAGAAATATTGGCAGAATTTGGTGACTCAAGAGGAGTGTGTAAGTGAAAGAGATGGGGAGCCCTATACAAGTGAGGGTCTGGTATTAGAAGGTGGCGATTTGAGTTTTTATACATTTGTGTCTGTAGTGATAGTGAAATAATCTAAATAAAGCTGTCCCATTTGAAGAAATTGGCCTGGGATTGGTGTGAGAAGTTAGACCTGGAGGAACTGATAGAGAAGCAGAAAAAGCATGACTAAATCCACGAACATAGATGAGACTTCTAAAACAGGGAGAGAATGAGGAAACAGAAGACAAACTAACCTAAGACACTACTTAAAAACGAACAGGAAAGAGAGGAAAGGAGTAACATTCTTCAGGCACTGTCTGCCCATGGCCTGGTATAAAAAGTGGGGTGCTGTCCTTTATTTCACTGAGCCCCACCTTGTCCTTTCTAGTCCTGCCCTTCTCCCATCCATTTCCCTGCCCTCTGAGCAGAGCCATATATTCCCGATGAAGTATTAATGGCCTAAGTCCCACCCCCAACTCTAATCCCTGAAGTGGAGAGTGTTTAATAAACTAGGCACATGTGAAGTCTTCCTAACTAACCCCCACCCCCATCCATGATATTCTGCTGCCAGGACATTCTTCTTCATCTAACAAGACTGTAGATTTCTAAAAGGATGCAGTTGGTAACATGTGGGGAGGAGGTACTGGATACTAAGTTATAAACTGGGTATCAAATCAAGGCCAAAAACTTAACATTTCATGTTTGAGAGTTCAACAAAAAGGTTTGAGAGTTATCCAAATATTTACATCTGTAGTTCCTTGTTTTCTGTTTTTGTGGTGGTATATATATATTTTTTAAAATTTTTGTTTTACTTGAGGAGCCAAAGGATATACAACTAGGCACCACGTGTCTGTTTTTCCATGGGCTAGAGGCACTCTGTTGATGGGGTCTATTTCTGGATATTTTTTGGAATTCTGTAAGATAAATATGAACATTCTTGATTCTTTGCTTGAAAAAATGAACTCCCTCATTTAAGGATGTGCTGACAAGTTACAGATAGCATTTACAAAGGGAAATATATGGATATAAAATAGGTATTGTGTGGCCAAACTTAGATTAATTGAAACTTATTATAATAATGCTTACTATAACATGGGTTAAGCACATTGCCAGTTTCTGACTCCAAAAGCCTGAAACCAACAGAAAAATCTCATTGCCGATTAGCCTGTAAGGTGTGGGCTGGTCCTGTGATCCATTGCATGGAATAGAAACTGTTCTTAATTTCTGGAAAACTTTACGGTATATGATAGAATTATAGCTATAAATTAGAAACATTTATATAAAGTCAATGAGGGCAGTATAAAATAACTCCAAAATTGAGGTGAGAGGGGTTTTGCCTAAGAATTACCAAAATAGGCCATTGTGAAATAAAAGGCCCAATGTTACTGTAACAATCAGACCACCATAGAAGAAAATGTGTCCAGTGGCCTACAGACCACCCTGGCATTTTTTTTTTTTTCTTTCCTGCAACAGACAAGTAGGGTTGACTTCCCACCCTTACAAATCTCCGGAGTAGTCTAGTATGAAAGCCTTCCTGATTTTCCTTGGGGAGGGTATCTGATCGAATTACTATAGCAATGTGCAAGCATCATAAACTACCCAACGATATTGTGTCCTTGGTTCACCATAATTGACCAGATAGGTGTCATGTGATATCTGCAATGAGATACATTCCAAGAAAACTAATTATAAAATATTTCTATATGGACTTATTTTCCAAAACTGTACAAAATCCAAAAGAGCCAAAGGAAATAACAGTGGAAAAAACTTCCTCTCATCTATCCCACAGCCCACCAGCTTCCCTTCTCCAGGAGCAACTGGTATTAGCAGTTTCTTGTGAATGTCAAATTCAGTAAGCACATTGCCCCTACTTTAACATAAAGGGGGGTGCAGTATACACCGTTTTGCTTCTTTTTTTCTTCACACAAAAATGACAAAAATACAAACTTTTTCTCATGGATTTTTTCCCCCCCTTAACAAAATATTGTACATCTTCTATATCGGTACACAAAGTGCCCCTCATTCTTTCTTTTTAAAATCCTGCGGGTTACGTCATTATTTAGAAGTTTCCAATATTTTGCTATTACAAATACTTATTGTTGCTTTCTAATGTTAAATATACAGTTGGGCCATTTCCTCTTTCCACTGCTCTTGTTTTCCCAAAAGCTTCATGACTGTTCTTGTCCATTTCTATGCATGAACTTTAAAGTCAGCTTTCGTAGTCACCATCCCATCCCTTAAAAAAAAGAACCTCTATTCTGTTGGTTATTTTCATCTGGGTTGCATTAAATTTATAAATTCATTTAAGGAGTACTGACATTGTTGGTGACAGGCCTCTCTATTGTCTGTGTGTCTCAACTGTTTTCATATAGGTCGTACACATTTCTTATTAAATTTATTCCATGTTATTCATCTTTTTTTCAGTTGCTATTTTAAGTGGGAACTTTTCCCAGTCATATCTTCTGACTGGACATTGTACACATGAAATTTCTTAACTTCTGTACATTAATCTTTTGTCTAGTCAATTTACCACATTCTCCTATCATCATTAATAATTTTTGGTGGATTATTTTCTGATTTCTGAGTATATAATCTAATAAACAGCAAATAGAAATAATTTTACCTCCTCCCTTTCAATTTTATACATTTTTTAATTTCATCATTTGAACAGTGATAAAAATAGCAGTGGTGGAAGTAGACGTTTAGTTCCAGATTTTTAATAAGGATTCTACTAATGCTCCCAGCATGCCCCAGGCTGACTTTCCTTTGAGGTGTTTGATCACTTAAGAACATATTCTTATTATTCAGACTTTTTTCATCAAAAATGACTTTGAATTACTTAAATGACTTTTTTAGCAGTTGGAGGAAATCACATAATTTTTCTCCACGTGAGTAGTATTTCTAAATAAACACATTATAATATGCATGGCCATATACAGATGATCAGCCTGGCATTCCAGGAATAAGCCCCACTTTTCCATGGTCCTTCTGGCGTTTGCTAGTATTTTGCTTAGTATGTTTGCAGTGCTATTCATAAATGAGTTGGTCTATAGTATTCTTTTTTGAATAACTTTTATTGGTTTGGTAGCAGTGTTACACTCACCAGTTATTTGCAGGTGGTCTGTTAGGGGAAGAGTAGGCCTGTGTTTCAAGCTAGCAAGCATTTCTTTATGAAGAAGTGTGGAGAGCATGACTTATTCTAGCTTTCACTACAATTCAGGGTCTCTTTCTTCACCCTTGTTTTATTGATAGATGTCTTCCTGCAAATCTGACTTGTCTACCTGATTTCTCATTGAGGCCTCTTCCCTGCTGAAAAATACATAAATAAATAAAAATCATACAGGGAATCACTCTGGTACCAGTTGGTGTACCAAGGTCCCTAATGGTCCATTCATCTAAATACAGGATTTTGTGATAGGGTTTGAGGGCACGACCTCACCTTGGAGCAGACTTCCCTGGCTTTTTCTGAGATCTGCCTCCACGAGCGTCCTCTCTCTGCCTCCTACAATACCCACACATTTGGAAGATCTTCCGTATATTTTGTGGTTTGAGTTTTTGATACCTCTAATTTTAATCAAAGATGCAGTTCGCAATTTTGCTCCTTGTTGCTTTGGGATGATTTCTGAGAGGAGAAGGGCTAAGTGCTCCTTTCATCACACCATTTAAAAACATTAAACCTCTTTCTATTGCTTTTGATTATATAATTGAAGATGTACTTCATGGGGAAAAAATGCACAGAAAAATAAGCCTTCAAAAGTCTGAATTCGCTAATTGGCTGGGAAGTGGAAATGTTAATGACAAGCTGGTGTAATACAAAGAATGGTTGCAGGAGATTTCCAGAGCTTGTTAGCAACAATTCCTTTATTCCCCCAAAGTCCTCCTGTCTACTGTCCACAGTCACTTTTTAAAATTTTTCAATTACAGTTGACATTCCATAGTATTTTATACTAGTTTCAGGTGAACAGCATAGTGGCCACACGTTTACATAATTTGTGAAGTGATCCCCTCAATTAGTCTAGGACCCAGTTGGCACTATACATAGTTAGTATAACTTCATTCCTTATGCTGTACTTTACATCCCCATGACTATTTTGTAACTACCAATTTGTACTTCTCAATTTCTTCACCTTTTTCTTCCAGCCCCCTGGCCCCCCTCCCACCTGGCAACTATCAGTTTGTTCTCTGTGTCTATGAGTCTGTTTCTGTTTTGTTTGTTCGTTTATTTTGTTTTTTAGATTCCACATGTACATGATACCATATGGTATTTATCTTTCTCTGAATAATTTTACTCGGCACAATGCCCTCTGGGTCCACCCATGTATTCACTAATGGTAAGATTTCATCTTTTTTTTTATGGCTGATTAATATTCCATTGTATATATGTACCACTTTTTCTTTATCCAATTGTCTTTTGATGGGCACTTAGGTAGCTTTCATATGTTGGCTATTGTAAATAGTGCTGCAGTGAACACAGGGGTGAATATATTTTTTCAAATTAGTATTCCAGATTTCTTCAGATAAATACCCTGAAGTAAAATTACTGTGTCATAAGGAGCTCTATTTTTAAATTTTTTAGGAACATCCTTACTGTTCTCCATACTGGCTGCACTAATTAGCAATTCTACCAAGAATGTCTGAGCATTCATTTTTCTCCACATCCTCACCAACACTGATTGTTTGTCCATTTATTGATGATGGCCATTCTGACAAGTAAGGTGATATCTTATTTTAGTTGTAATTTGCATTTCTCTGATAATAAGAGATGTTGAGCATCTTTTCATATGTCTATTGGAAATCTGTATGTTCTCTTTGAAGAAATGTCTATTCAGGTCTTCTGCCCATTTTTTAATTGTATTGTTTGTTTGTTTTGGTGTTGAGTTGTATGAGTTCTTTATAAATTTTGGACATTAATCCCTTATTAGATGTTTTCATTAGCGAATGTCTTCTCCCATCCAGTAGGATGTCTTTTCATTTTGTTGATGGTTTCCTTTGCTGAGCAAACATGTTTTAGTTTGACATAGTCGCATTTCAGTATTTTTTCTTTTGTTTCCCTTGACTGAGGTGATATATCAGAAAAAAAATATGACTAAGAGCGATGTCAGAGAGTTTACTGCCAATGCTTTCTTCCAGGTGATTTATGGTTTCATGTCTTACATGTAAGTCTGTAATGTATTTTGAGTTTATTTTTTAATATGTTGTAAGACAGTAGTCTAGTTTCATTTTTTTACATATCCAATTTTCCCAACACCATCTATAGAATAGGTTGTCTTTATTGTGTATTCTTGCCTATATGATCGTAGATTAATTGGCCATTTACGCATGGGTTTATTTCTGTGCTCTCTATTCTGTTTCATTGATCTGTGTCTGTTTTAAGCCAGTACCATGCTGTTTTGATTACTAGAGCCTTGTAGTATAGTTTGGTATCACATAGTGTGATACCTCAAACTTTGTTCTTTCTCAAGAATACTGTGGCTAATTGGGGTCTTTTGTGGTTCCATATCAATTTTAGGATTATTTGTTCTACTTCTGGGGAAAATGTCATTGGTATTTTGATAGGGTTTGTATTGAATCCATAGGTTGCTTTGGGTAAAATGGATATTTTAATGATGCTAATTCTTTCTATCCGTAAGTGTGGTATATGCTTTCATTTACTTCTATCGTCTTCAATTTCTTTCTTCATTGTCTTATAATTTTCTGATTTTACCTCCTTGGTTAAATTTATTCCTTGGTATTTTTTGATGCAATTGTAAATAGCATTGTTTCCTTAATTTCTCTGATAGTTTGTTACTGGTGTATAAAAATGCAACCATTTTCTGAATATTAGTTTTGTATCCTACTACTTTACTGAATTCACTTATCAGCTCTAGTTTTTTGGTGGAATCCTTAGGGTTCTGGCTATATAGTATCATGTCATCTGCAAATAATGACAGTTTTACTTTTTCATTTCCATTGGATGCATCTTTTTTTCTTGTCTGATTGCTGTGGCTAGGCCTTCCAATACTATGTTGAATAAAAGTAGTGAAAGTGGACATTCTTGTCTTGTTCCTGGGTCTTAAGGAGAATGTTTGTAGCTTTTCCTCATTGAGTATGAGGTTAGTTGTAGGTTTTTCATATATGGCCTTTATTATGTTGAGGTATGTTCCCTCTACCACTTCACTGAGAGTTTTTTTTTTAAATCATAAATGGATGCTGGATTTTGTCAAATGATTTTTCTCCATTTATTGATATGACATGATTTTTTTTTTTTTTTTTTTAGCTGAGCCATCCTGCCACCTGTTGGCAGCTTAGCAGCAGCTCAGCTCTGGCTGGGCATTGAACTGCCATTGCTCAGAGCTCAGCTCACACTCTTGAGTGAGCTCTTTACAAACTGAGCAACTCAGCCGGCCCTGATCATGATTTTTTTTTTTAATTTGATGCATTTTTTGTCTCTTATCACTTTTTTTTCCCCAAAGATTTTTATTTGGGAATTGGGGGAGGGGAACAGCGTTGGGGAATTGGGGAAAGGGAACAGACAAGTTGCTGTCTTTTTGTTCTTCAGTCTAGTTGCGGAAGACATTGCTTCACTGGCCCATGTTGGTATCGTCATTGCGTTCTTCCCGGATGAGGCAGATCGGTAGCCGGCCTCTGGATGGTCGCTCACCGCGGCTATTGGCAGATCACATTGGCTGCCAGCCACTCATGCTGGCTGTCGGCCACTCACTGTAGCCTATGGCAGCCCACTGCAGCAGGGGCTGCAGCCTACACTGTCACCGGGGCTCGCCCAGCCCAGCTCCAGGTGGAGCTGTTGTTAGCTGTAGAAGGCAGTGTCACTCATACGTGGGATCCGAACCAGGGCCGCTGGCATCCCAAAACCAGCTCTTAACCAATCAATGCGCCACTCGGCCGGCCCTGATCATGATTTTTAAACTTCATTTTGTTTATATGACACATCCAGTTTATTAATTTGCAGCTACTGAACCAACGTTGCATACCGGGAATGAATTCTACTTTATCATGGTGTATGATCTTTCTAATGTATTGCTAAATTTGGCTTGCTAATATTTTGTTGAGGATTTTTGCATCTATGCTCATCAGGGATATTGGGCTACAACTTTCCTTTTTGTAATGTCTTTCTCTGTTTTTGGAGTCAAAGTAATGCTGGGAGTCTTCCCTTCTCTTGAATTTTTTGGCATAATTTGAGAATTTTAGGTATTTCTTCTTTCACTGTCTAGTGAAATTTACCTGTGAAACCATCTGGTCCAGGGCTTTTATTAGTTGGGAATTTTTTGATTACTGATTTGGTTTCATTACTAGTAATTGGTCTGCTCAGATTTTCTGTTTCTTCTTGATTCACTCTGGGAAAATTGTATGTTTCTAGGAATTTATCCCTGTTTTCCTGATTGTCTAGTTTGTTGGCATATAACTGTTCATAGCATTTTCTTACAGCCCTTGATATTTCTGGGATGTCAGTTGTCACTTTTCTGTTTCATTTCTGTTATTATTTATTTGGGTCCTCTCTTTTTCTTGATGAATATGCTTAAATGTTTCTCAATTTTCTATGTCTTTTCAAAGAACCAGCTCTTGGTTTCATTGATCTTTTGTTTAGTTTTTTTTAGACTCTTTTTCATTTATTTTCACTCTGATGTTGATTATTTCCTTTCTTCTACTCATATTGGGCTTTGTTTGCTGCTTTTTTTCCTAGTTCCTTTAAGTGTAATGTTAGATGGTTTGATATTTTTCTTGTTTTCTGAGGTAGGCCTGTATTGCTATGAACTTTTCTCTTAGAACTACTTTTGCTGTGTCCCATAATTTTTGGGTCATTGTGTTTTCATTTTCATTTGTCTCAAGGTATCTGATTTTTTTCCTTGATCTCATTGCTAACCCATTGTTTAGTAGGATGTTATTTAGCTTTATGTGCTTGTTTATAAGTTTCTTTTTAAATAACTGATTTCTAGTTTCATACCATTGTCATAGGAGAATATGCTTGTTAGGATTTCAATCTTCTTAAATTTATTGATACTTGTTTTGTGGTCTAATATGTGGTCTATCTTAGGAAATGTTCCATGTGCACTTGAAAAGAATGTATATTCTGCTGCATTGGGATGAAATGCTCTAAAATATCAAATAAATCCATCTTATCTAGTGTGTCATTTAAGGCTGCTGTTACCTTGTTGATTTTGTCTGAAAGATCTATCCACTGATGTCAATGTAGGGTTCAAGTCTCTTACTATGACTGTATTACCACTGATTTCTCCCTTTATGTCCATCAATATCTGCTTTATGAATTCATGTTCTTCTAAGTTGGGTGCATAAATAAGTTTAGAAGGGTTATATCTTGTTGGATTGATCCTTTTCTCATTATGAAATGTCCTTTTTTGTCTCTTATTTTAGTCTTTGTTTTATAGCCTATTTTGTTTCATATAGGTATTGCTACCCCAACATTTTTATTGTTTTGTTTTGTTTTGCTTTTTTTCAGTTTAATTTGCACAAAATATCTTTTCCATCCCTTTAATTTCAGTCTGTGTTTGTCTTTCAATCTGAAGTGGATCTCTTATAGAAAGCATATGCATGGTTCTTGTTTTGTTATCCATTCAGCCACTCTATGTCTTTTGATTGGAGTGTTTAATCCATTTACATTTAAAGTGATTATTGATAGGTACATAGTTATTGCTATTTCATGTTTAGTTCTTTTATCCCCCTCTTCTTAAAGAAGTCCCTTTAACATTTCTTGTAAAACTGGTTTGGTGGCAATGGACTTCTACATGTCTTTCTTCTCTGGCAAACTCTTTATCTCTCCTTCAACATCTCTTATCCCCACTTCACTTGCTTATCTCCTACTGAATCCCTGGAGATTTAGCTTTTGTATGTTCTAAATTGGATATTACAATGAATTGTAATTGTTGCTTTACACTCTATTTTTCTCCAACTTGATATTAAGTTCTTTGAGTACATTCAGTTCTTTTCCTGTTTAAATGTGCAGTTATAAACACTGTTTAAATATGCAGTTACGGTTATAAGCGCTGTTTAAATACGCAGTTATTACAACTATGCTTTGACACAAAGTAGATGAAACGCCAAAGTGCAGGTAATTGCAGAAAAACTGATGAAGGAAGAAAAACTGATCATTTTATATATATATATATTATATTGAAAAACTAGATCAGACCTAAACATAAAGCTTATTTATGAAAAAAAAGAAGAAACTTTTCATGCTTCTCCATTGCATCATACTTCGTTTTCATTTCTTACATTTTCTCTTCTATACCCACCTCTCCCGCACGATAATTTTTTTGCCTTACCATGTTTTCAATAGTCTTTCGCCATTTAACTTGCATCAAATGAATGTTTTGCATCTGATCTCTAACTTCTAGAGAAAAGATTTCTCAAATGTTAATATATTTTTGTTTCTAAGTGGAAAATACTGTTTCCTTAAAATTGCATTAGGAAAATTTCAACCTTTTTCAAAACATGTTTTGAAGTGGCTGAATAATTATTTTATCTCTAAAAACATGCATTCATCAAATACTTAACTACTAACAACTGTTAAAGCCTGAAATAAAAACTTTAAAAAAATCTTTAAACACAGAAGGTCTAACTTATTTTCCTCCGAGTTTTAAATATGTTGGCTTCATTTTGCAAGTATCCTTCAGCAAGATGCACACGCAGACACAGAGCTCTTTTATTATTCACTTTATTTTCATATAAATTAACATCCTAAAAAATTGAAATAGAAACACTAAATACAGTATTGCACATAGCGATCTTTGTTAAATGCCCTATTATTTCATTGAAGAATGTTAATATACACATTAGAAGGAGTGAAGGGAACAGGGAGACTACAAAACTACAACCAAAAAACCACTACTATTGCTTTCCACTTAAACTACAAACTAAAAGTTAAGAGGCCATACTTTACATAAATACAAACATAGTTATGATTCAGAACGTTTTCTTTTTAAGTTGCTTTCCATAATTGGTTTGTAATAGCAATAAATTCTCCCCTTTATCCACAACCATAACCCCAACAAATATTATTAAAATAATTTAAAAAACCCCACAACTATTAATGTTAGGCAAAACCATCACAGTGCATCATGAGCTGACTTTAGAGTACTCTCAAGAGTAGGCGATTTACTTTTTCCCCCTCAACAGAAAATAAAGTCCTTTCCTAGGCTCCTTCAGATAATGAATCATTACATACTCATTTTACAGCTTTTAATCACCTGCCATAACCCATAAAAACAACCCAAATCATGTCAAAATACTCAGGCAGGTATCTGTAATTAACAAATTTTAGGTAAATGCCAATCGATCCCAAAGCTTACTTACTTATTAAGTTTTTGCCAACAATTAGTCATGTTTGGCAATTTTATGAGAGCCATTTTTTTAAATTTCTTCAAAATATTGAGTCACGTTTTCTTTGTGAAAGGCAATGGCAAAAGTTATAGAGAGGCACACCTTTCGTTTTATTTACTGCTGCTGTAGATTAGCTTTATGTAGGTTCTCAAAGGACATAGTCTGATAACAGCCTTCAATAAACTTAAAACTCGGATTCCTGCCTATATTAAATGATTTATAGGAAAGGGGTTTCCTTTTACTATATTTTTTTCTATTCATTATCTAACAAGTAAAAACAACAATAAACTTCTTTCACAAATATATAGTTATGGAGAGCAACCCAAAGACTTGGGAAATCCTTAATTATGATATATAAATGGTACTTCAATTTTAGAATAGAAAATGTACATGTAGATGTGAAACTGATACAACAATTCCCTAGAAATAACATTTCAACCATACGTCTAAGTGCAGTGATGTGGAGTACTGGCTGTCAGTAAAAGGAACGTGTTTTACTGCGATAAAGAATATTCTCACGAAAGTAAATTTTAGTTACTGTTTAGCATGTTCAGAATTAATGCAGATACTGCCTCTTATACATGCTGTTTCGGTCTATTGGTATAATACCATAAACTTTTTCAAAAAGAAAAGGTGTCAAATTCTCCATCAGTCTACTGCTTTTGCATTTTTATAGGAATGTACAGTAAAATTCAACAATCAGTGAACTGTCCAGAAAACACAAAGGTTATGCAAGAGGTCAAGAAGAAAAATGATCAGAAGTTTGTAGTGTCTTTCCTGCCTTCAGGTCAGCTGAATGCTTGTGGAAGTGGTTAGAGTGACTCATTTTCATTCTGCTTTTCTTTGTTTAGGTTTTCATGCTTATCTTTGCTTTCTGAAAATAAAGGCACCAGACAAGAGTTATAGTTAGAAACAAGAAGTTTAAAGAAAAATGTATGGAGTTTAGAGTAGCTCAAACAAGACCTTTTTCAGTTGGATCAAATTCTCTGAGAAAGGTTAAAGATCAACCAACCCATAAAGGCAAAAAGTATATGCATAAGTAGAATATGTGTTTTTCTTGTAGAATTTTCACCAAGACAAACCATGAAATATTTTTGAGAAAAATAAGTTTTCAAAATTTATTTTCTAATTCTTGTGAAAGAGTGAAAACTCAACTTTCTCATTCTCAGTTTTATGTACAAATACATCAATATGAAAATTGAATCAGCTATTTCATGTCTATCCTTATAACAGCATGATTGACTAATAAATAATTATTCCTCTTTATTCAGTATACTTTGAATTTGTACTTTAATCAATAATAAAGACAATAAACTATAACACTTGTCATTAGTTAAGATTAATTTTGATACACAGAAACTGAAGGGAAAACAGCTTTTCATAACTTTTTCTAAATAAGGCTATTTAATCATATACCAATTTGGGTGATTTTAATATCTTTTCCATTTAGACTAGCTAGACTAATCCCATTCAAAATGCTCTTATTTGCGGCCTACCCCAACTTTTCATTTAAAACAGCATCATTTACTTACTCTGTGGCACTCAAAACATTCAACAAAACATTGACAGTTTCACAAGGAAAAACTTGTCATTTTCACCAAACCCTTCCCTCCCAGGGTGCAAAGCTTGGCATTTTCTTTTTAAGGAAGAAGTGACCGAGGAGGAAATTTAGAACAGCCTGTTAAACTCAGTTCATTGACTGACAGCTGTTACACAGCCAACTCTGTGTAACATTTACAGGCACAAACCAGATCTGAGCCCTCCGATCTCAGCAAAGGACAACACTGTGCTTGGCATCTCCCATTATGCTTTAAGTCGCAGTGGCATTACTTCAATTATGACAGCCACTCTGTGCTCAAATGCAGGCCTGTGCTGTGATTGTGTGTAATGAAGAAAGTGAAAGATAGTCCCCCAATTCCTGCCTACACACCCATATCCATCTAGAAACATTCCATTAGCAGATTGATCTTAATTCTTAAGATTTGAAGGCTGAATACTGAGATTCTCTTAGCCTGTCTGATGGGCCTAATTAAAAGCATCAGGAATACGAAATTCTTGAAGTCAGCAGCTTATTACTTATTCAAAGTTCAGAGGAAAATATTATCCCATGTTTGTATATTTTGTGAAAACAGTGTTTGAAAGTCAAAACCAAAAAAATTACAGGTTAAAGAACAGAAAAGTTAAATACTTACAATTCCAGAGTCATGTCTTGGCTTTATTTTATAAAGTGATTTTCCCTTTTTCTGCCTACACACCTCTTCAGCTTCTTTTACTCTGAGTGAGAAGAAGACACATGTATTTGAACAAAGACCCACATAGACCACTGCAATCCACCTTACAGTGGGCGAGCAAGCTCATTAAGGATTTGATATACTGGAGAAAATAATATCACATATACAGGGATGTTATCTGACATTTGATTTCAAAACATAGAATGTTAGAGCTAGAGGCAGATTCATCTAGGGGTTCTTAACTTGGAATTGAAGGATGTAGAATGGAGTAGTACACAAGCTGATAAATATTTTTAAGCATATATTTCATTCTACGTTAAAGGACTCTTTAATATACAAGGGAAGTAAAGAAATGGCTCTCATTTTCAGGTGAACATCCTGAGATTGGCTGTATTACATAAACAAAATTGGCACTATAACATAAATCAGAAACATTAAAATAATTAAATTAGCAGCATCATATAAAAAAACCCAAATGCTTATTTAAACTGATTTCAGATTCACTTTCTGCATCACTTACTCATGCATGCAAGTCATTTGCAATGAATACTTGGGCAGTTCAAATATTTGAACTTCATCAAGCATGGGAAATAACCAATTAATTGAAAACAAAAAATAAAGAGTGAGCAATAATAACATTTTAATACTACTAGGGTTTCTTTTGAAACACGCAATCCAAGGAAAACAGTATAGAATTTACCAGAGGTTGAGTTAAAAGAGGAACTTTTTTGGTGATAAGTTCTGCATTAGTTCTGGCTTTGTTATTTGACAATGTCCTGATACTACTGACCCTTGTATTCTCGCAAATAATAAGACTGTTCAATAATATATAATAGTATTGCTATTATTGCTACACAGAGTTGTTGCAAAGATCGAAAAAAAATTTCTTTAAAAAGTTCTTTATAAGTTGTAAAATACTATAAAAAGTTATGTATCATTACAAACTCAAGAAATCTGCAAACTGGATTTGTATTAATAAAAAGGGGTACGATAAGAAGAAAAATAACCTATCAGGTTAATTTATTTTGTTGTTATGATTTACCTAGGGAATAAAAAATGGAGTTATTTCTAGAGAACCTAAAAAAGCCATAACTTATCTTGATGAAAGACTGTATATAGATCTTGAAGCATATTTCCTCAAGGAAATAAATTATCAATATATCTCTTGAGTCCCTCGGCAAAGAATCTAATGAGAGAATTCACCTTTGATACAGCTGAATGAACCCTGTTTTTAAACAATAGAATGAAGCAAATAACCCAGTCCAGGAGCTGGAAGATGTACGTTACCATGTACCTTAAAGTATGCCAAACGAAAGGAATTCCTATCGAACACAAAATGCTTGCTGGGTTGATATTGTTAGTAATTCCAGAAAATGATGAAAATTTAGAAGACACTCCATTGTTACCACTTTTATTACTTTCTCCCCAAGTCATAAATTGTCTTTAATCCTTCCTCCAAACATTTCAAGACAAAAATATTTTCTTTATAACAAACCAAGGATTGCAGAGTCCCATCTTCCTCTGAAACAGCTACCAGTAAATTCAAGTTGAAGTATTTGGACAGGGAATTAAGGATGCTTTTTTTCTTTAGCACTTATCCAAAATCCAGTAGATCTCTTCTTAAATTTACTTGGATTGCTTTCAAGCATTTTGTGATATTTTAAAAAAAAGGACTTCACAAGTTTTTAGATCACCAAAGCATCTTAATTTTCTCGTTATCTTATTTATCTTGTTCTTAAAACACATTCTGTAAGGATCACAGAAAGCTGAGTCTAATACACACATATTTAATTTGACATAAAACCAAATTCAGCCACTCCTTACGGCAGAGACGATGAAAACTACAGAGAATGTGCGTCAACGAGTGCTCACAGATCTCTTAGCTCATCCATTCGTTTGACAATCATTTATGGAGCAGTAACTCCAAGCCAGGCACTGGGATTGGTTCCTTTTTATACGGACAATTAAATTCAACATCTAGGAGAGACATGCACATAAGCAAGTAAATTAGAATGGTGCACTAAGTGTAACCACTGAGCTTTGGAGATGGCCAGCTGTGTCCTGGAGGTGGTGGGCAGGGGTTATGGAGATCTTTCTGGAGCAAGCTGATGGTGGAGTGTTGTTTCAAAGATAATTTTTCATACTTTTTCATACTTTTCTTGGGAGGGGAAATAGTACTGTGAGTGAAAGAAGAGTACTTTATTATTTTTTTTAAAAGATTTTATTGGGGAATTGAGGGAAGGGAACAGCACTGGGGAACCGGGGAAGGGGAACAGACAAGTTGCTGTCGCTGTCCTTTTGTTCTTCAGTCTAGTTGCGGAGGATGTTGTTGCACTGGCCCATGTTGGTGTCATCATTGAGTTCTTCTCAGGTAAGGCAGATCGGTGTCCGGCCTCTGGGCGGTGGCTCACAGCGGCTCTTGGCAGCTCACACCGGCTGCCAGCCGTTCATGCTGCTGCCGGCCACTCACTATAGCCTATGGCAGCCCACTGCAGCAGGGGCTGCAGCTATGCCATCCGGGGACTCATAGCAGCCCAGCTCCAGGTGGAGCTGTTGTTAGCTGTAGAGGGCAGAGTCACTGGCCCTCCTATGTGGGATCTGAACCGGGGCCACTGGCATCCCAAGCCAGCTCTTAACCAACGTGCCACTCAGCTGGCCCAAGAAGAGTACTTCTCATATATACAAAATAACATGTGCAAAGGCCAAAGCTTAGAGAACTAGAAAGACTTCTCCCTTCTGCTGCTATAGGATCCCCGCACTACCAAGAGGCCCAAGTTCAGACCAGCTTTCTGCTTCAGTTTCTTCTGTGTAGGACTAGGGGGAGCCAGTCATCGTATCCTGACACCCCCTGATATGCACAACTAAACGATGCGGGGAGCTGGAAAACTGAGCATCACAACCTCGAGCAGTTGCTCTTCAAGTTTAGGAGAAGAATCATCCAGAACTGATCAAACTGCCGTTCTCCAGGCCCATTCTTGTATATTCTGGTTTAGTGCTTCTGGGATGCATTTATAAGCAGCACCCAGGAGAACCTGATATAGGCAGCCTGTGGGCAACACTTTGAGAAATGGCACTCTGGGACCCGGTATTCTCTCTGAAGCCCGAACTGGGTGGCCATGCTGCACCCCCAGACAACCATACTTCCTCACCGTCCTCTACTTTACAGTGTAAACACTGGGGTCACAACCCCAAACCACAAAAACTCACTCACTTCAGCACTTGGTGAGTCCCACCTGTCCTAAACGAATGTTGCTTCCTCCGAATGCCAATTTTATTTCAACAAAACTCTGACAACAAGACATTTTTTCCACACTTTAGGGATGCAAAAAGAACGTGCCCACGGAGTTGAGATACACTGCCAGAGATACAAGACATAAGAAAAATAATGAGGGAGAAGCCGGGATGGAGGGTCCCAGCCAGCTGTCTATGGGGCATTTCCGATTTGGGCTCTGCATCTGGGCGATTGTGGCGGAGTCGCTGGCTACAAGTTTCGGCCTATTGAGCAAACTACTGTGCACATTCCATCTTCTTTCCCTCCTGCCTCATCCCTCATTCAACAATGCCTCAATTTTCTTAAATTAAGCAGGAAAAAGAGGTTTGTTTCACAACTAGACATCAGAGGTTTTAAGTGAAAAGGCACAGTGGTGATAACATTTCATAGCAATGACCAATATGCCCTGTTTGGAAAGGAATGGAGTAAAAAGAGGGATAATACTTTGTTTGTAAAGAAAGAAAGCAGTTATTATGAAGAAGGAGGAAAACAAAGCTGGTTTGAAAAACACAGTCCTGGGGTGCCAGTTAGGTCAGTTGGTTAGAGTGCAGTGCTCATAACACCAAGTTTGCTGGTTCGATACCCGCATGGGCCACCAAGATGCACCCTCCACAACTAGATTCAAACAACTACTTGACTGGGAGCTGATGGGTCCTGGAAAAATGCCCTTAACAACTAGATTGAAACAACTACTTGACTTGGAGCTGATGGGTTCTGGAAAAACAGTGTTCCCCAATAAAAAAATAAATTAAAAAAAGAAAGAAAAAGACAGTCCTTGGCTTCCAAAGTTTGTCTGTACTTGACTTTAAACTCCAGTTTGAGTTAGGTCTATGGCTGGTGTGCAGAGACAGAGCTCTCTCGTTCATGATTCATAAAGATACATTCTTTTTAATGTGGCTGCATTCACACAAGGGGACAGCCAGGCATTTACCAATCAAGATTTCACCCTATTAGAGAACTCACAAGGCAAGCAAGAATTTTTGGATGAAGTCTTTGATAGGCTTATTCTAACAATTGTAACTTCTAATCAGCAATCTAGATAACAGAAGGAAAATATGAACAAAACCAAATCATATGAAAATGAAAAGAAAACTCTTCACTCAGCACTTTTAATGATTTTGGAAAAACAACACAGAAAGCAAGGACTAAAAAACAGGAAATGTAGCATTATCTTTTAGACAGGAGGATACGAGAAGGTATATAATGGCTATAAAACTTGATGTTTATGTTAATATTTTGCTATAATATCTTTTATTGTCTATGAAACTTCAGAAACAAAACTGATGAATACATTTCAAAAGTATGTACTTATCCCTTAAATGGGGGACCAAAGTAATCCAAGAATATAAGGTCTTATCTTTGAAGGGAGAATTTAATTATGGGAAATAACCAAAAAATTTAAAAAAATATGGAATCAGATTTGGCAAACAGAGTAGGTGACCAGGCTGAGCAAAACAATGTTTGTCATAAGCAAAGTTTCATTCTGGCAATGGTCAGAAAGACCATGTGTGATTCCCAGGGAATGGAAACTGGCTCCCTTCAAGGACGAATCTTTGTATAACCAATTTTGAATATAGTCTTTTTGAAAAAAAAAAAAAAAACCCTAAACGTTTCTCTTTTTTTTAAAGTGTGGATGGTATACATTATATTATTATATTACATTATATTATTATATTACATTATATTACTATATTATGGTATACATTGTTATATTAATTTCAAGTTAAACTTTCTCTTATATAAATGTAACAATTTCCTCTTACTTGATGGCCAGTGCTCATCACTGCACAGGTCACTGCTGATAAAGGGCCCCCCATGAGGCCTCCTAGGAGACACATAGCAGCCCACCCACATGTTGACCAGACACCTGGTATTTTGCTGCAATTCACTTTGTATCTACTTTTTAAGTTTTGTGTTTATTTCTAGGATGGCAGGCTGTGATCACTTCTCTCTAGTGCCGGCATGCCTGCCTCTATCTTTTAATAATTTCTGTCTTCTTTAGAGGGGAAAAATCAGATAACTGAGCTAATTTAAAGGAGGCTCAAATTGGATCACTAAGACTCCAAGTTCAGTCCTCGCTGAAGGAATAGAGTTCCTGGACTTCGGGGCAGTAAGTGATTTCAGTTGCCACAGGGCTGCTACCTCGTTCTCCACCTGCCACAAACTTCAGGGTTCACAGCTGCGTGTGGAAGGTGAGGGATGCCCGAAGTCTGACTTACAGATATGCAGGGCTTTACAGTTCCAAATTTCTAAGGGTATAAGATGCTAAAATAATCCATGTCTATTCATATTGTACCACCCAACCAACTTATTCAGCAGGTTGTCCATAAAGATAGAAAGTAATGCTGGAATGATAAGACATGAAATTCAAGTTTCTCAAGGAAAAGTAGTGTGACTCTATTAATTGGTAATGACAGATTTTGTGATGCTACAGAGAACCACCTATAGGATAAGAGGTGACGCATTTTGTGAGGAATATGACTATGAGATCCATCCCTCCGTTGAAATTGTTTTATAGGGCAGAAATGATCAGAGAAAAAGAAAACACCTTTAAATATTATAGCTTAAATTTAAATTTATCTTAAAAAAAAACTCATATGAAACATATCTTCTAAAAATAAAGTTGCAAATGTCACCTAAAGGAAATTAATAAATTTCAGTATGTCAATATAGTTTTTTATTCCTTACATACAAATATTCTAAGTTGTAACAATTTCATTTGATTTTAAGATGTTATGGTTAGAAGTTATTAAACATAGAAAATATGCGTCTTAGGAGAATGAGAATATTTTTAAGGTTGATGCTAATAGAAAAGACGGAGGTAGGTGATAGAATTAGAAATACTTTGTATCTCAGAATTTGTTGAAACTAGTTTAAATTCCAACAAGTATTTTTATTTTGGTAGTTTTCAAAACAAATGAAAAATTTCTCAAACTGTGTCCTTCATATAACTGGGCACATTTACACCAAGGAAGATTCTAAACAAAGAGCGTGGTTTCTTATTTCTCTCTTAATAAAGATGCATTTTTCTCTGCACTTTCCCTCCCTAGGCCCAGACCCATTTATTGTCAGGCAAACATATACAAAAAGTTCAGGGTGATTAAGTTTAAAGACAGTTTGTGAGATGAGTAAGGGAGATACACTCTGGCACAGACACAGAGACAAGAAACCAGACGTCCCCGCAGCCTACAGGCAGAATCATTTTTATCTACTTTCTAGAGCAAAAGCCAGGATGGCCAAGTCTTATCAAGAAAACAGATAGGCTCTCATCATTCAATCGAATGAGAAAGGAAGCCACTTTCCTGCCATGAAACATTCATAATTTTGTCTAAATAAGTATCTGTGGCGGACGGATTCATTTCCTGCTGGCTCCAGCTCGGCTTGCTGGGGAACAGCCTGATTCCTTCCTGGAGTCTATGGGCTGTGAGATTTAAGGGCAGCCCAGGACTGGGAGGTCACACGTCAGAGATCCTTCTACAGTGGAGATGGAGTTTCTAACAATAAGCTAAGAGTGGACATAAATATCACTATTACCAGTTCATGATGGTCTTCACTGAAACACAACACATCATGTCTGCCTACAAATTTTCAATTTTTTAACCCAAAAGAGAAAGGGAAACACACACACACACACACACACACACACACACACACACGGAGGAAGGAGGAGGAGGGAGAGTCTAGACAAAGGCTGGTTAGGAGTAGGATGCCAGCTTTGAAGTGTGAATCCCTCTCTGGGTAAAGACAAGAGTAGGTATTAGGCATCTTGTGGAATTAAAGGTGATCTGGGGGAGTTTACTCCTGGCTCTGTCTTCTCTCCTTTATTAACCTTAATGATTTAAAACACACACACACACACACACACACAATCCCCGAAATAGAATGGAAGCAATCCACCAAAATGCCACTTATTATCTCAAGTAAAAAGAGCTTCAGTTTCCTTAGGCATATATTTCTGAATGTGAGTTGAATTTCTGAATTGCATCACTGAAAATTTCTGATGTTTTCAAAGAACACTGCATTTGCATCCCAAATGCTTATGGGGAACACTTAGAATGAGCACCAAGTAGCTCCTGGCTCAAGGAAATTGGGTTTAAAAAAACCTGTGAGCTACGTGATATGACAGGACTGAGGCTTAGGAATGGACATTAAGAGCTGGAGAAGGACTTGCAGCGTTGTCCAGAGGTCTCATCCCAGTACAGGAGGCTGTGGGGCCAGCACAGACCTCACCATCCGCTCACTAAACAGTAATGCGTGATGCAATATAAGCTGAATTTTGAGGAATATTCAGTCTACAATCTAGGATTCCATGACAGTTAGATATACATGTCCTATGCTGATGTTCTAAAAACTCCAAATATGGTATATTGAACATAAAGCCAATAAGCAGACATGATGTACATCATTTTCCTGAAACTATTGTTGTGAAGTATACCTGGGTGAAGAGAAATGAATCATCAGAAAACTCATTCAACCAATCAAATTCATTTCCTATAGTCTGAATCTCATTAATGACTGTCTAAGATTCTATACATGTAGAACAATATAATTCATGGATGAATTGCCTCAGAGAAAAACTTTCCCCCATAGTTTTGAAAGGGCTATAAATGAGGGAAGATGGGCATGGATGTATGCTGCTATGCTCTCATTTCAAAGCAAACAAAACACAACTTTCACGCACACACACACACACAAATCTTTCCTATCAGCCTCTCTGCTGAATCAAAAAGTTGTCAGTACTTTCCTAACTGACATACCCACCACTGTGTTCTTGTCCTCACTCTTCTGCACCATGCTACTGACTAAAACGTCGAACTAGCCTTTTAATTCTCTTATCTTTTGGTCCTCAGAGAACTTCTGAGTTTTTCTACTGTCTTTCTGGACATGTTTTCTTAATCTCTTTTGCTGCTTTGTAATTATTCAACTTCCCCTCAAATGTTATTTTGCCCCACAGGGCTCTAATCTTGATGCTGGTATCCATAGGAAATCTCCACTTTATACTTGCAACTATCATTTTTATGCTGAAGACTTTCAGACCCACACTTCTAACTCCGAACTCTGTCTCAAGCCCAAATCCTAATGGACATTCTTCTCTCGCTTACCTGGGCCTTGGTTAAGAATACAACCATCCATAACCATTCATCCTCTGAATCATGTCCCTGTCTCTTCATCACTACCCCCCTACCATGCATATACAAATGGTTACAAGCTCTGTTATGAATTATTCCTTAGTAATGATTTTAAATTCTGCCCCAACCTAATTCCATTGTCCTTGCTTGTTTTTCAAGCCTCCTCCTTACGTCACCTGGACCACTGCCAAACCCTTCAGACTGGCCTTTGCATAAGTCTAATCCGTTCTTCACAAATGTCCTAAACATGGGAATCATCTGAGCCACTTATTTATTTGCCAAAAAAAAAAAAAGTATGTTTAAGTTCCTTAGTGAGGTATTCCAGAACATTTACAACTAACCTAACTTCTCCATAGTCTCTACAATGTTCCCTGGGCGCCAACCATAGAGAACCACTCCCGATCCCATGGCGGGACCTTGCTAGATCTGTTCTTCTGAGACTTCCATTCTCTTTTTCCCTTCTTCCTAAGGGCCTTCAAGTTAAACTCAAAGCTTTCTACAGAAAGTATATCTGACCTTCATGGCAGGCTCATTTATACAATTCTCTCTGCCTTTGCACAATTTTATTCAAATTTTTATCTTAAAGAGTTACGGCTATTCATACGCCTTGTTGAATAGTAAAATTCCATGAGATTAGGGATCATGTATATTCATGTTTACATTCATAAGAAAAATAAACCTCACACAAGTAAATATTCACTAGATGTTTGGAAAAGAACTGACTCGATGAATGGTGATGGATAGAGAAATTAAAAGTAAGCTAAAAAGATCACAGGGATAAATTTTGGCAAATAACTAGGGCTTAGATCTAAATCTCCTGTTTTTGCCTCCTTCTTCTGGAGAACTCCTCAGCAATGAGGCTGGATGTTCAATTCACGTTTTGAGTAAACTATGTGGGCTTCTGTTTAACTTGACCATTGAGTTTACGGATTTACTGTTATAATTCCATCCATAAATAACAATTTAGTTTGGATGAATGTACATAAAATGTAATGAAATATATCTTTTTTTTTTTTTCTTTTTTTGAGGGCAGTGTCACTGGCCCTCATATATGGGGCTGGAACTGGGGCCACTGGTTTCCCAAGCCAGTGCTTAACTACAATGCCACTCGGCCGGCCCCAATATACATGAAACTTAAAGTTCTGAAGTAGCTTAGGGTATTGTATTCACTTTCTTTCATTTTACAGAAAAACTAATTTTGGATATACTATATGAATCATTAGTAGCCTGTGAAAATTCAACATGATATTGTGTCAAATTATTTTTTCACTAACGCTTATTAACTCCTAGCTTAATGGGAAAGATAAATTACATAGAGGTCCTATATCTTCATTTCAACAAAATAGTTAAAGAATCTATAAGAGGATGTCTGCAGACTAGATAGAGAAATGATGGCTAGGTGAGAGGATACTTAGATGAATTTATGATGATCAAATATGCCCAAAGGAGGTAACAGGATGACTTTATGTATGGTTATGTTCCTCTTTTAAAGAGCATCACACTGAAGAGGGTCAATGCACAATCAACTGGCAAAATTTATTATAGAGGCTGTTTTATTCTGGGCACAGTGAACATTGTCCTAGCAATCACAGATGTCCAAAACATGCGTTTCTTTTTCTTTTGAAGAAAAGTCACATCTACAGTGAGCCAGTGGTGTGCCATACTCAGTGGGTGCTACATGTGCACCAACTTATTAAACCTCCTGGTGACCTAACGTGAGAGATGCCATTATGCTATTTTAGAGACGAGGAGCCTGGGACACACAGAGGTTCTTAAGGTCACACAACAAAAGCATGAAGATGAAAATCCAGATCTGGCCAACTTCAGAGTCTGCACTCTTCCCACATTGCTCCCACTAAAGAGCGTACAAAATCCTGGGCTTAATATCTAGCTATTAGTACTGTAAAAATAGTATTCCTACTATGGAAAGTAAATTGGGATGGATAATCTTCCATGTGTTCCCCAAGTTCAATATCTCTTCCCCTTTAGAGAGCTTCCACAAAACAAGCACCTTAAAGACACTATGGTGTTAGCTCCTTGAAGGCCGCCAAAGGAATGTCTTTCCTCTCCATGTCCCAGGCGCAGCACAGTGCCGGCCTCATCAACATACCAGCTAATACTTACTGAGAACGGATGTGCCAAGCACTGGGCTGAGGGTTCATAGACTTTATCTTCTTTAAATTCTTTAATAACCCCGTGAGGTACTGTTACCCAACTTTTACAATAAGGAAACTGAAACTTAAAATGGTCAAATTACTTGCTGGGGCTCATACGCCAATTTGTGGCAGGCCTGTGGTTCAAATCCAGACAAACATTCGACCACCACGGCTCTGGCTTTAACCTCTGTACTATGTTGCCTCTCACAATGCAAATGCATGGGAAAGACGAAATATACAACCATCAATACCTTCCTCTATTTATTTATATATTCCTTTACACTTATACATTTATATTTATGATATATCATATTTATATACTTATTCATTATATTAATTTATATTCATTATTCATTTATATTTATTTATTTATTTATTTTAAAGGTTTTATTGGGGAATTGGGGAAGGGGAACAGTGTTGGGGAATTGGGGAAGGGGAACAGCCAAGTTGTCGTCTTTCAACTTTAGTTGTGGAGGGCGTGGCTAGCTCAGCTCCAAGTCCAGTCACCATCTGGCTGCCTCTTGGCAGCTCAGGGCAGCTCAGCTCAAGGTGCCATGTTCAATCTTAGTTTCGGGTAGGTGTAGCTCACCATCCCATGTGGGAGTCAAACTGGCAACCTTGTTGTTAAGAGCACGTGCTCTCACCAGCTGAGCCATCCTGCTACCTGTTGGCAGCTCAGCTCGGGCACAGCGTCACTGGCCCATTTGGGAATCGAACTGACGACCCTGTTGCTTATAGCTCACGCTCTTAACCAACTGAGCCATTTGGCCAGCCCCTCATTTATTTATTTTTATTTCTATTTATTTGGAAGTATTTCATTTTAAAAGACTGAATCTTTTAAAACTCTGAATATATACATTAAAATAATTCTTGAAAAGAGAAATTATTTAGAAAAATGGTCACGTGCTTTATTAGACACTGGGAGAAGTACTATAATTGGACAAATTTTGAACTCTATTCAAGGAAAAGGGAGTAATGCAAACATGGTGGGTTTTGGTGTTCATCTCTGAAAAAGGAACGCATGCGATATTGTCCAGAAGAAACAAAACTACCACCACATTCTTGATTCTAATTTCTAGGAGGAATTTTTGACATAGTTCTCAAAGTAAGATATGTGAATTGCAGTCAGTACAAATCTAAAATTACAGAAGACAGAGAAATTTCTAGAGTGGCCAACTTTTTTTACACAAATCCTCAATATAAAGTGAGATTAATTTTTAAACTAACTCAGTGAAGATATTTCCGAGGCGAGGAGTTCAACACACACTTTGAGTTTGTCTTTTTGCTTTCTGGAGATCTGACCTGATACAGAGGTACAACTCTGGAAAAATCTAGGACAGTTAACATAGTTCCTCCATTGTCTCAAATTGCAATGATCTCAACTGAACTGCAGTCAGTGGGTGGCTAGTCTCGGACAAGGGCTGGAAATGCCGACAATTCTGTGCTGAAGAAGAAGGAAAATAACTTTGCTTTAGGGGATGAGAGGAGTAAACATCAGGGTTCACATTCCATTGTGTAAGTAAAGAGCCTGAATTATATTCTGTCAGACCAAGCAGATCCTTCTTCCATTATCTTCCACTGGGTAGAATTTAACATGGTCTCAGAAAAAGTTGACAAATCTGGAAGGTACTGTTTAGAACCTTTTAAAATGCTTAGATGATAAATGTTTAGTATTCACTGAAATAGGAATATTTTTGTTCGTACACATGAGCTAAATGCAGGTGATCACATATTTTTCATTGCTAATTCAAAATCTCTGATTTAGAAAAAAAGGGTTTGCTTTTCTCATGAATCATGTAGTAGAGACAATTCTAACCCTCTATTAGATGTGGATTTATATGGAATTTACAAAAGTAGCTCACCTGAATTAACTTTCTTTTTTTTTTTTTCAAGTCTGATCATGTTCTTACTGTACATATGGGGGATGTTTTCAATTTCCTTAATAAAATGGTGAAATGACCTACCTGGTTCCACAAACTTATAACAGTAAATAAAATGAATTTCTGTTATACATGATAGCCAAAACTATTATAAACTCATTTTTGACAGTAAAGTTCATCTTTTATTATAGGGAAATGGTGTCATTTACTATATTTTACATTTTTCATGCAAACATCCTTTTCTATTTACCTTTGCCAAAGTTTACCTTTAGTATTTCCACTGTGTTAAGGTATTTTCTTACCCTCAGTGATTTCTATTTTGCATATGGTTCAGAAATATTTCTGATTATGGCTAGTGAAATATAAAGTTAAGCTCTGTAGGTACTTACACTGTGGGTTATGTTTTGACATTTCTCTAGCAAGGACAATGTATATGAATAGCTTAGATCCTTTTTTTTTTTTTTTAGAAAGACGTTTGAGGGGGGTGGGAATTCAAAGGCTATGAGACATAGGAATTAGTTTATAGAGAGTTTATCACATTTCCTCTCTGTAAAACTCATAAAAGAGTACAACAAAGCTATTTATGTCATAATGACTTAGAATTATGCAAGAGGAAGAATGGCTTAATTAAGGAGTAAGATGTGGGAGATACAAGACAGAAATGGGATCAAGGAAACACATATTAAGGGGAACAAGGGTCACAATTTTTCCTCCACTGGATTATTCCTGTCTGGCCAAAAACATGCTGTTTATCCCACCATCAAAAAAGAAAAAAAATTCTTAATACATTTTCCCTCCAGCTAGACCTTTTCTCTATGACCCTTTCAATGTACAAACTCCTGAAAACAGTTGCCTAGAGTCACCATCTCCTGTCCCTCTGCTCCCATCTAACCCAGCGTTTGTCCCTAACTACTTGATAGATACTACTCTTATGGATGTCACCAATTCTTCCAAGTTCCCAAATCCAAAAAGGTCAGCTCACAGTCCGCATCTCCCCACATGGGCACAAGCAGCATTTCACATGGTTTTTCTCTAAGGCCTCCTGCTGGCAGCCCGTTCTTCACCTGGCCCACCAAGTTACACTACGGCTCTTTCTCTACGCTCATCTTCTACCTCTCTGCCTTGCTCACTCAGTTCCAGCCTCTTTGACCTCCTCCCTAAAATGCTCCTTCCTCAGACTTTGCACTTGCTGCTACCTCTGTCTAGAATATCCCATCTCCAGGTATCCAATGGCTTATTCACTCACTTCCTTTAGTCCCTGCTATATGTCACTTCCCAGACATACGTATGCTGCCTGGTTAGCTTCCATATACCACCGCTACCCGCCCTCTGCCCTACTATATTTTTTGTCAGAGCCCATATCAGCACCTAGTGTATATTTACTGATAGTCAGTTTCTCCTTACTATCATGTAAGTCCAGAGGGCAGGGAGTTGATTTTGTTCACAACTCCAGTGCCTGGTATATAGTAGTCACTTAATAAATACTTGTTGAATGATCTCAATAAAACATGTGGATAATTCATAAGTTCAGAGTGAAGAGTGCAGACATAGTATTCAGAATTGAAAGAAAGTGGAAGAAGGCACTGTGGGGAATGATTATAAAGGAAAAGGAAAAGTTGGATAAAAGCATTCATGACTTTCCATTCCCCTCGTGTTTCCCAAGATTTATCTTAGGATATGCATTCTTTAAAGAATCTACCTTAGGTGGGGGAACACTGATTTTTAAATAGTCTATCTTGGAAAATTTCTCCCAGAGCAAGAAAGGTGAAGGGTATGACCATGCTGATACTGGGAGGGTTAAGAAGTGTAATCTGTTGTGTAAATCATGGTTCCAGTAAAGTCATAGCAGAAATAACATGATGTGGCCCAGGCTGAGTGGGAATCTACATCCATCGGAAATTCCAAAGAGAGTCTAGAATAATCAAAAGAACTGGCAATACTTTATCAGGGAAATGGGAAACCTGATAGCATCTTCAAAGTTTAACCTCAAATATTTGAAGACCCATTAAATGGACAACGGGTTGGATTTATTTGTGTGGTTCTAGAGAGAGTAGAATTAGTTCTAGAGAGAGTAGAATTAGGACCAGTGAGTAAAAGGTTCAGTCAGCCAGACTCCTTACCTGAAACCCCTGGGGCCAGATGGATGACAGAATTCAGAACTCTTCTAATTTTACACAGGAATATGGTACACAAGGGTCTGACACAGCATGGGGTGATCAAACACATCAATATTCTGCAGTAAACATATGAGTCACACTAAGTGGGGTGGGCAAAGACTGTAGGTGGCATCATGTGAACTGAGGTTGCCACAAACTTATGAAAAAACTTTTGGTTTCAGAGGTTTTTGGATCATCAAACTGTAGACAAGGGATTATGGCTTTGGATGCTATAAATATGAACAAAACTCCACTGACTGTATACTAATTGTCCCCAAAGTCTGTGAACCCCATTAAACCCTCAGGTAGAAAATCATCACTAACAATTAAGAATTTGGATGTGAATACTTAGTTCTTAGTTTTTCTTTGATCAGCATCATTAGGAAATTAGTGTTTAGTAACTCCACACGAATGGTAAAATATACGAGTATACTTTAAGGAAGTCAATACATTTTTTTCTCCTTTTCACTATGATCCACCAGCTTTCTGATGATCATGTTCTTGCCTCTCTTAAGCAAAGAGGTTGTACACAATACCTGATTCTCATCTGAGTATTTGGGGCACAGCAGTAGATCATGATCACTGGTAAAGTGGTTGTGAAGCCTTTTCTTATTCTTTATTAATAGCAGATGAAGAAGAGAACTTTAAAAAATAAGAGCCAACTTAAGCTTTTCTCATATAACATCACTTTTACTCACTTGTATTTTTTATTCTGAATGGTTACATGTCATTGGGAATAACCATCCATCCATCCATCCATCAATGACATTTAAAATGTTTTTCTACCTTTGTCTCTAATTCACCATCAACATTAATTATTCTCAAGTTCATGCTATAGTACTCTATGTTCTAGTTCTTTTATTTGGCCTTTGTAAAATAAAAACACCAGGGAAATTAACCAGAGGCTGTAGGAAATAAACCCCTCAATACAGAATTAACAGTGCTTCCATCCTAAAAAACAACACATGAGTTTAAGAATACATTAATAGCCACATCTAGACTGACTTTTAAAATGAAAGCTTTTCAGTTATCTGGGAGCATCTTAAATTCTTTTAACTGATGAAATATACTTTTGCCAATTAATCCTCATCTTTTTTACCTCCCCCACAAAGTTGGAACACTTTAAAGTGGCCAAATGGAATTTTATCAAACTTTCCAAAAATGTTTACCCCTAGGCCATTGGAGTTTGAATTGAAGAGGTTAATTTTTAAAAATAATTCCATCTCATAAAATTAAGATCTACTACAAATATGCTTTCATTTCTAATATGCTTTCTTTTTGCAAAATATGTAGTATGTAAATTTATAATGATAATTAGGCTATTTAAAAGATTAAAGAGTTAGTACTTCCACCTCCTTTGCTTTTCCTCACCCAACAAACTAGAGGCTGATCTCCACACACTTTTCTGACAAATTAAAACTTAGAGGACTTCACTCTCACAGGCAAACTTCTACTTCTGGCTATTCTAAATTCTAAATGAACGTCTCTAATTCATTTCTTTTATTATTAAAATTTATTGGGGGGACAATGGTCGCCAAACTACATAGGTTTCAAGCGAATGTCTCCAGTTCTAACACCAATTCCCATACGTGATTTTTCTCCTCACATCACCAAGCAATTAAGCCAATTCTGACACCATTCAACCTGAGGTAGCATTAGATCCCACACAGCTTACGGTCTCAGTGCCACATAACTGCCCCACCCCACCTCATTTTGGACTCGAATCTCAAGTCCATCCAGGTGGTCACCTGGGCTTCTGCCCAACCAGCTAGAGATAGGAGGTTCCAATGATGCCCTCCTTAGGTTTGATTAATTTGCTAGAATGGCTCACAGAACTCTGACATTTTACTTACTAGATCACACATTTACTATAAAAGGATACAACTCAGAAACAGCCAGATGGAAGAGGTGCACAGGGCAGGGAAGGTGGGAAGGGGTGTGGAGCTTCCACGCTCTCTGAGTGTGCCACTCTCCCTGAATGTCCACATGTGTCCACCAATCTAGAAGTTCCTTGAACCCTCTCTTTTGAGTGTTGATGGAGGCTTCTTTACATAGGTATGGCTGATTAAATCACTGGTCATTGGGAATAAATTCAGCACTTCTCTCCTCCGCAGAGTTTGGGGGTGGGGGTGAGACTGAAAGTTCCAAGCCTCTAATCACAGGATTGGTTCCACTGGCCATCCTTAGGTTACCCAGAGGCTTTCCAAAGTCACCTCATTAAGATACAAAAGACACCTTTATTGCTCTCTCCAGTTAGGAGATTCCAAGGGTTTTATTGTTGTTGTTTTTTTCAGGGCAGTATCACTGGCCCTCATATGTGGGAACCGAACCGGGGCCGCTGGCTTCCCAAGCCAGCGCTTAACCACCGCGCCACTCGGCCGGCTCCTCCAAGGGAATATTTAGGAGCTCTGTGCTAGGAATGAGACAGAAGAACAAATATATATTTTTATTATAAACCATAATATCATAATGCCTATATGCAGGAGGATTTAATACAATCTTTTGAGAAAGAGTGAATATCTATACAACTTAACCTAATTTTAAGTTTTTTATCATTTATCATTTTTCAGAGGGATGGTAAATGCAGCCCACCTTAGATGCCCATATTATAAAACAACAGAGAAACATTAATAAGGACTAAATATATGAAGTAAAATGCTCATTCATTAATATTACTATAGATTAGTTCCTGTTTATTAAAAAACAACAATGTTGACATTGTAATGATGTCTCATTCCTGAGTCCTGCTACACATGACAAGCTTACCCAGATGGAATATTAAATCAAGTACACTTTCTTCTTCTGCCTCAGTACTCCCAACTTGGTGGAGATGAGGGTCACCTTTGGGTTAATGGGATCAGCGCCCTCTCAGGGAGGAAGCAGGCAGACCACACCTCTCTAATGCTGAACTCTGCCACTTCCTCCAGGGCACTTTCCCAGCACATCCAGAACCACTCTAGGGGCAGGAAATCATTGAGGGGCCCAAAAAGAGATGGCAGTGACCTGTGACCTCATGACCCTGCATCTATTCTGCTGCGTCCATTCAGAGCAAAACAGTCTCCACCGACACAGCCAAACGTCTGTCTTCCTCGAGACTTGCACTTTCTGAAAATCAGTGTGTATTTGCCTATAAAAAACAGAAAGCCTGAGTTGGCCTACATCTCCAAAGTGGAGGGCAGGTGTGCTTCCTGAGTGTGCAGCAGCAGGGCGCCTTCATTCTCCTCTGAGCCTTAGTTCTTACTTGGCCAGGATCAGATAGTTCCGGACCGTGCAATGGCGGGTGCAGCTTTGGCTGAGAGACTACTGCGCGCCCTTTGAGCAAATGCAGGAGTGGCAGCATCTCAGCGTGACCCTCACAGCTATCCAAAACGGCCCTTATATAGCTCGGCATCAAGTTTTAAATCATTCAGGGAAGGAATCTGTAAGGAGACATACCAGCCTTTCTCCAGAGAGAGATCAATGAGCTGTGGAGACATGTTGGCCAGAAAAGCTTTCTTTGATATAGATATAGAGTGTGACACACAGGTGCCAGCCCAACTGCTATTCCTAAAGGAAAGGGCGGAACTTTGTAATCAATTGGGGGTGGAACATGACCGGGGCCATGTCGGACAAGACAGAGACAAAGCTGATGGATTATTCAGAGGATGTCTAACACGACTCAACAAGATAAAATGACAGATGAAGTTGGTTAAATAAAGTTTTCAAACTTAGGATGACATTCAGGGTATCAGGGATCCTACGTGTTTTGTCACAGATCTTACTCAGGAAACAAAGGCAAAATAAATCAAAATGGAATGAAATAAAATTAAATTAAAAAATGCTCAGAGGCTTCATAAAAGATAACATTTAAAAAGAGTGAGCAAACCTCTAGTGTGTCTGTATATTAACAAAATAGTTATAATTAGAAAACCTAAATTGCAAAAGTGAAAGTCTTACATCATTTTAGGAATTATATTATTTTGGGAATTATATTAATATGATTTTCATTTTTTGGCTCTGCAGTGTCATTGCTTTTAAAAATTACAAAATCATAGTTCCGAAAACTGTAAGAGCATTAGAATGTTAAGTGAAATTTTAATCTGCATGTAAGAATTATTATGTTTATATAAGTTAGATGATGATGATGATGATGATGATGATGATGATGATAATTCAAAGGTCCCTTTAAGGAAAACATTGTAAACAATAGCTTTGCACTAATTTGCCATGATGGTTCTTCAATCAGTTGATACTGGAATACACTGGAAATGCCAATATCTAAGACCATCCTGTAATTCTACAGCCAGCTCTTCAGCATAAGCGTGGTTCATCTTCATTGGGTGCCCACTCACTAGGAAGCACCATATAAAACTCTGTCCCTGTGACTGTCCCTCAAAAAAATGTCTCCTTTCCATGAGCTCAAAATTCCTCTCATGACCTAACAACTACCCATAGTTCAAGTTTCTAGGTCTTCTGAAGAGCAAAAGCAAAAACCCCAAGCAGTGCCTTGGTTGGAAACCCGTGGAGTGGGGTCAAAAAGGGAACAAAAGGATGGGGGTGGTGAACCAGGCGGAGACATTCTGGTGAGAGGGTGGAGGGGGTTAATTAAACACAAGTGAAAGATGTGAGGCTTTCCCACAGAGCAAATGCAGACAAATTTCTTTCCCTTTCATTTTTATTTATTTTAACGATTAGTATTTCCACTTTTTTTTTTCCCCTTAAGCATTTATTTCTTCTCCATTAGAAACACAGGTTAAGAAAGCTTGGACACTCTGACTTCCCCCATGGAAATTAGATTTGAAAAATGTTTATTTTACCATAGATGAACAATTTCAAAACACACACATATATACACACGTAACACCTGTTATGTGATGACTTATGCTTTTCTGAAATGGGTTTACACAGGGAAAGCACTGGCTTGTTTCATCACTTCAGAATCAAGCTAGTAGAAATTATTACAGTAATTACCTAAATTGGTGGAGATCATCTTGATTTTGGAATGAGTGTGATTTCTTTTATTTACAGTTTTGGCCAGCAGGTTTATCTCTCAAATATTGATTTAGCTAATATTCATGTTAGTAGTTAAGAGATTTGCTTTCCTTGAGTAAATAGAGAACTATCTGGGTACAAGGGAAATAGCAAGGAGTTTGCCAGGCGGGAACATAAAGGAACCAATATAGGACCGACCTCTGGGGAGGGGAGAGATGCTGAATTAATTCTCAGTGACCAATGATTTCAAAACGGTGTACAATCTAAATAGATCTCTGAAGGGGGTCAGTATGTTCAACTGTGGCCCTCTTTCATGCTTAGAACCCCAATGCGGTAATTCTACTTAATTTCTTTTTAAAAAATAGCTTTATTTATTTATAATTCACAAACTATATAAAATACACCCATGTGAAGTGGACAATTCAATGTTTTTTAAATAAATTCACAGGGTTGTGCAACCATCTAATTTTAGAACATTCCATACTTCCCAAAAGAAACTTCATTAGCAGTCACCACCCCCCATTCCTCTCTACCCCCAACCACTGATGAGGGCTAAGCTACTTTCCAATGCTATGTATTTGCCAATTCTGGACATTTATATAAATCAAATCATATAATTTATAGTTTTTGTGACTCCTTTCATTTAGCATATTTTCAAGGTTCATCCATGTTACAGTATACATCTGTGCTTTATTTCTTTTTATTACCAAATCCTATTCCATGGTATGGGTATGCCACATTTTATGTATCCATTCAGCATTTGATCGACTTTTGAGTTGTTTCCATTTTCTGGATATTATGAATGATGATGGTAAGAACGTATATGTACAAGTGTTTGTGTGAATATGTATTTTCACTTCTCTTCGGTGTATACCTACAGGGGAATTGCTGGGTGCCTTGGTAACTAAATTTAACCTTTTGAGGAAATGCCTGATTTCCAACATGGCTACACTACTCTGCATTTCCACATGCATGTGGGAGTACCATACATCCTTCTCATCTCCTCACATACTTGTTATTTTCTGTCTTTTTTATTACAGTCATGCACCACATAACGATGTTTCGGTCAACGGCAGATCCCATATACGATGGTGGTCCCATAAGATTATAATGGGAGTTGAAAATTTCCTACTGCCTCGTGACACAGCGGTGCAGTGTGTGATTCACATGTGTGGTGATGCTGGTGTAAACAAACCTTCTGCACTGCCAGTCATATAAAAGTGTAGCATATACAATATACATAATATAGTATACAATACTTGATAATAATAATAAACCATTGTGTTGTTGGTTTATGTATTTACTATACTATACTTTTTATTGTTATTTTAAAGCATACTCTTTCTTCTTATAAAAAAAGTTTTCTGTAAATAGTATGCTGTGTTTTGCTGGCATTAGCCTCATACATCTCCTGTTTATAGCATCTTTTGATTGCATCATTTTTTTCGTGTGCTTGATTTAATCTTGTGTTGTTTTGTACAGTAACATGCTTGTAGCCTGGGAGCAGTAGGCTGTACCATAGAGCCTAGATGTGTGGTCGGCTGTACCATCTAGGTTTGTGTAAGTGTCTCTGTGATTTTCTCACAATGAAAATCCCCTAATGACGCATTTCTCATGTGCTTATTGACCATTCTACTTAGAAGACCATCTCCCAGCCCCTGCCCCAAGCCACACGAATGTTACCTTGTTCTCTTTTTACAGCTTATGTTAAAATACACATTCTTAAAATGCCTCTGGACAGATCTCCATTCTTAGTTTCCCCCCCCTCCCCCGCACCTCCACCCCCTGCTGCACATACATACTCAGCACACGCTTTCATAAATGATCCCTTTTAAAATTGAGCTTGAAGCCTTACTGCAGTTGTTTCTAAATCTTAACCAGACTTCAGCAGGCAAAACCAAGTGTGCTAATTGCTCTTTGTCAAATAAAATAACTACCAACATGTCTTAGTCTAATGTTTGCCAGTAGCTTCAAACCTGTTGTAGAGACCAATACCTAAAACCCTGCGGATACAATCTTTCCATCCTTATCATTCATGATGAGTCTCTGATTATTCATTGTTTGCCCTGGGATCCCCATTTTTTTTAGTGTAGAACAAATTTTTCATTTCTCTAAAGCTTTACTCCCACTGATGGGAACAGGGGTGCTAAGAGTGGAATCCTGAAGCAGAGACACAGTAAGAGGTAGGATTTAGTGCTGGTAGAATTCCTCTGCCCAAAGGGGTCAGGGTCAGCATGGAGAATCTCATGATGGGAATGAACTGTGGACAGCCTCTGACTTGGTACATTTTTCACTATCTTAAAAATACATGCTCTGGGCCGGCCGAGTAGCTCAGTTGGTTAAGAGTTGGCTTGGGAATGCGAGTTTTGAGCAACAGGGCCTCTGGTTCGGATCCCACATGGGCCAGTGATGCTGCACCCTCTACAGCTAAGATGGTGAACAACAGCTCGACTTGAAGCTGGGCTGCCATGAGTTGAAGGAGACAGCTTAGGCTGCAGTGGGGCTGCAGTGGGCTGCCGTAAGCTACCATGAGTTGCTGGCAGCCAGTGAGAACTGCTATGAGTCACCATGAGTAGCGGTCCAATGGCCAGCAACTGATCTGCCTCACCACGGAAGAGCGTAATGATCACAATATCAACATGGGCCAGTGAAGTGAAGTCCTCCAGAACTAGACTGAAGAACCAAAGGACAGCCACTTGTCTGTTCCTCTTCCCTGATTCCCCAATGTTGTTCCCCTCCCTCAACTCTCCAATAAAATCTTAAAGAAAATAAAAAGAATACAGGCTCCAGCGGAAGTGCACAGAAACCTAAGAATTTGTTAATTTGACATTATACAAATCAGACAGATCTGGCCCTCCTCCTTTAGCAGATACTATTACATTGTTTGAGACTATTCTAAAGAAACTTAAATTGACACCTTAAAATTAATGTCTTGTTTACAAATGAACAACTTGTATAGAAACTTGTTCTCATCCCATATAAAAAGTTAATGTTATTTTCAATGAGTAATTTTAAATATATTTACTCCATGAAGTATATTTTGATCCAAGATGGTATTACTCCAAGCTTTGCAAAGACATCAAAAAAATGTGTTCAAAGAAAGCTGAAGAGAAATTAGTAAGTTGCAAATAGATACCTTTACATGTCTCTGTAAACTTACTAGATGGTACAACAATATTTAAATCCTTTTCAAAGCAAAACTGTCTTGGACAAGTTATTTGCTTGGCTCTTGATTCTCTTTTGGGGAGTTCAAACCAGAACCTCTCAGGGCGAGTTTCTTCCATTATTGAACAAGGGGTTTTTAAAAAAGGTTTTCCAAAGTTTAAAAGACATCTCTTGCAATATAGCAAGATAACGCTGCAAATGCAAAGATCTAATCTTCACAGAATTTTACATCATTCTCAGAGCACTAAGTTTTAGAAAGTGAACTTCCTGATATCCAGAATTTCCGATCTTTCCATAACCTTGGGTTTTTGTAGATCATTTTAGGCGAAGGAAAGGGAAGTTAGTTTTTTTGATCTCTAACATCCTGGTTAATATAAACATGTCAGTATCTGAGCTGAGACTCAGAATGTTCTGACCTCCAAAGCTGGTCCAGCCAGGAACCTGTGAATAGCAAGTCTGTATAGATATGCCTCTTGAGTACACACCCATCACATCTATTTCCTGTCATCTCCGTCACCTCCAACCCAGTCCAGGGCAACACATCTTTCACTTGGGCCACTACAGTAAGTTCCTAACTTGTTTCTCAATACCACTGTCCAATTTACTATCCACTCCAGCCAACCATCTTTTCAATGCATGAATCATATTAAGCTATTCTCTTTGAAAAAAAACAAAAAACAGAACAAAAAAACCCTTTGATGACTCTCTACAGCATGCACAATACAAGTCAGTTTCTTAGGACCTACATGGGCCTGAATGATTGGACCCCTGCCTATTGCACTGAATTCATCTCATGACCGTCATCTTTCTTGGAGTGCTATCAAACTTTTCTGCCCTGTCATCGTAAATTTCCTACATCTCTCTCTGACCGGCTCATACACCATGTCGGGCCCTCACCACCCTGTCCCTTTACATGGCTGCTCCCTTGAATTCTTGAGGTATCTCAGTATAAATGCTGTTTCTTCAGAAAGGCCTCCTCTGACCACACTTTGTAAATGAACCTCTTTTGCTTTCTATTCTGCAAAATTGGCTCACTCTTTATTTTCCTCATAGTACTAATTTCAACCCGCAATTTAAAAACATGTTTGTTCACTTTTTTTATTGTCTGCTTCTCTCAATAGAGGGTAAGATCCACAGGGCTAGAAAATTTGCCCGGCACACAGTAGAGCATAAATAATTGTTGAATGCGTTAATAAATAATTACCTATTATGCCTTAATGCATACTAATTAGTCCTTTAATGAGTGTAGATCACATTCCCTACACATTTGCAGGCTCCACTAGCCACTGTTCATATTATTTTTGTCAATTGTCTTGCCAAAGCTTCAGCTATAGAGTTGGAACTAGGAAAAGAATTTCTTTATGGGTTATTTCTCTAGAAATGATGCCTGAATCAAAGGGCTAAATGGCTGGGCAAATTCATTTATTGGTGCAATGCAACCATGCTAAGTAACAAACAGTGCACAAGGCAATCCCTCACATAGGTACCCAACAAATACATTATTACATAACATTAAACCTCTGCTCTTTTCTCCTTCTTCAGATTTATTTACAGTGGCTTTGAAAGTGGTTGCTTCCTTCTACTTTGAGAACATCGTACTTAAATTTGCATATGCAGTCCACTGAAGTACAAATTTGGGAAATGGGAATGTTAATATGGCATGAGGTGTTCTCCAATTTAATACAAAACCTTCTAAAACCAAACATTCAAATTCTATTCCTCCAATTACAGATTTCAGGTGGGCTGAGACCAGACTTGATTGCCACATGTTTGTGCAATTAAATAGAGGAGCAGCTATCCTTTCTCCTGGTTCATCAAAGACTACCTGTCTCAAAGTAAAATAAACCAGTAAATTAAATTAGACATCACTTTAAACACAAGCCTTGCTAATGTCACAATTGATCTATTAAATTAAAATGTCTTAAGCCAAAGAAAAATGAAATCATGATAGGCCTTACTACACACTATGGGGCTTGAGGCCCAGTTGCTGGAGCCAGATTTTCTTGTCTAGAACACCATTCTTGCTCTGGGCTGCCTGTAAATATCCTATTCTAACTCTCAGCTCCTTGTCAAAAGTCCTCTGGGCCGAATTAATCCCCCAGCCCAGCTTTCTCCCACTGCTCATGACACCACACCAGTGCTAGAATGTCAGTCCGAGGACAACAGAATCTTCAAATAGACTCGAGTGTCTCCTGTGCCTGTAAAGACTCAATATGGAATGAGAGAATAATCACAAGTAACCATGTAGTTACATAGCTGAAGACTCTGCCTGAACAATGAGGTCAGCTTACAACAGAGCAAAAGTGAGACGTAAAGCTGTTTGGGGCTCCCCACTGCCTTCTCCCAGGACCATAATCCCTCCATCGGGCCCAGAAAGCACATGTATTCCCAATCAACGTGTATTTCTTTCCTCTAAGTAACAAAGCTCTTGTTGTCAGAGCTCCATAGGGCCTCAAGGTGGCGAGGTGACACTAATGCTGAGGTCTTCCTGAAAATAAGAGATGAGGGTTGCCCATTGTCTTCCATGCTGGCAGCGTAAAAGTTAGTTTTACCCCTCACCCCATCTTCTGGATGGAGTCTAGCTGAAATTTTTTTAAAACTTATTTTTCAATGTTTTGTGCTGCTAAGCGATGATGTCTAAATATCTTTTTAGAGAAGAATTTCTTTTAACAATTGTATACACTTAGTTCAAAGTATATGAAAAAAACCCCACATGTTTTCTGACTCATTACAAAACCCACGGGTCAGCTGTCTAAAGCATCAAAACAGGAGTTCCTTCGTGTAGCATAATAATATATATATATATATATATATATATATATATATATATATATATATATATATATATATAGAGAGAGAGAGAGAGAGAGAGAGAGAAGCTGCATTAACATTTTCAAACCAAAGTGCATCCTTGGAATCAGAATCAAGACATTTTACCCAACCAAAAAGTAAGTGAGTCACAATAATATCCTGTACTTACAGAATTTGTTCTTAAGATGCTTAACATGCCTTATCAATATGTTCTATCGCCTTGTGGATAGTCATGATCAGAATATCATTTATTTAAATGATGGTGAAACAGCCATTGAGCATCTAGCATATAGACACTGCCACATACTCTAAAAATAACACTGCAAGATAGGTATCCTGTGATCTCCATTTCACAGGTTAGGAAACTATGACTGTCTATGACTAGAGCTGGTAAGTGAAAGACCTAACTCAAAATCCTCATGTTTTCTAAACCACATCAATTAGGAAGACAGCGTTTCAATATAGATGTGTAGAAATTCACCATTTCAAGAAATATGTCTACTAACCATATCAGTCATTAGGACAAAGCCAGAAAATATACTGTTGCTACCACTCTATAATCAGACACTAGTTAGAAATAATGGGGTAAATAAAATTTATACAATATTTATAATCTTAAAGATATTATTCAATTTATAAATTCTAAATTAGAGCAAGGAAAATGACCAGAAAGGGAAATTTCAACCACACCATTAAACCATCATTCAGATTATTTCTACCATAAGACATTCTGCTAATTCCACACATTCTTTTTAAAGGCTTAATAAATTAGGGGTAGTAGATTACTGTTTACTTTTGGGGGGGAGTGCTCTTCCCTAACTCCAATGACACTGCCATGAGAGGAACTGTCAATGAAGACTGTCCTCTCTGGCTGCAGAGAGGGGTTTGTGAACTGCTGAGCTGACCAGGGTACCCCAGGCCTCAGGCCACTGTGGCTGATCCAAAGATGGGCATGGCTCATCCGGAGTTATTCCTTGGAATTTTCTAGATGGTGGAGTGTGTTCTCTCTTTCTGGGTTGTGAGAATGTAAGCCATATCTGTGATGGAAGGCCAAGGGTAGACCCTTAAAGGGTCATCGTGGCTTGGAAATTAAACTAAACCACACAGGAGGGGGGCGAGCAGAGAGGAAGAGAGAGAAAGAGAGGGGGAGCAGGGGGAGGAGGGGGAGGAGAAAATCAGTTAAAAGGACAGAGAGAGAGAGAGAGAGAGAGAGAGAGAGAGAGAGAGAGAGAGAGAGAGAGACCTGACTAACCCCTATAGACCGCAGTTAGAATTTCTGCGTTCAGGCAAGTTCCACCCTGCCCTTACGTGGTTTGACTGCCTAAAAAAATAAGTCTCTTTGCTTAAGATATTTGGAGTAGGGTTTTACTACCATTGTAGGTAATGATAATTTAATATAAACCAATGATAATTTCATGAGGAACCTAAGTTATATAAGAACATATATTCATTCCTGTACTAGTCCACATTCTTATTTTCATGTCCGTGTCAAATACCATGATGTAACAAGTCAAATCAGCATATATTTATAGAGACACTAAGAAAAGAAAGGCACGGGCAGATTCACACGGTCAGAATCATACCGGAAGTGAAGCTATTGGTAAATAAAGAGCAAATGCAAACATCAAAAAATAAGTTATGGTATAAAATAAAAACAGACATATCGCTAGGCAGTATGGGATTAACTATTAACAAAATATGCAGGCAGTAAATATTATAGGAATACAGAGGAGGAAACAATCACATTGGGGAACAACATCCCATTTTAAGAATCTATGGCTCCCTGAGGTTCTATTTGCATGGACAGTGACAGTGACTTATACCAGAGGTGTCACACCCTTCACTGATCACACCTCCTTCCTATCAATGCTTCAGGGCACTCAAAGCATTCCTACCATATCTTTCCTTCCATTTAACAACAAATGACATGAAGGTTACACTAAAGCAAGGCTGGCTTTACATGAGGGTATGTATGTGTAGTACACGGGGCCCTACTCTCAGAAGGGCCTCACACTTGATTTAATGATCTGCCATCTTGAAATTGTTAACAATTTTTGAGCAAGGGGCCCAGCGTTTTCATTTTGCACTGTTTCCTGGCAATCGTGTGGCTGGTCCTGAACTAAGGAAAGGGACCAAGTTTTTCTACAAACAATTCAGACCAACAGTCTTGCTTTTCAAAGCAGCCTATTTGCCAAGAGACATAATGTCTTTCGGAAGTCAAAGGGCAAAGAAACACTCTCACCTGCCATGTGTTCCTCCTTAGCCCTTTATTAAAAGCAAATGATTTAGAAAAATGAGAAGTCTGCAGTGGATAGAACTTGTAATCTGCCAATTCACAACACTGCCAAAATGAAAGTAAAGTCACCAAGTGTGACTCAAAAAGCCCGTAGTATATTTCTAGGACATGACAGCCCAGGATGAAGTATAAAAGAAGGATCTGTTTGATTTTATGAGATACTTAGAGAGTGAAGAAAAGCAGGTGGTGGTCAAGCCAAACACATAAAATATCAAATATTAGCTTGTTACTGATAGTGTTACTTAGAATACAACTCTATCTCATGGAGCGGAGGCCAGATGGGGACCGTGCATCTGAGTTAGTCATTTTCAACATTTCCTCCAAGATGGCATCTCACCAGCTTATGTACCAGTGTAGGTAGTAAAGGAGAGATACGATTGGAGTGTCTACTTATTTCCTTGTCCCAGGATGGATGTCTGGGGGCACCACCACCAGACAATAGCCTTTTGCTACAATTCACTTACTTAATCAGAACAGCTACTCCAAAACGAAAGCTCCATCAGTCTCATCTGGTTACCTAGATCTCACTATTTCCACTATCATTAGGACTCCAATCCCAGATATCATGCAAATGACTGAAAGTGACATGCTAATCTTTCGGGTTTGTACCTTAGTGTGACTGAGTTTCAGGCCCTTTTCCAAGAGAACAAGTTTAGATAAGAGATGAAAAGAGGCCTAAGGGGATCCAGTGAAGGTTATGGAGGGAAGCAGTATGTGATGGGCTGAGGTTCACAAAGTTTCCTCTACAGTTTTCCAAACTGAGCAAGCCTTCCTTGGTACAAAATGGATAATGCAGAGCTAAGTCTGCAGTAAATGAACAGCGACTCAAATAAGCTTATTTTTAAGCAATTATCTCTCCTATCTCGCCTGCATGGACTTTTGACTAAAATCATCTTTGATGTTAACCTCTAATGATGTATTTTCAAGTAGAATCAACTCACTATTTTTAGAGTGGATGTTTTACGTGTTTTCCTTCTGCATAAACTACTCTCTTTTTCCGTCTTCTACTCACTGAGGCCTAGTTTCTTCTACAATAAAGCCATGGAAATTAAGTAACTCTACGAGTTAGCACCAGTCAGGCATAGTACACTTGTTTCATAAATCTCAGCAATTAATTTCACCAGAGCTAAGGATGTATCAGAATCTACTTACAAATGGAAACTAGGTGGACCATCCTGGTTTTGTATAAGCAAGACCAAAATGAAGAAAATTGTGGAATTTTGTGGTATGATGAACAAAGTCCCTTAGGATGTAAGTTTCTTAAAGATCTAAAGCAAAGTCATTGTCAGGGCAAGGATGTTGGAAAGTATAGTAATTGGTTTCAGAATTAGTGTTTGGTTTCCAGTGTAGGTTATGTTTCTTTTTCATTCTCCTACTAGACCCAGCTATTTGGGGGTACTGTCTTGGGAGTGACAGCTTTCTTCCTGAATTAATATTAATATGTATCTATGGAACTGAATAATCAGTGACAGAGACTTTATTTCACATACTTGAGACATTTCCCTTCATTCCTGAAAAGACTTATTTTAGGAAACGTGATACAATTTTAGGAAATGTGATACAATTCTACAAGAATCTTGAAAGATCTTCTTTAAAATATTGATTATCTGTGTCTTGGTGACATCTGGAAGAAATTTTTATACAGTGAAGTTTTGACGACATCTCATGAATTGAGCAAAACTGAAACAAAACCGATTCTTCTTACCTTTGGAGTCTTTGCTTTCAGTCTTTTGAGGTGAGTGGGTTTACCACCTCAACAGGGTTGGTCCACTCCTCTTACATGGTCGGTTTGTGTGTTGTTTTCTCACCACTTTTACCAGACAGTGGTCCTGGCAAACCATAACCTTCACCTATTCACTGTAGCATCACAGCTTTTATGCTGACTCTTTTTACTCAAACTCCAAATTGTGCCAAATCTCAGCACCCTCTAAGACTTGATACCCCAGGTTGAGGGCCATTGAATTTTTCATTCAGGCTCTAAAAGTTGTGGTGTCACACCTAATAAAACATCAATTTTAAAATGCCATTGTGCAAATGAAAAAAAAAAAACAATGTACCTCTCTTGTAGAATAAGTTTGTTCTCTTTCTTCCAAAAGTCTTTAAAGTCGGAGCTGAATTCATGCCAGATACTGAAAAAAACATTTGGGGACACCTCCTTCTCTCCAATTTTCGGTTTCATGAAGAAATAGGCTGTTGTCTCCAAAAAGCTGTCAAAGCACATACACACAAAGAGAGCATAAAAGCTATGATTACTTTCCAATATGGGACATGCATTCTCTATCCAAATGCTGATTTCATTCATGCAGCTATTATTACCAAGAGAATGCAAACTCTTCAGGCACCACCTGAAGTTTTCCTATGGGTTCATGTTAGAGTTTTGGATACAGCAGCTGATAAAACCCTCCATATACTGAGAACTCTCCCTGGTCCAATTCTACTTTCAAATTTAATCCCTATGTGTTCAACATATTTCAGAAATGAACCTGTAGTCGAGTTGGGACATACTGGGAATGGTGGGTCTATACTTTCTTTCTACACTCTAAATAAATATCAGCCATCTGCCCCCAAACTAATATATATATATATATATATATATATATATATATATATATATATATATATTCTATAATTATATTATATTGCTTATATACTATTTGGTTTTCTATGTTGCAAGGAGGAGAAAAGCAAAAGTTCCAGGATATGCCGACAAAGTCTCCCATCAGAGATCATGGCAACATCATTGAGTGGAGACCAATATGGCTGCCAGTGCTGTGACAACAGATTGCTAGTGCCAGTCTTCAGAAGGTGCCACTCAGAGGTGGCTTCTTATTACAACTATTATACATAAAGCTCAGAAAAGTTTCAAAAGGCTTATTTGATGAAGAATACACAAGTAGTAAATGATAGATTTATGACTTAACAAAAGTCTCCCCCTCCATGAACAAACGCCCTGAAAAGGACCTAGACCAATAAAGCTGATAATGTCACAGTGAAGGGACCTGGGCAGAATGCAGTCAAGTCACTGCAAAAAAGAGTGACATTCCAATAACCCTTGGCCTCCCATTTTGTCCCACTTTGGCCTATGGCCAGCACTATTTCTGCCACACAAAACTTAAGTTTGATTTACTTTGATATGAAAATTTCTAAGGCAACTTGATTTTGCCATATTGTGCTGTTTGGTTAAAAATATGTGTACACACGTACATACACTAACATATATCTGTGTATGTATTCAGCTTGTCATATAGCTGATTTCACATCCCTACTATGAAAAAAAAACATGAAACAGCGGTTCGAGGCCAGCCCGAGCTGAGTTGCCATTGAGCTGCCAACAGGTGGCAGGATGGCTCAGCTAAAACAAAACAAAACAAAACAAAAAAACATGAAATATATCTTTGAGATGAACATTACAATGTGAGACATATAGGGCGAATTTGCTCAGAAGGTAAAGGAGACTGGGCATCACACAAAATATCAAGAATTCCCACACACCCCTGACTACGGATTTACCCATGTGTGGTTAGTCAGCTCTGTTTTTACTCTTGCACCTTATGGCTGTCTCTGAGCAGCATGATTCTCAGGGAAACCAGCTTTTAGGTTCTGGGGAAAGATGATAGCACTGATTTGATCAAATCTGTGGCTTGCAGAAATTACATATTTCTCTCTAGTTAGCCTAGTAGGAAAAATGACACAATAGAGTCATTTAATCCTGAGAAAGAGTCAGGGTGTGAAGTGGATATGGTATGTGAGAATTTGGCTGCCATGAGCTATGGTAATGACATTAGAATGCGTCTGCAGACTGTGTTGGTGATGTGAAGACTGCCAAGAGAGGAGAAGGCAGAGAGCAGAAATAGTCTAAAACATAGCTGGGTCATATTTTATTAAAACTGATAAAGTATACGCATACTTCCCTCCTGGGAAAACCAGTCATTCTCCTTATATGTCCAAAGACTATTTATGATCTGTATGGCTGAAATTAGGTCTGAAATCCTTTGACTATCCATTTATTCTTTTTCATTATTTCTCTGGTATTTATACTTCATAAAACTATTACAGACCAGTCAGTCCATGTGGACAGACATATCTAAATGGTAATAGATGATTCATTCGTCCAGCCACTTTAAAACATTTTGAAAATGCCATCCCAAGGCAGCATGGTGTAAACGAAAGAATATAGATAGGATTTAGAATAAGAAGACACAGGATATTGAATCCTGACTCTCTGACCAGCTACATGAGCAAACCATTTAACATCATTGTGACTCAAATTTTTCATTTATAAACCAGAGCATCATAAGTAATTGTTTTGATGTCCAATGAAAAAAAAAATTCCAGTGTTTCTTGAATGTTTTAACATAAGGTGAATTTATTTTATATTGCATACTATTTTACATTATATATATTGTATATTGCACATTAAAGAAATATAAATATGCATTTCCTAAAAATTTTATCTAAATTGTAACTAATTAAACTGGGGCTAATTTATTAATAGACATGCATGTTATCATGTTGCCTGTAGAGACTTTTGAGTTATTGGCACATAGAGGCTAATGGTAGTAGTAATAGTTACTCTTAATTGTTCTATAATTTTCTGTTGGCTTTGTCATAAATTACCCACATAGCTTTAAGAAGGTAACAACTTTTGAGCTTTAGTTTCTTCATCTGTAAAGTAGAGGTTAATGTCTGCTTTTCAAGGTTGTTATAAAGATTAAATGAAAAGTACTTTGCAAGTTACAGACTAAAATAGCAATAAATGTATTAACTTTATAAGAGGCAAGCATTTTTCACTAAAAATGCTCTTTGTGCCAAACTTTATGAATTTGTCATACAAATTAGTATCCTACAAGTGACCTAAAGTCCATGTGTGAAACTGATGAAGAGCACAATTCTCAAGGAAGAAGACCTATGTCCACCACCATTTCTTTGGAAGTGATGGTGATAGAAGAACAAGTGCCACCTCAGAGTGCAACAGGAGGATAAAGAATTACCTGAGGATCCCAACTGTCCCAACTATGGTCAACCACCCCATTCCCAGAATGAAGTGTAAGCACTTCAAAAACAACTAAGCAAATGTTAGGGCAGTAATTGCTACAAGTTATCCCAGTACCTTGTATTACTGGGGTGTTTTCAGTTGTATAATTCTATCCAGCATTAGTTGGTATTCAGCTCATTCACTTATCTGACATGAGAGATACCCATTTAGGTGGTAGATGGTAACAGAGGTTCCATTCTTTCTGAATTATCCCCTTTATCTAAATTGGACACTTGGGAGGGTCCCATCCACCATATAGTAATACAGGATCTGTATTAGAGGACAGATGTCTTATCTGGGAACTTCCTCACTACACAGGCTATTCTGTGAGACTCTTGAAATAACCATGGAATGCTAAGAGCCAGTAGTGAAAAGAACTGTAGTTATAACACTAAGAAAATGCAGCAGGCACTATAAGACAACTTCAGAGAACTCTCTCATCTGGATTCTCAGATGGTCCTTTCTCTAAAAGACCAGCATCACACTTCTTTCACTACAGACACCGGATAGTACAAACATACTGCTTTGCAATGAAAACAAGAGTAGCCACCGTGTTCTGAAAACATGACTTCAGCAGCAGAATTGTTTGGGATTTCCCTGAACCTCCATACATAGAGAGAACAACTAACATATTAAAATCAAACCTAACAGAAAAATATCTACAAAAAAAACCCCCAAACAAACAAACAAAAAAGCACACTGTGTCCAATATCCCCATAAACCTCAAAATGCCAACAGGGGAAGAGAACTACTCACAGCACAAAACCAATGGGGTAACATCGTCACTGTAAGAGGAGGAGAGGGAAGCAACAGGGGCTCCCCTAAAAACAGGAGAACCCCGGATTCATAAACAGGTACTTCTGGAAGATGTAAGGGTCAATCTGAGAACTACTGCTGGAAGTGGAAGGGGTTTTACACACTCGAATGCATGGAAGAGAAGAAAGGATTTATAATAAGTTCTGAAAGCGCTAAGGAGCAATCCAGGATATATGCACTTTTAGTATTAACCAAGAGAAACTCCCTTTTAGGGCAAAACTCTGCATTGAGAGAAAATGCTAGGAGTAGGGTTCAAATTATGCAGGATAAACGCACGGATGAAAGAAACAGAAAATGCAGGTATATTGGAGAGGAGAAAAATGTAGACGCTATGAGGTTTTTTTAAATCATTGTGTATAAGCAGCAAGAGAGGACGCTACCAAGCAGTAAAGCAAGAAAAGCTATCCTCATTCACCACTTCCTTGTAAAAAAGTTCAATAAAACTAATTTCATATAAATGAGCAAGATTAAAAGATTGCAATGGGAAAAAGTGTGCCAAACATGAAGCATAGCAAAGTGGACATGGTTTTATTTCTTATCGATAAAATAGACTTTAAAAAAAAAAGAGTTTCATCAGAGCATCTATGCATAATGATAAAAAACATGAAATTATCAGGAATACGTAACAATCCTAAATATATATGAGTGTAGTAAGAGTTTCAAAATACCTGAAGCAAAATGTGCTTTTCTCAGTAATTGACAAAATTAGAAAACAAATCACTAAAGATAAAGAAGATTTGAGTGTCATCAACAAATTGATCTCACTGGCTTTTACAGAATATTGTAATCAAAAGTAGAACAAACAAGAGTACATGAAGACATTAGCCAACACAAATCACATGCCGACTAACAATGCAAGTCTCAATAAATTTCAAAGGATTGAAATTATCTAGAATATGTTCTCTGACCACAGTGGCTTCAAATATGAAATATAACATATCTAGGAAGTCTCCAATTGGGAAATCAGGTTAAACTATTATTAATAACTCATGGGTCAAAAAAGTAATCACAAAAGAAATTATAAAAGGTTTCAAAGTTAATAAAAATGAAAACATAAAATATCAAAATATGTGGGACCAGATACAGCAGTACCTTTACTTTTAGAAATATTACAGAGAAAGGTAGAACTTTAAAATCCTGTATTAGAAAAGTAAAAGTGTAAAATAATTATGTAGGCATCTGATTCAAGAATATGAAGAGAAGTAAATTAAACTCGATTGATCGGAAGAATGGGAATAATAAGAAGCACAAAACAAAAAGGAAAAAAAATAAAACTTACAGAAGATCAGCAAGGTCAGAAGTTGGGTTGCTGAAAAATTTAATAAAATTGATAAACCTTTAGCAAAAAAGATAAAAAAATGAGAAAATATAAATCACCAATGCCATATATGAAAGCAGGATCATCGTTACAGAACACAGAATCCTAAGAGTATAATAGGAGATATTAGAAACAATTCGATGCCGATAGATTTGGCACTTTAGATAAAATGTACAAATTCCTTAACAAAATTTTCTAAAACTGATGTAAGTAGAAAATATAAATAGCCCTATATGTATTTAGATATTGAAACTTTTTCCAATTTTAATAGTTATTTCAGTAGATAAGAAATTTTTGATAACTATGTAATCGAAAATATCCTTTATCAAATACTCCTAGCCCAAAAATGTTTCACAGGTAAATTAACAAACATTTAATAAAGATATAATGCCAATTTGACACTAAATCTTCATAAAAGAGTGGATAAAGGAACATTTCCTAACTCGTCTTAGAGGCCAGCATTACTCTGATGTTGATACTAAAAACAGAAAAACATTTTTACAGAAAAAAGAAAGACATTTATAACCAATATCCTTCATGAACATAGGTTCAAAAAATCCTAATAAAACATTAAAAAATGGAATGCAGCCATTTCTAAAATGGAAATGTTATTAACAACTGGGGTTTATCCCAACAATACAAAGTAGCTTTTTAATTAATTTTTTTTCAATTATACTTGACATTCAATATTATTTTATATTAGTTTCAGGTGAACAGCATAGTGACTACACATTTATATAATTTGTGAAGTGATGCCTCCAATCAGTCTAGTATCCACTTGGCAATCTACATAGTACAACTTTATTAACAATATGCCCTACGCTGGACTTGACATCCCCATGACTATTTTGTATTATAACTACCAATTTGTATGCCTTAATTTTTTCACCTTTGTAACCCAGCCACACAACCCTCTTCATATCTGGCAACCATCAGTTTGTACTTTGCATCTGTGAGTCAGTATCCGTTTTGTTTGTTCATTTATTCAGTTCTTTAGATTCCACATATAAGTGAGATCATATGGTATATGTCTTTCTCTGACTTACTTTACTTAGCGTAATATCCTCTAGGTCCATCCATGCTGTCTCAAATGGTAAGATTTCATTCATTTTTATGACTGGGTAATATTTCATTGAATATATGTAATATTTCATTGAATATATGTACCACTTCTTTATCAAATCATCTATTGATGGTCACTTAGGTTGCTTCTTGACAATTATAAATAATGCTGCAATTAACACAGGGGTGCTTATATCTTTCCATACTAGTGTTTTGGATTTCTTCAGGTAAGTACCCAGGAGTGGAATTGCTAGGTCATAAGGTAGTTCTATTTTTAATATCCTGAGGAACCTCCACATTGTTTTCAATGGTGGCTGCACCAACTTGGAATCCCACCAGCAGTGCACAAAGGTTCCCTTTTCTCCTCATCCTTGCCAACATTTGTTGTTTGATTGATGATATTCAGTCTGACAGGTGAGGTGATATCTCATTGTGGTTTTTATTTGCATCTCTCTGATTAGTGATGTTGAGCATCTTTTCACATGTCTATTGGCCATCTGTTTATCCCCTTTGGAGAAATGTCTATTCAGGTCCTCTGCTCATCTTTTAATTGGATTCTTTCTTTTCTTGGTGTTAAGCTGTATGAGTTCTTTATGAATTTCCCATAGTAGCCCTTTGCATGGGCAAATGTCTTCTTCAAATTGGTAAGTTGTCTTTTTGTCTGTTGATGGTTTTCTTTGCTGTGCAAAAGCACATTAATTAGGGTCATGTAATCCCATGTGTGTATTTTCTTTTGTTTCCCTAGCCAAAGGAGATATATCAGAAAAAAATAGTACAAAGCAATGTCAGAGAATTTACTGCCTATGTTTTCTTCTAGGAATTTTATGGGTTTGGGTCTTACATTTAATTTTTTTTTTTTCTTGAGGACAGTGTCACTGGCCCTCATATGTGGAACCCGAACTGGGGCTGCTGGCATCCCAGGCCAGCGCTTAACCAATGCGCCACTCGGCCGGTCCTGGGTCTTACATTTAGGTCTTTAATCCATTTTGAGTTTATTCTTGTATATAGTGTAAGAAAGTAGTCTAGTTTAATTTTTTTGCATGCATCTGTCCAGTTTTCCCAATACCATTTATTGAATAGACTGTCTTTACCCAGTTAAATATTCTTCCCTACTTTGTCATAAATTGACAATATAGATGTGGATTTATTTCTGGGCTCTCTCTCTATTTTTTTTTTTTTTTGAGGCCAGTGTCACTGGTCCTCACATTTGGGAACCGAATCGGGGTCGCTGGCTTCCCAAGTCAGCTGTTAATCACCGCACCACTCGGCCGATCCGTAGGCTCTATATTTTGTTCCATTGGTCTATGTGTCTGTTTTTATGCCAATACTATAATGTTTTGATTGCTATAGCCTTATTTTGTAGCATGATATCTAAAACTTTTTCTGTCTCAAGATTGTTGTGCCTAATTGAGGTCTTTCGTGGTTCTATATAAGTTTTAGGATTATTTACTCCAGTTCTGAGGAAAATGCCATTGGTGTTTTGATAGGGATTGCATACACTATATAGATTGTTTTAGACATTTTAACAATGTTAACTCACCCTATCCTTGGGCATGTTATATGCTTCTATTTATTTGTATCTTCTTCAATGACATAATTTTCTGAGTACAGGTCTTTCACCTCCTTGGTTAAATTTATTCCTAAGTATTTTTTTGATATAATTGTAAATGGGATTGTTTCCTTAAATTCTCTGAGGGGGCCGGCTGAGTGGCTCAGTTGGTTAAGAGCTCGCTCAAGAGTGCGAGCTGAGTTCTGAGCAACAGCAGTTCGATGCCCAGCCTGAGCTGAGGTGCCAACAGGTGGCAGGATGGCTCAGCTAAAAAAAAAATTAAAAAAAAAATTTCTCTCTGATAGTTCATTATTGGTGTATAAAAATGCAACCTATTTATGAATATTAATTTCATATCCTACTTCTTTACTTAATTCATTTATCAGCTCTAATAGCTTTTTGGTAGAATCTTTAGGGTTCTCTATTTAGTATCATGTCACCTGCAAATAATGACAGTTTTACTTCTTCCTTTCCAATTTGGATGTGTTTTATTTCATTTTCTTCTGTGATCGCTGTGGCCAGGACTTCCAGCACTATATTGAATAAAAGTGATGAGAGTGGATATCCTTGTCTTGTTCCTGATTTTTAAGGAGAATGTTTCTAGCTTTTCCCCATTCAGTATGATGTTAGCTGTGGGCATGTCACACACGGCCTTTATTATGTTGAGGTATGCTCTCTCTATTCCCACGTTACTGGGAATTTTTATCATAAATGGATGCTGGATTTTGTCAAATGCTTTTTCTGGATCTATTGATATGATCATATGGTTTCTATCCTTCATTTTGTTTATGTAGTTATGTAGATAGCTCTATAAATTATATAAATGTCTAACCACTATACTGTATACCTGAAACTAATATAAAATAATATTGCATGTCAACTATTATTGAAAAGTAGAAGTGTACATATTAAAAAATAAAAATAAATAAATATTATTTAAGCTACCCAGTTTATGATGTATTTTGTAGTAGCCAGAAATGCCTAAGATAATGACAAATGCTTTACTTTCTTCAATAAGTAAATTTCAAGGGGAAATATTTTGGAGGGAAACATCATAAAGACTTCTTCAGAGATATTGCCTAATTATAATGGTTGGAATTACTTTACAGGGTCCTTCAAACAAACTAACTAAATAAAAACATTTATAACATATATGAACTAATTGGGCTTTTGAACAAAGATTGAGTGGTGACTTTAGGGCATGATGATCATTTTTTGGGGGTGAAACTGGTTGTGTTTGTTTTTAAAGGGTATCTTTTAGTGATACATACTAAAATTTATACTAATGAAATTATATCTTTTGAGGGTTTTCTTTAAAAATAATATCAGAGGGAGCAAGTGGGTAGGGGTACAGATGAAACCAACTTTACTAAAAATTGATGGTGGTTCACTGTGCATTCTGTTTACCTTTCAAGTTTTAACTTTTTCATAATAAAGAATTTTTAAAATTATAAATGCAGCCTCCCCCCCACCCCTCGCACACACACAACATTTGTACAAAGAAATAATGGCTATCAGCATCTTTTAAAATGGCATTCTAGAAATATTTTTAAAAGTAGAAGTTGCTAGAAAGACATCTACTGGATATTGTTTTTGACTATTTTTCACAGATAATAAAAATAGGTAGCCTTAATTTCCTTATTTGAAATAGGCCTGCACCACAAAATGAGAATTATATTCTTTTAAATTTCTCATCTGTTTTTTAAGGCTGGCTTTGTCTGGAAACTTTACACATGAAGAATGACTCAAAACTTGGGTTTTATTACATCCCAAAGAGGTGTTAGTAATTATCCTTAAATAGCATTTTCTTTTTACAAGTTATGATGTGTATGGAGAATCACATTCTCTGTAAATAAAATATTTTAAACATGTTATATTGCCTGTTATTACTATTAGTTATTTCCTGTGTATGAACAGGATTTAGCCCCGGTCAAACACTACATAAAATCTTGAATTTAAGTCCAACTATTCTGGTGGCACCTATACGAGAGAGGTTGTAGATGAGGGTGCTGCTGCTTTCATTTAATTCATCAGTGAATATAATCAATGGTATTATAATAGCTATCTACAGTGTCAGAAGATAGTAGATTTGTTGGGGTGATAATTTTGTGGGGGGTTTAAATGTCTAATCATTATATTGTTTTGTACACCTGAAATAATAGCAAAAAAAAAAAAAATCAAGTAACCCAATTAAACAATGAAAAAGAAAGAAAAATGCAATTGATATTCAATTACTTCCTTGAAAAACAGGTCTATTGGGTTAACAAACACAAGAGTCAAAGTACAGAACAAAGCGACGCGCCGTGTTATGCCTCAGGTTTACAGGCTGCCAGACAATGATGCTGCTCTCAGAATTGCATCACCATTGAACAGCTGCTCTGCTATAAAATATGGGCTTCAAGAATGATAAACTCCTCTGTGATAATGTTCAGATATTTACTCTTCAACAATCTGAAAGCACATCTAAAACAACACGAGAGGACTTTTGTTTAAAAAAAAATATGGAACACTCATGAATCTGCGTGTCATCGTTGCATAGGGGCCATGCTAATCTTCTTTGTATGATTCCAATGTTTGGATATGTGCTGCCCAAGTGAGAAGAGAGGACTTTTTGATGTGTGATAGGTTGCTCTAGAAATGATCCTGGTTATAGAAAAAAGGATGCATCCACAAAAGCAATCGAGGGTGAGTAATTTAAAGATGGGCTGATGTTCAGAATCACCAGTGTTTTTACTTTAGATGTCAAAGAGGCTTTCTACCCCAATTGGAATGTTAAGACCATGTCATCTTTACCCACTGTATTCTTGCTCCTGTCAATCTGACCCTATAGTGTCTATCATTCTGATTCTGCACTTGTTCTTCATCTGCCTGGAATATTCTTTTCCCAGGCATCCACATGGCTGCTTCTGACCTCTTTTAGATCTCTGCTTAAACATTACTTCCTCAGTAAGATCTTCCCCAAAGAGCCAAAGTAAAATTGTGACACTGAACTCAATTAATATTACTGCTTGATTTTTCTCCAAGCACTCCCTGCCATCAGGAATACTAGAGATCTTATTTATTTGTTTCCTGTTGGTCTTCCTCTGCTATATTTGATCCTCTATGAAGTATTTTTCTCTTGATGTTCACTGCTTTATCCCAGCACCTGAACGGTGTCTGGCACACAAAAATTGCTGGATAAATATTTGCTTAAAAAATAATGTCCGCTTAACAACTGAACTAGACACTTCTGGGGAAAAACAATTCTGGTTTTTAGGAATCTTGTAGTGGAAGAAATCTGTTAGGACTTTTACAGCCCAAGGTTTAAGGGCAAGGGTTTTAAATCCAAAGGACCAAGATTTAGTTCTGGCTCCACCGAGAGGTGATCTGTGTTGACTTAAGTAACATCTCTTAAGTTTTGTCACCTCATGTGTACTGCTTCCTACCTAATCAGATTCCTGGGACGTTTAAATGACATCAAATATATAATGTGGTCCACGGAGTTGCCAAGCACATAATGATATCTATAAGTGATGGTTCTATCATCACTGGGGAAGGTGGCATGAAAGGTCCCTCTGGTTTTCACGGTGTGCTCAGAGGGTGTGAAAAGACTTGTCATTTCTTCCTCATACAGAAAGACCAAGGAGAGTGATTCCTTTCTCTTTCCTATACCCTCGTATAATAATGACACAATGCAGGATCTTTATAAAAAGTAAAACTGATAGCTACATGCCAGTCTCCTTGGGGACAGCAGCCTAGCACAAAAGTGGGTTTACCACCCTTACCAGTCCCTCCCTGCTGATTTATGGAGTTTATCTCACTTGGATTGGAAGGAAAGTTTACAGTAACTCTTGCCAAGAGGATTCCTATCACTTCATTTATGTAAAAAGAAAAACATATTGTTTTATCCTGGCATCTATATGAGATGAACAATCACAAATTATATCCTTTATTCTTGATTCGATTTCATATGACTATTTCATATTCTATAACATATATTTCATATACATAAACACACATATATGCACACACCTAGTTAACAGACATATCACAGTCAATAGCTAAGTGAACAGATCTGCTGAAAGAAGTCCATTTAATTCTACTTCCTCTTCCTCCCCCCACAAATAGAGCTATAGTTATCAGCAAAGCTAATAACTACAGTTCAGATCTGAGTTGCTGTTCTTATGTTCCATGGCATCTCCAGGCTCTGTGTAGACAAGTTTCGGTCATTTACTAATTTATCTCCAATGCTGACGCCAACAAGCCTTCAGACTCAAGTCTTCCCTCCGTGAAACAACTGCCAACATAGCAGTTCAGACTATTTTGAGATATTGTTGTTTGTAGTGGTGGGTGGGAAAGAAGAGTCTGATGAGGTAATTTCTTATACACACTTTATGATGGAAGGGGCCTTTTAAGTCTAGACCAGTTAGGTCCAGACCAGGCTAAGTGGGTCGGGGTGGCTTTCTCTCTGTTCCCTCTATAACTGTCCCTCATTTCTTCTCTCAATACCACTGCCCTTGTGAAGTATAACAAAAAAACCAGGTACTACCTGAGAGTGTAAACACAGAATAAGAATTGCACGTGTGTAAGTTGATGTTGTTCATATAGTCAGAACCAAGAACATAGAGCATCTCAGTTTCAAACAAGAGCATAACAGTGTAAATAAACTGCCAAGGATCATCATCATAAATCTTCCCTTGCTTTTGCCATTTTTATTGTGCAATGTTGGATTTTGTAATATTATTTCTCAGAACAAACTAAAATCTCAAGAGAAAGATTTATTTTCAGTGAAAGCCTTCTACAAATAACTGCAATTTTTGGTATCCTAAATTATCATCATCATCATCATCATTATCTTCACCTCCTTCCTCCACCCCCCACCTTCCCATAGGAACTTACATGAAGTATAACAGATTTTATTCCTCCAGTAAGGAAAATAAATCCCTTTTGCTTATTATTAAAAGGCCTTTGAAGGGTCTTCCACACCTTCTGAAAAGCACAAAGAATACTCTCATGCCAACCATATTGCTCCAGGCAATGGAAAACCTGAGGAATTCAGAATGGTAAGAGGACAAACTGGTATTTCTTTTCTCTTAAAATGAAGAATTGTGGTATTTCCACCTTCGGGGTAATTGTGATTTCAAAACAGCCAAATGTTTTTAAAGAAAAAGGTAATTCAATGTAAGAGCAACTATCAGCTCATTCAAAACATGGAAGAGAAGCTTAAAAATTCAAGTGACGCATTTTTCAGACATGGACTGGCCTGGAAGAGACAATGTAAATTGACTCATCCTGATTCTTAAAACTAGGAACCAGACAACAACTACGGTCAAGAATGTTAAGGCAATTATTTTTCTCTCATCACACACACACACACACACACACACACACACACACACTTTCCAGATTTGTTTCTAAATTGACCTCCATTCTTTCCATGCCCTGAATTCTATCTTTCATAAAAATCTCATTTCACTAATTTACATAATTTTTCACCACTCTAAAATTTATTCTCTATGTATCACCCCATCATTGCACCTTCATCTCCAAGGGGAAAAAAAGAGCATTCATCACCTCCAAACTAATACTAAGCTATTCACTGCATAGTCTTTATCCTATTTACAACTGCTACTTTTAAGAAAGTATCAATTCCATTGTCTCTTATTTCCAACATCTAAAATCTCTTTTTATTGGCTTATTCTCCTGGTCTTAAAAGCACATACAGATTTCTTTATTCAAAACTATTTCTCTCAGCTATACAGACTCTTTGAAAGACTCCATTATTTATGTATAGCTGGTTTATAATTCAGTGCTTCTGTGTGTGTCCTCATTCATTTTGAAATCTGGTTTCACAGATCATCCTTGACTCTTTTTCTCTCAGAAGTCCCTGATTTAAATCTATAACTTTTAGCAATTTTCATCCCATCTCCTTAAATAATGGAACCATTACTGCACTGATTATTTGAACTTGAAAATAAGAAATCATTCACACAGTTTTTCTTTTACTCTTTTAGGTTAAATTTATGCAAATAGAATTAAATATATCTTTTCCATTTCCCCTTCACAAAACTCTCAATTATGGAAGCTTTGGTTTACCTATTTCATGACTTTTTTGCATTAATTTTAGGTTTACAGAAATATTGAAAAAATATAAAGAATTCCCATATAGCCTTCACTCAGCTTCTCCTAATAGTAACATCTCACACAATCACAGTACAATTGTCAAAGCTAAGAAATTAACATTGGTACCATGAAAGTAAAGGAGGTCTCTTGGCAGGAGCTACTGCAAACTTTCTTCAGTGAAGTGAGATGAACTGCATAGCTGAGTAGGGAGGAATGTGTAAGGGTGCTTGACCCACTCTGGTGCTGACTCCCTGTCCCCTAAGAGACTGACATACTGGAATCAGTTCTAATATAGATGAAAGCCCTGTATTATCTCATAATTATGTGGGGTAAGTAAAAGAGGAAAGGAAAGGAAATCCTACAAGTTATGCTCTCTGACATCAATGGAATTATTAGAAATCAATAACAAGATAATTAAGAGGAAAATTTGCAAATCAATTTCTAAGTAATTCACAGCTCAAAGACAGTCTCTCAAAGGAAACTAGAAATATTTTTAACTGAAAATATAATATATCAAAATTGTGGGATACAGTTAAAGCAGAACTTAGGTGAACATGTATAGCATAAAATGTTCGCATTAGAAAAAAAGAAAGTTCTAAGATCAATAACATAAGGATTCCACCTTAGAGAACTAAGGTAAAAAGCATAATTTAAGCCTAAAGTAACCAGAAGAAAGAAAACCATAAAAATTAGAGCAGAAATAAATGAAATTGAACACAGGAAAAGTAGAGAAAATCAGCAAAACCAAAACTTAGAGAAAAATCAGCACAACCAAAAAAAGTCTTTTTTTGCATATGAATATGTCTATGTAGAAAATGACAAAGAATCTACAAAATATATTTTGGAACTAATAAACAAATATGGCAAGTTGAAAGACACAGGTCAATATATAAAACTCAGTTGCTTTCCTATATACCAGCATAAAACAATTAAACTTTGACATTAAAATATTACATATAATTTCATGTAGTACAAAAACTATGGGATACTAAGGTATAAATATATATATTTATGTTCTTTGAGGAAAACTCTGATGAAAAAAGTCAAAGAAAATCTAAATAAATGGAGAGATATTTATGCCCATAGATAGGAACAGTCAATATCGTTAAGATACCACTTCTTCCCACCTCAATCTGATTCATGTAATCCCAATGAAAATCCTAACAAGTTATTTTTGTGGATATTGACAAACTGATCCTAAACTCTATATATAGAGGCAAAAGACCTGGAATAGCCATCACAACACTGAAGAAAAACATCAAAGGTGGAAGACCTCACATTACCCAATGTCAAGACTTCCTACAAAGCTACATTAATCAAGACAGCAGTGTATTGGTGGCAGAGTAAATGCATGCGTCAGTGAAACACAATAGAGTGCCCAGAAGTAGACTCACATAAACACAAAGGAACAAAGGCTACTCAATGGAGAAAGGGCAGTCTTTTCAACAAATGGTGTGGGAACAACTGGAAGTCTACATGCAACAAACAAACAAGCAAAAAGGACCCTAAGCACAGACGTGACATCTTTCACACACAAAAAAGAAAACAAAATAAAAGACAGACTTAAAATGCTGACCGACAGTTTGTGGAATGGTGGTGAGAAAACTTGAATGATTTGTGGGTGTTATATTATTTTGGAAAGGGGCAAAGGTAGTAAATCAATTAATACTTGTTAATTTAAAGGTATTAAGAATAAGAGAAACGAGGTGTATCATTTCTATGGCAGCCATGAGTATGAATCTTTACTCAGGTTGGGAATCTCCCAGAGTTCCACCTGCAGAAACTGAAAATGGTGGAGGGCCTTAGCTGCTATGCTTTGAAGTCAATCACTTCACCTGCACAGAGTGCCAGGGCTGCTCCCTGTGAGCATGGCAGGCTGGGATACTAACGCAAGGCTCCTCCAAAGGGCAACTCTGGTTCAAGCACCTCCCATCCGCTTTGCCAAAGCTTTCTTGTAACTGCACGGCAGTCTAAGACTTTTCCTATCCAGACTTTCTTCCATCCCTCTCCTCCACTGGGGTTGAACCTGAATCCAGATTTAACAGCTGTCTCAGCTTTCCCGTTTTTCCCAATAAATCCAGCTTTGGCACCTGCTTCTTGGAGAACCTGAAATAACACAAGTAGGTCCGTAAAGAACCTGAGAAAACAAGCAGTAGCATAGGGTTCTGGGAGAGATTCACTTACCACCCCACTATCCTCAGTGGTGTATGGATGGGTCACAGACAGACCCTGGGCACAATTCATGGGAAGCCATTAACTGGTAAAGATATCACCAATGTTAGCCTAAAAAATGTCCTTCTGTGGAAATGTCCTTGCAGGTGTGATGATTCAAGCTATTGAAACTATTGAGAACCATGCCACATAGACAATGGAGTTGGCTGAGTATTGCTAAGTCAGATTGACACTCTGCAGAGGAAAAATGAGAGCTCCAGGGCACAAACAAGCAGTTAAAAACTGCTAGAGGGCCTCCTTGGTAGTTTGGGAAGAGGCAGCTATCTCCTGCAGTGAAATGACAGGAACAGCAATAGAAAGATGAGCCAATAATCTGAGTGGCAGTGTTCCAGGAACATTTAAATGGTCAGCCAGAGCAGGTCTGCTAAGCTAAAGTCAGAGCCCTGGCTGGGAAACCCAGGGATCTTGAAACTTCAAGAGTTTATAGAGATAGCTTACTCTAGTGCTTCCTCTGTTCTAGAAGACAATGCAGAAGGCAACAAGTGAACGCCTCAGGAGCTGCCCCAGCTTCTCTCTAGGTTGCAGGATAATAATTAAGGTGTCATCTCAGCATAGCCCAGATAAAGAAGTGCTAGATCGAATACGGGAAAGAAGAGACTATATACTCAGGGAGCTGAAAGAATGAGGTATCATGTAGTTGCAGGAGTCAGAGTGCCAGAAACCTGGGGCCAAAATTACCATAGTAACTGACAAGGCAAGGGGCAGCCAACGGGGGCTTGAACCACAGGGAGTGTGGAGATAGCTAATAATAGATTATGGCATCCTTAGGGGCAAAAAATCTAAGGGCATTGCTTAACATCTACAACCAAAGACAAAGGCAAGAATAGAGAAATGGGAGGACAAGGGTAGTTGCTCCAACAAAAAAGTTAGGGTCCCTTGCTCTGTTCCCAGAACTGAGACAACTTCAGATCCAAAACCCATTGACCAAAAGGGTGGTTGAGTCCCTGTGAAAAAAAAATCTGAAACAGCATGGCATGTGTACATACACTGTAATGATTCCCTTATTCCTTTCCCCAAAGGAGCCTGCAACTCTCACTATTGACTGTATACTGGAAAAAGGGAAATATCTAGAAATTTTGAGGACTATGGGATATAAGATCTGAGTAGACATTCACAGCTTCATCATGGCCACGTCTACTAGTGTGGGGCCTTACAGGGTCAGGTAATAATAAAATCCTGGCTAAAGAATATAGAGCTTGCAGCAGGCCTACTGAGCTCCAGGCCCAATCCTGTGGTCAATCACCCACTTTCCCTGAGTTCAAAATTGGGATAGCTAGACTAGGGCAGTAGGAATAAGCTCTAAATTGGTTTCGCTGCCTATAAGGACATAGAAAAGTTGACAAATAAAATTGTGGATGTGCCATAACAAGTAAGTACTAAGCAAAAAGAGCTCATAAGTAATTATAATATCAGAAAAAATAGAAATTTAGGCAAAAAAGAGTACCAGAAAAATGATAGCAATGAAAACAAGATTTAGTTTACCAAGAAGATAGAGGAACTCCAAATTTGTGTGTGTATATATATATATATATATATATATATATATATATATATATAAAACAAAAACATTTGTAAAATACATATAGCATAATAGTTCTGACTTTTTTGTTAGTCTCTACCAGGAGAGACTAACATATCTGCCACGTAAGTCTTTCCTATACTTTCTCAGTAACTGACAGATAAAAGCAGACAAAAAAACCAGTCAAGATACTGAAACTTTTAGCAATTTTATTGAGTCAGTTTAAAATAATAAGCAAATATAGAATACTGTGCCTAACATTGAAACACTGTGTTTGAATCCAGCTTATATACTTATACACGTTGACAGTCTTTTAGACCACGGGTCGGCAAGCTGTGGCTTACGAGCCACATGCGGTTCTTTGGGTATGTACATGTGGCTCTGAAGTAAAACTGAAAATGAAAATAAAACTATCATAGTTTCATTTATAAAAATTTTAAAGGACATTATTCACATAACGGTGATTATGTAAAAATATATTTACGGCTCTCGAATAATTTTTAACTTGTTGTGAGGGACAGGATTGCCAATCCCTGGAAGAAATCAAATAAGAAATAAAAAAAAAATACTCCAAATGAAAATGAAACAACATTCCAAAATCTATGGGTGAATCAAAAGCAGTTTTAAGATAAAAGTTTATAGTAACACAGGCCCACCTTAAGAAACAAGAAAAATATCTCAAATAAACAATCTAATCTTACACCTAAAGGAACTAAAACAAACAAACAAACAAACAAAACAATGCTCAAAGTTAGTAGAAAAAAGAAAATAATAAAGATCATGATGGAAATAAATAAAATAAAGAGTGAAAAAATAGTAAAGATGAATGAAATTAAGAATAGGTTCTTTGAACTATGGCAGTCAGTATGGAGGTAAGAACTGGAAATAGAGCTACCGTTTGACCCAGCAATTCCACTCCTAGGTATTTATCCTGAAAAAACCAAGACACTTATTCAAAAAAAGTTATGCACCCCTATGTTCATAGCAGCACAATTTACAATAGCTAAGACTTGGAAACAACCAAAATGCCCATCAGTAGATGACTGGATTAAGAAACTGTGGTATATTTATACAATGGAGTATTACTCTGCTATAAAGAAGAATGAAATCATACCATTTGCAATGATATAGATGGACCTAGAGACTATTATGTTAAGTGAAATAAGTCAGTAAGAGAAAGACAAATACCATATGATCTCACTCATATGTGGAATCTGAAAAACTGTATGAATGAGCAAAGTAAACAGAAACTGTCTCATAGATATAGAGGAAAAATCAGGGTTGCTAATTGGGAGGAGGATGGGGATGAGGGAGAAGGGGAAGGGATTAGACAGCAAAAATAGGCAACTACAATATTGCCACTGGGATATGTTTGGGGAATATAATTAATAATGTTGTAAATATTTTGTGGGCTGTCAGATGGTCATATGTTTTGTTGGGGAGACCATTTCATGGATGGAGTAGAGGTTTGATCACTGCACTGTATAACTAAAGCGGAGGTTGTATACCTACTGTAATTGAATATATATAGATATTCATGGGATGTGGATTATACTGTGGAAGAGAGTCAAAGGAAGAGTAATAGATATATATGATATGGGGGGGAGTGGGGTGGCGAATTGGGGGTGGAGGGTTGTCACTTTGAGGGGTAAAATGTATAACTATTGCACTGTGTTGTACACCTGAAACTAATCAAAAAAAAAAAAAGAATAGGTTCTTTGAAAAGACAAACAAAATTGATAAACCTTTACCCTGACTGATCAAGAAAATGAGAGGGCCCAAATAAATAAAATTAGAAATGAAAGAGAAGTTACAACCAACACCTCAGACATACAAAGGATCCTAAGTGACTACGATGAACAATTATACCCCAACTAATTGGACAACTTAGGAGAAATGGTTAAATTCCTAGAAACATAAAATTTTTGGTGACTGAATCAGAAACATAGAGCAAATCTGAACAGACTGATTACGAATAAAGTAATTGAATCAATAATCAAAAAACTACCAACAAGCAAAAGTCCAGGAGCATATGGCTTTACAGATGAATTCTCCCAAGCATTCAAAGAATACCAATCTTTCCTAAACTTTTCCAAAACATTGAAGAGGAAGGAATGCTTCCAAACTCATTCAATGAGGCCAGCATTATCCTGATAACAAAACCAGACACAGAGGGAGAGCAGAAGTAAGAAGAGGCTGGAGAAGCTATGAAGCAAAGAAAATTTGAGGAAAATATACCTTTTATGAGACAATCTTGTGTGCCTAGTTGAGGTTGGAAGTGTTTTGAGGACAGGGATGTACCTTAATAAAGTTTGCAGTACATAAGCTTTACCTATATTTATCAGTCAAATATTTACCGCAGTACACTGCAAAATTCAAGCCTACTTCTAATTAAATGCTCATTATCATCACCATGTGCTAGGAGTATCATGCATAACACTTCACTTAGAAGTTAAGGCATCTAAAATGCTCACAGTTTCAAGTTTACGCATACAGTGGAGATACTACTATATGAAAGTCAATACTATAAAAGCCAATACTATAAAAGCCAATGCAAAATAAGCTATATTTCCAAGGTCAGGTGGAATCTTCAGTAGCAAACATTTTTTTCCAGCCATTTTTTCAAAACAGGGTGCTTCCTGGTCAATGTTGCATAAACCCTGCGCAATGCTGTTTGCTAGAGTGCTGATGGCATTTCTACTCCAAAACATTTGTAATTTTCAGTAGACATATGAAATAGACATATAGACCACCAATTTCTTCTGAAATACAACAGATTTCCCATTGGTTTGAAATAACTGTACTAGTACAGGTGGGTTCCATTTTTAGATGTACGGCCCTCCAAACAGAGTGAAATTAACAGACTGGTATGAGCGTACAAACACCGTTTTGTTTCTTTTGTTTTATTTCTCACTGACATAGTTAAAAGTGACAACAGCATATATCCTTGAAAATATCTGCATAAATGCCTTGTATTTATATTTTGCCATATAATATACAAAGTATTTTAACAGGTATTGCTAATTTTATCCTTATGTGGTTATTGAGTGTCAGGAAGGGCAGGGACATGGTAGGAAACGAGTTATAGACTATTATTTGGCAGAATTAAATAGCAGCAAAATATCCCTAAAATACCAACATGTCATCACTTGCGCTTTAAAATTTCATAATTGAATCTTAACAGTTTTACAAAAGACACATAATGTTCAACTTTTAAGATGGCTTGAATTCCATTCTTGGCTCTGGGCTACCTCACTCACCGATGCTGGGGAAGTGACTTCACAGAAGTAAGATTCTCTCCATTTCTTCATCTGCAAAATGGGCACTGTGAATTACCCTACCCAACCCTCATAGGAACATTGTGAGAACCGGTGGACTAAGGTCCCAAAAGCCTCCCGTTACTTAATTTAGATATAGGTACAATATGGACAGAAGACAGAATCTTCATTGTTGTGACAATGGCAATTGCAAATATTACAAAGCTCCCCTCAATAGTAGTGTTGTAGTGACTCATCACAGCCAAGTCCATGGAAACCTCAATGTGTCACCTTGAGGTCAATTCAGAGGTCTGAGGCTGGAAAAAGACAGTCCTGGCATTTAAAAAATGTACTTTCAGTGCCTGGATAAACCTTTGTTTCACTAGCCCAGCAATACTTGTAAGATATTCCTGGCATGTTTCAAACTGCATAGCATTGCCATACTAAGTGGAATACTTTTTTTCTAAGAGTGAGCAGAGAGCCTCCCAGCAGTTGTTGAGGTGGAAAACAAGAACTACCATAAGAAGCATTTGCAAGCTAATTAGATTCTTTGGCCTCTTAACATTTTTGAAGACACTAATGCAGTTTGAAACATAAAGAAATGTCATTCCACATATCAGTGAAATCATATGGTTCTCGATTTTTTCTGTCTGACTTATTTTGCTTAGTATGATAATCTCAAATTCAATCCATGTTGTCCAGATGGCCCTATTTCATCTTTTCTTATGGCAGAATAATATTCCATTGTGTATATATACCACTTATACATAACTGAAAACAACAAAGGAACAAGGCAAACAAATAAACAAAAACTCATTGACACAAATACTAGTTTAGTGATTACCAAGAGGGTAAAGGGTGAGTGAGTGATAGATGAGGGTAAAGGGGTCAAATATATGGTGATAAAAGGAGAACTGACTCTGGGTGGTGAGCACACAATGTAGATGATGTATTACAGAATTGTACATCTGAAACCTATACAATTTTACTAATCACTGTCACCCCAATAAACTAATTAAAAAAAAAAAGAAATGTCTTCCCATTTCTAGTCCATATCTGTAGAGCCTATCTCCTATGATTTTTGAACATACAAAAAAAAAATGCCACCCAGGAGACACCACTATAAAGTAATATAAGCCACTAGATAATTGACATCCTTCCTCTATTGTATTATCTGGCCTGAAGATACCCCTCTATTTTTTCAACTAGCCATTCTCCCATTCTTTCTCAAGAGAAATATGTCCTTCTTCTTTCAACAATGCCAATCAGGACCAACCTCTATCAGCCATTTCTAGGCCCATTTTAAGCCTAACAAATCCAAGAGGCCAAGTTGCAGAGGGTGAGCTACAGTGGTCCATGATGAACCCACGAATCACGGTCAACCTATTAGCATTCACCATTAAAATAAATCAGCCAAGGAATCTAGTTCTTGTACTACTGTTATGAGCTTTCAGTCTACGTTCCCTTAATGATAGGTATGCTTGTCTTCCTAAGTACAAGACCCTCCAAGCTCAAATCCCTTTCTTTTCCTTGTACCTATGTCCCATGGACTGGCGTTGCATAACACCCACCATTCTCTATAAACCCCATCGTAAGCCCTCTGGATTCCAGCTTGTTTGGGGACCTGGGAAGACATATTTATGGCCCCAAACCTTAGGTCTCCAATATGATTCATTGCCATTTTTTCTTAATAAAAGCATGACTTTAACCAGATGACACCATATCACCAATAATGTTCTTCATGAATCCATACATCTTCCTGTCTCCTACCCTCCCAAATTCAGGGAGTCAAGAAAGGGAGTCTCCTTATTTCTTGGCCACTAGTGCCCTTCCCAACTGTTTCACCATGACTGAGCCACATCTTTTTTGAGATTCATGACATCACTTATAGTTCCTCAATCCCTTCCATGATTCTCTCAAACTTCTTCATGACCACCAGCATCAATTTTCTTCTGTTTTGGAACTATTATTAATAACTGTGTAACCTAAAATACAGATTATTCCTATACTTATGGCCCTTATTATATTTATATCTTTAGGTTCAACAATCAAAAGTGATTTGAGGGCCGGCCGACTGGCTCAGTTGGTTAAGAGCTCACTCAAGTGTGCCAGCTGAGCTCTGAGCAACAGCAGTTCGATGTCCAGTCCGAGCTGAGCTGCTGCTGAGCTGCCAACAGGTGGCAGGATGGCTCAGCTAAAATAAATAAATAAATAAATAAATAAATAAATAAATAAATAAATAAAATTTAAAAAAAAATGTGATTTGAAAACATTGGCCACACACACACACACAACCTCCCTCTATATGCCATCTAGTCTTTCTTTCTGTCCTTCTGAAAAAAGTAGTCTATTCTTAGAGTTTCTACATCTTTATTTTCTTCAGCCTACTGCAAAATAGCTCTTGACTGCTTTACCGAACTACTTAAATTGGGTAAAAATTAAAATAAAATCATTTTTAATAAGGGTACAAAATTTCTCATTAGGAAAACAAACAGATATTTTGTATTTAACTGTACGTCATAATCATTCTTGGCATTTTCTGCAACCTTTGGTTTTCCTAGATCTCTATCACAATACTCTCATTTTTCTTCTTATTGCTTTAAACTGACTTCTCTCTCCATTATAAGTTCTTTTTTCTCTACCAGCACCTCAAACGTGGGATTTTTTATGGTCTTGATCATAGGTCACTGATCATCTGTGGACAGCATCTCCTGGAGTGATCTCATCCATTCTCATGGTTTCTGCTTCTACCTGTTTATACTGATGACATGCAAATTGCAATCACCTGCCAAAACACAGCCTTAAGCTTTAGGCTCAAATACTGAGTCAAATATTCACCATTTTAACCTAGTTGATTTATATGTACATCAAATTTCTCATCCTATCCCCATCTTAGTTTTAGAAATACCAGCCTAGTCACCCACATCAGAAACCCGAGCAACATGCTAGACCAGGGGTTGGCAAACTGCGGCTTGCGAGACACAGTTCTTCAGGTACGTTCCATTTCAAAAGTTTTCTGATCCCTGGAAGAGCCAGTCCTGTCCCTCACAACAATTTAAAAATTATTCGAGAGGAATAAATATATTTTTACATAATCACCATTATGTAAATAATATCCTTTAAAAATTTTATAAATTAAACTATGATAGTTTTATTTTCATTTTCAATTTTACTTCAGAGCCTGTGGCTCAGGAGCCACAGTTTGCCGACCCCTGGAGGCTCTTCCATCTCAAAAGTTTGCTGACCCCTGTTCTAAAACCAAACCCAAAACAGAAGAACATCACACTCCAAACAGAAAAAAACTCACCAATTTTCCCCCAGAGTTAAAAAGGCACACACCAAGGCCCAAGATGTGTACTTTCTCACCAGAACAGAGAAAACACTAAGTGCTTCTAGAAGGAACAAAACAAGTCAAATACAAAGGACTGACAGTAAGAATATTGTGAGACTTCTAAAAAACAATCTGAAGATTAGACGATTAGAAAGAAGTAATGCCTTAGGGCTGGCGGAGTGGCTCAGTTAATTAAGAGCTTGCTCAAGAGTGCCAGCTGAGCTCTGAGCAACAGCAGTTCGATGCCCACCCTGAGCTGAGCTGCCACTGAGCTGCAAACAGGTAGCAGGATGGCTCAGCTCAAAAAAAAAAAAAAAGAAGAGAAACAAGTAACGCCTTCAATTTTTTAAGAGAAAATGATTTTCAAGTTAGGATTCTGTGCCTAGACAAACTATCAATTAGGAGTGATGGAAGAATACATTTTGAGAACTTGCATGTCTGAAAATATGATCTCACAGACAACCTGCCTAAGACATACATACTGTAGGAGGAACTCCCTTTTCCAAAAAGGGGGGCATGCCCAATAAATAGAAAAACACAAAATCTAAGGAAGAGATGTCAAACAAAGGAGAGTAATGACAATAGTTTCAGGATAATATCTGAGCAACAGGCTCAAAGAAACCTATGCAGATCGGATCAAGAGGATGGAGAACTCAAAGAGGAAAATAAAAAAAAGCATTATTAGATATGCTTGGCCATGTGGAAATTAGTACTGAGAGAGACTTTTGGAGGTGTGGTTGAGTATTTGTGAATAATTAAAAATAGGCTCAGAGAAAGGTAAGCAGATAAAAAAAAGTTCTAAACTTCGGGAAAAAATGAAAACTATATAAGAAGAAAACATCTATCCCACACAATTTGAAAGAGCAGTGAGTAATACTAAAATACTGATATTAAAGCAAACACTGTACAGTTAATTAAAGGTATAATACAAAAGTTAGGAGACTGGGCTAGCCGAGTGGCTCCGTGGTTAAGAGCTGGCTTGGGATGCCAGCAGCCCCGGTTCGGGTCCCACATATGAGGGCCAGTGACACTGGCCTCAAAAAAAAAAAAAAAAAATTTAGGAGAATGAAGAGGAAAAGTGGGATGGGGATTAAGAGTGAGCTAAAACTTCATCTACCATTACTGTAAGTTAATAGATATGGCTAAATTAACAAATAATGAAATAGCAGTACAAGGACATTATTGAGAAATATGGCAGAAAATATCAGAGAAAATAGCTAAGAGAAATGTAAGAGGGAGCAGGAAAGGGAGGGGCAAGAGGCTGTTGCTTTTTGTTAAAGCCTTATGGTCCTGACTTTTTCAACTATGTCTACATTTATAACTTAGAGAGAAATAAAAAGCAATCGAAAGTAAAATGAACTAGAGAGGCAATATGTGTGTGGAAAATATGAGGATAAAAACAAACTCGAAAAACTTTCCTAAACTAACTTTACTACATATCCTCTGCAATTTGTTAGTAGAACACCAACAAATAAGGAATCACTTAGAAATAAGTAGCAAAAATAGAATAAACATAAATATTCTGTCGCTATGTGCTTGCAAAGCCTCTTCCCATTCTAAACCCTATAAAACGTCTTAATATTTTCTTCTAGTTAAAATGTCTATTTTAATAATAGAAATGTATTTCCTTAATCCTTTTATAATTTATTTGGTTGATGACCTGAGGTAGAAATCTAGATCTACTTTTAGCAAAACCTCATTATTTTAAGGCTGATTTACCAGTGAGAAACTGCAAACAGAAAATCTTAAGGGTGTTTTACTTCTGAGCTGAGACGTAAATATGTATTTTTTTAGAATGCAATTAAGAAATAATTTTTAAATGCCTTTCTATACCTATACCTATAGATTTTTGTATCAGCTAGCTGCAAGCTGTCTCTTTTTTTTCTTTCCAATTTATGTACTATTATCTAGGAGACAGGACAGCTTATCCTTCACTCACTATCCTATAAATCTTATAATTAACATCACTGAATTTATTCTGCATTGAATGCTAAACATTACAATGACTGACAATTAAGTTCTAGAACTCATCCTAGAAAAAGTGCTACATACCTCACTGCTGAATATCATCACTACAGTCACCTTCAAAGTACTCCCCTTGGGAAGCTATGCACTGACACCAGCACCTAGTCCACCCTGCAAAGCAATTTTGGAACTCTCTGGAATGGCCATCAGAGCTATCATTGTATTACCCTTGATGTCCTGAATGTCATCAATATTTCTTCCTTTCAATATTTCCTTTATCATTGAGTAAAGAAAGAAGTCATTGGGGGGCAGATCAGCTGAGTAGGGAGGGTGTTCCAATACAGTTATTTGTTTACTGGCTAAAAACTCCCTCACAAGCAGTGCTGTGTGAGCTGGTGCATTGTCATGATGCAAGAGCCATGAATTGTTGAAAAGTTCAGGTTGTCTAACATTTTCATGCAGCTTTTTCAGCACTTCCTAATAGTAAACTGGGTCAACTGTTTGTCCAGTGGTACAAATTCATAATGAAAAATTCCTCTAATGTCAAAAAAGTTTAGTAACATTGTTGCAATGAACTCTCGAACTTAATTGTCAGAACTCCTATGCTGGAAATAAGCTCTCAAGTTCTGGATTTTAACATTTATTTTTCCTTTAATTTGTTTTGTGGTTTTTGTTTGTTTGTTTGTTTGTTTCAAAATAGTACTAAAGTGGGTAATTTATTTGTGGTTACTAATTTAAGAAAAATTTTTTAACACAAAAAAGGTACTCAGATATGGATTTCCTTATACTCCTAGTACATTTTAACCTTGAACTAAATAATCAATTTTGAAAAACTGCTATTGTCTTAAGTCAATATAATATTTAACGAATGCAGATTTAGCAAACCAATAAAGACATTTATACCTATTTAACCTCTTGCTCCTTGTCTTCCTTATTATCTGGGCATTTTTATTAAAATACTGCAATGCAAGATAATTTATGAAGCTTAAAACTATTAGAATGCTGAATAGCTGTGCATGTACAAGTTATTAGGGAGGACAGGGAAGAGATGCTCCCCTCCCTCTAAATATTTATATTAGGAACTTAATTCTCACAATCCATTTCAATAGAGCCTCATATTTTTTATAGGTACTATTTATGGAAAGCACTTTTACCAGTATGAAAATGTAAAATGTCCTATGGAAATACACGCTCTAACTATAGAGGTCGCTTTCAAAGTGAGGTTGAACTACTGCACACCCATATCTGAGAGCATGGCTTGGCCACTTAAATAGCAGAGTTGATAAAACACATATTTCAAATAAAGTTGAGAGGTTTGGAAAATTATCTTAATTGATCCTTATCTAACCAGGAACATCTGGGATGTAAATAAAAGGAAAGATAAGTTGCCTGAGTTTTGAAAAAAATGAGACCTTCATTTTATATTCTTAAGGAAGGGCAGAAATTAAAAGGTCCTTAACACAGATTTTAAAAATATGTATGTTAACCTGTAAGACACTGAGTCTCCAAGATATCTCAGGAGGATCTGAGAAGCAAAAGCAGCTCAGTTTTAGAGGGTGGACTTGGAGGTTTCAAAGATGTTTTGGTCTTTTTTTTTTTTGGTCAATCAGCACATTGACTCATAGTTTAAATATTGGAAACAATTTTCTCGTTCTATTTTTGATAGACCTATATTTTAAGTTCTAAATAAGTGACTACAAAGTATCTGCATTACCAGTGTGCAACCATGCTTTCAGTCATTGAATGCCTAAAATCAAAATCAACTTTTAAAAGGGTAATATCTAGTTTCAGGTCATAAAAACAGAACATGGCATATTATATTCTCTGCTAGATATTCACTTACAACATCCTAGAGTAAAACAAGAAAAAAAAAATACATGTAATGTCTTCACCATATCCTATTTCCCATTCCCTTTTTCTTCCATTTATTGAAATTGTTTTCCGATCACTCACTGTCTTTTTCATTCTATGCCCTCTTTCTGGTGTATTCTTGACTATGAGTAACTCAAAGGCAATGAGAAACTTCTGACCTAGTTTCCATACAGTTTTTAGACCAATTTTGAAAACCACATCAAATATTCTCATTTTCTTTTATTTGATTTTAATATCCTTAAATCAAAGAATTTTGATCAATTCATGAATATTTTCCTGGAAATATGATGTTATTGCTAAACAATGTAATGATTACAAAAACACTTCATGAATTATTTTGTAAGGATATATTTTTATAATGTTTAAATATAATCCCCAATCACTCTGGGAACTATATTAGTGGGTTAAATAATATGTAATAAGGTTTGGCAATTTTCGAGAAGTAGCATGTAAAAGTCTATTTTGCATCTATTCATGCTAATCTAGGATTTTATATGCCAATAATGTTCTTACTCCTTCAAAAAATCAGTATAGATGCAAATTTCCACACCACAATATTACTTGAGGGGTTAAAGTATATTTTCATCGCAAATATGCTAATGTTTCTCTGCAGAAGACTGTAACCAAGGAGTATGAGTGTGACCTTGGGCTTATCTAGATGGGCTAATGCTATTTGGGGGCGGAAAAGGCAGAAGAGGAGCTGTTGAAAATCTTGGACCATTGAAAGACTCTCCATAACAGTAAAAAGTTTCCATTTTTAAAACAAAATTTTGCAAAAGAGCAGAAATTCTTTGATGCCTTTTTTTCCCCCTCTTTATAATTAATTACCAACCCATACTGAAAGGAAACATACCAAACTCTCCGAAGCAAAAGGTCTTGTAGTCCTTCTAACCAGAATACACAAAAGCTGAGAAAACATTTCCGGAGAGACCACCACCTCAGAATACTTTTTATGACTGACAAAAGCCAGCAAATCTGCAAAGCATATCAGTGGATATTATAAGAGTTTAAGTAAGGCAGCTACAGGAGAAAATCCCTTCGTACAAAGAAAAGCTGTACCTAAGATTTACCACATGGCCTGAGAGAAGGATGTGAAATACAGTTTCCACTGTTGACCCTAGGAAGTCTCCCTCCATAGGCTCCTAAAGCAGAACTCTCCTGGGGAGGGATTCAAAGCAGTTAACTGAGAAATTCAAATTGGAAAATAACAAACTCCAACTTTGTTTTACTTTATCAATATTGTTAAGAGAATGATGTCATTGTTTGGGGGTTCTGCAAAGACATTCCATGTCACTTCGGTTTCAATACCAGGCTGGAGTCGGCCTGGTCTGCCAGCAGAAGCCAGATAAACACAGACCTGTAGTCTTTCTATTCATCTCCGGATAGTTACTCAGAAAGATCCTGGAAAATATGCCTATCATGAACTAAACATTTCACTTTCATTTTATCCATGTGCCAGGAGTCCATTCCTTGGATAAACACTTTACAAACTGACACTCTAAAAGTCACTAAACATGATAAAGTATGTGTGCATCATTTCAGGGCTGATTAAATATTTTCTCTCCCATGACAAATGAACAGTTACATACTATATGAAACAATTGGAACCAACATTCCTTTGTTTCTTTCCTTTATTTTATCTTTATTTTGCACGAAAGATAAAATTTCCATTTCAACTCATTTGTTATGCAATCTTGGCTTTGGTGAAATACCACTCAAGCCATATTACATGCAGAAATAGTATTTATTTTTTTTAAATGTGTGATTTAAAATTCTTTCACAAATATGCTTTCTTCCACTACTGCTTATATTGCCTTTTACTATTTATTGCTTGCTTGCAATTGCCTTTGCTGTTATTTAAATGAAATGAAGGAGAGGGAGAATTAATGTATTCCCTTTAAGAATTAAAATAAAATTAGTGCGATGAGGTACATTAAGTATATTTTAAAACTATATAGTCAAACCTTCATCACATCATAATGTCAAAATAAAGCACATTAATTTATTAATTCTGTTAGTATGACTGTGCTAACTGCCTCTCTATTCAACAAACTTACTTTGGTCTTATAATTAAAAAGCTTAATTACTTTCTAATATTTTAGTTGTTTTTAGCCCCTGGAAAATTTTCTTTTAAAAAAGACTTGCATTTTTAAACATATTTTAAAAAGTTTTATGAAAACATTTCAGAAGCACATATGTCCTGTTGAGAAATAACAAACAACTCTTAACCAATGTTTTCATTAGTAGGAAAAGTCACGAACTTCCTAGGAAATGGAAGTTCTTTTAAAATAATAGAAATGCAGGGCTGGCCGAGTGGTGCAGTGGTTAAGCGCTGGCTTGGGAAGCCAGCGGCCCCGGTTCGGTCCCACATATGAGGGCCAGTGACACTGCCCTCAAAAAAAAAAAAAGAAAAAAAAATAGAAATGGTACAAATTACTTTGTTTTCCATTACTCACAGATAGTGTATCAAGTTAATTATACCTTTTTCAGCCTAATTGTCTTTACCTAGAACATCACCTAAATTAACTGATAAAGATAATTTACATTGAAACTGTTACATTAGATAATTCAAAATTTGCTTTTAGTCATTTCTATGTGCTTTATTGATGCCAAAATTAAATCTGTTCTTTTCCTAACTCAAAGGTCAGTTTCACTACAAAATGTGGTTTTCACCTGTGGAATTTAAAGAAATAGAAGAAGACATTCTAAGAAAAATGTAAAGTTAGCCACAATTTATAAATAAGAACCTCTGAGTGTCGGAAGTCAGTTTTATAATGCCCAGTCTTGTTATCCTTTAAATTTAGACATATAGGAATGGCTATTTATTAGCCAAATCTAGAATTTCTCCATCCTTTCCTGTGAGCTGACACAGACACTGAGTAATTCTGTGGGAAAATAAAAACAATCATATTTGGTCTGATGATATTTTTCCACAATTGTGAAAACCATGTATGCTAATTAAAAATAAAATAAGAGCTGAAGCTGAAATAAACACATCCAGTGGGATACGGCCAACCTTAACAATATCCCACTGAAATCTGTCTTGTAAGACAATATGATAGTTTGGCTTGCCCAATGAAATCATCTGAAGATGAGAATCTGTTCATCCAGCTTGTATTGGGTTTGGGTTTGGTTCAAGACTCATCTGCTCAGTCATCTTACTTTCTGGGAGAATTAAAGAGTTCAGTTAAACTATTTATCCAAAAGCTATATATTTTTGTTTATGTGAAACAGGAGCTCAAAGTCTCGCTTCTGAGATTAATAGCAAAAATGCGTGAATAAACACTCAAAATTAGCACATAAAACTCTTTTAACAAACGGAATATGAAAAAACGGCCTGATTTGATTTTTAAAAATATACTAACCATTGTTTCTTTTGAGTACATTAGTTAGGATATCATAAAACAATCTGAAAAACACATCATATTCTACTGTAGAAAAGAATTCTAATTAGCTTCTTGATAAAAGTGCACTTATCCATTTTAAATGGACAAACAGCCAAGGCTTTTTTTCTTTTTTTTAAGTAGTCAACACTTCAAGACAAACGAGTATAATTCCATTCAAAGAAAGGTGATGACATGAGTACATGCAGTTTACAAAACATTTTCACATGAATATGCTTTTCTAGTAAGATATCTCACTAGCCATACTGAGGAAACTTCATATTGCAAAGAACAAAGTAATACATTCTTTTTTTTTTTTTGAGAGCAGTGTCACTGGCCCTCATATGTGGGACCTGAACCGGGGCTGCTGGCTTCCTAAGACAGCGCTTAACCACCGTGCCACTTGGCCGGCCCAGTCATACATTCTTACAACCCTGTAAGATGGAAGGGAGGATGAGGTTGTATTCCATTTATAAAGGAGGCAGCTGAGGCCCAGATACCTTGAGTGGCATTATCAGGACCCTCTGTCCACCACACTAGCCTTTCATAGTAACCTTGGAGAGCATATGGAACACTGAATTGCCGCACAACCTTTGGGAAGCCTCTCTTTTGATACAGAAAAAGCTGTTCAGTCACTCTCTGATCCAAAAGACATTTTTAGCCCAACTGAGCTATCACAATTATTTGTAAATGACTCTCCACCAGTTCTAAAATTTAAAGCACACACATTTGTTACCATTCTGTCCCCGGGTCTCTATATAAACTAAAATGCCTTGAGTTGCAATAGAGTTACTGAGGTTAAAAAAAGAAAAAGAACCTTATAAGAAAATTCCTTTGATTAGGATGCTTTCATTGTATTCATACAACCAAACCGCCCCTGTGTATTTCTCATCTCAAGGTCAAAAGACTAAGAGAAAGCTGAAAAATGATGGTGGTCAGCTTTGTTTTTAAACATGCAAACCAAGTAGAATCCGTTTGTTTATACACCATCTTACTTCCAAAATGGATTTCAGCTGGCTTAACAATATGTTACATAGAACACAAAAATATCCTAGAAAAAAGCAAAAATAAGAGGAATGGAAGACTGAGCAGATACTCAGGTGTGCCTGAATACATATCCTTGGCTCTTCTCTCCCTCAGGGCCTTGCCAAGACAACCTAAATATTTAGAGATCAAATAGAGAGTGAGAGTGTGTGTGTTTCACCTTAAATCTGTTTCTGTTTGGAGGTGGCTGGGGTGGGTAGAGGGACTGGGGGCCAATCCAAGCACAAAGAGGAACTCCACAAAAGCTCGGGGCTTTGGGTTCCAAAGAAGTTTGACATAGGTAGAGAGAGCACCTGGTGATCTACTGCTGGTTGTGGGAATGGGCTGATTTGAATGGCTGAGCTTTCATAGCTGGAAAGGAGACCTGAGACTTTAGATTCTGGGTCAAATCCCTCACCTGCCTGAGAGGAGCCGCCAGCCCAGCTGAGTGAAAGTCCTCAGCATGTTAGGAAGAAATGCTTCCACCTGCTCGTACACGGTCCTGGGAGATGCAGTGTGTTTGGCTGATGCTGGTGCATTTATTCTGTGGCTATCAGATAGATTAAGGTTGGCACAGTCTTCCAGACAGCCAGGAATGTGTGCCATTTTATTTTAAAGTCTAGTTTCCTAGAAGCTTCACCCCTGGGTCACAACAGCTTAATGTTCAGCCAATGGCTGGTCAGAGGTGTATAGTTCTGGTATCAGTGGGCTATGGCAGGAGGTCCCAAGGCCAGGGAGGTCTCTACCGCTTGCAATGGATCCACATGCGACTTGGGGAATGTTTCCGAGCCTGCTCCATGCTGGCCTGGAAGCTCATGAGTGCAGCCTCGCTGACTTATGCACAGCCTTCCCAATGGCCAGCATGGATTGTGACCCCAGCAGGGTCCTTCCTGACCGTCTCCTTCCCTAGTTCTCTCTGCTACACTTCCAGCTGACTGTTTCACTTATTGCTGCTTGTATCCCAGAACTGGCCGTATGCTCTGTACCTTTAGACAGTGCTGCAGACCTCCAGGCAGGATCTCTGTGCCCCTGCACAAGGGCTGAAGCTAGAGATGGGCAAGTGGCCCATTTGCCCCTGAGTGGAACTCTCGCTCCACAAGCAGGAGCTGAGGTGGGTAGATCCTTGGCTTGCCTTTCCTGGTACAGGACCTGTCCTACCGTTAGCTGGGGGACAGCTTCCACCCTACGAGTAGGGGCTGGGTTGGAGGAAGAAGTCCATCCTCTCTACATCATTAGTCTAGAACTCCAGCTGCAGCGTGGGGTGTTAGTGATGCTGGCAGTCTGCTGACCGAGGGTGAAATGAGAGTCTCATACTGGGAGCAGAGGAGAAGGCACCTGCTTGGATTAGACTCCTAGAATAGTTTCATAAACCAGAGCTGCAAAGAATGGATTGTGGTTCAATGTCACAGACTCTCATGGTTCTTCCCAAGATTTAGTACATTTTCTTGAATGACTCTCCATTTGCTGAATGGAGAACACTTTCTAGAAATTTTAAATGATTTTTGTATATAATTTTATCCAGTTAAATGGTCATTTGTTGGGAAGAGAGTTCATTTTGGAAGCCAGTCCCTTAAGCTCAAGTATTTTGGTAAATATAATACAAGAGAAGGAGATTTTGAAAAATCTATATGTAGAGGCTTGATCACTGCACTGTACACCTGAAATTGATGTTGTATAATATTGTATGCCAACTGTAATTGAATATATAGATAGTCACGGGATGTGGATTATATGGTGGAGGGGAGTCAAAGGAATTGTAATAGATAGTATGATATGGGGGGAGGAGTGGGGTGGCGAATTGGGGGAGGGGGATTGTCACTTTGAGGGGTAAAAAGTATAACTATTGCACTTTGTTGTACACCTGAAGCTAATTAAAAAATATATGTAAATAAATAAATTAAAAAAAAATTAAAAAAAAGAAAACCTATATGAGGCAGGCGTTATATTGATCTATCGATCGATAGATCAATAGATATAGATATACATGTATATGTATATAAATATATATTTAACATATAAATTAATTATTGTGAGCTTATCTCCACCTACTAACAATGTATTTCTCCTATTGCAGAGATAAGCACACTGATTCAAAAGTTATGATGAATCCTTGGAGCAATCGTGCCAGCAGTTTGGAGCAGTTGCAGGAATACAGATCTGCTACCAAAATCAATGCCATCATCACAACAGGCTGCCCAATACCAGATTCCACAGAGACAGCGAGGAACATGAAACAGACAAATAAATCCATGGCCTTAGTCTGAAATCTAACTCTGGTTTCTACTTTTACCAGCAAACATTTCGTAATTTCTGATTACGATGATCATGTAAAAACAATATAGCAATTAATATCTATTGATTACTGAGTACAAAGTATTTAACTCTCAATTACAAAATTATCCTGGGATTATAGTATTGGTGCAAAACCACAGTGCTATCTCACACGAGGGGCAGGGTTCAGACTCAAAAGACCAGGGGCAACATTGCATCTCCCCCACCACAATGACTAGCGATCATCGCCCAGGTCATGCAGCACCGCGGCGAAAATGGCACAGAGACTCATTTCTCTGGGGAAATGTTTCATACGATCCATTATTCTGATTTTTATTTTGGAATTTCGGTGTTAATTGTTTAATTATAAAAAGTTGCTCTTATTATGTATAAGCATTTCCTATTGTTCATTCGTGAAAAACACACAAAAAAATTAGCAAATGTACATCTGCTTTCCTAAACTTCCTTTCTGGAAGTTTTCATCTGCAGTCAGCAGATGGAAATATTCATTTGGATATATCTGATCGTTGCGGCAAAAGGGTTAAACAAAAAGACTGGTTCCCTGAGTAGTAAGGAATTCTATCTCCACAATGCTTTCAGACCCAAAAGTATAACCTCAGCTCCTGCCATAATTTCCAGACTTCCATGAGCCAACTCCTTAAAAATCAACATCTCTCTCTCTGTACACACACACACACACACACACACACACACACACACACACACACACAGAGTCATATGTATACACGCACAATACAGAGAGAAAGAAGAAGAGAAAAATTGAGGCAGAGAATCAGGGCGATTTCTGAGATACTTTTCTATGCTCACCCATGATTGCAAATCTCCATTCCAGAAGTGAAGGTATATGCAAGGGAAGCTCATGGGTTCCTCCCTGGACCCTACTTTTGAATGTGGAAATACAATAGTGTCCTATAACCAAACTCTTCATCCTTTTCCTCCAAACAGATCCTGCTATTTTTTAAAAAATTCTATTTCCACAGTCCTAAGTCCTCTTCAAATGTGAAGGTGCTAAGCTATTCACAATAATTTATACTGAAAGGACCTGTACATCATTCAGACTCACAAAAATAAAATTCAGAAATTAAATGTGGAATTAAAATAAATTATTACATTAGTTTATTTCTGTTTTATGCTTGAAAATAAAATTTGAGCTAATGACTGGTTCCTTGAGATGAAACACACTAAACACTTTATAAGCCTATTCTGAGAAGAAATATCAAAGGAAAGCACTTAATTTCTCACCATTTATGAGTCTCTGTCAGTGAGTTTTCCTCTGCCTCTTGGTCAATTTTAGCTGAAAATGCAAGAAAAGCAAAAAGTAAATAGTTATACTAACTCAAGCAAATATAACCCAAATAATGTTAAATACATTTTAATTTGTTATTATTAATTCTAATGTACTCCAGCCAGAAGTTTATTTCAAATCCATAAATAGATATAATTGAATAGATTATATTTAATTTTCATTAAGTTAATGCTATTATATTGACACAGATAAAATGTTACATAACCAATTAAAATTTTTAGATTTCAAGTAATTTATTTTTTTAAGTAATTTAAGTCAGTCACATTAACATGAGCAAAAAAAATGCTAGCTAATTTCATATTTATATCTATTGTTTGTCAAAAATTAAATGCTGATAATTAGTTGAAAATAATTCTCTCAAGTAAAAGTGCAAAAACCAAGTCAAAAAAGCTAAATAGAAATGGTGTGTGACCTTATTCATTATTGCTCTCCAACCAGGCCACATGGCGGAAAAGATCAGAGATTTTTCTAGAGGTGCAAGATAGAACACTAGAATTTTCTAGTAACTGAAAGTGGGGGGCAGCCGGTTAGCTCAGTTGGTTAGAGTGCAGCGCTCATAACACCAAAGTTGCCAGTTTGAACCCCACATGGGCCACTGAGCTGTGCCCTCCACAACTAGATTGAAACAACTATTTGACTTGGAGCTGATGGGTCCTGGAAAAACACACTGTTCCCCAGTAAAATAAAATAAAGAAAGTGGGGAAGTGAATGTGTATCCATTTATTTGCAGTCATTATCTTTTTTGTTTAAAAATAAACAATGCTAGCCTGACACAACCCAAAGATCAAATCTAGGTAAAAGATTACATCGTAGTTTGAAAAATGTTTAAATAACATAGGAGCCCCATTATATAAAATAAGTATGGCAGTGACTTTCACATTTTTGATCAGTAAGAATTCTAGGAATTTTTACATTATTCTACACACACATATACACATAAATATTTTTGTTTTGAGGGCAGTGTCACTGGCCCTCATATGTGGGACCTGCACCGGGGCCACTGGCTTCCCAAGCCAGCGCTTAACCACCACGCCACTCGGCCAGCCCTTACACATAAATATTTTTGACAAGAAAGTTTCAAAAACATTCTTACTTCATGTAATGCTTTCTAGATTTAGTCTATTCTATTAGATTTTTAAATGTTAATTGTAACCCCCTAGATTGATTTCATGCTTCACACTAATGGTTTGTGACACACCTTGAAAATCACTTGAACTACAGAACAAAAAGTAAATAATAATAATAATAATAATAATAATAAAAACTGGGACTAGTGAAAGAAGTTGTCTTTTTATAACCATTCACCTTTGGGTCATACTTGTGACCATTTGGAGAAATGCCATTTGGAGAAATTAGAAGACAAAGTGGAGCAGAGCAAATTAATTATGAAAAATTGGAACTCTGCACAAAATCAAACCCATGGTCACTTGGGAATTGTCAAGGTGAATCCATCACGACTTAAAACACAATGGTCCAGCTGGGGCTGGTTAATGTTTTACAACCTCGAGACAGCGTTCGTTCGAAGGTCTGTACAGTATCTGCAAACCCACAATCGAGTGTCATGCTGTCACTCTTTGCCAGAATTGCAAGAATTTTAAAGGGATCATCTGAGCTGGCAGCAGAGGGGTTTTTTCCCCTTTTCCTTCTTGTACTTCAGATTATTTACATAAATTTACAAGGCAATTGTTAACCATTTCAGAAACTAGAATACATGTTCCATGATTTTATTTTGAAAAGGCTCCAACTTGAACATATTGTCTTATAAAATCTGCTCTGGGATGCTGTGCATATAAATGGTTTGCTTCCAGAAGCAATCCTAGAACCACATAAAGTTTGTTTAAGGGAAAACAAATGCATATTATTTCCAACTGTCCTTGCATCTTTTTTTTCCTTTTGTAAAATACAGAGATTAAGACTAAGATTGGAAGAAAATTTCTGGACTACTTTAGAAAAATCAAATAAATGGTTGATGAAATTTACAACACATCAGAATGAAATGCCAGAGATCTATGCTCTATTCCTGACTGTGCCGCTAAAATTAGCTATGTAATATTAGGCAAGTAGATTGATCTGTCAACACATAAAAATACTTAGTATAGTGTCCCCAGTAATTAACAGATACTAGACAAATGTCCTTTAAAAATGTTGGACTTCAAGCTCTGGCAATTCGTAAAGTGATATAATACATAATTACGTTTAACTGAATACATCAACTGCTATTTTATTGTGGTTCAACATTATATGCAGATAAAGAAAGCATATACTTAGACCTTTTCAAAGAGCATAAGAGCCTAAATTGTGGTCAGTGGAATGAAATGAGTTTCACTTGTTCATAATGGTTCCTTTTGATATATAATAAAACAGCTCCTGCTTCACTGCATGAGCAAGTTTGGCTGAAAACACACAATCCAAAGTGGCAGAAGACTGATTTTTACAAATGGAACAAAACATAAAAACAGACCATTTCCCCAAATCTAATATCCATATTATAATCACAAAATGAAATTGGAATAGCAAAGAATGCTTTGAAATGTTCTCTTATCCATTATTTTTACATAATTTTGAAGCTAAGGGGATATACATGTTCAAACTGTAATCAACTTCGATAAATAGTCAAGTGAAATATCAAAGAAAATGTATTAGAGTACACAGTTCAACTCATGATGTAGAATCAACAACTCAATGAGCTGAACAGGTTTTCCCTTGTATGGCAATCTTAGAAATAAAATCTCTGAGAAGTTGGGGTGCAATTCAGATTTCTGAGAATAATGAGATATCATTTTCCAACATCATAGTTGTATAAACACATCATTAACACTTTTTTTGTCACTGTTATAAACACACTTAGGATGTTAACTTAGTGACAAATGTAGGACTTGATTGCTCCAATTAGTGAAGAGGAAATCTACTAAACTGAAATAAAATGTAATTGCTAGTGAAAATTAATATATCTTTAAGGGGCGGATCAAGTGGTGCTTTGGATAAGAATTGGCTTGGGATGTCAGCTCTGAGCAGCAGGGCCCCAGTTCGGATCCCACATGAGGGCCAGTGATGCTGCGTCCTCTACAGCTAAGATGGTGAACAACAGCTCGACCTGGAGCAGGGCTACCGTGAGTCGTTGGCGAAGGAATAGGCTGCAGTGGAGCTGCAGTGGGCTGCCATAAGCTACTGTGAGTGGCTGGCAGCCGGTGTGAGCTGCCAAGAGCTGCCGTGAGCCGTCCCGTGGCCGGCGACCCATCTGCCTCACCCGGGAAGAGCACAATGATAATACCACCCATGGGCCAGTGAAACGATGTCCTCCACAACTAGACTGAAGAACAAAAAGGACAGCAACTTGTCTGTTCTCCTTCTCTGATTTCCCAAAGCTGTTGCCCTCTCCCAATTTCCCAATAAAATCTTAAAAAACAAACAACGATATCTTTAGCAATAAAATAAGATTAACTCTGCCATTCTTTTAGGAAGTACTCAAGCTAATCACGCTCAATGATCAAAATCTTAGACCAACTGTGTTTTTCAGTTTGAGTAAGAACTTTGACAGGCTGTGTGCCATCTGTGTTATACACACAGCTTTTTGAGCATGGTTTTGCTGAAGGTGACATAGGGAAATAAGATTATTTTCTGTATCTAAATATTTTATTGTTATTTATTCTTTCCCCAACCTATATTTTCAGAAACACAAAAATTATTTTGTTAATTTCTAATAGTACAGAGAGCTTTGTGGTTACTTTGAAAAGCCAGTGTTACTTTTAGTAGCAGTTTCCTAGATATTTATATAATCTTCTCTCAATAAGCTTTATATTAAAATATGCTAAATGATATGAGAAGAGATAAAATATTGCATTTTTCTGCTTCAAGTAAGATTGATTTCTCCATTTTTGATAGCACACAGCTCACTCTTTTTTGACATATCAAATGAGAGTAGCAGCTTTTTATTCGTTCATGACAATGGAAACTATAGGAAAGCTTAAAAAGCATTCAAAGAAGACACACAGGCACAAGGTTTGGTTCGCTGTGATTTTTGTTGTCATGCATCAACAGAGACTGTGTCACAGCCTCCCAGAAAGCCTCAATCATCTTTAGGAGGGGCATCTGTGTGACTGCTAACAGTTGTCACGGCCCAAAGGCGGCCCTGGCCTCCCATCCCTGGGAACAGCCGCCTCCCCCACACCTTGTATGGTGAAGTGATCTTATCACTCTGACTGTCATTTTTGGACCTCCCAGGCCCACTGTTTGGGACTAGAATTATGAAGCTCAAAGTCACACAGACACAGGTATGAATTCTTAACAGCCACTAAGTTGTGCTAGATTTTGACACCTTTGATCATCACTTGGATTTGCTAATTTTATCATTAAAACAAGGCAACAATTTCTTTTTCATGAAGAGTAGATAACGTACAGGCATACCTCATTTTACTGTGCTTCACAGGTATTGTTTTTTTTACAAATTGAAGGTTTGTGGCAACCTTACACATAGCAAGTCTACTGGTGCCCTTTTTCCAACAGGCTCAGATGATTGCACTTTTTTAAATCAATAAAGTGTATTTTAACACATTGTATGTGGGCATTTGAGCGATATGACGAGTTTACTCGTTTCCCACATTTACATTGGAAGCGGGCATTTGAGCGATATGACGAGTTTACTCGTTTCCCACAAACAATGTGTTAATTAAGGTATGTACATTTTTTTAAGACATAATGCTATCGCACACTTAACAGACTATAGTATAGCATAAACATAACTTTCATGTGCATTGAGAAACCAAAAAAAATGTGACTCGCTTTACTGTCCTATTTTACTTTACTGCAGTGGTCTGGAACCCAACCTGCAGTATCTCTGAGATATGCCTGTATAAACCAATAGATGCGTGCAGATAACCGTCCAGTCATTTTACTCCTCTTCATATTACAATTAATATAAAAAAAAGAATTGGTATATGTTGCTCTCCAAATGCAAAAAGTTTTTCACTGTAGGAGCATTAATTATCTTTTCAATTTTATTACAGATAGACTCTGGATTCAGAATGAGGCTTAGGTCCTGCGAAAACAAGGGTGACTCCTTAGAAAAATATAAAGAAGTTATGGGCCAGGAAATACCATAGTAGGTTCAAAGACCTTTACAAAAATCAATGAATAACTCTAAAATATATTTCATATCTTTTCTTTTTTATTCTACTTAACATGTGTATGTTGTTGTTTTTTCGGCTATAATGAAGAATTCTCAATGCTTCCAGTAGCGTAAGCAGAGATGAACAGTTTCTTAGATTATTTCCTCTCCCCCCCCACCCCCAGACACAGCAGTAAATGCTGTCTCCAGAGACAACAGTGCTTTTTGTAAATTTAGGGAGAAACTACCACAATCCAAAAGATAAAATAATTTTTGAAAAGTTTGCAATTCCCCTCTAAGGCCTACCATTTTTATTGCATACATGCTATGGATAATTATTCACATCTTGATTTTGAGAACCACTAGCAAGAAAATGTTTTGAGATTGAATACTGAAAACTGAGTTTGAAACAGAGACAAGAAACAATCAAGATGGTAAGATAAAGCAATCAATTCTCTACTGCTACCAAAGGGAAGAAAAGGGAAATGCAGTTTTGCAGTTTTAAGACAGAACGCAAAGTAAAACAAACACAAAAATGGTCTATACCAACCATCTCCAGAAAGTACCAGTAACGTACTTTAATGGAAGTAACATGTGACACTGAAGAAAGAATGAACCTTGAAGAAGCTGATCAATCAATTGCTGCATCTCAAGGGCAAAATGTGTCTTCTATATTAATCAGAATATTGCAACTATTGTAATGAGGGTTCCCATGTGCCCCCCGCAAATCTCAGGACGTAGAGATTCGAAATTGGAGGCAGAGGAAGCCTGTGGTTGAAACCACATAATAAAAGAAACACTGAACCTTTTAGGAGGCAGCCTTTATTTATTTGGCTAGTGCTTGTTTCCATCTATTAATTTATTTTAGGGTTAGGGCAAAATGTCACCTTTGAGGTCCAATTCTCCCCAGAGGTCATAGGCATGGATGGTCCCATGCCTCTAAATATGCAACTGGTTAAAAATCGTGTTTTCATGCTTCTGTTTCAGCACATTGGCATTCAGCATGTCTTCTCCAAAAGCAATAATACTTCCTCCCCCAAATCTCTGCCTTCACAAGTATTTTTGGTGGTTGCTATCCCACTAAGTGATGATTTTGACCCAGTGATGAGTGTCTGCAGTAGCTTGTCTGGCTCCGGACGCTTTTGCAATGGTAAATATTTCTGCTGAACTTGTTCCAAACGACTGTGCGTAAGCAGAGGCACGGAACGGATGCCCTTTCTGATCTTGAGCTTTCATGAGGGAATACCACATATTCCCAGGTAATTGGAGACAGAGTTGCATTTGAGTAATATCAGATGGAAGGCAACATAGAACCCTTTCATCTACTTGTCTAGGCTCTAAATCTTTCTGTTGTTTTTCCTTTTATTTAAAGTGTTAACTAGTTGTTGTTTATAATTATCTATGAAGGCACATTTCAGTTGCTTTTAAGTGCGGCCAGCATGGGTTATTTTTTAGGCAGATTCAGCGCCTGCCTTCTGAGTCATTTAAAGTTGTCTATTTCATTGCACATATATTTCCTTGGTTTTGAGATTTTTGACACACTGCTTCTTTTGACAATGAACTTAAAGTCAAGTAAATTTAGGTCGTTTATACCTATCCAAGCAGGAAATGAATATCAAGATTTCCTTCCTTTGATAGCAAACAAACAAACAAACAAAGCTGCAAAGCATTCTTTCTTGATATTCCAAATGTTCTTAGGACAATAAAACAAATACTGCGGAGTACTTGTGAGGGGAAGAAAGCTAATATCTACATAGTATAAAATTACAACTTGACCTTTGCAATAATTTGCAGCCAACTTTTTGTTAAGACTGAGGGTTATTTTGAACTTGTGTATAAAAATGGCTACTGTTTGTGTCCCTAGAAATATAGGTGTATATACACATATACAGATACTGGCTATAATAACTCAAGAAACACACAAACAATAGTAAATGATGCATACTCAGAAATTTGCTGTATGTGGCTTCTGGCTAAACCTAAAATATAAGAAAGCCATGTGCTATTATAACCTAGCCTGATGTACTTATTAAAGTGGTTTTCTGTGAAATTCCTTCCTAAATCTTCATTTTAAACTCACAGTGAAAAAAGGTGTGGGAAAATATGATGTACGTGCATGAGTTTTACACTCTAGAAAATACAGTGTAAAAGAACTGTTTTCTGAATGGAAAATTGTTTAGTCTACCTAATTTTTTATACCAAATCATACCCAAAATCGAGACATTACCCCATCTATAGGCAAGCAAATCTCTCATGAACTTGCATTAATGCAACATGAAAATAATGACACATTCAGGGCAATTCTTTTCTTTTTTTCTTATTTTTTAACCAAGTAACAACTACCTTATTGAAGAAGATAAATCAAGCTCACCTTCTTACTAATTCCATGAACTTAAATTAGGGTCATTCAAACAAAAATGTCTATGACCATTTAACTGAAAATATTCAAATGCTTTCAACATTAAACGCAACACCAATTTTTTCTAATTAGTAGATTCAGATTATCATGACAGAAAACTGCTTGTTATTTCAATCTGAAAACCAGAAAACTTTTTCTAATGTGTTTCCTTTTCCTAACTTTACTTGCCAAAACAATGCTTGAATTACAGTAGGAGGGCTACAGCATTCTGATTCTAGAAATGAAAGTCACATAATTTCATGTGACAATATTTCAACCAAACTTTGAGTGTCCAGTATGTTTTGAAACTTTGTTAGGGGCTCACATATAGATAAAAGTTATATAGTTTTTCCCTTCAAGACGAAGTTAGGAATGTATGAATAATCATGCATACAAATATTAGAGACATATAGTAAGTCCTCACAATGTCATTGATAGGTTCCGTATCTTTAAGCAACACGATGTATAACAAAACCAATTTTACCATTGGGTAATTGATATAAATAAGAGTTAAGTTCATAGGGCATGTCATCAACATTCTAACAAAATAATGTTGAATGAAACAACATTATTTGAGGACCTGCTGTATTTTAACAGAAATGTTAATATAGATAATAATACTGCTATTCTAACTCTTTACCTACAATAATAAAACTCAATAGGAAAGGTACTATAATTATTCCCATTTTACAAGGAGAAAATGAGCAACTAAATAACTTGCCGATGATACCAAAAATATAAGAGAAACAAATAGGATTCAAACTCAGGCAGCCTGGCTCCAAAGACATACTTCCAAGTTGGTCATGAGCATAGTTGAGTGAAACATTTACCTATTGCGAGGAAAGTTAGTAAGGAAAAGACATAAGAATACACTGAGCTGGAACAAGTGTTGATGAAGTGAAATAATGAACAAGTGTTAATCAAGTGAAAAAAGAAGTACAGACTGGAGAGGGCATTTAAACAACAGCAGGAAAAAGGGTTCAAAGGCATAAGTGCACCACAGTCCAGGATGTCAAGAAGAAAGAATATAATGAAGAACAGATGGGAAATATAGTGGAAAGCACAAGGTGTGATCAAACAATACGATGACTGTTTAAATAAAAAACATTTATTACAGTAAAAGACACATTGCCATTAATTCGCCTCAAAATCAATGTATCAAGGGAAAGAGCTTTGTCTATCTGGGGCATGACATCAGCATGTATATGAGGTTGGGCAATTAAGTTCATGAACTTGTTGCAATGATGTCACTAACATTTTTTTATATCAGGAGGATTATTCATTATGAATTTGTACCAACTTGACAAACAGTTAACCAAGTTTACTATTTGGAAGTGCTGAAAAGGCTGTGTGAAAAAGTCAGACAACCTGAACTTTTTGCCAACAATTCATGGCTCTTGCATCATGGCACTGTCTGTGAGGGAGTTTTTAGCCAGTAAACAAATAACTGTATTGGAACACCCACCCTATTCACTGATCTGGCCCCCAATACTTTTTTATTTAGCGAAAGATAAAGGAAATATTGAAAGGAAGACATTTTAATGACATTCAGGACATCAAGGGTGATACGACGACAGCTCTGATGGCCATTCCAGAAAAAGAGTTCCAAAATATCTTTGAAGGGTGGATTAGGCTCGGGTGTCAGTGCATAGCTTCCCAAAGGTGAACATAGTGATATTCAGCAAAGGGATATGTAGCACTTTTTCTAGGATGAGTTTCTGTACTTAATTGTCCGACCTCATATTGCATGAATACAGAAGTGTTCCCATTTTTCAGTTCTGATATTGGTGACCTTTGAGTTTAATTCAATATTTCACATGGGTTTACCTGTTTTATGATTTCAGTCACCTGACATTACACAACTGCCTTACTCACTACCTCTTGGAGTCCATAACTATATTATAACAAGTTTTAAATTAAAATAAAGTATTGCTCCAGCCTCATATAAAAGGTCTTGTTGCCAGCATGACTTTGCCATCTATTGTGATTTTAATCAAGCATTGAACCCTCTGAGTCTTTTGGAAAACGTGACAATGGCTGCTCAGGCTGTCCTAAAATGTTATGAAACTAAAAATCACATAGGGTTTTAAAGGGCTTTGGCTAACTCTTTGCTAATGCATAATATTATTGTTATCATACTGATAACAAGTAAAAAGTTCTTTGCTTAAAAGATAATTATGTTTCATTTTCAACTTCAAATGGTCAATGAAAGAGTACTTCAAAAAAACCCATTTTATATTTTTATCATCACTTAAAAAACTTTTCATTATATTTTCAGAAAAATAAAAAAAAAATAAAGCATCACACATGCTGACTCTGCATATGGAGCACTGCTTACAGGGTACCATGGGTACTATTTGTAATAGAAGATACTTCTAGCAGACGTCTCAGTCTTTGATACAGTTAATATCCACGCTTTCACCATCTCTTCATTCTCAAGCATAGAATTACCAATACTAAAGGTTGTATATAAGATTTGAGGTTTCAACACCCTTTTAATGATATGCATGTGATTACAGATTTATGCATTTCCATCTTGGATCTATTCCTCTAGCTCAGTTATAATTTATTATGTTTCATTTAAGGAAGAAAAGTTTGGGGAAAGAGGGTAAAAGTATGGAGAATGAGGCTAATGAAAATCTTATTAGCCATTTCTTACTCATAAAATCACAATAGAGACTTTATTTCTTTTAATAATATGGAGAGAAAATACCTCTTCTCTTTAAAATTTGCCATTCAACCAAAAATAAAAGTTATGCTTAAGTTTTAAATTATACCCTTATCAAAATATATCTCAAGTGAAAAGGCTGTGAAGGCCGATGACAAAGAGCTAGGCCCCTGTTTCTTTCCCAGCAACCTCGACACGTGCACACACATACAAAGGCAATCCCCTACATCTAAGGTCCTTTGTAGTTCAGTAATATGATTTTTATATGCACCCTTTGTCCAAAACATAACTTGGGTTCAAAAAAAAGGGGAAAAATTATAAGGAGTGTGCTTAGTTCTGAGAAATAGCAAAGCAACAGTGTTCCCTAGTGATCTCATTTATTTCATCTTTCTTACCTTCTGCTTTCTGCTACTTAACAAAAAAAGCGGCACAAAATAAAATTTCACAAAAACTACACATAAATCCTCAATTACTATCTGGAGATAACCAATCCATTGTCTTCATTACACATGCACAATAATAAAATCATCACATACGGTGGCATAAATTAGAGATAAGATAAATTATAGTGAGTTTGATTAAACAGTTAAGTCAAACACTTATGCATCAGTTGTAGTTGTCCACAATAACTTTTAAAATTGTTACAGAGCTGTGCTTTTCTACTTCCTCACTTTTCTTAAAGGTTAAAAACTCAGAAAATTGGGCCGGCCGAGTGACGCGTTGGTTAAGTGCTGGCTTGGGATGCCAACAGCCCTGGTTTGGATCCCACATATGAGGGCCAGTGACTGCCCTCTACAGCTAAGATGGTGAACAACAGCTCCACCTGGAGCTCGGCTGCTGTGAGTTCCCAGGACAGCATAGCTGCAGCCCCTGCTGCAGTGGGCTGCCATAGGTTACAGAGAGTGGCCGGCAGCCAGCGTGAGTGGCTGGCAGCCAAGCGTGAGCTGCCAATAGCCGCGGTGAGCGACCATCCAGAGGCCAGCGACCGATCTGCCTCATCCAGGAAGAGCGCAATGACGATACCAACATGGGCCAGTGAAGCAACGTCCTCCACAACTAGACTGAAGAACAAAAGGACAGCAACTTGCCTGTTCCCCTCCCCCAGTTCCCCAATGCTGTTCCCCTTCCTCAATTCCCTAATAAAATCTTTTTTAAAAAAACTCAAAAAATTGATTTTTGCCCATGCCGATCTCCCCAAAATGTTCCATCCAGCAACTGGTACCACTATCATCATTGCCTCTTTCTAACGCTTCTTAACTCTGCCTTCCGTTACAACAGCCTCTCTTGTTTTTCTTCCTACCTGTCTAACTACTAACACCCATGGGAGCTTCTCTTCCTCTGTTCATCCTGTAAATGTCATTCTCCTCCAGAATTCTATCCCGGATCTATTTTTCTCACCTTCCCTAGGTGACCACATCCACTCGATAATCATGTTGCTTATAAGATGCCCAATCCTCAGTCTCAGACCCCTTTGCCATGTCTAACACATGTATCCACCTGCCCACTGGGAATATATACCTTTATGTCCACTTATTCAAAACTTTTCCTATATTTACATTCTCAATCCCAGTGGTGAACACCACCACTCAGCCAGCCACTCCCACTTGAAATCTGGATACCCATCCATCACTTCCATGTCCATTTGATCACCAAGAAATTCCTGCTCTATATTATTATTATCCCTCAAATCTATCTTCTCTTCATCACCATCACTACTTCCTTGGCACAGTGCCTCCTCATTCCTCTAGCAATGTGCCATAACAATTTCACAAGTAGTCTCCTGCCTCCAAGCTTGACCTGGTTCCACGTCCGACCTGCCTCCATTAGCCCCTGCATGTAGCTGCAGGTGTAACCACTCTTAAATCTTTAAACCTCTGCTCCCTAAGATGTCAGGATGAAACCCAAGTTCCTCAGCCGGGTTTGTAGATATGGGAGTGGGTAGCTGTGGGAACTGCTGCGTAACGGTGTCTGCATTGTCACCACAGTATGTGGTTGTTGTGAGTCATGAGTAAGAGGAACAGGAAGATTTGGAGGTTTCAGAGGAGATAGGAACGAATCTCAGAAATTAAAAAAAAGTTAAATGTGCAAAGGAAGTCTTATAGCACTGCTGAGTAAAAAAGCGTTCCAACAGCAGGTTTCTGGTATGACTTTTAAGGTGATACCAGTCAGTGTTGCAAGAACCACACCTCACCCCACCCACACAAAAGAAAAAAAAGGTGAGCTACTCTGGTGTAAGCATAGAGACAGCGAAGAGCAGGGATTAATGAAGGTCGTTGAGCTTCTGCCTGGTGAGTACGATGGTGTGTGCTACATGCTGGGAATTGTTCTAGGGACAAGGATAGAGAGAGAAGCAAAGCAAAGTATTCTCCTCATGGAGCTTACATTGTGGAGGGACAAAGAAATACTACAATTACAGAGAGTGGCTAAGTGTTATATAAAGAATATGAAGCTGGGTGGAGATCAGGACATATTTTGAGAACATTATTTATTAACATTATATTCTCAGTTCTCACATGAACGGTACATAACTAGCACCATTACAATGGCTGCCATATGGCAGTAGGACTCAATTCTCTAAATCTGCTTTTTTTACAGCAGAGGTGAGGGACATTTGCAAGGAAGAGCTGTTTAAGTGGAGACCATGACATCTTGGCTTGAGTAGAATTAGGAAGAAGACAGGAAGTGAAAAAGCAGGTAGACCGCACAACAGCTGAATTATAAGGATAAGAGATTCTTTTATTATGTTGTGGGAGATAATGCAAAAAAAACCATTTAGACATTGTTGGGTAGAGTCTTGAATTGTTTGAAAGAGAGTTTAGATTTTGAAAATGAGGCACATTAAAAAACAGTGTGAGGGGATATATAAAAACATGAATATACTGATGTAAGGTAATCTGAGCACAGAGGTTCAAGTAAAAATACTTTTACTTGATATTTTATTATCGAGAAAACCCTAATGATAAGCAAAGGTCTGGCATGTATTATTTGTACTAAAGTGATATGCATTATTTTAGTGTATTGATTTAATTTCAGAATTTTGTCCTGATAACTTAGAGGAAATATGAGACAAAAAAATTATTGGCTACATTCTGAAAAAATTAACTTAAGAGAAACATTATTTTGAAATCCACCATTTTCAGTACGTGTTTTTGATATAGTTCATGAGTGATCATGTTTAAAGCTGGACTTTTTTCCTTCCACATTTTTGACATATTTGTCTTACATAGTTTTTCTAAAGGATTTGCTGTTGTTATTGTCTGTCTTCTAGATAACATAGAATGTAAGATCAATTAAGATACATACATTTTCTTATCCATTATTATAACTCAGTTCCCAGAAAAATATCTGGGGAAATATGAGGCATTCAAAAACTTTTGTTCATGGGCCGGCCGAGTGGCGCGGTGGTTAGGCGCTGGCTTGGGAAGCTAGTGGCCCCGATTCGGGTCCCACGTATGAGGGCCAGTGGCACTGCCCTCAAAAAAAAAAAACAAGAAAAACTTTTGTTCAATGAACATGTAATCATAGAACATTTGAATAGAAACAGAGAAGAAATAAATGGGTAATTGAAAATACCAAAAGAAGAGCCATGAAGAAAGATTCATATCATTGTCACTGTTTAACCTATTGGCAAAAAGTAACATATTTCATACCTATAAAAAAGCATAGGTTATTATTCTGCCAACACTTACAGTTTCATTTAACACAGAAAAGTATGAGAATTGTTAATATCTGAATTTCATAATAAGGGAGTTAAAAGATCTTCCTGAAAGGTCATTAAAATCTTAAGAGATACTTCTCCATTTAGTATGACTGGGCAATCGTGTCTTCCACACAAGTTGAAATGCTCGACAAATCCTGAAGGTCTCTACCCACCCTTTGAGTCATCATAAATGATTAGCAAAGATATCCATATGGCTGATCATATGTGGCGTGTAAAGCACAATACCTAAATTCCACTTGGGTTGCAAAATATAATTTTGCTGTTCATTCAAAAAATGACTAAGATATAAAAAATGACTAAGTCATAAATCAAATTTCTACAAAATACAGATTTTGGTCTACAAAATACAGATTCATAATATTTTAAAATAAATCACATATACTGTGAACCACAATATGGGTGAAACTTGTCAACATTTTAGAAATCCAGCAAATTGTTTGACTTCATTTTCCAATGTCATAGAATTAAGGGTGTCTTTCTTCCCATAAACAAACAAAATAAAGTTTTTAAGTTCCTTGGAAAACAGGTGTTAAGCATCCAGAGAAATTTGTACATCCTATAAAAAAACAGCATATAATGATTTGAAGATCTGAAAAACATCAATATACTTTGTTTTTAGATATAATATTTTGACATACTGAAAATACCAGGTTGAACTGGGGTCATAAGCACAGTTAAAACTTAGAAGGATATCGAATTTTCTATCACAAAGAGCATAAAAATTTTATTCTTTATAAACATGAGCTATTTTAACTAGTATCTATTGTATTTACTGTCATTAAAGAAAAACAATAATGAGCATTATTCACAAAATCGCATGTTTAGCAAATCGCTAGTCTTTCACAGCTATGTGCCTCATTATTAAACATAGTTTGCTTTTCTTTGATGTCAAAACAATCCCTTTTAAATCAATGTGTATTTTTTTTTAATGCTTTCTACCTTTCTGCTGAAAACGGGAGGAAACGCAAAATGTGTTTTCAGAATTTACCTTGAATAATAAATTGCTCCATGTTTTCTTTGAAAGGCTGGATGTGTTCTTTTGAAGATACCTGGTACACTTTTCCCGCTTCAACCTCACAGGCTGAAATTAGAGAGATATTATTTAGAACACCACACTGTTAAAGGAGCATTAGAACAATTTTAAAAAGCACATAGCTAACGTTAGTATATCCTGTTAACCACACCAATTGACAAATGTTCTATACAACATATTTTGGAAACATCCAAGTGCTGACATGAGAAGGCGATGACCAAGACTTCATTTTAGGAAATTGTAGAAAGAAATCCTTAAGAATCTGTAATTCCCCTTTGATCACTTCCAAACTGTGTCAACTTTGGCAGTTACTTAATCTCTGGGCCTCAGTCTCATCTGTACAGTGAGCATGACTGTGGCGTCTACCTCCCAGTGTTGGTAGGAGAATCAAACCGATTAATAGATGGAAAGTATTCAAATAGTGGCTGGCACAGTAAAGCAATATGTCATTATCTCCTGTCATCATCATCATCATCATTATCAACTGATGTCTAACACAATTTTATCCCAAATAAAGTCCAAATGTCTGAAAAATAACAAATAATAACTGTGGTGAAAATGTTGGTATAACAGCCCATAATTATGGAGCCTCCATTACAGGACAGATGTCTTTCACCTATTATTCAACTTAATCTTTAGAACGAGTTAGGAAAGTGAACATTATGATCCCATTTTACAGCTGAAGATATTAAGGCTCAAAGAGGACACTCATTTGTTCAAGAGTCCAAATAATAAGTAGAAAACTCATAACTGAAATCCTGATCTGACTCCAACATTTATACTCTTTCCATGCCCTTGCCATGCTAAATGCCTTAGTAGCCTACAGATCCCACTTGTGTCAATTAAGAAGTATTTCTTAGAAAATTTCTGCCATTATGGTGAGAATGGGAAACCTTAGCCTGAAAGGAAATCATTCAAAATTGAAAATGAGCATATTTTAAAGACAAAACCTAGGACAGATACATGTCTGACTCAATCGAGTAAACATACTCTCACTGCACTTCTTAAGGTAAGGTTGCCAGTTCTTCAAGGAAACTTTGTAATTGCACTCTTTACCATATTTTCTTTACCTTATAAAACCATATTTTCCTTTTCTTTCCCTTCCAGGTCATTAGCTTGTCCTAGCAGGTGCATCAAGAGGGGCTGTATTATTAACACATATCTTTCCCATCAATTGAAAGGATGATTAGACTTAGTGAAGTTTAAAACCAGTACCCACATGTAAGGTTCTCTCTAGCTATTTTCCCAGCACCCCTCCGTCTGCCTGAGCATCTCTTGCATGCTGGTGATGGTCCAACCCACATCTCTAGCCCAGGTGTTCTGCGGCTTCAGGCTCACATGTTAAGCTTTCAGGGATATCAAACACTCAGTATTTTCAATACAGAACTCATCACAGCTTTCTCTAGACTAACTACCTCCATTATTCTATTCTCCCTCCGTTGATGGTACCACCATCTAACTAGAATAATTCAAACTGAAACAAGAGAGTTTTTCTTGACTCCCTCTCCTTATCCCAATTCCTGTTGATATTATCTCCTAAATGCTTCTTACGTCTTCCTATCCACTCCATTCCTGTTCTATTCTGGTACAAATGCACCATCATTATTATTTTTTGTTTCATTTTTTTTTACTAGTTTCAGGTGTACAAAACAATGTAATAGTTAGACATTTACACCCTTCACAAAGTGATACCCCCTTCCCCCAATCTACTACCCCTCTCCACTATTATTCTTATCAGAGCTACTGTTAAAACCTCTTAACTGGGCTTCCTATCTCCCATCCTCCACAGAACCATGTTCCTTCATCCTGCTTAAAAATCTATTCTGAGGAGACTTAACCAATTACCTAAAACCGTCCAATGACCTCTACCCTCACAGCCACATCCGAAATAGACGGACAATTTCAAAGCTTACAATATGAAGTATAATACTTTCCACAATCTAGGCCTTGCTAAACTTTCAAATCATCTACCTCTACTCATAGTCTTTGCAGATTCAATGAAAGTTCTCATCTCCAGGCCCTTGCTCATATTGGTTCCTCTGTGTACAATGCTTCTCTCCTAACTGAAGTTGAGGAGGTGGAATTCCATGTCAGCTACCACCCTATAAACAGTCATTTGTAACTGTGTCTATTCCGTCCCATTAGACTGAGAAACTTGAAGAGAAGCAATCTAATTCTCATTTGTATTCGTAGTACCTGACACAAGCAACAAATTGCTGTCAGATGGGTTAGGGGCTGGATTAATAGCTACTGAAGTAAAAGTAACATTTTAGGTTTTGGAATATAGAAGACAATATTTAAATTCCAGTTTACCCAACCATAGAATGACTTGTGATTTGGGGCGAATTACCAAACTTCTTTGGGTCTTAAGTTTCCTCATCTAACAGTGGGTTCAATAAAGTCTCTCATGTTAGTGTGACTTTGGCCAAACTAGGTGGAAAATTCTTAAAACTGAACCTGGGATGTATAAGTAGGAGCATAAAAAATAGTAGATATTGCTGCTATTGTTTTTTAATAAAACCAGGTATATTTTAGATTAAGAGTAGTTGGGTATTCTGGGTTCTTTAATGTCTCTAGCGGTATAATAAGAATATACTTAATAACATCCCAATTTGGGGAGTTTTCTGAAATTTATTAGGATTCTGAATAGGAGAGGGAACAAGTTGCATCACTTAAAGGAAATTGGATAGAGATTTATCAGCCCTTTTTATCATTTCAGTGAATTATTTCTGGCAAAACCATAGGAAGAGATGTTTCCAAAGGCTTTTGAGCAGTTTTTAATTGCTAATGAATCTATTCAGGCATGACACATATTGACTGACTACGTACAGCATTCAAGGTGCTATTATCCGGGCACTGTGACCAAGGATGTGAGCAGAACAGAACTGCATGACAAAAGCCTCTATCCTCGGGGCACATGTCTTCTTCTAAACTACATGGTTTTTAACTAATTATTTTTTAGTCCCAACAAGAGAAGTAAAATGCTAATAGCATAGTGTCTAGTAGCTTTGGCCAGCATGGGGACAAAAAAAAAAAAAAGAAAAGAAAAGAATCCAATCTCTCACCTGGTCTGATTTTCAAACCTTAAAAGCCTGAGCCAAGGAAGATTGATATTTTGACTATTAGTGGCAACTGTTTAATTTGCCATTTTTATTAGAAAATGGAAGTAATAACTGTCTTTTTCTTCATGATGCTGCTATGCCTGGAGGTCTAGAAAGCTGTGAGAATATCCTGCCACTAGTGACTTGCAGAAGTTAATCTAATGGATCTGGTGCCTGAGAGGAGGATTTCATAAGTTAGGAAAGCAGAGATGGATTCACAGACTAACCATGACCAAATCTTCTAAAATGGGCCAAATTTCTCTAGCTCTTCACCTTTACCTGGTAACTTTTAAACAACAGAATATACAGCAGAGAAGAAGAAAAGATACAATAAAATAGAAACTAAAAACTAAAGGAAAATTATATTTTAAATTTCACTTAATTTTATAAATGTCCTTGGCCCATTCATATAAACTGTATTCTTAATATAAATGCAAAGAAAAACTATTATTTTTTTTTATTTCTTCTATCTTTTCCCCTTCACTTATAGATTTTCCTGTATACCAGGGGAACCAAGTAGAATTTTACATCTAGAAAAACTCAAAGGCCATTCACTGGCAATCTCATCTCATTTCCAGTCCTCCTTCCAGAAGGCCACAAAAGACACCTGTCACGTTTCTAGTGATGTCCATTCATCTCTCTCTCAGGCAGCTTTTTCCTTACTGAGCTGCTCTAATTATTGGAATTCTCAACTACACACTATGCAGAAATCTCTCTCTACAGTGTACCCCTGTAGAATGATATCTCTGGAGTTTGCTTTTAAAATATTTCAAATAGATTCACGTCATTACTTGTGTAATTAAAGATGAAGATTTTTTTTTTTTTAAATCCACCCTAGATAGTTTAGATCTTTAGTGAGTCATAGGAAAATACCACTTTCATGGAGGACAGAAGAGGATCCCCATCTCCCACCGGTCTTCATTTACTCACTCCATTGTGTTGCTAGTGCTTAGAGCATTCCCTAACAAGCAACAGGCATTCAACAACTCTCTGTGGAATGAATGGAGAAATGAAGTGGATTGATTCTCCTGTCAATAAGAACTTCTTCTTATTTTGCAAAATGTCATATTCACTCAGATTTCTCCATGCTTTACGCATGCTATTCATCTACCTGACTACTCTTATTCCTTATGACCAATTGTTGAACTTCAACTTATCCATCCATAACCAACTGTCACTGCAAGGTCCAACTATCATCCTAAGCCAAGATGGTCAATCTCCCCATGAACTTTGTATCGCCCTCTTCTACAGAACATGTGTGAATGACATAAGATAAAAGCAAAGCTTTGAATGAAATAGATCTGGATTCAAGACTAGTTCTACTAGTAGCTATATGATATTGGGTTAGTCCTTAAGTTATCTGAGCCTCAACTAGAAATTGGGATGATGAAGGCAGGGCACTTGAACACTGAGCTGACTGTTAACAAGTTCTCAAAAAGTGATAGCTGCTAATGATACTACCTTATTGCATTTATTTTTTTAATGTATCTTGATCTCTGATTATACTTGCCATTCTACCTTGTGTTTGAAATACAGAGGTGGCACTAAAACCTTGCATGAAAAAAAAAAATGCTTTCAATTATGCTGATGACTTTCCTCAATCTCAATATTAAGCCTCTAGGGGTGGATCACATATAACACCACGTAAATCTTACGCCAAGTGCACCAAAAACGAATTCAAATTACTAAAGCTCTTTATTGTGATATATATTCTGTACAGTTATTTGTGGATGGCTGTTGCTTTATTTTTTCATTATATTAAGAAGAGAGAGTCTGTTGGATAACTATAAAATAAAATGTAAAAGTTCTAGAGTTTATATATACTTATATATGTACGTGACATATATACTTATATATTCAATAATACATATGAATATGTTGAATAAGGAAATTTCTTTATAAAATTGGACTCCATTCTTTTCTTAACTGTAGTAAATCTTGGTGCATAATATCGTTTTGGCGATTACTTATCTTCAAAATTGGTATGTGATTATGTGAATGAAAAAAAAAAAGTACCAAACACTGCAATCTTACAAACTTGAAGGGTCATTTAGTAACATTATTAAAAACATAACATAAGATAGAGTTCCTGGAAAACTCGCATTATGGTCAAATCCAAATGTTTTTAAAAAAAAAAACAATCTGATAAAGGCTGTTGGCATAACTGAGTAATTCCAATCATGTCAGCTTTTGTTTAATTTAAAGACCTTCCTAATCCAAAAAGATTTTTGTATTATGCTAAAGGGCTAATATTTGAAAACTTGAGTTAGGCTTCCAATTACAAAGAAAAATCTAGCCAGGGCATAGGAAAATTTCTCAGATATTCCCATTGGAAAATGGGTTCCAATATATCAGTGCCATCCGCAGGCCGGCACATTGGGGGCAGAGCAAACATCATATTATTATTGTCATATTAAAGTAAGAACATCACACACCACTCTGTGAAATGAACCATGAGCATAAGGATTCTGGTTATTGTTTTAGGGAACTGGAATATTCCAGCTGTAACGTATATGAGTCTCCAAGTTCAACCGCTGTTAATCAGTTTAGAGTCACCGCTTTTCTGTGAACTTCCAGGTTTCACTGGCATCCATAAACCTTTGCCCTCAAGCTAGAAGGAAGCCACATCACAGACACAAAGGAGAAGGAACGAGGTTGATACGATTGGAAAGTCTTTCTTCCAAAACCAAACTGTTTCCCATATAAGCAGAGTTTGTACATTACTCTGGATTCACTTTCAAGAAACAGAAGCATGTAGCCACTTAAAGCAGATCACTGCAGCCAACAGGATGCTGACAAGATAGTTCTAAGAGCAGAGAGGGTGGACTCCACACTTGCCACTCCCAGAATGAAACTGCAGAATTGGCCCTCTAGGGGGAAATGTTATCTATGCTACAGTCAGGATCTATGACACATGGTGGGTGCCACAGGATCAACTATGGCTTTAGACTCAAACCTCACTTGCTAAATCGGCACCATCAAATAAAGTGTTACCCTGCATCCCTGCTATGCCTCTCAGTACTCACAGAGCTGGTGACTGGGCAATGCAACACTGTTTAGGGAAAGCCCCATCTCTCCATCTCACTGCTTGAAGCCAGAAAACAAAACAAAACAAAATACAAACAGCAAAGAAGATGCTTTCTTTTTTCTGCCTTCACCACTTCTCATGCAGACATACAGGAAGTCACAGATTCAAGAAATATTTAGGAGGTAAAATTAGCAGAGCTTGGCAACTGACTAGTATGTAAGCAAGTGGTCCTTCATGAAGGACCACTTCAGTATCAACTGGGGAGCCTTTTCAGAATCCACTTGCTAGGGCTTCCATCCAAGCCATTTTGAAAAGTAATCTCTAAGGACAAGACAGGAATAAGTTCACACAGTGATTCTAATGTGCACGGATGAGTGAATCAGGCCAGGGAACCATGGATGCTGACTGGGTTGATAGCTTGGGTGGCTTAGGGATAGAGAATGGAGTAGGAAGAGTAGTTTTCAGAGGAAACAAAATGAATTTGATTTTGAACTTAATGGGCTTTAAGATGTCAGTGGGAAATCTAAGATTTACAGCAAACCAAAGTCATAATAGAAACTCCAAATATGGATAAGATCATTCGAGAAAAGCATATACAGTGAGAAGAGTGAGTACCTTAGAAACACTAGCTTTTATAAAAAATTAGAGAAAGAGAAGGTGGAGAAGAAAGAAAACTTAGAAGAGTTGCCAGACATTGTAAGGAGAACAGAAGTGAGTGGGGTTAATGAAGTTATTGGGAGAGTGAGTTAAAGAGTGAGTCAAATGCAACAGAGACATCAAATAAGATAGAGGTTGACATAAAATGTCCATTCAATTTGGCAAATAGTGACAACAGTTTCAGCAGTGCTAGGGACAAAAGATAAACCATAACAAAGTGAAGAAGGGATGAGAGGTAATGAATCGAAGGATCAAAGGATGCAGAAATCTGTCACCATGTTTGGCCAATTAGCACACATATCCCAGAACAATGCCCAGCTAAAGTGTGCTGTGGGACATGGGAAGAACAATGAATAAATGAACACAAAGCCTTCATAACTTCTAGAAAATATTCAAAATATCCTAGTTTTGCCAACCGTACATTAATAGATCCAGCTGCATGTTAAAAGAAGTATATTATTTACATGGATCATTCTATCCTAAAGATAGATTTCAGAAAAATCTGATCCTTAGCAATTAAATGCCTATAGATTAATATTAAAATAGTTCGCCATCATCTAATTACAGTGAAAGAGGATAGAGATACCACAAACATACAAATCTCACAATATGTTCATTTAGACATGGCAGACTTAGCAATACTGACCGTGGGATAAATTATGTTCACTATGAGGTCACCAGCTTTACCTCAAGGCAAAGCTAGAAAGAACAGAATGAGTATACTCTTCAACAGGTGTTTCACAGCTGTACTCTTCAACAGAAGGGATTTTGAAAGCGAACATTGTTTTAAATGGGAATGAATGAAAAAGTGATATATTACCATATGGTTTTGCTGTTTGAATAATCATTTCTATGAGAGGAATTCTCAACTTTTTTGTCACCCTCCACACAAGTTGCATACATCCCAAACACGAGGCGCTTCCATGGACAAATAGAGTCTATGGGCTACAGAAAGATAAAACTTAAGAGCTGTGACTTTCAGGAAAGTATAAGCCTCTGTGACTCAGGTTCTTCATCTGTAATACATAACCGCAGAACCAGCCTCTCAGCACTGGAACAAGGAACAAATCAGTTACTGTGTGTAAACCACTCAGATCTGTGCCTGGTACATACTAAGGGCTGTGTAAGTTTTAACCATTATTATTTTAGTTATAACTATTATTGTCAGCTGCAGTAGCAAACAGAAATGCAGTGTGTCCTAGGAGGCAAGAGCATGCATCCTGGAGACTGGATTTGCACACTGGCTCTTCCACTTATGAGTAAGTTGTGTGTCTCTGGCCAGGTAGGTGTGCATCCTTTCTGTGCCTCACTTTCTTTGTCTGTAATATGGGAATAATGATAGTGTCCCTTCATAGGGTTGTGAAGATCAAATGTTTTGATGCAGATAAAATACACAGAACAGTGCCTGATGTATAGTAAGAAGAGCATAGTGCTTGCTACAATTACTGCTACTACACAATTACCACCACTCTATAATACCTGAGGGACAACTACCAATACACAACAAAGAAACAGAACTCTTTCCTGTATATCTCGAGAGGCACTGAGGCAATGCTTCATTTTCTGAGTGAGAATGATAGTTCTATAGGGACAATCTAGAATGGGTTGTCATTGTCGTTCAAACATCCTCTTTACTGGTAGTGTCTAATGACTTCTGACTGATCTCATACTTGATCATGACATGCCTAATAATCAATGGTGACACACCACATGTGTTGATACTGTGGATGGCACTGGCTGAACTAGAGAACCCCTCCAGATCCCTCTGACATCTCACTTTGTTATGCTCTTCAATGTATCTGTGTTCAGAAAGGGGAGAGGGCTATAACTTCAGAGTCAGTTAAGGTATAACCGTCCCTATGGCGTGAACACATTTTTCAACTGGGTCTAAGCACAGACACGTGACAAATAATGAGTGTATATTGTTGGGAATAGACTTATTTTCACATTGGGTCTTAGGAAACCCAAAAAAGTGAACATTTAAGGGCCGGCCGAGTGGCGCGGTGGTTAAGAGCTGGCTTGGGAAACCAGCAGCCCCAGTTCGGATCCCACATATGAGGGCCAGTGACACTGCCCTCTTAAAAAAAAAAAAAAGTGAACATTTCATTATCATAAACAGTACTAGAGCAGTCATCAAGATCATTTAGTGGAGGTATATAGTCCTTCATGGTATTCTTGTATGATCTTTTCTATTTCTGTCATAACTTCTCCTCTTTCATTTCTGATTTTGTTTGTGTCTTTTTTCTTTTTACCTTAAGAGAGTCCAGTCAGGGGTTGTCAATTTTATTAATATTTTCAAAGAAGCAGCTCTTTGTTGCATTGGTTTTTTTCTATTGTTTTTTTGTTCTGTTTCATTTAATTCTGCTCTAATTTTTATTGTTTCCTTCCTTCTGCTGACTTTGGGTTTCATTTGTTCTTCTTTTTCTAATTCTTTAAGATGTTAGGTTGTTGATTTTTCTTGTTTTTTGAGATAGCACTGTAATGATATAAATTTCCCTCTTATTACTGCTTTCACAGCATCCCAGTAATTTTGATATGATGTATTTTCGTTCTTATTTGTTTTTATGTACCTTTTGAGCTCTCCTTTTATCTCCTCTTTGACCCAGTCATTCTTTAGCAACATGTTATTTAATCTCCACATATTTGTGGGTTTTCCCACTTTCTTTTTGTAGTTGATCTCCAATTTCAAAGCACTGTGATCAGAGAATATACTTGGTATGATTTCAGTCTTCTTAAATTTGTTGAGGCTAGTTTTGTGTCCCAACATCTGGTCTATCTTTGCAAATGTTCCATGTTTACTGGAAAAGTATGTATAGTCTGGTGTTCTGGCACGAAAGACTCTATAAATATCAATTATGTCCATTTGGTTTAATGTGCATTTAAGGCTGATATTCCCTTATTGATTTTCTGTTTGGATGATCTAGCCATAGCTGTCAATGGTGTATTTAGGTCCCTACTATAATTGTGTTTTTGTCAGTTTCTCCCTTTAGTTCTGTTAGTAGCTGCTTTATACATTTTGGTATTCCCTGACTGGGAGCATATATATTCATGTGTTATGTCTTCTTATTGTGTTGTCCCCTTCATTATTATGAAATGTCCATCTTTATCTCTTGATTCACTCTATTAGTAAGGGTAGTCCAAAATGAAATTAAAGTCATTCTAAATTACTTATTTAATACATGTAGTATCTATTTAAATGGTGTAATTTTATATAACAAAACTCCATAAGTTTGTACTCTGAAAGCTTTAGGAGACACTGGTGTTGATTCATTTAGCTTCAACCTTGAACATACTAAATGACACCAAAGTGCCATACTATTTATAAGAGATAATGTCATGAAAATTAAGTATCATGCAGTTATTTTCTAAATCTGAGTCTTCAGGTCAGTTCATGAACATTTCTAGTGACCAGGGGCTCAATGCTTTTGAGGTCAGCCCTTTTATTATTTCAGCTCTCATCTTCATTCATGGAGAACTGAATTTTGCCTACCTCTCACTTCACCTACTGACCTTATTCTTGTGTTCTGGTACAACACAGAAGGGGTCTAATCTTAGGGTAGCAAGTTTCATCTTAAGTATCAATTCTGATGATGGGTACTGGATATATGCTCTTCAAGAGGATTTTGAAGAGTCAATATCTAACTCAACAGAGAAGATTATCTTTAAATTGATGTTTGCCAAAGGTTTATTGAAGGCAGTTAAGGTAGCCGTTCATATACTTCAAAGTGATTCTGTCCACCTTCATTTGAACTTGAAAATTTCAACTCCCCCTGCTTTTTTCCCCATGGGCTGAAAAAAGTGGATTGATCTAGAATTCCAAAACAACTGGTCTTCACTCATGCCTTCAGAGAGTCTGCTTTGAGGAAAAAGAATAAATATATGTAGTCTTACAAAGACTGGTAAACAACTCTAAAAACTATGGAATATGATGATGATCTACAATGTTATCTTTTAGCAGTCAGCTATCTTCCTAATTCTAATTCATATATGTGGACACAGAATTTAAAAGAGGATGTCATAACAATACCCCAAATAAAACACAGAACCACTTGAGTCTCTTACTACTAATATAAATGATATTTCTGTTATGACTTTTCCAAAATGATTAGAGAGATTTTATTTGGGTGAGGTTTGATATTTTAATATATCTTTCTAATGACCAGGGCTCACTACTTTTGAAGTCAACCCTAAGATCAGAATATATTTTCCTATTTTCTAAATATTTATCTTTTTTAACAAGGTCAACAATGCAAACAGGAAAAGGTAATAATATTACAAATCACAATGCTTTTTGGCATTAGAGATTTGCTTTTACTTAACTTCAGAGGGCTACATGCTTCTATTTAAGAATATACTTTGCCACATTTTTCTTTTAGAGATTAAATATACAAGATATTCACATACTTCTACCATAAAAATGGATCATGCATCACTTACAGTATGAGAAAAAAATGAAAGAAGGTATCTAAATAATCAAAAATGACCTGTATATATTTCCAGATCACTGTACCTCATCTGAATTGCAACCATCAGCAAACTAGCCAAAGGAAATGTCTTGTGGAATTTTGATACTCAACAATAAATCTCCATACATAAATCCATGTATAATTCAAAACTGTTATGATTAAACTTCTTTTGAATACATTCAGGTGATAAAAGATGACATAATATGTCACTTAGCGAAGACTATTTTCTTCTGAAAAAAAAAAAAGACTATTTCTAGCCATTCCCCTTTCCTAAATCGCATTGTATTTCAGAGATAATTTTTTGACTTTTGAGAATGAACAAATTGTTAAATAAACATTATTACTAGCTCAGAAAGTTTCATAGAAAAGCAAAGAAAACTAGAAATTTGCGGAAACTCTGAAAACGACTGAGACTTACAAGGAAAGGTATACTAAGCTTTCCTAAAAACTCTCCTCAGTTAATACTGACAAATACATCACATATTAAAGACAAAATTAGCTTAAAATGAAATTAAAGTTATTCCAAAATTTGTTTCAATTAATAAATAGGGAAGGAATCATGAAGTGAGAAATACCAATAGATGAAAAAAAAATCTCTATAGGTGGCTAAAACTAGTGGGTGAAAGTTTGATGAGAAACAAGATATTTACATACTCTCAAAGAATTACCTCACAAATTATTTATTAATGATAAAAAGGAAGAATGTTAACTTCATAGTGGAGGAACTGGCAGATATCACCTAAACCAAGTGATCAAACTGACCCAAGTGATGTATCATTATCAGTAATGAGACAGACTGACATCATGGGCCTGCAGATAGGACATACGTCACTTCTGCAGACAAATCCACACAGAGAGATGTCTACAAACTATGCAGCCTATGTACCTCAAACATGGTACAGTCAAGAAAGGGAGAGACTAAATAAAGAACAGCTCTGTATTAAAAAGCCTAAGGAGACATGACAATTAAATGCACTGTGTGATCTTAGATTGGGAAAAGTAGCTATAAAGAATACTTATGAAGATGGTCTGTGGATTAGATAATGGTATTTATCGATGATACACTTCCTGAATTTGATCATTATGCTTTGTACATGTAAAAGGATGTCCAAGTTCTCAGAGTGTCTACACTAAACTACTTAGGGGTAAAGGAGCACGATGTGTCTGACTTGTTGGTGGATGGCCCAGAAAAAAATTGTGCATACCCACATGTACAAGCATCATACACACATATCTAGGTATGGAGGATGGAGGAAGGGAACAGTAAAGCAAATGGGACAAAAAATAAACAGCTGATGATCTAAGTAAAGAATGTACAGGAGTTCCATGCAGTAGCTTGCAATTTTTCTGCAAGTTTGAGAGACGTCAAAATAAAAAGTCACAAACAGACAACAGCAACAAAGAATAACAAGGGACTCAGTTGGTCTAACTAGGACTTTTAAGGCTTTTAACCAAAGGACCTGGGGCTGGGGGCTGCTACGCAATTCCTTGTTTAGAGTATTAAGAACAGTCAAGTATATCTCACAGAAAGTGGAAAGCTTGGTTTGCCTTCACATCTGGATTAAGTTTACGAGTCTGAAGGCTCTATAGCTGCAGATACAGGTAGTTCTGATGGTTTGACTGGCACTTCAGGGTGACAGCTAACACATTCATAATGGCTACCAAGAAAAATTTAAAGATAACTTAAAAGCTCAACTTTAAACAAGCAAAGATATTCTACTTTTCTAAGATGGTAGTAAAAGGTTGTTCCTTCATTGTTTTAAACCATATGTAAGGAGACAGATGGATGCATCTTACAATAAAATGATATAAGCACCCTTACCACAAACTAACCTGCTATATTTTATATATGGTTTTAGAATTCTTCAAATATGTCCATCCTTAACCATAATATTCTCAAGAATTAACAAATTGCTCAAACATTTAGATTAAATAAAGATTAAATTCTACAAATAAAATGGTATAATGCCTTGAACAGGAGTGATTTACATAAAACTGAAAATATTATACCATGTACCATAATATACTACATATATGAACTTATCCAAAGCAAAGCCTCTGACATTTTCAAAGGATATCACATCATCATACTTTCAGGACTAGATGATAATGTTTATTAAGGACATACATGACTGTCACAGAAGCTTATACAGGATCTTGATAATCCTGGCCAGGTGCCTGGCTTTATATTTAATCACTCCCAGAATGTCATTAAATAATGACTTGAAGTACAACTTTAGGCATCTATGAACAGCCTAGAAATCTCAGAGGCTGCTTGAGCATAACTGGAGTAGTACAGATACTACAGTCAGCAATATCTTCCAATTTCAATATGCATTGATGGTGGGACTGGAATGAGTAACAGACATAGAAATATGTGCCCCACACAATCAAGCTGCAATAAGTGACATCGTCAACTGCAACAGATGTCACTCAGGCTGTTATTTACTTAGGAATTATATCTTACTAGTAGGCTCCAACATGGTATAAAACAAGTTTATGAATTTAAACATACATACTTATAGATAAAGCATTTTGTCCCCAAGAGCAAACATTTTATTACTCACATGCCAATATCAAGATAGAAATAAAACAACATTATACTCAATGCTAAAGAAACCATAATTCATGATAGACCACCGCCAAGTGGAAATATTTTCTAGTTTGGGCCTATGAATATAGAATTAACAAACGATATATTTAAAGCAAAGTAAAGTGTTGGAGCTCAACAGTTCTGTCGGTTTGAATTTCCTAAATTCACAAGATGAAAGAAGGTAAATATGGGGAAAAACATAGGAATGAAGGGAGAGATACATGCAGGGGGAAGGGAGAGCATTGAAAAATAATGTGATAAAATTATGAAGTATTTGAAATGTAGTGTGAGTTATTGAGACATTAAAGAGATACCATATAGTCTCTCATTCATAGGAACTATGTGTTATAAAGAACTTATTAGGGAATTTATCGGTTTTAATTTGGGGAAGTTTTAAAGTCTCTAAACTTATGCATAAAAATAATAAAATACCTTGGAGTCAATTTAACTGAACAGGCAAAAGACTTGTACTAAGAAATTATAAGACATTGAAGAAAGAAACTGAAGAAGATACAAATAAATGGAAGCATATATGCATGAATAGGAAGAATTAACATCATTAAAATGTCCATACTACCCAAAGCAATCTATAGATTTAATGGAATATCTATCAACATACCATTGGCATTTTCCACAGAACTAGAACAAATTATGCTAAAATTTATATGAAACCATGAAAGACCCCAAATAGTCATAACAACCTTGAGAAAGAACAAAGTTGAAAGCATCACAATATCTGATATCAAACTATAATATATGGATACAGTAGTCAAAACAGCATGGTACTAGCATAAAAATACACAACAAATCAATAAAATAGACTAGAAAGCCTAGAAATAAACCAAATGAAACTAGACCACTTTCTACACCATATACAAGAATAAATTCAAAATGGATTAAAGATTTAAATATAACATCTGAAACCATAAAACTCCTAGAAGAAAAAATAGGTAGTAAACTCTCTCACATTGCTCTTAGTAATATTTTTTCAGGTATGTCACCTCAGGCAAGGGAAACAAAAGGAAAAATAAGCAAATGGGACTACATCAAACTAAAAAGTTTCAGCACAGCAAACGAAACCATCAACAAAATGGAAAAATATCCTACTGAATGGGAGAAGATATTCACCAATGATAGATCTAATAAGGGGCTAATATCCAAAATTTATAAAGAACTCATACAACTCAACACCAAACACACCAAACACACACACACATACACACACACACACACACACACACACACACACTCAAAGAATCTAAATAAGAAATAGGCAGGAGGACGTGGATGTGAATAGATATTTCTCCAAAGAGGGTATAGAGATGGCCAATAGACATATGAAGAGATGCTGGCCACTAATCATCAGAGAAATGAAAATTTAAAACCACAATAAAATATTACCTGGTACCTGTCAGAATAGCCATCAATAAATCTACAAACAAGTGCTGGTGAGGATGTGGAGAAAAGGGAACCCTCGTGCACTGTTGGTGGGATTGCAAGTTGGTGCAGTCACTATGGAAAACAATATGGAGGTTCTTCAAAAAGTTAAAAATAGAACTACCTTATGACCCAGCAATTCCATTCTTGGGAATTTATCTAAAGAAACCCAAAACACTAATTTAAAAAAGATATAAGCACTCTTATGTTCATTGCAGTGACATTTACAATAGCCAACATGGAAGCAACCTAAGTGTCCATCAATAGACAATTAGATAAAGAAATTGTGATTCACAGAGACAATAGAATATTACTCGGTCATAAAAAAGAATGAAATCTTATCATTTACAACAACATGTATGGACCTGGAATATATTATGCTAAGTGAAATAAGTCAGACAAAGAAAGACAAATACCATATCATGTTACTTGTATGTGGAATCTAAAGAACAAAATAAAAAACAAACAAAACAGAAACAAACACATAGATACATGGAACAAGCTGAGAGTTGGCGAATGGGAGGCTGGTTGGGGAGCAGGGTGAAAAAGGTGAAGGGATTAAGAAGTATAAGTTGGTAGTTACAAAACAGTCATGGGCATGCAAAGTACAGCAGAGAGAATATAGTCAATAATATTGTAATAACTATGTATAGTGCCAGGTGGGTACTAGACTAATCAGGGGGATCTCTTCTTATATTATACTCCTATAAACATCTAACCACTTTGCTGTACACCTGAAACTAATATAAAATAATACTGAATGTCTATTAAAAAAAACCACAACACTGAAGATCAATGAAACCAAGAGATGGTTCTTTGAAAAGATAAACAAAATTGATAAACCTTCAGCTAGGCTCATCAAGAAAGAAGAGGGCACAAATTAATAAAATCAGAAATGAAAGAGGAGAACTTACACCACAGAAATACTACAAACAATTCTATGCCAAGAAATTGGACAATCTGGAAGACATGGATAAATTCCTGGAAACAATCTTCCAAGACGGAATCAGGAAGAAACAGAAAATTTGAACAGACTGATAAGTACTAATGAAATCGAAACAGTAAATAAACAAAAAACAAAAAACCCCACCACTCTGTATTCCAGCTCTGAAGGCCTTCTCTCAGTCCTCAGCCCCAGTTTGGCAGGGTTCCCCAATCCAAGCTCCTCAGCTCTGTGCACAGGAAGTATTCTCTCCACAGGGGTCCAGGTTCAAGCCCCACAGAACTCTCTTCCTGAAGTTCTAGTTCTTTGATAATTCCAACCTCTTCCCTTTGTTCCCCTAGCCCTAGGGAAGATAGCTGCTTCCAAAGTTTACCCAAGCATTCTTTTTGCTTTTTCTGTCTTCCAACAGGTTAATCTAATTCTCTATGTTAAATTATTTCTATTAAAACAATAAGTGCAGTTTCAGTTTTCCTGATTTCAACAAGAACCAGTAGCAGCAGTAACCAATATTAATGAATTATATTTTTCTAAGTACTCAACAGTATTCTGGCACTAGTACTTAATTGTATTAATTACTTACACATAAAATCTGTTAGAGTTGTTCACCTGAAAATATGCCAATTTTTCACATTAATATTTCCCAAAAAAAGATTTTATGTTAGTACCATTCATCTACAAACATATATTTAAAGTTTCCTTAAACATCGCTTGTTATTTTAATTAAATTTCACGTGTTCTTTAATTGTGTTTACCCTTTAATTTGCCAAGCTATATAATTTCTTTGTAAAGAATAAAAAAGGCTGAGTAATCACATATTTTAAATTAGTGGGGCCCAGATGATTAAATTTCAACTCTAATTTAAACATATTCCAGGGTGGTTGCCTATATTTATTTCCTCTTAAATAAAATTATTAAAGATGTCATGCTTATCGAGGCCCATAAAAAAAAGAAAAACACATACATGACATATACCCAATTTCAAACTTAAGAAACAGAATATATCTAATATTTTGGAATAGTCCCATGTACTCTCTACGTCACACCCTCAGGCCCAAATATAATATATGTAAAAATTGAACTCCTACAGTTTGTATTCTTCTTATGTCTTTTTTTCCCCCTCAAGATTGCATTAACAAGATTTATCCATTTTTAATACAGGTAAATGTAGTATAATCAGTGTTACTATTCAACAGATGTTCTTTGAAAGAAGAAAAAGTAACTTACAGTAATTATTGTTTTCAAAAACATCTGAGGCATATTGGGGCTGCTGCTATGAACATGAATGCATTTATGTATGTCACCTGGTCTGTGCACTGGGATAAAAATATAGAGAGACAGTACCAAAAACAGGTATACACATTGTAAGAAAGGAAACAAAAACTATTAAAATTTTAATAATATATACTGACAATAAAAGATGAACACAAGTCATGTGTGACTTCTACAAATGCAAGAGGTGCTCATAGTGGTTCCCATCAGTATAATTTTAACACAGTTTTTTTCCATTCTTAAAATGTGTATACATGGGCTGGCAGAATAGTGCATTGGTTAAGAGCTGGCTTGGGACGCCAGAGGCCCTAGTTTGGATTCCACATATGAGGGCCAGTGACACTGCCCTCTACAGCTAACAAAAGCTCCACCTGGAGCTGGGCTGTGTGAGCCCCGGCGATGGTGTAGGTTGCAGCCCCTGCTGCAGTGGGCTGCCATAGGCTACAGTGAGTGGCCGGCAGCCAGCGTGAGCTGCCAATAGCCACAGTGAGTGGCCAATATCCACAGGTCGGCGACTGATCTGCCTCATCCGGGAAGAGCGCAATGATGATACCAACATGGGCCAGTGAAGCAACGTCCTCCACAACTAGACTGAAGAACAAAAAGATAGCAATTTGTCTGTTCCCCTTCCCCGATTCCGCAATGCTGTTCCCCTCCCCCAATTCCCCAATAAAATCTTAAAAAAAAAAATGTGTATACATTGTTTTGGCACCCTTTGTATATAGGTTAGGGACTGAATTCTGAGTCAGAGTGTACGGACTTTTTCAACTTAAATTGATATTGCCAGTTTTTCCCAAGAAAGTGCATGGATTTATATTTAATATTATCAGTGAAAAACAGTTCTCGCTAATCCACATCTTTATGAATATTTTACATTCTCTGACCTTTTAAATTTTTGGAAAGGATACTAATCAGTAGTATTTACCAAGATGAAATCCTAGGCATAATATGAAAAGTATAATATAACATTTACACTCTAATTTTTAACATGTTATGCACCTCTGCAAATCTATTTATGTAGCCCCCAGTGTACCTTTATCAACATTTTCTTACTGGGCAATTCATCCAGGCAGCTTCACTGAAGAGAAAAGATTTGAGCTGAGTGTAGAAGGATGAGTAGGAGTGTGCCAATTGAAAATGGAAAAAGGAATAACTGCAGGACCTCAGTCACAGAGAGTGAAACATTTGCATGGAGATTAGCGTAAATCACTTTAGTCCCATGGAGACCCTGTACTATGACATATATATGAAGGCTATGCTTTCATGTGATAATTTGCTTACACTGGGTCTCGGTGGGAAATGGCGTCTTGTGACTTTGAATTAATCTAAGCCGGCTATTGCACTAAAAGAAAACCACTTTTGCAAAGTGTACATTGTAACACAATCATGGACCATTTATAAAATAAACCTTAACTCAAAATGTCAGAGGACTAATCACCTTTAATTAGCTGTGGTTCCCGTAAGGCAGTCAGGTCAAAAAAGTAAGTGATCAGTGAAAATGAGGGAGCACAACTTTACTATTTTATTTTTCTCTAAAATGAATAAATGGCAGCAAATCTTAGAATTCAATGACTAACGATTTGATTTTCTTCTCATTAACTCTCTCTTCCACTAGGCAAAAAAAGCACTGAAAAGTAATGAAGATTCAAGAGATTTACAGCATGCAAAGTCTAAGAATCCTGAGAAATGTATATCTGAATTGAGTACATGTGCATTTTGGTATGGGGGAGGAGACAAGCGATGAGAAGAGAGAAAGATACTAGAAGCTTCTTTGGAAAAATATCACAAATGACAATATTTCTTTCAAAGCTTATGTAGAGAAATGTAAACATCTCAAACAACAAAACATTATAGTAACTTACATGGTATCCACTGGAAGGAAATTATGGAGTGACATAATCTTTTTAGGAAGCACTTATATATTACCTAAAATTTTTAAAGAATGACTTTATACCACGCTCACTGCCCCTAAACATTAGAATGATTTGTTCTTTCCATCTTTCTTTCTGCCTCTCCCTCGGTTGTCAAAATCACTATTATCTTTCAGTTGACTTCCTTCCTAAGTCTCCCAACTTCTATGCGTGCCAGAGCAATACTTTCAAGACATAATTGATTATCACTCCAGTTCCCTAAATACTGGGTTGTCAGAAAAGTCATGGCGTATTTTTTTCTATGTTTTCCAATGCAGAAATGTGTCATGACATTTCCAGTAACCCAATACAATACTTCAGTGGCTGGATATTGCATTTGGAATAAAACATAAACTCCCTATAAAGTATATAAACTTGTACAGTCTATGTGATCTCTCTCACCTCAAGCTCAGTGTGTTCTCAAGAATACAAGGGCATTTAGAATTTTCCTCTGCCTGAAATGTTTCTCTTCCCCTTCTTCATTCTCCTTCCCACCTATTCCAAATACATACACACCGGGCCGGCGGAGTGGCGCAGTGGTTAAGCGCTTGGCTTGGGATGCCAGCGGCCCCGGTTCGGTCCCACATATGAGGGCCAGTGACACTGCCCTCAAAAAAAAAAAAAATGTATCCAAATACATACACACCCCTCACCGATTTAAAGTCTTCCCTCCCAGCATGGCTATGTTGGCATTGGGGATCTGGTTGGCACGTATCTCTAAGGTTTTATCACTTTCTACTTCTCTGTACTCAGCCTGTATTTGAATCACATAGGATTGCTCACAATTCTAAGAATGCACTCATTTCATGCCATGGAACTTGATGATTCACCTGCTGAAATTTCCTTCCATAATTTTTTTCACCTGTAAGGTATTCATAAGTCATGACTTCACTCTAGAAGCAATTTCTAGCTCAAGCTTTCCCTAATCAATTAGGTAGCATCTGGCTTACTATATTATAGTGTAATTATCTGTATGTTTGGCTTCTCAACTGTATAATACAATACATTCCTTAAGTACAAGGATCCATTTATCATTCATCTTTTTCTCTCCAAGCATAAAACAAAACATCTCAACAATAAAAGATGCTCAATAAATGACAATTCTGAGTTCAACTGTCTTTAATGACAACACATATTTGTATAAATTTTGTTCACTTAGACCAGACTCAGTACGTTATAAATATGCTTGACACTTACCAAATTGCAATAAGAAAAATTATATGCATTGAAAATATAGCTCTATTGTTTAAGATGAGAAGATAAGGATAATGAAAATTTGATTGATTACTTATAAAAATGTATGTTACATGAGACAGATATACATAATGCAACAAAAGACAGGGTCCTATAAAAAGGCCACATAGGGCTGACCAAGTGGAGCATTGGTTAAGAGCTGGCTTGGGATGCCAGCGGCCCCAGTTCAGATCTCACATATGACACTGCCTTCTACAGCTAAGATGGTGAACAACAGCTCCACCTGGAGCTGAGCTGCTGTGAGTCCCCGGGATGGCATAGCTGCAGCCCCTGCTGCAGTGGGATGCCATAGGCTACAGTGAGTGGCCGGTAGCCAGCGTGAGCAGCTGGCAGCCAGTGTGAGCTGCCAAGAGCTGCTGTGAGTGGCTGTCCAGAGGCCAGGGACCGATCTGCCTCACCCGAGAAGTAGCGTAATGATGGTACCAACATGGGCCAGTGAAGCAACGTCCTCCACAACTAGACTGAAGAACAAAAGGCCAGCAACTTGTCTGTTCCCTTTCCCCAATTCCCCAACGCTGTTCCCCTCCCCCAATTCTCTAATAAAAATCTTAAAAATAAAAGAAAATGCCACATAAAAGAAAGAATAGAGCTCAACAATTAATGTGTGATTCTATTAGCACTTCTTCCACTCTTTCGCGTGCCATGCTAAAGCGAACTTTAATTTAAAAGATTCTGGTTCTTACCTATTTTCTAATTAAAATATATCTTAGAATAGGATTTTATGCCCTTAGAAAAGATATTTTAGTAGGGAATAGTAATTCTCGATTAGAAAACAGACTATGGAAAATCACTGGGAGTGGGTGAGGCATATCAAGGGACAGCCAAGTAGCGTGGTGGTTAAGCGCTGGCATGGGAAGTCAGCGGCCCCAGTTCGGGTCCCACATATGAGGGCTAGAGACACTGCCCTCAAAAAAAAAAAAAAAAAGGCATATCAAAATGACTGGCACGGAGGCTTTTTCAAACCACACGTATACATAGTTCTGACCCTAGTTAAGAACTCTTCTGCAATGAGTCAAATCTCACATATAGGTATTTCCTATTCCTCAGATGTAAACCTGAGAAACTCATGGCCTCATGGGTCAAGAGACAATCAAAGCCCAAATAACAGCAAGGCTGGTGACTGTTCATGTTCTGCCATGCTCGAAATTCGATTTTTCTTTTCCTCTGGACAAAACTTCACTGATCTTTCAAAGCCCAATTTCAATATAATTTTCCAAGTATATTTAATCATTACCTCTTTTGTGTTTGTATAGTATTTTATTTATATAACTAAAAAATACTTGTTATATCATATAGTGCTTATTCATACTTGTACATAATCATTGGTCCTCTTATTATTCTATGAGCTATGAGGGAAGAGTTTATGTTTTTATTTTCTATTGATTTAATAAACATTTGTTGTATGATAATTAAGGCATTAGACTATAATATCTCTGATTCCTTACTGATATAAATCTCATAAATTTTATTCTTATGTTCTATTTTATGAAATAACCCACTCATCAAAATTTTAAGTTGCCTTTCTAGAAAGCATTTTGGTGATAAATATAGAGAATCTGGGGTGGGGGGATACTCATTGCCTCAATACAGTAATTATAAAAAACTATATTAAGGAAATAATCAAGAATGTCATAAAAAGGTTATGAATAAGGATGGTCAACACAATATTTCTTAAGAGTAGGGAAAATTGGGAAGAGTCTAATTTCTTATAAGAAACAAATAACTGGGCCGGCTGAGTGGCGTGTTGGTTAGGAGCTGGCTTGGGATGCCAGCTCTGAGCAGCGGGGTCCTGGTTCGGATCCCACATATGAGAGCCAGTGACACTGCCCTCTATAGCTTAGGTGGTGAACAACAGCTCCACCTGGTTGCCTCTATAGCTAAGATGGTGAATGTTGCCTCTATAGCTAAGATGGCTGGTGATGGTGTGGGCTGCAGCCCCTGCTGCAGTGGGCTGCCACAGGCTACAGTGAGTGGCCGGCAGCCAGCGTGAGCTGCCAATAGCCGTGGTGAGTGACCATCCAGAGGCCGGCGACCGATCTGCCTCATCCGGGAAGACCGCAATGAGGATACCAACATGGGCCAATGAAACAACATCCTCCGCAACTAGACTGAAGAACAAAAGGACAGCAACTTGTCTGTTCCCCTTCCCTGATTCCCCAATGCTGTTCTCCTCCCCCAATTCCCTAATTAAAAAAAAAAAAAAAGATAACTAGCAAAATTAAAAAAAAAAGAAGAATAAAATTACTCACTAAATTATAGCACAATCATAAAATGGATTATTATGAAACTAAAATGGTGTTTGAATTATATTAAACATCATGGGAAATGCTCATGTTATAATTTCCAGTGTGAAAAAATATATGATATAACAGTGACTACAGATGTCCAGTCAACTGGAATGATGAATTAATTGATAGACTGAGCCTTCCTTGTGTTGAAAGCACATAGCAATGAATGAGACCATAAAGAGAAAACAAACAGACACAATATGCGTTTTTTTTGTTGTTGTTTTTTTTGAGGGCAGTGTCACTGGCCCTCACAAGTAGGACCGAACCGGGGCCGCTGGCTTCCCAAGCCAGCGCTTAACCACCACGCCACTCAGCCGGCACAATATGCGTTTTAAAAATGAATATCTCCTTGGACCAGAAATAGTAGACAAGTCTAAGTTAATAAACAATGCTGACATGAGAGGTAACTAGAGTGTGTGTGTGGAAGAGAAGGTAAAGATCTTGGTTTATGAAGATACTAATGAAGGGAGAGTTCACATAGCAGGGAATGGAACCAGTCTTACTACTGGAAACCCAGAACTGTGAGTGGGCTCTCCAACCCATGAAAGGAGGATAAAAACAATTACAATGCAAATGCAGCCATGTGCCTAGGGCAGCAAGGGCAAGCTGACACAGCTTTCCAAGCAAGATCTGAGCTAAGTCATTCACTAACTTGATGACTGAATCTGAAATACTGAATCTCAATATGCCCACAGGGCAGGAGCCCCAGGCTGCTAATACAAGGTCTGGTTCTGCTAAAGGCAGGCAGTCAAAGCAATTGAAAAATCAAGCAAGTACAGTATTGGAGGAGTCAAGGAAGGGAGAAAACAAAAGACAAGCAGGTTGATAGACAGTTTCTGTCACAATTTCTCAACACTTCAGTTGCAACACAAAAGCAATCACAGACAACACATAAATGATTGAGTATGCATGGCTATGTTCCAACTGAACTTTATTTACAAAAAGAAGCCTCATTAAGCCCACTGGCTATAATTTTTCTAACACCTGTTTTTAATCACCGTTATAGTTCCTCAAAGAAAACTAATGAGTACAGAGGCAGCTTATAACTATTAACAAATAAAAGAAGGATTCATTTCAGATGAAACAAAAGTATAGAAAATCCAAAAAGGACTTTAATATATTTTTTGTAAATATCAAAGAGATATAGGAAAAATAATATATAAAACAAGAAATTAAAGGTAAAGATAGATATAATAAAAAAAGAAAAAAAAACAAAACTAGAAATCTGGGAAACAAATTATCATGATACAAAAATAATTGCATTGATAATATGAACACTATATTGGATGTAGTCAAAGAGAGAATTAATGAACTGGAAGACAATGTTGAGGAATGCATAAAAATAATAGCAAAAGGGGTTGGTGGTAGATTATTTAAACAGGAAAGAGAAGCTAGGAGACATGGAGGTTTATGCCAAGCACTCCAATGTATATCTAAAATGAGTTCCAGGAAAAGGAGAGAAAACTGATGAACACGTGGACAGGTAATTGTTGAGAATTCTTAAGACATTGAGGAAGACATTAGTCTTCAAGTTGAAAGTTCTCACACTAAGTACAGAGAGGTAATAAATAAATTAACTAAATAAACAAACAAATTCATACTACACATTTAAAGAAAGCCAAAGATAAATAAAAATACTGAGAAAATTATGAAAGTCACCAAAAAGACAGGGTATCTATAAAAGAATAACAATTAGATTAAAAACAGACTTATCAGTGATAAGAAATGGCCAAAAAAAAGTTATCTTCAAAATGCTGGTGAAAAATAAGTCGATCTAGAATTCTGTATCCAACAAAATAATCATTGAAAAATGAAAGGAAATTTTTTTTTTCAGTCATTTTCAGACTAAGCATTTAACACCCACCAAGCCTAATTGAGAGAACAACCAAATGAGAAGGGGAAAATAGGATGTAATAATGTTAGCATAGTGATTGATTAAATATATTGCCAAAAGTTATTACCTAATGATTATAAAAAATATTAGTAATTTTTAAAAGAAAAATGATAGGACTAAAAGTTTGGGGAAAAACTGGAAGAAAGATGAAAAATAGTTTAATTATTAGTTAGAATGATCTGAAATGCTTATAAAATCTGGGAAGATAAATATACTAAATAAATTTACAGCATATTATAAAATAATGCAAAGTAAGAAAATATGTTAACATATAAGATTGGCCAACATATAAATAGAAACATTAATCTATAGTTTCCAAAATGTATTGGAGGAGTCAGGGAGAGAATATTGAACAATTTGTCAAGACGGTATAAAACCAGAAAGAAGACAGAATGGAAATGTAAAATAAACTAAATTATCCAACTATAAAGCAGAAAATATAGGAATAAACAAAAATTACAAAAATTGTATGCATCATAGTTTCAATGGTATAATTCATGCATGCACAACACACATATACCAGATAAAAATATATCAAGATATTAACCTTATTTATCATTGGACTATAACATTACAGGTAATATATATTCTACTCTATATTTTTCAATGTTGTGTGATGCTCCTATGCTGCAATGATATTTATTTTAAAACCATAATATAAAGTTATTTTAAAGAAGCTATTGGTTGCATTTGAATTGAGTTTATAACCTCATTTTTTCTTTCCTCAAACAAAAAATAAACATCAGAAACTTACAACTGTAAATATAATTAGTATAAAAAATATAAATAAATCAGTACAAAAACGTTTAAAGACAGGTTTTTACATATATCTGGACACAGTCATCACTTCAACTTGAAGATAAAGTTAATGAATTTTAAACATTTTCAAGTCAGGTATTAAAGGCGGGAGAGGAATAGAGGATACAGGGAAGAATTTGCATGAAAACATTCAAGCCCAGTTCCAGTAACTTAATTTGTCAGCGCTTTGCACGTGTTGAGTTGATTTAGGTCATGTGGCAAGTGCTATCATTTCTATCCAAGAAACGCACTGCAATAGGAATATCCTTATTTGGCAGGACTGCATATAGAAAAGCTGCTGACAGCCAGAAGAGATCAAAAGCAGATTAGGTTGCTGAACAAAGTACATGTCACTGAGCTCAGGAAGTCAGGAGTACCCTGAGGAGTTGCAGAAACCTTGGGAGCAAGTACAGAAATCAAACACCGTGGATGCTCTCATAAAATGTTAACATGAAATTCAGTTGTCCTATTAAATGTCTGAGCCATGACACTCTTTCTCAGTTTTTCCTTACGACAAAAAAAAAAAAAAAATTAGGTCTCTAAGCAGAAAATAGAAATGATACAGCCAGAAGATGAATGACTTACAAGCTTTTCTTATCTCTCTTAACAAACTAATCACACTATTTATTCCAGTTTCCCTTCTTATGAACAGCCAATATTTACTGGATATGTATTAGATGGAAAGTATTGGGATAAATTCTTTGAATACATCATCTCAATTTTTAAACCTTCTTAAAACAACTTGCTTCAGACAAAAAGGGGACAAGCTATTTGAATCTTCTTAGATGGATTAGAAGGAATCATTTTTAGTAGGCTACGTTCATTACTTTAAACTATTCAAAAATAACATAATCCAATAATTTCCCATTTGACTCTCATTTAGTGAGATAAATGTACAAATCTATTTATACCCATCTCATTCCAAAAAGGGACATGAGGCAGTTTTATTTTATGCCTTGATATAAAATGCTACATTCATTCTAAATCCTTCCTAGAAATTGAATTTCGCCAAATTTAGCTCAAAAGATTTCCTTCCTTGTATCACAAAACATCTTATTTTCTATAAAAAACCAAAAGTCTGGAAGAGCAGAAAATAAGAGGTATGATTAATATATTATATTATTTTTGTCAGTTTTTAGAGGATACCTCAGAGTTCAACAGCTTTGTAAATAGCTCTTTGAGCTGTTCTCATTTCACAAGACCAATAATACATAATTACATTATTTCATGAATGACAGTTTCATTTCCCCAGCATCATTGTAAGCTCCTCAGAGACAAATGCCATGTTTCTGTTACTAACAGGGACCAGGCTTGCATTTTTTAAAATGTGTTCCACTGACTACAGAACCTACCAGATAGTCTTTGAAAAAAGTGTTCTGTGGTCAAATCAGGGAACTACTGCTAAGCCTTCTTTCAGAGAACACTGTGAATTCCTTATATTCATTTGGTTATGGAAACACTGCATTTCTAGGGCACCAAACTGTAAGAAGCGATGGACACACTCGAGAAAATTCTATGGCAAGGAAATGCCATAGGGTGCTGGGTGAGGGAACAGGCCTTTCAGAGAAACTTGTCTTATCTTTATATAAGGAATAAACCCTTCAGGTAAAAATTATTACCTTCCGAACCTTCTGAGGCATTCACAATATTTAATATTCTGTAGTTACCGCATTGCTCAAGAAGACAGATATTAAGAGGAAATAGTACAATGGCAGTAGCTACTCGTCCTTTTCAACCCCACCATCTAGTGCTAGTTCTCTGTTATAGCTCTGCGTCTTGTGAGAACTTTCCATTTTCATGGCTACATGTATAGTTAATAACTATAGTAAGAAAGCATGTAGATATGAAAAATAAATGAGGTAACATTCCAAAGTAATACACCAATCAAAGAAAACATAAATCGCCAGGTAGTAAGATTCCCTTCCTCTCCTCCTTTATCAATATCACATGAAATTCCACTTTGAAAGACTTAATTGTTGATCAAAGAGTGAAATATTCTCCTGATATCCCAGAAATGTCCCTAGCACACACAGAGACAGAGAGAGAGAGAGAGAGAGAGAGAGAGAGAGAGAGAGAGAAGAATTTAACATGCAAACCAAGATACCTTATATAATTTTGAAGCATGATAAACACTGTACATGTATAGTTTGTTTTTTTATTGTTCTGAAAAACCATACTTTAAAACATGGCAACATATTATTGCACAAACACAGTATCTTTTTCTTTGATACTTTTGTAAAACAAGACACTCACTCTTGGGCTTACTCAATGAGCACCCATATTTGAGGTTTTAAGAGGGGGACATCTAAGCAACAGGATCTCAGTGATAATTGTATCTTTGGGTAAGCATAGCACCTACAAATGCCTGATATGCATCAGGCCCATAATAAATGTTACTGAGTGTTTAGGAACTATAAGCAAACTATATAATGTTACTATGCTGACTTTAATCCATACAAAAGCATCTGTGACCAGAATACAGAAAAACTCCATAAAATTCGATTACAGGTCAATATGGATAATCATTTCAAAATTGGGGGAGAATCTCTTAAAAAGTTATATTATCCTTTTGGTCTCTGCACAAGGGTCACCAAGCCTTTCCTTTTCATCTCATTTCAAATGAAAATCTCATGCAAAATTTATTCACTCCTTGTCTGTAATAGTTAGAGGCTTAAATAGATAGCTGAGGTGTTCTCAACTTAACAATAAGAAACTTCATAAAAAGAGGATAAAAGGGATTCTATTTATAAAAATAGTTTAAAGAATTGTAAACTATCTGCTTTTGTGTAAATGTCACTTTTAATTTAGAAAACTGAAGAATTTGAGACTTTCTTCAAAATGATTTGCTTAAGGCTTTGCAGTGAACATTAAAACTTACATGCATGTGGGGGTTTTTTTGACCAAATATGTGAAAGGAGAGATTTTGTCACCATGGAAGTTCACAAGCTACAAAATCTTGAGCAAGTACGTACATCGAGGAAGGGTTGGGAGGGACAATTCATCTTTTATCAATGACATGAAAAATGTACAAATGTTCTTGGCTAGAAGTGAAAACAAAACAGTCAAATTTGCTCCTGATGAAAGAGATTGCTATTCAAATCACCAAGATACTATTCAGTAACTGAATTTCTAATATACATGACTTCTTAAATAACAGAAGAATAAGATTATTGGTACACGTTTTCTTTAGCCACACCAAACAGTTTTTATTTCTATAAGGCTGTAGACTTTTTCTTCAAAAACCTTGAAAGGTCTGTCTGTAGTCATGAAAAAAGCATAAATAACGAACATGAGTTTCTTTAAGATTAGAAGGTACCTTTCAAGTCTTTCTTGAGTTTTCTGAGATCTTTTTGAAAATCTTCAAACTTCATCTGTGAGGCTTGAAAAAGGTCCTGGGGCTCTGGTAATGGAAAGACACACTGTTCCTTTCCAGCGTCCTGATTTGCAAGAAACACAGAATTTTTCAATTCAGCATTAATATAAATAAGACTAGTACAACAGCAGCAATGGCAAAACATCAAAAACAAACATTGCCAAATCATGTAACAATTAAGACTAATGAATTATGACTATATGTAAAAATAGTCAAATCTTACCTCATCAAAATTTCGAAGATAATAGGAAACGATATATGACAAGAGGCTTCTGCTATTGTCCTAGGCAGAAAGACCAAAATAAGTAAAAATATGGTTTTTAAAATACTAAACATATAGTGTAACATAAAATAAATTCCAGCAAATCAGCATATATCGATGAGAACAGTTAGAGCGAAATGTGAAATTAGATATTTCAAATTACTTTCGTGACTATTCTAAGGAGTTTAACGGCAGAGACCATCTTATTTTCCCCCAGGGCTGCCAGCTAAGGTCCAAGTGCAAGTACAGCTGCTTAAGTGTAGGGTCTCAACTGTAAAGAACTTCCCATTTTTACCTTCCTTGGTCAGAAAATTGGTTCATTAACTTTTATGCTTTATTATTAAGGGGTATAACTATTGTCTTAACTGAAATGATTAAATGATGCCAGTATTTCTATACACTCCCACAGTTAAATTTGACCGTCCTGTTAATAGACAGATTAGGGAAATTTAAAAGTTAAGTATTTTAAGTAATCAGGAGCTTTAAGAATACAAATACATATTCTAAATTGTTACAACAGAAACTGAGATTGCGGAATTCATATCAATGCACCTATAAAGACTGCAATGTATGTGGTTGTATAGTAAAAAAAAAGTAAAATTTGTTTCATATCTAAAGGTATTTAAAAAACAGCTTTTCGTTTGATTTCTGGAACATTTGGAGGCATTATATATATATATATATATATATATATTTTTTTTTTTTTTGCATTGTTCAAGTTTAGTACTAGGTAAACTGAATGTGAGGGACCAAATATATATTTTAAAAACAAACCCTATGATACTGACTACATTCCTTGACATGTTCAGTCTAACCATAATTTCCTTCCTATTTGTAAAAATAATAATATCTTTTTACATTCGAGTTTGACATGATATGGTAAAATAACTATCAGAGACTTCTGTCACAGTAACATGTAATAGTCATACTAGTAGTGCTAGTTAAAGTAATGATAATAATACTAACACAATATCTATTACACAGTAATAGATAGCAATAACGGTAATAAAACATATTTATTAGAAAAAGGATTTCTTGTAAAATGATTTAAGCAACTTGACTTCTTTCCTAACTCAATGTAATGATTAGCAGTATCTGAATCAGTTAACATTTATTAAATGCGTACTGATATGCATGCTGAGTTAAATTCTGAGTGATCTAAGGGCTCTGTCCATGCATATCAACAAATAGTACTAAAGAATACAGTTACATTTGTTTTCTACAAAAAAAAGAAAATCAGGAAGAGCTTGCATGCTTCTTATGAGAATGCAAGTACAATTGTTTTGTTTTGTTTTTTCGGTCCTGCCTCTTGATTCATTCAATCTTTATCTTGATTACTCCTTAACTATTTAAATTAAAGGAAGTTTAACTGATTGGGGAATTAAATAAGATATATTGACTAAATATTCCCTTATTCACATGTAATGATTATCAGAATCTACTTCAGATCCATTTTTGTAAGTTAAACATTATGTCCATGCTATTTACGTTCCAATGTTATTTGTGAACGTTACTGTTGTTTAACAACAAGCAGTGTTAAAAACTATTCAAGAACTAACATGTGTTTAGAGAGCTTTTATTTTTGAACAAACGTGATTTATAAGGTTGACATAATAGAAGTTCCTATGAAAGTGTATATCATACAAACATTATAGTATTTGAACAAATATACTCATAAAAATCACAAAAATTATGTGGTTTTGGTGTTCCAAGAAGGGACTATGTTTTACTCAATTTTGGAAAAGCACAGTGTCTGGCATTTCATACAAGCCCAATGAAAGCATGTTAAATGGATATATGAGTAGATGTATGAATAAATAGACAAATAAGTTGTTGACTAACAGAAAACAAAATAAAATAGTATCTCTTTCTTATGAGGGAGATTATTTCCTTATCTAGAAAGGACAATTCTATATATTTTCATTTCTATAATCCAATTGTTTACTTCAGCTCAATATTATGAAAACATACTCATAATTTCCTTCATCATACAGTTCTCTGTGATGAGATATTTTTATCAGAAAAACAGAGTTGTTTTATTTTCTAAGTTCATAATCTCAGACTTTAACACTGACCATTATTGTTTTTCCCTAATATTAGGTTTCTACTGACACTCTCAATCTCTTAGATGCTAATTTTAAGCAAACACAACTGTAGAAGTAGGATCAAAATATAATCAGGCCAGCAAAAGGGCTTAGACATTCCCATATATATCACTGCCAAGGAGAGGAAAAGAATCGTCTTTCATATTTTATTTACAAACTACTTTCATTTGTCTTTGTTTTGCTTAACATGGAGGGAAAGAACAAAGAAATGTATATATAGCCTAATTTATGGAAATTAATTAGTCGCCAGGGTCCACAAGGATAAATACTAGCAGACATGGTACAAATAAAATGAAAAAAATAATTATTTTTATTTTAAAATATTGTCTATGCAATTATTCATTAGACATAGAACTCAAAACTACCCACTTTAGGAAACATTATTATTCACCAAATCGCAAATATATGATAGCCATTATTTTCATCCAATTCAAAACATAAAGAAATGTTCTACTGTGGAACATTAAGAAACATTTATTACACCTGGTGTGTAGTCAAACTTATTACTAAACAAAACATCCAATCCTCAATTTGCCTACATTCATGCATACACAATACTTACGCTGCTTTTGACATCTTTCAGCTTCGGAAGAATGTCTAATCCAAAACCATCTGCCTGGCCCCGAGTCTTGTTTCCACCATTCATGTAGTTACCAAAGGCAAGAACCAAACCCAGAATCTGCATAACCCCTGGGCCATTTTGTAATGTCTGTAAAACAGGTTAAAGAATAATTCTTCTCTTTTACAAAGTTTTACTGGAATTATCTTAAGTCAGTGGCAGATATTCATATTATGTTAATAATTTGGGGTCACATCCAAACTTTAGCATTGCTCGTTATTAGTTATATTTAAAGAGGAGTGTCTCCAAAATGGACTTTAAAAGTTGCAGCAATGGGGCTTGGCCGAGTGGCTCAGTTGGTTAAGAGTTGGCTTAGAGCACGAGCTCTGAGCAACAGGGCCACGGGTTCGATTCCCACATGGGCCAGTGAATGCTGTGCCCAAGCTGGGCTGTTGCTGAGCTGCCAACAGGTAGCAGGATGGCTCAGCTGGTGTAACAACAAGATTGCCTGTTCAGTGGTGGGCTACGCCCACCCGCAACTAAGACTGAACTCGGCACCTTGAGCTGAGCTGCTGCCCTGATGGCTCAGTGGATAGGGTATGCGCTCTTAACAAGAAGGTTGCTGGTTCGACTCCCACATGGGATGGTGGCTATGCCCACCTGCAACTAAGATTGAACACAGCACCTTGAGTTTAGAGGCCACGAGCTGCCAATGGGAAGCCAGATAGGGCGACTGGTGACCTCCACAATGAAGACTGAAGAACAACAACTTGGCTGGTCCCCTTCCCCAATTCCCCAACACTATTCCCCTCCCCCAATTCTCCAATAAAATCTTAAAAAAAAAAAAAAAAAAAGTTGCAGCACTACCAAGCATTCAGGTATGCTTTTGTAAGCTGAGAGATACCAACCTAGGCCATATTTCTATGATGTAATTGTAAAGAAAATAAAATGACAACCACTACAGAATAATATCATTGCTATTATCCTAATTTTACCTACCTCTGGAACAATATGAATTTTTGGCATAAATTGTGGGAAACTGAGATGTTACAAAGATTAATTTCCAAATGTAGATTTATCCCTGAAAAATTCATACTCGCTTCTTCCAAAACACAAAGTTTAACCTGAATTTGTATGTCACTTACCCTGAAAATGTGCCTTTAATAACTTCTTCCTTCTTTATTAAAAAAAAACTTAGCACAACCAGAACAAATGGTGCTATTGATTTGTGACAAATTGTTTTAAATGTCATTATTGGGAATCGCTGCCAAGTATCTATCCTTTGTTTTCAGAAGATCATACAGCTGTTCCTAAATCATTTGGTTGGCATTATTAACAATTTGTCAAGGGACCTTTCCAAATATGAAGGAAAGTAAATAAAAATGCCTTCAGATCACTTTCAGTTGGCAGTTTGATGTGTAAGAGGTCCACGGAAAGTGAAAATTTTGCTTTGGCAAAAGCAGAAGAAACAAAAATCTCTGGAGGCCAATGCATGATAACCACATTCTCACAAAGTGGTCCCGGGGGGTGGGGGTGGGGGGCCACGGAGCCTACCGCAACATTATTTTGTTCTTGAAGTTCAGTCATAATATGTTCTCTGCCATGGGCCTGCTATCCTTCAAATTTTATGAGGACTTAGAATAAATAAAACATTTTTTGAAATGTGAACACAACTGAACACAATTAAATATCAGAATCCAAGCTTCAACCCTCTATATACCAGAACCCACCTCACACAATTTCTGTAGCAATTCTAGTTTGCGACGAATTGAGCAAATGCTTTCTGAAAATGTGGACTGGAACAGGATGCAAAAGACTCGCTCTGAAAAGTTGGGGATTAGTGACAGCTCATAAAGGAACCTACGGAAATAAAGCCAAGTTAAGAGGAAACATATAACGCATACAAACAGATGTTTATCCTCGTATCATTCATAACAATCATGCACGGAAGACACTGAATTTTCCAAATGGAAACAGCGCCCCCTCCCACCGCCTGAATGCCCACTGCAGGGTCCGGAGGTATGCTTACTGCTCAGGTTTGTCCAGAGACTTGGCGTTCTCCTTGTCTTTAGAGGATCGGCCATGCTTTTCAATTTTTTCCAGTTCATCTGATTGTGCTCTCTGGAAATCCAAAGACAAGCTGTTTTTCAAAATCTGGTTAATTGAATCCCTTAGATAATGATGATCTTAATATAGCAAAACTCTCTTTATTGTCATATTTCTTAGCATCTCTTTGTAGTGAAGCTTGACTTAATTTGTGAGGCATTTGAAAGTGTAAATATGTTTAATGCAAACCATATCATCTCCAAACCTTCCAAATAATGTTATTGACTATTAGTGATCTGCAAAACATTTATTTATTCAAGCATACTTTAAAACAATACCATCTTCCTCTCTTGCTCTTTGGCTGTTTATAATACTCTCTAAAATGCAAGAATTTCATTTTAAAGTGGTATTTCTTATTAAGGAGTCAATCAATTAAAATTGGAAGTAATTTGATCCTAAGATTTGTTATAATATTTTTAAAGGGAAAAAAGCACTTATTTAACTATTGCAATCATTGTTTATGGCTATGTTTTCTTAGGGAAAGAAAAATGCAATTGAATTATTAAGTCATGGAACAAAATAAAAGGTTTTGATTTTTCTGCTGAATTTTGTTTTTGACACAAAAAAAGGCTCCAGACTTCTTTTCTTCCTAAGGGTCTTCTTTCAACCATGTATAATATCAAGCTAAAAACATGTCACACTAAATCTGTTTCTTTATAGGAGAGGATCTGCTGCATTTTAACATAAGGTGGAAGATTTTACAAACTTGGAGAATACAAGTCTATTCTTTATGGAGAGTTGGGATGATTTTTTTTTGTAGTCTTTTTTTAAAAAATAACTCACAAGATGCTTCAAAGCAGTCAAATACTATATTTTCCAAATGCATTAACAAGTGTGAATAAACTACCATATCCTGAGTTTCAGTCTAGTCCTCAGAGCTAAAAATCTCAACATTATTTTAGAGACTCTATATATTTCACCTAAACAAAGCTATGTTCTGTTTTGTATTCACTGATTGTTTTGAAATGCAGGTTTTTGGTTGACGAGATTAGCTAAAAAAGACTAGTTCCTCAAAGGACACTTCTTTTTAGCAGTGGAAGAGAATTTGATGACAAATCAGTGGATCTTCTGAGGGTTTGATAAATTTTGCTTTTGGAATGTAATACAACAAAAGGATTCAAAGCAGTAAAGGAAGTGCATTTAATGCAAATATCCCAACCTACTCCAAAAATTTAGAAACTTCTATTGCATAGTAATCTTACTTTATTCCTCAAGGTTATTGTGGCCTTGCCCATGAATTTTAGGGGAGTAAATGCCACCTCATTTACTTATAGTTAGCACATATAAGAATGGGCCCCACAGATGCTATCATAACATCCCTTAAAGCCAAGTAACACAATGGCCCTTCAGAATGACCAAACCCATCTTTCTGGCAAATGGGTGACAGGAGTAATATTATAAAAGAATATTAATGTTAAGAACACTGATAAGGCAAGGGTTGTTTTAAGATACATAGGTCCACACCAAAGTACACCATATAAAGGCATCCAATCCTTATAATCCCTCTATTATTATTATTATTTTTTTTTAATGAGAGCTTTTGCCAGAGCAATTAGTCAGCTCTCTTTAAGCCCATCCACATTCTATATCCAAAACCTCACCATGAAAAAAAAGAATCCTGCTTGCTACAATCCAATGAAGTAATTAAGCTTGTTTATTGATTTATTTTTTTTTTTTTTGAAACTTAAATACCTTGACATGGACTCAACCTAGCTGAGTACTGGTGCCAGGGGTTGAATGAATAGAAGCCCACTCCAGGGACCCAGTAAATCCCCTGGGTCTTGAACAAATAAACAAAGAAAATCACCAGAGGTATACAATATAAGAAAACAAAGATGGCTGAGATAAATCACAATTGTAACTAAAGACACAAAAGAGAGACAAATTCCTCAATGACCCAAGAACAAAGTGACTTTCTGGATGTACTGTAAAGGTAAAATTCCCCAAATATTCATTACATATGAATTATTAATTGCATAGTCTTTTACACTTATGCTTTATTAGACTATTTCTGCTCACTTTAGAAAGCTGCCTTGGGTTGAGGTGCTGATTTATGGCTAACAGAGGGAGCTAACTGCTACTCTATCTATGTCCCCCACACCTCTTTCTTCTTCCTCACACTGAGTTACACAGAACTTCCAAATACTGGCATGTGTCCTTTGATGATATTAAAAATAAAATCAATTTTTAAAAGACATCACGTATCCCATCAGAAAAGTCTTTAAGTATATGGAAGTTGTTAAGCTCATAGCTGCGGCAGCTACAAAATTTCCAAAATTCTAATTTTTACTTTAGAGCTAGAATTTCATCACTGGCAACAAATACTGCCAGTTGTTTTCCTTGAAGTAACTGGCTTGTTTTGTTCGTTTTCAAGAAAATGTCTACCAAATACCAAGGCATTAATGACCACAGTTTGCCAGTCAGATTTTCAAACAAGAATGGTGTTCAATGAAAAAAACGCTAGTTTAATTTATAACTTAATCACACAAGTGCTTTTAATTGAACTGTTGTAGTTTGTTATGTACCAGAAATGCTTTATGTGTACTTTCCATTTCGTCACACAGAGTATTAAAAAGACATATACTCAGGAGTTGAGCTTTAATAAAATTAGTAATTTTCATGACTTCATCAAAGACACTCTTAAATGAAGCTGGCTTTCTTTTTCCTTTTTTCCCCCCACAAATGCATGTCAGTGAAGAACAAAAATGGCAAATCAGTATGGTGCCACTGACCTGATTCATGAGGAGACACTAGCATTTTTACCTGCCACTGATTTTAAACCAGTAAATGTTTACTTTTGACATTTGTCAAATGCTTACACCGTCAAAAAGGTAATAACATCTTAGTGTTATTATGAAAATAGATTTTACCTTGCAGACCCCCTTGGAAAAAATCCAGGGATCCTGGGGCATCCGTGGAGCAGACTTTGGGAAATGATGTTTGGTAAAACCTTCCTATCCAGCTAATGATTGAATTCTCTTCAACATTCACTAAGACACCTCAAGTGACAAAAATTCATTGTCTCCTTAAACTGCTATTAAATCTTTAGAGAAGATTGTCTTTAAAAAAAAAAAAAAAAGCACCAAAGCTTCTTTATATTAAACAAAAATTTCCCTCTACTTTCAGACATTGGTCCTAGGTCTACTCTCTAGAGTCAATTCCAAATTTCTTTCAAATATTTGAGAAAACTAAAATTCCTGCCCTCTGTTTTCTGTCCTCTGTTCTGTACTCTGGTTCTTTACAATGTATGGCATGAGTGTGAGTTTCATCACAATCATAGTTGCTCTTTGAGTATGTTTCTGATGACTTACAAATGAGGCACAAGCAATAGTGTGCCATCCTCTCAAGTGTGGACTGAAACTCCCATGGTAGAGTCTTATTCCCAGCTCTATTGTTCCAGAAAGACTGCTCCTGTTAGTACAAGAATTAAGGGACATTCCTGATGAGGGATAACCTTTAAGTTATCAGTCTAAGAGACCTCTGAATCATTATTGTATGTATAGGCTCTATTCTACTTCTTCTACTCTGTATTTATGAAGTTATATTGGACTCAAACACAATAACACATTTATTTATGTAATTTCTTTTCTATATTCAATCAACTATTCTAAGATTTCTATAGCTTGAGATCATGATTTTGACATGCTATGGGGCAAAAAAAATACTTTAAGCTACATTAGCGTGAGAAAGAATCATAAAAAAAGAGAAGGCCTATGTTTTGAAGAACATGTGGCTCTAGATGGAGGGAGAGTTACGCTCATTAATTTGCCTCTAAATTTGCTCTGCTTCCCGCATTCCCAGTCACTGCTAAAGGCACAAGCTTCTACCCAATACCTCGCACCATCATACATCTTCTGCCTGGAATATGCTTCACCCATGTTGGCTTGGTGCTCTTGGTTTGGCTTAGGCATAAACTCCTCTGGAAAGCCTGCCCTGACCACCTAGATCCTCATTATTAATAGCCTTTCTCCAGGATGATAATAAAAGACATATTTAGTTTGTTTTATGCTGTGCTTATCACAATTTCTGACTAGTGATGTTCATATATGCCTACTCATCTTGTATTGACAGGAGCTTCTTGAGGAAAAGGGTCATATCTTATGTATCTCTATGATCCTAGTGACCAGTATAATTCATGATATATAGCTGGCAGGATTTTTTCAATTGAAAGATTAAATCAGACAAGAAAAATAAATAAAAGGCATCCAAATTGTAAAGAAAGAAGTAAAACTGGCATTATTTGCAGATGATATTATATAGAGAAAATCCCAATGATTCCACCAAGAAACTATTAGAACTGATAAGCAAATTCAGTAAAATAGCAGGATACAAAATTGATATTCTGAAATAAGTTGCATTTTTATTCACCAATAGCGAACTGTCAAAAAGAGAAATTAAGAAAACAATACCATTTACAATTGCATCAAAAAGAATAAAATACCTAGAAATAAATTAAACCAAAGAGGTAAAAGACCTGTATTTGGAAAATTATAAGACATTGAAGAAAGAAATTAAAGACGATACAAATAAATGGAAGCATATACCATGTTCACAGATAGAATTAATATCGTTACCATGTCCATACTACCCAAAGCAATCTATAGTTCGTTGCAATCCCTATCAAAAAGCCAAAGGAATGTTTCTCAGAGCTGGGAGAAATACTCTTAGAATTCATATGAAGCCACAAAAGACCCAAATAGGCACAACAATCTTAAGACAGAAAAACAAAGTTGGAGGTATCATGCTACCAGATATCAAACTATATTATAAGGTTACAGTAATCAAAACAGTATGGTACTGGCATAGAAACAGACACATAGATCAATAAACAGAATAGAGAACCCAGAAATAAACCCACGACTATATGGTCATTTAATATATGACAAAGGAGGCAAGAACACACAAAGAGGTAAAGAAAGACCTCTTCAATAAATGGTGCTGATGGGCCGGCCGAGTGGCGCGGTGGTTAAGCGCTGGCCTTGGAAGCCAGCGGCCCCGGTTCGGTCCCACATACGTGGGCCAGTGACACTGCCCTCAAAAAAAAAAAAAAAAAAAATTAACATAAATGGTGCTGGGAAACTGAACAGACCCATATAAAAGAATGAAACTTGACCATGTTCTACAGCATATAAAAGAATAAATTCAAAATGGATTGAACATTTAAATATAAGACCTGAAACCATAAAGCTCCTAGAAGAAAACAGAGGCAGTAAACTCTCTGACATTGTTCTTAGTAATATTTTCTGATATATACCCCAAGACCAAATAATTGTTGCCTATTCAGCAACTATCCTGCTTTTTCCACAGAACTCAATCCTTAGCACTAATGATATTAGCCTGTAGTTATTTAGTTACATATTTGACATCCACCATTTGATTTGACAACCATCCATCTTATGGTTAGGGTCTCTCACTTTATTTGAAAGAAAAATCTGTATATTAGATACATTATGGATGAAATAGCCTTTTCAGTGTTGGACTGGGGCCTTCTTAGCAATTTGAAAGGGAAATCTTTCTGCATTATTAAAAGGACAATTTAAAATAGTCTTTGGAACATTATACATTCAAGAGTTTATGGGTGGTTTGTATACTGCTTGTGGACTGATACATCTTCTAATCCTGACAAATAGCTTCTCAAGAGATATACTTTTTAAGGTCCACAGACTCACATCCTACAGCCCCACAGATCTTTCCTCCCCAGGTAAAATAAACAACTAGAATATCTTTAAATGCCAAGGGCTGACGGGAATTTGCAAAATGGTAGCCACATACACATAGCAATCTAAAGCTTATGTCTACGGGCTGAATTCCCTTCAGGGATTTGAAAATCTTGAGTACTTAACCAAAAATACATGAGTAAACAAAAAAAATTCAGAACCAAATACACATGAGATGCCATCGGGAATCATTAAACTTCTTAAACAGGTTTACTGAAGAAAACATGATAGATGTTTTACATTTTTATTAAGAGAATTGACTATTCCTTTAAAAAATTTATTGCCCAGTTAAATTTTGGTTGTTGCAATCATGGGCAATAAGGAGGAAAGGTGAAGACCTTTCAAGCTAATATGTCAAAATCATCAAATGTTATTACTGTTCATGTATAATTTCAAGTCATGACCCAGCTTTAGTAATAGCCAAGGCTCTTAGCAGGTACTTATAAAAGCAATCAACATTCACTACCATTGAAAAATCTCTACCTTATATGACCATACACAAACCAAACCTGACAGTCTTCTACATAAACTATAATATTCCTAGCCATAAGTACATTCCTGGAGCATCAGCAGTATAAATGGATTTAGAGGAGGTGGAGTAAAGATTTATGGCATCAGGTTGGAAAAATTTATCATGGTTGCTAGCCAACTGTACCATTTCTCTAATGCTTGTCTGCCATCATGGAAAATTACTGGGAAATGTTTAGTGTATGTGTCAGAAAAGACTGTCCTCCCAGGAGAGCCGAATAGTTATTAAAGAGTGAATGTGCAAGAAACACTTTCCGTACTCTACCAAGCTAAAAAGTTTGTTAATGTTCTCAAAGAAAGAGGCAAGGGGCAGATCACAGAATATAATTAATATAAAAACAATGGCCAGTAGGGGCAGACAGCGTGCTTATAAACAATTTGACACCACACACAGGGATGTGCGATTCATGTTCTTCTGAGGGGAAGACCTCCTTCAGGGACCAAAAGAAGCTGCATTAAAAGGAGATGCAAACGAGTGTTTCCATTATCAAACAAGGTTTACATTTAGAATTAAAATACAAGAAAAAACAGCAGGGATCAAAGCTAGGGTTAAGCTGCCATAAAAGTTACACCAAAAGTATTTTTTTGTCCATTAAGGATTTATTCTCCATCTACTTTATAAAGAATTTGAGGACAGCAATAACAGCAGATCTTTTTTCTTCTCTCCTCTTCTCTTTCCAAATAGTAGAAATCTTGGATATCTCTCAGTTTCAGGTCAGTACATATTAAAGACAGGCCTGTGATTTATAGTAGGTCAATAGTTGGGTCAGAATTTTTCAGGGAACTGTGAAATCTGGCACAGGCATGTTTGCATTTGTCGCCCCAGAGAATGAAAGTGCCTGTTCAAAAGGACTCCTGGTGACTAACTGAGCTCAAATTTATAAATGGCCTAGTGGTCATTGCTAAACCGGGGTCTCTCATTCTCTCTGCGCTTCAGGGAAGACTTGAACTGAGCTGCATGCCTCCTGTGTGCTCTGGCGATCTCAGTCAACCCTTACAGGAGAGTTCCTAGGATCTTATTCCCATCAATAAGACTGAGACTTTCCCAGTCCAATTGGAGTTGTGCAGGTATAGCCTCACTCGTGTCATCACCAACCAATCAGAATGACTCATTCCAACCAATCGTGACAGTGCATTATGAACCAATCAAACTGAGAGGATTTGGAGTCTTCATTTACAAGACAACAGACCATCCGGGGACTGGGGACAGGAACTCATCTCTATATAAGCCAGCTTCACCTCTGTCTCTGAAAGACACTTTTAGTTTCCTTTGAGATTACGCTGCCCCACCCAACCTGTAACTCCACAGCAGGGCAGAGATGTCTCACCAGAGCAGAGCTGTGACACTAGAACTGCCTTGCTGGGGCAGCCTTATGTAGTCATGTGGCAGCACGTCTGAGCTATATCACTGTTGAGCTGTTTGCACTGAAGAAAGTCTCTCTCCCCTCACACACCTCAAATCGGGGCCTCCTTTTGGTGTTGAATTGGTGGTGACAACCTGCAGTCGACACATTCAAGCAATATTTGTGCTCCTAGCTACAGATGGATACATCTCCTCTCCCCAAAACAATTCAGCTTTAGAATCTTTTTAGGGGTTGGGATTTAAAGCGTCTTATATTTTATATTAAACTACTATTTCATTGAATGCTAGCACTTGAATTCTTATATAATAATTAAAATTTTATGTATATTTTAGCTGTTCAACAAAACTAGGTTCTCCTTTCAGGGGGTCGGGGTACCAGCATATTTCCTAAAACTGTACTATGTACAAAAAAATATAAATTGGAAAAGAAAACATGCAAGCACAAAGTAATTTTCAAGGTATTAATATAGATTGTAATTTTATATACATTAGTTTAATATAAATATTAAACACTATAGTTTAATATACATGGGATTTTCCAGAAATGGTGCCACCAGGTATATCTAAGAAAATTCATACTTCAACTTTATTAAGTGTTTGCTATGTTTGAAAATCCTATTAGTAGTGATGAAGCCATTTTTAGCTGCTGCATTCAAGGTGATTATAAACAAATGACAAACTTTTCTACTTCATTATATCTTCTGTTCCAATCATTTCTAAGCATTTACATAATTACATTGGTTATATAATGCACATTACTTTGTTATATTATATTACTTTATATTATAGTGCAGATATTTGCTAATTTAATATATACATGTAGATAGATTGAATTACCCATTGATTTCTTTTCAGAATGGTAAGGAAACCATTATAAATATTGATTAGAATAAGGAAATATTTGATGCACAGGACTGAGAATTAATGGTCTGGTCTAATTGGTACCCACACCAGGATGACTCATCCTTCTGTAGGTCTCTCGGTGAATAAAGAGGCCCAAAAAGGAAAGATTAACATTGGTGGCCTAAAGAGCAAACATTTCAGTGTTAAGCAACAGTAAATTTCAAGGGATTCATTTCTGTATTGGGTCTAGTAATTGAAAACAAGGGAAGTGGCTGGGTAAGGAAAAGGAGAAGGTCAGGAGCAGGAAGAAGGCCAAAGGGTTTTGAATACAGTCCCAGTCAGTCTCCTCCTGGACATATCCTGGATTACTTCCTGGACAAGGAGGTAATCTTGATTAGCATTTAGGTAAACGCTGCAGAAATGTGAGGTGTTAATCCAAGCAACTCAACAACTGCCCTCCACTTGGGGAACAGATGCTGTAATACACCATTAGACACTCGACTTCCTGTCACAATGATGAGAACGCATGAGTCCTTGTTCCAAGTGTAAAAGTAAAAACCGATCCTCAAATTCAGTTTGTAGAACATCTGATCACGGTTATTACTCTTTCTTCCTTAAAATATGTGCCATCGTGAAAATAACGATCAAAACCTTGATATTTTCAAAGATATTCTATTGAAGAGAACTTGTTTTAAGAGAGGCTAATGTTAAAAGCACCATAAATAACTCTTTAAATTCTTTTGGTAACAATTTTTTGTAGTGCTCACTATGTGACAATGTAATACAATATTAAGCAAAAAAATAGACATAGCACTTCCATGATATTGGAAGGGATGTGAATAAAGAGAAGTGCATATGTGTGGAATATCTAGGCTAAGTGCTCTAAAGGTGAGGTCTTTAAGAGTCTATGATCAGACAATTTGTAACAGGGAAGATTCCCAAGGAAGAAAGGAATGAGAACTAATGGTTCAGTAATATTTACTAGGAGGAGGTGGTAAGTAGAAATTTCCTGTCTGAATGAACAGCTTTTGTCAATGCTAATCTAGGAGATTTTGAGAAACAGAGGCCAGGGGGCCTCTCTAAGGAAACTAAGGAAGGCAAACAGCTTGGGGCTTGCTGCCAGATGGTGAAGCGGAGACACCACTGCAGTTTTGCATGGCCACACCAAGCTAAACTAAAAAATAAATGAGAAAAAGGAATGCTCAGAGAACCTACCTGCAAAGAGTAAATAGCTAACAGCTCTACAAGCCAAAAGTGAACATAAAAATGTTAACTGTTCTCCAATAAGTCAACCTTTTGGATATCACTAATCAAATTATAGTCTCACATTAAAATAAGATGAAAAATGTACATGAACAATCCCATGTCATTTATTCCCTCGTATTTCCAATGCAGCAGAGTTAATCCTTTTAACTTTCATTGTGCAGGAATTCGCTGGAGATAGTTGGTCTAAAAGAAGCGTAGCTGTAAGAAATCAGTCACTAATTTCATGATTTGGCAGGCAATATCACATCCTAGATGTACAAGAAAGAAATATCATTTCTGGTTTTTATTAAGTCTATACAGTCAATCTGTAAGTGATTCAAGATCTAAAGCTTTCCTTTTTAATTCTGAAATTTACCTTAAGCACATTTATAGCTGAAAATAAGCATATTTGCAGGGATTCCATGAAACAACTCAATGAAACAATGAAACATGAGAGCATGATAGTTTTAAAACATCTACATGGAGAAAGTGAATCCCCCCATCTCACATTTGTTTGAAGAAACTAATGATTAAATGTTGCTTAAAACAAAAATCAATTAAATGCCTCTAGGAAGTATGGGACACAGATGGTTAATCCAATTCATTTTCATTAATGTAAGACGTGTATACTTTGAAGGGTGCTATCATGTGACACGTATTATACCCTTCTTCCAGGTTAAAGTTTATGGTACGTCAAGTACTACCCTAAGTCAAGATTACTAAAACTATAAAGCACGCCTGTGAAATCCAATCCTGAGAAGTGTAAATTTAAACCTGGAATTCTTTCAAGCCTACCTGCTTTTTTGTTTTCTTCTTCTAATTGGATTAGAGCTGTTTAATGACAAAGGGGTATGGAATTTTTCCCCCCCTTCCTTTAACAACATTTTTTTCAACTGAACTTCTAATAGGATTCACTTTGGAGTTTAGTTTCATTTTAATATTTAAGATCTTTTTGTTTCTTGAATATGCAATAAGGGAAAAACGGAACCATTACCTGAAAAACCCAATTCAACTCACAGTTATACATGGACATTTTTACAGATACACTTTTGACTTGATGTTAATCATTCACACACTAAAACAATAAATAAATAAAAATAAGGAATGTACCTCAACTACTCCTCCATTCCTCCTCCTTCACAGTCCATCACTTCCCACCCACTCACAAACTGTCCATGCCATATAAGGGATAGATATTAAAAGTTGGAAACAAAAGATATATTTAACCAATTGTGTATGTTAAATACCGCTTATGAAGTCTTTATTATCTGAACTCAATAATAGTCAGTAACCCTGAATAAACCATAAAGATTTTTGGTTTTAAAAACTCAGTAGGATGTTCTGTATTTAGCAACTATGTGGTTTCACTCGATTTTTGTTCCTCAGTAAACAGGAATCGGGCCCTCGGGATTGTGTGTTTTGAAATTAGGGTGTGTTTAGATTTGGAGACTGCCCACAATTCATTCACAACTAGAAGAGAAAGCGCACTGCCAAATATATATGCAATCAGGGGAGAAAAAGAAAAAAGACTATATTCTAAATAAGGTTTGTATAACAACTACTTCCATCTGTTTCACAGAGATCAAATACAACTACTTTAAAACAGTTCAATGACATTTAAGCATCTGGCAAAAAGAAAGCATGTATTTATAGGAAAGGATTCAGGTTAACTATGTGTTTTTTTGTCCTCAAGGATAAGAAGCAAAATGGTAAATAAGATTATTCTTCATATATTTAATAACAAAAAAAATGAGTTTAAACATTAAACACCAGTTTATTTTTTTCTAGATAAAATTTTCTAGATAACATTTAAATGTTCCCTCACATACCATTATAAAACGACTAAAGCAAAATTAAGATTCTATTCAGATACCTTTCAAACAATGTTTCAGACCTGGGATTAATAATTACAGTTCTACCAACAGAATAAAGTTGGAAAGATTTTCAAGGAGATCCCAACCCAAGCCCAAGCATGGACATTGCCACTTTTTGCCTTTTGGAAACACCTTCAAACCAGCAAGACTCAGATCATATGGAGTAATAAGTTGTATGTGAATTACATGACAAATAAGACCAAAGCTCCCCAAGCTTCAACCCTCCCTACCTTCTATGCCAGTTGTTTGATTCTCAGCCCCCAATTTACCCCACTGAACCCACTCTGACATGGGGCTCTTAGAATTTCCTGCTTTATAGTGAACGCAATGCCAAGCTTTGCCAGTAGGAGGTGCTGGAGGGACACTAAAGCAGGAAGAGGCCCTTCCTGAATCTTGTGTACAGGTGTATGCTTTTCTTCCCACTGGGGCGCAATCAGAAATGTGGGTGTGTGAGGACATCTGGGGGTCCTCTGCTCCGGGACAGACATAGTAGCACACCGAGAGTGTGCAGAGCCTCTTGGGAACCTGGCAGTCCCAGCCTATGCCCAGTGACCTCTTAGGTCTCTACCTAGACATAATGCACTGCGCACCTGCACCAGCCCTGGCTTACCGGTAGCCTGAGGCTTGTTTCCTGGGCTCTGTCACCTTGGACATTGCGCACTCTGAGCTTCATGTCCCGTGCAGCACCCTGACTCTTGCAGGCCCCTCCACCAACAGTGGCACACCTGTGACTCAGGTGTTCGCTTCCTGGTCACCAAAAGACTGGTGACCCACTGTAGCCCAGGGCAACCAGGGAGCTCCAGGAAGATGTGGACCACAGCCTTAGAGAAAGAGGCCTCCCTCCAAGTTGGTCCTTCTTTGGGTACTCTCCCTCAGCCCTAGGGTACCAGCTAGTTATCTTTACATCTTTGTGCTCTCCCACCACAGATTAAGCATTTATTATAATAAATTTCCATGTTTACATTATTCTGTGATTTGTGTCCCCCATTGGACCCAGAATAGACCATCTAACATCAGAGACCCATGTCGCACTTTCTACCTATTTCCACATATCCATTTGAATGAAGATAACTGAAACCTAACATGGCCAAAACACATTATTTCTCCCATCCTTCACCAAACCACTGCCACATATCAGTTCATGGTAACCCCGTTGTTCCCATTGCTAAGGCCAAAATCTTTGGGATCACCTTCTGCTTCCTTTCTTACAGTGAATATGTAAACCATCAGTAAATTCTATTGACCTACTTTTCAAAGTATTTCCAGAATCTGACTACTACTCACCAGCTCCACTGCTTCTACTATGGTCCAAGCCCTTATCATATCTTACTCCAAACAATCTCTGACATTCTACCTTGCCTTCTCATAATCTATTCTACAACAGTGAGTGCTTTCCTTCTAAAACATGAATCCTTTGATCAAAACCCTGTATTAGCTTCCCATTTTACTTAAAGTCAAAATCTTACAAAGGCTTACCAAGCTCTAGAGGAGCTGGTCCCTTCAGTACATCTCTGATCATCTCCAGCTATGTTCTCCTACCTCCCACCATTTCATTTGGGCCTTCTGCTGTTCCTTAAATGCATCAGGATTGCTCACAGCTCAGCAGAGTATTATTATCCCTGAGATGTCATGTGGCTTCTCTTCCTCATCTCCTGAAACCTCTACTTAAAATGTCATCTTTTAAATAACAAAATATTTAAAATTGTATCCACTGCTCTGTGGAATGTCCATTTTCCTTAAATTGATTTTTTTCTCCATAGCACAGAATCGTTTTAAAACATGTAAATGTCTCTGTTCTAGAAAACATTACATCTAAGGACTTTAAAATAATTATACTGACTTCTCTTAATGATGGTCTGTATACTATTATTATATTAATAATAAGAAACCTCAAATACTAAGGTTTAATAATTTTTAAGTTAAGAACTATAAGAGGAAATACCACATAAAAGAGCTATACATTCAATTATTTGTGAAAGGTAAAACAGTAATAATATGGTTATAATTACACAATAGATATTTTCTATTATATTGGGCATTATGTAACAGATATCTTTCTGAAATAGTAGGAGACTCAAATTAACCACCTTCAATAATAAATAGCTGATGGAAAATCACAAAGAAACACTGGACATGATTAACATCCGACCAAATAAACCAAACATCCATACACAGAATTTTCAATCCAAAAACAATAAAATAAATATACATTTGTCTCAAGCACATGCAGAACATTCTCCAGGATAGATCTCATGTTAGAATTCAAAAAACAAATTTTAAAAAATTTAAGAAGACTAACATCATAGCAAGTATCTTTGCTAATGAAAAGAAAATGAAACTAGAAGTCAACAGCAGAAGGAAAACTGGAAAATTCACAAATAGGTGGAAATTAAGCAACACATTGACCAATGGGTCAAAAAAAAAATCAAAAGGTAAATTAATAAATATTTTGAGACAATTGAAAGTAAAACCACAACATATTAAAGCTTATGAGATGGGGCCGGCCAAGTGGCTCAGTTGGTTAAGAGCTCGCTCAAGAGTGCGAGCTGAGCTCTGAGCAATGGTGGTTCGATGCCAGCTGAGCTGAGTTGCCGTTGAGCTGCCAACAGGTGGCAGGATGGCTCAGCTAAAAAAAAAAAAAAAAAAAAGGAAATATAAAGCTTACGAGATGCAGCAAAAGCATTAGTAAAAGGGAAGTTTACAGCAATACACACCTACATTTAAAAAAAAAGTAACAGGGCCGGCCGAGTGGCGCATTGGTTAAGAGCTGGCTTGGGACACCAGCGGCCCCAGTTCAGATCCCACATATGAGGGCCGGTGACACTGCCCTCCACAGCTAAGATGGTGAACAACAGCTCCACTTGGAGCTGGGCTGCTGTGAGTCCCCAGGATGGCATTTCTGCAGCCCCTGCTGCGGTGGGCTGCCATAGGCTACAGTGAGTGGCCGGCAGCCAGCGTGAATGGCTGGCAGCCAGCATGAACTGCCAAGAGCCACTGTGAGTGGCCACCCAGAGGCCGGCGACCAATCTGCCTCACCCGAGAAGAGCGCAATGATGATACCAACATGGGCCAGTGAAGCGATGTCCTCCACAACTGGACTGAAGAACAAAAGGACAATAACTTGTCTGTTATCCTTCCCCGATTCCCCAATGCTGTTTCCCTCTCCCAATTCCCCAATAAAATCTTAAAAAAAAAAAGAAAGAATACCCTAATTTTATACTTCAAAACACTAGAAAAAGAACTAATAAAAATTAAAATAGAAATAAGTTTATAAAAACAGACGAAAAAAATCAATAAAACTAAGTGTTGATATTTAAAAAAATTAAAATTGACAAACTTTAGTTAGAATAACTAAGAAGAAAAAAGACACAAATACAATAAAAAATGAGAGACATAACTGATGCCATAAAATAAAAAGAATCATAAGAAATTAGTATGAAAAATTATAAGCTAACAAAATGGATATTTTATGAGAAATGGATAAATTCATAGGAACATATAACTTCCTAATACTGAATTTTTTTTAAAAAAAGTCTTAACACACCTATAATGACTTAGGAAAATGAATGAGTAATCAAAAAAAATCTCTCAACAAATAAAAGCCCAGGACCAGATGGCTTTACTGACAAATTCTACCCAACATTAAAGCCAATCCTTCTCCAAGTTCTTCCCGAAACCTGAAGAGGAAGGAATATTTCCAAACACATTTTATGAGGCCAGAATTACCTTAACACCAAAGCCAGAAAAAGACACTACAAAAAAAGAAAACTAAAGGCCAATATCCCCGATAGACATTAGATGCAAAAATTCTCAACGAAATACTAGCAAACTGAAATTCAACAGAACATTAAAATGATCATTCACCATGGCCAGTTGGGATTTATCCCTGGAATGCAAGGACAGTTCAATATATGAAAATCAATTAATATGATACATCACATTAACAAAATGAAGGATAAAATCAAGGCATAAGCATTTGATAAAATTCAACACCTTTTCATGATAAAAACTAACAATAAATTAGGAAGAGAGGAAAATTGCCTCAACATAATAAAGGCCATATATGGCAATATCATCACTAATAAGACTCAATGGTAAAAAACTGAAAGATATTATGCTAATATCAGAAAAAAGGCAATGATGCCCAATCTCACCACTTCTATTCAATATAGCGCTGAAAGATCTAGCCAGAGCAATGAGAAAAAAAGAGGGGAGGGGACAGGAGAGGAGAGGCAAGGCAAGGAGATGAGACGAGATGAGAGGCATCCAAATCAGAAAGGGAAAAGTAAAACTGTCTCTGTTTTATGATGATATAATTTTATGCATAGAAAACCCTAACAATTACACACACTCACATACACACACACACACACACACACACACACACACACAGTAGAACTAATAAATGCATTCAGTGAAGTTTCAGACACAAATTAACATATAAAAAAATCAGCTGTGTTTCTATACACTAATAATGAACTACCTGAAAAGAAAATTAAGAAAAGAATCCCATTTAGAATAACATCAAAAGAATAAAAGAGGGCCGGTGGAGTGGTGCGGTGGTTAGGAGCTGGCTTGGGACACCAGCGGCCCCGGTTCGGATCCCACATATGAGAGCCAGTGACACTGCCCTCAAAAGAAAAAAAAAAAAGAATAAGAGATAAACATAAACTTAATTAAGGAAGTGAAAGATTTGTACACTAAAAACTATAAAATATTGATTAAATAAATTAAACATGACAGAAACAGAAAGACATTCTGTATTTATGGATTGGAAGATTTAATATTATTGAGACATCGATAATACTCAAAGCCATCTAGACATTCAGTGCTATCTCTATCAACAGCCCTTTTATTTAATAAAACTGACTTTTATTACAAAATAGGAAAAACATCTAAAATTCATATGGAACAACAAAGGCCCAAAACAGCAACACGATCTTGAAAAAGAACAACAGGGCTGGCCGAGTGGCGCATTGGTTAAGAGCTGGCTTGGGACGCCAGCTGCCCCAGTTCGGATCCCACATATGAGGGCCAGTGACACTGCCCTCTACAGCTAAGATGGTGAACAACAGCTCCACCTGGAGCTGGGCTGCTGTGAGTCCCCGGGGTTGGCATAGCTGCAGCCCCTGCTGCAGTGGGCTGCCATAGGCTACAGTGAGTGACCCGCAGCCAGCCTGAGCTGCCAATAACCATGATGAGCGACCATCCAGAGGCTGGCAACCGATCTGCCTCATCCAGGAAGAGTACAATGACGATACAACATGGGCCAGTAGGCAATGTCCTCCGCAACTAGACTGAAGAACAAAAGGACAGCAACTTGTCTGTTCCCCTTCCCTGATTCCCCAATGCTGTTCCCCTCCCCCAATTCCCCAATAAAGTCTTATTAAAAAAAAAAAAAGAACAACAAACATAGTGGTATCACACATCCTGATATCAAACTATACTGCAAAGCTACAGCAATTAAAAACAGTTTGGTATGGGCATTAAGGCAGATTTATAGGCCAATGGAACAGAAACAGAAAGCCCAGAAATAAATCCATGCATATACAGTCAATTGATCATCAACAAAGGTGCCAAAAATACACAATGGGAAAAAAGAGTTTCTTCAACAACTGGTGTTGAAAAAATTGGATGCCACACAGAAAAAAATTAAATTGCACTCTTATCTGATACCATATACAAAAGTCTACTCAAAATGGACTAGTGACTTATATGTAAGAGCTTAAACTATAAAACTCCGAGAAGAAAACATAAGGAAAATCTTCATGATAGTGGTCTTGGCAATGATTTCAAGGAGATAACACCTAAAACAGGCAATAAAAGCAAAAATAGACAAGAAGAACAACAATATTTATAAACCTTGTATATGATATAAGGTTAATTTTCAAAATATAAAAGGAGGTCTCACAACTCAATAGCAAACAAACTAATAAGACAAAAAATGGGCTAAAGATATTTCTCTAAAGAAGACATACAAACAGCCAACAGGGATGATAGGATATAAGTTGACAATTTATTCCCAAATGATACAGGAAAAAAAAAGTTATTTGTACTACATCTGTAACTTTATTGTATCTTTGAGATTATTTCCAAAGATTAAATATAAAATTTTAAATGATGATTGCAAATATAGTAGTATCTTTGTAAATTTGATAATTTTTTAAAAAAGTATTTCCTATTATTTGCTTGTAAACTTACAGGCATTTATTCTGCTTCATTTGGCAAAAATCTTCTGCCCTCTGAGCAAAAGGATCAGTTGTACTGAATTATAATCATATGGCACATAACCTTTATTTCACCTAATCCTACCATCTAAGGGACAATCATTTACAGTTTGAAAATCATTGTTATTTGAAGTTCCATGTTTAAACTTAGTTTTACCAGAAAAAAAAAACAAAAAAAAAAACCCAACCATACAAAAACAAACAAAACAGGCATAACAGTATTGAATGGTGTAGGAAACTCTTTCTCCATCAACTCAATGGTGACATAAAGTTGATGTTATTATGAATTATTAGAAATCCTATTGAGGGCCGGCCGAGTGGCGCGGTGGTTAAGCGCTGGCCTCGGAAGCCAGCGGCCCCGGTTCGGTCCCACATGTGAGGGCCAGTGATACTGCCCTCAAAAAAAAAAAAAAAAAAAAAAAAAAAGAAATCCTATTGAGAAACGAGCAAATAGAAACTGTAAAAGAACAAATAACTTATTAAAGGCATGTATCTGTTAAGTTGTGGAGCTGAAACCTGAACAAACTTCTTTTGGCTATTTTATCCCATAGTCTTTTCCATCACATGGAAGGCTCTGTTCCATTATCTCCCGGAGTCAGGAAACTCTTTGCTTGAGAGCACAGTCTCGAGAGAGGTAACTAGGTGTCAACCCAGCTCTGAGTTGTAAGAGCCACTCTGTTTCTATTTCTTTTTTTAATAAAACGGGTTAGATAAAAATAGTACTTCTTCCTCATGACTCATAGGTAAGGCACATAGAGAATTAAATTAATTAATACATGTAAGGCACTTAGAATAGTGCTTGGTACATAATAAACATTAAATTATTATGATTTCTAAAAATTAACAAATGGAAAGAAGGGATTTGAACAAATGTATTTTTCACTAATAGGGAATATGTATTTCAAGTCTCTCTTCATTTCGGAAAAGTCCCTTGCTTTGTTAGAGACATATTACTTCACAACTGGGGAGCCGTTATCTACTACTGTTGTACATCAATCAAAAATCACATATTTTGCCTCAGCATTTATTCCTAAGAAACTGAAGACAATTATATACAAATAGGTCAGCAGTAGTTTGTCCTTAATGAATTTAAATATGTAAACATTTTATATCCTTATTTACCTTTTCAAAGATTCAACTAATATGCTTATCATCACTTTTTATATATAGCAATATACAGTAAAGGATGACTGGGCTACCAGATCTCACTGGAAAGAACTGTTAATTATTTTGCACATGACATTCTCTTAAGTTATTACAAAAGGGGTGGATCCAACATAACAGCACAGGACACTGAACTCACCCTCTCCCAAGAACACATCAGATATACACCTACATTTAATGCAATTATTCCTGAGAGAAAACTGAGGGGCAATTAAAAAGCTTCTGTATGACAAAGTGGTGAGAGAAGCCACATAGAGAAGGCTGAGAGCTCTCTGGGAACTGAGGGAACACTCCAGGACATGAGGATGCAGGGAGCATCGATGAACATGTCACCCTACAGTTGGAAAGCATGGGAGCACTATCCAGGTACTTTGGCAGACATGCAGAACCATTGTATCATAGCCCGAGCCTCCCCTCCTCAAGCTATATCCAACAAGAATAGGAAGGTGTCATAGTGTATACTCGGGGGGCACCACACTTGGAGATTGATCAAGCAGGCATGGCAAGTCACTACTGCAGCACACTCATTGGGTGTACAAACCAATAGTGCTCCCCAACACAGAAAAAGTGCAGAACTAGTAAAATGCTGCAGTACTCACATTACAAAAAAAAAGAATTACAGGACAATCTCCCTGATGAACATAGATGCAACAATTCTCAACAGAATACCGACAAACTGAAATCAACAATACATTAAAAAAATCATACACCGTGATCAAGCGGTATTTATACAAAGGATGCACAGAGAGTTTTATATCCACAAAAAAATTAATGTGACACATGGCATCAACAAAACCAAGGGCAAAAATCATGTGTTCATCTCAATAGTGCAGAAAAAGCATCTAACAATATTTGACATTCATTTATGATTAAAAAAAATACTTTCAACAAAGTAGATATAGAAGGAACTTGCCTCAAAGTGATAATGGCTATATATGATAAGCAAACAGCTATTATCATACTCAATGATCAAAAACCAAAAGCTTTCCCTCTGAGATTAGGAACTGTGCAAGGATGCCCTCTCTTACTAATATTATTCAATATAGCATTAGAAGTCATAGTCACGGCAATCAGAGAAGAAATAAAACGCATCCAATTTGGAAAGGAAGATGTAATACTGTCACTATTTGCAGACAACATGATACTGTACATAGAAAACCCTAAAGAATCAACTGACAAATTAAAAAAAATTAATAAATGAATTTGGTAAAGTATCAGGATACAAAATTAATATACAGAAATCCATCTCATTTCTCTATACTATAATGAACAATCTAAAAGAGAAATTAAGAAAACAATGTCAATTACAACTGCATCAGAAAGAGTAAAATATCTAGGTATAAATTTAACCAAGTAGGTGAAAGACTGTACTCTGAAAACTCTAAGACATTGAAGAGGACACAAGTAAATGTAAGAATATAGAGTGCTAATGGATTGAAATGATTAACATCATTAAAATGACCATACTACACAAAGCAATCTACAAATGCAGTCCAGTCCCTATCAAAATACCAATGGCCTTCACAGTACTAAAACAAATAATTCTAAAATTTATATGGAACCACAAAAGACCACAAATAACCAAAGCAATTTTTAGATAGAACAAACTTTGAGGTATCATGCTATCAAACTATTGTTATCATGCTGATATCAAACTATTCTACTTTGAGGTATCATGCTATCAAACTATTGGTATCATGCTGATATCAAACTGTTCTACAAGCCTATAGTAATCAAAACAGCATGGTACTGGCCTAAATCCTGTCATGTATGAGAACATGGATGACCTAAAGTGTACCATGCTAAGTGAAATAAGTCAGACAGAGAGAATGATAAATGACTTCCCTTACATGTGGAACTTAAAAAAACAAAACACAAATGAACAAACAAAACGTAACAAAAACAGCCTTATAGAAACAAAGAAAAATTGAAGTTTGCCAGAAGGGATGGGGGGTGGAGGGATGGTGAAATAGGTGAAGGGGAATATAGTCAATAATAGTGTGATAATTTTGCATAATAACAGACTTACTAGACTTAGTGTGGTGAGCACTTTGTAAGATATACATTGAATCACTATGTTGTATACCTGAAACTAATATAATTTTGTATACCAACTAATACTTTAATTTTTAAAAAGTTATTACAAAAAAGTGAAAATAGCAGAAACAGATGCTAAATATAGATCCTTATTCCAATGAATATCAGTCAGTCTGAGTAGGCAAGATGGATTTGAAAACCATGTAATAGCAAGCCCAAAAGAGGTCATACAACAAAGCCTATCAGTAAATCCCATTAATTCCTATAAACATTCATTTACCATTTATTGAATACTTGCTACATGCAATATTACATAACTCTAGGATTTGGGATATTGCCATGAATAAAGAAAGATTGCTGACTTCTTCGGACTTGCACTTTAATGGACATTAACCAGGAATTAGCATGAGTTCTAGTGGTTTATAAATTATACACAATTATCTATTATCCATATGGGTTCTTTAAGCACTGAAGAAGGCTATTAGTTCTACTTGAACTAATATTATTATGAGCCACCCTCACCAAAACAGTAATTGATTTCTGGACACAATGAATGTCTGAACCATTAGGTTTAACAACAATAACAACAAGAAAACCACAAATTTAATGAATGCCAGCTAGTACTTGATCTATTTTCATGGACAATGAGGAAAAATATTTAGACACAAATTGTGGGGGCTATCTAATTTGTTCAGAGTCAGAAAATATACTTTGTGAAATTAATTTACTGTGAGAGGCTAAAACTTCCAAATAAGATATTCAAAATAGCTAAAAATTAAAGTTCCCTCATAAATATAGTTATCCTCAATTTCTGCATTTTTTTCTATATATATTTCTGTACATGGATATATCAGATTAAAATGACATTCATGTCTTCAAATAATATACACACATACACATATACTGTATAGATACATAAACATATGTATACATGCACACATAATGGATGCACACAAAAATAGTTGTATATACACTGATGTCATACATCATTATGACCTGCTGAAGAAATCATTTTACCTGTTAGTTTTCCTCATTTCTTCCATATAGCTCTCATGGTTGGGAGAGAATAGGTATAAAAGATTCAAGAGAAATGAAAACTCTCTGAACCTCTAAATGATTGTATTTTAAATATGCATTTTACTGAGTTAGTAATATACTAAATACATGATTTATTTTTTCCAGTTTTCCATCGTGTAGCGACAACTAGAAAATAAACCATTCAAACCTTCCCTCTCAGCCTTGAGCCTCTTCCCTTGAGCCTGTCTTCATTGCTGGCTCAATCTGGGAGCCAGCGCTCACTGCGCTGACTGGGTACCAATTCTACGCCTGATCAACAGAATCACCACAAGAAATGTCTTCTCTTACAAAGGTCTCAATCTCCCAGGGGAGACCATGTATCCATATGTTTCAAAAGTACCAAATTCAAGAGTGGACAAGCAGGTTGAATACATCGTCCTTGGGGTGGTCAGGGCAGCGAGTCTGCATTGTGTCCACCCATGTGTCTCCCAGAGCTAAGAACTCTTAGACTTGGTACTAAATAAGGCAATGACCAGCAAGGCTCCAAAAAGCAGAGAAGCTTAAATGCCAGGCAGAGTACAGGCAAGGTCAGCAACAAAATGAAAACAAAACAAAACAAAACAAAAACCCAAAGATATTAGAGACGAATAAGGACCACAGAGAGACTTTCTCATAGAAATAATCAAAAACGCTGAAAAGAACATTGCTTTCTTACACTGTGAATGGATGCTATTAAATTTTATTTTATTTTATTTTATTTATTTTTTTTGAGGGCAGTGTCACTGGCCTTCACACATGGGACCAAACCGGGGCCGCTGGCTTCTCAAGCCAGCACTTAACCACAACGCCACTCAGCCGGCCTGCTATTAAATTTTATTTAATGCCATGTCCCAGCTAAACCCATTTCCTGTATCACTGCACAGGTCACCCTTTTGAAAGTCATCGACAACACCATGCTTTGGTCGTTCTCCTCTGATGCCTTACTCTTTCCTTGCCACCTTCTTTGGAAAAAGTGCTCCTAGAAGAAATCCTGAATGAGCTGCCATTTAGTAGAATAAGCTGTGGCAGTTTAGAGAAATGAAGCCAAAATGAATTAAATCCCACCTATACCACTCCACCAGCTATGTGACCTTGGGCAAGTCATGTAACCTCTCCATACCTAAACTTCCTCTATGTGAAATGGGGGTAATTATAGTACCTACCTATAGCTCTCACATGACAATTAAATGACTTGGTGCGCAAAACAATCTCAGCTCAAATCAACCTTCATATAAGTATTCACTATGATTCTAGTTAAAAAGAGGGCATGTGAATGACCTCCCATGCAGCATGCTTTGAATCACAGTCTTTAAAAAAACTATGAACTGCACATTTGTCCTATCTGTTCCTAGAAAGTACTTTAACAAACCTAGACTTACATAAGTTCAGTGCAGCCACATCAAATTTCCTTATGAAAGCAATGAGCACAGATGCGCAGTATAGCATTGTGCATTTACCATATACTCACACGTCAAGTTCCTTATATTACTCACATTCTCATAGAGCGCCTGAAGCGTCTCCAGGTCAACCACAGAATTGTCCAAGTTCACAACAGCTGTAAAAGAAAGAAAAAGACAGAATATGAATGGCTATGAGCAAGCTACGAAAACACATCCGGCCACCTTGAGCAGTGGTGACCATCTCCAGCACCGAGAAGGTGTAGCCCACTCACTGGTCCCACTACCAAGACCAACCCCCAAGGGGTTTCTCAGTGGCGTCAGGGGTAAAGTGTTCAAGCTTTTACTTGCTTCACAAATCCAACATCTCATGAATATGGCCCAATCAAAGATAAACTGTGTCTTTCAAGAACCAACTGAATGAATTGGAAAAATTTGTTTAACATCAGAAAACCAGGCAAATCACCCGTTACTGCCACGTTCTCGTTTTACATTGATAAATGCTCATTTCTGCCAATGTAACTAAAGACCTATGACAAAGGTTAATTCTGATCACTAAACTGATAGAATTCATATAGAAATAGTAGGTGCATATCCTGTTATAATTATTTAAATTGCTATAATAAAAGAATGATTCTTTGATTATGGTATTGAGATTAGCACAGGTACAAACTACACATGCTTACACAAGGAAGAAGTGGAATGGATCATCAAAAACTGGGGGTTTGGGGCCAGCTGAGTGGTGCATTGGTTAAGAGTTGGCTTGGGACGCCAGCTCTGAGCAGCAGGGCCCCAGTTCAGATCCCACATGAGGGCCAGTGATGCTTCGCCCTGTACAGCTAAGATGGTGAACAACAGCTCCACCTGGAGCTGGGCTGCCACGAGTCGCAGCCATGGTGTAGGCTGCAGCCCCTGCTGCAGTGGGCTGCCATAGCTACAGTGAGTGGCCAGCAGCCAGTGTGAGCAGCTGGCAGCCAGCATGAGCTGCCAACAGCCACCGTGAGCAGCCGTCCAGTGGCCAGCGACCCATCTGCCTCACCCAGCAAAGAGCGCAATGATGATACAAACATGGGCCAGTGAAGCGACATCCTCCACAACTAGACTGAAACAAAAGGACAGCAACTTGTCTGTTCCCCTTCCCCTATTCCCTAATGCTGTTCCCCTCCCCCAATTCCCCAATAAAATCTTTAAAACAACAACAAAAAAAACTGGGAGTATGTTCTTAAATGTATTTTTTTGGCCTGGGAAGTGTATTGTATTTTGGAGTCAGTATGTTTTATAAATCAGTTTGGACATAGGTTAATCAAAAGCATTTTGCATTACTCACATACATATATTAGCTAGAAATAAGGTGAATTTGTCCTAACCAGATTTGTGCCAAGTAGCCAGGAAAGCTCTTGTGAAACGAAAGATTTCTGGAAGAAAAATCACAAAGTGGATAATCACAAATTGGGCAGATTGGTTTTGATAACCGAGACATTTTACAATGTCTTTTCTCTGAAAGCTTAAAGTACACGAGGCATTTTCTAGTTGACTCTGGCAAAATCTCAAGAAAGAATTACAAAAGACAAGTGGGAAATTGAAGCATACGATGGATGAGAACTCTAACCAAGATAATTTAGCATTTCTATTTGGAGCTGGGAACAGAGCCCAGATCCAGCAACAAATATTATAGCAACTAGAATATGATACTCCCCTCCTAATAATATCCACTATCTCCATTTCTTAAAAATTTGGTCTCAAATAACAATCCAAAAATTTGATTAAGATTCTCATACAAATCTCTTCACTTCTTAGATCACATAAGGAAAACATATCACAAACTGTTTCATGTTTCATAGTAGTAAAAACACAGTCCAACTAACTTTGACCATACTTCAAAAATTAAATAAAAGGGATTATCAAATGATTTTCACTGGAGGTAATACAGCTATAAATAATGTAACAAAATGTGAAAAACTCAAATAAAGCTAGCAAATGCATGTATGAAATTACTCCCTTTGGATCTGTGCAGGCTACCTCTTAAAGAAAATCTTACAGTGAATCCAAAGGTCTCTGACTTCGGAATTCATTAGCTAATAATAATCCAGTATTTCTACATTCCTTTGGTGATACAGCAAGAGACTGATGGGAAAACCACAAAAGAAATGCTAGTAGTCAACTTAGTGTATGATTTCATTCTTGGAACAAGGAAAAGAAACACACACAATAAAATCATTCATATTCAAGTCGAAACTCATAAAAGATACAATTGTCTTCTGACTTGATCCATCATTTTAAAACATAATATTATTCCTACAAATTTTCCCCACGTGAATCCTGACTTGTGAATATACTGAGTTTCCTCATCTTTTAATCTCATGCAGTATCAGGTACAGCCAAATAACTTAATAAATGTCACAAGGTCCTAACCACAGATCACATTGTCCTAAGCAAGTCACAAAAGTGTCTAACCCATGAAACCTCATTGTTTAATCATCTGCAGAAACTCTCAATGGAAAGCAACACTGTTACTATTTCTCCATACAATGTTTCCTTAGTTGGCTTTACACTAGAAACATGCTAACACAATTCAATGGGAATCAGCAGTTTGGAAAGAACAATATAGTCATGTTTAAGTAGCTGAAAATAAGGAAGATTAGATACTGGCAGGTAGATGGGAAATAAAGGTAAAAGATGTAATTTGGGAAAGGTTAAGAGTATTGAGATGCTCTATTTCCTCAACATAAGAAGAACATTTTAACATTCCAGAAATCAGGACTTCGACTTCAATTCATACATTTTTAGTGGTTTCTTCCAGTGCTTCCTCCCTTAAAACCTATGATTAGAGAGATGGCATGTTTCCAACTGATCAAATTCTAAAATCAAGGGAATAAGATAATGCATTCACTCATGTACTCAACAAGTGTAGTGTTTCTTATAATTTGGTGACTATACTACCTTACTAGACGGGCTAAAAGTTACTTAAGTAACAATAATTTGAAATCGGAGCTATTGGATGTGGATGTGCTCAGTTACCCAGGCTTGAAAAGCTGCAAAAAAGTGGTTACGAGTAGAGACCATGCCAATCAGATTTCTAGTTATGCCCATGCTACAGAACTTGTGTGTATGCACGTGTGTGTGTGTAAAAATTTATTAAATGTGGAAAAAGATTCAAGGAAAAAGATACTCAGAACTTTCTTGGTTCCATGACGGACATTTCAGTCTTTTTTGAGAGAAAAAAACACCTGGATATTGAGATTATATCAAGGTTATAGTCCCTTATTCCCTCAAAAGGGAATACAGTTTTTATGGAATAGATTATTGATGTGGAAGAAATATAGGTCATGGTATCAAACCTAACTGGGTTTAAATTTAAAATTTTATTTGCGCTACATTACTTCAAGTAAGTTACTTAACTTCACAAATTTTAGTTTCTTTATGGGAAAGAGAGGAGAACGAAGTAATAGAAAATATTAGCAACGTTTTGGGTTTTGTGGGGACCAAAGGGAATTGCAAGTAACAGGATCTGGCACGTGGTTGGTTAATGTTATTTCCCTCTTTGAGTTTTCACAACAGTTCAACTCTTCTGGCACTAATAAACCTTATTATCTAACCCAAACTTTTAAAAGTTTCTATTTTTTCTTTCTGTTTGTGTTTTAGTGGTCTCACATACCAAAGAGAAAAATTCCAACTGTATCTATTCAGGGTTGACACTCTCAACTTCAGTGATGAACTATTAGAATTAAATGTATAGTCTGACATACAGCTATCGGGGGCTGTGAATTACACTCTTTTTTTAAGTTAATATTTAAACTATTAAGCATAAGACTTAGATTTCAGAACATATATGAACCCAAAATTTAGGATATTCGGTGATACATCTTTATTACTTTATTCAGATTACTTTATTCTCTAATATTCAACTACATGCTAATGTGATTATACTTCAGATTAGAGGCCAAATATTTCACACTCGTTCTCTACTCTCCTTGGCTCTAAGACACTCAGGAACACCCATCGCTGTCTGGGATTCATCACATTCCCCACCCATTCATTCCCCTGCAGGTCTATAAAGCAGTTTTAATTACTTTCCTATTATATGTGTATTACTTCAGTTTAGCCAAGAGGCATCTGTTCTGTTTTATGTGGAAGGGTGTAAAGACTAAGGAGGTGTTGTGAGGAAACTCTGGTCTCTTTTGAACATTAAATGATTATTCATTTATTTGTAAAGTATGCTAACTTACCAGGATTAGATGTATGGAGGGTTTTTACTGCACTCTTTACACAACCTGCAAATGACCATGTGCCTTAATAATCACTCCAGGCCCAAATGGACAACAGTTTTTATTTTTAAGCCTAAAAATTTTATAAAACAGCAAGGACATGATCAGGAAGTAGAACATAGTATTCTTTCTGGCTTTTCTACCAACAGCCGGTGTGTCTTCGATCAAGACACTAACCTTCTCTGAGGCTTTATCAAGGAGAAAAATAACTTATGTCTGTAGCATATGCTTATCATGTGGAAAAAAACACCCAAGCAATTCTATACTAAAAAACATAATTCAAGAAGCCTTAGAATAATTTGTGTAATTAATTTTAAAAGGTATATAACCTGTGAACACATTGGTTAGAAACTAGAGATAGAGCTGAGAATGTGCTAGATTAAAATTAGGTTCAGGATTAAACAGTTGCTTCCAATAATCAAAACTTGAGACCATAAATAGCTCTTTCCTTCATGATCTCCACTGGTACACACTCGCTGAGAGCCAGTGCTCTTTTAATGAAATCATGTTATTACAAAATGAAAAGTGGAACAGCCTATTTTAGAACTTAAATAGTCAATTTACCCTGAACTTAAATAGTCAATTTACCCTAAGAAATTAAAACTGTCTCAAAATAAAATACCTACACAGGAAAAAAAAAATCTATGTTTTACTTTAAAATACTGCATTATATAAAGAGCAATTCAAAACAACGAGGGACCATACACACAATATAGCAAACAGCTGGACACATGACATTGTACACACATGTACACAAGCAGGTGACAGTCGTATGTCTATATCACATTTCCTGCATGCTTGGTCTCTTCACAGTGACCTTATTCAATGCCAGTAGTGTGGACACACTTCTTATTCTGACCTTAAATCAACTGCAAACTAGAGTGCAACATAACATATCTGTCTGTTCATCTGCATGATAAAAAGAGTCCTGTTTCTGTAATCCCAAAGAACTGAACAGAAGGGAAATGATCACACTTTAAGTGCTTGTGTTAAAAGAAAAGTCATGTACTGGGCAGGCCGAGTGACTCGTTGGTTAAGAGTTGGCTTGGGACACCAGCTCTGAGCAGCAGGGCCCCGGTTCAGATCCCACATGAAGGCCAGTGACGCTGTGCCCTCTACAGCTATGATGGTGATGAACAGCTCAGCCTGGAGCTCGGCTGCCGTGAGTCTCCAGCAACAGCGTAGGCTGCAGTGGGGCTGGTGGGCAGTGAGCATGAGCTTTTGTGAGCTGCCGTGAGTGGCCGTTCAATGGCTGGCAAGCGACTGCCTCACCCGGGAAGAGCGCAATGATAATCCCAATATGGGCCAGTGAAGCGACGTCCTCCACAACTAGACTGAAGAACAAAAAAGGACAACAACTTGTCTGTTCCCCTCCCCCAATTCCCCAATAAAATCTTTAAAAAAAAAAACAAAGTCATGTAAAATAACAATTCACAAAATGTGAATTATTAGCCAAATTTGTAGTGTTGCACACATTTTCAGGAGCCAGAAAAGTAGTTTGCTTTATTGGTGTAATTCAATATGATATGATTACTTCTGCTGAATGCAACAGTTTCAGCTAGGGAACAGTTAGTGGCTGCCTAACACCAATCTTGGTTTTTATGTTAATCTGAGGTCTCCACAATGGGACAGGTCTGGAGTAGCCTCAGAGCTGCCCGTAGGGGCCCCTTCCCTCCACCAGCCCTGAACACTTATCCCAGCCACTGTGGAATCTTGCTTTATCCCTCCTTCCTCCAGTATGATCTGTTAAACTGGAGGTGGAGACCACCAAAAAGTAGAAAACCTAAGGGTGTTTATTCCTAAGAGTATGAGTTATCCATTTCTGCAGAGCAAATTACACTAAAGCTTAGAAGCTTAAAACAACAAACACATCTCACAACTTCTGTGGGACAGAAATCCAGGGGCAGTGTGTAGCTGGTGCCTTTGTCTCAAGGTTTCTCATCAGACTGCAGTTGTGCTGGCGAGGGCTGAGATTTCACATGAAAGTTATGCAGCAGGCGCCATTCCCAAGCTCACGTGCCTGTTGGCAGAGATGATTCTGCTCCTCAGACTGAGGGCCTCAGCCCTTCACTGGCTGTTGGCTGAAAGCCTGGCTCAGTTTCTTGCCAGATGGGTCTCCATAGAGCAGCTCACAAGGGAACTGGCTTCCTTCAGCGTGAGTGAGAAGGGTATGAGAGGCAGGGCCACCTTCTCTTGGTAACAGAACCTTGGAAGGGAACCCTGTGATATTCTATTTATTGTTGAGTCACTAGGTCCAGCCCCCATGTAAGGGAAGATCACACATGAGCATGAACACCAGGAGGTGGGCATATTTGGAGGCCACCTAAGCGGTTGCCACCACACCAGGGTGCTAACTCATGGCTATTTGTTCCATGGACTTTAAATCTCAACTTGTGCTTCTCTGCTGCTCTCTGCCATGCATTAATTTTATTGATGTTTTTGCTTTCCTATTAAGCTCCAAGTTCACAGAGGAAATGGAGAGGCATCATAATTCAGTGGGAAGATGAAATGTACTAGTCAGGAAAGCTGGCTTCCTGTATAGATGTAGCCTATAAATCAGCTAAGCCTCCTAATCTCTGAGATAAAAATTATATGAAATATGATATACAGATACAGCAAGACATGAAGTGATATGGACAGTCCCATCTATCTCTACTTATATGAGTGTACCCAATTCACTGTATGTAGAAGAACCCAAGTATTTAAGAAGCTTTGGAAAAACATCTTCGTTCAATGTTGAAAGGTTGAAATAGGCTGAGGTTAGCAGTCCTGAAAATTAACTAACTTTGGCAAATAAATTGGATAGTCCTTGAGATCACCCTGATTTTCCTTTCATAAACAACTAACTTCACTCTAGTTGACTTGATAGTTCAAAACATAAACCACAAAGACAATAAATAATATACAATGTCGTATCGTCATCTGACAAATAGCTATGGAAGGCAGTGGGACACAGCAGAGTCGGGAGTCAAACTGGGCTCACCACTTATATATCTGTGTAACCTAGAGTGCCTCAATTTCCTCATCTGAAAATGGACCTCATAAGAGCACCCACCCTACTGGGTTTTTGCAAGAGATTAAATTTTACAAGTGAAACACCTGGAAGGGGTGCCATGCACGTAGCAAACAATCAAAAAATATTGGTTGGCATTGTTATCATTATTATGGCCCCTCTAACATTCATTTATGAAAAATAGTTTACTAATATCTCTCCAAATCACTATCTTGATTGAGAGATTTTAGACAAACTAGGTTGAAAACATTCTCAGCAAAAAGAACGATGACAGTTTCAGTTATACCAATAGTAACATGGGAAACTAAACAAGTGCCCACAGCGAAACCATCAGCACTGATTTTGGTTGAGGTATATGGGAAGGGAACAGAGTCAGCAGAAGCTTAAACACCAAATGAGTGCAAATCAGCCTGTATTTACAGTTCATGCCCTCTTCTCACTGACAGAGGAAGAAAGAGCACAAGGGCTTAGAGAAACCATCTCTACCTCATGTGGAATTCAGAAGCCACAGGAAAAACTACGATCAAGTTAGCCTTGTAAATTGCTGAGAGGCAAAGACCTTTGTTTGAGTAGAAACTCATCTTAAGTAGCTGGGATTAGAAACATCTCTCATTTAAAATGCTTCCAGGCTTGTCATCAGATCATAGCCACCGGGAACCACAATGTTCTAAGAGATCTCTTTAAGGAATTGTAAGCAGCTTGTCATTATATTTTATTCATTTATTTAAGATTTTTTTGGGGAATTGGGGGAGGGAAACAGCGTTGGAGAATCGGGGAAGGGGAACAGACAAGTTGCTGTCCTTTTTGTTCTTCAGTCTAGTTGCGGAGGATGTTGCTTCACTGGCCCATGTTGGTATCGTCATTGTGCTCTTCCAGGATGAGGCAGATCGGTCACCGGCCTCTGGATGGTCGCTCACCGTGGCTATTGGCAGCTCACGCTGGCTGCCGGCCACTCACTGTAGCCTATGGCAGCCCACTGCAGCAGGGGCTGCAACCTACACCATCGCCGGGGCTCGCACAGCCCAGCTCCAGGTGGAGCTGTTGTTAGCTGTGGAGGGCAGTGTCACTGGCCCTCTTATGTGGGATCCGAACCGGGGCCACTGGCATCCCAAGCCAGCTCTTAACCAATGCGCCACTCGGCTGTCATACTTTAAAATCAGGGGAAAGAATATGTGTGAAGTCAACATCTACTTTATACTTCAGTGAAACAAAAAAGTTCCCCTTTTCGGGGGAAGCAGTTGTTTTTCAATTTATCAGACAATATTTGTCATCTCTTTAGTAAATGTAATAAAAAAAAAAACACTTTAGGGATCTGGAGCTATAAAGTCCCCTTTATAGAGGAGGTCACAATATGGTGAAGTGGTAAGGCATGAACAAATAATTACACGATGATGTGAGTACAAGGCAGAGCTTGTGTAAATGGGATCGGCAGGTAGAAAACGTCCTCAAAGTAACAGTTTGGAAGTGAGTAATAAATGGTCGAAATCCTAGGAGCATTACCTGACATTTGGATTGCTTCATTTCATTTTGAGGTGAAGCATCTTTGGTTAAGATGGCAGAGTAGGGCTGGCTGAGTGACACGTTGGTTAGGAGCTGGTTTGGGATGCTAGCTCTGAGCAGCAGTGCTCCAGTTCGGATCCCACATAGGAGGGCCAGTGACACTGCCCTCTATAGCTAAAGTGGTGAACAACAGCTCCACCTGGAGTTGGGCTGCTGTGAGTCCCCGGGATGGCATAGCTGCAGCCCCTGCTGCAGTGGGCTGCTATAGGCTACAGTGAGTGGCCAGCAGCCAGCGTGAGTGGCTGGCAGCCAGCCTGAGCTGCCAATAGCCGTGGTGAGCGACCATCCAGAGGCTGGCGACCGATCTGCCTCATCCGGGAAGAGTGCAATGATGATACCAACATGGGCCAGTGAGGCAATGTCTTCTGCAACTAGACTGAAGAACAAAAGGGCAGCAACTTGTCTGTTCCCCTTCCCCAGTTCCCCAATGCTGTTCCCCTCCCCCAATTCCCCAATAAAATCTTTATTATTATTATTATTATTATTATTATTATTATTATTATTATTTTTAGCTGAGCCATCCTACTACCTGTTGGCAGCTCAGCAGCAGCTCAGCTCGGGCTGGGCATCGAACTGCTGTTGCTCAGAGCTCAGTTCACACTCTTGAGTGAGCGCTTAACCAACTAAGCCACTAGGCCAGCCCTCCTCAATAAAATCTTAAAAAAAAAAAAAAAAGGCAGAGTAAACACACACATCAACATTCTGCTCTCTCCTAAAGTTCCACTAAAACTAGTCAAAGGGGTTCATAAGGACTGAAAGAGAAAAGAGGTGATGAAAGCAACACAACATGGAAGTTAACTGTACCTGATTTAGCAGACCTAACATGACAAATCCACAGGTGTCAGTGGGAATGCTGAGAACCAATCCAGAAGGTCAAGAGACTGGGGGAAGTGCCAGAAATATGGAGCCCTTGGGTGAATGGTGTCAGTCACATCTCCATTGTGAAAATTCCCTCCCCAACTCTGTCAGGTTTATTTTCTTGAGAAATAAAAATAAAGTCTCTGGGCAAAGGGCAAAGAAACAGCAAGCACAGCTGTAGGCCAGAACACTCCATAGAAAACATGGGTACCATATGCAGTACTATGCATTGAATATAGAATTCCCACCTTCAGCCAGCCGTCTTCCCCAACTTGGGGCACAGGACACTACCAGACAGACCTTTACTACCCCAGGCCAGTAAGTGGAAGTCTCTAGGCAAACTTCCCACCCAATGAGGAAAGAACAAAAGATAGTCTTTGGGGTTGCCCAACAAATAATGTACCCAGGTAATGCTACACTAAACTCAAAATCAGAAGTCCTGACAAGGGACCTCCTGTCTTCTCATCAGCTTTCACTTTTCCCACTTTTAAGGCAGGATAGCCAAGGATCAAATCTTCCACAGAAAGCCTCTACCACGGGTGCTAGACACCAAAAATCAGGGGGAAAAAACCCAAAAAACAAAACAAGGTAATAAACGCCTTCATATCCTCCAAAAGGTTTTCAGTATTCACTATCTCCATATTATTCTCTGCTGTTTTCTTCTTAATCCCACCCTATCAAGCTTTGGCTCTGATTATTGAGTCACTAGCAATTTCGATCCTTGAAATCCAAATGCACGATTCTCAGTTCCCAGAAGCATTTGACACAGTTAATAATTCCGTCCTTTTGATACATGTGCTTAATTTGGCTTCCCTTCCTTTTCTTCCTACTTCTAATGCTCCCCACTTCTCCATCTCCTTCGCTAGCTCCTTCCCTCCCCAACCTCTTAGTTTTGGGGGGGGTCCTAGGGCTCATTCCTCATACCTCTTCTCATCTCTGTCTACATTCACACTCTTGGTCTGATCCAGTCTCATGGTGGGTGTGAAATCCTCCCATATTTTCATCTCCAGCCTAAAGCCTCCTACTTGAGCTCCCAGTGTGTAGTAGAACCAATAGCCTTCTCAGCATGCACACCCAGAACTCTAACAGGTAGACCCCCTCGGCTCAGCCCCCCTTGTCTCATGTGGAGACTCCACCTACCAGATGCACAGATGGGCCACCCTTAGCTCCTTTCTCTCACAGTCCATATCTAATACTTTGTGAATACTGTTGGCTCTCCATTCCAAATACACACACAATATGACTTCACCTCACCACCCTCATTACTACCACCTTGTTCCCAGACACTCCCAACTACTTACTGCCTGGATTACTGCAGCACCTTAGTTGGAAAAAATGGTCTTCAAACGTAAAAACATGGTAACATAAATAGGAAAACTCAATAGAAAATATGGAAAATAAATGTGAAGGAATTCCCCAAAAGTAGATCAAAAAGAGAAAAAGAAAATTAGACCAATTCAGGAAGGCCAACATCCCAATAATAGTAGTTCTACAGAAAGAAAAAAAAAAGTTTTGACCAGCCCTTGGGAATAGATTCCAGTGAGTCCAGCACAAAAACTATAGAGCCACACACTCCCTCTGACAGTATCTCTGCCAGGTATACGACACCTTGGCTCATGTCTAGCCCGGCCAGACTCTGTCCCTGAGGATCCCCATGTGCACAAAACGCACTCAGGATATTGCCTACACCCCAGAAGGGCTCTTAGAAACTTCAGGAACTCTGAAGCTAGAAGAGAGGCCATAACTCAGAAACCTTTTTCACTTATCATCTCTTGTATGCTTTTATCTGATAACAGAAATATTTCTCTCTTCTTACTCAACTAAATTTGTGGTTGTCTCTAGGTTTTAAAAAAGTGAACAATATAAGGTTGAGGAATACTCATATATGTGGATGAACTGCAAGAGTTATATATATATTCATATATATATATATGAATAATTAAAGTCAAATAAGAGCTGAATTCCAAAACCTTTCATTCACTGGGAAGTAAAATGAAAGAAATGGACTAAATGAGTGGAAAACAACGTTACTCATTTATGCTTGTCTATACCTTAGTCCTCCCCTTGGCTTAAAAGGTTGGCTCATTTTAGGCTAATGTAGGAAGTGATATCAACCCTTTCAGTTACAGTATAGTGATGAACAAATTTGAAATGTGAATCAATTCTTGACAATTAGCCACTTGACAATATGGCAGAAGTGTTAAATATATCTGTAGTGGTTAAAAACTGTTTTCAACTGTAAAAAATGACAAAAAATTGAGATGGGCTGGCATTAACTCAGGGGCTAAAAGAAAAAGTTAGCCCCCCCGCCCCCCTGCCCCCCCCCCCCCGCTGCACGAAAATGTTTTTAAACATCTTTTTAAACATCTTTTCCTCATTTGGGGGGGAAAAAAAAAGCTGCCAGAGCTCCATCTGTCACATTCACATTCCAGGCAAAATATAAAAGGGGAAAGCAACAAGAAGGTATGTGCAATGATTATTAATTATGAATTCTCTGCTTATGTCTCATGGGCCAGAGTAGTAGCCAACAGAGTGGTCACTGACAATGAAGGGGAGGCTGAAAAGTGCTAACAAAGTAGCAATTTCAAGCTGCAGCCTAAGTCATCTCTGAAACACTCCCTACCTACCTACCTACCATGGCTCATGGCAGTCAGCATTTGCCGATCTCTTGATTCCACCCTTAAACATATATACAATTTACCTGATACATTTCAGATAGTCCTTTTGTATTTAAGTATGTGCTCTGTACCTCCAAGTTGATTTTTCAAAGCCTGATAGCAGAGATCTTGTCTTAGATACCATCAGCTCACACCAGAGTGTTCTACATATAGTAGAAAACTAAAAAATCTTATAGGGCGAAAAACCAAAGTCAGGACTAAACCTCTAGAGACAGGCCATAATAGCTAAACTTAAGAGACACTACAAGTCATGCATTTGCATTATTGATCCCATAAATCCCCAAGGCAGCCACACCTGAGAAAGCAAAAGCCAAATATTGTCATGGGCAACATGAGCTGCTGCAAACAGCATTTCATTAGCATGACCATGACATGATAATGGAGGGAGGAACTGAGGCATAAAGAGAACAAGAAAGTTATTTCTAGAGAAAGACGGTTCCTCTTCCTTCTTCACATCAACTGACTGTGGGGGATACAACTGATCAGTTTTTACTCATTCAGGAGTTCCTAGTACTGCCTTAATTGTCCTGCCAGAAAGATATAAAAAGGAAAAAGAAAATAAAAAAAGAGTTTGGTAGAAATGCCTGTTATCATCCCTAAATTTTTATTCGGAACTCAATAAAGCATAGACATCTTTGCAACTGGATGACAACAGAGTCAAATCCCCAACTGAAAATCTGCACACCAGGGGAGTTACTGTAAAAACTGTCAAAATGTATTACTTCAAAAAAGTTTCCTAAAGATGCAGTCAAGCCACTTTTAAAAATTTTGTTTGGTTTTGCTTGGTTTAACCTAACGCATCCAACATTGATTGAAACTAACATTTCTCAGAGAAGGGAAGACACTGGGTACCATATTCATCTGAATACTTCACACTTGGCAAGAGATGAATGTGATATGTGCAGTCCTCACATCCTCCCACCAAACATGCTTGGAGCCCCTGGGAGTGTGGGCTTGTCATACGTGCACACAACACAGGCACGCCAGCACTGAAGACATACCGCTACACATGGGAAACACATACGTTCTTGAATAATAAAATTTTCACGTCATTCTAGATTATCTAAAGACCATAATAAATTAAATGACAAATATATCAGCAGCATTCTTTTCTTATTCCAAATTAAAATAATGGCATTCCATTTCTTATATTCCTAAGACTTCAAAATTTTATTACTGCTCTTGCCACGCAAGTTCCCAGTTTATACATTACATGCTGATTAAGAAGTTTTCATTTACCCAAATAATAACTCAAAAGTCTTGGTTGTCTCCAAATTTACTTGAAACCTTAAACCTCAAGCTTTGGTTTCACACAGACCTGAATTTAAAACACGGACCTGTGACTACCTAGTGTGTGTGTCTTTTGGAGAGACCCAGTAATCTCTCTGAGCCTGTTTATTCACATGTGAAATGGGTGTATTGATGATAATGTTCATACTACCCTCAAGTGATTATTGTGGGGATTAGAGGGAATTCCTCTACTGCAGTTGTTGACATAGCAGACACTCAAAAATAGAAGATGCTCAGTCCTCTCTAAATGTCTAAATATCATGTATACCTTTGTAGATACAATGGCTCTTATAAAACAAAATTTAAATCAGAAAATAAGGATATATATTTCACATTACTGTTTGGGCCTTAAACTATGAGGGACACACACCAAAATCAAACATCTATATCCAATGAGCTAATTCCCGCTCTACTACAGGCTGTGCTGAAGTATGTGCGGATGTGTTTAAAGGACGGTGGGAAATGAGGTATTTTCAAACCAGCAGGCAGTGTATAAATTACTCCGTAGTCAAGAAATGCACAAATGTCAATTAAGACTCAAGAGGCATTAGTTTTTTAAACTGACACTTAGACATGACATTTGCCCATGACATAGAAATAAAAATTTGCCAATTCCACTGTGTGACATTGAAAGGGAACCATCTAACTGTAAGTCAAAATATATTCACTTTGGAAACATGCTTTTAAACATCAGCAATTAATGCAACACTTCCAAAGCATTTGTGTTCATCTACAAAGAAAATAGAGTACCTTCCTGAATACATTGGTCATTCATTCATTGAACTAATGTTCACAGAATTGTACCTCTGAGCCAGGCACTCTTCTCAGATATAGTGGTAAGCCTAACAGGCACACTTTCTGACCTTGAAAGTGTTTAAACCTTATTAGCAAACAATTAAAATGACATGCCCTAGAAAGGAAAATAATTGCATTTTTACAATATTCTATAATTTAGAAATCACACTCATTGATACTATTTTCAGGCAGTTTAACCTGGTGGGGTTTTGTTGTAAGGTAGAGACAGACAATGAAATGCCAGGACTCTAGATTTTGTACTTAGGCTACAAGAAGAAAGGCTTTCTTGTTGCAAAAAAATAAATCTGATACCCAATCCACCACTGGTACATCTCAAACATACTTGCTTATACAAGGTTAATGACATAAGTTACTGATTAAGTCAGTAGGCTTCGTACACCTATGGGCCTTGTTTATAAGAGCTGTACAAACTAAATTGTTAGAGAACAAATGCATTTTGTTTGAAAGTCAGTATGTCGCCTTCTTGTCTAGGCAGGGGGAAAAAATGGATACCAAGACTGTAATCCTTTTGGAATAGAATCTTTAAATGCAAACATGATTGCCACTGTAGACTGTTTAATCTAGCGATATTGTATTTCATTTCTGTTTTTGGAGAGCTTTGTTGATTCGATCATACCAGTACAACCCAGGGCTTATCTCAACTGTTTAGATAAGGTTTATTTGACTTTGGCAGGTGACAAAATCTAGGGTGTGGAACAAAGGAGGGAGGAAAAAAGACTGGCTATTCCCAGATAGTGTTTATTTTAAGCATAGTGTACAGATGAGCAAATAGTTTCAAACAACGCACTGTACTTTGTGTAAAACATCCACTGTCTGGTGAATGTTTTCTGTAAACCAGCGCTGCAAAATGTCCTTTATTGGGCATAAGGGCCTTCACCTTCATGCTTAGGTAAACATTTATGCTCTCGTAAAGGAGGGCTCAGCGAGTATCCCTGGAAATAGTGCCCTAACTCGGAGGGTCTCATTTGTCACTGTTTCCTAACACATGCTCTAACAATGTTCAATTTTATTATTCATGTAACCATATCTATTGCTTCCTAGGTACAGAGTCAATCAGAAATGTAGAATGTCTATGCCAAAATAACTCAGACAGATAATAAACTCATACTTTTTTTCAGGGTGAGTCTATAGAAAAATGTCTGACTTTGAAAGAAACCCAAAATAGAAAGTTTGAGTTGACAAACACTATGATTATAATTATGTGGGTTTTTTTTTGATTCCCTTTTAAAAATACTTCATCTAAACAAGCACTTAAATATCTTCCTTCGTATATTATACATGAGCATTTATATATTGGCAGATATGTTGGAGTAGGGGAAGGAACCAAAAAGTTTAGTCACGAAAATTAAAAATGCATCAAAAATATCGAAAACTTGGTTGTGAACTTATAACATATGACTAAGATCAGAGCTTACATACCAAAACTTGACATGTTATGGTAATTCTTTCCATTGTATTCCAGAGATGACTTCGACTAACAACTTGTGCCTCATGACTACTTTTCCAAAATACTTAAAATGAGAAAAATCTAAAGAACACACATGATATTTATTATAATGCCCATGGAATAATTTCATGGTTTATTTAACATGTAGTTAATATTTGAAAAATGTGACGCACTGGTTTATATGTATGTTAGTCATACTTTGTCATTTGTTCAGTTAATGAAGGTTTTTCTGTTTTCTCTCTCGATGTATATATTTGCATGTAAAGATCAATGTTTCATTGTCCAGAGGAATGAGGGATCAGTTAAATACGGGGAAGAGTTTCAAACATTAGGATTTCTCTAACGTCATGTTAATGAATACAAAGTTGCTTGTAAATAAAATATAAGCTTTCCAAATATAAGATGGAATGGCCAATATTCTAATTCATCCACCGCGTTTTTGAGCTTTAATTAAACTTGGATAGCTCTCTGGCGAATGGAGGAATTTTCCTTCTTTCCACTGTTCTGTCCTCAGGGCTCATTCTCTGGAGTTCAATCACTACTGCCCACTGCTCCGTGGCTTGCTTGGACAAAGGACACTATCAATTTTGCATCTCCCAAGCTTCTTTCCTCCTTTATTACTTTACATATCCCATGACTTTCAGCACTTCTGCAGCCGCTGTGCACCACAGATTTTTATTTAATTGAGCAAGATGCATTCATCCTTCTCATAACTTGTAAGTTATTTTCTTAACTAAAAACCCCACTATATTTATTGTCAGAGCTTTCTGACATTCTTTTATCACTGGCAATATGCACTAATAATAAAGCAGAGGATGGGTATCATTGCTTAGAAAGGCTTTAAATGGAAACATAGGTGGGAGAAGAGGTTTAACTTGCCTTGGGCACCATGAACGTTTACCTGTTGCATCATGTAATACCGAAGTTCCGAGTCTCATCTCTCCTCCTTCTCACAACTAGATAAACACTACAGTTCAAGCTGAGGGTGCTCTATGGATAATGTTTCTTAAAGACTCCATCCAAAGAACTGAACTAAAATTTAGGAACTTTCTCCATAGTCCCTACCTTCTTCCTTGACTGACAAGGAACCTCCTTCCACCATCACCAACTTTTGCTAATGACTCTTCCTTAGCTGCCCTTGTGCATAAATAATCCCATGACATGAAAAATAACACATCCTTCAAATTTCACAATTCCCACACGTAAAGGTTATCTTATATTTGTGTTTGCTCTTTTTCTTTCCAGGTGTTCAAGAGGTACAGAACCCATCCGAATGCATCTGCATAAGGGAAATGGTTGCTGATGGCTAAAATACTTTGCTAAAGCACTTGAATTTGAATTTTAGTCTCAGCTGAAATCATAATCCTCATTGTTTGGGAAGACACGGTGAATCCCTGTCACTGGATTCCCTGGAGAAATCATGGTCCTTTCTCCTTTTCCTCTTTCTAGTTAAGAACAGAGGAGAGTAAGTTTTTTATCTGCACTTGCCAGCTACCGCTAAGAAAAACTCAATCTGTCTTCAAGAATTTCTTTTTGGCACAGAATGAAAGAGTTAAAGGTTGAGACGAAAAGTTAACTCCCCCTACTACATCATATTTCAACACTTTAAGCCTTTCAGAAAGTATTCTGAAATTACTACTCAAGAGCATCACAGATGCTAAAAAACTGATGTCATTTCTTCATGACACCCAGGCCTTCTGCTCTGTGTAGGGGATGATAGAAATATTTCCTTCCAGGGATTATGGCCAAGAAAAAACTAAACTGACCTTTCCACACCAGTTCATACTGCTCTGAGGCAGTAAGGCCAGGAACCCCAAAGCTTGTTAGCACAGTTGCAATTTAAACTTAAAGAGTGGGCACTGACCAATAAATGTGAACAAATGTGTATTATAATAGAGACCAGGGTCAAAAGCTCACTGATGAGTGAATTTGATTTAGAGATAAAGAATCCATCTCAAAAATACATAGTGTCCAGTTTTGGAACTACTCAAACATTTACATTTCAAAAAGTAACTGGCCCTGTTAAGTTTCATTTAGATAAACTCAGTATTCTCAAAGTTATTTATTTTTACCAAACATCTGAATAATTCAAAAGCTTTAACTCAATTAAATAAGGTAATATTAGCAGATCCAGGTACTTAATGTTAAGTGGGGCATAATGTTTTGTGGTTATTTTTAACGTATTGTGGTATGAAAAGTTTACTGATGTAGCTTTCAAATCCCACATTGTAACTAACTATTGGGAAACCACTATTTGTTGAGTTTTGTTGTAGTATTAAGAATATAATATCCTACATAATCTGAAAAAAATGTTAAAGTACTTCTCCCTTTCCAGCTACATATCTGTGAGGTCAGATTTTTTTTTTAAGAGGAATTTATTTATTTATTTATTTATTTATTTATTTATTTATTTATTTTTAGCTGAGCTCAGTGGCTGCTCAGCTTGGGCTGGGCATCAAACTGCTGTTGCTCAGAGCTCAGCTCGCACTCTTGAGCAAGCTCTTAACCAACTGAGCCACTTGGCCAGTCCTGAGGGCAGATTTTCTTTATACATTCCAACTAAGACAACATATAACAACAGAAAGAATTCAGAAGTAAATAGGAGATCCTGGCTGTCTTCTATCAACCCAGACCATAAAGAGATTTTAAAAAATGCAAAGCAATTTTGAGTGGGGCATAATATTGATGAAACTCATTGCTATTCTCCATTTATTAAATTTTTTAAAAAGGCAGAAAGACCTGATATAACTGCATTGAAATACAGCCGTCCAATCCTTTGAAGATATAAATCAGACCCATCCCTCCACTGCCTATACCCTCTAATAGCATTCCATCTTCCTCAGAATAAAACATGGAGTCCTTAAAAGGCCCTCCATGATCTGAACACACACCACCTCCACCCTCCCCACCCCTCACCCCACCCCCGTTATTTATCCAAACACGACTCAAACTTCCCTCCTCCTTGCTCACTCTCTCCAGACACACCCAGCACAACTGGCTGGTAACTTGAACACGGGAGGACACTGTCACCTCAGGATCCTTGCACTTGACCCTGTCCTTTTCTCTAGCATGCTCGTCCTTGGATATTTCCAGGCTTCCTTTTCTCGCCCGTTTTAGATGCCACTTTCCTATCCACTCCTCCCTCACTTCTCACTCTGTGCTCCCTTTTTGCATTCCCTGCTTTTGTTTATTTCCTCATGGCATTTATTACCATTTGACATACCATATATTTTGCTTTTTTATTTGTTTTTTGTTTTTTTTTTGGTATGTAAGCTCTACAGGGACATGGGATTTTGTTTGTTTGTTTGTTTGTTTTTGTCCCTTTTGTTTTCATTTCTGTATCCCAGTGCCAGTAATGGAACTTGGCACAAAGTAGGTACTCAGTAAATATCTGGGTGAATAAATAATTAAATACTGGAAGAAATAAAGGGACAAAAGAAGGCAATAAGAATGAATGAATCATGACCCCCCCTGATATTAACGCTGAGGCTGACATCTTTCTGTAAGGACAGGGACTAGTTGTTATACCAGTAAAACTGGTGGGTCACTCTAATACACTCCCACTGATATGAACTATGTTACAAAGGTAATCATAGCTTTGGAATGCATTCTCCTCCTTATCCCTCTAATTGGTACAGAAGTCAACTATAGAGAGCCACCCTCCATCCTGCAGCTTTCTCAGGCAAAACACATTTTAGCATCTGCATCACAGAACTCACAGCAGGACAGGATAGGTAGTTAAAATAGGAGGAAATCTGAAAGTCGATCCTCTAGTATCCATCAAGTAACCTCTTTTACAGGAGTCTTTTTCTGTCTATGTGTCTTGACTACCCACCTTCTCCACCCCCAACATACACAGTATGAGGATGAACTCTAGCTGTATGGCACAACGCTAGAGAACTACGTTACGAATAGCAACTCTAGTCACTAGTCAGTAGATTGGTTTATAGTTATGGGCCATGGATTAAAAAAAAAAAAAGTTATGCACCATTTTTGCCAGCTTAAGTCACTGATGCAGTCATTACCACTGAGAGCATTCAGGAAGTACAAAACAGACTCGAGATCCCGACCACTTGTGTTTAAATCACAGCCTCACCACACAATGGTTAACTTTTTTTTGCTTCTCTATGCCTCAGATTTTTCATCCCTAAATGGGGAGAATAACATCAACTACCTCACAGAGTTATTGTACGCCCTATAGTAACAACTCTATGTGCTGGCTTTTATTATGATGATGATGATGATGATGATGATGATGATGATCAGCAATTGTAGAACCTTACATGTGGAATCATGAAATCTTAGAATTAAAGAAAACTTGAAGGTAATCTAGTTGAACGCCATGCTCAATTTAGAAATTCTCTCACAACTGAATGCACAACAGCTTCATAATGTCGATAACGGAGAGAAGCCGCCTCCTAAATTCCAGCATTTCCTTAAATGAAGTTGCTATAATTTACAGTGGTTCAAATAGGAAAATTATGCCTTTACAACTTATCACAGAAATAACAGAGCTCATACAAGGAATTGGGAATATGGTTTCTCATTATAAGATCTTCTGTCCTATTTGATTTTATCATAATCATGCATATATAATAATTTGATAAAAAGCTTAACTAATTTTACTACATATTCAGAGGTATTTGGCTGAAAAGTGCTACCAGGGAAGTAGAGGTCTGGTTGTATTTGTCTTTGACCATGAAGAAAGATGCAAGATAGTCATCAGCATGAAATATCACTATTACAGGCATGCTAAAAGATAATACGCCATTACAGAACTTTGGTGTTTTAGCAATTTTATCTGCTGTCTCAGCACACTGGGCTTCTTGGGAGTAACTGACCGTTTTTCTAGAATGTACCTCATAGGAATAAGAAACAGGTGGCTCTATAATGGAAAAGTAGAAAGAGCCAATCATTTCTTCCTCTCCTCATCTCCATGTCATCTCACATAGAAGTTTGAAGAAGTCAATTTTGAATTACAAACATGATTCTAGTTATCAAAGGAGCTTTCCTTTCCCCAAAATAACAGTCCAAATGTCCATCCCTCTCAAGGATTATGCAAAAGGAATGTGTTTACAAAAAGCCATACCTTTAACACACAGCGGTTCAAGGGTCAAAGCTCGATGTGATTAATTACACGCTCACACTATGTGTCTGTGCTGAAATTTGGAGTCCATCTCCACACCTGCCCCATGCGGTCTTGGGCAATTCCTTGAACAGTCACCCAATGATTGTAAAGACCAGATCCAGCATTATAGGAGGAAATACCCTTTGTTGAGCTGCAGAGGGCTATGTCTCCAGGCTTCACAGGGCTTCCTGCTAGTGTGTGTGTGGGGGGTGGGGAGGGGTTGGGGGGTGGGAGTGGGGGTGACACAGCAAAAATAAACAAGTACTTGATACATAATTCAGAAAGTAAGTGCAATAAAAAATATCCATACCCAAAGCTCACAGCTTTAGAATGGCCTCAGCTATATATCTCCTTCCCATAAAAGTATAATCGGAAAGTCTAACTATGGAATAATGTCATAAAAAATATAAGCTAAGATTAACCCAGGTTGTTTGCTGAATCTGTAATGAAAAACTTATTCATTTTACCTTGATTTAATAACCTATGTGTGACATAAAATGATTTACAAGGTCTTTCTTTTTAGGAGAAATTTTAAGTAATGAATTCATATTTTAAATTAAAACATATTCTGATTTTAAATTTCTGAAGTAGGTTTTAATGAAAGTGTGCTTATCTCACATGCTCTTTACTACACGACAAGGCTGCAATTGATGAAAAGGTTACACAGCTCACTGGATGGAGCCCACTTTCTTCTCAAATTTCTAATTCTAAGTGACTTCACATTTCAATGAAAACCATTCACTAAGCCTCCCAACAGCATTTACTACATTCTTAATGTCTCAATAAATAGAATAAACAGGTTTTAAAACCCTATATGTGTAATGAAAACACTAACAACAAAGGTAAAAAAAAGGTATACGATGCAATTTCTTCGTAAGCCTTGCAAACTTGAGTTTCATAAAGAAACCAGACACTTGAAAACCTACTTGGAAAAAAGCACTGCCCATACTGAACCCAAATTTTGAGAATATTACAAAAATAAACAAATGATTATGGATAAACTTTCTTATGGTAATTAATAGGCAAGTGAAAAAGTTTGTGTCTCCAAGAAGGAAACCAGAAACTCTATGAAAAAGACCTGGAGTTTGTAATCAACAACTTGTTTGGTAGAAAATTTCATGGGAAAAACATTATTCAGTGGCAACCCAGCAGGGTAAAAGAACTGTTTCATGTGTAGGCTATCAAAATACAGGGGGAAAGAGTTACTATAAAACATCCTTCAAAGTCCCTAAAATTAAGAAAGGGTATTTCCAGAGTTTTAAAGAAGTATTCTTATATTTTACCCTCATAGTTGAAAACTAGTTTAACTGTCAGAAAAATGACAGTCTTAACAATCAAGAGAAGCATCTGTCCATGTCTCCACCTAGATTCTACCGCTGTCCCTCACCAAAATGCATTTCACCAATGAAGCCGAACTCTTTTCCATCGCAACCTTTACAGGGACGAATGTGGAATGTCTCCCAGCACAGACAGGGATGAAGAAATCACACAATTATGGAAGACCCCAGACTTTCAGCTTTCCCAAACAAACTGCTCTCCTTGCAGATAAAGCCTAGTCCAAAGATGTAGTCAGACATAACTTCTAAGAGCCGCTCATATATATAATTTGCATGTTTATCAACATTTTGAACGGAAATGGACACAGCCCAGTACTAGCTCAGCCTTTCAGTACCACTGATAGAAAACCCTGAACCATCAAGTCTGACTCAGATAGGTTCCCCTTGAACATGAGCTCCCTTTTGTCCCATTTCATGCCACACTCCAACTCCATCATTCTACACTTCCATGGTCACATGGCAAATACTTCTCCCAGAATCTGTTCGGAGTAATGAAAGGAAGAATAAAACCTTTATGTTCTCTCTCCTCATTGGTTGGCCAGGCTTTGAGTTTCAAACACCTCCAAAGCCTATGAACACAGCTCATTGCCTACAGAAAACAGGAGGAAGAGGGCAGCTAATACTAATTCCTTAACATGATACATGTATTTACTTCTGTGTGTGCATACAGATGTGCAAGTGGCAGTTTATAGGAAATAACTCATTTAACAGCCATTTTTACTAATGAGGAGCCTGAAGAATAGAGATATGAAGAAATTTACTCACCAGCCAGTGGCAGAGCTGGGATTCAAAGCTTGGGCTGCCATAACAAAGTGTCAGAGGCTGGGTGGTTTAAACAGCAGGAATTTAGTTCTCACAGCTCTGGAGGCTGGAACAGGTGAGGGCTCTCTCCCTGGCTTGCAGAGAGCTCTGGTCTCTCTTCCTCTTCTTATAAGGATGCTAACCCCATCATAATGAGATAACATAGGGCCCTGGGCCCTGGGTGAAGGAATGCCTGATGGCCAGGAGGAACATTGGATAAACTGACCACAATATTGTCACCACCCCTTATACAAAAAAATGGAAAAAATAGCTATTATCTCCCTTCTAACCATTTACTTCCATACAGATGTGGAAACTACTGTTCAGCACGCTCAGTTGATCAAGGTTTGACCACTAGAAGACCTTCTTGGGGGGAGATGGGGCAGGAAAGAATGGCAGTCTGCCATCTTGCCCCACAGCCCAGGAAAAAACATGGTTGCCAGGCAAAGCCATCAGTAAAGAACGACTATCACTTTCAAAAAGCCTGCCTCCTTGCACAAGCCTGCTTTATCCCCAGCTTATACAAGCAGCCAAACCAAGCCAGCCCCAAAGTCAGTCCAGAGGACCTTCCTTTCCTCAGTGCTGCCTGCCTTGTGCTTGAGCATAAGCTTAATAAAATTTGTTGGGAAATTTTTCGGGGGTTTCCTCTTGATTTTTATCTTGGGGAACCTAAGAAACCGAACACTGGTAATGATAGATTCCCACCATTATGACCTCATCTAGGTACAATTAGCTCCCAAAGACTCCATCTCTCAATACCATCACATTGGCGGTTAGGATTTCAACATATGAATTTGAGAGGGGGTGGGGGTGTCACAAACATTTAGTCCATAACCAAAATCCAAGCAGTTTGTCCCCAGAACTCATGATCTTAATCACTGATAGACTACACTTGAAAATAAAGGGAAAACCCAGGGAAGTGTAGATACTAGAGATATAATACAAGGAAGAGAAAAATATGCTTAGAGAGTGAATACAAAATGAAAGCAAGCATACCCAACGACTGTACTAGAGTGATTATTTTGTATTTCCCTACATACCCTGAGCAATTGGTAACCTAGATAAGAGACACAGAAAGTTCCAGGTCCTGTGCACCACAGGCTTCTTACAAGTATTCACAATCTGCTTTAGTTCAGGCTTAGCCCAGATTGCTTTTTCTATAAAAATTTTGTTTATCTTTGTTTGGTTCAATCAAGAACAAGCAATTCCATTAATTAATAATTTTCTTTAAAATATTTCTTCCTTATTTAATTCACAAACATGAAGAAAATAGCCATCTCATTTCTCTAAGAAACTAGGGGATTTGTGTGACATGACACTTAAGGCAATAAATAAAATTTGCTAAATTTATATTTTCCAATTTTTTCCCCAATGTTTTAATAACTCTAAACAAACATGTGGCCAAAACAAACATGTGGCCAAAAGTTTTATGCCTTTTTGCCAATCATGTTTTGCATATGGAACATAACTTTTTATTAGGTAACACAGGTCCCCATTCTGAAAGAAGCTAACACACTGCAGAGAGCATTGAACTAGGAGTCAAAGGGGCTACAAGCACATTCTGGTCCTATTAGGGTAAAGCCCCAGGCAGGCTTAATAATCCTCAATTCTCTCCACTGTGGTGGAAATTAATTCCCTCCTGGACCATTTTACACAATTATCAGCAATAATGTGTGGGGGGGAGGGTAGGGAGGTAAAATTCAAACCAATGTCTATTTCCATCTTTTCAGATGCAAATAAAAAGATTTTATTGTGAAAGATATTAGAATATGTATCCTGTTTGCCAAACGCATTCTCTTTTTAAGCACCTGCACCTCAACCTTATGTAATTTCTTCCTACAAGATTATCAAGATGAGGCAGAATTCCCGTCTCTGAGTCCCTTTGAGGGAGGTCAGTGGCAGATCAAAAGAATAACATGATGCAGGTTTAATGAGGACTCACAAATGAACAAACTTCACAGAACTTTCTGATTTACACCTGAATGCATATTATTGTCCCTGAAAGATATCCTTAACCACTTTTTAAAAAATAAAAAGTAAGGGCCAGCTGAGTGGCTCAGTTGGTTAAAGCCTCACTTAATAGTACAAGCTGAGGGCCGGCCGAGTGGTACATTGGTTGAGAGCTGGTTTGGGACTCCAGCAGCACAGGTTTGGATCCCACATATGAGGGCCAGTGACACTGCCCTCTACAGCTAACAACAGCTCAACCTGGAGCTGAGCTATGAGAGCCCCAGTGACAGTGTAGGCTGCAGCCCCTGCTGCAGTGGGCTGCCATAGGCTACAGTGAGTGGCTGGCAGCCAGCGTGAGCGGCTGGCAATAGCCGCTGGGAGCGACCATCCAGAGAGACCGGTGACCGATCTGCCTCACCTGGGAAGAGAGCAATGACCATACCAACATGGGCCAGTGAAGCAACGTCCTCTGCAACTAGACTGAAGAACAAAAAGACAGCAACTTGTCTGTTCCCCTTCCCTGATTCCCCAACGCTGCTCCCCTCCCCCAATTCCCCAGTAAAATCTTAAAAAAAAAAAAAAAAAAAGAGTATGAGCTGAGCTCTGAGTAACAGCAGTTCGATGCCCAACATGAGCTGACTTGCCTCTGAGCTGCCAACAGGTAACCGGATAGCTCAGCTATAAATAAATAAATAAATAAATAAATAAATAAATAAATAAATAAAAAAGTTTTGGGCCAGCAGAGTGGCTCAGTTGGGTAAGAGCTTGCTCAAGAGTGCGAGCTGAGCTCTGAGCAACAGCAGTTCGATGCCCAGCCCAGGCTGAGCAGCCGTTGTGCTGCCAACAGATAGGAGGGTGGCTCAGCTAAAAAAAAAAAAAAAAGTAAAACAATTATTAGGCTTAGAGACCAAAGAATAAAAATAACCACAATTTTAATAACCATAGCAACTATATTTCTGATTGAATACTAGGTGTTTACTAGATAATTTTGATAAATCACATTTAAACAGATAGAAATTTCAACAAGAACATAATTTAGCATTTATTGTCCATGGGCCCACAATACCAGTTGGTTTTAAACAAGGAACAGAGAAACCAGGGCCATTAACACTCCCAGGCTAGCCAATCCTAGCCAATAAAAGGCTAGATGATTTAAATCAAGCCTCCCATCGAGAACACTTTAACATGTTCGATAAAATTTGTAAGATATTTGTAAAATATTTGAAAGGCATCAAAGAGCCTAGGAGATAGCAATTATCATGCTAGAGAGAAGAGAGAAAGTAGAAAAATGAGCTAGCTCAGCCACTGCTGGGAGTATTTGCCCATTTCCACAAATCTGAACTTTCTATTGACAGCTTCCTGAGGTTGGGGTTAAATAGTAAAGCTCCAGGCTCACCCACAGAATAGATCCTAGACACCTTTCTCCCCCCATCCCACCCTCCAATAAACTGGGGACTCAATATGCTACTCACTCAGAGAGCCAACTCCTGCAGTGAAAATGCAGTTAGTGCCTGAAGGGACCACTGGAGCTTGATTTAAGGAGATCCCAAACCCATAGCGCCCTCAAGCCCAAGCACAAACTAGAGCAATCTTCTCTGCAAGTCATCATCGTCCCAGGCTTTCAAGTATTATAAACCACTGGAGTGGGATGTTTTGGAGGTGGCATACTAGTTTCACCTTTCCCATCGAAAAATTGTTATAACCTGCACGATAATTTAGAAGTTACCAGGCATATTCACAACAGCATCCCAGCAGCTCAGACCCTCATTGTAACCTTTACACACACACACACACACACACACACACACACACACTCTTAATTATTTGGGGCTGTCTCACATTTGTCACATTAATAAACTTAATCAAGAAATTGATCTCTGCCCTTCTACTGTAAATGACACCAAATGCTCTAGGTGTGCCATTGTGGGAAATAGCCTGTGTTCACTTTCAAGTTCAAGTGTGATTTGGTGCTCAGTGGATATGGTTAGCAACTACACTCCAAGTCTTCAACACTAATTACTCTAACAGGGCACTTTAAAATAGAAAAATTACAATGGAAATTCGACTCTAAGCTTTTCTAGAGTTTTAATGGGGATGAAGAGAAAGACAGAAAGTAATTCCTGTCTTTTTTTTTTTTCTTACTCTATGACATATCTTTGTTTTAGTGATACCAACGCTGGTTGTAGGAAAAGCACAGATTTGGAGAAGCAGCACCTCTGAATCAAAAGAACAGGACCCGTTAGTGAAAACAGCTGGGTGCAAGTTCAGTCTGCTCCGTTCAAGAGCTGCATGACCTTGAGAAAGAAATCTGACCCCTAAATGTCATCTCCTCTGTAAGATGACATTGGAGGTCTAGATAAATCCTGTGGCTGCTTCTACATCCATAAACAATGATGTTTATGCTGCTGTGGATTTCTCAGTGGAGGCATATCCTGATAGAAGCTGAGTTTATTCTAGAGGCCACAAGTGATTCCCATATGGAAATTACAGTTCCAGACAACATACAGATGCAGAACAAGTCTTTCTTAACTGAAAGGCACACCACTTGCTTCATCAGGCATTTAAGGTGGCCATTTTTTAGAAAATCATGGGCAGGCTTTCAAAGTGGCTCAAGAATTCACTGCATGTCCTAATAGGATAAAGTTTATGCATAATTCTGTGTGACCCTTCAACTACTGACATTCATGCTATGTTATTGTTAGCGTTGCATGTTAAGCTAGCAAATTTTTCAATGAACTCTAGCTGGCTTTACCACAGACACAGATGTTAGGCGGACTCCTTTGTTCATACGGTTCTCATTATTAACTCAACCCGGGTTGAATATTTGACTGAAGGAAAGGACCATATCATTATTTTCAGATTTCATTCTATGACTTAACTGGGCTCCATCTGCCAGCTTTAGAAACGCCAAATACTTGGCGCCAGACTTGGCGTCCTGTTCTATGACTACCACCCCCAATGCTTCGGCTTGAGGAAGTCTCCTCACCATCAAAACAGTTTAATAAAAACTTAAATTGTGATTCAGGGTTACTCATCAATTGACAAGGCATACCAAGTGTGTGCTATTTGTGCACTATTCCACACAATATTTTCAGCCTAACAAATAGAATCCACATTCATAAAGGGGTAAGCTAGAAGGCCAGCTAAATGTTTTCAAGATTTATATGGTCTATGTTATACTTGAAACCATATTTCTCTAATAGGTAAACTGGAATTCCATTGGCTAATTCAATCTGCTCTAAAGCTATTCGAAGGCTCTGGACAGCTTAAGGGACATTCTGAATATAATGTAATTCCTCTATTCACCTTTTGGCAATATCTCTAAGCATAAATGTGATAAGAGGATATGGCATAAGAATGCCTGTCAATTGTAGGATAGAATTCAAGTATTAAAATTTTGACACTTAAGCCACTTAAAAAATGTTAAAATCACCTTAATTCCAAAATAAAAAATATTTTATAAGCCTGGTTAAAGATATAAATGAAAACAACATTAAAGAAATAAAAAAGTAATGATATCACTTCTTCCATATGTCTGGATCACAAACAACAATGTAAGTGGGCAAGAATACTTTGTAACTATCTTTGATGGTTATTAGAAAAAAAATAATTCAATACCTCTATGTGTAACAAAGCCCAGTGGTTTACTCTACAGTCGCCTCCAACTACTGAGAAAAGAGGGACCAGTTTTCCATCCTAATATAGAATCAATTTGCTTTAGTGATTCCTTAAACATCTCACAGTGTCTTAGGAGAGGAAGACTGATTACATACATGCCTGATCACATGTCCAGTGTTTCAAAGACATCTGAGACAAATGATCATTTAACCTCTTGAAGAGTTTTGAGTTCTCAATATCTCACTTAATACAGCAATCCTATCTTCTGTTTGACACCTTTCATCCTAAGAACACTCTTAAAATAACAACAATCTAAATAAGCTTCTCTGCAACTCTTACCCTGGGTGAAGCCAGTGAGTTAGAAAATTTAGGTTTACCTCCTCCTCTGTATGTTAGTGCTGCTCATCCAAGACTGGAGACTCAAGTCTCAACATATTTTTCTCTCCTGTGAACGATCTTTTCCAGTTATTTATTTATTTATTTATTTATTTATTTATTTATTTTGAGGGCAGTGTCACTGGCCCTCATATGTGGGACCTGAACTGGGGCCGCTGGCTTCCCAAACCAGCGCTTAACCACTGCGCCCCTCAGCCGGCCCTTTTCCAGTTATTTTCAATGGCTGAGACACACCCTACAATCTGCCTCTCTTTACTGTTTACCAGTCACTCTTTGACTATGGCATCCAGAAGTAAATACCTCAGATATCATTTAATTAGTTAGAGCACAGTGGGACTAGTACTTCTTATGAATTAAAATTTAAATATTTATTAATGCTGATTAAATATGTTGCATGAGAATCAGGCTCTTAGCAAGATACAGGAAAAACAAAAAAGCCACACTAATAGTAAATCTTCCATTAAAAAGCATGGGAGAAAGTTAGGTTAGCACTTACAGGAAATAGACTAACCTCCATATACACAGAAACTCTCAAGTCTAAACTAATTTTACCGCCAAATATCATATCCTTCTGCCCAAATTTTAGTATTCAAAGGCTGAATTTTTATTTTTATACTTACCATGTTGTATGTCTTTCATATCTAAATGAAGGCTAGACATTAATATTCCAACTGCTTGTGACCTTTTGTTGCTTAATAACTTGACCACCTGCTCAAGAAAGAAAGGAAAAAGCAATGTTAATTTGAACTCCAGTGATATGCTTAATAACATGTTATTTTTAATCCTAAATGAAGAACAAATAGAGTCATTATTTAAAGTATTAAAAATTGATTTGAAAAGAGCTTTTGGGTTTTATATCAAAATGTACCATTTCCCTCCCCCCATATTCACCATCAGCCTCCATGTCATTCTCTTTACTAGTCTTTTAAGAGCTTGATCTGTCAACAAGTAAAATTTCTAATAGTTTAGGAAATTAGTTTGGTCTCTGTAAAATAACAGATACACATTTGATCATGTGCAGCCCCAGATTTAAAAACTGTTCCTTTTTTAATGTGGAGCTTTGAAACACTGATCAACAAGTGAAAGGCAAAATAAAGTACATATTTAGAGAATCTTGTTATAATAGATCAGATCAGTTTAATCACAAAATAGGGAATGTGCTTTTAGTCAGGTCTTCTAATACTTTTTTTTTTTTAAGAGGGCAGTGTCACTGGCCCTCATGTGGGATTTGAACCGGGAACTGGCGTCCCAAGCCAGCTCTTAACCACTGCGCCACTCAGCCGGCCCTAGTCAAGTATTTTAGGAAGCTCACTATTTTACTGGCAGTCCTTCTCATTCTGTATTTGGCCCACATTCCAACTTATTAACAGAGGAATATGAGCATCAAATCCAAATGCTAGGTCAGCTCAATCCCGAATCTGGCTTTCCAGAAGGTTCTGAAGAGTCACACAATCCCACAATCAGTCTTCCTGAAATACAGGTAGGCCTGCTGCTATTGAACACACATGTCTAAATTATGTTTTGCAGACACTAACACACCACTGATAAATCTTGCTTGTGAAACTATTATCTCATGTCCAAGTCTTGCAAAGGGAACCAATTTCTATTTACTATCAGCATTTTGTTATAAATCTACTTAGAAAAACGCTGGAGGAAGGAAAAAAGGTTATGGCCAAATTACCAGAAGTGACAGCTACCCTAACAGCTATCACATATGTTGACCTTGTTTTTCTTTTTGGTTTAAACTGGTCAATCAGGAAACTAATAAAATAATTGTGCCCAGCTGTCATACAGATTCACAGAGTAAAACAATATTCTTAGTAACAATAATAGCATTCTTGGTTCTCTAGCACAGTTGGGGGTAAATAACATAAAAGATTTTCAGAGTGTCCAACCACAAAACTTCCACAGTCATTTCTGAAGTCTTCCTGTGGAAAGGGGAAATACCCTGCAAGAGGCAGTGCTTCCTCAAAAGAAAAGAAAAATATATATATATATTTTTTGATTTTCAATTTACTCTAAACATTTTATTAAATTTTACTTACAAAAAGTACCTTATAACTTGAATATGAATCAATTCGTATGCCAAGTGTTTCTATCAATAGTATTATCTTCTTCAGAGGTGCAAAAATAGCAACTTAAGATCAGAAAGACAGAAGGCACGGAATCTGTCCTACGAACACTTTCTAACTTCAAATCAGTGTGTTCTGGCCCCATGTGTGCACTCTGTCAAAACCGATTTTACAAAGTTCTTATCATCTTCTGGCTCCTAAAAGCCATGGGCACATACGTATGAATCCATATGTCATTTGACCTTCCTGGAGTGCCGACATGTTAATCACAGCCTTAGAGAAACTGTACTCCAGGGCCCTGTCAGCCCTTCTTAGGCCCTGTTAAGGCAAATTACTCTGACTGTACCTTAAATTCTGGCATATTCCAGAGTTCTGTTCTCATCACTTGACTCTCTTCACTTTATGACCTGTACTTTCTCTTCTATAGACATACATGCCTTTGCTTATAACTCCATTCTTTTAACTGCATCACTTCCTGGTATTCTACTTTCCTGACAGATATCTCCATTTAAATGACCCACATAAATCTCCATTTAAATTACCCACATAAATCTCCATTTGACATGTCTGAAACCAAACTTGTCATCAGTTCTAACCCAAAAATCAATCCTCTTTTTTTCCATAATATTGAGAGAATGGCACCACCATTTTCCACTCACCTACCGTATTTAGAAATCTAAACCTCAACCTAGACTACTGCCTCTCCTTCACCTGGTGAAATATGCTCTGATCTGTTAATAAGTCCTGTCAATCATAACTTCTATCTTCGGAATTCACCTCTCCTCAACTGTATTGTCAGCATTTACTTCTATATTGTATGTTACATAAATCAAAGCAAAAGATTTCTAACTAGCCTCCCAAATTCTAGTCCAGTGATTTTCAAAGTGTGTTCCCTGGACAAGTAGGCATTGTTATCACCTGAGAACTGATTAAAAATGCAAATCTTGGGCCAGTCGAGTGGCATGTTGGTTGAGTTGGCTTGGACGCCAGCATCAGCTCTGAGCAGTAGGATCCTGGTTCGGATCCCACATATGAGGGCCAGTGACACTGCACCCTCTATAGCAAAGATGGTGAACAACAGCCCAACCTGGAGCTGGGCTGCCGTGAGTCACTTGTGATGGCATAGCTGCAGCCCCTGCTGCAGTGGGATGCCGTGAGCTACCATGAGTGGCTGGCAGCTGTCCAATGGCTGGCGAGCAGCTGCCTCACTAGGGAAGAGTGCAATGATAATACCAACATGGACCAGTGAAGTGACCTCCTCCACAAGTAGACTGAAGAACAAAAGGACAGCAACTTGTCTGTTCCCCTTTCCCAATTCCCCAACACTGTTCCCCTCCCCCAATTTCCCAATAAAATCTTTTTTTTTTTTAAAGCAAAATCTTGGGCCCCATCACAAACTTACTAATCAGAACATCTGGATGTAGAAAGCATCCGTCTGCATTTTTAGAAGCCATCCAAGTGATTCTAGAATCACTGATGAGTCTCATCTTTTCCTGTCCATTCTCCAAACTGATTTCCAAGTGCCATCTTTAAAAGTGCTGATGTTTGCATGTCACTTCCTTTTTTTAAAATATGTGTAGCTCATGTTTAAGGATTAGATTTTTCTGTTTGTTTTAGTTTGTTTGTTTTTGGTTTAAGGGTTAGTCTTTTTATTGAAAAGTAATATAATCTGTGTATTTCATCTAATAGGCCACATAGACTGCTTCACAGTTCATACGTGAAACTTGATTTATAATTCAAATGAAGTTGATTACAAACTGTATTTTACATTTAAATGTCTAAGAATGTAGATAGAAATAATAAATATTTATTGCATTCCAGAAGGCATACATACAGGAGAAGAGAGATATCTAAAAGGATCCATTCACAGCTCCTAGAGTAACTCAACATTCATGTTAGGAGCCACAGTTGTTATTTATCCTTTTTTAAAAAACACACACACACACACATTGGGTAACAAGAACCTGAAGTTTGGTCACTATTTCTAATCTGATTTCTAAGATTATCTCTAATAATCTTAGAATCCAGTGACCACAGATGCAATATGGAGAAAAGACTTGACTTTTACCAGATGACCTAAGAACACTTCACTGAAAAACAAAAAATGCAGAATTAACAAATTTGAAATCTACAAAATTAGAATATACTATAACCCAGAAAAAAAAAAAGGTTTATTTTCAATGATCTAAATTCCTATCAGATTTAGCTAATACTCTTAATAAAGTTTTTATCTTAGACTCCCCTGGGAGGCAGGACTGTATAGGGATTATAAATAAGGATTCTGTAGGGGGCTGGCAGAGTGGCATGTTGGTAAAGAGTTGGCTTGGGACACCAGCTCTGAACAGCGTTCGGATCCCACATGCAGGCCAGTGATGCAGCACCCTCTACAGCTAATATGGTGAACAACAGCTCGACCTGGAGCTAGGCTACCATGAGTCGCCAGTGACAGCATAGGCTATAGTGGGGCTGGCCGGCAGCTGGAGTGTGCTTTCGTGAGCTGTCGTGAGCGGCCGTCCAATGGCCGGCAAGACTGCCTCACCCAGGAAGAGCACAATGATGATACCAACATGGGCAGTGAAGCAACATCCTTCACAACTAGACTGAAGAACAAAAGGGACAGCAACTTGTCTGTTCCCCTTCCAGGATTCCCCAATAAAATGTTTTTGTTTTTGTTTTTGTTGTTGTTGTTGTTTTTAAAGAAGCACTCTGTAAAGTAAAGCAGTATTTCTCAAACTTTCATATGCATATAAGTCATCTGCGATCTTTTTTAAATGCAGACTCTGATTCTTAGGTCTGAATGGGGCTTTCTGGAAAAGCTATTCCAACATTGTAGAGCCTCAGTTTCTCACCTAAAAAAATAATAACAGTATCAACTTCCAAAGCTCAGTGGATATTCAGCATAGTAATGCAATTGACACTCTTAGGAACAATTTTTTAAACAGTGTATTCATTGCAATAATAATAGCTATAAGAAGTTAAATACTTAGGAAAGCCTTTTAACATTTTCTTAAAAATGAAATATCCGTCAACTTTTCATTACTGAGTTTAATTGTACCAGGGAATTATCTTTCCTTCCTCCCATGTAATTTCCTAAGAAATTCAAACCCTTATTAGTTCAGAGCACTTTTCCAGTGGATGCAAATGATTTCTTCATTTAAATTCTCTTCCCTGGCATCCTTTTGGGTTGTCAAAAAAGTCATGGCGCATTTTTGCAATGAAAAACAGAAAAAATACATCATGACTTTTCGGACAACCCAATACATGACCAATGACTCATTCTGTTTTCCTGCTTTGAACAGGTGCATGGAAGAGAATATAACCATATATATGACCCAGTCAAAACTTTCAAGATCCTAATATATTGGGTTGTCGGAAAAGTCATGACATATTTTTTCTATGTTTTTTCTTGCAAAAACGTGTCATGACTTTTCCGACAACGCAATAGTTAACACAATTAGGCTGCATAAGCAGAAATGTGTTTAAAATTAACTAATTTTTGGTCTGAAAGATTACTGCATCAAGGAGATACCCTTGGTCTATTTCCACTGTATATGTTTTTGTATTTCTTCATTTGATTTATAAACTAAGTACTAGGAACTCATAGAAGTATGATGATAGAAGCAGCAAGGAATTTGGGGATGTAGTCATTATGTATTTTTGTCAAACATTAAGTATTTATTTTTCTATTTTATCTTCAGCCCCCATTACCTGACTGACTGCACATGAAAATCGCTAATAATGAGAATCCCAGGGTAGTATACAATAATTAAATTAATAGGTACTCCAAAAGCTTGCGGTTGAGGCCAAGTTGTACTAGAAATACTGAAAACTAGCAATATGGACAAATTCGAGTTTTAGTTTCTCAACATCAGCCACCATTCTGTGAAAATCCACAATAAAATGACCAAGAGACAAGTCTTAGTCTCTGCTTCTCCTCTTGCTTCCACTGTCCACTCCCCTACCTTTCTATCCTAGCCACGGGAGGCAGGGAGAGCATGTAAGTTTGAACAGGGTCACATCCTATAACAGTTCATCCAGCAATGATTCTACACACATATCCAGAGTGAAGGAGGAAGCCAGTTAGTCCAGGGGAAGGGATACCTTTCCCTAATTCTAACAAAGACCCCTTGTACGTTAGCTGCAACTCTGGGTCAGAACTCTAGCTCCAGCACACCCTTGAGCATCTTATTTAATTGCTTTAATCCTCATGTCCTGATCTGTAAATAGAGGACACACTTCATAAAGTGGTTAGTGAAAGAATTACTGCAGATGTCAAGCACTGCTGCCCGCTCAAAATGTGGATTAGAGGCTGCTGTCAAGTCCTATGTGTTACCTGCCCACTCAGGGATAAATATGTACAGAAATTGAAAGCAAGTGTTAAGAAATTTTATAGCAATATGATGGGAGAAATATTTTAGAATCTAGATTTGTGTGTCTTTCTTTGGGTTTTTCTATTTTCATTTTTGTAGACTTTCACATATATTTTACAAAAGTATCTGAAAATAATGAGGATTTAAAAACTGGTCCTTCGCTAGGACAATTTGAGAGGCACAGAGGACGTAGGCGCCATAGACTGAAAGTTTGCATCACCCAAAATGCATATGTTGAAACCTTATGCCCAACACGATGGTATTTGAGGGTGGAACCTTTGGGTGGTGATTAGGTCATAAGGGTGGAACCCCCATGACTGGGATTAGTGCCCTTATAAAAAGACCCCAAAGACACCCTTTACCCCTTCCACTACATGAGAATACAGCAAAAACATGGCTAACTATGAACCAGGGGGAGGGCCCTCAGTGGACTGAATTTGCCGGTACCTTGATCTTGGCACTTCTCAGCCTCCATAACTGTGAGAAATCATCTCTGTTGTTCATAAACCACCAAGTCTGTGGCATTCTGTCATAGCACCCTTAACAGACTAATGTACTGGGGAAGCAAGGCCCAAAGGATAATGAAAACTTGAACATCAAATCTACTCTTAGTTACCCATGCCTTCCCTTCCAGCCTCAGGGCTAACGACTGAAACAGGATTCTCTGTGAGACTGCAGGATCCCAGTGGTCCCCAGCAGAAAGGCCATTCCACTTTGCAACCTCTGGCAGACAAATCCTAGGCAGAGCCTCTGATTCAATATTAAAGCCATTCATTCATTCATTCATTCATTCATTCATTTTAAAGCCATTTAAATTATAGATTATTCCTCTAAAACAAGTTAGAAAAAATAATACTTAATGTGAGGAAACCAAGGCAAGGTGATGGAGAATAACACATTCAGAAAAATTCAACAGCTTTTTACCTTAAAGAAAAACAACTTAAAAGCAGTAATTGGATTGTCTTAGGTAAACTATTCCTTTCTGACCTCTGAATAAACGATATAGAAAAACGAATGGCAGGGTAAAAGACAATTTAAAGTAACAAGCATTGCTTACTCTTTCAGAAATGTACGTTAATATTTTTTTCAAAGGTTCAATAACTCATCACAACAATAACTGCAAAGGATAACCCAAGCACTGCCATGAAATAAAGGATGTATTGTTTTGTTTGATTTGGTTTTACAAAGGAGCATTAAAGTCTAGTGTAGAAGGATGATGATAATGCCTCCCCTCCACCAAGACCACTTTTCCTTAAGTGGTGGCCCCAAAACCATCACAACAGAGTGGATACAGTAAAGCCAGGATCAACTTACTAAAAGAAAATTTAAAGGATAGGTAAAGTCTGATCTTCACATATCTGCCTGCCAATAATTTTACAGATAATGAAGAAATCTCAGGTCACTATTGAAAGCCAAGTAATTTGGGAAGGAAAGAAAGGCCATGAGACCCCATTCACTTGCTTTCCTGCCTAACAGTCAGAAAGGCAAACAATATAATACTAATTCGCTAAACATGTCTATTAGCATTGATGTTCAATGTATCTCCCACAATTAAAATTAGGGACAAATCCTTAGTGAACTCTTTAATGGCAGACCTGCAAGCAATAGACTAGTGTCAACATTAAAATAAGCAAAGAACAGGGCTGGCCAAGTGGTGCGGTGGTTAAGAGCTGGCTTGGGAAGCCAGAGGCCCCGGTTCGGTCCCACATGTGAGGGCCAGTAACATTGCCAAAAAAAAAAAAAAAAAAAAAAAAGCAAAGAATAAAAGATGATTCTAACAAGTTCCCTAAAACCATGCTATCCAATAGTGAATAACTGGAACCTGTGGCTAATCAGGCATTTAAAATATGCATAGACTGAAAAGACTTATTGATTTTTTAGAGAATGCAAAATAGCTCATTGATTTTTTTTATACTGATTATGTGTTCAAATGACAATATGTTAGACACTCTGTATTAAATATATTATTAACATTCATTTCACCTGTTTCCTTACACTGGTTATGTAGCTGCTAAAAATTTTTAAATTACACGGCCAGATGAGTGGCTCAGTTGGTTAAGAGCGTGAGCTCTGAGCAACAGGGTTGCCAGTTCGATTCCCACATGGGCCAGTGAGCTGCGCCCAAGCTGAGCTGAAGCTGAACTGCCAACAGGTGGCAAGGATGGTTCAGCTGGTGAGAGCACATGCTTCTAACAAGGCTGCTGGTTCAACTACCTCATGGGATGGTGGGCAATGCCCACCTGCAACTAAGATTGAACACAGCACCTTGAGATGAGTTGCCCTGAGGTGCCCATGGGCAGCCAAATGGCTCAGTGGTTAGAGCATGTGCTCTTAGCAACAAAGTTTCCAGTTCGACTCCCACATGGGATGGTGGGCCCACTCACAACTAAGATTGAACATGGCACCTTGAGCTGAGTGGCCACGAGGTGCCAAAGGGCGGCCAGAAGGCGACTGGACCTAGAGCTGAGCTAGCTTCACCCTCCACAACTAAGACTGAAGGGACAACAACTTGGCTCTTCCCCTTCCCCAATTCCCCAACACTGTCCCTCTTTCTCAATTCCCCAATAAAATCTTAAAAATAAAAAATTAAAATTTTTTAAATTACATATGTGGCTTGCATTATATTTCTGTTGGGCAGCACAAGAAGATGTAACAACTTCCGACAAATTTCTACACCCATTTAGCTTAGACCTAGATTTCTTTTTTTTTTTTAATTAAATTTATCGGTGTGACGCTGGTTAGTAGTAACATTATAGAGGTTTGAAGTGTACATTTCCATCTCACATCATCTATATATCACATTGTGTGCTAAACATCCAGAGCTAATTCTCCCTCCATCACCATGTATTTGACCCCCTTTACCCTCTTCTACCATCCTCCTCCCCCCTTACCCTACATTTGTTTTTTTGAGGGCAGTGTTATAATTTCTTGCAATCTCCATTCAATTATAATTATTTTTGCTCATTTCACACTTATCCATAATGTAATAATGCTGCATGTATTCCAAAATCACATATAGAGCTGCTAGAAGATATCTAGAATATATATATATATCTTCTATCATATATATATATCTTCTATCATATATATATATCATATATATATATGATATATATATATATATATATCTTCTAGCTATATATATATCTATATATAGTCAAGATGTATTTTTTCTATGTTTTTTGTTGCAAAAAATGCATCATGGCTTTTCCCTCATATGTGGGGCCTGAACCGGGGCCGCTGGTGTCCCAAGCCAGCTCTTAACCACCGCACCACTTGGCCGGCCCTACCATTTTTTTGTTTTGAGTTCAAAAATAAAAGAAGATAAAGGTGACATCTGGGTCAAAGTTTCCTTGGCTGTTGAGCAGACCTCATATCTAGGTTATTTAAAATAAAATAAAGAAAAGAAAAGAAAAGAAAAGAAAAGAAAAGAAAAGAAAAGAAAAGAAAAGAAAAGAAAAGAGAAGAAAAGAAAAGAAGAGAAAAGAAAAGAAGAGAAAAAGAAAGAAAAAAACCTACATGCCAAATTTGTCCCCTGTTAGCATAAGCACAACATGTCAGAAGTCTACTTAGGGGATGATGTCACACACATGCCAGGATAGGAGATCCCTGAATGAGTTTAGAAAGATTCTTCTTTTCACTATACAACAATATGCCAGAGAATTAAAATACTACATATTCAAAAATCCTTTCTTTTACACTGGATTTGAACTTTCTTATTGACCAAATGTGGTTCATACTACTTGCTCATTAAAAAAAAACTAACCTAAATGAAGCTATTAAGAAGTTAAAATAACATCTTTTTTTACTGTTTACTGAAAGCATACCTGATCTTTTCTTAAGTGTCAATTTTAGCATCAAAATAGAAAGTAAATAATCTATCATACTATCATCCCTCAGATACATCACCACCAACAATTTTGTTGACACATTTCCATACCTTTAAAGGAACCTTTCTTTTTTAATTGCCTTCTAAACAATTTCCTTCTATAACAGACCAGATTCCCTCTGTAAACTGTCCCATTTGATCTAACACTCTGAATGGAGCCTAATGTTATAAAATTTTTAACTAAGTTTTTTTTGTTCTGTTCAACAGTCAGTTGTCTCTCAGACATATTCCTTGGCCTCTACATCTTTTTTATTATTATTATTGTTCTCTTTAACTATCGTTCTCCTTTCTACATTATCATTTTATCCATTTTTCTTCCTGCCTCAGGAAACAATATTTTTTATTATCTTTAGATGGTTACTTTTCCAATTATTACCCTGGATTCTATCTCCTCCACTTCCTACCACCTAACCTATAAGCACTCTCTCCTGCTTTTTTTAAAAAAATGCTTGTCTCTATAGTCTAATAAGTACATCCATAGTCTTTGAATGGCCTCACATATTTATATTGTGTGGATAGCTCCCAGTTCTAAGCTACTACCCTGAGTCTTTAATTATTTCCTGGGCCCTTCTGTTTGGAGGCCTTTCTTTCTCCTTCAACTCAAGATGACCAAATTCTAGGCACAAAACCAAGGAAGTAGCAAGTCCAACATTTAAGAACCTATGTCACAAAATCCTGTTCAACTTTGTAGCAATAGAACTTCTGAGTTTAGCAGGGTATATGGTTGACTGGCTAAAATAACATTTTCAAGTGGGTTCCACAGCTCAATGGTTAGAGAACTGGTCTTGTAAAATAACATTTTCCACAGCCTACTTTATACCTAGGGATAGCCCCGTGACCAAGTTACAGACAATGGAGTGTAGGCAGCAAGAAAGCACACCACTCAAAAAGCGCTCTCCACGTCCTATTTCCTTCTGCTCTCAGGCTCCAAGGCAAAATTCTGGAAGTAAGCCATCCTCAGCCATACTCTACCTTGCTGGCATGAAACACAAAACAGCTAGAACAACCTGGTGGAATAGAGACGCTACCTCCCTGGATACACCTGCCCAGACTTCCACGGAAGAGGAAATTAACACCCCCATCTTTTGTTAAGTCACGTAAAGGCAGCCAAGCCAATATTTTAACTAATATATCCACTAAGCACAGGCATTCTGTCAGACATGGTGATAAATGCACAGGAGATAAAAAGACAAAGAAACTCATCATCCTTTTGTGGAAACCATTTCTATTGGGTTGTCAGAAAAGTCACGATGCATTTTTGCAATGAAAAACAGAAAAAATTCGTCATGACTTTTCCGACAACCAATATTTCACATTTTATCTATTTCACTTTTATCTAACTCCAGGATACCATTGCTCCCAGGCATCAGTATGGAAATCTTGGACTCATTCCTCCTCTTCACTTCCCATATCCAGACACACACCAAGTGCCTCTAATGTTTCCTCTTCTCTTTCATTACTGCCTTCCTGGTGCCAGTTCCCAGCACCACATCACCGAGTGCAGGAGCCTTCTGCCTCCAGGATCCCCAGTCCTAGTCTTAGATCAATGTCCTGAAAATGCTGCTTTCATCGTGTCATTACTCTCTAGCAAACATTTAACGGTCCCTTATTTTTCTGCTCTATTTTCCATTGTCAAAAGGACTACTACCCGGACAACAATGTTCAAGTATCATTCCTCTAGGAAGCTTTCCCCAAACACTCCCCCTTCCTCCCACACAAGTCTTACAGGGCTGACTCAGGACCCTCTTCCTAAGGCTGTATACTTTCCAGATAATATGCATACTATAAAGTAATCGCTGGGGTAATTCTTACTGAAACACAAACACCTCTAGACAGACTACCGTGTTTGCACTCCAGCCTCCAGCACAATGATTGATACGCTGCAGGCATTCAATAAATGTCTGCTGAATAAGTGAACTTCGTCTAAATCACCTTGCTTATCTCAGAACCCCATACCAACACCACCAATAACATTCAGAAAATGGTTCCCAGCCTTAGCTAGACATCTGAATCACATAGATGGCTTCTGAAATAAAGGTTCCGACTCTCCACTCTGAAAAGTAATTTTTCTCTAATATGAAATCCTCGAATATGTTTTTTAAAACTCCACAGCTAATGCTGATGCAGATTTAGGAAGCACTGAAAAGGAAACATTCGAATAATGACTGAACTGTAATTCTACAACTATACTCAAGTCAAGAACTGAAAGATAAGAATGTATATAACTTGCCTCAGAATCATGTCAAGACATAGTAGAAAGCTGATGTGAAGTATATTTATTATGCAAGTAACCAAAACTACATTTAAATAGTTATTTAATCGGTCAACAATGGTATTTGTTGTTAATTCAGAACCATCAAAAAAGTATGTATTTTTTTATGTCACATGGAATACTAGATAATTAAGCTTTAAGCTGATACACCAAAGAGCTCCACATTAAATATTCAATACTCAGATAATTGAAGTTTCTTGCAGTTCCTTACAATCTACTACAATCATGTGTTAAAGAAGGAAACTAAATAACTTGCTCATGGTCTAAATCACAACAAGGGTTTTGTTTCCTAATCCCCAGTCAGGGGAGAGCACATTGCTTTCTTCTGAAATGGCTTGGCACAGCCTTGCTGGAAACTCAGTATTAGATTAGAGGGATAAGTGGCCAGATCCAATAAGGCAAATCCTTCTCCCAGTAGGGTAAGAGGAGAAGAAGAGCCAACTGCAGAGATCAGGTAGAGGGAAATTCCAAAGCAGAATTATGGAATGCAAAAATTGCTGTTTCTCACACAGGTATTAGAGCACAAGGCAGTACAGAAGGTAGTAGAGTGTGCACTCAATGAGCAACGGATGCAAAAAAGCAGCCAAGAACAAGCTCATGAGAAAGCAACAGGCGAATATTAGCAAACATGAAATAGTAAAAGCAAACTAAACAAGAGGAGTAAGAGTGCAAGGGGATGCAGAGAGGGCGGAATTCCCACCCAGGATTTCCAATGGCTTGGCCACTGTGGAGGTAAGAGATCCATATGGTCAGTCCACATTCTTTCCTAAATTGGCAGCTATGTAACTTTGAACAAGTTCCTTAGCCAACAGGTCTCAATTTCCCTATCTGTAGAACATAGTTAATAATCCATATGTAATATTCCCATAATTTGAGAAAATCAAATATGTAATGTGAAATACTTGAAAGTATAAATCATCTCATCAATGCCAGGCGTTAGTGTTAATTTAGTGATCCAGTGACTGGCAGATCTATTTTGCTGTTAAAGATCTAATGCTGTTAAAGCACTTGAGCTTATTTTACCAAGAGGAAGATAAGCAATAACAGAAAGTAATCAGGGATAAACAAAATAAAGTGCAGTAAACTCTAGAATGATGAGATAACAACCCACACTCTGACCAACCGCAACCACCTAGCAAATTTACAAAGTGCTGGTTTTCTAAGAACCCTTTACCCCTACTATTGGTCATCCCACAACTTTGATTTGAATTCATTTTCTTTTTACTTTGGAAAGATATGATCATCTCTATAGAGTTCTGATCCAAAGAGAATCAGGAACCAAGAGCCTTCATGGTAATGCCTGATACTAGTTCATGAAAACTGCACACGTCTTAAATCTTAACCAGTCTACAGTCAAACGTGAAGAATGCTTGCATGGGATTTTGCAGGACAAAAAGGTATCAGGCTTTTTAGTCTACCCACACATGCATGGAGGACTTCACTCTTATTTACACAACCACCTTCTCCTTTTCCAATTAATATTAAGCCTAGGGGCAGGGTGGCCAGCCTCACAGGTATCAGGCAGCATTCCAAGGCACTGAGCGTGCCAGGAATGATACCTGCCTACTTGGGCAGCCTTAGCACAACCTGGGAAACAAGCAGGTAGCTTGCTAACTGGTGAGATATTTCACATCTCTAATTGATTAAGAATCTAGAACCGAGCCTAGAAAATAAAGCATAGTCTATTGGGACAAGGTGCTCCTGCTTCTTAACTTGGTCCCCAGTGACCCATTTGGCATAGGTGGGAGCTACCTGCTTCAGACCTGCTGTTGAGTCCAAGTCAAGCTCAGAAGGAGACTGACAAATGTGGAATTTGGTAAGGTCACCAGTAGGAGCCTCTGTGTGCTCTTCCAGTCTGTCAATCCCTCCCACCTGGTTGTCTTAATACAAATTTTAGACTTCAGTTTTAAAAGCTGTGTTACTTGGGTCTACTATAATCTGAGTGCTGTTCTTGGACTGAATGGGTTAAATGTTTCTATCTCTCCTGGCACCATCTTCTTGGTTCCTACTTTTATTCTCATTTAGTCCAAGATCCTGATACCAGTCTTCTATTTCCATATACCAGGTTGTTCCAACTAATGAGAAGCATGAACTTCAAGTAAGTTTAAGTAAGTCTGTGGAACGTCTTCTCACCAAATAAAAACTACTATCCATCTGGCCCTCCACTATTTCTCGATAATATATTCCTCTACCATCTTTCTCCACTAAATATATTATACCATTATATATCACTACTACATCAGAAATCAAGTCACACACAAAACATGTCATTTTAAAAAACAAAATGTGTATTAAATAAGAGAGATTTGGTGACCTCTAAGAAATATATGCCGTACCTTGTTTTTAGAAAGATGCTCTCAAACAGAGAATGATACCTACCTAGCCTATTTAAGATCAGTCACATTTCCCCAAATGATCGATGGTTTGGCCTTTCTCTACTGTACCTTGGTAGAATGCAAGTTATTAAAGAGGATAAGCAGAGCCAGAGGTCTGTTCTAAATAAATTCAAGTTGAATGAAGTAATTAAACATCCTAATAGCTTGGTACGTATAAAGTACTCAATTCACATCTGCCAAAATAATAACTACTACATATCGGTTCACAGAAGAAGACAGCAATGATGCTAAGAATGGAAAATTGCCGAAAGACCCATGACACCAAGAGAGAAGCTGGACTCAGCTCTGCCTGACTCCAAAGCTCACTTGCGCCCCCTGCTCTGGGCTCCATTAGCCATGCCTGTGAGCACACCATCCCTAACATCACAGAGCACCATATGGCACAAGAATCCGCTAACAAAAAAAACAAGGGGAAATCTTGGGCCTTTTGATATCTTTATTTAAAGGGAGAAGTTTAAAAGAATTAGAAATTCAGTTACTTACATATTATATCAGTGTTTCCTTTCTTAGCTTATACTGAAACACTTAGGATGATCTTGACCAATACAAAACAAAACCAATAAAAAAAAAAAAAAAAAAAAGAAAGTGACCCTAAAAAAAACTGATTTTGAAAAAAAAAATGGCACTAGGTTATATTTTAATAAATTTTTTATTCCAATAGGTTGCATTTCCAAATTTCACATTTCACTTTTTTTAAAAATATTACAGCAACCTGGAATAAGAAATTGAAATAAATACCACCAAGCTCTTAAAATAAAATGTTTTTCTAATTAAAACCAAGTATCATAAATCCCCATCTCTCTCCACTTCATAAGCACAGAGAAAACAGACAGTTGTTTAAATTGAATTTAAAACAATACACAATCTTCTCTTTTATATTCTTTGGACATACCCTTTTGCCAGTTTATCCAGTTTTGTCATGTAGAATATATGCAAGATAGAATTTGGCCCTTCACCATTTCCAATATCTTAGTAATCAGAAAACAATGTTTCATCTGTCCAACAGCATGCAAGTCTGTGGAGTTGTATTTTTCTCTTCAAAATTCCTTCTAAAAATCTAGTTTTAGATATCTGTCCTATTTACAACTTTAACATTATATTTTCAGCACTCAAAAGTCAATGGAGGGGTGACGGATTAGCTCAGTTGGTTGGAGCATGGTGCTGATAGCACCAGGGTTGCTGATTCGATCCCCACATGGGCCACGGTGAGCTGCACCCTCCCTGAGAGAGTCAACTACGCAATTGCAGCATGAAAGCATTGTGTAACCAATGACCATGGCTGTTCCCCAATCAAGTTAAAAAAAAAAAGAAAAAAAGTCAATGGAAACTCTTGTAGGTGATTAGAAGTATTGGAAAACCATTCAGTTGTGAGTACAACATCTAAATGATTCACAATATTGCTAAACATATTGAGATATATAACATGTCTCCAGAATGTGGACATCAGTATCTTGTTCCCTGTATCAGTATTACCTCAATCAGTGATGCTAATTACCACGAGTAAAAGGTACAGATACAATCATCAGTTACTAACAACCCCCAATGAATAAAAGACTCTGAGACCATCTTCACATTTATTTCCACCTTATGGCAACTTCCTATTGTGAGAACATTCCTTCGGCACATCATAATAAAGGGCTTTATGGTATGGAGTCTTGTACTAATCACTGCCAAAAGCCAGTAATGACTATCACCTCCCACATTTTACAGCGAAGGTGACTTGCTCAAGGTTACACACCCATGATGTGGCAGGGCAGGATGCGACCCAGGCAGCTGGCACGAGTCCACTCTGGGTTACGATTCTGCACCACCTCTAACCTTCGATATGAAGAGCCTACTTCTGCCAAAGACTTTTACACACTGTCCCTCAATGTTCTGTGTTTCCAGATCCAATTCAAGACAGATAAAACAGAGAATAAATGTATTTTTCAAATTGTTACCAAAACAGCAAACCTTTGACCAAAACCCGTCTGAATACTCTGCCTTACATGTTACTCAACTGCAGGGAAAATGTGAAAATAAACAAAACCCAAAATATTTCCCTTCCTTTGTAGTTACAACACAACAAAATGCCAGTGAAAAATTTGGATTACAAGTGTTAGTAGGAAGAAAGTAAATATTCGGGCTATGAATGGCCACCTTGTATAAGTTTATTGAACAGGATTTCATAATAAACTTTTAATTATTCAGTGAATGGTTGTTCAGTTTATGGCCTATTCAGTTCTCTGCTTTTCCTCCTGCCCTTTAGTCATTAGCATGACGTTACTTTTTGGCTCTTCCATGGACCCAAAGCTTGATTTCTGGCTCCATTCACTGAGCATCATGGTGCTTTTAGCACTGTAAAGACACAAGGGTGAAAACTGCATTTGATCCCACCCCATGGAGGAACATATTTCCAAGCTCTCTTGCAAGTCTCCAGTCTATTTTTGGAAATAACATACTGACTAAGCAACTGGTGGATTTTCCAAAGACCTCCTAGAGTTTGGAAGTGAAAGAGAAATAAACATTGACTTGTCAGTGATCTAATTTATGATGCTCATTTTTAGAGAATAAAAGTTTCAATATGTGATTTTAAGTCTTTACAGAAAATTGTCTTCTCATGGCACCATTTTCAAAGATGGTATGTTTAGCATTTTCCTTTCTTCAACAATTGCATTTAAAGAAGTTACACTTGACCAAATAATTCTGTCACATTCTCATTTAACAATAGTCAAATTATTTATTATTCATATCCCTGAAGACATCTTCGACTCCTTTGTCCCCAGGTCTCAAGTTAGTGCTTTGCTGTTCAATAAATGGTTCTTCTAAAGTAGCTACTGTTAAATTTTTTTTTAATACTGTTATTGAACTACAACTATAAAGTGAAGAAAACTCAACAGTTCAATTAATTTTTGTAGATGCATATACTCTTGTAATCACCAACCATATCACTCTATAGAACATTACCAGCATCCTGGAAGGCTCCATTCATACGTCTTCCTATCAGTACAGCCCCCAAAAGTCCCATTCTCACTTCTGTTGCCACAGAGTACTGTTGCCTGTTCTTGAACATAATATAAATGGAATCATACTGTTTACATTGGCCTTTGTCCAAGAAATCCATCAATGTTGCTGAGTATAATTGTAGATTATTATTTTTCATTGCTGTATAGTATTCCATTGTGTAGTTATAACACAATTTATTCTTCCATTCTAATACTGATGAATATGTAGAATGTTTTCAGTTTAGAGCTATTACATCTAGAGCTTCTATAAGCACCCTTATATAGGTATTTCCATGGACATATGAACTCATTACTCTTGGATATACACACATAAGAATAAAACTACTGGAACTTTGGAACTTTGGTAGACTAATTAATGAAACTAACAAATAAAGTTGTATACTTTTCAATAACTTTCTTAGAGATTTACAAACATAGCTGTGATAAAATTACTAAATATCTCAGGACAAAATCATAAGATTTAATACGTCACCCAAAAGCCTATAAACCAGTTTAGTGGTTTTGGAAAGCTGTTTACGGCCAATGGTGTCCAACACATCTACAGAAACCCACACATCAAGGACAGATACACCAAGTTAGGTATTCACCAAATGAGTTTTAATCCCTTTACCCATGACCATTGGCTAAGAATTTAGAAGCAGTGAATACAGGAATCCACAGTGTTAGATATATCAAGTGTCCATAAATATAGCTCTTGAATAAATTTCTAGTGGATAGCTAAATCATATCAAGACTATATAGTCAGCTGCATAAAGATGTTTGATTAAAAGTAATTTTGAATGATGTATAAGTAAGTATACAAGCACCCTTGGAAAGTACTACTGGTAAATGTTTATTCATTTAGATTTTTCCAGTCACTTCAGGCTACATGATTCCTAGAATCTGTGGGTAATGTGTTCAAAAAAGACAAACTAAGTCAGATCAAATAATAAGGAAGCAAACCATGTTTTTTAAAAAATTTATTCAGGAGTCAAACAAAAGCATTTCAGAATCAGATGATATCTGGGATTATGTAAGTTTATTTCTCCCAGCTTAGTGCTAATCTCTAGAATTTAGTGCAGAAAGAAGGCAAAGAGATTCCAGTATCTTCTAGAATTCTACATGTACAACTCAACTCTGACCTTCTCTCAAAGCCCAGTCTTATTTTGAAATCTCCCTATCCTCCTCAGTAAAGCTAAAGTACCACGCTTAGACACTAAGCTTCACACACAGTTAGTATTCAACAACTAGTCATGGAGTGAATTGATGCCACATGGAATCTCTGGTTAGCTTATTGCTTCTATGAAATTCCCTCATGTCACTACAGCATGACTCAGTGTGAGGGGAAGCCATGTGTCCCAGTCTGTAAGTGATTCCATCCCAAGATAAAAAGGCCAGCTGGGGTATTTAATTAGTCTATTTCTAAAAATCCAGAGAAGGGAAAGATACTGAAAATGTAGCACAATAAACAAAATGCATAGTAACAATTCCCCAGTGCAGGAAAGTGATAATGGAAGAGAGCCAGATATACACCTCACACAGTCCATGCACAGCACTGACCTAGAGGCACCAGCTGATGTGCACACTGAGCCAAGGCTGACCTGAAAAACAGTGAATGGCTCTTGTAAAAATCTCTGAACATTTTCTAACTTGGTGGCAAATCATCTGACTATACCTGTTAATTGTTAATGATCTGCTCATGAATCAGCCATCAATAGAAACTATCAGTGTGCAAATAAATGGATTAATGCTTACAAAAACAGAATCGTTACCCCAGCCTTCCAATCACTTTTGTGTTTGATGAGACAAGAGGTAGACATACAACTGAGGGCCCAAGATCCAAATCCTAGCCCCTTCTATGACTGGTCCATTCGTCCAAAAGATCACATCCCTCCTCCACTTAGCTCTCTTAGTGAAAGCAATGCTGAATTTGCTAAAGACATGGAAAGGAAGGGTCACTTTCAACTTTCTGCAGGCACGTCCACGAAAAGCTAAACCCAAGGAGCAAATAAAACCCCTTAAAACAAACAAACAAACAAACAAACAAAAACCTAGAACAGTTTCATTTATATATGGCCTTTTCAAAACGTCTAATGATTAGGAAACGTCACTTTAAGGCTGCTAAGGCACCCATACTATGTGTGCCATACTGTGTTAGGGGCCTGGAGTATGCAGTTGAAGGCCTGTCTAGATTCTCTGAAGCTAAAACCTCCCATTCTAAGGGGAATGATGGGTGTCCACTTCGGCAGCATATATATTAAAATTGGAATGATGCAGAGATTAGCATGGCTTCTGCTCAAGGATGACATGCAAATTCATGAAGCATTCCATTTTTTAGATAATAATACATAGATAGACAGATGGACAAATAGATAGTTAGATAGGATGATGGTGCAAGCGAGGAGAGAGAAAAATCCATTTTCAGGTAATGACCTGAAATGAAATACCTCTTTTACCAATGAAACTAAATGAATGCAAAGAAGGGAAGCCATGCAACAAAAGTTGTGACTCTCAACAGAGCCTCATGCCTATCTCTCACAGTGGATCACTCATGGACAATATTTGCCAGAGCATGCATCGTGAACCCACTTTCTTTATGTCAGTCCTACTACAAGCACAAGCTAATTCTATACCAAAAACAAGAAGGTGAAAGACCTCACAAATAACATAACAGACATAAAAATAACCTAAAGTATTAAAAAATTATAGAGACTTCAAAAAGAGAATATATGAATAATCAGGAGTGACTAATGAATACGTTGCCAGACTTTCTGCATGGAATTCTTTTTGCCACCCCAACTTTGATATTGGGGGAAGGGGGTGAGAGTACAGATGGGTCCTTATTCTCAGAGGTAGCGGTTGACTTCTACCACCTGAAACAGGGAACATTTTGAGGTTTGCTGATGCAAGATTATGTATTTAACAAATCAATAGCTGATCTAAATGAAAAGATGCTTTTCAAAGAAAAGCATATGAAGATCACAGAAATTTGACAAATACTCTTTAACTTCATCTCAGATTGCTATCCTGACCTAGAAGTCCCTCTATCTGAACATGCGAGAAGAACACCAGGCTTTGTTTCTGAACCTGCATGTGGGGATGCTACAGGGCAGTAAGGAGTCATTCTTGATTTATTGTAATATCTCAGGCTTCCTCTTTCTCTCCTTTTCCAATTTTTGAACTGGAAGCCAGAAAACTAGCAAATAGAATAGAGGCAGTAATGAGAATAACTAGAGTTTGCATAACTGGTTTGATAAAACAAGACTAGGGAAATAAGGTCAGGAAGCTATCTAGTGAAAAACAGATCAGCCCCTTGTTTCCTCAGAAGGATTATAAGCAATACAGAAATTGTCCTCATCTGATTCAATACCACTTTCTAATTATAACTGATCTGTGGAGAGATTGATACACACATATCTTCTTGGTAACAACAGAAAGATTTTACAAATCTCCTAAAGCATAAGTCATATTATTCTCCAACAGCATAATTACGACAAGCATGACATAGGTCTCTGCAGTAGAAATGAAACAGACATGCAAACTCAGACTGGACTTGGGCTTAAAGAGACACAAATTGGCATCTTCACATATAATGCTCAAGTGCACTCACCCTTCCAAGGCCTCTTTCCCTTTCTTCTACAATGGGTTTTCCCTTTTCTGGAAGTTCTCTACACCCTTGATATCTTCTCCGACAGAAGCTCTGCCCAGTGTGTAAAATTTCTTTGGCCCTCCTCACCTTTTTCTCCTCTTTTCAAGAGTCATCGGGAAGAAGATAAGGATCATGGCGAGGGTAGGGGGGATGAGTGTCACCTGAGGAGGTTGTTAATGCAAAAAAAATTCAATAATTTGTTCGAATTTTTTCTGCCTTTCCCCCCCACCCACTTCTCCCCCTAGAAAAATCAGCTAACACTATGGACTAATGGATAGTCTGACTGGAATGGATGGAAAGGAATGAACCAATTACCACAGCTATCAATTAGTTAAATATAATACTTCATCAACTGAAAGGATCCAGGAAAAAAATGAGTTCATGCACTGTAGCAATTCTATTTCTACCCACATCTCTTTCATTCATCCAAAAAGCTGACTCACATAAGCCCCAGACTTGAAAGAAACTATGAAACATACCAGATTGTCACCAGTAGGTACACAATAATTGTCAGGAACCCATTTCCAAAGTATTTCAATCATTGGAATGACCCACTTTGTTTGTCAAGATGGGAAGAGATCCGTTCCATGTTTGAGAATATCTGCCCCCTGTTTCTGCTTCTTTATATGAAAATACAGGAGGAGGAGGAATGGAATAGTATGGTTTTTGTCCTAATGAGAAAGGCAGTCTGGGTCCTATTCACTGTAAGATTACTTTATTGAGTTTTTCAGAATAAATAACATCTTTTCAAATGTTACATTTTCTGTGAACCTTAGCAAGGGTCATCATAAACATAATACATTAATCCCATCAAATGACTTCTGTGTAGTTTTAAAAAATAAATAAAATAATCTTAGCAAGAGAGATGGTTTCACATGCTATGAGAAGAAAACTTAAAAAGAAGATAGACCCATATTCAATAGCTTTCCAATAACTTGCATTTATTAAGTGCCTGTGAAAGTTGAATGAATAAAAGAAGCATGGGCAATACTTAACCACTGAAAATGCACCATGATTACACTTTTAAAATACAATATTGGTGTAAGTAAACACAAAACAGATAAAATAAATATATGAGCAAAACAGCAAGACCACAGTAAGATGAGTAAGAAAGAGAGTGATGACAGTGACATATTCAATATAGTCCTGGGTGGCCCAGTGAAAAGACTATTATGAAAAAGGAATGGTATGGTTATCAAAACAGGGCAGTGAAATCTGTGAAACCATATTAGTAACCTCAAGAATGACAAGCATGACTTATTTAGTTGGATTAAGAAAAAAAGAGGGCAAACTAAAACAAACAACAAATTGCTGTTGGGTATGAGTCATATGTTAAACATCCTTTCTATCATTTTGCATGCAATATTGGTTGTCATACTTAAAATGCTTACTCGATCTCAACATGGAATATAGAAACGAGTATAGAGTGTTGAACAACATGAAACTTTTAAGTAGTTAAGAGAGCTGTACTCATTCCTCTTAGAAACATTAAAAGCGTACGTGGCTTGGCTAAAAAAAAAAGAGTTTATAAATACATGAAAAAGATTTTTAAAGTGGACTTTTAATTCCATAGTGTTGCATGATTTCAAATTAGGTAAAAGAATGAGCAAATGGAAGATGCTCAGTAACACAAACGTTAGGATACTTGGTAAATACAGAATATAGGTAATAATATTTCATGAAAAAGTGAAGAAAACACAAGGAACATGTCACCAATAAGAAAACCAAGCAATGAGAATAAACGAGTTCAGGAAGCATCTAGAAATGTTTTGAAGAACAGAAGAATCTTTTTCAAAGGAAGAAACTCAGAGGGATAATAACGACCTGATCCATTTGACAAGAGGATTTATTCCTAACCACCATTTCTGGTCCTGGAAGACATTTGTTGAATAACATAACACCAAAGAGGATTACCTCACACAGGGCTTCACTCTACTAAGGTAGAGGATCTCTCAATAAACTATGTCTTAAGTTTGAAAATGCAAACCATCAGATCAGTTCAAAACCTGCTCCTGCTTACTATTCCAAGTTCTCACTGTCACCACTGCAAGCCCCTCGGACATCACTCTGGACTAAAGGGCTCAGGGTCTCACACTTCTATGCTTTCTCATCCCTATTCACAAGCTGTGTTTTTTCTCCTGCTTATAGATACTATTCTAAATTAGCCAATAGTATATTTTGCTTTTCTTATTTTTAATGGATGCTGTACATGCCTTATAGGTAATAATTTGCTTTTAAACTGTATATTTTACACTAACACGTTTCCTTCCTGTTTTGGGTTTTGTTTTGTTTTGTATCACCGAAACACTCAGAATAAACTGAAACCACCCTGTTGTTTGATTTTTTTTTAATGTGCATTTTATAATGATCAGGTTTTGAAATAAAACCAAGCTATTTCCATACTTGGTTTTAAAAGAAGGGGGTGGGGGTTGGGGGGAGATTTCTAATCTTTTTAAAAGGAGAAATTTGTTTAGGTCTTATATTTGGCTGTTCTGTATTGTTTTATTTTTTTAATGACTTAATATGGAATGCAAAAAGACAGACTAATGAGAGTTTTTATTTGTTTTGGAATGCATCGTCTCTATCTACCTGCTTTCTGTGTTACAATATTCAAAAGGAAGCTGGCATGACTGTAATGCGAAAGTTTTTACTTATAAAAAAACAGCCAAGTCTGTCTGGCAACACCAGGGGAGCACTGCAACCTAACTTTCAAACGAAAAATGTTACTTTGTCTTTCTTTCCTTGCCAGTTCAAAGGATGGAGGCTTTGCTCAAAGCCAATTTTTATGCACCCCATGCCAATCTAGGCCATTAAAGGAAGGCTGATAATTTAAAAAGCACACAGCTCCGAATGGATCTCAACCCAAATTCTAGCTTCTAGCGATGCTTAAAGAACATGCTAGTTTCATTTCTTTGGAACTAGAAAAAAGGAGGAGAAATTCCACCCTAATTATTCCACCCTAAACTTTACTTATATCAGTAATTGATTAAAGTATATAAAACCTTAATAAAAAGGACCACAAGTAAACACTCCAACATTATATAGAAAAGTACTAAAAAAAAAAAAAAGTTATTTTCTATTGTATGTAGAGCTAAGAAACTATAAAAAATGACCTGTTTATATTTTATGAGAAGTTTTAATAATATAAGAATCCATGTGGAGAAATATACAAAACTATACATAAAGGCTGCCATGGATCAATTAAAGAAAAGCCTTGCCCATGGGTTCCTGCTAACATTCATCTCAGAACACAATGATTTTTATGGCTATGCAGAAAAAAATGAGAAAGAAAAAATATGCCTGAATACTCTGGAAAGCCTTAGCTGACCTCAGCTCTTTCTCGTTTTTCTTCCTGCTCTCATTTCAAGTTCATTTATACCACTGTCATTTTCTTTCCCAATTAAGTTTCAGATCACAAGGTTTATACTAGAGTTTCTTAAAATATGTTGTAAACTTTGGTATTTTTAAGTCACTGTTCCTACCCTAGCTAACATTTGTCAATTATGAAAGCATAGACATTTCATTAACTTTTAATCCTGACACAACCTCAAATAAAACAATTCAGTACAACCACCAAACATGTCAGTTTTTTGTTTGTTTGTTTTTTGTTTTGATTGAGGCTAAACATATATAAATAGGACAATGGTACTATAAAATTAGCAGCAAATTGGGCCGGCCAAATGGTGCGATGATTAAGAGCTGGCTTGGGATGCTGTCTCTGAGCATCAGGGCCCAGGTTCAGATCCTACATATGAGGGTCAGTGACACTGCCCTCTACAGCGTTTAACAACAGCTCCACCTGGAGCTGGGCTGCTGTGAGTCCCCAGGACGGCATAGCTGCAGCCCCTGCTGCCGTGGGCTGCCATACGCTACAGTGAGTGGCCAGCAGCCAGAGTGAGTGGCTGGCAGCTGGTGTGAGCTGCTGTGAACCACAGTGAGCAGCCAACCAGAGGCCGGTGACTGATCTACCTCACCCAAGAAGAACACAATGATGATACCAACATGGGCCAGTGAAGCAATGTTCTCCACAATTAGACTGAAGAACAAAAAAGGATAGCAACTTGTCTGTTCTCCTTCCCCAGTTCCCCAACACTGTTCCCCTCCCCCAATTCCCCAACAAAATCTCTAAAAAAAAAAAAATTAACAAATTAAGCCCAGCTTCTTCAATGGAGGCATCATTAACTATGCCATCAAAACACCAAGTTTTTGGTCGTCATTCTCTGCATAAGAGAGGTCAGTTCCCAAGAGAACATGAAATGATACATAAGAGAGAGGGAAGAGAGAGCAAGGGAGCTGAAGAGTGCCAGTGGGGTCAATTTCAATTTGTGAACTTCAATTTAGGTTCAATGATACAGATCTGCTCTGCCACTTGAGTCTGTTCAACACATATATTAAAAACACGGAGGTCCTTAGATTTTGCTTTCAATCCTCTTACCCATCTGAGGACTTGAGAAAAAAAAAAAATCCTTGAAGCTTTCACCAAAATAGGCAACAAATCAGTTTACAGTCCAAGTTAAACCAAGAGCAGACATAAGCTTCGAAAACACTGCAAATCAACTCTCTGGGGGATTCTGGTCACTCTTAGAGCACTCACTGGAAATCTAGTGGGTTTTCTAAAGGGGTTTTAGTTATATTCCCAAGGCTCAGCTCGGAAAGAGAAAAATCACAGTCCATATATTTTTAGTCTCTTCATCAAAAACAAAGAGAAAATGATATAAATTTCTCCTTCAGAGGTTAATGGGCTCTTTCCTATGAAACTATATTGTTCTGTAAGTTAAAAATAGATTCCACCTTTGACTATATATTTTTAGGGTGGGAAACAGTTTATCTTACAAGTTTTTAAGCTTGAAAAAATATTTACCCAGAAAATTACAGTCTGACATCATGATCATTCTATGGGTGACTAGAGCTACCAGAAAAACATTTGCATTATCTTAAGAAAAATAGTTTTTCCTGGTAAATACATGAATAAGTAGATTAAGACCTCGAATTCTGAGTGAAATCCAAATGGCTACACCATGTTTTCATTCCCACCAGCAGTGTCTAAGGGCTCCTACTTCTCTACACTCTCATCCCACTTATCAGTCTTTCCTTTTGAGGATAGAACATGGGGAGTGGTGTTAGACTGTGGTTTTGCTTTTCCCTAATGTTAATGATGTTTCAGGTACTTGTTGGCCAGCGGTACATCTTCTTTGGAGAAATGTCTATTCATGTCCTTTGCCCATTTTTCATTTTTTTTTTTTTTTAGCTGAGCCATCCTGCCACCTGTTGGCAGCTCAACGGCAACTCAGCTCGGGCTGGCATCGAACTGCCGTTGCTCAGACCTCAGCTCGCACTCTTGAGCAAGCTCTTAACCAACTGAGCCACTCGGCCAGCCCCCTTTGCCCATTTTTCAATCAGGCTGTTTCATTGTCGTTGAGTTTTATGAGTTCATTATATATTCAGAATATTAACCTCTAATCAGGCATGTGATTTCTATATATCATCTCTCATTTTGTGGGCCTTTTGAATTTTTTTTTTTTAAGATTTTATTGGGGAATCAGGGAAGAAGAACAGACAACTTGCTGTCCTTTTGTTCTTCAGTCTAGTTATGGAGGACATCGCTTCACTGGCCTATGTTGGTATTGTGATCATTGCGTTCTTCCCGGCTGAGGCATATGGATCACCAGCCACTGGATGACAGCTCACGCTGGCTGCCAGTGACTCATGGGAGCCCAGTTCCAGGTCGAGCTGTTGTTCACCATCTTAGCTGTAGAGGGCGCAGCATCAGTGGCCCTCATATGTGGGATCTGACCAGGGTCCTGCTGCTCAGAGCTGGGGTAACAAGCCAAGTCAACCAACGAGCCACTCAGCTGGCCTCATTTAATTTTCTTGATAGTATTGTTTGCAGTGTAAATATTGTTTATCTTGATGACGTCCAACTTATCTTTTTTTTCTTTTCTTTCATCATATGTACTTTTGAAGTCATATCTAAGAAACTGCTTTCTAACTCAAGGTCATGAAGATTTACTCTTATGTTTTCTTCTGAGTTTTATCATTTTAGCACGTAGGTTTAAATATAACGTCTATATACTAAGTTAACTTTTGTTCATGGTATGAGGTAGAGGTACAAATTCACTCTTTTTGCACGTGGATATCCAGTTGTCTTAACATTGTTGAAAAGTCTTTTCCTTTGCCCTTAAAATGTCTTGGCACCATTGTCAAAAATCAATAAAGCTGGCCGAGTGGCGCAGTGGTTAAGAGCTGGCTTGGGACGCCAGCAGCCCTGGTTCGTGACCCACATATGAGGTCCAGTGACACTGCCCTCAAAAAAAAAAATCAATACACCATAAATATATGGATTTATTTCAAAGTATTAATTCTATTCCATTGACTAATATGTCTATCCATATGCCAGTACCACACTCACTTAATTACTGTATTTTGTAATAACTTTGAAATCTGAAAGTGTGGCACCTCCAACTTTATTCTTTTTCATGATTATTTCGATGATTCTGGGTTCTTTGTATTTTCAAGATCAGTTCTGGGGAAAAATACAGTTGGGATGTTGCTAGACATCATTATTAAATCTGTAGAACAATTTGACACTAAAAACAGTAAGTCTTCCGATCTATGGGTGTAGCATGCTGTTCACTTTATTTAGATATTCCTTAACATCCTTCAACTTCTTATAGTTTTCAATGTATAAGTCCTGCACTTTTTTTGTTAAATTTGTACTCAAGTATTTTATTTTTCTGATGCTACTGTAAAGGGAACTGTTTTTCTAATTACATTTTCACAATCTTAATTCTAGTGTCTAGAATTTTTAATATACAAGATCATGTCATTTGCAAAGAGTTTTACTTCCTCCATTCTAATCTAGGTGCCATTTCTTTCTTTTTCTTGCATAATTGCTCTGAATAGAACTTCCAGCATATTGTTAAAAAGAAGTGATGAGAAAAGGCATCCTTGTCTTCTTTCTGATCTTAAGGGAAAAGCATTTAGAATTTGACATGAACTGTAGGGTTTTCACAGGTGCTATCAGGTTGAGGAAGTTCCCTTCTATTCCCAGCTTGATGGGTATTTATTCAGGAAAGGGTGTAGGATTTTGTCAAATGCTTGTTCTGCATCTATTGAGATATTCATATGGCTTTGTCCTTTATGCTATTGTATATTACATTAATTGCTTTTCATATAAAAAACATTACATTTCTAAAATAAATCCCAAATGCTTATGGTGTACAATCCTTTTTTGATGTTGCTGGGTTCACTTTGACAGTATTTGGTGAGGATTTTTGTCTACAAATATATTCATAAGGCATATTAGTCTGTAGCTTTCTTTTCTTGTGATGAATGTATCTGGTTTTGATAGCAAGGTAGCCTCCTAGAATGAGATGGAATGTGTTCCTTCCCAGTCTATATTTTGAAAAGTCTGCGAATGATCGTGGTAATTCTTCTCTGAATGTTTGGTAGAGTTCTCCAGTGAATCCATCTGGGACTGGGCTTTTCATTGTGGGTAGTTTTTTTTGTTGTTTGTTTAGTTGGTTGGTTAGATTTGTTACTAATGAAGTCTCTTTACTTTCTATAAACCTATTCAGATTTTCTATCTCTTCTTTTACTTTATTTTATTTTTTATATTAGTTTCAAGTGTACAAAATCTTCACAAAGTCATGACTCCCTCCCCCCATCTACTATCCCTCTGATATTATATATAGCTGTGACAATACCATTGACTATATTCCCTATGTTGGACTTTATATCCCATGAGTAAACATACATATGAGTATTTTAAATATATATACATATATGTTGACTTTCAATATTACTCTACATCATTTCCATTCCATCTCTTCTTGAGTCAATTTTTCTAAAAATCTGTCCATTTCATCTAAGTCATCTAATGTGTTGTCATACGTGCACAATTGTTCATAATATGTATTCCCTTTATCTTTCTTCATTTCTATAAGATCAGTAATTATGTCCTTCCTTTCATTCCTGATTTTAGTAATTTAAATCTTCCTTTTGTTTCCTTGTTCAGTCTCTCTAAAGCTTTATCTGTTTGCTAATCTCAGAGAACCAACTTTTGGTTTCACTGATTTTTCTCTACTGTTTTTCTGTGCTCTATTTCATTTATTTCCACTCTAGTGTTTACTATTTCCTTCTTTCTATTGGCTTTGGGTTTAGTTTATTCTTCTTTTTGAGTTTTCTATGGTGGAAGGTTAGATTGATTCCTGATATTTAACAAAAAATTAATATAGGTATTGACAGCTATAAATTTCTGAGCACTGATTTAATTGTACACCATAAGTTGTAGAATGGTGATTTCATTTATTGGGTTGCTGGAAAAGTCACGACACATGTTTGCAACAGATGGCACTAGTTCATTTTTGGAAGAGCTAGAGTCATTTGCATCTATGTTATTGCCATGTCATTTGACAGCTGATAGTTCTAGCTTCATTCTAAAAAAATAATTGAGTGATTTGGTTGAGTTTTGTAGATTTTACAAGATGAAGATGGAAGACCAAACTGTGTATTTTTGCCATATTTTACTGTTTTACTTCCATAAAGGGAAGAACACGCATCAATCTTGTAAAAAGTTGCATAAAGTTTACGGTGACAATGCTCTACAAGAACGTCAGTGCCAACGATCGTTCACGAAATTCTGTGCTGGTGATTTTGATCTCAATGATGCTCCTCAGTCAAGGAGGCCCACCGAGGTTGATGACGACAAAATAAAGGCATTGATCGAGTCAAACCCATGTTACACGACATGAGAGATTGCAGGAACATTGAACATCCATCATTCAAGTATTCATGACCACCTGAAGAAGCTGGGATATATAAGCAAGCTTGATATTTGGATTCCGCATTAACTCAAAGAAGTTCATTTGATGGAGCGTATAAACATCTGCAATATGCTCATTAAACAAGAGGAAAATGATCCTTTTTTGAAGTGACTGATAACTAGTGATGAGAAGTGGATTGTTTACAACAATGTGGTCTGTAAACGGTCTTGGTTCTGATGTGATGATTCGCCTCAAACCACATTGAAAGCAGACATTCATCAGAGGAAGGTTATGCTCCAAGTGTGGTGGGATTTTAAAAGTGTCGTGTTTTTCAAGCTCCTACTAAGGAACCAAACAATCAATTCAAATGTGTACTGTCAGCAATTGGACAGTTTGAACGAATCCATCATCCAGAAATGTCCATAGTTTGTTAATTGTACAGGAGTTGTGCTCTATTGAGACAACGTGAGACCACATAGAAGTTATTGGAGTAGGATGGGATGTCAAAAATTATTGGAGCTTGGATGGGATGTGTTGCCACACCCACCATACTCGCCTGATCTTGTGCTGTCAGACTTCCATTTGTTTCGCTCTCTTCAAAACTCCTTGTGTGGTATAATGTTCAATTCAGATGAGGTTGTAAATCAGCACCTTGTTCACCTTGTTCAGTTTTTCGCAAATAAAGACAGGTCCTTCTATGAGCGAGGAATTATGAAACTCACTGAAAGATGGCAAAATGTTATTGAACAAAACGGACGCTATATCATTGATCGATCTTTCTTCTTTATATAAATAAATGACCTTTGAAAAACATAGACAAAATACGTCATGACTTTCCCACAACCCAATACATGCATTTCAAAGTATTTTCTAATTTTTCTTGTGATTTCTTCTGTGAACCACTGATATTCAGGAATGTATTTAATATGTAAATATCTTCAAAGTCCCCAAATTTCTTTGTTATTGATTTTTAAATTTAACTCCATTATGATCAGAAAACATACTTGGTTTTTCAAGTTTTAAATTAATTACAGTCTCAATCTCCTCAAATTCATTAAGGCTCATTTTGTGGCCTAGCATATGGTCCATCCTAGAGAATATTCTCTGTATGCTTGAGAACTATGCATATTCCGCTGCTGTTGGGTGCAGTGTTCCGTAGGTGTCCATTAGATCAAGACTGTTTACACTGTGGTTCAAGTCTTCTATTTCCTTGCTGATCTTCCACATAACTGTTCAATCCATTATTGAAAGTTGGCATTGAAGTGTCTAGATATTATTGATTTCTCCCTTTAATTCTGTCAATTTTTCCTTCATGAACTTCGGGACACTCTTGTTAGGTGAATATATATTTATAATTGTTATATCTTCCTGTTAGATTGACCCTCTTATTATGGAACTTTTCTCTTTAGTAACACTTTTTAAGTCTATTTTGTCTGATGGTTTGTGTAGCTCCCCAAGCTATTTCATGGTTGTTTAAGGAGTTCTATCTTGTTACCTTCAACTTATTTGTATTTTTTAATCTAAAGTGCATCTTTTGTAATACAATATATACTTAGATTTTTTTAATCCAATTTGACCATGTTTGCCTTTTGAATGAATTCATTGGAATTCATTTATTTAAATGAATTTAATCCATTTATATTTAATGTTATTATCAATATTGTTTAATTTACATCTGCTATTTTTCATTTTGTTTTTCATATAGGTCATGTCTTTTTTTTGTTGCCCTATTCCTTTTATATCATCTCCTTTTGTATGGAATGGATGTTAAACGAATGAAGTGGATATTTAATTTCTTTTTAATTTTATTTTATATTTGAGCTTTCTTTGTGGTTGCTCTAGGGCTTACAACATATCTTAATTTGTCAGAACCTACTTCAGATTTATACTGACTTAATCCCAGAAATATAGAAACTTTAATCCCAGAAATATAGAAACCTTAATCCTCTATAGATCCATTCATTCCCCACCTTTTTGTGCTATTACTGTTATGCATAGTATGTGCATGCCATTTACATGTGATACAAACTGCTATCATTATTAAATTATATAATCTTACATCTTTTTAAAAAGTTGAGACAGAAAATATATATTTATATAGTTTGTTATACTAACCTTCTTATTTACTCTTTCTTGTTCTCATTTCCTCCTACAGATCTGAAATACCATACTGTATAATTCTACTCTAATACAGCTGTTTCTACCAGTCTCCTTTGTTCTGTTATTCTCAAAAATATTGCATTTCTGTATATAATAGGCTCTATATTGTATTTGTTTTTAAAGTCAGTCAAAAGAATAAAGGAGAAGAAATATTCAGGTATATTATCTTTTGTGTAGATAAAATTATATTTATCAGTCCACTTTTTTTGTGTGCATGTGATTTCATATTACTATCTGATATCATTTACTTTCAGCCTGAAGAACTTCCTTTAGTAATTCTTAAAGCCATGTCTCTTAGCAACAAATTTTCTCAGTTTTTGTTTATCTGAGAATGCTTTTATTTTACTCTCACTTATGAAAAATTGTTTTGCTACATATAAGATGCTTGGTTGATCACTTTCACTTTCAACATTTGAATATGCCTTCTAGTCTGTTTATTCTAAGTCTGTTGTTAATATTATTGTGGTTTCCTTGCATGTGATGAGTTGTTTTTCTCTTACTGCTTTCAAGGTTTTTATTCTTTATCTTTGGCTTTCAACATTTTGACTAAGATGTAACCAGGTGTGGATCTCTTCCTGTTTATCTACTTAACATTCACTGAATTTAGATGTGCATATGAATGTTTTTCATCAAATTTAGGAAGTTTTCAGTCAATAAACCTTCAAATATACTTCTGTACCTTTTGGTCTCTCCTCACCTTCTGATACACACATTTCATGTATATTGGTCATTTAATGGTATGTCATACTTTTCTGAATTTCTGACATTTTTTTTCTTTTTTCTTTCATTATACAATCTCTATTGATTTATCTTCAAATTTGCTTATTCTGTTTTTCTGACACACACACACACACACACACAAATAAAACAAAGCAAAAAAAAATGCTAGTGATTTCTTTTGAATTTTGTTGCTGTAATTTTCAACTCCATAATTTTAAAATAATTTTTCTTTTTATTCCTAGTCTCAATTTGATGACACATTGTCATCAGACCTTCATTTCTTAGAAATAGTTTAATTAGAGATATTTAGAATGGAGACACTTAGATATTTAAGTGCATTTTTGCAACATCTGAGCCCTTTAGAATAATCTTTGTGTTTGCTTTCCTGTATATGAGTCACACATTTTTGTTTCTTTTATGTCTCTTATTTATTGTTGTTGAAAACTGGACATTTCAGAAAATATATTGTAGCAACTCTGGATACAATCTCCCCTACCCGGCCACAGAGCTTGTTTTTCTTGTTTGCTTCTTTGTCTAGGGACAGCTAGACTAGTTTGGTGAAGTATATTATTGCTGAAGTGTGCAGTCTGATGTCCCTGCACACATTCCTCCACCATGTTTTTACCTCTTAGCATGATTCCTTAGGAGTCATCCCTGGGTGGAAATGAGCCCTTTATTGGTCAAAGACTTTGTTTCACTCCCTTTACCCACTAAAACTTTATCCTTAATCATTTTATGTGTGAGGTGGTGTCATGCCTCTGAGGGAGTTTACAGAACTTTTTCCCACAATCAGTCAAGAACTAGTAACTTGGATTTTCTCTAATTGCTCCCAAGGGGGTGCAGCCTTGGCATACACAGCTTCCACACTGCCAGGAATAACTGATATTATTTTTAATTCTGGCTTAGGAGTTGCCCCTGGGTCAAAGTATATTATTGTTTAGTCAATGTTTGGATAAAAGTATGTTAGAAACTCTTGCGCCAGTGAAGCTACCACTTGTTTCTAATGAGTCTGTATGAGGTTTGGAGAATGCTTTCATCATGTCCAATGTCTTGCTCTGCTTGCTCCTGAGTTGGTTCAATGTGCAATGTACACAGTCTTCCTGGCTTCCAAGTTGACTGATCCCTGGAGGGCTCTTCTCAGAAGTCCCTTTCCTTGGTTCTCTGTGGAATAGAGCTTATGCAACAAGGACTGGGGAAATCAAAATGGCCAGCATCCCACCTCTTCCAAAATAAAACCATAAACAGAGCTGCAGGGAGAGGGATCTCTGACTTTTTGGCTGCACAGACATGGGGCAAAGCTACCCTAACACGAAGTTGTGGTGGTTGGTAATGGAGCGGGTCCTGGCTCAGACACCACAGACTCTCACTGTTCTTTCTGAGTTTTAGTAGATTTTCCTGAATAAGTGTTTCTCTATTTCCTGTATGCTCTTAGGACAATTTCCAGAGATATTATTTATTTATTTATTTATTTATTTATTTATTTATTTATTTATTTTTAAAGATTTTTTTTTTTTAATTGAGGAATTGGGGGAGGAAAACAGCATTTTCAGGGAATCAGGGAAGGGTAACAGACAAGTTGCTGTCCTTTTGTTCTTCAGTCTAGTTCTGGAGGACCAGAGACTTTAGATAAAAGTATTTTGTTATAACTTCCACCACTTAAGTTGTTTTGCTGCGAAGAGGACCTGCCAAGCTGCTTGCTGTGTCAATCTGGAAGACCCACCTCCAATCTACTTTACAAGTCTTACTTCAGATTGAATTTCAAGTTACAAGTTTAGTAACTTTAAAAATTCATATTTTAACATTTAACAAAAGAATCAGCAGAAATGTTAGAAAACTTTCATTATGAACATGGCCTTGAAAAAGAAACTTAAATTTATATTTCAGTTGAAATTTAGAATATTTTAAATGAAAAGAGAACTAGGGACATGAATACGAACATTAATTATTCTTCAAATGTTAAATTTGTGTCCTCGAATAATTGGAACCATTTTTTCAGTTTAGGTCACACCAAGGTACAATGTGAACAATCGGACCACTGTCACTTGCCTCACTTACCATAGGAAAAAAGTAGGAGCGATCATAATTGTGCCAATGTAAGTCCAATAAGAAATAAAATTCTCCTGCGCTTGAGGATAGTCGAAAATCCTGTTGCTGTCCATGGTAAAGAAACGTACATGCCACTATGTAGTACCAGGTTATCAAAATCAACCTCAAGTCTAATTTATCTAAATTCAATTCTTGCCCTTATGTCTAATATGACAAAACTGAAAACTTTTGCTAGGAGGAGGAGAAGAAATATTCAGCTAAGGGAAATGAAGATCGACAGTCTATATTCAGATTCCTGAAACTCTCAGGTAGGAGCTTCCTGCATGCTGGAGAAGCACACTACAATACAGACTGATTAACTACTGTATGGTTTTAAGTAAGATGCAAGGGAATCTTTGCTCATGGTGTTATTTTCAAAATTCCTCATTAATCCTCTATCTATATATAAACAAAATAAATTCTTCAAGGCCCAGTTTAAGTCTCATCTCCTCCACTCAGCCTCACCCTAAGTCCAGCCAATATGCTGTATTCAACTCGTGATGACATACAGTACTTACTGTGACAGATTTAGTAAATGCTGTCTATCATAGGTTGTTCTATAATAAATTAGCCTTCTAGAGACCTCTGTGCTCTACCTGGTACAGCAGCTTCTTTCCTTTTCCCCTGCCGTACTCCCTGCTGAAATGGATAAACCTTACCCCCATCAGATCAAGAGAGGAGTGCAACCCTGAAAGTAACTGGTGCTCCCTCCCTCTTTAGTTTTCCAAGGGCTCTCTGGAATAGTTATTCCACTCCATATCTGCAGTATTGAGAAAACACTCCCATCCTCTGATCCAAATAGAATTTAGATTCTGTAAATGACCAAACACCTTTCCTTACTTTTACAAGGATGAGTTTTCATTTTCATGGATAATCACAATAAGGTAATGTTCATCTTAAATGAACTTTCCAAATAACCCTTTCTTCAGTGCCTTTGGATCTTGATAAATAGAACATCAGAGTCATTAAAAATCAATAAACCTTTTTTCTATATGTAGCCCAACATAACCTTAATGCCACTACATGAATATGAAGTCCAGAAGAATTAATGTACAATGTTATGACTAAATTTTGTACAATTTCCAAGTGCAATTAATCAAATGTAATTTTCTTAATATAATCTAGCGAGGTCAAGGATCATTAGCCTAATTATATTTTGTGTTTATTAAACCATTAGGATTTTTTTTTTTGCCATTTACTTAGAAGTATAAAAACAATTTTTTGGCTGAAATAAAATAAAGGTTATTATTGTTTCATTATTTGAATTGATTGGGTATGTCCTACGAATAGTTATAGGAAAAGCATCTTCAAAAAATAATAAATCTTTTAATATCTAAAATAAATCCAGATTCTACAAAAGCTATGTTTGTCTAATTATAGCTTTGTATTCCGATGTGGTTTTCTATGTAAATATATTTTTAAGGTTTACGATATGAATATATTCTATTAAAAACAGATGTTATATTAAAAGTTACAAAGTACTAAACATTTATTATGTATGCATGAAATAAATTTAAATTGCTTATTATAAGATATTTGGTGTTTCAGACATTACTTTGTCTTAAGACAAACATAACTGTCCAAATCAACAAAAACTCACCCTTGCCAGCTACAACAGGAAACAGTAACACCAATACAAAAAACTAGACTTCTATGACTTATAATTCAGGATATAACTGTGTGAACACTGATATATCCATTGACTATGATAAAACATTTTTAAATTTTAAAATAAATATTTGCAATAAATAAAGGTAGAGTAGGTTCACAAATAAAATATACACACCTTTTTCCTTTCAGACCAATCAATATTACAGCAGCAAATATTAATTTGATGCATAACACACACATTTTACCAATGCCCCAACACAAAGAATCCTTTTAATGGCAATTACTATTTTATGTATAAATACTTACAGGCATTACATTATACACTCCCCTATAGGAACATTTGAATAATGAATGTTCCCATTGCAAAAATGTGACATGGCTTTTCTGACAACCCAATACATCTGTACTAAATGGGAATTGTAAGAATTCCTTTTTATAACCTCACCATATAAGAAGTAGCAGATTTAAATATCTATTTTTCTAATCATACTTCCAGTGGCTGAAGCCCAATAAATATTTAACTACCATGAATCATTTTTCTCCCTGCTTCTGTGGCTAAAGCATTTATTATGATAAATAGAAGAGAAAAAACTCATGAAGAGATACATTTATGTTGAATTAAATAGTCATACAAATGTCAGTTATGTATTTAAAAACCAACATAGTTTCTTCTTATTCACTCTTGTTAACTTCTGTCTGCAAATTTACACTGTGGGTAGCAGGTTCCTTTACAGACCTTTCAAGCATGACTAGACATCGTGTACTTAAGGCATATTTTTCTTTTTCTGCCATGGGCTGAATCAAAAGTATCATCACTTGATATTTAGCGAGGTTTAACCATAATGGCCATACACCTCAAACCACTATTTATTTATATGCCATGCAAGCAAATGGCCCTCATTTTTATTGCTCACAGAAGCTCATGTGTCTAAAGGGCATATCACTCAGATAAAGTTTTATTTAACTGGGAAAATGTCACATTTGGTGGCTTCATAGTTTATGTACTTGTCAAAATCTGTGAGAATATGGAAAAAAACCTTAAAAGTATCTTCACATACAATTTCATAAGCATAACTCTAGTTATTTAAATATTGAGCATATATGTAAATAAATACAAATTCAAATTATTTTTTAGAAGTATTTATTTTCTGGACAGCTATAACAACTGGGAGTTACCATGCCCATGAACAACAAGCTACCTGGCCTTGCATCAGCTCCTTCTAGCAAGGCAGCACCACAGGTACCAGACATGCCCATTCTGGCTCCAACCAGCCTGCCAGAGCTCCCAGCACAGTCTACACAGAGGCCAGTTCTATGCATGGCACTTTTTTCAAGATTGAGAGAGATAGCTATTTCATTTAATTCATAGGAGAAAACACAGAAAGCCAAATAAAATGGGGAGACAAAATATGCCCTAAATGAGAGCCAGGGGAAAAAAAAAAAAACTAACAGAAAAACAACTCTAATGAAATGAAGATAAATAACTGCCTGATAAAGGATTCAAAGACAAGATCATAAGGATGCTAAAAAAACCATGGAAGTAGAATAAAGGCACACAAAGAGCACTTAATGAAGAGTTAGAAATCATAAACATAAAACCAATCAGAAATAAATACAATAACTGAAACAAAAAATACACTAGAAAGAATCAACACTAGATTGGTTAACACAAAAGAACAGATTAGTGACTGTGAAAAAAAAATATACATATATAGACACACACACACACACACACACACACACACACACACACAAAATCATAAACCAGAAGAGCAAAATGAAAAAAAAGTATTTAAAAGGTTAGTATAAGGGACCTATAGGACAGCACCAAGAGGACTAATATTCTCATTATAGGGATCCCAGAAGAAGAGGGAGCGAAAAAAGGCAGAAAGTATATTTGAAGGTATAATACCTGAAAACATCCAGGGAAAGGAAACACACATTGAGATCCAGGAAACACAGAGAGTTCCAAATAAGATGAATCCAAAGAGACCCACACCAAGATATATTTTAATTAAAATGGCAAAAGTTAAGGATAAAGAGACAATCTTGATGACAGCAGGAGAAAAACAACAAATCACATACAAGGAAACATGACTAGGCAAAAGGCTGATTTCTCAGCAGCAACTTTACAGGCCAGAAGGGAGTGGCAGGAAATATTTAAAGTACTGAAGAAAGGAACCTACAACCTAGAACAGTATATCCAACAAAACCTGTCATTCAGAATTGAAGGACGGATAGTTTCCCAGACAAGCAAAAACTAAAGCAGTTCATCACCACTAAATCAGATTGTTAAGAAATATTAAAGCGCCTTTCCCATGCAGAAACAAAAAGACCATAACAGAAATAATAATATGCAGGAGAGAAAAAAATCTCAGTTAAAGGCAAATACAAAATTAACACAGTGAATCAGCTGCTTAAAAACCTAACATAGAGGTTAAAAAACAAAGCAGAAAAATTAACTATAACTACAATAATAGAAGATACACAAAACAAAAAAACATACAATATAGCATTAAACACGCAGTATAGAGGGGAAAGAGAAAATGTAGTACTTTGATAATCTGTTTGAATTTAAACATCTACCAATTTAAAATAGGCTATTATAGAAATGGATGGAGGGCCGGCCGAGTGGCTCATTGGTTAAGAGCTGGTTTGGGATGCCAGCAGCCCCGGTTCAGATCCCACATATGAGGGCCAGTGACACTGCCCTCTACAGCTAACAACAGCTCCACTTGGAGCTGGTCTGCGAGCCCGGCGACGGTGTAGGCTGCAGCCCCTGCTGCAGTGGGCTGCCATAGGCTACAGTGAGTGGCCGGCAGCCAGCGTGAGCTGCCAACAGCGGCGGTGAGCGACCATCCAGAGGCCAGCGACCGATCTGCCTCATCCGGGAAGAGCGCAATGACGATACCAACATGGGCCAGTGAAGCAACATCCTTCGCAACTAGACTGAAGAACAAAAAGACAGCAACTTGTCTGTTCCCCTTCCCCGATTCCCCAATAAAATCTTAAAAAAAAAAAAAAAAGAAAAAGAAAAAAGAAATAGATGGATATATATGACCCTCATGGTAACCACAAACTAAAAAAATATTTTAAAAATATACCAAAATAAACAGAATGGAAGCCAAACAAAATGCTAAATTAAACCAGCAAACCAAATGGAAAGAAATTAAGAGCAGAACAAAGGAATACAGAACTAATGCAACAACCCAGAAACAATTAATATAATGACAATAAGTGCATACCTATCAATTTTTACTTTAGGACTTCTGGTCAAGATGGCGGAGCAGGTAAATGCTGTGTTTGCCTCCTCTGAAAATCACATCAAAATTACAACTAATCTACAGAACAACGATTACTGAAAATCGCTGGAAGTCTAGTTGAACAGAAAAAAACACAACACAATGTAAAAGGAAGGCTATACTAACAGAGCAGATACAAGCAAAACAGAGAGTAAGACCAAAAAAAAAAAAAGAAAATAGGAAAGATCAATAAGACCTGGTGGTATTTTATCTAGACCAAAAAGAAATAATCCTAAAATTCATATTGAACCACAAAAGACACTTAATAACCAAAGCAATCTTATGATACAAAGTTGGAGATCACATTCCTATATTTCAAACTATATCAAAAAGCTGTAATAATCTAAACAATATGATATGGTGCAAAAACATACAAATAGATCAACAGAACATACTAGAGAGCACAAAATAAACCCTTACATATGGTCAATTCATCTACCACAAAGGAGGCAATTATGTACAATGGAGAAATGACATTCTCTTCAGCAAGTGTTGTTTGAAGCAATGGATAGATATAAACCAAAAAATGAAACTGGGCAGTCGCTTACAACATATACAAAAAAAAAATCAAAATGGATTAAAGGCTCAAATGTAAGACCTGAAACCATAAAACTCCCCAAAATATACAGAAGTGATGAACTCTTTGCCATCAGTTTTAGTAATATCTTTTTGGATATGTATCCTAAAGCAAGGGAAACAAAAGCAAAAATAAATTCATGGGACTACACAAACTAAAATGCTTCTGCACAGCAAAGGAAACCATCAGCAAAACATAAAGACAACCTATTGAATGCGAGAATATATTTGCAGATGATATATTCGATAAGGAGTTAATATAAAAAATACAGAAATACAGAAGGAACTCATACAACTCAATAACAAAAAAAATTAAAATTCATTCAAAAAATGGGCAGAAAATATAAAGATTTCTCCAAAGACATACTGACAGCTAACAGGCATATGAAAAGATGCTCAACATCACTAATCATCATGGAATGCAAATCAAACTACAATTATGTACAACCTCACTCACACCTGTTAGAATAGCTATTATCAAAAAGTCAACAAACAAGTGTTGGCAAGGATGTGGAGAAAAGGGAACCCTCCTGCACTGTTGGTGGGCATGTAAATTGGTGCAGCCACTGTGGAAAGCACTACAGAGATTCCTCAAAAAATTAAAAATAGAACTACTATACAATCCAGCAATTTCACTTCTCAATATTTATCCAAAGAAAACAAAAATTCTAATTCAAAAAGATTTATGCCTGGGTGGTGAACACACAATGTGATATATAGATGATGTATTACAGAATTGTACACCTGAGACCTATGTAACTTTACTAACCATTGTCACCCCAGTAAACTTTAATTAAAAATATATATATACACACACACACACACACACACACACACACACACCCATATGTTCATTGCGGCATTATTTACAATGCACAAGATATGGAAGCACCTAGGTGTCCATCGAAAGATGAATGAATAAAGAAGATGTGGTATATATGTATATAGATGGTGCCAAAAAAAGTATACATATTTTAAGAAAAGAAAACTGTATTAAAATTGTAATATTCAATATACACTGATAACAAAAGATGAATACAAGTCACGTTTGACTTCTGCAATTAGAAGAGATACTCAAAGTGGTTACCGTCAACATCCAGACATTTCTAATTACGGGGGACTACTGCTTGAGCAACGTTGACCAAAGTTTCCCTCTACAGCTCAATTTTCTGTACCACACATTGGGGATCACGGTTTGTACCTCATAGGATTATGAAGATTAAATCAGTTAATGTTAAGTATAGTGCTCAAAAGAATGAGTTGCTCCTGATAAATAAAGCAAACTATATCTTGTGGTTTCCACAGCTGTTATTATTGCTATCTTCATAATTACTACTATTCTTATCAGTATTGCTGCTGCTACTGCTGTGGTTAACCTCAGTCTTATTTGAACACAAAAGATCCTGAATGACAAGATCATAATCAACATTAATAATCGCTGAATTCTGGCACTACAGAGGAGATTGGACTAAATGTTTACTATCTCTAGAGCATGCCTGAAAAATGGGCAAGTACATATTGTATGTGTGTCAATGTTTAAACGTGGGCCTCATAGGAGATGTTCATAGGGTTTTTCTATTTTCCTCTTGATTCTTTAAGAGACGGCATTGTTCTTGTGTTAAATTAGTGGGTTAGCATTTAATTCTGGTATATGTGTCACACTCATTTGGTTAAGGGGAACTATGTCAAATCACACTCTGATAAACTCCCACATACCTTCTCAGCTAATGTTAGCTCAAAGTAAAAAAGGATAAATTAAGGAATCATCACTGAATTTATATATATATATCCTATGGAAAAAAAATGCTTTTCAATAGGTTCCTTGGAGGACAAAAGATTTAGAAATATTTTTCAACAGCACCAGTCTAGGTGTCCACAGAATATCCCTCTTTCTCTTTATGCCAAACAGCAATGTGCGCAGCTAGGAATCTTCTATTACCACACTGAAAATGTCTTTTCCGAAAGAGTAAAAACAGCACAGGCACCTCATTAAATACCAGTGCATTTGACCACAGTATTACTTTCAAGAAGAAGACAGATCACAGAAAAATTATTTGGCTATTTTTAGATATTTAAAGAAAAACAGAACTTCTAGCTTCCATTGTATATAAGAATTGCTTAAAATACCTCCATAAACATATGCCACGGCATTGAAGGCTATTAATTTCACTGGAAATGAATCATGAGGTACCAAAATGTCTGCACATACAATCAGTATGCATTTCCCATAAAAAGGGGAATGATTTGCATGCATCCTGAAAATACATTTTCCTTAAACAAAATTTTAAGTATCTTAAAGTAGATGGAATGAATAGATTTTTCTTCCAAATACAACGAAGTTAACGAAAACTAGGTTTCTTCAGCCATCTATCACTTTGCAGCAGATTTTTCTCTCCTCAACATACAGGAAAAAATATCCCTCCAAAAACAGACCTGAAATGCAGAGCTCAGTAGCAAGTCCCATGCCAAGAAGATGGTGAACAAGCTTATCAGGAGTCATGGTGGAGACTGTTCCATAAACCCTGTTTGAAGCTGACAGCAAACTGTAGCATCGCCATCAAGAAATGCAAATCACGACACTGGCAAAGTCTTGTATCCACAGTTTATGAAATGTCTTAATGACAGAGTGAGGGGATTGTGTTTTGGTGATGTTCAACACCGAGGTACTGTTCATGTGCAAAGAAGCCATCTCATGCCCACTACTTGAATTTGACATTTTGATGAGTTAGACATATATCTTATTTCAGTAAGCTAAAAACTGAATACTATGTCAAATACATCATGAAATCCTAGAGTCTCAAGCAACATTGTTATCTGTGTTCACTTCACAGAACAAAGTGGTGATGGGCTGTGAGGAGGGCATGGTTTGCTTTTCTGAATATTTTGTCCCTGTACAAGAGATATGCGTGTCACATCTGCCCATGCATCAAGTGACAATCCTGTCTGTACTCTACACCCAATATTCTTTCCCTAGACAGCTTTTCCATTTGATACAATCCAGGAGAAACCATCTAATGACTCTGCCTCAGGGTGCTATATGCAAATATACCATGGAAAAAGGTTTCTAAATATTTACCCCTGCAAGAAGAAACGTGGTTTTCCATTTACCTTCATTCCTATTTACACTCCCACCTTGGCCAAACTGATTATTATGAGATGAATGATTTTCTGGGTTTTAATTATTACTGGGCATAGTCACTGATATTTATAAAGCCCTTCTCCCTCAGTCAGCTGGTTGATTTGTTCAATAAATATCTATTGAGTACCTACAATGTTCCAGGTGCTGTCTAACTACTATAGTTACTGACCTAAGGTCACGAGCAACTAGCTGTAATGCAATAAATGCCTCTGAAGAAGTGAACTGCACCATATTTGGGGTTGCCAACACTATCAGCTTAATAGAAATGCCTCATTGAGCCTGCCCACCCACTCAGCTAGAGGTTCCCGGGATCTAGCTGTCCCAATCAGATCCACCCCTCCCTGGCTGGATTTGATAGTGTCCATCTGGTGAGACTTGTCTGCTCTGAAATAAACATCAATGGGGACAGCTGTGTGTCATACAACTCTACCTACAACTTCCAAGTCAGAGGCAGAAATGGAATGAATCACCCTATTAGGCACCACTCCTCTAGGGAGACTGGACCAGGAAGCACTGGGGACCCAGGGCCTCATGTCTTTCTCTTCCCCTGACCCTAAAAAACTGAGCTGCTTGGCATTCTCTTAATGCTATGCACTTTTCCCCTGACCCTGAAGAGTTAGGAAATGTCACCACTCGCTAGTTCAGGGAAATGGATAGGTACTACCAGTAATAGCTTCTCTCTGGGGCTCATTACTGTAAGGCTTTACTAGACTTCCCTGAATGGCACCCTGCAGAGATTTACAACAACATCATTTCATGATCAAGCGGATCAGCTGAAAAATGCTGCTTGGGAATGGTTTTTTGTTTTGCACTATTCTTTGTTTTGACGACTCAGGTGTCACAGAATCAAAGATCTAATACAATGGAGAGACTGGAACTGGACATAGGATCTTCCATATGTCAAGTACAGCGTGATTCTGAATTCTGATAATCGCTGAATTCTGGCACTACAGAGAAGATTGGACTAATGCAATGGAATAGCAAGCACATTATCGGTTACTAAGAAATGGACTTCCTGGTTTTCTCTGCCAACTCTTACCTTTCTTCCCATCCATAATAGTGCTTCTTAGATGGATTTCAAACAAGTGACAAGGTATTTCTAGACAACTAATTCTGGAAACAAGCAATTGCTGAAATTCTGAAAATATGTATCGGAGGCTACAAATAAAATAGTCAGCACATTATCTATCACTTGGTGATAATTATTTGTTGTTCTATTTGGGATAGTCTCACTTAAACACAAGTTCTCAAATTGTAACCTTGAATGCTGCTTAAGGACTGTGGAAGTTACACAACCCAGAAAATGATTTCACAGTTTTTTCTCATGAAAGTTCACACTTATGCCATAAACACTGTCCAATCTTAGAAAACACTAAGTACTCACTTGCTTAGCCTTGGTCTTTGTGATGGTGTCAGAAATAGGTTTCTTCCTCTCCTTGACAGCAGTTTTAGAAAATAGTTCCTCAAATTCATGACAATCTATAGATGGCTCTTCAATTTTTTCCCAAATAAGTGAAGCACTGGAGTCTCTAAAGTTAAGCGAAACACCTATTGAAAGAGCCATAAAACCAAACTACAAGCTATAATGGTTAGCAAAAATATAAAGGAAAAGGGGAAGAAAAGAAAAGCAGAAGAGAAAACAAGGATGAGAAGTCAGGAAGGAAGAAAGCATTGCTGGAAGGAATGGAAGAGGCAAACAGGAGGAAGGAAGGGAAAAGGGGAAAGAATACTTTTACATTAAGACCACCATTTGTTTTTATCAACTTGATGAGAAAGTTAAAATGTCATCAAAATACAATGAAACCTTTGCCTAAAAACAGTGATTTCGAGGAATTCCCAGTTATCAAGTCAGTGTATAAAAACCCCTCTCAGTATGAACAATGAAGGCAGGAAATATTTGATATCTCGCAATCTCAATTTGACTCAGCTTTGTAGATTATTCATGGGTTAAAAAAGAAATGATTTTATAATCCAAGGTAGCATTCTTCATCTCCCTACCACTTTTCATCACCCTTCATTGTTATCTGAGTTTGCAATAGCTATAGTAATTATGTAATACCATCTAAAAAGGGTAGATCCATTTGAAAAAGTAAAAACAATGAAACAAACAAAAACTTCATATAATATATCTAGTTAAAATGAGTTTGGGGCAGGGTTTTACGTGATTCATTAACATATATAAGTGACATGGCAACTACAGAGAGAATGAGCTACAAAGCTAAAAGTAGTCAAATTATATAGATGATTTCCCCCTAATATGATTCAGTGAAGAGGAAAAAAAAGAATATAGGAAATCAAAATGGGCCTGGTAAATATCCGGTTTCTAAATGCATATCACATCACACATTCCTTGAAACGAAATTCAAGGAATCATGAAAAGTTAAAACAGGGAAGGCCAGTATAATTTAAAGTTCATGGTTTTTCTCCCACCCACACGTTCCACAGCCAAGTATCCCAGCACTGTCCTAGAGGTCAGGGAACACAGGCTATACTATATTCATGGATAAGTAATATGCCAGCAATGTACATGGCGGGAGGTATTCTTTTATCAATATCATTCCCAACTATGATTTTATTACTCCACACTGTCACCAATCTTCTGCAAAAGTGCCATGAAACTCTCAAGCTAAATTATTTTCCACACCGGGTGTGAATATGTGTATTTCTGTGAAGCACATTTTTGATGAGAAAGACCACTGTAAACAAAATAGAATAGTAAAGCAAGACTGTGCCTTCAAAAGGATGCAAACAGCATCATCAAGAGTCAGTTTGTCTAAGAATTTGGTTTACATTATAAGCTATTTGTCAAAGTAAGGTTCTGCAATAGGCAATAGGGCATGTATGCTAAGGAAAATATAGCCCTCTATATTTAAAATATCAATCAATAACTATATAGCCAGATATCTGTACATCTTATACACTGATACATACTTCATTGGTTTTATCCTTTTGATATTCCTGGAGAACACTCTAAATGTTCAAATAACAGATTGTTTCACTGAACATTGATTTAAAAATAGAGCAGTACTTAAAAATGCATTAAATGATAGCTTTCTCAAGAGTTTCAAAGGAAAATGCTCCCCTTGTATTGACAAACTGTAAAGATGTGCTCCCGTTTATGTTACCTTTTACTGTGTAGTTGAATTCGCGTCCAGTATAGAGGCTTCATTGGCCGACAAGGCTCAATTGGCTGCTTCCTACTCCCCTTGTCCTGGTTCATCCCTAATCCAAACCAGCCAGTTGGCAATGGAGGGGGAAGAAATCCACACCCTTGTGGTGTCGGTAAAGTGCTACTCCCAACTTGTGGGGGGAGTGGAGGGCCAGATCCAGGAAGCAGAGCAGGTGGTGGGGATGAGGTGATGCCTATTCCAGGACAGGGAGGAGGAGCTGGGGCAGGGGGAATACCCATCCCTGGCAAAGGAGGAGGAGCGGGGGGAATCCCAACTCCGGGAAGAGGGGGGGCAGGTGGGATTCCCACTCCGGGAAGAGGAGGAGGGGGTGGTATTCCCACTCCGGGAAGAGGAGGAGGGGGTGGTATTCCCACTCCGGGAAGAGGAGGAGGGGGTGGTATTCCCACTCCGGGAAGAGGAGGAGGAGGAGGTATTCCCACCCCGGGAAGAGGAGGAGGGGTTGGTACTCCCACTCCGGGAAGAGGAGGAGGAGGAGGTATTCCCACCCCGGGAAGAGGAGGAGGAGGAGGTATTCCCACCCCGGGAAGAGGAGGAGGGGGTGGTATTCCCACTCCAGGAAGAGGAGGAGGAGGAGGTATTCCCACTCCGGGAAGAGGGGGGGCAGGTGGTATCCCCACACCAGGAAGAGGAGGAGGAGGTGGTATTCCCACTCCTATTCCCATACCAGGAAGAGGTGGGGGAGGAGGTATTCCCACTCCTGGAAGAGGTGGGGGAGGAGGTATTCCCTCACCAGGTAAAGGTGGGGGAGGGGGTGGCAGCATTTCTGTACCAGGCTTAGAAGGAGCTGGGGGGATTAATGTACTGGGCAGAGCAGGCCCTGTCATTCCAGGAAGAGGGGGAGGTAGGGGAGGTGGGGAAGCCACCAAGTCCAGGCCAAGCATGGAGCTAGAAGACTCTGTGCAAGGCAGAGGTGGTGGGGGTGGGATGCTACGAGTGTTTTCAAAGGAGGATAAAACAGAGTGTTCATGGCTGGTTTCAAATTCAGTAGGAAGAGAAGGATGGGAAGACTGTGACCTGGTCTGTCCTTGATCATCGGACCTCGAAAGGGATGGAGGTGGTGGAGGCTGAATGGACTCATGTGCGTCGAGCTGTACTGATATTTGCCTTGGAGACACAATCAAAGAAATCTCTGAACAAAATTTTGTCTGAGGTCCAGAAGGAGAGGATGGCACAGCTGAGTCTCCACTTTCGGCCCCTGGAGGGCGTGAGGGACACTCTGACAGTGTATTAACAGAAGGCAGTGTCAGTGTCCTGCCCTCTTCTATCGGAGACGTCTGGATCGACTTGGCCTGTAAAATCCTTTGATGCTGTACATTCTTTTCTCCTAACCTGAGAGCTTCGAGACAGGCATCTTCTGAGGGTGCTACTCCATTCTGAACCCCATGATGGCCACTGGCCACCTCCAGGTCCATGACAGGGTACTGCTTCTCCAGTTCAGCTATTTTGATCCTCAGGTCCTCGATGGTCTGTTCCAGCTGCTGGATCACAGTTGCCTGTCCCTCAGACTTCATGTCTACAACTTCCTGAAGGGCAACAAAGACAGACATAGTTAAGTAGAAAAACTAAGAAACACTCCAAATATAAAAAGACTTACAAAATTAAGCAAAAGTATATTTGTTTGTTATAATTCTTCCAGAAAGATCTCTTTGCCCTTGGATTTCAAAGTGGTTTACGCACATTACCATAAAATCCTAAGGCCTTTGTTTGTCTTATCTTTACATGATACCACTGAACACAAGTAGATCATTAATAGGGAAGAAAATCCTGAGTATTTTCTCACTTAGGATATCCTCCAAGATAGGCGTCTCTCTTTCCTGCCTACTAACATTTGCTATTGGGATGTTCCCTGAAGACATATTAAATCCTAAGTTTTAAATGTAATCACTGAAAGACCCTCCAATAAAATTATTTGAAATATTTTGGACATCCATATGGGCATGAGCATCTATATCCTAAACACATCAGACCACTTGTATCATGTTTACTATAATTTTAATATTTTACCAAAGGCATTTAAGAAAGTGTATCTTATGGTTCTCCACAATTCATAAAAATGGCTGGAAACTCAATGTATGAGTTCCCCTCACATCAAAAGGGTGTCCTCCTTTCCCAAGCTATATACGCATACACAATTGTGTAAGAAAAAATAATACTTTGGGTAGAAATCATGGGAAAGCCCTATGGGTAAATTAAATATGAATAAATGAATAAATTAAATATGAATAAATATGAGTAAAACAAAGAGAAGAAGAAGGAATGGGGCCCAGCCGAGTGGCTCGTTGGTTAACAGTTGGCTTGGGAGAGCAAGCTCTGAGCGGCAGGGCTGCCAGTTCAAATCCCACATGGTCCAGTGACGCAGCACCCTTTATAGCTAAGATGATGAACAACAGCTCAACCTGGAGCTGAGCTGCTGTGAGTCACTGGGGATGGTGTAGGCTGCAGTGGGGCTGGTCGGCAGCTTGCATGGGCTTTCAAGAGCTGCTGTGAACTGCCATGAGCAGCCGTCCAACGGCCAGTGACCGATCTGCCTCACCTGGGAGGAGTACAATGACAATACCAACATGGGCCAGTGAAGCAACATCCTCCGCAACTAGACTGAAGAACAAAAGGACAGCAACTTGTCTGTTCCCCTTCCTCGATTCCCCAACGCTATTCCCCAACGCTATTCCCCTCCCTCAATTCCCCAATAAAATCTTTAAAAAAAGGAAGAAGAAATGGGTAAAGAAAAAGGACAGATAAAGGAATAGCAGAAGGTAGAAAAGAAGGGAGGGCTAACTTCAGCTGTGTGAAGCTGCTATGTTGGACAACTGCTCACAGACTGGGATTTGCTCACTCAAGGCTGGAATGAAAGGTAAAGAGAGCGTGAGAGAGTTCTCATGCTGAGAACCATTTATTCAAAGTGTCTCAGGTCTTTTCAAAGACAATCCTAACAGCATCCACCATCAAGAGCTATCACCCACAGGCATGCACATCTATTATCTTCTCTGCATGGGAGCCACCTACAGCTGACACTCCAGACCTGCCCTTTACATACTGCGGAAGAAGAATTAAACGGTAATATAAAGGGCTGGCCGAGTGGCGCATTGAGCTGGTTTTGGGATGCCAGCGCCCCAGTTCGGATCCCACATATGAGGGCCAGTGACACTGCCCTCTACAGCTAACAACAGCTCCACCTGAAGCTGGGCTATGCGAGCCCCGGCGATGGTGTTGGCTGCAGCCCCTGCTGCAGTGAGTTGCCATAGGCTGCAGTGAGTGGCCGGCAGCCAGCGTGAGCGGCTGGCAGCCAGTGTGAGCTGCCAATAGCCATGGTGAGCAACCATACAGAGGCTGGCGACCGATCTGCCTCATCCAGGAAGAACACAATGATGATACCAACATGGGCCAGTGAAACAATGTCCTCCACAACTAGACTGAAGAACAAAAAGACAGCAACTTGTCTGTTCCCCTTCCCCGATTCCCCAATAAAAAAATCTTAAAAAAAAAAAAAAAAGTTTAAAGAAAACAAAAAGGTAATATAAAGATTATACGAAGCATAAAACTAAGTGCTTATCCTGCTTGCTCAAGGTTAAACTCTGGATCCAAGAAAAGTCTTCTCAAAATAAAAAAATAAACTTTTTCTTCACTCTTAATAAATCCAAAACAAATACCTAACTCCTTGCAGTGGAAAAACTGCATAGATAAGAAAGAAATGGATATTTACTATAAATGAAGCATTTTTGATGCTATGGGTATATTTGTTAAAAATCTTGAGATTTAGTCATTTTGTTTTTTTTCAGGGGGGTAGAAAAGGTATACATTTAATAGTCTTAACCTTAGCTCCTGTTACTTCTTCCCTGGAGACTTCCCTATATTTTAACTACAACATTTAACTTGCTGAAGGTTAATTATGATGCTTGTTGAGAGGCGATGAGAACTTGTACCAACCCTACACAAGATATTTTATTTCCCTATAATTGAAACATACCAGGGAGACCTTACTGTAGAAAGACTTGGCTGGTCACCTTCCCCAATTCCCCAACACTGTTCCCCTCCCCCCAATTCCCCAGCACTGTTCCCCTTCCCCAATTCTCCAATAATCTTTAAAAAAAAAAAAAAAGAAGTAGAACTAAGAAATAGCAGAGGAAGTAGATAAGAAGATGAAATTCCGAACTGTGTCTATAATAAATACAGCAATGCTATCCTTATAATACCAAGAAGGTGGTAAAGTCAAAGAGTTCATGAAGATGATAATAAACAGACTGCAAAGACAAAGGCAGAATTTTTAAAAGAGAGAATTGGTTTTATAAAGATAATTATTATAAATAGAGGACATGGGAGGAAATTGGGGTGAGAAACTATCTGCTTCTTACAATATTCCCACTGTACAGAGAATAAAGATTTTTAAAATCTTTATTCCTCTCTATGATGCTATCTTTTCGTGCAAACTCCCAGCCCCAAATCATTGATACAAACTTCTTTTCCATTCCAGGGAGCCAGCAATTCAACTCATCTTAAACTTTAACTGACTTTCTTATAAAATAAGGCCGACCATCCATTCTTACAGAATAGCCCAATGTATGGTAGGATTTTTGGTTCCGAATTCAGCTAAGCATCTTCACAGAATCTTATCTGCCCTTCCTTATCCAGGGCTGTGAGACAAGGGCTAGCTGGTTCTCAGAGTGCCAACTGATTAACAGTCAGCTGATACATTTTCTGTAGAGCTCTCTAGAGAAGGCTGCATTGCTTGTCAACAGTAGGAGCTGATTTCTATGCAGGAAATATATATATATATATATATAAATATATATATATATATATATATATATATTTATTTACTTTTTCCAGAGGTTTATAAAGAAATTTACATGGCAAATATTAATCAATATCAAGAAAAAAATGGTGTGTATTTTCTAGCCATTTAAGCAAATGACCTCCACTCAGGGCCCACCCATGGACAAAGCCCAGATTTAATCTCCTAAGCACTTGCCAGGCACTCTTGTCCAGGGAAAGCGCTCAAGTTGGGAGAGCGCTTTCCCTTGTGCCTGGTACTTAATCTTCCATCTCTTTAGGGTACCACTAGATAGTGGCCTATCAGATCCTCAAAGGGCTTAGTATTCAAGTTCTTTTTATTTCCTTTAGACTTTTTCATTTTTCAAAAAAGACAGTATTTCCAATGCCAAGGATTCTCACTATTAAAAATTAAAATAGGGCCGGCTGAGTGGCTCAGTTGGTTAAGAGCTCGCTCAAGAGTGCGAGCTGAGCTCTGAGCAACAGCGGCTTGAGGCCCAGCCTGAGGTGAGTTGCCGTTGAGCTGCCAATAGGTGGCAGGATGGCTCAGCTAAAAAAAAAAAAAAAATTACAATACATATTTAAAAGGAGAAAAGGAAAAAAAGATTTTTGTAATTTTGTACAGAATTTATATAATGGGTACGGCCTTATAAATGGAGGAAAGAAATCTATTTTAGTTAGTCAACACATTAGACATTTTATATAGTGTCAACTTTAATATTATCTGTATCTAAAAGTATTGCTTCAAACCCCTACATCGTTATAGGTAGTAGAGTCTGCCATCCACTTTGGCTGAACAATGTATACAAAAAGTCAGCCAAAATTCTTCCATTCCTGTATAATCTTATATGTGGGTGGTGATGTTTAGTTATTATAAATTGTTTGAACACTTGCATTTCGCAAAATAGAAGTTGCCATTAAAAAATAAAATGTTCACCAAAAATATTTTTCCAAATACAAGATTATCTGATTCCCAGAAAAAGAAAACATTACTATAACATTAAGGCTAAAACTGTCAAAAAGGATGCCAAGATACACTCAAGCAAAGCTTTTGCTGAAAAGTTAATTCATTCGTCTTGAAACTTTATTATGTTTATTATGTAAGCAAGATATTGTCGGAGCCTAGAATGTAAAAACAGCTTATTGGTAAGTTAACACTGTGATAATTTATTTTGTAAATGTTCATGTGAGACATGTAATTCATTTCCTACCATATACAAATATTCATGTTCTGTTAAATTCTAAGGCCATGTTACTGGCAATAGGATACCTCTAGACATCCTACTCTTCACAGAAGCATATAAATTCCCTATTTGTCATATTTGAATTCTAAACATTCTAAGGTTTTGGAGCAAAGCAGTGGTATTCCATATTATGATAAGCTATACATGATCCTAAAAGAAATGGAAATCAGATTTTAAATAGATAAGATTATGCAAAAAATAAAGCACAGTCACTTTCAAGTGTGAAAGGGAATTTCAAGAGAGAAGGAAATATCAGAAAATATAGCAAGTAATAAGGAACTTACCTAGGACTCCTTAAAGTAAAACATATTAAGGAAAAGAAGAGTTTCACACACAGAAAGTGAATTACTGAAACAGATGATGAATTACTGAAATAGTAATTTTGAGCTGCAGTGAAGAAGACCAATTTCTTCCAATCCCTTCATTGCATAGTAATTGATCATTTGATTGATGGGAAAGTTAAAGTCACTATCATTATCAAATAACCACAATGGAAGTAATAAACAGCGTGTCTGGGAAAAAGGATCTGGAAAAAATGGAAATAAACAGCCCTTTCAGTTCCCTCATATCTTCTGAATCTTTTCTCTAGTTATTTGAACTAAAAGTGCAGCATAATCTAAAACAATATACATATTCCTTAATTGTCCCAATCAGTGCAAGGAAAACACTAATTCATTACAATTTTACTTTCATTAATGATCTATGGATGAACAATGCAGCTCAGTGTATCACGTCGCAGCTGACTTCCTGAGGTAACACCCAACTATTCTCTAACATCATAAAAAAGTCACTTGGCTTCTACAATTTTATATTCTCTCCTCCCATTTCTTTTTCTGTTCCTTCCATTGGGCTTTGTTGCGAGTGGCGAACCACACCTGGAGTAACTCCCAAGCCTGTCCTGGGCCCACTGTCCTTTATGTTCTCGAAAAGAGCTCATCAATGTATTCATCTTCAATCTCTCACATCTACGCTAATGATTTTCAAGTTTTTCTCTCCCATTGAGACTTCATTTCCATATTATGGTTGCTTAGCTATCACTGCTAATTTTTTCATTTTACTTTTATTGCAGTATAATTGACATATATCACTGCTATTTGATTACCCTACTTTTCCCTGAAATTTAAAATACATCTTATGCTCCAAACAAATATCAGCCCCTTGCCCTTCAGTTTATCGAGGCAGGGTACGATCTTTGAATCACTTTTCTAATGCATTGGCTCTTACACTTGATGTGCACCAGAATCACACTGGAGGGCTTCTTGAAACAGATTCCTGCACCCCACTGCCAGAGTTCTTACCTCAGTGCATCTAAGGCTGGGCCTGAGAATTTGTATTTCTAGACAGTCTCCAGGTGCTGCTAATGCTGCTGTTCCAAGGACCACACTTTGAGAACCAGAGCCTAATGTATACCTCAGATATGGTTACCAGGCCCATTATTTCAACCAGTGGCTGCTACTTTTCTTTATCATATCAGCACATCATTTCAGAATCTTCTCACCTTACAATGTGAATACTTCAGAGGTTTAATAGCCTCTCCTCCTTTTGGGCTCTATTCTCCCTCTTCCTATCAAGACTACATTCTTTTGGGCCGACCCAGTGGTGCTGTGGTTAAGCGCTGGCTTGGGAAGCCAGTGGCCCCGGTTCAGTCCCAGATATGAGGGCCAGTGACACTGCCCTCAAAAAAAAAAAAAAAAAAAAGTTCAAGACTACATTCTTTTGCCATTGTTCCTTAAACATCAGTTCATTACGATACTTTCTTGCTCAAAACCTCATGGATCTTATGCTGCGCATAATACATTTTTAAATTCTCTACTCAGCTCATAAGATTTTTAATAGCCTGTAAAAAGTGAATACCCTATAATCTACCCCACCTACTCCAAAGGAGTACTGAGCAGATTACATAAGTCATTTCTCATTATTCCCAGTTGTTATATTCTTTAGTCATTGTGAACAAGGAATTCATGAATACTGAACGATTGTTCCAATGGGAAATAGAGTTCGGTTCTTGTAAGCCTGAGGTCACATTTTCATCAGCTTGTTTCATGTGCATTTCTCTTTAAAGTCATCTTATTCAATACACATAAGTATAATATCTAACACACACATTTTTACCATAAGGGACATCACAGCTTACTTGTATGTAAGAACGGTAGTCAACACTTCAGCACAGCCCTTGGTGGGGGGTGCATCTTAAACAACAAAGTCACTGATAAACAGCACAAAAAGGTAAAAAGAGTGGCACTGAACAGAATGCAGCAAGGATACTTGTTTATAGGATGAGCTAAAACAAGAAGGCAGAAAGCCACTTTGTTCCACCTCAGCTGGGGGAATGCTCATCAGAAGACTCAAATTTTTCACCACTTGTGCATCTTGGCAAATGAACACAAAGGCCCTGCGAGTATTGATGTTGGGGTTTCTAATAAATTTCAGCTGTAGACAAATTTGCAAAAACAGAATCAACAGATAATAAGGACCAATGATATTATGAAATCAACTCTGGAAACCAGACTATTGCTCAGATATAACAACAATAATAAGGAAAAAAGAACACTGAAAATTTTGAGAGCTTCCTTTGTACTAAGAACTCACCTAAACACTTTACAGAAATACATTTAAATCTCATAAAAACCCTATGAAATAGGAGTTATATTTTCTTCTACAGTGTGTATCAACTCAGTACACATATTATACAAAAGGTGCATTCTCTAAACATTTTTGCTATTTGCAGTCAATAGCCTATTGCACCATTTGATTAGCTTTGCTGTCAGCAAATTCTTTGTTTCAGCTCAGTTCTTCCTACCAAAACAATTTTTTAAATTATATTTTTATTTTCCAATTACAGTTGAAATATAATATTACATTACTTTCAGGTGTACAACATAGTGATTTGACATTTATATAATCTAAGAGGTGATCACCCAATAAATCCAGTACCCATCTGACACGATACATAGTTATTACAATATTATTAAATATATTCCCTATGCTGTACTCTACATCCCCTGACTACTTACTTTGTAACTACCAATTTGTACTTCTTAATCCCTTCACTTTTCACCCAGCCCCCAACCCCTTTCACATGTGGCAACCATCAAAATGTTCTCTGTATCTAATGAGTTTGTTCATTTTGTTTCTTTTGTTCTTTAGAGTCCACATATAAATGAAATCATATGGTATTTGTCTTTCTCTGATTTAACTCCACTCCCAACAATACCTTCTAGGTCCATCCATGTTGTTGCAAACGGCAAGATTTCATTCTTTTTTATGGCTGAGTAATATTCCATTGCATTCTCATACCACCTCTTATCTATTCCTCCCTGGGCTGCCTCCACATCTTGGCCATTGTAAACAATGCTGCAATGAACATGTGGCTGCACAGGTCCCCTTGCGGCAACATTTTGCATTTCTTTGGATAAATACCTAGAAATAGGATCACTGGGTTCTTTTTTGTCTCATTATAACCTTTGTCTGGTATCAATTTTGCTATGCCAGCTTTTTTGTTGTTGTTTACATTTTCATGAAATACTTTTTTCCATCCCTTTACTTTTAGTCTGTGTGTGTCTTTTGATTTGAAGTGAGTCTCTTGTAGCAGCAAATGTAAGGGTTTTATTTTCTCATCCATCCAGCCCTCCTATTTTTTTGATTCAAATATTTAATCCATTTACATTTAAAGTAATTGTTGATAGATATGTAGTTATTGCCATTTTATTATTCATATTTTTATTTCTTCTTCTCCTTCAAGAAATCTCCTTAACATTTCCTGTAATACTGGTTTGGTGATTATGAAGTCCTTTAGCATATTCTTTATCCCTTCTTCAATTTAAAATGATAGCACTGCTGGGTAGAGAAGTCTTGGGTATTGGTCCTTGCTTTTCATCACTTTGAAACTTTTGTGCCAGTCCCTTCTGGCCTGCACAGTTTCTATTGAAAAATCAGCTGGCAGTCTTATGGGAGTTCCCTTGTAGGTAACTAACTGCTTTTCTCTTGCTGCTTTTAAGATTCTTAGTCTTTAACCTTTGGAATTTTCATTATTATGTGTCTTGGTGTGGCCTCTTTGGGTTCGTCTTGTTTGGGACTCTCTGCACTTCTTGAGCTTAACCAAAGTTTTCCATCATTTTTCTTCAAGTAGGTTTTCAATTCCTTGCTTTCTCTCTTCTCCTTCTGGTACCCCTATGATGCAAATGTTGGTATGCTTGATGTTTGCCCAGAGGCTCCTTAAACTATCCTCATTGTTTTGGATTATATTTTCTTTTTGCTATTCTGATTTCTACAGCCTTATCTTCTAAATCACTGATTCAATCCTCTGCTTCATCTAATCTATTGTTGATTCCTCTAATATAGTCTTTATTTGTTATTGTAGTCCTCATTTCTGACTGCTTCCTTTCTGTGTGTTCTATCCCCATTTTTATGTTTCCTATCTCTTTGTTGAAGATCTCACTGAGGTCATTGAGCACCCTTATAACCAGTGTTTAGAATTCTGCATCTAGTAGTTTGCTTGTCTACATTTTGTTTAGTTCTTTTTCTGTAGCCTTTGTTATGCTATTCCATTTTGGAAAGAAATCAACTCTGGAAACCAGAGTATTGCTCAGATGTAACAACAATGACAAAAAAGAACATTGAAACCTTTGAGAACTTCTTATGTGCTAAGAACTCTTCTAAACACTTTATATACATTTAAATCTCATAAAAACCCTACAAGATAGGAGGGTTTTGTTTCCCCATTTTTGGCTGCCTCCCTATGTTTGTTTCTATGTATTAGATAGAGGTGCGCTATCTCCCAGTCTTAGTAGAGTGGCCTTATATAGTAGGTGTACTGTGGGGCTTAGTGGTACAATATCCCTGGTCACCTGAGCCAGGTGCTGCAAGTGTGTCCCTTGTGTGGGTTGTGTGTGCCCTCCTGTTGTAGTTGAGCCTTGGTTGCTGTTTGCACCTCCATAGGAGGGATTCACCCTCAGGCTGATTGGTTGTGAGGACTGGCCATGACTACTGTGTAGGAGCTGTGATGCAGAGGCTGACCCTCCAGAGCAGGATTCACTTTAGCAGGGCCTGCCCAGTCTGCCCTTGGTTGTGTCATCAGTGGAGGTGGCCTGGTGGTACTCTGGCCACCTGAGACAGGAGTTATTATTATCCCCATTTTATAGATGAGAAAACTAGGAACAGAGTTAAATGCTTTGCTTACATTCCCCAGTTAAAAGAAGAATAATTGAGATTTGTGCCCAGGCAAACTTGTCCAAAGCCCACATCCTCATCCAGTATGGTATAAATATAACTGAATTTTCCACAACTTCCCAAGAAGCACCCTCTGCTCTAGCCAGTGTGGTCTCCCATATATTTATTCATTCAGCACACATGTTCTGAGCTCCTCAAAAATGTCAGGTACTGCGTTAGATACCGGAAAGACAAATGGAATCCAGATAGTCTTAGCTTTCAGGTGCTCAACTGTCTGAGACATGCATAATAAAACAATTATAGAAATTTAAGGTAAGTACAGGGGGTCCCAGAGCAGGATCAGCAAAAGAGGTCTCTAGACACTTTCTAAGAGAAAATGTCTAAGAGGAAGTAAAGTTTGATAAGAGTATAGATTAAGAAATAGAAATTCAGTAGAGGAAAAAGGGAGGGTAGGACTCCAGAAAAAAAAACACATATTAAAGAAAGATATAATGAATGCTAAAACTTTCTGGAAAATAGAGTATTTTTACAGTTGTAACAAACCAAACATAGTAAGTAATAGATGATAAGGCTAAAGATGGGGATGGCAAGGGAATGTTTTGTATGTCAAGCTCAGGATTCTGAGTTGTTTCTCAAATGCTATAAGCAGTCACTGGATGGGGCTAAGCAGATATCAGTCAGACATCAATAACTTGGATTTTAGAAAGATAAGGCATTGTGGAGAGTAGATTAGAAGGAATTAAGAATGGAAGTCAAGAGACCTCTTGGCAGACTATTGCAGGGCCCAGTCTTATCTGGGCCCTGAGCTAAGGCATGGCAGTCTGCAGACAGAAGAGGCCCAGGCACTGGAAAGCACAGCTGGCTGGCTAGAGAAATAAACTTTGCTACCTCTCACTTCACTGAGACTACGGCACTTGTTATGTCCTCTCCCACCAAAGTGCCATGTCCACTTCTACTTCTGTGCCTTTACTCTCTTCTCCTATCTGAAATCCTCACTCTTTTTCCTTCCAGCTGCCCAAAAATGATCACTTTGAGGACTTGATCTAAGTTTCACCTTTCCTAAGAGGCTGTTCTTAAGTATAATTTCTCAGTAAGGTTTCCCCTTTTTAAAAATTCTGTCATACAACATATACTAAATACCTTGGCAGAATCACACTACATCTTACAAATCAGTTCATGTATATGGAAGAGCCTATGACCTTATAGTTCTTTGTATTTCCTTCAATACCTACCACAAATACCTTGCATATAGTACATCAACAGATGGTCAATAAAGTATAAGAATCCTTTATAAGCTGAGAACTTTTGTCAGCTAAGTTATCCTTTTAGATCTGCAATTTGAACTGTTTGCCTTTCTCCACAGGTCATCAAAAATATGGCCCAGAACAAATGAGATTTACAGCATCTAATACTTAATAGAGCAAAGATCCAACCTCATTTCATAGCCAACCCCTACCAGCCCAGGTAAAAGCAAAAACAATGTATGATATATCTATTTCTTCATTTTCTCATCTCAAATTGTAACTGCTTTCCTGATGCTAACTGGTTTTTGTTCTTAAAACTGATAGAACTATTTCTCTTTTTTTTAGCTTTTTTTCTAAAGCTAAAATGCCACATTTTGTCTCTGAGCTAGTTGGAGTTTCCATAAAATGAAAATCCTTTCTTCCTTTTAACATATGATAAACACCTTGCCAAAATGTTACCCATTTTCAATGCCATGGCCTCCACATGGGTATCCTTGTGTCTCCTTCTGTCCCAACCACCCCTTTCTTACCTTGCTCCTCCCCTGGCTCTTTGGGTCAAGGTTTTATTGAGCACCTAGGAATGATCAGACTCTGAGGTGAACTTCAAAGACAACTAACCCATGTTTTCTGATGCCCATCTCTCCCCCTCTCCCCTTTCACCCTTCTTTTTCTTAGTCTGGTTGATATTTTAGTTGTTTACTTGTCTTGAGAATTATTGTTTTGTTGGATTATAATTACCATGTAAATTCATATTACTTTTTGCCTTAGAGTTTAGCAGGAAATTATATTACACAATGTATTATTTTCCCAACCCTTTCATATGTCTAATACATGCTAACACAATTCAAGTAAGTGGCTTCTTGTTTTTGTACGTCTCTATCATTACTCCTTCAGAGTTATATCCACCCTGACACCTTTTCTTGATCTGGCTAATACTTCTTTTACTTTTTAAACTTTTCTATACTAAGGCACCTGTGAGTAATCTCTCAAGCACCATTAACTAGGTTGCCCGACACTCCTCACAGCTGTTTCCTTGATTTGTTCCTAAATAAAGATGTGTCTGAAACTCATAATAAATTGTATTGAGTGATCACTATGTTAAGAGCACCGTAACAGATACTTTACAGAGAACCGGTGGAAAAGAATATTTGGTTCCTCAAATAAGTTTGCAAGCAAACTGGGCATTCAGGAGACCCGGGAGGACTGATCAGAGCAAGATCCTAAGAGAAGAGTTTTAAGTCAATTTCAACTGGACTGAGATAGGATTTTGTCAGTTATCTCAAATCGTAAGCATTTTTCTGACCTTTGATAATTTATTTACATATAACCTATACAACATATGGGGTAAGAGGGCTGATATTGTTCTATTTCTTTTTATTATCCAGCACTTTATAATATACATGGTTACTCACAATTAATACACATCATAATGTGTAGACATCAACTTTCAATTGCCTGATAATTATCACTTCTTACCCAAAGCTAGAGTTTTCAAAGATCAAATTTTGTTCTATTTACCTATCAACTAGTGCATTTACATTAAAGAAGGTATCAAGAGTTTTAGGAAAGTACTTCAAAACACAAATTTTACATAATTTCAAAAGCATAAAAATAGTTTAAAGACTGGGTGATAGCCAGTTTTGCTACCATATATTAATTTTTAACCAGGAGCAAATGTTTTTAGAGACTATAATTGATATTTGGCTATTTATATATTACAGAATATAGAAGTATGTACAGTTTAAATACTATTTCAAATACAAAAGAATGAAAAAAACAATTGAAAGACAGTCCTATTTCAGTTTTGTGAAATAATTCTTTAGACACAGATTTTCAGAGTATTACTTGAAATGAAAATAATCAGTAAGTGAAGTCTAAAGAATGCAGTTTTATTTTAAGACTTCCTAATTCCATGAGGCCATCAATGAAAGTGCTTAAGCAGTAGCTATAGTTCTTTCTTTTAGTTCTGCCAGCTGTATTTGCTTTAAGCATCAGACTCTCTGGCAAGACCACAGGCTTCTACTCCTTGTAGTTGAGAAAAGGCTTTATGAGTCATGTGTTTTTTCAAGGGATGCGGAGCTCTCAGAATTATTAACTACAGGGATAGAGTAAAAGTCAAAACTCATTCAATAAATTCCAGTGTGCACAGATTGAGAGAACAGGTGCCTGAAATCACATCTGAAGAAAACCTTAGAGGGTACTTTCCAACTCTGGTTCATGCCTCTGACTAAGCAGTCCTGGCCATCTAGCATTACGACCACATAATAACATAGGTAGCCTCGGATGGACCGGAAAACCTCTTACGTTCATCATTCATACAGAGCTAAGTGGCTTAGAATCTCCAGTTTCCCTCTGCAGTGGTAATTTAGAGAGATACAGAACTGCCATCTAGTGACTAAGAAGAAAAAAGCAAGGTGCATTGCATAAAAACAACTGAAATTTTCTGAAGAGTAGTGAAGCACAAGTAGTGACACAATTTAGCACACCAAAGTTATAGTAAAAGTTAAAAATGTGTATAATCTCTTTCTATCCCTCTAAAATGTATCTTGACACCTAACTCTTATAAATGGTATAGTTTAAATATAATAGAATAACTTTTAAAACAAACTTATCTCACCCATCTGATGGTTTTGGAATGAGATAGTATTAAGTAGCCAGAGGACAATTACCCATGTAAAAGTGTAATTTTTGTCAGAGTGGAGAGAATATGAGGTATAAAAATCAAACAGACCTTGTTCAAATCCTGGCTCTTATCCTTTATCAATTTTGTGAACTTAAGCAAGTTAACTTCTATAAGCATCATTTTTTGATCAGTAAATACAAATTATAATAGCTACTTCGATGGATTATTTTAAGAACTGCATAAGACAATACAATAAAAAAAATAGGTGCACAGTACATTGGTAATTAATTATAGTTTCCTGTATCACCTTTATGGTCAGTTACCTTAGACTCTTGTGAAACAAATACAGACCATCTAAGAAAAGAACTGTTCCATAAAACTTATGACAAAGGGTCAATAATTCCAAAAGAAAGTGATTCCTTACAAATTTGTTACCTCTCAATTACTTAACTGTATTTTCTGGCATCTAAACATTTCACTGGCAACAAGAAAAGGAGAAGGTATGGCATTTAAACCAATCTATTTCACCCTTCAATTTCTAAGCTGTAACATCACATGTTTTCAAATCACTCAGTTCATCAAGTTATCTGCTTATTGCACTCTATCTTACCATGGTTCACAGCTCGAGAAAAATTGAAAATCACTATAATTTTATACACATGAATGAAAAAAAAAAGAAATATATATGATGTTGAATTATCATAGCTGCAATCTTAATATAGAGAGCAATATTGAACATGTTTTATCGTTAATCGTACAGAGTAATTTTTGTCCAGGTTTTCACTGGTAATTATCATATATAACAAAGAATTCAGTAATATATGCCCTGTATATAAGAATTTAGAAAAATCGAACACATTATCCTAAATCACAGCTTACTCGTGTCTCAAAAACATTTTTAAAAGCTGTAAAAATAATGAAAAAATATTTTGAGGGCACTATTTTTCTGAATTATTTCTGACTTTAGTTCTCTTTACCTCTAGTAATCTTCCTTTATCAACCATATTTACTATTGGCTAATCATTACAGGGTCAATTAAGTAACCATCAGCTGAGACTACCACACCTCTGCTAGTGGCCCAGCCTGATATACGTCTCTGCTCTGCCAAAAAGAAGCTAATCAAACCTGTTTTCTGACACTAGCCTTAAGAATATCTTTACTCTTAAGATAATGGTCAACCTAGCTCTATTTTTTTTATTTATTTATAATTAGTTTCAGGTGTACAACACAGTGCAATAGTTATACATTTTACCCACAAAGTGACAACCCCCCTCCCCCATTTGGCCACCCCACTCCTCCCCGCCATATCATATATATCTATTACAATTCCTTTGACTCCCCCCTTCCTCAGTATACTCCACATCCCGTGACTATCTATATATTCAATTACAGTTCGTATACAATATTATACAACATCAGCTTCAGGTGTACAGTGCAGTGATCAAGCCTCCACTCCATCCATGAAATGGTCTCCCTAACAAGACATGTGACCATCTGACATCCCACGAAATATTTACAACATTATTAATTATATTCCCTGAACTGTCTTTCATATTCCTGTGGCAATATTGTAGTTGCCTATTTTTGCTGTCTAATCCCTTCCCCTTCTCCCTCATCCCCACCCCCCTCCCAACTAGCAACCCTGTTTTTTCTCTATATCTATGAGACTGTTTCTGTTTACTTTAACCTAGCTCTATTTTTGAAGAGCACCTTTGAATTCTAAAATGAGATTCCTGACCAGTGTTATATTCTCATTTCTCCTCCAGGGGGAGCACAACTTTCATGTATGATGCAGTGCTGCTTCTTTTAGAAAGGGAAATTATTTCATACTTGGAAAATTCTCAAAACCATCAAATGCTTTAATTTTACAGAGAAGAACACTAAGCCCCAAATAGCCTTGTGTATGTTGTCACATAGACCTGAGCCCAAAAGCCAGGTAGGAGTCCTCTCGTTTCAATGAGACCACACTCAAAAGAACAAACACTCTTCTAATTTAGTAATGACTTAGTAATTTCTAACACTGTTATTTTCAAAAGCATAGTTGGGAAAATGTACAAATAAATTTTAAAGATGGTTTTACATCCAAAAGAGCAATTCTATCCACAATTACTACTTCATATAAGTATTTCCTTTCTTGTTTGTTCTTTTAATAGTAAGTCCTTTTTGGTACAAGAAAAAAGACATAAAATTTGGCTTTGGAGTAACAGGAAAAAAAGTTTCTATGGAAATTAAACAGACACTCACTAATGTTTCATCCACCAAAGCAACTCAAGAATATTACTTGATTTTAGAAAACCTCTAACAGATTTTTTTTTTTTTTAAATCCTATCCATGAGACTATTAGTTTGGCCAAGCATTGTGTCCACAGAACATTTCCTGGATGGGCCACCATTTCCTTCTGGAACCAGCTGCTGTGGGTCCAACTCTTTGGCTGGATCTCGAATGAGGCAGCTTCTGAAAAGCTTGTCCTCAGTGCCACTTGAATGCTGATTTTCTCTGCAGAGTCTAAAATGGAAAAAACCTTCCCTTCCTGGTCCCCTTGCAGGCTTCCTGAAACAAGGGTTGCCTAGCTAGTTGGGCGGATTGGAAGAGAAATCAGAGTCTGTCACAACTTAAGACAAATAAGAGAGAAAGGGATTCGACATCCTAATAAGATCTTCTTACCTGCTGAACAGCATCTGAACCATTTTTCAGAGTTTCCAAAACAGCAGAATGAGATTCTGGGTTAGAAAGGAAGAAGACAGTCAATAAAAGAACAAATTTTCTCCTTTCTTCGATCAGAAAATAACACTAACTAAAATCTACCTTTAACTATGAGTACCCCAAATGTCCGGTTTAATCTTCCTATTATACTTTTCTATTACTTTTTTATACTTTTCTATTATTTTTGTATACTTTTCAGTATATAAAACACATATAATGGCGAACACTCATGTCCTTAGTTACTTTTAATATTAGAATAGGCCTATGCCCTTCTTGACATGTGAATCATAATTACTTTTATCAATTGCTGGCTTCTACTTTGTGCCAGAAAGTACCTGCTCAGACATTCATGTTTTATATTATTCACTTAGCTTAAATCTGTACAAGGACAGAATCCAAATTACGGATCTTGAACAAAGGGATCTCAAATGCCTTATCTAACAATTGACAAATTACCTTCTGATTTCACTAGGAGGCACTGAGTAATAAGGGATTCTAAGCCTTAATCTGTCATTTGGGAGTCTATGAGCCTGCAAATTCTTCATGCTGGAAAACTTAAGGAATAATCAAGTTCAGGATTTTTTTAAAGCTAGGGGACACTTTCTTCTAAGTGGAACTTGCACAGAAGATTAAATAATAATAATAATAATAATAATAAATAATAACAAATAAAAGGGCCCTCAGGAATCCCCAATGCTCTATGGATCAGAGTCTGAAAACCGCACGCCTTGTCCATCCTCCACATTTTACAGATAAGAAACCTGAAGCCCATAACACAAGCAGTTGGTAGCAAGCTGCAGGCTTGTTTGTCTCCTGACTGTCACATGGCTCCCCACCCCCAATTGTCATGCACACCAGACACCTGACAAGATATAGCAGTCACTGTTGGGGATAATTTAGACATTCCCAATTTAGCAGCATTTTAGTTGATATGTGTGACAATTATATAGAAAAACAATAGGTACGTGTTAAACTGTATATATATTCTTAAACTACAGTGAAAGAATTCATTCCACTTAGATTAAAGCATGGTCTCTACCTGGGCCCACAGACCTCCCATCTGCCCACACTCCTAGACCTCCTTAACCACCTCTGCCTTCTCCATGTGTGACTGTGCTCCAGCCACACAGCCCTGCTTGCTGCTCTAACACACTAGCCACACTCTCTGCAGCAGTGCTGGGATATCCGCATGCCCCCTCTTCCTTGTCCTTTCGCTCTGGATTTGCTCCAGCCTCCCTGGACACTCAACTTAAAGTAGCAATCCCACTCTTTCCCGAGCACTCGCCATTCACTTTCTTTATAAGGTGGATCATCGCACAACAGACTATATAATTCACTTGTTTGCCAGCTTACTGGTTATCTCTTGTACCTAACTAAAACAAATTCTGAGAAGGCAGAGATTTTGTAGATGTTTTTCCCCTTACTGTATCCTCAGCTTCTAGAACAGGGCCTGGCACACAGTAGGTGTTTAAAGTATGTGTTGAGTAATTGCAGGCAGGAATGAAAGGAGGGATCAGAAGAATGATCAAACCATGAAAGTGGGTGCCGCCATGAAGAGTGAGTGTCCCGAATAGGGAAAGAGGGAGTCAGGATTTTTATAACAGGCATCATAGATGCCACTTTGCCAGAAGCTACTTCCTACACCTCAGCCAAGAGAGTATCTTTCAGAACAAAAAAATCATTGAGAATAGCAAGGCACAGTCATTTACCAAAAGATGTCACTGTGACAATAGTGTGAACAAGTGGCCTTAAAATACAGCCATTTTCCTCAAATACTGCATTTCACTGAGAGAAGAGGATCCTTCTCTCTTATACTGACAGACAGGTTTTATGAACTTAACACCAGAGTTACCCAATGTTGAATAAATATCTTTAACATCCAAGCTAGCCAAGTTAATATTAAAGCAAATCCAAACTCTGGAACACTTTTGTTTCCTGCTTTTAGTCACCCTCAAATCCCCCTTAACACAACAGACTCAACACATGGTTCTGGGACTTTATCTAGATAAAAGAATTTTTTTCTCTTCCTCTTCTTTCTATTTAGATAATAAAAGAAAAGCTCAAAGGACCTCCTGGTGGAACACTAACACTTCTTTACATCAGAAAAGCGTAAAATGGGCCGGCAGAGTGGCGCATTGGTTAAGAGCTGATTTGGGGATGCCAGCGGCCCCGGTTCAGATCCCACATATGAAGGCCAGTGACACTGCCCTCTACAGCTAACAACAGCTCCACCTGGAGCTGGGCTGTGCGAGCCCTGGCAATGGTGTGGGCTGCAGCCCCTGCTGCAGTGGGCTGCCATAGGCTACAGTCAGTGGCCGGCAGCCAGCGTGAGCTTCCAATAGCAGCTGTGAGCGACATCCAGAGGCCGGCGACTGATCTGCCTCAGCCGAGAAGAGCGCAATGACGATTCCAACATGGGCCAGTGAAGCAACATCCTCTGCAACTAGACTGAAGAACAAAATGACAGCAACTTGTCTGTTCCCCTTCCTCGATTCCCCAATGCTGTTCCCCTCCCCCAATTCCCCAATAAAATCTTAAAAAAAAAATGCATAAAATGTTTCCTAGCTTTTTTTTCTTCTATAGTCCTAGACCCGGTTACCTGCCAAAAAATCAAACTCCTGAGCCCTGGTGGTAAATAAGCATATGTGCAGTTTACCAGAACAGTGAACTACAAAGATATATCAGTCAATATTTTGAATACCTACACCAAAGCTCTCAGTCTCCCTTTGTCAAGTTCAATACTACCTGAATTGAATTCTTTCTCCCACCCCCATCCCTTTCAGTGTGCTTTTTATTTCCTTGAATCAGTGTGATGCAGAATCTAAGAGAAATTTATGTCCAAAATACACTCTTCAAAATCATAGACTGAATTATAGGAGTTATAGAGTGTCAAGATTTTAAGATAAAAGAGATGTACAGAATAATGGTACTAAAAAAATAAAGGGAAAATAGGATAATTAGGAAAAGAAAAGTGAATGTAAAGGAGAAGAAAAATAATAGAGAATAAAATTAAGAGATAGAAAAAAGAAGGTATGGGAAAGAGTAAAGAGAAGCATGAGAAATGGCAAAAAGTGATTTGAGTAAGAAGATGACTGCATGGTTGGAGCAAATAATAAGTAAACTGGCTTCTGAGCTGGCTCAGTCTACAATCAGGCAGGGGTATTGGAGAAATCTGCTTAGTTCTAACATCCTTAGAATGATCACCCCTCATACAAAGTCTGATGGCACCTGTTTCCAACACTCTACCCTCCCAGGATCCAGGGGTGCTTTTGGGAACAGCCTTCTACTCACTTCTGGAACTGACAGAATCCCCAGTAAATATTCATCAATTAGAATGGTTGTTTTTAAAGAGCAACCCATTATTTTTTTAAACTGCCAACTCGAACGACAGAAGCATGGCTGCATGAGGGGTCCCCTTGATCTCTCCTCTTGAAGTTACAAGTTGAATAGCTATAATTCAACAAAGAATACCCTGTGAAACACACAAACACAACTGAGTGATCTGAGCATCAAAACATCTAAAGGTGGGCAAATGGGGGTGAACAGGGTAGAAGGGAAGGGACAAGAGCAGAGATGGGTGCTGCGGATGCAGCACAGAGCTCACTGCAGATTTCGGAAGTTCAGGCGGCAGGTACTCTCTCTGTGGCCCTGAGAATTGCTGCCTGAGTGATCAGCATATAATATGGCTGAACCCAGAGATCAGGGCAGAGATCTTGGAGCAAAGACCAAATATAGAAGCACTAGCTGTGTTCTAGCAACTGCAAATGACAGGCAGAAAACAAAGCTACAGAGCCTGGCAACTTCTGCCCACCCTTTCAGAGCTCACCTTCCCCACACTCTCCCAAACCTAGCAGTGGGTCACAGAACTGTAGCAGTGTCAGTTGCAGAGCAGAATATCTACAACCCTGAGAACTGGAGAGAAACTTTCTGAGTGGCAAATAGATATTGTGGCTAATTCCAGTGTCAAAGGTAGTGATATGGAGGTGAGACAGCTGAGGTCTGGAAGTCACCTTTACTGGGAGGAGAACAAAGCCACAAACAAACCAGCGATCTCTCCCAGCCCACTCAGCCCACACCCTTCACAGTGACCCTAGCGGGGGCACCTGGGACAGTTCACACAGTGCAACACTGCAACTAGGCTGCAGCGGCAGCACCTGGATTCCATGGGCTCGGAACCCAATCGCTCTCCACATTCTCCCACAGTGTTAGTGTCCTGAGACCTAGGCAACCCGGTCAGAGAGGAGACGCCTACCTCCCCAAAGAATACAAGGCATTTTCCACCATCCAGCAAAGACCCGAGAAGTCAGAGCAGTGAAAGAGGAAAACAAACAAACAAAGAAACAAACACTTGTGCTTCAGCACAACTACTGGTAAACAACAATAACAAAAAACTCTCTTCTTATCAACCTGATGCAGAATTGACTCCTATAAATGCCTAGACAAATAATTAATCCATCAAATACCATGAAAAAACAAGGTAACTAGGCTAGGCAGCTCACAAAGAAAATGAAAAATCTCCAGAAAATAAACTTAAAGATATGGAAATATGTGACTTAAATGACATAAAATTTAAGATTGTCATTTGAAAAAAATTCAATGAGTTGCAAGAAACCAGAGAGGCAGTTTAATGAACTCAGAAACAAAATCAACAAAAGACAGGCTGGCCGAGGGACACATTGGTTAAGAGCTGGTGTCTGAGCAACAGGGCTCCGGTTCAGATCCCACATATGAGGGCCAGTGACACTGCCCTCCACAGCTAACAACAGCTCCACCTGGAGCTGGGCTGTGCGAGCCCCGGTGATGGTGTGGGCTGCAGCCCCTGCTGCAGTGGGCTGCCATAGGCTACAGTGAGCGGCCGGCAGCCAGCATGACCTGCCAACAGCTGCGGTGAGTGGCCGTCCAGAGGCCGGCAACCGATCTGCCTCATCCGGGAAGAGCACAATGACAATACCAACATGGGCCAGTGAAGCAATGTCCTCCACAACTAGACTGAAGAACAAAAGGACAGGCCACTTGTCTGTTCCCCTTCCATGATTCCCCAATGCTGTTCTCCAATAAAATCTTTTTTAAAAAAAACAAAAAAAACACAAAAAACACAAAATCAATGAACAAAAGGAATATTTTGCCTAAGAGATTGAAACTTTAAAAAAAGAACCAAATAGAAATTCTGGAACTCACAAACTCAATAAAAGAGTTGAAGAATGAAACAGCTAGCTTAGGAAATAGAGTTGACCAAATCAAAGAAAGAATTAGTGCTATTGAAGATAAAAATCTAGAAATGACTCAGGTGGAAGAAAAGAAAGATTTGAGAATTAGAAGAAATTAAAGAACTCTACAAGAACTATCTGTCTCCATCAGAAAAGACAACATAAGAATAATGGGTAGGGCTGGCTGAGTGGCATGTTGGTTAAGAGCTGGCGATGCCAGCTCTGAGCAGCAGGACCCCGGTTCGGATCCCACATATGAGAGCCAGTGACACTGGCCTCTATATCTAAGATGGTGAGCAACAGCTCCACCTAGAGCTGGGCTGCTGTGAGTTGCAAGCAACAGTGTGGGCTGCCATAGGTTACAGTGAGTGGCCAGCAGCTGTTGCGAGCTGCTGTCCAGAGGCCGGCGACCGATCTGCCTCACCCGGGAAGAGCACAATGATCACAATACCAACAGGGGCCAGTGAAGCAAAGTCCTCCACAACTGGACTGAAGAACAAAAAAGGACAGCAAAGTGTCTGTTCCCCAACTCCTATTTCCCAATAATATCTTAAAAAAAAAAAAAAAAAAGAATAATGGGTATACCAAAAGGGGAAGAGAGGGAGAAGGGCCCAGAGAGCCTATTCAAAAAAAACAGTTAACAACAACTTTCCTGTGGAAAGAAGTAGATCATTGAATCCAAAAAATTAACAGAACATGTAATTATCTCAATCCAAAAAGACCTTATGCAAGGCACATTATATGAAAACTGTCAAACATTAATAACAAAGAAAGAATTCTCAAGGCAGCCAGGGAAAAGAAGACTGTAACCTATAAGGGAAAGCCCATTAGATTATCATTGGATTTTTCAGCAGAAACTCTAAAAGCCAGGAGGGAGTGTTATCAAATATTCAAAATATTGAAAGAGAGGAATTAGCAGCCAAGAATAATATATCCAGCAAAGCTTTAGATATGAAAGAGTAATAAACGCCTTTCCAGATAGACAAAAGATGAGAAAATTTTCCACCACAAGACCTACATTACAGGAAATATTGAAGGAGGTTATTCTACCTGAAACAAAAAGAAAAAAGGATACAAAACTATGAATAAGATGCCTCACAAACTGACAGAAGCTGGACATTTCAATACCTACTCATAATGAGGCACTACACACTTAAATATAACATAAAAGTTAAAGGAGATAAAAACATAAAGAAAAAGAGAATAAGATGGTAATTGCTACTGGAACTTGGAAATGAACTGATAGAATAAATAGGGATGATTTATGACAATAAAAGCATAAAAGGAGAGGGGGCAAAGGTTCAGATTTGCAAAGGGGAATGGAAATAAGATGCATGCAGAAGAAAAAGGACTACTGTATATATGAAACTTTATTTACATTAACTTAATGGTAACCACACACACAAAAAAAATTCCAGAACTGAGATATCTAACATAAAAAAAAGAGGAAACAGATGAAAAAAATCATAGAATACCACCAAACAAAAAATAACAGGCAGAAACACAAAGGCAAAGAAACAATGAGACACTGTGAGCTACCCAAAAACAAACGATAAAATGGCTGTAGGAAATCTACATATATCAAAAATCACCTTAAATGTAAATAGACTAAACTCACCAATAAAAAGGCACAGAGTAGCAGACTGGACCAACAAACAAAACCCAACCATATGCTGACTTCAAGAGACACATCTCACCTGCAAGGACAAATATAGACTCAAAGAGAGAATAGAAAACAATACTCCAAGCAAACGGCATCCAGAGAAAAGTGAGTCTAGTCACACTTATATCTGATGAAATAAACTTCAAGATGTAAAAGGTAAAAGAGACAACGATGGGCATTTCATACTGACAAATGGGACAATAACTCAAAAACACATAACACTTCTCAATATATATGTTTCCAATCAGGGGGCACAAAAATGTATAAAGTAACCACTAACAGAACTAAAGGAAGACACTGACAGAAACATAATTATAGCAGGGCACCTAAATACCCCATTAACAGCTATAGGTAGATCATCCAAACAGAAAACCAGTAAGGAAATATCAGCCTTAAATGATACATTACACCAAAAGGACATAATCAACATTTAAAGAGCCCTTCATCCCAACACATGAGATTATACATTCTTCTCCAGTGTACACAGAATATCCTCAAAGACCATATGTTGGGACACAAAACTACTCTCAACAAATTTAAGAAGACTGAAGGCATAAAAGCACATTCTGTGGCCAGCCGAGTGGTGGGGTGGTTAAGAGCTGCCTTGGGATGCCAGTGACCCCGGTTTAGATCCCACATATGAGGGCCAGTGACACTGACCTCTATTAAAACAAAAGCATATTCTGACCATAGTGCTTTGAAATTGGAGATCAACTGCAAAATGATAGTGAGAAACCCCACAAATATGTAAAGATTAAGCAACGTGATACTAAAGAACAACCGGGTCAAAGAAAAAATAAAAGGAGAAATCAAAAGATACATAGAAATAAATGAAAATGAAAATACATCTGTTCAAAATTATTGGGATGCTGTGAAATCAGTATTAAGAGGAAAATTTATATCGTGAGAGGCCTATCTCAGGAAACAAACAAAAAATCCCAAATAAACAACCTAACATTACATCTTAAAGAATGAGATAAAGAAGAACAAATGAAGTCCAAAGTCAGCAGAAGAAAGGAAATAATAAAAATTAATGCAGAATTAAATGAAACAGAGAACAAAAAGACAATAGAAAAAAATAATGCAACAAAGAGCTGATTCTTTGAAAAGATTAATAAACTTGATATACCCTGGCTAGACTCACTAAGGAAAAAAGAAAAAAGACACAGATAAACAAAATCAGAAATAAAAGAGAAATTATGACGGATACCACAGAAATAGAAATGATCATAGAAGAATACTATGAAGGACTGTATTCTACCAAATTCAATAACCTAAAAAAAATAAACAAGTTCTTAGAAATATATAACCTTTATAAACTGAATCATGAAGAATTGGAAAAACTAAATGACCAATTGACAATAAGCAAATTGAAACAATCATCCAAAACCTCCCCAAAAGCAAATGTCTAGGACCAGATGGCTTCACTAGTGAATTCTACCAAACATTCAAAGATGATTAACACCTGTCTGCCTCAAACTCTTCCAAAAAACTGAAGAGGCAATACTTCCTAATTTTTAACTCATTATATGAGGCCAAAATTACCCTGATACCAAACTCTGGTAAGCACAACACAAAAACAGAAAACTACAGACAAATGTCTCTGAAGAATACAGATGCAAAAATCCTAAACAAAATACTAGCAAATCGAATGCAACAATACATTAAAGAGATTATACATCATGATCAAGTGAGAGTTCATTCCAGGGGGCAAAAGGATAATTCAACATACACAATCGATCAATGTGATACACAGCATAAACAAAATAAAGGATAAAAATCATACAATCATATCAATAGATGCAGAAAAAACATTTGACAAGATACAACCATTTATGATTAAAACAGTTAATGAAAAGGGTATAGAAGGAAAGTACCTTAACATACTAATGCCATATATGATAAACCCTCAGCTTAATATACTCAATGGTGAAAAACTGAAAACTTTTCTTCTAAGATCAGGAACAAGACAAGGATGCCCATTCTCACCAATATTATTCAACATAACATTAAAAGCCTTAGCCAGAGCAATCAGGCAAGAAAAGTATCCAAATTGGGAATGAAAGTAATACTGTCACTATTTGAAGATGACATGATTTTATATATAGAAAACCCTAAAGACTCCATTGAAAGACTTTTACAAACAATAAACACAGTAAAGTTACAGGGTCCTCAGAAAATTAAGAATAGAACTACGTATCACCCAGCATCTCTCTCCTGAGTATCTACCCCCCAAACTTGAGAACACTTATTCATAAAAATATATGTATCCCTATGTTCACAGAAGCATTATTTACAATAGCCAAAAGAATGGAAACAATCCAAGCATACTTCAATGGATGACTGGATAAAGATGTGGTATATATACACAATGGAATACTATTCAGCCATAAAAATGTGAAATATTGCCATTTTCAACAACATGGATGGATCTTGAGAGTATTACGCTAAGTGAAATACATCAGATGGCAAAGAACAAGAACTATATGATTTCAATTACAAGTGGGATATAAAACTAAAAGCAACAAATGAACAAACAAAAAAACCAAACTCACAGTTACATACAACAGAATGGTGGTCATCAGAGGGGAAGGTGGGTGGGGAGAGGATGAAATGCATTAAGGGGATCAAATAAATGGTGATGAAAGGAGATTAGGCTTCAGGTGGTAAGCACACAATGGAATATACAACTACATTATAAAGTTGTACACCTAAAAGCTGCATAATATTATTAACAAATGTTACCCAAATAAAATGAATAAAATTAAATAATGACCAGCAGTAAATACACAAGCCAGTAACATAGTCATTTATTATCAAGTATTATGTACTGTACATGATTATATGCACTATATTTTATAAGACAGACATAGTAGTAGGTTAGTGGTCACCAGCATCACCACCAACATGTGCATAATGTGCTGAAATACAACATTATGAGGGCTATCTATGTGATAGAAATTTTTAAACCCCATTATTGTCTTGTGGGTCCACCATAAGATATGCAGTCCCTCACTGATCGAAACATCCCTATGTGGCGCCTGACTGTATAACAGCACCTGGTTACTTCCCACCAGTAATTTTTAACATAAAAAATAGAACAATGTATTTAATGGGCTCAACACTTTTAGGTCCATGCTTTTCCGTTTAAAACTAAATATGCTTTTATGTGTTTCCTTTACTTGTAGGTGTTATGTGAGAATCCCCTCATGTCTAAAGATCTTTGCATGAAGAAAATCTACCTTGGCCTTTGGTCAACGGTACCATGTTATGACACACACACAAAGTTCTACATGAAACAATGTTTTCTACATCCTGTACCTCATTTGCTGTTCATTTCAGGAAGTATAGTCCTCCAGCTGAATACTAAGCAGCGTTTCAAAAGCATTGGAGGGCTGGCCGAGTGGCACAGTGGTTAAGCGCTGGCTTGGGATGCCAGCGGCCCCCGTTCGGGTCCCACATATGAGGGCCAGTAACACTGCCCTCAAAAAAAAACAAGCATCGGACATTAAAAGGGGAACAACACTGGCTTGGGTGTGGCCTCATTCGGTGCCACAGTACAAAGGAAAAGGTAAATGCATCCATCCAGAGATGGGGATAAAAACAGGGCGTTAAGAGCACTAGGCTCCCTTTAAAGGCCTTTGGGCAGGGGCCTGGAATAAAATGTTGACACTGGATCACAGGTGGTTTCCAAAGGAACCGTGAGGAAAGTAACACATGAAATAATGATAATAATTTCAATAACAACAGCAAAAACTTCCACCAAGTCAGTCACGTCAATCTGAATGCTAGTTCTGTACTTTAACAAACACTGATTCATCTAATTCCCATAACAGCCCTAGGCAGTAGATGTCATTCTTTATTCTTATCACCATTTTACAGATGAAGAAGAGAGGGAGTACAGGAAATTTGCCTAAGGTAACAAAGCTGGTAACTGCCTCTTTTTTTTTTTTTCAATTACAGTTGACATTCAACATTATTTTACATTAGTTTCAGGTGTACAGCATAGTGCTCAGACATTTACATGATTTACAAAGTGATCCCGCCAAGAAGTCTAGCACCTCCCTGGTCCTACGCATAGTTATTAAAATATTATTGACTATGTTCCCTGTGCTGTACTTTACACCCCCATGACTATTTTGTAACTACCAATTTGTACTTCATAATCCTTTCCCCTTTTTTTCACCCATCATGCCAACCCTCCTCCCCCCTCTATGAACCTTCAGTTTGTTCTCTGTATCCATGAGTCTGTTTCTATTTTGTTTTTCCATTTACTATGACCTTAGGACTCCAAATATAAGTGAGGTAATATGGTATTTGTGTCTGCCTGACTTATTTTACAGAATACCCTCAAGGACATCCATGTTGTAAATGGTTAAGATTTCATTGTTTTTATGTACCACATCTTATTTATCCAATCATATATTGATATTGACTTAGCTTTCTTCCACATCTGGGCTATTGTAAATAACTGCAATGAACATAGGGGTACACATATCTTTTGAAATACTGGTTTGGATTTCTTTGAATAAATACCCAGAAGTGGAATTGTTGAGTCATAAGGTAGTTGTATTTTTAAGCTCTTGAGGAAACTCCATACTGTTTTCCATAGTGGCTGCACCAATTTTCAATCCTACCAGCAGTGTATGAGGGTTCCCTTTTCTCCACATCCTCACCATTTGTTGTTTGTTGATTTATTGATGACAGCCGTTCTGACAGGTGTGAGGTGATATCTCATTTGGTTTTAATTTGCATCTCTCTGATGATTAGTGATGTTGAACACCGTTTTCACATGTTTATCAGCCATCTGTATGTTCGTTTTGGAGAAATGTCTATTCAGTCCTCTGCCCATTTTTTAATTGGATTGCTCTTTTTTTTTCTCAGTTTTGAGCTGTATGAATTTTTTATAGATTTTTTTTTTTTTTAAAGCTGAGCCATCCTGCCACCTGTTGGCAGCTCAACGGCAACTCAGCTCAGGCTGGGCATCGAGCTGCCATTGCTCAGAGCTCAGCTCACACTCCTGAGCGAGCTCTTAACCAACTGAGCCACTCAGCCGGCCCTCTTTATAGATTTTTGATATTAACTCGTCAGATGTATCATTGGCAAATATCTTCTGTCAATCAACAGTCTGACTTATTGATTAGCTGATGGTTTCCTTTGCTGTGCAAAACTTTTTAATTTGATGTAGTCCCATTTGTTTGTTTATTTTTTCTTTTGTTTCCCTTGCCCAAGGAGATACATCAGAAAAAAAATATTACAAAGAGGAATGCCAGAGAGTTTACTGCCTGTGTTTTCTTCTAGGAGCTTTATAGTATCGAGTCCTACATTTAAGTCTTTAATCCATTTTGAGTTTATTCTTGTATATAGTATAAGAAGGGGGTCCGTGAGCCTGCCGAGTGGCGCGGTGGTTAAGAGTTGGCCTGGGACACCAGCGGCCCCAGTTCGGATCCCACATATGAGGGCCAGTGACACTGCCCTCAAAAAAAGAAGAAGAAGAAGAAGGGGGTCCAGTTTCATTCTTTTGCATGTACCTGCCCAGTTTTCCCAACACCATTTATTGAATAGACTGTCTTTACCCACATTGGATATTCTTGCCTCCTCTGTCATAGATTAATTGACCATGTAGGCATGGGTTTATTTCTGGGATTTCTATTCTCTTCCATTGATCTATGTGCCTGTTTTTATGCACGTACTATACTGTTTTGATTACTATAGCCTTGAATATAATTTGATATCAGGTAGCGTGATACCCCAATTTTGTTCTTCTTTCTCAAGATTGCTGTAATTATTCAGATTCTTCTGTAATTCCATATAAATATTAGGATTATTTGTTTTAGTTCTGTGACAAATTGCCATTGGTATTTTGATAGGTATTGCACTGAATCTACAGTTTGCTTTAGGTAGTACACATATTTTAATGCTGTTAATTCTTCCTATCCATGAGCACAGCCTATGCTTTCATTTATTTGTATCTTCTTCAATTTATTTTTTCAGTGTGTACTAATTAGGACTTTTGCTTGTTGGGAGTATTTTAATTACTGATTCAATTTTATTAGTATAATAATAGTAGTTCTTTGGTTCAGATTTTCTGTTTCTTCTTGATTAATTCTTTGAAGACTGTATGTTTCTAGGAATTTATTCATTTCTTCCAGTTTGTCCAATTGTTGGCATATAATTCAACACAGCATTTTCTTATAGTCTTTGTATTCCTGTGGTGTCAGTTGTCACTTCTTTTTCATTTATGATCTTATTTATTTGGGTTCTCTTTTTTTTCCCTTGATGAGTCTGGTTAAAGGTTTATCAATTTTGTAATCTTTTCAAAAAACTAGATCTTGGTTTCATTGACCTTTTTTATGGTTCTTTCAGACTCTATTTTGATTATTTCCACTCTGACCTTTATTACTTCCTTCCTTCTACTCACTTTGGTTTTGTTTGCTGTTGTTTTTCTAGTTTTTTGAGGTATAAGGTTAGATTATTTATTTGGGATTTTTCTTGTTTCTTTAGGTAGGCCTGTATTGTTATTAATTTCCCTTTTAGGACTGCTTTCACTGTATCCCATAGATTTGAGGTCATTATGTTTTCATTTTCATTTGTCTCAAAGTATTTTCTTTTCTTCCTTGATCTCGTTTTTAACACACTGATTGTTTTGTAGCATGTGATTTAGCCTCCAGGTGTTTGTGTGCTTTTTCAGTTTTCTTCTTTTAATTGATTTCTACTTTCATACAATTATAATTGTACAGTATGCCTAATGTGATTTCAATCTTCTTAAATTTATTCAGATTTCTTTTGTGGCCTAACATTCAGTCTATCTTGGAAAATGTTCCATGTGTACTTGAAAAGAATATATATTCTGCTGTTTTGGGGTGAAATGCTATAAAAATATCAATTAAATCCATTTGGTTTAATGTGTCATTGGAAGCCAGTATTTCATTGTTGGTTTTTGGTCTGTAAGATCTATCCATTGAAGTCAATAGGGTGTTAAAAGTCCCCTACTATCACTGTATCACCACCATTGATGTCTCCCTTTATGTTCATCAATATTTGCTGTACATATTTATGTTGGGTGCATAACTGTTTACATATTCTCTTGTTAGATTAATCCCTTTATCATCATCAAATGTCTTTTTTTTTTTTTTTGAGGGCAGTGTCACTGGCCCTCATATGTGGGACCCGAACCGGGGCCGCTGGCTTCCCAAGCCAACGCTTAACCACCGCGCCACTTGGCCGGCCCTCAAATGTCTTTTATTATAGCCTTATTTTTAAAGTCTACTTTGTCTGATATAAGTATTGTGACGCCAGCTTTTTATGCATTTCCATTTATATGAAATACCTTTCCCTATCCTTTCATTTCAGTTTGTGTCTTGTGATCTGAGGTGTGTCTCTTGCATACAGCATATGTATGGGTATTGCTTTCTTATCCATTCACCCACCCTATGTCTTTTGATTGGAGCATTTAATACATTTACATTTAAAGTGACTATTGATAAATACATAGTTAATGCAATTTTATTACTCATATTTAAATTCTTTTTACCATTTCCTCTGAAAGAAGGCCCTCTAACATTCCTTGTAGTACTGGTTTGGTGGTGATGAACTCTTTTAGCTTCTTGTTGTCTAGGAAGATTTTTATCTCTTCTTCAATTTTAAATGATAGCTTTCTTGGGTAGTTATCTGGGTTGTAATTCTTGGTTTTCATCACTTTGAATATTTTGTGCCAATCCTTTGTGGCCTGTCAGTTTCTGTTGAGAAATCAGCTGACAGTCTTATGGGATCTCCCTTATAGGTAACTATCTGCATTACCCCTTCTGCTTTTAAGATTCTCTCATCTTTAATGTTTCACATTTTAATTACCATGTATCTTGGTGTGGCTCTCTTTGGGTTCATCTAGTTTGGGACTCTGCTGTTTCCTGGGTTTCCATATCTATTTCCTTCACCAGATTAGGGATGTTTTCCTTTGTTATTCCTTCAAATAGGTTTTCAACCCCTGGCTTTGTCTCTTCTCCTTCTGGTGCCCCTATGATACAAATGTTGTTATACTTGATGTTGTACCAGGGATCTTTTAAACTGTCCTCATTTCTTTGGATCCTTTTTGCTGTTCTGTTTGGGTGTTTTCTGCTGCCTTATCTACTAAATTGCTGATTCGATCTTCTCCTTCATTAAATCTACCACTGATTCCCTCTAATGTAGTCATCGTTTATGATATTGTATTCTTTATTTCTGACTGGTTCTTTTCTGTGTTTCCTATCTCATTGTTGAAGCACCCCCTGATATCACTGAGCATCCTTATAACCAGTGTTTTGAACTCTGTGTCTGGTAGATTGCTTGTCTCCATTTTGTTTAGTTCTTTTTCTGGAGCTTTGTACTGTTGTTTAATTTAGAACATGTGTTTTTGTCTTCTCATTTTGGCTGCCTCCCTGAGTTTGTTTCCCTGTCTTAGTATGAGTGGCCTTATATAGCAGGTGCCCTACGGGCCCAGTGGCACAGTCCCTCTGGTCACCTGAGCCAGGTAATCCAGGTGTGTCCCTTGTGTAGGTTGTGTATACCCTCCTGTTGTAGTTGAGCCTTAACTGCTGTGGCATATCAGGGGTGGGACTGACTCTCAGGCTGACTCGCTGCTAGGATTGGCCATGACCACAGCAGACAATCAGCTGTGCGAGGGCTGACCCCACCAAGCTAGATTCAACCCAGTCAGCTCTGATGCCTGCTGAGACCACCCTTTGGGTGTGACGCTTGTGGGGCTAATCCAGTGGTGCTCTGTTGTGGTCTGAAGCTGGCCAATGGGTGTTGGTTCTGGGACCTCTTGGGAGGGGCTTCCAGGCAGACCAAAGTCAGCAGCTATGACTGGCCTGGGGCTACGTGGTATGAGCTATAAAGTGTTTCACAGTTGGCTGTTGACTTATGCTGGATCTGGAGGCATACGGGAGAGGCCATGCTGTGAGCAGAGGTCAGCTGCCACCAGTACAAACCTGGGGCAGCTCACCAAAAGGCCCATGGCACACTGAGGCCTGCCACCGTCTGCTGGCTGCCCATAAAGCTGAGTTGCTGAAATAGCTTCCAGGAGTACACAAGTTGGGTGAGGTGGGATCTCAGGGAGTCACCAGGGTTGGGTGAGTGGGGTCCACTAGGTTAATGCAAATTCAGATTTTATACCAGTGATCATTCTGTGGCCACTCAGAAAAAGTCACAGCACACACAGATGCCAGTTTCCACCCACCTAGGGTTCCTAGACTCCCAAGAGCTAGCCAAGAAAGACTGAAGGGCAGGTCAATGCAAAATGGAAAAAGAAAAGGAATAAAACAAACAAATTCAATAAAATATTTTTAAACAAATATGATTCTTAACTCTATATGACAAATATAAAGTGTTTTCCTAGTTTGGGGCAACAACAGGTAAAAAAAGAAAGAAAATTAAAGAAATGTAAACATTACATCTGAAGGCTGCAAACTTTTTAAAGATTACTTCAATTTTAGATTTAGAAAAATATGTATCTCTATATTCCCTCTCCTCATTATCCCTGAAGGTAACAAAAAAGGATTAAGAAAAGCACATGGAAACAGTCCAGGAAGAAGGCAATGGACAGAAATTTCCTTCAGGAGCTTCCTTAGCCCACACAATTATGGTGCTTCAACCTCAGGTGGTGACTACAGCTGGACACCTGAAGTAGTGGTTCTCAAACTTTATTATACACAATAATAACTGGACAATTCCAGTGTTCTATTGCCCAAAATTGCAACTCAGTGGCCTTCATGGTGGGGCATAAGAATTGTCAATTTAACAAGCCTCTCAGTGATTTTACCTGTTACCTGTAGATTACACTCTAAGAAATACCTTGAAGAGAAAAGCAAACTTACTACCCAGTAAGCACTGCATAATCTGTTGCACGTTCAGAACATTCACTCGTCCCAGGGGCATACCTGTTTCAGCACTCTTGGGCTTGTGTTCTTCATCAGGAGAGTTAGATGGTAGCCAGGTAGATGGGCCTCGCCTGGGAAACTGCCCTTCTGTGTAATCCAGTGAGTGTGTGGGTTGACTAACTGCAGCCCAGGTGTAAAGTTGATCGTGCTATATTTAAAAATAAAAACATTTTTTAAACTATTAATTCAATCATGATAAAATGAACTCCTTGATTGATATCTTGCAACATCATTTCTAACAAATACACATGTGGGAATATGTGTGTGTGTGTGTGTGTGTGTGTGTATTTGCATCTATATAAAACATTATAACAGCACTTTATCCTCTTCAGTGTAGATTCATAACATAAACATTCTTTCTTACAGTCTTTTCATTTTCTTAACCATACTTGTCTCACCTTCTTTTCTATAGTAAAATCTAAGTTTCTTTGAAGTAGAGATGTCATGTGGGCCTGCAGGAAATTATAAAATCCAGACATTTACTAGAACCCCCTAAGCTAGCATCTTTAATACATTTGAATACGGTGTCCCTTTAAAATCTGTTTAAACACTTGAGGCAAAGGGAAAGTACAGGCTGTGCTTGGGCACCAGGAACATAATAGTTTCCTTGCCTTCAACCACAAAAGACCCAGGAAACCAACTTATCTTGGGTCCAGGTTGGGAAATGTTTGGGAGAGAATCCATGAAAAAGTAAAGGAAGCTGCCAAGACGAAAGAACTGGACAAGGATCTTTTGGCAAAGAAAAGCTCTTCCCGGCTGTAGACCAACAGAATCTGGACAGAATGAGAAGGCTCCTACCTACACCGAGTGCCAAGGAGCAAGATGGAACTCTCACAAAAGAGTCCACTTTGAGGCCTATAAACGCCTTGGAAAGCTGCTTATTGGGGTTTCAGAATAACAACATGTTTAACCCTTGTATGATGCATGCTCTCAATATATGCATGCCCTAGGCTTTCTTTGTGATATTTTCCTTACTTACAGGTATATTTCCCTATACCTTTTGATGAACATAAAGGAAAGCAAAGAGGGTAACAGTATGTAGCAGTGAAGAGCAAATTCATACCAAAAACTACACTGTGATCCTGTTGAGACTATACATTGAGGTAACTGATGGACAGGCCTTGCTATTTCTGTAATTTGTTTAATAGATTAAGAAATTCATAAAATATTTGTCAGCATCAACGGTAAGATGCAATGGGTACAGCAGTTAATTGAAGCTTTTCCTTTAGGGACAATCATTGACCCTAACTGAGAATTGTTATCAGAAAGGGTCCCATGTCAGACCTGGCCAAGCATTTCATACTTCTTATTATCTTATTGCACCTCAAGTTATTCCTCTCTTTCACCTATTCCTATCTTGATCAACACCAGAGGGCTTTGCTATTAAGCATACTGAATATCAGAAATAGCTTTTCATTGGTGAAATTGGTGGTTTGTTTAATTAATATGATGTTAGAAATGAATTTTTATTGATGAAACTGAACGAAGGGATTCAATATATGTGGATTAGCAAAAACATCAGAGAATATCCTCATACTTACAAGAACAGAATAAACTCAGGCCAGAGGTAGTGTCATGTCAAAGATGCCTGACAGTGCTGCATCCAGCCACTGGTTTAGGAAAACGTCTCTGACTGCTACCAATCATTAGCCACAGGATCCTGCCTCCTTCCTGTCTGTATCACATGAAACTTTCATGTATGATATTGTGAAGCACTTACCAGGGTTGCAAGCTCTATATTCCCTGACAAAGGCACTCTCGCGTGGAAAGCATCATCATCTTAACAACAAACCCAGGTAGCCTCGGACTTCCTTTGCTCCACAGAAGAAAGGCAGCACCAGCAGCCATGGGGATTACTAATTTCACTTAGGGATTCATCATTCACCGAAATACAAAGTATGCTAAAGCACACTATAAAATCCCACTAGGGCCGGCTGAGTGGCGCATTGGTTAAGAGCTGGTTTGGGGATGCCAGTGGCCCCTGTTCGGATCCCACATGAGGGCCAGTGACACTGCCCTCTACAGCTAACAACAGCTCCACCTGGAGCTGGGCTGTGAGCACCGGTGATGGTGTAGGCTGCAGCCCCTGCTGCAGTGGGATGCCATAGGCTATAGTGAGTGGCCAGCAGCCAGCATGAGCTGCCAATAGCCGCGGTGAGCGACCATCCAGAGGCCGGCGACTGATCTGCCTCATCCGGGAAGAGTGCAATGACGATACCAACATGGGCCAGTGAAGCAACATCCTCCACAACTAGACTGAAGAACAAAAGGACAGAAACTTGTCTGTTCCCCTTCCCCGATTTCCCAACGCTGTTCCTCTCCCCCAATTCCCCAATAAAATCTTAAACAAACAAAAAAATCCCATGTAAATACACACAAAAAAACCCCACTTTGGTAAGTCTTCCAGCCACACGCCAGGACTGTAATACATTACAGTACTGTGATGGTCATCTCAAAACCTCTGCTCTGCAAGGCTCCACTGGCAGGAAATAAGCAAAACACAAATTTCTTTAAAGTCTATAGAAACAAATGCCAGCTCTTCAACCTGAATATCACTGAAATGTTTTTATATTCCTCTCATCCACTCTGCCAAATTCATCTCTCCATGTTTCCTAAATCAAGCTCCACTCTACAAAAATATCGTTTCTAATCCTTCCCACTCATGAAATCTAATGAATAGTTATGTCTAGTTGGAATTCCCCCTTACCTGAATCACTTCTGAAATAGAAGGCTGACCCAGAACACCTGCCCCCCCGATACTGACAATTAATGGTCTACCATCCAGAATGGTGGGTGAACACTTTTCCTGAGAATGTATCATCATCTTTCCTCAAATCAACTGAAAACGCCTTCAGCACAGGAAGCATGTACTCAGGCCCTATAAATATCCCCTAGCCCTTGACAATGTTAAGATGGCTGCATAAAAGCTACTTAATATCTACTGAATTAACACATTTGTCAGATTAAAAAAATAACAACAGAGATGGCTTGTCAATATGAACAGCAGCTGTAGCTGGTACACTCACTTTCTTCATTTGCTTAACAAGGTACCAAAAGGGTACCTTCCGGGTATCATACGGAAAACAAGGTTATCAAGTTATTTGTTATAATCTGTTATATCTAAACCTGTTGGCAATTACACAATATAAAAGAAAAATACAAAGTAAACAAAACTCCGAGGATATAATCAGTGCTGCACCCTAGACAAATCTCATAGCTTTATGGAGACAAGCTGTTCTCAAAGTAAATCAGGAAAAACATCTGTCCCTGTCTTTTTTATAGGGCTGGCCTGAGGCAAGTGCAAAAACTATGTGGAAAGAGCTATGAAAACTACATGGTATTATTCAAAAATAACACATCCTGACTACTATTTGTTTTGATGTTTTAAATCTGTTTGATGATAATAATCACACATTACAGCCTATATTTAAAAAAATAAATCCTTTTTAGAGAATTCAAAATTGTCACATGTACACATCAGTATCTGTATAGAACCAGCACCAAATCTTTGCTATTTGATGAGAAGCTAGGCGAGCAAACTTTTGTGTCGGTATTTGTGCCAACTGTATTCAATTAGTACTTGTCCTGTGGCATTTCCTTAACTATCCATGAATATCTTTTTCTCTGATGTATTTCTGTTTAACATTTCAGGACTGCATCTGTTATTTTCCCACATGGTGTATATAAGCCTCTTGGTACCTATTACCATATCCTGTATCCCTTTGTTTTCCACAGGACATTGTTACATATGTATAATAGACACAGTGAGTACTAAGGAACTGCAAGGGTCAAAGTCAATAAAGGTTGTATTTTAACTAATCAAATCATAGTTTTATATCTGCGTTAAAACAGGGATGTTTCCCATGGCACTACACCACTCCTTTAAATTCTTAAGGTATGTTTTGACTTTTGTTAAACTAGATAATTTCTTACTATTAAAAACAACAACAACAACAACAACAAATACAGGCTTTCTACCAAAGGCATATAACTGAGCTATAAATAATAATCCCCCAAATAACTCAGAACATAACAAGTTACCACAAATACTTTATTTTGGAAAGCTCACTAGAAAATCACAGTGCCAAAGTTAGACATTCTAAGAGCTCTTCCGTGAGATTTTTATAGCCAAGATGAGTTTGGTTATCACCTTAAAATCTTTCAGGTTAACATTTTTCTGACAGTGCCGTACAGTGCCGTATGCAAGAACATTTCATTGCCCATTAGTCTGTATATTAAAACAGAATCAAATTACTGCCTGAGAGAACTGTTGCGCTTCCCATTGAGTATAATGAGTAATCCTATGACTCATTAGAGACTGGAGATGGGATATCCATACTGTGGGAATAAATCTTAGTTTGGGTTCCCCACTTCTTAATAAGATCTCAGCACTGCCTCAGCTCAAGTGTCTATCAAGGCCAATGGATTCTGTATTTGATTGGTAACACATAGTCACTGTATCCCAGACATTCCAGGGACAGTCTCCCACCAAATAGCAAAAGTGCCTAAAGGGGGAAAAAATGGTACAAAACACCTAAAAGCAAGCAGTTCACCCCTTTCATTACATGTACTCTAAAATCTACCCCTACAGTGCATAGATAAAATCTACTGCTGCCAGCACTAGGCTCTTTACCTACGTCTGGTCATACTAGCTTCAAGAATTGCTTCAACCAAACTGTGCTTGGGTGTAACCTCAACAAAAGACCAGTAGGTCCACTGGAAGAAGACTGTTGAAAATGTCCATTCCATTCACAATATTTTTCTCAGGGGGGTTCTGAAGGGGGTACATTTATTTCTGATTTTAGAACTTTACAAATTTACCTCTAGATAATTAAACAGTTAGATGATATTTTGAATTTATTTGTGCTTTTTTTAATCTCATAGACCATTGTGTTGATCAGATTTGCTTTTTGTTTGGGCTATTAGAAAATCTGAAATAAGTATATGGTCCACCTGCCATATGTTTTAGGGTTCCAAAATACAGGTTTTTGAATAGCCACATTCCTGGCTCCATTTTATGTCCCACTTCAGTTTCACTTCCTTTTCTCTTATCTTTTTTTGTTCCCACTGATAGCTAATTTCTATTATATGGTGTCTCACTTTTCTTACTAATCATTATAAATAGTTTGAGAATAAGGTGGCAATAAATTCATTACTAGTATTGGGGAAATAATGGAAGATCCATTTATTTACCTATTTTAACTTATTTGAACTTTTTATAAGATGGCTGGCTGGATGAAAGGTACTGATAGCAAGCTGAATTGTTCTCACAATATTTTAGTTTGCATCGATCATTTAATTATAAAAAACAACAGCACAATTCTATTGAGCGTCCTTAAAATATGAGACATCAGAGAAACAGTAACTAATCAGTACCATACACAACAGCATCCACTAGATATATTACGTTCTAATCTCTCTTTGAATGTTTTTTGTAGCTGTAATCACAGTGCACAGCTTTTATAAATAACATGCTATAAATTTTTAGTTCATTGCATCATCCTCACACTTAAAATTTATATTTCTGGGGCCGGCCGAGTGGCGCGGTGGTTATGCGCTGGCCTTGGAAGCCAGCGGCCCTGGTTCGGTCCCACATATGTGGGCCAGTGACACTGCCCTTAAAAAAAATAAATAAATAAATTTATATTTCTGTCAAAATTTGTACCACAATCTTGACACAATTAACACTGTACTGTAGCTGTTTAATTAGCTCTAGACAGAATGCAAATGCAACTGTCCAAAGCATCTCTGCTTCACATTTAAATAAGTCATAAACCTCAGACAGGTGGGGTGTTAGGGGGCTGGGTGAAAAGCTGAAGGGATTAAGAAGTACAAATTGCAAGTTATAAAAACACAGTCATGAGGATGTAAAGTACATCTTAAAAATACAGACAATAAAATTGTAATAACTATGCATGGTGTCAGACAGGTACTACACTTATCTCTGGGTAATCACTTTGTAAGGTATATAAATGTCTAATCACTATTTTGTACACCTGAAAAATAATGAAATATTTAATGTCAACTATAATTGGAAAATTAAGTTTTTTAAAAGCAACAACAACAAAAATTTATAAAACTGGAAGGATACAGTATATAAAAAAGAAAAATACAAATGAAAAATAAAAATAACAGCAACAAGACTAAATCAAAAATGAACTGAGGTCTTTGAAAACATTTCAGGATACTATATAAATAGAGGTGTTTTCTTAGCTATGTTCAAAAGAAGCACTTACATTACTACCAGTGAGATTGAAAATTGGTGCAAATTTTCTGGAGGGGCATTGAATATCAAAAGGATTTAAAAACTTATCCCTTTGGAACCAGCCATTCTACTTATAGAAGTTTTCCCTAGGGAGACTAAATCATTGCTATGCAAAACTGTTGATAAGCTAGAATACACTTATTCCAGTATTATTTATGTTTAAAAAATGGGAAAAAGTAGAATTTCAAAAAGAAAAATAGCAATATGAATAAGAAAAAGATAGTATGCACAAATATCCAAGAATCATTAAAATCATATCACATCAAATGCCCTATGAAGTTTTGTTGATGATACGTTGACAGGTGAAAGTAACTAGCTGTAAATCATTAGCACACTGTAAAAATAATACATGAAGTAATGAGATAAAACGCCATTAGAATCAACTCTTCTGCTGGAGACTAGAAAAGATGGTTTATACACACATACATATATACACACACATATATGTGTATATATACACACATATACATATACGTTAAACGCAAAAAGAAGAAGTGCATTCAAATGTATTAAATTAAGGAAGAATTAGCAAGCCATGATACAGTGGAGAACAGACACCTGGGGAGTAGAGGTTGACGGGTCACTTCTTTTTGTCCCGAGTATTCCTGTGACAGTTTGAGGGCATTTTATCAGGGCAAAAGGATTGGGGGACACTGCCATCAAAGAAAGTTGGCCCTAGTGACACCCCTTGCTTTGATTAGGATCCAAAAAACCATCCCCCTAGAAATAAAGGCAAACTAGAAGTTGACAGGTCTTCTCAGGGCTGAAATTCAACTTCAAATCATCTAAAGCCCTGGTTACACTTCAAAGTGACCCCAGAATGCAAACATATATCCTACCTGGAGAAAGATTATGTCAATTTAGGTATCTGCACAACATAAATAAAAAAGAACTAGAAACATGGAGACACAAATAAAAAATCAACAGAAAATCAACAGAAAGACAATGGAAAAGACACACAGGGTCCTCAGATGTTGATATTATTGGGCACATATTTTTAAATAATTATGTTTAATATCTTCATAAATATAAAAACAAAATATAGAATTTCAATGCTAAACTGTAAACAATAAAACAATTGAAAAATTCTAAAATCAATATGTAACCAAATTTAAAATACAAAGATGTGTTTAACAATAAATTAGAAGCAGCTGAATAGAGAATTAGTACATTTGATGAGAGATCAAAAGGAACTAGAATGAAGCACACAGAGTCAAAGGATGGAAAATAATTGCACAGAATAAGGCGTAAAAGATACAGTGAGAAACTGGAATCTTGAGATGCATATTTAACTTACTGATAGTCAATCTTTTATCTTTTTAATATATATATTTAAACCTAAAAATTGTATCTAAACATTACTAACTGCATCCCAATAGTTATGGTTTATAATGTTTCCATTATCATTCATTTAAAAAATATTTTCTAATTTTGATTCTGTTGTCTCTTTTGAATAATGGGTGATATAGAATTGTATTGCCTAATTTCCAAACATATTGGGATTTTCCTTTTATTACTGATTTCTAATTTCATTTCATTTTGTCAAGAAAATACACTCTTCATCATTTCACTATGTTACTATTAGTAGACATTTAGTGTATAGCCCAAGAAGTGGTCATTTTTCATAAATGTGCTGTGTGTGCCTGAAAAGAATGTTTTGGGTTAAACGTTCCACGTAAGTCCATTCAGTAAATCTGCTCATCATGTTGTTCAGCATAAGGAAAATAGTCAATAATACGGTAATAACTATGTATTGTGCTAGGTGGGTACTAGGCTAGTCAGGTGGATCATTTCTTAAATTATACAAATGTCTAACCACTATGCTCTACACCCAAAACTAATATAAGATAATATTAAATGTGAACTGTAATTGAAAAAATTTAAAAGGAGAAAGGGTGAAGGGGAGTAAGAGGTTCAAATTTCCAGGTATAAAACAAATAAGTCACGGGGTGCAATGTACAGCATGGGGAATATAGTCAATAATATTGTGATAGCAGGGTACAGTGTCAGGTGGTTGCTGGACTTACCATGGTGATCACTTTTTTAGGTACTCATATATAATTGTTGAATAACTATGATGTACCACTGAAACTAATTTAATAATTGTATGTTAGCTTAATAACAATGTTTAAAAAATGAGCAAGAAACTTCAAAGGAGTATACACAAATAAACATGAAAAAGTTATTAACATTAATAATCAGAGAAAGATAAGATAAAAATACAGTGACATAACATTACACAGCAATCAAAATGGTTAAAATAATAATAATAATAATAATAATAATAATAATAATAATAAAAGAGTGACAATACCGAAGTTGCCAAGAATCCATAGCAATGGAAATTCTCATACTGCTGAAGGAACTGTAAATTTGCCAAACCCTTTGAAAAGCACTTAGCCATATCTCATAAAGCTTAATATATGCACACCCTATGACCCAGCCATTCTGTTCCTAGGTATATACCCAACGGAAATGTACGCACATGTTCATCAACAGAAATCCACAAATATCCATAACAGTGTTATTTGTAATCACTCAAAAGAATAAACAGATATATCCATAAACAGCAGACAACCTAGATAAAATATGAACTCTTCACACAAAGGGAAAACTACAAAAGTAAAAATAAGCTGCAACTTCACAGAAACATAATGTGCACAAAAGAAGCAGACACAGGAGAATGCATACATGGGATCTTTATATCAAAGTTCCAGAAGCAAGTCAAATTACAGTGTTGTAGGACTCACACTCACATAGTAAGGAAGGAGGTTGTGATTGCCATGCAAGTCAGGACATTAGTTACCTTTGGAAGCAGGAAGTGGGGATGAGAGAAATTTTCAAAGATGCTGCCAATGTTTTATTTCTGGAGCTAGGCAACATTTACAAAGGTGATCCATCTGTGATAAATCATTAAGCTGTACTTTTGTACTTTTCTGTGTGTAAGAGCTCTATTTCCCATTATAAAAGCTTTAAGGAAAAAAAACGAAAAACAAAACAAAACATTGAACCACCTAAGCACATTATGTTGAAAAATAAACGGACCAAATATATGTGGCTGTATTTCTAGACACTATTCAGCTCCACTGATCTCTATGTCTACATGTGTGTATGTTTATGCTTGTACCACATTGGACCCAGGCAATCGGAGGCTCCTCACCCCCTTCCCTGACATTCCCTTGGATTGTACTCTCTGCCCACCGTTTCCACTGTGGGAGGTGTTCCAAGAATGAAGCTTTGAGAAAGTAAAGTGTTGAGACCATTTGGATGGTCTACATAACTGAGCCTCTACATAAACGTTTACAATTTGGCCGGCATGTGCAGAGACCTGCTCATCTTTCAGCAGCCCACGAGAAGCCTTGTAAGTCCCCCGGCTTATTAAAAACACCACCTACCGATCTAGAGGGGTCTGCCTCTTTCTTCTGTCTTGCCTTGTCCTGCCTGTACAGGAGCCAGTTTGCAAGCTAGCAACTGCCAAGAGTTGCTAAATATTATGAATGGGTGTTAAATATTGTCTGCAGTTTTCTCTGTATCTATTGAGATAACCATATAACTTCCTTTGTTATGCTTTGATTGATTTTCAGATGTTAAACCAACCTTTCATTCCTTTTTTAGACATTCCTGGATTAAATTTGCACAGATTTTGTTAAGGAATGTACTGAATGTTTCATTGGGGATATTGTCTGTAGTTTTCTAATAATTTTGTCTGTTTCTCATATCAGGGAAATTTCAGCCTCATAAAATACAGAGTTCCCTTCTCAAGAAGACATTAAACACAATACTTTTCATTTCTAATGAGGCTATAGCAACTCACTCTATGTGCCAGTATATCAGATGGAAGACACCTAAAAAGAGCAGTTTCACAGGGCATGTTTACAAAACCACATGAAAAGGTTATCTTTAGAAGTTTGTATTAGTTGAATAAACATGCCAACTCCTCAAAATTTCTAGTGAGTCTCTAATTCTATTGTGTCACAAGAATAGTCTACCATCAGAAACATAATGCAAACAACATACAATCCAAGAATTATAAGAATCAAAATAAAGCAGGCTGGTTAGAGGGGAAACAGTTTGTATAGTGACTTTTCTCAAATCTTTTTGTGGGCTCCAGATAAAAGAGCACACTTTAATAGTGTGTAGCACTTGAGCTAGTCCCACAGGAACTAAAGACAGGGGACTGGAAATAGTGTAACTCCTGTTTCCGTTTATAGAGGCTGTGATTGATCAGGCTATGAATGCCGTTACTTCAAATACTTAAGATATTATTTGGAAAGAAAAATATCACATGAGTTCTCTTTGCCAAGCACCACTAATTCAGTGTTTGGTTGCAGAATTGTGGGTATTCACATGAACATGACAATTAAAGAATTGTCATCCAAATAAAGAATTAAAATTCCAAAGAATAAATAACAAATATAATAGTAAACATACAAACATGGTATTAATTAGCTCAATTCTTAAGAGATGTTACTTCTGAATTGAAATACTTAAATTAGCAATAGTCAGCCCATCATTTTCTCAACTAGAGATTTTAAAAGAATATGGACAAAATATAGGATGCATTAGGGGTTCAGAAGAAAGTTCACAAATAATTAACCAGGCATAGTTACTGGTCACACAATACTTTGACACAAGAGACTGCCCAACCTCTTAGGAAGTTGTTCAAGTTTGGGCATGGGGAAGGAAATGCAGTTATGTAATTTTTTTTTTTTTTTTTGAGGGCAGTGTCACTGGCCCTCATATGTGGGACCCGAACGGGGGCCGCTGGTTTCCCAAGCCAGCACTTAACCACAACGCCACTAGGCTGGCCCTGGTTATGTGATTTTTTAAAAGTACTTGACCTATATTTAGAAGTTCATTTCTGTTCAACTTGACATCTGAATTATTCCATAAAGAAAAAAATGTATCACTCAAGTCCAAATGTCTCTTTCTAATCGTGCATTAGGGAGTAAACATATCTAAACAACCTTGCTTGTGGAATTGATAAGAATACATCATGTAATATCAATAATGCTCTGATTATCATACTTGGGAAGGTCAGTTGACTTACTTGAGATCACAGCAAATCCAGAAAAAGAAAGCAAGCTTTACCAACTTTCAACTAGCATGTAAGCTTTCCTGTAATACAGAGCTTATACTCTGAGACCTTGAAAAATGTAAAAAAAAAAAAAAAATCTATTTATGAATACGACCACAAATAGAAGAGGTAGGATTTTATGGCAATTAGGAGGATACTTTTGGAATTTCAAAAAATTAATTTACAGAGCCAGCCAAGTGGCATGTTGGTTAAGAGCTGGTTGGGGACGCCAGCGGCCTGGGTTCGGATCCCACATATGAGGGCCAGTGACACTGCCCTCTACAGCTAAGATGGTGAACAACAGCTCCACCTGGAGCTGGGCTGTGTGAGTCTCGGCAACGGTGTAGGCTTCAGCCCCTGCAGCCATTGGCTACAGTGAGTGGCCAGCAGCCAGCATGAGCAGCTGGCAGCTGGTGTGAGCTGCTAAGAGCCGCTGTGAGTGGCCATCCAGAGGCTGGTGATGGATCTGCCTCACCCGAGAAGAGCGCAATGATGATACCAACATGGGCCAGTGAAGTGACATCCTCCACAACTAGACTGAAGAACTAAACGACAGCAACTTGTCTGTTCCCCTCCCCCAATTCCCCAATAAAATCTTAAAAAAAACACAAAAATTAATTTACACCCTCTTTCCTACTTTTAGTTTTGAACAAGTTATTTAATCTCCCTGGAGTTCAATTTTCCCTCTGTAAAATGAGGATGAGATAATTTTTGCAAATCACAGGGTCTCAGGTTCTAGTAAATGTTCAATGAATAGTATTGACTACAGCTATTAATAGTAGTTAATACTGTAACCATTTACTGCTTTCACCTTCAGATAGCCCAGACATGAAGGAGATTGTTCTATTGTAATACTTTTGAAAAACATAAAAACAAATCATATAGTAGAGCAGTGCACACCATATCAAAAGCTATTCTGTCAGTTAAGGAAAGCATTAGACTAATATAATGATGACTAAGAAAGCACCGTTTTAATGAAGTCACACATTCCCACAGATTTCTCACAGCCACTCACATGCTTCAGTTCTCAGTAGTAATTAATTGTGAGAAACTAATTTATTCTGAATACACTGGGAAATGCCATAAAGATCTCTGCCTTTCTACAGCTTCAGAAAATGGTCATCCTCTAAAGTATTAGCTTTATCAACTACAGCATTGTAAGGGAAACAATAATGTGTAAACAATATAAGGTGTTCGGTAAATCTATGGTTTTATAAAGATAATAGTTACACTCCTTCTATTACCAAAAAATGTTTAACTTTCATTTTCTAGATTTCAGCAAGTACAATTAAGAGTAAATGTAGGGGCCGGCAGAGTGGCGCGGTGGTTAAGCGCTGGCTTGAGAAACCAGCGGCCCTGGTTCGGTCCCACATGTGAGGGCCAGTGACACTGCCCTCAAAAAAAGAAAAGAGTAAATGTAAGAGTTCTCATGACAAGGATAAATGTTTTTCTTTTTTATAATTTTAACTCTCTAAGATGATGAATGTTAACTAAACCTATTGTGTTAACCATTTAACAATATATGTAAATCAAACCATCATGCTTATACATTAAACTTATACAGTGATGAATGTCAATTGCTTCTCAATAAAACGGGAAAAATAAAATGCTTAAAAAAAAGAGGAAATGAACTTCAAATTTAAAAATTCTATTGTCCTGCCACTCTTTCTAAAGCTTTCAAAAGCCTTCTCAAGTAGCAAAATAAATCTCTTGTTTGTTTCTAGGTCTTATTTTTCTTCTTCTCATCTTTCCTATGTATAATTGCTCAGATGATTAACAACTGTATCCATAAATCTAAAACATATCACTTCCTCGGTGATTCTTAATAACCTGCAGATGTTCAAATTCTACCTTCTTGGTCAAAACATCTTGCTTTATCTTTTCTGGGCACAGGTCCTGACACACCTTTTCTATTTTGCATAAGGGCTTCCCACTACAAAAGTGGATTCATTCTCCTACAATCCCAAGACCAACCAAGATATCTCCAGCCTGCCAGTTCCAGCCTGCTCTAATGTAGCTACTGAAAGTGTTTTAAAAAAATCCCTCCTTTGGCGCAAGTTCATGGTCTCTTGTTTCAGAGACTTAAACCTGCTATGACTGCCTCTCACACCATTAGTGGAAACAGTTTTCTGACTCAGCATTACCTCCCTAGCACTTCCTTTGAAAAACAGCATGAGCAACATAGATGAATTAAAAAGAAACTCCTCTGCAGAGACTTGTGTCTTCAATAAAAGAGTGATTAATAAATGCTAAGGTAATTAATAAATTTTAAGTATCCTAAAGTAAAATTTCATAAGCAGTGGCTGGTTTGGAATTTACACAAATGGCTTTCCTCTGCCTCAAAGCCAGCTGAATGTTTCCTTCTGCAGAGGCCTCTTTTCTTATACCCATTTATAAAAATCCAAAGCTTTAGCCTCTATTTTAAAACGCCATCTGATTACATTTGACATGCCACTATCAAGAAGGTCAGCTTTTTTTATACTATAGCTAAGGAGTTCTTTTACTGACTAACAAATGATGAATTGTCCATAAAAATTTTTGATGATGAGTTATTAAGAATTACTCAATAAAAAATCTTCTGGAGCAGCCAGGTGACTCAGTTGGTTAGAGCACGTGCTCTGAACAACAGGGCTGCCAATTTGATTCCCACATGGGCCAGTGAGCTGCGCCATCCACAACTACATTGAAGACAATGACTTGAGCTTAGCTGCCCCTGAGCTGCTGATGGGCAGCCGGGTGGCTCAGTTGGTTAGAGCGCATGCTCTAAACAACAAGGTTGCCGGTTCAACTCCCACAGGGGATGGTGGGCTGTGCCCCCCCACAACTAGATTGAAATTGCCAACTGGACTTGGCGCTGAGCTGCATCCTTCACAACTATTATTGAAGGACAACTACTTGACTTGGAGCTGATGGGTCCTGGAAAAAACACACTGTTCCCCAATAAAGTTAAAAAAACACACACAAAAACAACAAAACAAAACACATTTTTGCAAGTGTGATGTCAGTAGCATGGAGACATGAGAAGAACTCCAGGTCTCTCTCCTTGAAGTTATAAGTTGGACAGCTGTAATTCACCAAAGGATTCCTTGCTTAACACACACACACACATTTAAGAGATTCGCACATGGAGACATCTGAAGGTGGGGACATCTGAAGGTGGGGACATCTAAGAAAACAAGGGAGATGGGCAGGGTTAGGACAAAGATAAAAGCCAGCGCAATTGGGTGTTTACTGTGGGCCTAGAAGACATGATGGCAGTGAAGGGTCCAGGTACAACCCCTACTTGGGCAAACCAAAGGAGCTGAGACAGCAACCAGGCCTGGGTGACCGGCACACATTATGCTGGGCCCAAAGTCAAGAACAGAGAAGCTGAATAAAGGGCGGCAGCATTCCACAGCCTATCAGGACTGAACCAAGAGTTCTGCAGATGTTGGAACGCACCCACCCCATCATCCTGTGGCCCACTAGGCAGTAAAATCCATACTTGGAAGATCACAAAAGGCCTGAAAAAACTTTCCAGCGTAAGTGGTCTATTGTGGCTAAACACACAGAGAGTACAGAGCCAAAGGCAAACAAACCTGCTTCCCCCTTGCCCACCCCTCTACTGTTCATCTTAGTATCTAGCCTGGTAGAGGCAGTGGATCAGCCCAGACACAGCAGTTCTGCTGGCTTCTGGCTATCCTGGAAGGCAATTCTGGAACCACAGGCCAGGAAAACCATATCTTTCAACCCATGGGAGTGGTGCCCCAAGACTGAGGCCACCAGATGGTAAAGAAGACACCCACCTCCTCAGAAAATATAGGGCATTTCCCATGTCCAAGGCGACACAGCCCCACAGAGATCCTGGAAGCCTCAGTAGCGCAGGTAAGAGAAAATAAAAACTTGCACTTCAGCACCACCTACTGGAAAACATAAGAAAGACCTCTGCTCATCAACCTGCTAACCTGCTGACAATGAAGTGTCAAATATTACTGTACTTGGGGGGGTGGGGAGGATCATTCCTACAAATACCCAGGCAGAGTAATAATCTGGCAAGCACAGTGAATAACCAAGGTAACAAAGAAATTCAGAAAGAAAATTAAAAATCTTTAGAAAGTAAATTTAAAAGCAATTCAACCAGCTCAGAAATAACATCAACGAACATAAGGAGTACTTTACCAAAGAGACTGAAACTATAAAAAAAGAACCAAAACAAAAATTCTGGAGCTCAAGCACTCAATAAATGAGATGAGGAATGAACTAGTGAGCTTAGGAAATAGAGCAAGTCATATGGAGCAAAGCATTAGTGATATCGGAGATAGAAATCTAGAAATGACTCAGGTAGAAGAGAGAGAGTTTAGAGAAAAAAATGAAAGAACTCTATGAGAATTATCTGACTCCATCAGAAAGAGCAATATAAGAATAATGGGTATACCAGAAGGAGAAGAGCAGAAGAGAACAGAGAGCTTATTCAAACAGATAACCAACAAGAACTTTTCAAATCTAGGAAAAGAACTGGAACCGTGAATCCAAGAAGGTAACAGAACACCTAATTACCTAAATCAAGAAAGGCCTTCTCCAAAACACATTATATTAAAACTGTCAAAAATTAATGACAAAGAAAGAATTCTCAAGGCAGCCAGGGAAAAGAAGAGAGTAGTTTATAAAGGAAACCCCATTAGATTATCATTGGATTTTTCAGCAGAAACACAATAAGCTAGGAGAAAATGAATTCAAATTAATGAAAGAGAGAAATCAACAGCCAAGAATAATATATTCAGAAAACCCATCCTTTAAATATGAAGGAATTTCTGTACATACAGAAGCTGAGGGAATTTACCACCACAAGGCCTGCATTAAAAGAAATGCTGAAAGATGCTCTTCTACCTGAAACAGAAAGACAAAGGAATACAAAAATGTGATTAAGATGACTAACAGAAGCAGGAAATTGCAGCTGTTGTTCAGAATAGGGTATTAAACACTTAAATATAACATAGAGGTTAAAGGAGGTAAAAGCATTTAAAAAATACAATAGCTACTGCAATTTGGAAATGAATGCAAAGCAAAAAAGGGGATAATTTGTGACATCAAAAGCATAAGAAGGGGGAAGAACTGAACTTGCACAGGTGAATGGAGATAAGGTACAATCAGAAGAAAAAATGCTATGATACATATGAAGTTTTTTTTTGCATATTCCTAATGGTAACCACACACACGAAAAAAATCTAGAACTGAGACACATAGAATGAAATCATAGAATACCACCAATCTAAAATAACAGAAACACAAAGGATATGAAACAATGGAGACACTGAGTTACCAGAAAAAAAAGATTAAATGGCTATAGGAAATACTTATATCAATAATCACCCTAACCGTAAATGAACTGAGCTCACCAATTAAAAGGTACAGAGCAGCAAGATGGGTTAAAAAATAAAACCCAACTATATGCTGCCTTCAGGTGACACAACTTGGCTGCAAAGACAAACACAGACTCAAAATGAAGGGGTGCCCCAAGCAAATGGCATCCAGAGAAAAGCAGGTATAGCTATGCTTTTATCAGACAAAACAGATTTCAAGGTAAAAAGGCAACAAGAGACAAAAATTGACATTTTATAATGACAAAGGGGTCTGTACATCAAGAAGATGTAACACTTATTAATATATATATATGCCCCACCTCAGAGCACCAAAATATATAAAGCAACTACTTCCAGAACTAAAGGGAGAAACTGATAAAAATAAAATTATAGCAGGAGGCTTAAATACCCCATTGACAGCAATGGATAGATCATACAAAGAGAAAATCAATAAGAAATATCAGACTTAAGTGACCGAATGGACATAATCGATATTTACAGAGCTTTTCATTCCAGAACACCAGAGTATAGGATTTTTCTCTAGTGCATGTGGAACATTCTCAAGGATAAACCATATGTTGAGGCACAAAACTAGCCTCAACAAATTTAAGAAGACTGAAATCATACCAAATGTATTCTGCACCACAAGGCTTTGAAGTTGGAAATCAACTGCGAAAGAAAGCTGGAAAACACCTTCCATCCAATCTCCCAAGCTAGAAACCTTACTCTTTAACAACCCTGCACCTCTTAAATCCAATAAGTCACCAAAACCAATCATCTCCAACTCAGACATGTTTCTGGGATCAGCCTCTTCACCATCCCAACCACTTCAGCTGTCAGACCTAGTTTAAAAGATTTCAATAATCCCTTCCTCTGTCACCACACCCTTGTACTCACGTCCTACCATGAATTAAGTAAGTCTCCATTAAAAGCAAAGACAAGCATGTTTATTTCTTACTACTAAAAACCTTTTAGATCTCCAATGATTCTGAGACAGGACCCAGGCTGCTGATCTGGCATGTGAAGACACACACCCCTACTGAAGGCAGTCTCCCCATCACTCTCATCTCCCCATCCCTGTATCCTCTTGTCCTTCACAATCACCCTTGTTTCTGCCCCTTGGGACTGCTCACCATTTCCTGAATGTGCTAGGATCTTCCAGAGCTCCATGTCTCTTTAAAGTGCCTGTTCAAATGCCATCTCTTGAAAGCGAGGACTGTTTTTCCCCTTTCCATTACTAGGCAGAGTTAATGGCACCATCTAGTGTGTTTCTACTACACTTTTGAGCAGCATTTTCTGTTTAAATTGTGATTTCTCTTTCACATGTTGTCTGTCTGCTCCCCACCCCCAACAAGGCCACAGGCTTTCCTAAGACAGGGACTATGTATTATTCTTAAGTGCATATAAATAGCAGCATTTATTGAAGCCCCTACTGCATGTTAGCGTCATCATGATCTAACACAAAGTGCATGACATTCAAGTCAGGCAACTTCTGGGTTTAAATCATAAATCACAACTCCATCTTTTCCTAGAAATTTAGCTATGGAACCTTGGCTTCCTAACCCATAAACTTGTAACACCATCAGCTAAAGAAGGGGTGAGTAGGTGGAGATCTTTTTGAGAACTGAGTGAGATTAAATGAGGTACTATGTGAACAGTGTCTGGAAAAGTCCTGGCACAAGTATAACAACGATAAAATGTCCCTGGAATCTACTCATACTGAGCACCCATTCTGTGTTAGGCACTGCATTAGCCCCTTTCAGATCCACATGCTCATTAACCTCCTCATCTTACCAACTAAAAACAAGACTCACGGAGGACAAGTGAGCTCCAAGGCCATGCAGCAAGTACCCGGCAAAATCAAGATTCAAACCCAGTTGGGGATTCTGCCATACACTCTATAACTTTATATAATATTATTTCTCTTATCTAAGTGCCTAATATTTTATCTGAACCTTGCCAAAAATCCCTTCTATTTTCCTTATTTTATAGATGAAAAATACTGAGGCTCAAATAAGAAACTTGCCCAAAATCATATAACTACTGGGTGAACAAGCTAGGATTCAAATCCAAGTGTGTCTAAACTCAAAACACTTCAGTCAAAATCCCCTGGACAATTATAATACAAAAGGTACAAACATACTATAAAACAGAGAATAATACGTACCTCAGGAAAAGCATCTTGTCTTGTGGTAATTTGAAATAAAGTAAGATCCCCTCTGGTTAAGGTTACTGGGGAATCTTTTCTGAAAGGTTTTTTAAAATATTTGTAAAATAAAATTTGAAATTTAAAAGAATTGAAAACTATCATTGAAAACCAAAAAGAATGTCTGGAGAGCTTTCAGGAAATGGAGAAATCAGCATATTGGAGACACAGAATTGTGGGGTGTACCAGGGGATAGTGCCCCACTGAAGTGAGCAGGGAAAGTAAAACAGAAGTGAGGAATGTGGAGGGCCTTGAATGTAATCAGGGCTTGTGCTAAACTATTGTAGGCAGAAATGGGGGAAACCTCGGTAATGTCTGAGAATTAAAGTGAAATCAATCAGACCTCGTCATTGTAAAAATAAGTCATATTACGTAGGGGGGTGGGAAGTGGGGATTATTCCAGGCAAGAGGCATAAAGCAGGGTGGTGGCTCCCTCCCCGCCACACTTGAGAGGCAGACCCTCCTAGCAGCTGACTGGACACAGTGCCATCAGTGCAGATGGCACCCAAGGTTTTGTCCCTGGGAGAAAAGGAGAATGGTAATGCCACTCCAAGAAAGTAAGACCACTTGATGACATTTTGCAAAGGAGTCTTCAGATATGTTGAATTTAAGATGCCAGCTTTTCAGCAGGCAGATAGATGCACAATTAAGAGCTTGCAAAAGTGTCTGGAGTTGGGAATTTGCATAAAAGTCAGTAGCGTTCATGTCTGTATGTGTCGTCAAAGAGGAGGGGAGGAAGGAGGGAAGAGAACTCTGAGGGCTTTACTTTGTGAAACATCTACATTTTAGCAGCAAGAAGAAGAAAGGAGAAAAAATAGTGTTTAGCAGCAAGCCAAATGGAGTTTTCAGAAGTATTGGTTAATTGCTTCCAATCCTATTAGAAGTAAAGAAAGGTGAATTCTCAAAACTAAGGGAACAGACATCTTTTCAGAAATATTTTAAACACATTGATGGGACTGGGAATTGGATAAGAAAGGACAAAATAGTGGTAGAAAAGTAGAAGCAAATTTTTCAGAAGTTTTGCAAGAGTTAGTCCACATGGGAGGAAATTAAGGAAGATCACATAAAACTGCAAACTTTTCGGTAAAATGAGGAGTCCTAGTGCAGTGAGTGGGCTGTATGGTTGCTGAGAAGAAGGGAAGATATTTGAAACAGGAAAGGGCTGATAATAGACAGTGATGGCAGGAAATGAAATGTCTGCAAGTAGTACAGAGTAAGCAGGCAGCTCAGACAGGGCCTCTTAACAGTTTCATGGACTTTCTGGCCATTGCTTTGTGGCTTACTCCAGGAATTGTTGACAGCTCTGAGTAGAACAGTAGGTGGAAATAGTACAGTGGAAACTCCAGAAGGTCAAAAGGCTGAAAAAGAAGACAGTAGCAAGCTTATCTCTGCACAGTAGAGCAGCAAGGCTTCCAGAAACAGAATTTCTTAAACTGGTATTCTAGCATGACTTCAATTTCTAGGGATGCTTTCTGTGCGTAACCCTCACACCAGACATAGGGCCACTGTGCTGAGGTTCCCAGTGATATGGGAGCAAACCCAGGAAGAGAGGACCCCAGGAGGAAGCTACTGTATGACTGACACCACTGCTGAAACAAACATATGCACGTCACACATGTGCGGGCGCGCACGCGCACACACACGCACACACATCTCCTGGCACTATGAGATTAGAAGATCCAAAGGGAAGTATGACAAAGGGGTGGATTTCAGAAACTATGGTCTGATTAAAGGAAACCAATTTCGAGTTAAGGGAAAGAGTAAAAGAAATTTTTTGAAGTGGGGGGAAAAAAAAATGCTTGTTTTAAAAAATGATCTCATAGTACCAAAAGGGCCCAGAGAAGGGCACATAGGTTCAAATTTGGCCTGGGGAGGAAAGAGAATCAGGGCTGAATTAGATGGAGGCAAGAGTGATGTGTAAATTGTAAATGTCAGAGCCCAGGGTAATAATCAACCATGAGAAGGACTAAGGAAAAGTACTGAGAGCAGGGGTTAACTTGATCGCTCTGCTGGAAATATTAATATAAAGCTCTGCTCAGTGAGTAGATTCACAGTCGTTAGCAATCCAGTTTTAAAATTCATTCTTTTTTTTTTTTTTTGAGCTGAGCCATCCTGCCACCAATTGGCAGCTCAACGGCATCTCAGCTCGGGCTGGGCATCAAACTGCTGTTGCTCAGAACTCAGCTTGCACTCTTGAGCGAGCTCTTAACCAACTGAGCCACTCAGCCGGCCCCAGTTTTAAAAATCAGATACCAACAAATCTCAAGCTGAGGAGGAGACTATCTAAATACCTATAATGAAACATTTTTAACCAGAAGAAAGTATTGCAGTAAATCAACTTCATTCATGACTTTGTAGGACTCCCCTCACTCAGAATCCAGATGTCACATGCTAGAGCTTACATTTTCTCCAAGGTGTCAGCTGAAGGTGAGGTTTGATCATTTGCTCCATGAAAACACATACCAGGCAGAAGTAACACATATATTAACACTGCCTATTGAGTCTCTTCTCACAGAAAGAGAAGCTAAAATAGAGGTTCAGCCTTAAAATTTGTCACCAACTGAGAGTAGCACAGAAGCACGCCGAAAATGAGACAGATCTGTAATGAGCTCTGCTACTCACAGCGAGGGGGCCTATGTGATGCATAGAAGGGAAAATGATACCAAGTAGTGGAATGAATGCATTGCCATCATGGCCACCACTATTATCATCATCATTGAAAACCAAGGCCTACCTTCCAAGCAGTGCTTGGCTCTACAGAGCTCAAATATAACTAAATGAAACAAAGTAGTAGCTTCAAACAAGCCATTTCTATAGACCAAGTACCTAAACTAAAGTAACAACTGGGAATTACAGATTTATCCATATTATCCATGTATAGTCCCATTGGAGAGACAGCTTATTAGCTTTACTGTGTGTCTATTACGTTTTGCTTATTTTCTGAAGCTATTGACAAAGGGAAGGCTCCAGTTAGAACTTTTGCCTTTGCCCATGCTTGTGAAATGCTAACACATTTGTATTCATAGGTTGTAATGATTATTCTAAAATAGACTCAGACTTCTGCATAATAAGCACAATGGTTAAGAGCAGGCATTTCAGAGTTCAGCAGCAGATGGGAGCCGTTTCTCTGCTCATTACAATGTCCAGTCTCCCTCTTTCTAAAATAGACACAATACTTCCCAAGGGTGCTATAAGAATCAAATGACATGTCAAATCCTTAAGCAAAGTAAGGACTCAAAAAACGGTGAACTATTGTTATGAAAATAGTCATTACAGGTCATTTGAGTTGGATTTCTTACCAGTGAGATTACATAATTAGTAACAGAGTTTGCAAACAAAATCCATTCTCATCTCCTAGCTCAGTGCTCTTTAGCTGGATTTTAGTCTCAAATTCTTATTAAATGTAAGCGTGACCTTAATTAAAGCCATGATCCAACAAGGTTCTGAGTAGGATGTGCCTCATTGTGCTTTGGTTGGTCTTAACCTTGTGAAAACTTTCCTCTTGCTTACAGATATTGTTTCTTCTTCATACATAGCTAAGGAAAACATGCGATATAAACTGATGACTTGTTTAATCAATAGTCATTTTACCACGAAGAGCAAGAGACTGTTTCCATCAATACTATGTGGCTGTGTCTGATGGATGGTTGACCTCAAATATGCACTTTGTAGCTGCCATATTCATAAGCATCTGTGATCTTTATATCTTGATATATGCTCCTTTACAACATTTTATGCAAATCTTTGAAAGTACAGAATATTTCAATAAGAGTTAATCCTTTAGCTAAAGGCATAACTGTTCAACAAATTCAACTTAATGAAAATTATGTTTTATCTAAAAAGAAAGGTATGTTTTTTAACCTAAAACTCAACTCATGGGAATTATTAAGAGCTTTAACTGAGTTAAATACTGTGTCAAAAACATATTAAAAAATTCTTTCACTTTATCAGCATCAGCATTTAAAACATTTGATTTTTCTCTAATGTGACTGTAACCTGAACTATATCCACATTTGTTTTTATCTGTACTTGGAGAAAGAAAACCACAAAGGCCATTTTCTTGAGCAATGTATAAAGAAGCTTCCATTTCCCTGTACGTCAAAAAATTTAATAAATGAAAATTTTTTTAATTTTAAAAATAGAAACCATTACAATTAATTTTGCAGTGCTGAAATTTTAAAATGTCTTCCAGCCATACTGTAAACTTGGAAATTAATACTATTCTGAAAATTTCTTTTCCATAATTTGAAGTAACCAGCAGAGGGCAGAGCTAAACATGTCATACTTGAATTCCTGTGCATGAATGAGAAACTTTCAAAAAGAGGCTGAAGAGCTCTATTTTTGACTGAAATTTAGCACCTCAGCTGCTATATATATTTGCATATATGCTGAGCTTAGAAACACACCAAGAAGAAATGTCAACCTAATATCCTCTTCTGCAAAACTGGGAGAATAAAAATCAACATTGCAATAGAATAAATTACTGTGGTAGAAATGCTTGGAATTACAAGAATAAAGAAATGGAATAATGTAACATTAATAATACCTTGCTCAGCTTATGCAACACATAATGTACAATTAAATAATTTACAAATAATATGAGAACTACATGGTATATGTGATAAGAGTCGAGATAAAAATATCTGTAAAAATGAATCTATAAAAATAATTTTATCTATGTCCTATATTCTATAATAACTCCTTAATCTAAAATGAGTACCCTACAGTCAATATTACAAAAAAGGTTTTAAAATTTTTCCATAGGATTGTTTGAAATTTTAATTTTACTCCCAGTCTAAATATTCTATAACTTCAATGTTCCACAACCCCTAATACTTCAAAAGTACAATTCAAAAAAACATGCTCTAAAAAGGAAGAAGCAAAAGGAAGAAAAACCCCTGGGGGTAGGCCTGGTGTCACAGCAAATATTTTATGAGATTAAATTTAATACATATTTCTTAGCCGGCCGAGTGGCGTGGTGGTTAAGAGCTGGCCTGGGACGCCAGCGGCCCCGGTTTGAATCCCCAGTGACACCGCCCTCTAAAAAAAAAAAAAAAAGAAAAGAAAATTTAATATATATTTTTTAAATAGAGTTTTATTCAGTTATGATAGTACATTTCAAAGTCTGAATATCTGCATTTTATATCTCGTTTTGTTTTGTTTTTCAAATAAGAGCAATGAAATAGTTAAACAGAGAAAATGCTCGTAAGAAATCAAAGGTAGCATTTGTTCCACTGAGGATTCTGTTAACAACCTGGAGACCAACTCAATCTCAATCTCAGTCTCTCGCTCTCCACCCTCCCCCAACTCCCCCAACACACTGTCCCCCACACCTCCAGCAGCAGTTTCTCAATTACACACAAAAAGTAAACCAAAGCATTAATGAGCAGTCCGGGGAAAATGCTCCATCATTAAGCTTCGTTCTAGCACAGCAGTTCTCATGAGCTGAGCTAAAACTCTTGAGAATTCAAAGACAGGGCCTCCTTGGAGTTAAAGAAAAAAGGCCAAGAGCAGCTCCCATATCTAGGCCACAACTAATATCCACAGAACACATTGCCTAGAGCACTGCTTTCCCAAACCTGGCTGGGCAAAACCCCTGTGTCCATGGTCCAATCTCAGACCTAGTCAACCAGACACTCTAGAAATGGAGCCCAAGCATTAGTCAGCATATTAGAAAGCTCCCCTGGTAGCAAAATAATGCAGAAAAGAGGAACATTAGATGAAGCTATAGACTTAGCCTGGAGGTAGCTAACGGAGGGCAGGGCGCCTTAGAGGCCCTGAGTAAAAGCTTTGATGTTATCCTAAAGGTAAAGCATCTCTAGCAAGTGTAACACGATCGTCCTTTTGTGGAAATGGAGGGGGCAAAGATGGAACCAGGAAACCACTTAGGAGACTCCTGCATTAGCCCAGACACAGGATGAAGGTGGCTTACACCACAGGGGTGGCAATCAGAAAGAAAACAAGGCCGAAGTTTCTAGATAGCCTTTGAATCAACAGCACTTAGCAATAGATTTGCTGTGGAAGATGAAGAAAAGCCACAAGATAATGGAGTCAGGTTTCTTGGGTGTGAATTCCATCTCTGCTGCTTACAAAGCCCTGTGACTGGGCATGCTACCCTCTCTAAGTCTCAGTTTTCACATGAGAAAATAGAAGTAGGATTAAATAAATAGATTATTTAAATTAATCAATTGAAGTCATCCTTGTTAAACACTTACTAGCACAGTGCTTGGCCTTCATTAAGCACTGACTAAATGCTGTCTGCTATTCAGTTTTTGTTGTGAGCGATGTTGTTGTAAAGAGATAATCCACTCAGGCCTATTCTGGGAGAACAGTTCTTTAAAGGGAAGATAAAAGGTCCCCTGGGAGTTTCCAGGTTGGTGAATATGTGCAGGTTCAGGGACAGTGACATGCTCTGAGAGACCACGGAAGCTCTGTGCCTTCTTCCCATACCTCGTTCTAGGCATGTCTTCTATCTGGCTATTCCTGATTTATACCCTTTTATAATAAACTGGTGATTGAGTAAGAAACAAAACAAAACAAAACCTCCCCTGATGTTGAGTATGAGGGCCACTTCCAGTTTTCCATAGCCGTTGCTGAGGAATGTGTGTGTATTTTTTTAAATTATATATATATATATATATATTTCCCTAAAAAATAGAAAGAGCAATGTTTAAGTAAGGAAACAATTTAGTTTTGTTATTATGGTCCTCAGAGCCACAGTACTGAATATCATGGCATAAAGAAACAAGAAATAAGTTGCAATTTTCTGACACCCTCCACCATCCGTACCACCTAGACTGGGAGACACGGAATAGACCCATGTGGATTCACTAATGTGCATTCACCACAGGATCTAATCACTCTCTCTTCCAGTTTCCTGCTTACACTGAGAAAAACATCACCCACCATTAGGTCTTCATTGTCTGTCTCCAAAATGAGTCCAAAATTCCTGCTTTGTCAAAATGAGTCTTCATTGCCTGTCTCCAAAATGAGTCTGAAATTCCTGCTTTTTAAAGGATGCACACTATAGCAGCTGTCAACTAAGATGGCACAACACTGCTATTAGATTGGTGTCCGCTAATTCAGGGGCAAGTTCTGAAATATCAAACCAATCCAGTCCATATTGAGAGTCAAGTTTTTATTAGATACCAAACCAGATCTTATATTCCTCAGTATTCATTTTTTTTTAAATTAATTACTTTTTTTCGAAAACCAGCAAATGTAGGCCTCTGTCTTTGTTTCACAGTTGACACCTGGGAAGGAGAGTAATTGGAAGCACAAACAGTTGGCACCTCAGGTTTTCTGCTGCTTCCTGCGTAATCTCAGAACCCGTCTCCTGTGAGCGCCCCCTACTGGCAAGGTACTGCGTCAAGAGTCATAGTGTCTACCGTACACAACAGGATTTCTGCCTCCAGCCTCAGCTTGGCTTCTGCTGCCATCTATTGTATTTTGAATCTGAAAAACACCTGATATTGTAGTATATATTGGTTGCATTTTTAATATGATACTAAAAAAAGTGCTTTTCTCCACCGCATCCTGTGATTCCAGGGGCATAGCTCATCTCCCCTTGTTCAGAGGTCCTCTTCCCCATCCACTTTATATATATATATATATATATATATATATATACACACACACACACACACACACACACACACACACATTATGCAATCAATATATACTACAATATAGGGCAATTTTCAGATTCAAAATAGCTCCATTATTACAGTCTCTAACCTCAAAGTTATATGCTGGCTATGCTTTAGATCCTTTTTTTCAAGGATACCCTTTTCCATGCCCCTTGATGGTGTCCATAGAGCCTTCAATACAGCCTAACTGGTACCTTGAGAATCTTAACATTAGAAAATAACAATGACAACTAGGCCACCTTCTTACCTACAAGCTGAATGAAGGCCAGCTCTCTCCCAACTTCAAAGATTGCAGGAAAGTCCAGCACATTTCTGATCTGCCCCCAAGGCCAGTCCCTTCAAACTCTAATCAGAACATTTCTCCTCCCCGACAGCTGCTCCCAGGGAAAGTAGTGACACCAGGTTTGCCACAGGAAGTATCGTGGAAAACTCATTTTTAAAGTCTTCATTTCACCACGATACTTAAAGTCCATTATCTGGTCCTTATATTTCATGTATATTTCTCTTTTTAATGCCGAATTCTCAGGGTACTAATGCTAAGCTCCCCTTTCTTCTTACATTGTCTTCCATCTTTGAGTCCCTAGTATTTTGGATGACCTACAGCTTTTTCAATGACCTCTAAAAATGACCAAGATGCTTCATAGCATTCACCTGACCCAGAAATTACACAGTTAGTTAAAGAAATGTTCTTTGCTCGACTACATTTAATGAATGCTTAGAGACCATTAACCACAAAGAACATGAGGAAAGTTCGAATGTATTTCGAGTGGAAGAAGTTTTTCCCTCTCTAACGGAAGCAGTGTGGCATGGGGAAAATGGACTTGAGTGTCAGGAAACTAAGAGCCTGGCTCTGTCAAAATGATTTCAACCACAGAGAAGTCACTTCACCTTTCTGGGCTTCAGGGACCTCGTTTGTCAACTTAAGAGAACTGGCCTAAATTAAATCATTGTTAAGGTCTTCTCCAGTTTTGATATTGTATTGCCCCATTGCAAAATAGAAAATCAGTCAGGTGTGTATGATGCGCAGACACATACATGGCTTGAAATAAGTTAAAACAGGAAAATCCTTCCCTTAGCCTGGGAGCATGTTTGATCCTGTGAACCAGGAATATCACAAATCAATTAACTTCTGGTAAATAGGGAAAACCTTCCCCAAAGCATTTAGCCTAGGAGCTGCTAACTGTTGTACATCAGTTTGTTCTACATAGAAAATCCTGTAAATAGCACAAAGTAGAAGAATAATGCACAGAAGGAGAAATTGTTAGCACAAAAACAACCAGCCCCAGCGACCGTTTTACACAATAGGCACCCAAAGGAGGGAAGTGCCTTGTGTTTGGATCTATATGATGACAACTTAGTCTCCGATACCAGAACTGCAAAAATATAGCTGAAGGTTTTTGCTGATAATTGAGCTTTCAGCAACAGAGGGAATGAACCCAATTTCCCAGTACTTCTGTTGCTTTTTCTGTAAAAAGGGGATAAAACCTATTTCATCAGGGTTATGATGAAGATTAAATGAATTAATGAAGTGCTTAGGACAGTGTCTGGCACATAATAACCATAATGTCTTTTAAATACTAAAGACAATTTTTAAAAATAAAGGAACCAAGGCCGGCCGAGTGGCGCAGTGGTTAAGAGCTGGCTTGGGACACCAGCGGCCCTGGTTCGGGTCCCACATATGAGGGCCAGTGACACTGCCCTCAAAAAGAATAATAATACAGCCCCTCTTGATGCAAATCAAAAAACTGATAATACCTTGCAGACTGGTCACAGAATGGAATGGGCCCAGGATTAGCAAATAATTCATATCCAAAGGAGGAAATAAAGTGCGAGTGAAGTGAATACAAGCTAAAGAACAGGAATTATCTCCCAGTCAGACTTCGCCAAAGGTTTTACCCCAGCTTCCTGCTAAGAAATGACTAAGATTAGAATAGAACCACCTATTTCGTAATTGTCATTATTACATATGTAATTCATTCTTTTTGCTTTGTAAATGCATATAGTTCACTCCATGTATGAATTATCATTCTAAACCATTCCATTTATCATCTATTAAAGAACCCCTTCCAGAATTGTTCCCAAGTTAAATTCTACTGCTTCATCATAATGTTGGATGACCCCATTACCATGTGAATGAACCACCCTTCACCTTGATCTACCTCCACCTTAGCTCAGGCTGCAGCCCATTCACCTGGCCACTCTCTCAACCATTCATCACCAAAAACCACTTCACATGTCAAAAAACCTTTGCATCCTTCAGACCTTCAGAATCTTGACTCCCCTACTTTCTATCACCCACTCCCTCTGGTCTATGTTCTAACTTCGCAGCCCACTCTTTCTACCACTCCCACACCAATGTTCTCAGTTATTACTCTCATTAACCATCAGATGCATCCACCTGGGCAAAATGCCAGCCTGAGATCAGTGCAATGTTTTGCCTTTGCCAAAACCAGTGCTGGGACAGAACCAACGTTAACCCATTCTATTCACCCCAGCTGACCCTTCCCAGGTATCCCTCTGTTATTCTATTCAGCTCTCAGTCCTGTTTTTTGTGGTGTCTAAATGAGACATCTTGCACACACTTTTTATACACCTGGCCTCACATACCTCTAACTCGCCCATTGCAGAAGCTGACCCCTCCTAATTCACACAGGATAATGAAGCCAGCAGCACTCTTCAACTTCCCATCATAAACCTAAAAGAGCCTACCGGCATCTGCACCCTCCTTTCCGCGTTGGTTTCACACACGGGTGTTCCTGTTCCTTCCTGTTCCTTCGAGGCCAACCCCCGACCTGTGCTCAGCATGCCATCTCTTCTGACTTTCTCAGGACAAAATGCTATCAATTCTCCTCTCTCTCCCTAATCTTCAACATTTTCTTCTCTATTGGATCCCTCTCATCAGCATCTACACATGCTCTAACCCCCTCCCCTGCCATGATTTAAAAAAGAAAAAAAAAAGCAGAAATCAGCTTTCATTCCCCACTCATAACCCACCCTATTTTTCTTTTCTCTGACACAAAACCTCCGGAGCTAATCACGCACCTGCAGTGATCCCACTTTCCATCTTCTCACCAACACCCTTACCCTTCCATTCAAACTTCAGTGCCCTTCTTAACAATAATTGTTGGTAAATTCAGTCTTAATCTTACTTGACCTCTTGGCAATGCTTTATATCACTTAATACTCCATCTGTCTTTTTTTAATCTTTTTTTTTTCTGTTTTACCTCTCTGACTGCTGTTTGTCTCCTCGCAGCATTTTTTTCCCTGCCCACTGCATAATGTTCATCTGTGTGTGAGGCCCTTCTTAGTTCTCCCTCTACAGACACTCTCTAATACATAATGGCTCCAGGTATCATCCGCCTGCTGAAGGTTCCTCAATCTCTTCCCCAAATGCTAGACATCAATAACCAGTTATTTTTGCGTGTCTTTCAGTGAGTATCCTCAGATGCGATAAGACCTCAATTTGAACTGTTCTCTCAGGCTGCTCCTCCTGTATTTTATACACCATAAGTAGCATCACCCTCCACCCATCACTCCAACCAGGAATCTGGGTATATCCTTCCTTGTGTCTGGCCTCTCTCTCACCTTTATATGATCCATCAAATCCAAGTCTTTTCATTTCGATCTTCAAAAGCAGAGCCTTTCAAAGTGTGGTCCCAGACCAGCAGGATCAAAATCAGCTGGGACTTATTGGAAATGCAGATTCTTCATCCCTACCTCAAAACCCACAGGATCAGAAGCTCTGGGGGAGGAGCCCAGCAAGGTGTGGTTTAACAAGTCCTACAGGTGATTCCAATGTCTGCTCAATTTGGAGAACCATTCTTCAAAGGGTCCTTAGAACTACAGTTTTTTTCGTTCCCACTACCACTTCCACAGTTGCGGGAATATCTCCCCTCTCCTGGATTGTTGCAACATCTCAGAATCGTCCAGCCTCCAAACCCAGAGAACGCTCCTCAGCCCGTACTCCACCAGCACCCAGAATGCTCTCTGATACATGAATCTGATCACACCACACTCCTCCACCAAAAACCCTACAATGGCTCCTACTGCTCTCAAGATTGAATTACGATTCCCAAACCCTTCTTCCAGAAGCCCTCCTAAATGGCCATCTAGCATCTTTCTTTAAGATGCCTACTCTGCCCCTGCCCCCTGACTCTTCTCTCAGCCCCCATTAAATACTGTACCTTTGTGTCTGTTCATCCTTTTCACAGGAAGCATATAGGCACATGAAAACTGTATTTTTCATGGAAAAATTCAATAAATATCGTGTGACTGGTGACCACATGTGGTTAGGGACAGAAAGAAGAGTCAAACTTACATGATAGATTCACATTTTATATATGTCACCTGAGTACAGACAAGGGGTCAGCAAACGAGGACCCCGGGCGCAAGCCCAATCTAGACAACTGCCTCTTTTTGTAAATAAAGTTTTATTAGGACACACAAGCCATGTTTATTTATTACATGTTGTCTATACAGCAGCAGCATTAATATTTACTAAGGACTCAAATATCTTCTATCTGGCCAACTTTGATTTTGCCAACCCCTGATCTAAACAACAAAGATAACAAAAAGGGAATAAATCTTCTTTCAGGTTCCCAGAGTCCTGTAAAAATTGGGAGGCGGGCCGGCTGAGTGGTGCGGTGGTTAAGCACTGCCTTGGGAGGCCAGTGGCCCCAGTTCGGGTCCCATATATGAGGGCCAGTGACACTACCCTCAAAAAAAAAAAAAAAAAAGAAAAAAGAAAAAAAAATTGGGAGGAAAAAAATAACCCTCTAAGCTCCTGGCTGGGTGATGTTTTCTCAGTCCAAGTACCTTCAGTTTTCCATAGATTCACAATTGTATGCTTCTGGCTCTTGAGATAAGAGAAAGAAGGCCACAAGAAATGAGAGTCCCATCAACAGAGCTAATTAATATTCAATGCATATTCAGTAGAAGGATAAGAAAAGTCATGACAGGAAAGTTTGGCTGAGTCACCCATTTTAATGAAAGTCCATCATTTAAATTCAAAATGAATTCTGAATCACCCAACACTGTTTGTCAAACGGGTGGTACAAAGTACCAGTTGTGAAAGCCAAAACATATCACGAAGAAAAAGTATGTCGCTGCCTTAAAAAGTGTCACTGACACTAATGTATTTTTAAAAAACTATTTTCTAAATTGTAATTAACTTTATGGTTGAGGGTTATTCTAAAATCCACAAAAGTACCAGGAGCATTTCCTTCAAAGCTCAGAAAGCTTTGTGATGAGGGAATAACAATCAGAAGCCTACTACTTTTATAACAATACTCTTAAATTCAGCATAATGGAGGGAAAAATCAACCTGTTTTTCTTTCTAAAACCAAAATATGCAAAAAGCAGTACATATTAGAAATTTACTAAGCCACATATCAGATTGGAAATTAAATAATCTCAAAATATTATGTGCTTACACTCATGTATATAAAAATTTGGATACCGATTAATACAAGATCCAGTCATACAAGCATTCACTAAGTGGTAACCTGGAACAAACAACTATAAATTGAAGGGATAAAAATAAATGTGATGGACTCCTGGGAAATAATTTTTTTTTTTTTAAAGATTTTATTGGGGAATTGGGAGAGGGGAACAGCGTTGGGGAACCGGGGAAGAGGAACAGACAAGTTGCTGTCCTTTTTGTTCTTCAGTCTAGTTGCGGAGGACGTTGCTTCACTGGCGCATGTTGGTATCATCACTGCACTCTTCCTGAATAAGGCAGATCGGTCACCGGCCTCTGGACAGCCGCTCACTGCAGCTATTGGCAGCTCACGCTGGTTGTTGGCCGCTCACTGTAGCCTATGGCAGCCCACACACACAGCCCAGCTCCAGGTGGAGCTATTGTTAGCTGTAGACGGCAGTGTCACTGGCCCTCATATGGCATCCGAACTGGGGCCCCTTGCATCCGAAGCCAGCTCCTAACCAACGCGCCACTCAGCTGGCCCAAAATAACAATTTTTTAAAAAACACATAAATACCTTTAGCTCACACTGAACTGTATGACTACAAACGTGATGGAGGTCATTTGACCCACCGTACAATCAATCCTGTGGTAAAGAAGGGTTACCATACAGGGCAATTTTTTTTAAACCCTAGAAGTGTACAGTCTGCAAAGAAAGAAATCTCGTTGGAACTCCTTGATACATATTCACTCATTATATTCTTTATGAAATAAATCTATTTTACAACTAAAAATAAAATTGGATGAAAAAATGCACGTTGGAGAAAACTAAGAGGAGTAAAAAAAATTTCTTCCTGTATATATTTACTGATTGTTCCCTTCAATAATTTTACCGCACAAGAATTATCCAACCAAGAAAATCAAACTTATTTCATGTAGTGAGTTATTTGAAAGAGAAAAGCAATACTGTGTAGCAACCCAATCTGTAGCCTTTTCTGGGTCCTCTCTGTCTTAGGAATTCTGAGTGGAACAGAGGTCCTCCTTCTTTGGGGAGGTGTTACTTTCATTCATTCATGCCACATTACCTATACATTATGCCAAACAATCACACACATAAGCACAGAGAGCTAAAGCTACAAATAAGTAGGTTATGTGCTGACGTTTGAGTGTAATATTTCTCAACACCAGGGAAAGCATGTAGTCACTAAGGAGTGGTCATGAACTTAACACCAGGTGGGCCTGATGGATTCACCTTCACAATTTGCAGTTACCTCACTTGTCACCTTTCCTACTTTCTCCTTTTCCATTCCATTCCATCCAGAAAGAGGTGTGGAGGGAGGGCTGGGGGGAAACATGATAATTACAGCAGTAAAATTACAAGTAGCAAATAGATTAAGAAAGAAAAATGGCAATAAACCCAGAAGCAGAGATCCAATAAAGTCAATTCTAAGACCAATTAATGCCCCAGCAAATCCATATTCGATCCCATCCTCCATCTTTTCTCCCTCCAAGTGTTTACAAGATTATTAAATACAGGTAACTCTTGATCATTTAAGACAATTCACTTAATAGATTCTCTAGTTCCCCCTCTCCTCTGTCACTAAGGCTTTCCTTAGTCCTCTTGTTCATGAAATCAAGGCATATTTATTGAATGACTACGCCAGGTTCTGTGATAGAAACTTACAAGATAATTAGTCAGACAAAGACAAATATCATATTATTTCACTTAGTAACAACAACAACAAAACTAACAAATAAAACAAACTCACAGAGAATAAACTGATGGTTGCCACAAGGGAGGGGGTAGTGGAATGGTGGAAAAGGTGAAGGAGAATAAGGCATAAACTTCCAATTATTAAAAAAATAAGTCATGGGGATGTAATCTACAGCATAAGGAAAACAGTCAATATTGTCATAATAACTTTGTATGGTGACAAGTTACTAGACTTATGGTGAAAACACCATTAAAAACTATAAATGTCAAATCACTATGCTGTATACCAGAAACTAATATAATATTGTATGTGAACTATAATTTTAAAAAGAGATATTAAAAGCAGTAATCAGTAATAATTACTGGGCACTTCTTATGTACCAGGCATTGTGCTAAATGCTTCATCAATTAATGTCATTTAATCAAGATAACCCCAGAGGTAGGCACTGCTGTTGCACATGAAAAATTTTAATCTGTGACTTTGGGTAAATATTCTAACCTTTTTAAGTAAGTGGAGGAGATGGGACTAGGACTACAGTCTGCCTTGAACCACCCCGGGGATACCTCATCTTGTGTTTACTAGAGATCTGTGTTTCTATGGTAACACAGGGACACGACATTGCACAAGTCACAGGGGACTTTCACATAAAATTTAATTTGCATTGCGGCACTACAGAATAAATAGCCAATTATAATATAGGCGTTAGGTGTTTTTAGAGAGAAAAAGCAGACTTAGATAGTTAAAGAAAGTGTCTGAGAATGACATCTAATTTTAAAGGAGCATTTTATGAAAAGAATAGAACGTTGAAAGGATTTGAATCTAAAATGGAACCGGAGGATATGAAATGGAGAATCTCATGCATCTACCCTCAGAAGAACAGAACTTAAGAACTGAAAGACTGATTGCCCATAAATGTCTAATTTACAGAACACCGGGCCGTATCTCCTGACAAGTGAACATCCGCTAAGACTCTCCCCCTGTCCCTCAGGCCAATAAACGTCCTGTGTGGACCCTGGTTGAGTTTCCCCTCTTTCTACTCCTTGTGCTTAGATAGAGCCCACACCAAACCCTCAACAGGTTCACCTGTAGCTTGCTACAGCATGCGTTTCCAGAAATTGCAATTCCTCTGCTATTCCCAAATGAACTCAATTTCTGGTCATTCAAGCTTGCCACAGTTTACCTCTTTATTGGGGTTGATAACTGGGCCATAACATGTGGGAGCAGAAGTGTGGCACTCACAGAGCCCCAGAGATGAGAGAAAGTATGGACAGTTGGGGACACTGACAGCACCTCAGCATGGTGAAGGATGGCGTGTGGAGGGACAGAGAGGGGAATGGGTCGTGTGCTGGACGAGTATGGCGGTGTTGAAGGCAGGCGGAAGATCATGGAGGTCCAAGGAATTTGTCTTTCACTCTGACAGAAAAAAACACTTCGTGTAAAATGTACATCACAAGGTTTTCTCAACTACTGACATTTTGTACTGGGTAATTCTTTGTTGGGGAAAGCAAGGGATGTCTTGTAGAACACTTGGCAGCATCTCTGGCCTCTACCGGCTAGATGCCAGCTGCACCTCGCCCCCTACTGTGACAAACAAAACTGTCTTCATACATTGCCAAATATACCTTAGAGAGGAGCATGGCTCCACACTGAGAACCTCAAGGTCAGAGTAAGGAGAATGGAAAAGAGACCAGTAATGGGCAGGCCAAAAAGGTAATGAAAAAGACCAATTCCATAATCCAGGCAAGTGATGACTGCACTGAAAGGGGACTGCCCTAATTCCTCTCATATAACGTGGCCTCACAACCTAGTCCCCCATAATCACCTAGAGAATAATCCAAGCCCAGCCTGTGCAACATCCTCTCCACCTTTGAGGCCCATATCATCCAGTAGTGTCATCATCTCTCCCTCCTCATCACAGAAACTGACTGACCTTCTCAGCACAGAACAGCCTTATACTCATCAATGACTTGATCACATGCCAGCATCTCAATACTGACTCTGCCACAGTCCTGGGGGACTTAAGTCCCAGCCAATACCCTGAGATTCTCAGTACTAAGGACAATGGGCATTCCATTCAACAGACTGAACTTTAGAATCAGTAGAACAACTCCCCCGCTAAAATCCTTTTCTAATTTTTTTTTTAACTTACTGGGGTTGGGCGGCTGGTTAGCTCAGTTGGTTAGAGCATAGTGTTCATAACACCAAGGTTGCGTCTTTGATCCCCACATGCGCCACTGAGCTGCGCCCTCCACAAGTAGATTGAAATAACTACTTGACTTGGAGCTTATGGGTCCTTGAAAAACACACTGTTCCCCAATTAAAAAAAAAACAACACAAAACAACAACTTACTGGGGTAACATTAGTTAATAACATTATATAATTTTCAAGTGTAAGAGATTATAATTCGACATTTTTATACTCAATTGTGTGCTCACAATCCAAAGTCTAGTCTCCTTCCATCACCATATATTTGATACCCTTTATCATTTTGCCCTCCCCTCATCCCCTTTCCCCTTGGTAACCACCATTCTGTTGTATCTATGAGTTTGTTTGTTTTTTCTTAGACTGTTATTTTTTGTATTATATTTCACATGAGTGAAATTATATGGTTTTTGTCCTTTTCTTTCTTATTTCACTTAGAAAAGACTTTCAAGATCTATCCATGTTGTCAGAATTGGAAATGTTTCACTTTTTATGGCTGAGTAGTATTCCACTGTCTTTATCCATCCATCTGTCAATGAATACTTAGGTGTTTCTACATCTTGACTACTGTAAATAACACTGCAATGAACATAGAGGTACATCTGTTTTTACAAATAAGTATTTTAATACTTGGGGGATAAATACCCAGATGAGGAACTGTTGGATCATATGGTAGCTCTATTCTTAATTTTTCAGGAGCTACTGTCTTCCACAGTGGCTGCATTAATTCCTACCAAGTGTGTACCAGGGTTTTCTTTTCTCCACATTCTCTCTAACACTTGTTATTGTCTTTTTGATAATAGCCATTCTAACAGGTGTGAGGTGGTATCTCACTGCAGTTTTGATTTGCATTTCCTTTGTAACTAGTGATGTTGAATATCTTTTCATGTCTCTTGGCTGGTTGTATGCCTTCTTTAGAAAAGTGTCTATCCAAGTCCTCTACCCTTTTTTTAAGTAGGGTGGTTTGCTTTTGTTGTTGAGTTTATCAATTCTTCATATATTTTGGATATTAGCCCCTTAAAGAAGGTATCATTTGCAAATATCTGCTCCCATTTTGTTAGTTACCTTATTGTTCTGCTGATGGTTATTTTGTTGTTGTGCAAATATTTAGCTTGATGTAGTCCCAGTCATTTATTTTTGCTTTTGTTTCCCTTACCTTTGGGATCAAGTTCAAAAGTCCTCTGAGACCAAGGTCCATAAGTTTACTGCCTATGTTTTCTTCTATATATGTTATTGTTTCAGGTCTTACATTCAAGTCTTTAATCTATTTTGAGTTAATTTTTGTGTGTGGTGTAAGATAGCAGTCTAGTTTCATTCAATTGCCTGTAGCTTTCCAGTTTTCCCAACACCATTTATTGAAGAGATTTTCCTTTCTCCATTGTATGTTTTTGGCTTCTTTGTCAAAAATTAGTAGCCCATATGCATGTGAGTTTAATTATGGGCTCTCAATTCTGTTCCATTTGTCTGTGTGTCTCTTTTTATGCCAATGTCATACTGTTTGATACTGTGGCTTGGTAGTATAGTTTGAGGTTGGAGAATGTGAAACCTATGGCTTTCTTCTTTTTTTCTCAGGATTTCTTTGACTATTAAGGATCTTTTGTAGTACCATGCAAATTTGAGGAGTTTTTCTTCTATTTCTGTGAAAAATGCCATTGGGATTTTTGATAGGTATTGCATTGAATTTGCAGATTGCTTTAGGTAATATGGACATTTTGACATTGTAAATTCTTCCAATCTATGAACATAGAGTATCTTTCCACTTCTTTGTCTCCTCTCTCTTTCAAAAATGTCTTATAATTTTCAGTGTATAATTCCTTCACCTCCTTTGTTAAGTTTATTTCTAGGTATTCCATTCTTTTTGTTACTTGTATTCATTCTTTCCTCTTACTCAGAAACTGCTATATTACTCCTCATTTTACAAAAGAAGAAATTAACCCATTTACATAAGTTTACATAGTAAGTGGGAAATTCAGGATGCAAATCAGGATGAGAATAGAGGCTTTCTTTTAATTTTTGTGTCCTAGTAACTAGGGATGGGGCAGGAGCAAAGGAAAGATCTGAAATAAAATACAAGATATAGTTACATATCAAGAACCTGATCTAAATTAGAAGAGGAAGTCAGTAGTTTTCTTAGTCCATTCAGGCTGCTAAAACAAAATGCCACAGTTTGGGGAGTTTAAAAACAAAAAGAATTTATTTGTCACAATTCTGGAGGCTGGAAGTCCAAGATCAAGGAGCCAGCACGGTCTGGACCTCTGGTGAGGACACGCTTTCTGGTTCATAGCTGGTGCCTTCTCCCTGTGTCCTCATGGTGGAAGGGCAAGGGAGCTCTGTGAGATTTCTCCTACGGGAACACTAATCCACCCTCATGACTTAATCACCTCCCAAAGGCCCCACCTTCTAAGACCATCACATTAGCTGTAAAGATTCCAACATGTGAATTTTGTGGGAATACAAACATTAAGACCATAGCAATAGTTTTAAGAAGACTTGAAGGAACTCCGCTAAGTGGTAAGAATTCAAAGATACTAAGAACATGGAGGAAAAACAGAAAATACATGTTTCTTTTCCCAAAAGAAAAGAGGTAATCAAAAACTTTGTTGGGCTTTATAGAGAATCCCTGTACAAGAAAGGGATAACCAAATGTAAAATAAACTAAATATGGCATACGAGTACCTGCGAACAAGTGGTCGTTTATTAAAATAACAGAATCCAGGCTGGCCGAGTGGCACGGTGGTTAAGAGCTGGCTTGGGACACCAGCGGCCCCGGTTTGGATCCCACATATGAGGGCCAGTGACACCGCCCTCTACAGCTAAGATGGTGAATGACAGCTCCACCTGGAGCTGGGCTGCTGTGAGTCCTCGGGACGGCACAGCTGCAGCCCCTCCTACAGTGGGCTACCATAGGCTACAGTGGGCTGCCACAGGCTACAGTGAGTGGCCGGCAGCCAGCGTGAGTGGCTGGCAGCCAGTGTGAGCTGCCAAGAGCCACTGTGAGTGGCCGTCCAAAGGCCGGTGACAAAGCTGCCTCACCCAAGAAGAGTGCAATGATGACAACAACATGGGCCAGTGAAGCGACATCCTCCACAACTAGACTGAAGAACAAAAGGACAGCAACTTGTCTGTTCCCCTTCCAGGATTCCCCAATGCTTTTCCCTCCCCCAATTCCCCAATAAATCTTTGAAAAAAATAAAATCTTTAAAATAAAACAAAACAATATATATATATATATATATATATACACACACACACACACACACACACACACACACACACACACACACTCTTAAGGATAAAAGGGTGCCTGGTAGAAGCTGGGAGGAACATAGGTCTTGGACACTGTGGAGGACAAGGTAGAAGCACTAATTAGCATATTTGTCTGAAGTGGGTACTGAAGCAGGAGATATCATCTGAGGTTGATAGAACAAAAGCAAACAAACAAAAAATCTGAAGGGTATTATTTAAGGTTAAAATAAGAATTATTAAAGGAAAATGAATAGCAATTAACCCTACTGGAAGGAACAAAGGATTGGAGGGCAGGGGTAGACCTAACTCCTCATAGCCAGAAGATGGTAGTAATGTTGATAATGGCATCAGCAAACTTAAACTAGAAGTCAAGGTGAGCTGAACAAGAGCAGGGAGTACCACACTGGGGCAGGACTGAAAGTGGGAAGGCCGGGGTGGGGCAGGGCCTGCTGATTGTCTTCCCAGCACAGTAATCTCTAATCAGGTGAACATAGTACCTCAGAACTTTAAGTTCATAAAATTGAAAAAAAATAAAAATAAAAGCAAAACTGAGGGGAAAGATTGCAGCTTCAATCTACTTTTGTTACCCTCCCTATCATGGATTTATGCTAATGATTATCTGGCTAATGAAGTACATGGAAAATGTGGCTTATAAAATGAATTTTGGTTCAGTAAAATCTTGTGTTGTATTAGATTTCCTTTTTTTTTTTTGAGGGCACTGTCACTAGCCCTCATATGTGGGACCCAAACCAGGGCCGCTAGGCTTCCCAAGCCAGCGCTTAACCACCGCGCCACTCGGCCAGCCTAGATTTCTATGTTGAGGTTAGAGCTGAGTCTACAGGGAAGAGAAATATTCACCCAGAGCTGAGCTGGTGAGAGCGCGTGCTCTTAGCAGCAAGGTTTCCAGTTCAAATCCCATATGGGATGGTGGACTACACCTGCCGTTCCCTGCTGCTCCTCCCCCACCCTGCCCCCGCCCCACAACTAGATTAAAAGCTGGGACTGGACTGGACTTGGAGCTAAATTGCACCCTCCACAGCTAAGATTGAAGGGCAACTTGACTTGGAGCTGATGGGTCCTGGAAAAACACAATGTTCCCCTTCCCCTATTCACCAACACTGTTCCCCTCCCCCCCAAAAAAAACTGTACAAATGTTTCAAAAAAAAAAATTTGCCAAAAAAACAACAACACACATATATGTATATTCTCTTCGGGCTAAAAGATGTCATGGCTTATTCTGCTTCTCAAAAAAAATATTTGTGTGGGTTTGACTAAATAGCATCTAGTATTCTTCCTGTTCTGAAAAAACTAATTCAAATTCAAATACAATTTTATTTGTTCACTTAAGTCTTCATTCTGACTATTGGTGACAGTGAGTAGTGCGGAGGACCTGCCTCCGCTGACCAGGGTTCGAGAAGGTGTACACGGCGTCGGCGGTTGATAAACAGACAGAAACTGGTTGTTGCAGTGAAGACAGAAAATGGAGAGAGAGCGTGCTCCCCAGTTTATTTGTTACAGGCTTATATACATTCTTTTAGGTAGGGGTACGTGTAACATAGCAAGAAAATATGCATTGCCTCAGTGAAAAGTAGATCATTAACTATTTACCCGAAACCTACAGGTCAGTAACACCTTAGGGAGTCAGTTTCTCAATACAATTTTTCTCCATTAACCCTGATAGCCATCTTTCTTTTGTGTCCTGAGGAACTGGCCGTCCTCACCACATACCTCAATGAGTAATAAGCACCCTCCAGGTGTGGAAAGAAACAATGAAAGCAGGAAAACAAGTTTATGCTTCACCAAGCCCACTAAGACCAGCTTGCAAGCCCCTCAATATTGGGGACCATGGCCCTCAACAGAGTAGAGTACATGTCATTAGTTTTCTTATAGTGGCTGCTGTTGGTAATCATTACAGACATCTTTCAACAGGTTCAAGATCATGTTTCTTTTATTCCTGTTTGGACTGAATGTTCATGCCTTCCTTCTTCTCTTTAATTCTAGCCTCAGTAATACACTCATCCACCTCTGTCCATTTAAATACACACCAAGGGGCTCCTTCCTGCCCAACTGGTAAGAACAGAGATCACTACACAGTTAGCAAAATCAACAGATCTGCCAAATTCAAAAAACCCAGCATCCAAAAACATTCTACTAGAAAAACATTTGAGATCAGCTCTAAAGGATTCAGTAGGTATAACCATATATTCCTGCCAAAACCCTTGAGCCAATTAAACTTGCTTTATTTTTTTGTGATGTAAAGGGATAATGTGATATCTGACATAGCTATGATGGAAGAAATCCTAGAAGAACTTGCTAATGGATAATCAACAATTATGGAAGATAATTGTGGTTTGCTGGAAAACAGCTGCTGATGAATATGACCCAGAAAAAGGGTTTGCAATCTGAATAAGGGCATTCAAAGGAAAAGGAGCCTTAAGGAGCCATATACTGGACTTGTTCTTGCAAAATGACCTCCATTCACAACTAACAGGCAATGAGCCCAGGCCTGTGGTTGGCAACAGGCTGAGCACCAGACTGCCTCAGGGCAGTGGCCCAAATCTTCAAATTATTATTGTCATAAATGAAGGTTTCTAAGGAGTTGGAAACTGTGGTAAAAATTTCAGGAGACATATTTCTCCTCACATGTGAGAAAGATGACTTAGTCAAGATAGGTTCCAAAAGAAAAATAGTCTTTCCTCAGGAGACATATTTTTCCTCACATGTGAGAGAGATGACTAACATAGATTCCAAAAGAAAAAAAGTCTTTCCTCAGACCACAAAAAAACACCACATCTGCCGCTCAGCAGTACAATCCACCAAGTCGCAAGCAGTAGGTCTATCTCTGAGTTTTTCTCTTTCTAGCTTTAGAATTGTGCTAGTTTAGAATTCGATTTGAAATATAAAACAGAAACAAGCAAATGAACAAGAAAGGCAAAAGGCAAATGTGAGACTACTATCAGAGAATAAGAAGTAGGTTGATGCCTTCTAAGTCCCCAAATTAGTAACTGAAAGGGAAAGGATTATAGACAATCCTTTCTTTGTGTTTTATGAAAACATGGCTATGAAAAGGGCTGCCTGCCCTTTTTGATGGCTGAAATAACTTTGAGTATCATGGCCCTAATTTTGATCAGCTAATAAAGTCAGTAACATTCCACTCAGCAAAAAATCAAAAGATAATGTTTGTCAGATAATATGCTAGGTATGAGTTTTCTAAATAAACAAAATTTTGTTCAAGAAAAGTATTTAACGATGAGCATGTCTGTCCTTAAAACATTTTCCTCATAGCACTTATCTCAGTAAATGGCACGCAACCATCCACCCAGCTGCTTAAACCCAATAATGAGGAAGTTGCCTTTGATTTCCTTTCCCCACTGCCCCTTGTCAAACCCACCAGAAACGCCATCAGCTCCACCTCCAGAATCCATCCCACACCTACTGCCTCTTCTGTATCTCCATTGCTACCATCCGGTCCCAAGCTGTCGTCACCATCTTGCTCAACAACTTCGATACCCCACCTGGTGTTCCCGCTTCTGCTTCTGCCTCCTACGTTTTATAGACCAGGTGGAGTGATCCATGTGAAATACACTATAAATATGTTCTTACCCTGCCCAAAACCTTCCAAAAGCTCCCACTTAAAAAAAAAATCAATTTTCCTTCCATGGTGTCCAATATTCTGTCTTCTAAATCCTTTCTGTCCTCTTGTCATGAAGTTTCAAGCTACCCAGCCCTCAGGCTACCCTTCCGTAGGTCATGCGTTCTCCTCAGGCCCCATGTATTTGCCACGTGAGCTTCCTGGAATGACCTTTCCTTGTGCCTCACCTCGTGACACCTGAGTGAGGTTTCCCTCTGCATGCACCCAAGCCCAACTCCATTCACTCTATCACATTAGCTGGGTAATTTCCTTCATAGCATTACGTATGCTTTACTTGTGGCTGTGTTTGTTTGTTGTTGTTTTTTGTTTGTTTGTTTGTTTCATTTTGTTTTTTCTAAAGCTGTCTTTTCCCACCATGAAGAAAATACAAATTTCAGGAGAACAAGAATCTTATTTCTCTTGCTCACTAGCAACTCCCTGGAGCCTAAAACACTGCCTGGTGTGTCGAATGTATTTGGTAAACATCTGTGAATGAATTAACATTATCATTCAAAGCTCTTTGTCTTTTAGTATTTTAGTATTTTTGAAACGTTAAGCTAAAATGTAAGAGAAAATGTGAAGTTCTTTCATATTTTGTATAGAATTTCTAAAGCAAAATGTTAAGCTCCAAAAATGTATAAAATAAATTGGACTAAATCAAAGGAGTTGACTAAAGTAGACTAATCCATAAGCTCCATCAGTAACATTGCTAAATCAAATCTATTGCTCTAATTGCGGGTGTAAATGGAGAGAGGGTATGTGGAAGGGAGAAAGGATGGGGTACTCTTAGGGAAGGGTGCTAACTCAGAGGTGGGAAGAGTGCCAGTTTTGAGCTTATTCACAGTTGTCTCAAAGGGCAACTGTCCTCAAGAGATCTGTTGATAAGAAATCCTCCCAGCAGCGATTTTCTGGAAATCAGCAGAAAGACTAATTATCAGAAGTTTCCCCCTCTCCACAGATAAGTGCATTCCTCCCCATTCCCCCACCCCCCTATACCTCAGTCTACATAACTCCCCATATTGTTACCTTTTCTGGGTTTTGAAGAAATCCTCAACAATACATACAATAAATGCACAGTTCTGTTACTGAATGGCTATTTAACTGTACGGAATAACATTTCTTAATAGAGTACCTTTAATTCCATAATTGTTTTGGGTTTAGTTTGGCAGGGGGAAGTAGAAAGACTGCAGACATTGAAAACACAATCACAAAGTTGGGGGAAAGAAATTCCCTATTCCAAGGAAATAATTTTATAGCACATTAAGGGATTTTTTATTTGTTGTTTGCTTTTCACTCTCTATGCCACACCACTGCCCTCCAAAATGACCAGGCTGGGAGGAGTTACTAGTCTCTAACACGCAAGGATGGGGCAGGTAGGAGACAAGATGCAGCCAGTTCAGTGATTTAACAAAAAGGATTAAAATTAGCCCGTTCTTTTCACTTTATTCCAACTCCACATTTATTGAATAAGACTGTTTACTTCTGAGCTTTAAGAGGAGGAAATGCAGTCAACTTGGGGATAGTTTTAATCAAACAGCAAATATTAGAAATGGCTGGTGTTTGCCTTTGTACCATATTTATTTTAATTCCAACTTACAAATTGATATATCTTCTAGAACTCAGCTCTACAACACTCTTATCCCACCACACTCCCCAGGTCCTATCTCTACAATAACACACCTCTCGCAGACGACAAAAGAAAGGGAGGAAAAAATTTAAATTACTCAATTCTTCCCACAGAAGAAGATCTGCCTAGCATTGAGTAGCTGCCATGTCATTAGAAAATAAATAAATACATAGAAAAGTCTTAAGAAGGAAGCTTTGCAAGTCAAAGCACATCCAGAAGAATCTGCTTTCACATGAGAAGGATCAAGAAGATCTCATGATATTTAAAGTGGTTAATTTTCCTAATATTGAAGGGAGATCAGGGAAGGCCAGAGGTTGTAATGAGTAAAGAAGGGGAAGAAGAAATATTTCTATTGCATCTTGACCTCAGCCAGGGCTTATGTTCATTGTCTTTCAAAACTTATCATTTTACTCCTTGATCAACAGCATATAAATTGAAGAAGTCTGTTAAGAGAAGAGGTACAGATGGGAGCCATGGAGCAAATGTTACTAACCCATCTGGATGAGAACCATGCCTCACAAATTCCCCTGCATAAGTGAGCCAACCAACCTTTCATTCGCTTATGAGAAATTCATTAATATATGCGAATTCTTCCATACCTGGCATACTCACCACAAGGAATGTCAGACATGTACCACATACCTGAGAAAGACTAGCCATACGCTGGTTTGAACATGATAATCCAGTTGTGCTGACATTCGTTAGGAATTATGACTATGCCTTTAGAATTACAGTTGCCCAATATTAACTCTCTCGGTGACTGGGAGGTGGATGAGAAAGCAGATGATGCTGTGTCATGTCAGTATTTTGTACACAGGTGAGTTATGAATGCCCCGAAATAGCACTCTGGGCCCATGGAGACCTGTAGCCCAGTGGGAACAAAACTCTTGCTCTATGGAGCTGGTTCTGAAAGAATGTCTACAGCCCGCAAAGTCAGGAGTACTGACTCAGAGCCACGTTAAAATCACTGATTAAAGCAGGCTAGAAAATTGTGGCCATCTGTTCAGGAAAGGAGGTTTGGCAAATATATTTAAGAATACCCCAGTCAAAAAGGAAAGCATGAAAACAGACATACGGAGTTGTTGAGCGGCTAAGGGGAGGAAGGCTTGCATCATATGTTGGTTTTTAAATTATAGGGTGATTGGCAGACACACATCACAATTGCTATTGCGACCGCAATCTGCCTCGCAGACCGAAGTGAATTCTACTTACATCAAACGGAGCTGAACTTGACTGGGCATTCTGATGGCACGGCTCCCTGAAGCAGTCACTAAAAGGAAGCAGGAGACCCATGGCGATGATCCGTGAGCAAAACTTCTCTGCCTCTTCTGGAGGTCCGTTCTCCTGCTGGCTGAATAGCTTCTCCAGCAGAGTCCGTCCTGTGGATGAGACGCAGTGGTTAGAAGGCAGCAGGACAGATCACCTGTCTCAGCACTCTCCCAGAGGACAGAGGACAGGGAAACAGAACCAGTGAGTAACATGGTTGCCAAGGCTACGGACGTGCGCAGAAAGCAGCCTCTCACACCGGAGAAACTGCAGCCTGAGGCCTGGGATACCACATGGGACAGGGCAGCTCTGGTTTGCTCTCCCATCCCCCCAAACACCTCCTGTCCCAAGAGAGGATGGGCCATGGGATGGGCTGTCCATGTCCCCCATCTGAAAGAAGGCCCCAGCCTTTTGGATTTCACTGGTGATTCTCCTTTCTGTTTTGTTTACCCTGCTGATGGCGCTCTGAGGAAACAGTTAGTAACCACCATTTGGGCTGGGAAGTGTCAGTGGCTAACATTCATTGTCAGGTATGGTGATGGGGAGAGGCGGAGAAAAAGAGGCAGCGAGGCAGACAAATGCACCAGCCCATGTGTGACAAGGGAAGAGAGCCGACCAGCAAACAAAGTCACCCTGAAGAGGAAAATGATAGACAGAAACTCACAATTTTCTCATATGCACCTCAGAAACATAACTCTAGAGTAGGTCCAAATTCATTTTTTATTTTTTTTCCTAAAAGAGACAAGAGAACAGAGGCACAAGGGGAAGAGATCACTGGCTGAGGACCCTAGAGGGCCTGGGGCCACCTAATCCCTTGGTTCTGCATTCTGGCTGTACCTTAGACTCACTCGGGGAGAACAGAGTGACTGGAAGAGACCTGGCATCAGCATTTTCTTGGTCACTAGTTGATTCTAATGTTAGCCAGAGCTGATAGCTGCAGGTCAATCCTTAATTCTGACACTACTCACCCTATAATTTATTTTCCAGAAATTTATTTAGCTGGTTTCTGCACTGATCAACTGTGGTAGAATACAGAAAATCTCTAGGGTTCCTTCCAGGGCCACAACTGTCATCTGAGTTGTTGCCCTATTCCTTCCCCTTCCTCTATTGGAAGGCGTGGGTCATTCCTGAAATTTAGATTAAAACCACTTCTCTGGAATAGCCTTCAGGGACCCCCTTCCACACTCTTTGGACACCCTTCATAGCTCCTTTGTTTTTATTCACTATTTTTGTGATTTATGTCATGTCTACTTCCCTTACTAAGACATAAACTCTCTGATAGCCAGCAAATATTCTGCAAACCTGAGCACTTGCACATAAGAAACATCACTAAATATTTTCAGGATTTCCAAAGGAATACAATGTGATTCCGTGACAATAACTCATTCACATCGTGGCCAGAACTGGAAATGAAATATCAGTCTACACCAGGGGTCTGCAAACTTTCTATAAAAGGTCAGATCGCAAATATTATAGGCTTCGGAGGCCATGTCAAATCTGTTATACATTCTTTCTTGTTTTGTTTGTAACAACTTTGAAAATGTAAAAAGTACTCTTAGCTTGGGCTGTCCAAAACAAGGCCCAGGTCTATATTTTTGTTGCAACAACTAAATTTCAAATGGATAAAAAATATTCAATTCTATCAAGAAACTAGCAATGCAATTTTGGAGCCTTTTCCTGAATTTGTTTGTGAAATAAAACTAATTTCAAAATCTATTATGATATATGAAATGACAAAGCAGAGCAAAAGAGGCCTCTCTATTTACTCCATTCCTTTAGGTCACTAGAGAACATTCTTTGGTTTCCCAAAACATGTTTTGAGAGGAAATAAAGGATTTTTTTTTTTTTCCGCTTACAGAACTTAAGTTTAACTGCACCTGACTGGAACCAAGCAGCTAGAAAACCTCACCCCTTAATTCTCAAGTGATTAATTATCATTACAGTACACCCATTTTACACATCTTACTGTATGACTGAAAATAGACATGAAACTAATTAGTTCTTTCCTATAATTCAAATATTGTATATAACCAAAAATAAGGGAGATAGGATCTTTCTGTGTGCACACGCGCACATGCAAGTAAATGTGTATCAAGCCCAAAGTTTTCAAAAGAGGTTATGGAGCAATGTGGAAGAGAGGGAAATATAAACCCCTGGAATTTCAGTTTACTGAGTAAATACCCCCTGAATCCTTCATCCAAAGCTTCTCAACAGCAACAGCACTGGCACCTTGGGCAGGATAATTGTGTTGTGGGGGGGTTATCTTGTGCATTGTAGGGTGTGTAGCCACATCACTGGCCATTACTCACGAAATGTCAGCAGCACAACCACCCCGCCTCCATTTGTAACAGGCTAAAATTTCTCCAGACATTACCAAACATCCCCCGGGTTATAGAATCACCCCCGGTTGAAAACCCCTGCTCTAACCTCCCTTTGAAGGGAACTTGCATTAACAGTACCTCAGCCACCCCTTGAGTCTGCTTCTCACTGTCTTCTCCGAATAAGACATTTTATGTCAAATCCCACATATCTTAGGGACACAAAGTGAGAGGATGATTCCTCAATCACCATGAGCACTTTCCAATCATTTATTCTCCTTCAAAACCATCAGCTGCCTTGAAACCCCTGCGATTGGCTGGACTACCCACCATCACTTTCCTTTCTGCCACTCACTAATCTCTTACTATTCCCTCCTCATCCCCCATTCACTAAATACTTCACCTACTGACTCACTGCCCCATTTTCCACCTCTACCCCTATTGTATTTCAGGGAGATAACTCAGGAAGATGTCTCATCCCAGACCTTAAATCCTTGCCTCCACCCTACACTAGAAACCCATTTCCATGTCCTTATTAGAAACTGTACCACCTCCAGGAGTTCAATTTCAAAGCTTTCCCCCACCCTTCCAGTGGCTTCCCATCACTCTCAGCGTAAAATCACACACCTCACAAGACTAAAGAGACCCCTCTCCACCTTTCACCTCCTCCTGCTCTCCCTTGCTCTACTCTCATCTCTCCCTTGAACATTCTGAGCTCACTCTCACCTTAGAGCCCCTGCACTAGAACACTTCCCCCAGATACCTGAATGACTCACTTGTCCATTTTACTCAGGTCTCTGCTCAATTGTCACTTCCACTGAGAGAACTTCCTGACCACCCTTTATAAACTAGCATACTCCATCACTCTTTTTCCCATTATTCCCCTTTATCCGTCAGAGAGCACAGCCCTTGAATGTATGCAAGTCGGTGGTCTATCTCCTCCTCACGGTATGTGTGGATGAGAAAGGAATTCTACAGAAAGGAACCTCCCAGGGTGACCTGATCATGAATTCCTACCTGGGCAGCTCCTGGTGGGTAGTCCCACCCCAGGCATTTAACTTCTTTAGTAAAAGGTTTATCTTTGCCTCAACCCTGTGTATTGTTTCTGTATATCTAGGTTAACACACCTTTGACATGGCCCCTTTCATGACCATCTACCTGCAGGAGAGCACAAAACAACTATTCAGTAATTCGATCCCCGCCTAGCTTTCTCCCACCTTCAAGTATGTTTGCTTCTGCATTCCAAATGCATTTAAAAAGCTGCAAACGCATTTCTTGGAAACATTTCATCTCAGTCTGTTGAGATCTTCCTTCCAGATGTATTTATCCTCTGACTCCAGTTTTTATAAAAATTCTCGACAGGTTTGACATTCTTACATTGACCGTTACTTGGTATAGTCAGCAGGATTCCAAGAAGCCCACCCAGGCCCACTGCAGACCCAGACCCTAGGCTTGGTACCAGCGGGGGCCCATTGTGCCCCATGGGCTCCCTACTTCTGGGGAGGGGGGTGAACTTGGAAGACTCCTCCGTTGGAATCCCAAACCTACCTGTTTAAGTAGTGGTGCCTGATTTTATCTGAGTTGTAAGTATGTGGCTGCTTTTAATTTCAGCTTTTTAAAATTCACTCAAAAGAAAAATTACAATTAATATGGGTTATCGTGCCTCCGAGGCTGATAAGCCCCACAACAGTCAGCCTCCCTTTAGTACTCTGTGAGTTTTATGTACACGTCATGCGGACTCTTAACTTGTGAGTATGTATAGAAATGGGGATTAAAAGTGATCCAAGTTAACTTTTGCATGTTCAGTTGGAAAAAGCAGGCTCTAAAATTGAACTCAATGAAGAACGGAACACTTACCTTGATTAGAAAATAGAAGCCTCAAAAAGGAACACAGATAAACTTTCTTCTCTTTAGGAACTTAATAAGAAACTTCTAGAGAGTGTCTGTGAACTAAAGAAGGCTTCTGAAACTGCTCAAAGCCCACACTCCACTTCCCCCCTTTCTCCAACTATGCCCCTACTTTCTGAGCTGCCTTTTCCAGACCTGCCCTCTTTTTCTCCTCCTTGTTCTCTCCCTTCTATACCTTCTCCACCACCACCCTCTACTGACTTAGGGTTAAGTCAGCAAGCCAAACCAGGATAGGCTAGAAAATGCAGAAATTCTGGCAGCTCCCTTTAGAGAAAAGCCTAAGAGGACCCGGCAATAATTCACTCTCCTTGGACGGAGGCAGAATTAAGGGATCTAACTAAAGATGTTTCTGATCCTCTCTAAGACCCTGCTGGGTTTGCAAAGGAATCTCATTTAATTGTCAGCATATATGATTCTGGCTACCTGACCTGTTGGAATAGTCTATTGGTCTCAGAGAGCAAAGCAGCAGAACAGCTAGGCTGGAAAACTGCTATAAAAGATTTTTAAAACAATGAGAAACAGATGGAGGGGGAGAATGCAGGAAATTAGCCCCCTGGCTTCACCAAGCCATCCCTGAGATTTTTCCCTGGAAAATAGACTGGACAAAAATCCAGCAATGTAGACAAAAACCTGATGAAACCATACTTGATTTCTTTGAATGTTTTGATAAAACTTTAAAGTGATATTTAGGTTTGTCTCCAGATGGTTTTAAAGGTCATCAAAAGGATCCAATGCTCAATTCCGGATTTCTGGAAGGGTTAGATGAGGAGCTTGTAACTCTGATTAATCAACATGAATTAAACTGGCCGACCACACATGCCAATAAACTAGCAACTCTGGCCAATCAATTATTTAAAACTATTCAAAAGGACACAAAGCCTAATGCTACAAAAATTATGAATTTACAGCTCCAGCATCAAAGCAATCATGTCAGACTGCCACATAAGTCCTTTTCAACAAGAGGAAAGAAAAGTGCTTTTACTATAGAAAGCCAGCTCATCATAAGAAGGACTGTGGAAAACTGAAATGGGATTTAGAAAAGGAAAGGAGACAGGAGCAAGTACGGGTTGGCTCCAAGGATTGTGAGAGGACACTTCCCCTGCTCCTCACCAATACTTTAGGAGAAACTGAAATTACCATAAAAGGGGAACTACTAAGTCCTTGTAGACAGTGGTGCTACTTTATCTTGGGTAGTTGTTAACACTACCCAATTAAATTGATCTCTTCCCTGGAGCAAAGCTTCTGCACAAATGGTAGGGACATCTAATCAACCAATGTCTTTTTTTTTTTTTTGAGGGCAGTGTCACCGGCCCTCACATGTGGGACCTGAACCGGGGCCGCTGGGCCCAATCACTGTACCACTCGGCAGGCCCAACCAATGTCTTTTTTAAAATCAGAACCCATTCCCTTCCAGCTAGGGAATGTTATAGGAAAACATATATTTTTGCTAGTCAACTATGCTCAACTCACTTGACAGGGTGAGACTTTCTTGAAACTCAAAATGCCTACATATCCTTCTCTCAGAAGTGTGAAATGTATTTAGAACTAAATGAATCAGATGATGAACCAATTGAGCAAATCATGATTTTGAAGGAACCTCTGCAAGAGGAAGCTAATCTTGCGACTGAACATTTGTTGCAGGACGTTCCCTCTGGGCTCTTTCCAGTAGTTACTGGCAAGACCAAGTCAGCCACTCCTATCAAAGTAACTATTGACAATACTTTGCCTCTATATAACATTCACCAATATCCTTTAAGGCCTGATATGCTAGCTGGCACTAAGCCCATTATATAAGTTTACTTAAAAGGGGCTGATAATTCTATGTATGAGCCCCTGTAATTCTCCTATCCTTCAAATTCTCATGTCCAGTAAAGAAACCTAATGGAAAAGGACAGAGATATGTACAGGATCTCAGAGCTATAAAAAAGTTATTCTCAGACATCATGTGATTCCAAATCCACATACCCTATTATCAGACATTCCTGTGGACTGCCAATATTTTTCAGTAATAGAATTATGGAGTGCCTTGTTCAGCATTTCTATAGAAAAAGACAGTCAATATCTCTGATTTCACTTGGAAAGATGACCTATTTACTTGGACTGTAATGCCACAGGGATATGTGGAGAGTACTACATATCTCTCTCAGATACTAAAGGCTAGTTAAGTGATGTTGAATTTCCCATGGATTCCATTCTAATCCAATATGTGGATGATTTACTTTCATGCTCTAGGACATAACTAGACTTCAAAAAGGACAGAATTTACCTATCACAACAGCTACTTAAAACATAAGGTTTCCAAAAACAAGCTTCAATTTTGTTTGCCCCAAGTAAAATACCTTGGCCATCTTATGTCTAAAGATGAGCTACTAATTAACTCTGAAAGACTCAGAGGAATCCTATCCTTTCCTCTTCCAAGAAATAGCTTAGGAAGTCTGTAGGGCTGACTGGATACTATTGCAAATGGGTTCCAAATTTTTCATTAACGGTTCAGCCTCTATATGCTTTATTAAAATCAGATCAACCTGATCCAATCCAATAGAACCATAAGCAAACAAGATTTAGAAGCTCTAAAGGAAGAATTATCTCTATAAAGCTCTTGCTTTGGGACACCCTATTTATAAACTTCCTTTTTTTAAAAAAAATAAAAATTGGGGGGTTGGGGGAGGGGAACAGTGTTGGGAACTGGGGAATTGGGGAAGGGGATCAGCCAAGTTGTTGTTCTTCAATCTTAGTTCTGGAGGGCACCAGTCTCCATCCGGCTGTCGGCAATTCGTGGCCTCTAAGCTCAAGGTGCTATGTTCAATCTTAGTTGCGGACAGGCGTAGCCACCATCGAACAGGCAACCTTGTTGTTAGGAGCACGTGCTCTAACCAGCTGAGCCATCCTGCCGCCTGTTGGCAGCTCAGTGGCAGCTCAGCTCAGGCGCAGCTCACTAGCCCATGTGGGAATTGAACCCTGTTGCTCAGAGCTCTTGTTCTTAAGCAAACTCTTAACAACTGAGCCCCTCAGCCAGCCCCTTTCTTCCTTTCTATACATGAAAATGATAGAAGTGTTTTAGGAGTTCTAACTGAGAAACACGGAAATCATCAGAGACCTATACAATATTATAGCCAGCAATCAGACACAATAGCAAAAGAGCTCCTTCTCTGTATGAGTGCCATCTGCGATACAGCCATGTTATGCAAACAGAAGAAATAGTTATGGGCTCTCCTTTAACCACTTATGTTCCTCATTCTGTTAAATCTTGGCTAAACACTAGCCATACTCAGTAATACTGGATCAGCCAACTGGCTTTCTACAAAGTACTCCTACTTTCTGAGCCTAATATTACTTTAGCTTGATATAACAGTCTTAACCCAGCAACTTTACCGCCTTCCTTACAAAATGAAGACACCCACAATTGCATGGTACTTACTGAGCACCTTCTTGCTCTTAGAAATGATTTAAGGAAACTGCTATTGATAATGCTAACTTAATCTGGTTTACAGATGGATCTTATCTCAAAGATGAACAGAGACATTGCAGAACTGGATATTGGATATGCAGTAACTTCCCTGGTGGATGTAACTGAACGTTCTTATTTACCTGAAATAAGATCTACCTAACAAGCCAAATTAATTGCTCTAACTCCATCTTGTCAATTGGCTAAAGATCAAATAGCCAATATTTACACTGATAGTTGCTATGCCTTTAGTGTAGCTCATGACTTTGAAATGTTATGGAAGCAAGGAGGCTTCTTAACTCCTCAGAGCAGTCCACACAGAATGGAAAACACATTGCAGAAGTATTAGATACCATACAGAAATCCAGACAATTGGCAATTATCAAAATTCCAGGACATTCGAAAGCTACCACCATAGAAGCAAAAGGAAATCATTTAGCTGATGCTGCAGCTAAACAGGCAGCAATAAGCAATCAAATTATCTGCACGCAAGAATGTTCTTTGCTCCCTGCAACATCAATAAGAGACTCTCTTTCACAGTTTCAAGACAGCTACAGAAGACATGGTAACAGAAAAGAGGAAACTCTGACCCAGACAAACAGATATAGTTTGGACCCATAGGGAAATCAATTTTACCCATAGGGGCTTAACTGCCTATATATATATATATATATATATATATATATATATATATATATATTTTTTTTTTAGCTGAGCCATCCTGCCACCTGTTGGCAGCTCAACAGCAACTCAGCTCGGGCTGGCATCGAACCCCCGTTGCTCAGAGCTCAGCTCACACTCTTGAGTGAGCTCTTAACCAACTGAGCCACTCGGCCAGCCCAAAGCAGACCCTTTTTTTTTTTTGAGGGCAGTGTCACTGGCCCTCATATGTGGAACGTGAACGGGGCCGCTGGCTTCCCAAGCCAGTGCTTAACCAATGCGCCACTTGGCTGGCCCTTTAACTGCCTATACTTTAACAGACACATGCACTGGACTTCTGAAAAGGTGATTTTGTGGTGTAAACAATATTACCGGAAACCTTCTTCCCCTGTAGCTCATAAATAAAGTGTGTCGCAGATATATCCCTGGAAAACCACTCCACAGATCTCAGGGACATTCCTCACTCCCTTTAGGTCCATTTGAGGTACGACAATCCAAATGTCACCATCGCAAGGAAGCAAATATGTGTTTGGTATGATTTGTATGTTCTTTCTTTGGGTTGAGGCACTCCCTTGCAGGACAGCAACAGCCTTAATGGGAGGCAAATTTTTATTAGAAAAAAATACTTCCCAAGTGGGGAATCCTCTCTGAGTTATATAATGAGCAAGGAACTTGTTTCACTGGGCAAATAACGAAATCCATTTGAAATATTTGGCCTATTCTAGGGCAATTGTGGTTGTCACCCCCAGGTCTCTGGATTGGTGGAACATATCACTGAAACAATTAAAATTCAACTAGGTAAATTTTCAGAAGCTCTTATCTCCCATGGCCAAAAGCTGTCCCTATAGTGCTCCACAGCTGGAGAGCTACTTTTTTTGATAAACACAGTCTTTCTCCTTATGACATCATCACTGGTCACCCTACTCATGCAGATGAAGGGACACATGAATGAACCTTATTAAGAGGACACATTCTGCATTATTGTCAAGGACTCATTAACCAGCTTAAAGAAATTCATAAATTATAACTGATTCATTTCATAGTGTGTTCCCCAGGAGATGAAGACTTCAGACTATGGCTTACAACCAGGAAATTTCATCTATTGGAAGGACATCCAATAAAAGACTCTCTCCAACCTTGTTGGAAAGGAACTTATCAGGTGTTCCTAAGTAATTCATGTGCTGAACGTAAAGAGGTTAACTCATGAATTCACATTTCTCATATATATAAAACAGGCGCCTAACCACAAATGGACATCTACCCATCTCTGACACTTGCATCTGCCTACAATGAACGTCAACAACTCCTCTAGGATGAGAAACCACTGACCTCAGAGGTAAACAGCTATTTCAAGACATCGTCAAGGCCTGTATAACTACAAACTGATGTTGAACTCAGAAACCATTTTGTTTGATTGTCTTTGCCTGTGGGCTAATAATATTAATTGTACTAGTAGTTATACTTGTTCTTTGGGTTTTTCTATATAGTCCAACTGTTTATGATTACTGAAAATGTATAAGATAACTTGCAATACTCCTTTTATGGCTTATATAAATGTTATACTAGATGCAAAATACAGAAAAAATGAGACAGAAGGCAAAACTCAGATCCTGATCGTTCACAGGATAGAAGTGATTCCAAGTGTTTTTTCACAATGAAGGCCATAAGACTGACTGCCTTCCATTTACCTGCACTCCCCTTTCTGGAAAAATTCTGTCTCAACTCGCATCCCATGGTTACAGCATCACCCTATCCCCAGTGGTCCCCCGTTTCAACAACACAACGTCAATACCAAGACCTCCTAGAAATGAGGCTTCCTAGTGCTGTGAGGCCACATTATCTGACCAAAAGGTTGGTCATCAATGCATCTTTGGGATTGATTTATGACCAAAGGGGAGAATTAGGGACAAAAAGGGGTTCTATAGACCATAATTTCATAGGGTAATCTGATCATAAATTCCTAACTGGGCAGATCATGGTGAGCAGTCATACCTCAGACCTATAACTTCTTTTTTTTTAAAGACTGTATTGGGGAATTGAGGGAGGGGAACAGCGTTGGGGAACTGGGGAAGGAGAACAGACAAGTAGTTGTGCTTTTGTTCTTCTTCAGTCTAGTTGTGGAGGACATTGCTTCACTGGTCCATGTTGGTATCACCATTGCACTCTTCCCGGATGAGGCAGATCAGTCGCTGGCCTCTGGATGGTTGCTCACCGCAGCTATTGGCAGCTCATGTTGGCTGCCGGCCACTCACTGTAGCCTATGGCAGCCCACTGCAGCAGGGGCTGCAGCTATGCCGTCCCTGGGGACTCACAGCAGCCCAGCTCCAGGAGGAGTTGTTGTTCACCATCTTAACTGTAGAGGGCAGTGTCACTGGCCCTCATATGTGGGATCCGAACTGGGGCCGTGGGCATCCCAAGCCAGCTCTTAACCAACTCGCCACTCGGCCGGCCCACACCTATAACTTCTTTAGTAAAAGGTTACCATTGCCTTAATCAAGCCCTGTCCATTGTTTTTGTTCATTTAGATTAACACACCTTTGAAAAAAGCAAAACCACCCTCAAGAGGGCACATAATCTTGTTAACTATCCTATAATCCAACTCCTGCCTTGCTTTCTCCCACCTTCATGTTATCTTCCTTACATTCCCTGGATTTTAAATACAAAAAAGAAGCTGCAAACTGCCATTCTAATAAGCATTTTCTCAGACTGTTGAGATCTTGCTTCTAGGCATATCCTGGTTATTGAACAAAATTTTATAAAAGTTCTCTTTAGGTTTTGGACATTCTTACTTCGACAAAGCTATGGCCATAGACAAGTTACTCAACCTCTTAGTCTCAGTTTTCTCATCTATAACTGGAAATAATCATCCTTTTTACCTCCTAAAATTGTTGTGAGAATTAAGAGAAATAATCTTATAAAGGGTGTGGGCCCTGAGAAAAAAGATACCTACTGAGAAGGGCTCCTGGTGGATAACTGAGCTCAAAATTTAAAGGCAGCCATTTCTAAACAGGGACCTCCCATGCATATCACACTTCAAGGAAAAGCCCGCACTGAATTGCCTGCCTGCACTGTTTTCCTGCCATCTGAGCCAGCCCTTATAAAGGAGTTCCTGGAATTGCATTTCAACCAATAGGACCAAGGTTTTCCTTATCCAACTGGAGTCTTGAAGCTATATCATCTGCAGCATCTTCACTGACCAATCAGAATGACTCTATTCTGACCAATCAGAACAGTGTCTTTTGGACCAATCAAACTGCAAGGATTTGGAGTCCTCATTTGCATAAGGACAGACAAGTCATGGATCAGGGGTGAGGACCTTTGTCTATAGAAGTCAGCTCCCTTCTGGCTGGGAAAGCACACTTTCTTTCCCTTTCCATTGAAGTCTGAAGACTGCCTTTCCCCAACTGGAGCTGAAACATCAAAGGCATCTCCCTGGAGCAGAGTGAAACAGACTGATGCAGAGCAGAGCAGAGCACAGCAGAACCATCTGTCCAGATGGGGGCCTCCTCCCAAAGAGACCTCACCCTGGCACCATCTGGTCCCAGGGATGCCTTGCCCCAGGTCCACCTAACAGCCATGCTGCTGCATAGTTGAGCTGTTTGTACTAAATAAAGTTCCCTTCTTTGCCACAATCCAAATTGGGAATTCCTGTTGGTGTTGAATTGGCAACAACGAACACTGGTTGATGTGGGTTTAACACAGTACCCAAAAAATGTTACCTATTATTTTTATCACAATACAGCCCAAAGGCTCTGTACTTGTAAATGGGGTAAATGAAAATTTGGCTTAACTTGAAGGAAATAAGTAAATAATGGAATCATAAAAATATATCCATAATCTAAAAACATTAGAAAAAGTATGATTTTAAAAGCATTTTTCAAAATAAAATAAGTGAGGCAATCACAGATTAACAAATCTTTGACCACTAAACTACTTTTTTTATATTCAATGGATTTTAATTATATCAACAAGGTAATATAGTATTTAAGACTCTGCTTGCTAAAATTCCTAACCTCTGTTTTTTAAAAAAAGCTTTCATTGTTTTACTAAATTTATTAAATTCATGTTAAAAATAATATTCATCCAATGAGTCAGGAAACTTATTAATCATTAATATTCTTCAACTATTTCTGTACTAATCCCCTCCCTACATATATTATATTAATATATCTTAGTTAACACATAGAGGACAGGGCATTTAAATTGTTTAAATTCAAGTTCCTAGGGTTTAAACCATTTAAATAAACTTTTATACTGTGTTTCTTTACAAATTTATAACAGATTCACTATTTTTGTGAACTAAAATTTAAAAGACAAGTACTGATCTGCCCTATCAACACCCTTCATGAACATATTATACTGAAAAATACAAATAGGTTTTTTCTTTACTTCTTCATTTCTCCGTGGAACATCAACCATTGTTGAATCGTGGATTGTGGAAATCATGCTGACAACATGAGTATCCCTCCAGGATTGAAGAAGAATTTCACCCTTTCTCCTGAAGGTGGTTTTACCACATTTCAGAAACTGTGATTCATTTTTCATTTCTGGAGGAAGACCCCTGTTCACTTTGGTTGTTCCACATACTCTAACGCAAATCCGCATCATTGGTCCACAATGTGTTAATAAAGACTATTACCTTTATCACATGGAATCAACTTTGCAGTCATACATACACTCTCTACAAATACTCCTTTGGCATTGCTAAGCAAATATCGTAGGGCTAGATAATCCTGGAAACAACATTCAGGGGGAAAGTTATAAGAGGACTATTTACCATCACAAAAAATGCACTGATCCTCTTGCACAAGGAAGAAGTTAAATTATCAGTCCCTGCACTGGAGTTCTGTTGGGTGGGTGAACAGTGACACTATAAAAAGTAGAAAGCCTTTTATCTGGACAGACCTATACAACGTAAAGTCATTTCCACATCTAGTGTCAGCTTTGTGAAGCAGAGCAAGGATTTATCGTCACAATTTCAAAGACACTAAGAGGAATGAATAGGTTCTAGAATCTGTCGGAGGTCATAAGACCAGAAGTGGTGTGCCAAAACGACTCACACTCTGCTCTCCTAATGTTTATTCCAGGGACCTCCCACTTCCTAGTGGGCCAGCAATTCTGGAAAAAGCAACTCTGACCAACATTCAGTATTAAGATATAAAAGAAACACACCACGCGGTCGGCACTCTGCTGGGGCTAACAATCTAGTCACAATGAGCAAAGCTCAAGAAGGAAAACTTCAAAATACAGTCTATTTAAAAGATGATGTGTTATTTAAACATCCTTAGTGGAATTGGGGGTTGGGGAGCACAAAGCAGCAGCGCCAATACATAACCAAACCCTGAAGAATGTCCTAGGTCCACAGAGGAAATAAACATGAAAAAAAAAAAACATGCTCTCTGTCCTTAATAAGTAATACATAGTAATTAGGACAATACTGGTGGGATACTCTTGTGGAAGAGAGGCAGAGTACTTGCTCCTAACTGGTGACAACCAGAGAGCCTCTGGTTCTTTATCCATTTGCTGGGAACAATAAAATGTCCAAACAGGAGAGGAGCTTTCAATACTGAAATCCTCCCGTGCAGACACAGATTTTTTCCCACTAGCCTTGATGATACATGTAACTTCGCTTTCATTGAACCCAAATAATAACTTCTTGTCATCATTAGGATGAAATTACTCAGTAACAATCCATAACTTCCAATTTTCAGTATTCTGAGCCAGAAGAAACTGCAGTGATTATTTAGCTTGGTCCTCTAATTTTGCCTGTAAAGAAATCAAGACTCAAATATTGGAGTAATATATCCCAAGTCATACATGGGAGGAGGGCAAACTTTGAGTTTTGTGTTGTTTTATGTCCTATAATGGCATTCACTTATAATAATCTGTTTTAAATTTATATATTTACAGCTCATAAAGACATCATTGATATATTTTTTTTCCCTTTCGTATATGTCATAATGGTTGAAGGGTGAGTGTGATTACATTGCTATATTTTGAAAGGCATCAACCAACATAAGTTTTTGTCTCTTCCAGGCCACACACCTTATGCATCATGAGAACTAAACAGAAGTCTCATTATATTAAACTTTTTTCTGATCTTAAAGCTCAGACATAGCTATCTAAACTTCCCCTGAAATTCCATATTACCATATCACCTATCAATTGAAATAATAAGAGGAAATGAGGTTATTGACAAGCACATATAGAGTTAAGACATTCATGATAACTGCTTAAGTTTATGATGTCAGTAAGAGATAGCACATATTATGTATCATCCTCATATATTAATGGCCTACTCTAGATAAATAAGAAAAAAACAGGAGGTAAGGCCAATTACAATCAAATAGAAATTGACATGCCTAGTTTCAGATCCAAAATGCTGCAAGTTTTATAGTAAAGGCAAAACTCTTATTGGTATAAATATTTAGGATTGTCTCAAGAAAAGAAGACAAACATGCAGTCAAATGGCTGGATAAATCAGGAAAAACAAGTCGCAGGTACAGGAGGATAACTAACCCACGGGATCCATCTCCAGAGAAGATACCACAGCTCATGCAGGGATTCGGACAAAAAGGACACAGCTCTCTGTTCCCTCTGGAGTAATCAGAATTCAGTGAACCTGTAGATAGCACTGAGTTACACACTCTTATAGGAAGCTCCCTCCCTCTGAGCATATCCTCAGGTTCAAAATTCCAAGAAAGGAATACTTAGATATTTTATTTATTTTTTAAAACGTTATTGGGGAACAATGTGCTTTTTCCAGGACCCATCAGCTCCAAGTCCACTTGCCATTTTCAATCTAGTTGTGGGAAGGTGGAGATGGGGGCCCAAGCCCATCATCCCATGCAGGAGTTGAACCAGCAACCTTGTTGTTAAGAGTACGAACTCTAACCAACTGAGCCATCTGGCCACCCACTGACAGCTCAGTGGCAGCTCAGCCTAAGTCATTGTCTTCAATCTAGTTGCGGAGGGCACAGCTCACTGGCCCATGTGGGAATCGAACCAGCCACCCTGTTGCTCAGAGCATGCGCTCTAACCAACTGAGCCACCCAGCTGCTCCTAGATTTTTAAACTTCATAAAACACTTGCCTTCAGGTACAGATTTGTTGTTTTTTGAGTCCTCAAATAGTGTCTTGATCATTGTTTTGAAGAAGTTGACTGCTCTGTGTGGTGAACTGGGACTCACACTTGATGTATTTTTGTTACCAGACACACTGAAAGTATCTAGAAGACTAGTAAAAAATGTGTTCGACATCAATTACAATAAAACATCACACTGACACAGAGCATTCAAAAAATTGATTTGGTATAGAGAGCTCTGACTGTAGTCTATTAAACTTTATGTAAATTTAAAGTTCAATTTTGGCTTCCATCAAGGCTTTTCTTCTGGGAACTTTTTTCTTCTTCAAGAGAAAAAAAAAAAAATCTATCCACTTCAATTAATGAAGGGCTGATATATGACAAGAATAAACCAAGAAATTTAACCTAATAATTCTAATAAAATTGTCCAAGGACTATCATAGAACATATGTGACAGTAACTACCAGCCACTTTTCAGGAAGTATGTTATGGATTTCTTTGGTAATTATTTAAAATTAAAAATTAATGAAGCAAATCTAAGTTCAAAGGAAAAAAATTACAGAAATGTCCAAAGGAAAATGGTTTAAAAGAAAAAACTTAATTTTAATCTATTAAGTTAAATCCATAAAAGTGAATCTAATAAACGGCTGAAGAGTTTTTAACATTTTTAAGCAGTCTCAAATAAAAGGAATGACATGCGGACCAATGCCGCTGCTCTTACTTTTGAAGGCAAGCATCAGCGTCTCTTCTAGTTGAAAGGAACATTAGTGGTCATCAAGTTCAGCCTCTCCAAGGTTGTGACTATCTCAACAGAACTTCATCCAGTCTCCATTTGAACATCTCCAGTGAAATCGGTCCTCTCCAGACTGACCACCCATTCCAAGGCTACACATTCTATAAGGGACAGCCTTTCTCTTACTATGTTGATTTGGATCATACAAACTGCTAACAAACCTAATAGACTACACCCTGAATACATTCAATTTTCTTTAAATATAAATCTCAAGTTTAAAATTTGTCCCTGTTGTCAGTCAGTGGAGGGACATATAATAATTCTAGAAGAGCACTAAAAATTCTCCTGGAAAGGAGGGGATGGGTATTTTTTTAATTGTTGAAGGCTTACTGTAACAGGATTTAGTGACTGACTGGCTAAGAGAACGAGGAAGTGTGGGGAATTTGGCTAACTTAAACAACTGCCATATTTTTGGCCTAAGAAACTGGGTGAAGGGTTTTGTTGGATGATATTACCACCTACCAGGGCAGGCAATAAATAAGGGAATGGTTTGGGTTCGGAGAACAGATAAGTTCATGAGATCTGCTCCCATATCCATATAAAGATTTCTTAAAGGCAATAGGAAATTTGCATCTGGAATTCACAAGCGAGATCTAAACCAGAAATTTGAATTAGGAATCACCAACATGCATGGGTTCCCAGAGATGGATGTTAAGATGGACCAACTATGAAGCCTGGGAGGAAAGAAGCATTTAGTTAGCAAAGGTTTGGAGCAGGAAGTGGACAAGGTGAAGTTGTTTAAAAGCCAGCCCAACATGCAGAAGGCAAACCAGGGACTTGCATGTCATGGAAACCAAGGGATGAGTGTTTTCCTGATTGGATAAGAAATATTATATATTGGGTTGTCAGAAAAGTCATGACACATTTTTTGCAAAGACAAACATAGAAAAAAATACTTCATAGTTTTTCCCACAACCCAAGAGTTGTTTAAATGATGCTTTCGAGGTATTTGAAATGGAAATTTTTATTAATGTGGAGTACAAAACAAAGCCTACTAAGTTAAAATATTAACATTTCTGGACTTTACAATTATGACTCTCCAAGGAAAGCATGGAATCACAAAAACTGATCATGTATGATGCCCCAAAGAAAGTCACAATAATTTCAAAAGAATCTACACAATGTATATTATATTCTATGATTATGTTTCAATTATTTTGCTGTAAAAATAATAAATGGACTGCCTTTAAAATCAGATATACCTATTGTGATAGTGTGATTTATTTTAAGAAATATATATATATATATATATATATATATATATATATATATATATATGGTCTTCCTTCAGTTTCTAGCACAAAGTTCCTAAAACCCTGGGAATTTCCTAAGTGATAAGAGCTAAGAATGGTAATGGTGACTCGATATTCATAAGAAACCCCTTTCTACCACACCTGCATTTATGTAATGAGGTGACTTTTAGATAAAGCACCTAAAAATGGGGGCTAATTGTCAGGGAACCACCCATGTGACTGGAAGGTTGGAACTTTCAGTGCCACCTCTGCACACATCTCTGGGGACAAGACAGCAGAAGATTGAGTCCAATCATCGATGGCCAGTAACTTAATCAATCATGCCCATGTAATGAAGCCTCCATAAAAACCCCAAAGGAGTTGGCGTCAGAATCTTAATGATCAACTGTAGATATTAAGAACTAACCATTAGATTTTAAAATATTCCTAAGGGAAATCATATAATACTTACAACTGAAAGACATTAAAAACATTTCTTTACCCCAATAATAACTGGAAGTAATACAAAAGTAAGATACCATTCCCACTGGCAATATGAAGCAACACATATGAAGCATCTGGAAAATAGCTCAGCAAAGAAAACAAAACCCTCTGTGGATAAAAGTCTAAAACTCTATTAAAAAGATATAAAATATGATCTGAATAAATGAAGTGGTCTTTGAGAGTCTTGGGTGAAATAAAAATGGCAATAGTCTTCAATTTAATCTACCAAGTTAATAAAACGCGATTCAATCAAACACCAACAAAACTCTTTTAAGAAACTCAACAACTTATTTTAAATTTATGTGGAAGACTACAAGATTCATCAACAGCTAAGTCAACTTTGAAAAAGACAGTTCTCGTCTAGGTAATCAGGCATATTGCAAAGCCACATTTGTAAGAAACTGTGGTACTGATCAAAGGCAAAAAAACACACAGAAAGAGGAAAAGAACAGACCTTAAAAAACAGACATATCCATACATGGGAATGATATCAAGGCGTTATTAAAAATCAATGAGTAAAAACTATTTAGTACATGATGTTGAGTAAACTGGCTTGCCATATGGAGAAAAATAAAACTGAACACCTGCATTACACCACAAGGACTCTACATAGACCAAAGACTTGAATGTAAAGGGTGAAATGATAGAGCTAATAGAAAACTATGGAGGAGAGAATGTTTGTAACCTAGAAATAAGATAGAATTTCTTAAATGAGAAGAAAATACCACACACCATAGGTTGTATAGATGATTGGATAAAGAAGATGTGGTGCATATATAATGGAATATTACTCTGCCATAAAAAAGAAATGAAATCATATCCATTTGCAACAACATGGATGGACCTAGAAGATATTATGCTAAGTGAAATAAGTCAGACTGAGAAAGATAAAAACCATATGATCTCACTTATATGTGGAATCCAAAGAACAAAATAAACAAACAAAACAGAAACACTCATAGACACAATAAACAAGCTCATGATTGCCAGGAGGGAGGGAATTGGAGATCTGGGGGGAAAAAAATAAATAAAAAATAAAACTCAACATAAAAAAAATATATTTCTGTTCAACTAAGGGCCTAACAAATTTACAAGAGGGAAGAAATATTAAGGGAGGGTATTTATAGCTAAAACTGATTCTATAAGTTCAGATTTCAATGCTTACATAAAACTGAATCCACCGCAAATAGTTTAACCAGACCTCTGCTGATGTTGCCCCTGAAGAAACCGATAGTTTTTCAGCTGTGTTTTTGAATGCAAACAACGGAAGTTGGTCCTAAACCTTGCTTAGGTCTTCCAGATCTGGCACAAATTCGCCAAACCTACACCACATCATCCTGCATGGGGCTCTGAAAAAGGTCACTTTTACACTAGCTTCCAACACAAGGAAAGAAGAGTAGAAGGGAGGTTAATGATGATCCATCGCATCTCTAATATTGGTAACAGAATCATATTGGAAACATACAAAGAACCCATGAATAAACAAGAAAAATCAAGAAACTCACAGAGAAAGGTAAAAGGATGAATATGTAATTCACAGAAGACTACACCCAAATGACTAAAAATACACAAAGGTTTTCTCAAAGGCATTAGCCAACAGATAAATGCAAATTAAAAGTAAAACAAGGAGGTATCACATTTCTTCCTGGGATTGGTAAAAATTGAAAAATTAGATAAATGTTAATTTGCTGTGCCCGTGGAGTACAAACTGGGAAAAAACATTTTGTACTAATCTGGCAGCACCTAGACAAATTAAGGAAATCTTCCCTTTATGACCTAGCCGTCTCATTCCTCAATATACATTCCAAAGAAATTCTCCCACAGGACCCTGTACCGGAATATTCATCGGGGTGTTGTCTGAGGTGGTAGAGAACTACAGGAATGTAGATGTTCATACCTGAGCAAAAGTTTAAATAAAATGTGCGGAATGTCCACAATGACCAACCACATTGCACAACTCTAGAGGGACACAATTCATAGACGACAAAAGGTGAACAGCGCCCCCTGGTGTTGCACAACCTGGCAAAATTCTCACTCTGGAATATTATACTCCAGTAGAAGCAATGAAGTTGATATATATATATATATATATATATATATATATATATATATATATATATATATATATATAATATACTGTGATTATATATATATATATATATATATATATATATACACACACACACATACGTACATTCAAGTATTTAAAGTTTAGCAGTAGGGAATCACTGAAATGTTTCTCATGTGGGAATGATCGGTTTATCCTTGTATTTTAAATATTGGGTTGTCGGAAAAGTCATGACGTATTTTTTTCTATGGTTCTCGTTGCAAAAATACATCATGACTTTTCCGACAGCCCAATGGTTTACGCTCTTGCCTTGTAGCATCGCTAGAGAAGAGCCAGACTGTGAGCAGGGAAAATGTTTATGATCTCAGTGTTGGGTAATCCATTCTACGAAACAGGAAGAGCAATTAGAAGACCTATTAAAGACGTATTTAAGAATAGAGAAAATACAAAGACTAATTGATGTCAAGTTCAAGTACGAGAAGGAGGGAAGAATCAAGGAATGTGACAAGGCATGCCTTGATAGGGAAACCAAGAAGAGTGCTTAGAGGGTGGGAGAAATAATGAGTAGAGTTTAGACCCAGCGACTCCTCTAGAGCTGTGCTATCTAAGGGGGCTGTGCCTGATGCCCATGTGAGAGACAACAGCTAGAGATCTAGACCTAGCAGCCTATTGGTAACTTTAGTTGGTAATGAAGACAAGAACTACCTTTTGACCCAGCAATTCCACTCCTAGGCATTTATCCTGAAAAACCCAAGACACTAATTCGAAAAAATATATGCACCCCTATGTTCATTGCAGTGCTATTTACGATAGCCAAGACTTGAAAACAATCGAAATGCCCATCCGTAGATGACTGGATTAAGAAACTGTGGTACATTTATACAATGGAGTATTACTCAGCTTTAAAGAAGAAAGAAATCGTACCATTTGCAATGATATGGATGGAGCTAGAGAACATTATGCTAAGTGAAATAAGTCAGTCAGAGAAAGACAAATACCATATGATCTCACTTATATATGGAATCTAAAGAACTGAAGAAATGAGCAATGTAAACAGAAATAGTCTTAGAGACACGAAAAAACTGATGAGGGCTAGATGGGATGGGGACAGGAGAAGGGGAAGGGACGAGACAACATAAACTGGTAACTACAAACTACTGCAGAGACAGAGGAGACAGTTCAGGGAAAATAATCAGTAAGGTTGTAAATATTTTTTTTTAGGGGAACAGAAGGACGCATGTCCTTTTAGGGAGACCACTTCATGGATCTTACCACTGCACTGTACATCTGAAGCTGCCACTGAACAATATTATATATCAACTATAATTTAACACATATATAGTCATGGGATGTGGAATATAGTGTGGGGATGGAGTCAATGGAATTGTAATAGATAATGTATGATATCGGGGGTGTGGGGACAGGAAAGGAGGGAGGGGCAGTCACTTTGTAAGGGGTGAAAAGGATAACTATTGCATTGCTTTGTACATCTGTAACTAATAATAATAATAATAAAATTTTTAAAAAATTTTTTAGAAACTTAAAAAAAAGAATACATACAAAACGAAATTGGTGGTTCAACCTTAATCTAGTCTTGAAACCTAAGACCACATTTCCTAACTTATATTATCCCAAAGCATATGGTAATGAAAATGATCTGTGAATTTTGAGTCAAATGAGGTTCCTTAGAGAAATAATCCAAGTCAGAGATGAAAGGCTTCCAAGAACCACTTTCCACTTATATCACATTTCCATCCCAAATGTCTCATCAACTAAATCCCTGCAGTTCTTATTCAGCCATATATGCCCACCCTTAATATACTGGATCCAACCAGGTTAACGCACTTTTAGATTTTTCTAAAATCAGAATAGAGACACATCAAACCCTATATCCTGAAATAAACTGCCAGGATACTAGCCAAACATTTTATACCCTCCAAGCCATTTAATAGCACTACAAGGACAGTAAGATAGAAATGGGCTTGCAGACTATCTTGGGCGCCAGCAAAATGTAGCACCTCCCATACAGATTTCACATACCTTACCTCTCCAAACAGGTAAGTGTGGGTCTACAGCTTTAAAGGCGGGAAGGAGGGTGAGGGAGAGGAGCCAATTATCTACAAGCACATAGGTTAAAAATGCGCTGCAAAAGGGTATTTGTATTGTTATCCCATTGTTTGTTTTACCCTTTGAAAAGATAATACTTGTATGTTAATAATTAAGAGACTCATTGCTTACAAAACTTTCCAGAGTATCCAAATGCATTTATTTGGGATCCTGAAATAGTTCTATTCTAGTCCATTTGCTTCTCAATGGGCCTAAACAATCTGTACTTGTACAAAGCCAGTAAAACAACAACAACAAAAAGTAAAAATCCTAAGAGCTCTCAGAACCTTTTAGCCTTCTAGTCTCTAAGAAAATGTTAATGTCAGTGCAAACTTCTTCATGGAATATCATAAACTCATAGAAATTATTGGAGTAAGCATATATAATAGGGGAAATTGAAAACATAACACAATCCAATATATCAACGTATACTGAAATAAGAGAATTAAAAGTACTACTTTTATTGAGCAGTTTAAACTAAAAGGAAAAATGCAGTCTATAATCCACCCAAGAATAGGAGATGACTTACATTGTAGATAATAAATCTAAAAGGACTTGCTCAATTATGTTAGGAAGACTACATATACGTTAAATCCTTGGGTCATAGATTGTAGAAACAAAGCTTTCCTTTTCATATGCTCAAATTTCGATAAAACAGGTCAACCACCTAAAACTGAGTCTTCATGATTTGATTTGATTTGTGGCTATAGCTTTAGAAATAATTTTCCCCCCTCTCTCTCTCCACACAACTCATAGATCTAGCCTCTCCCCCTTGATAATCATTATTCCTTGAAGCAACAGAAGACAATAGAACAGACCAGGCCAATGGTCACAGGTCCGGACCTCTAAGAGATTAAAGGTAACATCTTGAATAAGTTATGCTTCAGCTACTGAATCCTAAGGTGGAACAACCCCCTTGCTACTTTTCCATGAAGCCAGGCAGAGGGACCCAAGAATAGACCTCAGATCTGTCCTTTAGACCCAACCAGTTCCTAACAAGGCCCCAACCCCTAACCCATGGCGTCTTGTGATTTTGCCCTATATAATTTGTAGCCTGCATGCCATCATGGAGTGGGGTTTCAGAGCACAAGCTCACACATTCTGCAGATGGGTCAATCCTACATTAATAAATGACTTTCTATCTCCACTGCTAACCCCCGATTGTTCATTTCTTTTGGCCAGTGCGGGCAGGTGCATGGACTCACATATTAGGGTTCAATAACACAGCCACCATTCATAGTCATTATCCTTAGTGTTCAAAAACACAAGGTACTAAGTTCACATCAAATAATGGCAGGCCAACCAATCCAAATCTCCTTTAGCTCAATTAACTTCAACAAAACTATCAAGGTCAAAAAGCACTGCTCTCATCACCAACTCTTGGGTTGTTGGCAAAGTCATGGCATATTATATCTATGTTTTTCATTGCAAAAATGTGTCATGACTTTTCTGACAATGCAATATTACCAATACCCAAAGCATCTTTACCCCATGGTATAAATGGATCCTACAGCAGAGGGATTTTCTTCAGCTCTATAATAAAGGAAAACTCTAAATATGCATAGTATCACAATTAGAAGAAAAGGTAATTGTTAGAACCATAGCTTCTATAAAATCACAGAGTTGGGTGACACTTGGAGGAAGCAGCTTCTAGCAAGATGGCATTCACTTTTGCAACCTGGGAAACCAGGGTACTAAGAAATAAGGGGGTGGCCGGTTAGCTCAGTTGGTTAGAGCACAGTGTTCATAACACCAAGATTGCCAGTTCAATCCCCACATGGGCCACTGAACTGAGCCCTCCACAACTAGATTGAAACTACTATTTGATTTGGAGCTGATAGGTCCTGGAAAAACACACCGTTCCCCAATTTTAAAAAAGAAAAAAACAAGGAGGAGGAGGAGGAGGAAGAGGAAGAAGGAGGAAGAGGAGAACAAGGAGGAGAAGAAGAAGAAAGAGAGATTGCCCCATCCTACGGAAAATCAATGGGCCACTTAAAAGGGAGACAGGCTAAAAGACTTCTCAACTTGCACTATTGCCATGGTGCTGCTACTAATTTACTGATAAACACAGTTCTTTCCCCTTATGTGTGCATGTAAAGCAGTAATTTAAATGACACAGAATTCTATACATGTCCACCATATCACTGAGTACTACAACAGAGAACCCTCCTGCTTAAAGTACAAAAAGAGACAACTGAGTAGTGGTTAAGCATTTTAAGCATGATTTTAAAACACAATAAAGGCTCAATTTTCTCAAGAAATCACTCCATTACCCTTGCAAAGTAGAAGGCTATTTTCAGCCTATCGCAGCTCTGGTGTAACAGATAATAAAGCTCCAGCATGTGCTGGAGACTGACTGGATCACAGAAGAATGGCAGTAAGTTTCCTGTGCAATCAACACAGTCAAGGACATCCTTGGAAAGAAGGAAGACATAAATTCTTACCTCTGTCTCACCCATAAGTACAGCAGATGTCAAAGGATGACAAGTCTCTAGCATGGTTAGTTAGCATCCTCTTCTAGCGTCCAATAACTGTTACTATTTGTTCATATAATTTTGATGTAATAATACCTTGCTTTATGACCATTTGAAATTGACTAGAAGTCACATTTTCCATATATTTATGTTATTAACACAAAAAAGCTTTACAAAGTTTTAAGTCATTAAAATTGTATTCAATAACTATCAAATCACAAAGCAGTACTTATTTTTGATTCCTAATGCTCCCTTAGTGCTAAACTTCATTAACATCAGGTTATTACTTACAAAGGAAGGAACAGAGTAATAGAAGTTTCTCTATTTCCTTTACCTCTTCTTTCATTACCAATAAAATTTATATTTGGAAGCTCAAATTTATGGAATTGCCATTGCTATTTTAAGATCAACTGACAAAAATAGAAGATATTCTCTTAACACAAGTTCTATCAAAGTAGCATGAAACCTTCACACAGATTCAATATACCTTAATGAAAATAATTTATTTCCACTACCAAAAAATGTCAGTCATTTTCCACTTTAAATTCAGTTAGTTTTAGTTACCAGTAGAAAGCCAGGAGACTCAACTTCACTGTTTTTAAAAAAAATAGAGAACAAGTATTTATAAAGACCTCAGCAGGTTTGGTGCCAGTCATTGTAACTGGCAGTCCGCAGGCACAAAACAGATATTTGTGGATTGGTTAACAGAAGAGTGCATGATGAATGAATCGAATCAGGCAAGCAGGCAAAGAGGAAGGAAAAGTTGAAGGAGGTGAGAAAGAAGATCAAAAGAATCCCTAAATCCAAGAGGTATATAAAAATATGATATAGACAATAAGTACAGAGACATGGATATGACTGCCAGTTAGGTCTTCTGCTGGAAAAGATACAAAAGGAATGGAAATTTAATCATCCCTTTTCAGATACTAAATCAACAAAGACAAATAGTGTGCTCCAAGATGGTAAAAACTGCAAGACAAAGGCACAAAGTCAAGAAAATGAAATAAATGCATGTTCATAGAACAGTAAGCAGATTAAGTTGTGCAAAGTAGAAAAGTTTATGAAGGAAACCATGGGAGATTAAGGTTGCAACGTCAGGCCAGATGCTGTGAAGAACAGAAATACTGAGGGCTGTCAGCTTGCCGCCTCTTTCCCACCCACCTACCCTTTAAAATCAGCACCTCCCCCAACCATATAGCCACTCCCCCACCATATGCTTTTTTATTTAAGCCTGAAAGTAAACCGAAATTTCTGATAACGTGACAAAAATGCTTACGTCAAATAAAATGGAAAAAAAACCCATGATGCATAAAATAAACAATTTGCCAAAAACTAGTGGCTAGAAATATTAATTTTCAACTGCTATTTGATTATAGTATGCCAAGTTTTGTATACAATTTTAGACTTGTTTTAACAATTTGGTTCCCATCACTTTGAACAATGACATCGATTAAAGCAATAAACCAGGACAGGAAAACAGATAGTACCTACACAACAGGCAGAGCTGTAGGGGCTTTAGACACATGATTTTATTTAATCTTAACATTAATTTGAAACTATTCCTCCACCTTCATATGTCAGAAAAAATTACTTGAGTCACTTAACTAAGTAGCACACCTAGGATGCAAATTTACCTAGAATAATCGTAGTTAGAATAACTACTGTTACCATCACCTAGCATCTTTTTAATAGAATAAGGAGACACAAGCTCTAAAAGCCACTGTTCAATTTCAAATACACATGGCTTATATCCAAACGCCTAAATGCATTTAAAACTAGGCCAGTCCTCAGCTCATAAAGCAGTAATTAAAACTCACCACTGAAGCTACTGGGGTACTGGACTTCAATCCAAATCACAGTCTAAAGAAACCTTGAAAGGATGTTTCAAACTAAATCAAAATGATTTAAGAACAGTGTTCCCAGTCCCAGCTTATGTTGCCAAATTCTATTCTGATATAGGGAATCCACTAAGGCAAGATATAGGGAAAAGGACAGCATTCTTATAACCCCCTTTCCTATTATAGTAAGACAGATGCATTACATATATCAGGAATGACTTCTGACCTTCATTCATTTGTGGACATTAAGTGGACATCTACACTGTCAGATGCTACTCCTAGAAAACAGGCTGCTCGTGGCCTTAAAAAATTCAGTCTAATAACAAGTTATATGAGAAAATCCTGTTAATATAAAAATCAAGATAACCTTTAGAAAAGCCAAAAATGAGAATCACATAATACAAATTCTAAAACCCTTTGTTAAAAGCTCACTGACGCACTGTTTTTTTTAAAAAACACATTTACAACAGATTTGGTTTTCTAAGTACGCATCCTAGATGGGCCATTTACTAGCTTAATGCCCTTAGGCAAATTACATCACTTGCCTGACCCTCAGTTTGCTCACTGTTGTAAGGATGCGAGATAATTATATAATGCACCAACACAGACCTTGGCATTTAGAAGTGCAATGAATATAGCTAATATCATAATTACTGGATTTAGAAACCAGTGGCAAATTGATCAGAAAAGTCACATTAAAAGTAGTGGAGCAGTGGGAGAAGAGACTAAAGATAGCTCTAAGAATAAACACCTGACAGTAAGGAAAGACTCAAGAAAACTACACAGATACAAAAACTCTGATGCAGTTCACTGGGCCCACCTGCCTACATATTTCAATAGCTGTTGAGGGCATCACAAATGTTTTCACAGGATTTAAAAACTATGAGCCTGAAGATGACAAAACCATTTAAGAGAGATCATAATTTATAAGAATTATTCCATGATTTTAAAAAGTGACAGATAGGGCCGGCCGAGTGGCTCAGTTGGATAAGAGCTCACTCAAGAGTGCGAGCTGAGCTCTGAGCAATGGCGGTTTGATGCCAGCCGGAGCTGAGTTGCCGTTGAGCTGCCAACAGGTGGCAGGATGGCTCAGCTAAAAAATAAATAAATAAATAAATAAATACATAAATAAATAAATAAATAAATATAATAAATAAATAAATAAAAGGTGACAGATAAGGGGCGGCTGGTTAGCTCAGTTGGTTAGAGTGCAGTGCTCACAACACCAAGGTTTCTGGTTCGATCCTCACATGGGCTGCTGAGCTGTGCCCTCCACAACTAGATTGAAACAACCACTCAACTTGGAGCTGATGGGTCTTGGAAAAACACACTGTTCTCCACCAAAAAATTTAAAAAGAAAGAAGAAATTGTTTAAAAACAAAAGGAAATAAAACACATCTTTAAAAAAAAAAAGACAGATAAGCACATAATTGACTTTGGAAAGATTCCCCTCAAAAGTGATTTAGCATTAAAAATTTTAACATTGTACGTGTCTAAACTTGAACGAGCTGCAAAATTCCATTAACAAGCTCCTGCTAGACTCAAGGCGCAAAGGAACCTCTCAAATTTCAGAAGTATTTTTTTTTCCTCTAAACACTGAAAAGCATGTATTTCAAACAAATTACTGTGAAATATTTCAGCGCCATGACCAAAGACGTCATCAGTTCCTTAACAGCTAAAACACATTTTGGTCTCCATCATTGCTGTGTGTTGATGTCTATCAAACACACACAAACATGTAGCACTGAGGTCTCTTTCGCCTTGAATTTTCTCCCTACATTTGAAACTCAGTGAAAAGCAAAAAACATCTGTTCCTTCCTGCAGAGCTGACAACCCTCATTCTATGGTTTAAAAATAAAAGATGCTTACAGAAACTTATAAATCTAATGATCACCTGCTTCAAAGGCAGCTGGCAATTAATTGATCATATGACAGACAAAATTAAGGCCAAAAAAACAGTTTCCCTAAGGACAATGCTGGTCTCCCCAGGTCTCTGGTAATTTTCAAGACACCCATAAAGTTCCAAAGGCTGGCAAAGAACCAAATGTGATGCCAGATGACAAGGAAAAAGACCGTAGCTGAGATGAGCAGCAGAGGCCTGTGTCCATACGGATTTACTCCACCACCATAAGAACAGTGTCCATGAGAGCGGCACAGAGAAAACATGGTTCACTGACCAACAGTCACCTCGTACTCAACCCAAGTGAGGACACATGTTCAACAATTAAAAGAATTCACCTTGTGAAAAACAGAAATTAGACCATCTCAAAAGTGAAGGCCTTAAATTCTATAATACTTTTTTAAAGTTTTTGTTATATTGTCGTACAGTGTTGAACGTCCAAAACTGAGTAATAAGCAAGGACATTCAGACCTGAATCAGTAGATGCAGCTCCTATTTCTGGCTCTGGCCTCTGAATGAATCAGTGTGACCTTGAGAAAGTTATTTCATCTCTTCATCCACCTCCATCTCCCCACCAGTTGCAAGACTGGGGTAAACCTACCAATTCGTGTGTGTGTGTGTGTGTGTGTGTGTGTGTGTGTGTGTTTGCTTGTTGGTTTGTTTTGAGTGGGTGAGATAAATATATGGAAACTTATCAAATATCTACTGGTCACTGACTATTCCACCTATCGAATACAAAGTGGGGGATGTTCATACTAAAACAACTAAGTCTGCAGAGTAAATAACTCTGCCTGGAGAGGTCAACAAAACCCAGGTACTCCCTGAACAGGACACCTTTAAGAATCTCAAATTGCAAATTTGGTAATACTTAGCAAATTAAAATGCAAGCTCCAAGAGTACACCTTTTTTTTTTTTCTTAAGGAAAACAAAACTTCAACTATGTAGTATCCTATGATCTCCAGAACTCTGACCGATCTTTCTGTGAAGTCCTCTTCCTTTACTCCCCTCTCCCCGAGGATATAAGTCACTGCATCTCCCAGAGAACTGGACTGCATATCCCTGTGTGCTCCTGGGCACTTAGTGGGCTTTGGAAACATAGAGCCATGATGCAGTGATCTGTGTATCTCCTACCATCTAGGAATCAGGCCCGTCACAATGTGACTGCAGTGTGTGTGTGTGTGTGTGTGTGTGTGTGTGTGTGTACACATACATATGCATTTGTTAAATAAATTAAATGAAGTATTTCCAAAGACTAATGCTACTAGAAAGAGCAACGATTAACTTAATGAGTCTTAATTATGGTGACATTTTCACATTTAGAAAAATAAATGTTACCTGAATAAAGAGGAAATACATGATTTCTCACCAACATTAAATTCACAAAAATTAACTCAAGAACTTTCCAATCCTTTCCCTTCACAAATGGTCTCTTGGGGCCGGGGGGTCGGGGGGTGGGGGTTGTTTTTTGTTTGTTTAGAATTCACCTAATGGGTATTAGACTATAAACATTCTTTTAACTTAACTCATGCAATAAAGGGAAGGGAGGAAAATAAGTAAAAAAAGAGAGAGCAAGCATGTAAAATACTCCTCTTAAGTATCAGAATCAATAGGTGTAAAACAAAAGATAGCCCATACATGAAAATAAAAATGTGATCAATTGGTAAAAGTAACAACACAACATTTAACACCATTTAGCCAAGTAAGAAGTAGCTATGAGAACTGTCATCTACGTAATACTTTATAACCTATGTATTAAAGAAATAGAACAATTATAAGTTTTTCCGATTACATTTGAAAGTTTTGTTTTGTTTTGTTTTGTTTTGTTTGTTTGTTTTTTGAGAGCAGTGTCACTGGCCCTCATATGTGGACCCGAACCAGGGCCGCTGGCGTCCCAAGCCAGCGCTTAACCACCACGCCACTCAGCCGGCCACATTTGAAAGTTTTAATCATTCAAATATTTATCACAAACCTACCCGTACTTGCATACATTTTCATTTTTTCCCTACTCCTTAAATTCTTATATTCAATACTTCATTTAATAAGAGTAGAAGTTAGAAAGCATGAAACAAACTGATACGCTACCAGTGGGGTTTTAAGGTAAGGCCTTGGAACCTATGAGCCTACAAGAAAGGACAAACTCATTATACTACCTGACATTTACCCAGTAAACTGGTCCTTCAGCTGGGCTGCTTGGTGCCTATCAGCATCTATAACACACTAAGGAGAAGCACCAGTTGGATAACAGGATGCTTTTGGCCTTCTCACCTTCACTAGCTCTAGTTGACACCTTGTTTTAACTGGACTGTGAAACCAGAACGTTAAGGGAAAATAAAGATTATCCCTAAGATTCTGTTTCAGTATTAATTTTTGCGCGACTTAGATTTCATGCATTAGCAAACAGGAGCGACCACTTAGCTTTCCTAAGTAGTCTACCCAGATTGCTCCAGGATAGAAGCTATTACACACAGATGTGCATCTATATGAGAGCAGTCAGAGATCACCTTTGGATAGTACTAGAATAAATGATTCGTTTCTCTACACTGACCCTTTTCAAAGGACCATGAACAATTTTGTTCTTTTTAACGCTGTCGGTGGGGATGAGAATGATGGCTCAGCTAAGGATGCAAAAAAAGAAGTTTATCCGCCTAGTTGATCCTAGAGAACTGCAGACATTGTGGGAAAATGGACAAAGCAGCCCTTTGAGATGACTTAGGACACACACGACTGAGTTGACCCGTTTAAAACGTTGTAAGGAAATCGAGGTTTCACTAAGTGAACGAGCTTTATGAAGAAGGGGCATGTCAGAGAAGCAGGTCGTGGCTTTTCAGAGCCGGGAAGGCCCTGACTGGCAGGCGACCTGAAGGCTGGACCTCAGGGCGAGCTCACCTGTGAACACGTTTTGGAAGCCCTCGGCAGCCGCCTGCGCCCCGGACGCCGTGGCTGTCAGCGCCGGAGGCACCGCACCGTCCGCAGCAGCCTGGCGGTCCAGCAGGTGTGCAGAGCCCCCCGCCTTGGGCGCATCGGCGTCCAGCTCCTCGGTCCAGTCCGCAGAGCGGCTGAGGCTGCCATCGGCCCGGTGCTTCTTGGCCCCGGGGGCCGGGGAGGCCAAGGCAGTTCTGTGTTCCCGGCTCAGGGAGGACTCCAGCCGCCTTTTGATCCTGGGGCTCTGGTTGGGGGACTGCGACGGGGAGTGATTGGGAGAGCTGAGCTGCCGGGTGGTGGTTTTGATGTAGCAAGGGGTGATGAGAGGGTAGGGTTTGAAGCAGCGCGGGCTAGGCGCGGGGCTGCCGGGCAGGGAGGCGGCCGCGGGGGAGCCGGTCCCTCGCGCCCCCTCCTCGGGCTCGCCCCACAGCTTCTGCGAGGCCTCCACACCCTCCAGGCCCCACTCCTCACCCGGAGAGCCTCGGGGTGCATCCTCAAAAGCATCCTCCTCGCCTTCCTCATCCGTTTCCCCAGCCCCTTGCCCGGGGGCTTGGGCCGCGCCCTCCCCGGGAAACGGGAAGGCGGTGGGCGAGGGCGAGTCTGCGGCCGCGAGCGGGGCCCCCCGCGGGCCGGGCGCCTCCGAGGCTTGGCGGCCGTTGGGGGTCGGCGGTTGCTCGGGCACCGGGGGCTCGGAGGTCAGGCTGTTGGGCAGGTCGGAGAGCGCAGACAGTGGGGGCTCCGTGTCCGGACTGCCCAAGGCCTCCCCAGGCGCGCCGCTCCGCCCCAGCAGGAGTCGGTCCAGGCCCAGGAAGGCCCCCGGCTGCGGGGACGCGGCGGTGGGCGGCACTGCAAGGTCCTCCGAGCTCTGCTGCTGTTGCTGTTGCTGCTGCTGCTGCTGCTGCTGCTGCAGGCGTATCGCCTGCTGGATGTCGGAGAGCAAATCCTCTTGCTCCGTCGCCGAGTGGAAGCTATAGATGTCTGTGTCCGAGCCCGAGCTGGTCCTTTGTCCATCCTGCGCCCCGGCCGCGGCTTCCAAATCCTCGGCCACCGCCGGGCTCCCTCCCCCAGCCTCCGCCGGTCCAGGGCCACCTGCACGGGCCACCTCAAAAGGGTCGGCGCACTCGGTATCCGACAGGCCCGTTTCGTCTGCGGACAGGCTGAGGTCCGGCGTCTTGGTGATCAGGGACGGAGCGCTGTCCAGCTCCCCGGTCTGCAGGGCCTGGGAGTCCAGCACATTCTCGCGGGAGCCGCCAGCGCCTTTCCCCTTGGACAGGTTCTTCCTGATCCGAAGGTTGGAAAACACCGAGGCCCTGGAGTCCGACTTGCTCTTCTTCTTGCCGGGCTCGCCGCCTCCCGTCCCTTTGCCATGTTTGCCCGAAGCCTTCTTGCCCCCGCTCCCCTTCTTTGTGGCCTCTCCATCTCTGGGCCCCCCCGCATCCTCCGCGCCGCCGCCGCCTTCGTGGAAAGCATCACCTGCGCTCCTCTTCAGCTTCCCATCCTGGTTCCCCATGCTGCAGTCCAGCCGCTGCGCCGCCGCGCCTCGGGCACTCAGGCCATCGCGGCCCTCCTGGGCCCCCGGCCCGGGCTGGGGGAAGCCCCCGGGCCAGTCAGGCGGGCCGGCGAGCCGCTGGGAAAGGAGGCCGACGCGAGCGCACCGGGCCCGCTCTCATCCGCCGCGGCTTTGCACAATGCGCGGTGGCTGCGGCTGCGACTGCAGCCCGGGACCCGCGGGGCGCGAACATGCTCAGTGCAGCGCGCGACGCCAGCCAATGGCTACGCGGGACGCTGCCCAGCCTGGCTCCCCGCCCGCCGCCGCAGCCTGCGGGGCCCACGCTCGGCTCCTACCAGCGCGAGAAAACCTTTCCTCCGTCTCCGCGGCTGTGATCTCCGCGGTGTGGCTTGAATGCATTGTGCCCGCCGGAAGAGCTCGTGAGCTGGAAGACGCACACACCCAACTTCAGGGCTCCGGGACCTGCCACGGGAAAAGTTAAACAGAAAGGAAAAGTTTTAACCGGGGGAAAAAAAGGAAGCCCAATTTCAGTTTAGAGACGCTAAACCGCCCCCACCTGCCTTCGGAGGCATGGCTCTTCAATGAGTGTTTGTGGAATGAATGGATTTGATCGTCTTAGGAAACGTTCCCATACCTAGTGACATAGTGCTGCTTTTATGTTTCATGCAGACCATGCGTCTCCATAGGAGAACTCAAGCCATCATGTCAAAAGTTCATTTTCTTTCTTTTTTTTTTTTTTTTTTTTTTTTTTGGTGACATAATGGCGAGGTGGGGGATTCAGAAAATACTGGGAGATTAGAGCTGATTAAAATGCTAATCTCAAATCCTATGTGTTTACCATATAAATCAAACAGAATGTGTATTTTAAAAGGGTGCATATACTATAATTCGCAGGAGGTCAAACTCATCAATATTAAACATGTCCCTATTGTTGCCGCCTATGAAAAGGAAAAAGACAAAAAGGAAACACCCTTGGCTCAAACACATGAAATCAGATGGTTTGGTATAAACAACCACTCTTCCAAGCAGACCCTGGAAGGCAAACTTTGTCCTTGCTTTTATTTTAAATGTTTGCAACAACTCAACAGAGTTTGTTAACATTCTGGCTTCAATATTAATATTAAAATTTCCCTCATTGTAAATCTTGTCACTGTGTTAATTACTTAGCAAATTTAGTTACCTATATTTAAAAAGCATTTTTAAACATCGTTGGTATTTTAAAAAGCTCCAAGAAATAAATTAAAATGCAAATAAAGTAACATTAATAATGTTCCAAGTATTTAAGTTAGAAGTCAATTGTTTACCACTTTGAAATTATGGAATAACTATCCAACATGTTAGTATTTTTAAACAAAGCCCAAAGGGGGGGAAAGTACTACATGTGATGCGGTTTAAATGCCCCAAGCAAATGTTTCTTTACATATTGTGAACCAACAGTGTAAACCTCCCCCATAAGCCACTTTTATCAAAATTTAAAAAATTTGCCCTGTAAGTCTGATGTAAAAGCATTATGTAGCAATAATTACTAGCTTTTTTTTTCTAATTATGATCTTTAAATGGTAACATAAAGGCAGGTGGCCATTTGTCCTCAGGTGGTCCTTTTGAGTAAATAGATTGGAGAAATCAATGTTCATAACTTCGCCAGGGTAATATTCCAGTCTCTGAGCAATTCCGGAGCGCCTGAAAGGTCTTTGTTTCAGCTCTCTCACAAGACTGCCCTTCTGGACCTCAGGCTCCACAGGGGGCACAATTTGCCGGAGGCTATTAGAATTTTCCACTCTTTGAGTATTGAGGCACTAGGAATCTTGATTCTTGCTCTTGTTTTTAACAGAACATCTTTGGTTCTAAATTATTTGTTTCCTTACTATTTTCTTCTGTGATATATTCTACAAGTTCCGGAGACAAAGGAGAAGGAGGAAGGAAGGCTAAGGGAGAACACAGCTGATTTTTTCACATCCTTTGAATGTTGTGTAGCAGGTCACAGTTGACAAAGCTCCATTACATGTAAAGGCTTATTTGAAACTCACAAGTGTGAGCATCAAATGTAGGTAGGAACTCTCAACCCAATTTAATGAATGAATAAGATCAGACAAAGAGATTTGTCCAAGGTCACATAACAGCAAAGGCAATACAGGAGCCTACAAATTTAGATCCCAAATTCTTTGTAACAAGCAACACGCTGTAGTTTATTCTTTCAGGGACTGGAAGGGCGTCGTGAATGCATCTGCAAAGGTTTGCAAAGCAATCCTTGGTATTTTGCCTGGGACGTGGCTTAAGCTTAACTGCATTCATTCAATCAAGAAAGAATATCATATTGCAAGAACATGCTGAACAAATCATTAGAGAGCCGAATTTGTGCCCAGCCACATGCTAAGTGCCAGGATACAGAAGAGATAGATATGCAAATGTGGCCAGCCTCTGTGTTCAAGGATCTAATCTGGTGTTCCTTTTGGCAAAAGTCTTCAATTACTATTAGCATCCCAAAGAAGTCACAAAAACCGTATATAAAATAAAATGCAGGGCTACCCATTTTCCAACAGAGAAAATTGGAAATGGCCTTTAAAAATATTTTTTAAAAGTAGGTTGGGAAAGTTTAAACAAATGTTGAACTCCAGTTCATAATATGTGTATGTGGATATAGTTCGAATAAATGTACTGATCTCTGCATCTTACTCTAAAAATGCATCAAATGAATAAGGTGCCTTAATGGATGGATACTATGGACAGACCTGTAATAAAGCAATTGTAGTAGTATATTAATTGTATAATTTAGGTGATGGAAATATGGGTTTTGCTATAAAATTCTTTCAACTTTTCTGTATGTTTGAAATTTTTCATACTAAGAAAGTGGGTTGTAAGAAAGTGGGTTGCAAGAATGTGAGTTTTCCAGCTTCTTTGAAATTAAAACCATGTAATGGTTAATAGCATCAACAAACACTAAATGAATAAGCAATCCCCCTCTCTTCACTTTTACCTACCTGTTTCTCTGAATCACATGTCCTTTCTTTTTCTTTCTCCTTTCAGATCTCCTCTTCCTCCATCACTCTCTGAATTCAGTCTCTTTCAATACTGAAATGTGTTTGATACTTGATTTTGTTTTGTTTTTAGTTTGCTTTCTGCTTAACCTTAGTGGTTTGAGAATCTCCAACAAAACAATCAGATGGCCTTTTCATTATCCAATTCATCCTTTCTCCAGCAAGTGAATGACCTTCTCCTAAAAGGCAACTCTGCCCAACATCAGCTGCTAAGACTGCTGGCCAAATCACCTCTCAGTCCTCACTTCACTTCTGCACTCCAGATCCCTGAATATGCTCCCACTCAAACCCTGCAGGTCTGAAACGGGACTCATTTTTCTCTTGCATCTACCATCCTCCTGTATTTTTTCATTCAGTAAAAGCACCACAATCTCTCCAGCTGCCCAAACCAGACTTGTTGCTGACACCACTCTCTCCCCAATTCTCTACAATTCCCTGTCACAGAGATTTCTGTATTCTTTCTCCTTAATGTCTCTCAAATCCATTTCCTATCCTAACTGTCACTTCTCTTGCCTCCTTCCCATCCCCACCTCCAACTCTGTCCTCTGTTCTCTTTCATGATCATCAATGCTTCTCAACTGGGGTGATGACTTGGCCTCAGGGGCAATTTGGTACTGTCTGGAGACATTTTTGACTATCACAAAGGTAGAGGGATGCTAATGTCTCCAGGGATGCTTCCAAACATAATGCCTAAGACAACTTCCCCCCAACTGAGAATGATCCAGCCCCAAATGTCAATAAGGCACCTGATTTATCCTGAACCCTCTCACCAGAACTGAAAGTTAATGAATGTTCACTGAGTGAGACTCTTTCACTACTATTTTTCTCACTTAATGTGGCTAAATCAGAAACTTGAAAGCAAAACTTAATAGGACAATTAAGATTTTAAACACTGTGTCTATAGTATCAAATATCTTAAATGGGGAAAGAACTTTTCTCTGAGATATTCATATTCCATGAAACTATGTGTCTGTATAAGTATTATAGTTCTCCATGCTCTTGATAACATTATATAAAGCCCTTGCTCTTCGCAGAAAATGTATGATAACCAGGACAGACTTCCTGAGTTCTGTTTACACAGATAGTTATGTACAGTCCAAACAAGTTAAATTTTTTTTTAACACCATCTTTCATTTTATCACCAGTGTAGCATTTGGAAAGAAAATATTTACAAAATTGAGAAAAAGTCAAATACTATTTCCCCAAGCAATATAGATAGAATGCACTACAAATTTGTTGCTATATTAGAAAAGAGTTAAAGATAAGGAATTCTAGATGATATATGTTCTTCCCTGCCACAAATGGAACATAAGCATCCCTCTTAGATATGTAGGCATGCTTTGGCTTTCAACACATATTAGCCAAAACTTTTTTGGATTGTTTACAACTGAGAAACAAAGGAAGAAATGCAAACATTTATTTTGTTCCTATGTCACAAGGAATCTCCTACAAAGCTAAAGAGCTCTGGTGTTGAGTCTCTAGATGTCCCTGGTAAGTGAGGTTGGCCCTTCTACCTGAGGAAAGAGTGAAGATAGGAAATAAGAAAACAGAGTCACTTTAACCAAGCTGCTAAAATTATTAACGTTATGAAGGTTGAGGCATGAGGAAACAATTGTCCTAACTAACCTGGGAACTTAAACTTTCGAACTTTCCAGTCCTGCATTAATGCCTGGATATATACCCGTTTGTAGTATGTCAATAGCTGAACACACACCAGGCCTCAGGATACTCCTCTGATTACCTCCAGAAGGACTCACATATCCAGACCTCCTGTCATCCATTATTCAGACCACTGGATGTGATCAGACTTCCTGATGCCCATGTTCCAACCCACCTTGACCACCTAAATTCTAACTGATAACCATCCTGGACCAATCCTAGAGCAAAGAAGGCAGGACTAGTTTTTCTTTTTTTTCTTTTTTTTTTTTTTAAAGATTTTATTGGGGAACTGGGGGAGGGGAACAGCATTGGGGAATTGGGGAAGGGAAACAGACAAGTTGCTGTCTTTTTGTTCTTCAGTCTAGCTGCAGAGGATGTTGTTTCACTGGCCCATGTTAGTACCATCATTGCGTTCCTCCCGGATGAGGCAGATCGGTCGCTGGCCTCTGGATGTTCCCTCACTGTGGCTATTGGCAGCTCACGCTTGGCTGCTGGCCACTCACTGTAGCCTACGGCAGCCCACTGCAGCAGGGGCTGCAGCCTACACCATTGCTGGGGCTCGCACAACCCAGCTCCAGGTGGAGCTGTTGTTAGCTGTAGAGGGCAGTGTCACTGGCCCTCATGTGGGATCCGAACCGGGGCCGCTGGCATCCCAAACCAGCTCTTAACCAATGCGCCACTTGGCCGGCCCAGGACTGGTTATTCTTAAGAATGCACTTTTTACTATAAGAATTCTTACTTTTTTTTTCTTTTTCTCAACACTTTGGGTTTTTACCTAACTGTGTTTTCAGTTTGCAAACCCTAAAACCCATGAATAAATCTTTATCGTTTATTTCTAGCCAAAGCCTCTAGCTTCTTTTGAGTTTGTTTGACATCCTTGAAAGGAACAATTCGGGGACTCTTAAGTAAGTCATCAACCATTCAGAATTATCTATGAAAAGCCCACTGTAAATGCCTCAGCCCATAATGTACATGGCAAGAAGCAACAAACAGCATCCTAAAGACAGAGCCAATAAGAAATTAACTATGAGGAAGCCAATCCTTAGCCTTAGAGCAGCACTTTCCAATAGAGATGTAATGCAAGCCTCATCAGTCATTTAAAATTTTCTAGTCGACACCTTAAAAAAGTAAAAGGAAACAGATGAAATTAATTTTAAGAATAAATTTATTTAATCTAAAATATTCCAAATATTTCAACAACAAATCAATAAAAATTAAGGAGATATTTTACATACTAAGGCTTTTTGAGATCCAGTGTGAATTTTATAACAGCAACATCCAATTCAGGCTGGCCACATTGCAACTGCTAGACAGCCATATATGGTGAACGGCTACTCTTTTTGGACAACACAGCCTTAGCCTTAGATTTTTCAGAGCTTCTTGAGACACTCTTAGAACCTTTGAAAGCTGATCCAAACTGCTATTTTTTTAAAGCAGTACTATGGCATGTAGGTAATAGAGCACTATATGTTTTCACATGTACGCATAACATTTCTTATTTAACACACTGTGGGGGAAAAATCATGATTTTTTTTTTCAGTCTCTGTAGATACTGTCAAAAATTGCCAGTGCCGACTATATTTCAAGTTCTCATTGTGGGGTATTGGGAAAAGTTTTCAATTAGCAATAATTGCACCTCGGATAAACCTCATTAGCTATGACACTGCTACTTCGCAAAGCTATGATCCTTTTTAATCTATTCAGTTTAATATAAATTTAATAAGAGTAAGTCCTTGCTCTTCAGAGTTTGCCACCACTATAATAAAGATTCACAGGACCGGCCAAGTGGCGCATTGGTTAGAGGGAAAAAAAAAAATAGAATTCACAAAACAGGAAGAAGCATGGGAAGAGATCCTAGTATAAACCTGGACAGAAAAGAAACTATATTCCAGAAAGCACTAGGTTTTAGTAATCTTTTCTTGACTTTAATACTAAACTAAAGCCAGGGCTGCTCACAAAAAAATCACATGTGATTTTTTTTTTTTAAAGATTTCATTGGGGAATTGGGGGAGGGTAACAGCGTTGGGGAACTGGGGAAGGGGAACAGAGAAGTTGCTGTCCTTTTGTTCTTCAGTCTAGTTGTGGAGGACGTCGCTTCACTGGCCCATGTTGATATCATTATTGCGCTCTTGTCGGGTGAGGCAGGTCGGTCGCCGGCCTCTGGACAGCCGCTCACAGCGGCTCTTGGCAGCTCACACTGGCTGCCAGCCACTCACTGTAGCCTATGGCAGCCCACTGCAGCAGGGGCTGCAGTCTATGCCATCCCGGGGACTCACAGCAGTCCAGCTCTAGGTGGAGCTGTTGTTCACCATCTTAGCTGTAGAGGGCAGTGTCACTGGCCCTTATATCCAAACCCGGGCCGCTGGCATCCCAAGCCAGCTCCTAACCATAGTGCCACTCATTCGGCTCACATGTGATTTTTATTAAGCCACGAATAACACGCATACACTTGTTTTTCCTAATAGACATTAGTTTGTCCTTGCGTATTCCAAAAGATGATGTTAATATTGATTTGAGCCATATGGCTCCCTAAAATCCTGTCTGTTTACATACAAAGGGTGCCAAAAAATGTACATACATTTTAAGAAAGGAAAAACTGTATTAAAATTGTAATATCCAATATATACCAATAACAAAAGATGAATACAAGTCACATTTGACTTTTACAATACAGTTAGAAGAGGTGCTCAAAGTGGTCACCATCAGCATAATTTTAACAGTTTTTTCCTTTCTTAAAATGTGTATACGTTTTTTCGCAGACTCTGCATTTAAAAATGTTTTTATATTGACTTCTAAGTGCCAGCATTTTCTCTGGGAAAAAGGCCAAAAGGGTGAAGAAGAGAAAATAAATGTTTGACTTTAGGGGAAATAAATGTTTGGGTTGGTGTTTGGCTGCTCGTTATGAAACAAATGACTTAAATCTTTGCACTTCGACACATAAATTAGGGGAATTTGTTCTGATCAGAAATGATTCCAAAGGAAGTTTAAAATTCACATCTTTCACTGCATATCTTTCAAAAGAATTGCCCTCAGGTAATTTACACTTCATTGGGGAGTAGTTGCTTGGGGACGTGGGTTTGGTTTCTATGTGGTTGTTGTTTTATTTTTTATTTTTATTCTTTTTTTAGTTGAGCCACCCTGCCACCTCTTGACAGCTGAGCACCAGCTCAGCTCGGGATGGGCATCGAACTGCTGTTGTTCGGAGCTCAGCTCACACTCGAGCAAGCTCTTAGCCAAGTGAGCCACTCGGCCAGCCCTTGTGGTTGCTGTTTTAAACACAAGGCACAGGTGTCAGGGAGGAGCTTTGCATCAGTTTCATTTTTCTCAGAAGAGAAGGAAAATGCTGGTGGGATATTTGATTCCACTCACCTGTGTTGGAGTTTCAGGTTTATATATCAGATCTCAGCGTGCTCGCTGAGGGAGGGGAATTTTTCTCATAACATAATTAGTTTTTATTTTAGTAGTATAGAAATGGCTGTCACCAGAGTTTCGGGGCAAAGTGATTGCATTACTTCCTTACTAGGAATTAATATATGAGTATCTACCACAACACTTGAAATCCTTCTTCCCTCAGAGATTTGAAAGTCTGCCTTTCCTTGCATGTGACACAACAGTAAAGTAGTACAGCTCATTTTGTCTTCTGCACACTTCCTAGACAAGGAAACATTTCCTAGGCAATTCTTCCTCTGCTCCACTAAAGCTCCTAGGATTTCATTGAAGACAGATGCATATGCAAGACTTAAAAATGACAACAAAAAATAAAATAGCAGTTGGGTTATTTCTTTTACATTTAAAATGTCCCTTCTTAAAAATCTTTGTTGTTGTTTAATCAGGGGGGTGCTTGTGGAAAAAGACCTAGGGTTTCTAACTTATCTCCAACAAGACAATAGCTTTATGGGCTTCAGGCAATGACAGATTGGAGAGATTCCAAAAGGCCCTGTCTCAGCTGCATGAATTACGGAGGCTGAGCAGAGCTTGATCCTCGAGTACCTAGCAGCCTACTTACTACTCTACAAGATGTAACTCCCCCAAATGGCAACTGCCTTCAATATTTAAGGAACTTGACAGCAGGCTTGAAAAGCATTGTTTGAATTCTTATGTTTTTTTTAATTTTTAATTTATTTAAATTTATTTTTCCCAGTTGTGTTGAGATACAACTGACACACACCACTGTATAAGTTTAAGGTACACAGCATCATGATTTGACATACACATGTGTTGTGAAATGATTATCACAATAAGTTTAGTTACATCCATCATGTCATATAGTTATAAATTTTTTTCCTTGTGATATACTGCTAATATTGTTAATGACTTATTGCGATTCTTATGTGCTGAGCAGTACACTAGCAGGTGAGTCTAAAGTGGTGCTTAAAACAGACTTATTCCCTGCCCTCAGGGAGCTTACACTGTAATGGATGAGGCCAGACAGACAATGAACAAGTCAATAAACTATAAAAATACAAACTATGATTAGGAAAACTTGGAGGTTAAGAACAGGTGCTTTGTCTAAGAATGGGAATAACCTGTTTAAAGTGGTGGTCAGGAAAGGTCACTCCAAGAAGCAACTCTTAGAATATGCTAAGATTGAGATGAGAAGGATGTAAGCAAGAAAAATGTGTGAGAAAATATTTTTAGGAAGCCAAGTGGTTTATTGGTAAAAGCAATTGCTAAGGTAGTTAAATGCCTCAGAATCTATGACCTTACTTTCACAGCACCTAAGTTTCTGGGAAGTCTCTTAGTATTTTATATTTCCACTTACCACCTATTTTAATTATGACAGAATGTAGCATTAATTATTTACTTTTTTAAGAACTATATGATCCTTGTAATTAATTATGTTGCTAAGGTATGAAACAAGTAATGGCATCCCACATTTAGTTGACTGCCAAGGCATGAAAGAGTGTTTTTCTGATTAGTCCAGGGTTTCACTGCTCCTAAATGCTGGATTTTATCTATCACCACCTTAAAGATATGAGTTAGGAGAGACTGGCCCCTGAGTTAATATACCCAGGACTCCAAACCAGAAGAATGTCCAAGAATTCTCAAATAGAACAAAGGACAGATGTAAGTCCATCTTGGTACCTCAGATCCTTCTATGTCTGGGAGGCTCTAAAGAATACATTTTCTTTATTAGCATACATCTTAATGATCTAATAGTAAAGTTTAATAGTTTTAGAGGTGACTTTAACAGCATGGCAGTGTAAGAAGATCTCCAGGTCTCTTCCTTTAAAGTTAAAACAAGTTGGACAGCTATAATTCAACAAAAGATTCCTTACCAACATACCTGAGAGATCCATGAATTGAGACACCTGCAGGTGGGCATATCAGAGTGAACAGGGGAGACAGGGTGGGGCAGGGGGAGGACAGAGATGGGAACTGCAGGTGCAGTCTGGTGCTCACAGCAGCATAGCAGCGAAGGGTCCAGGTGCAATGCCCACTGGGCAAACCAGAGGGGCAGAGACAGCAATCAGACTTGGGTAGCCCGCACACATTGAGGCTGAGCCCAGGGTCAGGGGCAGGGAATTGATGCAAAGGGTGGCAGTATTCCACAACCCACCAAATCCCGACAAAGGATTCCATGGAGGTGGTCTGCCCCATCCTCCTATGGCCCACTTAGCAGTAAAAATCCTCACTCCAAATGTCAAGAAAGGGCTGCAGAAAATCTTTCCAGCCTAAGTGGTCTGTGCTTATTATGGCTAAACCCACTAGAAAGAACAGAGCCACAGAACTGTGAACCTACTTCACCACCCATAGTGGTGCCATCTGGTAGAAGCAGCTAGGTCAACTCAGCGCAGCTCTGCTGGGAGCTTCTGGCTCCAAGAATGTGGCATGGAACACACGGGCTAGGAGACCCATAGCCACCCACATCCCACCACAGGTGTGGTACCCTGAAACTGAGGCCACAGGGATGGCCACCTTCTTGGGCATATCGGGCATTTTTCCACTGCCAAAGTCACAACACACCACAGAGAACCCACAAGCCCAAGTAGTACAGGTAAGAGAAAATAGAAACTTGCACTTCAGCACCACCTACTGGAAAAACAAAACAAAACAAAAAGACCTTTACTTACCAATCTGCTCAACAATGAAGTCAAAGACTTAAAAAAAATAATAATTTATAGAAATTCTTAGGCAGATAAATAATCCATCAAGAATAATGAATAGCCAAGGTAACAAAGAGTTCAAAAAGAAAATTTAAAATCTGTAGAAAATAAACCTAGAAACATGGAAGACTGTGATTAAAATGACAGAGAATTGAAGATTGCAGTCCGGAAAAAACCTCAATGAGATAAAAGTAAACTCAGAGAAGCAATTCAACGAGCTGAGAAATAAAATCAACGAGCATAAGGAGTACTTTACCAAAGAGATTGAAACTATAAAAAAGAACCAAAGAAAAATTTTGGAGCCACAGAACTCAATAAATGAGGTGAAGAATGAACTAGCAAGCTTAGGAAATAGAGCAAACCAGATTGAGGAAAGAATTAGTGATACTGGAGATGGAAATCTAGAAATGACTCAGGTAGCAGAAGAGAGAGAATTGAGAGAGAGAGAAAAAATGAAAGAACTCTATGAAAACTATCTGACTCTATTAGAAAAAGCAATATAAGAATAATGGGTATACCAGAAGGAGAAGAGCAGGAGACGAGAACAGAGAGCTTATTCAAACAGATAGCCGAAAAGAATTTCTCAAACCTATGGAAAGAACTGAATCCTCAAATCCAAGAAGGTGACAGAACACCTAATTTTCTCAATCCCAAAAGGCCTTTCTCCAAGGCACATTATATTAAAACTGTCAAAAATTTATGACAAAGAAACAGTTCTCAAGGCAGCCAGGGAAAAGAAGAGAGTAGTTTATAAAGGAAACCTCATTATATTATCATTGGATTTTTCAGTAGATACACTAGAAGCTAGGAGAGAATGGATTCAAATTAATGAAAGAGAGAAATCAACAGCCAAGAGTAATACATCCAGAAAAGCTATCCTTTATATAGGAAGGAGAAATAAAAGCATTTCCAAACAACCTACTCAATGGGAGAAAATATTCACCAATGATATAGCTGGTAATATCCGAAATTTATGAAGAATTCATACCACTCAACACCAAAGAAACTAATCCAACTAAAAAATGGTCAGAGAGCGTGAATAGACATTCCTCTAAAGAGAATATATACATGGACAATAGACATGTGAAAAGATGGCCAACATCACTGATCATCAGAAAATGCAAATTAAAATCACAATGAAATATCACCTTACACCTGTCAGAATGTCTATCATCAATAAATCAACAAACAACAAGTGATGGTGAGGATGTGGAAAAAAGGGAACCCTCCTACATTGTTGGTGGGATTGCAAATTGGTGCATCTTATGTGGAAAATGGTTTGAAAGCTCCTCAAAAAATTAAAAATAGAGTTGCCTTCGGGGCCAGCTGAGTGGCTCAGTTGGTTAAGAGCACAAGCTCTGAGCAACAGGGTCACCAGTTCAATTCCCACATGGGCCAGTGAGCTGTGCCTGAGCTGAGCTGTTGCTGAGCTGCCAACAGGTGGCAGAATGGCTCAGCTGGTGAGAGCACATGCTCCTAAGAACAAGGTTGCCTGTTTGAGGTGGTGGGCTATACCCACCTTGAGCTGAGCCAGATGGCTCCGTGGTTAGCGTGTGTGCTCTTAGCAACAAGGTTTCCCGTTTGACTCCTGCATGTGATGGTGGGCTACACCCAAACGCAACTAAGATTGAACACGGCACCTTGAGCTGAGCTTCCCTGAGCTTCCAACGGGTGGCCGGATGGAGATTGGGTTTGGAGCTGAGCTAGCTGCGCCCTCCACAACTAAGACTGAAGGACAACAACTTGGCTGTTCCCTTCCCCAATTCCCCAAAAAATCTTTAAAAAAAACAAAAACAGAACTGCCTCATGACCCAGAAATTCCATTTCTGAATATTTACCTGAAGAAAACACTAATTTGAAAAGATATGTGCACCCTTAAGTTCACTGAAGTGCTATTTACAATAGCCAAAATATGGAAGCAACCTAAGTGCTCATCAATAGATAATTGGATAAAGAAGATGTGATATATATATATATATATATATATATATATATATATATATATATATATATAAAATGGAGTATTACTCTGCCATAAAAAGGAATGAAATCTTACCCAGTGTAATGACCTAGAGGTTATTATGGTAAGTGAGATAAGTCAGACAGACAGAGACAAATACCATATGATCTCACTTACATGTGGAATCTAAACAACAACAACAACAAAAAACAATAAAAAAAAACCACCAAAACATAAACTGACTTATAGATACAGAGAACAAACTGATGGTTACCAGATGGGAGCAGGGTTGGGAGACTAGGTGAAAATGTGAAGGGATTAAGAAGTACAAATCAGTAGTTACAAAAGTCAGGGGATGCAAAGTACAGCATAAGGAATATAGTCAATAATATCGTAATAACTATGTATAGTGCCGCGTGAGTTCTAGTGTACTTTAATCCTGCTCTCCTTGGTTTTAATTTCCCCCTATATGGTGATAACTCTCTCTCAGCCTAACTACAATATATCCTCAAATCTACTTGTTTACTTACCATTTTCTCTAGGGTGACTCAAAGACATTCCAGATTCAGCAGGCACAAAATAATCCACCTATTGTCCCTCACTCTGCCCCCAACCTCATGCTCTAGCATCCCTTATTCCCTGACCCATGCGTTTATAGAGAAACAGCAAGTCATTCTAAATGCACTTGTTTTTTTGTTTTTTGTTTTCTAAATTCCTAAACATTCCTTAAGTCTTCCCTCCTCCTAGCCACAGCCACAGTCCAGCACAAAAGTCCTCAGATTCTCTCTCCAGGACCATTGTCACAGCTTCCTCACTAATCTACCTCAAGCCATATAAACTTCAGTTCATTCCAAGTGACTACAGAAAAAATTCCTAACATCAAATATAATCATTTACTGCTCCTGTATGAAACCCATCCATTTCTCTATGATACCAGCTTTGTCTTCAGGCCTTAACTGGTCCCTAAGTCTTCAGTTTTCTGCTAAAGTTATATATATATATATATATAATTGCTTCCCCAGCATTATAGAAAACACCCTGTTTCCATTTGGATTCTGGGGAGTCTGACTCCGCCCCTGCCCGGTATCTGGAGTGGCCATGTGACTTAATACAGAAATACTATTGTTAAAAATAGGCACAGGACCTCTGCTAGTTGAATCATAATGGATCTAGAGTCTTTGGGGGTGCTATTATTCTGTCTACCACAGATATTGTGTGATTAGGCTTAGCTCAGTTTGTCACAAATCTATTAAAAATAGTGGCAACTGAATGACATGTTTTCATGCATTCATTGATACATCATTTGCATCTTTAGTATCTCAGGGCCTCACTCTCTTCCACTCTCATACCCCTAACTCCACCCTCTTCAACTTGCCCACCCCACAATTTCTACCCTTATTCTCAACAAATAACTTGGCTTCTACTTCATAGAGAAATTACAAGCTACAAAACAGGAAAATCCTCAACTTCTTGACATTCTTTTTTTTGTTTTTTTTTTGTTTTTGTTTTTTTGTTTTTTGAGGGCAGTGTCACTGGCCCTCATATGTGGGACCAAACCGGGGCCACTGGCTTCCCAAGCCAGCTCTTAACCACCGCACCACTCGGCCGGCACTCGACATTCTTTAAAAAATTTTTTTCATTTATTTATTCAGCAAACATATATTGAGAGTGAAACCATGGGCTAATCACTTTCCTAGGTTTGCATGTTAAATGGTTCCTGCAAAGAATGACATTTCTTTTGGCAAAAATCAAAAGAGAAACAAAGAGAGGAGAAGGAGGGAGGAAAGGAGAGAAGGAGGAAGGAAAGAAAAAAATGAAAAAAAGAAAGTGAAAATGCCATCCTGAAACTATTAGGTTGTCAGAAAAGTTATGACATATTTTTTCTGTTTTTCATTGCAAAAATGTGTTATGACTTTTCCGACAACCCAATATATTGATAATGGACTAAGTAGATAAGAGTGGGTGATCAGGGAAGCTTCTCTTAAGTTGAGATGTGAACACGAGAAGCGTGCTATGAAAAAATTAACAGTAGAAATGGTGGAAAAGCATGCCAAGCAGAGAAAAGCATGATTACTATCAAAATGACAAGTTTACTTATATGGACACCCATCCTTTTCTTATCTCTCTTTCCTCTGGCTTAAGGAAAATCATCCACCTTTTTTCTAGATTAGTTGTCTTCAAACATGTCAGTCATATCCCTGGGAATGCTTGAAAAATTTCCAAATTATTTTTGGGAATGTTCATTTTCACAAATAATTTTCCTGATCCTAAATTTTCATGTGTATTCATTTCTAATATTGTCTGTCTGAGAATATACTTCAAAATCAAGATATCTCCTTTTCACAGTCACCCATTTCTCTTTTTATGGAAATCATAGCTCTCATCCAACCTAAATCTTAATGTGTGGCTTTGCAGCTACGGTGCAAAAACACTCGGCATGTCAAATAAGGGACAATTCTAGATATGGCTCATGGTGCTGAGGAAGTGAATGTGGAAATACACAAGGAATATCTGTGATGGTTAATTTTATGTGTCAACTTGACTGGGCTAGGCGATGCCCAATAAAATATTACATCTGGGTGTCTGAAAAGGTATTTCAGAAAGACATTGGCATTTGAATTGGTAGACTGAGTAGAAAAGTTCACTTTCACCAATGGGAGGGGCCATCATCCAAACTGTTGAGGGTGAGAGTTGGATAAAAAGGTAGAGGAAGGATAACTTCGCTGTCTTCTGTTTGTGTTTGTTCTGGGACATATTCTCCTGGCCGTGGATATCTGTGCTCCTGGTTGTCAGCCTTTGGATGTGGACTGGCTCTTACGCAATTGGTTCCCCTGGTTCTCAGGCCTTTGGGTTTCGACTGGAGCTCCGCTACCAGCTTTTTTGGGTCTCCAGTTTACCGAAGGCAGATTGTGAGTCTAGCTTCTATAATTGCATGAGCCAATCCTTTATAATAAATCTTTTTCTATACATGCATACATATCCCCTTGGTTCTATTTCTTTGGAGGTCTCTGACTAATACAACATTCAAATGAGAATAAACAGGCTCTTTATTGAGAGCCATCATCACTTGCATTTGGTGATTTGCAGTCAGGAGTAGGACAGCTTTACAGAGAAGAAAACGAAGGCGTTAGCTGTGCCCTGGTTGAAGCTTGTTGACATGGAGAAGCTGGAAGTGAACACCCTACGTGACTGGCTTCAGGAGCGTATTTGACTTTCTGTGGTTGTCTTGAGTTGAATGGCAATAGCGGCACAGGTGATAGAGAAGCTGGAGTCTATGGCCACTGACTGTTCTGGGCCAGTTGCTGAAAATTCTGATTTGACTTCCTGGACTGGTTGTTGCAGAGATTGTGTGTCAGAGTTCTGTTGTCAGATGTAGTCTGGCCAATGTCCATTTGTATATTCAGTCTTTCATGAAAAATTCTGATCACTCCAAAGATTGAATAACAAATCTCATTGCAAGTCAGTTCATTTTTACTTCTTTGCTTTCAACAAAATTGCAGGAGGGTCAAGATCACTAAAGATTTTGATAGGTGATTCTATGATCTTTTGGCATGTATACCCGAAGAAGGAAAGAGCATTAAGTCAAATTGCTATAATAAAACTATTTTCATTTCCTCTTCTTATTGTATGAATAAGATGTTTAGGGTTTTTAAAAATATTTACATTAATAAAAAGAAAATATGAATATAATTGATGCTGAAGCATGTCTAATTTTATTAACATGTAATATTCATCCAAAGACACAAGAAATAATTTTTAAAAGCCCTATTCATGTCATTAGGAAATATATTTCAGTAATATTTTACTTTTTATGTTAATAGTTATCAAAATTATGAAAACAGTTATGTTGCTTTACCATTTATATACTAAAATAATAACTAAACTGAGGATCAATATTTTATTACATTTACATTTTTGTTACAGATAAGTATGTTAAGATGATTAATAGAACATAGTATAAAATTCAGTTAGGGAAATTAAAAGGATATAACTGTTCAAGGAATAAAAGTACATTATTAAATTTCTGGCTATTAAACTATAAAGAGTTTGTACATTTTTTTCAATGTTTGATGGTGCGTACCAAACTGCTCGAGTATTTTTATTTTATTGGATGTATTTAAAAAACACAACATTTTTAATATTTTGGGAATTACGTTTATACTTATAAAGAACTCTTTTAGATGTAAAATTTAAAATGTGTGAATGGTACATATTTTTCAAACACTGTGTAGGGTGCTGAGCAAGAGTTTGAACAGCCAAAACACTGGGTTTCAGACTTGATTATGCATTGGAATCACCAGAAGTCTTCTTAAAACACAGATCACTCATCTGTACCCCTAAAGTTTCTCATTCATGTCGTCTAAAGTGGGACTGGAGAATTCTCATTTTTCATCAGTTCCCAGGCCAATGCTGCTGATCTATACCTTGAGAATTATTAGCCTACAATCAGTTGACTAAACTGGAAACATTGGTGTTCTCTTGATTTTCCTCCTCCTCCTCCATCCTTCACCCATAACCATCTACCAAGTTTTTTACATTCACTCTACATGACAAATAAGAAGTAAATGCAACCACTTCCCCCTGTCCCCCACCATTACCTAACAGGCCCTCTCTTACTCTGGTCCCTGAGCCTTCCTCCATCCATCTCTCCACACTGCAGTCAGAAAGACCTTTCCAAATCCCAGCCATGATCATGTCACACACCTGCTCAGAACCTTTCACTACCCTTTGTTTTCCTCAAGACGCAAGACCAAAATTCTTGTAGCTCTTAGTTTTTGCTCATCTTTAGACCTTCATTTCCCATCTCACATCCCTACCACCACTTATCAACTCTAAGTATACTGAAGTATTTATTGTTCTTTAATGTGCTTTGCTCTTTATCACTTCTGGGGACACAGTTAAACTGTCTGGAAAACTCCTGTGCATCCCCCAACCCTTGATTATTGTGTTAACTCCTACTCATCTCCGGATTGGAGGTTAGAAGTCACTTCATCCAAGAGCTCACCCTGGACTCTTTATAACCAACTCAAGGAGCCTCCAGATGCGCTCTCATGACCTCTAATCCTGGCTTCAGTGATCACACTTATCACTTTGTATGGTACCTGCTTATTTGCTAGCCTGTTTACCTCCCACTAGACTTCAGTTCTCTGGGGGCAGGACTTGTTTATCGTTGTAATTCTAGTATTTCTATCTCTGTGCCTATCTCTGTATCTAGTATTTCTATTGCTGTATTTCTATCTCACAGTGCCTGGATCATAGTAGATAGGCAGCAAATATTTGTTGAAAAAACTCATGTACCTCCCATTGACATTGTACTAATGCCAAAGTGACAGGCAAAGGTAATATACTCTAGGGTCCCTGCCTCTAGCAAGTCCACATAAGAATGCAGCACGAAGACAAACACACCGAGAAAGAAAAGGCAGTAGGGATAACTGTGAGAATAAGTGACACAGAGTGTAAGTGCTGTCGACTGGAGAAAATAATTTTCCAGGTAGTCCACTGAAAAGAGGGTATATTCAGGAAAAGGAAAAAGCAAAACCACCACAGCAGCCTGAGAACAAGTACCTCTGCCCAGCTGGCCATATGCATGCAGAAAGAGGGACCTTTCCCAAGATGGTATATATATATATATATATATATATATATATATATATATATATATATATATCTCCTTCCCCACCCCCACCGGAAGTTAGAACCATAAAGTTTAACAGGAAGTCAGGACTAGAGAGTAACAGGAAGCCCAGCTCCATCCACAGACCTCCTATCTCACGGGTCAGTTTTCTTAAAAGTGCCAGTTTGCTTTTATGAGTGCAATAGCAAATTAGAGAGAGGGGAGATCATGCTTGATGGTATGTTTGGAGAACACCGAATGAAGAAGACCTTGAGTCTCCACGTTTTCTTTTTATATCTTTTACCACTCAGGACAAAGGGCACTGTTCGAGCCTTTGGGCAAGGCAGTAAAGTATTTATTTAGCATTGATCTTTCCATAAACAGGGAGCTATCATTTTGAAGAGAGGTTTGGTAGCTTTCTTTATAACCTTTGTTTGCAACAAGTCCAAAGCTTGTAATTTCTATTGATTATTATTATTACTTTTGTATTATTTCATGTCTAATCACAGGGAATTTACACAGAGAATTTCAGTTTTGAGGAACTGCATGAAGTTTTATTGCAGTAATTAGATGACCAATGTTTCCTCCAAAAGCTAGTTTGGAAAATGCTTTAGTTGAGAAAGATACAGTAATAGCATTTGCTTTTGAAGAGATCATGGGCATGCAATTTCATTTGATTCAAGTCGTATCTACTATATAGAGTGAAACTAATTACTCAAGGATTCTAAGAATAAGGTGCCCTTGTATCTATAATAAGGGCAGTTTTTCTTTTTCTTTGTTTGGGAGGTTTTTTTTTGTTTTGTTTTGTTTTTGAGGGCAGTGTCACTGGCCCTCATATGTGGGACCGAACCGGGGCCACTGGCTTCCCAAGCCAGCGCTTAACCACCGCGCCACTCGGCCAGCCCAATAAGGGCAGTTTTTAAAAGTCTTTTAGAATGTCGACCTGGCACTTTCATCAAAAAGTTCAAAATTTCAGAGAGTACGGGTAGTGCTTATTAAAATGCTATAGTAAAGATGTAAGTTTCCCACGTGCATGACAAACAATTTTGGTTCTGCCATAATCGTTGCATATAATCATCAGGCAATAGTATTATTTCTGCTCATGTGTTCACATAATTTACTTAAAAATAAATGTTATGCATGTTTATTTACTATACACTGCTGTAGTTTCTCTGATTATCATTTTTTTTTAAAGTGTCAAAAAAAATTTAAGGCTCCAAATAAAACCTTTCAGGGAAGAAAAGAGAATTGTTATAAATGGGCCAGGAACAGCTAAGAGTGTGACAGGCAGACACAAAAGTGGGGAAACTTGAGAATTAGAAAGCCCATCTGGACAAAATAAACGAATGAACAAAACAGAAACAGACTCAGATACAGAGAATAAACTGATGGTTGCCAGAGGGGAGGAGGGCTGCAGAGCTGGGTGAAAAAGGTGAAGGGATGAAGAAATATAAATTGGTAATTACAAAATAATCAGGGGGATGTAAAGTACAGCATAGAGAATGTAGCCAATAATGTTGCAACAACTCTTTATAGTGCCAGGTGGGTACTAGACTAATCCGGGGGCTCACGGCATAAATTATATCAATGTCTAACCACTATACTATACACCTGAAATTAATATAAAATAATATTGAATCAACCATAACTGAAAAAAATAATTTAAAAAAAAAGAAAGAAAGCCTATCTGGGGAAACGGTCTGAGGCAATATAATAAGGAAGTTTATGAATGTTTGTGGGAGGCAGTTCTGACCAGTAACGTCAATAAGAAACAAGGGATGGAGTTTGGGAGTGGGCGAGGGAAACAAAGCGTGCAGTCAGCAGCTGCGCTTGGGCAAAATAGAACTTGAGCTAGGTGTAGGAGGCTGGAGGGTCAGCATTGCACCCAGATGCCAAATGAGTCAGGTCTACATGAAGCAGGGGGATGATGGGAAAAGGGCACAGAGAAGAATGTAGCAAACAAGAGCAGAATGACTGCAGCAGGTGATCTGTGGCTGAAGAGGAAGGGGTGAGGGCGAAAAGTGGTGATGCGGTGGGGGACATGTCAGGACACTACACACACAAATAAAGAGTGTGTGTTGATTTTGTGAGGTCAACACTGTTTATTCTTTAGTGAAAGAAGATATAGGAGCTGTAGAACGGCAACCAACTAATTTATAGCTGAAGAAAAATCCAAGTTCACAAGTGAGAAACTTAAGGATTCGTTTTTGTTGTCGTTTTTTTATAGGCCAATTCCTTGACCACAGTTCCTTTATTTAAGCAAGGAATTTCCCAATTTTTAGGTAGGCTTTTTATTTAGTTAGTTATTATTGAGGTAATATTGGTTAAGATTACATAAATTTCAGGTGTACAACATTATAATTTGATATCTGTGTGCTCTGTTGTGTGCTCACCACCAAACGTCTAGTTTCCTTCCATTACCATATATTTGACCCCTTACCCATTTCACCCACCCCCGAACCCCTCTTTGCCTCACGTAACCACCATTCTGTTGCCTGTATAAATCTAATTTTCTTTTGTTAGTTTGTTAATTTTTTGTTTTATATTCCTCATATTAATGAAATTATATGTTTTTTGTCCTTTTCCACCTGACTTATTTTACTTAGCATAATACCCTCAAGATCCATCCATGTTGTTGCAAATGCAATATTTCATCTTTTTTATGGCTGAGTAGTAGTCCATTGAATAGTATACCACATCTTTATCCATTCATGTGTCAATGGACACTTATATTGTTTATATATCTTGGCTATTATTCTGCAATGAACATAGAGGTACATATACCTTTTTGAGTTAGTGTTTTCACATTCTTCAAATAAATACCAGTCGATGAATTGGTGGATTATGTGGTAATTCTATTCTTACTTTTTTTGAGAAATTTCATTAGTTTTTCATAGTAGCTACACCAATTTACAATCACACCAACAGAGTATGAGGGCTCCTTTTTCTCCACATTCTTTCCAACACTTGTTATTTCTTATTTTCTAGATAGTAACCATTCTAACAGGTGTAAGGTGATATCTCATTGTGGTTTTGATTTGCATTTCCCTAATAATGAGTGATGTTGAATATCTCTCGTTCATGTGCCTGTTGTCCATCAGTATATCTTCCTTGGAAAAAAATGTCTATTCAGATCCTCTGCTAATTTTCTAATTGGGTTGTTTGTGTTTTGGTTGTTGAATTGTATGAGTTCTTTATATATTTTGGGTGTCAGCTCCATATCTGAAATGTCATTTGCAAATATCTTCTCCCATTTAGTTGGCTGGCTTTTGGTTTCATTGATGGTTTTACTTGCTGTGCAGAAGCTTTTTAGTGCTATGTATTTCCATTTGTTTCATTCTGTTTTTGTTTCCCTTGCCTTTGGGGTTAAATTCACAAAAACATCACTAATGTCTAGCAGCCTAGTGCCTATGTTTTCTTCTATGTATTTTGTTATTTCAAATCTGACATTCAGTATTTTACTCATTTTGAGTTAATTTTTATGTATAGTGTAAGGGTGTGGTCTAATTTTATTATTTTCCATGTGGCTGTCCAATTTTCCCAACACCATTAATAAAGAGACTTTCCTTTTTCCATTGTATATTCTTGGCTACTTTGTAGTAAATTAATTGCCCATGTATGTGTGGGTTTATTTCTGGGCTCTCAATTCTGTTCCATTGCTCTGTATGTCTGGTTTTTTTTTTGTTTTTTTTTTGCCAATAACATACTGTAGTGATTACTATATCTCTGTACTATAGTTTGATATTGGGGAGTGTGATTGATCTGACTTTGTTCTTTTTCTCAAGATCACTTTGGCTATTCAGGGGTTTTTGAGGTTCTATACATATTTTAGGATTTTTTTGTTCTATTTTTGGGAAAAATATTTTCGGGAGTTTGATAGGTATTGCATTGAACCCATAGATGGGTTTAGGTAATATGGACATTTTAACAAGATTAATTCTTCAAATCCATGAGCATAGGATAGCTTTCCATTTTTGGTGTCTTCAATTTCTTTCAAGAATGTCTTGTAATTTTCCATGTAAAAGTCTTTCACCTTTGTTTAAATTTATTCCTAGGTATTTTATTGTTTTCTTGTAATTGTAAATGGAATTCTTCATTCCTTTTCCTGATAGTTCACTGTTAGCTTATGGAAACACAACACAGTTTCATACATTGATTTTTTTATCCTGCAACTCTATAATATTTGGTTATCATTTCTAATATTGGGCTGTTGGAAAAGTCATGATGTATTTTTTCTACATTTTTCATTGCAAAAATATGTCATGACTTTTCCGACAATCTAATCGTTTCTTTGCCAGAGTGTTTAGGACTTTTTATATATAAAATCATGTCATCTTCCAATAGTGACAGTTTTACTTCTTCCTTTACAATTAGGATATCTTTTTTTTTTTTCACTTGCCCCATTGCTCTGCTTAGGATTTCCATTACTATGTTAAATAAAAGTGGTGAAAGTGAGCAGTCTTGTCCTGCTCCTTTTTAAAAAAAAATTTATTAACCTTTTTGGGGTCACATTGGTTAGTAAAATTATATAGGTTTCAAGTGTGCAATTCTGTAATATCATCACTATATTGCATTGTGTGTTCACCACCAAGAGTCAGTTCTCCTTCCATCACCATATGTTTGACCTCTTTTTCCCTTTTCTACCATCCCCCTCCCCGCTTACCCTCTGGTAACCGCTAAACTATTGTCTGTGTCTATGAGGTTTTGTTCGTTTGTTTTCCTGTTTGCTTTCATTTTACATCCCACATATGAGTGAATCATATGGTTCTCAACTTTTTCTGGCTGACTTATTTTGCTTAGCATAATAATCTCAAGATCCATCCATTTTGTTGCAAATGGAACTATTTCATTTTCTTATGGCAGAATAGTATTCCATTGTGTATCTATATCACATCTTCTCTACCCAATCAAGTTTTTCTAAGTGGTATTTTATTGTATAGATATACCACAAATTGTTTACCCATGTACCTTGATGGACATTTAGGTTATTCCTCATGTTTGGTTTTCATAAATAATCTGATATGAGCAGCTAGCCCTTCCAGCTGTGCAGCTGCACACCCCCAGCCTGACTCACATCAGCAGCAACCATTGCCTGGAAGGCCGCAGTGGGGAAACCCTACAGCCACAGGGTTGCCAGGCAACAGCCAAGTCTCCACAGCTACTTGTGGGCCCAGCTTCATCTCCTGTCAGTGGCCTGCGGTATTTTGCGCACCTGCAGTTACCCCTTCCAGCCAAACACAGCACACTGTTTTGCAGCAAGCTTTATTTACCTATTGATTTTTAAAGGTCTGAAAGTTTTATTTCTATAAATCACGTCTAATGAACACCAAAGCATTCATATGTAGAGACCAGGCTCCAGCTTCGGCCTGGGGCATCCCTCTGTGAGCTGAGCTGTTCCCAGGAAAGGGATGGTGCAATCGGCAAAAAACCTGTGAAGTCCAAAGTTCTGGGTGGAGAGAGGCCAGGGCCTGAGGCCTCAGACAGAGCAGCACAGCAGCCACAGCAGACAGGCAGCCACAGCCATCTCAGACAGAGATGCACTCGGTCATCTGGCCCACCTCAATGGTTCCTTCGATCTGACCTCAAAGCAAAAGCAATGAAAGAAAAAAATAGATAATGAGATTTCCTCAAGATTAAAAACTTTCGTATATCATAAGGAGAGTGAAAAGTTAGTTCACAGAATGGAAGAAAATAGGTTCACATTAAATATGTGAGAAGAGTCTGTTATCCAGAATAAAGAACTTTTACAACTCATCAACAAAAAGGACAAACAACTAAATTTTTAAAATTGACTTCAATAGACACTTCTCCAGAGAAACACATAAATGGTCAAAAGGCACACAAAAAGATGTGTTGTGACGGCAGTGCTAATTAAAACCACAATGTTATACCCTCTTCACACACACTAGAATGGCTATTATCAAGCAAACTAAGAATAGCAAATGTTGACAATGATAGAGAACTTGGAACCCTTAAACACTGCTTGTGCAAGTATAAAGTGGTGCAGCCTGTGCATACGATAGTTTGAAATTTTCCCAAAAAATGTTACCATATGGTTCAACAACTCCACCTATAGACATATACACCCCAAATTGAAAATAAGTGATCAAAAAAGAGAACTTATCCATGAATATACATAGTAGCACTGTTCACAGTAGCTAAAAGGTAGAAATAATTCAAATGTCCATCAATGGGTTAATGAATAAATAAAACCTGGTCAATCCATAAACTGAATTACTATTCTGCCATATAAAGGAATAAAGTAAAATGGTCCAGCCACTGTGGAAAACAACTGCACTTCAGGGTACATACCCCCAAAAATTGAAAGCAGGGACTCTGACAGATATTTATACACAGTATTCAGAGCAGTATGATTCAGAATAGCCAAAAGCAACTCAAGCGTCCATTGATGGATGGATAAACAAAATGTGGCATATACACAGTGGAATACTATTAAGTCTTAAAAGCTGAGGAAATTCTGCCATGTACTACAACATGTATGAACCTTGAAGTCTTTATGCTAAGTGAAATAAGAAGTCACAGAATGACAAATATTATATGATTTCACATATATGAGGTATCTACAGAAATCATATTCAGAGACGGAAAGTAGGACATGGTTGCCAGGTGCTGGAGGGAAAGGGGAATGGGGAGTTAGTGTTTAATGGATACAGTTTCACTTGAGGAAAATAGAATTCTGAAGATGGATGGTGTTGATGATATTTGTACCACAACATAAATGCAGTTAATGCCATTGAAGTGTATACTTCAAATGTTGCAAACAGTAAATGTTGCAAACAGTAAATGTTGCATTGCATATAATTAACCACAATGAAAAAATAAATGAAGTACTGACACACGTTACAACATGGATGAACATTGCAACCGCTAAGTGAAAGATGCCTGGCAGAAATGGCCAACCACATTGGAGTCAACTGCATGCTTTCAATTCATCAAGGTTGTGAAAATGAGGGCAAGTCTCAGTAACAGTTCCAGAAAAATAAAATTGGATCAGAAAGACATTTTCACACAGCTGGGACAGGTGGTGAAAGTTGAAGTGGGGTTGTGGATTGGATTATAATGTGGAAACCATAATGATTTCTTCACTTGTGAGTTATGTGGTAACCCCCTGGGGTAGCACACCTGTTGTGAATGAAACACACTGAAATACTGTGTGTGAAATGGCAAATGTGGTGAAAAAGTGATGAAAGCTGTGGAATCTGAGTGCAGAGAAAGAGTATCTGTACTGCTGTTGAAAGCTTTCTGGACTTTTGAAATGACTGCAAAGTAAATCACTATTCGAAAACAACTGTGTCAATATGACAACATTACAGCAGAGAAGACATCAAACTTCGTTATAGAGGCCAAACCCTATGTATACCCAGTTCACCCAAAGTGGTGAAGCTAGTCACTCATGCAGCAGTCCACATGTCATTAAGAGGTGATGTGGGAAGATTACACTAGTAGCTACGATGCCCTGAGTGTTGTCGATGATCTGGGATTGGTAGACACAGTGGCATTTTTGAATTCCAATTTTCACATGGGTCCACCACTCAAAACTATTATAAGCTAAGTAGGGTGGTATTATTAGTAGTTTAGGTTTGAGTGATCCATTCAAATGGAAACAGCCTGTAACCAGGTGTTCTTGTGGACATGAAATTTAATGAAGAAAAAAATTAATGTGGACTTTATAAAATTAAAACCCTCTACTCTATAAAAGAACTTGTTCAGAGAACCAAAAGATAAGCCACAAACTGGGCAGAGATATTTGCAAAACACACATCTGATAAAGGATTTCTACTCAATATACACAAAGGACTCAAAAATAAACCACCCCACTAAAAATGGGTCAAGATTTGAACACACACCAGGGCAAGGAAGATATACAGTGTGGACCAAAAAAAAAAAGTGTTCTGTGGAAAGTAACCTCATGCTGATCTGATCATAAATTGCTACCTGGGCAGGTCATGGTGGGTAGTCCCGCCCTAAGCATATAACTGCTTTAGTTTTGAAGCCATCCCTACCTTAGGTGAAATGCTCCCTTTCAGTTTTACTATTTATTTATTTATTTATTTATTTATTTATTTATTTTTAATTAGCTTCAGGTGTACAACACAGTGCAATAGTTATACTTTTTACCCCTCAAAGTGACAACCCCCCTCCCCCATTTGGCCACCCCACTCCTCCCCGCCATATCATATATATCTATTACACTTCCTCTGACTCCCTTCCACATTATAATCCACATCCCGTGACTATCTACCTATTCAATTACAGTTGGTATACAATATTATACAACCTCAGCTTCAGGTGTACAGTGCAGTGATCAAGCCTCTACTCCATCCATGAAGTGGTCTCCCTAACAAGACATGTAACCATCTGACATCCCACAAAATATTTACAACATTATTAATTATATTCCCCAAACTGTCTTTCATATCCCAGTGAAATGCCCCCTTTCAGATCTCTCCTTCTACAGTGTGAGAGCACACAATCTTAACTACTTTGTAATCCAATCCTGGTTTTGTTTTCTCCAACCCTCATGTAATCTTCCTCCCATTCCCTCCTTAATTCCAAATGTATACAAAAAACTGCAAAACTGATATTCTCTGGAGCATCTGAGATCTTGTTCTTGAGACTGTGTCGTCAGTTTGGCTCAGATAAACTCATGAAAATGTTATACAGGTTTGGATGTTTCATATGTTGACAACAGGTAGTAAATCAGCTTACAAAAATGAGCTCAAGGGACCGGCCAAGTGGCTCAGTTGGTTGAGAGTTGGCTTGGAGCACGAGCTCTGAGCAACAGGGCTGCCAGTTTGATTCCCACGTGGGCCAGTGAAAGCTGCGCCTGAGCTGAGCTGTCACCGAGCTGCCAACAGGTGGCAGGATGGCTCAGCTGGTGTAACAACAAGACTGTCTGTTCGATGGTGGGCTATGACTGCCCGCAACTAAGACTGAACTCAGCACCTTGAGCTGAGCTGCTGCCCTGATGGCTCAGTGGATGGGGCGTGTGCTCTTAACAACAAGGCTGCTGGGTTTGACTCCCACCTGGGATGGTAGCTACGCCTACCCGCAACTAAGATTGAACACAGCACCTTGAGCTTAGAGGCCATGAGCTGCCGACGGGAAGCCAGATGGTGACTGGCGCCCTCCACAACAAAAACTGAAGAACAACTTGCCTGGTCCCCTTCCCCGATTCCCCAACACGGTTCCCCTCCCTCAATTCCCCAATAAAATCTTTTTAAAAAAATGTGCTCAAATCATATATCATTAGTGAACTACAAATTAAAACAACAAGGAGACAACACTGCACACCTATTAGAACTGCTAAACTTTAAAAAATGACATCACCAATTACCGGAGGGTGAGAAGCTACAGTTACTCTCGTTCATTGCTGGTGACATATACAGCCACTTTGGAAGATAGCTTGGAAGTTTTCTCCAAAGCTAAACAACTATCATCATAGGCTTCAACAGTTGTGCTTCTAGTGTTTATGCAACTGCTTTGTAAAACTATGTCCAAATACAAACTAGCATGCAATTATGCACAGAGGTTCTATTTATAACGGTTACAAACGTAAAAGAAACTAGGGTGTCCTTTGGTAGAAGAATGCATTAGCAAATTGGGGTATAGTCCTGTGAAGGGAGCAGAACATGCCACTCCCAACTATGCCTCTTTGGCATAAGGATTATTTTGAGCTGGTTAATTGGTTTTTTGTTTGTTGTTTGTTTGCTTTTTAAACAGCTTACATGGAGAATCTCTGAAAACTGAGCACAATTTGTCCTTTTGTGAAGGTCATGTCCAGCACAGATGCCCCCCGGCTCAGCCAGGTTCAGATCACAGTTTCAGGGTGACTTGGTGTGTGAGGGGCCATAGGACCCAGGGTCTGAGGGCATTTGTCCAGGACTGTCCTGCAGCCTATGATTTGGGAGTCATTTGCTTTGGGCAAGTTCATACACACACACAAATGGTGGACCTAGAGTCAGCAAATGTATCACAAATAATGAAACAAGTAGGCAAACTGTTTCATCATTTGATAGAAAACAGAGTTGCAAAAATAGCTTTTAAATCACCTAAGAAAAGCACTCTACACCTTCCCCAGGGAAGTGTCCTGGCCTTTTCCATGTACTCAGAATGCTGAGAAGGAAATAAGGGGGCAATGAAGTATGATAAGGCCACCAGGTTGTAAATCATTTTAAAGCCACAATTATTACTATTTCATTGAATCTAGGACACTATCTATTATCAGGCACACCATTGGTTCAGCCCACCAAGAAAAACAAAGCCAATTAATTTGTGACTTGTTAGATGCATCCTGGCTCAAAGCTCTTACACAATGTGAAAAAACATGTGCTGGGTGGTGAACTCATAATATGATATATAGTTGATGTATTACAGAGTGGTATGCTTGAACCCTATGTAATTTTACTATCCATTGTTACTCCAATAAATTTTAGTTAAACAAAACAAAAGCCATGTGCTTTAGGATGGTACTGATGTATGGATTCACAAAACAATGAACACACCAGATACATACCTAAAAACATGATTTTAGTATAAGATGACGATAATACTACAAAAAGTTGGGAAGGAAGGGATCTTTCAATGAATAGCACTGAAAAAATTAAGCAGTCATCTAGGGAATAAAATTAGCTCCATATCTCTCTCCCTTTCTCTTCTCACACACACAAATTCCAAACAGAGTCAAAGATGAAAAAAAACAAAACAAAAACATATAACAATTGTAGAAGTAAAAATAAAAAATTCTGTGTTATCAGAATAGGGAAGGCCTTCCCAAGTATGTCATAAATGGAGAACACACACAGCAAAGACTGATTGATAAACCCTACTGCCTAAGAAACAATACCAGCCAGCGGCACTATCATCCAAGTGGAAAAGAGACCAAAGGTGAGCTAGGAAACACTGTAAAGCAAGCAGGCGGATGCTGTGATCCCCGTAAGGAACGCGAGGGCTCTCAGGCCTACCAGGCAGCATCAGATCACCCAGAAAGACAGGGACCCCCACCTCCCTGGCGAGCAGCCTTCTCCCTCCCCTCCTGCCTGGTACCCTTGGGAGAGGCCAGGCCCCAGAAGACCCAGGTGACCAGAGGGCAGAGCTGGGGGTGAAGAGACTGGCTGAGAGTGGAAGTGACTCCATCACAGTGGCAGGCGCCACCACAGCAGCAGGGACACGATGGAAAGGACACTGCAGAAGGACTGGCGATAATGACAACGGACCGCCCAGGAGGCCTAAGGCGGGCAGAGATGGACCCCAGTGGCAAGGGCCGAAGAAACGGTCAGAGGTTGACAGAGAGGAAGGCACCGCGCCAAGCCTATTCGGAGAATGGCAGAAAGGGATGAAGGTTAACAAAGGGTAAGGGGGGCAACGAAAAGTATGAGCCTGGTGACAGAGAAGGGGGGTTGGCCTGGAAGGATAATGGCAGAGTGAAGAAGTGATGGGAGGAAGGGAGAAGAGAGAGGGAAGTGGACTGGCCTGGATCAGGAGGGGGTCAGCCTTCGCAGAGTGGGGATGAGGGATGAAGAGTGAAATGTGAACATAGCCAGACGAAGATGAACAGGGAAGGCAAGAGAGAGCGGGACAGTGATGGAAAGAGGCAGCAAATGTAGGGTGTGGGGTGTTGAGCTGCTGCCAGCTCATGGCCGGTGACTGTGTGTGTGGCCGGTGGGTTAGGGATCTGTTGGGGTAGCCGTGGTTGAATCCTCACTATTTACTCAAGTCTTCCATACATGCCTTTCGGCCCCCCAGAGTCTGAAGTCCCCTCTGAACCTGAGTGGCCCCAGTCTCGGACAAGACGCCTTATGCCAGGGACAAGCTGATGACTCTTCCCCAACCCTGTGGACAGGTCTACTTACCACACCTGTGCAGGGGGGTGTCTGCTCCCACAAAGCTGCCCCAGGAGCCTGGTGTTGAGCTCGTCCTACAAATACTCGTCCCGGAGTGGAGTCCCCAAGGCCCCTGCAGCCCCAGAGTCCAGGCCAGAGCCCGGGATCCCACCACAGCCCGCCTCCCCAGCTCTCCCTGGGGGCCGCAGTCTAGCCCCTGCAGGCCTCTCTGTGGGCTTTCCAGACCTAAACTTTCTGCTCTCAGACCTGGGTTCGTTTTGGTCTGGTCTCCTGGGCTGTCTCTTTTACATGCGAAATAAATCTTTGGCTTGCACCCGGATGTGGCGATTTACAGCGGCTCCCTAAGCACACTGTTAGTTCAAAAAACGGCCCTGGGGAAGGTAAGGAGCCAAGAGGGGAGGGTGGCATAAGGCATACACACAGGTAAGAACCAGGTGAGAAGGCAGTTGATTCAGGGTATGCCAAACACTGTGCCAGGTTTCATCTCTAGGACTTCACATTCCAGTGGGCAGCTTCCAGGGCACAGATGACTGCACCTAGGGCATGGCTTTGGGTCTGACATTCTGCATTGGCTCAGACGTCTTTGGAGAAAGAGATTTTCCCGGTGACTTCCCCTCTGTTGTTATTCACAATATGCCCACGAGATGGCAGCAGAGAACAACTTTTCATGGGGACTTCTTCTCTGGTGTTTTTCCCAAGATGCACACTAGATGGCAGCAGAGAACAACTTTTCTTGATCACCTTCCCTCGATTGTTATTCCCAGGACGCACAGGAGATGGCAGCAGAGAAGAGCATTGCCTGCCGTACGGGCTCTGCCCACTCCACGTTAAAATGAGAATCCAGACCCTTGGTACCAAGCCCACTTTGAGATAAATCCTGTTTTAGGCCCATTATACACCTGATCTGACCTACGGCTCCCATTTGCCGGATGAAGCAGGGACAATTATCTCCAATTGACAAGTATTTATACTGAAGGCTGATTCTAACACAGTTCAAAGTCCAGAACCGAGACCTACATGGGCCCAAAGACAGTGCACACACAGGATGACAGAATAATCCGAATAGTCCTTGCAGCTTTGGGTTAAATGCTGGTCCTTCTATGTGAAGAAAGTTTACAAATGACCTAAGGGTCCAGCTTGCCACGCATTCACTCAAGCTGATGTTGGGACTTGGGCGGGCAGCTGGGGATGGGGCAGGTGGGGAGGGAAGAGGTGGTCTGGCCTAATGACCTCCCCATTCGCACCCTGCCTGTCCGCCAGCCTTTTAAAACCTGTTCTTCTTCTGTCCAGAGCACGGGTCTGCTTCTGCCCATGGCCCCCTCCTCTGAGGTCTCCAGAGCTTCCTGGCTGCTCAGAATGGCATCTAAGGTGGCAGTTTCCTTATGGGGGAGTGCCTGAACCCCAGAAAGGCACAGGGTTGACTTTCAATCCCTGCACTAACTAGCTGGGTGACCTCAGGCAAAGAAATGGACACTCAGTCTCCTCATGTGTCAGATGGGGAGAGCCGCGCCCTCTCAGGGGGTCCGTGGGGGTTCTGTGAAGTTGCGCATGTCAGCTCCTGCCTACATGTGATCAGCACATTTCCCCCCCACCTTTCCCTTTAGTCCTTTCTGTACCTTCTACGGGCTGGATAACTCTAGAATTTAGCAAATAGTCTCTTTTTAGCAGACTGAGCTCTCCTATGTGGCTATGTCCCCATAGCCACAGTTCTAAATACTAACTCTTGCATCTGTGCTAGCTTTATCCTCAGGGGAATATTGACCACAGCCTCTCCCTTGTCTTCACACCCCCGCTCCTTTCCAAACTCAGGGTCCCCGCTCAGTTCAGGCCAGCATCACCTCTCACCAGTCTTCCTACTGGTCTCTCTGCTTCCTGTTCCTTTCTTGTCCAGTCCCACCAGCCTCCACGCTGTGACCAGATTGATTTGTCTAAATTAAGTTCTAATCCTGTCACTTACCCTGGGTAAGAACTACCAATAGATTCCTCCCAGCCTAGAGAGTAAGGGATCATCAGCACAGTGTTGAGACTCTTTATAGGCCTCAGTTTCTTTTCCTGGTTTAATTTCTTATCATGTCACCCCAATTTGGTCACCGGGTACCCCAGCTGTCAGCAGTAACATCTCTGGTTAGATGGTCGATAAGGGCTTTAACAGATGGCGGTGCCAGCACTGAGACTGAGCTTTGAATGGAGAAACCAAAATAAAATATATTATAAAATTTAGTTAACAATAATGTACCTATATTTGTTGAATTGTAGCTATTGTGTAAAAAAACCTAGAAATTAAACTAAGAGAAACCTAGTGCATAAAACTGGAAACCTAGAGAAAATGGGTGATATTCTAGTAAAAATAAGCATAAATAAAATGGGTCCTAAAATAACAAAAATACCAACAGACTAATTAGCCATTTGGGAACTCTCCCCCTGCTGGTTCTCTCATTGGTCTGGGTTCTCTCACCTGGGATGGGCGATGGGGGCTGGGGAGGGGACAGGGACAGAGCTGTTTGGCAGCTCCCCTAAGATCAGACCCCACCCAGTGTCTTCATGTCCCCCAGCCGTGCCCCTCCCAGTAAGGACACCATGCAGTGGGAGTCTCAGGATTATTGATTCTGATGTGTCAGCTAGGACTTTTTCGATTGCAAGGAACTGGACAACTTACTGAAGTAAAATAAGTTTGTAATTTTTATTTATTTATTTTATTTATTTATTTTTTTAGCTGAGCCATCCTGCCACCTGTTGGCAGCTCAGTGGCAACTCATCTTCGGCTGGGCATTGAACTGCTGTTGCTCAGAGCTCGTATTCTTGAGTGAGCTCTTAACCAACTGAGCCACTTGGCTGGCCCTTATACGTTAGCAATTTTTAATTGGTAGAAATAAATGAATACTTGCAAGAGGCAAGTTTAACAATGGATTTGGACCTGAAAGGTCAGGTTTTCACACTTTCGCCGTGAGACCTGGTCCGTCTCCTACCCTCTATTCTGCTAAGTGCCTTTGGGTGACCCCATTCACAGGTATAGTCTCTCTCTCTCTGTACGAGAGGTCTCCAGAAACTCCAGGCTGACACCTTCTCACTGTCCATTCAACAGGGAAGGGTTCCTCTTTCCCTTGGGTTCCATGAAAGTCATTGTTTTAAATGACTTTGGCCTGCCTTGGGTCACATTCTCATCCTTGAGCCCATCACAGCACCCAGAAGATGGAACTTTGGATTGGCTAGATGTGGGGTCAGCCCTCTGGAGCTGTTTGGACTAGAAGCCGGTGAGATGGGTTCCCAAAGGGAAGCTGAGGTGCTGGGCATGGGCCTGAGAAGATGCTGGGTTGGGGAAAGCAGCAGGCTGCACATCACTGTGGATGGCGCACTGCACAGCTGTGGAATCTGAAGCCCATGGAAGGCAGAGGTCACAGGGTCAGGGGCTGCAGCCACTCATACAGCTCCCTTGCTGTCCTCCCATAATGGCAAGAAACAATTCCACTTGATGAAAAAGCAATGTTGCTGTTAGTGGTAAACTCAAGTCTCCTATATTGGCATCAGGTCCTCACATCTCAAAGACTGCCCAGAAGGGCCCATGTGCCCTTGGAAGGCACACAGACCTCATTTGTGTCCTTGGGGGTGGGAACCCAGGAGTCATGCCTGCCCCCTGGCCACATTCATCAGCCATCCCCAAAGAACAAAGTGGCTCATTTTGCAGAGCCCAGATGCTAGGGCGGTAAGGACATTCCTGCTCAGTGAAGCAATGGGACGCTCAAGGGCTGTTCCGTGCTATGGAATCCCTAGTTGGTCAGCTTTCTGGAGGTTGCAGGGGCTGGATGATGGATGCATGTGGCTCTCTGAGTCCGTGCAGCCTCGGCGTGAAAGTGCCCATTGGAAGACGCAGTCGCTTCCATACTTTTGATTCCCACCGAGTATGAGGTGTTTATTACAACCAGAAGGCCAAAGATTGCAGGGCCACATTCAATGTTCGCAGGCTTATTACCTCTGGGCAGGTTAAGGGGCTGTGAGAAGGGAGGTGCTCATCTCAACCACATGGATGTTGGGAACTGAAAAATCCAGAGAGGCTGTCTGCTTGCTCAGGAAGCTATTCAATTGTCCAGCACCATGGTCAGCTCAGCAATGGGCCATGGGCACTTGATAAGTCCCAGGCCTGTGCAGGAAGACTGCAGACGCCTGCCTGCAGAGTCAAGGGCCAAGGGCTGTCCTGAGACCTGTCTACCACTGCCCACTTGGATGGGATGAAGGACACAGTCAGTCCCAGGAGGCCCCACAAGCCTCCAAAGGGCTGCATCTGGGGGCTGGAAGGTCGCTGCGCCTAGTCCTGTATAAATCCACTCATCTGAGTGCCCTCCTGTGTCAGGGCTGGGCTGGACCCTGAGGCTGCCCAGCCACAGGGGGGCCAGCACCACCCTTCCCAGATGGGAGGGCAGCAGGAAACCCTGTGTGACTCTGAGGCCCTCCACAACACTAGGCTAAGACTAAGTTGGATTTGCAACAGTGACCAGAGGAGACATTTCATCCTTCTACTATCAGAGTCCAGGACAGAGGGACAGACAAGCAATGGTCCAGCTTAACCTGTGACTCATACGTGTCCTTGGGCAAGTCCTGTCCATTCTGAAAGCCTCAGAGAGATAAATAATGGAGAGGGAAAAGTGGGTCACTGAGGCTTAAACCTAATCCTAACCCTAACCCTCAAATCCTTATGCCCCAACCTCTTTCCTAACCTGCTAACACTAACTCCAAACCCTAATCTCTAACATCTCTAACCCAGCATCCCTTGACCCTGACTCTTGAACTCTATATCCTGACCTGACCCACTAACCATGACATTAACCCCCCCATGCTGACCCTGACCCTTTACCCTAACCCTTGAACTCTGACACTGACTCTGAGCCTAACCTTCTAACCCTTACCTTGACCCTCCCATGTTCCTGGCCCTACCTCTGATCCTGATTCTGACTCTAGTCCAACCCCTAACACTGACTTAACCCTAACCCTCTCTTTGACCTTGACCCTAATCCTAAGAACTCAACATCCTTTTATAAATAAAACTCCCAACAAATTAGGTATGGATGTAACATAACTCAACAAAATATAGGGCATATGTGACAAGCCCATGCCCACTATCACAATCAACAGTGAAAGGTTGAAAGTTCATCTTCTAAGATCAGGAAAGAAACATGGGTCTACACTCTTACCACTTTTATTCAATGTACTACTGGAAGACCTGGCAGAGAAATTAGTCAAGAAGCAGAAATAAAGAACATCCAAATAAGAAAAGAAGTAAAACTATCTCTGTTTGCAGATGATATTATTATTTTATATGTAGAAAATCCTGAAGATCCTACCAAACAACTGTTAGAACTAGCAAACATATTCAAGAAAATGACAGGATACAAAATAAACAGAAAAATCAGTGGCATTTCTATATACTAACAAAGAACTATGTGAAAAAGAAATAAAGAAAACAATCTCATTTACAATAACATCAGCAATTGAAAAAGACACAAATAGAAAGAAATGCTGTGTTCATTGGATGGTATGATTAATTCTGTCAAAATGTTTATACTACCTAAAGCCATGTATAGTTCAAAGCTATCCCTATAAAAATTCCAATGGCATTTGTAACATAAACAGAAAAAAAAAATCCTAATATTTTTATGAACCACATAAGACTCCAAACAGTGGATTAGGGATTTAAATGTAAGAACTGTGATGCTCCACATCACTAATCATCAGCAAAGTGCAAGCAATCAAAATCACAGTGAGATGTCACCTCACCCCTGTTTGGATGGTTATTATCAAGAGGACAAAACAGAATAGGTGCTGGTGAGGATGTTGTGAAAAGGGAACCCATAAAGACTGCTGGTAGGAATGGGAATTGGTACAACCACCATGGGAAACAATTTGGAGGGTTTTGTTTTTTTAAATTAAATATAGATCTGCCATATAATCCAGCAATTCCACTTCTTAGTACATACCCAAAGAATTAAGCAGGATTTGAAAAAGATATCTGCACTCCCATGTTTATTGAAGCATTATTACCAATAGGCAAGATATGGAAACAACCTAAATGCCCATCAATGTATGAATTGATAAAAAGATGTGAGATATATATGAATATTATTCAGCCATGAGAAAAGAGGATATCCTGCCATTTGCAACAACATGGATAAAACTTGAGCACATTTTGCTAAATGATATAAGTCCAATAGAAAAAGGCAAGTACTATACAGTATCACTTATATGTGAAATCTAAAAAAATAAAAAAAAAAAAGTAAAACACAGAGTGAAATGGTGGTTACTAGGGGATGGGTGTGGGTGATAAACTGAGTTCCCAGGCACAATACCAGTGTGTGTGAGGGGTTCCCCCACAACAAACAATTCTCAGACACCAGCAGAGTGTCCCAGAATTCACCTGAATTCTGACACTATCTACCTGAAAATAGTATCAGACTCCACAGTTAAGAGTTCATCCCATGACGGCCCAACTGTCTCCGGCCCCACACACATTTTAGACAACAGCAGCAAGCCCAGGCTCCCTGTACCAACTGGCTACAGATTGGCGGTTCCAATGATCCCCTCTCCCCCAACTCAGAATGCTAATCGCAAGTCCAGGTTGTCACCTGCACTTCTGCCTGACAGGGTATAAATCGGGTTCCCGTAGCCCCCTCCTTGTGGTCAATTAATTTGTTACAATGGTTCACAGAACTCCAAGACACAGGTCACTGACTAGATCACTGCTTTATAATAAAAGGACATAACTCAGGAACAACCAGACGGAAGAGATGCATAGTGTGAGGTATGTGGGAAGGGGTTCAGAGCTTCCATGCCTTTTCTAGGCATGCCACCCTCTCTCTCTCTGAATGTCCATGTGTTCAGCCAGCTCTCTGAAACCTGTTCTTTTGGGTTTTCATCCAGGGGCTTCATTACATAGGCATGACTGATTAAATCATTGGCAATTGGCATTCAACTGATGCAACTTCCAGCTCCTCCCCGCTCCTGGTAAGCCCTGGGGTGGCACTGAAAGTTTCAACCCTCCAATCACAGGGTTGGCTCCATTGGCAAGCAGCCCTATCTTTAGGTGCTTTCCAAAAGTCACCTCATTAACATAACAGACACCCTTTTGACACTCAATGCTTAGGGAATTTCAAGAGGTCCCAGGGCTGTGAGCCAGGAATTGTAGATATCTGAATGAGCAAATATATATTTCTTATAAATCATAATATTGAATGAGCAAATATATATTTCTTATAAATCATAATATTGAAGGGGATAGTATTCATGCTGTTTAAGGGTGCAAACTTACAAGTGGTAAATAACCCATAGAGACCTAATGCAAAATATAATAAATATAGACCACAATATTGTACTATAATTATATGACAGAGGGGCTAAATATCACCACGATGGCAATCATATTACAATATGTAACTGTATTAACATGCTGTATCCCCTAAATTTATACAATGCTTTATGTCAAAAATATGCAAGAAACAGAAAATAATAAATATATAAATAATAATTAAATAATAAATAAACATGTACCTGAAACTCAAGATTTCCTCTAAGAAAACATAGGGAAAAAGTGCCTTGACATCTGTCTTGGCAAAATTTTTTTGGCTATAACACCAAAAATATAATCAACAAAGGAAAAATCAACAAATGGGACTAAATCAACCTAAGAATCTTCACAGCAAAAGAAACCACCAAGAATATGAAAAGGCAACCAACAAAATGGGAGAAAATATTTGCAAATCATATATTATATACCAATAATATCCAAGGCATATTAGGAACTCATGCAACTTAATAGCAAACACAAAAAGCAACCTGATGTAAAAATAGGCAAAGGACTTGAGTAGACTTTTTTCCATAGAAGACATACAAGTGGTCAACAAGTACATGAAAAGATGCTCAACATAACAGATCATCAGGGAAATGCAAATCAAAACCAATATGAAATATCACCTCCTATCTGTTAGAATAGCTATTATCAGAATAAACAGGAGATAAATGCTGTGGATATATGTTGAGCTAAAAAGTTAGTCGTAGAGGGCTAGCTGAGTGGTGTGGTGGTTAAGCGCTGGCTTGGGAAGCCAGTGGCCCCGGTTCGGGTCCCACATATGAAGGCCAGTGACACTGCCCTCAAAAAAATAAAATAAAATAAAAATAAAGTTATTCTAAAGGCAAAATAACTTAAAAAAAAAGTGCGTCATAGAGAGAGGGAAAGAGAGAGAGAGAGGCGGAGAAAGCTCTTGCTTGCTCTTACTTGCAAGATGAAAGTCAGGAAATTTCACGCTGACATGGCAGTGTTGGTTTTCTATGGCACAGGCTGGGAAATAGTAGAATAGCCCTAAAGTAACCAAACAAGACATTACAAAAATTTGTGTCTCTTGCTGATAGCAACTTCAGTTTGTATCTATTATATACTTGTAGTAATTTAAAGTCAATGCAATATAACATGATGCTTGGTTTTAATTTTCAGTCAGAAAACATTTTCTGATAAGTCCAAAAGAAATGCATAACAACACTAATGAAAGGGGGAAAAGATATAAGCATTTCCTTTAAAATGAGAAGCATAAAACTCCCTGTCAAGGTATATATTTAGAGATAAACACTTTTTCTACATACACTCTTGGAATAAGGACTGTGTGTCAAGATAAAATTTACACATGCTTAATACATACTCCTAAACACACGAATATAAGTATTTCGGGTTATGTTGGTTGTTGAAGAAAGTTCTAGTGTATGCAAATAACAATCTGTTTCAGAACTCTCTCTTCAATGTACTCTACCCTTTGTACAATAAAAAACTGCTGCTATCTTATGGACCTTCGATGAAAAAGAAAGCAAACCACATTCTTTGATTATGAATAATTTTATTTCCTTATTTCACCATTAAACTTAGGGGATAGTGTCACCATGAAGTTGCAGGGATCATTTTCAAGTACAACTGACTTATTTTTAGGAAAAAGAATGAAATTGTCACATGACACACCCAAAATGGCTACTGAGGATGTGTTGGCCACTAGGAAAGAAAAATAGGTAAAATTCAGTGCCTTTGATAAAGATGGAGGCACTATTTTAAATGCAACGATGATACATGCCTTTTGCTTACAAAGCAAATATATAGCCATCTTTTTTCTGGGCAGCCATTTCTCTCTGCACCTTCATGAATTAGAAGGATGTGAGTGTTGCTAAACATTTCATGGGCATTTCCCGGAAAGCTTCTCCACAAGAAAAATCAATGTGCTGATTCACCAACTTGGAAGTTCCTTTTAATTTAATTATCTCTTAAACCTGCAGCAGACTTAGAGACAGTTCTGGTGTGTTTGAGAAAGAGAGAGAGAGAGAGAGAGAGAGAGAGAGAGAGAGAGAGAGAGAGAGAGAGAGAGAGAGAGAGAGAGAGAGAGAGAGACATTGCTCAAAATGTTGCCTTGACAGAGCTGTAAGCATAGCCTCAAAGAAGGTTCTCAGGAGTTTTGTGTGTTGGAGGATGAAAATGCCTGGGCAGGATGAAGAATGAATACAAGACAGGGCTTTTGTTTAATAGCTTGCAGAACAGAATGGATTTTCTCCCAATTTCCAAGCCAAGCAAAACTACATGCAGGAATGTTTTAAGCCAAACTACAGATTTTCACTTGCACAAAAAACACATTTATGTAAGCTCCAGGCTCTCCCAGTGCTTCTTGTACAAGGACAACCAGGAAGGCCAGGTAGAATTGACCATCTGGTAAAAAGTCTCTGAGTTCTAGGGCTGAAAAAAAGAGTTTGTTTGTTTTTTCTCTTTCTATATTCTTAATCATATTCAAACTTCAAATCTATTTAAAATATTTCCTCTTGTTGCTTAGTAATATTTTATTAGATTATCATCAGATTAATAAACCATTTTTTCTTTCAGTTACTTTCCCAGTTCAATGACTCCTGACTACATTAGCAACATGTAGCATTGATATTTACATAATTTTGACAAATATTTGTTATACTAATTAATGCAGTTTATTAAATATTAAATATTTATTAAATGTCTACTGTTTGACAGACAATGTGCCAACCAAAGGATGAATAAGGTCCATTTTCTACTATCAAGGAACTCACAGAATCCAGGGTAAAAATAATTTGGGGTTTGGTATGTAAATGACAGAATTGGTAAGTATTTTGGACTTAAAGAAGTAACAATAATAAACTTTAATATTCTGGGGTAGTCTTTTTAGTTTAAGATGGGATTACTGGACTGTAATTTGGATGAAGAAAATATTATTCACATTTCCTGTAACAGAGGATACAAAGTCCTTTTCCATTTACCTTTCATGCAGAGTGTCTACTGCAACCTGTATGTCCAGATGAGTAGTTGGGCTGGTCCCAGGCCAGGCCAGAGTGGTAGAATCAGACTCTGTGCTAAGTCTCTGGTTCCACAGAGCAACCACAGGCCTAACGTTTTGCTAAATCATTATGGTGTCCCAAGGGCATTGTCCATCTCTCAGCACGAAGCTGTGAATGGAATGAATATGTGCCCAAATAACAACAATACTAACGTTTGCCCATTTTGGTGCCAGTTGATAAAACATTGTGCAGTTATAAACTTATGGTGAGTATAGTCACTTTATGAGTTTGATCTTATTTATCCATTTTTATTATCTCAACGTGAGCCTCCTTTCTCCGGCAGTAACACTAAATCCAGAGACAGAAAAATGGAACGCTCCAATTCTAAAAAACATGGGAATTATTGTCCCTGAAACCAGTGTATTAGGTCTGGACTATCTACTCACACAGTGTTAACCCTGGTAGAAGCTGAATACCTACAAAATAGTGTCATGAAAACAGAAGGAAAGAGGGCATGACTTAAATCTATGAAGGGAAGTAGTAAAATTGCCCTTGAACCTACTGTTGGCTGGAACTGCAATTGCTGATCAAACCATATTTGTTGCATATTACATTTGAAAAAACACTGTTTTATAGGTGATAGAAGTAGGGTTGTTAGGTTGAAAAAAGGATAACTGCTTTGGTTGCTGCATTTTATACAGTTTCAGTGCCATTATGAGAAATAAGATTGTAAAACCAACACAAACCACAACTACCCAGTGACTCTATTTGATAGGTTGTCAGCCCTGAGATAATGGTCCCAGCTTAGAGTGGTATTTTAACAATGCAGTTCCAGGTTTGCCAATAAACTGTAAGGGTTCTTCAGATATTGTTGTATTGAAATATAATCAGCAAATAATTGTGATGGAGGTACAGTCACACACCACATAACAATGTCAGTGGGGATCACATATATGACAGTGGTCCCATTAGGCTACAAAGGAACTGAATTGCCTCTAAGACATGGAAGAATTTGTGGTTCAGAGGGATTTTTTTTTCTCATATGGGAGCAGTATCTGTGGGGCTCAGCAATAGAATCCCCCTCACTCACAGCACCTTGATTTTGGGTGCACAGATTCTGTCCCCATCCATCATCCACTGTACCTTTCCTGAGTTTAGATACTTTTAGATGCACAAATACTTACCATTGTGTTACAGTCACCTACAGCATTCTGTACAATAACGTGTGGTACAGGTTTGAGCAGTACGGGGCAGTAGGCTGTACCACAGAGCCTGGGTATGTAGTCAGCTGTACCATCCAGGTTTGTGTAAGTGCCTCTGTGATGCTCGCACAACGATGAAATCACCTAAGGACACCTTTCTCAGAATGTATCCCCATCATTAAGTGACTGCATAAAATCAGAAATTTTCAAGTTTTCACCAGTTATACCATTTTACACTTATCACTGTGGTTACTTATCTAACGTCATGCTTCAATTGTTTGCTACCAGAAGTGTTGTTTCCTTTGAGCATAAGGAGACAGGCCAATGCGTTCAAAGGTAAATGATGTGCATGACAGAGGACATGTTAACTACATGGTGACAGGACTGGGCCGAGACTCAGAGCTCATCCTAAGTGAAGTGAGTGTGTGTGACACTGTCCTCTGAAGCTGCTGTGATAGACTGACTTCTCAGCATTATGTCCCCATTGGTGCATCATTTCTATTCAGGTAAGGACAGGACACCTGGGATGATGTCCAGGCTCCATCACCTTCTCACTATTCATCTACATCGCTTCTCCACTGTAGCTGAGCCTTCACTCCCTCCCTCCCTCCTGAGGAAGCCCCCTTGTAGCCACTGTGGCAGCAGAGCTCTGCCCGCCTGCTTCTCAGTAGCACACAGAGTTCTTAACCTCCCAGATCATTGAACTGGCCCATCTGCAACACAGGGGGGTTGACAGAGAAAGCTGGTCTGCCTCTAGCTCTTTAGCCACTGCAGCTGCTGCTACTTATACTTTGTTTTCTTTCTGTCAGAATCCAGAACCAGTTATGCATGAAAGAGAGTGAACAGAAATGGAACATGTTTAGAGAGTCAAGGCTGGGTTTAAGGCAAGGGCGACTCAGGATAATGTGGAGAACTAGCAGAGAACACAGGTAGGGGACAGAAAAAGGGAAGAGCCACAGGAAGTAGAGGCCCAGACAGCTCACTTCTCTAATCCATCTGACAAGGCCTGGAGAACAGGGGGTGGGAGAATGGATGAGTGTGTGTGTGTGTGTGTGTGTGTGTGTGTGTGTGTGTGTGTGTGTGTGTTGAGGAAGATACTCATGTGTGGTTTATTTTCGGTTTGATTATTTGGCTCTTTTAATTAAAGGGAATAATCATGAAAGCATATGCAATAAAATTAAAATAGCTTGATTTCCCACATGGGGATGAAGACATTTCGGTCTCATATAAATGTTGAATACCTTCTCTAACGACAGCCCTATGAAAAATACAGGTGTGACAAACACTTACTACATCTTTGATTACACTTCTAAATTGTCCATATTCAAAATAATGGGTTTCCTAATTTTCCTTCTCTGTAGAGGGCCTGAGTTGGACATAACCTTGCTATAAATACACTAGTATTTTAAAGCAGCTTTCATCCATAAGAGGTTCGAAAATAATTCTCTCATTAAATCCATACAGAAAAGGCGAGCTAGTGGTTTGGATTTGTTTCTTTTCTGCCCTTGTTAGCATCATAGCAGGACAAGGATTGGGAGATAAGCATGTTTAAAGAGGGTTGTTATTAACCTTCGCAGTTCTTCCAAAGCTCAGGGTTTCTCTGTTTCTTAAATTTAATTCTAATTTGTTGTTGTTGTTGTTGTTAATACAAGAAACAGCCCTTTATGGACAAAGCAGGTTCGGAGTTTCGAAAATGATGAGAATTACGGAAGTACGGGGAGACTTGAGTCAGCATTCACATATTTATTAGTGTCAGGCCAACTTGAGAAATTAAATATAGATGCAATTGCTCACTGGAGTTTCACAGGTGGGTAACAGAACATTCTGTAGTTTTCTATACACATTAGAAAAGAGTCTCTGGTTTTTCTTGTTCTTTGGTTGAATGTGGGCCAAAAAAAAAAAATTTCTTTCAATTACACTGATTTACAGTTCCCCCTTGTCACGTGATTTCAACCACAATGGTGGAGGGCGCTTTGTTCTTCTCCCATCAAGTTTAAGTAAAGAGTGATTTTTAAACATTGGTGTTGAAGTTACAGTTGACTTTGTTTTGCCTAGAAAGAGTTAGGGACTTGCGGACGCCCACAGAATGGCGTTTTTCTTCTTCTGAGACACAGGAAAGCTCAATATACTCTACTCACTGGACCTTGAAGGGTCACTTTCAAGGTACCATGGCTGAAAACCGAAGAGTAATATTTATCGACATTAAATAGACACTTGGTGAAGTATGCATAAATATTTTTTCATATAAACATAACATGAAATTAAATAGTTCCGAAACACAGACACCACTGAGCACGTATCCACTGTGGCCAAAGTCACCTGTAAACACCAGCTCACACGGAATACAAAAGCAGCTTCTACCGTGGCTCCAGCTATCATGGAGCCCTGTACAAAGGTGAGATTTCGCCTCAGCCCGCCCACCCCCCACCCTCAGCCCACCCTCTCCCCGCACAGCCCCAGCAAAAGGAAAAGAAGGGACCCCAACAATTACAACAGCAACAAAAATGACAGCAATAGCAGCTCCCCTCCCATCCCCCAAATAGAACATTTAGCATTTTGTTCAGTTCAAGAGAATAAAAAAATCAGTTTTTTAAAATGTAAGGAAATGAATTTGAAGCGTAACTTTTCAAAGTGTGTTTGTTTCTTTAGAGGACACGTGACTTGCGAAGCTTCACATCTTACTGAGTGAAGCTCCTAAGACCAGGAAGCACTGGCCACAGCTAAGTAACAAAGGTGTAAAGTTTTTCATTTAGAAGATGCCAGGTAGCAAGAAATTGACACCGTGTTCTCCTCCACCCCCCCTCACAATGTCTTTTTGCTTTGCCATATATATTGCTGTGTATGACATTCAAACGTGATGCTATTATTGAATTGTGAGCAGCTTAGATAGCAGAAATTTTGTTGGGAGACATTCAGAATTGGACAGTTAAATCCAAACAAGTGGATATGGTCCATTTTTTGGCTCAGAGAGGCCTGATTTGATTTCGCTCTGTTGAGGATATCAACAAGGACATAGCTTACACTCAGGGTCTGGTCAAGCCATGGCATTTGACCTTTATCACGAGGCTGTCCACTCTGCACAGACCTGCTGGGAGGGCCTGGCGGCTCTCTGCTGCATTTCCTCCAGGGTGGTTTATGCAAAACAGCCCCAGTTTTCAAAACACTACACTGGGTTTATTTCACTTTTAGGTTGTGTTAGGATCTGAGAGAACTTCAGTTACCAAAGGACTGAAAGCATATATTGCAGGAATAATTTGCCAGTTCAGCGATTTCCATTATGTTATATACACTATATGTGAGTGTGTGTGTAACACACACACATACATATATATATGTATACATACACTTATATATTTTTATTTGTAAGAAACTTGAATTGCACGGAACAATACTTTGCAGGAATCAAGAATCAAGCCCACAAATAGAGTTTAGCAACACAGCAAAGAAGACAAAAAGCTCCATTGGGACAAGAAGGTTCAGCTTAGGAACGTATGAAATAATTTCAGAACCGCAGATTCACTATCCTGACATGCGCCACATGGGGTGTAGGTCAACACTTTTGGAATCCTTGTAAAGAACATGGCAACTGGGCCAGCTAGCTATGCTTAGCTGAGATTCCAGAACCAATGGGGATTAAAAGAACCAAGCAGATCAATTTGGGTGTATAATTGCTAGGAAACATTTTTTTCCTCTTTAAGAAAAAAACACTTAAAGTCTATTTCAGAATAAATTTCTTTATATTCAGTCATATGCTTTTTTTTCTTTTTTTTTGCTGAATTGGTATTTGACTTTTATATTAAAATGGATTTCTCCAATGGATCAGTAAACAGGCAGCTGCTTTCACATCTGGGTGATGAGAACATTTTTATCATCACCAGCAATCAGCCCACCCTCACCTTACTCCCTCCTAAGGTTTGTGGGTTGATGTGTGCGTTTGGTCACTGCTATTGACAAAACCTCATTCTACAAGGCCTGCTCGGGCACACGCTTGTGGAAAATCACGGACTGTCTTTGCTGGTACTGCTGCTTGCGCCGCTTCCTTTTGTCACACTGGCACAACAGCAGCATCTTGAAAGTGGTTCTGAATGTTTTGTTGCACAGGGCATAGCACACGGGGTTCACGGTGCTGTTGATGTAGCACAGCCAGTAGCCCAGATTCCAATAGGTTTTGGGTATGCAGCTGTCACAAAAGGTGTTCACCAGAACCATGATATTGTAGGGGGTCCAGGTGATGATAAAGGCAAGCAAGATGGCGCTGAGGGTCTGGGCTGCTTTCTTCTCCTTGATGAGTGACATCCGTTTCCGCTTCGTGATCTGACTTCTGGTCTTCAGAGCAAATCTCTTGGCCAGCGTGGCTTCCTTGAAGGACAGAGGTAGCGCGGCCACGGTCTTATCCACTGAGGAGTTGACGTCAGAGGTCTTGGCTGAGTCCACGGCTGACTCTAACTGGATGGGAAGTTTGGAGAAGCTTTTTGGAAAACTGCCTCCATCGTCCATGCTCTCCTGGGCCTGCAGCTTGCTGGCTTTCCTCTCCAAGTCCACTGTCCCCAGTTCCTTGTCAGGTACCTGCAAGTTGTCCGATGAGGGTAGCTTGGTGGAGTTGAGAATGGTGCTGTGACCTGGAAGCTTGAGCACAATGGAATAGATGGCTCTTGTCTCTGAGCCCATGTCCTCCTCATCAGAGGATGCAGAGTTTTCCAGAGATGCAGCAGCGTCATTGTTATTCCAGCTGTCACTGCTGCTTTGGTCTTGGTCCATCTGCTCAGCACTGGGCTTCCAGCTCTTGGTTGTGAACCAGAAGTGGCAGCGGCCATACTTCCTCCTGGCTGAACGTTTCATGTTTTGCTGTTGAAGTTCATAGCTACTGCAGCTTCGAGAACTGCCTGTGGGGTGGACAAAGCTTTCTGCCTCTGCTTCGGTCCCAGAGGCTTGTAGCCCAGCCAGCTCTTTGGTACGCTTTTCAGTTTCCTTGTAGATCCTCCAGTATAAAATAGTCATAATGGTGACCGGCATATAAAAGGCAGCGATGGCCGTGCCAAAGGTAATCGTGGGCTCAGTGAGGAACTGAATGAAACACTCCCCTTGGGGCACAGTTCTCTTCCCTACAAAGTACTGCCAGAACAAGATGGCAGGAGCCCAAAGGACGAAGGAGATAACCCAAGCCAGACCTATCATCACGCCAGCTCGTTTTGTTGTTCGTTTGGCCCGGTAGGTGAGTGGCCTTGTGATGGAAAAGTACCTGTCAAAGCTAATCACCAGGAGATTCATGACTGAGGCATTGCTGGCCACATAGTCAATGGAAAGCCATAGGTCACAGGCCAAGTTCCCTAAAATCCATCGATTCATGATAATGTAGATAGTAAACAGATTCATTGAAATGACCCCAATAATCAGATCGGCACAGGCCAGGCTTAAGAGGAAGTAGTTATTGACAGTCTTCAGCTGCTTGTTGACCTTGAACGCCACTATCACCAGGATGTTGCCTATGATGGTCACCAAGGCCAGCACACCCGTTAAGAATGCAATGAAGACCACTTGCCAGATGGTATGGCCTCCGAGAGGGTCACTGGTCGTGCCATTTGGAGAAGAGAAATCCCCAGCTGCTTGAGAAATGTTGTAGCTGCCAAAGTGAGTGACGATTCCTGGGGGCAGCCCTGCAGCTGAGGAGCTGTGTATCCAGGAGGAGCTGATGTTTGGGAACAAAGGCGAGGTTGTGTTGTTATTGTGCAAGGTCATTGTGACTCTCTGACATAGTCTGGGGAGAAAAGAGAGAAAAGATGGAGTTAGGAAAATGTCTGCCTTCGTTTGATTTATCCTTTGCATTGCATGCTTTAAAAGACAGAAGACCTATTAGAAGATGGTGCATCTCAGAGAGGCCAAAACTTCAAATTCATTCTCTTATTTTAAAGGTGAGGCGTCTAGGACTGGCTGAGATTGATCTGTTCAAGGCAGCACAATTAGCTAGTGGCATGCATTGGACATACTTCCCCCCACATTTGCCATGTTTCTAAATATATACCACATCTATTTGCACATAATACTGTTATCAGACAAAATCTTCCTTATTTCTCTTACTTTAAAGAGAAGAGAGAAAAATAGATGCTTATATGATACTTAGCCAGCGTAGTTTTATTATTTTGCCAATTGATATATTAAGCTTATTCATTTTCATTTTTATCCACCTGGGCATTTATGCATGCCAGGCTTCAGACATAAGTGACTTTAAGGCGATACAGTCATTTAAGCTTCATTGGAATGAGGAATATCAGCCTGGAGTAAGGGGGGAAATCAGTGGGAATCACTTCATATTATATTATCTCTTTAAAACACAGATAGAAAAGTAATGCACTGGTTCCTTATAATGGATGGTAACAGTATACAAGGCAGCTATCTTATGTTGGATAATAAGCAGAACCTTTTCTAGAATGCTCTGAACTGACCAAACCAGTTTGAATATTTCTAGTATATAATATCTTAACATATTTTTTTTATTTTTATATTATAGTTGACATCCAATATTATACTAGTTTCAGGTACACAGCATAGTGATTAGACATTTATGTACCTTAGGAAGTTATCACCCTAATAAGTCTAGTACCCACTTGATACCACACATAGTTATTAGAATATTATTGATTATATACCCCATGCTGTACTTTACATCTTCATGACTGTTTTTATAACTGCAATTTGTACTTCTTAATACTTTCACCTTCTCACTCAGTCCCGTAATACCACTCATATCTGGCAACCAGCAATTTATTCTCTGTATCTATGAGTTTACTTCTGTTGTTTTGTTTTGATTTTTAGATTCTACATGTAAGTAAAATCATATGATATTTGTCTTTCTCTGTCTGACGTATTTAACTTATTATAATACCCTCTAGATCCATCCATGCTGTTGCAAATGGTAAGATTTCATTCTTTCATTTATGAACAAATAATATTCCATTGTATATATGGACCACTTCTTCTTTATTCAATTGGCTATTGATGGACACTTAGGTTACTTCTACATCTTGACTACTGTAAATAATGCTGCTATAAACATAAAGGTGCATATAACTTTTCAAATTACTGTTTTGGATTTCTTTGGATAAATACCCAGAAGTGGAATTGCTGGGTCATAAGATAGCTCTACTTTTAACTTTCTGAGGAACCTTCATATTGTTTTCCATAATGGCTGCACCAATTTGGAATCCCACCAACTGTGCACCAGGGTTCACTTTTTATCACATCTTCACCAGTAGTTATTGTTTGTTTTTGATGATTTATTGATGATAGCCTTCTGACAGGTGCAAGGTGATATTTCATTGTGGTTCTATTTGCATTCCTCTAATGGTTAGTTACATTGAGCATCTTTTCATATGAACAATGGCCATCTGTATGTCCTCTTTGGAAAAACATCTATTCAGGCCCTCTGCCCATTTTTTAATTGGATTGTTTGTTTGTTTGTTTGTTTGTTTTGGTGTTAAGTTGTATGAGTATTTTATAAATTTTTATAACCCCTTTTTAACCCCTATTTGATGTTACATGGGCGATTACCTTCTTCCAATTGGAACGCTGTCTTTTTGTTTCGTTGATGGTTTGTTTTGCTGTGCAAACCCTTTTTAGTTTGATGTAATACCATTTGTTTATTTTTTCTTTTGTTTTCCTTGCCCAAGGAATGATATCCAAAAAAATATTACCTAGAGCAATGTCAGAGAGTTTACTGCCTATGTTTTCTTCTAGGGGTTTTATGGTTTTTGGTCTTCTATTTAATTCTTTAATCCAGTTTGAGTTTATTCTTATACACGGTGTAAGAAAGTGGTCTAGTTTCATTTTTTTTTTGCACGTATCTGTGCATTTGTTGAAGAGACTGTCTTTACCGCATTGTATATTCTTGCCTCTTTTGTCATAGATTAATGAACATATAGGTATGGGTTTATTTCTGAGCTCTCTATACTGTTCCATTGATATATATGTCTGTTTTTACACCAGTACCATGCTGTTTTGATTACTATAGCCTTGTAGAATAGTTTGATATCAGGTATTGTGATACCTCCAACTTTGTTCTTCTTTCTCAACGTTGCTATGGCTATTTGGGGTCTTTTATGATTCCAACACATTCAACTCCAAAGCTTCTTGGATGTAGAGCTAAGTTTCCTTGTTCAGTGCTTGGGTTTTGTTACAGCCCATTTTACATTCTCCCCTTCCTCCTCCTTCCCCTCCCCACTCCAGCACCTGGTGTGCTCTGAATCTCACAGAGCCTTCCACAAGACCTTTTATAACCCTTAAAACACTCCCTAAGTCTCTGCTCTCGTGTCCTATTCATCATGCTCTGCAGACTTATGTTCATCACTTATGCCATGCTAATCTTATTATACATAAATAGAATGGCCAATAAAGACAGTGCTTTATTTTGGGTTGATGACACATCTGTCCTCTTTCATCTTTTTTTTCTCTTCTTCTCAACATCATGCAGTGAATGTCAGTTATGTGCCTTTCCGTCAGCCATTCTTTTGGAAATGGCCTGCCATTCACAGTATGTACTTGTGGATGGGTGTCAATCCCATGGTCCTGACTCCTCTACTTCAGCAACTGGCCTGAGGAACACTCAGATAGGAGCAGTGCGAGTAAATTTGGGGAGTTGATATGGATGCTGGAAAGAGAGAGGGTAATTCTTTGTTATTTGGGATTCCTAGGTATTGGTGAACCTAATTATATCCACATGGAAAATCTGAGAGGCAGCAAACAGAGGAAAAACATGGGAAGGAGGGTGATGGGAAGGGATGTGGAGAACAGAGACAGCCTGAATATGATGTCCTCTGAACCCTGGGTCTAGCCACTCCTGAAGTCAACTCCTCCTCCTTGACATAGCTATTTATGTGAGTCAAACATTTCCTTTGTTGCCTGGGCTACCTAAGATACTGTCACCTGCAAGTGAAAGAGTCCTGATTAACATATCTATCACCATCAACATGAAAACTTCTCACTGAATCACTGTTAGCTTTAGGTCTCTATGATTGGTGCCATTGAATTCAGTAGGTCAGGGCTCTGCCCTGCATGAACTTACCCCCTTGATGAGATAGGGGACATGAATGTAATAATTTCCAGAAGTACAGCATTTTTCAGGCAATGTGAAATTGCTCTCTGCAGATAATCACATTATGTTTGTGCAAATTCAATGCCAACTTCATTTACTCAATCTTGGTTGAAGAATATAAGTGGGAATTTTGGAAGTAAGGTGAAGATCAATTCTTCTCTTTAGTTTATTTCAGTCTGTGAACATGTAGATAACTGTAAATCATATAATATCCCCATCCAATCATGCTTTGTTGGAATACAGAATATCAAAGGAACCAAAGCTGAGGAAAGGCATCTACAGGTAGGGCTAGCCCTAGGTTGGGTTCATCAGCTACTTGTTCTGGTGGACCTACTGTCTAGGGGCTTCTTGACTAATTATTAGAAAATCTGTGAGTCACAGACTCTCAGACAGGTGATGTTTGACCTGAATATGCTGGCATATCTATCAGTGGCCATTGTTCTTCTTATAATGCAACCTTAATTCTATATTTTATACCCCTTGGAAGTTAGAGATATGTGTTTTTTTCTCATTTTTAAAATGTTCTAGTGTCTGTCCATTATGTAATGGATATAGATTACAAAACTGAGCAAAAATTTTGATGTTACAAAAGAACCATTAAAGGAGAATGCCCTGTAGTACTCGCTCACCCATGTTATACCACATTCAAAGGACAATACTTAATAAGTTAACAGTTAATAAATATGCACTCACTCCAGATTACTATATTCAAGTTTTCTTCTAATATTTTCAAATGTAAAAACAAAAAGTAGGGCATGGATCTGGTAGAAAAACATGTCATTAAGGAAAAGACAGCCTTTTGGATAGGAAGTGGAAATTACGAGCACAACACATTACTAAAATCCATTATGACTTATAGCTATGAGGGAGAAATGTCTAGAAAATCATGGACATTCCTCTGATGCTGCAATACAATGAGATACATTAATATCACTTCCATTAATAAATATGGTGCTCTTGGGCCGGCCGAGTGGTGCATTGGTTAAGAGCTGGCTTGAGATGCCAGTGGCCCCGGTTCGGATCCGACCTATGAGGAGGGCCAGTGACATTGCCCTCTCAGCTAAGATGGTGAACAATAGCTCTACCTGGAGCTGGGCTGCTGTGAGTCCCTGGGACAGCATAGCTGTAGCCTCTGCTGCAGTGGGCTGCCATAGGCTACAGTGAGTGGCCGGCAGCTGGTGTGAGCTGCCAAGAGTCTCTGAATGGCTGTCCAGAGGCCAGCGACAGATCTGCCTCATCCGAGAAGAGTGCAATGATGATACCAACATGGGCCAGTGAAGCAATGTTCTCCACAACTAGACTAGAAGAACGAAAGGACAGCAACTTGTCTGTTCCCCTTTCCCAGTTCCCCAACGCTGTTCCCTACCCCCAATAAAATAAATAAATAAATAAATAAATAAATAAATAAATAAATAAATAAGGTGTTTTTTTTTCATCATTACTAACTTTTCATTGGAAAGCAGTAAAACATAGTTGAGAAACCATGGTCTTTAGAGCCAGGCTGATTTGGGTTTAATTCTGGGCTGCCAGAAAAAGAGCATAAACTTGGCAAATTGCCTGACTTCTCTGAAGCACATTTCTTCATCTATAAAGCTATATTACCTATATGGAACCACAAAGACTTGAGTAACCAAAACAGTCTTGAGAAAGAATAAAGCTAGAGGCATCACAACCCCTGATTTCACAGTATATTCTAAAGCTTTGGTAATTAAGAGTATGGCATTATGGCCCTGGCCTAAAGACACACATACAGACCAGTATAACTGGACAGGGAGCCCACCCGACATGTGTATGTGGTTAACTGATCTTTGACAGAGGTGCCAAGACTACACAATGGGGAAATGACGGCTTCTTCAACAAATATGTTGGAAAAATTGAATATCCACATGCAAACGAATGAGATTGGACACTTAGCTTACACCGTACACAAAAAATCAATTCTAAATGGATAAAAAACTTGAAAAGATAAGACACAAAAATATAAAACTCTTAGAAGAAAACATTGATAATAAACTTCATGATATTGGTCTTCACAATGATTTCATGGATATGGCACCAAAAGCACAAGCAACAAAAGCAAAAATAGACAAGTGGGACCACATCAAACTACGAAGTTTCCATACAGCAAAGAAAACAATCAACAGAGTAAAAGGGTAATCTAAGTAATGGGAGAAAATATTTGGAAATCATATATTTAATTAGGAATTAATTTCCAAAATATATAAAATACTTCTACAACTCAATAATAATAATAATAATAATAATAATAATAATAATAACAATAATAAATAACCCCATTAAAAATAGGCAAAGGAATTGAGTAGACATTTCTTGAAGAATGCATACAAATGGTCTATAGGCACATGAAAAGATGCTCAACATCACCAGTCATCAGGGAAATGCAAGTCAAAACCAAGAGATATCATCTCACAATTATTAGGATGACCATTATCAAAAAACAAAGGATAACAAATATTGGTGAGGATTTTGAGAAACAGAACACTTGTACACTGTTAATGAGAATACAAAATAATGCCCCCACTATGGAAAAAAAATTCTAGGTACCTCAAAATATAAATTATAGAACTATCATATGATCGTGCAGAATTGAAGTCAACATCTTGAAGAAATATTAGCATGCCCACGTTCATTTTAGCACTATTCACAAGAGCCAAAATAGGGAAATAAACTAAATATCTATGGGTATTTATGGATATCTAGAGAAATGGATAAAGAAGATATGGCATGTACATACAATGGAATACTATCCAGCCTTAAAAACGAGAAGGGAATCCTGTGATATACAACATGGATGAGCCTTGAGGACTTTATGCAAGTGAAATCACAGAAGGACAAATTATCACTTATATGTGGTATCTAAAATAGAACTCATAGAAGCAGAGAGTAGATTAGTGGTGGCTGGGGCTGGCAGGGGAGGAGAGGGAAATGAGGAGTTACTATTCAACAAGTATAAAGTTATAAAAGATGAGTATGTGCTGCATAATATCATTCCTATAGTTAACGATGCTGTAGGGTACACTTAAAATTTTGTTAAGAAGGTAGATCTCATGTTGAGTGTCCTTATCACAATAAAAACAAATAAGCACACTGGGATACTACCACCTACTCTCTGTGGAGTATAGAGATGGTAAGAAACATGGTGTGGTAGGCTAATACTTTAAAGTATTAATTGATATGCTGCCTCCCTTCCACCAATTTCAAATTCTCATATTTTCTGGGTTGGGTTATTACTGCAGACATGCAGGGAGACAGAAATCAGACCATGCTTAATTTTTGCTTTTAGAAGTAGACTTTAAATTCTCTGGGAGACACAGTGTCAGAGCTAAGGTTTTTGATCAACAAGGAACAGTGTAGTGACCTGAATATTAGGCAAATAAAAAGGATTCCACCATTGAGGTTAAATAAATTGATATGGATACTACAAAAATGTGATTCAGCAGTAGCAATTATACCATGAGCCAGCAATTTAATTTCTGGGTGTCTGTCCTCTAGAAACTCTTGCATACAGATGTACACAAGGCAACATGCATAAGGAGGTCTGCTGAAGCATTTGTTGTCATGACAAAAATTGGGAAAACTAAAAGACCATCAGTTTGGATATGGATTAAAAAAATGTGGTAATACGTAAAGGGGAATGTTATACTGTAGACAAAAGTAATCAACATATATATGTATTAACATAGAAAGTTCTAAAAATACATTGTTGAGTCAGAAAAACAAGTAGTGGGGTGATGAATACAACATGATATAATTTAGGTAACAATAAAACATACAACAGTATATATTTTATGTATATTATATGTAAATTTAAAATTATCATAAAAGGATAGAAAAATGTGTGCAAATTATATACTAGCAGTGATGTCTTAGATGGGAAAGATGATTAGTATTGAGAGTGATGGGCAAAGAGGACTTTAGCTTAATCTGTCATGTTCCTAATGAGAGAGAGAGAGAGAGAGAGAGAGAGAGAGAGAGAGAGAGAGAGAGAGAGAGAGAGAGAGAGAAAGAGTTCTCCAAGCCAGAGGGATATGGGGAAGAGGGTTTAAAAGGGAAGATATTGGTGATGGTCACCAAGTAGGGCTTGGAATCCAATGCTGATTCTAAACGACAAGAAGGTCAGAGAGAAGAAAAAACCAAGTCTGATAATATTGGTGACATAAGATCAAAGACAGCTGTGCCTCACAGTCTTCTCATCTGGTGCCCAAAGCTAACAGCTGCTCTGTTCACTGGGTCACAAAGGCAGAAGCTTAGATAACGTACAGTTATCTTCTTTTAGTTCCTCTCTGGGATCTGAAGCAGGTTTCTGTCCCGTCAGGTGGGAGCTGCGGCCTGTGGGGGTTGGTGGGACATTCAGAGCGGTGCTGTTAAAGTGTTCCAGGCTCCACACTCTTGCAAGGTGTTCAAAACCAAACCTGCTCCTGCTGGTGGGTGACACGAGCGCCTTCAGGAGCATTTCTGAGTTCTGGGAGGAGGGCCTTGTCCTTCCACGTGGGATGTATATACTGAGGGTGCTAAAAAGATGTATGTGCATTTTAAGAGATGTTAACACTTCGGTCAGCGTTGCTCAAGCAGTAGTTTGCTGTAATCAGAAGTGTCTGGACGCTGATGGTGACCACTCTGAGCACCTTTTGGAATTGCAGGAGTCAAACATGACTTGTATTCACCTTTTATTATCAGTATGTATTGAGTATTACAGTTTTAATACAGTTTTTTCCTTTCTTAAAATGTGTGTACATTTTTTTTGCACCGTGTGTGTGTGTGTCTGTGCATATATAGTTTGTTTTATATATATATATATATATATATATATATATATATATATATAGTTTGATACAGAGGGTGCCAAAAAAATGTATACACATTTTAAGAAAGGAAAAAACTGTATTAAAATTGTAATACTCAATATATACCGATAACTACAGATATATATATAAATATGAATACAAGTCATGTGTATACATTTTTTTGGCACCCCGATATATATGTTTCTTGATTTCATCTACAAGTATGTATTTTTCCAGGCCATTTATACTGCATTACACATTCAGAATTGATTCACTAAGATGTTCAAATATAAGTCAGGAGGCAATGATTGGATCAACATGAGAATGGAAACAAATATAATTGGGTAGGACATATTAAAACATATACCACAGGGCCGGCTGAGTGGTTAAGAGCTGGCTTGGGATGCCAGCGGCCCTGGTTTGGATCCCACATATGAGGACCAGTGACACTGTCTTAAAAAAACAAAACAAACATATATACCACATAATGACAGTAAGTACTGTTTTGAAAACTTCAGTTTAAGATACACACACATTCATGTATAAAGTCATGATGTAAAATGTGGTTTTTACTGTGGGTCATGGTCAACAATGTTTGAAAGCCACTGAAGGGGACAGGTTGTCATCTTTTACTAATATTTAAAATAAGAAAGTGAAACAGAAAATGTGAAGAAACAATTTGAGAGTACTAAGTTCAGGGGAAAGAGAAGAATGGCTATGAGAAATTTATTCCCTTTTCCCTAGTTATAGAACAAAAATTTCTGGGATTATAAATCAGTAAAACATATAGATAACTTTCAAAATTTAAGTGTGTGTAAACATCCAAGGTGAAAACACATGTGAAAGTGCTTAGAGAAACCTAAAGGCCAATATCAATGTGAGAACTTTTTTTGTGATGAATTCCAAAGAGACAGTCTCATTTTGCTTCCTCTAAGCCAGGTTTCTGCAAACTTTTGAGATGGAAGAGCCAATCCTGTCCCTCACAACAATTTAAAAATTATTTGAGAGCCATAAAACAATGAAATCACTATCATGTGAATAATATCCTTTAAAAATTTTATCAATGAAACTATGATAGCTTCATTTTCATTTTCAATTTTATTTAAGAGCCTCATGTACGTACCCAAAGAGTCGCATGCGGCTCACGAGCCGCAGTCTGCTGACCCCTGCTCTAAGCCATCCTAGCAGTGTTTATCTTGAAAAAAGAATTGGGGGCTCTCAATTTTTAAATCTCCGAACTGACAGTGTGTAACTTAATTTTTTATAGAAGTTTAAATTAATTGTATTCTACCTCTATTACTATTATTTTAATCATGAGGGGCCGGGGGAAAAATCTAATAACCACGTAGCCGTTTGCAACCATGCTTTATGGTAAGACCAATTATGAGTGCTTCTTCCATATTAGGAACCCAGCATGCATGCATCAATAGGGGTTTGTTTGGGGTCTTTCTTCAAATAGCTTTCTTTGTTAAGGGTGTCTGTCTTCTGTTATAATTCATTATAGTATTCAACAACTAAACTGAGTTTTCCCAGTTTCTTGGTCAGGTGAAGGCAAGACCAGAGCCAGCCACTAGGTGGCAAAGCAGGCTGGGAGAACAGTGGCTCCAAAGACAGGTGCCAAGGTGGCACAGTTCCCACCATGGCAGTGACAGTGAACTTCAGCTTAGTTCAGTCATGCAGTCCATGGAGGATATCAAACAAAGTCAAAACACTCTCCGCATTGAAACGTGTCTGTGAAGGGAATCAAACTTTTTCAGACTTGCATAGTCAGAATGTAACCTGTGAACTCCAGTTATTCGTTTCAAGCTGCAGGGAGGAAAGATGTGCCCTAATATGGTGCAATTGCTCATGTTGTGAGCAAAACATTCCAGAAGACCAAAACCGGAATAAAATTCCATTTGAAAAGGAGAAGCTTGCTTTTAGACAGTTGAGGTATCGTGCTGCCTCCCTTGGTTGCTGCCTTTCAGAGGTTTTATTCAAATTGACAACAAAAGTGAAGGATGTTTGCAAAAGTGCTTGCTTATCCCAACAGCTGTTGCTGAAATAAGTGTTTTACCTCAAAAACAAAAGTAAATTGGACTAATGATTTATCTGCTTTAGCACTCTGAAGCCTAACACCTCTTGTTATTAGAATTTCTTGAGAAATGGCAAGAAATACAATAGAAATGTTAAGCAGTTCTTTTTAAACATTTGTAAGGCTGCTCTGCCCAGAGGGCCTAGGCTCTTCTGAGGGAAAAAGAGGGAAAGTGCCGATAATGTTCTATCTACTGCAAACCTTATGATTGAAGATTTAGTTATTATTTTTCCAACATTCTGAAAATGTATGGTTATTGATTTTAAAAATTGTGCTTTTGTAATGGAGGATCATACATGATTCATTTAAAATGCCATGAGAGCTAATATGATTGTAGAAATAAAATTCTGATTAAAAACCTTCGAGTGAAAACAGTCATTTAGACTATTTCTAACATGTCAGTTTACATACTGAGAGGACACCTGGTGAAGGAATTTCTTTTGCCTTGATATTTATGTTTTATGATTACTGTAAGTTAGAGTATTTATGATTTTTTTCAAGGTCTGTATTTACCAGAGTATTTATTTTTGAATCTGGACATATTCCATACATTCCATTTCCTTTTAAACTTCAGCTTGTTTGCACACCCAAGTTCACACACGTACAGAGGACTATATGTTTGCAAAGAAAGTAGAAGTATGTGGCAGATATGCAGAAAAAGTAAAACAGGCCCTGCCATTGTGCGTTAGGGCCAGGAAACATACCAATTCTGTCCTGGGGACAAATTGCCTGAGAGCTCTGGTCCTGTTTCCTCATCCATAAAGCAGCAGCATCATAGCTGAGGATTAGACAGAATGTGGAGGAAGTGCTCAGAATAGCCTGACTGGTCCACAGCAGTTTCTTTAAAAAAGGTAAGACTCATAATTTTCTATGATTGTTTGATTTTATGGAATTTTTTTTCCCCCAAGGCAAACAATATCTCACATTTGTTGAATATAAAACATTTGTTGGGTTAAGCTCTCAACCCAGGGTGACTCTGCCCCGAGGGAGCATTTGGCAATGTCTGGGGACATTTTTCTTGTGGAGCGTGTGCTACTGGCATCTAGTGGGGTGGAGGCCAGGGAGGCTGATAAACATCTCACAATGCACAGGACAGTCCCCTACAACAAAGAACAACCTGGCCCAAGGGGTTAAGACAGATAATAGAGATCCAGAAACACATTGTAGCATTTTATTTGCCATGAAAATCTGGAAAATGTCCTGGCACTTACTAACCTGGCAAATTCTAAATGTTTTCAAGAATCAGCTCACATTTAATTTCTCTTGAAATCACACTTTCTGCCCTCTCTCCAAGGATGAATCTCATATTCATTTATTCGACTTCTCCTCAAATTGTTACTTCAGATAGCGCACGTAAGTGCTGACTGCAGCCTCGACTGGACACAGAGTTCTTGCTTCCCTGGAACCACTTGTAGACACTGTCAACTAAACAAAATCATTGCAACAGAAGGAGTATGAATAATTGGCTTTGCCTGAGTCAGCGAGGAGGGAGCATAGCAGAGGACATTTTGTGAGTCCTGAAGAATAAAACTCTAGCTGCCAAACAGTAAAGAGAGAATACAGCATTTCAAACAGAGGGGTTAGCCTGCCGGAAGTTCCCCCTCAGTGCACACAGTGGTTTGATTGGTCTGTCTCACTACAGCAAAGGCATCTTGAGGGAAACTTCCATCTTTTCCCATCCAACTTTTTACTCTGAGATCTAGCTCAGTTTCCTTCCCATAGTAGCTGCAGAGCTATTATCGGGATTAACATAGTTACACTTAAGACTGGAGAACTGATAACAGAAGGGTTCAAGGGGATAAAGCTGGAGAAAAGGTCAAGGAGTCTGAGGGCAGAATAGAGGTTTCTTTTGAGTAGTCACTTTAGGGAGTGCAAGTCACAGGCTGGGGACTCCAAGGGAGGCTCTAATGAAGGCTGAGAAACTACACTGGGTTTTCAAAGTGACCTCATATATAATGGCATTCTTCTGGGACAGACCCAAGAAAGGGAAGAATTCAGTGGAATCCATTTTTCAGGACATGAGGGGGGTGTGGCTGGGAAAGAGCAGGCTTCCCTGCACAACTGTGCCACTCAAGGGACTGCGTCAGCCTCTTCCACTCCAGAGGAAGACAGATAAGCTCGCAAACAACCACATCATCTCTTCAATTGCCTGTCTGATAAAGGGCGCAATACAAATACAGGCTTTTCTGGGAAAACAAGCATCATCTAACACAAACATTATTTTGTAGTTTTTCTTTGTCACCCTTGAGTAGCTCTGGACCTCACACTGTTAATACTTGTCACATACCCTGAGGGCACTAGGAGTTGCCCCAGGGGACAGCCAGCCTAGGTTTGAGTCCTAGGTAGTCATTTATGAATTGTGGGACCTCAGGTTTGTTATGAAAGCTCTGAGATCCTCAGTGCCCATACCAAAAAATTAAGAATAGTAATACTGCATGGTCGTTAAGCAAATTCAACGAAATTATAGGTACAGCACCTGACACAACTGCCATCGCTTAGTATGTGTTTAATAAACGGGAGTCCTCTCTCTCCTGCTCATGGTCATACTCAGAGCTGCTGTCCCTGGGATATGCCAGCAAGGGGGCCATGGTGAGGTGTTCATTTGCACTGGTGTTCATTTTCTGGTTCAATATTTGAAATACCACTTCTTGTATACATGTATTTTTATTCTACCTGTTAGGCTATAAATTTCTTGGAGACAATATCAAAGGCTTTTTCTTTTTCTTTTTTTGAGTTTTCAAGTCTGTTTTAGAATCCCTAACTGTGATGAAAATACAGTGGCTCCTCCATAGATTACATATTTAATTTAGTGGATCGATGTTTAATGCATATGGTTTTATTGATAATTTTTCTTATAAATGCAAATAAGGCAAGGAAAAGACAGAGTAATTGTGATTTCTCTCAACAACTTGAAAGCAAACAAACCCTTAACATCAAACTTCATTCCACTCAAGAAGAGGAAGAAATGGAGAATAAAGAGGAGGAGGTGGGATACAAACTGGAAAAACCCCATCAGTTATAAGAAAAATAAACAAACTGGCAAGATGGGTTTGGATACTCAGCAAAGAATTTTACCCATGGGCCTAAAAGATTAAAAAGCATTGTGGGAAGGAGAGGAAGCTATGGAAATGAAAATAAGACGCGACATTTTATTTTGATTTCTATTGTCCTTTCAGGGACATGCTTTTTAAATTTTTTTTTTATGATTTTAAGACAAACATCATGGTGACCTCAGGGTGCGCTGTGGGTTTTGATCTGTTTCCTTTCTACTGCTGCTTCTGATAACATCTGTCCTTCAGGAGCCAGGTGCCTTTCTAAGTGATATGCCTGTGCTCACCCTTCTATCCTCACAATAACTATATGAGGTGGGCATTCCTGGGCTTCCCACTGTGAACATGAAAAGCTGGTACAGGAAGTGGTTAAAAGATGCCCCAAGTCACACAGCAAATGGTAAGATGCAGATGCTGCTGGCTCCAGAGTCTATTCCCAGCCTCTACCCTGGGAGCAGATCTGTCACAAACCAGGAAAAATTTCAAACAATACCTAATTGTATAAAGCAGAAATTCAGTCCCCTTGCCCTTGCCTCTCTTATTCCCATGCCCTAGAGGTAACCAGAGGTAACAGTTTACTTAGTAAGTAAATACTTGTTAGATGAATGGATATGTCCTTCCAAAATTTGTCCTTTTGCAGAAAGAATTACATGTGTGCGTTTTTAAGCATTCACTGTGTGCCAGGCACTGTTCTTTGTGTTTACACATGTTAAGTCATTTAATCCTCACAATAAGCCTGTGAGTTAAGAGCCTTTTATTTAACGGCCAGATGAGAAAACAGAGGCACAGAGAGGTTCAGTGACTGGACCAGGGTCACACAGCTCCTAGGGTGAAGTTAAGATTTGAACCAAGGCAGTCTGACCCAAGATTTTGCTCCCAACCACCTAAAATATATTATGTTCTCTAGCTTGCTTTTTTTCATTCAACAATATACCATGGACATCTTTCTCATTCAGTGCAAATAAATCTATGTCACACAAGTTATAATGGAACACAAAAACAAAGAGGGACTGTCCAGGATTCATTCGTTGGCACATTGTGTCCTTGGCTCAAATAGAATTTTCAGGGAAGGAAAGTGCATGAGACACTGTGATTGCTGAAGAGTCTTTCTTTTAAGTGAAATGTTGCAGAGATCAGCATCAGTACGGCCAATATAAATCTTCAAGAGATGCTGAAAATAAAACAGCCAGTTTCGACACTCTTTTTCCCCAATAGCTCTGTTGTAACTTTAATAAGGCTTTAAAGGCCTACACCTCATGTTTAAAGGAGCTAGTCATTGACTATGCCCACATCATGAAATTGTGTAGAAAATAAAATAAATGGATAGGTATAAAAGGCTTTTGCTGAAGTCTAAGATGGATCAGGAGCTTAAACAACTCTTTTCTTAAGGCACCAAACTCCAAGGGACTTTGCAGAATCTGATTAAAAATTAAAATAGAAATTAAATTCTTTAAATTTAATACAGAAGTACTATCTATCTGTTAAAATGAAACAATGAAGTCAGAAACTGTGAGAATCAAAATGAAATAATTACATGCATATCTTGGCACAGTCTGTATAATTAAATGTTAGAAAACAATGATCTCTTATTTTGAATTTCCTGAAGCTAAATGGAAGCTAAAGCTCATAATACTATTAATTCTGGCTCCATGGGATTAAACACAAAGAGGCAAAGGAACAAAGTTGAACCAGTCCAACAAAACTGTGAATTCTTATCCTAAAATGTGACAGGAATATGAAGCCAAAATACGAAATCAATAAAATGAAAAGATTTATTCAGGCAGAAAAGAATAAATTATACTGAGGTTTATGAATAAAAACAAACAAAAAATAACTGTAGGTCAAATGTTGAGGTTTGGTGCCTGGAATTATTTTTAGAAGTGCCCATCAAATTGCATTTCCTCTGAGAGATACAGCACTAGCTGCCTGGGCCTAGGCTGGGGATCTTGGCATGGAGGTATCCTGCTGAGCTCAGGAGCACTCATATCCACCCCCCTCCCTCCCACCGAGGACAAGGAATGGGGATCCTATGCGTATATAACCCCACACGTGTGCGATTTGGAAGCCAGACACACCCGATGGCAAACTGTCTGTGTGTACCTAAGTTAACTGGACAGATGATGTCACCCTCTGAAGTTTGTACTGCTAATACTTGTAAAGCATAGAATTCAGTGGCTGAGATGGGAAGTCTCTATCAATGATAAATATTGTTAACTGTATCTTAATGTTGATCACATGCATCAAAGACCTTACAGAATTAATATACTACAATGCAGTGGGCATGCTTCTCCAAAGGAATTTTTTCAGCAATTACCAGCTCCCAGATTCTAATGATTTTAAAGCCTTTATGATGTCAGTGATTCAACATGGCCCATCACGCTAATATTAGAGACGGTACTGCGTGTTGCACAGTGCTGTTCATATTATTGAACTGATGACATATTTCAGTGTGTACAACATGATCCATGATATAACCAACTCTATAATAACCGGTCATGCCCTCCATATATGGTATACATACAATCAATATTATATACTAAAAATGGAATATATATATACTGTAACATAGTAAGTATTATGTTCACTATATATATTATATGTATTCATTAGAGTGAATCCTTATAGTAATTCTGTAAGGTAGATATTCTCAGTATTTTATGTTTGAGGAAACGAAGGCACAAAGGGGTTACGAACTTGCCCAAGGGACAGTGGACTAGTTTAAGTACTGGGAAAAAGAACTGTGTCTGACACTAAAACATACTCTCGTTTCTTTACCCTACACTATAGTGAGGTCCTCTTGTATGGTATTAACCATGTGATTATTTTTGTGTTCTTATAGTGCTAGATCTAGAATCAACATATTTGATTCCTTTTTACTCTGTGAGAGATGAACCAGGAAACAGGATACATATAAGAGAATTAAAGATGAAATAGGGTTAGGCCCTTCCTGAATTTAAATTTCTAAGCCTGGATGCAAATATCATTTTTTCCATTCTTATCTCCCTTATTACGCTTGATGTCCTCTGGTAGGAGTCATTTAGAATTGGTTAAATTTTGACAGAGGCTCAGCATATCCCAGCCCAGGACTGATGGCCACTTCCAAAGTGAAGAATGGCTCATGCCAGCTGTCATGGAGATGACGCAGCACTGCGTTGGTCTCCATCACTAGTGCAGTCTGGTTCACCCATTCTGCAACAAGCCAAAATTGGGACATCTGTACACTGAGGTGAGCTGAGTCCTCTTGGGCAGCGGTTATGTACTAGAGGAAGTAACACCAAGATCGCTGTGTTCCTTCCCTGACCCCAGCAAAGCAGAAAGCCTGGCTGAGGCCAACTACTGATGAAAACTAATTGTTCAGACAAGCTGATCAAATCACTACGTGGCTTTCCCGGATCTTGCACTAGAATAGGTAGCATTATCCAGTCTTTTCTTCATTGCTGTCCTAATTGACAGTGTTGGTGTCAGAATGCATTTGTCTCCAGAGAGAAAAACACCAAACTGACCGCCAGCATCACCACCTCAACAACAAAACTTTTCAACTATAAACAAAGGCTATTAGTCAAAAAGGCATTTTATAAAACTTGTATTTCAATATATTCCAATCAGGGGCAGACTTTGTGGAGACTGAAGCACCTATAACTTCATTGTCGCCTTTTAACTACATGAATACAAAATTATGAATTTAAAACACCCAGGCAGGCCCATGTATATGAGAGGACTTGAAATCTTAGCTTTATTAGCTGCCTAGTAAATCTGCTCCTGATTCCAATAAAAATCGAGATGATTTAGTTAGGCTTCCGATACTGAAAGTCTTAAAACACTCTCTATATAACTAAAGAACTCAAGATGTGCCTTTGTATACATAGAGGTAATGAAATTCTCTTCAAAAACATCTCAACAAACATATGCACATAGGATGGCTGGAAATTCAGATTCGGCGAGGAAGGAAATGCAATTCACCCAGGCATAATGCGTTCTAACGGAATAGGTTTCTGAAGGTTCAATCAGCTTTTGAAATTGTTTGTGAACCCATGAATTCCCACTCTATGCCTTCAAATGGTCACATTAAAAAAAGGGGGAAATTTAAAAGAAAACGTGCATTAGCTCTTATGGTTTCAATGCAGAGCCAGCAGTCAAAGGGCTCAACACAGGGAATATAAAAAACCTGAGTCACAGAGAAGCAGTTGTTTCATGAGGACAAAGGGACAAATTAGGACAAATTAGGCAAATATCACATTTGGAGGATTCAATTTTTCTGAGGATGCTCAAGAATAACGAAGAGGAGGTCACTTGGATAAATTCGTATGTCAAAGAAATGTTTATGGGAAACTTTTCTCCATGTATTTGGCACAATGGTGACACCATGGGGCTCACACAGAGGCCCAGTAGGGCTTGGGACCCGGATGGAATACAATTAGTGTTTGTGTGACAAATATCCAGCCGCAGGCAGGTGTCCACTGTGGTTCTTGAAGGAATGTTAGGTACAGCCGAATTAAAATTCTTAATGAGAGATCTGGAAATGAATGCTAACAAAATTTTCACATGATGTTAAATTTGCAACGATTGTAAGCAGAGGCTGATATATGGCATTTGATGGAACCACCTATACAATTTACTTAAAAGAAAACCTGTGACCAGATATTATGCTATCCATGGCCACTGAGACAGAACACACACAGAGGATTAAGTTTAAACTGATTCCAAGAAATATTTAAATAAGATACGATAATGAGACAGAAGAGCTGGCCCTGATAAAATGTTTCCATGGGAACATCTATTTGTTTTTCTTTCTTGTGATATTTTAAATTAGGATACTACATATCCATCAGGGTTGGGAAACCTCAGTGCACATCCTGAAAAATCATTGGTCGTTAGCCCATCTCTTGCCCGTGGGGTACTGCTCTTTTCCTGGACATCCACGGCTCAACACCTGTTTTGTGCTGCCTATAATGGTACCCCAAGACTCTCCTTTCTCTTTTTTACCAAGATTGAGGGATTAGAGGAGATGATATTCAAGGCTTAGACTTTGCCTCAATAAGCTTCAGGAACCTGTCTGTCTTCCTTGCTTTCTCAAAACTATCATCATCACATGACTTTTTCTGACTTGAAATAACAAAGCATACCTAACGGGGCGGGGGGGGGGTGCAGCTTATGTGGTACTCAATAGCTTAACAGAACTTTATTGATCACTTAGCAATAGCTTTGAGAGCATTTTAATTATATCCCCCTCAACAATCAAGTGAGGAACCAGAGAAGTTCATTTCCATTTGACAGACCAGAGAAGGAGAGAGACCTAGGAACCCAGTGTACAGTTAGTCATATAGCTTAGAGTCGCCTTACATTCTATCAGAATGGAGCTAAAGATTCCCTCTGTGGCTTTTACAGGAAAAACCACTGCAGGTGTTGTGTTGACAGAGGGTTAATGGCTTGGTCACCTGGGAAGTGGCGAGCAGGTGTACCATCTACTTGATTAAAGCACAATGTGACATCACAGAAAGTCGCTGTTTGGTATGAAAGTTGTCACCAAATAAACTATTCTGCTGCTAAAAATATACCGAGGGCTTTAGCACTAAAATATGTAGTGATATTTCTCTTGGGGTATAAGAAATGATCCCAAATAACTGTCAACAAGCCAACCAACTGAATTAGATTATTATATACTTTATTCGTATGACTTTCTCAGACCAGTGTTTCTCAAAGTGTGGTCCCTGGACTAGCAGTGTCAGCATCATGTGGTTACTTGTTAGGCATGCAAAATTTTAGACACTACTGCCGACCTGCTGTATAAAAAATTCTGGAGTTGTGGCCCAGCAATCAGTATTTTGATAAGTCTCCCAGGTATGTCTAATACATGTAAAGCTTGAGAACCACTGTCCTAGATGATTGGTACGTGTCTTCTATCTCACATGTTTGCAGAACCAAGACACCCACAAATACTGGGTAGCATGGGGGTAGTTCAGGAATATCAATTATTGTCCATTTCTTCTAAGGCATCTGCCTGTTACCATTTCTCCAAGGATCTCTAAAAATTATGTTCAGGCATTCTACTGGTCACCTCCCCATCCCCAATGTTTATCAACCAGATTCTAAGCAGGCAGTTAGATTGTTCACTGTTCGGCAGTAAGGATGAATCAAAGCCAGTGGCGTGATTCATATTTTGTATCTGTAAGACATCTGTTGGTGGGGGCTAAGCATAGTCCACTTGTTTTCTACTAGCTCAACAAGAATTCACTCTGCATCTTTCCTGCTATGAAAATTAATAAGGGCAAACCTCACGAAAAGGGAGTTTGTAGGCCTGAAGGGGGTGCTCACACAGTACCAGTTGAGGTCAGCTACAAGAAAGACTGTCAGTTACAGATCCCAACTGAAGAGTTTTCCCAGGGAAGAATCATCAGTTACAGGCCCCATAGGAAAGCCTCACATTGTGTTTCTAACAGCCACTCAGCCAGCAAGAAACTGTCACCTCCCTGAACTCTCCCTTTCTTCTGATGGACTTTCGTTCAAAACAAACACTCCAACTTCCTCCTTTTCTCCATAAAATCACAGTCCTTCCTTTCCTTTGTTTGTGGGACTTGCCTATGGCTTTTGCCATAGCTTGCTTGTCCGGACTTGCAATTCTCAGCTACTCTCTAGTATACCAATTTGTAGATCAATAATAACTTGTTTTATTTCAGGTCAACACTACAAATTCAGTATTGCAAGGCTTTGAGGGACATTTAACAAACTTCAAGGCATGTTTTCCTTTAACTCAAGTAACTACAGTCTAGCTGAAGAGAATGAAACAATTGGGAGCATTGAAGGTCAAAGCAGGCTTCCATTTTGTTTCATCTCCATAATGCCAAATAATGTGATAAGGCAGGACAGACCTTCAATAAAGACCTACTGAATTTCACCTAGGAAAAGTAGTATTTAAAATTTACTAGTAAGCCCCATACAACTGCTGGATTTAATCTACATGCACAGGCATGCACAGTAAAGCTAGAGTAACTAAAGGAAAAAAGGAAGTTTAAGATGCCTGCGGTGAGCTGTTTTTCTTACCCTTTACCATCCATTTACACAAGAAAAGAACAAAATCAGTCTCAAAAAACTTCATTAATGTAACAGAGACACTTACTGCAGTTTTCACGTGTGAGTGTATTGGTTTTCTGTGGCTCCCATAACAAATGACCATGATTTGGGTGGCTTTAAGCATGAGAAATGTATTATTTCAGTGCCAGTGGTTAGACATCCAGGGTCAAGGTGTTTCAGGGCTGTGCTTCCTCCAGGGACTCTAGGAGAGGATTCCTTCCTTGTTTCTTCCAGCTTCTAGTGGCCCAGGCATTCCTTGGCTTGTGGCCACATCACTCCAATTTCTGCCTCCAGGGTCACACTGCCTCCTCCTCTTCTGTCTGTGCTCTGGGTGTCTCCTCTAATGACCCTTGTCACTGGATTAAGGGCCCACATTGATTACCCTGGTGATTACCTCATCTCACACCCTTCACTTCATATATCAGCAAAGACCCTTTTTCCAAATAAGGTAACATTCACAGGTTGGGAGCGTAAGATGTGAGCATATCTTTTGAGGGCTATAGTTTGCTTCACCTAAAACAGGCAAGTTTATCTCTCCTCTGGAAGACAAAACTTTTTGTCAAACTAGGCGGATGTTTGAGTTTGTTAATGGACTTCTCTTTTCATATGATAAATACATCTCCTTTGGAACTCTAGCTTCCTCAGTGTGTTTTTTTATTTGCATTAGAAAAACATTAAGAGAAATATTTTCAATAATACTTCCAAAAAAAAAAAGACGAAAATATTAGAGGGGGGGATAAATATGCATATAGATGTGTGAGTGAAGTGCCAGAAAAGCAGATATAGTAGGTAGGAGACATTGCAGTCTCAGCTCCTTTTCTTACATTTCAATTTCTTTAACTTATTCAAAAAAGAATTGAATGTGCATGTATTTGTTAAAAGTTATGAGTGAATGCAGACCCAGAGTGAGGCTGCATGGGTTCAAACCCTCATACTAGTTTTGTGCCTTTGGGCAAATCACTTATCCTCTCTGTGCCTCAATTTCCTCCTTTGTAAAACATGGAGTAATGAGTACCTGGATATGTGATTGAGAAGAGGATTTAATTAATTAATAAAGCACTGAGAATGCGGGCACAAAGGGAATAGGTTGTGTCTGCTAAATAAATAAAATAAATGTGCCAGGTTCTGTGCTAGTTTTAGGGATGAGCAAGATAAGGGAAAGGTTACATTGTCATAGAAAAGACAATCCTTCAAAAAACAAATGGACACTCTGTGGTACCACAAAGGAAATGAACAAGGCTCTGAGTTGGAGTTAAAAGGTGTATAAATTAGGAGGCCCTATTTTGGACGGTGTGGGGATGTTTATACTTTTAACCATAAGGCGACTTTTAACCTGAGGACTAAGACATAAAAAAGTGAAGCCATGCAAAAAGTGAGCATTAAGATGTTGCTTATTGATAAAATGGATTGTTTTATACTTTTCAACAATGAGTCAAAATGCTGATGGGAAGCGGAACATCACTTATTCTACGGAGTAGCTGGTTAAATGTTGTCATTTGTATGTTTCAACAGAACTTAGGGAATGAAAATAAGCAGGCAATTCTCCTGAGCCGTGGAGAAAACATCCCATGATGAGGGAAGTACTTGGATATGTGTTTCTGGAGCTACTAAAACAAGATGATCCTGCAATAATCTTGAAGAGATTGCTTTCTGTGCAAAAAGTAGTCTCAGAGCTCTGGAGTTTCCCGGAAGAGAAACCACAGCATTTCAATTCACCAAGGGCTTATTGACACTTGGTACACGGGCCTGGCACGAGGGTCTGCAGGGGCCTTGCTTTCTAGCAGCTCATGGCCTGTGATGAAACACTAGGCCACGTGGCCATGTAGCAGCTGATACATATGAAATCATAAAGATATATGCATTTCACGTAATCATTTAGCACAGGTTAGAGTCTCCTTCACATTGGTCTTCTTATTGTTCCCATGCCACTTAGCAATTGAGCCACTCTCATTTTTCCTAAATATGCATGAATAGTGATGGGAAAGACCTTAGGCAAGTTTCTATCTCTCTCTGTACCTCAATGTCCTAGGTGATAAATGAGATGATAATAACATCTCCCTCGTAGAATTGTGCTGAAATTCAGTGAAGTAATACTTGAACAGTGTCTGGCACATAGCAAGAACCCTAAAAGTGTTAAACGATTATAGTTATTATGACTAGTATCACCAGGAAACCTCTAAATTCAAAACCAAGTAAAAACAAACAAAATAAACAACCACCACAGCAGCTGGAGCAGTTCCGTCCTAATTAGCACATGATTTGGGGCAAGTACATTTTCCCTGTAGGCTTCCATTTTTTCACAGGTAAAATGAGGCCAAGTGAGGGAAGGCGTTTTCTCAGCTGTGATTCTGTAGAGCTCTGTTTCTACATTGCTCAGAGCTGCTTTTGCTCTAGGACCTCACAAAAGGTCTGCCTCCTCTGCCTTGTAGGGAGAGAACCATTAAAAAAAGTTTTCTTCCATTGGTGAAACTGGAGTTCACACAACCTACATTAAACAGTTATTCAAGGGCTGGCCAAGTGGTGTAGTGGTTAAGCGCTGGCTTGGGAAGCCAGCGGCCCCGGTTCAGTCCCATATATGAGGGCCAGTAACACTGGAGTTTCAAGTCTGTGGTTTGGGAAAGAACTCTGGGAAAATTAAGGTACGATCTGGAAACGTGGATTTTTCTATTTAATTTAGGATGTAGGAAGCATTGGGGAAAATGGCATTGAAACGGGGGTGGGGTGGGGAGGCAATTGATGATTACCTGAATGGTAACCAAGGTTTATTTTTGGACAGAGCCCCAAACAATTTGCACTTTTGTTTTAGTTCCTTCCTTTTTTATTCTTCTAAATGTATCTGTCTTTTTCTCTCTCCGACTTTCCTTGTTAGGCCATTCATAGGCCATTTTCCTAACCAGCACTGACACCCTTCTACTTCAGGGTTCTTTTCTTTTTCACATGTCTTGTCTTTATCACATGCCTTCTTCTGCCTTCACTATTAAACACCTTACCTTCTGCTTCCTCAGCTAAAAACTAGTCTATTTCCTCTTCTGGGCTCACAGGATACCATACAAATTAAGAGCAACAAGCAGATGTTTGAAAGTATCCATTGAATTTTCATGAAACAGAACTTCCAGTATGACTCCTGCTGTTCTTAGGAATGGGGAAGGAGATAATTTTCTTAAAGCAGAAATGACCAGGCAGTAAGCTGCGTGGGAGCCTGGAGGCATGTGTGCGGCTCTGGCTTTGTTTCGGACCAGCAAGTACTTCTCAGAGGGGGCTGGAGACTCCTGTCTCCCCTTCTCTCCTGCTTTCATGGCTCCTGGCTCTGCACTTGGGCGCTGCCAGCCTGCGGCCCTGCACCTGACCAGATAGTTTATCCAGGAGCCCCGATTCCAATTCAGTGAGTCATGGGTTTCTTGCCAGTGGAATTTTCAGATTGAATAAAAAAGGAAAGCTGGCACATTGGTGGATGTCTTAGGAAACAGAAGCAACTCAAAGTTGGTTTCTGTGGAAACATGTGGATATAAACAACGAACTGATAAAACCTAGAAAGCACAGCTCAGTTTGAATGGCCTACAGAGACTGCTGGCCTGTGATGTTTAAAGCAGTGCTTCTCCAGGGGGCGTCCAGCCGCACGGGCATCACGGGCGTTGGTTAAATACGCAGTTTCTTGGGTCTGACTCCAGATCTGCTGACTCAGAAACTTTGGGGGGGACACCCAGCAATGTTTAACCAGCCCTATATGGATCCCAAGGCATACTCAAGTTAGAGGACTACTGCTTTAAAGGAGTCTGGGTTCATTCTCTCTGATGTATCTCTGTACTCGACTCTCTCTCAGCCCAGGAAGTCCTGCGTCACCATCCATGGTCACCTGGTCCAGCCCAGGACCCGTCCTCCTCAGACTGGGTTAGCTGTTCTTGTTGGGCAGTCACAGAGCACATGTCCTCACAGGACAATGGTGAAACCAACTGCCTGTTAACCGTCTGTCTGACCTCCCATTGCTCTTAGCCCCTGTGGTCATCTGGGGGCATAAGTCTGGTCTGAATCATTCCCCCTTTGTCTGAGAAGCTACCTGGCAGAGGAATGGATGGATGGACATGAGGGTGGGGAGAAAGAAGAGTTTGTTTTTAAAATTGATAAATTTAAAAATACTGAGAGGTTAGTCATCACATACAATTTTCTGTTAAAAAAAAGTCTGGATTTTTTCCCCAATGGGAAGAAGCATGGAGCAGGCATTTGACCCTTGGGTTTTGAATTCTCTCTGAAAGAATTCTTATGATAGACTCTGGAACTGGAATCTATTGTAAATGATCTGTGGGTACCTTTTATAGAGTAAAACTGCAAGCAAACATGATGGCAGTGTGTACGTATGTCTGTGTTTCCAGGCGAGAGAAAGGGAAGGAGGAGGGGCAGACAGTACCAACAGAAATTTGCTTCATTTTCTGTAAGCCCCTTTCAATGAAGATATCAACTGTGACTTGTGGAAGGTGACAGCAAAATGACATTTCTATCTTCCTCAGAATTCTCAATAATTAGATGACTTATTGCAAAGGTGCTTGGTTTATGAAGCCCTTTGGGGACCCTGCAAACTAAGAAAAGTCAGGCTCATGAAGTGTGTGCTGAATAAACCCTCTAGGGAATTGGTTGTTGATATAACCAAAATTTTAAAAATATTATAGACCTCAAATGTAGAGTAACTTCAGTAACAACCCTCCTGGCTTCCTAGAGTTTGCTGTTTAGTCCCATTATGCTGGAACATATGATTGGCAGGATAAACTGATCAGAGCAGGGCCATGGCACTCTCTCTTGCAGGGAGGTGTATTTGGTACAGTTAGTGGGTCAGTGGAGGCCAGCCTCATGCACAGTGGAGATGTACATTCAGGCTATGGATGTCTGATTTCCACTCACCATTTATATAGAGGCCTAGAGAAAATTGGCCTGCAGAGGATAAGGGAGCACAGCTGAAGATACTGTCCTGCTCAGGGTTTAATGGTTTCCCAGGTCGCTGCAAGGGCCCACATAAGCCTGGCCCTTTTCTAGGCCTCGAGTTTCCTGTGACCCCTCACCATCATCCCACCAATTTTCCTTTTCACTTACACTATCTCCAGCTGCTTTCTGGACCTGATACCCACAGGAGTGATGAGGAAGAAACCCAAAACACTATTTGAAGGGACATGGGCATCCACATACTCATTCCAGCATTGTTTACAATGGCCAAGATAGGGAGGCAGCCTGGGTGTCTGTCTAGTGTCTGTCTATGGATTCATGGATAAAGAGGAGGTGGAACATATATACAGTGGAATATTGCTCAGCCATGGAAGGGAGTGGGATCTTGTCATCTGTCATGACATGGATAGGCCTGGAGGATAATGTGCTGAGTGGGGTATGTCAGACAGAGAAAGACAATGTGATTTCACTTATATGTGAAATCTAAAGAACAAAATAAACAAATAGAAACATACTCATAGATACAGAGACCATATTGATGATTGCCAGTTGGGAGGGGGCTTGGGGGTGAGTGCAAAAGGGGAAGGAATTAAGTGTAAATTGAATTTGTTTTTACACAGTAGTTATGGGGATGTAGGGTATAGCATAAGGAATATAGTCAACAATATTGCAATAACTATGTATGGTGTCAGATGAATACAGGTTTGTTGGGGGTGACAGATCGTAGAGGGTTTGGGGGCAGAATGGAAAAGGTGAAAACATTAAGAAGTACAAATCGGTAGTTACAAAAGAATCACAGGGATGTAAATAAAGCACAGGGAGTACAATCAATAATATGGTAATAATTATGTATAGTGCCAGTTGGGTACTAGACTAGTCAGGGGGATAATGTCTTTTTTTTTCTTTAATGTGGCTACTCCATGGTCCTTTGGACTATGTTCTATTTTAATTTTAATTTAATTTTTAAAAATTAGTTTCAGGTGTACAACACAGTGCAATAGTTATACTTTTTACCCCTCAAAGTGATAATCCACCTCCCCCAATCCACCGCCCCACTCACGTCTTAAATTATGTAAATGTCTAACCACTATGCGGTACACCTGAAATTAATATAAAATAATATTGAATGTCAACTGTAACTGAAAAATTTGAAAAGGGGGAAAAAGGTGAAGGGGAATAAGAGGTTCAAATGTCCAGATATAAAACAAGTAAGTCATGTGCAGCATGGGGAACATAATATTATGATAACGTGGTACAGTGTCAGATGGTTGCTGGACTTATCATGGTGATCACTTCTTTAGGTATATAAATGTTAAGGAACTACGGTGTACCCCTGAAACTAATATAATATAGTGTTAGCTATGTATATTTTTTAAAATCTTTAAAAATTTTTTAAAAACTCCAGATCCACAGATTAGTGCTAATATGTTTGGCAAGTCCCTGGTCCTCCTGCACCTCAGTTTTCTCATCTATAAAATGGGAATGATGCCTACCTCTTTGGGTTTTGTGAGGATAAAATATGGCGATGTATGTAGAATTCCATGTCTGGTGTGGGAACATGATACTAACATGTGTTACATAAATGACAGTCCTCCTATATTAGGAATTTGGTGGACAAACACTATTGAGAGCAGCCTGGGGAGACTTCAGCTGGCATAGAAAGAATCAGTTCCTGGATCCAAGAGGAAAGGCCAGGCTGAGGAGGTGCTTGGCACATGCAGAGTAAGGTGAAACAAGGGGTGGCAGCACCAAAGGTTCACATACAGGGGAATGTGGGAAAGACAGAGAGAGAGAGAAATAGCACAATTGTGGGGCCTGGTTTCAGAGTTTCGACTCTAATTTAAAAATAATAGAACAATACAAAAAGAAACCACCAGCCTGTTCTGTTTCCTGGTAATTCTACTTTAGTGAATGATAATGGGACACTATTCCAAATAAACCCAAAAGTGTGAACAGAGGGGAGGGAGGGAGGGAGGGGAGGGAGAGAGAGAGAGAGAGAGAGAGAACTGTGAAAGGCTTTTCAATGGGAAGCGACAGGTGCAAAGTCGTGTTTAGAAAGTTTCCCTTCATGTAATCCTGTCACCAGTGTGGCTTTGAGCTTTTTTGCAGTTCTGGCCTCAAAGACCTGAATGAGTACATCCTGATGGTAACTGCTGTCCTCACCATGATTTTAAAACTTCTCAGGGATCCCATGAAGAGAGTGCTTCCCTAGCAATTCCTGTACTGGGGTAATTTCAAAAGTACTTTGTGGAAATAACGATTTCCTGGTCCTAGATTCTGCATGCAACTCAGGAAGGAAGAATATGAACCGGAGGGTTGTTTTGCAGAACTTTCGAGCTGATCAAGAGAAACTGCCTAAAACACCGTTAGGTGCAGGTGGCTTTATGCTCTGAAGCATTTTGAGCCTGCTGATTTTTGAGTCCATTCATGACATCTCTCCCAGCACATATAGGGCTTGAAAACACATACAACACTAAAAATACTCCACGTCTCGTCTGATTGCAGGCTGTCAGAAAGTTATATTCTGATTTTTGTATTTCCTGCTGATGTTTGGATATTTTACAAGTATAATGTTTACCATGTTTTTCTTTTTCTTTATAAAAGTAGATTGCTGTCAACTCAGGCTTGAAGAGGTCTGCACCAAGAAGGGATTTTTGTAAGCTGCCATTCTCCCTGGTTCTGGTTGCATCCTTCACCTCCCTGGCTCACTGGTGGAGCTGATTTGGGTGCGGGCCCCTGTCACACTTCGGGAAGAGTTATACACAGCCACTCCTTGCCCGGCCCAGCCATGCCCCGATACCTGCTGGGATAATGGTGCTGTGATGGGTCACGGTGTCCTGTCTCAGCTGGCAGGTAGAGTCACCAGCACACCAACCTCAACCATCATACCAATTCATCACCTCATTGTACAGACATGAAAATGGAAGTCTTAGGGTTATAGTTTGACACTGAAAAGCGGCAACATGACAAAGGTTCAGGTCTCCTGAAGCATAGGAAATTTGTCTTTTGACCTCTCTGCTGCCACCTCTCCAAACACTAGCGTCTCCCCTTGACCTAGTATTCAATGAACAGCTCCAGGTCGAAGTGGGGGGGCACCTAGGCCTCAACCGTATAATGAACATTAGGAGTCCCCAAAGCAGCCAGGGGTTAGGGTGGGCGTGAGGCATGATGACTGCCTTATCCAGTGTATCAGAACAACTGGGCTAATTGTTTTTTGTTTCTATTTTCAGGGTTCTACCACCTCTCTTGTTCTAATTAGCAAGGAGTGGAAATGCTGCATATAAATATGGGCCTATTTATGGCCCAAGAACTTAGTTCATTCTTGGACCCCGTTAAATTTTTCAGGCCCCTCTCATAGTGCCAATATTCGGGAATGCTGCCTTTTACTGATGAGACGAGCAGAAACTACTAGATTAAGGCGCTTTTATAAAGTCTAAAGCAGTAAGCATTAGAGCTCCACACCCCCTTTTCAGCTGGGAAGCTTACACAACTGCAAGTATTAGACAAAATATGACAGCAGGGGCACACTACAAATGTACAACCCAAAGCAGAGCAGAGGGAAGAAAAAACAAAGCACTAACATGGAAACTCAGGTTTTCTGCACTGCCTCATTTCCATCCACATGGTACATAAAACATAGAGGATTACATAATAACCCCATATTATGCATGATGTCTGTTGTGCATCCCAGCCATCCTTCAATCTTTCAACCCCAGACATCCTCTTCATATGTAATATTATGTGTTTAAATAAATAGCACTCTAATACTAACTTTCCACTTTTCTCAACACTTCTCCCACTAGTTAAGTTTGGAGTGACTCTCTATCGCAACTTCACAGAACCCATTGGGAATACATCTCAAAGCAGGGACACCGTTAGAGATGGGTCACATGTGGTACCTTGGGCATCACAGCACAAACAACCATGAGTCTGCATTACAGAAAAGAAGGAAGGCACAAGCTCCCCTCTGTAGTTTATCATGTGTCTCCCTGATCACTTGGAGTGAAGCTAGCTTTCCGGTATGCCTCAGGCGAAAACTAATGACTTCACTTGGAGTCACAAAGAGGATGAACTCACCCAGCACTTATGGCTGCTCACCCAGTTAATGTACCAGTGAGCATGTATGGAGAGCAGGGCCTGCCTGAGACAATTTTAATATTAAGGAAGGTGGCTAATGAGGCTGACAGCTGTTCTAGAAGCATCACTGCAGAAGGACCACCTAGCACAGAACATATAGGAGGTGCTTTTTTTCCTTCCCTGAACATCAGGTGACATGTTGGAGAGAAATACCTGGAGAACAAACAAACACTAAAACCAGCCCGCAATTCTCCAAAGCTGCTCATCTCTGAGATGGAGCCATCTTGTCAGCTGATCCATTTTATGTTTGAATTGTTCATCTGTCTAGTGCTCCCAGGAAGAGATGGTGTCATAAGTCTGGCTCACTGCTGACACTCAACAAACAATATTAATCCTTATCATATGACTTAATTGAAAGGCCGTACAGGAAACTAACAGACAAGGTCTCATCTGTTCTCCCTGCCCGGAAGGGGTAATTCTACTTATTGGACAAGTGTAACAGACCTGGTAAGTGGACAGCCACTCAGCTCTTCCCTCCTGGCCTCTCCTAATGTCCCTAGGTATAAACATGTGACCGTAGAACGAGGTGGCTTCTAGGTCTATTTCCTCCTGTCAGCATTGCATACAAATGCCTATTCTTTCCCTCTTTAGATAATAAACCCCTTGTGTGCAAAGACTGCCATTGACACATTTCGAACTTTCCCAGGAGCACCTCATAGAAAGTGCCTTAATCCTATTCAGCTTGAGTACCAATGAATAACTCATGAATGCAAACACCAGAAGGGCCCCCCAACTTAAGGACACATGGCAGTAGGAGCACCAACATGACCTGTTCTCAGTAGAACACAATGTTCCTGAAGCCAAACATTGGTGACTCGAAATGCTCCTTCCCTTCACAGATTCTCATTCTTTCCAGCTGCCCGAAACCTCTGGCACTCTATAATCAATAATGAATGTCCCACTGTGACTCTTCACCAAACACCAACGTATAACAAGGCATAAGAAGAAATTTAGACACGGCCCTTCCCTACAGGAACTCACAGTTTGGGCAAATGAAGATGTATGTAGATGAAGAGATAGTACCTAGTAAGATGCAATAAATACTATAACAGATACAAATTCAGAGCTCTGGGGGGAAGGGACCCTTGGGGTATACGTGATCTTGAGGTATATGTGGCCCAGGCTGAGCCAGATCACCAAGACTTTGCCTCTGGTTGATCCCCAGCCCACAGAGAGGCCATTGAGAGGCTCACCTTCTCGAAGGACGCTTCGAATTCCCTGGGTCCAGGGAATTCAGTGTAGCACCCAATTGCCAAATTGTTGTGTTTGGGCTTATAAGACTCTTTTAACTACGTATTTGTTTCTGGTAGAGATGGTAGGAGTGGAAGTGGGAAAGAACTGTTGGCTTGAATAAGCACCACCAATTTGTTTCCCACCGTGTTTGAGGGCTGCTTCTCTTCTCCTTCCTCGTCCTTGGAGCCTAAGCGTCATTTTGCATCGCACTGCCTCACACCTGGTTGACATTCTGTGTCTCTGGGTGTATCTGGTGGTGTCCTGCACAGATGCCCCTTGCACCCCCACCCCCACCCCCACTGCACTGGGGCTGATAACTCACAGGCCTCCCCTGGGACCTTGCCTCAGGGAGGGACCACCTCTGGGACAGCCAGGCTGCAGAGCTCTCCTGGGATCAGGCTGAAACAGGCTCCAGCCAAGACCAACCTTGCGAAGCTCCTGGGAGCTCACCCCCAACCTTCACAGGCACAGGAATCCCGCCCTAGGCTCTGCTCCCAGGAAACTTCACCTATGGTTTACAAAGCCATTTCACAGGTATATTTATTTCATGGGAGGCAGGCTATTATCCACACTCTCTCAGTCTTGAAACTGAGGCTCAAGGAAGTCACAGCATGAGTAATAATAACAGAAGCCAAAGCTCCATTCCCAGCATCAGACTGCCATTAAGTCATTTACTCTTTCTGCAGGGCTGAGATGGGACTGCAGCTTCGGAATTCTTTGCCCTGATTCATGCCTGATCTGCATGTACAACAAGGCATAAGAAGAAATGTATAGACATGGCCCTTCCCTACAAGAATTCACAGTTTGGGCAAATGAAGATGTATGCAGAGATAGTACCTAATAAGATACTATCTGCAATAGATACTGCAATAGGTACAAACGCAGAGCTCTGGGGATCAGAGGGTGAAAAGGACCCTTGGAGTATATGTGGTTTGTGACTCCAGGGTGTGCCAGATCACCAATATACGAAAAAGAAGTACTGGATCCTCTTTTACTCAGCAGGGCGGGAGGAGGGAGGAGGGAAGAAGGGGGAGGGGGAGAGAGGTAGGGAAGGATACTGAGCACCTGGTGGTGCTTGGGAATGAACTTAAGAACTTGGGGTCATGTGTGAGGGACAGAGCTGCAGTAATCCTTCGCTTGAAGCTGTGTGTGAGGGAAAACAGCAGCTTAACATTCACAGTGAAGTGGGATTTCGGGTTTTTCTTTTGAAGTATCTGTATTTATCTCAATTACAATTTATAGTCAGCAGCAACCACTTACAGAGAGAAAGAGAGAGAGGATGAAAGAGAGAGAGGGGGAGGGAGGGATGGAGGGAGGGAGGGAGAGAGAATCTAAGGAGAGCAGGACCTTCATGTGGTCCCTGGGTGGCAGTCCGGCTGCACCCTGTGATAAGTCCATGTGCTATTTAGTGACAGCTGTACAATAAACATGCTCAGTGGAAATCTGTACCGGGGTGCCCTGATGCAGCACTATAATCGAAGATAATGGTGGGCCACTTACAGCAATGTGCTGCAGTAGTTCCCCTATGTTCTCTGAAAGCACCCACGGCTGTCGCGGAGCCTTTTAATTCCCCACCCACTTCAGAGTACTTTCCTGCAAACTCCTTCAAGGTCCCATTTCATATTTCTTTACAGTATGTGGAAGATAGGAGAGGGAAAGGTAAGGGGGTTTGGAACAAACGTGCCATGGGTGTGCCATCCAATGGCCACCTGATCCCGCCTGCCTCTCTCTCCTCCTGGGCTCCCCCATGTCTGGCTACTTACCAGACAGAGGACAGCAGGCTCCACAAAGTGCATGTGAAAGGACATGATTAGCAGAGAAATCTGACTCCCATCTCTTCTGGGGAGTTTGCAATTGTGTAGTTAATCAAAGGCTACCTTTGACAGGAAGATGGATGCTAACATAGGAGGCAGTGGTTGTCACTGGGCCCCAGTGGACATGGCTGCAGACACAGCTATAAGAATCCAGTGAATTTCTCTGGGTATGCTCTTAGGTTCTTTCATGATGAAACTCACATCCATGTATGTGACTTTTCAGCATCACTTAGAGAATACCCTGTTCCTAGTGATATGTTCCTATTTCTTACGGTCTGGTTCAGTTTTGAAATATGCAGAAAACTCTCATATACCCACTGATTTTGCACATCAAGCTCTGCAGTCCTCAGCACAATCTTCATTTAAAATCAATCCTCTCCAATGTTGGTGTCGGGGAAAAACAGTGTATCATATTTATTTGTTTTATAACTATTTCAATTTGAGCAGTCACCCTCCACGCTGTGGGTGCCTGGAGGCTTTGGGTTTGAGCTCTGGGTGAGAAAAGGTCTCTGTGGGGACATTCTGGCTCTGAGCTTAGCAGGGGAAGCCCTGTGCCTCAGTGAGAAAAGGCCTCAGAGTCAGAGCGATGCACATGAGGGTGTGGCGCTATCACACACAAGCTGTGGGACCTTTGTCAAAGCAGTTTTCCTGGCAAATTAGCCATTGTTCCTATGTAAAATGGGGGTGGTGATATCTAGTTTTTGCATGACTGTTGGGATCCGATAGCATGATATATGCAAAATCCCAAGTAAAAGTTTATTAATCCCAGGTGATTGATAATAAATGATATTTACTATTTTAACAAATTTTAAGAGTATGGCTAGAATTTGTTTTTCATCATATACCCAGTCAAGTGAACTCCCTTACACACAATAATTAATAATATATGCTGAATGAATGAAGGGTTATGCTGCATTATCATTTATTTGTTCTTAAACTATTCTCACAGTCATCGTCTAATTTGAGGGCAAATATAAAGATGTCATCCTGATGTTTCCTGGCTTAATGTGCTGCTGCACTTCTTCCTTCTAAATCCCTGCCTTCCTGTTCACATCTACTGCCACAATGACAGTTTGCAGAGGCATTTAAAACACCATTTAATGGACTCTACAGCCAGAGTGGTGAGTACAGGCTCTCCCCGTTCCTGGGTGTGACTTTAGCAAGCTTCTTAATTACTTCCAGCCTCAATTTCTCCCATCTGTAAAATGGGGACAAGAGTAGAAGCCCCCTCATATAGTTGTTGCCAGGATTAAATCAGACCCCTCATGGAACATGCTAGAACAGTGTCTGGCAGGTGGTAAGGGCTTCACCTAGTGCTACCTAGTTGCTCTAGGCACAGGGACTTCAGAGGGGAACCAGCATGAGTGTCTGTGCTCAAGAAGCTGACATGTAGTGCCTTTTTCTTTAAATTCATGCTTTATGTTAGTAACAGGACAGTTTTGATCACGTCACTTCTCTAATGAAAAGCCTCTGATGGCTTCCCACTGTCTGCCAAGCAATTCCATGCAGTGCAGCCCTGATATTCCTACCTTTGATTCTTGCTCTGCACTTTCTGGTCAAACTTGAGTTGTTTTTGCCTTTGAACATCCTCTCTCCACACAGAATCAACTAAAGAATATCCCATATTTTCAGTTTCTTGTCTGATTGCAACAACTTCAGAACAATTCAAGTGATAATGGGGATAGTGGTCACTCTTGTCTTATTCCTGATTTAATGGGAATGCTTCTAGCTTTTTTCCCTTTAAGTTTGATCCCAGTTTGGGAGTTAAGATGTTTACTTCCTCTCTCTCTCTCTCTCTCTCTCTTTCTCTGTCATGAATGGACTGAATTTTATCAAATGCTTTTTCAGAATCATGTAGAAGATCATATTATTTTTCTCCTTAGATCTCTTAGTACGTTGAATTATATTAATAGGTTTCATAAGGTGAACAATCCCTATATTCCTTAATCATATGATATTTCTTCCAAATGTGCTACTGTACCCTGTCTACAATTATTATATTTAGGGTTGGTCCACCATTTCTCAAAAATAAAATTGTTTGGTAGTTTTTTTCCTTTGGTGAGTTTTATAACATTGTATGCTTGTTTTGGTAAAGAAATTGGGAGCCCCTCACCCACGTGTTCTGGAACAATTTTTAACAGCGCTGGGATAATCTCTTATTCAAAGGTTTGGTAGAATTCTCCTTGCACACTGTTTAGACCAGCACTTTTCATGCTCCCATTTTAAGGAACTAGCCACTGGTGCTTCTATCTGCTACCCTCGCTGCTGCCATTGTTTAGACAGGATTTTGTCCAGTTGTTGACTTGGAGGGGTTGCATTAAGGTGCTTTGGGGCAAGTTTCTGGCCAGCGAGGTCACTCACATTGCAAAGTGTCCCAGGACCCTCTTGGGGATGCTGCATCTGAGCTGCTCGCACAGAAGGGACAGACCGGAAGTGGCCCTGGATGCTCAGGGCCTCATAATATGCTGGCTGGGTCACTGCAGGTGCGGCTATTACACCATCGTCCCTATCCTCTCTCAGTGGACTGCTGAACACGTCCTTCTGCCTTTGGAACAACAAGGTCTGAGCTTAGATCTGAAGTGTCCTTGCAACTTAAGAACCTAAATTATATGAGATGATGTGGTTTAGCCATTAGAGGTACAGAGTTTGGAGCCAAACAGGCCTGGGTTTGAGTTCTGACTCCTCTCTCAGCCCCCCACTGCCCACCCCATGGCTCATTCCAAGATTGAAACCTCCCCCAAGACAAGAACACCTGGTATCCTGAGGCTCAGAAAACATTTATTAAATAAACAGATTCTGTAACCTAACATTCACCTTAATGATCCAAGGGTTAGGTACATTTTTCTGTAAATCACTTTTGAAAAGCTTTTCATTTAGAATTACAAGGCAGAAAATAATTTGGAAAACTGTTATGATGGTTTCCCTAAAGCGTTCCTCAGTTTCACAAGAATATATGCTTTGACCTATGTCGCCAAACGGAAAGAGGCTCTGTGAACACACTGCTCCGAGCCTATGGGCTCCTTGCTCGGCTTTCTGTGTCATGAAATAGCATGAGAGCCTTAGTCATATTTATTTTCATAACATGTTACAAGGTTATAGGACACTTATAGGCATCAAATTAATAACTCAAAACATTAAATTTAATTAGTTGCCTATATGTTCAAACACACTACCTGAAAAATCTACTTCTAAGTGCTATTTTTAAAATTCAGTGCTTATTGTTTTGGTCTGTTCTACCACCCTCTTGGGACTCAGCAAAGAAAAAAAGTAAAAATTACATAATGTCATTGGAATTGTCATTTAATGACTTCCAAAGTCTAGTCATCATTGCACTGATATTTTGATAAACCCGTTTTTATGAATGTTTTTCTTTGACTTATCTGTAAATGAAGCTGAAGGAGACAACTGTCAGAGAAGTTACGCTGTGGAGCTGTGTCAATTTTCTGTCACAGGTGCCTTGTTAATTGTCTAGATTTCTCACAAAAGGGGAAAATAAACTAGCATAAAAGTTGCATTTCCTAAAAGCCTGAATAATTATTGAGACATTTAGGCTTCCTCTTCTGTTTACATAGTAAATAATACAAAATCATGAGAGGATTCCATAGATTCCAAAGGCTTTCTAGTCTCTTCCCTGATTTTCACAGCCTTCAGTAAAAGGAGTAATCCTGTCCAAACTGAGAGGCTGGGGTGTGGAGTGTCATGCTATTTCCCCACCGGAAACCAGGGAGGTGGGCTGATTTACCACAAGGTGTTCCATTTGTTGTTTTCCTGATGGCTCTTGGCTGGGCTCCACAGATAAGACTCAAAACAGACCAACTTCAGAGAATTTAATTTCCCATATGCAAAGTTGTTTACCTCCAAATCATTCTTTTCTTTCATTACAACATTTATTCATTTTTCTTATGATTTGATCAGCTTAAACAATTACTAAAATTACTTGAAGTAAGAAGGCCTAGAGCAAGAAAACAAAATGAAACTGGTTCTCGACTTTTTCTGTCTGACTTATTTCGCTTACATGATAATCTCAAGATCCATCCATGCTGTTGCAAATGGCAGTATTTAATCTTTTCTTATGGCCAAGTAATATTCCACTGTATATATATATATATACCACATCTTCTTTATCCAATCATCTGTTGAAGGACACTTTGGCTGTTTCCATGTCTTGGCCATTGTGAATAATGCTGCAATGAACGTAGAGGTATATATGTATCTTCAAGGATAAATGTTTTCAGATTTTTTTGGGTGGATACCCAGAAGAGGAATTGCTGGGTTGTATGTTAATTCCATTCTTAATTTTTTGAGGAAGCTCCACACTGTTTTCCATAGTGGCTGCACCAATTTACATTCCCACTTGCAGTGTATGAGGGTCTTTTTTTCTCCACAACCTCTCCAACACTTGTTATTCCTCGTTTTGTTGATAATAGCCATTCTAACAAGTATGAGGGGTATCTCATTGTGGTTTTGGTTTGCATTTCCATAATAGCTAGTGAGGTTGAGCATCATCTCATATATCTTTTGGCCGTTCGTATGTCTTCTGGGAGAAGTGTCTGTTCAGGTCCACTGCACATGTTTTAACTGGATTGGTTTTTGTTGTTGTTGTTGTTGAGTTATCTGAGTTCTTTATATATTTTGGATATTTGCCGGTAATTGGACGTGTTGTTTTAAATGTCTTCTCCTATTTGATCGGTTACCTCTTTGTTTTGTTGATGGTTTCTTTTGCAGTGCAGAAACTTTTTAGTTTAAACCAGTCCCATTCATTTATTTTTTCTGTTACTTCCCTTGCCTTTGAGGCCAAATTCATAAAATCCTCTCTAACCCCAAAGTTCATAAGTTTAGTATCTATCCTTTCTTCTACACAATTTATTGTTTCAGGTCTTATATTTTAGTCTTAGATCCATTTTGAGTTAATTTTGGTATATGGTGACAGATAGCCTACTCCATGATTTCAATTTATACTACAAAGCAAAAATAATCAAAACAGCATAGTATTGGCAGAAAAACAGACATACAGGCCAATTAAATAGAATTGGGATCCCAGAAATAAACTCACATATACACAGATAATTTTTGACAAAGGAGTCAAAAACATATAATAGAGAAAAGAAAACCTCTTCAATAAATGGTGCTGGAAGATTGGAAAGTCACATCCAAAACAGAATGAAATGTTGAATTGGCGGTTCTTGGTCTGAGTTTCTCAGGGACATTCCCAAAGGCCTTGAAGATGAGTTTCCAGATCTCAGAGTCGCTCAGCTAGGTACTTACTGAAAAGGGGACCAATGAGTCCACGTGACCTTGAACAAATCACTCTATCCCCTCTGCCACACCTTGCCTCACTTGATCACACGGACAGCTTCAAGGCCCGGTGTGACCCTGCGTGAACTGACCTTGCTGACCTCTCCTGCCTCATCTTGGACCTTTCTTGCACATCCTTGAACTCCATGCTTTTGTTGTCTTTCAGTCTCTAACACTGGCCTTGTTTCTTTTCAGCACGGTCTGCTCGTACATTAGTCTCTCATTATAGGTTCCCATGGTACCAAAGCACTTGCGGTCAAAGACGTTTCTCCAATTGTAAGTTTATGATTTTTATGTGGTTCCTGGACTAACAGTTCTCTTCTTCTTTACAAGCTCATTGAATCCCTAAGGTCTAGCAGAGGGCCTGACTCATAAAATACATGCCATAGAATATAATATGGACTGAATGTTATTAATAGACATTAATTTTATGTTAAATTAATTTACCTGCAATTAAAAAAAAATCCCAAACTGCATGAAACAAGTATGATTATCATCTCCATTTTTTTTTCCAAATGAAAATGCACACAGAAAGGTTAAGTAACTTGCTGCAGGTTTCATAGGCAGCGAGTAGAAAAGCCAAAATACGAATCTAAGCAGTCTGGTTTCAGAACACACATTCAAACACCCACACACTGAAGTTTCTCTTATTATTATTTCTTTCTGTTATTCTTTGATTTGAGTGAAGTGTCAATAAAAGCTCAGAGCCAGCTCTAAAGGGGGAAGTGCAGAGAAAGAATGGGATGAGCCAATGTATGCTTAGAGTAAATGCATTCATGTGTATAATTAAAGAACATCACCATTTGGTTGTGCAATATTGTGAAATAGCAACAAAGATGCCAATCTGGGAGAGCTCTTAAAACCGGTCAATAGATTTAACTGCCGGTGCTTTCGTGCTGTCTAAAATAATGACCACGTAAGTGAATTAACTAGAAGTCGCCTTGCTCTTTGGTAACCAGTAAGAGTTATGATGGACACAGTGTGAACTATGTAATCTTACCTTGTATACATATTTACAGTCATATTTTTGTAGAATGAACTATTTTAATCAAAATCTATGTCTTTTACTAGATAACGTCCACAGCAAGCTCAGCTCATGTTATGACATCTAAGATTTCAGACAGATAGCTATAGATTAAGATTTATGGATAGCTGAACAAACCCTTTGTCAACTGATAGATTATTTTAACCTTTGTCTCTGACTGAACTGGAAAGTCTGTGCTTTCATTCATTACGTCTAGCCAACTGCTTCTAGGTCTCCTCATAGACCAAATCAATGTTCAAAGTACTCAAAAAGAGCCTCTGGTCTCACTGAATAAGAATAATTTTAAAATAATATAAATAAAAACAAACGACCCATACTAGTTCTGCTTCCAGAGACCTAGTGGGTAATGTCAAAATCTTTTGGAATTATAGGATAAATTTTAGAAAGATGTTTTCTTTTTACCTTGAAATGTATTATATGCACACACAGTTTTTTTTAAATTATTATTTCATATTTTTCAGTCTTGAAAGCAATAAACCTCATCCCTTCATCTTTAGGGAACAGACTAATATTTTGCCTATTTGTTGGAGTATCATTATAAATCAACTTGGGAAAAGTGCCTTAGTCTTCAGACACTAAATATGAGAGATTCTGGTTCCATATGGAAATGTCAAAACATTTTTATTTTGGCTCTTTCCTAAAGTGTGTTGAGACATTATCATTTTCCTTATAAATACAGGGATCAGTGACTGAAGCTTATTCATCTATTTTTCTCTTTAGCAACTTTCTGTGTGCCCCAATCTCGCCAGTCACTCATCTCTACCCTTGTGACTTCTATCTGAATTTTAAGTCCTTCAAGCAGCCTCCTACAAAATCATCTAAGTTTTAAAGATGTTCTTGAATGCTATTTGTCCTCAGGAAGCTTTCTCCAGCCAAGTTTCTGCCACAAAGAACACAAGTATGTATTCATCGGCTATCTCTATAGCAAGTGACTCCTTCCCATTCATGTGTCACAGGGATTATATTCAGCTGAGGGTTTGGATAAAATTTTCGACTGAGACGAATCTTATCTACACGCCTTATGAAATCTCATTTAAATAAATGTTGGCTATTCCAAGAAGCCTTCACCATCCCAGCTAGTGCTATACCTTCCACCCTCTCTCCTTTCCTTTCTCTTCTCATCCTTCATTCTATAAATGTTTCTCAGGTACCACCTATGCATCAGAGACTGTGTTTGGTACTTTGTCAATTATTCCTGGCTTTTATGTTGGTGATATTCTACGGCTATCAGTTGTCTTGCTGGTAGTGAACTCCTAGAGCCTAAACAGCTATCAGAACCTTTGTTAAAAAACTTTAACTGATTTATAGTTGCATAAATAAGTCAGTGTGATGGAGGGAAAGGGACAGAGGTGGGAATACCGATTTAGGAACAATTAGCACCAGGTGAAGGGAGCAGTGGATAAAACCAAAAAACCAAAAAAAAAAAAAAAAAAAAAAAGAAAAAAAAAGAAAGAAAAAGAAAAAGGGAGAACATCGGACCTTTGCAGAAGGTGGAATCACTAACCCAAAATTTGGAGTAGCTTGTAACATTTAAGAACATCTGAAATGATCCCTTCTGTTAAAAATCACCACAAAAACAAAAGTTAATTACATTGATATGCCTGTTGAAATATTTAGGGGAACATATACTAGTGTTTGCAACTATCTTTGAAATATATCACATAATTATGATGCATCATTGGATAGTGTTAGAAATAAGATAATAGGCCCCAAATGGAGTTGATTATGCTATGCTCCACATCACCAAACTAAGACTTAATTACAGTTTGGTTCTCCCAGAATTGGAACCTGAAACCTCTCAGTCAGGAATTGCCTGATCAGCACTAATGAGGTATCTGTCTACTGTCTATTGGACTTTTGTCATCCCCTAAAGGAAACTGATTGTGCAATAACCCGATTTTCACCTGGTGTAACTTCCTTGTTCCTGCTCCCTTCTGCCTATAAAAGTCATTTTGTACAGCTCCTTGGAGCTTCTTTCCATCTGCTAGATTGGATGTTGCCCAATTTGAATAGCTTTTTGCTCAAATAAATTCTTAAAACTTTTAATATGCCTCAGTTCATCTTTTACCAATGGATAAATAAATGGGCAGATATGGGATACAGCAAGTATAGCATATGGCACTAATTACTGACTCTGAGAGGTGGGTTTATGCACGTTTACTGTAAAATTCTTCCAATTTTTCAGTATATTTGAAAATTTTTATCATCAATGTTGGAGAAAAAGCTAGTTACGATGTAAAAATCAATAAAAAGAGATGTTCTCTTATTTTATTTACTGGTCTATCTAAAAGCAGATGGGTTTATTTGTCAATGAAGCCCATGGCAAAGTTCACAGACCACATTGATGTATTAGGTTCACTTGTAGTCTGCCTTGTCTACATTTAGGAAAGAAAATTCTTGTCTAATGGGTGGGAATTTTTTAGAAATAGTCATTTATCTGAAGATCGAATACAAATATTTGTTGCAAAACTGAATTATGTTTATGAATAGATTGCACAATGAAGTTGTTAATCAAAAATGATCAACTTCAAACCTAAAAATCCCTCTGTAATTTTTTACTCAAGTGCTAAGAAAATGTTTTGGGAATGAATAATGACTCCTCATCATTTTGACCATTACAAAGCCATTATTGCAAGGCAAGGATTTATTCAAGGGACATCATCATTTATGTTCAAATAGGTTTTACTAAAGTAAAGCAAGATGGAATATGCTAAAGACTGTCTAAACTTAATGCATCTGGATCAATAAACAGATTCCCATTTGCAGAGACAAGAGTGAAGCACCATTCCAGAAACAACTGCATGATAAACCTTTGCAGACTTTATGAATGAAGTGACATCTGATACACAGTGAAGAAAGTACCCGACAAGAACTAGGAAATGGCTTTTACTCTTGTATCAGAGCAATGCAATTTGTAAACTGGAGCAATTAAATTGAAAATGCTTTCCATTTATCTGAATTCTTTTGAGTCATTCAGTATTAAGCTTTAACAGTGAAGGAAACATGCTAAAGCTTAAAGTAAAAATTTCCATATTTTTGACAGATGAAAACTGCTGAAATCCTGAGTAGTCATAGCGATATAGAATGAACTGATCGATAAAACATTTGAGATTTTATTTCTTCCTTGGAAATCATAATGGAAGAGAGCCCATGTTTCATGCTGGATATGATTCCTTAGGCATGAAAGACAAGGCAACAGGTGGTGTGGAAAAGATGCATGGTTTAGTCTTCTTCATTATGAACCCATGTGGTACATAAGTTGCATCTTCTGTAAATCATCCACGGGCTAAATAGAGCTCATAAAAGTTGAATCCTTTGGCATTTACTCTTTTACCCTTTAATGTGTCCAGGAGAAGCTTTTGCACATTGGCAAAGAACAGATGTGAGCTTACGTGCCTATGGACTTGATATATCTTGCTATACTCCCTCATTATAGGGATGTGGCCCTATGGCAGATGGTGCTATTTAATACTCTCCAACCAAAGAGATGTCAGAGAGTGTTTAATGAGAGACCAGAAGATATTAACAGGCAAAAGTGTTCAAATAAAATTCCTATTCTTTCAACTTTTTAATATTTGGACATCCATAGGTTACAACCAACAATTTTTCAGGTGTTATCAATGAAGAGATTTATACACAGAATAAAGGGTGTTCTGGAAGGTAAGAGGAAACAATCCACTTAAGCCTTTCTAAATCACTGACTGCTCAGTTCACACACTGCATGCATTTCAAATGGTGAATTAAATGGGTATTATGGACCAACACTGCCCAGTGCTATGGTCAAATGAGAGAGATGTAAAAAGCACAGAGCCTGACATTTCAAGACCTTGTAGTCTAGTTAGAAACAACGTGTGAATGACAAAATATCCAATATAAAGTAGTAGTAATGAGGGTAACACAGATTACAGAAGTTTATTGTCAGTGAGATATAGAGACTATATGGAATTGATATATTTGCTTTAAATTCTCCTGACGGCATCAAGGCATTGCTGACCTTGGAAAGTTAGATCTCTACAGCATTGGGAAAGCTTGAAAGCTCATGGAAAAGTTGATTCATCTGGGCTAACTGGATTCAATATACAGTAAGTCCTCGACTTACGCACATCCTAGTTGTGAACGTTCACAGACACAGCCAATCATGCACCCAAGTTGGACTTAGGAACGAATCCAACTTATAAATGTTCTCCCGGAACGGAACTCGTTCGTAAGTTGGGGATTACTGTACTTAAATATCCTACATAGGAATGTAGTTACCATGTTTCCCTTTTGAGGAATATCTCTAGTCTTATAAATGAGAGATTTCTAGTGAAGATGGTGAGTAGGTAAACACGTGCTCCCCTCCTCTCAGGACCACATCATTTACAACTAAACCACAGAATAACCATTACTGAGACTCGCCTGAACTCTAGCTGAACTGAAGCCCTACAACTACAGACATACAGAAGAAGCCATTTTGAGATCCGTGTGTGACCATTAAACATTGGGAGGAACATGTTGGCTGCAGTTTGCCCCCGCTGAGGAGCAAGGGGTCCTAGACCCTCCCCAGTCCAGAGTTTCAGTGCCAGAAAGAGAAGTCCCATAAATTCTGGCTGTGGAAACCAGCACAGATTGTGGCTGAGAGAGACAGAGGGAAGCTAAAGTTCCAGGTGATCCTTTTAAGGGCTCACACATGGACTTACTTGCTGATGGAGTCACTTGTTCTGAGCTCCAGCGCTGGGGCAGGCAGGGACTCGAAAGGTGCCAGGGACATACAAGGAGGAAGTAAATTGTCTAGTTTCAGGGTAAGGAGGGGCAGCTTTCTCCCAGACGGAGGAGCTAGCAGAAGCCATCATTTCTTTGTTGAGCCCTCCCCTTTCTTGTGTGCTGATGCATGAAGACATCAATCTGAGTCTCCATCAAACTTTTTGTCTGCCCTGCGCTAGTGATTCCCTAAGACCCTGCCACATCTAACTTTTGGGAACACCCAAGCTGCTTCAAGTGGCTTTTCCATATAAATGGTCTACCTTGGCTCATGCTGTGGACTTTTCTAAAATCTCTCCAAGGTTCACAAAACCCAAACAAGTAGCATCTGGCTTCAGTGAGTCCTGTACCTCTGGTTGAGCAGCCCTAAGCCTGGCACTAGCAACAGCTGGCCTTGGTTCACAGTGTGGCCTCTCAAGGCACCTCCAAGCACAGTGAGGGCAGTGGCCATCTCTAGGTTACTTTGTGGTTCATGCCAGGTGGCCCTGGACAGGACACAGACTGTGACTAAACTTGGCCTTCAGCAGGTCCCCTCCCAGGAGGCCCCGGGGCTGGCAGCCTCAGTGGCCAGCTTTGGATTGGGCTGTATCATCATCTGGCCAGCCCGAAAGACAACACATCCAAAAGGCAGAGTGGCCAGGCACCAGAGCCCCACTAGAGGGAACCCTGCTCTGCAGGGTCAGCCCCTGCACAACAGTTCCTCCACTGTAGTCACAGCCAGTCCTCACAACCAATCAGCCTGAGGGTAATCCTTTCCATTGACCTGCAAATAGCAATCAAGTCTCAACTACAACAGGAGGGCACCCAGAACATGCACAAGGGACACACATGGACGACCCAGCTCTAGTTACCAGGGAGAATGTGCCACAGGGCCTCACAGGACACCTATTATTATATAAGGCCACTATACCAAGACCGGGAGACATAGCAGCCCCACATAGAAACAAACATAGGGAGGGAGCCAAAATGGGGAGAGAAAGAAACATTTTCCAAATAAAAGAACAAAACAAAGCTCCAGAAAAAAGAACTAAACAAAATGGCGACAAGCAATCTACCAGATGTAGAGTTCAAAACACTGATTATAAGGTTGCTGAATGATCTCAGGAAGAGCTTCACGAAAGGGATAAGACAGCATAAAAATGGAGGTAGAAAGCATAAAAGACAACCCAGTGGAAATGAAGAATACAATCACTGAAATGAAGAATACATTATAGGGAATCAACGGTAGATTAGATAAAGCAGAGAGTCGAATCAGTGATTTAGAAGATAATGTAGCAGAAAACTCCCAATCAGAACAGCAAAAAGAAATAAAGAATGCAAACAATGAGGAGAGTTTAAAGGGCCTCTGGGACAACATAAAGAGTACCAACATACACATCATAGGGGTACCAGAAGGAGAAGAGAGACAGCAAATAATTGAAAACCTATTTAAAGAAATAATGCCTGAAAACTTCCCTAACCTGGCAAAGGAAATATATACAAGCTCAAAAAGCACAGAGAGTTCCAAATAAGATGAACTCAAAGAGGTCAATGCCAAGACACATAATTAAAATGCCAAAGCTTACAGATAAAGAGAGAATCCTAAAAACAGCAAGAGAAAAGCAAATAGTTATCTACAAAGGAACTCTCATAATACTGTCAGCTGATTTCTTAACAGAAACTTTGCAGGCCATAAAGAGTTGGCAGAAAATATTTGAAGTGATGAAAAGCAAGGACCTACAACCAAAGACTACCCAACAAAGCTATCATTTAGAATTGAAGAGCTTCCCAGACAAGAAAAAGTTAAAGGAGTTCTTCACTACCAAACCAGTATTAAAAGGAATGTTAAAGGGGTTTCTTTTAGACAAAAATAAATAAATAAATAAATAAATAAATAAATAAATAAATAAATAGACATGAATAATAAAATGGCAATAGGTACATATCTATCAACAATTACTTTCAATGTAAATGGATTAAATGCTCCAATAAAAAGACATAGGGGGGCTGAACAGATAAGAAAACAAGACTCATATATGCTGCGTAAAAGAGACTCACTTCAGATTGAAAGACACACAGAGACAGAAAGTAAAGGGATGGAAAAAGTTATTTCATGAAAATAGAAACAAAAAACAAACGAAAAAAGCTGGGGTAGCAATACTTATACCAGACAAAACAGACTTTAAAACAAAGGCTATTACAAGTTACAAAGAAGGATCCAGTAATCCCACTTCTGGGTATTTATATGAAGAAACCCAAAATGCTACTTCAAGTGGACATGTTCATTCATATGTTTGTAGCAGTCTTGTTTACAATGGCCAAGATATGGAGGCAGCTTGGGTGTATCGATGGAAGAATAGATAAGAGGAAATGGTACATATATACAATGGAATATTGCTCAGCCATGGAAGGGAACAGGCTCTCATCATTTGCAGAGGCATGGATGGACCTGGAGGGTGTTGTGCTGGGTGAAATATGTCAGACAGAGAAAGATAGATGCAATGTGATTTTGCTTATATGTGGAATCTATAGAACAAAGAAACAAACAAAACAGAAACAAACTCATAGATACAGAGAACCTTTTTATGGTTGCTGGATGAGAGGGGGTTTGGGAATGGTTGAAAGGGGAAAGGGATTAAGAAGTACAATTGGTTGTTACAAAGTAGTCCTGGGGATGTAAGGTACGGCATAAGGAATATAGCTAATAAATATTGTAATAACTATGTATGGTGTCAGATGGGTACTACGTTTGTTGGCGTGATAGATGGGGGTGGGGTTGGGGGACAGGTGAAAAAGGTGAAGGCATTAAGAAGCACAAATTGGTAGTTACAAAATAGTTATGGAGATGTAAAGCAACGCATAGGGAATATAGTCAATAATATGGTAATAACTATGTATAGTGCCAGGTGGATATTAGACTAGTCAGGGGGATCATTTCTTAAATTATACAAATGTCTAACTACTATGCTGTATACCTGAAATTAATATAACATAATATTGAATGTCAACTGTAATTGAAAAATTTTTAAAAAGGGGGGAAAAGATGAAGAGGAATAAGAGGTTCAAATTTCCAGGTATAAAACAAATAAGTCATGGGGATGTAATGTACAGCATGGGGAATATACTCAATAATATTGTGATAGTGTTGTACAATGTCAGATGGTTGCTGGACTTATCATGGTGATCACTTCCTTAGGTATATAAATGTTGAATAACTATTGTGTATACCTGAAACTAATATAATATTGCATGTTAGCTATATTTTAATAAAAATCTTTACAGAATGAGAGAAGCAGCAAGAATCATGGAACTTAATTTTCAAATCATCTTTGGAGCTCTATCATTTTTTTGGCTCTCTCTTTTATGTTAATTGAAAAGGAATGATATGTGAATGACTTTATATTTGCTAATTTACTCTTATTTAATTAAATTTTACAAACTCACAATACATAGCTGGCTCTCAATGCATATCTGTCTACTTTCCTACTTGTAAATGTGATAACCATGCTAACTGACTTCAAAAATTGCCCACCATGACCTGAAGTAACATCCATTATAAAATCATTTGAACTGTAATTTAGAATAAAGATTTTACTATATCAGTGATCTTTATTAAAAAGTAAAATAGCAACAAAACCAAACAATTCCGTTAAAAAATAGGCAAAGGATCTGAATAGACATTTCTTCAAAGAAGATACACAGATGGCCAATAGGCACATGAAAAAGTGCTCAACATCACTTATCATCAGGGAAATGCAAATCAAAACCAGGATAAGATATCATCTCAAACATGTTAGAAAGGCTTTTTTTTTTTTAAAGATTTTATTGGGGAATGGGAGGAGGGGAACAGCACTGGGGAATCAGGGAAGGGGAACAGACAAGTTGCTGTCCTTTTGTTCTTCAGTCTAGTTATGGAGGACGTTGCTTCACTGGCCCATGTTGGTATTATCATTGCGCTCTTCCTGGGTGAGGCAGTCACTCGCTGGCCATTGGAGGGCCGCTCATGGCGGCTCACAACAGCTCATGAAAGTGCACGCCAGCTGCCAGCCAGCCCCACTGCAGCCTACACCATAGCCGGTGACTCATGGCAGCCCAGCTCCAGGTGGAGCTGTAGTTCACCATCTTAGCTGTAGTGGGCGCAGCATTACTGGCCCTCATGTGGGATCTGAACCGGGGCCCTGCTGCTCAGAGCTGGCATCCCAAGCCAACTCTTAACTAACCCACCAGTAGGCCCTCCCTGGAAAGGCTTTTTTTTTTTTTTTTTTTGAGGGCAGTGTCACTGGCCCTCATATGTGGGACCCGAACTGGGGCTGCTGTCGTCCCAAGCCAGCGCTTAACCACCGCGCCACTCAGACAGCCCTGGAAAGGCTATTTTTAAAAAGCAAGAAATTACAAGTGTTGGCGAGGATGCGGATAAAAGGGAACCCATGTGCATTATTATGGGAATGTAAATTGGTGCAGCCACTATGGAAAACAGTATAGCAATTTTCAAAAAATCAAAAATAGAACTACCATATGATCCAGTAATTCCCCTTTTGGGTATTAGTTCAAAAGAAATAAAATCACTAACTCAACAAGATATATAATTATCCCCCCCCGTGCGTTGCAGCATTATTCACAATAATGACATGGAAGCAACTTAAGTGTCCACTAATGGATGAATGGATAAAGAAAATGTGGAATACTAGGGGTGCCCAAAAAAATGTATACCAATGGATACTTTATACTTTGGTCAACGTTACTCAAGCAGTAGTTCACTGTATCAGAAATATCTGGACACTGATGGTAACCACTTTGAGCACCTCTTGTAATTGCAGAAGTTGAACATGACTTGTATTCATCTTTTGTTATCAGTATAAATTGAGTATTACAGTTTTAATACAGTTTTTTCCCTTCTTAAAATGTGTATACATTTTTTGGCACCCGCTGTGTGTGTGTGTGTGTGTGTGTGTGTGTGTGTGTGTGTGTGTATACATACACACATATGTATACATATAAAATGGAATATTATTCAGCCATAAAAAGAAGGCAATTTTGTCTTTTGCAAAAACAAAAAACTTGAGGGCATTATGCTAAGTAAAATAAATCAGATGAAGACAAATACCACATGATCTCACTTATATGTGGAATCTAAAACAAATGAAAACAAAAACACAAATAAAACAAATTAACTAACAATAGACTCATGCAGAGAACAGATGGGTGGTGAGGGGGCGGGGGAGGGATGGACAAAACTGGTGAAGGTTGTCAAAGACACGGACTACTGGTTTTAAAATAAATAAATCCTGGGTATGTAATGTACAGTGTGGTGACTATAGTTAATAATGCTGTATTGTACATTTGAAAGTTGCTAAGAGAGTAGATCTTAAAAGTTCTCAACAGACACACAAAAATTTGTAATTGTGCATGATGATGGATGTTGACTAGGCTTATTGTGGATCATTTCACAATGTATACAAATATCAATTCATTATGTTTTATGTCAATTATATCTCAATTAAAACAACAGTGAAAACATTTAAAAATCACTAATTCAACTCCTTTTCCACATCATTTCCTTATCCATTCATATGTATATTGTTTCACATAATGTAGTGTCAATTTACAGCCTAAAACCAGAGTTATATACTAACTAGATTTACTTATGTCTTGACACAATATTTATTCATTTAAAAATCATCTTGGTAGCATTACACTTCAATAAATCTATTTGTAACTAGATTTAAATTTTTAAATTTCCCTTTATCATAATCATTTTAAGTGATTCTTTTCAGATAAGTGTATATCAACGTGTGTGTATTTATATATGTACTCATATATATTTATCTATATATTGGTCACTTCATTTTAAACTTTCTCCTGAAATATACATTCTCTTCAAAAGTATATGAGCTATACTCATATAGTTCACCTTCTGTACCATATCCAATGACTCACATGTTGTCTTCCAGCATTCACGTTTTCCACTTATCCATCTTAGGAGTCAGGGAGTATCAATAATTTAGATTCATCTTAAGAACTTTGAAAGCCAACACTCTGAATGAAAGCCTATGACAATAAGGAACAGTTTTCATATTCTTCTATTTCTAATTGTTTGCTTCATTGCTGTACTTTGATCCTACTGGTTTTCTCTTCTCGGAAGTCTGTTTCTGGGGTAACACTTATTACTTGTTTCTCATATCATTGCCAGTGACTGGAATTCCTTCCTTTTATATCCTTTCCTCCCACTTGTACTTTCACAGGTAAAACACACGACGCTGTGCTTTCTTTCTGCTCACAAGACCACCCATAAGCCCCATGAGGTGGGATGTTTCTTTTGTTCAGTGCTGCATCCCCATTGCAGAGCTGTGCCTGGCACAGAGGAGTCAACCAGCATTTGATTAATGAATGACTAAATGAATGAATGGATACTACTAAGTAAATTTTGAATTATTCCATTTTCAGAGGGACTGAAGAGTAGAATCATAACCTAAAAGCATGGACACTGTTCCTGAGAGAATCCTTAAAAGACTGTCATCAATGTTGCCTATTGTATAATAGTTAATGTTTTTCTGTAAATTTCACAGTTCTAAAAAAGAATGCATTTACCTTAACAGGGCATTTATTCTAGATTTCACATCATGACTCATGTCTTAAAAAAATATATCACACATACCCCTCACCCCCACCCCCTGTGAAAAGCTACACAGGTAAAATTTTTTAAATTCTTGAAAACAGAGAATAACGTACTTCCTAATTTCTACACCAAGATGGGCCTTTATCAAAACTCTAAGAAAATCAGATCACTTTTTTTTTCAAGTTTTTCTTTCAAAAGCTAATGCCAGTTCTTTATAATATGAAAAAGACAGAAAGGTCAATATGGTCACTTCTAAAATTAAGTTTTTGTAATGGGCTTGGAGGCAATGTAATTTCTTCCATTATCCCTTCTCTTTTCAATAGTCTAATTTGATAAACACTGATTTTCTATGGGGCTGTGCATAAAAGAGAGGAAGAAGGACATAGTAGTGAATCAAACATATTTCCCAAAGACAAAGAATTTGCTATCTAGACAGGGAGACATGCACACTTACAAAATATTTATACAAATAAATGGAGGCGGTACAAAGTGTATTCACTATTTTTCTTCCATTTAAATTTAAAAAAAAATTCCACAGAAAAGTTTTATAATGTTGGAACTTGGAGACATATTTAATTTAAGGGATAAAGTAATATGTTCATTTAACAACAAAAGTTGCTGTTTCCATTCATTGGACAGAAATTTCATTTTGTAAACTATTGATATGTTGTTGGCATTGGAATGAAAAAAAATTTCAAAATGGATATACTTTTACTTTCTAAAATTTAGGAAAGTGTCAAATTACATTTTACTACAGAATATGCCTTTAAATTAACTAGAATAAATAAAACTAGAAATTTACAATAAAGAGGATTTAAAATTTCCAACATTTCAGCTATTTAAAACCACTTGCCAAAATATTTATTTGGCCATGAAGGGGATATTCAAATTAAAATGCATAAATAAAAACTCGTGGATGAGACTGTACTTTTATAAGAGATTAATTTTAGTCATAAATTATTTTACTGTAATTAGAGAAGCAAAGAAAATAAACATCCTAGCATTCAACCTAAGAAAGAAAAAGAACAAAGATGAAAACCTCTAGAAGTAGAAAGAAAAGATACATGGAAATAAAATAAATGTATCTGAACACAGGGAAAGAAAAACTAAGTATAATAATGGTCCCATCAAAAATCAACAACAGGGCCGGCCAAGTGGCACGGTGGTTAAGCGCTGGCTTGGGAAGCCAGCAGCCCTGGTTCAGGTCCCACATATGAGGGCCAGAGACACTGCCCACAGTGGGGGAAAAAAAAAAATCAACAACAGAATATATTAATTTCTTATAAGAGAGATTAAAACAAAGCTACAAGTAGAAATGACCATGTAATACCTGTCAATAAATAGAGTGTGCATAATGATGTATAAATTCTCTGTAGTAACACCACAAAGTCTAAATTTTGTTTTCGTTTAAATTTATGTTTTTGAAAATATTTTTTGAGTATGTTATTTCTTTTATTTATTCACTGTTTATTTTTTCCAGTTTTGTGAGATATAATTGACATATAGCTCTGTATAAGTTGAAGCCATAAAGCATAATGACTTTACTTATATACTGTGAAACGATTACCACAATATGTCTAGCAAACATGAGGCATCTCATATTGATAAGAAAAAGTGTTATTTTCCTTATGATGAGAACTGTTAGGATCTACTCTCTTACCATCTTTTAAATAGACCATACAGCAGTGTTGTAATTTCTTAAAAATAGTTTGTCATGAATTGAAAGTGTTTGCTGAAAAATTTTGGAATATATGAAGAATTGATAAAATATGGGCAACTGGAACAATTTAGATCTGCTGATCATAATCCAAGATTTTTTGAGCACCATTTTCATTCACATGTTATTTTCTGTAGAATCCATTGGCATTGTGGGTCAAAATGCTGAGTGTGGAGACTGGATTCCAGCCTTTGCCACCAAGTAGGACTTTATGGTCTTTGTCACAAATGAAAAACTCCCTCTTTGGAAGGACATGGTATTATTTATACCTGAAATTCTGTTCAAAGTATGTAATTAATTAAAGACTTGCTTGTTGTTCCACTAGCAGGAGTGCACCATCGCGACCATTACTTTCAAGGGATGTGAGGCGTTCCCATGACGGAAACAGGCTTAGAGCCCAAAGACTAGAAAAAGCTCACATTACAGGTAAAGGCCTAACTCACTGCTTTCTTCAAATTTGTCAGACTTTCTTTTCCTCTTCTTTTTTTTTTTAATAAAAACAATTGTATTTACTTAGAAGCATTCAGAATGTCAATAAAACAGCTGCAATTTTTTTTTTGCAATTACAGAGTGGTATTCAGTTAACAGAACAACAATTATTTTGTATAAGCTGCATCAGAGACAACTGAAGATGAAAAAACTACCATCCCCATATATAACTAATTTGTGCTGTACACCAACAAGGACTGGCTTTAAATTTCCATGCCAATTTACAACCCCCATACTGTACCAGGCAAGGTTAGTGGCTATTGAAAATACCACCAGGACAGGGCTATCTAAAGACACATTCGGTACTGTGTTAACTATACAAAAAAGCCACTGTACAGTTTAAAAACAAATCTTACACAGCCTTACATTTCAATTTTTTTCTTTAAAAGAAATGAGTTGTGTACAGGGGAATTAAATGCTTTATTATAAACAAGAAAAAAAACTGTGCTAGAACCAACTTATTCATCATCATCATCTTCTTCTTCATCTTTGTCTTCCTCCTCCTCCTCCTCCTCTTCCTTCTTTTTCTTGCTCTTCTCAGCCTTGACAACTCCCTTTTTGGCTACATCAGGCTTTCCTTTAGCTCGGTGATATCCTTTTTGTATTTTTCCTTCAGCTTAGCAGCCTTCTTCTCATAAGCCTGCTTGTCATCTGCAGCAGTGTTATTCCACATCTCTCCCAGCTTCTTTGCAACATCACCAATGGACAGACCGGGATGCTCTCCTTTGATTTTTGGGCGATACTCCAAACAAAACAAGAAAAAGGCCTAAGGAGGCCTCTTGGGTGCATTGGGATCCTTGAACTTCTTTTTTGTTTCCCCCTTAGGAGGGATATAAGTTTTCATTTCTCTTTCATAACGGGCCTTGTCTGCCTTTGCCATGTCTTCAAATTTTCCTTTTTCTTTATCAGACATGGTCTTCCACCTCTCTGAGCACTTCTTAGAAACCTCTGAAAAGTTGACTGAAGCATCTGGGTGCTTCTTCTTGTGCTCCTTCCGGCAAGTTTGCACAAAGAATGCATATGATGACATTTTGCCTCTTGGCTTCCTAGGATCTCCTTTGGCCATGTTTAATTATTTTTCCTCAGCGAGCACAGAGTTGCCCAGTGCCCGTCCGACTCGCACTTGCCCCGGCGCTGTCTCTATGGAGCTCAATGTACTGCAATGGCTGTGAGAGCGGGAGCGAGACGCCTGTTTTCCTCTTCTTCTTTATGAAACAAACATAGGCTTAAAAAAGAAGCCTTTCCCCAAATACCCTACCACGATTCCTTGAATTGGTGAGGGAATAAGGTCCTGTACAATCCCTTCCACAAATTCCCAGTAAAAAAGAATAGGAGCGAGTTAACTGGAGTTGGAGATCTTGTCTTATGTTTCTGCTGATACGTTAAGGAGGATGGTGAGAAAGATCAACTAAATCAGCACTGGTCAAACCTCAGCATGCCTACTAATCACCCAGAGATTTTGTTAAAATACAGACACTGAAGGGCGGGGCTTGAGATGCCTCAGTCCTCGCAAGGTCCCATGGGAGCTGATATTGCTGGTCTACTAGATGGTAGGAAAGCCATTTGGTCGGAAGCTTTCATCTGATGACTAATCCAGACTCATCCCTACAGGTAAGAAAACTACGCATTTCCTACGCTGGCTTTATGGAAGGGAGAAAATAGTAGGCAAGCAGATGGGTAGCAACTCTTTCTATAAATTAATTTCTAGGCCACCACAGAGAGCAGCACATGCTTCTTCCATATCTATATTACAACGACCCTGTGTTCTTAAGAAGGTGTCAAATTTTGTTATTTATTTCCTACTCAAAAAGAGTTGTGGGTGTTAAATATATTTCAGGAAGGTTTTATTTTATCAAATATGGTTAAAATCAAATTTGGATTCTTAAATACCTAAATTTTATTTGTTGGCCAATTGTATTATATGGACTAGCTTCTTTTCAATGAGGGAGGGCTAAGTAAGAGACTTAAGCCTATCTTTCTATTGTTTTTTCCTTCTCCTGCCACATAATGTTGGAAGATAAGATAAAAGGTTTAATTACCTATGTAATAATTTAGCAGAGATATACAGTTACTCTTGAATAAAAAAGGTGGGAATCATTTTTCTTCAAATCTCCATAATCTTTCAGGGTGATAAAATTCCAATTAAAATAGCAAGTGATTTTTAAATGAAGGATTAAAAATCTCTGTATTGCTTTCTTCAAATTTTTATTATTTTCTGAAATCAATGACTAACTTTGCTAGGTAACTGTTATTCCTCAAATTACAATTTTTCATTTATTCAGTTCATTTTATGTATTTCTCTAGAATGTAGTAACAGTGAGTTGTCCTCATTAATATTATTTTTCCTAAGCCAGGCCAGCCTTGGTTTTACTCACTTTTTCTAGAACTTCACTGTCCTGTGGGATATAGGATCCAAATTTTAGGGTTCATAACAGATATAAGAATACCACATGTGTCATGGATGCCCATAGTCCAGGAAACAAAAGATATTTTTCTACTGCTTTATGTAAATATGTGGGGTGTTAGAGCTCTCATGTTCTTCCATATTGGGTGGATGCCACTTTATCTCCTACCAATGAGAACATATAGCAAACCATATTGCTGGATATCATTTGCATATCCCATAATTGGAAACCTACATTCCAAAAATGGCTGATTATAACATACTTCCCAGCAAATGATGCGACAGTTTTGAAAAGATATTTCTTAAATATTTCCCCAGGAATTTAAACATGTTTACATTAAAAGAGTATGCCAAATATAAAAAAGGGAGCAGATACATTTCAATAAGAAAACAATGGTTCATGAGCTGAGGATACTAATTACACCAATGACTAACAAAAATAACCAACATTTATTGGTCACTTCCAAAGAGCTTTCCCTATAATAACTCTTATTTCTTGGAAAAACCTTATGAGACAAGTACCATTATTATCTCATTATATGGATGAGGAAACTCAGGAAATAAGAGGTTGATCAACAAAGTCACACAACTAATGAAAGCAGCAGCTTTTTCAATCAAATCAAGATCAGGCTACTTACAAGTCTGTGCTTTTAACTACTTTAGAATATGGCGAAGTGTGAAACTATTTCAATAAAGTCTCTTTGTATTTTACTGCAGCATAAATGTCTGTATTTGATTTCTTTTATATTTTCTTGTTTCATATGACAATTTTTCTAGTATTCAAAGAGATGATGTCAACAACCCTACATGTAGTCAAGATTTTAAGTCTGTTTTAAAACCGAGCTCCCAGGCAGTTGCTGTACCTAAAATAGGAAATGTCTCCAGATGGAAGAATGTAGCTATTGGCCTTATCTTTGCTACAATGATACTTGAATCATCACTAGTAATAAAGACACCTGGGGCAGTGAAGTAACATTGCAAAATCAGAATGGTATTCAGCGTCTTCCTTCATTGATGTGTCAGTTTTGCTAAAAACAGCCCAGATTTTGCCTGAATTGTAAACTAAGCAAATAGGACTAGAGGATACATAGGAAACAGATGTTGACTTTTAAAAGATCACTTATCCATCATCACTTTTCCATATAATCAGCTGAAACTGTCATTCAACCTCTTTTCTTAAAATTGTTTAAAGTTTACCCATAAAAACTAGCCTCAAAGATTCCATGATGAAACTGAAATAACTTATTTTGAAAATTCTATATTGTAACAATGGTTTGATGAAATTATTTGTAGATGGTAAAATCATTTTCAATCTTATAGGGCCATGAATATTCTGAAGGCTTATTTCTGTACTTGCTGTGAAAACAACACATTTATACCACAGTTAGTTTAACAACTCAAGTATCACTCTGCCGATTCTTGATAATAAAAAAACAGGTATGTGTTGTTCTGTTATAAATAAACATGGGATACTGAGATCCCCTTGCAGAAATAAATTCAAATAGGTACAAATACTTCTGAACAGATGAATAGTCTCTTTCCAAGTTGGAGATATACAGCATAGGGGATCAGAAACTAAGACCAAAGCCTGAACTGCCGCTTCCTAGATGTGCATATTTGTCAGGTTATTTAACTTCTCTTTACCTCAGTTTCCATTTGAAAAATGGAGCTGATACATTATGAGGATAAAATGGCATAATGTATATAGGCCACTTGCCACAATACCCGGCAGTTAGTGAATTGCAACTGTTTTCCATAATATTTTTTGAGATTCATTAAAATCATAAAAAATCAACTGCAGCACCAGGATGCTTAGAAAGTATCAATAAGTAAAGCATATTGTGATTCGCTATGGGTTTCAATCTAGCAGAACAAATGACTCAGCCAATTAGGATAATTTGGAGGTCAAGATATTTCCAGAAGGATTTTGAATGGCAGAAAAGATGGTGCACAACTCCTCCTTCTAATTTTTAAAATAGTCGGGTAGTAATTTATTCCCTTGCTGAGCCAGAGCTAATATTATTAGGTGGTATGAAAATTTTCTGGATTTGGACAATGTCTCCCAAGCCACAGATGGATAAATATAACTATTGCAATTAGGCAAATTTATGCACAAAAGTCTTAACAAAAAGATATTTTTAATATGAGGGTGAAGACTGTGTTAAATGATGGTTATTATCTACAGATTTCACACAATGAGATCAGTTTTTTGCTACCATGAATCCATGTTGCAGTTTTACATTTTTAATTTTTGCCATGTAGTTCAACCCTACATCTTTCTTTTTTTTTTTTTTTTTTTGGTTATAGTCAAGAAATTCATGTTAGTAAAGAAAAAACAAAAGCATTGTAATAATACTTAAATGTATCTAATTCAAATATAAATATTCATGTTATATATTATTTTGATGATCTATTTTAATGATTTCTGCAACATGGTATAGATTCTAACAGCCTACAAAATACTCATTCTCCCCTTCTCTCTGAAATAAACAGTGCATATGACCACTGGCCCAAAAGATTGCATTTCCTATCTCCCTAGCAGTTACGACTAAATCTTAGCCAATGACAACTAAAAGTAAGTATTGACTGCATTTCTGAAAAGTCTCCAAGAAAGACAGATGGCATTCCACTTCCACTTCTACCTTATTTTTGAAATACAGATATGCTGGTTAGAGTTACAGGAGCTATCTTTGATCATAATAACATGGATCAAATTTGATGTTGGACAGAGCAGAACACCAAAGGAGCTTGACTACCCTGTAAAAATGGAGCCATGCCAGTTTTGGCCTGCATCTAAACTCCTTTAAATGTAAGAGAAACAAGTCACCATTACTGAAGCTTCGTGTTCTGTCTCTTACAGCTGAGCTTAACTCTAATCAATATACGCATTATTTTATATAGAGTACTCATCCAAAGAGATGTTCTATGCAAACGGACTTTCTCTTAAGAATTATTATATGCCATGTATCTTTCCTGCAAATTTCACCATTCATATTAACATAATAACATAAAAACTCATATAATCCTATCATAGGAGAAAATATTTGACTTCATTAACCCATTGTTTCCCAATCTTCTAGACCACAGGTTTCTTTTTTTTTTTTTTTAAATAACCCCTATTCATATATTGGGTTATTTGTAATCCTGCCACACAATGCACTTGGGGAAAGCTAATCTATGTTTCTGTTCTTCTGAATTAGCATTTGTCATAAATAGTCCCTATCGCTCAGCCTTTCACTCCCTTGCTGCTTGAGGAGACATGCCTCTCAGTTTTCTCAGCTCTGGCAAAGCTGGCACATGTGGAGAAAATATTTTTCATAATCTTGTCCATTGGTGCATTAAGTTGAGAATCCTTGCCTTCTGTGACATGGAGTCGAATAGTTTGCCTAAATTCAGATGAAGTCTGTTGGATTTTTCTTGAGTTTATGACAAAAAATAGATATCTCTTAGGAGGAATAATTTTCCCTTTATGCCTAGATAAATGTTCAGGTCTCAGCCAATAACTATAGCAGTCCCTAGAATATAATTTTTGTTATAGGCCTTTCAAGAAAGAGCCTTTGCCACAACTTACTTTTAAAAATGACATGGACACTGCCATCTATGTCAGAAAAAAAATTTACAAGGAAACAAAGCATGGATCTACTTTATCAACAGGAGCTCAGGCCCAGAAAATGTCTATTAAATCATAGCTTTTAAAAATGTTGTAAGATTAACTTTAAAATAGCTGAACCTGAGATAAGTGTCTCTAGACACAATTTCTCCTTCAACAGTTAAATTTTTATTAGTATTAAAAAATGTTCTTATCTATCCCTGTATTGACAACTTACTTTCTACCAAACCTTTATTCTATAACATCAACACAACTTTAAGATCCATTTCTATAAAGACATTGCTTAAGAGTGATCTTTCTTGGGAAAAGCAAAAATAAAGTAAGGTTAGAAGAGTAAACAAGGACCCATTTGGAGGAAGATGGCTTACAGTGATACATAAATGTTCACTTGTGTGTTTTAGCATGAATCCATAAAACAGGTCAGAAGTTAGAATTTGGTACACAAGACCTAAGTTTTTAACTGTTTTTGTTTTTGTTTAGATTTACTGAGAGTTTTTTTTTCCTTTCAAGTCTCTTTATGCAAAACTGTTTTAGAAATAAAATTATACCTTGCTCATTTAGTGAACTCCAGCAACTTATAAAGTATTCTTAAAGCTGGTATAAAGGGCGAGTTCCTGCTCAACAGACTATAGGAGTTGGGCAGATGATGTACACAGAGAAGAAGACAAAGCATAAGATAACAGGACAGGGTTAAGAACCTTCTGAAAACCTGGGGCTGTTGACTTGTGGATTGAAGCCCAGCAGTGCCAGACTTGACTTTTCAAGAAAAGCACATAAAATATCAGCAACTAATTATTTGAAAAACAAAACAAAACAAAACAAAATGAGTCTATAAAGGTAGCAGGGTAAAAATCAAGTGAAAATTAAAGAGAAAGAAGGAAGGAAGGGAAAAAGGGAGGGAAGTAAGGGAGGAAAGAAGGGAGGGAAGGAGGGAGGGAGGGAGAGAGGAAGGGAGGGAAGGGGAAAAGAAAGGGAAGGAGGGAGGGAAGGAAGAAGGAAGGAAGAAAAGAATGAAGGAAAGGAGGGAGGGAGGGAGGAAGGGAGGGAAGGAGGGAGGAAGGAAAGAAAGAAAAACACCGGGTCGGGAATTCCTAATTTGACCCAGGGCTTGCCAGTTACTACATCATATTCAATACCATGTCATTGTCTCACTCAACATCTCATTGAGGAAGTATTTCTGCCAGTTGTCTCCTTGTTAACTGGCTCTTTCATAGGCATTTTGTAGCATCTTTATACTAAGCAGAGTGTAAGGGAAAACTCACTGTGAACTGATTACAATCTCTTATCTGCTGATACCATGCTGTTCAGCCTATCTGTCACCTCTGCTATGTTTAAAATAAACATATCTTTTAGAGGCAGATTAAATCTCCCCTTAATCTGGAGGTTGGAAAAACAAAACACATTAAGACATCCTATAAACTCCTTCCATTTGTTGGCATTGCATTCTATCTACAACTTTCTCATGCCATCTTCTCCCCACCCTCTTCCCCTCCCCCACTCTCAGTTACCAAAATGAATATCAGTATTTTGGTTAAGAACCTGGACTTTAGTCAAAAGCATGTGGTCGACTACCTACTGTGCCACTTACTCATCAAGTAACCCAGAATAAATTACTTAAATCTCTTTGCACCTAAATATCCTTACTGCTAAAATGGACTTGATAGTAATAGAATCCACTTATGGGGAAAGATCGAATGCAATAACAAATCATAATTTGCCCTATCATAACCAGTAAATATTCGCAAGGGCGATCCATTTCATCATTATATGGTTCTGATTCTCAGGGAATTCTCCCTAAATTTGAGTTAAAATGTCATCCATTGGTCCTGGCGCTATTTTATAGGGCTTAAATGATCAAGTTATTTTTAAAATACAATCTCAAAAGTGAACAGGTGCAATTTGATTTATTTGGAGATTTATTTACTATCACCTCCTTTATTCCAGACACTGCCTTTCTTTTCCTGTAGTCTGTGTAATCACACATCTGCCATAAAAAAATAATGGGTGCACCATATTAATGATTCATATTGAATTTACAAGTACAGCAAATCCCTGAACCTTGATTTTTACATCCAAGCATAGAAGCCTCACATTTTATCCCTCCCAAACCTCAGGGGAAAAAATATACATACAATTTTAGAAAAAAAAAATTGGCAAATAATCTCCTCTAGAAACAAATATCTGTCTAGGATCCGTTGAAAGGGAAATTAAAACTAGCATCTTCAGGTCATAGTTTAAAAAAAATTACCTGTTTCTTCCTCTTTTTGGAGGGGAGACAGGGGCTTGGTACTTCTAAGAGGACAAAGTGGTTTAGCTGGTAAAATATTAAAATGCTAAGGGTACTGGGTTAATCTAAATATTAGTGTGGGATACAATTTATCTTTTATTAATAACTAAATCTATTGGATTTCTTCCTCTCCCTATATAAACTACTACTGAATCATTCATGCCCTGCAGCATTTGTTATATCAAGACAAATAAGACCTCAAAGAAAGGCCAAAAAAAAAAATGAGAACCCAACAGTGTTTATAATCTAACAGAGTAGGTAAGAAATCGCCATAAATAAATACAATGTAAGTCAGCATGGGTTGCTGGGTGCCACAAAGGTATTGTTGGAGAATGTTTACAGGAGATGAATATCACACTGTACATTTGTGCTAAGTTTGAAGGATGGGCAAAGTTTGGGAAATGGAGGTAAGGAGTATGATGATGAGTTCATAAGCAGGAGGATTAATAACAGTGAAGCCACTAGCCATCAATGCTTGGTCCTTTTTTTGAGGCAACAAACTTATATTACCTGGAAAATAAGAAGTAGAAAGTTCTAAAATGGGACTTTGGACAAGAAAGCTAATAAGGGGTTTTGTCCTTATTTTGTAAATGGTGGGATCGGATCCACTGAAGTTTACCTGGGAGACACAAGAGACAATTACCACAAAACTTTAGACTGGGGTTTGGAGGATGGTCAAAACAGTGAAGGGTCTAGAGGAAGGAAGGCCATTGAGGAGTCTGATGATAGAGACTGGGTGAGGAGTGATGAGATCTGAACCCTGGATGGTAGCCATGAGAATGGAAGCCTAAGAAGTCTTGAGATATGGTGACATTGTTTTAACATTTTCCAAATCTGCTGCTATCCTTTCTGTTTAAACTGTGTATGTACTGGGAGAGGTCTAGATGGTCCATCTAACTTTGGGATTTTATGAAGACACTTGGGTTCCTGATATTTCAAAGTGATCAAAATCTGGAGAAGAAAAGATACCTATATATTGGGTTGTTGGAAAAGTCATGATGCATTTTTGCAACGAAAAACATACGAAAAATACATCATGACTTTTCCAAAAACCCAATAGTTCTGTGCTCTCCTAATGAGTTTATCAGTTCTTTGTCATTCATTTTCTCTTTCTTCCTTCCCTTTTCTTTTTCATTTCGGTTTTCCCCACCCATCATCAAGAAGGAAGAAGATGGGATTAAAGGTGAAATATTATAATTCTATGATATGCAATTATTATAGGACCTGGAGATAGATGACATGGATTCAAAGTCTAGCTTTGTGATAAATTCTATAACCTTAAATCTTTCTAGATTTCTGAACCTCACCAGTAAAATGAGGGGTAGCTCATTTCCTCATCACTCAAAGGAGATTTTCATACTAGACAGGCCCAAGATTTTGACATAAGCATCTCCTCTCCAACTCCACCAGCTGAGAATCCCCTGGAATAAATAAACTTCGAGTTTCCATCCAGATATAAAATTTTATTATTCTATAATTTTATTTTTCTTTCCAAGTCTCTGCCTCATTCTATCCTGCTCATTTCCAGTTTTCAGTCTCTAGAGATGGAGATAAGTTTCTGGGTGTTTGAGGCTATCCTTTGGGGCCATTGTTTCATTAGAAATGAAAATAAAAAGTCAGCTGTGCTAATGTATTGAAAGGTATTAATTAACAGATATACACTACTCACAAGTCCAAGTTGAAAATGAGGTAAGTCTGGTCAGCTCCCTGGACATTGGTCATCTGACTCTTGGAATTCTATTTTTGACCTTAATAGCTCATGGATTTAGGATACCAAAACCCACAGCCTTCTGCATTTTATGGATGGACCTTCTCTTTGTGGTAGAAAATATTTGGGCCTTGTGGGTCTAATGAAAAGTAACAAGTTATAAAAACAGAATTTTATTCTTTACCTTCCCCCTTAGAGATAGCTGGAAGTTTACAAATCTGCACATGATAAAGTTCTACAGTGAATCCCAACAGACCATCCAAAATGAACATAATCCCGCTTTACCAAAATGCACCATCAGGTTTAGACATGTGTCACCAAATCCCACGTTTCTTCTAAAGTCATCTCCAGAACATACTAGCTCAAGACTTATACTGAAAGGTGTAGCAAACTGTTCCCCAAGTATCAATATCTAACACATGCTACATTGCTATGATTCAAGGAGAGGCTGATCCCATGAGAAAATTCAGAGCTAAGTGTACAGAGCTTTGTCATACCTAAATTCATTTCTCAGCCTTTAAGGACTAATGAAAGGCAACATGGCAGATTCTCAGTTAATCTTTGCTTCTTACCAAAGAAGATACCTTAGGTCTAGAGTCAACAGAGAGGCAGGATGTCTTGAAATGTGGTGTAGGTGGATGATCTCTGGGCAATCTGTTGTGGTAGCTGGGCCTTGTAAATGGCCTAAAATTATGATGCTTTCACAGTGTCTGCTGCTGCCCACATGTACACCATGAATCAAGGGATAATCACTTCATGTGCCAGGGAGACAGCAATGAATATTGATCACAAAGACAGGAAACAAACAGTGACGGTGCTCACTTTCTGAACAGTGTACTACGAAACAAAATAACCCTGGAAGTGTGGAAGAGAAAATGCCATGGTAGCCCCTTCTGTTATTCTAACCGGTGATATTTTGAGTAATCGCAAACAGGAGATTTCTATTGTCTTAAAGATTTTATTTGGTTTGGCTTTTAAAATCAGATCTTTCAAAGTTTTTCTTGTTATCCCAGAATAACAGTTTGTACCTTGGTGAGTAAGAATTCCAAATCTAACACCTGTCATGGATGAATGACATCCACTTAACACTGCCCAAGCCTATCCCTCCAGGCCAGTCCTTCATGTTTTTGATACCACCATTTGCTTGTTTACGTAAGTGGAATATTCTGTGTATATCATCTGTCACTTTCCTCCAAATGCCAGTTTAGTTGGCCTTACACTGAAATTGCAGAACCAGAGTGCTTCTTTGGTTGTCATTAGGAATAGGAAATCAACACAGTTTGAAATATGCAAGTGTGGCAGGCCAGTGATTGGCTTGTGAATGAGTTACAGGAAACAGAGATCAAATTAATGGGGTGTTCTAAGGAAGTGACCCCTTAATATTTTTAATGGGGTTAAAAAAAGACCACAACCAAAACATAGCTATGTAGAGCTGACCCTTGAACAACACAAGTTTGAACTGCATGGATCCACTTACAGGCAGATTTTTTTTCAGTAAATATCTGTACTGTTTTCAATCCATAATTGAGATTCCACAGATGTAGCGGACTGACTATAGGCATTATGCCATTTTATATAGGGGTCTTGAGCATTTGCAGATTTTGGTATCTGTGGGGTCTTGGAACTAAACTCTTAAGGGTAGGAACCATTCTGTTTCAGCCTCATAGTAGCTACACAGCTTGGACCAGCGTGTCACACTTAATAGAAACTCAGAAAATGAGGAATGAATGAATGAATGAATGAATGAATGAGACTCCATTCGGTGGCTATAGGTAAAGGAATATCAAAAGGAGACCCCTAACTCTAATCCTCTTTAGGAGACTGGGGATTTCAGATAAACAAGTAAAACCAGCAATCTATAAAATTCGGAAGGAGAAATGTCTAGCAATCATTATATAATTGTGTAGTTAGGAGCTTAAGTGCAAAGATCTTTTGCAGGAACTCAAATTCACTACTTGCATACAGTTCTTATTGCTGTGTTTCACCTTCAGTTTTATGGAATCTAACCCGAAACTTAACATAATATAGCCATTAAGTCTCTGGAATTAATGGGTTACAAATGTCTGTCAGGGTTTGCAGCTTTATAAGGAGAGCAGGGCTAAGAGGGGAACAGTGAGGACTCGTACTTGACCCTTATCCAGGGTCCCTTCCCCAGGGTCCCTTCCCGCTTAAGACTACTTGATAATGTCACGCACAGGAAGATCTGGGGACACGGCTGGATTGTATGACCTCCACAGCTTCCTTCTAACTTTTCAATTCCAGACCCCTGGATATTTTTCTAGCTTTCTTGAGCGATCATTAAGGATGTGCCAAATGTATCATTTTATTGGCTCTAAATAGACTCTTCAAAGGGCAAGCATGGAAATGAAAGAAAAGTAAGATGTGAGGCATGACAGATTCTCAGTTCATTTCAGAGGGTGAGCCACGCAGCGCGAGGCAAAGCATTCAATGTCTTCTTCTTACAACCCTATCTATTATGCATTTTTTTATTTTTGAGGGCAGTGTCACTGGCCCTCATATGTGGGACCGAACTGGGGCCGCTGGCTTCCCAAGCCAGCGGTTAACCACTGCGCCACTCGGCTGGCCCTATTATGCATTTTTAACAGCAGGAAATGATGTTGATAATGGGCTCAAAAGATTCCCCACTCCTCAATCCATCTTAAGCTTTAAGAAACTTCCTTTTGCTATTGGTTCCTGCACGTGTCTAAAGTGTTCTGGGATTCCTGCGAGGTCTGCTTTCAGGTGAGAGGAGCTCTGAGGTGTGTGTTTGGGGATGGGCGGAATGAATTTTGATCCTTCAAGCAGAGCTGGATGTTAAATGCAGAATCAGCTCCTATTGCAACTCTGCAGCCAAGAAAAATACTGGAATAGGAATAACATAATCACAGGGGTTCTTATATTTTTATCAGTTGAAATGCATTTATATTTTGCCTGTTTAAAAAAAGAGATTTGCTATGGCTCTATTCAGCAAACCCTGTGCCAGGTTCAGATCCTTGGTTAGGCAACAGAATGGACAAATGCACCCTTCCTCTAAAGCTACACCCTTTCTTGATCTGAGGAGACTTTGTTTTTTGAAATAGCTGAGAGAGAGGGGACTAAAATAACTTGCATTTCCTCATGTTTTGTTAAATATCAAGGATGGGGAACTGGTCACTTGAGCTTCATCAATATGGAGTCAATATATCCCTGGAGCAAAACAAGAGGTCATGCCAGGTGATTGGCTGAAATCTGTAGCCAGTTCCATTCCTGAAATACAATCCTGCCTGTGCACACATGGCATTTCTGCTAATGTGTCTCCACCAACTCAGAAGAAGTTTTCCTCTAAGTAATCCTGCCAATTACATTCTTTCTGCACTGAATATATTGTTGTGCATGTGTGCACATGTACTTTTGCACTGACATCATGGGCTGTGCATGGTACGATTTACTGGGCCTTAAGCCAGGCTTTCATAGGGACAGTGGATGGGTCTCTAGGGACATAGATATGGTCCTATGAATCCAACAATAAAAGAGTCTGATTTCTCCCTTCTTCCTAGTTTGCTCTTCTTACCTGGTTTCAAACTTTGTCCCTACGACTGGAAATTATTCTTAAATTGGCTTTTTATCAAGTAGGTATCTCTACCAGTGTGGCACTTCCAATGACCTTCTCTACCTAGGTAGGATATTTCCCCTAGAAAGCTCTGTGACACCCTCAGATAAGTTGGATCATTTTTGCCTCTGTGCCTGGTATTTACTTCTTTGATTGGACTCATTGTATTGCTTTGTTTTTCTGGTGATTTAACTTTTTCTTCCACCCTACAAGATTATAAACTATGTAAGGGTAAGGAAAATGTTTTGTATATCTCTGTGTACCTAGTGATTTGCACATAGATGGTAACTCATATTTGTTACATTTAATTTATAAATGAAACTCTAAAGATTAGCAAATTTAAAATATTTAATATTTGTTTTCAGTTGCTGCAAAAAATATGTCAGGGCTATGGTTGATTATTTATTTAAGAAGACTGAATATATGAGTTTTACTCAGAAACATTTAGATACCTAAAAAACTGATCCATCTGCATACAGTATATGCTATATATATAAAATGACTTCATAGAAAATATCAAAATTGATCATCCTGGAAAATGAGATTAGAGGTCATTTTTTTCTCTATATATTGCTATGTAATATGGTGAATATTTATTATTGTTATAATTACAATAATGACAGTAATACTAATCATACAACAGAAGACACATGTGAAGTCCTGTCATCAGTGCCCTCCTACTTATTATGAAAACTAATTAACAATTGAAATAGGACATTCAAATAATTAGTTCATCTAAGTCCAACACTGCATGATGGGATACTTAGAAATAACACTCAGCCATAAGAAAAGATGGAATATTGCCATTTGCGACAACATGGATGGATCTTAAGAATACCATGCTCAGTGAAATAAGTCAGAAGGAAAAAGTCGAGAACCATATAATTTCATTCATATGTGGGATATAAAACTGAAAGCAACACATGAATAAGACAAACAAACAAATAAAAACTCATAGACACAGACAACAGTTTAGTGATTACCATAGGGAAAGAGGGGTAGAGAGGGTGGTAGATAAGGGTAAAGGGGCTCAAATATATGGTGACAGAAGGAGATTTGACTTTGGGTGGTTAACACACAGTGAAATATATATACAATATATTATAGAATCATAACACTTGAAACCTATATAATTTTGTTAACTAATGTCACCCCGATAAATTAAATCATAAAAAAAGAAATAACAGTTATTTATATACAGAATTCACTGGTCCTGGGAAGGAGTAGCAAAATGAAACAGACATGATGCAATTTTAGCAATTTGAATCCTTGAAGTTTATTAGTTTGGAATTGAGTTCTCTCAGTCCCACATCTCTTCAAGTTCTAAAACCTGAACTTCAGTGATTTATGTACAAGTTCATTGATTCTTCTGAAATCGGTGGGTTTCTAACTTTTTTGAATGTGTCTTACAGAAAGAAATACCTTCTACATTGTAATCCACTGCACACACATACCCACTCTACTGAGAAAAATTTCCCATGAAAATACCCTCACTTCACAGAAGGTACTTAGGTGTCTTCTATTCTATACTATTATAAGTAAATAAAAATGCTCTTTCTAATCTAGTAAGTTGATTTCATAACTTGAAACTTGAAAGCCATTGTTTGAAACTCTGAGGACTTTGAGGTCAAGAAACACGCTTTGTTCGAGCCTACACCATAAAAGAAAGCCAAGAAAGGTTGGCACATTCTTTTTTCCAAGTAAAAAGAATAATCTCTTGGACAGCACTGCCCAAATGATCTTTTGATTTCTCTCACTGTGTTTCATGTGGTGCTGAGAATACAGAGGGCAATGGCTAGCTGCCTACTGAAGGACTACAGAAACCTATAAAAGATTCATGTTGTAATGTCTTCATTGAAGGAAGAAAAGAAAGACAGAGAGAGGCGGCTCTGTTCATCTTCAAACAAAAGGTAGAGGACTAAGCTGGCAAGGATAACCTGGAAGACGGAAGGTCTGCTGAGTCTCAAGTTGGCCAGTGAGAACTCCATGTGATTTATAGGGTTGTTAGACCAAACATTGCTAAAGGGGAAACAGGTTTAAATCAAAATGGTAATTTAAGTTAAAACAGCCCTTTGCCCTTAATCTCTAGTCCCATCGCCTAAACCTTCAGCAGACATGTCCTCTACCTCTCCAAGTAATGAAAATCAACTAACTAGCCAGGAACCAAAGCTTGTCCATATCTTCATTGGCTTTTCCTATAGCATTGGCCTTATATATACAGCCATGTCTACACGTTAAACAGATTCATTTTAAGGACCTTTCTTTAATGGAATATATTGAAGCTGTATTTAACAAGTGTCACTGAGAACTTGTTCTGTATTAGGTGTAGTGCTAGATCCTGGGGGCAGAAAGGAAATGAAATCTGAACAGCTCTCAGTCTGTTTGGTGGAGGTAACCACATACACAGTAAGGTTTTCACTTCAAGTATTCAAATATTTCAAGTGTTGAACCACAGGTCAGAGCAAAGAGTCATGGATACACAAAAGAGAGGCACTCTTTCTGCCAAGTGTGAGAGGCTCAGTCCAGGGGGAGGACTCACAGAGGTGACTTTTGCACAGGGCTTTGAAGACTGAACCTGAGTTACCAAAAGTAGAAGGGTGAGGGGGCATCCGGGTTAGTGGGGACCATGTGACCCGGCTGCCAGGAGCAAGGTTCCTGAGTGGCTACAAAGGGTGTGTGCCAGAGGAGCAGGATCAAGTTGATATCAAGTGGAGAAGACCCTTAGGGATCATGATAGGGAGTATTTATTGGGCATTTAAACATGTACTACTTAGTTTATTCTCTAATTGTTGAGTCTGTGCAGAGCTTGCCTCCCCAGTGTTCATAATGTGGATTATACAGCTGGAAAGAAACTCAGATGATTTATCCTCAAACCACTAATTCTATACATGAAGAAACAGAAATATAAGTCATTTGGTTAAAAGGGTCCCTTCCCAGGGGTTGGAGAGAGCCCAGCCTATTTGCATATAGATAGGAAGCAATCTTCCTGCTGCTGTTGTACAGACTGGCTCTTAGTCAAAAAGAAAAACAGTTCACAGGGTATTGAAATTGAGCAGGAAGGAAGGGCACAGCAGGTGGGTGTGCCCGATAATTCTACTGTTTAAGACACAGAGGAATTTGGTGTAAAGGTAGCTTTGATTTGAGTGCCGTCCAAGGGAACAGAGCTATGAGGTAGCAGGAGGATTTGGTCATGAGGCAGTTTTATGTGGCCAGAAGCAAGAGCCTCTGCATTCCACTGGGGCGTCTTGTACATTTGGTCAGGATCAGCCCACCCAGAAGGTCATCTTTTCTTGGGCGAGTTGAAAGAAAATCCTCTTCAGTTAGTATATAGGATTCCTCTGTTGGTAACAGTAAGTTTTGGGATAGAGGCCAAGTCCCATAAATAACCGAGTCTGAGAGTATCAGCCTTGTTCAATGGGTCCTGTGTTGACCTCCATTGGGACGTAGTGTGCTGACCTTAAGACAATGTGACTCAGGGAGAGGCCCTGAGAAGTCACCACCTGAGGGAATCTGAGGAATCTCTCCTTCCATCTGGCTCTTTGCTTCAAAGGGGCCAGCTCCTGATTTCCAGGGTGTCAAGCTCTGGGTTGTGGGGTTTATTCATCCTAGTGATAGGACAAGGCGTGGGTGTCTGCGTGAGCTGTCATGAAGTCGGCTGAGGAAGATCTCATCCAATGGGAGGGCAGACTTGAGATCATAAGCTCTATTCAAGGAAAAAGCCTCACTTCCAAGGGGAGTGACCCAGCCCCAACTCAATATTATGACAAGTAAGGTGCACCCCAAGTCAAGTCAATATAGAAGCAGAGTTTCCCTAAGTCTCTGGGATGACTGCGCACCAGGCTTTGTAGTTCTGCTGTGTGCCTGGACAACAGGCCCAGTGGCAGTGTCCCTACTGCCTGTGTAGGATGCTCAAATAAGGATTGAACACAGGTGAAGGTGCCTACATGTCTGAGAATGAAGACGAATGTTAGGGATTTTTGCAAAGGAAAAAAGTAGTTCCAGTTGAACCAGTGGCCATGGAAATCTAGACATCCTCAGAGTCAGCACGGACTCTAATATTCATTTGCTTTTTGCAAGATGTGGAAGCTTTTGTTTCCGTTTGACAAAATTATACATGAACAAGAATGTGACAAAGGCAATGGCTGGCAGCCAACCCAGGGAGAAGCCCTGCTGTCCCCAGAAAATGGGAGGTTGGCAGCACAGTGCAGAGACTGTGCACGTACTCACACAGCAGTTTCCTCTCAAGAGGCTGTATCATAAAAACAGTCAGGGACAACAGATTCTGTCCTAGACCACCAGCAGGTAGAGTTAATTATTTCCCTCATTTCCATAAAGGTCATGAGCAAAAAATGAACATGGTAGCTCATATCAAAATGTAATGATCTTTCTATAAACACACAGAGCATATTACACAGAGAGTGCTGAGGCCAATTTACCTTTGGATAGGATGCTTCTAAGAGGGAAAAATATTTCTAGCTGTTCTAAAAGTCTTACTGCGTTAATCCTGATAAAGTATAAAAATATAACCTATAAAAATCTATGTAACACCTAATTTCAATGAGTAAATTGTCTCCAGAATGTTGCTGGCAGGAAATCCTGTGCCCCCCACCCCCATTGCCATGTTGTCTCTCTCTAGGAGAGGACTCTTTCAGGCCTCACGTTTGCAGCTAAGCTTCTGACTTAATTCTCACAGAATGGATATCTGCCAAGCTAACTTTGATTATAAACGATCCTGTTCCTAAGGACTCTCAACAGTTCCATCAGTCTCTTTGATACTCCTACAAGTGGAGACAAAATTGGGGAGGATGAGTTCTCATTTTTCTGCTCACGTTTGTTACAGCCACCAGGACAACCATAGGACGAGGAATAGAAAAAAATATTTAAAAAATTCATATACAAAGAAAAATGGTTCCTTCCAGGATTCTAATAATGTGTTTGTTCCCTCAAGTCAGTTAAGAGGATATTTATAAAGCCAAAATGCTTAGTTGAAGGGGTGATCCTCACAGGCCCCCACCTTCTCCTTGTCCATCTAGGCCCTGGGGTGTGACCACCTTTGAGTTTCACCTCTCAGTTAATCTGATCGCAGGGAATCCAAGGATTACAGATGGAAAGAAGATTTAGAAAGCATTTCATTCAATATCTTTCACTCCGTGCTAGAAAATGCAGAGATTAAGTGACTCATCCCAAAGCCTCCTGGCTAAGGGGTGTGTGGGGCCCCCACTCCTGGCATTCTCTTCCCTTTAATGATGCTGCTTGCCCCTCTCTGGATGACATGTGAAGGAAAAGGAAATAATACTTGTGCAGCATTACCACTCCTTAAATGTGCTTTTAAAAAACAAAGCTCACATTAAAAAAAAAAAAAAGTCCCAGGCACAAATAAAGACAATTTTGAAAAACCTCCTCATGAAATGAATATGAAAAATTTCCGCTTCGTCAGCCAACTGGGAATGTTCTGAAACTGGGACCGAGGAAACAGCAAACAAAAATACAGTAGTTCCCGGGTGGCGTGAGGCCGCAGTGGTTCCGTGGTGAGCTGTGTGCTGCCAGCACCTGCAGCTTAGGGACTGGTCCCACTGCCTACGCCAGCACTGCTGCCATACACGGCCTCATTTTCTGTAAGCAGCTCCTATCCGAGGGTGCTCTACAGGAATGTTTCATTTCTCAGTCTTGGGGATATCATGTTAAATTCCACACGAATTTAACATTGCACACATTTGGACTGAGAGTGGAGGGGTAAAGGATATATTTTCCCGCCCTTTACATATATTTTTCTTTTAATCCTCCTAACAGCCTTGAGGCGTATATATTTTAATCTTTATTTGACAGGTGTAGGGCTACAAATTCAGAAAGACTTTCCCCAAAGACATAGAGCCAATAAATAAGCGGGCGGGATTAACTAAGTTCCTTCTGATTTGGAAATCCATGTGGTTTCTAAAGGCATATTTCACACTAGTCTGCCTTACATCATAGTTCCAGGGCGTGGGTATCATCTTACCATTAAAAAAATTTCCTTGAAACAGAGACACAGATTTTAAATACTAGGCATTTTTCAAATGCTTTACAAGCAGAGATGGATACAGTCATTGAGTAACTAGGAGAAGGAAAAATAAATATAAGGAACTCCTATTTAGCTTCTCCATGTGTCAGGCAATGTTGGAAGTGGCCCTCACAGTAACTCTGTGGGGAAGTACTACTGTTATCTCTATTTTAGAGATAAGCACACTGAGCACAGACAGGTTGAATAATTTGCCCAAGATAGCACAGCAAGTAAGTGGCAGAGGTAGGTGTGACATCCAGCTGCTCAGGCCCAAGACCTGCTGTAACCACTCTGTTGTGGTCAGCCCTCTCCAATCCGCAGAGACATGTACACCAGACATTTTTTAGTAAGGCTGCTATAAGATGGAACAGCAAAGACTGATATATTAAACTTTATCTGAAAATAAATATGGTCTACACATGGAAAGTAAAATACGGTAATGGTTAGCAGGTGTTTTAGAATGCCAGGGTTGCTGGAATAATTCTTGACTTCAGTGGGAATGGAGCTAATCAACTTTGAAAGTTCTAAAGTTCATTGGTGATGAAAAAAAAAGAATCCAATTAAACTAGGCCTTTGAGCAAGCTGTAGTTATAACTTTATAACTGCTGCAGGAGAGTCACAGACTCTCAGAGGCAGCAATTTTTCTTACTTTATATTTGAGCAATTTGTGGCTCAGAGAAGCAACTATTCTCACTGTTGGAATTAGACAACTGTTCATTGTGCACACATCTACAGTTAAAGAATCCAATGCATCACTTAGATTTATGTACTTCACAAAAGGATGGAAATGAGTTCAAACCAAATCAAACCAAACAACAAAAACAAGGCAATGGACATAAAAGACGTTTCAAGAAAGCAAGTGTCTGCATACCTGCGGCAGCATACCACATTTGGCTGCATCCTACAGGCCCTCCATGGGCGTCTGCTGCCCTCAGTTCATCCACCCCATCAGCAGATCCCTTTGGCTCTGCTTCAGACAAGTCCAGAGTCCTCTCCAGGCCACAGCCATCTCCGACAACAGTCTCCTAAAGCACCTCCTTCTTCTGTCTTGGGCCTCCTACCATCCACTCTACACACAGCAGCCAGCATGGCACTTGTACACCGTAAATCATATCACTCTCAGGCATGAAATCCCTCCAAATCTCTTTCCTTTCATACGCAGAGCAAAGTCCAAATCCATATGATGCCTTCTTATGTTTTTCTCATACCATTCTTCCCCTTACCCACTGCTCTTGGCCATACAGTCTCCATGCTGCACTGGGAACGCTCCACGCATGCTCCCACCTCAGGGGTTCTGCAGCAGCTGTCCTCTCTTCCTTGAACTGGCCTCCTCCTAGACAGCACCGTCATACCATCACGTCAGTCAGCTCTTTGCTTACATGTCACTGTATTTGAGTCTATTCTTGACTATACTAGATAAGCCGACTTCCTCATGCTATGCTCTCTGTTACCATTTTCCTTCATAATAAATGTCACCCTGTAACATTATGTGTGTACACGTGTAAATATGTGTGTATATATATATATGTATGTGTATATGTATGTATATATGCATATGTGTGTTACTGTATATACGTGCGTGCATATGTATGTGTTACATTGTAAATGTGTCACTGTATATATGTGTGTGTATGTATGTATGTGCATATGTGTTATCCCTGTATATATGTATATTACTATATATATGTGTGTGTGTGTACTTACATGTGCATAGGTCATTGTGTGTATGTGTGTCATTATATATATGCATATATATGTGTATGTGTAGGTATGTGTGTATGTGAGTGTGCTTTTGTTTTCCCTAACAGGAATATAAGCTCCATGAGACCAGTAGTTTTGTGTAATTCACCATGGCATCGCTTGTATCTAGAACAATGCCTGGAATTTAATTGATGCCAAATAAAAATGCGTTTAATGAGGAATGAATAATTTATGATAATTACAGTAAATCTAAAATACAAAGCAAAAATAAAATTAGCTCCCAGGTACTCTGAAGAAAATGGTGTTGCTTTTTAATGATTTACTTGCAAAAGCATGTTAAAATTATCTTAGCATTTAATATAATACTTAGGTACCATAAAAATCTTTGCAGTTCAATATGATATAGTGCCTAAAATTTATGAACAGTTGAGATTTTATTGTTAGGTGAAAACTACATTGAATTTTAAAAAGTGGGTTAAATTTGTACTTTTAAAAATTTTCTCATTCTCTATGCCTAGTGGCATTTATGATGGTTACTAGGTTTAATCAATCACTTAGCAAAAGTAATATGAGAAATGGCTAATATTTATTGAGGTGTGCTATTTCCAGGCACTGGTCTAAACTTTTATCTGTTCTCATTCACTTAATCCTCAGAAAGCCTCTGAAGTCAGAACTGTTTTTACTTACGACTTACCAATGAGGAAACTGAAATACAGAGAATTAAAATATCTTAATCAAGTTCACAAGTCCAATTAGCAGTGGAGTGGGATACAAATGGCAATTTGTCTACTATTCTATTTAGTCATCCATTTTTAATTAAACTAAAACAAAATACCTTTTACATAGCTACAATGTGCCAGGCATTGAGTTAAGTGATAAGGATGCAACATGGTGATGTAACCTCTACCCTCCCGTGGCACATAGAAGTGGACAAGATGCCAGGCTGCCCAGGAGGCCAACTCTACCTGAGAAACAAAAAGTAAGAATGCTTCAGGGGTCCAGGACATGGTTCCTTCTCCTGTTTTTATTCCTGCTTTAATGGTGGGGTCATTCAGCACCACAGAGTGATCCAGGCTCTCCCTCTAGTTCCAAAGAGTCTTCTATTGAACCCAGAAAATAAATGGGTTACTTCCATAATAAACTGCCTAAGCCTCAATGTTGGGTTCATGCATGGCCTTGAATTTGTAACTTTGCAGGATACCATGCTTGTTGCATTTCATCCAGGTTTTTCTTGATATCTGAAGAGACAGTGTCTTTAGGGAGAATATTTTTGTATTTCTCTATATGCTGCTTTTTGTCTCCTCACATATATTGCCAGTAAAACTGATGAGTTGCAACCCAGGCCAGCTCTGCAACTTGCATTTAGTACTGGCCTGGAAATAAATATATTATTAATTTCTATTGATTCATAGCTTTCCCTCTATTGTAGAAATAAGGTTTTCTTGCATTTTCCCTCAAAATATTGATATAATTTCTTTCATCTTATTTCATCCACATTTCCTATATTTATTCATGACTGTGCTTGCTTCCACACTTTATCAAAATCTATTTATTAAATTGCCCCATTTTCACATTTATTCCAAAGCTTTTCTACTGATTACATTACCTGATTTTTTTTCCATTTATTCCAATGCTGCAGATTAAGGTAAATTTTGCTTATTTGTTTTTTTGCCACAGTCCTCTCCTTAAAATATTGCCTACATGGACCTTGGTTTAATCAAACGATGACTGTCACATAACACTGAAACCAGAGGAAAGTCAGAATGTCGAAGAAATTTCTCTCTCTCAGGTAGTGTCATTTCGCAGTCATATTGAAGTATGTCTGTTGAGCATATTTGTTTATTTTATGTTTTCAGTATCTAGAGAATGAATGACAGCAGCATTGTAAGATAGCAAAGGGCAGGGATCCTCAAATTCCTCACAACTGAATAGGGTGGGGGAATGAACAAGAGGAATCTTTTAAAAAGATATATTTTAATTGTGTTAAAATGCACATTATATAAAATTTACCATCTCAACACTTTTGTATACAGTTTAGTGGCATGAAGTATATTCATACTGTTGTTCAACTGTCACCACCATCCTTTTCAAGAACTCTTTCCATCTTGCAAAACCCATTAGAAAATAACTTCCCACCCCATCTCCAGCCCCTGACAACCACAATTTCTCCTCTCTACCCTAAATGTGTTCTTAATCACTACTTTTCTTTTACAAGACTCACTGGTAGTCAATACTTTCATATTAAGATACTCAGAATCCTAAGGGATACAGAAACACATACACGCCCCTCACTTATGATATACTAATTTTGTGTTTTTTAGACTAGTCTATCATTATCTCTTCCAGGGAAAAAATAAGCAATGCACTCATTAATTATCTTCTGTTTCTCCACAAACAACTGAGGTTTTTATCTTTTTACCTAACTTTGTCACTACGTGCCAGAAATAAGTGGAATGCTGCTGGCACTGCACCAGGACCGGAAGTTGGGACTTGCTGGTTTTAGGCAGGAAGCCAGGGCAGGGAGTCAATCTACACGTTCCTGCTGGGAATGTCTGAGCTGCAGGCCCGGAGTCCGCCTTGTGTACGTGTGGGTCCTAAATGGGAGATAACACATTTGCTGAATAGTGTTCTTTACAGTATCTAATCTCCAGCATGGTACCTTTGGTGATAAAAAGTTTTTCAATCCTAGACTCAGGATATAAAACAAATGGATATGTCTTACAAATAGAGAACAAAGATATTCAATAAATGTGCCAGAGAAATTGAAGTGAGGCCCGGCTGGCGTGGGCTGAGGGCACTTCTGTGTCTGTAACAGATGGCCAGGCACATGCTGGGGAAATGCTCAGGCCCTCCCAGGATACTCTCAACAGCTAATATTCAGGGGCGTTTTCTTTAGGTGTTTGTGAAAGGGCAGGATCTGATCTAATGGCACCCACAGTTGCACTGTTCCAGTTTCTTTCACTGCATTTGTCACTCTCTTAGTATCAGTTGACATTCTATTTGCTTGCCAGTTTTCTCTTCCATTTCCTTTGGAAAACTATCTTGCCTCCCCGCCCCCCTACCTCCATCGTAGTTTATTTTACTTTAAAAAACAAAAATCACAAAAGGGTCTTCTTTGTTCCTGAGTCATCCATTTTTTCTGCCTTTACTATTTGAAACATCTCACGTAAACAATTAATTATGAGGAAAGTATTTTAATCAGTATCCTAAATTTATAACTATATTCTGAATCATTTCTTAAAGATGATCCAGTGTATTAGTAGTACGTTATTTAATGGGGACTATTTTGAATAATTACTGATAACATATTGTTTGCACAGTTCTGACTTAAGGCTGATGGGAGGGTACACCAGAAGTGAGCAGAAGCGACTCAGCCTGGGCAGCCGGAAGTGGCCTTCCCGGAGAGGAATTCGTCCTTGTTCTCACTGGCTTGCCAACTTTCTTGGGAGCATTTGGTACCATTCTGCTTGAAGGCAAAACCCATGACCACCATGTACCTGGAGGCCTTTTTTTTAGTTCTCTTATTCATTCGGCTGCTGGTTTTTACATTCCCAGTAGAATGTGATTATGTTACTGATGCTGAGTCTCAGCATCCTGAGGGACAGCCCCTCATCAATCAGATAAGATGATGTAAGACAGAGTGCTTTAAACTTTATAACCGGCTGAGCAAATATTCCCGATTATTAGGTTATGTTTAATGACAAAAATCTCACTTTGACATAAATCTGTTATAAACTTTCTGCCATTGGTCTGTAATAGTTCAATCTCAAACTCCTGAGCATCTGATATTAACTTATCATTTCTTTTTTTGTTTGAAGACCACCATTCTAGTCTATTTCTTTGCCACTTTATAACAGTGGGAAAACTCCAACTGTTGGGTTTGGTTCTCCACGCATGTCTTGTTTATTCCTCTCTTTAAAAAAATTGTTGTGTTTGTTTTTTCTGCTTTGGTGCTTCTCTAAGTACCTATGTCACTTGGGTAATGATGCAAACATTTCAGATTCCCCAGGCTCCTCCAATGTACAACTGAATGAAAAACCCTCTTCCATGTCCCCATTAGTAGCAGTTTAACCCATTTTGATCACTTATGTTCTTTTGCCTTGCATGTTAGGATAAATATGGGGATGGATAGCAGGGATCTCTGCCCACTAGGGTCATGATTACTTACATATAAGCATAAAATTACTCTCCTGGGTTGATATTGAAAAGGAAGAGCTGGGTCTCACTCTAAACATTTTATCAGTAATTTTTCTAGTTGCAAAAGTTATTGAAGAAGTACTGACTGGGTTTCTGGAGAACAGCAATTCTCCAACATACTCACATTTTGTGCTGGATAAGCCGTCATCACCACGGCACACCCACCTCCAGATGTGCTGAGGCAGATTCTGCTGGGACAAACCCACCATCCCTATAAAGTAACCAAACTTTTCTCCTGCAGCCAGTTGTACTCAACTTGGTTATTTTTGCACTAGTTCTAGATCCTGGTTTTAGAAACACAAATACAAGCTACAAGACACTCTTTAGGGATCCCAGCATCAGAACTAAATTATGTGTATCGTTTTGTGGCTCTAAGAGAGCAGTTATTATTTAATTGTATTGGTAGTGGTACCGTCATTTTTGAACAATATATTAATTTAGTGGATTAGATTTCTATCCAGAAATACTTCCATTAATGCTTCTCCAGTATCTATTACCTTCCAAATGTTCAAGGTGCAGTTTTAGAAAACTATACTCTGATTCTGGAATTTAAAAATTCTGTTCCAGCTAAATTTAACCTGCCATAAAGTAGTTTCAAATTTCACCCATTGGTATTCCATAAGGAATTAAATATTGGTGTACATGTCGAGGGGGTAGTTTCTATATCCAGTGTCTGGGAGACTGGCACAGATAAGGCCTGTGTCCCCACCCACAGTCCTCCGTCCCTTCATCACTGACACTCCCATGGCACCTGTCACCTCGTTCCCATTTCCCACCCAGCACCAGGCGATGCATGCATTCCATTAAGACTGGAAAGTGGGTGTGGTCAGAATGTGTGAGAAAATTTCTGGGAATATCCCGATGACTGATATGACTGGAGAGTCACTAAAAGGCCAGCAATGGCATCAAAGTAATGAAAGCAGAGGGGTGCCCATCTGCTGTCCAACATGCTCAGAGTACTGGGGCAGAGCACCCAAGTGCCATTGTTCTTTTAGACCAAGCAGAGGTCAATGACATGCTGGTCACAATCACAGTGTCGCTGAAAGTGATGGCTGACTTTATTCTGCATGACAGAAACACCATAGAGTTAATAAGACACCTTGAATTTTCAAAACAGCTGTACCAGAGATGTTTCATTCTAGATTTGGGAAGACTTCTTAACCCACTAAGTGAGAACAAGTGGCTGTCTCCACTGTCTTCCTTGGATGCACATCATAAGATGGTGACAAGCCACGTAAATCACAAACAGACTATGACATTTCTACTTTAACCTCTGACAATGTAAGAGAATATACGTAAAGAGAGAAAAAAAGTCCCACTCAATGGCCCCACTGTATGAGTCCCTGACAAAGAGCAAAGAAACTCAGATGTGATTATTTTTAAGTGGCTACTTTTTGAGTAACATTACTACAATTGTTTAAAGAAATACATTATTTCTTCTGAATGCAGAAACGCATGGGAGCACTTTTTGGCCACTTGATTTGCTTTCTCTCTTAAAGACCAATGTGGCATGTTCCCATTTACTGTGGTTTAAAACTACTGGCTCTTTAAGATGTAGGGACTTGAAAACAAATGATCTGAATACCCTGGAGTCCTCCTGTGTGCCACCCAGGGTGTGGCCTCACCCAGCCCTTACCACCCAGTGGGCACAGGGGCAGGTCTGCAGCCCTAGGGCTGCCTGCCAGACTGTCTGGGGAGCGAGATAAGTGAATGCAGCTGTGAGTGGGGTGGTGACTGGGGTGGGAGGGGCACAGGGGATCCCAGATCAGTCACACAGCCTCCCGTTTTATGAGATCCAGAAGATGACTGGCAGGGAATAAAGCTCTTCAACGCCGCTAGCTTGTGACTTCAGGCCTCACTATAAACAGCACATTCGCACAATCCTGACATTTTCATTCAGCAGGCTTTCGTGTAGAAGCTCAGGGTAACAGCATGAGCTTCCCTTAGAATTTTTTCCCCACCTGGGCTTTCTTATTTTAATTGAGGTATAATTTACAGACAATAAAATAACAGATATTAAGTGTCATAGATATTAATAACAGATATTCAGTGTCATAAGTTTTGACAACTGTATACACCTGTGCAACCACCAGAAATAAGATAGAGAATATTTCCATTAATGAAGAAAGTTGTCTCATGTTCCTTTCAGTTTGATACCCTCCATCCCAAAGGCAACCACTCTCTGATTTTTATCATCCTACACTTGTTTGGCCTTAAAAAAAAAAAAAATCAGTTTCAGGTATGCAAAACAATGTAATATTAGGCATTTATACCCCTCACAAAGTGACAATCCCCTCCCCCCTCCCGTCAATCTACTACCTCTCTGGCATATAATCAATAATGTTGTAAAGATTTTATAGGGTGTCAGATGGACACTTGTCTTATTAGGGAGACCACTTCATGGATGGCGTAGATTCCTGACCACTGCAGTGTACACCTGAAGATGAAGCTGAATAATAATGAATGTCAACTATAATTATATGTATATATGTATGTATATATATATTAATTATATGTATATATATCTACATATATACATATACATATATAGTCACAGGATGTGGTATACAGCATAAGGAATAGAGTCAGTGGAAATGTAACAGCTATATTCCCTAAGACTTTTATCAAACCACTTTCTTCCATTAACATTTCAGCACAGAAAATCCTTCCCACGTCCGTCTTATGCCATTATCTGATCTCTACATCTATCTTTCCTTTGGGCTTTTAGACATTCAATTTGTGAACCACTTTTCCTGATTGTTTAGGGAAAGCTGATTGAAAAATTAAATACATGCATAAAATGTATAAATAAAAGTTGAGCTGAGTAGGCAGCTCAACACCTTTAACTATTTTTTTCAACACTGTCAGGAAACAACAGGAAGTTGAGGCCAAGGGCAGCGGAGCTAGGAAGGGGCCATGGACACATACGTCTGCTACTCTTCTCCCTCTGACGGGGTGACAGTCCCAAGGTGATACTCAACCTCTAGAAATACTAGACTCTTTAAACTATGGAAAGAGTTGATCCAACCCCTTCTTGTACATGGGATGACCTAGGGACCACTTCGAGGGGACCCAGACACCCACCTGCAATGGTGGGGTTCATGCTCACCAGCCTCATTTATTTGGGGTGACACTGGTTGGAAGGAGGGAGGGCTGGGGTGCCAGGAGGGTACAGCAGAGCTCCCACAGGGCTATAGCTGCTCAGCTTGGCCCCAGGCCCCTGGGGCAAGCCTACCTGGGCCACAAGCCCACTGAAGGGCAGGGGGCTGAGAGAGGACTGACGCAGGCAGCAGACACCCCGGATCACAAAGGATGCCAGCTGTTGGGAGGCAGGGCTGCGGCTTTCAGTCAAGGTGTTACATTTGAGGCAGGACTCAAGGATGAGAGGGGCACATGCGTTTGATCTAAAGACTGGAAACGGAGGTGCTGCCAGGGCTGGTAGGATCCCAGGAAGGGCAAGGTGAATATCATGCCGTGCACCGATGATGTAAGCTGACCTGTACCCACAGAAATCTTATGTTGAAGCCCTAATCCCCAGTATGACTCTGGAGATGGGACCCTGAAGAGGTTATTAAGGTTAAATGAGGTGCTAAGGGCGGGGCCCTAATCTGGTAGCATCGGTGTCCTTATAAGAAGAGACACCAGAGGCCTTTCTCTGCACATGGGCCGAGGAAAGGCCATGTGAGGATGCAGCAAGATGAAAGAGAAAACAACTCAGCTGGTACCTTACTCTTGAACTTCTGTCCTCCAGAACTGGGAGAAAAAACTTGCCTGTTGTTTAAGCCACCCAGTCTATAATGCTTTGTTGATGCCATCTGAGCAGACTGGGATGATGTGCTGAACACTTGAGCAGATTATTAGCTCATTTAATTCTCGAAGCTTCCACGTGGGTCCTGCTTTATTATCTCTGTTTCATACATGGAGAAACAGGCTCAGAAAAAGATAGTCATTTCTCGAAAATGGTATAGCCAATGAGTGTCTGCTGACATTTGAACAGGGAAGGGGGTGCAGAAATACAGGCGCTCAATTTTCTATTGAATCACAGTTCTTTGAGCCTGCAGAGAGAATCGCATTAGGATTTAAAGATCTGAGTTTAGAGATCTGTGTTAGTGTGTGGTAACGGGGGAAGGGTCATGGGTTTATTAGGGAGAATGGAAGTTTGCATGTATGTGTTTTTGTGTTAAGGGGAGGCATATGCTGAGAAGAGCTGAGGAGACACTGAGGCAGAGGAAAGCAATGGCATTGGCCTAAGGTGCCCATGTGTCTTTGACAGGTAGGAGGCCCAGGGATGCAGGGCGAGCTCAGGCCCGTGATCATCTCAGTGGGGCTGTGTTCCACCTTGAAATTTGGACAGTTCTGGGGGTGGGGCAGCTAGGAGATATAACCCACAGCCAGCTCACTGAGAAACCTGTTAGTAAGGAAACAGTAAGAGAAAATGACAGTTTCACAAACGGCTCAGGGAAGGAAACCTGGAGGGAAGAAGTAGTTTTGATTGAAGTATATCTTCAGGGTCAGACAGGTACTTCAAAATTACTCTGGGGGGGGGTCCATGGCCCCAGGATGGAGTATGGTCTCACTGCCCACCCAGGGCAGTGTAGTCAGTGATGGGAGTTCCTGTCCTGTAAAAAGGGTGACAGGCACAACAAACCTTAGGTGACACCATCTGTGTCCAAGCATTGTGCAGAGCTTCTGGAATACATCAGCTCATTTATTCTCAGTGTGTTCTGTGAGGCAGGTACTAATACCCCTAGGCTATTCGTAAAGAAACTGAAGCACAGAGAGGTTGGGCATAGTTTCTCAGGTCACACAGTAAAGGGGCCAGGCTTTGAGCCCAGGCGGTCTCACACCCCTGCTCTTGACCATGAAATTGCATTGCTCAGTGCCTTCCTGAGGAAATCCACGCTGCTCTATACTTCTTGGACCAGGAGAAGGGCAGGCATGGCAAGTTTTGAGCTTGGTATTAGAAGGGCTGAGACTGAATCCTCTCTTACTCCACCTTGCTTTAAACACTCAATATAGATATCAGTGGTTATTTGCGAGGGAATGCTTAGAAGCTATTAACACTTTGTAAGCGGGCATTTGAGCTATATGACGAGTTTACTCGTTTCCCACAAAAAAAAGCTCCTCAGGAAAACAGGATTATGTGAATTCAAAAACAAAAAACAAAAACAGAGCAGCACAGCTAGAGTCCAACAGCAAAACTGTATTAGGAAGAACATTTCTTTAAAGCAAGACAAATACATTCCCTCTGCCTGAATCAGCTCACGGGAATGGGCAGCTGCACACATCAATCACACAGAGGCCCCACCTCTTCTGCATTCTATATATTTCTCTGCAGCCCTGTAGCTCTGCCAGCTACAAGAACATCTAGACAGTAGCAAGATATGTCACTGGAGTAGAGCCTGAGGGGAGTAAGCTGACATGGAAGCTCAGTTTTGTGTTTCTGTTTTCCTGAATGACAAAGTATTAGCGAAAAGCCAACCAACCAACCAACCAACAAAACAAACAAACAAACAAAGAAACCACAAAACACCCTAAATGAAATATATTGATGTCTGATGAACTGCAATGACCTACTGTCCAATTCATCATTGAGATAAAAGTGCTGTATCGATGTTGCTGAAGGGCTGGCATCATACGTCTCTCATTTAGAGAAGAGTCAAGTAGAGTGCAATTTAAAGAGACATAAAACTCGAACTGAAGGTATAGCCTTAATCTCAGGCAACACATGCCTCAAGTTACAGCCCAAAAGTCCATCTCTGTTGATTGTTCAAATAACCACTTTGTTTTACATTTGACTTGACTGCCTGTTGATCGAGGTAGACCTACTGGGTGGTACATAGTCTACATTTTCTTTATATGTGGGTCTATGAGCTCACCCCCTTCCACTTTTCAAATTAGTTTTTTTTTTTTGCAAGCTTTCAGAAGGATTGTACTATATTCTTGGTTTTAATTGCTATAACTTCCCAAATGAGTATTAGTCACATGAAGATACAGATTTACATATCATTTATAAAATCAGAGAAAAAGGCAGAAGGGATGTTAGACCACTTTAGACAAACCTCTTCATTTGACAGAAAAAGAAACTTGATTAAAGATGAAAAAAAAATCCATAAAACAATGAGAGTTCAAATGCCTAGTTCAAAGTCACGCATCCCCTTTACTGGGTGAGTCATGAGAATGGGCACATCCTGACTTGTCAGCACAGGGCAGAGGGAAGTATGGAGGTAGCCTCACTTTTGCACATTAATCCTTTTCCATTGACTTCAATTTGGCAAAATGCATTTTATATCTACCTTATGATAACACGATAAAGTGCTAAAATGTATAAAAGGGATCAATGGGTAGTTTGCCAGAGGAAAGAGAAAGAGGACCAAATGGCACAATAATTTGAAACCTCAGGAGGAGCCGAAACCCTGTTGCATCTCAGAGGCTAAGTGAGTCACCCTCAGAATTCACTTGAAGGGCTGAAACTCAATGTACCATTTATAGGACATCGTTGTGGTGCCTTCTGTGGGCCATCCTCCTCGCTAGCTGAGCTGCTAATCCACGTGCTTCATCCCCGGGATGACTGAACCAGTATTAGAGGCAATTCGTTGGTATCCATAATGCTGAAGGCGCCAGCAGGCACACGTGGCAATTACACAGATAAAAGAAGAGGAGCAACTCTCTTGTGGGGTGTGGGGGTGTCAGTGAGACAGGGAAAGGAAGCCAGGTGCATCTGAGACGCACATTATATTCATCTCCAGGGCCAGGCAGCTTTGATGTGACTCAGGACTATTTCTCCTGTGTGACTAAGAGGAAAAACAGCCAACACAGTAAAGCAGAGGAGGCTGGGTTTGCTGAGAAATACATCAAACAAACTTTACAGTGCCCTTTTTAAAACGCACTTTGTCTCCTATGAGTAAGACCTAGATAATGCCTATGAATTTTATGACATTGAGAGAGAGAAAGGGAGGGGATCCACACTAAACTTTAGTCACACGTGGAAATTAACGATTTGACTTCTAGTCCAAGAGACCTAAAATAATTGATTCTAATCCTTCACTTAAAATTAGGCTTACATAGTGCTCCCCACACTGATCCCCAAAAATAAAAATCCCAAATTGGCCTTTGAAGATTGTTTCATCAGTTTTCTAAAAAGCAAGTTAATAACCTTTGCATTTTGGATCATTGTGGAATTGGTATGACTAAAAGGAAAGGATTTTGTTGGTAGGAGGGTTTTCTACTACTACAGGTTTGACAGTGGCTGGTACTTCATTTGGTTGGTGTTTCCCATACCCTTCCCCTCCATTAGAATAAGATTGGGGAGGTGGAGATAAGATATTTACTGAAGCAGCTGAGAAAGATGAGTATTTGCCAGTGAGTTCATGAAAAAAGGTTCTTTTGGTTAAAGAAATATTTGAAATGCTGGTTAGCCCAAATGAATTTTTCCCTCCCTTTTTAAGTGTAGGTTTTACTTCTTAAGAACCATTACTATATTGATATGTAGCCTGAACAGGGGAAGAGAGTAGAGGTCCTTTACTAAATCCATTTCTTTAAAGGAAATTTCATGGGACTAGCTTTCCACAGAAGACTCTTTAGGAAGTTGAACAATAATTGAAAGAGGAAAGCTTGGAGGAGGAGATACACTGAAGAGCAGACCCTGACTGCCACTTTCGCCTATGTGACAGCGGGTACTTAGCTCCTATGAGTCTCTGCCTGTTCTGTAAAATAAAATACTGTGTACACCTAGGCTGTTGAATTGGAAATTGCACAGTGTGCTTGGCACACTGACAGCATAGGTAGCAGACCCAACCGATGGTGACCATATCGTTGTTTTCATTCACATGATGGATTTATGCTCATTATGATCACATTGGTTGAAAATAGACATTATTTGAAATTGTTGACAAATATGATTTGTTGTCAGCTAAGTCAGCCTTTCAAAAATATTTATACAAATTCATGTTAAATGAAATCTTTGATATTAAGCCATCCTAAGGAGCATGCCTACTTTATACTTAATTATGCAGAAACCCAGAATCTCCTTATACTCATCTTTCATTGTAAGTAGCTCTTTTGAGTTACCCTACGCAGCAGGTGGGGGTGTCTTCCTTATCATTGATTAAGTGGTTTTGGATACATCACTCAGATATGCTGAATCTTCTATAAAAATGATCAAATTAGTGTGTGTTTTTTTTCTCTGTGAAATGTTCCCCAATAGACTCACATGCAGCTTATAAATAAACACATACATGCTTGCCAGAATATTCTTTATTTGGGAGGGGAGATTCAAACAAAACAAGTGGGTCAGGAAATTCTGCCATGTTTCACCATCAGTTCTGGGGGTGCCTTAGTGAAACCTACCATTGCACAGGACAACCCACCCCATTCCTGGGGGTTCTATCACCATATCAGGACCAGATGATCTTTCTTCTACAAGAGGTGATGGTTTCTACCAGAGACTGGATTACAGCTACAGACTCCAGGGGAAGGAATCCTCCCCAGGAGAGTGGCAACCAGCCAGTTCATGCATGACTGAGATGAAATTGAGCTTCACCCCTGGTGTTGAGTCCAGGACCCGTACTGCTGAGCTGGTAGTTAAGGGTCAGGCTCAAACATGAAGCCACCATAGATATCTGAAGCTCTAAGAGATGGGCTGAAAACTAACACCAGATACAACTGCAAAGAGGTTAGTTTGATTATAAAACTTGCCTGAAAGGTTTCTTAGTATAAACCATAAATCTTAAACAGTATTGAAAAGAAGCAGACTCTCTAATGCAGAAAAGCTGCCATGGGGACCCCATCACGGTGTCTGTCCACACTGTATTGTATGCCCTTCCTTCCCTGGAACCAGTAACTTGTTCTGTTAGTCTTTAAGGCTGGAGACCATATCTTTTTATTTTTGTTAATTTCCACCTGACACATATCAAGCTTTTGATATTTTTGTCAAATAGATGAATAAATGCATGTGGGTTAAAAATGATCTTCATCCTGTACTTTGTTCTATGTCCCTTACTTGCAAAATCTATCCATTGGTCAATAAACAGATTTTCCTTCTATTCATTTTGGTTGCTTCCTCATTTGTTGATGCTTTTTGCTGCTATAAACTCGATTTCCTTTATCTTGTCTTTAAATTGTCATAAAAGATCCTTACAGTGGGCTTAAAATAATATGGAATACTTCCTTCGCTCCCTAGTAACTTCCCTTGGAGGACTTTGACATTGGGTGGCCCGATAGCCATATAAAATAGGCAAAGCATGAATCAACATGGAGGTCTCACCAAAATGTATCCTTTCCCAATCCCTAAAAGGGTAAGGAAGCCAATGGATTAACCCATGCCAGACGAAGACTTTGCTTTATGTGGTCCTCATTCTATGTTGTAAACTGTACTGGTGAAAGCAGGGCATCAAAAATGTCAGACTGAGTGAGAATGTCTTGGTTTGGCTGGAGCAAAGGAGATGGCAGGAGATCAGGGTAAGGCAGGGAAAAATCCGTTGCTAGGGAAGGGCCAACCTGCAGCAGCCACAGTGAGGAGGCTGAGGCTACTGGGAAAGGCTTTGGGAAACAGCAGGCTTTCAGTGCAGTAGTGACAGGATCAAAGTGGCTGGCAAGGAAGATAATTTTCACAGTGGTCTTGGATGGTCTGACTGGGAGACAATAAGTCTTGCAGTTGGCATGCTATTCGGTGCCAATCGAGCTGCCATATAATAAGGGCTAAAATAACTCTATCACAGACCACCTGAGAAGCACAAAAAGCAGAGCCCATTGTAATGTTGATCTGATCACTGTTCACACACAGAGAGTTCTCAATGGTACCCTGAGGTGTTATCCAGACTTGGAACCAGGATGGCTTTCACCAGCCAAGTAAAATCATGGGCAAGTGCAAATTCATAAACTGCCATGCTTTGAGCGGAAGGAGACTTCTAACCTACACACAAATCTGGAGTACACTTATGACCCAAACATGCAAGATACCAAGGATGCTCTATGCTCTTAGAAGAACAACCGATAGTGATCCTAAGGATTTCTTTGGAAACCATGGCTCAATGAGAACTACACACAGGTACAGGCACGTGGCAGCAAACTTTACACTCACAGATGGCCATTTTCACAAATGCTACGGGCATATGACAGGGTGTGAGTGGTCAGAAGAGGACAAGCCCTTTCTTTTGCCTCAAAGCACTGGTAAGCAGGCAGTAGTGTGTGATCAGAATGCAGCAGTTGGCGCTATTTGTTAGCTCTCATAACCCATGGTCAAGGTGCCTTTGGACTTGGCCAAGAACACACTAATAATAATTGCAATTACTCTGAAATTTAACATTTGGGCCTTGGCCCCCAATGAAAGTTATTGGGAAACAACATTTTCAATAAATTCCAGAGAATTAACTTTTGAAAAAAGTGGCAAGGGTTTAAATTCTGAAACCCTAAGCACACGCTTTGGAAATCCCTTCCCTTCCCAGTCCTCTAGGCTTGTCCTCTTGAAGATCAGAGGATGTGTCCCCCTGGGCAGAGCCTCTTCTGTGATCTCAAAGCAGGAGTCCATATTCTTGCTAGCATTGCTTTCCTCTGAAGGACCATGAGGACCATGCCCTCACATTCTCTAGCATCCTTTTCACAGCCTGGGAATCCCAAGCAGCAGATGCCTTTTCCGTGAGGATTACCTCACAGCTGGCATTTCATCGCAGCCCCAGGGATTTCAAAAGGATACTTGGAAGAGCAGTCATTACATTCTGGCAGCTGCAGCACACAGAGCTGGTCCCCTAAGCCTGTGGCTTGGCACTGGGCTGATAAACACAATAACAGCAGCCACATTCCATACGTGTGCCTCCTGTACATGTGTGGGACCTCAAGGCAAAGGAGGAAGCTTGGCCAGTCTCAAGATCAAAAACTGCAATGGCTACAGACACCTGCTCCTCTGTTGTCAAGCAGGTGTTCACTTCACCTTTTCTGAACCCAGGTGGAGAAGTGTATGGCTGCCTCACCTTCGCAGGTGATAAATCAACTCAGTGGAAAGGACAAAAAGGAACCTTTGGTGAAGCACAAAGGAATAACAGCATCACCACCAACAAGGGGGCAGAAGATTTGCTTCTGGGAAGAGGTTGGGGTGCAGAAGGAGAGACAGGGGATGGGGAGGACACACAGGCTTCAGAGCTGAAATTGTCTGGGTTGAAAGGCTGATCTTTCCAAGAGTTTTGGAGAAAAAAAATGGGATTTAGTAGCCCCCTAGTATAGAGCTTGATGGCATGAGGGAAATATCAGCTCAAGAATGTCAGTCTTCCCCCATTTTGCAAAGATTAACATGCAATGCTTAACTTGGAGCTTGCCAAATTACTAATAGGAAAAAGGCAGAATTATAAATAAACCTTTTCAGTAATGGCTTGTCCACTGCATCAATACAAGCAGTTGTCTCGGATGGGTTTTATAAAAGACTTGATTAATTCTTTTTACAATCAGTGCATTTCTAGGAAATGCCAATCCTTTGGCCCATTGTGGGGAGGCTTATCCAGAGTCTATGTAAAGTTAAAGGTTATGAAGAAAATCAGTGGCTGATTATTTTCTTCGTGATTCTTCCTTCATGATCCATTTATAGTTTCAGAAAACGGTAGTGGGGGTGCAGTGGTGGCAGTCTTGTCACACTTGATTAATCAACCCTATCGATGCAGCAAAGATTATCACTAGGCATGTTCAAGAAGGTGACAGATAAGAGACTTTCTCCTATGTTCCTTTGGATTTGCTATGTCACTACATAGCAAGTAAAAGACCACCCATATAAGAGGGAAAATGGTTCACATAGCATGTGATTAAGGCAGCATGAGGTTGTCTCCTTTCTGATAGGATGATTCTAGGGCAAATTCTCTATCTTTCCCTTTGTTTAAATGCCCAACATGAATTCCCATCTTCTCTCGTGCAGATGAATCCTGCTCATAATATAACTTGGCTTTTCATTTAGCGACATCAGGGCTGTACTGATTTACCTTGCCTGAAGGTCATATGGGGGAGACAAAAGAGAACTGGCCTTCCTTTCTACCAGTCTGACTTCAGGGGAACGTGTGCTTGCTCAGTTTTCACTAAGGTTGCTTATGGAGCCCGGTTGCAACTGGCCTTTGAGGCTCTTCAGATTTCAGCCCAAACCACCAGTATCTCGTAGTGGCAAAAGGTAAATGAATATTGACAAAGAATTCAAATATTGACCAAGAAGTTCAAAATAGGTTTCTTTAAAAGTATCTTCATTTTATGAAAATATAATGCCTCGTCATTGTAGAGCAGCTTGAAAAATGGATGAAAGAAAAGAATAAATTACATCACCATAATCACTCATGATGCAATCACCAAGCAGCAACTACTTTCATTATTTGGGTATATTTCAACTTTGGGGGATGTCTGTTTGCAAGCCAAACAAATACAGAAACGAACTCAGTTATATGCATCTCCAGTGCCTTACAGCAAATTTGCATCTCTGACATGTAACAAAAGGTATAAATTAGATTTTTTATTTGGTGAAGTTGATGAGTTAAAATACAACAGATTGTATAAAGATCAAAGACAAACTGAGGAGAGCCAAAAAACATGTCACTTAAATATTCGAAGGCAACACAAGATTACTAAGCCAAAGAAAAACTATTTATCTGTCCTGAAGAAGGTTATTTAAATCCCAGCTCATTCATGCTAAACAGAGGCAATATTTTCCATTCACTCCTCCAAAGCTTCTCTTCTCCTGGAAGTAACCCCTCTTTTCCCATCTAGCATTCCTATTTATGGGCTTAATGCCCACAATTGAGAAAGTTAAGTTTAGAAGGTGATCATTGCCAAAATGATGATATCTAAACGGTAGGTCAATTTTAAACAAGGTGATTTTTTTTTCCAGGTTGTGCCAACCTATAAACATTATTCTTGCGGCAAATCTATAAACTAAAACCACTCATAAAAGGCCAGAAGTATAATTATTTACAATGATGTGTTAAGGAGCTTGAGCTACTTTTCTTTCTCTAAAGAAGTAAAAAGGAACACATTTTTAAAGATTAAAAAGTCACATGCTCTTCAACCCAAATAAAACTTTTCTTCTATTTTCATTGTGTTAATTAAAATTTGCAGAAGAATGTTTGTCAAATTCTCATACTTTCCTAGACACAATCTTCCAATACTAAGCCAAATAAAGAAATTGGACTAATGGGGATTTTTATTGTCATCGCCATCAAACTAATGTGGGACCACAGCCACTTGGAATGTCTTCTGACTTGGGAACAGCCTGTGGAGTGATGACAGGTGCTACTCTCAAAACAGAATCCAAATTGCTTTTTGGTTCTCCTGTAAACTATTTACTACCTTGATGTCTTGAATAATAATGAAAGCACATCTTATTTGCTAGATGCCTTGTATTTCTTTTTTTTTTTCACTGTTTTTCTTTCCTTGCCAAAAATGCCTATTCTGAACAATGGAAGGGAAAAGTTAAAATTTATGTCTATTTAGAAGGGGAACTAGCATGTAGGTATGTATGCATTTATTTCCTACAGTTGCTAAAGGTGAGTACAGTGATGATCTGTTTCCCAGGGGAAGCCCTACGGCAAGGCTGGTTGGAACACTCAAGGACACGTGACCTACAACGCTGTGGACCACTGCTCCCCAGGCCTCCTGCTCCAAGCCTGTGATTCATGAACTGCTCTCAATCCTGCATCAATCCTGTTCTATGGCTGACCATATGCCCATCCGCTCCCAATGGACTCAACAATTATAACCCCTGGATGTCTACAGATCTGTACGCTGTGTGTAACTCCATCCCCTATGGCAGGGTCCTGTGCACTAATGGTTTTTAAGTGAACAGGCCAAAGCAATTTTAGGTAGTCAGGACACTGGGGGAGCAGAAATTCTGAGATGTTCAATCCCTGGTTCATCAGATGCTTGCTCAAAGCTAGGCAACCCTGCCACTGAATTGCAGGCTGGCAGCCGAGGGCTCATTACAACATTTCAGAACCTCTTTCAGGGATTGATGGGAGTCGGTAGGGGCTTATGTGGAGCTGAGCCAAGGGTGTCTGAGCAGGCTGGGCTCCCTGAAGGCCTAGGCGATCAGAAGCTTCCAAAATACAGAATTAAGCTCAAGAGAGGTCCTTTTTAAAGAATGTGGCACTGAAATACTAATTATTAAGATGCCAGAAAGAAACAAGCCTCTTTCGGCTTCACTAATAAGGGAATTCAAATGCTCTGAAGTCAGTTCAGCTAATAATAATAAAAGATGATGATGCTAATTATACCATTCCTTGGAGAGTGTTTTACACTTCATGAAGCATTTTGAAGTACCCCAGTTTATTTAGTTCTTACAATAATAGGATGGGATGTATGGCACTAGGATTCCCATTATTAAAAAAAAAAAAGTGTATCTAAGAGAGGAATATATGTGTGAAGTGGTGGAAGGATGGAACTGGACTCACACCCAGGTGTGTTTTTCATGAACGTATATCCTCCTTCTTAACCCTTTTCCTTCTTATTCATTTTTATTGATTTATTGGTTTGATGATGGACTTGGTATCACCTGGGTGGTAATATTACAGCTGAGGGGGAAGAGAGCCATAGGGAGGTGCTCCATGCTGGTTGTATCAAGGTCATCTGCATGCTGTACATGTTGATTGAAGATCACCCTTGTCAATCTTTATACATAGGTAAACCAACTTTACAGTTTAAACATTTGTCATTTTCCCCATAGCAGGGAGCACTACCTTCCAGGTTTATGGGGAAGGGTGAGTCGGACCAAGATGAGTCGGCTATTCCTGCCTCACTACTTTATGGTGCTGACGTCTCCTGTCACCTGTCATCATGGCCCCAGGTTTCTAAGGAGATCAGCTGGAACAGAGGCTTAACAATGTACAGAAGCCAGTTTCTCTCTCTCTTTCTCTCTTTCTCTCTTTCTCTCTCTCTCTCTCTCTCTCTCTCTCTCTCTCTCTCTCTCTCTCTCACCCCCCTCTCCCTCTCCCTCTCCCTCTCCCTCTCCCTCTCCCTCTCCCTCTCCCTCTCTCTCTTTCTCTCCCAGCTGTTTCTGTTGTCCCCTCCTCTCCTCTTCCTTTTCCCAATCCTCTACTATGTCTACCTATAATACTTAAATTTACAAGCTTCTTAAGACAGTCAATATATACGTATTGATAGGTTTGCAGTAAAAAGACTTTATCTATATCCATGGATATGGGTCAGTGAAGAGTCCTGAGAAAAACGGTGTAAATGTTTGTCAGGCTTCACCTGAGGCCTCTGAGTTATAGTTCATAATTAACTAAGCCATGTCCTTTTTGCACATCAGGCATCATATAAACTGTGCTGGACCAGCAGCTCTGTGAGCTAATCATTGTATGAAGCTCATTGAATCTCATCAATTAAAAGGTCATGATACCATCCTCTCATTTGCAGGGATTAAATGAGATGCCAAATGTAAAATGTGCAGACCTATGTGTCCTGAAACAGCAGTGTGACATGCAATAATTATTACTCTCATCATAATGGCTTATTTTAGGTCTAGAAAGGAAATAATATAAGCATTAAGGAAATGAGCTGAGGATGATTTCAGGATAGGGGAGGAAAAAAGAGGTGGAAATGAGTTAATGATCTTCGGGGAAAATGAGAAGAGAGAGATTAAATAGTAGAAATATTAATACAAGGACATGATAAAAGATAACATTTTAGAGAGAAGAAAGAAGCTTGCAAAAATCACAGTCAGGCAGACAGAAATTAAGGGGACGACGAGCACAAAGCAACGCAGAGAGAAAAAGATCAATGTGAGAGGTTGGGGGAAGAAGATTTTGAAAAATAATAGCTCTAGCTTCGGCTGCCTCCTCAGTCCCAATTAGGATGAAGGGACTGCATTTAGCTCAAGCTGAGTCATAGGTTTTGGGGACAAACTTGCACATGCCCCGTGGACCATATGACTGCAGGAAAGGTGCTGTGGAGGTCAGGGTCACCATCAGCTGGTTTCTCCTAGAAACCCGGCTGGGCTGCAGAACAAATGCCCTTGAAACCAAAAGGCAGTTCTGATCCACATGAAGACAAGATTTGCAGCAGTAAGAAGCCGGAGGTGGGTCCTCTACTTACACTAAGTGGGACCAATGCAGCTCCAAGGCCACTAACTTGGGGCATTTCCCAGGAGACAGTGTCAAACAGAAAATGTACAGGACCTGACCACAGCAAGAGCGGTTTCCACACTGGGGTCCCTGACGACTAAAGAAGCACAACGCATGACATGTGAGCATGTGATGGGATGGATCCAGGGGAAAACAGTCCATTTGCCCTCATGGTATGACATCTCATTTTTCACTCCTGAGTTTTATTCAGCTTATACTTCATAATATGGTACCTCTCTCCTGTGCCCTCAAGCTAGGAAATACCTGAAAAGATAGTTGTTGATTTTGAAAAAGCACCTTCTGTGGATTTTCTCAGTGAAATCATAAAGTGGTCATCACTGAGGAGAGAAAAGTGTTCCCTGAGAGGGGGCATGCTGCCTTCCTCCCATTAACACAGTGCCCACTGCTCCTGGGGGCTATAAATGCTCTGGCCACCAAAATTGAAAGGCAAATTGATTTGGTTGGTAAGTGTGGCAAGTTTTAGAAGAGCAAAATACTGCTCTGCTGCTGTGTCCAGGGCTGCGTCTGCAAGCTAAGTTCAGACTGATGCTGCTGTGACAGGGTGGGTATGGGATCTCCAGAGGGCTGTTCTGAGAGGGAGGGTGGGTGCCCTGCTCTTCTGCTCAGGGGACGAAAGCTGTTCTGCTTGGCAAATGGTGCATACTCTTAGCCTGTCTAGGTCCCTGAACTTGTTAGTTATCATCGCCAACCCTGTGCCTTTCAAATTTGATTTTAGTGGCTAAAACTATAAAATTCATCATAAGAAAATTTGATCTTCAAGAATTTAATCTATGATTAAATTTGACACTGAAATGATCACAATGTTGATGATGAGTGAGGATGGATAGAGAGACCAGGGACCTCTGGGGATTCCAAGCTCTTTGTATCGGCTTCAGCTGATGAAGATGGAGGGTGTCTCCCAGGAAGCTTGCCTGACACAGTGATAGGACACGCTCTCTATTCGGGTAATGTGTGTCTTTTAGAAGGATGTGGTAAACCAATCCATGGTTTTGAAGGGAGTATGGCGACAGAGATGCTTGCCTGTGTTTTTAAAGTCCTATTCTTTCCATTTTTCTTCCATGACCAGGCTGGTAAATGACCAGTAATCATGAACCTACACTCAGCTGCAGGGTGTGCTCTCGGGACAGTGCTCTTGAGTTTGTTGTCACATGTTAGGCTTGTGTTGTAATAACGGACTATCAAAGCAGGCTGCACAGGGGCAATGCGCCCTGCCCAAAACTGGCAGAAGGTGAGACATGTGGGTATCTCCTCAGCTCCTGCTCATTAGGGAAACACAGCCCTCCCCTCTGTTACCCTATGAAGGAAATGTCCAAAAGTGTCTTCACACTGTGACATTGAGAACTTAACATGCCACCCTTCTCAGGGGTGTTTGTGTTTTAAAAACCATGGAAAGACTATGGCAAGATCTAGTGTGAGTCATAGATTGGATATGGTGGATTTGAGGCATCCCTTAGAGGAGATGTTTTCCCGTGGGGCCACTTCCTACACGTCTCAATCAAATCAAATCAAACTGAGGTTTGATGATGACTACACAGGCCATTTACATGTAAAGTGAGTCCTGTAATACTCAGCCTCATTTCCTCACAAGTGCTACAGGTTCCTTCCTGTCCCTGCCCAACTATGAGGGCTCAGCTGAGCTGTTAGATGAGACCTTCGCGTGTAACTGACAGGGGCAGTCCTGATTTTAATGGCTCCACCCCTTGGTCTTTTCAGTCGTGTTGTATTTCTTGCTTAATGAACTGTGTTAAAGTTTTACATATTCTTAGCTCTCGGTAAGAAATAATTTGCAAAATGATGCTAGCGTGTGGTTCAGAATAATATTTTTTCTTTAGCATATGTCTAATGGTTATTAGTATATACAAATATGTTAATAATATACAAAATGTGAAAGCTTTGGCTTACCCTGGAATCCACCAATGGTCTCAGAGATTCAGATTGTATCATTTTAAAGCTACTTGGCTTTATCCAAACCTAAACTTCTACAAACATCTCGCAGAAATGATCCAGAGTTTCTCACTTTTGGAAATGTCAAGGATTCATTATAAGGAAGAGAAGAAAATTTAGTCTACTTTTGTAGAATACAAAATGCAGCGGGGAAATTGCCCTGATCTTGGTTACCAGGTAGATCTGAGGACAGGGGCAGGTTTGTCCTTGTCCCACAATGAGCTGATATTTGACACAATGAGGTCATATTTGGTATCACAAACATGGAGGTACTAGTGTCATAATCATGGTAAAATACTACAAAAGCTTTGTATGATGCTGAGAAGAAATACACAGAAGTAGAGAATACATTCTTCATACAATCCAATTTCTAAGCTTTTAAATTCCATTTGTGTAAGGAATGACAGCCATTAACTGTCACCTAGTAATGCAATTTATAAAAAGCTCATTACACTCTTTTACTTTAACTCTGATGGCTTCTTGGCAGGAAAAGTACACATTATTGACAAAGTATTGACTTTCTATGAACCTGGAACCTATCCAGATTCAGACAGGGTGCATTTCTATAATTTTGAAAAGCACTCTTTGGAAACACTAAATGCTGCCAAATGCATCAACCTGCTTTGCCTCAGTTTCTCCTGGGAGTCCTGAATGGAAGTGAAATGGTCCAGGTCCTGGACAGAAATGAACTGGTCTCAGCTTCTCCACAGAATCCTAGACGGAAGTGAGACAGTCTCAGCTTCTCCATGAGTCCCGGATGGAAGTGAGACGGTCTGGGTCTAGTTCTTGCTCTACCTACTTCAGGGGGCTCTAACACAGGGACTTTGATGAAAGATGAATGTGTGTTCTGGGGCAAACTGCCCAGGTTTTCTAAGCCTCAGTTTCCTCAGATCCAAATGGAAACAAGAGTAAAACGTACTTTGGAAGACTGCCATGAATATTCAATGTGGTAATAGATGTATTGTGCACTATGCCTGGTTCACGCATAGTAAAAGCCCAATAAATGTTAGTTGTTGTTGTCAATGTTATCATTAGGCTAATAAGATATTTGAACATCCCCTGGTCCTCATTTCCTCATCAGGACTGTATTAGTGCTTCTGAAACTTTTTCTGTAAAGTACCCTAATAGTATCTGATCTTATTGTGTCCCCTGGAGACCAACTGGGAGAGTAACCTAGAGGGAGATCTCAACTGCAAAAAGCCCTTACATCTCTTATATTTTTACAGTTTATGTTTTTCTTTCATATTTTCTTAATCAAATTTTAAATTCTGCTTCATAATAAATTTTGCTTAAATGTTTGTTGTTTTTTTTAAAAAAATATCAGAGTTTGAATTATCTTCAATCCCATTTGACACTGTAGGAAGATGACCTGTGATCAATTCCCCACAGTGGTAGGTATACCCCAGCAGGTGCATTCCTTCAGACAAACCCCTGCTATTGGGTGGGGTCAGCATGTTGGCACTCTGCCACCACCACCACCAGCACCATCATGGAGCTTGTGAAAAGTGCAGAATCAGGCCTCACTGCAGACCTAGAGGCTCAGAGCTGCATTTTATCAAGGTCCCTGGGTGATTAGTATGCATGTCCAAGTTGAGAAGCACTGAACTAGATGGGCTCCAAGGAACTATGGGAGCTAGCGTATTATGATTCAGTTAGAGGAAATCAGCAAACATTCAGTGTGCATCTAATGAGAGTCAGACATTGTGCTAATTAGTGTGAGGAACATAGAGATAATGATGATATGTCCCCTTCTCTTGAGGGTTTGCTAAATGGGAACATGAGAGCAGCAATGACTTGACCCCACAGGAACCTATCATCTGCTCCATTAGAAATTTACTCAGCTATTCTTTAGAGATTGTATACATTTAAAAAGAAGTGCAACTAAAGAAGATTGGTGATCTTAACCGAGGAGTCCTGGAAAATGACTATAATACTCTTTCCTTTGATTCCCTTTACTCCCTCCCTCCCTATCTCCAGCCCTATTAAAAATCCTTCAGTGTTTTAATATATTATCCTTACATTCCTATACATATTACTGTTGAAAAATAAACTACCTGGTGTGAGGAAGAAGTAAAGACCTATTTTAACAAGACTGACAGTAAGCAGTTTTCTTAAGGCAACTTGTAGGTTCATAACAAGGTGTCCATGTTACAGACATCTGCCTGCAGTTTGAGCTCCTGACATGCTGTCATTGACTCTGCTGCTAATAATTCATGGGTTCGTTGGAAGTTGCGAGGGAATAAATGTGCCTCCGTATATCATTGAGCCCTTATTTCCTCCCCAGACAGGGTCACGTCAAGCGGTTAAGTTTGATGTTGTGCAGAATGACATTTTCACCTGAAGACAACGGGATCTGTACTGTTATGTAAGAATGTCAAGGCAGAAAAAGCGAAAAGTCAGCGAAAGCCCAATTTGACAGTTTCTCCTGATGTCTCCAAGTAGAACAATGTCACTAAAAGTGACAATGGTGGCAAAAGGTCATTTGCAGGCCTAGGCACAGCCAAAGGAAGGTAACAACAGAATCAGTGGGTTACCTGAGAGGGTGGGCTGAAGGATTCTAAGAGGAGGCTGCCTAGTTCCTCTAAGCCTCCCAGGGAGGGGAGAGGAAGGCCTGTCCTGCCCATTGAAAAGGCAGACCCCTCACTGTGGGCCCATTCCTAGATGGCATTTGTGATGTCATGGTCCTTTTCCTGCCAAACTTCATAAACATATTATCAGTACCAGCCACCCTTCTTTCCCACATGCTCACTTTTAAGTGCATTTCAGCTGACTTAGCCCCCTCTCCACTTAAATAGCCCGAAGTCTACCAATGACCTATTAAGTTTTAAGTCCAGTGGCCTTCCGAGAGATCTACTAGCCTCTACTTCAATATTTGAACCAGTTTTATCTTTGAACATCCTCTCCTCCTTTGGAACCTCGCTATTCTGCTTCTTTTCAACATAGCGGCTCTTTTCTCTTGTGTTTCCTTTAACGGCTTGACCCCTTACTTACCCTGTCTGTTAAATGAAGTCACTTCGTGAGGGCCAGTCTCTGCCTTCCCTCAGCTACATTCTCACTTTTAGATATTCATTCACTCCAACACCTTCAAACAGTACTTCACTGAAAACACCTCCAGAACACACACATCAAAACCTGAGGTTTTTATTCCCCAGGATCCAATAAATTTCCCACTGTCTGCCTGGCATTTGCATATAATCGACCACCTCTCCAACCCGCATCTAACTCTGACCACCACCCAACATCCCAGGCTGAGCCTTCCATGACTTTTATGCCTAGAACAGCCACTCTGTCCCTACTAAAGCGTGCCCACTGAGATTTGCAAAGGACTACTTGCCTTTTGGTATGTCACAGAGCTATTTCTCTCCCCGAGATAATGCAGCATTGAGCAGTGTGATGTTGTCCAGAGTGAGATTTCTGCCTTGCATCACTCACTCATTTAACAAATATTTATGAAGTGTCTACTGTGTGCCATGCACTGCCCTATGTGCTAGGAATAGAAGAGTCCATAAAACAGTGTTTGCCATCAAGAAGCTTATATTCTGGAATGGGAGGGAGATCTTGCCAATTAAACAGATATGTACTGCAGGTGGTAATAAGCACCATGAAAAAAAGTAAATAAAAGTAAGGAGGATGGAAATGATGTGCTTCTAGAGGAGGGCTATTTATTTAGGGTTGTCAAAGGGGGGGGTCTCTAAAAGACTGATATTGGGCAGAGATCTAAAGGGGGAGAGAGCAAGCCATGAGGACAATTGCAGGAAGGACATTCCAGGTGCCCAGAAAAGCACATGGCTGCTATGTGCAGAACTTGGGGATGAAGCCAGTGTGCGCCAGGTGGCCAGAGAAGGTCTGGTAGTAGGAGATGCCACTAGAGAAGCATTGAGGGTCTCGGGTCCCAGCAAAGACTCTGGTCTTTGCCTCGGAGGAGAGCAGAAGCCATTATAGAGTGCTGAATGAGAGTGTTTGAGTATCATGATCTGGCTTACATTTTGTAAGAGTCACTTTGGCTGCCATGTAGAGAAACTGCAGGAAGGACTTGATTTGCAAAGACAGAAGCAGAGAGTGCAGTGAGGAGAAATGAAAGACTCCAGAAGAGGCTCGACGGTTAATGGGACTGGGAGGAAGGTGTGAGGCTGGTAGAATCAGTCAGGTATTACGCTTTTTAAAAAGATAAAGCCCACAGCAGTGGAAGAGAAAACGAGAAATGAGGGACGAGCCCAAAGTTTGAGCTCTGAGCAACTGGGGAAAGGTGTCAGAAGACAGAAGGAGTCATTTTGGGGCTGTGGAAATGTGGGCTTTGGTTTTGGACTTTTTAAGTTTGAGGTGTATATTAGGCATAAAGGTGAGCATAATGGAGGCGATTTGTTATCAATGCCACATTGCCTCACTTTTATTTTTTATTTTTATTTTTTATTTTTGAGGGCAGTGTCACTGGCTCTCATATGTGGGACCCGAACTGGGGCCACTGGCTTCCCAAGCCAGCGCTTAACCACCGCGCCACCCGGCCGGCCCTTCGCCTCACTTTTAAATGACCACTGCAATGAACACACAGCTTTTAAAATCCCACAGAGAAAGGAATGAGGGATATCACACAAACTGCTACTGTATTTTGAGCATGCTACATGCTGAAAACAGCCATATAAAGCGGTTTCCATTATATAGCTGAATTATTCCTTCAAATAGGCCTAACCATGTTCATATTGTAAACCAACAGTTTAGAACAATTCAGACTTTTTGTCATATTCTTATTGTGAAAACTATCAATGTAGTGTCAGGTGGAATATTCATATAGTTGATGAATTCATTTATTTTGTTTACAAACAATACTGGACGAACTATACTATAGAGTATGATTTGGAGAATGTTAACACGGGACAATGGAAACATGGTTTTCAGTGACCAAGAGAAATCCTCTGAGAGGTGGATCAGCCAAGTGTTCTGACCACGGACATCTGCCAGGACACACGAGTCTGAGCGTATGTCTCATTGCATCAAAATGTACATGGAGCCTACACAACTGAATCCTATTTCTGTAACCACAGAACCGGTCCAAACTGGCCTTGTCCTGTTTCTAACCAGATACCGACTTGTTTTGACCACAAATCATGCAGTGAGACACGTGTACAGAAAGAATTCACCCCAGAATAACCTGTCAACGTCGCCAAGTCAAAATCCACTGCAGACTACATACTAAATCTCCAAGTTCAAACATGCGATGCATGAAAAGCTGTGATCCCCTATCGCCTGCGCATTAAGTTCTCATTACGCTGAAATAATATAATTCTATAGGATATGCATAACTTCTCCCACTTCTTCCTTTAAATATAACCCAAAAACCCTCAGTCAGAGAGACAGATTTGAGCCTTGTCTCCTGTCTCTTTGCTGGCTGACTTTGCAATAAAGCCTTTTTTTTTTCCCCCCTCAATAGCCAGTGTCATAGTTTGGCCTCTATGCATGTGGAACAGCTAGTTAGACCTTGTTCCATAACATTTCCATTCATTATTGATGAACTAATTGAAAGTTCCACTGAAAATCTTATCTGAAAGGGCCTCTGGTGATGTATCTTCATTTTGAGACTTCTATCTCTTAAAAAGTTTTGTGATTTCTCTCTTCCTTGTGACATACAAGTAGAATCACTGTTGCCCACTTCTCTTTATCTCTCTGACTGTCTTCCTTCTCTTTTCTCTGTATTCTGCCTATTTTCTTTCTTCAACTCTAATGGAAAACATAGAGAACTGAGAAAAAAGGAAAATGTCAAAACTCCAGCACTTGGATGCTCTCCTAGAAAGAGGAGGTTCCGTCAGGTGCATATTTAACATATAGTTGTTCAAAAGAGTCATTAACACATGTCTTAAAACAAACTATAATAGCCACATGATTTTCAACATTTTGCATTTCTTCAATAAAATTAAAAATATACTTAGCCTTAGCCAGAAGAGTCCAAGAAATATCTCTTTTGCATTTCCATGCCAGAATGTAAATGTCAGTGAACACAATCAATATAAAAATATCAGCATAAACTCCCCTTCCACCTTTGCATGTGGAGACGATAGTTTATACTTGGTTCAGACTAAGATGAATGGATCAGATCTAATGTTCTGCCAGCTAAGCAAATAAAATTTTCAGTTATTTCAAAATGTGGTCCTCCTAACTCTGAAAGAAAAACAAAGTCCCCCATTTATGAAATGCAAAGATGACCAGCTTTCAATAAGAATTAGGAGTCTTTTCAACGTTTTCCTCATTTCTGTAGTAAATCCAAATTCAAAAAGCGCATCATTACCACAGATTAATACAGCATTTTGTAGGACGGTGGAAACACATGAAAAAATTGAGAAAGGCTACCATCCTTATTCTCCAGTCAGCATGTAGTTGGTTGATTAACAATGACTGAAAGACATGAACTTTGACAGCACTGAGAAGATCTACATCACACAAGATTATTCAGGAAGCATCCCCTGAGCCACTGAGTACTAACCCACAGTGTAAGGGGTTGAAGTGACCAGTGGTTGTACAAGTCGCTTGACACAGTTAAGCTCTACTGGTGAACAAAATTTAGTCACGTCAGTCAAAGGCATATATTCTCCTAGGTGATCTTAAGAAAAATTACTTTTAAAGTTCATCAATAAAAATATCCATTATTCCCCACCAACTTTTATGCTAGCTCATTTTCAGAATGCTACTCAACAAATCAGTCAAAGGACATTAGATAAGCTAATACCAGAGAAGCTAATATTTTCTTAACTTTTGGTTAAAAGAAATATAGTTGCCACAGCCAATATACTAATATATTTTTCCCATAAAAAGGGCAAAATAATTATTAAAGACAATTGAACTCTCTTGAGAATAACCAGTACAACATTGTAAAGATTTTGAACATCAAGAGGTATTTCACAAATGTGAGTTAATTAATGGATTGATAATCTGTCCTCTTGTATGGATAATATAAGCAATTTTGGAAATTATCCAATATTAGATATTTACAAAGATGTGATAACAAATTAAATGCTGTTATCTGGCCAACATAATGACTATGCTTCTGTTTAAAAGACCTACTAAGTTAACTGATATGATCAGAAACATCTTGAAAATATAGAATAAAGGAGAAAAATAATGGAATGGAGGTCAATTAGTTGCTTAATATTAGAAGTGGTTTAAAATCTTATAAAACTTGAGAATTAATAAACAGAAACACTACCGCTTGCTCAGAGCGTGGTAATTTAAAGCACAGAATTAGAGCTGAAACAAACCTCTGAATAGCCTAACTCCCACATTTTGTCATAGGGAAGTGAAAACACAAAGAGGCTATGTATCAAGAGACCACTTGGCACTAATTAACCATGGCTCTTGCCCTAATGTCCAAAATCTGGCTTGTTATTGGTACATCCATTTCAGTCATATGGTGGTCACACAATAAATCTAATAGAAATTACAGGTCAGCCCAAGAGAAGAAGACAAAAAAGGAACAATCTAATCAGGGGGAGAAGCAAAACTCAACCTAATGCTAAGGCGTTTGCTGTACTTATGAGGATTTCCCCTCACCGTGTACACATCATCACTAGAACAATTACACTATCATTTATTTCACTCTGTGCTCTGTATTGTTCCAGTCAGAAATGCGAGAGCTAATACCTGATATATCACCTATTTTATTGTAATCTCTATATTTTTTATTCAGAAATAGTTGCTGTACATTAAATCAAATTTTCTGACCTAAACCATTGACAGCCACTAATCTGAGGAGGAAGTTCACATTTCATTTCCCGCAAGTTACACATTTGCTCATTTGCTCACTTCTTACACAGAAAGTTGTGGGGGCAAAAAAAAAAAAAAAAAAAAGAAAAGCTGAGGAGATACGCCAATTTCCCACCTCGTGGGGCATGCTGCCTAATCCTAACAGATGAAAGGAAGGCATTAAAAGCTCAAAAGCTAGGAGCACCCATGTGCTTTCATTCTGTGACTGCTACTTGGATGTGTTTCATTCTTCTGCCTGTGCAGCTAGGTAACATTTTGGATGTTTTCGAGGAATCATTGGACTTCCAATTTATGGTCTTATTGCTTACTATCAGTTTTCAAAAAGCCCATAAGGTGGGCATGATCCCCTCGTGTTTTCCTGGAATTGTGCTAACTTGGAGAAGAATCCTAGAACTGATTTCTCCTCCAAGGGGTGGTCTGGCCAGTGCTCCCCTGATGATTCCATCCCCATGAAAAACGAGGAGGTCTTGGGGAGTTTATTTATCACTCTTCCAGAGGTAGATGAAAATCTTAATCTCTTGAAATAAAATATAAAATGGTATTAAAACAAACGATCATGAAGTAATCCCTAGAGAATTAAGAAACTGATGTTACAATACCTTTTAGAATGACTACTCATTTTAAAAGGCCAGAAAAACAAGATAGCAGCATTTTGCTGAGGCTCAATAATTCATATTCTAATACTGGGGAAATATCCAAGTATGTGACAAGTAATTAGAAATGACAAACACATTTGTTGTGTATCTTGAAAAGTAAGTGTAAGACAAGACAAATTCTCTCTCTAGCTGGAAAGGGCAGCCAGCAAGTTCAGGGTTGGGCTTTCTATTGACACTTGTATTATGTAAGGTAATCATTTTCTATTTAATGGCATTTGTAACACGGCCATTCGCCAACACAGAATAGGCCTTTCCGTGGAACGCAAATTATAGCTGTATCATTCAAGTGTGTCCTAATTTACTGAAAACCCTAGCAACACTATAATTTGATGAACAGACCTTAAGCCCAGGGTCCAGGCTTAGGTTGTAAACTTGATTCTGTGGTCAGCTATATGAATGCCCTCGGAAACAATCAGTTATCTTATCTGAGCCTTGAACTTCACCATCTTTAAAATCCACCCAATTCCTAACATCCTATAGCTTTGGACGAACACATTTTGGTTGTAACAAATTGCTATAAACAAGAGAACGATAAGAGTCATCTTATCGTTTGTTGAATATGAGGAATATTTTATAAAATCATATCCATTTGTGAACATTAAAATGCATGTTAATGTTGAAATTTCTCAGGGTTTGTGTTGACTAGGACCCACATGAGAGTAGAAAGTGACTTTTGTCTCTGTCTATTGCAAGACTTTGCCCAGAGCCTGGTAGATAGACTTTTTTCAGCTGATGTCTGGACATTAATTCTGATTTCATTATTTCTCAGAAGCTTTTTAATGAACAGAACTAAAGCTCTCAGTGACAGGGACGTCTGTCTTGTTTATCATTGTTCCCCTGGTACCTGGCACATAGTAGGTACTCAATAATACATAACAAAGAAATAAACAGCAGAGCTTTTTCTCTTCCATGATCTTGGCAGCAAAAATCAGAGAGGAAAAAAGAGGGCACAGGAAATAGTTTTGCTTTTGTTTTTCTTTCTATTAGCCTTAATAGAAACTTAGCCAAGGAGCTCAGAGAGAGAGAGAGAGGCTGGAAGACAGCCCGAGCTGATGACAGTGGCGACACTGAGACGCACAGAAGGGGAAGTGAGGGAGCCTCTTTTGTGCCCTGACCTGTCCGAGTGCCCCTCCTTCTCATAGGACTCTTCCTCTTCATTTTTAAAACCAGTACTCAGGGCAGGGTTTACAAGACTAACCACACCTATTTATAGACACACTATTGTAAGCCCACTTGCACCTGCCCACCCACCCAATGTGACTCTGGTGACCCCATCAGCCTCACTGTCTCATATTTACAGCTGAATCCATAGGCTCTTAGTCTATGAGGATTTGTCTCCTCCTTTGCATGCCCTCTTAGTGCCTGTGTGGAAGAAGTAACCTCTTCCCCCCATCCCCCCTTTTCTCCCTACTGCTCTCAGAACTGGCAGAGATTATACTGGGCCTTAGGTTTGGTTTGTGAGCTCCCAAGGTGAAGCAAGTCCTAGGATGGCCGGGAAAATGTACTATTACCTCAGACATCAAAACATCAACTTGATTAGAAAAATTGAAATGCCAGCAGTAGCATTTCTATGGATACTAAAGAAGCAGAGACACTCAACGTATTCACTCTTCTCGATTCTCCTTGCTCAGTAGATCCTTAATGATATTACTGAAATTGCTAAATGTGCCCCTTTACAGAAATTCTATTGATTTTGACAAGCTGTAGGACACACTAATTTTTTCTTCTGGAGAGACTTCTGCAGATATTTTCTGATTTGTGTGTGTGTGTTGTGTGTGTGTGTGGAATTTTACTAGTAAAAAACAATATAAAACAAAATAGTTTATCTTTACATTATTTTTGAATAATAAAATTAGTTTTCATTGTACGTTTTCTTTTTTTTTCTTTTTTTTGTTTTTGTTTTATTTTGTTTTGCTTCTGGTTTTTTTTTTTTTTTTTTTGAGGGCAGTGTCACTGGCCCTCATATGTGGAACCCGAACCGGGGCCGCTGGCTTCCAAAGCCAGCGCTTAACCAACGCATCACTCTGCTGGCCCTGTATGTTTTCTTTTAACAGTTCTTTCCCAAAGTTACCTTTTGTACAAGTACAAAGTTGACAAGGCTTTACCCTTTAACTAACTCTGATGTCAATTAAGCTGTATGTTGAGGCACGGTCCAGTCTCAGCTCCACTGGGTTTGTGCTCTGGAGAGTAACATGACTTAGGAAGTAGAGGTCAAGAGGTCAGGGAACTCATCTTCCCACTTTTTGTTCTCCCACTAACAGCTCTGTGTTTGTCTCTGTTTAGATTTGCATAATTTCCAATCTAGAAAAAAGATATTTACTTTAGGTGATCCTCAATTATCTAGTGGATTAACTACAATGGAACTAACTGCATATTTATTCAGTGCAGTTGGGAAGGTGGTATTCTCCTTGACAACAGTAAAAATATATGCCCTGTTGCTTATTGTTGACACACTATGCATAGACTGGCTGATCTTCCGCAAACTGATTTATCTTCCTCTTGAGAGTACAGTGAGATGACAGTCTCCTTTGTGTAGGAGGGTCTGAGTGAGATCAGAAGACAAGGGCGGGAGTGACATGCACCCCTCAGAGCTGCTCAGAGCACCGCCCACAGCCAATGTTCTTTCCTCTCTCAAATGGCTGCAGTGGGGACACTGGTAGGGTGATTGTGGAAACCAGATATGAACACGATGGAGCCAGAGAATGCAACAGGGCAAGGGTGCCAAAGCAGGGAACCCAGAGCAGGGCTCCTGCACAAGCGAAACAGAAGCCAGTACTGTTCATCAATTATGTCAGCTAGAAGCACCACAATTGATACATATTCACTATACTTTCAAAGGATTAAAAGACCATAAAATATACGTTAGTCAGTAATCAAATGAAATTTCATCTTTCTTTGGTGATTTAGCATGTACTGCGGAGTCTTTCAAGTGGGCTCATTCAAATAAAAAATGTAAAAAAGTTCACTTGCTAGATCCCAGTGGTTGTCTGGTTTCCCAATATTACAATATTTGTCCTACTTGGGATTGAGGGGAAGAAACAGACTTAATTATTTAATTTAGGAATTATAGTAAAAGTAATAACTATTAACATTAACAATGTACTTTAAATTTATATTTAACCTATATTTACATATGTTATATACTTCTGTGTTTGAATATATAACATTTTATATGGAAAATCTTTGTCCATATGTTGACACATTTAATACCCAAAACGTTCTTTGAGATACATGGTATTAACTTTATATGTTAGAGACTAGTGGGTAAAGTGTGCTGTCACCTAACATTAGACAACTTGTAAATGACAGGGCTGCAATGTAAACTCAGTTTATTCTCATTAAAAGAGTCGATGGGGAGAGTTGTTCCCACATCCTTGCAGCGTGGGCCAGTGTCACACCACAGTCTGTCTGTCTGTTTCCCACCACTGAATTCCCTAAGGTCACAACGATTTCTGAATTGCTGAGTCTAACAGCCCTTTTTCTATCTTTATTTAATTTCTCTCAGGAATCTTGCTCACTGATCATTCCTGCTGCTGGAAACTCTTCTTTTGGCTTCTAAGACTTGATTCTCTCCTGGTTTTCATTTCTCCTTGCAGGCTCCTTTTAAGCTTCTACATGGCTTCGGCTGCATGTCTGTCCCGCGATTTCTCACTCCTTGTGTGGGTGGCTTTAGTCAACTGGCAGGATCCCCTGCTTTTACCAGCCACCTCGAGGCTGGACTGTTCCTTCAAATCAGATGTCCTCTGAGTTCCAGGCACGCCTCCTCAACTGCCTGGTAAGCACCATGATTTGATGACTCTGATATTTCAGACTTCAGAGATCTGAAATGGAACACGCCGTCTTTCCTTCCCCACCGGTCCTCCTGCATTGTCTATCTGACGCAGTCCGTTGACCTGTTTACAAAAGCCAGTACCCTAGATTTGACTCTTGTCCTCGCGTCCTCCTGATTTATGGCAATCACTGACTAACTAGTCTTCCTGATTTCTCTTTGGCCCTCTGCCACCATCTCTACCTTCAAGCCAGACTGGTCTGTCTGAAAGAGAAATCTTATCATTGAATTTGCTTACGTAGTGTCCTTCAAAGGCTCTCTATAACTTCAAACTCTCCGTTTATGGATACACGATTTTCCACAACCTGGCCTCCTGCTCTCCCACCGCCTCTCCTGCACTCCGTCCTCTCGGTTCTTACCCTGCCTTCCATTGTGTTAAACGATTCCCGAAGCCGGTCAGCACACAGCGCTGTCTCTTTTGTCTAACGACAGGGATGTTGTGAGGATTAAATGAAGTGCAACATGTAAAGTGGACAGACAGCGTTAATGTAATGGAGTACCCACAACTGAGGACGGAGTGCTCTTAGGGTGTGCTTGAAAAATGAAGTCAGACCAGATTGCATCCTGACTAATGCGCTGCCCAGTCCTCTTGAAATTCAATGGCTATCAAGAGAGCTACAGGCTAAAGCTGCTATAGAGGCAACAGAAGAAATGAATTGGACGTGAAGCTGATGAACCCCTTAATGCAGAGCACACCCAAACAAGTAAACTGGGATAATATGTTTGAAATATCATGAAAGCACCTGGACCTACTCCCTAAGATTACTTAACCCCCCACACACACACGTGTGTACATAGACACACACACATGCACACATGCACACATACACGTGCACACATGGTAGGAAAGGCTTTTAAGTGCCAAACAGGGAGGATTTATAAACTAAACCTTTCCATGAAGACTAAAATAAAAGCCACAGCCTACTGGAAATGGCTGCTTTCGAAATCAGTTTAGTCCCCATTTTTTTCATGAAGGAACTCACCTTCATCAATCTTAGCTAATGCATCTGGGATAAAGAGAAATCATCATCCAAGGCAAAAATGAGCTGAGAAAACCACAAAATATCACCAGAGGTATTAAGAAATCAGATGGACATTACAAGGAAAAGAAAGAAAGAAGGAAGGAAGGAAGGAAGGAAGGAAGGAAGGAAGGAAGGAAGGAAGGAAGGAAGGAAACCAACTAACCTCATAGGAAAGAAGAGAAAGGAGTTGGGCAAACACCGAGAGGCAGATTACAGAGCACAGAGAAGTCAGTGAGACTGTGACAAAAACAAACAAACACCCCAACAAGCTATCTAGGTGGTCCCCATGCAGCTGGATAGAAAGCCAGGGGCTTAAATAATTTAGTTTTCTATTTTAAAATCCTCAAGTGATCATCTCAGCTAAATACCAAAAACCAATTTAAAATAACGCAGCCATAACTCAGAATTTGACTTCGTAAAGTTATGTAACTGAGTTTTATATTGTTTCCCATCTCATGATCTCACCTCATCTATACAAATGACACACTCCTAAGTTAAGTCACAGGGGCTCATCTATAATCATGGGCCAAGAGGATGCTGGCCTTGAACTTCATGGCTTTACAGGGGAGCAATCACACCGCGGGAAGGCTTCCTCTGCCTGCCTGGTTGTAGTTACACGGAGACCCTCAAATCACACGGAAGGAGCTACAAGCCTGGCTGAGAGGTTGCAGAGCTGGCACATGGGCAGTGGGCATCTTGCCAAGTCCCCAAACTGACAGATGGCAAATTGGAAAGAGAGCAGGGAACCGAGGAGACAATGGGAATGCTAGACAACTTGGGGATTTGGCTTTAACTAACAATTTGGTATGCAAATCTAGCAAGCAATGAAAGAGGAAAAAGACTAAACCAAAACCACTGAAAAATAGAAGTGGAAGAGACATTAGAAATTACTTAGCTCCCTCCACCCCAAATATCAAGGGAGGAGAAAGATTTAGAGAGGCTCAAATGAGTTGTGGAAGGCCTTAGTGCTAATAAGCTAATTCAGATTATAATATAAACAAATAAAAACAAACAAAACAAATCTATAAATCGAGATTGATTAGTCAATGTCAAGGAAAAGAACACTGTCCAATTATCCTTCTGACAAGTGACAAGAGGATACTGTGAAACGGCCCTTTTGGAAGGAACAGGAACAGGACTGCAGCCGCAAGTGGAGGCGTCACCTTTCTGAACCAGTAACCGAGTCTCCTTTAAGGATAGGACTTTATATGGTCATTGCAAGTGTTTATAATTGGTGAAGGAAAAGTTGGACAAAAAAGGCCAAAATGAGTAGGACCTGGCACCCCCTGTAATTGTGGCTCTAAGGAGAGGAATCACAGGACTGCATGTGGGTCACGGCCAAGTCACTTCTGAACCAAACCCAAATCCTCGGGCTGCTATCAGGAAAACACTGTGTGCAAACCAACGGGTTCACAGTCACCCTCACACAGCAGGGCTGTGCGGTCCTTGTCACTGCTCTGCCAGGATCCTGCAGCGACGCTGCAGAAAGGCCAGAGGATGGCAGTGGAAATGACCACAGTGGGGAGGGGGCTGTTACATCCCTATAAATCCTCGTCTGCCAGGATGAATGTGGAAGAGGAAGCCTACAGACGTCTATAAAATCAACAGGGCACGTGCAGGGTAAACACAGAACATTTATAGCCAGATGCCATTAAAACCCAGAATTGGGGAGAAGGTGGTGAAGGTGCCTCCTTGGAGATGGTGGAAGTGAATTTAGAATTACATAAAAATACCATTTAATCAGCATAGAGTAAATGTTTGTCACTCATTACTTCAAGGATCGGTAAAAGCTGAAAATGTGTAGAACTCCAAAAGACGGTGTGCATAATATCAAGTCTTACAGTTCAATTGTATGCCTTGAGACTATATCCCTATAATGTTGAGATGTAGACAATATTCTCATACATTTGAACTGAAAGATATAGCCTTGCTGGATGTAGCCCTTGATTTCCGCTGTTAAGCAGAATATTGGAGTGGACGGTCACAGCTCAGACCCAACTTTGTATTTCTTATATTTCCTTTAAGGAGAGAAACTGGCCAAAGGCATATTATATAGGTGTCTGGAAATACAATCCTACAACAAACTGAAGGATTCAAGTGATTCAAGATGGTTGCCAATGTCTTCTATAAAACCTAGAGCACAATCGGCTTCCTACAAGTGTTCTTTAGTTTTTTTTTCTGCTCTTCATTTGCATCTAAACAGCCTTATAACCTGTCTGCTCAAAGAACAGAGGAGGCTATGCTTTTTCACCTCTGTACACCACCCATCTCCTAATTCCCTTAAACAAAAACTGTGCCCAATTGGGGATTAATATTTACTGACTTAAATGTGACATGTCTAATGTTTTACTTCTCTGAAGTCTTCATGGCAATGCTGTTGATTCTAAGTATCCAACCCCAAATAGCACAGTTTTCAGAACAAAATTTTATGGAATAATGTTAGTTTTTTTTGGTTTTTATAGCTATTGATTTAATGAAACACCCATCTCATTGCATTCTTAAGCTCTCTCTCTCTCTCTTTCTCTCTTTCTGTCATATGTATGTTTCTTTTTAGTCACAGTGACTTGAGAACTTTCACATGTCTTTCTGAAATCAAGATGCACAATGTTTTGTTTTGTTTTGTTTTTTCAATTTTTTTTTTTTTTTTTGAGGGCAGTGTCACTGGCCCTCACATGTGGGACCCGAACCGGGGCCGCTGGCCTCCCAAACCAGCGCTTAACCACCGCGCCACTCAGCCGGCCCAAGATGCACAATGTTTGACTCCACTCATCTCTTCTATCTAGTAGATGATGTTGCTGTGGCTTTGCTTTCTCTGGGTGAGCCCTTGTTCATACCTAGGGATGCCTTCTGTCTTTCCATTGTTCACAACCATCCGTTTCATAAACTTTTCTAGAATACAAATAGTACTGTGCATTATATATAGACAGTCAAAAAACTTTAGTTAAGAAAATTACCGCTCAAGTTCATGGATGAAGGACACATTACTTTACATTCCACTGTACGGCGAGTCCCCTGGAACAGTCCTCATTTAGCAGGTCCTTTCCCAGGGACAGAATCCTCCTTGCTTCTCCTTCCCTTTCTTCTTCCCTCCCTTCATATTATTGTGAGAAGGGTCCTATCTGCCAGCGGGGAAGGGACATATGGAGCATGCAGAGATAGATGAGAATATAGTGAACAATCCTTTACATTGTTATCCCATTTAATAACTGGTACTATGTTTGAAAAAATATTAAGATACACTTATATAATGCCCACTGTGTTTTGAATATTGTTGTAAGGACTATACAATCATGAATTCATATAATCTTTTTTAACAATTTTATAAGGTAGGTATTATTATCCCTATTTTACAGATGAGAAAACCAAGGCATAAAGTTGGGAATAGCTGGAGCCTGGATGCAGATTCGGACAGTGTGGCTCCAAGGTCTGTGGTTTTCATCACTGATATGGTGCTTTGGAAATGCCAGGAGAAATGGTGGCCAAGTCACCATTTGATGGCTCTTTCAACAGAGAAGTCATGCATAGAAAATGAATGGAGAAACAAGTACACAAAACACACACATGAAAACAGGGATGCACAAAACCCATCCGATTTCTCTTATTACCACATGCATGGAACATGATAGGATCTCAGGTCTACAAATACCAAGGCAAGTTCAAAGCCCTTTGAGAGCTAAGATGCTGCAGCTGGGCACCAGAGCCAAGCCAATCCTTCCTATAAATCTCTTCTTATAAACTCACCTGTACTGAACTACGAGCCTTTTTTTCCTGCCCTCTCTGTTGTCACTAGCTGCAGCCTGAACACTCAGGCTGCTGGTCCTCACATCTTCCTCATGATGAGTCTATTTCTCCATTTTCCCCTGATAATGACTTGCATTATGCCACACACCTGTCCCACAACACGATCCTACACTACAATGTGTTTTACCATACCTTGTGCTTCCTTTCACCAGGAGCCCAAAGAAGAATCTTGATCAAATGTATTAAGGCACTGCTATAGTTGTACAGCTGGCCAGGAAAACCAGCAAGTGTTGTGCTGGGATTTTGGGAATTCTAAAAGTACAAGTAAAGGCTAAATTGAATTTTCTGATTAAGGAGAACCAGGACACTTCTCTATTCATATTACAAAAGATAATATGTGTTTTTAAACCTTTTCACAGCAGAATTCTTTCGGATAATGTTTGGAAAAAAACCCAAAAACCCTCCCATCTGGTAGAATCATGAACTTTTCACAGACAGTCCTGCACATCTTAAAAAGCTGACTGTGGGCAGCCAGTTAGCTCAGGTGGTTAGAGCACAGTGCTCATAACACCAAGGTCGCCAGTTCAATCCCTGCATGATCCACTGAAATGCACCTTCCACAGCAAGATTGAAACAACCACTTGACTAGGAGCTGATGGGTCCTGGAAGAAAAGCACCCTGTTCCCCAATAAAAAATAATAATAAAAACAAACAAACAAACAAAAGACTGACTGTATTAAGTATAAAAAGAAGGTTCTCAAATAAGTGCTTTTCAGAAAGTAACCCTTAATTGTCCAAAATGCAGTTCAAATAATCTTGGAAAAGTACGTAGGAAAAATTTCAAATTCAAACTACTTCCAAAATAGTAAATACAAAAATATTGCTGGATTATGAATATGGATGTCAAAGATAAAGTTATTGCTTGATATTTTAGTAATTCTCAAAACTTATCTGAATTATTTTTTTTTTATACTTACCTAAAAAAATAAACTTTCTTTTGGCCATGATCCAAAATTAGATCAGATAAGGGAGGCTGTCAGATAGGAGGGGACATCAAATAGCATTTATTGCAAAGTTTCTATTCAGTAGAGCTCCAAAAAGATAGAATTCTTATAAAGAATGCAAGGGAAATTTGTGGCTTTTGGTTTTCTCTCAGATTCTTTTTCTCCACGGGGCTTGATTCTCCCCTCAATAAAGGATTCCAGAACTGTTGCACAGTATGTTTTAAGGGAGCTATTCCCCTGTTCCCAAATCCTTCCCTCTTTGCATCCCAGAGTAGCTTTCAGGAAATAAATGCTTGTGTGGTACATCGTACCTTTTCCTCTGTAAAGGGAAACCTTCCTGATCCTTTTTATTAATAGGATTATCTGACGAGGTGGGGAACAGATAATCTTGGTTCCAAATTGAGAGGCTTCCCCCATGTCTTTCCATGACCCAACGCAAACCCAGATTTTGGAGAAAGCTGCTGGAAGGAAAAAATGGGTGATGGGAAGGAAAAGAATTCAAGATGGTCACCACCATTTTGAATCATGAAGCTATCCCTCAGACTCATTATTTTATAAAATGGAATGTCCATCACTGCTGATGAACAAAACACTTTATTTCATCAAAGCTATGTTTCCCGAGGACTTCAGACTCAAAAGAAATTTCATTTTGTATTGGTTCCTAAACTAAAATTTTCTTTTCTACATCCTGATTCTACAAATCTTTCTTTTCCCCACACTGAAATAGTATTTGGCTTTTATGATTCAGCAACATGGGACCTGCTGTTTTGGGAGCACTTTACCCCCTCTTCAAATAAACACACTGCTTAGATATTCCTACTTTGACTATTTAAATACATACTTAGCACTTTAAAAGCACCTAATTTATATCTAGCCTGACCCAGCCTCATCTGTACCAGGAACAGTGATGCCCATGGATTCAAATGAAGACTGAAACTCAAGGACACACAAGCATCTATTAAGTTGAGTCCCCTGCACCCAGACCAATCAGCAGGGCCAGGTTTTGTGGGGACAGTGCGTGGCGTGCTCAGCCATGATGGATTCAGTCCTCAATAATCCCACGAGACTCATGGGATTCACTCCTGTTTTATAGATAGGACACAAAGTCCAGAGAATCTATGCAATTATCTCAGATTCCCCTAGCTGGAAAACAATGCTTCTAGAATCCTTCTAACCTCAAATTACATGATTTTTTCCCTAGTACATCTAGGTCCAATCACTTACCAATCTGACAATAGCAAAGTACTACTGATGCAGTCTTTGCTCATCAAAGGCTGGTGCTCTCTCCTTCTTCCATTCAACAAAATCCTTGTGTGTGGAGGTAACAGGCAGAGAGATTCCTTTCATTAAGGGAGGCTATGCTCATTCACCCAAGTCTAGGGTTGAATCATGATGAATTAAATGAATCATCTTCCTCTCATTTCGCTTGACAAGTGATCGGTATCTGAATGACCACGGGTAAGGGGCCAATGAAAACTAAAGCAAAGACTGCTGGTGAAGAATTATCTTTCAGAATTAAAAGACAGAGAAGATCTTTGTCTCCTATACTTTAATTCCTGCCTGAATGTGGACATGCTTCCTGGTGGTGCAGTAGCCACCCTGCACCTTGTTGCACAACCGTGAGGCAACAAGGGCGGGTCAAGATGGAAGCCACTGTGCTAAAAATGGTAAAAGTGAAGACAGGAATGCTAGCATTGAGCATTTAATTTAAGGTAGACACTGCCTTTCTCCTGGCTTTTTCATATTTGAGGCAAGTAAGCACTAAATAGTCTAGGCCATTTAATAGGGTTTTCTGTTACTTGCAGCTAACACATTTACTACGAATACAGCTTTAAGCCAATGTTGTAGAATAGCAGGGGCTATTTGACATACAATGCAAATAATGCATTGCAAAATTATGCAAATAATGCATTGATGCACAAAAATAAAATAAAATAAAATTGTGCTGGCTACTGAGATGGTGCTGAAAACACCGGGGCCTACTAGGCAGGAAAACAGCCCCAATGTGCAATCTTCTCTCACAGAGCATTAATGAATAACCCTTTCCAAATGGGGATGCTTAAAAACTTTTGCCTTATGAGTGAGTCTTTGTTGTAGACTTTTCTCAACATTTTAAATTTCAGTGTAAAAATTTCCGTCATATCATTAAGATACTCAAAATATTTCCTTAACCAGAAGTCTTCAAGTATATCGATTTAACGAGTGTTTACTGTGTGCTAAGGTCTGTGCTGGGAGTGGGGATTCAGAAATGACAAGACAACATCATCCTTGCCTGAAGAAACTCAGTCTCACAGTGAATATGAAAAAATGGAAGTACACATTAGAATAAAGTGTTGGGAACAACTCCTGCCTGTAGGGAATAGTAAAGATGTGAGAGAGAAGGGAGAAGAGCACATCTAGCTGGGGCTCTGAAGTATGAGTAAAAGTTTGTTTGGGGGAGCAATAGGGCAAAAGCCATTCAGAAGTGGTATTTGTAGAGAAAGAGTCATAGAAAAGCATGGCATGCAGAGGAGGCAGGAAAATCAGAAATGAGACCAGAGTAAATGGCTGGGCAGATCAAAACCTGCCTCATATGCACCATAAAATGCTTCGAGTTTACACTGCAGACAACGCAGAACAAAAGAAAGTCTTTAAACAGTGGAGAGAGAGAATCAGATTTTGGAGATTAATGTTTCAGTGTTTTCCTATGATACAAACATTACACACAGTCATATAAAAGTTTAAACAATACCGAAGTATATAAAAATGCAAAGTATATAAAAATGGAAAGTTTCTTTGCCTTTATACCGATCTTCTCCAGAAGCTCCTAATACCATTTGGTGTGTATTCTTCTAGATTTTTGTTTTTTGTGTGCACACTGTGTCATCTCTTTTATCTACTTATTACCCTGTATCTGTCTCTATCTCCCTCTGTCTGTGTATGTATCTATCTCTTTAACAAAGATAAAACCACAAAGAAAGACGAGATAACACATATAGGGTATATTACATCTGTAGTATGTTGCCTTTCCTGAACATATTGTGGACGTTCTTCCCTGTCAGCACATGCCGATTTATCTACAATAGGGCTTGGCAGCCTATGGGCCCATGGGCCAAATCAGCACACTCCTGTTTTATAAATAAAGGTCCATTGGGACACAGCCTCACTCAATTGTTTATTCCTTGTCTATGGCTACTTTTTTGATATAAGAAAAGAGCTGAGTAATTATGATATCCCTGTATGGCCTGCAAAGCCTAAAATATTACTATCTGGCCCTTTATGGAAATGTTTTCTGATTCCCATTCTATATTTATGCACTAGAATATATGTCATCGTTTTCATATTGACAGACAGGTCACCCAATGGTTTCATCATAAATAAAACCATAATTAATATTCTCATATACAAATCTTTATCCTTTTAAGTATTTCTATAAAAGAGTTTTCTAGAAGTGCAATTGGCTGTATTATTTTTTGTTTGTTTGTTTTATTTTTTCTTTTTTGGAGAGAATCCTGGAAGCAGTGTGAACAGTCTGGAGTAAGGAATCTTAGGGCAAATGGATCTATCATCCAGGCTAGAGACAATGGCAGAGGGGTTGGAATTGAAGAGATATTCAGGAGGAAACACTGAGAATACACATTGGATAAAGTTAAAGTGGACAGGATGGGGGTAGGGGGGCGTTAAATGCTTCTGGGGTTAAAGTGCTTCTAAAATCAAAAGTTGGGTAACTCATCCACTGAAAAGAAAGGATAAGCACTATCAGACATGTGAACGTAAGGAAGCATATTTTACTTGAGTATCACTTTTACGATAAATTCATGTAAAACTCCCATGCGTGCTTTCATTTTGTGCTGAGTAAATGTGATGGTGAACCACAGTTTGTATCCTTACGTTACCAGTGTCAGTTATTTTAATCCAATGGTTCCCTGTGTGGCTTCATCACTCTGCCTGTCTTTGCACTTCCCGGGCCATTGCGAGCCTTCCCTTGGTCCCCTCAGCAGCCATGTTCACTGTGGTTCTTTCCCTCATCCACCATCACAGTGGACAACACTCTTAAGGCAAACTTGAATCCTTAAATCCTTAAAATTGTAATTACTGAACTGTTTATGCAGGTGCCTAGCTTTCTTCTGAGTCACATTTTCATAGGAAGTCACATATTTCTTGTGTATAGACTCACACCACAAGTTAAACATATTTTCACATTTCGCTAAAATTATCTCTTTCACTTTATGGCCATTTTTCACAAAGAACTACATATTTCATGTCACAGGCATTACCGATTAAGCTAAGATTACCCGAGGGCCAGGGAGTTGCGGGATATACAATATAAACATGAATGCTATGCAGGCCTGTTTGGATCTAGGCCTCTACAAGCTTATATCCATTGAATCTGAGAGCAACAGCACATGGTCGAAATAAACGCTAGTAAATCTGAAAACGCAATAGGTCAGCTGTACTCTCCAAACACTGACGGACTTTCCACAGGGGGCTGGTCTACATCTTTTAACACAGCTTCTGTGAGTCATAAACCAGAGTGCCCTAAAACCTAAGAAGTACTTTAAAAATGAGGTAGTATTACATTCGTGGCTTGCTTGTTTTTGCAATTTTTAAGAGAAAAGGAGCCTCCATAACAGATGGAATTTAAGCCAACGAAAGCTAAGTTTGGCCCTGAAAGGAAGAAGTGGACCCCAAACACATGTTTCTAACCTCTGAGAAGAAAAAAGGGATGGAATTATTGAGTGATCTAGAAAGAGAAGTGTGACAGCCACAGAGCTGATATAAAATGTCATGATGTCTTTTGGACACCGTGCTTATACAACTGTTTTACATGCTGGATAGACCAGTAATCATTTAACTCACCAAAATTCACATTTTAAAGCAAAGATCTCAGAGCTCTCAGTCTGTGAGAACCTGCTCTCCTACTAAAGTCTTTAGGCAGCTCTTAGCAACAGAGACATCTTTGCCGAGAGCTCTGAGATCAGCTACAGATGGGACTGATCACAGCCCTGTGAGGCACAGGAGACCACACAGCTGTCCTTCGATACTGATGGCCGAGAGGCTCTTTGTGTTGGGAGGGACTAGCAAATAGATCACAGACCATGCCACTTCCCCCATAAAGCAATTGAATTAAAGAAGACATTCAAACATAGATGTGCAAAATCATGCAGCATACATTCCGGAAAAGAAAAAAAAAAATCTTTGATGTTTTAGCCGGGCCCTCATGGAGAAGGAAGGCAACAAAGGAACTTCTTATATGGGAAAAGGTTAAATCTGGAAAATGTTCTCATCCCCCTACATCTCTCCACAAGCAATCCCCACAGCGTCTAAGGATGTCAGTAAAGGAAGTATCAGATAAAGGAGAAAAGGAGACATCCAAACTAGTAATAAAAGTTTAGCATTAACAATCCCTCCCTCTCTGATATTATAGCATACTTTTTTCAACTTGCATTTTCAATCATGCCCTGTGGTTAATTTTTTACATGTTTGTTTTCACCAAGTTAAGCTCTCCTTGAAGACACGAGTCCTGCTGTGTTCATGTTGTCTTCACTATTCACCCCACCCCTTCCCAACTCCAGTAACCACCTGACATATTAGGCACAATAACTGTTTAGATAATTTTACCCTATTCTGATTACTGTCAAGTCTTTATTTCAGTGTTTCCCCAGAAAAAGTACTGCCTTCAAGCAACCAGCTTGATGGAGTGCAATGCTCCCAGAGTAAACACTAACCTTGAGGTATGTTTTATGAAAAAATATTTCTACTGCCAAATAGATTTGAAAAATGGGGCATATGGTATTCTCCGTGCAGAAAGTGACTGCGTATTAGTGATTTAAAGGCTCTGAAAAGATCCGCAATGAAGAGATCAGTTTGGCCTGTTTAGCCGGGGCTCTCCTCTTATGCTGAATAGGAATACATTTCTGTTTTACTCATTTCCACTGACATACTTTGGAATATGTACTTTGGAGTGTTGCTGTTCCAAGTGTGGTCCCTGGACTAGCAGCACTGACATCCCCCGTGAGCTAGTAAGGAATGCAGGAGCTCACGCCCCACTGCAGCCCTGCTGAACCAGAGAGGAAACTTCAAAAGACACCCAAGGTGATTCAAACACACGTCAGTGATCAGCGTTCATAGAGCACTCTTGTGAAAACTACAGCGTATGGCAAGGGCTTTAGCTTTGTTGCCAGAGAGAACTAGCTGATTCTATGGATTACAAATTGTGTGACCCCCCCCCCCACAAGAAAATATTTAGCTTGCATGGTCATTGTGAAGATGAGATAATATGCATAAATCACCTGGCACATTACAAATACTAAATTAATTATAGTAATTCAAATATTATTATTCATGCTCTACATATACTTCACTCATTATATATTATGCAGTATATAATTACAGCTATTTATTTCAAGTGATCACTGCAATTGATTTGTTAGTAGTTTTGATTCTAGGTTAGCATAATTAATGTTTACTGCAATGAAAGGGGAATTCCATAACCCCAAAAGGCTCTTTTTACTTCTTCTGCAGAGGGGTTGTATTTCTCAGAGGGGCCTATGGAGAAATAGAAAGCTGCCTGATGTGGGTCTGAGATGGATCTCTTCTGATTGCTTCCTCCCTTTCCTCTGCAGGGGAAATGGAGGACACAGAATGGGAATTTAAGTCTCAGCCTGAAATGTGTAGATTCCTGAGGACCACACATTTTATGCCATCAAAATAATACCACAATATTTAATTAGTAATTCAACTTCAATTTATCTTAGTCATGTGCAAACAATACCCATTAAAAAAAAATCGCATCAGCCCCATTTTCATGTTGCATGTTGCAGACATTTCCTGAGCTATTAAATCAGAAAGAAAAATATACAAAAGTCAGTTGGAGAAGAGGTGAAACGAAATGAAAAAAAATTTTGATTAGCAAATAAAAATCCTTTCTGTCCACATTTTCTACTTTTGCCACATTATTTAATACATATCCTGTGAAGACCACATGTATTTTGTATCCACACATGCTTTAAATGGCCAAAACTTTTTATTTTTTCTTAGGCTTATAAAATCCTAAAAATTGTTTCAATCTATTATATATTTATGCAATATATACTCATATCACACATATACACACATATTGTATATTTCTAAATGTTCAGAGGTCCTTTCCCAATTACCTCTCTTTAATCAGATGAGAGTTTTGTGGTTTTTTTTCAAGGCAGTTCACTGGCCCTCATATGTGGGACCGGAACCGGGGCCGCTGGCTTCCCAAGCCAGCGCTTAACCACCGCGCCACTCGCCGGCCCCAATTACCTCTTTTTAAATCTCATAGTATTTCCCTAGAGGTAGAGGAGACACATAGTACTTTTTTTTTTTTTTAATTAAACGTTTCTGAGGCCTGAAGTAAGGTTAGGGACTGTGTAAGGGATACACAATGTTTTATAGGCAACGCCAGGATAAGAACTCAGCATTTTGTGTGCATTTTGTTGTTGTTGTTTGTATTCCTTTCCTTTGCTAGACCTACTAGGGCATCAACATTAAGTCTTCTGGAAGTTTTGGTTCTGAAGTGTGGGAGTCTATATCATCTTAAAGTAGCTTAGCTGGTTGGAAGCTTGAGTGCCTTTCTCGTGTAGAAACTATTTCTGTCAGCCTGGCTAAAAGGATGAGCACAATTCCTGACTGTGGGAGCCTGGGTGTTCTCCCCTCTAACGCTCCCCATCCCATCTCACACAGAGAGAGCTCTCTGAAAAAGAGGGTCCAGTATTTGGTGAACTTTCCACAGCTCCTTGTATAATGCCGAGTAAGAACAAAATTGACATTAAGAGTTTTCCGCATCCTAAAGTTGAAGAGGGTATTATTTTAAACTTTATTTGCAGTTTGGTGGTCTCTATTTATTTACCATGCTTAAAGAACTCTTGTTATTCAGCCTGTATTTCAACAAGCCTTGGTGAGACTGCACACTATGATATGTGTACTGTTTATTTTCTTGTTTTCCCTCCACTTTATTTTCCTTACCTGGCATCATATCCATTTATGGTAGTCCCACATTTGATAATAAGCTCTCAGAATTTCAGTTATTTATATACACCATTTCTTCGTACATATTTCTCCCATTTCTAGTATTTATTTCTGTTTAGAAAATACTCATTTATTTTATTAAGTTTATTTCATTGCTAGTTTGTTTTCTCCACCCCCCAGTTTGACCATATAAATAATGCTGAACATACTGACTGCTTGATCACCTTTCTAAATGTTTCTATCATTCTTACAGCAAATAAAACAGATAAGAGTCAGAAGTTGGGCTCTTCCCCTACACAGCCACCTTTTGCATAAGGAAGAGGTAGGCATTAATTTTTAGGACCAATTTGATACCAGCATATCCAAAAATTCAACTACATGTCTTTTGTCCTAAAAAAATGTATCCTCAGCTTATTTCTGTCAAATATCACAGACTGTCAAAATAAAGTCTGCATAAGTTCCTACTGTCTGCTGATATAAACAATTAGCATCACAAACGTCATAACTGGAAAATAATAAAGCATTAACCGGACCTGACCCCAAACAGCACTTATTGCCATAGTGATGAGGACTTCAACAGCAGGCTAGGTTCAGGGGCCAATAGTAAAGGGACCTGTGTGTTCCCTAGGAGGCGAAGGATAGCCAGATCCCAGCCTCTGTTAATAGAGAGAGAGATCTGTAGAGCTGCTGGCTTCCCCAGTGAAAGATCAACATTTCCCTGGAGAAGCCTGGGCAGAATGCAGCACCACAAAGACCTCCTGGAACATTCTGATTAAGGCACTCGTGACTGGTACAATCCCCTCATCTCTAAAACCAAGGAATAAAATGATGATCTCTAGGTCCCTTTCATTTCCAGACTGTTGTAAGGCTATGATTCCAAATGGGCCCAGTGATGTTTTTTTCTGGAATATTCTGAGTTGTAGAGTGTGGAACAAGGCAGAGAAGGCTTTCTATAGTCATGTAATTTCACCTAAGTGATAGCCAGTCAACTGTATGACTAAGTTCCTTTACATGATCAGACTTGTTATCCAACAAAAGGCCATTTCAGGTTCATTTGGACAAAACTGTTTTGAATAGTAATTGTGTGGAATACATTTTTACCTGTTCAGAATTTGTCACACAAAGAGAGAAATCTGACAGAGAATAGCCTCTTTTTGCCAAAAGTATTCTAATTGAGCTAATGGACCCTACTTAATCAACCCATTATGCTATAGTTGGACATTCAGAAGCTAACACAACTCTTTTCTGTTGTGAAAACTGCATGCACACACAGAAAGGGGATGTGCACACACAGAGACACATGAAGGGATTCAGAGAGTTGGGTTCCACAGCAGCTCCTGAAAACTCCTTTGGATTGAAACCCCCATTCCACATTACCACCTTCCCCATACCCAAGTCTTGTACCCAACGTACATCTAAGCATCTGGTCTGCTTCATGGAATTTAGGAGAAAGCTGATCACTTCCATGGAAACTCACTCAGCATCCACACACTACACAACTGCTATGCCAGTTCATTCCCCTTCTACCCTTGTTCTAATGGAAGAGGGGAATCTTCCACATGTAAAAGATAATTCTTCCAATTTAGCATCAAGTTAGCTTTCTTTGCTCAGTTTTCCTCTTTTCAACATACATCTCACAAGTAGCACACCCAAAGGGCAATCTCAATAGGCACCCTGCTGGGAGGAACCCTCTCAGTGAGGTAAGTTCCCTGCATAGCAGCCTGTAAGCCACAGATGTGGCCAAAGCCCACAGCCAATCAACCTGAGGGCCAATGCCACCCACTGACATGCCAATAGCAATTAAGGGTCAACTACATCAGAAGGACACACACAACCCATGCAAGGGATAGCCCTGGAGCACCCAGAGCTGGTGACCAGGGAGACTGTGCCAGGGCCCCACAGAGCACCCACTACATAAGGTCACCCAGCTAAGACTCGGAGACAAAGCAGATCTACATAATACATAGAACAAACAGCGAGGCAGCCAAAATGAGGAAACAAAGAAATGCACCCCAAATGAAATAGGAGAAAAATCCAGAAAAAGAACTAAAAATGGAGGCAAGCAACCTACAGATACAGAGTTCAAAACAATGGTTATAAGGATGCTCAGGGAACTTAGTAAGAACTTCAACAGAGAGATAGTGAGCATAAAAAAGGACACAGGAACCATAAAAAAGAACCAGTCAAAAAAGAAGAATTCAATAAGTGAAATGAAGACTGCACTAGAAGGAATCACCAGCAGACTAGATGAAGCAGAGGATTGAAACAGCTATTTGGAAGACAAGGTAGAAGAAAACACCCAATTACTACAGCAAAAAGAAAAAAGAATCCAAAAAAATGAGGACAGTTTAAGGGACCTCTGGGACAACATCAAGTATAACAACAATCGCATTATAGGGGTGCCAGAAAAAGAACAGAGAAAGTAAAGGGTTAAGAAACTATTTGAAGAAATAACGACTGAAAACTGTCCTAATCTGGCAAAGGAAAAAGACATACAAGTCCTGGAAGCACAGCGAGTCCCAAACAAGAAAAACCCAAGCAGGCCCATACCAAGACACATTATAATTAGAATGGCAAAGATTAAAGACAAGGAGAAAGTCCTAAAAGCAGCAAGAGAAAGCCAACAAGTAAATTATAAGGGTGCTCCCATAAGATTGTCAGCTGATTTCTCAACCAAAACTTCGTAGACCAGAAGGGATTGGCACAAAATATTCAGCGTGATGAAACGCAAGGACTTACTAAACTAAGACTATTCTACCCAACAACACTATCATTTAAAATCAAAGAACAGGTAAAGAACTTCCCAGACAAGAGAAAGCTAAAGGAGTTCATTACCACCAAACCTGTATTACAAGGAATGTTAGAGGGATTTCTTTAAGATGAAACAAAATAGACTTTAAAACAAAGGCTATAACAAGAGACAAAAAAGGACCCAACAATCCCACTTCTGAGCATTTATCCGAAGAAACCCAAAAAACACTACTTTGAGGGGACATGTGCATCCATATGTTCATTGCAGCATTGCTTACAATGGCTAAGATGTGGAGCCACGCTGGGTGTCCTTCAGTGGGTGAGTGGATAAAGAATAGGTGGTACATATATATAATGGAATATTACTCGGCCATGGAAGGGCATGGGTTCTTGCCATCTCTGGTGGCATGGATGGACCTGAAGGGAATTGTGCTGAGTGGAGTGTCAGAAAGAGAAAGACAGACGCAATGTGATTGCACGTATATGTGGAATCTAAAAAGCAAACTAAACAAACAAAACAGAAACAAACTCATAGATACAACATAGATAAAACATACTGATGGTTGTCAGATGGGATGGGAGTTGGGTGTGTGTGTGAAAAAAGGGGTTAGGGGTTTAGAAGCACAAATTGGTTGTAACACAATAGTCATGAGGATGTATGGTATAATGTAAGGGACATAGTCAATAATATTGTAATAACTATGCATGGTGTCAGATGGGTACTAAACCAGTCAGGGGGATCCCTTCTTAAATGATATAAAATTCTAACCACTATGCTGGAATTAATTAATATAAAGTAATATCGAATGTCAAATTAAAAAAAGAAAGCAATGGTGTGCTGATAAGAAGTGGTACTGTGAACCCAGGGAACAGACAGGACAGAGTAGAGTACAGGGCGGTAAATAGAAGAGCACGGTTGGCCCTGCGGCGGAAAGATGGGTTAGCAGCCAATCAAACAGCCCCTTGACTTTCAAGCTACAATAGAGAAACTATGTTTTTCAAGCAAAGTGGGACCTTTGGTGGAAAATTTTAAATGGGATGATATGGTGCACAGCATTTTAGAAACCCGTTCAAAGTAAAGACTGGAGAACCAATTGGTGGGGCCAATTTTGGAGAAATTATATATATATATAGCCAAAAAATGTGTACACATTTTAGGAAAGGAAAAAAACTGTATCAAAATTGTAATATTTAATATATACCAATTACAGAAGATGAATACAAGTCATGTTTGACTTCTGCAATCATAAGAGATGCTCAAAGTGGTTACCATCAGCATAATTTTTTAATACAGTTTTTTTCCTTTCTTAAAATGTGTATAAATTTTTTTGGCACCGTGTGTGTGTGTGTGTGTAAATGTATAGAATTATGTTATATAACAATATTGTATTTTATAAACTATAATTATTTAAACTATAAGTATGGAATATTAATATATCAATAGACATTAAGGGATAAATCTTAGAAGCTGGTTATAAATTCAACTGCACCTATCTGGGTGCTTTAAAAAATAGTGGCCTTACTCTTTAATCAACTAAGAACTCAAAATTTTGTTACAAGAGAAGAGAGCAAGGGGCCTGCACTCATTTCCTCTGTAGTTTTCTGTCTGTGTAAAATGGGCAAAGCATGGCATGATTACACCCATTTTTCTGTTTCAAAATCTTCTAATTTTCCAGTTTATTTCAAAAGAAAATTTAAAGTAACAATGTGTTTATTTTTGCTATTTTTATACACAGGCTGAAGAATAAACTTAGACACCAAAAAAACCATGGTGAGTATTGTTGCATCTTGGATGATTAAAAAAGGCTGTAAAATGCTGCAGTTTAATTTTCTAGCCTCTTTTGTTTCACGGTTCCATGGCAAAGATTTATTGAACATACCAAAAAGCCTGTTAATTTTATTTTATTTTTTGCTTACTGCTTTTTATTTAGTTAAATGATGTCCATATTCATCCTTATCTCCTCTTGGATGAATTAATATAAAATGAAATCAAGCAAATCATATACTATAGATGTGTTCCAAAATAACATATTTTTATTTAGCCCTAACTGCATGTGCATATATGTTAAAATATGCGTTTCCTCCTGCTAAAGCCAGCAGTCACTATGGATAAGCCTCTGCAAGTAAACACCGTGTTAGGAAGAAAACGCCCAGGACTGCTTGTCCCCTCACCCCTGCTTTCATGATTTAGGAGTGTGGGTCCATTTAATAAATCTGAATGCTGGGCTGCAAACACTGGAAAAAACTACACATCGAAGCGTCCAGTTCCTGATGTTGAGACAATCTGCACTGCCGATTCCCTGAATTCTTAGGAAAGATGCCTGGGGCATCCAGTTTCCTGGCAGGAAGATGTAAATAGCCAGATGATGGGAATTAGGAATCATATTCCTGCAGCACAAGCTCTATTAATGAATATTTACAAAACACTTCTGAAATTCATCATTAACTGCAACAATTTACAGAAAAATCACAATAGGTTCTGTAAGATGACAGATTTCCTAAGGAAAAAAAAAATCACAGAACTATAAAAAATAATTGTTTGTTTGAACCGGTTATCTTCAGAACTGCTTTAAATAGACAAGCCAAGTTAAAAAAAAAAAAAAAAAAGTTCAGGCATTTGACAATGGCAGTTACCTTAAAAATTATGAAGCATGAAGACAACCCCTAAAATATGGATAAATTTGGAATCATTGACATATGTGTTTTTATATATTCATATTCCAATAAGCAATTGACCACCATTTTCATGTAAACGTACTGGTTGTCCTACTATATCATCTCATTCATCATTCAGTACCTTGTTTGTTGGGGTGGAGAGGGGACCACTCCTGAGGCATTAGCATTCGTTTACAAACACCTACTATGTGCAAGCACAGAGCTAGATGCTGTGGGGGAATATATACAGGAACAAAATGTATCTCCTCTCTGCCACTTAGGCCACAGTTATGAAAAATACTGGCTATATGTCTCACATTTTTTTTGGCTGAGCCATCCTGCCATCTGTTGGCAGCTCAACGGCAAATCAGCTCGGGATGACATCGAACCGCCGTTGCTCAGAGCTCAGCTCGCACTCTTGAGCGAGCTCTTAACTAACTGAGCCACTCACCGGCCCAATGCTGGTTATATGGACTGATGGTTACTAGACGGGAGGAGGGGGGGAATGGAGAAGAAAGCGAAGGAATTAGAAAGTACAAAGTAGTAGTTACAATCTAGTCGTGGGTATATAAAATACAGTCTGGGGAATATAATCAATAATGTTGTAAAGACTACATAGGGTACCAGCTGGGCGCTGGACTTCTTGGGGGATCACTTCATAGACTGTGTTGATGCCTGACCACTGCGCTGTGCACCTGAAGCCGAGGTAGAAGAATACTGAATGTCAATCTAATAATTAGATTGACATTCACTCAATATATAAATTTATATATAAATATATATAAATATATAAATATATATTTAATTTAATTTATATATTTAATTTATTAAATAGATTTAATTTATATATTTGATATATTTAATTTATGGGATATAAAGTACAGCATAGGGAATATAGCTAATGGAATTGTAACAGCTATATACCATGTCAGAGGGGTAGCAGACTAGGGGGTTATCACTTTGGGAGAGGTGTAAATGTCTATTATATTGCTTTGTACACCTGAAAACTAATAAAATAAATACTGGTTATAAGGCTCTTTCCTAATTATTATACTATTTTGAGACACCTATTCAACGTTTCAAGAGTTACAGTCCTTGGAGAGTACTATATTCCATCAAGGTAGACTTTTCCCTACCCATTACCCTCCACTGGCGTCTTAAATTAAATCTGGATATTCGACATTTTTTTTTTAATAAAAAGAAAGCTAGGTGATTTACAAAAGTTTTATATTTATATTTGAATATTTTTGTGATAAAGCCAGGGCCCAAATTTACACTGGTAACAGGCAAATTGAAAGATTCTTCTAAAATGTATTTTTCTTGACTAGAATGGCCAGTGAGGCTGGGCAGTTTCAGGCATCCATGTAAAGTCCGGGAGAGTTATGTAAGAAAGATACTCAGTGTTATAAAACAGGATCAATAGTTGTTACTTAAGCAACAAATTGTGAAGATCTAGCTTTGCTTTGTTGGGTAGTGTTAGCCATTCTTTAATTCTACAAATTAACTTGGATTTCTTAACCACACATAACATGTTTGCAATTGACTGACTGCTGTTGACCTAGAGTCCCTCAGGAAGAGTGAGTTGCATTTAAGCATCTCCATATCACCAGGATTAAGCACGTAAGTCGCTGCTGCTTTTATTAAGGTACCTGCTTCCTTTTATCTGTTTCATGAGACTGGCAAACGGAATGCATTAACATTCAACATTCATTTGCCAAATGTTTATGGAGCTTTGAAGTAAGAAAAGCAAAGGATTAAAATGGATTGCTTATATTGAACTTCTACCTTCTACCGCCACTGGCAAGTATGTAAAAAATGTTTTTCCATCTACCATTCAGACATTCTTAATAAGGATGTCTTCCTTACAGTTATTTAAAAATAGTTGTGTATGCTGAATGGAGATGATGTAATTATAAACTTGTTAATTAGACAAGATGATAGGAGAAATAGGAACAGCTGATCCCTCAGTATCTCCCTCCTTGAATAAACAACTAGACAAAGTTTGGGAAACATGGATAAGGCAGATACATTAAAAATTGCAACAGTATTCATTTTTGTATTAAAAAAATCTTTAGTCATGAAATTCTCAAAGTCCTTCACAAATAATATCACAACATCGTTGTGTGAGAGCAAGATGGTATTTTATTCTAAAATGAGAAATAGGAGGCTATGGCGAGGCATGTGGTCTATTTTAGATTCTATTAAATGGACTATGTGTAATTATAAAACACTTCAGTGATTACAAATCATTTATCTAGTGCTTAAAAATGCAAATGGTAACTTACATCTCGGAATTTCCTTATAAACCAAATGTAAACGGTCTAACAAATGGATCTTGGTATATAGTAGGAGGGCAGAAAAATTATGCAAGGATAGGAAGAGGAGATGTGGCATTGGCCAAGGACAACAGTTTACCTCTGCTGCCCACGCTGGGCACCAAATTTAACTGCAACTAGATGGTTCTAGAACTCAAAACCACACAGAGAAAACAGATTAGCCCTTCTTGCCATTTTTTCCCATTCATAGCATCCAGTTCATTTTCTCAGAGCCCTCCATTTTTTATCAATACTTCAGTAACTACTATATTTTTCTTCCTTATTGGACATTGTGTATTAGAATAATGACCCAGTGTATACAAATATTTTAGAGCTATGATTTTACGCTATCAATATTTATTAGTCTTTCTCTGCAAGAAATTGATAAACAGCAGCCTACTTTATAAATTCAAATGAAATTATATCAATCTAACAGTTCAACAAAGAGACGAAAACGATCCAATATATAAACTTTAATTATTATGTAACGTACATTTTTCACTTGGGTAGCATTTGGTCTCAGTCCCCTTTATTCACACTAGTGCCAAATGAGCAGGAGAAACTCTCTCCCTCTGTTTTAAGGAATGTTGGAAAATGGCAGTCTATGCCTGCCTATATGCACATTAGCGTGAGTTAAGTCATTATAGACCCATAAGTATGTATGAGGAAATCAAGTGAGGTATATACAGCGACCAGAAATCTGTATGCCAGAAACACACATATATCCTTTGAGAGGCATAAGAAAATACAGAATTGATATTTTTGCCTTTTAATGATAGTTTCAATTTTCAAAGGTGGATTTCTGAACTGAATTTCCCATACAACTGCCTGATTAATCCAGTTTTATTAAGAAATAAGATATTCTAAACGAAGTTTGTTTTTCCCCCCAATTATAGTTTTATAATTAACACAACTTTTTAAAAAATTACAAATATGGGGGGAATCTTGTAAAATGTGCTACGGACTCCTCTTGCTTCTTATAATTTGATTACTATGATTATCAGCAGCTACACCTCGCTGGGAACCAGCATTCCCTCTGGAGCTACCTAGCTGGATGTAACCTCGTCCCACACTCACATGGTTTTGGAGTTCCTTATTGTTTTCAAATAAAGTTTTGGTACCTGTTTTCCCTGCCTTTCCATTGCTAGCATCTCCTGCTCGGGTCCTCAACCTCAACTTTACTAGCCTTTGGCTGTTCATCTTTCAAGCAGTTGCAAGCTAGAGATGGAGATCACCAAGCTTCTTAGACTCGTATGTACACTGAGAATACGCTGACTCCCAAGACAGCCTGAAAGTTTTCCATTTTTTGGCATAGAAATCAGGACCTTTGTTGCTTGGGTTTACTATGCCCTAGATATGAGGTTCACCGATAAGGCACTTCCTGATAAGTAAAGTTTTATTGTGTTACTGAAATAAAACACAATGGTTTACAAAATTCAGCCTGGAGGCTGCCTAACATGCCTAAGGTAAGTGAAACCTTTCAGAATTTGATCCTTACATCCCCAGTGGTTTTGAACAGATTTACTTTTTTTAGAAAAATAGGATAGAGTCCTCTGAAATATTCAACCTGGTTATGGAAGAATTGATAAGGACATGCTTTGGATTCAGTTTTAAGAGAACAAAGAAAGGATGAATCTTATTAAAATTAAAGAGTGTTGGACCTCAGAAAAGTAGGGAACTTCTATAAGCTTTGATGGAACAGAAAAGTCCCTTAATCCAATCCATAATCCTTTTAAGACATGGTAGGACAGCCTTGGGTCTGCAGACTTTAAATCCATTAATGATCTTAACCTGAGAATTAGATTGGGCATTTTTTTCCAGAATCAGACACACTGTGAAAGCAAGCCTTCCTTCCTCCTTCTGTCTTTTTCAGCCTCTGGAGGATGAGCCCATAACCCAGGGATTTGAAGGTTTTCTTCCTCACTGTCCTCTGGTTCGGGCTGCCGTAGGATCACAATCCCCTTATAGACAAATCATTAGTCATCACAGGTTCCACTTCTCTTTGTCCTGTGCTCCACTGTGTGGATGGACTTCCTTTTTATATGCTTAGCCCAAGATAAAAGCAGGATCTCCAGAACACAGAAATGGGGGAAAGAAGGACCTGATTTCTCCCTGGCTTCTCAGTGGGGAGCCAGTGACATTTGGGGGAGAACAATCCTGTGCAGCACTGAGCTGTCCCGTGTCCTGTCCTGAGCTGTCCCGTGTACTGTCCTGAGCTATCCTCTATAATATAGAATAACGAGGATTCTTGACCTCTGCCCGGTGTCCACAGCTACTGTGAGAACTGAAAATGCCTCATATTTCCAAATACTTCCTGACGGTGGTACTGGCCCCAGCTGAGAATCCCTTTAGACACTGCACTTTGCTGAAAGGTCTGCAAAAACAGCCACCACCACCACCACCATCTCAACAAAACCATTCAGCTTAGAATTAGGCCAGCACCGGTAGTCCCATTAAACAGTGGCTGAGTCAATATGCAGAAGATGTGTAGGGCTAAGGTTTTTGTTCACATGGAAAACAAATATTTAGAGTTCATCATTGTGGTTTTCAGACACAATTGCTCTGTACCAACTACAGCAATTCACAGACATTTCCTTAGCGGCTCCTTATTACACAGCCTGCCTAACAGCCTGGGGACATGCCTGTATTTGCTTCTAAACTATAATATAAGCTCATTTAGGTAAGAGTGTTTTGTCCCCTTTATTTGTCACTGTCATCACAGTGCTAAGCACTGTCTGGCATAAATAACCATTGAAAAAATAACCAAATAAATGAGTAAAAAAATGAACACACTTCTACCAACCGTATGAGTCACTTACAATCAAACAGCAATGGCCTCTGTCACATATGATTTATCAAGTTCAACAGGTCAACAGAAGAAACTGTCCACTTCTATTCAGTTACTTTTCTTAGTCTGTCAAAAAACAGCTTACGAAAAATTCTCCTGGGAAATATCCTCTGTTGACTTGTCCAATCATGGTCATTTGAAAAAATGACATCTTCCCAATATGCCAGCTGCTTGTATAACCCAGGAGTCAGCTGACGCCTCCCTGATGCTCAGATTTCTACAATCATTCATTCATTCCATGACATAGGAGGACTTGCTACCCATCGTCTATATCTTCTCTGTATCTATCATCTCTGTCTCCACATGTGTATCTCTAATTAATCTACATCTACATGTACGTGTATATCTAGTAGGCATTCCTCTAAAATTTGAGGCTGTCCCCTGGTGAATAAGACAGATATAACTCCTGCCTCCAGGAAACTGTATAATATTTCCATATTTTTGACCCGAAGCGATTCTAAGAGCTGATACCCTTTGGGAGGTCCATATGCTCACTCTAGTAGATTTCAGGAAGAGTTCTATCTTACACACTGTAGTTTATATCTTTGCAGTCTTGCCCTTTACCTTAGGCAGCTTATCAAAGTAGTGCCTCCAAAGAAATACTGTGCTACCCAAAAGAGAAATTTAAAAAACATCACCTATCTTCTTAGGTGTATATATCAATAAAAGATATATACTTATAAAGAAACTTCACATCCTTTTATGAAGATATGAAGAGGCTAACACGACCCTGACCCTAATCCTTTTTTCCCCCTTTGATTTCTGATATGAATGCTACAACAGCTGAAGGCTACCGAAAAATATTTTAAAAGTATAGTTATAACATCTAACAGACAATCATAGAAATTGCAGAACTTTCCAATTTAGAAAAAATAGCTTAGGATAACTGACACAAACTATTCTATTTGTTTTTAAAAATGTTGAATACATCTTTGTTATAACTTACTTTAATGTCATTTACATTTGAAAATGGAAAACAAAAACCAAACCCATAGAGCACGTACCTTATATTTTTGTAGATGATTTTTCAATTGGGAAAGGTATTTAACAAAGGTGGTATTTTGCTAAAAGTCAATATCTTCTAATTCTATGGTACCAAGAACCAACAGTGCTCCTGTAAACGGCTTATTCCCACTCCCTCATTTAATAAAAGGAAACCCACAATATTGTAAACTGTAGATAGGCTCGACTCATAGACTATAAACATAGGCAATTTCCTTAAGACCTGTGTGCACTCTGCCAATCTCCCACAGAAGACCAGCAGCTCAAGAAAAATTCACTGTCTGCTTCTTCCATAGAAGCAGATCTGTGGCTGGTGAGAGGGTAGTAGGGTTTGCCACCCTAAAGTATGTCTTTTTTTGGGGGGAGGGGAGATTGATTATTTTAAGCTGGTTATTTTAAAAAAACAAAAGACTCAAAAAGAAACTTTGACCTTTGCCCTAACTGCCTAAAGGAATTTAGAGAGATGACCTCTCCTGGAAAGTTGCTATCACATCATAGATAACCACAGTTTAATATGAAACTAGGTATGACAAACATGGAAGAACCTCAGAAGGCCCCTTTGATCAGTCCCCTCTGTGTCTCCTTGTTAAAGGTGGCCCAGAAAACATTTATTTCCACACATTTGCTTTTCCATCTCCATATAACGTGCCTTCCTCCCCTTTGATGTCTCAAACCATAACCTCCTTGCCCTTAGCTGAAGATGGCATCTAAGCCTCAACTGCCTCATTTGTCCTCGGGTCCCACATTCTTACAGAACTCCCCTATGCATATAGGTAATTAAATATGGTTATTTTCTACTGTCAAATTAATTCTTAGGCCAGGAGAACTAAGCGGGTTAAGAGGGGCTATGTTTCCCCCCAACTGGCATATGGGTGCCCAGTTGCATTCCTTCCCAATCCTCCCTTGCAATGTGACAATCTTTGGGACTATTTTGCTCCCAGTGCAATTTGAGTGAACAGAGGCAATTTCTGTGCCTGACCCTAAGCCCCCCACATTTTCTGCTCCATGTTCTTTTGTACTTTCCATGAGCTGAAATGATGCTAACCAGAGAGGACCTGAAAGTGATGACACGAATGGTCTTCACTGTGGTGGAACACCCATTGAGGAGCTTTACATGAACGGTAGCTAAAATTCTGCATCCCCTGAGGTATTGAGCTGCAGGGGTCTTGCCTTAGAGCAGCACAGCATTCCCTGTCTAATACATTGCCCTGATGGGTTCCCTGATGGGTTTCCCATTCATTACCTTTCATGTCTTCTCACACACCTTTAAAATAATGGGCTCATATTATGATAGGTCCTATTTTTTAAATGCTTTGTCTGTTTTTCGCCCAATGTTAAATGCTATGCGTGGAACCCATTATTCACTCATCACAAACTCAGGTAGATTCTATTGCTGGGAATATTTCATGTGGGAATATGGAGGCTCCATGAATAATATGGCGGATCTGAGATGAGAATCCCAGTCTGTGTGAGTGCTTACTCTCTTTCTTCTGACATGAGAGCTCGTTGTTTCTCTGAAGTAAGTCTTGCTAGTTATGTACATGAAGAGTGGTCCACCATCCAGCATTTACAAGAAATGATGTTATAAGTAAAATCATTTTAATAAAAATGTTCATAGGAATCCATCAGTATGAACGTTATTTAGATGATCAATGTCCATTTGTTCTTATTTCAGCAGCACAAGTGAATTTAAGACGATGGATATAAACAGCAGATTGATACCGCAGAAATTAAGTTGCAGAAATTGACTGAGTGGTGAGCACCTTTCACCCAGAAACTTCCCTTTGTTTTCCCCTAGAGCAACACAAAGAGTGCATATAGGAGATGACAATGAATATCACGTCAGTGAATACCCCTCCAAGGGAGAATCAAATTATTTCATATATCTTGATCCTAGCAAGAAATCCCGAAGGGACCCTGCATCCCTTATTACAGATCAGATGCAAGAATCGTCAGGATGTATTTGGTAGAAGAACATTTCTGGGTGGTGGCGATATACATCCCTCCAATGGGAAGTCTTCACATGGAAATGGGATTTGAAGAGTTGATGGAATGATGACAGCAACACAAGTTAACAAAGAAACACTTCTAAACAAATGGCGAAAATGTATTTGACTCCAATAACTAGATGCTTTTGGAGAGTTCTTAGAATATCTATTTGTCAGGGGTCCTGTATATGATTTTTCCCACTGCATCATTACAACCTTTTGTGTACTATCTACCAAGCACATTTATGTTTATTTATCTATCATTCCTCCAGTTATATCCTGCACACATTTACCAAATCTTCTGCCAGCCATCTCATTAAGTAGGTTGCAAATTCTAATGCCACAGCATTACAGGTACAAAGATGGAGGTACTTATGGGTCAGAATGGCTGAGAAAGTGAGTGCTCAGAAAAGGGTGGTAAGAGGAAGTGTCAAGGAATGGGTGATATTTTAGATAAAACTTGACGTAATAGGACAAGTATTTTCCCCACTAATAAAAATTCAATCTATGACTATTTCTTAAACATCAATCATGGAGTCTCCTCACTCTTAATGGAGACTCAAAGCCACCATATGTTACTGTGTATCATTCATACATCCCCTTTCACTCAAGTAGCCTCTGGACAAGTAAATTCTTCAATACCCTTGTGGACTATTTTATAATCTGAGGTCAGGATGTCCTACCTAAATTTTAATTTGTTTACAACAGAACCTCTTATAAAACCTAATACAGTCATTCTGGTTAGTAAAATGCCCTTGTTAAAATGGGCTTCCAGCACCCTGAAACTCAGATACTCACACAGCACACAAAACAGCCATCCAAACTTCTTACTGAGCATTTCAGAGTTTAGAGAGATAACAAGAACACTTTGCTTTTGTGTTTTAGGGTTAATCTGGAATACTATAGCCACACACAGTGCTCTGATCAAAAACAGTCTCCCGAAAGGAAAAAAAAAATCTGTTCATGGCTGCCAAGTTGTCAGGGGTGAAAATGTAGTTTTACGACTGGTAATGATTCTTCTTCCTTACCAAATAGTGCTTAACCCAAATTTTACTAAAAGAGAAAGCAAACATGGAGGGGAGAAAAATAAATATGTACTTGGCCTTCTGAGGTAGTGAGACACACAGCTTGTGACCCTGGTGAAGGCACTGCTAACTGTCCAGGTTTTCCTCATTTTCACAATAAAAAAGAGCCACTGTTGCTGTGTATGTCATTTTGATGCTCGTTTCAGCAATTGTTTTCTTTCTGTAAAAGAGTTAAACATCTTTCACAGAGCCATCTGTACCACCTCGGTATTCCACAGAAATAATTTTCCCTCCGCTCAACAAGAAGGACAAGTTATCTCAGGCCCGCATAAATCTAGAGAAGGGCTAACATAAAATAGAAGACACACCAGGTTTTGCATAAACCTCCTTTGTCTTCTAAACATTGTTCTGTGTTTAATGAAGTTGGTGCTTGAAGGTTAATTATATTTATCAAATGAATCCAGTCCACCCATTTGGACTAATCACATATTCCCTGGCTCTTCCTTCCTCCCTTCTTTCTTTCTTTCCTAACATTGAGGTAACAATGAAGGAAGACATATGCAAATTGTTTTAGTGAATAACATCCAAGTTTACATTTTTCAGATCTAGAAATCGACTTCTGCACAGAATTCACCACTTAGCTGTCCAGGCATTTAATTAACTGAAAAACATTGTATATTTAAACATTCTCTGGAATTAAAGAGTCAAGGACAGATGGGTATCATGATTTCTCCTTTACCAGGAGAATGGCTGCACAGAAGTCCACCATTTGATGGGGGACGCATCAGGCTAAGAACTAGAAAGGAGTGACAGTAAACCGCTGTCCTTATAACCACAGAGAATTGATGTTTGGAAATCCAAAATAGAACAAAAACGAGAAATGTGACTCCCAAATTGAGAATTAATGATAAGAAGTGGTTAATACCCAACATTTTAAATCAGCGCAGATAATATTTGACTGTGTGTACACTTGTTTCCTGAGTGGTGGTTTAAGATACCCCAATACTTCATACATAATCCAGTAAAATCTTACAAAACAGTGAAATCTATGTGTCTATTCAAATTAAAATGAGTTTTCTTCTGTACTTTGAGAGTGTTCCTTTACATCAGTATTTCTAATGGAGTAAAAGCATTATTCTCTACGTAACATCAAAATACAATATTTTATCATACCTTTAAAATACAGAGCCAACCACAGATTCTCAGAGCAAGAATTCTGGGCCCTGTGTTCTTGAATGGCTCTCCTGCTTGAACAAAGGGTGGGGATTTGATGAGAAAAGAGGAGCAGGAATGGTTTTCATGGAGGAATAACGTGAGCAACACCACTGCAGCCTAACAAAAATTTCTCAGCTGGAGGTTCCGAATCAGAATCCTCTGTGTTACGTTTAAAACATGCCAATGTCCTAGGATCCTGGTGGGGTTTCCCTGCACCTGTAGTCTGTTCCATGGGTAATTCTCAGGTACATCTGTGGTTGAATATATTGCAAACTTAAACCGAATGTCTGCTCTGAAAAGACAGGGACTTGTGGTTATTCTGTTTACCATTTTTTTTTTTTTGAGGGCAGTGTCACTGGCCCTCATATGTGGGACCAAACCGGGGCCGCTGGCTTCCCAAGCCAGCGCTTAACCACCGCGCCACTTGGCCAGCCCTTGTTTACCATTCTTTATTAAGCTTCTAGAATAATACCTAGTAGATAGTGTGTACCCATTAATACTTGTGCAATGATAATATTTATTCAGTTCCTCGATAAGGAAACAATAATAGAAATCAGTCCACTTAAATGTATAGAAAAGTCAAATAATTTATATTGTTTACATGACAGAATAAATTTTGATTTTTCTTTTAATGTCGCCAATTATGTATTCACTAAAATTGGCTACGTATCTCATTAAGTGATTGAAATATTTAGAGTAATGAATGCTACTCTTTAGTAAGACTTTTAAGTCTAGGAAGGAAAACAGATAAAAGGAATCTATTAAAATTTTTTCAACCCTTCTTATATCTGCATCCTGACCTGTGATCGAAATACTTAGAAAGAGAATTGATATTTATTAATCAGATGGATAAATCTTCATAGCAGCATTCAAAATCTTCTATGAGAAACAAGATTTTTAGGACCCTTCTCCATGTCTATGCATATCATCCTTTACACATCAAGCATATTTTTCATAATAAGTGATGCAGGGGTGATATCTAGGTAACACTCACTTTAAGTAAAAGCTGTTTTCCCTTAGCCAAGTTACTTAAACCTCTGAGTCTCAATTTTGTCACTAGTAACATTATACCTATATAATTACACCTATAAAATAAAATAAAAATTCCTATGAAAATGCCTGGCATAGAAGAGAAAGGTGAGAAATGAGGTTTTGGGCTTGGGCTCTATCTACACCAAGAATAAGTGCCTGTTTGATCATGGAGAGTTCACTTCAGTTTTAAGATATGCATGTACCTGGCATTTTGGGAGGAAATGCTCCATTGTCTTTTCCACAATGGAATAGTACAATTTGATCAGTGTTATGTGGGTAATGCTATTCTGGGACAGAAAACATGGGGAACATTTTTGAATTGCCGTCTTTCTTTTTTCATATATTAAATCGAAATGGAATTTAATCACAAATAAGTTTGATCGGCATCTTTAGGCAAGAAGTGAGATGGTTATCTATGACCCTGGATGGTCCAACCCTGTAGTCAGAGATGTGAATACTTCACACATCAAAATCGATTATAATTTTAGAAGTTGTCAAAATAGGAAAGGCTTTCAAGAAAAAGAAGTCAGTCTTGTCAGTCACAGTATGCTCTGACAAAAAATTGTAATAAAAGGTAACATTCAACACAGGCCACTATTTGTCCTTTTAGGAATATTTCTGACACGAAGAGTTAGAGGTACCTATTGTCTTTCCATAGCACTTAACCTACATGTTTTGTGACCTTGTCAGCAGTTACTATGCACATAACCAAGTCTTCCTCCTCTCCAACAGAACCTTCTGCCAGTTATTTTTCTAAATGATGCAGCTGATCATGTCACATTCCTGCTCACAAGCCTGCATGGTTCCCATCTGGTGGCAGAACAAATACTCCATTCCTTAGCACGCCCTTTAAGATGTAAGCAATCTGGCTCCAATCTGCGCCTCCAACCTCCTCACCAGTTCCTCCCCCACCCTCCCATCCCCCACAGTGTTATGACCTCCGAGACAGCCACATCTGACATGCTCTCAACACTGCAACTGGCCCTGTTCAGTGTCCTGTCACAAAGGTATCATGCAAGGTCTTCAGGAATCACCGCCTCCTGGACAACTTGCTAAAACGTCTTACTCTCCCCCTGTCCGTGTTGCCATAGGTTTAAACTGACACCATGAACTGACACCGCCCGTGTGTGTGCACCAGCCCAGGTGTGCTCCAGCACTCCCTATTCCTGTCTCTGTCTGTGCACCTCTTCCACACTCCCCAGGGACATTTAATGAGCATCTCAAAATGAAAATATCCTCCGAACCTGTCCGCCTCCCAGTCTCAATCTCCCCTTGCTGACTGTACCACAGCCCTGCCATTCCCTCACTCTCTCGAACAAGCCATTCACCCCCCTCCCTCGGGATATTTGCAGCTTCCCTTCCCTCAGCCCCAACACCCTTCCGCCAGAGCCACTCAGCCCTCCCTTGAGTCCTCCTGGCCTTTGCGTAACTGTCATCTTCTTGGCGAGGCTTTTCTAACCTCCCTGGAAAACTGCACTGCTGCAATTCGAGGACTTTCCCACACCCTCCACCCCACACCTTCCTTTTCCTATTTGTCCCTCTAGAATTTATCACCTACTTATTTGCTATATATTTTACTTATTTGATTTTGTATGTGTTCCTCTGATTCCAATGTGAGCTTAATGACAAGGACCAGGCCAGTTTCGTTCCCTGCTGAATCCCTCGGACAAATTGTGCGCAGTGGATATATATGGAATGAGAAGGTATCAATTTTCGCATAAAATGGGGGCACTGAGACAGGGGAAAATTGAAGGATCAGTTCTAAGTAGCCCGAAAAAGGAATTACACCTGGTGGTTAAGGGCTTAAGTTTGGGTCTGGGCTCTAATCCTGGTTCTGCCACATACTAGCTCTGTGGCTCCACACATGTGAACCAGCCTTTAGGCCTTGGTTTTCTCATATGTGAAGCAGGAAAAATAAGATACCTCGTTTGGAGGGCTGTGTGGGGTACGTATGTGATGTGCCACCTGAGGCCTGGCATATCCCAAGGGTGCATCAAGGTCAGTTGGTCCTATTATCCCAACCAGCTCCCAGGACTCTTATGTTTAGGACACCCCATTACGATCACACCACCTATTTCTATAGCCCAATTATTAAGTAGTCAGGTGCTCTGTTGGATACCAGGATTAAAATTCAAATGAGAAATGGCATCTACCCTCCCTCAGAGAACAGACATTAGACAACAGAGGAGACCGACAAGCGAGGCAACGTGCAGAGAGTGATGGCTGGCTCTGCACTGAACTGTGATTCGGAGAAGCTGACAGGAAGTTTGAGGGATGGTGGGGTGCCTGCTCTTGTTTCCTAAAGGCGAGTAGGTGTTGGACATACCAGCTTCCGTGCTGTGCTCTGGGCAATCCTGAACAAATTCCATAATCCTTAAGCACCTCAAGGTCAATCTTGTAACGTGGGGTTCCAGAGGGAAACTGATTGAAAGAGCAGTAGACAATATTAGTGCACCAGAAGCTGTCATTACTACTTTCATCATTAGCTGACTTTTGCACAGGATTAGGTGTGCACTCCTTACATAACTCAAACCTACAATTATCTAAGAAAGAAACAAGGAGAGTTTGTGAAGGAAATCACTGTAGCCTGCACCACGGTTAAAAGCGGAGGCCTCCCTCCTATATCCCCCACAAAAAAAAAAGGAGAAAAGAGAAAAACTTAGGGGATAGATCCAGGATCACAGCTTCAGCTGCCCTTACCTTAACTTCACTTTTTTCTCAAGGGTCTGTCATTTCTGGAGGCTAAAAGCCCTTTGTATTTGGTATTAATTAAGGATTCCTTTTCCTTCCAAAAAATTCAAGGAATAAAGAAACCCAGTTGGAAGGATGTCAGAACTGTTTTTATACCATCTGCAAACAATGGCAAGTGCATTGAAAGAAGAGAGGAAACATGGGGAGGAAGTCTTGCCGAGGAAAAGTTTCAAGTGGGAATTATAAAAGATATATTTGGTAGGAAAAAGATATATTTGAGTTAAAATCCTAGCTGATCAATTACTAGCGCTGGACCAGGAGTAAGTTACTTGACACTGAGGCTCAGCTGTCTCATCTGAACAACAGGACAGCCATGCTTCCTCCCAGGCTGATGGCAGAGCCTAAATTCATCCTTGGTGAGAGCTCCCCAGATGGTAGTACTTGGTGGATACATGGCTTTAATAAAAACACCCTTTCTCTAGTAATATTCTCCTGAATTATCTAAGTTTAAGATAAAATATTCAGATTTTTCACTGATTCAAACTTACTTTTTAACGTATCTGGTCGGAAGTAATAAATTTATAACTTAGACTTATCTTTAATTTGGTGGTGAGAGCGGGGGGAAAATCTTCTCAGCAAGTAATCATGTGCCGTGTTTTTTTTGTTTGCTTGTTTGTTTTTATGGAGGAAATTGTAAAACCTTATTGACAATGTCCAATACACCATCTTCTACATGGAGAAATATGCCATGTTCATGAATAAGAACATCCACTTTTGTAAACATTTCCATTCTCCCCAAATAGATCTTTTTCTGTCCAGCTTTACTGAAGTATAATTGACAAATAAATCCATGCTGTGTTTTTGTGTTGTAGCTGCAGTTTAAAACAGCAGGGTCACTCGCATGGGTCTCTTACATATAGGAATCTAATTTCCATGTTTCACAAAAGTACAGTGTTGATAGGTTTGCATGAATTGTAGTAGGAATTGGTTTTCCCTAGCAAGAAAACACAAATGCTATAACGATTAAAGGATATTTATGCTTAACTGGAACTGACTGAAAAATACGTATTGAAAAATGTCTAAAAAACAAAAAAAAAGTGATTCTTGATGAATGGCTCCAATGGTCACATGGGCTAATATCAAAAAATAAATCCTGTCTTTTGAAAATCAATTTAAATTCTGAATTCAAATTATAAATAAAACAGGTAGTTAAAAAGAAGGCCTCCTCATGAACTAAGCAATTGTTAAGAGTTTCCATCTAAATAGAAGTCATTCTTTTTTCTTACTGTTTTTACTCTGGGCTCCAGGTCATGGCTCCATTAAATATTACTAGACACTGAACATCTCCTGAAATTGTTTCCTTTTTCAATAATTTGTGGAAACTGGGAGCTTTATAAACAGATCTACATTCAGCAGATGAGTGTGGAGCTGGATGATGGTAAGTATGAGTAAAACGGAAACCAGTAATGGAGCTTTTCAGTTTTCTTTCAACTATCACTGGGCTGCAGTTTCTGAATGAATCTTGTTAGAGAGTTTAAAATGATACAAAAAACTCGTTTCTTTAGTGTTCAGTGTTGCAACATGAAAATGTTATTTCTCTTATTTGCATATTGACCACAGACGAAATGAATTTGGCAAAAATTAAGATGGTGATAGATTAAATACGGTCATATATTATTTCCTGCTTTCTCCCTCATGGGAGTGCATTTCCTTTCCCCTCAAATCCAGGCTGGCCAGTGACTTGCCTTGACAGAGAGGACAAGAAGTTCCTGGCATATGCGACTTCCAAGTCTGGGAAGTCGCATATGCCAAGAGGCCTACTGCTTCTTCTGTCCCACCCTTTACTGGTGAGTCCCACGAAACCTGGCTCTCCTGGTGGAGCAGCCACGTGGTGGAAAATGGGAATACCGGCAGAGTCTGCCAGCTGCCACACAGGTGAGTGTGACAGTCTGGAGCCACTTGGCCCAGCTCTATCTCCAGGTGACCCCACCAAGACCTGCCGAGCTGCAACCAGCCCAAATGGCCAAAGTGTGAGCAAAACGCGGTTATGATTTGGGGGTGGTTGTGCAGCAACAGTTCACTGCGAGAGCAGTTCTTAAAGTAAATTAAATAGCAATAACATCTAAAATGTGCCATTTCAAAATAGGGTTGCCCGTATATGAAGTTTAGCTGAGGCTATCTAAATAGAGAAGGAGAAAAAAAAAAAATGTATGCATGCTGCAGTGATACGGCAAAAATTATAACATTCTGTTCCGGCAAATGCATATAACCAGTGTTTTGATTCATCATGTCCCTGGAGAGATTTTAAAAATTGGAGAAGAAATTTCACCAAGGTGTATCATAATGCCAATTTTCATATTAGTTCTCGACTAACTGGAATCAAATGCCTTATGGGCGTCTCCCAGTGCACTTTGTTCTGTGACTCACAAGACGTAGAAATCATACACACTTCCACACAGAGCCTACTTAGAAAGCAGAAATACCAAATCATGTAAGGAATAAATAATGGTAACTGCTGGGGTTTATAGGTCCAAACAAAAATGCAACAAACCTTCGGAAAAATGAGAGAGGCCTGGGGTTTGGAGCAGCGTGAAAAAGTGTTAGACTCGGCAGAAGTGGCCAGAGCAGATGGTGACAGGTGAGGGGATGAAGAGACTGGCAGAAGCCAGGGTCATCATGATGTAGGGCCAACTGTCTGTGCCTCATATTGGCTGTCTAATGAACAGGCGATGAGGTTGATGAGCAAAATGCAATTAGATTGATTTTTTTTGGAAAGATATCTTGCTTTCTTCTTCTAATTTACAATGACTTTATCTTTGTGAAGCTAAATATAGCTTTTGACCATGTTTCCAAACAAATATAAGACTGTGTGTGAATGTAAGTATGTCAGTGCTTAATTGTAAAAATATAGAACAGCTTTAACTGATTGAATTCAGCCAATATTCAGTTGGCTTCAGTGATGGAATCCCTATCATTTGTCTGTTCAAATGCAGATGTATTAGTAAAAGGATATGAAGTGGCTTAAAGAATACATACAAAGAACTGACAAGAAAATACATGAACTTATCAGGAAAAAATAAAAACAGTGAGAGAACAGTTCTTAAAGAAATTTAAATGACAGGAGTGATAATAAGTGAGGAGGGGGAATCATTTTTAAAAACAGCAATGATTTATTTAAATTTAACCTTCACCCTCATCTCAGTGTATGTTTATAAAAACATCCTCAATGCAACTCCTTGGTATCCAGGAGTACCTCAGAGCAAGCAGTATTCATGTTTCCTGTTTAAGCAGCTCAGCTTGAGCCTAGAACCTCTTGTCAAACTTCCAAACTTCCAGTTTTAAAAAGAGGTAAACATTACTAAGGAAAAAGAAATATTCTTTTTCTTCCAATCTTAGGCAAAACACTTCACTGTATTATTTTCGAGAGATTTCCAATTGTGTTAAAAGACAATAGTTTTCTTAACTTCAGTTTTCACCTCTAAAATTCCTGGACTTGAGAACATCCGATTCCTTGACAGGAAAAAGAAGGTTGCATGACAGAAAGTGATGTTGCAAGAGACACCCAAATGCCTCAGGGCAGACAGACTCTTCTCGGTAACCACTGTCCCACCACGCTCCACACTTTGGGGGACACTTCCCTTCGCTCTTGTTCTTCTGACTGGGAAGCGAGCACATTTACTCCACTGATGCCCTTGGAGAAGTGACATCCAGAGGCACGCACCTTCCTGGCCAGCCACCCGCTTAGAGCACCTCCTGCTTTTCACTAAGCGCCAGGACAAAAGAGCAAAGTCACTGGCTTCCAGATGCCAAGCAGCACCAACTAGCAAGGTGTAAGAGACATAAATCTCTTTAAAATATATTAGGTTGCTAAAAAAAAAAGAGAGACACTAAGTTTTCTGACATCATTTCCACTATTTTTCCTGAGATGATGGGTCCATGCTCCATTTTTTTCCCCAGTGCCATATGTACAACAAACCCGTATGTATCTCTTCTCGCATGAAACTGAGGCTGTCTGGGGTGTACAGGAGAGTTAAGCTCCTTCAAATAACACAATGCCCGGAATTATAGCTGAGTTGGCTGTTTCCGAGACTGGGGAGGAAGCCCTAGCATTCACCATCTTCATTCCACATAAATTTTATAACACCATGTGTACAGAAGTATCTTGCCTGAAAGTGAATGTGATTTAGCTTGTCTGACTCAAGTTTCAACAGCTATGTGATGTTATGTTGGAAGATTGCTACAGTTGGCTCGATGGGTACTGTTTGGGAAGAGAAAAGCTTGGGGATTTTTTTCTCAGATAAAGAGGGCGACACAAGTACAAGTCTTGAACTATTAATAGCCTTGCAAGCACAGCAGCAAAGCCCAGTTTCAAGTGCTTCTGAAATGACAGGGAGCTTTCAAACAGAAAGGGGCATTGCATTTTTTCCAGTGCCGCCTGCTGCTGTGCCCTGGCAAACAGGCAACAGTGAAAAGCCCAACCGGACACCTATTTGCTATAATGTTCTTGGCTGTCCTCCACCCATCATGCCCCAAGATAGAATCTGCTCAGAACAGTAAGTTTATTCTTAGGGGCTTCCTGTAGTGAATATTAACAAAACAACTGACATCTATGAAAACAGGTAGGATGATGAGAGGAAACGCTGGGGGGTGGGGAGCGGACAGGCAGGATGCTTAAGCAGTTAATCGAGGCTTCTGTTCAAGACAAGTCTTAAATGAAACCTATCCTTTTCAGGGCTGGACGCGGATGGACGTTTTTCATTCCTTTTCTAATAGTGTAGAATCCCCTGCATAACAACTTTCGTTCCCGCAGTGCTTTTTTCAAGCGCACTGAGCACACTCTACGAATCTTGTGAGAGCAGAAAAAGTGCCAAAGTGGTTAATTTTTTTCTCTCTCTCTTCCAAGTGCACAAGAGGGAAAAGAAAGTCATGGATCTGCCTTGCCTCGGGTTTTGCTCTCTCTCATTTCATCCCTTGTGTCCAAACATCTAGTTAACCAAATATATCCCATTACCCACCCAAGATCAGAGTCACACTTTCCCAAGGAAGGAATAGATTTTTGCTGCACTGGGATTAATGCTCCCCAGTCTCCCATTTATGCTTGTCCTCCAAACCTCTTCTGAGCCTGAGCCTGGGGTGGTGGTGGCTGGCCAGGATCGCCACTGTCCCGACCACTAAGCCCCATGCTGACTATGAACCAGGGCTCTCCACATGGGGTAAGGGTACTTGCACACTGAGGAATCCAGCTGTTCTCTAATTCTGTACAGGTGGATCCTACAACTACAGATGGCATCAGAGTGAGAAATGAAGGGTGCGTTTTACCAGGGATGAGGCTGAAGCTGAGACAAGAGATGCAACACTGATCTCCAAAATGTAGGTAAGGAGTACAAGTACAGAAAAAGCCCAGTCACAATGATGCTTCGCTATAAAACCATCGTGGAACAAAACTCGTAACCCTCAACCCCTATTAGTCATTTAAAGTGGCTCTCTTAGCTCTTGTGGGCATTAAAAGAAATAGGAAAATGGCAGAAGCTACATCTGCAAGTAATTATTTTTTTCAGTTGACCATGAGAAATAAATACAACTTGCACATGTATTCTGAGAGGTCAGTTGACTGCATTTGTTGACTCCTGGAGATATAATCTCAAAGACATTTTGACAGGCATCTTCGTAATCCCTCACAATGCTCTCCTAGTTGGGCTATTTCAGGAAGAGTTTTCTGAGTTATCTATTACTTCAAACAAACCCAAACAGCAGAGAGAGTAGCACTGCTTTGTGAACCAGGCCAGCTCTACTGTGGAAAGCACTGCTCTGCCCCAGGTCTACACACAGCGCCAGGTCTCAGCTGCCAAAGTAGGGACACAGATATGCAAGTAGAAAGTGGTTATATCTTAAGGGTGAGGAGGAGAGGACATCTGAAGGAAAGCAAGCAAGGTCAAAGCTACTAGGCAGAGCTCTAGCACTGAACCATGTGCTTGGGACTTTGGTAAACGGCACTTGAAACATTTGAACACCTACCTGTACCTGTGGTTTGTTGTGCCTTGCCTTTTCTTTAAGTCGATTTGTAGCAATCACGTCAAAATAACATCACCACCCTTTCCAGCACTGACCTTGGATTAAGTGGTTAGATTGAGTTTCTATCTTTTGCCCAGGTTTTCTGTGAAAAACTCATGTTGTGCAAAGAGGTCATTACAAAGTGGCTATACTCACAACCTATGGTGATAAAGACAACAATTAAATTGTAAAAGTTAGTCATTTTATTAAAAATGGGGCTAAAAATTCTGGTAAATAATATACTACAGTAAATATGCCCTGGATGACTATTGATTGTGAGTAGACTCGGGCACAGCATTCTCAATATGTATACTTTACAGCAATACATTGAAGTGAAATGTATGTGGAAAATGTAGATATTAATATGTAATTAATTGGTCAGATGTTAGTTTTTTGGGGGGAAAAAAACCCTGAAATGAATTCCACAACAATAAACTATTTAAAAATATTTCTTCAGAGTAAAAATTCTATACAAATAAAAATGTGTTATAGGGCCAGCCGAGTGGCTCTTTGGTGAAGAGTTGGCTTGGGAGCATGAGCTCTGAGCAGTAGGGCCCCAGTTCGGATCCCACATGGGCCAGTGACACTGCACCCTCTACAGCTAAGATGGTGAACAACAGCTCGACCTGGAGCTGGGCTGCCACGAGTCCCCATTGATGGTGTAGGCTGCAGTGGGGCTGCAGTGGGTTGCCATGAGCTACCGTGAGTGGCCAGCAGCCAGAGTGAGCAACTGTGAACTGCCATGTGCCATTGTGGCCAGAGACTGACTGCCTCAGCCAGGAAAGAGCTCAGTGATCACAATACCAACATGGGCCAGTAAAGCAATGTCCTCCACAAATAGACTGAAGAACAAAAGGACAGCAACTTTTCTGTTTCCGTTCCCCAATTCCCCAATGCTGTTCCCCTCCCCCAATTCCCCAAATTAAAAGAAAAAAGTGTTATATAAGTGTATTCACACATTTTAGATCAGATAACTTTCATGCAAAACTAAATTAAAAGCAGAGAATTGATTTCTGTGATTACCCAATGGAATATTTTAAATAGACTCCAAGTTGCAGCCATTTTTATAGGCAATTTCTTCACAAGTTACTTTATGACACTTTATTATGTTGAAGGAAACAAAACATTAACAACTCAATGTTGGCAATGCAATGCTGGGAATGTGAATTTTACTGGCATCGTCTGTTATGGAGCTAACATCAGCAAGATCAGCAATTAATCTTGGAAAAATTTCAAAACCAAAAACTGAGATGGATTTTCAAATTCATAATATAAAGCAAAATCTGTAGCATTCTGCATTAATCGAGCAGTCATAAGGTTCAACATTTTGATGATTACATCCTAAAATAAACCCTTTATTCACACAGCAATATACACTGGACACACCAATGTATAAGCAATTGAGGCTGGTGCCATTTGTATTTAGAGCAGGACTAATGTGGAGATGGAGTTAACAAGTTTTAAATTATAGTTATTGTCATTGTTACATTATGTGATTGGTTATGCTTTTAACTATACCTTATTTATTAGCACATGGTAATAACCTATTCATCCTTGAAGAGGCTTATTGAGTAGACATTAAAAGGACAAGTATTAGCTCAGACTGCAGAGTTCAAATCCTAGTCCTTTCGCAATCTAACCTGTTGACTTTGGGGTGGCTTATTTCCTATACACCACCAGTTCCTCATGTAACATACAAGGTGTGATCAAAAGATGCAGTGAATGTTGGAATAAAAAATAATTACAGTAAAAGACACATTGCCATTAACCCCCTTCAAAGTACTCCCCTTCACCTTAAACACACTTATCCCATCATTCTTGCCACTTTCTGAAGCAGTTCTGGAGATTCTCTTTCGTGAGTGTCTTTACTTGTGCTGTCATGGCTGCTTCGATGTCCTGAATCGATTCAAAAATTTTCCTTTCATGGTCATTTTGACTTCAGGGAAGAGCCAGAAGTCACATGTACCAGATTCGGTGAGGACACACAGTAACGTTTTTATTTGACAGAAATTGTACTAGAAGCTATGTGTGAAATGGAGTCTTTCCATTGTGTTCACAAAATACAGTGAATGTTGCTGCTGAATGCCATCCAACAGAACGGCATGGATCTTCAATACTGTAAGCGGTGCATCAAACCTCAGTAACAGTGTGTGACAAGTTTCAACTTGTTGGGTGCAGTCGGTCAGGTGTGAACTATGGTTGAGAGATGGTGTGTTTTAAAGTGTGCCATAAATAAATCTCCATCATGACAATGCTCCATGTCACATATCACTTCTGGTATGGCAATTTCTGTCATATAAAAACATTATGGTGTGTCCTCATCCACTGTATTCACTAAATCTGGCACCATGCGACTTCTGGCTCTTCCTCGAAGCCAAAATAATTCAGGACATTGAGGCAGCCATGACAGCACAACTAAAGACACTCATGAAAGAGGACTTTCAGAACTGCTTCAGAAAGTGGCAAGAATGATGGGATAAGTGTGTTCGAAGTGAGGGGGAGTATTTTGAGGGTGATGAATGGCAATGTGTTTTTTACTGTAATAAATTTTTTTTCTTTAAACATTCAATAATACCCTCCTTCCTCATGGGACTTCTGGGAAGATTAAAGACATGGATATATAAAAAGCAGGAGAGGGCTGGCCGAGTGGCGCAGTGGTTGGGTGCTGGCTTGGGAAGCCAGCAGCCCCGGTTCGGGTCCCACATGTGAGAGCCAGTGACACTGCCCTCAAAAACAAAAAACAAAACAAAATAAAAAGCAGGAGACCTACTATGGCTCATAGGAAGAGTGAGGTCTCTGGCGCTGCCATCATTTAATCAAGAATATTTTAACATTAGCATTGTTTAGTTCTCCCTGCTGTCTAGGCTCAGATCTCATGGGAGTAGGTAGTAAGGACGGGGGCCAGGTTGTCATCAATTTCTTTGTCATAGCATTTCTAGAGGACACTTGGCTGCTGAAGGGTGTGACCAGCAAAAATGATGGCAAATTCGTGTTCTTCTAAGGAAATCCCCCTGTGTGGTCTCAGCTGATAAATTATCAGTATAACTACTTCTGATGTATTCTGTTTGTGCAAATTGTATTATATAATAATGTTAATTTGTAACCATTCATCATAGGAAGGCAGTTCTCTCTAGGTGGCAGGTTTTCAAGGACAAAAGAAGAAAGAAGTAATTAAACCAAATTCAGCCTTCAAGAGGTAATGATCAAATAATGTAGGGTAAGTGGTCATAAACAGAAATACGACAGCAACATACCTCTAGCCAGAATACTGTTTCATTTATTGTTTATTGTTTTTACACACTGCTTTTATTTGATTCAAAAGTAATGAATCTATGTCTGTGAAAGAAAAGTTTGACAATGACTTGTTTTGACAAAAATATTCAAAACTATCCATGATTTTTAAATTGGCTTATCATTCTTAAAGAATAAAAGCAGGGAAAAACTGTTTCTCATTTAAAACTTCTTCCCCCTCACCCCACTCTCCCTCTGGTAACCACTAAACTATTGTCTGTGTGTATGAGTTTTTGTTTGTTTGTCTCGTTCTTTAAATTTTGTTGCTTTAAGTTTTATACCCCATATATGAGTGAAATATATAGATTTAATGCAATCCTCATCAAAATCCCAATGGCATTTTTAAAAGATATAGAACAAAGAAATCATCAGATTTGTATGGAATCACAAAAGACCTGGAATAGCCAAAGCAATTCTGAGAAAAAAGATTAAGGCTGGAGGTATCACACTCCTTCACTTCATTATACTACAAATCAACAATAATCAAAACAGCATGGTACTGGCAGAAAAACAGACACACATAACATGGAACAGAAATGAGAACCAAGAAATAAATCCACATATATATGGACAGATAATTTTTGACAAAGGGGCCAAAAACATACAACGGAGAAAAGAAATTCTCTTCAATAAATGGTGCTAGGAAAACTGGAAAGCCACATGCAAAAAAATGAAATTAGACTACTGTCTGTCACCATACAAAAAATTAACTCAAAGTGGATCAAAGACCTAAACATAAGATCTGAAACAATAAAATACCTATAGAAGAAACCATAGTACTAAAATTATGGACCTTGCGTTCAAAGAGGAGTTTATGAATTTGGCCTCAAAGGCAAGGGAAGTAAAAGCAACAATAAATGAATGGTACTATATCAAACTAAAAAGCTTCTGCATAGCAAAAGAAACCATCAACAAAACAAACAGTCAACCAACCGAATGGGAGAAGATATTACAAACAACATCTCTGGTAACGGGCTAATATCCAAAATATATAAAAAAAACTCATAGAACTCAACAAGAAAAAAACAAACAATCCAATGAAAAAACTGGACAGAGGACTTGAACAGACACTTCTCTCAAGAGGATAGATGGCCAACAGATATATGGAAAAATACTCAATTTCACTAGCTATTAGGAAAATGCAAATCAAAACCACAATGAGATACCACCTCACACCTGTTAGAATGGCTACTATCAACAAGAAAAGCAATACCAAGTGTTGGAGAGGTTGTGGAGAAAAAGGAACCCTAATATACTGCTGATGGGAATGTAAATTGTTGCAGACACTATGGAAAACAGTATGGAGGCTCCTCAAAAAATTAAGAACAGAATTACCATATGACCCAGCAATTCTTCTTTTGGGTATCTACCCCAAATATCTGAAAATATTTATCCGTAAGGATATATGTACCCCTATGTTCATTGCAGCATTATTCATGGTGACCAAGACATGGAAATAACCAACGTGTCTTTCGCTAGATGACTGGATAAAGAAGATGTGGCATGTATATACACAAAAGATGAAATACTGCCATTTGCGACAACATGGATGGATCTTTTTTTTTTTCTTTTTTTTTGAGGGCAATGTCACTGGCCCTCACATGTGGGATCTGAACCGGGGCTACCGGCATCCCAAGCCAGCTCCCAACCACCGGGCCACTTGGCCGGCCCATGGATGGATCTTGAGATTATCATGCTAAGTGAAATAAATCAGACAGAAAAAGTTGGAACCATATGAAACTATCTGACTTTTGCTTTGAAAGAAGTCCATGCATGGCCACTGGAGTCGGGGTCAATCACAGTGATCTCAACTAGTATGACATTAGGGATGATAAAAACTCATGTTACACTGTTTTTATAATATAGTGTTATGTTTCCGTATCTGAACACATATTCACTCCATTTTCTCCCCTCTAAAAATAGGTAAATAGAAAGTATGGTAATTCCTTCCTATTCCAACATAACCACCCTTTTGAAGCAAATGCAAATGCCATATATATATATATATATACATATATATATATATATATTTTTTTTTTGAGGGCAGTGTCACTGGCCCTCATATGTGGGACCTAACCGGGGCCGCTGGCTTTCCAAGCCAGCGCTTAACCACTGCACCACTCGGCCGGCCCAAAATGCTATTTCTTATTTTTATTATTATTATTTGTTTAGAGGGCATTGTCATTGGCCCTCATATGTGGGATCTGAACAAATGCCCTATATTTTAAATGAGGTCACCTTATGGAATAAAAAAATATTTAGTTTTATTTTAAATAATGGAAAATTTCCACCATACACAAATAATAATGAACCCCATTTCCCAGCTTCGACTACTGCCAACATATGGTAATCTTATTTCATTTAAATTCCCACATGCTCTTTCCATCTTGGATTGTTTTGAAGCAAATCTCAGATATATAACGACTATACTAATATCATATCTAAAATATTGATGAAGATCCCCTAATGCTCACTAATAGTATTTCTTTGATTATATCATAATGTTACTGGTTTGTTTAAATCGGGATCAAAATAAAATCCACACACTGCATTTGTTTGGCCTTTGTTCTCCTGTAATCTGCGAGTACCCATTTTTTTTTTCCTTTGTTGAGAGATCCTGATTTATTCATCACCTTTTCTGCTGCTGGTTTTGACAGTGGTTGATGATCATTGCTCAGACTCATTATTTCATCCACTAGTTTTAAAAGGCAGTGATATTCTAAGTTTATCATTTCTTCACTAGATACAAACTGGAGTTTTTCTAAGATGATATTTGCCTCATCAGTTACTTTGTGCAGCCCAAGATACAGTTTGCAAAGGAAAGGCAGGAAAGAAATGCTGAGTCTTTCCACTTCTTTGCCACTTTTCAGAATCTTGAGTGGAGTTCCTAGCAGTCTCTAAAAGTTACCAAGTGTTTTGCATTATTACAAATCCATAAAATTACCACACATTTAATGTGTTTCAATTACTCGTGCATATACTATTTGATTTTCAAATTGTCCCATCTGTCACGAGTGGAAGGCCACGAACCTTGGCTTCCGTGTCGGTGCAGCAAGGTGCTCCAGATCCATCGGAAAATTTCCTGTCCCAGACCTGAAGCTGTTTCTCCAAGAGGAGCCCTGTCCTTCAAATGGAAAATGAGTTTTAGAGACCAAATCTGAATGCTTGGGATGCTCACTGCTCTTGAGTTCATTGCCGATCAGAGATGGAGGTACCAGTGACATCACAGAGGATTGTACCTGGCATTTGACCAGCACCTCTTACGCTGTGTGCAAGTGTGGAAAGTCTTCAGGGCACAATAATTTCTGTCATCTAAAAACTGCTGAAATAAAAATTAAATTTGGATCCACAACATCTAGAGTCACTTTCAGTATAGTTTAACACACTTTTTTTTTTTTTTTTTGAGGGCAGTGTCACTAGCCCTCATATGTGGGACCCGAACCGGGGCCGCTGGCTTCCCAAGCCAGCGTTTAACCACTGCGCCACTCGGCCGGCCCACTTTCAGTATAGTTTAATATCTTACCCAAGAAGCGTAAGTGAGAAAATACTTCATGTTAAATTGAATTAAATGGAATAAGATCTGTAAGGCCCTAACTACGTCTGACAGATCAGAGATGCTTAGTAACAGTTTACCTCCTCTCATCTTTCCCTCTATAAGGAAACCACTGAAGCCACAGTGAAAACAAAATCTGACTTATTTCATAGCTCAACCCAATTCCCTATTTAATCCTTATCCTTATTTTTTTTCCCTCTAAAATGAAAACAAATGTGCTTTGTGATTAAACTACAGTAACTTTATGCACACATGCAGAGTCTGGCAGCAAAATAAGAATTTATTGCTCGTCTCTAACTTAAGACTACCATGAAAATCACTAAATAAAAATAACAAGAGAATAATAATAATAATGAAATAATTCTTAGATGCTTACTATATATGTCAGGTATCTACGGCCAGTTGCCCAATGTTAATAGAACTTTTTGCCTCAGCTCTTTCCTTTCGCTCATAAATTTTTGAGACAGCTAGAGAAACCTTTGCTTCATTTATTTCTTTTCTGCAACCTTCTTGCTCGTGGAACCCCTTCCCACTACCCACACGTTGGGGAGCTGTCCAGAGGCTGGAGCTGGACACAGTCAATGCTTTGGCTCAGAGTTAATTTGAGGTAGGTGGTGGTATTTTGGGAGTAGAGGCCACAGAGCGGTAACTCAAACAGGTTGTGATCTTGGGGCACAGAATTTGGTCCACTTGATTAAATGACTAGGAAAAAAGATGACGAAAGGATAAGTTGACATAAACTCTTTACTGAATAAAATGGCATTTAGACAGTGAAGACATCTGGAGGGAAACTATTACTTCTAAGAATGTAAACAATGTTGAAATGATATTGCTCCTCCTTTGGATAAAGTTAACCCAATCAATCAAACAAAATGGGATTAATTATGGTTATCCAAATGTAATATGTTTTAAATAAGTTCATGTGACTCACTGAATTTCATCTGTTTGTGGGCAGGGGCCAACCAAGTGTAAATCTATGGAGAAAGTCCTTTGCTCAAGCAAGCCGTGTCCCATGACTATGACACTGAGCACATTCTAGACTCAGAGACTCTTCTAAGTTAGACCTAAAATGTAAAGGTTGCTAAATAATTGTGTTTGAACCTAATGGTTTACATTTACTCTTTGTATTCTAGAAGCACAGTCATCATAAAGTAGTTAATATATATTTTTTAATTAAGACACAGGCACATGTAGTAAGATTCTGATTAATTTTTCAGCTTTGGACCATCATTTCAGCCAAATCATTGAGGCCAGCAGTAAACATTTTAAAATGCTTTTCAGGGAACAATCTGAATGACTATTGATAGATCATAAATGGTTGGCAAAAGATGCATTTGAATCTAAACCAAAATTAAAATGTTTTACAGTATCTAAATGCTGCCAGATACTTAAAGGGAAGATTTTACTAGAACGCGCTCTATATACATGCATACACATGCATTTTTACTACACTCCAGCCTCCCTCTGCCTCTCTTTTCTCTGCTCCGTCTCTCCCTCTCACCCCTCTTTTTTTCTCGATCACACTGCAAAAACGCGTACAGCTCAATACACCAATAGCATATAAAAACTGACAGAATCAATCACCAAGTTCTTCAGTTATAAAGAGTTTGCCTACTGGGATCTTCCTTAATCTCAGCCTTAGGTTAACCAAAGGCTGGGACACAAAACTACCTTAAATAAGGCTACATACACCACAACAGCCAATATCACTCCAGCATATTGCTTTTGCCCTGTTCATCTGTTCGACACCGATGTCAGCCCTGCCATGTTCTCGTCCTGTCCTATACCCTCAGCTTGGTCAGACCTGTGGACCCAGCTGACATCTGTACTGTGATGGCCCCTCATCTCTAGTTGTAGCCTCTGTGTTTCTCTTAACAGATGTGTACATTCAAGCACTCACTGGCTCTCTCTGCTTGACCTACAGTCATGTATCACTCAAAATGTTCAAGTATAATATATTTATCAACACCATCTTTCCTCAATTTTCCCTCCTGTTCTCTCACTCAAAAATGGCACGATTGCTATCCAAACATGTAAGTCAGGTACTTAAAGCTATATTTTTGCACCTTCTCCATCCTCCAATCCTATAAATTTGACCTCATTAACGTTGCTCAAAGCCACTTCTTTATTCTTCCCATTCCTGCCATGACTTACAGGCTTGATCGATCCTCTCTCAGACCACTGCAGTGGAGTCTTACATTATTTCTCCCTCTCCAGTCTTTCCCAGCACCCACGTGACCCTCCACATTACTGCTAGTTACCTTCCTATGATGAGAAATCTTTCAATGGCTCCCCCGCAGTCAGAACTATATGCAAATTCTCATGCCCCAGCTCCAGCACCCATAGCTTCCTCATGCAACCTACATTTGCAGTTTCCAGGACACTGCATGTCCTCTTATAATTGGTTTCTCTGAACAGGCTGTTCTCTATAAGAATGCCACTCTCTCTTTATTAGCCTAACATGGACTTGAACTTCAAGAGTCAGATAAACCTCAAGATTCAGATAAACTTTAAGACTCAGATATAGGGACATTTCCTTGCAGAAGTCTTCCCTGTCCCACCTCTGTTAGAAGTCCTGCCTCTCTCTTCCCACAGCCTCCTCACAGACTTCTGTTTCAGTGACACACAAATGTCATAACTGCATTGCTGTTCTACGCCCTCTATTAGACTGTGCAGGTGGAGACAGTCTTTGATTTTGCAGTCCCTGTATATAACACACTGGTTCTCAAAACTGTGCTCTCAAGTCTTTGCCCTCTTCACACTATTAAAATTATTGCTACACCAAAGACCTTTTGTTTATTGGTATATATATATATATATATATATATATATATATATATATATATACATACATATATATATCTCAGTACTTACCATACCAAAAATTAAAACTGGGAATGTAGAAAATTATTTAAAAATAGTAACAAGCCAATTACATGTTAACACAAATAATATAATTTTGTTGAAAAGAGGTTGTATTTTTTTTAAAACAACAGTAGCACTGTTTTGTAAAAAACGGTAGTACTGTTTTTTAAAACCAACAGTAGCTACGTAAGAGTAGCACCGCTTTACATTTTTGCAAATTGCATTAATGTCTGGATTTTATAGAAGATGGCTAGGTTCTTGTTTTTGCTTCTAAATTCAATCAGTTATGAAATATGTTGTTTTGGTTGATATGTATGAAGAAAATCCAGCTTCACATAGATATGTAGTTAGGAGAGTAGTATTTTAATAGTTTTTTTTTTTTTTTCAGATAACGGTGGATGTTTTATTTTGAAAATATACCTGAACTCAACAGAAGCATTTCTGCAAATTTAAGATGCAATGGAGTCTAAATTAATATCTATAAGTTTTCACACTATGTTATATTAAAATCCATTGTATTTTGAATGAATCTTTTGCCCATGCACGATCTTGTAGCATCTTGCATTTTTTAGATACATTGGTTCCCCGAAGTATGCAGGAATTTCCAAATTTCAACACGTTTCATTTCATAATACAAAAAATGACATTAATTAATATCACCACCTGTGTCATTAGAAAAACTCTTTAAATATTATGAAGCTGTCAAACTCATAGTAGTGGATATAATTTTTCCAAAATTTTCATTTTTACTTGAAAGCTTGCGTTTTACTATTGACAAGTACTGTCAACTATTTTCCTTGATATGACAGCTCATTTGATTCATTTTTGAGAAAATATCTGCAAAATACTCACCTGAATAACCAGTTTGTCTGTCAGTTGTTCTTTCAAGTACAAATGCTGTCATGAAAAAAGCACTTAGCTCAGTTTGCATCTGAAATAAGTGCTCAAGGTTTTCAAGACAAACATCTGCTTCAATATGAAAAAGAAACTTAATGTATGCCTCACGCTGTGCACACAGGATATTAAAGAGATGTGTACTCAGGATGAAGGTTTAACAAAATTAGTTGGCTTTCTTTTTTTTTTTTTTTAAATTGCTTCATCACAAACATTCTTAAGTGAGACACATGTGGGTAAAGGATCGCGAAGGACTAGTTCAGCTCCTTGACTCTGTCTCCATTCCAGCTAAGGAGCTAGCACTTTACTTACTGTTGCTTTTACACCATCAGAGCAAGGGGCAGCGCAATACACATCATTAGCGTTAGAACCTGTTCTGACCTTGAAAACACGTACAGCTCTCGGACCACACTTAAAGAACTGCTGGTCTAGACAACACAGAGAACATGGGCACACTCAGAACTTTCTGAATGAAGAAATAAATACATGTTGGTTTCATCTGTAACAATATGATAGTGCTTTTTATGGCTCAGAGGACATATGTGAGTGTGTGTGTGTGTGTGTGTGTGTGTGTGTGTGTGTACACAAAGGAGATCCTGTCTGCTTGATAAAAGGTTTAAGAGACCCTTGAATCAAAGTCAGAATGAAAAACGGAGGCTTTGTGGTAAACATTTCCATCCTGATTTGGGAATAGACTACACGAAAAAGGACTTATTCCATCAATTGTACCAACTTCAATTACAAGGGAGTGTAACATTATTGCTTCATATTATAGACTTGTCATTAATGCTGTTTTAATTATTCTGAAAAGCAATTTATCCACACAACTGAGCTACTAGTGTGAACTTGGGACAAAGATGAAAAGATTTAAAAGACTCAACCAAATTGAGACAGGAATATTGACAGATGGGCATGGTGTATTGTAGGTGTTTTTGCCCCTCCCCCATCACTGTGTCTACATTGATTAATTCCTTTACCAGAGAGCTGGCCACAGAATAGGTATATGTTAATGTTACATAAACCAGAAACTCAGGATTTTTGCCAGAAATCCTGAGGTCTTATTCTCTTATATCCTCGTCTCATTCAAATGGCCTGTAACTGACCACAGATGTTAAAATTAGCTTCTGTCAGTGGGGTGACATGAAGTGTGTGTATGTTCAGAGAGAAACATGGTGTTTGCTCTGCTGTGTGAAACCCTTATCACAACAGGCAAAGAGCTGGTTAACTCTAATCCTGCTGGCATGGTGTGAAAAGGAAGTCGTTATGTAAATTAACTTGGTTGGGGTATCACCTCTTTAAGAAAGGTATATTTTTCTGGTACTCTTATGGAGTGACAAGTATAATCTTGGGAAAACTCAGCAGGGAAACTTCAAGTGTATTCTGTATAGTATGTTTAAGGTGCCCTTGTCTCAGGATTGTCAAATTGCGCAGGTGCAAACTAAACAGATGTGGGTGATTAGCCTTTCACTCTAGGAGAAGACCTGTGGAGAGTTTGCCAGTACAGCAGGTTTGCAAATACACCTGTAGACTCACCATTGGCCTTAATGATGCATGCGTCATTCAGGGCAGAAAGCAAATGGTGAGGCTGTTTTTGTTTTTTTTTCCCCTCCCCCTTCTCTAATACTCCTCTCATGGACTCTTAAATAAGTTACCTTGACCCTTGCTGATCTGTGGAGGCAGAGTACCCAATTAAATTGCTTCCATTAGAAAAACACATACAGCCAAATACTTTTTATAATACACAATTTGAAATCTCTACTAAGCATCAAGTAACAGTACCACAAAAGTTTTTTGAAATTATAGAGATTTATTAACAATTGGTGATACCAAAAAAGGTCAGAGAAAATGCCTCACTGTCAAGGGTTCAATTGGCAAGGAATTATGAAACTGACATTTTGAAAGGAGAGAACATTTTCATATTCATTCTTTTGGGCTCAGGGGCAAGGAACTCAGAATAGCAATTATATCCAAACAGAAGATGAAGACCTCAAAGTAAGAATTGCCTTCAAAACAGACGATATGAATACATGATAATAACTTATATTTACAGATAGCTGCCTATGTGCCAAGTACATTGTGGGTGCCTTATTTAGATTTACTGTTTGATCTTCACAATAACTCTATGAAGTAGGTACTGTTAGATCCCTATCATACAGATGATAAAACTGTTGCTAAAGATTAACTAATGTGTGTAAAGTGATTGACACAGTGGGGGGTGGAACTGGTATCCAACCCAGGGTTGCTCGCTCTAAAAGGTACACTTTCAATTGTGTTGGTATCCTTCCAGAACATCTATAATTCTCTATTGAATCATTATTCATTAGACAAAAACATCTAATAAGCACTCTACTTATGAGGTACTGCAAGATGCTGACATTATAATAATAAATGAGAAACTGTTATTTTTTCACAAACACCCAGGTGCATTAGCACATCATTTCCTAGAGTTGGCTTGGTAGGCATTTACTGTCATTTCTGTCTTCCAAGAAGTAAAACTAAATCAGAGGTTGTCCAGGATTTTACACTCAATCAAAACCAGAATTATGACCCATCAATTCAGCCAAGTGTTTTGTCCACTAGATATCCCTGTGTGTGTTGCAGGGAATAAGGACAGCAATTGCTGAGACCGTCAAGGTGAATTCTATCCCTCAAACCTGGTTCAGCCACTTGCTAGACCTCTAGACACAGAAGCTACTTTAATACTTTATACTTTGAAGTACATGGTGTCATACTTTCTAAAAGGTAAATAAGGATTAGTTGAAATAAGGAAAATGGAGGAAAAAAAAAACCTACGGCAAAAAAATGAGGTCTAGGTTCATAATATGGTGCATTAACCCCCTGGCTATTATGAATTTACCATCATTTTAAAACTGTATTTAATACTTCAAATAACAAAGATTCTTAACTCTAATATACATGCACTGCAGACAATGCATTTTTATTTCTCAGTGTGCTATGGAATAATAACTCCATGGAGGAAAACTAAGTTGAAGATATGTTAAAGGACTGAAAAAAGTCACAAATCCAGTAGCCAATAATGTCAAGACTGGAATCTAAGGCTTCAAATTTTGTTATTTGTGTCCTTTTAACTATTAAATTGCAAGAGGAAAGATTTTTTAAATTGGTAAAAATAATACTTAATGGGGGTGGGTCGAGTGGCAATAATATCTGCTCATGCAACTGTGTATATGTGAGGGCTATGAATGTGTCCATTGGGTTCTTTTTGTTTTCTTGGCTATCAAGTCAACCTGACTGAAACAAAGGCACATTTCACAAGACTGGAAGAAAACTGTTTCATCTCCCCTACTACTATTACTAAGACAAGACAGGGATGCCCCCTGTCACCACTGTTATTCAATATCGTATTGGAAGTCCTAGGTAGAGCAATCAGGCAAGAGAAAGAAATAAAAGGCATCCAAATTGGGAATAAAAAGTTAAATTGTCACTTTTTGCAGATGACATGATTCTGTATATGGAAAACCCTAAAGACTCTACCAAAAAACATTTAGAAACAACAAAAAATTACAGTAAAGTTGCAGGGTACCAAATCAATGTACAAAAATCAAATGCATTCCTATGTACTAAAAATGAAACTTCAGGAAAAGAAATGAAAAAAACGATTCCTTCTGCAATTGCAACAAAAAGAATAAAATACCTAGGAATAAACTTAACAAAGGATGTGAACAACCTATACACTGGAAACTATAAGACATTATTAAAAGAAATTGAAGAGGACACAAATAAATGGAAAGATATTCTGTGTCATGGATTGGAAGAATCAACATAAATGGCCATATTACCCAAAGCAATATACAGATTTAGTGCAATCCCTAACAAAATTCCAAAGGCATTTTTTAATGATACAGAAGAAAAAACATCAGATTTGTATGGAGTCACAAAAGACTCCAAATAGTCAAGCAATACTAAGAAGAAAAAAAAAAAACATGGCTAGAGATATCATACTCCCTGACTTCAATTTATACTACAAAGTGACAGTAATCAAAACAGCATGGCATTGGCAGAAAAACAGACACACATACCAATGGACTAGAATTGAGAATCCAGAAATAAAACCACATTTCTATGGACAGATAATTTTTGACAAAGGCGCCAAAAACATACAATGGAGAAAAGAAAGTCTTTTTAATATACAGTGATGGGAAAATTGGAAGGCCACATGCAAAAGAATGAAACTAGACTGCTATCTGTCACCATCTACCAAAATTAACTCAAAATGGATCAAACACCTAAACATGAGACCTGAAACAATAAATTGCACAGAAGAAACCACAGATACCAAATTTATGGACCTTGGGTTCAAGGAGGATTTTATGAATTTGGCCTCAAAGACAAGGGAAGTAAAAGCTAAAATAAATGAATGGGATTATATCAAACTAAAAAGCTTCTGCACAGCAAAAGAAACCATCGGCAAAACAAAGAGACAACAAGCCGAATGGGAAAAGATACTTGCAAACAACACCTTTGGTAAGGGGCTAATATCCAAAATATATAAAGAACTCATATAACAACAACAACAACAAAAAAAAACCCAATCTAATGAAAGAATGGAGAGACCTGAACAGATTCTTCTCCCAAGAAGACATACAACAGGCAACAGATATATGAAAAAATCCTTAACCTCACTAGCTATTATGGAAACGCATATCAAAACCACAATGAGATACCACCTCACACCTGTTATATACAAGGCAAGTAATAACAAGTGTTGGAGAGGTTGTGGAGAAAAAGGAACCCTCATACACTGCTGGTGTGATTGTAAATTGGAATATTCACTATGGAAAACAGCATGGAGTTTCCTCAAAAAATTAAGACTAGAATTACCATACAACCCAGCAATCCCTCTTGTGGGTATCTATCCAAAACATCTGAAAACATTTATCTATAAAGATATACGCACCCTTGTGTTCATTGCCGCATTAGTCACAGTGGCCAAGACATGGAAATAACAGACGTGTCCTTCGATAGATGACTGGATAAAAAGATGTGGAGTATGTATACAATGGAATATTATTTGGCCATAAGGAAAAAGAAACAGTGCCATTTGCAATAACATGGATGGATCTTGAGATTATTACGCTAAGTGAAATAAATCAGACAGAGAAAGTCAAGAACCATATGATTTCACTCATATGTGAGTGGGATATAAAACTGAAAGCAACAAACAAACAAGACAAACAACGAAACAAAAACTCATAGACAGAGACAAACATTTAGTGGTTACCATAGGATTAGGGGGGAGAAGTGTGGTAGAAGAGGGTACATGGTGATGGAAAGAGAACTGACTCTGGAGATCCAATCTGATGTATTATAGAAATTGTGTACTTGAAGCCTATATAATTTTACTAACCAAAGTCACCCCAATAAAGTTAATAAAAATTTAAAAAAAAAGAAAGACCTACGTAGGACATGATCAAATATGTTGCATTGTATCAAAATGTTTGTCCCTTGAACCAAAAACTGAATGAGAATTGGGAATTAATTATTTTTCATTTTCATCTTCGGTTTCATGGTCTGGACTGCCTTTCCCTACCCTTTGCTGAGGGGACAAATTTTACCCATTTTTAAGGTCCATCTTAAAAATGCTTCAATGTCTTGGAAATCTCTCACAACTCTGGTCCCCTCTCTTACCTTCTACATCTACTTTTGTATGCTGCAATGTTATTTTTTTTGCCTCATTTATATTATTCTCTAGTGTTTCACAAGAGTATCAAAACATATGAGTGCATATTATTTCCTATATGCTTAACACTGCTTTTGTATTTCCCATTATTTTTCTATAGAGATGCTATATATATATATATATATATATATATATATATATATATATATATATATATATATATTGCGATTATCCCATAATGAATTTTCAATGCAGGAACCATTTCAATGAAATATTTTCATTTGGATTGAGAATATGTAAAAGTTGTTTATGTTTTCATTCTTTTTTAATTTGTTAGGAGGGTAGTTTTTCTGTACTTCATTAACATATAAACACCTATTTTGACACATTTTCAGTTTGAAATGGTATTGCCTGCTAATGAAATTCATTTATGTCACCCATGGGTCATACATTCTTTATTATGTTTTAGAAGCCCTGAAACATTAATGATTACTCAATAAAAATATCGTCCCTCAGGTTTCATGCCATGCCTATCATTTAAATGTATTTCTTCCCGTGTGATCCTGAAACACCTGGGATTCTGACCTAAGTAGAGCTGGCTGCGCTGGGGAAATGGTGAATCTTACTGGAAGGTGATCTGGAGGACATTTCTCTCTCACCCATCACTAAGCTCATCTTCTGTATTCAGCATTGCCTCTACAGAGACTTTCACTCATAGATTTGGACAGGTACTCATGTACCGTGTCTGTTCTAAGGATTAAAACACATGAATTTGCTCAGAAACAGACATTGTTACATTGCATAGCATTTGGGCTTTTGACACATTTTCTTGAACTGAGTACTCCTGTCAGTGGATCACTTGAATAAAATTAGGAATATTTAAAATTTCACAATACATAATTCTCATAGCATAATCATGGATGATCCTTGCTTAAATACATTTGTTATTCTCAAATCGATTTCAGTAAGTGTAAATGAAACAAAAATAAACCTTAAAAATACATACTGCCTCTCAGTAAAATCATTCTCTGCCATAGCTGTTTAAAGAAGGAAATTTATTCACCGAGAAAACATACATTCAAATAAATTTACGGGGGGGTCGGCCGAGTGGTGCAGTGGTTAAGCGCTGGCTTGGGAAGCCAGCGGCCCCGGTTTGGGTCCCCCATATGAGGGCCAGTGACGCTGCCCTCAAAAAAATAAAATAAATTTATGGGGCTATCACTTTTCTTTATTTTCATCATATTCAAGGAAACTACCACTTTGATCACATATAAGGGGATTTAACAATGCTCAGGATTTCCAACACTAATAACATAAGACTTTGTTTTCTCTTTAAATCAAGTCTATTCATACACTTTATAGTAAAAGCTCTAGAAATCACATAATAGAAAACCTACAAAGGCAAATGAAACACTCAAATTTCCCATATCTGTACCTTTAAGGTTTGGGATTAAGCATTGGAAATATCAGGAACATTTAGAGATATCAGGAGCATTTCAAACATATTCATGCTTAGCTCACTTGGTAACTGTTATACCCGTAACATGGAAACATCCTGCTTCGCGCTGTGAGAATAGGTGCTGGTTTGCATGTGAGAAAGTGGGAGCCAAACAGACAGGAGCAACATTGTTTGATTTTAATAGTCCAAGCTTAAATTTAATACAACTTCTAATTCTATTTTAAACTTCTTTTTTTGATTGGATGCTATTCTGTCACTGAAGAAAGGACAAAAATCATTAATTGCCAGTGGCTTTTTGAACTTGATATGAACAATATAAGCTAAGACAATAGGGCCAGGTTTGCAGGTTCAGCAGACCATGCACTCATGTTTTATATACTGTGGATCACCATCGCTGAACAGCGTGGCCCACAGTCTGCACCTGGGACATATGATATCTGCAATCCTTTCCCCAGAACCATAATCACACACCTATGGCACAGGTTGCACGCCTTTACCCTGCCCTTCAAAACTTAATGCCCTCCCAGCTCTCCTGCATATATGCATCTTAGTGTCCAGTTCGTAGTTCAGTGTTTAAAAATACTGGTGACCCAGTATTTTTACTGGAGTCGGGACAAATCTTTCAGGAGCAATCAACTACTCTCACCCTCCTAGGTGCCAAACACACACACACACACACACACACACACACACACACACACACACAATGTCCTTTTATTTATGGAAATACACACAGCTCTATCCTGCTGGGCACAACACAAATGCCAGCCCTTTCCCACAGGCAGCAGGAAGGATGTGGTTTGAAGGACACGGTTGCTTCCTCTGAATGTCCACTTGTTCTTCAAAGACCTCTTGTTCTACACTGAATTGCTGCACTAAAACTTACATTTAAGATACGCAGCTGGGCTATGCCTGACATCCTACGTTTATCTCACTAAAAACATCATTAAAATAGATCATGCAATACCGTTTCCCCCTTACCTTCAATGGGCACATGCTGAAGGTGTGTTCACACTCAAAAGGCATTTCTGTGAGCTGGTGACCCAGTAATTCCTTATGCATACATGCCAGCTGCAACAGCACAGGACTCAAATGGCCAGATGAAACGGTCAGAATCACTCAGTGGCTTGATGAAATCGGATCATTTTGAGTCTAATCCAGGGATAAATATACAGAAAGCTCCAAGCAGTGGAACCTGTAAACACTGTAGAACTGTCCCTGAAACTGGAATACTGGCAGGTCTGTCAGTGCCAGGAAAACAAATATTTGCTGAAATATAGGGCTTTATCTTAGTTTCACCAGAACACAGAGGAGGGCTAAATAATCACAAGCTACTGTTTAAAGTGGAGAAGTGTAACAAGCAGTGCAAGGGACTAATTCCAGACCTGCAAACAACTATGGACTCAGTACAAGACATGCCCTAACCCAGATTGCTAATCAGGCAGGCCTGCATTCCTGGAGCGCGCACACTCCATCAGCTCCCTCCAGAAACGCTCAGGTTCCAGCAAATCCACAGCCCTGCACTCTTGTGTTTTCCATTATTCTTCAGTCATCTGCTTTTCCCAGTGCGTTCATCTACAGATGGAGTCTAGTACCTTGCACCTCCTGGAGCTCCAGCTAACCCAGTATTTCTCAACTACTAAGAAACGTGTACATTTTTCATCTCTGCAGATTGTCTTTTGTGATTTAAATTTACTTTAGAAAAAGATGTATTGTTACTTGCCTATTGCTTTTTCAGCCTTGCATACAGTCTAGTCTCCTTTATGACCCCCTGCAGAGCTCTTAACTCAGGAGAATCTGTTGTGTGTGAGAAAATCACTTTGGCAACAGGGATGGTAAATTGCTACAAGTGGTTACTTAGATTTACTGAAAGTTGACTCTTGTATTTTCTCCAACCACTTTGCCTTTTTTCTAATCACTGTTACTATGTGATACATGACGTTACGAAGAACTATTGAAGCAGACATCAAGAGAAGGAAAAAATGGGAAGTTGGTTAGATTTTATTGGCAACAGCAAGCGATAAATAACCACCTCTGAAAAAGTGTAGACAATTCTGTCTCCCAGGTGGAAAATTATTCCCACCCCTGGATATTAAATAAGCACCTACATTTCCTTCCTCCAGGTAGAAACAAATAGCTCTTGAATAAAATGTCTGTGCCCTGATCCTTCAGAAATCCCTGTCTGGCTCTAGGGTGCCAGCAACATTTCACTGTGTGTCATGTTTCATGCTGAGAGGTTTGTATAGCTCTTGTGTAAACCTTGGTCTCAAGACACATTCCAAGCTGAATTTATTTCAAATTCCAAACCGAGTTTATTCCATTTCACTCACTTAAAATTCCAATTGTGATTGGAAAATACACACTTCATTTACCTTCTGTGCAGTGTTCAATGAACTGTCAGTCATGCTTCACCCTGTGAGCTGAATTTCAATCCTGAGTGGGTCTGTATATCAGTTGATTAAAGCTTTGCTATTATTTGCAAGGAACATTCTAACACATACTGTCATCTTCCTCGGCATTTTTTTTTTTTTGATACTGTAACATGAGAATTCTGGCAAAATAATTTGGTGGTTGCCACTCTTTCCCCTATACCTGTACTATTTACTTGTCAACACAAAATCATGCTTCAAGTGAAATAGAAATACATATGTAGAGAAATTAACTTCCCTATCCTGTTGTATCTGTCACTGTATATATTCTGCCATGGCTTAATGAGATGGCTTGATAAACGGAGTTAAACACAGATTGCTACCGTTTAACTAGAGCAGGATGTCATTTCAGGACTTGGCCTCAAGGAATGTCAATTTCAGAGGAGGAAGGATACAATTTAAGTAAGTTAGCTGGTTCTTTGTTCAGTGTAGGTGAATTTCCTGGACAATGTTTAAGCCAGAAATGACAAGTAGCATAAAAGAATAAACCATATCTTGAGAAAGCAAATGATATAATCACACCAGCCCCAAAGTTTTGTCACACAAGGACCTTACCGCATAGGTCACTGCTCAGATCTGAAGAAAAGTAACTCCAATCCCTAACCAACTGATAATAATCAGCAACCACATTGAGTTACTATTTACTAACATGATGGTAAAATGTGTGTATGTCCCTTCTTAAAGTCTGTATTAGGATTTCCCAGTGGTGATGATGGAATTGTCTATTTTTTTAAAAAAAAAATTCAATTTCTTCCAAAGAAAGGGTCCCGACTCTCCTCTGTGACACTGAAATGTCCAGCAAGGCTCTTGTTATTCAGAAGGATCTGTTCTATGCTTTCCTGGTGTCAGAATAACAAAGTCAACACAACTCATTGCATTTGAGGCCAGGGCCTACATCCTCGGTAAGCATACAGGCCCAGCATAGGGCTAAGCCTTAGTCAGGGTCCCAGTCGTTGGCAGTTGAGAAATGAATTAAAACATGTTTTCTGAGAATCTAATAATTCACCTCAGATCTTACACTTGAACTTTCTCTTTTTTGGAAGATAGTCTCATGGCAGATTTTTTTCATGCAAAACAATCAAGGTGATTAAGAGCACCTATGCCCTTCTGGAACTGAGGACATTTCAATTATTGTTCCTTAAACTTCCATCCCATCACTATTTTCTGGAACACATACTCTTCAAATATGTTTGTGTGGATGGTTAAAGGTAAAGCAAACTAACAAACCGAAACCGAGCCGAACACACCCCAACCCAAACCCACTTGTGCATTCTCATGGTTTGGGAAAGCTGCCTTCCCCTGATTTCCACCTAGCTGCATCTGGGCTCTTCCCTGCATCTAATTTAATGTTTTATAAAGTACAGGCTCTTCACTGAAAGAAAAACAAAAACAAAAACAAAAACAAAAAACTCTATATGATATTAGCACTCACTGGCTAGTTTTCTTCATTATCACCTTAAAAAGCATTCTTTCTTCACTGTCCTGTAAGCATGCTCTTTTTCAGGTTCACACTATTCAACTATATTCTCCCCGCACACAGCTTCAATCCCAGTGAGCCCCCACATCTAACAAGGACTGGGGCACATGTTAAAGTCTCCATATCCAGTCCAATGTCATGGGTGACTTCACTGTCCTTTTGAATGACCCTCCAACAACCTGTCTTACTCACTGTCATGACCTTCAGCTCCACTCAGCTTCAGCCAGTCACATCGCAGCCATCCAAAACTCCATTCCCTCTGTACTGGTTCGCTCAGTGATATTCTCCACCCATCGCCCTCCATCTTTTCAGCTCTCTCAGCTTTATATTTCCACTATATCAGTTCTATAACCACATTGGGACTTCATATCTCTTAAAAGCAAGCTCCTTTTTGGCTCTGTTTCTTCTCTTTCTCCATCCTAGACATCATAGTCTATCACTTCAAACATTCTCTTGTCAATATCCACTGTTCCCTTGAATCCTTGCCATCCCTCCATGTTCTCCTGCAAAACTTCAACCCAAGAACAATGTAGTCATTTTATTTCTGTGCTGCTATGTCTCAGCTCCTAAGTTCTGGAAAAATCCATGTGACTACAGAATGGTGCTGGTTCAAAGCCCTCGTCTTCAATGTCACTCAAACCTCCACACTGTTCAATTATTTTTCCACACCTTCTCCTTCAAACTTTGTTCCTTCCAATCCAGTGTTATACACCGAACACCTCTTCTTCATCTCAGAGAAGCCCCCTTCTCCTAATGTACAGATGAAATAGCCCATGAAGTTTTATTAACCAATGTCACCCCAATGAACTTAATTAAAAAAAAATAGCCCATGAAGTGAGGACTCACTCAACTTCCTCTCCTCTCTATGAATTTACTTCAATCCAATTTGTTGCTTGCCAGCTCATTTCTTTTTACTTTGTTCAACATTCATCTTTCCACCTTTATTTTTATTTTTTTCTTGATTTATTCTTGATTTTACCTTCCTCCTCTTTATCTGTTCTGTTAGATATTCTATTTTTTCACACAAACCTGAAGGCCTTCCCATTCCACTGGCTTCTATGCCGTGGTGCACAGAGGCTGGTGGCTGATTATAGGTGTTTATTCTCTTATCTGCATTTCTTAGTATCACTCTGATAACCTGACTTCAGCTATTGTGGGAGTATTTACACCATGTCCATGGCCCAAAGCTACAAATCAGGGCTTTTACTTCCCTCCCTGGAAAGCTGGTTTATCAGGACACCAATGCACAAAAACAAGACAAAACAAAACAAACAAAAAAACTGACAAAACTCCTTGATCTAGCCTCTCTCCTCTTCTCCTTATATTTCCCTTTCTCTTTCCTTTTGTGTTCTAATCTAACTATGTAAAAATGTAGTGTGTCTTCACTCAATCATTCACTTCTAACCAATCTGAATATGCTTTCAATTCTTACCGGTTCTTCATTGAAGTTGATATTTTCGAGGTAATCAGTTACCTCATATTTGATAAATCTAATGGATGTTTTCCAGTTTTTGCTGACTTAATCTTGGTATTTGATACTATTGGTCACTCTCTCCCATAATTCTCTTCTGCCTTGGCTTCTATGATATGACCACTTCCTGAATTTTCCCTTTACCTCTCTGGCCATTGCTTCTCAGGGTCCTTTTCAGGGATCATTGATTTGCCCACTTTCAACAAGTTCTTCTCTAGTGTTCTTTCCTCAGCCTCTCCCTCGTTTAATACCTTACTTATTATATGACTCTTACTCGATAGTCAATGACTTTAACTATTGGCAAAATCCTGATCACTCACAACATCTCTTTCACATGGTGCATTTACTATTGTCCATTTAGATGAGCCGAGACAGTAGGCACCTGAAACTCAAAACTTGCCAAATTCACCAATCAAATTTTTACCTCAACCTATCACTCTGTGACAGGTACTGGACAAAGTGCTCTGTGACAATATCTCATCTGATCCTCACAACAATTTGTGTAATAGGTATTATTCACCTCACTTTAAAGATGATGTGATTGATGTTCAGAGAAATGAGGTGATTTTTTTCTCAGGTTGCATTGCTCGTATATAGTAAACCAAGTCTGGAGACTATATTTGTTGTCTCCAAAGCTTTGATTCATAATTACTATGATTTACTGCTTCCATTGATCCTTAACAGTTTTGATTTTCATCATCTGTTTGCCACCATTGTCATTGCCTTGGTTTAAGTCTTCACCTTCTCTTGTTAGATTATAGGAGTTTTCTCATCTCCACATACCCAGTCTTGTCTCTCGCTAGTCCAAACAAAGTTTATCAATTGTGTTCAAGACATACACAACTCCAAGGCTTAGCCACAGGAGTCTGAATATCCCAGAGTGTTCTGATATTATGTTTTCATCTCATTGAGTTATTGATATCATAAGACAAGATGACACCTCTTTTGCTGAGGGGTCAGTTTCTTCTGTTAGAAGGGTCCGTTAATTATGGGAAGAAGATAATCCTGGGAAAGAAAATGAGGGCTGAGAATTTATAACAGGGGAAGAACGACATGGTCTTCTTGCAGAATTTTGGCTGATAGATAGGTCCTCAACATCAACAAGCAGCTACATATGTGAAGTCACTCCCACTGGCTAGTGTAAGTTGGCCCTTGCAAACTGCCAGCATTTTATAGTTAAGCGGGGGGTACCTTGTCATAGATCCCATGAGATGAGTCTGGGTTTGTTGGTTCCAAAAGTAGATAATTCTGAGTAGTTTCAAGTTATTTTCTGTGTTACAGTTTTCTTCTGTTTTCCCTAAACTTCAGTATAGTCTTCTAAATTAAAAAAAAAAAGTCAGTTATCTCCCTGGGAATAAAGATAAGAGTCTTGGAAAACTCTTGGGGATGGCAAGCCATGCCCTACGGCAGAACAAACACAAGGCTGTGTCAAATGGACAGCCAAGATGGAAGATGAAGCTGAGTCAAGATGAATTTGGGATCCATGAAATGGCCCAAGTTAGAAACCAGAAGTCATCCTTGTCTCTTCCTCGCCTTCACGCTCTCATATCTGATCAGTAACATCAACACCACCTACAGATTTGCCTTCCTGAATATCAAACCAGCATCCATCTATCTTTTGGCAATCTGTCCTTCATCTCCAGCTAGGACTACCATGAAAGCCTCTACCCTTGTCACCTTGCCCACGCTGGCTCCCTTGCCTCTTAGTCTACTCTTCACAACTGAGCTGAGCTGATACGTTCTAAGCACAAATCTGATCACTGACCTCTGGTTTAAAACACTTCCGTTTCTGCTGCCCCTCTTGTGATACTGCCACAGCTTTGCCTCCCATGAGGCTTTCCCTGTCTGCTGTGCTGTGTTGGTGCAGAGTCTGGCCTTTGTGTATCCTCTCAATCTTGAGCCTGTACTCTTCCCACCAGCTATCTAGGCACAGCTATCTTCTGCCTCTGTTTTTCCCTCCTCACCCAGGTCACTTTGATGTACCTTTCTGATCTCAAATCAATTGTTTCCACAAAGAAACCTCCCCTGAACATTCCTGGCCAGCCCAAAGCCCCCTATCATTAGCTCCCAGAGCACCCTCCACCTCCATCTCTATTTTGCAGCATTATCAGAGGTGGAGCTTTGTGCTCCTGTGATTACTGATCTCTGTTTCTCTCTTTAGATCTCCATGAAGGGAGGTTGCACTCTTGCTCACAGCTGCACATCCAGCAGGTCATATCAGGCTGGCTTGTGCTCATCGTGTGAAAAGTTACTGAGTGAATGAAAGCAGATCTTGGGAATTTTCAGGAGTGCTTTAGGTGGAGAACTGGTAGCACACTAGATATCCTGCAGACCAGCAGAAGGCAGTTCCAAGAAAGGAGGTTAAGACCTTCACAGAGACATATCCAGTTTAGTAAACACTGCTGGTGAGGCACAGACAGATAAGTTTATTATTTATATCATTATACCTAATGATACAGGAGAAATCTGTTGTCCTACCAGTGTGGGCAGTCTAAAGAGCAAGGTTTAAAGTCACACAGCGACATGTACTTCCGGTTCATGCTCAGCCTCTCCTCCACATGGAAGACAACAGAACATCATTATTTATGCTGAAATAGGCTCACCATGTGATTTATCATGCAAATTGGGGCATGAAGGAGGTGATAGTAATAATTATGCCGGGACAACACAGGGACACAGCGGAGGTCCTGGCACACTGGAACAGGTGGTCACCTCAGCTTTAGCCAACATAGCAGAAATAGGGAAATGCAAAATTCTCTGTCCATGGAAACCAGGACAGGAGTCATAGGATGACTAAATCTATTAGAGAAGAAAGCTTTTTAAAATGTGGTGCTGGCGTTTGGACAAACTGGAATAATGTGGAATAAGGAATGTATCTTTAATAATGCATCATGAATAATATAATTATAATTTCATTAATCATTCCATATTTTTATCTGGATGTTGTTCTCTTTATTATTTTATTTGATCCCCACAACAAACCCAAGAAGCCCTGGACTGCAGAACTGCAGATGTGAAGAAAGGACAAGGTAAAGACCATCTCTGAAGCATCTATGGTTTTAATTATAAGGGAGGTAGTATTGCCATAACTACAGATGAAGAAACTGACACCCAGGCCTCAGAAATGACTTGGTTACGGTTATGCTGATGATAAATTCCAGAGCTGGTACTGTAATTCAGATTTCTTTCAGTTGAGTTCATTCTGCTAAGCCACCTCCTGAAATGGAGATGACACCCTGAAATGTATTTTATGCTCTTGCTTCCTTCCACGCAGAAATGCCCATGAAGAACATTTACAGTCTTGGAGGAGCAGACTGTGCCAGGCTCAGCGGGCAGTGCTGTGCTGTCTTTGTGGGCTTCCTTTTTAGGCACTGGCCCCGTGACAGGACTTAAAGGAGTTTTAGAACGCCAAACACAGCTCTGATTGGCTCGTCATGCAGGCTTGTATCATGCCTGCATTTAAATCCTTGATAAATTAAAAGGCCAAGAGTATGTCCTTTTTACTTTATGGTCAACTTCCAATTCAGGGGAGTAATGGAACAGTCCAGACTTGCTCATTCTACTCTCAGGGGTTACAGACCATCTCTAGCACAGGAAATGGGGTTATTTGTGCATGATGAAATATTTTACCTTGTCATTAAAAGATGAATTCTAATTTATTGATGCTATGGAGTTTTTTTTCAATCTTTAAAAATAGATTTGTCACTGTTCTCAGGTTTTTAAGAGAAATTATGTTTGAAATTGAAATTAGGGTGTGAACGGCAAGGTGTCATCATGCTTATATTCTGCTATGTGTTGGAAAGAGGAGCTTATTAAAATGCTGAGTATTTTCAATAGTTAATCCTGCCCCCCCCCAGTTACAAAGACCTCTGTGTTTTCATTTTCTTTGATTCAAATTACAGAGTTCTATTAGTATGAGGTCTTGTCGATAAAGGTGAATTTTGATTTTTTTCAGGTTTTTAAAATAATGTATTTCACTTATTATACAGAAATATTTCCTCAGTAAGATATGACTTTCACACAATCTGTTTTTTTTTTTCTTTTGGTATCTGAGGAGAATTCTATAAAGGACACAAGGAAAATTAAAATAGCACACAAATCAATTAAGTAATTCAAATCACAACCAAGGATAACTAAAATAGAAGACATCTAAAGTTACCTGAAATTAATCAGGGGCCCAGTTAATGGAGGCTGTGAGTCAACAAAAGTATTTTTAAAAAATATCTACAAAAGTCTTGATTCTAGGTTCATGACAAAGGTGGATAAGATGTCATTGAGATTTAAAAAAAAACAAACCACTCCCTCTATGGATTGTCTGAGAATTTCTCCTAAAGGGAAAGCTTCTTTTGTTGGGAATATTACTGAACAAGCTTGCTAGAGACAAAAACTGAGATGACGAGAGCCTAAGCCTGAGAGGAGCTGCCATGAGTGAGCTCTTGGGGGGATTTGGCTATAACTTTAAAGGGCGGGGATGAGAGATGAAGAATGATAAAGGGAAAGTGTCAGGTGACAGCATTTGTTGTGTTTGTGATGTTCTCCTCAAAAACCCCTCAAATCTTTGATAATCATTAACTGAGCTCATCAAATTCTGCAGACAGTCAATATTTTTCTGGGAAGGGGCTGAGTGGTGGGTCTGGTGCTAGAGTATGAAGAAGAGACATTGAGTGAAGACACCCGTGACTGACCAGAAATAAACTCTTGAGGAATTTCCAGGACTTGTCAGAAGAACTGGGCTCTAAGAGGATGCACCATTCGATGCGGGTGATTAAAGTTTAACAAATCTCAGAGGTGCAGAAATACTCCATCCTGTCATCAGGGCTGCAGACACAATCCATGCAGGGTCCCAAAGCTTCCTGGTGTGGAGGGACAGACAGATGGATAAACAACGAAGTCAATGTAAATAGTCTCCCCTGTGCCACCATGGCTTCTTCATCCACAAAGTGCCATGCAGCCCGAAGAAGGGCTCACTTATCCTACACTAGGACTCAGGCAGGTGGCACAGGGATGGTGGCGTTTTTGGTGGTTTTTGCAGGCTAAGCATGAGTGGTCAAATGATTTTGAGAACTCAGGATAGTAACCTTTCAATTTCCTAAAAGGAAGCTGAACAAAACAGGAAAAGAAGAGACTGGACTTTCCTTGCAGAGAATGTAGCACGAATGAAGGTGGCCAGCCAGGAACACACACAGGCTGTCTGGGGAGCCGTGAACGGGGCTGGCTACCTGGCATTGGAGGACTCAGAGACACCACACCAAGACTGTAGTTCTCAGAAACACAGTGACAGAAAGGACTGATTTCTCAAGAATGAGACCCACAGCAGATCTGTCTCCATAGTTTTAACAATCTTAATCATTTACAATGCTACAGCATTTCATGATGTGTTTTCTTGCATTATCTCTACCACCTCATGTGAAATTACTAAGACTATGAAATGTCTGCCCAACTTAGAAATTATCAATGATTGATCTTAAAGGATATGAATATAGTTATACACAGATGATATATAGCTAGAGATAAATAGAAAGACTGTTTATGTTTTTGTCTTTAATTGGGCTTTTAAATTGTTTAATTCACAATGGTTTGTTCCTGGGGTCTCATGACAAGTTTAGCAATATTAACCAGCCTTCAAGGTCTATGTTGGCATAAATAAATTGGCATTATAAGCATCATAATTCATTCCTTTCTTACATGACTAGGGTACAGAAGGACTACAGAATTTATTTTAGTAGTATCTTACAATGCAATGACATTTCATGCAAATGCCAATTAATATAATTTTAATTTACACAATGTGAATATTGTTTTGATTTATAATATTGATTTTTAAAAATATTTTGGCTTTAAATATGAAATAAAACAGGGTAGCTTTGCTATCAATTATTTGCCAGTAATGAAGAATTTAGATATACCATTGGTTATCCCTTTAAACTTATTTGGCATTAAATTTCTTAACTAGAATTTCACAACAAATAAAACATTGCCTCATAGATTACAGAATCCTTAAAAGCCTGTTCCTGACATTATTTCCAAAAGCAGCCAATAACAGATTAAACGGATCTGTAAATGTAAACCCTTCTCAGCAGTTCCATGTCTATAAGGATTTCATTCATTCATTCATCATCCATTCATTCATTCATTCTTCATTATTTCAGCCAATACAGAGTCCCTACCACATAGCTGGGACTGTCTAAGTTGGGATATAGGGATAAAAAAAGCCATTGATTGAAAGGAATTTTTTCTAGTGGGGAACACAAAATTGCAACAAAATTAATAAGGTAACATTAGCTGCTTTACTGAAAAAATAAAGCCGGGTATGTGGGTAAAAGGAGCAACTGTCAGGACTATTTTCATTTTAGGTGAAATGGCAAAAGCTGCCTGAAGGTGGAGACATTTGGGCAGACCCTGCCACCAGGGGCAGTAAGTGAAAGCGAGAGTGAAGGCCTGGGGTAGGACAGCCTCACAAGCTCAAGGAGCTGCAAGGTCAGTGTACTAGGTCCGAGTGCTAAAGCCTTTGATAAATACTCAATTTAGTTGCAAGACAATGGGAAACCAAGAGGAAGCATTTTATTTTTAAAGATATGCAAATAATGGCAGGACTAAAAAAGTACATTTTGGGTAAACTTTTTCTTTTAAGGTAATTTCTTTCTGTCAACTTGGAACCTTGAAGGCTGGCTAATGTTGAACTTGTCATGGGACCCCAGGATCAAACCATCGTGAATGAAACCATTTAATTTCAAGTGTACTTTATCTGTCGTGCTCAGAAACCATGTCTGTACCCAAAGTGGACGAAAAGCTTGGACGAAAAGCTCATGGAAGTTCCTTCAGTAATTAACCAGTTAGCCCTTTTGCCTCTGAGGAATAGCTATCTTCTTAAGTTACCTTTCATATTTCATAAAAGGAATTCAAATATATATCTTCTTTTCTTAGAAACACTCATTTCCAGGAAGTATGCAAAGCCTCCTTTGCGTGTTTTTGCTAAGTAATACCTATTTGCGTATCCTAATTTCTCAGAAAATTGATTCTGTCATTTCTTCACGGAATATTTAATGCTTACATTGTCGGGGTTTTTTTCTCCCCTCAAAATCCACACACATTCATAGTAACCCTGCCAAGACATCTATATAATTTGTAATATGTTTCCTTCCTTGGTTCTGAGAAGTAGAAACCTTAACAATCCAACCTCAGGAGGTGTATTCCAAAGGAACACATATAAGATGAATTCTTAGCTATAGAAGAGAGAACTCATGATAGTTGGCTATCATTTTGAAATTATCAAAACATTGAGAGCATTATAAATGCCCAATAAATGCATAAGTATTTAATTAGAAATGTTAATTAGAAAGGCCATTTTCTAAAATATTATATATCTAATAATATGATAATTATGAATCAAATGAAGCATTGTAAAAGTCCACATTATGATGGGAAATATTTACTTAAGGTTTGCAAAATATGATATACATAAACTCTAATGCATACTCTGATTATATACAGGAAAACGGATAAAAATGTTAATAGCTGAGTGCAATCATGAGTAGTTTTTCCTATTTTATACAAAGCTGTGTAGTGTTATATTGCACTCATTGGTACTTTGTTGTTCTCTGGCTATTTTATTTGATCCATAAAATAAGGTGTTATTCCATAGACTCAGACATTCTGCCGGCCCCATTACTCCCATGTTCCAGAATTACCACATTCAGATACTGCCTTAGTCTACCTTCAAGGTGTATTTCATTTAAGGAAATATTCCAGAGTGTTTATTTACCAAGTTAAAGGCAAATGGAAGGAAATAGCTAAAATGGTATACATAAAGGCATTGACTGCCTATAACTGTATAAAAGATTGCTTCAAGGCCAAGGATACCCAATACTTTTCTAATATGAAGTTATCCCAATGTATGTTTGTTTTCAAACTACACTTAAGGTTAGATCCAGAGTCAGGGATAAAGTAGGATAAGTGGAGGTATTTAATTATTTTTTTTTCTGCATTCTGAACAGAATAATTGCTGGCAAACTCTGTTGCCCAGAAAACGTCTACTGGAATTACCGAGAACAAAACCATACTAAAGCTATAAAAAAAGGAGGATGTTTTATTTACGTCTTATTTCAAAGCCAACACTTTTATGCTATTACATGTCTTTGTTGGCCTAATATTATACATCTGCTTAAAAAGTTTAGACTCATTTCTTAAGTTCTCTTCCAACAAACACTGGCATATTCATTTGAAAATATAAGTTTTTGTTACTTCCTAAGCAGGTATCTCATTATTCAGAACATCTATGGTTTACAGAAGTAAACACCCTGAAGGAAACTTGGGAGGTACACAATTGTTCCCAGTTTTGCTGAGAATCATCAACCCCACAACAGCCACGGGATTTCCCATCAAGAGAGTCAGATTTAGTGTTTTTATTATCCAGCTAATTTCTTTTCAACTTATGAATAAGATAGCAGGTCAATCTGTGCAGAAGCATATGTTTAAATCTCAAGGGAGCAACGTCTGGAATCCTTTTGGTTATGAAAATTAGAATTCATAACAATAAAGGAGATAATTAACACTTAATTGTGTTCTTTACACAGCCTGTTTCATCTAACCCTTCAAATATGACATATTCCTCCCCTCCATACATAGCACATTAACCGAAGTTGGTAAGAATAGTTCATTTGCCCCCAGCCACCCAGAATATAGCCTGCGGGGCTGTGTGAAGGCTGCTGCCAGGCCCCGAAGCCTGCTCGTTCCACTACCGTCCACTGCCTTCACTTTTCTCACAGAGGCTGGAAAGCATCACCTTGTTTTTCACATTTTTCTGGAAATTTCTTATGAAAATAAATGTAGTTTTATGAAACTACATCTTATGAAACTAAATGTAGTGCCCCTTTAGCATTTCCCTACATCAGGCATGGATACATGCATGTAAGCCTGTGCATGCCTGTGTGTGTGCGTGTAAGCCTGTGCATGCCTGTGTGTGTGCACATATGGTGGGTGTAAGCCTGTGCATGCCAGGTTGTGCACACATGATGGGAAGATATGTGTGGCAGAGAGGGAGTAATGTTAACATTTCTTTCTAGGTGTTAAGTCTCAGGAAGTTGATGGCAATCTGTCCAAATTCTGCTTCATGGTGAGGGCATTCAACCCCTTTAACACCCCAAGGTGACAGCCAATCCAAGGCAGGGGATGGTGCCCAATGACAGGGTCAATGCTTGAGTGACGTGGGTGGGGAAACGGTCTGCACACTGAGCCCTGGAATGTTCTATAATGTTCAGGTCGCTCCATGTCTCAGAAGCTGAATGAAGGTATTTTTTCTTTTATTCCTTTATCATTTCCTAATAAATTAACCAAACTCCTCATCTCAGACTTAAGATATTTAATTCCAATTTTTCTGGCATCTCTCATATCATCTACCTCTACCAGTTATTTCAAACTTTGCACCCTAATTGTGTATAAAAGCTTATTTAACATTCCAAGTTAATTTAATCACCTTGCACAATTGGCCATAGAGTTCCACTGCCAAAAAAACATGTCTATGTTCCTTATTTTGAACATCAAGGCCACTTGATGCATACAGTGGATCTCTTTTCTAGCTGGACTGTCATTTTCTTTCCTTTACATAGTTATGAGTTGATTTGTGTTCTGCCCAATGATATGTTGAACTCCTAATCCCAAGGACCTCAGAATGTGACCTTATTTGGAGATAGGGTCTTCATAGAGGTGACTGAACAAAAATGGGGTGATTAAGGTGGGCCCCAATCCAGGATGTCTGGTGTTCTTATAAAGAGCAGAAATTTGAACACAGAGACCGAGCTAATGCCATGTGAAGATGAAGGCAGAGAGTGGAGGGACGCACCCACAAGTCAAGGACCCCAAAGATTGTTGGCAGCCACCAATAAGCCTGGACAGTGGCAGGAAACAAGCTCTCCATTCCAGCCCCCAGAAGGAACCCACCCCCCTTCTATACCCTTAAACTGTGAGACCATATATTTCTATTGTTCATGCCCCTTAGTCTGTGGGACTTTCTTACAGAAGTCATACCTTGAACAGCACTCAAAGAGAGCTATTTGTTTTTTTTTTTTAAACTTTATTAATATTAGTTACAGATGTACAAAACAATGCAATAGTTATTTTTTCACCCCTTACAAAGTTACTAACCCTTCCCCTCTCCCCTGCCCCCCCTCTGATATCATACATATCTATTACAATTCCATTGACTCCATCCCCACACTATATTCCATATCCCATTACTATATATGTGTTAAATTATAGTTGAAATATAATATTATTCAGTGGCAGCTTCAGATGTACAGTGCAGTGGTAAGGCCACTATACCGTCGATGAAGTGGTCTCCCTAAAAAGACATGCGTCCTTCTGATCACCTAAAAAAAATATTTACAACCTTATTGATTATATTCCCTAAACTGTCTCTTCTGCATTTGCAGTAGTACTCTATCAGTTTGTGTTGCCTCGTCCCTTCCCCTTCTCCCTCATGCCCATCCCCATCCCATCTAGCCCTCATCAGTTTTTCTTCTGTGTCTCTAAGACTATTTCTGTTTACATTGCTCATTTATTTAGTTCTTTAGATTCCACATATAAGTGAGATCATATGGTATTTGTCTTTCTCTGACTGACTTATTTCACTTAACATAATGTTCTCTAGGTTCATCCATATCATTGCAAATGGTACGATTTCTTTCTTCTTTATAGCTGCATAATACTCCAATGTGTAAATGTATTACAGTTTCTTAATCCAGTCATCTACTGATGGGCATTTCGATTGTTTCCAAGTCTTGGCTATTGTAAATAGCACTGCAATGAACATAGGGGTACATACATTTTTTTTTGAATTAGTGTCCTGGGTTTTTCAGGATAAATGCCTAGAAGTGGAATTGTTGGGTCAAAAGGTAGTTCCATTTCCAGTTTTTTGAGATACCTCCATACTGACTTCCACAGTGGCTGCACAAATCTACAATGCCACCAACACGCTCATGGATAGGAAGAATTAATATAGTTAAAATGTCCATACTGCCTAAAGCAATACATAGATTCAATGTAATTCCTATCAAACTACCAAGGTCATTTTTCACAGAAATAGAAAATATAATCCTAAAATTTATATGGAACCATAAAAGACCCCGAATAGCCTCAGCAATCCTGAGAAATAAGAACTGGTATCACGCTACCAGACATCAAAACATACTACAAGGCTACAGTAATCAAAACAGTATGGTACTGGCATAAAAACAGGCACATAGACCAGTGGAACAGAACAGAGACCCCAGAAATAAATCTATGTATATACGGACAGTTAATCTATGACAATGGAAGCAAGAATTTACAGTGGGGTAAAGATAGTCTATTTAATAAATGGTGCTGGGAAAATTGAACTGACACATGCAAAAAAATGAAAACTGGACCACCTTCTTACACCAAATTCAAAATGGATTAAAGACTTAAATGTAAGACTGGAAACTATAAAACTCCTAGAAGAAAATATAGGGAGTAAATTTGCAGGCATTACCCTGAGCAATAGTTTTACTGATACATCCCCAAGGGCAAGGGAAGTAAAAGAAAAAATGAACATACGGGATTATATCAAACTTAAAAGTTTTTTCACAACAAAGGAAACCATCAATAAAACAAAAAGGAAGCCTACTGAATGGGAGAATATTTTTGTGAACAATATATCTGATAAGGGGTTAATATCTAACATTTATAAAACACTCATGCAACTCAACACCAAAAAAAACAAACAACCCAATTAAAAAATGGGCAGAGGAAATGAAGAGACATTTCTGTAAAGAGGACATACAGATGGCCAACAGGCATATGAAAAATTGTTCAACCTCACTGATCATTAGGGAAATGCAAATAAAAACCACAATGTGATACCACCTCACTCCAGTCAGAATGGCTATCATCAATAAATAAACAAACAAGTGCTGGCGGGGCTGTGGGGAAAAGGGAACCTTGCTGCACTGTTGGAGGGCTATTTGTTTTTTCCAAGCCATGTTCCATACTTCTTCCTTTTCCAAATTTATTTGGAGTGACTTTTCACATATGCCTAGAGAATCTCTTGTGATCATTCACTATTAGCACGGAGGTGATTTCCATGTAAATTCTGCAAAATCCCTAGCTGGAATAAATTTACTTCCTCTAAGTTCCGTCTAGCACTTTATTTGTATCTTTATTGTACATATTAATAAATATTAATAAGTTTTCCCTTAGATTGTTGCTACTTGTGTGGGTGTGTATGTAAGGTATATATATATATATATATATATATATATATATATATATATATATATATATCTTATCTTCCTCTAATAAATAAATCAAGTCCTTTGGGGCAAGGGCCACCTCTGCCTATGCACAGAGAAGGTGCTTCATATTTCTTTCTTTTATTATTTATTTTTTTATTAGTTTCAGGTGTACAACACAAGGCAATAGTAATACTCTTTACCCCCCAAAGTAAAAACACCCCTCCCCCAGTTCACCACCCCACTCCCCCCCATATCATACATATCCATCACAACTCCCCTGACTCCCCTCCACAGTATACTCCACATCCTGTGACCATCCACATATTCAGTTGCAGTTGGCATACAATACTATACAACATCAGCTTCAGGTGTACAGTGCAGTGATCAAGCCTCTACTCCATCCATGAAGTGGTCTCCCTATCAAGACATGTGACTATATGACATGCCACAAAATTTTTAGAACATTATTATATTCCCCGAGCTGTGTTTCATATCCCTGTGGCAATATTGTAGTTGTCTATTTATGCTGTCTAATCCCTTCCCCTTCCTCCCATCCCCACCCCCCTCCCAACTAGCAACCCTCAGTTTTTCCTCTACGTCTACAAGTCTGTTTATTTGATCGTTCACTCAGCTCTTCAGACTCCACACACAAGTGAGATCACATGGTACCTGTCCTTCTCCGACTGACTTAGTTCTCGCAACATAATAGTCTCTTCACAACATTGTCAAATACATTCCCAGAACTGCCCCCATATCCCTGCGGCAACATTGTAGTCCCACATACACTGTCCAAAACCTTCCCCCTCTCCCTCTTCCCCACTCCCTCCCAGCCAGCAACCATCAGTTTTTCCTTTATATCTGCTTGATATGACTTCAATCTTCTTAAATTGTCTCTCTGGGTTAGCTTGTTTACCCCTTTCTTTTGTTTAAAAAAGCCCCTTTAACATTTCTTGCAATGCTGGCTTGGTGGTAATGAATTCCTTAAGCTTATTCTTTACTGAGAAGCTCTTTATTTCTCCTTCAATTTTAAGTGATAGCCGTGCTGGGTAGGGCAATCCTGGTTGTAGGCCTTTATTTTGTGTCACTTTGAAGATCTCCTGCCATTCCCTTCTGGCCTGCAGAGTTTCTGTAGACAAGTCAGCTGTTAGTCTAACAGGAGTTCCTTTGTATGTAATCTGCTGTCTTTCTCTTGCAGCCTCTAGGATTCTGTCTCTGTCTTTAACCTTTGCCATTTTAACTATGATGTGTCTTGGTGTGGATCTGTTTGGGTTCAGCTTGTTTGGAACCCTCTGCACTTCCTGGGCATGTATGTTGATTTCCTTCACCAGGGTAGGGAAGTTTTCAGTCATTATTTTTGCAAATACATTCTCGACCCCTTGCTTCTTCTCTTCTCCTTCTGGTATCCCTATGATTCGAGGTGGTTGCGCTTCACCTTGTCCCATAGGGCTCTTAAACGATTTTCATTGTTTTTTATTCTTTGGTCTTTTTGCTGTGCCAACTGGGTGATTTCTGCTGTTTTATCTTCCAAATCGCTGATCCGCTCTTCTGCTTCATCTACTCTACTGGTGATTCCTTCGAGTGTGTTCTTCATTTCAGTTATTGTATTCTTTAGTTCTAACAGGTTGTTTTTTATGGTTTCCCTATCCTTCTTTATGTCCTCGCTAAGTTCCTTAAACATTCTTATCATCAGTATTCTAAACTGTGTCTCTGAAAGGTTGGATCCCTCTGTTTCATTTGGTTCCATTTCTGGAGGTTTCTTCTGATCTTCTACTTGTGACATGTTTCTTTGTTGCCCCATTCTGGCTGTCACTCTGGGGTTGCTTTGATGTATTACATAGATCACCAGGAGAGCCCTGGCTGGATCATGCAAGCACACAGCTCACGGCCCAACACTCCCAGGAAAACTCCCAGTCTCAGCCTGTCCCAATCAGCCGCTCGCAGATCAGTCCCAGCAGCCCGACAACCAATCACCAGCCTGGCAACTCTGCAAGCGGAGTGCGGAGAGCGGGGACCCAGGCGGCTTGCGCACTTCCGCATCTCAGTGAGCAGCCTGTTGGAGCCGGATCACTCCCACTAGGCATTTCCCTGGCAACGCAGCACAAGCCGAGCGGAGGGTGGGGATCCGAGGTGGCTCGCGCACTCCCGGGTCTCAGTGAGCAGCCTGTTGGAGCCAGAGGGCACCCGCCCTGCGTTTCCCTGGCAACGCAGTATAAGCCGGGCAGAGGGTGGGGATCCAAGGCCGCAGGCGCGCGCGCACGTGCACGTGCACACACACGCACACACGTACTTCTGCGCCAATTCCACCAGACCAATGAGGTCTCGGACCTGATTCTTCGTGGGCGGGCCCAAGCTTGACAAAATGGCGACCTCCCTACACCACTCACGTGCAGGCTCCGCACCATGGGAACAACAATCCCAAAACCTCCAGCCTTTGCACCAAAGGTGCTCAGTTCAGTCCGTCCCCACAGGCTCCCGGCTCACACAGCCACTCCCTCCACCAGGAACCAGGTAAGTGCTCACCGGCGAGGAAGCCCAGACGCCGGCCCCACTGATTCTCCAGCCGCTCTTAGCCTTACCGAGCTGAGCAAAGAGAGTCCTCACTAATTTACTGCCGGCTATCTTAGAACTCCTCTTCTCGGCAAAGGAGCTCTGGGCTGGTGAGCTTGGTGTGCAGCCGGAGGATCTCTCCCCCAACCGGAGAAGCCTCTCCACAGCTGGGACCTCCCTCACAGGGTTTGCCCTCTCTCGTCTCCGCCCGTCCTACCAGACCAGACGCGGCTTCCTCTTTAAGTTTTTCGTTTAGTGGTTCTGTTCCTCCACTGTTCTGGGGACCTCCAGGGTTGAATACTGTATAATTTGGTTGTAATTTTGGTGTGATCCTGGGAGGCAGTTAGCACAGTGTCTGTCCATATTTCTTAATTGAATTGCAGGAGAGGCCCAGCTACTTTGGAAAGAGACTGCCAAACTGTGTTCCTGCTTTTGTGATAAGAAGCTGAAATGCACTTTTGATTATTTATTCTCTTTTCAACTTCTTTCAAATTATGTCATCTTTTCTGAATTCAGTCTACCAAATTTTGCCTTTTTGTAATCAAAAATTCAAATCACAGTTCTGCCAAAAGATCCATGACTGATCTATCAGTGAAATGGAAGAAGGAACTCCACATTCATTTATAGTTTCCATGGACAGCTCTTCATATCTGGCACCCGAAGTGGACACACTTTGACATCATACATGCATTGGATTCATACGTATAGCTCTCTATGCAGTTCTCATGTGGATTATCCTCAAAGTTATTTGTTCAGAAATCATGGTTGATAGGGAAAACCTATGATCAGTAAAAACCTATAAAATTGCATTTCAAAACCTTCACCAACATTTCTTCTTTAAAAAGAAATGCCCAGCTGAGATGTCAAATTTGATCCCAAAATAGCTTGTTCCTGCATTAATTAATAAATAAATAAATTCTGAATAGAAATGACTCAAACAGACTAATTCTTACATGATGACATTATCATGTTAAAATGATATCTGTGTCAATCAATTAGTGTTATGATTTTCATAAATCATTTCCAGCCTTAAGCTTTGAGGACGTGTATATCAACACTGGATAATTTGAATTTAATACTTATTATGTTATCATCTTATAAAAGCAAGAAGACTTTGATTGCTTTAACTGGAATAAGAAGATATAAATTTTGGGGTTACAAAGGAAAAATGAAAGATTATGAGGTAGCACTCATTAGATAATTGCCTTCATGAATTTCTTGACTTGTACTGTAGTCATTTTTCATATTTCTACCCAAAACAATAAAAAATAAAATCATATTAATAAATATTAATCTCTGAATGTTTTCCTTAACATGACACCCCCTGAAGTGACAACCTGAGACTGACCGGCAGCAGTAGTAAAAGCTAAAATCATCCAGCGGATAGGACAGCTGTGTGTGAGAATATGTAATCTCCATTTCAGAACTTCTGTCACCTATGAACCAAAAGCTGAGGTAAACTTGTAAGAGAATTAAGCAGAAAAGTGTTTCCCAGTAGAATAAAAATATGGCTCATGCATGTTGCTCTCTTAATATAACTTTGAGCCCAATGCCATGCCTAATTTGGGGTCTAACAATATGTTTCTAGGGTGGTAATGCAACTTTGAATTACTTGCAACAATATGTGATATAGGAGGATGGAATAACACTCAACCTGTGGACTTTTTGAAGCACTTTAAAATTTTATCAATTTACATATGATATCTATTGCTAAAATAAAAACACTATAAATTAGGATAAACAAAGGAAGTTACCCATCGCATGCCACTTTCTTTGAATGGAGATCCAGGTCTTTATGGAAATATATAACTCAATGGGTTGAATTCAAGTCTTAAGAAGTTATTATGTAGCCAATTAGGTGAATTTTATTTTTGCAAATAGACTAATTTGATATACAAGACAAGACATTTCTACAAATACTTATAATACTAAAGTTTTAATTTTGCATTCCTCTTATGAAATTAAAGTGGACAAAAAGGGCTGTGAGAGAAAAACACAATGCTTACTTTTCTAGATTTAAAGTGAAAATACATGCAATATGCTGTGACTGAATATCTGTGACAATGAGCTCAGGGTACAGCCCGTTATTCAGCAAAGGGAAGTGTTTGTGTACAGTTTCTAAAACAAGAACTACCTACAGCATTACCCATTTGACGGGAATGCCAGAATTGATCGGAGACAGCCATGCTTATAGGGCAAGCCGGTGGCTCTTTAGAAGTATTGTTAGAAGGGATGGATATAAATTTATTGCCCCAAAATATCATCTTCAGCCTGAAATGCCACAATCAGTGATGAATTTAAGCACCACATTCCTTTAAAAGGTAAATATATCAACCCAAGAACAATATCTAGCAAGCATCAACCATATGTTTAATGCTATTTCAGGAAAAGTGGTTTAGACCAAATAATGAATGGACATGGCACCTTCTCAAGGTGCTTACCCTCCAGCCCAGAAGAAGGAACATGACACAACTGGAAATATTAAAGACATGATAGAAGCATCATTATCTAGACAGTAAGAGTTGATTTAAGGTTGGTCAGTGTCCACCAGAGTAAATAAATTACATATAGGAAAGGGGATTAAATCTAGCTTTTAAAGAACAGATAAGATTTGGATAGTCAATAAGGAGAATGAAGAAAATTGCAGCTGAAAGAAATAGCATGAGCAAGAAATGCAGTGAGAATGAATAAACCTATTTAGGGCCTCAGGAGGCCAGGCTGCCTAGACTACTGGGCAGCCCTGAACCCCAGAGAGAAGAATCTGCATTTCTCACTGAACTCTATTAAAAGATCTAGGAGCAGAACACATATGATGAATGTTGGATTTTAGAAAAATGGCCAGGCAATGTTATGCAAGATGGATTAAAAGTCAGAGTAAAAGCCAGCTAGCCAAATCAGGTAATTACTGGCAAAAGTCTAGGCCTGATTTGGTGAGAGATGGCTCTAATCCATGAGAGTGCAGAGGAGAGCCTGTTAGTCTTTTAAAGTCAGACCTTTTACACCTTGTTGATAAGTCTTGGTGACGGAGGAAAGGCTTAAAAAAAAAAAAGGAGCCTGTTGAACTGGGGGGAGCAGAAGCTCGGCAGAACCCTGCTTCTCAGCCTGTCATCCCCAGATTATTAGGACATGAAGGAGATAGAAAACTTCCTACAGACACAATTCTGTGAATGAGCAACAGAACCAGGATACAAAATGTTCTCAAAATTTTGCTTGGTGGACAGACTTTAGCAAGGGACCTCTCCGTGGTAATAAGTACAAAGCCTATGGTTAGGTTAAAAAAACATGGCACAAGGAAAAGATAGCAGAGAAATGACTCAACAGGATGTCAAACAGTGAAAAAATGTCTTAGGTACTTTAGTTATTACTAAGACAAATGAAGAGTAAATGAAAGCCAAGTGTATAAATGGCTGATAAAAGTATTCCATTGATTTTAACCCATTAGTAGGAATGTAATTAAATTAAAGGGTGACAGCTCTCCTTTCTTCAAAGCTGTTCAGATCAGCCTTACATTACTGTGTTCAGTGGAGGGACCTGCCTTTAAGACAGGGGTCACAAACATAAATGCTTCCAAAAGCTGGCAGATGACTTAGATGCGTAAATACTAGGAATGAGAAAATAGGAACATGGCAAACCAAAGAAGCAAAGTCCTTAGAACTTTGTTTCCTCCCAAATACTCAAGGATCAAAACCTAGACTGCAGGCTATGGGTCTACGTATGACATCTGCTTTAACAGGAACATGTCCCAAATGGAAAGCATTCTGAGGGTGACAGGATGCTAATGGGACTCCAAGCTTATTACACAGAGGCAGAGGGTGAACTGATAAGATTCATCCAGGAGAGGGCTCATTTGAAAGCTCTTTTCAAATTTCTGAAGGTTTCAAGTCAAAGTGAAATTAGATTTGTTTCTCATGGTCCCTCCAGAGGGTAGGACCAGTATTCATGAAAACAGGTTTCAGAGTTTTGGGCTTGCTATTTGGGGTAATTTTCCAACAGTCAGAGATGGATATCAGTAAATTACACTAACTTGTGAGATACTGCATTTCCTATCGCTGAAGGTGCTCACATGGAGATTAAATGAACATTTTCTGAAGATGCTACAGAGGAGATGATATATATTAGAGGGGATGTTGGATTGATAGCCTCTAAGATCCTTTGCAAATATAAGATTCTAACATGATATGACACCAATGTCTCAAGTAGGAGAAAATGACAGAGAATACTGTGACCCTGATAGAAAGGTAAGAAGTTGGTGAGAAAGGGCCCAACATCTCTTATCTAGTTTTATTTCAGTTTATCAGATATCACCTTTTGTGAAAGGATGAATTAAAATCTAAAAACATAGGAAAATCCAGGGTCCTTCCTCCTGCCAGAGTGAAGGGAAAGACAGTCCTGCTAAATGAGAAAAACACAGAGCAGAATGGAAAGGCAAAGGGGAATAAACCTACATTTCTTCCCTATTTTCCTATGGCAGGATCCAAATATAGTTCTGATATCTTACTAATATTTAGAGGTTTTCAGTCATGTATTTGTTTACTACTCATAGGCTGAAGATATATTTTTCCCTTATTCCCTTCGGCTGTGTAGTTGGTACAATCGATTTCTAAACACCTAACAAGTGTTCTTATCTTCAATCAAATAATTCCACTTCTGAGAATCTGCACAAAGGAAGTAATGCAAAATATATAAAAGAAATCCTTTTGCACGAAGATGTACATCACGATGATACTGACTGCTATGAATAATTAGAAACAATCAAACAATATATGGCATAGCCACTTATTTAGTCTGCTCAGCTGCTATAACAAAATAGCCCAGACTGGAGGGCTTAAACAACAGACATGTATTTCTCATGGTTCTGGAGGCTAGAAGTCCAAGGTCAAGGCACCAGCCAGCTCGGCCTGGTGAAGGCTTTCCTCTCCTGGCCACCTTCTCACTATGCCCTCATATGACCTCTTCTTCATGTTTGCAGGAGAGAGAATGAGCCCCTGGTGTCTCTTCTCATAAGACCACTAATCTTTACAGACCAGAGCTCCACCCTCGTGGCCTCATCTCACTCTCATACCTCCCAGAGACCCATCTCCAGGCACCATCGCACTGGAGGTTTGGGCTTCAACATCTGAATTTGGGGGGACACACACATTCAGTTCATAACACCACCCAACAATGACTTTTACAAAACTATGTAATAAAGTAGAACACACTTTTGATGCATTGAATATAAAGGAGGATTCAGAGATTAATATGTCATATTATTCAAATCATGATGAGAAAATCTTAGGAAACAAGTCTTCGAAGAAAAATTCCAATATGCTAACTGTACTGTAGTTGTGTTATTGTGATAAGACTATGAATGGTTTTAGTTTTTATTCTTTTTCTAAAGCATTTATTTTCCAGGTTTTAATAAATAAGTCTATACAACTTTAAAACTGCTTAAAGATGGGAGGCCAGCGGCCCCGGTTCGGGTCCCACATAGGAGGGCCAGTGACACTGCCCTCAAAAAACAACAACAACAAAAAAAACTTAAAGAATTAAGATTGTCAGAACATACCTGCTAATAAACTCACCAAGAACCATTTCAGATTCTACCATCTGTGTTACACAAGGGGCTCCGAGGGGCAGGAGAGACACAGAGAACCTGACCCTGGAGAGAAGTGGCCACGAAACAGTCACAGCCTATGGGACACAAGGTCGATCCTCAGGAATTGTTTATTGGAAATGTTCCTGTGATGAGATAGTGACAACGGGGAAACCAGCACGGCTTCTCCCTAAGCAGGGATATGTGTTCTAGTTAATTAGCCTTTTCCATCTGAAAGAATTCACTTTTGCTAAATGGGTTTATACCTGACTTGAAGTACATTATAATTATAGTGTTTTAAATCCTATGTACTGCTGAACAACTAATAGCCTGACAGCAATATACATTTTATTTCCAAAGAATAATCCAATGGATTCATGTCACTCTTTGTCAATGAACTATTGAGTAGAATTCCAGAATGTCAGGCATGTAAGGTAGGCATGAGTCTGCCCTTTGAGGGTCCACATGTCAATTAAATTAGTTCAGCATGTAAGGAATAAACCTGCTTTAAACTTTTAAGCTATTTTCATATATAGTATTATATTAAAGTACTGTAACATTTTATTTTAGATTAATGACTGAGGAATAATGACCTTTGAGGAGGAAATAGGGAGTGATTTCTCAAGGTCTGAAATAATCTGTTCTTAATTAGGTAATAATGTCAAGTACAAACATCAGAGCATTCATAATGCCTGTCACAGTGCAGTTTTACATAGTAACAGCTACCTCTTAACGCCTGTTTTTAGAAAATGAATTTGACACACTTGGTTGTCATTTCTCCTTGGAGTCTTGTTTTATAATTGTTCCTCTGCATGAATAAGTCCCCTGCTCTGCCTTGCCTTCCTAGTTTTCTATGCTGTTAGTTATCACTCACCATCTGTCATGACAATGGTTTCTGATGCCACCATTATGAAGGGGATGATCTGGGGAATTTAGTCATCTTTTCTTGTTCTATTTTTATTTTTTGTGGGGAAGGATTGGAAAGTGGTTTACATGTGCACCTCTTCCTCTGTCTGTAAACCAGTTTGGAGACATCCTTGGCTACAGAGCAGCCATACTGCTGGTGGGTAATGGGGAAATCAGGCAACTCCACCCTAAGCGAGGGGTGTGTTTTAGTTTTAGCCTTTGGAACATTGGAATAATTCTCAGTCCTTGTTTAAACCACCCTAGTTTCAAAAGTCTGTTGTTTCCTTCTTGCTCACATGTCCTGAATCCACCCTCTCACCCCAACTGCTTTAGATCCTTAGAAATCGGTTTCTCTGCAACCCAAGTTGGTCCTTCCTCCCACATCATCCATTTACCGCGGTTGGTCCTGAAATCATTTTTCCTCAAGTACGTTTCCTTCAGAAACATGTTAAACAGTGATCGTATTTGGATAGTTGAATTGCTGGTGGTTTTTGTTTGCTTCTTGATGCTTAGCTGTATATTCTGAGCTTTTACAGCAAATATGTATTATTTAGCTACTAAAAAAACATCATAAAAACTAAAAAATAAAAGATCACTCTTTTCTTCTTAGCACACACACTACTCTTAGCATATACTATAAGTGCCACGTACAAAAAAAACTGCCAGTATGCTGTCAAATATGTGTATTTTAAAAGGAGATAGTATTAATTATTATTTATTTTATACCCACTACTTGCCAGACCCTTCTATCTGTGCTTTATACATAGGTTTTCTTGTTTAAACTTCACTTTGTCTCTGGAAGGGAAATGCTTTCACAATTCTCAATTTAAAGATGAAGAAGCTGAAACTCACAGGAGTAAAACAACTTATCCTAAGTCACAAAGTTGATAGAAATAACAGGTGAGAGGGGCCGGCCGAGTGGCATGGTGGTTAAGCGCTGGCTTGGGAAGCCAGCGGCCCCGGTTCGGGTCCCACATATGAGGGCCAGTGACACTGCCCTCGAAAAAAAATAAAAATAGAAAAGCAACAGGTAAGAGATAAACCATCGAAAGAAGCTGCCAGTGTTTTATGCCTCAACCCAGACACCTACACTGTCGTCCAGATGAGAGCTTTCATTTAAAAAATTTTAATAATGTACTTTATTTAACCCTATATATCCAAAATATTATTTCCACTTATAATCAAATGAAATTATTAGATTATTTTATATTTTCTTCATAGTAAGTCTTTATAACATGGTTTATTCTAAACTTACAGCATAGTTCAAGTGGCTAGTGGTTACCTTATTAGATATTACAGTTCTAGCCACAGATAATTTTCAGTTCATAATTTTACATTATTTCTTACAACATCTCTCTCTTTTTTAAAATTTTCCAGACACATTTTATTAAGCTTATGCTTGAGCACAAGGTTGGCAGCACCAAGGAAAGAAATGTCCTCTGAACTGACTCCCATCTCCTTTTTGTGTTGTATTCTTTTTTGGTTTAAAAATTGTCCAGCTTTATGAAGATATTATTGATATATGTGCAGCTTTAAGATATATAAAATGATGATCTGATATACATATATATTGTGATATGATTACCATGATAAGGTGAGTTAACACCTCCATCCCCACAATTACTTACTTTTTTGGTGGTGATAACATATAAGACCTACTCTCTTAATGACTTTCAACTTCCACATATAAGTGGAACATATAAGATCTTGCATTTTTATAGCACTTTACAGTTTGCAAAAGATAGCACTTTATTTTTTGATATAAGATTTCCATACAAGCCACAGGGCGGGTATCATTATCTCTAGTGTAATGATTCAGAGCCTGGAATTTAGGGAGGTTAAAAGTCTTCCCAAAGGCCAGACATTCAGCAAAGAGCAAAGTCAGGGCCAGAACACATGTCTTCTGGTTAACCCAAACATGTACTTTCTGCTACTTTACTTGATAGAGAAATCTTACAGGTAAGTAATATTCTTAAAAGAGAACATGTTAGTGCAACATGGAAAGGGGACAGGTGATGTTGAATTTGGAAGTAGTGCTTATCATACATTATGATTCCTATACAGAGAATATGTTCATTAGAAAAGAAAACGGAAATCAAGATAAATAATTGTGAGGTAATTAACGCACTTGAACTGTACATATTTTCTAACATATTCCCCCAAAGAAGTGAAGTTAAATAACTGTAACTCTAGTTCAAAATCCACTTTTAGAATAATAGCAAATCTGAAATACTTCAAAGATAATGAAAAATTTTTCTCTGGTTCTTAAAATAATTTTTAAAATGAGTTTCCTTTTTGTTTCCTCTAAATATGACTAGTCAGAGTAAAAGAATCAGTGCATATAACTATAATAATGATTTTAAAAATTCTTAAAAGATGAGTTTCAATTTTTATCCCTAAAGCTCACAAAGTAAACTCCAGCCTTTACTGTTTTCCATGCAATGAAGGTCTCTCGGATTCCTTGTGAAAGTAAGAAGAGATGAAGAGCTGTTGATATCAGTGTGCCCACATGTCAAAGCAGTAAATTGAATTTTTCCTAAATAATAAGCAACAAAATAGTGTTTCATTGTGTTAGTGCTGTGTATAGTAAGGCACTAAAAATTCTACACAGAAAAATTTTTCAAAAATAAAATCTAAATATTGTTTAATAATCAACTCCAATTTTACAGGCATTATCATTTTTTGTTGTTGTTGGTTTTATTTTTTGTTTTTCTTTGGTCTGAAGCACACATTTCAATAAAAAGTAAACACTATTGGGCCGGCCGAGTGGCGCGGTGGTTGTGCACTGGCTTGGGGTGCCGGCGGCCCCAGTTCGGATCCCACATGTGAGGGCCAGTGACAGTGCCCTCAACAAAAAAAAAAGAGTAAACACTATTCGATGAAAATTGAACATAGTTTGCATTAAATTAGCTGTATATATTATTAATAAAATTAAAGATATTATATTTTTTAAATTGAAGATGCAGATCAAGATTAGTGTATAATTTTAGGGTGTTAAATTCACGTTAAAAGACAAATGATGATGCAGAAGATTTTCTTCAATTCCAGTTTTAATGTTCATTAATGTGCAACAGAACAGAACATTTTAATTCCTTTGATTTTTTAAGCCCAGAATCTCAAGACAAAAATGAAATAAAATAAAATATTCTTAAAACAGAGGGAGGGAAATGTCTACTGTTCTAACGCTAATCAAAACCAAAAATCTTTTAACTTGCCATCATGTAAGAGCTAATGTAGAATCCATCAGCACTTTACCCAACAATGTCAACAACATCTATTTGCTTCTTGGAACATCTAACAAACGTTTACAGATTCAGAATTCGGATGGCTCATTTACACAAGGCCGCCATGTGGAAGCAAAGACATGATTGTGTGCCAGTTTGGCTGAGCTCCCTATAACCTGTGACAAATGGTTTGTGCTGTGTCCTTCTGACCCAGGGTGCTCCCATGTGCCTGGTGAGAAAGAAAGCAAAGGTTCGTGCACTCATACTGGAGGCTTCATACTCGAATCTCAAGATAATGCGAAGTTGTCTCCACTGCAGCCAGAAGATGTTAGTTCCTTGTTGATTTGATTCTTTATGAATGGGATTAGTTTGAGAGGTCGAGAAGCTCATGGGGCAAGCAGTCTGGACTACATGATCATTAGAAATCGTGAGAAGTGGTAAGACCAGAAGAGGGGGGCAGCCAGTTAGCTCAGTTGGTTAGAGCGCAATGCCACTGAGCTGGGCCCTCCACAACTAGATTGAAACAACTACTTGACTTGGAGCTGAGGGGTCCTAGAAAAACACACTGTTCCCCTATTAAAAAAAAAAAAAGAAAAAGACCAGAAGGGGGATGGCCACAGACTGCTGAGGTTCCATTCCTATCGCAGGCATTTGCATCTTTCAGCATCAACTTCCTCATCTGAAAAATGGGCACGATGATCACAGTGCCAACCTCACAGAAGGACTGCTATGAGGAAGAGATAAATTAATAAGTGCAAAATCCTTAGAAATGTATATGGCTCAATAAATCCAGGCCTGAAGATTCTCTAAATTTGCCAGGTCATATTAACCCGTGCAGTATAATAAAAGTTTTCCATTCGGGCCGGCCGAGTGGCACGGTGGTTAGGTGCTGGCTTCGGAAGCCAGCGGCCCCGGTTCGATCCCACATATGAGGGCCAGTGACACTGCCCTCAAAAAAAAAAAAAAAAAAAAAAAGTTTTCCATTCAATTACAAGCTTCTGCTCTTTCAGTCAGTTCTTAAGATTACTATCTATTATTAATTTCAGCCTTTCATTCTGGGTATTCATTCCTTTAAGCAAGGCATTCATTGAATTATCATCTACATGAATACCCGAATGTAAGAACCAAATATCTTAAACAGTGGTGATATACTAGGAGAAAACATGGCTAAGTTCAAGTTCCATTCAAGTGATCTTTAAAGCAGCTCTGTTCCTAACTAATAACTCCTTTAACTGAATCCTACTGTACTTGGATAAGCATCACATCACTTAGTCTTCAATTGCCAAGCACAAGCCTTCAACTGTTTTTGATATGTAAATTCTGCTAACTATATTTAAGATTTCTGAGTGTTGACTTTGGTTCTTAATTCTCTTAAACTTCATCGATACCTTTAGGTCTGAAGTCTGCATATCACACAAATAGCATAAAAGCTCACTGCATCCTAATACACAATATCTAATATTGGGTTGTCAGAAAAGTTATGATGTATTTTTCTGTTTTTTGTTGCAAAAATGCATCATGACTTTTCCAACAACCCAATATATACATTTTTGCCATGTAAAAAGGAACTGAAAGTCATTCTGAGATATGGCTTTTTGTAATTTATATATTGGCCAGAGGCAAACCCATCTTTTATTCATATTGGAAAAATGAGCTCCACCAGGTATGAAATGAAGGAAATCCTGTAATTTTAATATCCTAATCTAATAATATCACCAAAGTGTTAAATGGGTCCAAATTAAAGGGTATTCTGGCACTTCCAATTGTATGACATAACCCAAGTCTGTTTTACTCTAATGAGAAACTGTCAAAGATGGTCGTTACTCAAGCCTTTCTCTCCACCCTTGTCTTGTCTCCACTATCACCTCTATGGATAATTATGAGAAAAGACTTCTCTAATGTCTAAGGTTTGTTCAAATTGAAACCAAATTAAGACAAATGAAATGTTGACTGTCAAGCAGCAAGCTTTCTGCTGTGCATTAGTCTGCTCAGGCTGCCATAATCAAGTGGTACAGAATGGGTGGCTCAAAATATAGACATTTATTCTCTGGAGGCTCTGAAGTCTAAGATGAAGGTTCCAGCAGACTTGGTTCATCATGGGGAGGTGGGGATCAGGGAGAGCTATCTTCCTCTTCTAATAAGGCCAGCCTTCCTATGGGATCAAGACCCCATCTCGGTTAACCCTAATTACCTCCAAAGAGCCCTATCTTCAGATAACATCATATGGGGGATGGGGCTTCAACATGAATTTGGGGACATGCAATTCCACCCAAGGCACTCTGGAAAGTCAAAGAGCTATTGTTGTCTCATGAACAGAAAGGTGGAGAGTGCCTGTTTTCAACTGTACAGCCATGATTTGCAGAGAGCTGATGGCAGCCATCAGAGCATTCTTCTAAAGAAGCTGAGCAGGGACATAAATGCAACATGGTGATCTGATATCCTTCTCCTAACTATGCTTAAAATGTATTTCTATGGATCACGTGAATAAATTCATTGAAATGCCTGGAAAGGACTAAGGGATTTATCTGAGGTCAGAATTCACTGAATTCAAAAGAAACAGGTGCAAATATATCTTCTCCTCACCCTAATTCAATACACCCTTTAGCTCCTACTTCTGCTAAGTTCCCAAATTTCATTGTCAGGAAACCATTTTGTTCCTCCAGTGTAAAGAAAAGCTCCCCTATCTGTTTTGTCCCATAGGAGAGAGCAAAGAGGACAACTGCCTTTTCTCAAGGAGGTATTCATGAGTTTAAAGACTGTTCAAGTTCTTCTTGAGGACCTCATCCATCTTCCTAACTTTTCCTCCCTTGTGTTCTATTACTCATTTTGGTGATTACCCTTCAAATGCTCTTCAAAACCTCCAGGCTCCCCTTGAGTTACAAAACCAATACACTCACTCATTAGGGTCCCATTTGTATTGAGCATAAGGGCTAGTCTTGAAGTTAGCTGAAAAAATTTCAAAACAGAGAGGTACAATAGTGCCTTGTATCACCTCAGCTACTATTTCTTATTCCAGAAAAGTTTGTCTTTCCAAATAGTAACTAACCACAAGCCTTCAATTATTTTTGCCATGGAAATAACTTCTAACCAGAGTTTAAATTCTGGAGTGTTGATTCTTGCACCTTAATCATCTTAAACTCTAACATGCTGCCCCCACAGAATCGCTTGTTCCATGAATATGCAAAATTCTCTGGAAGACAAATGACACCATCATCAATGAGCCAGTTTCTTCAAAAGACAGATGCTCCATTTTTATTTATTTATTTATTTTTTACCTCTGTCTGACTGATTCTAGCTTCTGCCTATTTGTCTGGAAGACATTTCTATTTTGGTTAAGATGCCTAAAAGAGAGGCCATCTTTCAGATTCAAGAGAATCAACCTGGAACAGATTTCAGGAGACTAGCCTAGAGGGAACTGATATAAGATATGGTGACATTTGAAATTGCAAGTTTATTTTGAGATAGTTGAGTCCCTTGGAGTCTCATGCCGCAGGGTCTGTGTCAAAACACTGAAATAAGTACTCTGATTTCATTACTTCACAATTCATCTTTCCATACACTTGACCTTGGGGAGAAATCCTCAAAAGATGTGCCTCAGGGGGCTGAAAGCCCCTCCTCCAACCCCCACCCCATTTAGGAGATCCAAAGCTTTTACATCAAAATATGAAGAAAGCCATTTCATCCCTATCACATACACATCCAAATTATAAGACATCAGCATGACTATACAGAACAGATTAATTGAACATAAAACACTTAAGTTCGTTTAAAATTATAATTGACTATTTTCTCCCCAGGAACAATATTTAAAACTTAAAATGGATGAATTACTATATGATGAGATCCCCAGGTAGACATGAAGGACACAGCTAATGTCACTCTAATCTATCTTCACATAATTACTCAGCAGTTACTCCCTTAAGCTGATATTTTATTTAAATTAAACTGAATACATGGACTATATTATCTATGTCTCTTGGCTAAATGATGAAAAGCCTGTAGCCTCTGATCTTTAAATTACTTTTTTCTTTTATTGATAAGAATCAGGAAAATGTTCTAAGAACACTTTGAGTAAGGTAAAATTCTTTAAGCAAACACAAGACATATCCATAATATTTTTAAAAAATTACTCTCGGAAGCAAACCTTTGAAAATTCTTGATCGCGTTTACCGGTGCCTCTCTTTACAAGTCTGACAGGCTCCTCACAAGTTTAAAAAGAAGTCAACCTGTTGCAGGAGATCTGGAGTTGGCCCTTCCATCTTCTCACTGCCCAGCTCCCACTTGTGACCCTGGATGGTCCGGTACCTAATAGGTCTATCTCACAGCCTCTCCAACCCCAGAGTAGCTCCATCTAGCTGAGTATCAAGGGTCCAGCCTCTGGCAATTCCCATCCACATCTGGCAAGTTTTCCTGCAGTGATGCTGGCTCTTTAGCTCCCTTGGTCCCATCTAGAAAACATGAGCTAAACAAAGGTTTCTGCTTTCTGCTGTTCTCAGCTAGGGTCCAAATATCCTAAATGCTTCAACTTCAGGTACTTTGAAATTCCCATCAACTCTCTGGACTCCATTCCCTTGGATTATGATATATCTATGCTAAGGTGTTTTGTTATGAGCAGATGAATTAGAGATAAATATATATTAAACATTTTTCAGTCACTACATGCCAAACAAACATTTTGAATTTTTAGGAATATTAACAAAAACAACTATATGCAACTCTTTTAAATGATAGTCCATTTCTAAAGCAGATAGAAAATTATTTATTGTGAATTTCCATATAAGGAGTAGGTTTTGACAGACAAAGTTTTATTTGTAAGTGATTTTTTTCTTAAGATGAGAAAACACTTTTTCATGAAATATGCTCAATTTATGTAAGTGCAGCCCTTCCTTTCAGTGATTATTTTGCCTAGGTGGGATGAATTTAGGAATTTCAAATACTATATCACCAAAAACTTGTTCTAACATTAAGTGCAGAAACAAATTGGAATGTGAATGAATCCATGTGGTGCTGGATGTTATGACAAAAAGGAAATGCATTGACTTTGAAGAAAAGGAGAACTCCACCCAACTACTCCTCTCTCCCTCTGAGGGTTAGGTGACCCACTGAGTATATTTAGGACCATAGGAGTCTAGAAGCATTGGCAGCCCCTAGGGTTCTCATCTCATCTCCCTTTGCATGGGTTCATTCCCTGACCTTGCACTGACATACAATAACATGGACTATCCACGAATCTTCTCTAACATGACAGTTCTTGAAGGCAGACCCCCTTTAGATCTCTCACAAGCATTTCACATGGAGTTCATCAAAGCATCTTTTATTCTTTGTGTTCAAATCCTGATTCATGACTTCCCCTCCACAAACTCAGCCCTCTTATGCCATGCTCTGCCTCCAACAGCATTTACATCCATTTTCCCTTTTCTTGGAATGATAAATCCCTCGGACACTCAGCTGGCCACATGGCTACCTTCCTTGCTGCTAGGTGTGGCTGTGCACAAAAGAGAAACATTCACTTCCAGTCCTCATGCCATACATTAGCGATGGATTGCAAGGCTTTTCCCATCTATTCTTCACAGAAAAGCCAGAGCGACCCTTCTAAAACATGCTTCCATTAGGTCACTCTTTTGCTCAGTCTCCCAACAGCTCCCAGGCCACTTAGCATAGAATCCAAGGTCCTCACAATGGTCTACGTGGCCTTGAGTGATCTGCCCCTGACTTGATTCCCTTCTCTCATCATGGCCCTGCCCTCTATTCCAGGGCTTCTCTCGGCCTATCCCTGAATACCCCATGCATTCTCCTACCTCAGGGCCTTTGTTCATGCTGTTTCCCTTCCTGCACTACTTCTGGTCCCTCTTCCAATGGGACCTTATTGAAAAGGACTTTCTTGAACACTCTCTATATAGAGGACGCTGACCTCTTACTGCCATGATTCTATGTTGTCCCTAATACACTTTAATATACTTAATAAGACTAATCTCCCTGGACATGGAATATTTACATGTCTATCTCTATACTTCCTCTCTGCCCCTTCTAGACTGTAATTCCTATAAAGGCACAGTCTTTTCTGTTTTTCTGCTGTGATAGCCTCAGTGCCTAAAAAGAATGTCTAGCACAGAGTATGTAGTCAATAAATATCCCAGTTTTAGAATCTCTTAGAAAGAGGAAGCATACTCTCTTTGAAAGCATCATGCAAAGTAGATGATGTACAGAATATTTCCAATACACAATAATTTCACCATATTTTGGGACCAATATTATGTGTTTGTTTTTAACATACATCATATTCATGAGAGCTCCTAGTTTACAATTCTTTTCACTCAAAAAACATCCTACTCTAATCAGAGAAATCTACATTTTTATTCATCTTCTTATCACCTTTTTATGTGAATGTTTTCTTAACCTAAGCTCCAATGTGAACCTTTCTGCAAAGGCTTAAAGCTAAGGCGAGGATTAGGTCCATCAATATTTTATTACCACCATTCCAACTGCATCTTAAACTTGTGAGACTTCAATACAGAATCCTCCCATGAAGAATGATAAACTGAGAAAAATCTCATTCTGTATTTTTTTAACAATACAAATTAACCACATGCAAACAAAACACATGTTTACACTAATTGTTATTTAAAACTCCCATGGAGAGAACTGGAAAAGTTTACATTATTTTAAAACAAATATATATATATATTTGTTCATATATATATATATGTATATATATATATATATATATATATATATATATATATATTTGTTCATATATATATATATATTTGTATAAAACAAATATATATAGGGCGAGCCGAGTGGCCAGTTGGTTAAGAGCTCGCTCAAGAGTGCGAGCTGAGCTCTGAGCAACAGCGGTTTGATGCCAGCCTGAACTGAGTTGCCGTTGAGCTGCCAACAGGTGGCAGGATGGCTCAGCTAAAAAAATAAAAATAAAATAAATAAATAAAAACAAACAAACAAACAAAAAACAAATATATATATATTTGTATAAAAGAAATATATATATTTGTATAAAACAAATATATATATATTTAAAAATACATATATATTTGTTTTAAAATAATGTTTACATATATATTTGTTTTAAAATAATGTAAACTTTTATATACGCATATTATGTATATATTATACATTATATATAATATATAATATATTATATACAATACAATATATTATATATGTATAAATAATATATATTCACATATATTATATATATGTATACACACATATATAGCATATTTATTATGTATACACATATATAGTATTTTTAAATTATCTTCACCCTTTAGGCTTTGAACTAAATCTTTAATTGTGACATAATCAATACTGGACCAAAGTGATATATCTTTCATTTGAATTTCATTTGAGAATAGATGACATTACAGTGCAAGATTAGCTATTGTAAGAACACAGAATGGTTTAAAAGACTTTAGAAATATCTGTGTTACTGAAAGTTGTTATCCTTTTTATCATTTTTTAATCACTTCATTACATAGACTTCTCAAAAGCAGTAAGTACTATCAACATTTTGTTACCTGAATTTGAGTTATATACTATGTACAAAAAAACAAAAAATTACAAGTTTTGATTTTCTATTAATTTAGTACTCATCAGAAAAGTTTATACTAATTCAGTAAGAGTCTTCAGAAAAGGGTTACTATTTTTAAAATATTCATAAAACAAAGTCCAGTTGTTTATAAAGTAGAAAAAACAAATAAAAAACAAAACAAAACACTGAAGGGAGAATTAAACTAACTATAGAATTCTACACTGAATATAGGAAAGAAGAATGCAGTTAGACTATAGAATAAAAATCTATTCTAAGGCATATGTTCTTTCCAAAATGTTAGTGGTTAATAACAACAACAATACTTCTTAAGCCTAAAAATATTTTATTAAAACAATTCTCAGTTATTCAAGTTCATCCATTTACTTATTGAGTTATTAAACAAAAGTGTGCTGAGTGTCTGCACTAGGCCTTCTCTGAGGTACTGAGAATGTGAAAACAAGGAAAAGGATGCCTGCCCTTGGGGTGTGAGCGCAGCCTCAGTCCCACTAGTGTGGCACAAGGACTCTTCCTGTGCTCACCCACGGCTTCTAGTCTCCATCGGAATTCTTAAAATTGATAAACTGTCCAAAGTCTCTTTAAATGCATTGTTACCCAGTGTTTCTGGAGTGCTTACTAAGTCTCAGAATGTAGAGGCTACAAAAGCCAGTCAGGCCGGCAGGAGCACGGGGGCTGGAGGTGGTGCTGGCCTGGGGGAGGGAGCCCTCATGCTGGCCCAACAAAGCTGTGAGACTTGGAGTTAGACGCTTCACAATCCCTGTAGACATGACTTTTTCTCTCTATTCCTCCCTTTGACATAAAATGGAACCGTTAAGGGCCTCTGTGATGTCCAAATTAAAACCACCATCCTCTGAATCCTTACCATGCCCAGGCACAGATGGCACAGAAAAGCCTCATCTCATTGAGGCTTTTCAACTGTTTGCCCATCTGTAAAGTGGGCCTAACAACCCTCACTGGCAGATGGGAAAGCAGAACTAAGGTAGGTCAGGATACAGGGACACACAATTGGTAGGTTTTAATCCAGGACTGGAACCCTATCTCCTCAGTGCAAACTGTATGCCCTCAACCACTATGCTACACCACTTACTATGGGGAAGTACTGTTTAATCATAGATAGATACATCGACATCCTATGTTGTTAGTCTTAAAGGAAGAGGGACGCATGTGCATGGACAAATAAATACATTGTGCTCAGTGGACTTGAATAATGTTAGCATTAAAATGCATGGCACCTAAGGGCCGGCTGAGTGGCGCGGTGGTTAAGCCCTGGCTTGGGAAGCCAGCGGCTCCGGTTCGGTCCCACATATGAGGGCCAGTGACACTGCCCTCAAAAAAAAAAAATGCATGGCACATAAAACATTAAATACCATATCAATAATTTTATAATGGAGTTTGAATAGTTAGTCATTGACTCTTTTATCAGTATGGTAAAATGCTTTTAGGGAAAAAACCCAAAACAATGTTTCTAAGTCAATGGGGGGAAAACAAATACATATGCATACATATATATTACATATCCTGGTTAGGGTTCCATGGTTTTTATGACTGAAACACAGATGTGGAGTAAGACAGCCTTAAATATGTGGTGGGTCATGATGTCTCTTAGAGCTTCAATGTGAAATCAGAGAGGGTAGGCAGAGGTGAAGCTGGAGCAAGAGAGGCTAATATATTTATATTAGTCCCTTCTGTACATAGATCAATGAAAAACATGGCAATGCATAAAACAAAAAATTCAAAACTCCCCAATTTTGTTTTCAGACTGCTAACTACCTTAAGAGCAGACAGTTCTGTGTATTAATGTGAAATATCCAGTATGGCATCAATAGCAGTAGTATTTGATGGTTTTTAAGATTATAAACTCTAATGCATGCATTTTTTTAGTGGACTTGGTTAAAATTTGTCACACCTACACTAGTGAAGGCAGGTTTTTATGATTTTGTGACATGAAGACCACAAATTTGTTAGGTTTTTTTCAATGTTAAAGAGTTTGAAACTTAAAATGCATGGACTTAACTATGCATAAACTCATTTTTAAAAAAGAATATCTAAGGATCAGTAGGATCTAATTTCCTTAGAAAGAGAGCGCTGTAACAGTATCGCATGACAGTATTTTTCTTGAATACTTTCACTCATGAATCACAGTGAGGAATCATCTCTGAACCCAGCACCAGGATTACTCAGGAAACATCAGTTTCCATTAAAAGGGCTTCGTTAATAAACACATTTAAAGATCAAATATAAAGCTGGTGAGTGCTTTCTTAGCAAAAACTAATCCATTAATTATTCTTGGGCCATAGAGAATACATCTCACATTTCATTAATTTTCAAAAAATTACTATTATTAAAATATAGTATTATTAAAAAAATAATGTTCCAGGTAATCTGGTACATATTAGGCAATCAATATGAATCTGCTGAATGAATGGATGACACCTGACCTTAAGTGATAGCTTTTATCCCTTGAGAGACCATTATAACATCATAATTTTTTCCTAAGTACCTATGTTAATAAACAATAAAGGAAATTGAATGACTCTACATCTTATAAAAGGTATTAAAGTTTTAGGAGTTGGGTACATTACATTTTTCTCTATTGAACTTTTTTCCCAACTGAAAAAGGGTGGAGAGGTGAAAGCACAAATGAATGAAACTCACTGCTGATCCTTTTGGATGGTCCAGAATGTTGGGGCAAATTGATTTATCACATCATCTCCCTAGCTGCAAGGGCATGATAAACCTAGAGGGCTTCATGAATCACTTAGCATTCGCTCAATAGTAAAGCATTTGTTTAGTGACCATGTTGTGCTGCCATTAGGAATACCAGGATGAATATGATATGGGGGTCCAGTCCTCCAGGAACCCACAGTCTGAAGGGAGAGTGATAAAGGAAATTGGTAAGTTGAAATACAGGGTATAAATGCTGGGTAACTATGGAGGAAGGGCTTGCCTTGGGAAAAGATGAGCAGGGTACGGGAAAAGGCATCAACAAACAGGTGAGATTTAATCTGGGTTTGAACATTAAAACAGATTTGGTAGAAAAAGGGGTTCAGTGTGCTCCAGTAGCATGTACAAGCAGAGTGTTTGGATAAGTCCCTGGAAATCATGACACTGGACTGATGGGACATATACAGGAGTCTTGGAAGCAAATGGATGAGATGAGCTTGCATAGAAACTTAGAGTGAGCCTGAGGACCACAGAATCAACAGTTTGTAAGGTAGAGAGGTAACATGTGGTACACAGATTATTCTGGAATCAGCACTGAGGAATGTTTGGGGTGAGAAAAACTGGTGGCAGAGAGATAATTGATGAGACTATTAAAGAGGATATTTGAGTCATTCAATTGAGATGATAGCTGACAGCAATAGCAGGACAGTAGAAGAGGAGTGAGTCAAAGATAGAACAAATTTTGACAATATGGGAGAAGCACAGCAGGAAAGTTTATTAATGTTTTTGTTTGTATTATTTGGGGATGAACATGGCAGAATACAGTGGACAACAGGTTACAAACCTGCCTTTCTTTTGAGAAAGCCAATGGAAGGTCTCTAGAAGGAAACTGAGGAGTTAACATAGTATTTACAAACTTTATTTTTAGTAGATACTCATTTATTCCTCATAACAATCCCGGGAAAATATTTCTATTTTCATTACTTTTTCTTTTTTTTTTTTTTTTAGCTGAGCCATCCTGCCACCTGTTGGCAGCTCAGTTCAGGCTGGGCATCGAACTGCTGTTGCTCAGAGCTCAGCTTGCACTCTTGAGCGAGCTCTTAACCAACTGAGCCACTCAGCCCGCCCTGCTATTTTTGTTTCTAAGATGAAGAAACTGAAACTTAGAGAAGTTAAATATCTCTTCTCAAATTACAGAGCCACAGAGGTCCTGGCTGGGGTTCCATGGTTGTTAGGACCGAAATGCAGATGTGGAGTAAGACAGAGTCCTAAGTACGGGGTGGGCCATGACATCTCTTAGAGCTCAAATGTGAAATCAGAGAAGGTAGGCAAAGGTGAGGCTGGAGTAAGAGATGGCCAATGGTGTGAGTGAAAGTAGGAACAGTTCAGTTTTAGGAAACAGAATAACCCAAAATACAAGTAAAGACTGAAACGGAGTCAGATGATGAGTATCTTTACATTTGTCTCCCACAAAAGGGCGTGCCATTTTGGGACCAGACGCCATCTTCTATTTAAAAGGAAAAAGGCTCCCTTGCACACGTATTTCCATGTGCATCTCTTCTTGGCTTCATCTAAAAGCCATCCTCATTCTTGACTCTCCCTATCCGGCCTCCAGTCTCAGTCTCGCCAGCGTCCCCATCTCAGAATATTTACATACTCCATACACCTTCCTTTCTTACTCACATTTGTATCCTTTCACTGATTACTGAATATTCTCCTCAAGGCAATTAGAGCAGGGTTTCTCTGTCTTGGCACTATAGACATTTTGGTATTGATGATTCCCTGTTGTGGGGTTGGGGGGGGATCCTGTGCATTTTAGGCAGTTTGCATCATTCCTGGCCTCTGCCCACTAGATGCCAGTAGCACTTACTCCTCTGATGTGCCAACCAAATGGGGCTCCAGACATTGCCCAATGTCACCTACTGGGCAAAATCGCCCTAGTTGAGAAGTACTGATTTAGAGGATTAGGGTTTTGCATCGAGAAAGGAAAAGTTCAGGTTATTATGGTTTCTCCCTTTTAGGAAGTAAATGGGAGTTACTCATGACAATTTTTATGTAACATTTTTTTTTTTGCCTCATATGTAAACTAAGGACGCTATTGCCTATCTCACAGGGCTGCTTTGCCAATTAAATTAGATAATCTGAAGTGATGATATGTGGCAGGGGACTCCAGCAGGTATTGGCCCACAGCAGTACCTCGGAAATATGAGACAGTAGAGTAGATTAAACTGTGTTAACTGCTTTGCGGTACAGTTTAGTTTAAAATGGTCTTTATTAGTTGAAAATGTGTCCCAGGAGGACAGCTTCCAGCATGACGATGATGACATTTTGTTTACAACCTGAGGCAAGCTCTCAAATTTCTGTGTATTTTATTCCAAATAGGAAGTAAATGCATTGCAACCAGAAGTTAAGAATATGCCCAAAGACATAGGTAACCAGTAGGAGAAGAATACAAATGTGAGATTTGGGCCATTCTAGTTGGTTCTATTTGCCACATTGTTTTAACTCTTCGTGTAGGTTGTAATGCAGTATTTGGAAATAAGCTATGTGTTAACGTAGGTGAGGGCTGTTTTATTGATGATTCATATTTTCCTATAGATCTACTTCCACTGATTTTTCTATATTGAAAATAGTCATTTCAATCTTTTAAGGCCAGAATTCATGCATAAGTATTTCTAGCTCTCTTTATCTTATAGAATGTTGCTTGCAAAATATGTGATTCCCCTTTTTTTCCTTCTTAAAAGGATAAATTGTATGCCATGCTTTTATGAGGATCAATCACAACAATTTTCATATTACAATGGCTTTGATAGAAGATTTAAAATGAGGTATATTTCAAGAGTAGAACAATGATGCAAAGTCTGTTCCACTAATAAAAGGAGTTCTTATTTAGTACAATACATGGAAGTTTACTTATCATTGTTCAATGTTCTCAAAAAAAATATAAAGACTGGTTCATTTTTCAAAAGTTTAAAGGGTAACAAAATTAAAAATATGCATATCCACTAGTAGCCAATATATTCAATACAGCTTGGGGCAACACACACAATTGTATGCCAAATGAAATAGACTGCAGAATTTGAAACAATAAAACTATCCCCACTTTTATGAGGACCTAGACAACAATTTTGAAACTAGCTTTAACTTGATTCTATAAAATGTTCAAATTTAATTCAGACAGTAGTAGAAAACAGAAGACAAAATCAAGACCTCTGGGACCATTGAGGTTAAAAGGCCAATGGACTTCAACACATAAAATTTTTTTTTTTTTTTTGAGGGCAGTGTCACTGGCCCTCACATGTGGGACCAAACCGGGGCCGCTGGCTTCCTAAGCCAGCACTTAACCACCGCGCCACTCGGCCGGCCCCATAAAATTTTGACTCCAATGAATTTCTTTCAGCCATTAGCTGACTACAAGTATAAGTAAAACAGGGCTGAGGACAGATACACCTGGTCAGGATCACCACACCTCATTCCTGCCACTGTGGTCCTTGATGTCCACTGACCCCTGAAGTATCATCAGCATGGTTTTGCCTCCATTCCCATCAGGTGTGTAATTTCTCTTCTTACAGAATAAATATTTTAATGTTAGGCAAAGCTTTGCTTTTCCTAGGGATTTTTTTTTCCAAATAACAAAATTGTCTAACTAAATTTTGAGTTAGTTACCAAGAAGCTTAAAGTCAAGTCTGAGGATCAATATCAGCAACTGTAGGTCCTGGGGTCTCCCTATTGGTAACTGATACTTCTCCAGTTTTATTTATATTTGTCCTGTCCTAATTTTCTATTTCATTTAAAATTATTATATTTTTATTCATGTTATAAATCACCTAAATTTTTTTTTTTTGGGGGGGGTAAAAAAGAAAAGAAAGGAGAGTACAGATATATAAATAAAAAGAAGTAAAGAGCAGAGGATGAAAATGCTTAAAAGAAAAAAGCTAATAATGTATAGAAAAATATGTTTGAATATTGACACGGCCAAGTTAAATATAGGAAAGTTCTTGATTTCAGAACCCTTGACATCAAAGTTATCATTGATCATATTATTAAAATTCTGATAAAGAAAAATGGTTTGCTTTTAAAATCTCCCCATATGGGATTACGATTTAGAAATTCTAAATATATTGAATTACTTTGCCCCGAGGAACAGAATGTTGTTAGACTATGAATGCAATTTAAATTCAAAGTGAAATTATACAACTGCTGAGGACATAACTTTATGCATGAGGGCTTATGTTACTGTTGATAAGACCATCCGATCAATTTGGAACATCTATGTTTTTTCTATAATGCAAAAGTGAAGCAATGTAAAGCACATCATCTTTAATTGGGTTTGAGCTTTGCCAAGAAAAGTCAGAGACTTCACAGATAAGTAGATGGAGGATTGGGAACAATTCAAGTGTCATCCTCTAGAGATGATCTGGGTGACATGTCATCAGATTGGACAACCCTGGAAGCTGTTCAGTATAGTGCAGCTGTTTTTGTACCTAGCTAGTATTTACAGCAACATTGTAATATTTCACCTCTTAAAGTTTGTCCACATGACTATAGTAAATGTTTATAGATAAGGCACCTCAATCAGGAGCCTTTACTTGAACACCTCCTTCACATTAGTACAGGAAAAAAATTTTAAAAGATGAAAATATTACTGAAGGAGGACAGGGAAGTAAAGAGTCACACTTCAATAAAACCAAAATGTTAGCTTTCTGGCCTTTTGACTTTGTCCAAATTCTTTAAAAACAATGTCCATCTCTGCTCCAGCGGATGAAACCAGATAACAGTCTCTGATCTGATGAATTACCACTTGCTCCTCATTATTCTATGTATCTAGTTCCCTGGCTAAGTCAGTTCTTCGTTTTGGCATAATTTCATCTGCTTGTGTCTAAAATTAAAATGCAGTTGAATTATTCATTCACTCATTCCACAAATATTTTTAAATTGTTTTTTATTTTTCAACTGCAGTTGACATACAACATTATATTAGTTTCATGTGTACAACAAAGTGATGAGACATTTTTATACCTTACGAAGTGATCACGCTGGTAAGTCTAGTACCTATCTGATACCATGCATTGTTATTACAGTATTATGGACTATATATATTCCTTATGCTATATCCTACATCACCATGACTACTGTGTAATGACCTATTTCTACTTCTTTTTTTAAGAGGGCAGTGTCACTGGCCCTCATATGTGGGATCCAAACCGGGGCCGCTGGCATCCCAAGCCAGCTCTTAACCACTGCACCACTTGGCTGGCCCTATTTCTACTTCTTAATCCCTTCCCCTTTCACCCACTCCCAAACCCCCACTCATCTGGCAACCATAAAACTGTTCTCTGTATCTATGAGCTTGTTTCTGGTTTGTTTATTTGTTTTTTCAGATTCCATATGTAAGTGATATCATGTATCATTTGTCCTTCTCTGTCTGAGTTATTTTGCTTAGCATGATACCCTCTAGGCCCATCCATATTGTTGCAGATAGCAAGATTTCAATATTTTTTATGGCTGAGTAATTTATTGTATATATGTACTGGTTTTTTTTTTTATCCAATCATCTATTGATGGACACTTAGATTGCTTCCATGTCTTGGCTATTGTAAATAATGCTGCAGTGAATGCATAGATGCATATGTCTTTTCAAAATAGTGTTTTGGGTTTCTTTGGATAAATTACAAAAAAAAAATGGAATTCCTAGGTCCTTCTTTGTCTCTTGTTATATATAGTCTTTGTTTTAAAGTCTATAAAGTCTATTTTGTCTGGTATAAATATTGTTACCCCAGCTTTTTGTTTGTTTCCATTTTCATGAAATACCATTCCCATCCCTTTCCTTTCGGTCCATGTGTGTCTTCCAATCTGAAGTGAGTCTCTTGTAGGCAGCTTATGCAAAGGTCTTGTTTTCTTATCCATTTAGCCACACTATGTCTTTTGATTCTCTTTGTGTTTTTAACCTTTGGTATTTTCATTTTGATGTGTCTTGATATGGGCTTCTTTGGGTTCATCTTGTTTGGGACTCTCTGTGCTTTCTGGGCTTTTAGATTTATTTTCTTTATCAGATTAGGGAACCTTTCAGTCATTATGTCTTCAATAGGTTTTTAATTCCTTGCTTTCTCTCTTCTTCTGGTACCATCCCTCTCCTCCCCCTCTCATCATATGAATGTTGGTATGCCCTGATGTTGTCCCAGAGGTCCCTTTGAATTCTCCTCCATTTTTTGGATTTTTTTTTTCTTTTTGCTGTTCTGATTGGTGTTTTCTGTTATCTTATCTTCTAAATTGCTGATTTGATCCTCTGCTTCATCTAATCTACTGATGATTTCCTCTGATGTATTTTTCATTTCAGTTGTTGTATTCTATATTTCTGACTGGTTCTTTTTTATATTTTCCATCTCCATTTTTATATTTCCTATCTCTTTGTTGAGTTCTCCTTGATATCACTGAGCACCCTTATAACCAGTGTTTTGAACTCTGCATCTGGTAGTTTACTTGTCTCCATTTTGCTTAGTTCTTTTTCTGCAGCTTTGTTCTGTTCTTTCATTTGAAACTTGTTTTTTTGTCTCCTCATTTTGGCTGCCTCCTTGTGTTTGTTTTTATGTTATTAGGTAGAGCTGGTATGTCTCCTGGATTGGAGAGTGGCCTTATGTAATAGGTATCCTGTGAGATCCAGTGGTGCAGTGTCCCTGGTCACCTGAGGAGTTGTGTGTGCCCTCTTATTGTAACTGAGCCTTGGTTGCAGTTTGTACATTAATGGGAGGGATTTTTCCTTGGGCTAACAGGTTGTGACTACAGTGGAGGAGCTGTTTTGCAGGTACTGACCCGATGGAGCAGGATTTGCTTTAGCCAGGCTCTGGTGCCTGTGCAGTCTGCCCTTTGGGTGTGTAATTTGTGGAAGTAATTGGGTTGTGGGCTGCTGTGGTCTGAAGGTTGCCACTGAGTCTGTTGGTTCTGGGGTAAAAAGTTAATTATGTTGTGCACCATGGGTACTCACACAGACCCAAGCTTCAATTCAGCATCAATGCACCCTGCATTTATTGATTTCTTTTTAAACTCTGATTAAAATAACATCATTAAGCCCCAAGGGTGTCTTTTTTAATGAAAACTCTCTGATGATGCCTTATCATCTTCCCTTCCAGTGGTAAGTGTGACATCTACAGTTATGGTGTGGTTAGAGTTTAATGAGAAATGTCAGTGGCTAAAATAATAGTCAGTACAATCACTATACAGTCACTCTGAGACAAAAAAGTTTCCATTGCAGTTCAAATCTGTCACTGAATTTAATTATTCATTGGTGAAAAGGAAGGTCTATATGTCTGAGCAGCAGAAGAAAAGACGCCAGCTATATGGGTAATCCATCCTGACAAACACCCGTGATTCTATTATTATGCCTAAAAAACTTAACAATATCAACTTAGGATGCTGGGTGACACATGCAATTACAAAGAGGTGACAATTAGTATACTTTGGTTGCTGTGCCATAAAATTAATCTTACAATAATGTCACTGCCAAATTAGAAAACCCTGATAGCAGTGTGTCATCAAGAAACTGATGGGTGACATTTGTAGGTGAGGTAGGTGATACTCCAGGGTCATTTTATGGAGGAGCTGATAAACAGAAGGTACTGAGGTAGGAGTGGAATAAACCTGCCTGGGTATCTTCAGCTGCACCTTTTATGACTTTCTCCTCATTTTCCCCATGAAACTGATTGCCTCAGTGACTTTGTTCTCCAACAAAGCCTGAACTCAGATTCTTTATCCAACCAATATATAAAACAGTCATTATCAGTTATTACTATTATTACTGAACAGGTTTAAGCAGGAACTGACCAGATACTTTTATATTAAAAAATAATTATCCTGTGTGTTGGATGGAGAATAGATTGAATAGGGAGAAGAATGGAAATGAGATGATTGAGGGACAGCTGTAGAAGACGGAGGGAAGTGACATTTGACAGAGATGAAGGAAGGTATTTAAGCAGTGGCTCTAAACCCCGGTTGCATATTAGAATCATTTGAAGAGCTTTTCACAACTTCTGAAGGCCCAGCTCCACCTTCGGGGGTATGGACTTCATTGTGTGGGTGTAGTCTGAGCACTGGTACCTTGTCACAGGGAGGGCTGAGGACACGGGGGCAGAGTAAACCTCTGGAGGACACAACGGGTCAGATGTGGAGAGGTTAAGATGGCATCTCCTTCAACAATGGGATTTCTGGTGTGAGAATAAGATGATCTGGTGTATTTGGTGCATCGCAATGGTGAATTTGTCATCCCCTGCCCCTCCCCCTTGGCTGGCTCCTTTCCTTTCTTCTGAATTAAGTAATAACACTCTTTCCAAAAAATGCCTAACCATGGTCACCAAGGTCATAGGTTAAGCAGTAAAGCTAGGTCTCATATCTGATTAAGTCTCAGGTCAGCATTACTTCCCAAACATGGTTTTCAGCAGACTTTCACACCTGGGGGGAGTGAAGGGGGTGGGTGGAGGACCTGATATAGAGTTTTACTTTTGAAAATATAATTTATATAGACAGGAAACTTTTCTAAATATGTGCCAACATTTCAATAAGTCAACCATATTCCTAATAGTATTTAAAAAGTCAAATACAAGACAGCACTGAATCCTACAATAAAGTATCCCTAAGTGATAACATACCCCTACATACTACTCATCCAAGGAGTCTTAATTGGATTGAATCAGTAGCTATAGGCTTATATCTTATGAGAATCGAATTTCAGACTATTCCCTTCAAGAGAATTCATTAATTTAAAAAAAAATACTGTCAAAACTGTATTTTTTGTTTTTATGTCATATTTATGTCATGATACACCAAGGGAGTAACTGTCATAAAACCTCAGAGATCAAGGGATCATTAATTAATTCTATGTATATTCATTTAGTTTATAATTTAGCAGTCAGTTTTGTCTAAGCCTAGACTGATTTTAGATTAAAAAAAGAAGTTTCTATCTTTATGGTAGAATTTGGAACTATAGACAGTGCACTTATAAACATACCAGGGGATCCATCTTATTTCATAACTTGATTTCCATGGAGTTGTAGGTAAGTCTTATTATTTTAAGAACCACACAAGCACAGAATTTCCCCTCTCTCCTGTAATGAATGTGTTCTTAATTTGTATTTGTATCACATAACAAACAAGATGAATGAGTCTTCAGGACCCTCATATTTCATACTAAAAACACATACTTCTAAGTAGACAAGACAAAGGTCATCTCTGACACATGAGTTGTACTCCTCAGAGCAAATTCCATTCTCAGAAAACAAGAGCATCAGGAATGGATATGTGTCCCTAGGTATGATTCAAAGGAATGGTTGAGAATATAGTAGTGGTTTCACCTACCTACTCCAGGTAGACCATCAAACCAACCCAGCGTATCAAGGACCGTGCTGTGTACTGAACTTGCCCTGAAGAAAGAAACCAGGTGCCATGTCACCATGAAAGCTGAAAAATCAAACAAATGAAGAAGCGGTAAATAAATATGAACATGGTAGAAGGCAACGTAGGATACCTAGATCACCAAATTGTGAGAAAGGATTTTCATTAGATGATAGATTTCATAAATGGAGATTTATCTCAGTGTTTTCCACATATGCTTCCTCAGGAAGCCCTTTTATTCTACACACCTGTCTGCATCCTGCTGAATGCCTGATCTCAGCAGCTACTGAACAAACAATGAGTTTGTGCGACCTGCTTCCCCATACAGAGATCACATTGTGTCCTCTCTGTCATATGGTCACCGATCCTTCGGTTGACACTCGTCACTTCATATGTACACATAATGCACATATATTTCTATTACGTACAGGAAGCTAGGTGTGAGATTCCTTCACAAGATTTATAGCAAATACGCAAGGAATCACTTACCTTAATGCTTCAATTTCTTGTTGTATGGCAACAAGTGTTTGACATTCACTCATGATTATGGTCAATATTTACTGAGCAAATAACATGAACTAGCTATTAGGTTGCAAAATGAATGGGACTTGGTCCTATCCTCAAAGAACCCAGTCAAGTAGGAGAGGCCAAGCTGGATGTAGATTATCCCCAAGCAGGGTGCCAAGAACTAGTCATTGCCTATCCATGGTGTAGAGAAGGCACTGAGGTGGTATCACCAAGCAGAGGGTCTTTGAGTCCAAATGCTGAGTAGGAGAGTGTCTGATGGACCAAGGGAGGTGGGGAGGGGAAGGACACCCAGGCAGCATGTTCAAATGGTGTGTTCTGAGAGCTGCCTTAAGGATCTGTGACAACGTGAGAGCCATAGGACAGATACAGTCAAAAACAACAGAACATCCTCATACAGATTTAAATAGCTATAAATCAGGCCAACAGTACACACAAAAGCACTTGCCCCCATAATTGCATAGAATTTGAACATCTTTTGCCAAAATCCTGTACAATATTATCTAGTTCTGGCTCCACAATCTCTCTAAGGTAGGACAGTATAACTGGTTGAGGGGTTTGCCCAGGATCATAAAGGGATTCCAGGCAACTAGAGGTTGGAATGGTGCCAGGCCTTCCTCTGCTGCAGGGAGAGCTTTGTGAGGGCAGGATTCAGGAAGAGTAAGCATGGTGCAATGATGAATGTGGCGTGGCCGTTACAGTCACTGTCCTGTGTCATAACAAGTGCCTTCCTGTGTGTGCCATAGGGTATGCTCCGGGCAAAACTGGATTGTTTCCACTATCCCTCTTCCTACTTCCAATTTCAGGAATGCAAGCATGCAGTTGAAACACAAGGCTGTGACTAAGTCCATATTTTTTCGTCCAGAAACAATGAAAAAATAAAAAAATTTAAAAAAAGTCATTCTGTCTAAATCAAGCTGTGATCTTCAACTGAATTCCCTCTGAGGGCTTAACTGCTACCTATGAGCCTCTCTCAGGCCTGTGCTCCTCAGCTCTAAAGACGTCAGCACATTATAACTGCTTCTGTAGTGTGTGGATAAAGGGATTGATGTGGTTAAGAAGTTAGGATTGATACAGCTCTTCAGACAGGGGAGGGTAGGCATGCGGATGGGGAAAAAAAACAAATTTAAGAACATAAAAAACAAAAAAAAACCTTGTTTATGACACAGAGAGAGGCTTATGTAAGAAAGAAAACAACTAAAAGAGCCGTAGATTTCTCTGGAGGATGAGAATTAGAGATAGATGCTGAGGCTAGAAAGACTGTGGAAAATGTTGTCCCTTCTCCCTCCTCCCTTGCTTCCTCTTTTAAATCCCTAAAGTGAAACTGCTTAGAATACATCTCATCAGGAAGGTGAGAGAATGAAAAATCTTTTGGTAGCCCCCACAATGCCTTGCCCTCATGAAAGAGGATAGACATTTGTATTTTCAATGCCTTATAACATATTAGGAATCATTTTGGCTTTGAAGAAGCGTGGCTGCTCGTAAAGATAGCTTCTGCTCCAAAAAACAGAAACCCAATCCTAGGAGGAGGTGAGCAACAATGCCCAGAAAACAGATACTAGACATAAGACAGACACATCCGAGTGACAGTGTCATCCAGGTATGCAAGTGCTAGCCATTACAACTGCTTGACAAACTACACTCATTACCACAGAAGTAAGCTTGTAGGTTGTAACAGATCGAAGATTTTGCTGGTTACCCAAAACCAAAACAAAGGAACAAATAAACAAATCAAAACACCTCTGGGAAGAAAAGTTGGATAACACATATCAAAGAGAAATTAGACTAGATACAGAACTCTAAAATGAGAAATCTACGGAAAGGTATTTATTTTAAATGTATTTCCCATTTGTGTGAATACTTGGGTAATTCATGGGGCCCAACGATGAGCAATCTATTAATATTTCAGCTGGTGCTAGTGGGATGGGTGCTGACAATCAGCCCTGGAGATGGAACTCTGGATGAGGACACAGGTTTTACAAAGTTTGAACCAAAGAACTTGAACGGATGATCCTGGCAAGAACAGGGAGTGTCTGTAGATGGACGAGGGAAGGTGCGGTAACAATTCCTGTGTGCCCTTAACGAACAAACCACTAACTCACCTCATCATTTCCACAATCTTGTGAAGCAGACAGCACAATTAGCAGTTCATGAATGAAGAGATTATTTTTGTCAGAGGCTAATTCACTTCATACACAATGTGAAATGACCATGACCTGAGTTGGGATTTGAACCTATGCTTGTCTGATAGTTAAGTGATTTCCCTAATTAAGCCACACTAATTCTCAAAAGTGAGCACTGTGTAAATTGTAAAACTCTCAATGGCAAACAAAGAAATCCTAATTTTAAAAAATGACACAGATTGTACTACCTACAATTATAACTAAGCAAATGCAAATGAGACTAGTAAAGAAACAATTGATAAAGTCATATATTTCTGGCGATGTTATAGATATGAGGTTGGACAATTAAGTTTGCGAACTTGTTGGAACGATGTTGCTATCTTTTTTTGATATCAGAGGGATTATTCATTACGAATTTGTGCCAACTGAACAAACAGTTGACCAAATTTACTATTTGAAAGTGATAAAAAGGCTGCGTGAAAAAGTTAGACGACCTGAGCTTTTCACCAACAATTCATGGCTCTTGTATCACGACAATGCACCAGCTCAAACAGCATGGTTTATGAGGGAGTTTTTAGCCAGTAAACAAATAAATGTATTGGGATACCCTCCCCGCTCACCTTATTTGGCTCCCAGTGACTTCTTTCTTTACCCAAAGATAAAGGAAATATTGAAAGGAAGACATTTTGATGACACTCAGGACATCAAGGGTAATACGATGACAGCTCTGATAGCCATTTCAGAAAAAGTTCCAAAATTGCTTTGAAGGGTGGACTAGGCACTGGCATAGGTGCAGAGCTTCCCAAGGGGAGCACTTCAAAGGTGACTGTAGTGATATTCCGCAGTGAGGTATGTGGCACTTTTTCTAGGATGAGTTTGTGAATGTAATTGTCAACCTCATATGTACAGCCCATTGAATCACCACTCTGTCCCACATCTATATTAAGAATCTTTAAATATGTTCATATTTTTGTATCTAGTAATCCCACTTACAAATTATCCCAGGGAAATAATTCAAAATTAGAAAATGGTGGGCTGGCCGAGTGGTGCAGTGGTAAAACGCTGGCTTGGGAAGCCAGTGGCCCCGGTTCAGGTCCCACATATGAGGGCCAGTGGCACTGCCCTCAAAAAAACAAATTAGAAAATGGTATACTTAAGGAAATGTTCATTGTAGCATTATTCATAATAGTGAATAATAAAATCTATTTGTGTATCCCACAGGGGGAAATCTCAGAAAATGTTGGTATATTAAGTCCAGGGTATGTTAAATAGACATTAAAGTAATAAATAAGTCACAATATGGAGACTGATAAAGAAGGCAGTATGTAAAATTGTATGTTCTGCTTATGAGTAGGTACAAAATATATATGTGAATAAATACTAGCTGGGTAACCAGAAAAAAGAAAATAGCTGTTTGTGCTAGGGTAGACTAGTCATGAATGCATTTTAAAAAAAACTTAATCACAGTCTCATAATTTAAAATTGTACTCATTGTACTCATTGAAAATGTCCATTGAATAAAAATAGAGATCCATAAACATGATATATTTGGAGTATGTTTATATGGTTAAATAATTTCACTATATACAATGCTAGGATAAAATATATTTTAACAGAATGATGAAAATCAATTTCTTATAACAGTCCATGGAAAATTAAGATAAGATTACAATAATAGGATAATTTGTTGACATAATTGCTATTGACTATGATTTTAAATGGATCTATGATCAACAGTCTTTTCTACACTGCACCACAGTTTTTACCTCCTCATATTCCCTCGATGTCATTTTTTAGAGGAAAACAGCTAAAGAAACTGGCTGAGCTGCAGATTCTCCCTCTTCTTCATTTTCTGCTTTAAGACATCACCTCTGGGAAGACATTTTGTCTTTGGCTGGACAGGAAGAGCCTGTGTTTGAAAAAAACGAATGCTAATTTTTGGCTGCTTGCTTTTATCTCATGTAAGGATAAGGGTGAACTACTAGCAAGCGGTCATCATCTGTCTCATACAGTGGCATCTCCCTCTAATCTTGGTCGCGATTCCTGGTTTTAGGCAGGCAATTCCCAACATTTGCTGCTGCAAAAAGCTCCTATCTTCTAGAAGGGAGATGAAAGGGGATAAAATCTACTGCCTGTCTCTTGAATCAACAATTTCAGGAAAGCAAAGGAATTTTTAAATTGACAAATCTCACAAATCATTAGAAATTCACCAACCACATCCCCTGCCCCTCCCTCTGCACTGTGTTTATGCATTTGTGCATAAAACGAAATGCAAAATTAAATGTAATTCAGATACTTTTCAATCTTTTTTGATGAGTTAGCCTCTGTATTAGCTTTCCTCTCCCCTTGGGCAGGGCTCCTTATCCATCTCAGTGCGTCCAGCCCTGCTGACATTAATAGTTCAGTTTACCACTGGCATGCATGCCATCGGCTTTTCTTGACCTATTAAGGTTGGGTAGACATCTCTGTTGAGCTCAGCCTCCTCTTGCCTCCTGCTGACAGTGGAGCCTTTTCTCAGGTCTGGCTGTGACACACATTCTGCCCCGAGGGCTCAGCCCTCAGGTCAAAGCTATCCTCACCCACAGGATGGCACCCTAGCCCAAGTGACAAGTTCTCCAGCTATCTCAGTCCCTACTATGCCACACCAGAACCTAGTTCCAGGGCTTTCCTCTGACCCATGAGGTTGACCTTCTAAGTTCACTGCGATGTTGGTAGAGGGCTGCATAGGAAATAGCTCCCTTGGTACACACCTCCTTTTCACCACACACCTCTCATTCTCTGGGCTAAAACTCCAAGAGAGAGAGCTGGAAAGCACACGTTATACTGTTTGGCTTTCCTCCTTTCCACTGTCATTCTTGTTTTGCAGAATTCCTCACACTTCAGAGGGCATTTTTTTATTTATTTTATTTCTTGGTATCATACTCTCTTCCTATCAGAGTGTGAGCCTAGATGTAATAATTTGAAGGGATTTTTTTAAATATGTAAAATATTATTTGAGTTTTCTGGGTGTGGTTTTTGAAATATTTTTTAAACTCTAGAAAATTCTTTCTCAAAAACTAGCCTGGATTTCCCTAATAGCCATTACAAAGTAACAAGGATGAAATGTACCCTAATTCCCTGGCACCTCCCCTCCAAAAACCAAAACAGAACAAACCTAGAAAACTGTACGAAATAAATGAGATAACCGTTTTCAGGAACTGAATGACAATGCTGTGATAAATGACGGGAGAGAAACCTACATTTGTGTTAGGAAGAGACTTCTGCAAATGGGGCAGGGCAAGGGGACCCCAGGCAGAGTAGGGTTGCCACCCTAAGCTGAGGGAGTGGAGACCAGAGTTTGAGAAGTCCAGTAATCCTATAGAAAAGATGCTCAACAGCATTGGTTATTAGGAAAATGCAAATTAAAGCCACAGTTAGATGCCATAACACATCCTTAAGAGTGGCTAACGTAGAGACGGCTGACACCCTAATGTTGACAAGGATGTGACACAGCTCTAACCTGTATGCAGCAGGTCCTCAGATAATGTTGTTTTGTTCACCTTCAACTCATTATAATGTTGGTGAGATGTGAAAGAAACGTAACTCTTGTTTGTATCAATTAACCTGTGGTAAAATTGGTTTCACTATATGACATTTTGCTTAGTAGCAGAATCTATTGAGTACATTAAGTGAAAACTTACGGTACTGCTCGTGCAACCACTTTGGAAAACAGTTGCATTTATTATACACTTAAAATATGCTTGATATATAGCTGTGCATGTATATTCATAGTTATTTACTCAAGAGAGACAAAATTATATGTCCATACAGAAACTTGTACATAAATGTTCATTGCGAACACATTCATAATGCCCCAAACTGTAAAAAAAAAGAAGTCCATCAGATGGAATGGAGAAGCAAATCTTGATACTGTCATACAATGGAATGAAAACAATGCAATAAAAAGGGATGAACTATAGATATTCACAATGCCAGGTATAAATCTCAAAAATATTATGCTGAGCAAAAGAAACCAGACACAAACATACATATTGTAGGATTCCAGTATTGTAAAACTCTAGAAGAAGGAAGTCTCATGTATGGGCCAGAAAGCAGAGCAGTATCTGTCTGGGACTGGAGTTGGGTGGGTATGTGTCTTCTGACTAGGAAGGGATGTAAGGAAACTCTGACTGATAATGCAAATGTACAATGACTGGTCTTAGAAACCTGGTAAATTTGTTTAACCTCATCCCAATATATACTTAAATGGCTGCTTGTTATTGTGCATACATTATACCTCAATATAGCTGATTAAAATAAAGCCTTACCTGGCTTCTTATTCTTTTATAATATCAGAGCTGATGTCTTAAAAATCTAAGATTGTATTTTAAAAATTCATATTAAATATTAAAGTATTAATTTAGGTACATTAGGAAACAGTCACATCTTCCATTGGTTTCTAAAGTAACCCATTGTTTGCGAGGGAAAGGGTGTCATACAGAAAAAACATGTTGGCTGTGTACTGATAAGTACTGAAGCTCGGTGGTGAGTGCAAGGGGTTGGGTGTGCTGTTTTGTCTAATTTGAATGTCTGCAGTTTTTGATTTAACACATTCAAACATTTAAAGGATTGCATTCCTTTAATAAAACATTATTGTTAGTACATTAGTTGGCATCAGATGTGTATTTTAGTCTCTCCTCTAAACATTCTCATCCTGATTGTGAGTACTGTCTTTCTGGATCTTTCTTACATTCCCTGTGCCGTCCTTTACTCTTCTCCACTTATCTTAGTCAACAGCAGCTCTCAATTAGAATCAATTTGTGTGACACATAGAAGTCAAGACCTGAATAATTTGAGAGAACATTATTTAAATCTCTGAGTGGGGTTCTATGAATTTCAGTGAGCCTGGCCTGCAGAAGAGAGGCCCTTTTACAAACAAATGACAAAACAAAGTGTAGAGAAATAACATTCTGTTAAGTGAAGTCAAATAGTAAGTCTGCTTAAGGTGTTGATTGAAAGAAACAGAACAAAGAAACCAATTCAACACAATGAACACGAAGAAAGACACAGTAGAAAAAATTTAAAAGGAAAAGGAAATGGCACTTAATAATCTTCATCTTACCTTTCCTTTTTAAGGCATCAAATTCTTGCTAACTTGAGGGAAAGTTGGCTTCAGGCTCGGGTCACATGCGTGGGGTTTGGGTCCAGAAGTGCTGAGCCTGTCCCTGACTAACGCGAGTGAGGACAGGCTCCATGCTGACAGAGCCTCTTAGATTTTCCAGTGAGACTGAAGCTCAGGGTGAAGTCAGTCAGAAAAGAAACTGATTGACTATGCAGAAGGTGGAGTTCATCTAAGTGGATAGGGATGCCCTTTAGAGAAATTAATGTCCTTTTCAGCTTCTTAGTGTTGTATAAAATGGATAAGGCATTTCTCCAGGATCCTATTATCTCTAGAACCACCCGTTGTTTCTGTGAATAAGACACCAAACTGTTTCCCTAATGAGGAAGAGTGGACAAAGCACATGTACTAATTACCAACAAAGAGCCTAAGCTTCTGCATCACACTCTGATGTGATAAATTAGAATTCTGTTCTCTAGAAACCAACTCATGATGAAGGAACTGGGAATTGTTCTTAGCATTAAACTGGAACCATAAAGCATCAGGGCGTTGAAGAGTGTGAGCTGTACAGAGCAGCCCCAGATCCCACTCCTGTGGGGTTCATCTGTCTTTCAGACACGATTCCTTTACCAAACTGCCTCTTCTTGTAAAAAGTTTCACCTTAGAAATAAGAGCTTAAAGTAGTACAAGGAAAAAGAGTCTGACAACAGAACAAGGGTCAAACCATTCCTTGAACAGAGACATGTGGCTCCTGTTTCTTTTCCAAGATGTCCCATATCTAGTCATTCCAAAGATGTCAGGTAGAGAGTGTGACATGCAAGTTCTTCGTGGAATAAAGTGAAGTGGAGATGAGCACCCTCACCTTTGGAAAGTTTATGTTATCTTTTGGTCAAAAAGGTAAGCATGTCGTAAGTAAAATGGTACAAACGATATGTGTGTTCACACTAGATGCATATGATGTGGACATCCATGTGTCCACATGTCTGTCTGGTCTACCCTATGGAGTGCTCCATGTTACAGGCAGTGGGTACCCCTGCACCGTGGGAAAGGCATTGATTCAGAAAGGACAAATCAAGAAAGAAGGAAATACTTTGTGGGAGATAAGCTAGATCTTAAAATATGAGTACACTTCATAAAATAACAGAGGAGGGAAGTGTTTCAGGAATGGGGGACTATAAAAACAAAAGGCTCAGAATCAAAAATAAAGATGAATAACATGGAGCTGAGCTATAGGAAATCAGGTTGGAGCCAGACTGGGAAAACCTTGAACGCCGGTCTTCCGGAATTTGTACTTTATCCTGAGAGCAATGCAGAGTCACTATCATCACAAAGGTATCACATCTATCTTCTGTGAAAGACACATTGACATATTTCAAGGCAATTCAACACAAAACGCTTACTGCATTGTGCTTTGCCATGGAGAAAGTTGATTCATGTGGATCCTGCAGAGCAGAACAGAGTTTTGACTTCTGGGAGGTGTGAAAGGAGAGAATGAAGGGACCCTTCTCTGAGAAAATTATTTCTCTCCTTTCAACTTCAGCTTCCTCAGAAAGCTCTAAGCTTTTATGGTTTGATTCATATTGCAGACCTGTCAAAAGTTTAATGATAATCTGTAATTCTATAACTGCGAGTGTTGGAATCCAGTGGTCATAGGGAGCAGTCACAGTGGGAATCATGAGAACAGACAAGGCCTTGATGGAAGTCGGGGTGCCTGCAGCATCTAGGAACAGAGCCATGTAGGCTAGATGCTCAGGTGGGGCAGGGATGGCAGGTGCCAGAAAACATTATGAAGAAAACATTTCACTAGACTTAGTGTAAGTGGCTGACAGTAAGATTTTGATTGCCAGGGTGCCCAAAGAAATCCATCTTAAATCAAGATATTGCCAGCTTTATGCGTATCTGCTAATACAACTCTATATAAGAAACAGGTGGCCCTAACCATAAAGTTCCCCTTTTAGAAAGACATGGATGACCTTCAGAACTGATGGTTTGAGTGAGTCTCCTTTTTTCCTTCTACACCCTAATTCCCACTCGTAGGTTTAAATTTGCCAATTAAAAGTGAATGTGTGAAACCTTAGGCATCCCACTTCCAGACACCAATAGAGGCAGAGCCTCAGGTCCATGCTCTCCCCTCTTTCTCTACTCTGAACTTTGCTGTGTGGCCCTCAGGACCTGTAAGTAATAAATTTTGTTCTTAAAAGTTTCCTGGATGGTTTTTTGCTTAGGTGCATCTTGCAATCATAATAACCACAGGGCCAGTCTAGCCATAAAAGAACTTCTCAACTTACTGGATATAAAAGAAAAAGGAGAATATTTACATATTATCTAAGGCTAAGGAATCAGGGGAATATTAATTCCTTTGAGATAAAGAAAAGGGAAAGGAAGTATGTGTGTGTGTGGGGGGGTATGTGTGTGCACTTGTGTGCATGTGTGTGAATTTCGGGACAGATGATAAACAGATCTGTGTTTCAGATCTGATAAGTTTGGTGTGAGGGTAGCTCATTCAGCCATGTAAACAATTAGGGACACAGAAATTAAGCTTTGGGGAGGTAGTTGAAATATTAAAATATAAAAGTAACTCACCTGCATAACAGCTATGGGAATGGTTTGAGAGAGAGAGAGAGATGTAGGTAAGAGTGTAAAACAGGAGAGAGTCAGACTCAGTCTTATGGAGTAACTATTTCTGGAGGCAGGAGGTAGAAAAGAGGAAGCCAGCCCAAACCCAGGAATCAACAAGAGAGAGTGGAAGAGCACAAGTATTCTGAAACATTATCAAAGACAATGTCAAGAAATAGGTAACAAATGCTTCAAACTCTAAGAAGCTTTCAGGTGGAAAAAGAAGTATCTTAGATTAAGATAAAAGAAGTATCTTGGATTAAGAATGAGAGGGTTCACTCGTAACCTTTAAGACCAATGCTTCAGGATAATTAAGGAGTAGAAACCAAATAGTTAATTAAAATGAGGGGAGACAGTGGGGAAGGGCTGGTGACGCCAACGAACCTGGCAGTGAAGGCAGGAAACATACTCTAACTGGAGGAGAGCTCCAGGCATGGCTTTTTGAATGAGTAAAAGGAGACTGGGAGGTGGGGTCAAGAAGCATTTTTAATTTTTAAGAAAAAAAATGTTAACTTTTCATTGAGGTATCATTGACATGTAACATTACATTAGCTGCAGGTGCACAACATAATGACTCAGTATTTGTAAATACTGCAAAATGACCACCACAATAGTCCAGTTAACGCCCATCACTGTACATAGTTACACAGAAAAAAAAAAAAGTTTTTCTTGTGATGAGAAAAAGAGAATCCAGATAGAAAAGTGAGCATCTTAGTTGACGGGACGTTTCTTTTCCAAGACACAGGGGCTTAGAGGAGAATGAGGGGACTAGGGACAGTCGTGCTGCTGAGGACTTGGAGGGCACATGTGTGAGTTCCAGGATGCTCAGAAAGGCAGGTGGTGCAGATTCTGGGAGACATCTGCTGGGCAGGACAACAGAAGTAGGGGCACAAAACGAAGAGGGACTTCTGGCCAAGCCACTGTGAAGAGCAAAGTAAGGATTATGAAAAGCCCACAGGAAGTATGCTGAGAGGTCAGCAAAACCCACGTTCACAGTGGGTCTTGTCTACACAGCTGTGGTTTCTCCAGCAATGTCTATTGACACTGAAAGAGAAGAACTTCCAGTAGGGTGATGGGGAACGCCCAGAGATGGACAGAAGCAGTGAGGAGGGTGACAGGGAAAGCCCAGCAGAGGACGAAGGGCTGCATATCAGAGAGGGTGGCAGTCAGCAGGCTGGATGAAGTGTCTGGTGTGGCCTGGAGGGATCACAGAACAGTCTTCAGAGAAGCCTGAGGGAGAAAAGGAGTCCACAAAGGTGAGGCGAGGAGAGATTCCGAAGCTAATAAGGGTGTGTGAGAACAAGATAAACTTCCTAAACTGACAAGTCCCTCTGCCAAAGGGATGGGGTCATTGTGTTCTCCGTCTCACAGAATAAAAAAAATGAAAATATTTGGAAAGTATTTCAGATATATATAGATTTGTCCATTCTAAGAAAGCAAGACCGTGTGCCTGTAACTTCCATGAAGAGTAAAGAACAGGGCCACACATGGCAGGAATGTGAAAAATGCTTTGATACTGTTGAATCGGTGACAAATCAAACATGGAAGGAAAGCTGTTTTCCTTCCCAGGCTATGCACATAAGCTAGGAGATCTGGGCTGAACAGGACGGCTTTCGTGAAGCTAGCACTTTCTGCTCGGAAAGAAAGAAATATAAATATTTATAGGGAAGGAGGGTTCTTAGACAAGTGAATAGCCTGTTGCATTCTGATGTCGTGAAAATATTTTTAAAACGAACACTACATTAGAAGTTTGCTAGTTTTCAATTCTTCATGGGGCCGGAAGGGAGACCTAGAGGACACATTTGAGAATCACATTTGTGAAACTTGGTTTCAGATTAAAAAAAAAAAAAAAAAAAAGAAGTTAATTTTTAAAGTGTTATGTATATTTTAGATAATTGTTTTGATATTTAAATGGCTTTCACTTACCACCCAAGGTTATATCCCACTAGTTCCCTTCAAAATTCTCCAGAGATTTCCTTTGAAGGGAAATATTTCTAGTACCATCTCCAGAGATTCTAATTCAAGAGGCCTGAGGTAGGGCCCAGAAATCTGTATTTTTACAAAAGTCTCTAAAGGAATACCGGTCTTCTACAGGTAATGGCTAATTATAACTAATAAACTGCAAAATAAGTACATTTTGACTGGCACAGCATAAACTTTAAGAGTAAATTGGCATTGCTCAATTCCTGTCCCAGATGTAAAACTAACTTGTTGTTCCATTTGGAAATCTAATATGCATGCCTTAGCTTTATTTCTCGTTAAAAAATATAAATTGGCCTAAAATAATTGGGCAGTAAACTAGAAATTAATTTACTACTAGACAGTCTTCTTTTTTCTATGATTTCATCCATTGACGACTGTGGCATTGACGTGTGATGAGGTCACCTTCCAGAGATGTGCATGGGGACGCCGCCATGTTTCCCTGTCCTGGGATGTGAGGCCAGGAAAGAGAAGTGAGTGCGCTGACTGAGCCACATGGGATTCAGGAGTTCAGCACACTTGACAAAATTGTGTGTGTTAACTCTTGATATCCTCCTGAGTTTGCTGAGATAAGCCACAGCTCTGAGATAAAAGTGATCTGTCTGGAAAGACGGGAAAAAAAAAGGAACAGCCAAAGAGGTGACCTGGGAAGACAGGAAGCAGAGCAGTCGGACAGCAGCACCTCCTCGGCCCCACTGGGGAGCTGGCCCAGCACCAGGACACCGCTGGCTCTAAAGGAAGACTTTCTGCTTCAGGAATTCATGTGAGACATTAAAAAAAAAAAAAAAAAAAAAACACGAAAAACTGGCGACTACTGTGACAATGATATAAATTCTGTAAAAGCAGGACCTTCCTGTCATGTATGGATCATGAGACTTGGGCACGTTACTTTTATTATTTTATTATTATTATTATTATATTATTATTATTATTATTTTTAGCTGAGCCATCCTACCATCTATTGGCAGCTCAGTGGCAGCTCAGCTTGGGTTGGACATCGAACTGCTGTTGCTCAGAGCTCAGCTCACACTCTTGAGCGAGCTCTTAATCAGCTGAGCCACTTGGCCAGCCCCGTGGGCACGTTACTTTTATATGCCTCAGTTTCCATGTGCAAAATTTATATTAATATAATAGTAATATCTTTCTCATTGGTTACCTATGAGAAGAAATGAATCATGTCCACACAGAGCTAAGAAGAAGAACTGGTACACAATAAGATGTCAACAAGTATTAATCTATTATTATTATTATTATTATTGTTATTATTAACCATGATACTTTAATGTTTGCCTGGAATAAAATAAGATTTCAACACATATTTAAAAAAAAAAAAGAAGACTGAGGGATTCCAATTTTTGAGGCTTCTTTGGTCTGTGGAAGCTTCTTAGAAAAGCCAAGAAGTGAGCCTTGAAGAATGTATACAGTTCGGAAGCAGCAGAGAGGAGGAGGGGTGTAAGAGGCTGAGGATATAATATCACACCAGGCTGAAAAGCAGAAAAGTAAAAGTAGCATTCTGAGAGGATCCTGATCAACTTGATTAAAACATAGTTAGCAGCCAGGAAAGAGAAACACAGGACTGCCTTTTAGAGATGCTAATGACCTTCGCAAATGACAGATATTTGAACTTCCTCTTTCAGTGGGCAGGAAAGTAAGACTTCAGTGACCTAAGCAGAAAGAATTGAAGTCCTAATGCCCTCAGGACTTAACTCCTCTGTGCATCTGGGATTAGTACTAGCTGTGTACCATCCTTGGGAGAATTGAAAGGATATTTCGATTCTTTTGAAATTAAAAATTCATTTAAAAAACGTTCAGATAATTGTCCAATAGAATAGCCATTGCCCTATGTGACTGTTTTAAATGTAAATTCAATGCATAGAATTAAAAATTCATTTTTTCAAGTTGCACTCGTCACATTTCAAATGCTCAATAACCACAAGTGTCTAGTGGCTCCTACACTGGGCAGCACAGTTGTCCACAGAACGTGTCCACAGTATAGTAGAAAGTCTCTTGGGAGAAAAAGTGTCCAGAGGCCACAGAGGAGAGAGACGTGGAGAGCCAGGTGAAGTCAAGTGAAGTTTATACTGAAACAGGAGAGACTGGTAGGTCTTTACGGGGAGCAGAAGGTCCACACAAGAGAAAGACTACAGTTATTAGGGATCTTGGGAACAACTCAGGTAGCAAGATGCAGGAGAGGCAGAGCAGGGCTGTACTTGGATGTAAAGGAGAAAAGGCCCTTCCCTTCTCCTCAGTGACATATGCAGTGAGGACATGTATAGAAACAGAGAATTTGAAATGGAAATGTGGGAACTCATACCTGTTAGCCTTGAGCAGCAGGAAAAACTACCACAGAGGATGAAGCAGTTAGACTGGACTAGTCCTTTCCCAAAGTGGACATGGAATAAATATACTTATGAAAATCAAAATCAGTACAATTGTTTTGAAGAAGCTATGAGGATACACAGAAACTTTTGATAACTTGGCAGCTTCTGGCGTCAACACGTGTGTTAATTTGTACACCTATTAATCAACCAGTCAATTATTGTTATTTACTGGGTCCTAATAAACCATGTATTCTGAGCACACTTATAATGAAATTCGAAAGTCTGGATTTGCAGAAAGAACTTAGAGAACAATATAAACAAGTGCTAAGTTATAGTGTACAGATTAAAAATTTTATCTCAAATTAGGTACAGCAATCCCTTGGCACTTACGCAACAACTTATCCCTTTGCCAAAATCATGAATCTTGACAGTCCTTCTGATTGAGTCCAAAGAAACCTTGGGATCCCTTTCCACACAACACCCATCAAACTACTAGTTAGCAGGAGAGATGAAAACGATTGCAAATCTAGTACAAATAGTAATTGAAATGTAGGGTGACTCACACAGAGGGAAACCTTGGTAAAGCTATAGATATATTGGGTTGTCGGAAAAGTCATAACACATTTTTGCAATGAAAGCATAGAAAAAATATATCATGACTTTTCTGACAACCCAGTATTTTATAATCATAAACTCATCTGACTATTTGAAATCCATCATTCAATAGAATGAAAGAATCAACTCAAGAGTTGGTCTTATTATGTTAGATATTCAATACCTAATCTAGGAACTTCTCTTTGAGAATAATAAAACAGAGCATACAAAGAATTAATAGTAAATTAACACTAACAAAGAGGCACAGACTAAACCACTTAAAAATAACCTGATAAAACATATTCCATTGTTCTCAGTTTTGCAGGGATTGTGCAATCACAGACTTGTCAGAATAAAAAAAATAAATAAATTTTGTAATTTCTCTCTAAGGAATGTAAAAAGAAGGGTATGGATATATTAGTGAAATCAGGGACAAAGAAAGCCCACAAAGCAACCAAGGGCAGTGAAGACAAATGGTATTTTTAATGTGATTATGTTTTATTTTAAAAGGCAGCCTTCTAATGAGAACATTTCTGAGCTCTAAGGACTTACCTGTCCATGGTTCATCTCATAGAATCAAACTGGAATGAAACAGATTTTATCATGAGATTTAGAACCTAAAATATATTTCTGACCAAAGGCAAAAAAATGTCAGAGTATAAAAAGGCATTTAAGGAAGCAAGGGGACTCTCAACTGCCTGCACATAGATGCTTATGACAAAAGTCACAGAAGCTAATGACTCTGCTGTGTTGTATCATCAGGTCCCTGACTGCTTTGTTAGCCAATCATCTGGCTCCTTAATTCCAGGCTTTACAGCAAAAAGATCTGGCAAGGTAGTTGATTATACCTTGGTCAATCAATTATCTGGAACATTCCAAACTGAGTGTTTTTCCCATTTTCCTCAGTATCCTTGCATAAAGCTGGATCAATTTATAATGTCAATGATGTAGACAAAACATTGGAGCTTTTTAGGTATTACAGCTTCTCTTCATGTTCCACTATCAAATGACTGCTTCTAAAATTTTATTCACTATAAGGTCCATAGATAAAATTTTGATAGATTTGAAATAGAATATACATATATGAATGTAAACACACCGTGCATGCTTGTACAAACACAGAGAGTACCAAAAAACTATACACATTTAAGAAAGAAAAACACTATTAAAATGGTAATACTCAATATACACCTATAATAAAGGTGAATACAAGTCACGTTTGACTTCTGCAATTACAAGAGGTGCTCAAAGTGGTTACCATCAGCGTCCAGACACTTCTGATTACGGGGAACTATTGCTTGAGCAACGTTGACAGAAGTGTCCACTTGTACACATTTGTTTGGCACCCCTGGTATATCTATTGGCCTTTCCTGTGAAAGTCCCTTTTTTATTTTTATAGTAAGTCCTTTGTATTAGCATAGAATTAGGATATCCTTTCCTTTTCTTCAAAATGTTGACAGCAAAGATTAGTTGCACTTTTAAAAAATGACCCCCATTTTTAAAACCCCAAGTTCATAATTCTTTACCAGCCTCCTACTCTATTTTAAAATCCTGAAAGTTGACAACCATTGCTGTAAAAGAAAATGACTCTTTCATATGTACAAACATCAAAACATTTCAAGGGATTTGCTTTTAGAAAGAAAACATAGAAGTTATAAAAATAGAGTATGGTTACTTAGAAAAAAGTAATTTTAATACAAAAAAGGATTTTAGCAACAGTTTTTTATGTAAGACCTATATGTACTATTTGCTCATTATGGAGAGTTTGAATAGAAAAAATAAATAAATTTTTTTTGATCACTTATGATCACAACATTAATATTTTTATATCAGTTCTTTTCTTTGCATTTTCTTAATAATTGTTTTTTAAAAAAGCAGATGACATTAAATCAGTTTCATTTCATATTATTTGGGAAGCCTTTGCAAAGATTGTCCATTTAGAAATGTCTTCCTGGACTGTTTCAGGGAAGATAGCTCAGAATTACACTAATATCATGCCTGACTGTGCAGGTTAGTGAGCTAACTTTAGAGAAGTCAAGCAGGCACCAGCCTCTCAGAGTAACTGAGATGAAGATGGCTAATCTTCAGTTTAAAGAATTACACCAAGAGTAATTCTTTGGGGCTAGAGCCACGTGTCTGAAGACATCCGAAGTATGTTGAATTTGGGACTCTATGAAAATATATTGAAACCAAGGAGCTCGAAAAGCTTTTCTTACAAGGGTAGGGTTAGATAAAAGTATAATTGCCCCCATTCAACAGATGGAAAAACAAATATCAGTCAACAGTCCAGGAGGTCAAAGGGACTAGAATTTCTGATGCTGACTTGAGCTGTATTGTTAGATCTTGCACATTTTTTTAAGAAACAAGGAAGTTCGATTTTGCTTGGCCTTTTGGCCTGCAAAAACACTAAGGCAGGCTGACATTTTGACTACAAATTTTGCAGCTGTGTAATCACCGGGGCCTGGGAGACTTTCACTATACTTGGTGTGGCTCTTGAATGCCTTTTGAGATCAAGACAATTGTGCTTATAATTAGCAAACTACCATAAGTCTCAGAGCGTGACACATGAATAGAATTCTTCCCTTTTCTCTTTCCCTGCACCGGGACATAAAAATAGAACAAGTAACCAGTGTGTTACTTCTACTCATACTAACTTTTAAAAATATATCAAAAGATGGGACTTGGCAAAGAGCAATGCCCAGTATGAAGTGAATGATTTTTATTTTCCTCTAAGATCGAGGCCTCTTGCTGATATGAAAGAGTCATCCTAAACCTGTTATAAAGGTGTTTGTTCTGACTGCCCTTCCCTCTCCATTCCCAGTGTTGCAAATCCAGCTCTGGGCCTTATTACTTTTCCCAGGTTACTAAAATAGCCTCTGATTTAGTCTCCCTACTTACTTCTGATTTAAAGCAACTCACATATGGATGCCAGGTAAATGTTCTGAAACACATCTCTGATCCTGTCAGTTTCCAGCTCAGAAACAATATAAGACTAGCCATCAGAGAGAAATTAGGAGTTGAACAGTCAAGGTCCTTTGAAACCTGATCCTCACCAACCTTTTTCAACCCCATCTGTCCTCTCCAACCCTGTGAAATCTGGAGCTTCCCTAGGGGATTCTCTACCCTTCCTTCATGTGTTTCAAGCTTCCCTGGCTGTCTTTTTTCTTATGCTACTTCCTCCGAGAAGACTGCAAGTCCCTCTCCGGATCTGATCCACCCCAACGGTGACCACAGAAGTCCTCTCTCTCAGGCCCTGCTGACACCCAAGCAGGTGCAAACGTTCCTTTCTCTGATCCTCCTTAGAAACTTTGATCCTTGCCTACTTGTTCAATGCTGTCTTGCTCTTTAAGTATGTGTCTCATTTTGCACTGTGGCATAAGGTAAAGAGCGAGATGCTGAAGGATCCCTGTACATGTTGGTCATTTTTCAAAGAAAGACTTTCTGGAATCTACATACAGAGGCCTGTCTCTGAAGATGGAACTGACTTGCCCTCATCCCCATCTGCAAGTGAGTCCCCCTTGCCTCTTCCTGTCAAAGGGGGAATGGCCATATCAGTCCTTTACATCCTGGGTTATTATGAGTGACGTAATTCAGCATTTTACTTAGTCTCTTAAGATGATTCTTCCTCATTGCGAGCTCTACAGAATAGCTCTTTACAGTGAACAAAATGCTGTCCTATGAACCACTTCCCTTGACTTCCACAACTGTGAGATAGGCGGATGTGACCATCCTGGTACTGAGGAGGAAAATGAAGCTGAAAGAGTTGAGGCGACTTGCCCATGGTAATGTAAGTAGAAACTCACAGTGGCAGAAGAAAACTCAGGAAGATGATCAGATCTATTTGTAAGTCCGTGGTGAGCATAAGAATGGGAAAATAGAGAGAAAGATCAGAGTGGAAACACTCCTTTCCTTTCCCCTCTTCTCAGCAGAAGGGATATAAAATTCGCTAAGGTTTATTTAATGCTTACTAGCAGGCAGGCACTGCACAAACTTTTTGTATGGAACTACCTCATTTACCACCCACAATAGTACTTATAAAGTACCTATAACTACAGAGCATAGATGATGAAACGAGATCAGAAAATTAGGTTGCCCAAGGTGGAACGAGGAATTGAATCCAGATCAATTTGTATTTAGGCCCACAAATCTTATCTCTATGCCAGTACTTCTCACATTTTAATTTCTGGTATAATGTGAATCACCTGGAGAACTTGTTACCTGAGATCTTGATCCAGTAGGGCTGTATGGAACCTCAGATGATTCTGCATTTGCAACAAGTCCCAGGTGATGTATCTGGTGCTGATGGCCCATGGACCACCCTCAAGTACCAGATTCATTATACTTCCCTCAGAAAGTGCTGAAGTTAGTTCCTCAAGCCACTGATGTCCCACATCTGGAGACTAGCCCGGGGCAGAGAAACAAGAAAGGAGAGAGGGGATCCCTGACTCTGTCTCAGCCAAGACTCCTAGTCCAGCCTCTCCAAACACCCCTTCACTGTTCCCTATCTGCGTTCTCCCTCACCTCCAGCAATGAACCTTGCCTTCCTTGTTTTCTCACAAGAATATGTTCATTTTGAAGCATATACTACATTATTTCAGGTAACATTTAATGGTATCATTTTGCATCATAACCTCCTTCTGCATCTGTAACACAATCCTATCTATATATGTTTTATTTTATTTTATTTTATTTTTAATTAGTTTCAGGTGTACAACACAGTGCAATAGTTATACATTTTACCCCTCAAAGTGACAACCCCCCACCCCCAATACACCACCCCACTCCCACCCATATCATATATATCTATTACTCTTCCTCTGACTCTCTTCCACAGTATAATCCATATCCCGTGACTATCTATATATATTCAATTACAGTAAGTATACCACCTCTGCTTTAGTAATACAGTGCAGTGATCAAACCTCTACTCCATCCATGAAATGGTCTCCCTAACAAGACCTATGATCATCTGACATTCCACAGAATATTTACAACATTATTAATTATATTCCCCAAACTGTTTTTCATATCCCAGTGGCAATATTGTAGTTGCCTATTTTTGCTGTCTAATCCCTTCCCCTTCTCCCTCATCCCCATTCCTCTCCCAATTAGCAACCCTGATTTTTCCTCTATATCTATGTGTTTTTGTTTTTTGAGGGCAGTGTCACTGGCCCTCATATGTGGGACCTGAACAGGGCCCGCTGGCTTCCCAAGCATGTGCTTAACCACACGCCACTTAGCGGGCCCAATCCTATCTATATTTACATTCTATGCATTCCACAATGCCCTGCTTTTATTCTTTGACACGTCAGCTCATAAAATTCCTCAGTTTATCTAGCTTTCCATCATTAAGCATTATTCTGTGTTATATTTATTCATAAAGAAACTAGTAGAATGTGTTGGCTATTTTTTTTTTCTAAAATGGAGACCTACATAAGGTATACAAGTTGAACACATGGGCTTTACATTTATTCATCCTTCATCATCCTAGCTGTGATGGAACAAGGCACTGTGCTAGGTTTGCCCTTGGAAGTCAAAACACATAATTTACATTTTTTATTTACCACTTTTATAGTATATGCATGATACTACAAAACATGGCATTTTAAATAAATTTCATGTACTTAGTTTTAAGTGTGCTGGGTTCTTGGTAAGACGTTCAGATACATTGTGATAATTAACATGACCTCCCAATATAAAATCTCATTACATTCAGTTAGCCTCTGCAGACATTCACTTTAAAATGTGCCCATGCACACACAAAACCTCCCCTTTCCTTTAGTGAAGTGAAAATGAATCAATTTGTATTAAATTTATCAGTTTCAAAGACAAGGCTGGTCCTTGGCTACATTTTCAGGCTGTAATTGGCTTCCACTCTGTTACAAATTAGGTTTTAAAACCTGCCTTCAAAAACAAGTCATTTTCTCTCTTCCAATCTTTAGAAAGTTACCAATCTCTGGCTGCCAGTGACACTCCCTTACACTTCCTTTTTCCCCTTTACACACACTTGCTGTAACCTGGGGAATTTATGTCTGATTTTCTTTATTCTCACCGCATCGTGTGTGGCCGGCATATTAACATCCCATTTTACAGATGGAAAGAAAGGCTCAGAGCAGTGAAAACTAGCGCTAACACTGGCTGGGGAGGAGTCTCACATGGGAGGCTGAGCTCTGCAAAGTTGACAGTGTTGTCATTACTGCTTATCCCACCTACCCGTAGGGTCACCTTTAATCTCCCTGTCACACCCAAAGTGCCAAGGCAGGAAAGGCCACATGCCTGCCTGACCAGGTTGGCTTAGCCAGTCAGTGAGGGGAGCGGGTCCCAGCATTGGAGCCTAGTCCAGAGCTGGGCTCTCACCCCCACCAGCTACTGATGGTGGTCCCCTAATTGAAGGACGGTGACAGAGCTGGGGCACAGAAGTCAGTCATTGCACAGGGCTGGCTTTCTTCAGAGCCATCCCTTTAAACCCAAAGGACAAATTACAATCTGTACCTTATTTAAACTCAAGTGAGCACAAAGCCCTGCTGCCAAGCCCCTCAGAGGTAGGGGAAAAGAAGAAAAGAAACAGTAATTTCAGAACCACTTCCTTTTCTGACCTTCATTATATATGCACTGCCAGCATTTGTGCCTGTGAACTCTGCCTTCCCTCCCCGCACCCACCCAGGACCAATTCTCCATTGTTCCTTCTTGCCCATTCAAGGTCTTTACTCCCCAAGTGTCTCTCTTTCTCTCTCATCCACTGAGTTTGTTGTGTCTTCCTCAGTTATGTCCATCATTTCACAAACAGGCTTTAGCATCCCGTAGCTTAAAAAAAAGCTCAAACCTGGTCCCAGGTCCTGCCTCTTCTGTCTGGACCACTGCTGTATGTGTCCCTGCCCCCTTTGAAGATGAAGCTCGCCTATGAAGTTGTCGCCAACCCTCACTTCCAATTCTGTTTTAAACCCCATTTCCCATCAGACTGCCATTTTTCTGACTGCTACTAATTCCATCATAAACGTTGTATATACAGTTCTTATTATGTCCACATATTATTTTAGATTCCTAAATATCACAAATTCCACTGTTGGTCTTGCCCTTTTCTCATTCTTGAGACTGAAACTGCTCTTCTTTTGACCCTTCTTCCAGAAGATTTTAGGCAAATACAAACTTACACAGGTCAGCGTAAGTTCTGCCCCGTGGCCTCTTGCATCCATTGTAAACAGGCTACCAACTGGCTTCCATCTTTTTCCTCACACTTTTGTTTTAGCTTTTCCTTCATATCACCAGGCTCCCTATTGCTTTGTCCTCTGCAAACTTGCCCTTTCCAGTTGTCTCAGACTCAAATGGAGAAGGAAAGAGAGCTGGCTTGCCGCTACTCCGGGCCACGTATCCTGCTGCTGTCCCTGTTATTGTCGGCGCCCTATGCCTCCCCTGCCTCCCCTGACCACTCCTAGGAGGATCTGACAGGACAGAGATGCAGGTAAAAATGCAGACACACAAGCAATGCAGAAATAACCACCTTTAAGATAATGGCCCTCAAGGAACACGTGGAGGACAGAGAGTTTAGATTTGGGGAGGAATGGGCAAGAATAGCTGTCCCACATACACTGTGAGAATCAGTGGACATTATCACTGCAAAGTCATGATCTAGTAGCAGGAGGAGGCACCACTGAGCCTGGGGGGTGTGGGGCCCAGCCTGCAACCGTAGAACATTTTTTAAAGGGTAGAGAGCAGGATGGAAGTTAGGAAATATGAGGAATGAAGTTTGAGAATTGGGCAAAAAAAAAATCACACACTAAGAAAGCTAGTTTCATTTTTTTTCCTTTTAAGTCAATGGGGAGTCTGACTGTTTCACACAATAGAGTGGTCACTATGTATCCAGGTCTTGCAATGTACCATTTATCATCTTCACAACACCCCGTGAGGCAGGTGCTGCTGTTTTTCCATTTCATAGATAAGAAAACTGAGAGGCATGAAAGGTAAGTAATGTGGAAAGCCATGCAGATGGGAAGTGGCTCAGTTTGAAGTACAATTAGAACTTCATTTCAGAAAGATAAAGGCATGTGTCTAGTTTTTGGGGTGCACCTGCATAATGCACACAGGCTTGGTGAGAAGAGGGGAGGCAACAGCAGCAGCAGAGCTCAGCTCTGGCATTCTGATTTGGGGCATAGGGTGAAAAACCATGCTGAGTTGTCTAGTAGATACACAGGTGTGGACCAGGGGAGAAGTCTGGGCTGCAGGCACAGATGTGAGTCCTTGGGCTGAAGGTCACAGTTTAAGCTTAGAAGGTAAGTTGAACGAAGAGGAAAAGAATTTGCAAGTGAACTTTGGGAAGTAGGGAAGGGGATTTGATTTGACCAGTAGAGACAGAAGGAGAAAGTAGAGAGGAAGGAAGGGGCAAGGGAGGGAGGGCGGGAGAAATACCGATTGACAGCGAGGGGAGAAAGTGGTACAAAGAGGTTCAAGGAAAGGGAGGTTCCTTGGAAAGCAAGGAAAGAGAATTTCAAAAAGGTCAGTGGTAACAAAATTTGTAGAGAAGACAAGAAAGTTAAGGGTCAAAAACTCGTGGGCTTTATCAACAATGAGATCTGCATAGTTGGGCAACTACAGCTCTAGTGAAATGGGGGAATCAGGTCAAACTGAGTGGGGTGAGGAGTGATGGGAAGATGAGGAAGCTGAGTAAAGATCAGGGTCATGGATGGTGGGAGGAAGAGTCAGGTGAGACAGAAATCACAAGAGAACCTAGGATGAGGTGTTCTGTATTTTTTTCTCATGATCTGAACCCATTTCACAGTTACATGTGAAAGGCAAAACATCAAAATAGCTAAAAAGCGTGAAGACACAGGAGCTAGCAAATACACACCTGCGGTCTAGAGGAATAAGACCCAGACCTCATGCTGTCTTTGAGTCTATTCTTCCCTCATTGCTGCTGGCAGCTTCCTCCTTTGTCTTTAATCTCCTTTTTCCTGATTAAAATGATCTACACACTTCTTTTCCCATTTCAATCTAGTTCCACATACCCGTAGTGTTGTCCAATTAATTTTCTTCACGTCATTTTCCAGCTCCACCCTTTCAGAGCTATTCTGTTATTTTAAAGATAAAATCCAAGCTCCTTTAAAAACACGAAGTCCTTTATCCTCATGCTTTGAGCCCACTCCCCACACCACTCACACCAGGATTCTGACACTGTCCCTTGCTTTCTTCGCATACCTATAACCCTCTACAAAGCCCGCTGGTTTCTTTCTGCCCATATAAATTCTACCTTTTTTCAAGTATCATAATATGTCCCTTCTTTTTATACAGGGGTATCTCTATGCCCTTGAATAACATTTTTCTCTTGGCATGTCATTAATACAGTATACACATGTTGCAAAGCGTATATGTGTTTATCACTGTGAAAAGCATCAAGGATATAAACACTCTAAAGAGACAGCCCATGACAACAGTGGGGTCACAATCTGTTCGGTACCTAAACTACTTGGTTACATTACTTGTATCTGGTCTTATATTTAATACTAATAACATTAAAAAGATATCTGTGTGGCTTGTCATCAAAACCGGACTGCAAGCTCTTCCAGGATAGAAACTGTGTATTAAAATATAAGTACCGATGATCTAATGTCTCTATCTCAGGAATAGAGCAGGAATTGAATATTTTGCTTAAAGTAAAACTGGATAGAGTTTGCAGCCTCAGAAGAATAAGAAACTGTGTAAATTGAATTTTCTTTTATGTCCTATGGTATGCAAAAATGTAAATATCACACTTGCACAGCTTTTGCCTTTTATCACATTATGAGATTTTTTTTCAAAGCTTTCTCATATGTGCTTTGAATTTATTTCTTACACTTGTATGCATGCTGCATGTAGTTTGATGCTAAGTTCATACCTCTCATTTTCACATTCATTCCTACAATGTGTTCATTATAAGCCTGAGAGCTTTCTCATTTCACTTGGAATGTAATTTAATTTCTCCATGTGATGCAGCTATGTCTAACACCCTCATTTAGTTGAAAAGTATAGCCTATTAACTCCAAACTTAGATTTTCATGAAATTAATTAACTCTATTACTTCACCTGATTACTGTAATTTCTATAGCTGCTGTTTAGTTATAAGTTTTTATTATCATCCCATAAGATTTATTTTGGATGTCCATATTGTGATACTATTTGTGTTTATTTTATATGCTAGTCTGTGATATATTTTGATAATTTAATCAACTTATTTTGATTTTTTTCTGATTTTATTTCTTTTGTATATGGTAGCATAATATGGACGTCTGTTCTCAAATGTTCCTTTTATTTAAAAATACTGTCTAAAGTAAGTGATCCAAGATGGTAGAGTACATAAGCACTGTGCTTGCCTCCTCCCATGACCACATTAAAATAACAACTAAATTATAGAACAACCAGCCTGGGGGAGCCATCTGAAGTCTAACTGATCAGATGTCCTATAACTAAGGATATAAAGAAGAAGCCATATTGAAATTAGTAGAAGGGACATGAAACAGCCAGCTTCACACCTGAATGTGCCAGTTGAGAATCGGGAGAGTTATTTCAACCATGGAGGTCACCCCTGGAGGAGGGAGGAATCCAGCCCCACACCAGCCTCCCCAACCCAGAGTACTAGTGCTGGGAAGAGGAGTACAATAACAACTGGCTGTGAAACAGTGGGGATTCCAGCCTGCATTGGCCTGGTGGGCTCCACTCACTCCACCCTGGTTTCTCTCTGGGATCCAGCCCCACCCAACTCACACAATGCTGGAGGCTCTTTTTTGCCGCAACCAGCCATGCTAGCACCGCACTCTTCTTGGAAATCTCTCGGGGGTCCATGGGACCAGGATGGTGGTGGAAGGCCTCATTGTGCTCAGAAACTTTTGCTGAGTAGCTCCAGGCTCAGCACAGGTACCAAATCTGAATCTACATTAACCTGGTGACTACCACTGATCCCACTCTGGTGGATCCCTGAGACCCTGCCTCACTCAACTCAAGTACCACATTAGGCTCTATTAGAGGCGGAGCCTTACAGGAACTGGCAGGTGGCAGCAGTGCTCGGGGTACCCTGGGCATTTTGCAGAGCTACCCCAGGCCTGGTACTGGTGGCAGCCATTCTTGGTTAACAGCATGGCCCCTTTCATATGCCTCCAGGTCTAGCACAGGGAGCGACCAATTGTGGGCTGCTTTGTACCTCCTACCAGGTAGTCACAGAATGGTCACAGCAGCAGCTGACCTGGGCTGCACTGGAGTCCCTTCCAATAGTCCCCAGAACCAGATTACCTGGAGGTAGGCTTTAGACCATGGCAGAGCACCATCCAATTAGTCCCACAAGTGGCACACCCAAAGGGTGATCTCTGCAGATACCACAGCCTGCTGGGACAAATCCTGCTCCTTGGAGTAGCCCCTGCATTGCATCTCATAAGCTGTGGATGTGGCCAAAGCCCATAGCTGGTCAGCCTGAGGGTCAATTCCAACCACTGAAGTGCCAATAGGAATTGAGCCTCTACTATAATGGGAGGACACACACAACCTATACAAGGGACACTCCTGGAGCACCAGCACAGGTGATTAGGGACACTGTACCACTGGGACCACAGGGCACCTACTGCATAAGGCCACCTGGCAAGACTGGGAGATATAGCAGTCCTACCTGATACATACAAACAAACACAGGCAGGCAGCAAAATCAAGGAAACAAAGAAATACGAGTGTGTCCCAAAAGAAAGAACAGGAGAAAATTCCAAAAAAAGAAAAGAAATGAAGGCAGGCATCCTACCAAACACGGAGTTCCAAACAATGGTTGTAAGTATGCTCAATACACTTAGGGGGAAAACAGAGGAACTCAGTGAGAACTATGACAAAGAGCTAGTGAGCATAAAAATGGAGATAGAAACCAGAAAAAAGCAGTCAGAAATGAAGAATATAATAACTGAAATGAAAAATGTACTAGAAGGAATCACCAGCAGACTAAATGAAGCAGAGGATCAAATCAGTGACTTGGAAGACAAAGTAGCACAAAAAAAAACAAAAAACAAACAAACACCCAATTGGAACAGCAAAGAGAAAACAGAATCCAAAAAAAAAAGAAGATAGTTTAAGAGACCTCTGGGACAACATCAAGCAGAACAACATTCACATCACAGGGTTGTAGCAGAAGGAGAAGAGAGAGAACAAGGGGCTGAGAACCTATTTGAAATAATAATTCCTAACCTGGTGAAGGAAATAGACATAGAAGTCTAGGAAGTACAGAGAGTCACAAACAAGATGAACCCAAACAAGCCCACACCAAGACACATCATAATTAAAATGGCAAAGGTTAGGGCCGGCCGAGTGGCGTGGTGGGTGGTTAAGCGCTGGCTTGGGAAGCCAGCACCCCGGTTCGGGTCCCACATATGAGGGCCAGAGACACTGCCCTCAAAAAAAAAAAAGGCAAAGTTTAAAAACAAAGAGAGAACCCTAAAAGCAGCAAGAGAAAGGCAACTAGATACTTACAAGGGAAGTCCCATATAATTGACAGCTGATTTCTCAACAGAAACTTCTCAGGCAAAAAGGGACTGGCATAAAATAGTCGAGATGAGGAAAAGCAAGGCCCTACAACCATGACCTCTCTACCCAGCAAAGTTATCATTTAAAATTGAAGAAGAGATAAAGAGCTTCCCAGACAAGAAAAAGCTAAAGGAGTTCATCACCATGAAACCAGTATTACAAGAAATGCTAAGGGGACTTCTTTCTGAAGATGAAGGGGTGTTGGGGGGGTTGTGAAGAACACAAATATGAATAATAAAAGAGTAATAACTATGTATCAATGATCACTTTAAATGTAAATAGATTAAATCCTCCAATCAAAAGATATGGGGATCTGCTGTCTACAATAGACCAGCTTCAGATCAGAAGACACACACAGACTGAAAATGAAGGGATGGAGAAAGATAGTTCATATGAATGGAAACAAACAAAAAACCTGGGGTAATACTATTTATATCAGAGAAAATAGATTTTAAAGCAATGGATACAATAAGAAAAATATCAAATAAACAATCTAACCTTACACTTAAAGGAACTAGAAAAAAAACAACAAATAAAACCCCAAGTGATTAGAAGGAAGGCAATATAAAAGTTCCAAGCTGACATAAATGACAGAGTCTAAAAAACAAAATAAACCCCACCAAAATATCAATGAAACCAAGAGCTGGTTCTTTGAAAAGATAAACAAAATGGATAAACCTTTAATTACATGCATCAAAAAAAGGAGGACACGAATAAATAAAATCAGAAATTAAAGAGAAGTGACAACAGACACCACAAAAATACAAAGGATTATAAAAGAACATTGTGAACAATTATATCACAAGAAATTGGACAATCTGGAAAAAATGAATAAATTCCTAGAAATATACAATCTTTCAAGACTGAATCAAGAGGAAACGGAAAATCTGAACCAGCCAATGACTACTAACAAAATCTCATGTTTGAGAAGCGTTGCCTCAGAGGGTACCCTCTAGCTCTCCTCTGGCCATGACCCTCTGTAAGGGAAATGCCATGATGAGTAGGTCCCTCCTAGGCCAGGCTTCATATACTCAGGTCCCCAGAATCCCTGGTCCAAAGGCCAATGTCCACTCACTCCTAGGGCATCAGGTGGTCTCTTCACCTCCTCTGGTGCACCCAGGCTCTGGGTGGCCAAAGGACAGCTATGACACAGCGGGAAGGGGGTCTAGTGAACTTTCAGGCTCAGTGTCCACATGTACCGTCTGAGTGAGGTCCACAGAGGAACAGGAAAGGGTCAGGGTGGCACAGAGCCTCCAACGCCCTCTGGTTCCATAGATAAGATCCAGCCCATTTTTGCCCATTTGTAGTTGATAGGCCCTTTCAGTGGGGTCCAAACTGCGTGCAGGGTGACAATTATAAAAAAATATTTGCTTTCCACAAATATTTAAAATACTCAAAACTAGCAAGTTAGGGCTGGCTGAGTGGCATGGTGGTTAAGCGCTGGCTTGGGAAGACAGTGGCCCCGGTTTGGGTCCCACATATGAGGGCCAGTGACATTGCCCTCAAAAAAAAAACAAACAAACAAAAAACTAGCAAGTTATGTTGGACTCCAAAATCATTTGCCTTATCCTAAGGAATTTCAACATTACATTTGTCAGTGAAAGAAGGTAATAGCTGTTCAAGAGTCATGACATAGAATTTCAATTGCAGGAAACTCCTGAATAACTAGAAAACAGGTTTTCAATTTTCTGTCATCAACTTATTCTCCCGAAGCATCATGCAGACAGTGACTGCCAGGACTCTGGAGACACCCCTGGTCAGGGATCAGGAATCACAGGCCACTATTTCTAACATAACCCCGGTCCTTAAGAACAAGTCATATGTGAATTTATACTTCTCGTTAAGACATGCAGAAATATTTTATTCGGGAATTTTATATAAAGTCAATAGTTAGTATTCTTCCTGATACTTTTTCTTTTCTTTTCTTTTACTATGAAGCATATGTATTGAATTTTCCTCACAACATTCCATATTAATGCCCCCAAGTTCCATCTAATTTGCCCACGTACCACTGAAATGTTCTGTGTGCACAATGAAGTCACTAACGGGGAGAAGCATGTCCCCAGCTAGACAGCGCTGATTGTGAGCTGCCCAGAGCAGGCAGAGAGGGCGTCTCTTCACATACATGCAGCACATCTCTGGATCGCAAATGTCTATTTCTTCTGACTTTTCTACTCGAAATGTATCCTTCAATAGAGTGGATTTCCTTCCTTTGTACAATTTTAAAAACAGGTTTTTTTTCCACCTCCACTGATCAGCTTTATACTTTTTCTTTAACATTTTCCTAACATATAATTACCATTTTCCAAAGACCCAAAAGTGCTGTCAATGTGACTGAAATAAGAATGTAAATATTTTATAAACAGCTGTCAAATCTCAATTGGCAGGAAACAAAAAGCCCCGAATTGCTGTAATCTAACCTCAAGGCTACATCATTTAACTGACAGATGAGACACTTTTTGAGTTTCCATTTTCCCGTCAGCAGTTTAATCCATTCGCATGGGGTGCCACTCTGGATAGTCACTGTGACAATTTCTTTGAAGAGGGAATAATCTCTGAAATGCTCTGAGGGAGATGCCTCGAGCAGTGACTTAATTCTTTGCATGGAACATTTTTCACACTCACTGTAGCTGGGATATCTGTTACTAACATGGGCTAAATATTGACATCAAGGGGATAGCATCATGCCCCCTTTTTTTTTTTTAAGGCAAAATTTTGCTCTGAACAGTTCAATAATTTATTATTTCTTTCTTTGGGGCTTTCATTCAATACACATTTCTGATCATTATGTGGCAGCTTAGCCAACAGTCAATGTAAGATCCAAGCACTAGTGCTGTTGCTTGTCATCAGAGCTCAGAAATGCTACGAGTGAAACTGCCCAAGTGGTCAGTCCCTCCCAGGGACTTCTGGCCATTTCCGTGGGCACTGGAGTCATTCCTCCCAGAAATTCTATTTTTCATTTTCCCCTCTATTTCTTTTCCCTTCCTTCTGGTCTAAGAAATAGATGTGTTGGGGACATCTACAAGCATGGACTAATTTCTTAGGGGATATTTGGCATTTTCTTCCCCTGCATTCCTTCCGCTAGTGAATGTGTGCCACCCTCCTCAGGGGACAGGCACCCTTGCAGGCCCTGTGGGTTTGGCTCTGCCCTCATGGAGCCTAGCTCATACTGTGGCAATAAGTAAACACCAGACTAGAAACAAATGTGTCTTGCCCGAATCCCTTAAGCTATGTATGTATTTGTTCCATATGCATAAGGGGGTACTTTCATATGCCTTAAAAAATAAAACTGCTAGCTTTTAAAAGGAATTACATTTGGGTGCTTGGGGTAACAGTCATTTTGAGAGTGTGGTTAGAGAAGGCTGCTGAGCTTTGCGGAACCAGAGGGCTGCAGTGCAGGCCGCAGGGGAAAGAACACAAGGACACGTTCAAGGAACAGAAAGAACACAGGGACGTCAGGAGTGAGGGAGCAAGGGAGCGAGAGGCACCCAGAGAAACCCTATCGGAGGAAGCGTAAGTCACGGCACTGCATTGGGCTTCACTCTAACTGTAGAGCGAGGAGGCGAGGGGTTTGAGCAGGACTTAGGCTGCATAGTTTGCAGCCCTGATCTTGTCCCCAGACGCTGGCTGTTGTACACAGATGGACTCAGTATGGCAGGAAAGGAAGCCAGGAGACCACCAGGCAGCTCAGGCTGTTGTCCAGGTGAAAGAGAATGATGGACATGGAGTAGGATCAGAACAGAAAAGACAGAAGTGAAAGGATTCAGGGTGTATTTGAAGAAAGAAAAGGAAATGAAGAATAACAGGGAACCCGTAGTTTCAATGACTAAAAAGAGAAAGCTTGCTTCAGTAGGCACAGCGTTCCCCTGCATGAACAAAGGAGACCCATCAGGTAAGCTTTTGGTTTATACTAAGAGAACGTCAGAATAGTTACACCCTCAATTTACAAATAAAGAACAAAGGTACAGAGAGGTGAAATGGCTCCTCAAGAGCTGGCTGTCACCTGTATATCCTGTCTCTTATTTTCTAGCTCGTGGACTTTTCCATCATCTGGCCCACCTGCCTGATTCGGCTGAGTTCCTGCTCAATATCTTGCATGATTTTCTCTGGAAAGGAATTTCACCCATATGGCCCTGTGTGGCCTGGAGTGGTTCCTTCTTTCAGGAAATGTAACTAATAAATGGCATTATCCTCTCTCTGTGTCATCACTCAGTCACTTTCATAAATTAAAATCTCATAGCTACAAATTTAAACAGCTTTTCAGGTAGGAAGATGGGGTAATAACAAAAACCAATGTTCCAAAAATAGTGTCTTCTTGAAGGTCTGCTCTTTTAATTCAGGCAGGGAGTGAATTCAAAAAGGGAAGCCCTCCGAGGGGTCGGGCCACCTCCCAGAGCTCATCAGCCAGAGCTGGGCCACAAGGGCTGCCCTAAAGCAGCCTGGGAGATGAAGGTTTCTCAACTAGGTACTTTACTGTCCTTCAGAATATCGGGATTTTTAGGAAGGAAGAAGGGGAGAGTGGATATTAGGTAGTCTATTAGCATTGCTACTGAATATGGAAAGGATTATTAACGAGAACATTTAAATCAGACTGAGCCTTTCACAATGCTTTTCTTTCTTTATATTCACAATCAGATTTGCACATCATTTTGAATAAGGCAATATAAATCAAGGAGTAATATTTAAGCTTCTATGAATCAGACAAGCTATGAGATCCCCTTTTGCTAAAAATTTAAACATTTTGCACTACAGTCACTCACCACTTCATGACAGGGATCCATTTTGAGAAATGCATTGTTAGATGATTTCATCATTGTGCAAACATCACAGAGACACTTACACAAACCTAGATGGTACAGCCAACTACACACCCAGGCTATGTGGTATAGCCTACTGCTCCTGGGCTACAAGCCTGTACAGCATGCTACTGTACTGAATACTGTAGGCGACTGTAACACAATGGCAAATATTGGTGTGTCAAAACATATCTAAACGTAGAAAAAGTACAGTAAAAATATGGTATTAAGTAAGACCATGAAAATGGTGCACCTGTACAGGGCACCTACCATGAGTGGAGCCTGCAGGACTGGAAGTTGTTCTGGGTGAGTGAGTGAGTGGGGAGTGAATGTCAAGGCCTGGGACATGAAGACTTTATAAACACTGTCCTTCCCTGTTTCCTTCTAACAAGGTCAGAAATAGAACATCTAACCTGGCAATGCTGCTCCATGAATAGAGACTTGGGCTGGACTGATTGGAAATATGGTGGAGAAACTGGCTGGGTGGGGCATAGATCACTTAATAGTGACTGTTGGGAGGGAGTGAAAGGGGCCTGAGGGCCAGTAGGAATAAGAAATCAAGATGGAGAGATAAAGGCACACAGGGGATTGTTATAAATGTGGTTTGGGCTCTTACATATTGGAGCAGTGGTCAGATTAAGGAACTTTGTGATACTCATAAAAAGGAGGGTGTTTAACACAGAGAAGGTAGAGAACTGGGGACTCAGTATTTATATCTGGAAATTTGGTTTTGGTTCTGTTGACCCTATCTGTCACAAAGGGCTCTCTTTGGTATTGAAGTGATGAAAGAAATAAATCCTATCTATGCTTTAGTCCATTATAGCCTGAAAATATTGCCAAAGACAGGGACAGGCTGGTGCCACACCGCCACAGAAAGCTGTTGCTAAAGTGGCAGTGGCACTCAACACTTGTGAAGGTGGCTCCTGCGGATCTCAGTCCTTGTACAGGATCTTAGTTCTCAACAAAGAATTACAGCCATGTCCTCTGAAGACCATCGAGCTGGCTGTGGGGGTGCTGCAGCACCCCCTGAATGTGTAATGCTGGGGGCACAGGCTCCTCTGTGCTGAGACAGGTCAGGGCGACTGACAGGGATGGAATCTGTGCACTCAAACTTGTGGCGATGTGAGGGAGGGGCATCTATTGCTGAGCCCCACAGATATTGCTCCCGTCAGAGGAAAAAAAAATCCTCCGAACCACAAATCCTTCCATGTCTTACAGGACATTCAGCTCCATGATAATCTTATGGGACCACCGTCATATATATGGTCCATTATTAATGGAAACGTTAGAGGCGGCGAATGATTTTATTTCAAAAAACTCCATATTGCTATGGTTAAGATAAAAATGATTATTTGTAATAAAATCCACCTTCTTCATATTTCAACACACATAGTTTCTTTGTAACTTTGAATCTGATGAGCACATAAGCAATAAAGTATCTTCATTGATGCAAAAAGTTGAGCATGACTGTATATTTATATTAAGATGCACACAGTATCAATTACAAATTGTATTGAAAAACATCAATTTAGAAATCCCTATTCCTGATTAATCTGTTCTCTCAGATCAAGCCACAAACCCCCTTTTTAAAGCAAAGAACTCAATTAAAACAAAACAAAACAAAACAAAACAAAACAAAACAAAAAGATCTTACCTTATAGTACCTCAGCGGAAGGTCTGGATGTCATTTATTTGGCCTGTAACCAGAACCCAGGTGCTAGAAGAGAATAAAAAAATGGGGTTAACATATAGCCAGGACCCTGGAAAAGAGAAGTTCAATGGGTTACACAAGATTTGAGGAAACGTAGGAAAAATATAGCATTTTCTGTCGAAGGTGGTCTCCTAGATCATGGTGCCTCACTATGTCATGTGACCACTGGGGGGCACAGGTGGTCAGAGAGGTGAGGTATACATGTCATTGCAAAAGAAATGCGTGTATTGACTTCCTGCTAATGGCTCTTCCTATAGTTCCAGTTCTCATACCTGCCAAAGCTCCAGTCACAATGGAAGGACACAAAGTGAGAAAACAAAAGAAGTTTCGCATCCCTTAAATCTGCATGTTAGAGATGGTGCTTTCCATGTATAACACATGAGTTTCATCCTTACTACTTTCAAAGAAAAGTCATGGAATGATACCATAGGAGTTCCGGTTGGCTATCTTCTACCAGACACTATTGGAAATATATACCTAGTTATCTAATAATTAGTCCAATCTCACACAGGGATAGAATCAAATCTTAAAGAAAACCCCCTCACTCCATCTTGGACAATGATATTCACATTTTTAAATTGCCAGTGCCTGACATTTAGGCCAGGAAATCATCTGTTTTACAAGGTTGACCTAGAGAAAGAAAAAGAGGCACCAGTTCCATGAGGGGAGAACGAGTTCTTGTGAAGGACATCCTTGGGGACAGGCGGTCAGGGAGGACGAGGAAGTGCTGCTAGAGAACTTGAGGATGAAACCTGATATTATTGAATTTTTAAAAGGAGGACCTTGCAGTTTCCACAGGATGGTGAAGGTGAAGTCAGATGACAAGAGGACAAGACACTGCGAGGTGACAAGTAGAGGGGTTCCAGGGTGCATGTGGGGGGGGGGCTTCCTCAGCAAGGATGACAGGAGCTTAGTGCAGCCACAGAGAGTATGGCCTGGGACAAGGTAATTGAGGGATGAAGAGAAACATTTACTTAATAATTAAAAAGTAAATTTGTATTTTGCGTTGTCTTGTTTTTAAAGTATCAATCTGCAAAGGACTGGGAAAAAAGAAAGAAAAGCCATTGGTCCCCCATCAGTTTGAAAAGCAATACCATAGAGAATATCAACCACTTTGCTGCTTCAGTATCTCTTTCTCCTTTCTTTATAGATACACTGCTACTGCTCACAGTGTGAAACTGTCAATCAACAGACCCTCTCTCTGTGAAAGGGGGACACCTGGCCCATGGGAACTCTGTTAGCCTGCTCCTCCCGAGGAGCCCCAGTCTGAGGGGTGTGTCCCCAGGAAGGATATGGCTGGATCACATCAAGAGATTACTGGGTTTATGCAGGGGAAAACTGAGGCTGAGAGTGTAAGTGAGCAGCCGTCACATGAATCCAGGCAGTCTGACTCCTCCCACTAATTGCCTTTATCGTTCTGATATCAGCATCTCCTCAGGAAATACTCTGGGTACAACTGGAACTTCAAGAGAAAACTCAACTGAGTTAACATTCCCATTCCTACAAGAGGCACTGATGGCTCAATCATCAAACAATACTTACGAGGCAGGACAGAGTCCTTTCTGTACCCTGTCTCTGTCTATTGGGTTGTTGGAAAAGTCATGATGTATTTTTCTCTATGTTTTTTGTTGCAAAAATGTGTCATGACTTTCCCAACAACCCAATAACCAACAGATGTTTTCTGCCATAGGGGGCAAGCAGTGAGCCTAGAATTCATCTCTCACTCTAGATTCCTTATATAATCTAATGAGCAACAAGGGCGAGTGTGCAGTGAATTCCATGGAGGCACATGCCAGTCCTCTCACAGTAACCTACTAAGTGTCTTGCACATAGTAGCTGCTCAATAAGTATTTGTTATGTGGTGTTTATAATAAAAATTAACAATTATTCAGAACGTATTTGCCTATTTTACAATTAGGAGTCCCAGCATGACTATATACAGAGATTCATATCAGTTTAAATAAGTAAATGCATATCTCTCAATAATAAAACATCACGTTGTACCATTAATGATAACAGAAATAAACACTCTTTAGTCAATAAAGTGTCTGCTAATAAAAATACCGTGTTCACTAAATGAACTATAGGACAATAACTGAGATGGAACACCCTGAAGTGTTTCTGGCCATCTTTCTCTAAAGTTCAACTCAGGAAAGCATTCACTTTGAAAACCAGTGAGGGAACTGGCTTTCATCCTAGCTTCAAATTCTGTCTATTGCAAATTAATTGCACATGGCATTCATTCAGGGGCTGGCTTCAAATGTCTGAATATAGATGACAGGTTCCTCCAAAGCCCCATGAACATGGTTGAAAAGGTTACATAATTAAAATATGATTGGCAATTCCAGAAATTGTAGTCATCAGTATGCAGTTAGCCTAACAAATAGGAAAACAAAGCCAGAGACAGGACATCACTATGGAAGGCCAGAGGAGAGGCTCCTTCCAACAGGCCCACAAAACATGACTTTGATTTAGGATACTGAGCAACACAGGCTCTCTTGTTAATGTCTTCAAAGTAGTAGCTGCTTCTGCCAGACCATTGGCATTTATGGAGGTGACGGAGAAGAACATCAATGAGGGAGCCACTGGGGACCTTTAGTATGATAACCCGAACTGTCCCATTTCCTTAAAACTTTTCCTAAAAAATCAAATTTGCCTACTTTCTAATTATTTTGACTGTGCATATTGCTCTTATTGCTAGGAAGAAGCAGAACATTTGAGCGGATGTTTTCCAATCTAAGGGGAAGACAAATGAATCTGGAGCCATCTGACTGGGACAGCACTAGAGCTGCTCACAGTCTTGAAATAAATAAGCTCCATTAACTAATTTAACTTGTGTTCAGCTGAAGTTAGATCCTAGCCTCTCCTAACCTAGAATAGTTCCCTTTTTAACTTTGCAGTATAGCTTTAGTTGTTTTTTTTTAAACCTGCCTTATCAAATGATCTAAATAACACATGCTTTGACAAAGTCGAGCTTGACAGCCTGTTTTATGGGACTAGGATATAAATAGGAAACATAGTTCCAAGTGTATATATTATGCTAAGTCTGGTTTGCATTAAGTTCTTATTCAAAAACAGCACTAAGTTCTGTGCTCATTCAGATGTCCTGTTGTACTTTAATCCCATCAGAGCCTATCTTCTCATTTTTTAGCCATCCCATCTAGACAGGGGCACACAGAACTAATGAAAACAGGATTAGTTCTCATGAAATCATTCTTTCCTCCCTTATTACTCCCAATTTGCAGATGAGGCTCAGAGATCAAGTAACTGTTGCAAAGTTGCCCCTAAAGTAATCGCTAAAGTTGATATACAAGCTTGGATCCTTTTAATTTCAAATCCCACATGCCAGTCACAACTACAGCAATGGCAAAATCTATTGCCTGCACACCATATTTCAGACACTATTCCAAGCCCTTCACACATACACAATCATTTACTATCACAGTCCTATCCATTATTATCTGCATTTTACAAGGGAAGAAACAGACACATGCTGTGTCTGCAGCACAACCACAGCTCTCTAGGGGTTACTGAGGCAAACTTGGTGCTGTTTCACCTTTTCCCATGTCCCATTGTCCTCCGTCCACTTTGGTCATTCAAGTTATAAAATTAACACAGCTTCTGGTTTGAATGCTCAAAGGTTCAGTTGGTCCAGCAATCTCTAGGGCATCTTTGAGAAGTTCTATGAGCTGTCTGGGTATTTGGGGGGCCTTGGTCAGAGTGGTACAGGAGTTGTTTATGGACACTAAGTGCTCTGAGATGGACAGGCGTACCTGGGTCTCCCTGGGAATACAGAGCTGGGAGGGCGGGGGGAAGGCAGTCACAGGATGGTGGTCGGCAGCTGAAGAACATCACTCCCTGTGGGGTTTGTGGTCAGGAAGTGTCACCGCCACCCCTGACTGCAGGGTCCGAGGAGATGTCCCTGAGCCAGGCTGGTTAATGGGAACACAGCATTAGAAGTCTTCCAGGCATCTCCTTACTTGTCATCAGGATGGTAGCAGGCTCAGTGCTTCACAGAAGTGGACAAGACCGCAACCAGTGGCAGGGAAGGAGGCAAGGGTTAGTGTTTCGGTGAGTGGACTGGTGATGGTGAAGCAGAGACTTCAGAGTAGGTGTGCTGGGCGGGGTTGAGGGGCACCCCCTTCCAATAAGAATGAGGGGAGCAAACCAGGATTCAGGAACACGAACTACAATCACTGACGTCTCAAGGCCCTGCCAGATCTTTGAAGGCTGCACAATCCCAGAAGCCACCAACTTGTGGGGACAATTCTTCTTCTTTACTGACAGAGACAGCATGGCTGAGCCTTGAAGGTGGTGGTTTTCAATTCTCACGCATCGCTGAGCCTGAGGCCTGTGAAAGTGGGTACTGAGAGGCTTAGAAAGTCTTATTACACCAAGAGTGCTAGACATTTGAGGCAGTATCAACAGACAATTAAGTGAAAAGTACTGCTCCCCATTTCAGTTTTGGAAATTTGAGAGCAGTAAGGGAGAAGAAAAGTTCACCCCATCCATGGAAAAAGACCACTATCAATCCAGTTTCAGCAGAACGAATCTCATACTGTTGAGATAAAAGTTGGAGGCTGAATTCAACGAGGTGTACAAAACACAGTGAAAAGTATTATCCAAAGTTTGTAATTTCACATTTCATTTCATGTACACAGAAATGTGTCCTGAAAGAAATTTCACCAATAATAGTAATACTTGTTTGGCTCTTAGTGCAATTAGATGTGATTTTAGTATTCCCTGTATTTTATTTTTTATAACTCAGAAAAGAAGTATTTAATAACTAATTAGTATTTCTAATACCAGTTAAATAACAGAAACTGATAATTTCTTGCATCTGAGGTTTAATCAGTTCTTCAGTATTAAGCTATTTTAAAGCAAAATGAAAAATATTTAAAGCAGTTTTAAGTATTGCTTTCTAAAGAGATATATGTATATATTTTATATAATATGTGTATAAAGTCATTTTAACAATTTCATAGAATAATTCATGACCTTTTAAAATTATGCCTGCTGGCTGCAGGAGGCACCTAAATGTCACTTCAGTATATTGCTTTCACTAAAAGATGCAAAGAAAACTTAGAAAGGAGAAACTTAGCATAAAATAAAATATACACAATTTTAGTATCCTGTAGTATTCTATGTTTATTTTTCTTCCTGATACAGACTGAACTGCATCCCTCTCAAATTCATATGTTGAAGCCTTAAGCCCCCCATGTGATTGTATTTGGATTGGGCTCTTTAAGGGAGTAATTAAGGTTACATAAGGTCATAGAGGTGCAAGGCTTTAATTCAATAGGACTGGTGTCCTTGGAAGATGAAGAGACACCCCAGAGCTCTCTCACTCACTTCCACTCCCTCATGAACACACACTTTCTCTTTTTCTCTCTCTCTTTCTCTCTGTCTCTCTGCTTGTGCACAGAGAAAAGGTCATGTGCTGACACAATGAGATGGCACTGTCTGCAAACCTAGGAGAGATGTCTCCCCCAAAACCAACCCTGCTGGCACCTTAATCTTGGATAATTAGCCTCTAGAACAGTGAGAGAAGAAATTCCTGGTGTTTAAGCTGCTCAGTCTTTGGTATTTTGTTATGGCAGCCTGAGTAGATTAATACACTTCTAATTTGATATTCAGCTCTACAGTAAACAAAATCCTACTGGAGGTGATCTCTAGTTTTATCTCTGGTTTTGGCTTTTTTTGTTTTTTGTGTTGTTTTTTTTTTCCCTTTAAAATCAAAGAATGTTGAAGCCAAAAAGAACTAAAGAATCACTTAGCCCAACTCCTACCATTTCTGAATTTTGTTCTCAGGTTGTAAGTGGTGAATTGAAAAAGGAATTTGAACTTTAAGTAGAATATGTATGAGGACAATATACCCCTCTGTTTGCCAACAACTTTCAGCATAAGGATAAAAACAAAGAGACAAATCTTGAAACCTTACTTACTTTCATAGTATAGTTAATTTGAAGGCAATGCATAGCAATTGGGCGTGATGGAGGCCTATACCTGAATTAAAGAGTGAAAGAGTAATTTATTGTACGTGATTCATCATATTTTTAAAACTCGTGAGCTAGGATGGTCAAAAGGAGTTAATCTGTGTTACTGGCAGAAATGAGGTGGGAAGGACGAGGAGCCATGGGTTTACACAGGTTCATTTTTCCTTTTATACAGAAAATTATTATTTTCTACCTGTTGATCCACATTGGACTTAGAGCTGGTTATGAGCTGATATATGCATTTGTGGGTAGGCCTGGGAGACTAACTCATTTGTAATTCCAAGGAATCTATGGAAATGGAGTGGGAAGGTAAAAGGTGGGCTGGAGGCCTTTTGTTCACCCTGGTTCTTCCATTAACTTTTTGTTCTTGGGCCTTCATCACTGTCAGCTCAAGTTCCAGGAAGCTAGCAATTTAGAAGAATTTGAAAAATGATGCTTCATATTTTACAGATAATAAAATGTTTTTATGTTTTTAGTTATAAAGTCACAAAGCTCATTTACTAAACCAAATGATACCTAGTTACTTAAAGGGTGAAAAAAATGAACGATTTGTCTTCATCCTTCTCACTCCCAAATTCATCCCTTGAATGTGAACAGTTCGATGTTTATGGATCCATGTGACTTGTCTTATCATGCACATATACTCATTTCCTTTACCATCGTCCTGCCATTCATGTTACAATGCTTAGGCTCCCCTTACTAAACAATACAGCATGTATTTCTCAACTCCTGTGGGTCTCTCTCATGCTCTGAAAGAGCTGGGAAACCCACCCCAGCATGCACCTGCCATAATTTGTTCAATCCTGCTGTGTGTGGAATTAGGAGTGTTTCCTTGTCTCTATTATAAACAATTTAACAATAATAATCATTGCATATGTGTAGAGGTATGTTCATTTTTGTGGTCATATACTCCTGAAGCTCTAATTTATGGGTCATAGGTTCTTTCCATTTTGTACTTTAGCAGATAATACCGGTTACTTGTCATAAAGGTTGTGTTTCCCATTTTCCTCACCATAATTTGATATCACCTCGGTCTGTCTACCTATTGCTTGGTTATAAATCTATATGAGTAGTGGCAAGAAAAACAGTGTGCTCAGTGGTGTCTCTTTACTCTTTGTTGGGACTCAGAGATGATCTTGTAGCAAGTCAGACTGGAACAACCTTTGGCCGCTGTTCCAGTATTGTGGCATAAGAGGCAGATAATACTTGGAATAATATATTTTAGGAAAAACAATAGTAACTACTCTTCAGAGGAAGGGTGTTTAAAGGCTTGTGTTGTACTGACTGAAAATGAGTAACTGTTCCATTCAGTAAGTTTTCTATACATGGAAAAACATTCTGATTTAAAAGTCACTGCTATTATTTTCCCCATAACACCATAATTTAAAAACTGTCTAACTCACCAAATGGTTTCCTGTGTTCTTTAAAAGTTCAAAAAAATCTATAATAAAGGAAAAGTTCCAGTCTCGAGCTCCTTAATTTTATAAACAACATTATATTTTTAAAACGTTGCTCTTCAGCCAGAGATGGCTTGGTTGAGACTCTTGGAAATGTTAATCACCCTTTTCTTCAGGTAACCTTTCCACAGTTCCCACTCAGGTGGCTCATAATTATAGTCCTTAAATCTCAGTCTGAAGTTAAATCACAATGCAAATGTGAAAGCAAGGAAGGAACATTTCTTAATTTTGGTCAAATCCGTGTGACCGAGACTGATCTAATAGCAGTGTTTAAAGGGCTCAAGGATCTAATTTTAAAGGGAAAAAAGGTAGGAGGTTTAGATTCCTATAAAGGATATTATTTGGGGTGGATCCATCACGAATCAGAGACACATCTTAAAGGATCACTAATGATTTGGAGGCTAAGGTCTCTCCCTGTAGTGGGACAGTTAGGCTCATCAACTTCACTTTGAAATTGATTCAATGAAGAAGAATCAGTAATGATATGGCTTAGTTTAAAATACCTTAGGCAGGTATGTTCTTAAAATAATAATAATAATGAAGGTAGATTTTGCACCTGCCTAGGATTTACTTGATGGAGAATAATGTTTTCTTTCTTTTTGCCCCCCACCTTTTTACTGTTCATTTCAATATTCATAAGAAACTTCCAGGTTGGGTCTTCAGCAGTAGCTGAGTCTGGACTTTGAGGAGTCACTTGGTTCGGTGCCTTGGTTGTCTCATCCACAGCGTGAAGTTTAAATCATCAACTTCCCTCAAAGGAATATAAAATAACTATGACCTTATAGAAAAGAGAAAGGAAATACTACATCTAAATGACAATGTGGCTTTCTTTTGAATGATGGGAATGTGTGTGACTTTTTTTTCTAATACTCTTGCTTTCCATGTTTGCTTTTTTTTATTTTTATGGGCATGCATTACATTTTGTTGAATAACTTGAAAACAAATCCCCTACAATATGAAGCCTGATTCCTCTCCAAGTCAGAGGGATCTTCCATGCCTGAAGCCTTGCTGGCCTCTCTAAGCTTCTGTCCCCACACATACCCTCTGGGCTGCTAGCTTCTGTGGCTACAATACTCCCTACACTTATCTATTCAGGTGTCTACCTGTTTCACAGGATCGTAGGTAAGGACTGTGTGCCCTAGCTGAGTCCTAAGTCCACGTTAGCTGCCCAGGTACACAGATAACTCCTACCAGAGCAAATGAGGTCATACCTGGAAAATCCTCAGTGTATATGGCAGCCAAGACAGAATCCTTAGAAATATAGTTGACTAAACAAACAAACAAACAAACAAAAAACAAAGAAACTTAATTGCAGGCAGAGACTGAGATTTACAAATGATTCTATAAGATACAAGGTAAGCAGGATACTTAGGGACACCGTCATGAAGCAATAATAATGTAGTAGTATAGGGAGGGACATAGAAGAGATTGTCACCAGTATATCAATTCAAACACAAAATGAACATTCAATGCCCCATTACAGAACCCATCTCATCTACAGACTGACATCTACTGTGTGTGGTGTGTGTGTGTGTGTGTGTGTGTGTGTGTGTGTGTGTGTGTACAGCAATAGAATAGAACTTTCCACATTCACAGCATGCTGCATATAATTATGCTTATAAAATATAGGTATTTGAATGTCACATGATAGGTCCACAATTTTTTACACAACACTTCATCAGTTTTACAAAAATGAACTCTTGCTGGCGTTGTTGTGGAGAGCCACTGTCTGGATTCTAGTAAGTAACCAGAATGGTACAGTTACACCAGGCAAAATCAAGCAATCCGAAGACTCTCCATAGGTGTTTACATTTTCTACACTGCGTCTGACATCTCAGGAGTTCCACAATTCTCAAAAAAGAGGTTTGGTGCTCAAATAAATTTGAAAAGTGCTAGGGTAAATGCTACATCACAATGATCTCTACAACAGACTGACTCAAAAATGAAACCTGAGATGGGCATTGTGAATTTCCTAACAGCAGACACAGTCTGAGTCCTGATTTTCTGGTCATTTGGCCACATGAGGTTTTCTGAGGGGGCCCAGGGTCAACGCTGCACAAACAATGCAGAATTCTTCCTACTTCAATCAAAAAAAGATCTATTCTTCTGAATCTAGCCTAGCTTGAAAATGAATTTGCCCTTGAGTCTGGATAAGTATTTCTTCCAAATTCACAGACTATAACATCATTAAAAAGAAATTTACCTTTCTGAACAGGGAATACTGTATGGTGTATTGCACAGCAAAAAATAATTGATTTTGGATAGGAAAAAAATGCTCTCTCACAATATTTAGAGATACATATTTTCAAATATCACAGTTGAAAGGCAACCATGACTTCCTTAAATACACTCTTCAAAATCTAATGAGCTCCTGAAACTATATTTAGCTAAAATTTCAATCTCAAATATTTGGAAAGGTCAATTTTGATGTGATGAATTATAATTTTGGCAAAACTATTGTACAGCTGTTCTCAGGAAATATAATAATGTCAGTGGTGTAAACAACATATTTCATCGGTTTCCCTGGTGTTTTTCTTGTTAATTATCTTTTGAAAAAGTCTCAAGTGTTCCGAGGTAATATAGCTTTTTCCTGCTGGTTTAAGCAATACTTTTGGTTGGTAAATGGTTAACACATACTGCTGAATAACAGACTTCCTGGAGCCCTGGGCCCCTGGTCCATGCAGCAAATACACAGAGAAAGAAACTCTTAATTAAAAATTACATTTGAAAAGAACAATTATATGGCAAAATGTCCTTTATATTATGTTAAGGAATAAACAAAACCAAAAACCTAAAGTTGTCTGGAACATGTCCAAAATCTTATAAGCACAAATATATAGACAAAATAATCTTTAAAAAGGCACAGAGAATTTAGGTTAAAATAAAAACTCAGATTTTTATTTAAATGTCATATTATATGCAATGCTGTTCTTTTGTATGTCTGGGTTGTTCATCCAAATATTATTATCCAATTGATGCTTTGATTTGTTTAGTTTTAAGGGATCAATATGATTGCAAATATTTATCAAATAAGCAGCCAAGTTCCTAACCTCTGCATTTCTTCAGAAGCCAAACACGTGACAGGTTAATGTTTGAGAAGTACAACTAATTAGTTTCAGACATAAATCTTGGTCTTTAAGAAAGCACAGGCCAGACATACATAGGAATACCTGAAGTATCCTATTCTTTTTTCTTTTGTCTTAAATGTGATGCTGCATCTTTCTAGATTATTTCTGTTATGACTTTACATTTCTGATTAATGATTGGAGTCATTAATGTGGGATGAATGTGTCTATATGACTGTGTGCATGACAGAAAGTTGGAGACAATGAGAGAGAGTGAGGCAAAAGGTAAAGGAGAGTAAAAAACACACGCTGAAGGAAAGATTGACACAGGACGAGAGACAAAGACACACAGATACACACACGTGACAGACATTGTTTTTATTCACCTCTGTATCCATTCCTCATGTACCTATAGACCTTTCATCACAAATATCACTTGACTCACCATGGCCTGGACTCCTTAGGCTTCTGCCTGTGTGTGTGTGTGTGGGGGGGGGGGGGGTACTGACTGTGAATCATACTATGTCATGTGGTGCTTTAGGTTGGGAGATTTTAAAAATATATAATCTGGGTGATCCTCATTTTTCTATAACTATAAGCCCGACACTTAAATATGAATAAAGATATACATTCTCTTAATTCTAGATTTAAAAAAAAAAAATCACAGAAATCTGTTGCCCTGTAATTGCTTGTTTTGCTACAAATCATTGGCTGCTGCTTATACATAACATGTAACATGGCAGATATCACCACAAGAATGAACAAATGCCTAACTTTTGCTTGTGCACAGTAAGTGCTGATTGAACTTGGATTAGCAAATGGGATTCATGAAATATCACATCACCTCTTGAACATGGGCTTCATGAAATATTACACACTTTTTCCCTCCTTGGTCAGGTCCTCTCAAGAGCACTGGGCAGAACCACACAGAACATGATGAGAGGACCCCTCATCATATCTGCCTGTCCTGTGATAGAGTTTTAGATAGCATTCTTCTAATCTTGTATCTGAAAGAGAAAACTATCTTACATTTATAGCACTTGACATACTCCACAGGGTTTTCATGAATTACCTCATGTAATTCTCATGAGAACTATGCCAAGGGTACTCTTATGATCATCCCTATAATTGAGAAGGGGAAACCGAGGTCTGGGGGGGGCTAAGTGGCTTCCTGGAAATGACACAGGTAGTAAGTGGCAGGGGCAGAGTTTGGACATGGACTGTCTGGCTCCACAACTGTGGCTTTGACCACCATGCTATTGCATGTGGCTGCTTGGTGAGTCCACCTCACCTCATTTCACAGGAAAACGTGCACTGGGGAGCACATGTGAGACAACGGTCAGCATTCTTTTGGGTCTATCCTATCTGGAATGGAAAAAGAAATTATGGAAAAGGAAAAAACACACACACACGCACACAAACTGGAAAGGAAACTGCCCTTGGAAGAGCTGAGTGACACGCTCCCCAGGCCAGCATTTCTCGGCGATTATGAAGAGTGAGGTTGGCAGGCGGAGAAAAAAAAGGTTTCTGTTTATCTGTGAGTCTGACTGCTTTTTTGTTATCTGTCTAAATTACAGGCATGCAATTTCCAGAATGGGAAAAAAGATACTTTCTGATTTAAGGACAAGTTTTAAATCATAAAGAGGACTTTGTAAAACTCAGAAAGTGTTGATATCCTTGATTTACAGCAGTGGCTACACAAAACACAAAATGCACACTACAACTACATATCAATTAAAAAACTACCTACTAAAAATTAAGCAAGAGCTGCTAAATAATATGTGGAATTGTCTTGTGACATACTAATTAAAATAGAAGTTAAAAATCTGGCAGGTCTTCTAAGCATCTCTCTTCTAAGAATGTCAGAGCAGCAAAAATTGTGATTGTCCCTTTGATTGATAAAATACTGCAATTTATGATTAAAAAATACATGGCATTTTCATCTCTGAATACTTGCAAGCAGAGAGAGAAAGTTATTGCCAGGTTCATGAGGAGATGATAAATGAAGAGATCAAATTAGAAAGGAACAGCAGTAATCCTGGATCTATGACCCAGTGCTTATTTTATGAATGAGTCTATGTTTATAAATCCATTTACATAAATTAAATTTTATAAATTGTACTTAGAGTTCTTAAAATCTTTAAAAATTTTCTCTTCATTTTTCATCAATGTCAATATAACTAACTTAATTATAACCCATTGACAGTTAGTTTTAGGTAGATTTGTATGAATTTGCCATGTTAAAGAAATTTGTGTATAGAGAGAAATAACCAGTCTTATATTTTTTCTTAGATGCAAAAAATGTCACATGTGAACAGTGGATTTAGCCAATGTTTAGTGGATTGTCTGTTCATATAAAATACTCTTTAAAGTTATATTGGAAAGATTAGCATGAGTACATCATTCTCAATAAATAAAATGGATAAGAACTCAATTTATAAAAGTGAACTAAAAATGGATTAAAGACTTAAATGTTAGGCCCAAAACCATAAAACTCCTAGAAGAAAGCATAGGGATAAACTCTTTGACATTATTCTTAATAATATCTTTTTGGATATATCTCCTTGAGCAAGGGAAACAAGAAAAAATAAACAAATGGGACTAATTCAAACTAAAAAGTTTTTCACAGTAAAAGAAACCATCAAGAAACCAACAATCAACAAAAAAACAACCCACTGAATGGGAGAATATATCTGCAAATAATACATCTGATAAGGCATTAATATCTAAAATATATAAATAACTCACACTACTTAACATAAAAAAATTCAAACAATCCAATTAAAAAATTGGCAGAGGACCTCAATAGACAGTTCTCCCAAGAGGACATTCAGATGGTCAATGGAATATACGAAAAGGTGCTCAACATCACTAATCATTTGGGAAATACAAATTAAAGCCACAATGAGATGTCAACTCACATCTGTCAGAATGACCATCATCAATATATCAACAAACAAGTGTTGGGGAAGGTGTGGAGAAAAGGGAACCCTTGTGCACTGTTGGTGAGATTGTAAATTAGTGCAGATTCTATTGAAATCAGTATGGAGATTCCTCAAAAAATTAAAAATAGAGCTGCCATACAATCCAGCAATTCCATTTATGGGTATTTATCTGAAAAAAAACAAAAACATTAATCCACAAAGATGATGTGCACCCCTATGTTCACTGCACCATTCCTACTAATAGCCACGATGTGGAAAAACTAAGCTTCTATTGATAGATACATGGATAAAGAAGATGTGGTATACACATGCACAATGACGTATTATCCAGCAATAAAAAAGAAAGACTGAAATCTTGCCATTTGTGATCATATGGACGGACCTAAAGGGTATTATGCTAAGTGAAATAAGTCAGATAGAGAAAGACAAATACCATACGATTTCACGTATATGAGAAATCAAAACAAAACAAAACAAAACAAAAAAATTGAATACACAAAACGAAACAAACAGAACCATAGATGCAGAGAACTAATGGTTGCCAATGGGGAGGGAGGTGAGTGGCTGGGTGAAAAAAACAAAACAAAATTCAGTTTACAATTTATAGATTTTTCCAGAAAGCTTGACTTTGTTTTTTCCCTCCCATTATATACATTTAGGCAATTTCATGGCTTAGGAAAGGAAATCAAGTTAGCACTCAAATTTATTTCTATAAAGGTTACTAAAGGGGGGAAATAAGAGTGTGATTTATAATTTGATGACAGAAAAATCATTAATGTCCAGAGCTTTCTGCCGTTGACTCACATGGAACTTTGGGCAAGTATCTTTTCTTTCTGTGATTCAGTTTTCTCATTTCTATATGGGATCACAACAGTACACTCCTATTATTGTGAAAATAAAATTGTACAATGCATGTAAAGAGCTTAGAACAGTGCCTGGCAACTGAAAGAGCTTTCCACTTCTAGCTATTATTATATCTATATAGAATTACAAGGTGTTATAAATATATTGCAGACTGGAAACAGCATTAGAGAGAACTTAATAGCCATGACATGAGAAATGGGACAGGACTATACCATCTAAGAAAAAATTATAATCTATTCTGTACAAGACATATACATTAAATACTAGAGCCATAAATAATGATACCACAGTTCTTGAAGCATGAATAGTAATACGAGCAATGATTCACATTTTGGATTGTTTCCTGAAAATCAGTTTTAAGGATATAGAAATTTAGTTGCTGAACTTGTGGAGAAAAGGTGATTTGAACAGTATCTGTTGAAACAGTAGCTATAAGTTTTAGTTTATAGAACTACACCTGAAGTATATGAAGGACTGTTATATAATAGGATGAACAGCCAAAAAGAAAATATGAATAAAATATTTCAGTAGACACTTCACTAACGAATATATTCAGATGGTAAATAAGCAACATGAAAAGATGTTCAGGATCATTAGTCATTAGGGAAATGCAAATCAAAACAAGTACCACTACACATTTACCAGAATGACTAAAATTAAAAATACTGACCATATCAACCAGAGCAAGGATGTAGGGCTACTGAACTCTCACCTGCTGCTGGGAATGTAAACTCTACAATCACTCTGAAAGACAGTCTGGCAGTTTCCTAAAAAGTCAAACATACATCTACCATATGCCCCAGACATCCTAGGGTATTTATCTAAGAGAAATGATAGCATTTTCTATGCAAAGACATGTACACAAATACTTATTGCAGAATTGTTTTAACAGCTCATTGCTGGAAACAAGCCAAATATCTATTAAGTGGTGAATAGATTAAAACATAGTAATACATCGGCATAATGAAATATTAATAAGCATCAAAAAGGAACAAACTATTAATACACACAAAATTATGACTATATCTCAAAACAATATGCTAAGTAAAAGAAGCTAGATTAAAAGGCATCTATTATACGATTCCATTTATACAAAATTCTAGAAAATGCAAAGTTATCTAAATTGACAGAAAGCCTATTGGTAGTTCCCTGGTGATGGGGAATGAAGGGTGGGAGGAGGAAAGCAGGGATTACAAAGAATTACAACATGACAACACATTGCAAAGTGACAAAACATACTCATTATATATCTGGCGTTTGTTGATGGTTTCACACATGCATCCATTATGTTAAAACTTTGAACTGTATACTTTAAATATGTGCAATTTATAGTTATCAATTATGCTTCAATAAAGCTGAAAACTAATAAATCAACTGTATGTTTCAATTTTTAGTATTTTTCAATGTCCTGACTAAAATTGAAAACATTTATTTAAAGATACATGTACCCCTATGTTCATTGCAGCATTATTCATGGTGGCAAATACATTGAAACAACCTAAGTGTCCCTCAATAGGTGACTGGGTAAAGAAGATGTGGTACATATACACAATGGAATATTACTCGGCCATAAGAAAGGTTGAAATACCGCCATTTGCGATGACATAGATGAATGTTGAGATTATCACATTAAGCAAAATAAGTGAGATGAAAAAGGACAAGAACCATATGACTTCATTCATATGTGATATAAAACAGAAAGCAACAAATGAACAAACTAATCAAAGAAACTCAGACACAGACAACAGAATGGTGGTTACCAGAGGTGAAGGGGGGTGGCAGGTGGATGAAGAGGTTAGAGGGTTCAAGTATATGGTGGTGGAAGGAGACTTTGGGTGGTGAGCACACAATGTGATATACAGATGATATATGAAAGAGTTGTACACTTGAAACTTGTATGATGTTATTACCCAATGTCACCCCAATAAATGTAATAAAAAAATAAAGAGAAATGGGGTCTGCAAGAAAAGTGATTTGGGATTGAATTGTTATATATAATGAGTTGCTATATAGAGAATTGATTTGTGAAGTTAAAACTCTTTCTTTAACAAACATTATGTCTAATACTTTTATATTAAATCTTTTGTCCTGCTGACAATTGCCACATTTTTCCTAGAATTGAGTAATGGAACTGATCCACTTTACTTTTATTAATGTTCCTGTGTGGGCTACTGTTTGGCAGTGCCATTGTCACTCTCTGCATTTACAAAGTAGCCTCAAAAGTACCAAATGAATTTGTCCATTTTCTAAACCACCAGACTATGAAGATTTATTGTTTTATGATTTGGCAAGAGAGCTATAGCAGCTTATTTTAGGGCATACCGAACAATTAAAACAGATGGAAGTATCTAGGAAGAAATATCTTGCCAACAAGAATTTTGTCAGAGCAGCTCTTTTCAGAAATGCTAGTTTATTTAAACCCACAAAAGTTCATTTAAACAATAAGTATGTGGGGAACATTTTCATAAGCATCTGACTCAAGAAGGCATATGTGATAAGCACATAAGGACTCATGGTAAATACTTGGATATAGCCTGCATCTACCATGATGTTTATCAAGAAGTCACAGCCAACGACAAATGAGTTTAATTCATTTATAACTAAATCATTTCAAAATAAAATACATAAACTTCAAAATTTTACTATAACAAAAGTATATTTAACTTAGGATGTAGGTAAAACAGGGTAGGGCCTGTAAAACGAAGGAAATTAGGGCCTCAGCAAGTATGAAAATTGCTTTGCGTATTAATGAATACTTGGGCACTTCTTCCAGTAAAAAGATACCATCCTTTTAAAATACATAAACTCTTAGGAGGCAATTGGGAAGTTGCCTATGAAAACTTTCCCTAATATCTAAACACAAACAATGTAATGCATACTTACAATCTTAAAACAGAACACAGGGTATAATGTGAAGCAGTTTTGATCATCAAGTTAACAAAAGAGATAGTTTTCTCTGCTGTGTAGAAGCTTCATAGGTTGATGTGGTCCCACTTGTTTATTTTTGCTTTTGTTGCCTTCGATTTTGGTGTCAAATCCAAAAAAAAAAAAAAGTCATCATCAAGACCAACATCAAGGAGCTTCCCCTCTATGTTTTTATCTAGGAGTCTTATGGTTTCAGGTTTTACAGGCAAGTCTTTAATCCATTTTGAGTTGATTTTTGTGTGTGGTGTAAGATTGAAGTCCAGTTTCATTCTTTTGCATGTGGCTGTCTAGTTTACCAATACATTTTTTTGAAGAGCCTAGCCTTTCCCCAGTGCATATTTTTGGTTCCTCTGTCATAAATTAATTAACCATTTATGCCTGTGTTTATTTCTGGGCTTCCTATTCTGTTCCATTGACCTACGTTTACTTTTATGCTAGTGCCATGCTGTTTTGACAGCTATAGCTATAGCTTTGTAATAGTTTGAAATCATGAACTGTGATGCCTCCAGTTTTCATCATCTTTCTCAAGATTGCTTTAGCAAGTCAGACTCTTTCATGGTTCCACCCAAATGTTAGGATTGTTTTATTTCCAGGTTAAATGGCATTGGTATTTTGATAGGATTGCACTGAATCTACAGATTGCTTTGGGTAGTATGGACATTTTGACAATATTAATTCTTCTAATCCATTAGCATGGAATACTTTTTGTGTCTTCTTCAATTTCTTTCATCAGTCAGTGTCTCATAGCTTTAATGTACAGATCTTTCATCTCTTTGGTTAAATTTCTTCCTAGGTATTTTATTCAGAGACTTCAGAGAATCTTTTCATTTCTTAATAATTTCAGTCCCATCAGAAGGGAGGTGGGAAGATGTTCAAGAATTTATCTAATCCAGTAAATATAGGAGTGGGGTAGATGAATTAAATGGAATAAAAGAATATCATGAAAACATTTTAAAGTTGTATTTAGAATTTTTTTTTTCAGAATGTTTTGATTAAAAAAAAATAAAAATCCAGCGTCAGTTTTCCCACATGGGCTGAAACTTCATGACACAATCAAAGAAAATTAAGCAGAATTTAGGTCATAAAACTATTTCCAGAGGCAAGTGACTAAGCTACAGAAAATTATTTATAGTTATAATCTTCACAGAATTCAATGTAAAGCCATTTATTTTGGGGGAAATCTATCATATCTATAAACTGTCCATAATGTATCTGTATCTGTATATGTGTGTGTGTATAAAGTTAAAAAAAAAGACACATGCACCCATAACTCAGCTTAACTTTCAAGTTCCCTGTGAACCCCTTGTACATTGATCATATAAAGCTATTTTTCATGAGGTATTCCTATTTTTTCTTTGGTAAAGCAGGGAGTCAGTTTCTAGATCCAGATTCAGAGAGACAAAAAGAAAAGCCTTTGGCTATAAAAAGGTCAAACTGAGAGCTCATCGGCTTTACTATATACATTCTTGCTTTAGCATCTGCTTGCCTCCAAAGGCAAGGAAAGCATGAAGAAGCAACCCCAGGTCAGAACACAGTGATGACTGATCTGTAATTAGCATGGGTTTACTTTTTCCAAGGTGACAGAATGCTCACAGGATACAGAATATGTGGCCTTGTCTATCACCGAAGGGTACTAATGACAGCACCTGTTTAGAAAAACTCAGATATTCCTGAAATATTGCTTTATTATTTACTCTTGATTCACCTATCTATTCCAAAAGGTTATCTTGTCTAAGTTCTTGCCTTTAATAGGATTTCCTTACAATAAACGAGGTGAAAAATAAAAAGCATTATATTTTTTAAAATGTTATCTTATTGTGATAAGGAATTATTGAATATTTTAATGCTATTTCTTTACTCTAACAACAAAAAACCTGAAAGTACTAGAAAATAACTCTATAATCATTCACTATAAAAACAAATTTTTAAATAATTCTAAAAAATAGAAAAATTTTACTATATTAAAATACAACCAAAAAATCTGAAAACATTTATCCATAAAGACATATATGCTCTGATGTTCACTGCAGCTTTATTTATGGTAGCCAAGACATGAAAACAACCAAAGTGTCCTACAATAGATAATTAGATAATGATGTGGTATATATACACAATGGAATACTACTCTGCTATAAGAAAAGTTGAAATAGTGCCATTTGTGATGAAATGGATGTATCTTGAGATGATTATGCTAAGCAAAATAAGTCAGACAGAAAAAGTTAAGAGCTATATGATTTCACTGATATGTGGGATATAAAACTGAAAGCAACAAATGTGCCAGAAAAACAAAAAAACAAAAACTCATAGACACAGACAACAGCTTAATGGTTACCAGAGGGCAAAGGGGTGGTGGTGGTGGTGGAAAAGGTTTATAAAGGGGGTCAGATATATGGTGATGGAAGGAGAACTGACTCTGGGTGGTGAACACACAATGTGATATATAGATGATGTATTATAGAATTGTACATCTGAAACTTATGTACTTTTACTAACCAATGTCACCCCAATAAATTTTAATTTAAAAAATTTAAAACTTCTGTTCATCAAAGAGCATAATCAGTAGGGTGCAAAGGCAACACAAAGAATGGGAAAGACTATTTGTAAATCATCCATTTTTAAGGGATTACTATCCAAAATATATAAAGAACTACTACAACTCAACAGCAACAAAAACTTCAAATAACTTGATTTAAAAAAAGGTAAAAAAACCTAAATACACATTTCTCCAAAGACGATATACAAAAGGCCAACAAGGATATGAAAGGATGCTCATTGTCACTAATTATTAAAGAAATACAAATCAAAGCCCCAATGAGATATCACCTCACACATATTAGGGTGACCACTATCAGAAAACAGAAAACAGCAAAAGTTGGAAGTGTTGGTGAGGAGGTGGAGAAATAGGCTGTTATGGGAAGTAATATGGTGCAGCCATCATGGAGAACAGTATAAGGCTCCTCAAAAAAAAAAATAATAGGGCCAGCCGAGTGGCACCATGGTTCAGGTCCCACGTGTGAGGGCCAGTGACACTGCCCTCAAAAAAAATTAAAAAAATAAATAATAATAATAATAATAATAAAAATAAATAAAAATAGAATTATCAGCAATTTCATTGTGGGTATATATACCCAACATAATTAAAAGCAGGATCTCAAATGGACATTTGCACACTTGTATTCACAGCAGCACTATGTACAAGCTCTGGAAACAACCCAACAGCTCATCCACAGGTGAGTATATAAGCAAACGTGGTGTGTACACACAGTCTTCTGACACACGCTACAAGGATGAACCCTGAGGACATCATGCTAGGTGACATAAACCAGTCACAAAAATACAATTACTGTGTGATTCTATTTATATGAGGTATTTGGAGAAGTCAACATCATAGAAACAGAAAGCAGAATGGTGCTTGCCAGGGGAACGGGGAGTGGGGTGTGAGGAGTTGTTACTTAATGGGTATACAGTCTCAGTTAATGGGTATACAGTCTCAGTTTTGCAAGATGAAGAAGTTGTGGAGATGGGTGCACAACCATGTGAATGTCCTTAACACAACGGTACACTTAAAATCGGTGAAAGTTTCTTACATGATTATTGATAACAGCTCTAAAAAACAATTTTTCTACAGATGGTTATAAAAGTGTTTCTAGTCCGATATGGACACGCTTCCAGCCTTGCAACGTCTGCACGCTGGGCATTAAGTTAAGAAATATGTATGAAGCACCCACTATTTGTTTTTTAAAATGACAGTTTTACTGAAGCAAGATTTATCAATGGATACTTTTATTTTTTTTTTTAGAGTTTGAGATGGGCTTTTTAGAGCACCACATAGGTAATTTATTTTCTCCTACCTAAATGCACACTAATGAGAATCCCTTATTAGTTCAGCAGTAGACACTCCCAGGCAGTCATTTCTTTTCCTTTCATGACAAAATTCATGATCTTAAATGGCTACTTTATCTCTACCAACACCTAAAATTGCCCACGTTTGTTGCTAGAATTAATTTTTGTTATAAAAATCATAATCTCCAAGTCAGAAGTGACTCCTCATACTCAAAACATGATTATAAAAAAACAGGACCAGGGGCCTGAGAGTGGTGTGTTGGTTAAGAGTTGACTTGGGAGCACCAGCTCTGATCAGCAGGGCCGCTGGTTCAGATCCCACATGGGCCAGTGATGCTGCGCCCTCTACAGCTAAGATTGTGAACAACAGCTCAACCTGGAGCTGGGTTGCTGTGAGTTGCAGGCAATGGCATAGGTTGCAGTGGGGCTGGCCGGCAGCCGGCATGAGCTGGTGTTAGCTGCCATGAGCCACTGTGAGCAGCTGTCCAATGGACGGCGACTGATCTGCCTCACCCAGGAAGAGCACAATGATGATACCAACATGGGCCAGTGAAGTGACGTCCTCCAAAACTAGACTGAAGAACAAAAGGACAGCAACTTGTCTGTTCCCCTTCCCCAATTCCCCAATGCTGTTCCCTCCCCCAATAAAAATTAATTAATAAAAAAAAATCCGGACCAACTTTCGGCAACATGATCGCTTGTACATTAAAGGTTTTGGGAGAATGAAGAAGGAGGCCATAGGGGAAGCTTCAAACTGAAGACTAACGTGGAGGAAACGGTTACTGCACAACTAGGGACAAAAGGATAGAGGCTGAATTGGCATAAAAAGCACAGACACAAAAACCAGTGAAAAGCACATAGATGTTTAGAACAGCCACAGAACAGAGCAGGGGCGATCATTTATCCATTTGTTTTTTACTCTGTCAGATATTGTATTTAGTCATCACAATAAGTACATGTGGCAGCCTACTTCCCCCTCATTTTAGAAATAAGACTGAGGTTCAGCAAATTTAAGTAATGTATCCACTGCCACACCGTTGGTAGAAACCTACCATTTTTTTCCTTTTTAATTGGTCTTAGGATGATAAAACTGTGATAGGCTCAGACATTTGCCCTTTATCTGGCTCTAGTCTCATTCCCATTTCTTTCCACTTTATTATTTAATAAGTGCTGCCAGGTTTTCATGAATATTGACATTTCCTTTAAGAAAATACAGTTAAAGAAACCACTTCCATCACAGGGGACCATTTAGATCACGAAAATCATTTGCTTGTTTTATGGATCAGGAAACAACCCAACATTGTCATTTACTGGTATCACCATCACTCACAGTCAAAGCCTCTCTAAAATCTCCCATCAATCACCTAACAGCCCAGACCTCAGCAAATTCACTGAGGAAAACACCAGATCTGAGAGTGGAGGATGGGGAACAGGTGGAATGTTCCAGCATGAGGTTCTCTCCCTTAGGATAATTAATAACTTCCCTGAAATGTGAAGATCCACTTAAGAAATTACATAATCCTCTCTGTTGGATTCTTAAAGGTAATATTTCAAATGAAAAGGATGAGTCCAGCCTCTTATCATTGGGCTTTAAAATTACTCTCATCCCCTTCCCTATCCCATAGACTTTAAATCAGTGGGCTCAAAAATCTCAAATATACCTCATGTATTGTGGGCAAACACGTTATACCCAGATACTGATGCAAAATGAAATATGGAGAATAGAAAGAACAATGGTAAAGGAGAGAAAAAAGAGAGGGTGGGAGGGAGAGGGTAGGCTTAAGGGGCACGGGGAGGGGAGAAACCCTCCTTTGCCATATTCAGGAGGTTGTTGGGTATGTGAGAAAATACCTAATTCTTGAGCTTCCATGACTAACCCATCATTTCACCTTTCTTATCTTTGTGAAAAATTAAACATGTCTTTTTTTCCAATTTAACATCTTTTGAGAAAAGCTATCCATGATGGGGGAACAAAAGGTAATCTTCCTCATTCCCATTCTTTTTCCTGGGTATTAACCTAAGTGGCACCATCAGTTCCCATGGTGGTAGGACACATGGTAGCACAGCAGCAGGTCCAACAGCATGGCTGGAGGCTTGGTGTCCCCAGAGCTGGAACACAGCGTCAGTTTATAAGCATTTAGACATGACCAGGTGGCAAGTGGTGTGGCAGAAACCTGACAGACCCTGGATCATGGAGGACACAGTCCACCATGCAGCCACAATTCTCATTCTTTTAGTGAAGGAAATCAACACAGGCTTTCAGTAGGTAGGTGATCTCAGCTTTCCATTTAGAGGTTCATTCTGCATAAGCACCTGGGGGAGGGATTGGAGAAGTGCTGGGGCTAAGCACAGAGCCAGTGAAAAGGTGTGTGGTCTGAGTCCTGGCAGGAAAGAGACCACACACTCAAGGGGTTTAATGAAGACACTCTAGAGAAAGTGCTCTTTGCAGAGGTGTGTGCAGAGGTAAGGAACCACACAGTAAAGGTGAAGCGCCGAGGGACCACAGCAATGAAAACCTGTTACCAGCCCAAAGCAAAAGTGAGTGGGTGAGAATAATGTCAGTAGGGCCTGGAGACAACTGGGGATGGAAGAAGGGCCTCCCTGGAGAAGCTGTGTCCCTAGAGGAAGCAAGCAAAGCTGGGAACATGGGAACCCACCCTCTCTCCTGGTGCCTGCCACCATCCTGCAATGCATCCCATTGATCTAACTCAAGCAGAGGTGCCATGATGGAAGTCAGCCTCCCAGGGCACAGTCCAGGCATGAAGGGCAGAGGATGTATTGGGATGGGGTGGCCAATAGAGACCAGCGATGGCTACTGATACAGCTGCAGTTGAGAAGACATAGGCCTGAATGAAGGGAGTGTCAGTGAGGATAGAGACAAAGGGGAAGACAACAGGGATTATTTGAGAGGTAACCTAAACATGATTTAGTTTTGAACTGGATGTGAAGAGGGTGAAAAGAGGGACATTCACAGATGACTTTGGGAATTCTGCTTTTGGTGGTGGGTGGTACAGCTTTCAATCAGAAGAAAGAAAATACATTAAATAATAGGTTTGGGGGGAAATCATTTCTTACGAGTGCACGTTATGTCTGACAAGCAGCCAAGTGGGCGTGGACAGTATATTGTGGGTCTTGCACTATAGTGGTGAGAGGAATGGGTGGGAAATAAATTTGGGGCATAACCAGCAAATGGTGAGACGCTAGCTAAAGCCAAGTGAAAGGATGCAACGCCCTTGGATATGGTATCGAATAGAAATGCCGAGGGTCAGGGAGTAACCCTGAGGATCATTATTCGTGTTTAAGGATCCAGCACAGGCACCAAAACCGCCAGCTAAGAGACTGGCAAAGGATGAGAAGTAATAGAAATTGTAGAAGCGGAGAGGTGAGTGGAGCTCCTGCAAAGGATGATTGAAACGAGGGGTGTCTGTCTAGAGGATTTGGTGACAAAATGGTCATCACTAACCGAGACAGAACAGTTTTACTGGGTGATGAAGGGAGAGTCTGCAGAGTGGTTGGTCTTGTTGAAAATGGGAGGTAAAGAAGTGGAGGAAGCAAAGGCCCTACAACCTGTGAAGGAGTCTGCTAAGGATGGGAAGGTAGGGGATGGAGTTGCACTGCCACAGACGGCAGGGCTAAGGGAAGCTTCTTCTCTTTTCAAAATAAAAGAGAGTACTGGCTGTGGAAAGGGGACCAAAGAGAGGGGTTGAAAACACAGGGCAGAAAGAGATCCCAAAAGAGATGTCACAGGAGGAGCCGCAGAGAATAGATGAGGGACTAGCCAAACAGGAGTGAGAGGTACATCAAGGTTTAGGTGGCAGCATGAGAGATCAAGGGTGTCCCAGCTGGTGGCCTCTGTGCTGACCTGGGGCTGGGTGAGGGCAGAAGGAATGCGGCTGGTTCACAATCTCGCCTATTCTGATGCCACAGTCCACATTCTCGAAACATTTTAAAAAAAAAAAAAAAACAGAGGGAGGGAAGAGGGAAAGGCTAGGAGCCTTTGGTGTATAAAAGAGGAAAGGTAGCACAGAGCAGTCTGTATACACTGAAAATTTGGGAGCCAAATTTTCTACAGCTAAAGTGTAGAAAACTGAAACCCCAAAAAAAGTCATGGGGACCAACCATGCTGAGTTATCTGCGACATCATTCTCGAACCACATTTGTTGTTTTGTCCGTAATGAGTAACCTTTAAGAAAGCATGCACGCCTTTAAATTGGGGGCCTGGGTAAAGCAAAGTCGGGTTAACACCACTCAATATGAATAGTTACGAGACACTTAGTCCCTGTTATGCGAAGATGGAGGAGCAATTTCCAAGCTGAGAACAAGCCTCTCCATCTGCAGCCCAGCAGCCTTTTCATTACACCAATTTCACGAGAACATAAACGTAAATGAACACAAATGTGTCTCGGGGACACTCAAGACATAAGGGAGCCAAGAAATCACATGCTACTTATCATCTCTGAATCAACCAAGATCCAACTGGAAGCCAAGGTTCTGGGAAATCCAAAAAATAACAATAACAATCTCAGTACAGAGGGCTTTCCAGGGCCTTGCTGTCTGAGCCTGGGCCACAACAGAGGGAGCCCGCAGCCACCACCAGTCATTTGTCAGCTGGCCGCTGGCTCTCACCTTCTGAGCCACTGGCTCTGAGCTGGGTGGAGGAAGAGGAACTGCTTTCACAATGAAGAACCGGATGTGAAGCCCAGTTTCTTGCTAGAGTTTCCTCCAGAAACTTGCTGTGTCCCCAGGTACTGTGTCTTAGTCACACAGGGACCCTGATTCTCAGAGACCCCAACTGTTGCAGTTGTGTTTTAGGGGCAGGGAGGGCTCTGACACATCACCATTTCTTCTTATTGCCCTCACAGACACACAGGAACCAAAATTCCCTCAACAAGTTTAGGCTTTCACAGAAGACAGGAAATGCTAATAACTGGAAAAAAAAAAAAAAGTACAAAAACAAACACAGAGGTAAGAAAAGAGGAAAGCATGGCTATTCACTTGAGTGGGGTCAAGGGGAAGCTGGGAGAGTAAACACAAGTTAATATTGTAATGATTGGCCTGATTTTAATATGAGATAATGAAAACAAATCAAAGGGCATCATTAGAAACAATTCATGGTGAGAAAGGTCACTGCAGTCATTGCATTAAAAACAGACAACAACAAAAACCCACTAGATCACAGACTTCGGAGATTAGCGTTCTTACTGTGGTTTCATTTTATTCCTTTGACAAGGTAGCTCAGCATCTGCTACAAGTTTGCTACTGACAATTATGTAATTATATACCATTACAGAAATAAATTTCCCCCTCGATAAAGCCACTGAAACAAACAAAAACGGTGCGATGATTATTCTATAACACACACAAAAATGGTAGAGAACACACCCTTCTTGTATCTTCTTGTATCTCTAGCACTCTGCTCATAGGAAATGTCCAAAAATATATTTTGATAATAATAATAATAAAATAGTAGGATGATGTAAGAAGAGGAATCTTTTTGTAAAAAACATACATTGAAGTGAATTATAATTAATTTTTTATCCATTAAATCTATGGGTATGTTTTAATTTTATTTACTTAGATGTGTTTGCTTTATTTTACTTTCGGTTGTGACTCTCCTGTTAAAACTGTGAAAATCAATAGTTATTTTCTTTGTGAAAAGGTTCTTGTTCGCAGAGTCTCCTCCATTCCCTCCCATAGACACACATAAAAAAATGAAGCTGTTTTTGCTTTCTGAGTCCTGAACGTTATTAACAATTTTTGGTCACTTGTGCAGGTATATAAAGTATTTGAATCTTTATTCAGGTACTCAAAGAAGAGGTTTTGTGGTCCCTTATTCATTAAATATTCACCTACTTTAAAATCATCAACAGAGATTATATCTGAGGTAACTAATGTTGTCAACAGATATTTCATATTCTGGAAAACTAGAATGTGCTTTGCTGCGAGACAGCATTCTTCCCCAAAGTGTGAAGATTAGAATAGGAGTCCATTGTAGTCCATTCTCTGATTTAAAATTCTACAACTCATTTATTAATTAAAATTTATCTGGTGAAACATTGACCTTTGATACATGTTTACCCATCAAAAAAGAAATAACATAGTTATATATAGCTTTTTAAAATTTGTCATATTCAGCAAACGGTAAAACAATGATTTGTTATTTTTGCTACCAATGTTTTAAACAATAGAGGCTGTATTTTGGTTCTCCTCTTAGCAACTTTTCTAATGTGTGAGCTGCTTACTGTCTGTCCTTCTGTATTTGCAGCAATCCTTTCATTTAAAAAATTAAAATTAAACTTCTAGGGACATATGGCTTTTCTTCCACCTCCATGTTTCAAATTAACTTGAAGACACCTACACAGAGTTGGAGGTTTCTAAAGTGTCAACAGCTGAAATGTCCCAGGGGCTGCAAATGATTTTCAAGTAAAGAGTCAGAGTTGGAAAATTACTAAAGATGAAAACGAAGGCAGTCTTAGAGGAGTTATCCCAACATGACTTATTTCTGTGAGACTTCACATGGTCTGGCGAAAATAGAGAGATGGAAAAAACACACTCAGTATCACATTTTTTAAAGTTGGAATTTTATAAATCCACTCAGGTGAAATACACTGTAAAGCAGATTTTTTTGTTTAAAAGTAACAGTTAGTTTAAAGTATGAACTAACAATGATCCTTAGTCTAAAGTCATTGTATGTATTAGGCAGTGTTCTGTCTCTGAAATATAACAGTATAACATGTAGTAAGAAAGGCTGGTAGAAAATAGGATTGAAAATCTGTAACAACATTCAGTATTCTAAAACTTAACTCTAAAATCAAGGAAGTAAAGTATAAAAGAGAATAATAGGACTGAATTCTGGCATTGGTGTTCATGTCAAGACATATTTCTCTTGGTACACAATCCAATTTTCAACCACACTAGAGCTAATTTTACCATTTTATAGTGAAACGGTTAAAGTACGTCAAAATTTGTTTATGTAAGGAAAATTCTAATCACTTCCACCCAGATGAATAAACACTAAATATAGTTTCAAAGATTACTTATGCTCACAGCCTTGAAGAATTGGGTATTTGAAATGTTTCTTTTTTTGTTGTTGTTTCTTTTGTTTGTTTGTTTTTGAGGACAGTGTCACTGACCCTCATATGTGGTACCTGAACTGGGGCCACTGGCGTCCCAAACCAGCGCTTAACCACCGCGCCACTCAGCGGGCCCAAGAATTGGGTATTTGAAAGAGAAGTTTAGAAAATGTTTCACTTATATGTAGGATAGAAAACTGAAAGCAACAAATGAACAAGACCAAGAAAGGATCATAGGCACAGGCAATAGTTTAGTGGTTACCAGAGGGTAAGGAGAGAGGGAGCGTGGTAGAAGAGGATAAAGGGAATCAAACATATAGTGATGGAAGGAGAACTGACTCTGGGTGAACATACGATACAAAATATAGATGATGTATTATAGAAATGTACACTTGAAACTTATAATTTTAGTAATAAATGTCACCCCTATAAATTTAATAAATTAAAAAAGAAAATGTTCTAATATAACAAACATCTTAGAAATACATGTTTTTCAAATGTTTAAATAAATCCAATGATTTTGTGTTTCATAAAAAATATAGATAAAGGATTAGATAGCAGAGGTCTAGTTGTATTTGTCAATATCTTAAATTATGGGAAATAATACTGAAGACATTCCCGTCTTTCAGTTATCAAAATAATACTATTTTTTTATTCTTAAAAGACTTTCTTTTAATCATGTGTCCCAGCAGTTTTTTGCATGCACTGTTGTTCTGGCTATCAAAAATGAAAGAGTGAAACTTTTATCAAACTAAGAAATGGCCACCAACATATGTGAAAGCACACTTTCTCAAACACCTTAAAAGTTTGAAACATGAAAGACAATCTTAAGACAACTTTTAACTTAAGTGAATCTTGCCACCAATGATAAATTGATTTCATAACAATAAATTCACAGGTCTTATTAGAATCTAAATACAGGTACCATAGCACCACTACTGTATTCACAACAAAGATAATCCTGTATAGAAATAAATAGTGCTTCTTATAAACACAAACATCTTGCAAAATGGATTATTGGCCAATGTATCACACCATACATACCACATAGAGAAAACCCAACCATTTGGGGAGAAGTTTTGTTGTTACCACTTTTGGTTTCCTAAAACGAAGTCAGCCAACTCCCAAGCAGTACAACTGATCAAATTAGTTTGATTTTAGAAATGCAGGTTTATTCTCTTGCTTGTAAATCAAACGAATCATTTGAAAAGTACTTCACTGCTGGTCCCCAAATGTTAAAACTAATAATGTTAAATTGTGTCACAGAACAGAATACAAAAATAACTTATACCTAGCAAAATAATTTAGGTATTAAAAGAGAGAAAACGGTTATCTAAATACATGTTTTACAAAACTTTGATATATCCCGTGCATGATAATTATTAAAACCTCTGAAAAGGGGCAAAAAGATGTTAGTATAATAACACAGAAAATGCCTAAGAGCACAATTAAAGTGGTTACATAGAGCAGTAAATGATGAACTTCCTTATCAGTGAATTTGAGAGTTTAATTACTATTCTAAAGATTTTATTTACAACTTAATGGCAGTTGCTTTTGAGTAAGGGTTACAGGTGATAAGCATTGCTTTCGACAGGCTTCTAATCAACTATGGTATGAACAAAGGTTTCTATCAGTGGATGTTTTGGTTAACCTGGTGGTTCACTGACAGCTTGACCCTGTATCCTCCAATTGAGAAATGCTATGCACTGGACTCATAGTCCAGAACTAATCATAATATTAATCTTTTAACTCAAATTACTCCAAGTTGTGCTTCTGGTGAAAATCGGAGCCTGATAAGGAAATGTCTGTATTCTCTAGGATAAGGTTATCAATAGGCAATAAGTTTAAAACTGCTATCTTCTGCTTATGATTTGGTCCATCAGTACATACTTTTAGAGAAAGCAATAAAAAAAGAAAAAATAAATGAAAAAGTTGGCCTTTTTTTTTGAAATGGAAAGAGAAAAAGGTTGGAACAGCTACTAAAATTAATATAGTTTTTAATGTGAGTTAATATAATTTTCCTAGATGAAAAGAACTCCATATTGAATTATAAAAACCTACTAAACAGATCACAGAATTAATCTCAGCCAAATGAAATAAAATATTTGGGCTTTATTATTTTTTTCTTTTTTAAAAGGAATAGTCTAAAGTAAGAAATAAATCAAATATATCCAATTGTTACTTTGGTCTGACACCCAAACAGATTTTGGAAACTAAAGGAGAAAACAGGGCCTTGAGGCATTAAAATGAAGAGAAAAAAATAATAATAAAATGAACCTGACAGTTTCTGATGAGGAAAAAAATGGCAGAGCTACTATGGATGAAGAATAAAATTTTAGTTTTAAATTTAATCAGGTAGATCAGTTCATGCTCTATTAATTATAAGGATACATGTTTTTAGACTAGCCATATTTTTGAGGGGGGAAAAAGAAAAAAGCCAAAACCTTTTCACTGCAATGAAGCTTTCTGAAGGTAAAATTCATTTTTTAAATAGAGCTGCGCCACTATAATGTTCAGGACACTAAGGGATGTATTGATGTCATGTATCAGGGACGCTATCTATTTTTAATGAAGACATGGTGAGAAGACCTAATTCAAATGAATAAGCTCCACTTACAGAAAGCAAATCACCCTGCAAGAGAGAAAATAAAAGACTGGACTCTGAAGCTCCGCGCTCTGGAGCTGCGATTCGGGGCTTCAGAGTGACCCACAAAGAAAGGCCATGAGGTCAAAGACTTGGATGGCAAACTTCCCCAGCCTAAGCAGAGACAGCCATCTCCCATCTCACTTCCTGCATTCGCTCTCAAGGAAGTGGAAATGGCAGTCATCCTCCTTATAAAAGTAGACAAAACACTGTCATTTGTCAAGACAAAGCTGTAGTGGTTCGACTTTCAAACTGGTTTACTTTAGCGCATTCTAAAACACAGGGCACAATAACATGCTTATTAGGGACTCAATTATTTGAACTTTCAGCTGACACCACTTCCATTTACTTAAGTGGTTATGAAAACTCCAGTCCAGAGTAATGTTGTTGGTTTTGTTTTTTTTTTTCAATAAAGACTGTATGCGTGGTAAATTTTGCTATGGTCTTTATTTTAAAATGTAAAGAAATAACACTTTCTAAGTTGTAGATTTAAGTCCTTGTTCTAGCGTGTGAAGACCGTGGGAACATATTCTTTTCCCTTGTTGTTACCACTTTTGGTTTCCTAAAACGAAGTCAGCCAACTCCCAAGCAGTACAACTGATCAAATTAGTTTGATTTTAGAAATGCAGGTTTATTCTCTTGCTTGTAAATCAAACGAATCATTTGAAAAGTACTTTACTGCTGGTCCCCAAATGTTAAAACTAATAATGTTAAATTGTGTCACAGAACAGAATACAAAACTAACTTATACCTAGCAAAAGACCCAAAAGAACAGGATGATTAAAGCTACAGGCAAGACAATGAAGTGTATAATCCCTGTCTTTGCTACCAGGAGAGGTTAAAAAAGAAGAGGCAAATTAGGGGTTAGAGAAACTCAAAGTTTTCCATCTGGATGGGTGTTAGAGCAGCAGTGCCAGGAATGGAAGTGGGTGTGACGAGGAGAGGAGCTCGTCACAGGGAAGGAAGATCAATTTTGTTTTGGAGAACTGAGAGTTGTTTGAATTGATTGAACAACTGAGAATTGTTACAAACTAGAAAGAGAGAGAAGCTCAGCAGTGGGTTGCAAGATGGCTAGATATGAATGGGTGGATGTCTTCTTCCTACAAGCTTGCAAGTTTTCCGTAATGGTAAATGTGACACAGAGCCAAGCTGATTATTTTTCAGGTATGTTCTGACTGGTGCCCAGCATAACGGGCATAAAGAATACTTACCATGATGTGAAGACGGTTTCCATAAATGCCAACTGTGAACAACAGGCAGACTTAGGTTTATAGCAGCCACATCCTACAGTGGACTTTTATTTAAGTTTGTGGCCAACTAAAATCCTCAGATTTTTTTTTTCATGTAATTCAATGCTTCTTTTTTTAAAAAAGTCTGTATAACATATTTTATTTAAATATAGGATTTAATGTTTATTCCTATTATATTTAATCTTTTTGGTTTTGATCCAGCAATTCAGCCTGCCAAAAATTCAGATTGCTAAATAAGGAGTACCAATCAGTGTTTTCTATCTTCTCTGGAGAAACTAAGGAAGTTCAAGTTAAAAAGGCACCTGAGAAATTTGGGTAAGGCATAAAGACCTTCTTAAGACTGGGTGTGGGGGTGTTCAGAGAAGCTAGAACATATTTTTTTGGAAAAATTTTGGTCTTCACTTCTTTTTTATAATCAAGGCCTTTAATTTTTAAATTATAAAGTTTCATCTTATTAAAAATGGTTAAAACATAGTCCTTTAATAGAATTTTTATCATTGCCTCAAGGAGAATTGGCCACCCTTTTTCTGTTCCAAAATGCATCTTATTTTATACGTAGGTCATACATAATATATGTATTGCCCTTCTTTGCTTATTTGTTCTCTTTTTATTCTTGATTGTAAATTTCTTGGGGATAGGAATCAAAACTTATTGGTCCTTATATCCCCAGATAGATAATGAGCATTTAACAGATTTTTAATGATTGAAAGAACTGAAGGCAAAGTAGGAGGGAAAGGAATTCAGTCATTTTCATCAGCAAATGTTCAGTGTCCACCATATTCCTGGCAAAGCTCGAGACCCACAGGGGCTATGTCCTGGCCTCCTGGGAGATGAGGAGAGTCAGCCAAACCAGGTGATCTACGAAGATGACCTTGAGTCTTGTAGACCCAGCACATGCGTGATTTCAGGTCCGAGACCTTTTCACCTACAAACATTATAATACACCTCAGAGAGATATCTAAACTACTAGAAGATTTTTAGAATCAATGATGTTTAAAATGTGGGCTTACACATAAAAATAAAAGTGATACTATTATTTTATATTTACCACTAAGGAGTTTTATGGCCTTTGTAAGTAAATAGTATGATTTGTAAAGTCATGCATTAAATGGGGACTTATTTAGTACTTCAGATGCAAAGTCAGGAATACAGAGCATTATGTAATTTTCATGAACTAATACATGACTTTTTTTCATGAGGAGTGTTTGCATTCAGCACCTTGAATCGTCTTTGGCAGAGAGATGTCTATACCTGCAGGAGGCTATTTTCACTCAGTTGAGTGGTTTATCAGATATTAAATTTGGTTCTGCATTGTAATCAGTACATTGACTATTCATAAGTCAACACATTTTCAGTTCTCACTTATAATGGTGCTTCAATAACTCACTAAGGTAAGAATTTTGCTCTCCTGCAACACCTGCAGGTTTAAGATAAACCGACTTCCTTTTCTACAGAGTAGTCTGGGCATTTGTCAAATATCATATATATGTAGATATATTTATCTCACTATTTTTGTATCTAAAGCCAGTTTGTTGTTTTTGTTTGTCTGTTTGTTAAATGCTGCAATGAGCAGAATTTTCCCCAGTCCGTGCACCCAGTCCTGCTGCATTCTTGCTCCTTTGTCACAGAGATGAACACTAGGACACGAGACAACTAAAATAATATATAGTTATATTTTACAAAGTGCCTTAATGCTTCTTTTACTTTTGATTTTCAAAATCATCTTTCATTCATTGGTGTAAGATGACTCAATCACTGCAGTATAATCTGTAAAGGACAACTGACATTTCCAGTGGAGGCTTGATTCAGGTCTCACATCAAGTAAATGTGCATTAATGCCACTAATGATTATTTGTTGAGCTCCTCCTACATGCCATGCGCTGCTATGTACTGGAGGTCCATGAATTCTAGAGTCGAGCACTTTTGTTAACAACTGTAAAATTCCTCCATATGGTAGAAAGGTACTTTCATATACATGACCTCATTTCAGCAGACCTGTGTCAACTGGACAGTAAGAAGGCTGATCAACACTCTAAATTCATTTCAAAAACATTATCCTCAGGCTCCTCTACTCCTTGGGGGTTGCAGGATGGCATTCTAACTAGCAAATGAACCAATCTGGATACATGCTGAAATCAAGTTTGTATAAAATTAGAAAATGGCATAATGTATTCAAAAGTTTTTATGCAGCATTCGCATAGAATTAAAAATATGCTCCATGATTTGAATTAAGAGGACAGAGATGTGTAGCTCATCTATGGGTCTAATAGGATGTTCAAAAACCAAATTTCAGAAACCTTTGTACTTAAATCAAAATAAGAAAAAAAATCAGAACCCATAGCTTGTTAACTGGTCTAATATTGTATACTGAGCATGTGTGAGAAAACTATATTGGTTAAATCAGATCTGTAAAATTTAAGTAAACATGGAGCTTTTTTAGCTGCTTAGCTCACGAGAAAGTGTCTTCATATGTGACTCTGTGAAAAGGTTTCTCTTTGCCAGTACATGCTTTTGTAACTGTGGCTACAATTCCCAAATTAAGCCCTGGAAAAATGACTTCTGCTCTTTAGGGGTTGGAGAAATGGAGAAAGGAGGGATTGTAGGCTAGAGAGACAGGCAGGTAAACAGAAAAATAAATCAAGACTAGAAAGTGTCTGTAGTAATCCAGCTTGCCAACCTCACTATCCTTAAAGCCCCTGTGAACTGCATGGCACCAACCCCTCTGCTTCTCCAAGTCCCTACTTGGCCTGTAAGTGAACATGTTTCTTAATGAGAAGAAAAGTCCTTTGTAGAGTGTGTGTGTTTGGGGATGGGGATGGGGGGAGAGAGAAGATCCTCTTTCTCCCTTTATACCCCTCCTTCAACCATATTTCCCATCAAAAGAAAAGGAGCTTCAATAAACTGGTAAGAGTCTGGCCTCTGTGGCGCATTTTCACACTCACAATGGAGGGCTTGGCTCACACCTCACGTGGGAACTGGCAGCATGTCACTGTCTGTCTGGGGCGAGCACACTGATCCGCAGGGAGGGACAGGACCTAGCTGTCTGCTCCGTTCCACATCTGTGGTCAGGCTGAGGGCCCACTTGCCAGGGGATGGCCGGACGGGTCACCCCACTGACTCTGTGACAGACGGTGTGAGGTACAGCTGAATGAAGAGGATGTATACCCAGCTTTCTGTGCAGTGTGGAAGATGCAGACCCCAAGGCGTTAGTAAGCACTCCAGATTTCAGCCATGTTTTGAAAGCTAGCTTTACCAAAAAGATCTCCATATCGGGAGACTTCAATATCCCTCCTAAATAAAGCTGAAGCTTCAACCTTCCCCTTTCTCTGTATTTGTACCTGACAGAATTTAGAAAGAAGAGGGTAATAAACTGGTACCCCAAACTTCCAGGATGCACCCTGGAATTGACTGTCACTCAAGGAGTGACACATAAAATGCAAGGAAATCATTGGAATTGACTCAAAAATTTAAGGAGCCTCAGAGCATGTTTTTTTCCTGAGTGTCAAAGTTATAATTTTTACACAGAAGTAAGAAGGAAGTGTCAGACTCTCTACTTTATATCATCCAAAATATAGAATGAAAAGAACTCAACTGTTTCTCAACGAACACCTGAATACTTTAAAAATAAATTAATGGCAAATTCAAGAATAATCTCCTTGAGACGTTGAAGAACAGGAAGGGGATTCTATTCTGGACTTTCGTTTTGGTTCTATGAGGTATCTAAAATTTTATTTCTGTCTGTGTTTTGATTCATGAGTACCCAAAGCCTTAACATTTGCTTTGAGTAATGTCCACGCTGCAAAAAGCAGGCCACAGTCCAAGTTCAGCTCTGCAGTTTTCACGTAAAGGCCTCCGCAGCTGCGATGACCACAGTTATATATTAACAGGCTTTGATGTAATTCCAGAGTTAAAATCCACTAAGAGACAGCACGAAAGAACACCTACATAACTTTCCATCAGTTCTGACTGGACTTGGCTTTGGTTTTATTTTATGAAGAATCTAAACATCTTTAACAAGTTAATTCAGACATCAGGGGTCCCTGGCTGCCTACTCCCTGAAAGCAGAGCAGTGCAGGCAGAAATTATTCCTTCAAGACAAGCGCAGTGGGATGGAAAGGGGGCGGGGAAGCCAACCTGTCAGATCAGGATAGCCTCACAAGTTCCCTGAGCAAGATTCCTCGGCGGGGAATACGTACTCTCATCTCTAAAATGGGAATGATACATCAAACTGACGTTGCAGAGGAAACACTTCAAAGTGCCTGGGAAGTAACATGTGCATGTTAACATCTAGTTCTTTTCCTTCCTCCTTGCATGCTATGCAAAATTTGATATAAGATGGTTACCATAGTTTACAAACCAAGTTAATCCTGATAGAGCCACTTAGAATTCATTCTTTACCTCTTCTGTAAAGTACAAGGACCTATTGAAATACAGCTCTCTGTTGGCTTTCATAATATTCAGCCTGAAAAGAAAGCTGTGATGTGCTGGCCAAGCATTCATAACCACCTTCAACTGTGATGCACACACAGCTACACCAGATCCCTTCAGCTCCGTGCTCACTCTCAAGCACTGCTATTTAGGGAAGGGATAATGGGTGCTTTTTATGACAAAATGATCAAAGGTGAGGCGTTTCTCCTTCACATCTCCGAACAACTAAAGGTTACATAGGGTTTTTGTTCCACACGTTTTCTCTTCCTATAATAATCTTTGTAACTTCCTTTAATAAAGATAGACATAGCTGATCAAAATCTTTGCCTGCTGACCTCAACTTCAAGTTATCTCTCCACTCTCCCCAAACTGACACTTCCCTCCTGCCCAGCTGATTGACTCTCATAAAGGTCCTGAACAGCCACTTTTTTCTCACAGGCAACTCATTCGATATTCACAAGAGAGGAAGGCCAACCACCCATTATTCAAATGGAACTTCCTGATTGTTATCCTTTGAGCAACAAAATCCTTAGACTATGTTTGCATATGAAAGTACCTGAAGATATACATATATATATGTATATATATATATACATATATATATTCACTATATCTTCAAATGATCATGTATGTAATTTTTGAAATTTTATTTTGTTAATTTTGTGAAGAACTATTGCCTCTTACAGCTGTAAGTCATGGCCTTATTTGAATCATTCCAAACAAAACCTAGAGTGAAAGTTCACAAATTTGACTTTAAGATGATAATATTAAATATGAATTCAAGGTCTTAATCATTACAAGCACCAACAATGCATACAATTTATGTGCTGCTAGTTAACATGACATCCATACAACCAACACATGCTCTGCAAAACGGAATTTTGAACAAGATTATGAGGAACGCATCCTAAGCTGACGAGAGGTAACAATACTCTTGGCACTTTGTGGACGGCTAGATCTGGATGCTAATGAGACTTCCTCTAATTCCAAACCTCCCCGACTGTATTCCCAACACACGGTTTTAGTCACTCTCATCAGCTTCCAAACAATTCATCGTTTATGTCATAACATTTTCAGTCTGTTTCATGTTTACTCTTACCCTGTCTCTCTTCTTTTCCTAAATACTTGAATTCTGTTTAACAAAACTATAAAATAATTCATATTTTAAAAAATGGGGGAAGAGCCCAAGACGTTGACATTGACACTAATTTACCTGGATCTCTATTTTCTATCTCAACCACTCAGAATAGTTATTCCCATCCAGCTTGAGAAAAATACAGCCTTGCTCTGAAATTCTGGCACTGGGCATGGTCTGGGAGGAGGTAGGGGGCTCTGGGGCCAGGAAACCCCAGTTGGCAAGGGGAGAGGCAGAGTTTGTCTATTATTCCAGGCTTAATCCAATGGGGTTATGAGGCTTGAGTCTGTGATGTGTCCACTGATCAACAGGCTAGAACAGAACCCATAATTAAAGCATTTTTAAAAAATTCTAAATAGTCACAAGATATTTGCAAAACTTCCCCAGCTAGAGTAAATAAAAATGAATGATTAGTAACCATTCTGACAATTAAAATGTGCTGGGTGATAAAAAATAAAACAAAGTCCTTTCATGGTGATTACGCTGATGACTTTATGCTGTCATGCTGCTAAAAGGAGGGAATTAAATAAATCTGACATTTGTGCTCACAGAAGTGGCTGTTTGGGAGGAGAAAAAGAAGAGAAAAGCAAGTTGGAGGTAGTAAAATTACTTTCAAATTAGTTTTTAGCTAAGTAACTGATCAGTAAAAATAGATTCTGAGACTTTGTATCCTATACTCAGCTGACCTACACTATTATTATAGTTTTTTGGTCTGTATCTTATCTTCCCAAGTCAGTTGTTCAAAACTTCAAGGACAAAGACTGTGCTTTCTATCTCTTACATTTAGCACATCAGAGGCATTTATTAAATATTTTTGAATAATGCATTCTTTCTTGTGCCCAGCATTTAGTAAGCACTTAATGAATATAAATACAGGGGGTGCCAAAAAAAATGTATACACATTTTAAGAAAGGAAAAAACAAACTGTATTAAAATTGTAATACTCAATATATACCAATAACAAAAGATGAATACAAGTTACATTTGACTTCTGAAATTACAAGAGGTGCTCAAAGTGGTTACCATCAGCATAATTTTAATACAGGTTTTTCCTTTCTTAAAATGTGTATACATTTTTCTGGCATCCTCTGTATTTTTGAGATTTATGATATATTTGTGATTTGATATGTTTCTGTGTTTCATATACTCAGTGAATCATTTATAACTAAGCTATAAACAAACACACATGCATATTTAATACAAAATACACAAGTAGTATTAGCATACTGGCTTCTCCAATGGTTCATTCACACATGTGACCTGCCCTCATAGGATTTCACTTTCCCAAGGAAAACAGATAATTAAGCTATCAACTAAAGTATGGTGAGTGATGTAAGTAAATTCACACAGTCTGGAGTGAACAGAGCCTCATTGAGCAGGTGAGTACCATTGGGGACACTTCTGCATGTCAAAATCACATGCAATTTCTTAACACCTCACATGTAATAAATATGAATATATAAAATTTGGCAAAGTGGTCCATTTGGAATCAAATACAAATAACAAGTGGGAGTAAGCATGACGGCTATTCTGACACTAGCCTGGAGGTCAGGGCAGAAATATGCAATAGTACTATCCATTTTGATAAATGCTCCAAACACAGTCAATCACCTAACACTTCTTTCTTTTTGTTGAGTGAGAATAACAGTGACTTTTCAACAAGGCATAAACAGTTGCTAAACTCTTTGCCAAAATGGAAGATTATATAAATCGTTGAAAAGTGTGAAGGGCATGCGGGAAATTTAGTCTCCTTCCCTGTTAAATAATAGCACACTAACAATTTCATCAAAGGAGAAAAAACATAGAAACTTATAGTACTGCTCAACTGACTATGTTTAGCCAATTTATTTTCAACTTATGATGTGTGTGTGTGTGTGTGTGTGTGTGTGTGTGTGTGTGTGTGTGTTTTCTGTATAGCACAGCTTCCCAGAGACTTGGGAAAATATGGAGGGATGTAATGTCATCTGTGTATTCATAAATTCTCTCAGTGGCAGGGGTAGGGGTAGGTAACAGATTCAATGTGAAAGCAATAGGACCTTTTCACTGAATTCATACAACACTTACTTCTGGACAAAGACACAGACAAGGGATATGTCACTGAAGATGGCTCAGCTCAGTAACAGACATCTAGCATAGTGGTAAGAATATTGGAACCAGACTGCTTGACTTCAAATTTCACCTCAGGTGTCTTTGAGCTGTAGGGCCCTCAGTAAATTACTTAATTTCCCTGGGACTTGATTTCCTCCTCCTACAGTGGCGATAATAATAGTGCCTACCTCATAGTGCTTTTGTGAAGATTAATAACAATATACAAAATACTTACAGCAATGCCTGCCACTCAGTGAATACTAAGTAGTAACTATTATTAAGGACTGATAACAGTATTTTAAAAAAATCTAATATTCAAAATAAGTTGAGGTGCATAATTATTAAAGGCAAGAAAAACATTTTAGGATTAAGAAATTCACATTTACTGCTTTTGGGCAATGGAGTTATGTTGTTCGATGAAAAAGTAAAAAATGAAAGTGAAAACTACAACTGTTAATACAGTTGATGCTTGAATGATGAGGAGGTTAGGGACGCTGACCCCCTCCCTCCATAGGCAAAAATCTGTGCATAACTTTTAACGACCCCCTCCCAAATTTAACTGCTAATGGCTTATTGTTGACTGGAAGCTTTACTGATACCATAAACACTTACAATAAAGTAATCTAGAGAAAAAAATGTTATTCAACATCATAAAGAGAAAATACGTTTACTGCACTTACCGAAAAAAATCCACAAATAAGTGGACCTGCACAGTTCAAATATATACTATTCAAGGGTCAACTGTATAATTTTATCTTCTCTGTAAAGAAGAATGAGCTTCTAAGTGAACATGAAAATTGCTACAGTGAAATCTACACTCATTACATGAATGCAGAGATTGTATAAGGGCTGTTCTACATGAACTCCAATACCTCGGCCTCAGATGGGGTGCCTTTGAGGGTATTGAGCAAATCCAGAAGGACAACTCTCAGCTAGGACTGGAGATCTTAAAAAAATAGATAGGAAAAGAGTGTCCATAATTCTGGAAAATGACACATGCTGTTCCAGTTTCTTAAAAGCCATGTCATTTCCAGATATTGAGACTAATCTTTTGCTATTTCAGAAGTGATTCCATATGGATCACTGTAGCAGTGGACATCATACAGAGAGACTGGGAACTCTTAAGTTCCAGTGTTGGTTTAAGAAAACCAGCATAAGTCAAACTAACTCCATTATTTTCTTTGGTAGCTTTGGTAGATTGGTAACACAGGGAAATGTGGAATGTAATAAAACCTCAGGTCACAAAGGCATATAACAAAGTCTGTCACGTGATCTTTCATTCACTCTTTTCATCATTCATTCAAAAGATATCTAATAAATGCTAAAATTGTGCTAGAATAGAATCTAGTCCTTTATTTGAGAGAAATGGTGAGACCTTCATGCTGATTATGGTAATGGGCCAATGAGATATTTAAAATGTAAAGTTAATAGGATTCAATTCCTTAATAGAAGGGAGATGAGAAACTCCTAGGGTTGCTCCAACTTTCTGAACCAAGGCAACTGCAGACCAATGGTTCTCAGTGGCCCATCAATAAGTGTTGATCTGACTGCTTAGCAATCAGGAGCCAATGACAAAGATAAACTTGGGAGGATGGGGCGACCCAGAAATTCTGGGTTAGGGGACTGAGTGGGGTTCTGCTGACCACTTAGAGTAAAATGCTCTTCAGGCAGTTTTGATATTCATCTAGGCTTAGGAACCACTGAAAAGGTGGTAACTCATGAAGAGTTGCCCCATCTTTGTAAATATTTCTGGTAAATATAAAAATGAGAGATATAATACATAAAATATAAAAATGAACACAGACAATTCTTGCACAAGAAACTGCAAAGTCACAAGACACAGAGGCATGAATATCTTTTCAATAATTACTCACAGAGATGGAGCTGTGAACTGCTCAAACATGCCAGATGCTCTAGCTGGCTTTCCACAGAGACAATCATCTGTGTGATATGCCTCCAGGCCTCTCAGGAACCTAAATCTTACCCAAAAATTTCATTTCCTTGGTCCATTATAGACACTTAAACTCTAACCACTATTCTAGTCCTTAGGCTTAAAGCATCGACCATTACAAAAGTGCACATACCCCTGGGAAGAAGGACATAATAAGCCCTCTCAGATATTAATATCTTCACATTAATAACTGCCATTTCCTTCAAGAAGAAGGTTTGGCTAGAAGTGTAATGATTCTCATGAGGGATCCGAATGCCTGTGATGGGCACTTTAGGAAAACGGGAAGGACAAGGCAGTGAGCGTGCTCCAAACAGGACAAGCCTCCCTCAAAGTCACACATGACGGGGGCAGGTCTGAAAGGGCAACAGTACTAAATCTGCCAGGAAGCAAGGTTTGGAAAAAAAATCTTAGGGTGTTACATTCGAATATGACTAATTTTGTACAGAAGTTTACAAGGGAACAGGTACCAGCACAAGCAGTTTGTACTCAGAAGCAATTATTATTCCAAAACCCAACTGTGTGTTGTTGTTATCGGCTGTAAGAATTTATATAACTAATCACTCTGCAGCTGTGAGGCAAGGAAGGGGCTGATGCATGTGGGTGATAAGAACACGTGCTGATTGGCTCTCTGGTATGAGAAGGTCATGGTCAGTCCCACTGGGGCTGAACTCACAGGTTACCCCACCCTGTGAGAACACCACTCATAATGAATTTTCTCTGTACTATGATTTTCAAAATGTGTTTGAACAAATAAAGAGGCAATTTCTCATTTTAAAATTAAATTAAAAGGACATGGGTCATAGCATAACCTTATCAGAGAACAAACACCAAAAGAAAAAAACGAAGGAGGGGGAGGGGAAGAAAGGGGCAGGAGAAAGAAAAGGCTAGATTAGATGATATCAGAATGACACCAGGTCAGAGATCCATTAGAAGCTTCTGGATTCTAGTCCTTCACAAGTTTTCCATAAGCAATCACAGACAGAGAAACTTTTTAATATTTTACGTTCAACTTAAAGGTCTCACATGGTCTCAAAAATTCTGGACTGTTTATGGTAATGTGTTTTTTCCCCTTTGGAAATGTTTTTATGTGAAGAAACAAATAGCTCAGCTTTAAAGCTAAAATTTCTGTATACATTTAACAGATTTAGTACCAAGAAGGGTTGTACTGCTGTGTGCTGTGTGCATGATGTATGTTTTTAATGTGACACAAGAGGAGCTGTTGGTCTCTTTGCTGCAATAACACTTGTCATCCATAGTAACAGTGCAGAAATGGTCAACTTCCATATTTCCTTATCATGAGCCCAACTGCTCACCAATCACTTCTCTCATCCTCACTTTGAAATAGGAGTCATTCTAATGCTGTCTCTGATTCCACTTTCTGAATAATCTCAGGTACATCCCGTAACAACTATAATTTCACTTACTGACACCATTAACTGCAATGCCTGGGAGGAGGGGCGTAGGCTGGCGGAAGAGGTCTAACCTCACAGGATGGATGGATGCACACAGTGTGGTACATACACACAAGGGGATATTTTTCAGCCTCAAAAAGCAAGGAAGTCATGATACAGGCTGCAATATGGATGAACCTTAAGGACATTAAGCTAAGTAAAATAAGCTAGTCACAAAGAAGACAAATACTGCATAATTGCACTTATATGAGGTGCCTCAAGCAAATTCATAGACAGAAGGTAGAACGATGGTTGCCAGGGGCTGAGGGTGGGGGGAAGGGATGGGGAGTTAGTGTCTAATGTGTACAGAGGTTTGGCTTTGCAAGATGAAAATGCTCTGGAGATGGTTGCACAACAGTGTGAATATACTTAAGACAAATGAACTGTACACTTAGAAATGGTTAAGATGGTAAATTAAATGCCATGTATTTTTTTGCAATAAAAAAATTTAAAAAATATGTATGGATATGTTCAAACAACAAAAACATGCATAGACTGTTGTAATGCACACACATGTTCCAGACCCAGGATGTCATCACAGGCTGCCCCGTTCAAGGCCTGAGTAATGGCCGCCTGGGGCCATCATGACCGGAGCTACCTGTGCCAGACCAGACGGTTTCCCGGGTGCTTCACGCTCTGCCCTGGCTCTGACAGTCTATAGATTTCCCAGCCTCTGGAATGGAATCTTGTTCTAGCACAATCTCCAAACAACTGGCTCAACCTAGGAGAAAACATGAATCCCTTCACAAGACACCATAAAGCAGTCGGGACTTTCAACCCACCCCTACGTATGGTGAAGATGACTTGAATCAAAGTCGGACTAACTCTGTGTCCTGGGCCTGATGTGAAGTTCTACCTTTGGAAAGTAAGTTGTGGTCAAATGCAGGGAATTCAGTAACATAATAAGGCAAAAAAATACTCTGGTTTCTCCTCTAAGAATCTCATAAGATATTAAGGAACAATAAAATTATTGTGGCTGTCACTGGGCTTCACTAGGACTCCCCATTTCTCTCTTTTCCTTCATGACAGACTAATGACTTTGGTTAACCAGAGGTGCAGAAAACACCCCAAAACAACCCTTAGGCTATTCAATAGAAAGAGGAACCATCCTACCTTCTGTTCCACTTCACTCAGAGGATCCTACCTTTTTAAAGGGGTGAGTGCTAATAACTACTGGTAATCTTTGTTTAAAATCTATTTTTGTAAAGGAGAAACATACCCACAAAAATAATATCCCAGTTGAAACATAAAACAAACAGAAAAACAAAATCTTGTGTCTCCTTCACTTAATTGTTTAATCCTTACTTTAGTACATACGAGGCTTAGAGGTTTATGATATTGACATCTATTTTACATCAGAATCAAGGCATAGCTTCCACCACTACAAAATCAGCATTAGTAAATTCCGAAATGGTGTCTCTTTAGGATAATTTAGGACCAAATTGCCAATTGGGTAAGATTAACACTTCCTTCCATTCAACAACTTTTTTGAATACTTAATGTATGCCAGGCATTGTTATTTTAGGGGATTGAAACAGATGAAAATCATGAACATAAATTACTGAACATAAATTATGGCAGAGGAAATAAGACAATGTACAATAAATCTAATAAGAAAAAAGTAAATTGTATAGAATGCCAGAAAGTGATAAGAACATGGCAAAAAAATAATAAGTAAAGTGAGCTGATGTTGATAGGGTGTGGCGGGGAGAGAGAAGGGCTGCTCGCTCTGGGACTAGGCAATCTAGGTGGCCTGGTAAGGAGAGGTGATCACACACATGAAGGGAGTGAGGGAGCAGAGTGGTCCAGCCCAGAGCTGAAGCAAAGGCCCCAAGGCGGAATCCTGTGTGCAATTCTGACAAGGACAAGGAGCTGGAGAGAAGTAGGGCAGAAGTAGGAGAAACGGACTCCAAACCACATGGGACTTTAGGACTCTGTAAAGAGGGTGGCTTTGACCGTGAGCATGGCAAGGATAAGAACAGAAGAGCCATGAACCTTTGCTTATGTTTTATAAGAATCACTTTGGCTACTCTGCTGAGTACACAAAAAATGCGGCAAGGGATAGGAAAATCAACCAACTCTTTTCTTATCAAAAATAGCTGTGTACAAATAAAAGACAAACTCTTGATGGACTGTCAGGGTTAGTGTAGATTGCTTTTCGATGTGATGATATAAGGGGCATCCTTGTACAAAGAGCACGATATCAGGAGGCCAGAGATCTGATCCAACCTCCACCACTAACTGAATAATGAGGAGCACCTCTGGGTGTGATGGGGGCCTGGTATGGAAGACAAGGTCCGGAATGATGAAGTTACGTGGAAAGAGTTATATGAAAAATGTGGTTTCAAAAATCAGGAATTTAAAGGAAGGACAAGACTAATATATCTAAAGAATGCGGATATCAACTTACGAACAAAACAATGAAAGTTTTAGAAGAGAACAGGACAATTATAGGGTGAAGAGACTAGACCAGGGACCGGAGGGCCAGCCAAATGAGATGTTGGCCAGAAAACTACCAGCAGGAGAACTACAAGAGAATAAAGCATGGCATATGGGACCTGTACTGTACTACTATATGCGATTATATGTACATATGGTATAATTTATTTTTAATATAGGTATGTGCATTTAGTATAATTTCGGTCTTATCCCCATAAGTCTTTCCTATGTAGGAAATTCATTAAAGGACCTTAGCGATTGCTTTGGGAAGAAGATGACTTAGGGAAGAGAAGTTCCCAGGATATGCCAGGGAACCAGGGCCAGTAGTAATCACATTATCTCTCTACAGAGAATCTTTTCTTGACTCTGTTTCTATATGTCACTCAGCATCCTTGCCTGTTCAGTTTCACCCCACATACGGCACTCCGTGATACTGCCTGCTTAGCTAAGCAGCATAGCATTGGACTGAGAGAACAAGGATTAGAAATAAAAGAGGGAATCACAACCAAAGTTGGGGACCACTTGGCACTGAGTGTCAGTTGGAGAAAGGATGCTCAAAAAAGACAAGCCTTGTGTTGGGGAAAACATACAGGGTATAAGAAGAGCTATGAGGCTTTTGTGCTATATACATGCCCACGGAATACTAGGATCAGGTCAAAGCCCTCAGGATGCCCCTGGGAGCTTGGGGGAAGTGGGAGGGTACACAACACCTACTGAGTGAGCAGAAAGTGAGACTATTTTAGAGTAGAAAGGGAATTGAACGTGAACACTAAATTCAAAGCAGGGGGTCTAAATAATCATAGTCACAAGAGGGCTACATGTAAAGTAAACTAGCTCTTTATTTTGAAAAGTTTTGTGGACTCCTTAATAACATGATTTTATTTGATCATAAAGATGATCACTTTGACAGAAATTTGAAAACGGGCATGTGTCGATAATACTTATCCCAGGTCAAACCCATTAAGAACTGGCATCCATCGTTACCACTTACTTAAGGGATTGACCAAAGAATGTTGTTAAGTGTAAATGATGTATAAAAATCAAGTAATCCTTGAGAACAAAAATATGATATGTTGAGTACCTAATGGAAAAAGAAGCCATCCTTTAAATAAAATGGATTAAAAGAGAAGTGGAAACAAATATATTTATGAATTTGCTCACTGCTGATGATTATTATAATGGGGTACTGGCTGGAAAATATGTACATTATCCTGATTCACATTTATACTGAATTAGGGAATCCCATTCAACATCAGTATCACATTTCTAACAATAATTTACTGAGATAGAGCTAACTTAAGCTTTTCAGTTTCAGACAGAAAATTAGCACTGGTATCCACCTAAGGGCCTGAAAAAGGGGACTGGATTTGTGGAAAACATATATCCATTAGATTCTCTTCCCTATCTCATTAAGGTGGTCCGGAATTTTTCAGCAGTCACTGAGGAAGTTCCCACGCTCACACTTAGTCATCTGAGGACTATTCCCCCAGCAACTAATCCTTACTCCACCACATGCATGGAAGTCCTAGTTGGGAACTCACAGGAGTTTTTGGTGGCAAAATGGTTAAGAAAACAGCTCTGGGTCAAATGCAGGGGAAAACGTGCAGCACGGTAACTTTCCTATTGGATGCTTGTAAAGGCAATTTAGACATCATATGTAACTTCCTTAGCATGGCATCCGGCACATGTCATTTTATAATTAAATGGCAGCTGACAGGACATTCTGGCAGAGCCACGGCTTGGGAAAGGAAGTCCGAGCAGTCAGCTCTGCTCCAATCCATCAACCAGCATCCAGAGGTTGAATTCTGGAAGAGGGATAGGGTTTAGAAGGATGCACATGCCCAAAGCCCACATACCTATTTGCATGAACAAATTGGTCCTATGACTCCTTTTGAGAGAAATGAACTGGAGCTTTGAGCACTTCCATCTGGAGACCTTGCTGATGGGTGGATGGCCTTGACAGGGCAGGAGTGAGGAATCAAGCACTGGGGATGAACTTACTGACTGTCAAAGTCCAAAGCCATGTCAACTGCCCAAAGGTGTAGGTGCCTGGGGAATGCTACCGTGAGAGGGTTAGGGACAGCTGGTGGTGTCTCTGTCCTAACCCAGCCATTCCCAAACAGGCCAGTGTGCACAACAGTGCTTAAAGCCAGAAGGAGCTCAGAGATTGCTCTCCGATGTCCAGAGCTCCCGCATGCTCAGCAATGTCACATCACTGACTTCCATGTGGGTCAGTGAGACAGGGGACCTACCTGTTCAATCCACAGGCACTTGTCCTGTAGTTCTGATAAATGCATTCACCTTGTTTCCCTGTGAAGATTTTTCCTGCACTCATCTCTGCACTGAATTTCTGGAGCGTTTATATTAGAGACTCCCTCAGGTGGCTGGTGCCCCTTGGTTGTCTGTCCTCATTTACACATGAGGGCCCCACAGGCTGACTGTGGAGATTCTGGTGCATGGGTGGGGCTTGTCCACTTCATGGTAGACAGACAGCTGGCCTGGCCAGTGATTTTTAATTGTTGGCCCCTTAAACTCTTATTATGTTTAGGTCATCTCTCTGAGTAGATTCAGTTATTTCAGAGAAAGCTCTCCCAGCTTCCCTGTTCAGCCAGCTGTTGTGACCTATTTCTGGACGGGGAAGGAGGTTCACTCTGCGGACTTCCACAGAAATCCCCGTATTTAGTGCAACACCAGCTCCTCTCTCCGTTGACCCAGAATGATCGGTAGTTCCCACGATCAGAGCAGGTGGAATCTGAGTTCATGTCTTGTTCTTTTTGTTTGCAGGCAAGTGTCTAGATGAGACGGGTATGGAAACATCTGTTCTCCACCTGAAAGCTGGTGGTTCAGTTCATCTAAATCAATGTACCCCGTTCACTACAGCGACTCCACATCAGGTACTTCTCTCCAGAGTTTATTTTACATGAAACTCCCTCACATTTTTGAGAAAAACTATGATTTAAGGGAACACCATACACCATTTCACCACTTTTATTTGCAAAACACCTCAACTAGCAATAATATGAAACAACGGACATATCAACTCAGCCTCCAGCAAATAACATTGACCTGCAAGGTGAGTATGGATCTGAGCGGGAACGACAAAATGGCCTTCACATATCACTGTGCTGTGTGATGCAGGAGGTGAGGGGGAAAGCACCAGGAAATAAAGGAAGCAGGTGATTTCCACATGGAAACCAGTCTGCTCACCTCGAATGGGGGCTCTGGCCTTTTCATTTGAGAAGCTGACGGGGAGGGGGGCGGATTGCCCTGACCACCCTGACCTCTCTTCGTGCTGTTGGTATTTTTAAAGGTAAAACATAAATGTCCCTTTGAATTTCCTAGGAACGGAATAGGTAGCCAATTGGAGAGGACTCTTCAGACCTCAGTTAAACTAATAAAATAACACAAAGCAGGGGAAATCGTACACTTACAGAAGTCAGCCTAACATACAAATCTCTCAGGTTTACAGTAAGATGGGTGGTTGCCCTCCTTTCTGCACCCCTATTCCTATGTCTACACGGACAACTGCACCCCTGTGGGGAAACCTGACTCAGTCCAGCTGTGCCACCCATGTCTGAGGTTCAGGATTGGGGAACTCCTGTCAGCACCGACATAACCCAAAGTCAACGTTTTCCTGATTCAGCTTAGAAGTCACAAAGTTATTTTGTTCTCTCCTTTCCCAATTATTTTTCCTTGTTTCTTATTAGATTGGAAACTCATATTAGGAAGAAGGGCTGACTTTTTAAACCCCAACAGATGTGATCACTTTCCTAAGGCACCAGTTTGACAAATGGGTTGAAACTCCTACCCTATCCGCAATATATAAATGTGTTTCCTAAGAATTTGCAGTCAGACAGTATTTATATTTTTCTTAGTCTAAAACAATCACAAAGATCCTTTTGATATTTTTCCTTCATAGCTCTCTGAGCTACTGTACAATGAGCTAACTGGTTGACTTGTGAAATAAGTTACTCAGGGTTAAAAAAGATTCTTTCTGTCCTTTAACCTACTAAACACTGTTTACCATTTTCAAAAGCAATCCTGTGAGGCTGTACTTTAGCACCCACATCTTAGGGAGAGCAAACTAAAGCTCACAGAACGAAACAACTTTCTTATTGTTCTAGAGTGAACAGGTGACAGGACTACTATATTTACCTGAATGTGTTTACACACACATCACATATATACTTAAGTATCGGAGATAATGTGGTTGTAAATACTAAACCAATGTATTCCACTTTTTCTCCTGTAGTTATGTTCCGGCACAGCCTTTCTCTTTCTGTCAAGGGCACAGCATGCAAAGGATTTGATTATCGTTAGCAGGACACAGTGAGAGCCCCGTGCAAAGAGAACAGGCCTGCTGGGTTCCAGGCGCTCTCACTGGCGTTATCAAGAGCTAAACAGGGCACTGGGATCCCATATCTCCCAAGAGCAGAGGTTGTGCCCCCGCTCTCCCTGAGGGGTGAATTATCAGGCTGGTATCCAGAAGCGTCTGAGCTAGGAAAAGGTGCCCTTTGTGGGTCCCAGTGAATCGTGGAAGAGGGGAAGGCAAGGAGAGAGGAGAGAAGGGAGGCGGCTGTGGGTGGGACATATGTATTCCTGATGTGCCCTTCTCTCCCTTGTCTGTGAGATGAGAGGGTAGATATAGATGAGAGAATAAAGCAAAGAAAAGCAGGTCTTGTGTCCACTTCCTCACCACGGACCCTGGAAAGAGGCTGAGCACACCAGCCCTGGGTATAGCCACATGGAAGTGAGTGACCTTGGCAGTCCAGAGTCACTGGACAAGGGAGGCTGTGTGAGTTCCATTTCCCAGCCCGCCTCAGTCCCTGTGAGGTGGAGGCAGGCTCGGAAGTGTCTGAGGGGCTGCCTGAGCAGGACATTATAGCAGGGAGAGGGGCTGCCCAATTGGAGCTGAACAGGATAAAGTGAAGACCCCATGGAGGCCTGGTGAGACCCCATCAGCAGGTGACAAAGAGACGGGGGTCAGCCAAGGAAGTCCACCGGCTCTCACTATGCCAAAGAGCCCAGCTTCCATGTCACCACTCACTCATGTTTCATCCTTGAAGCAGGGTGGAGGGGGTGGGGGCAGCATCCTGGAGCCCAAAGGAGACAGTCAGAGGGCCCTCATGTCCAATGGCATGCATCACAGGCTCCAGAATGTACTGGAAGCCACAACTCAACTTCACTCATAGAAGCAAACGTCACCCATGTTGGGGGAGGGGAGGCAGATCATTTCCATTAGAACAGGGGTTGGCAAACTGCAGCTTGCAAGCCACATGAGGCTCTTTGGGTGCATATACGTGGCTCTGAAGTAAAATTGAAAATGAAAATAAAACTATCATAGTTTCATTTATAACATTTTTTAAAGGTATTATTCACGTAATGGTGATTTCATTTGTTTTATAGCTCTGGAATAATTTTTAAATTGTTGTGAGGGACGGGATTGGCTCTTCCGTCTCAAGAGTTTGCCGACCCCTGCACTAGAAAAGGAACACTGTCTAAATTATTACTTCAAAATAAATGCTGAAAGTGTTTTAACCAGCAGTTTGGAGTTAACATAAAGGAAATGTATTTTATCTGAATATCTGTGTTATATTAAGAACAAAATTTGACGAATGTCACAAAGAGTATTTATCAAGTTTTGAAATAAGGGAACAAGTGCATAAAGAGAGCTTATCAGTTTTCATAAGGTCACAGATAGGTTAAATAGCCCCTAACTGTAATTCTTAAATATTTCTTTGAGAGCATAGTTACAGCTTTGTTTACTGTTGAGAAAGGACAATCATAAAATTCTAGCAAGGAATTAAATTTAAGTTCCTGAGATCTATGATGGCTCCATTCAATCATTCTAATACAATGTTTTTCTCAGAATTTGCTCTTCCAGGCATTCTGGCATAAAGATCTTGGTTAGTTAATTTAATTCCACACGAATTTGGTACATTTCTTCAGAGAATTTTCAATCTGTCATTGCAAATATACTCGTACCCAGACACATTATATGTAGTTGTGATTAGTAAAAGCAATTGTATCTGTTACCAGGGAAGGCTGCACTGTGTGGTGACCTTTCTTTTTAGGGACACTTCTCTGCCCCTGGACCTCCAGTTCCTAGGGCTCTAGAAGCCCAGGAGTGATGAAGAGCCCAAAGCTGAATACTGACTTGCAAACATTCCTCCATGAAAGCTGGGTTAAAGAACAGCAAGGAAACTTCCCAAGTTCCTTTCAAATCCACATTCCAAGGAGAACTCTTCATGCCCCAAAGGGAACTAATGTCCCATCATACTTGACAGCAATTTAGGATAAAAAGCAAATAATTAAGCTGGGTCCTAAGGATTCTTCAAAGGTAAAAATCATAGACAGAAGAGCTTGAGTCAAAAGGAACCAATATTAGGTGCCTAAGTAACAATAAGCAGCTCCTACAGAAGCTATAATGTGTTGTAATAACTCCAGCTTCCCTTTCCATTAGCAGGTGGAACTGGTGCCACTTAAGGGACTAACATGTCTTCTCTACCTCTTAGTATTGTGATAAATTGCTCGTGGGCTGCCTTCCAAATGAGTAATGTCTTGCTGGACACTGGTAATTCACTTAAACGGATTAACGTAACAGTGGACACAATGACATAATCTCCGGATTCTCATTAATATCGATAGCTTGGCTGCTGAATCAAAATTAAAGATGAATGGAATGTGGATGGGGTGTGGCCAACATGGTCTTTTAACATAGATCATTGTCTCAGCTGGACATGCTACAAAACAAAGCCAGTTCAGAGCTGTTATTTTACCCTCTTAATTTCTTTACTATTGGGTTGTTGGAAAAGTCATGACTCATTTTTGCAACAATAAACATAGAAAAAAAATATGTCATGACTTTTCCGACAATCCAATATGATCACAAATTTCCTGAACATGAGCAAAATTATCCCCAGAAAACAAAAGCAAGAGAGAGTTACTTATCTAACTGGGGGATTTTAAAAATGCCTAACAGCAAGTATTTTAATCTACTTCCAATATACATGCCAATAAATATATATCTCCTAATATATATGGTTCTATTGGCAACCATGATAATAGAAAATGGCTTAAATACTTAGATAATATTTTCAATGAAATAAAGAATTAATTTCTTGGTGCCAGCCGAGTGGCTCAGTTGGTTAAGAGCTCACTCAAGAGTGTGAGTTGAGCTCTGAGCAACAGCAGTTCGATGCTCAGCTTGAGCTGAGTTGCCATTGAGCTGCGAACAGGTGGCAGGATGGCTCAGCTAAAAAAAAACAACAAAAAACAAAAAAAGAGTTAATTTCTTTACATCACTAAGGAAAACGGAAATCTTTTTCTTTTTAGGTGTGATGAGGATACTTAAGATCTGCTCTCCTAGTAAATTACAAATATACAATACATTGTTATTATCTATCTAATGCTGTACATTAGATCCTCAGAGCATATCCATCTTATAACTGAAAATGTATGCTCTTTGACCAACATTCCCCCATTTTCCCCACCCTCAGCCCTGGTAAGGAAATCTTGTTCTTTGTGGGCTGTTATAAAAATATTATATTTAAATTTCCAAGGATGATTTTTTTTTCTAAAGAGATAGTCCTACCCATAGATAATTAGTTGCATAAAATGCTTTCTAGGTTTCCTATAGATGTATTTCTATAGTGTATGTTTCATGTTTCCTTTGTCTACTCTGGTTCTTGTATCTCTTGGGATTCCAACTGCTATTTATACCAGTCTTACTATTTCCTTATTTGAAACAATGAAGTGCAGTTTTATAAAATTATATACATATATTTTCTATTTCCCTGAAAATAAGACCTAGCTGGAAAATAAGCTGTAACATGATTTTAGGTACCGAAATATGGCACCTTGGCATACTGAATATTTTAAGCTAGAGGAGTTTGTGGAAAAGGCACCCTTCTCCCTGAAACAGGTCATAAAACCCTCATGTGAGGGGTGTGTACCCTCCATATTCTGGAGGAATCATGCTAGGGCTTCTTTCTGGCTAGGTCTTGTTTTCGGGGAAACATGGTATATAAATTACTCTACATCTACTCTACATTAGGTCTCTGAATTATTTTTCTCAGTATTTAGCTAAAATCTTCATTATTTTACAAAACTTATTCTAAGTGTTGAATTCAATATACCATACTTTTTGTGTATAACATAAACAGAAATTTGTTTCCTCTTATTTTTATTCTATGTGAAATTCTGCATTCTGGGATAATTTCTAAGTAACTAAAATGAGAAATTTATGCACCGTCTCATTAGAGTCCCCGAAATGGCTAAGAATTGAGCTTTTAAAAATCACATTTTGCTATTAAATTTTTATAGAAATCTGTTAGAGGAAAGTCAGCATGCTTTTTGAACCATTTCCTGTCCTTGTCCCAGAGCTCATGAAAAAGAGAAACACTTTAGATAAACCAGCTGCTGGATTTCCTAGAATAGTAAATCACTCTAACACTCCTATTTGATGCAATCCTGCCACACATTTATTTTCCAGCAGGATTTCCTCATTTTTCACAACTATTTGTTTCTACTCTCAATTAGCTTCCTACAAATAGCCTCTGGTCAAATGTGCACAGAGTGAGCTATCTGCAGAGTTACCATAAATAAAGACACTCTCTAGTTCATTATATCCACCTCCCATTAATTAGAAAGTCACCAAGTGCCACTTTATCCTTGAAATTTTGCCTCCTTGCCTTGAAACAGATCAGTGCTATAGGATAAAAAGATAAAAAAATTAAAAATCCTGTCACCTCACTTGGAATTATTAATGATTAGTGAATTACATTGTTAAACGTTTTGGATCACAAAATAGCAATAATGAAAAGATCATTCATATATCTGGAGTCATATAAAAATAATTCAAATCTCTTTCTATTTTGTCTTTCTTAGCATAAGCTGTTCTTATCTCTTCTGCCTCTCCTTTATTTCCCCTAATATTGGTTATTTTAATGATATTCTAATGGCTATTAAGTTAGGTATCTGAGAAACTTTCACAATTTTATGCACACTCTAAGCTAGCCTATGCCATGTCTGTGATGATCTACTTATTCTTAGAAAAAATATTCATAATTTTGATTATATAACTAAGAGAGAGAATTTGGTCCTAGATGGATCTCCTCATGGTCTCTTTCTTTTTTGTACCATATCAACCTTGGAATAAAGTAAATACTACCCTTCTTAAGAAGGCAGGAGAGTCTTTGAGGCTCTAAGCATTTTTAGAAGATAATATAAATTCATCTGCATATTATAATGATGCAATTACATCAATGGCATAAATGAAAGGTCTGTTGAAACTTTCAACAGTAATGTATTATTTCTTTGCCTATATAAGTGATTCTATTTACTACCTGTGAAAGTTTCCTTTACATGGTAAAATGAATATTTGAGTCTGTCAAAATCTTCTAAAGGAATGAAACTAATATCCAGAATCTACACCAAAACTTCATCATTAAGTTTCAGGAAGTTTGCATGATAGACATAAACGCTTTAGTATTACGATTTCACATGAATAGTTTTTGGGCTGTGGCATCAACCAGATCTGTGTACAAAATTCAGTTTTACAATTTATTAGCTCCATGAATCACAATCTCACAGAGACAGGTGTCACTTCATCTGAGAAAAGGGGACAATATCTATTTTGTAGAGTTGTTATGAGGATCGAATGACTTAGATGTAAATACATAAATGAAAAATAATGAGGATGGTCCCTACCAGAATCTCAATAAATGAGTCCCCTCTTTCTTTATCCTTTACTCCCAGAAGTCATTACATAGATGTGGCCTACATGGATTGGGTCAGAAGTGACTATGGCACCTGAGAAAAATGTTCAAACCTCAAAATGTTTTGGCCCCATTAATAGACGCTAATATGAAAATGAAAACAATTGGTTGAATGTTGTACACTGAACTTACAAAACACACTTTGAACTTACAAAACACACTTATGTGTGTCATGTTGGATGGGGTGCAATAAACTCAGCCATGTAATGGTTGGTGGGAAGGAAAGTTGGTATTTAGGGGTTATGGTGACTATACATTATTAACACAAAAATACTTAAAAATAAGTTGCTGATGGATAAATTCTACTAACACAATTTACAGTAGTAAATCTTCATGGATTTATTCATGAATTTGGTTACTATTTAATGTCCATCACACAGTAAGCACTAGGATGGAGCTGTGAGTAAACAAGGCCGAGACTTTTCTCTGCTTCCATTCTGATGACTAGAGATATAATAAACGAATACACGAGTATTTAAGAAATTATATGCATATGAAGGAAACAAATGTGGAGGTCTGTTTGAGTGACTTCTATACTCTCAATAGGTAGGAAGCCACTGACTGAGATGGCATGTTCTTGAATCCTGAACAAAAAGGAAGAGACAGCAAAAAGGAGTGTGAGGAGAGGGTATTTCAGTCCACAAGGGCAGAAAGAAGCCAGCTGGGTAGATAAAAAGTGAGAGAAGGAGGGTGGTAGGAGAAGAGGGGGAACAGGGGCAGATCATGACCATGAGGCCATGACAGCCACAAGAAGAGTGTGGATTTTATTCAGGTATTCAGAAAGCCCTGTAGGTTTGTAAGCCAGGAGTGATTGATGAATACAAGTATGGCAGATGGATGAGCCAGTGATAAGGAAGGATCTAGAGCCGTCCAGGCAAGACCAGAGGGACGAGACAGTGCTGGGAGCATGAAAAGGAAGAGGGCAGATTTGGGATGTGTTTTGAAGATCGAGTCAATAAAACTGACTGCAGAATTGAAAGTGGGTAATGAGGAAAGGGGAAAAATAACACCTAGACTTTTGCCTGGATCTTCGGGGCAAGGAGTCAAGTCTGGAAAAGGGAGATGAGAGAGGAGGGATAGATGCAAGTAGGAAGTAGGGTGTGAAAAACCTACACTTCTGTTTAGAGCATGTAAACTGAGAACTACCTCCTGGGCATTCACGTAAAGATGTCATCTTGGTTGAATGGAGTTGATCTTCAGAGAAGGGATCAGGACTGCAACTGTCATAAAGACCCAGACACAGCCATAGATTTATATGCAAGGATGTTAAAAAAAGATATAGTCCAGAATGAATGAAAACAAACTAAATGGTCAGTAATATGTGATATGGAATGTCCATTCAATAATGTTATTTATCCCTTAAGTTATATTTTAAACTAATATTTTAAGGAATGGAAAAAAAATGAGAAATGGGAATGCACTGGTATACTATTACAAGGAAAAAGGTATAAGTAATATAATCCCATGTTTGTATAACTATATATAAATTTTAAAAGAATATAAAAATATTTCAATAGTTATATTGGAGCTATTGGGTGTTAAGATTAGAGTTATTTTGTATTACATTTTGTATCTTTTTTGTATTTTCAAATTCATAAGAATGTTGAAAAATTAATGATCACAAAAACAAATATCATTAAAATGGCTTATGAATTACAATGAAATAGCTGAAGGTACTAAAGAAAGATTTGGCAAAAGTAGTTTAACAATATTTAATTTCCTACCATTACTGTAGATTCATTAACTGAGAAGTGGAAGTATTGATATATTTTCTAATTAATTTGCTTATATAATGATATTGTTTAATATTCTTTGTAAAGCAAAAAATTTCACAGTATGTCTTTTTCCCCTATAGTTTGCATGCATAAATTTTGGTCCCAGGGAATTCTGCATACAGACTGCCATACATCACCATCTGTACCTTTTATTATGAATATGTGATATATAGTCCATCACTCTTAAATTTACTTGGGAAAATGCTATGTGACATCCAGTACTGTTAATTCCAAACAACTGGATGAGAGCCACAAAATACTGTGTTTCCCTTCACTGCTTAGTTTGGATGATGTACTGGAAATGATGAGCTGTGTGGAATTGGGCTCTGCACTGATGACGGGGAGAGTATAAATAAGGTCTTTCACAGTCATTGGAATAATGTTCTATATGCCTGCAGTTATAGAATTAATGCAATATTTCCCTTATCAAATATATGTTATCTTGACCATCTAATGAAGTATAACTATGTAATTAATTCAGGCACAATAAATGTAGATTAGCTTCCTGCCACTGGCAGTGATATCCTATTTTCCAATTAAATCAATCACTGTGCTCTCTTTTAAATTCTTCCTAATTTTCCCTGAAATCTTATGAAGGAAATCTATTTAAAAACATCAGCCACTCAGAATTTGGTGTTAAAATTTGATGTAGTAGTAGTTAAACTACATCAGGTTAGTTTAATCAACGAAGTCAGTTGCTGGCTTTCAAATAGAATTGTTTTACCGTAATGGAGCAATTAGGGAAAATATGTTCTATAATGATATTCAAGGTCAAGGTTTAGGTCAAGAATAAGCTGACACCCAACAGTTGATTTTAAACACAAGTGCTTATGCAAGCATTCAAAGCCACATTAGAACATTCCTTTTGTAAATACACTGGAGGAATAGCGTTACCAGCCATATGAACTGGTGAATCCAGATAAAATGATCATAACCTGTGTCCAAGCACCAGCTGGTTATCAACGGCTGCCTACAGACTGTGAATAATGGAGACAAATTGCTTTGCCTATATGATCTTTTTACAGATTATAAAACTAACAGACTTAGGGAAAGTAATTTGAAGGAATAGTGATGGAGAAAAGATGTGGTGTTACACTTAGGGGTTTAGGAAGAATCTGTACCAGTGGTACATTTCAGATGTTTCTGCAACAAGAATTCACTCAGCCCATATTTACTGAGCTTCCTCCAGGTGCCCAGCACTGTGACAGGTTCCATCTGGAGTTACAAAGGAGAACTGGCAATACATATACAAGAGAAGGTCAGAGTCCAGTAAGGGACAGCAAGGTAGACATATAACCAGTTCCATAACCAGGAAGCAATGGCAGAGGAGCGGACTCAGGAGACTCAGAATATTTACAGGAGGCAAAAACTGACCACCATTTTAAAGGATGTGTAAGTGTTTTCCAGACACAATAAAAGGTGAAGGCATTCTAGGCAAAGAGAAGACAGAAGCTAGTCCACCGGCCCAGTAACACGAAAGATCTCCCCAGGTTTAATAGTTGAGAATAACAACTAGAGTTCAAACATTAGAAGATGTGTGTGGATCCATTGGGAGACTGTCCTAAAATAAAATATTTAGGGCCTTTTATTCTCATTCAAATGTGTCTGGATTGTAATCTCAAGGCAAAGGATGTTTGGCTATGGGAGATATTTACACAAAGAGTAAACTATTCAGATTTGTGTGTTAGAAAGAGTTCCAGTAGCAAGGACTATGACATACCTGAAAGGAGTAATGCTGGAGTCAGACAGACCATTAAAACCTTTATGGAGAAGTCTAAGTATATAACCACAGGGCCGAAAAGGACTCCAACAAAGAGGGGGAGGGTTTTAAAGAGTATGAAGCAATAGAATCACTGGGATTCATCACTCATTTTGAATAGACAGTAAAGCAAACTTATATCGGTACAGCAGTGTGGAGGTTCCTCAAAAAATTTAGAATAGAATTACCATATGACCCAGCAATCCCTCTCCTGGGTATATACCAAAAAAATCTGAAAACACTTATCTGTAAAGATATATGTGTTCCAGTGTTCATTTCATTGCAGCTTTATTTACAGTGGCTAAGACAAGGAAACAACCGGTGTCCTTCGATAGACAGTTGGATAAAGAAGATGTGGTATATATACACAGTGGAATACTATTCTGCCATAAGAAAAGATGAAATAGTGCCACTTGCTACAACATGGATGGATCTTGAGATTATTATGCTAAGCAAAATAAGTCAGACATTGTGAATATGTACCACATCTTCTTTATCCAATCATCTATCGAAGAACACTTTGATAGTTTCCATGTCTTGGCTACCATAAATAAAGCTGCAATGAACATCGAAGTATATATATATATATCTTTATGGGCAAATGTTTTCAGATTTTGGGGGTAGATACCCAAGAGAGGTATTGCTGGGTCATATGGTAATTCTATTCTTAATTTTTTGAGGAATCTCTACACTGTTTTCCATAGCGGCTGCACCAATCTGCATTCCCACCAACAGTGTATGAGGGTTCCTTTTTCTCCACAGCCTCTCCAGCACTTGCTATTATTTGTCTTGTTGATGATAGCCATTCTAACTGGTGTGAGGTGATATCTCATTGTGGTTTTTATTTCCATTTCTCTGATGATTAGTGATGTGGAGCATATTTTCATATGTCTATTGGCCATCTGTATGTCCTCTTTGGAAAATGTCTATTCAGGTCCTCTGCCCATTTTTAAATTAGATTTTTTGTTGTTTTTGTTGAGTTGTGTGAGTTCCTTATATATTATGGATATTAGCCCCTTATTGGAGGCATTGTTTGCAAAAATCTTCTCCCATTCGGTTTGTTGTCTCTTTATTTTGTCGATGGTTTCTTTTGCTGTGCAGAAGCTTTTGAGTTAGATACAGTCCCATTCATTTATTTTAGCTTTTACTCCCCTTGCCTCTGAGGTCAAATTCATAAAATTCTCTTTGAACTCAAAGTCCATAAGTTCTGCCATAAGAAAAGATGAAATAGTGCCATTTGCAACAACTTGGATGGACATTGAAATTATAATGCTAAGTGAAATAAGTCAGACAGAAAAAGTAGCAAACTATATGATTTCACTGATATGTAGGATATAAAATTGAAAGCAAAAAAGGAACGAGACAAACAAAGAACAAAAACTCATAGACATAGATAATAGTTTAGTGGTTACAACAGGGTAAGGGTGGGGATAGATGAGGGTAAACGAGATCAAATATATGGTGACGGAAGGAAAACTGGCTCTGGGTGATGAGCACACAATGTGATATATAGATGATGTTATCACAGAATTATACACTGAAACCTATGTAACTTTACTAACCATTGTCACCCCAATAAACTTTAATTAAAAAAAAAAAAAGACTTAGAAATTCTAACAGACAATGGCATGGTGGCAACTGCCCATAGCCACAACAGGGTTTGAGGGAAGAGAAAGAAGGTGGAATAAATCAGTTGATATTATAAACGTGTAATTGCTTTTACAATATTATTAATTTATCACTTCAAACAATATTTAGAGATTCCTCCAGAGATTGCTATACTAAGTATTGGCTATCAAGACAGACAGGAGGCACTAAGGAGCTGTCAGAAAAGAGTAAATGAAGTGAAGATTTTGGAAAATGTCTGAATTACAAAGGACAAATTATCAAGAAAAGGGCTGAGAAGAATGAGAATGTATTAGATTAATAATAGTGTTTTTTTAAACTGTTTTGACTGTGACTCCCACACACACACACACCCCTCAGGAAAAAATAAATTTTAACATGTAACCCAGCACACGTACAAAAAGGTCAGACAATGAAGTTTGCCCATGGTTGAAAGTTCGCGAACTTAATTGTCTGAGCTTCGTACACACACATATAAATGAAACAAAGGCTTTGTGAAAATTAAATATGGGATGTACTCGGATATTTTTTATTTTATTGTACTTCATTTTCAAATACTGGTGGCAATCTACTAAAATGACTTTATGATTGTTTCACAGGTCAACTTGAAGTCTGAAGCACACTGACAGAAGGATTGACTACTCTTGTTCAGAAGCCAGCAGAAGAAAGAAGTGTGTCAGCAGCATTGTGATGGAATTGCCTTTCTCATTAGCAGGCAAAAGAGAGTCTGAACAAAGGAGAACTCTACTAATTAAGTGGCTTTTACTTACTCTGCATGGCCCTTGAGGTCTCCTAGCCCAAGGCGTAATGAAAGAATGAGATTCAAGTCCAAGATCCAGTTTCTTTTTAAATTAAACAACAACAAAACAACAAACCTTTATTAATATATTCTAAGCTTGTAATTGATTTCTCAAAGAAATTATTAAACAAGAGCATCATTGAATTCAATTACATTTATTTGCTTTCTCCTATGTGTCCTGCTTTGTATTAACTTCTCAGGGCGAGTTAATAAAAAAACTGAGATAAACAACCTGAAACTCCTTATATTGTAATGTTTATTCCTTGCCTTAGATTTACTATTTCTATCTTGCAGCTTATCTTATGTGCCTCCTCCTTGAGGAAGCCTCTGACAATACCATCATTTGTTTAATGAATTTTAACAAGCTTATAATAGGAGGATCAGGCACTGAAATCATCTTCAATTATTCTATCTTATTAGGGTGCTACATTTTTCAGGTTGTTAGTACTTAGGGTGGGGACCCCATGATAATTACTTTGGCAACAATTTTGACTTTGGCAGAAATCTATTTTGCCCCCTATAGGAAGTAGCAGGAAAAAGGCACAGTTAACAGGGAGGGGCCATTCACGCTCCTTCACTTCTGTATTCTTTTGCTCCATCGTCAAAAGGCCATAAGATATTATAGTATCATTTGATTACATTCTTTTTTTAAGTCTAGATTTTTAGAAAAAAAAAAAGACACTGAATTAAAAATGAATGATCAAGAATGCAAAATCAGGGCCAGCCGAGTGGCGCGGTGGTTAAGCGCTGGCTTGGGAAGCCAGCGGCCCCGGTTCGGGTCCCACATATGGGGGCCAGTGACACTGCCCTCAAAAAAAAAAAAAAAGAAAAAAAAAAAGAATGCAAAATCTTCTGTGGCACATTTGTGTGTCACACACGTTTTTGTGTACCAAGCATATTTATGCATTTTTACATCCATGGCATGAAAGTTGAATGACCTTGATTTGGGAAAGCCACCAAAACCATGTATTCAGAGAACCTCAAAGGTAGGTAAGTTTTCAAACATGAGCCTGTGCTTTATGCAAAGAAAACATCTTTAAATGAATGCATAATTTTGATGTTTTTTATCTCTCCCAAGAGGAATGGGCTACTTTATTATTCCAATCTAAATAAACAGAGTTTAATATTTACTTACTTGCTTAGCTTAAAAATGAGGTCCTTTTAGCATATTCAAAAAATCACTAAAAATGATTGATTCACTTTCCTGTCGGAAAAGTGGCTCAGCACAGCACATAGCCGACACTCTGGTTTTGCAGTTTTTGAATTGTTCCTTTTTGTCACAAGCTCTAAGTGCCCACTGATACCACATTTCTAATTAAGTAATGTGTATACATCCATGACTCTGGTTGTACAAGCAACTTTTATGTGATTGGGTAATACAGCCACAATACATGTTCCTCCCTGCTTTACACAGAGAGGCCTAGAACTTTTATTACAGAATAAGGAACTGGGAATTGCTTTTATTCCTTCCATGTAATTTTTTCCCCTTTGGGTCTCACAGGGTTTAACTTTTCTGTCCCTCATCAGCCCCTATAACCACCCTTAGGGCCATCTGATAATGTATAGAACAGGCTGGGGATTTCTTTAGATTCTAGAACACCTATAGATATTCTTAAAAGAAAGAAAATAACATAGGAAACACCTGAACCATTTTAAAAGAGATAGGTATTTTATAAAAATTTTAATTTCTGGAAATGATCAAAATATGAAGTTTTGGTGAGTAAGACTTTCAACCTTTGTATTCAAAAACTATTCTTTAGAAAAAGTTCAACCCAAGAATTCTTTTTGCTATAAAAAGTTGTTTTTATTTAAAATTAAACATACTACTATTTGTATATACATATGGTTAGATATATATCACTTTCTCTATATACATATATACTTATGTGTATATATACATATATACACACACTTATTAATAGTGTGTGTAGAAGTATAAATTTCAGGGGTACAGGAACTTTGTTACCGTTCATAGCCCCATGGCCTACTACACAGAAGGAGGTCCCTAAATATTTGTTGAATGAATAATAGAATATCTGAGTTCTCCAGCTTCAAATATTTAACTAAGGTAATTTAAAACATGATTTTGTTTTTAGATAATTGAGTCCTGTCAAATTTCAAATTACCTCAAAGTATTATAATTGTCTTTATTCAAAAACAGGTGATAAAACCACTGCTTCAAATCTATCTCTGCTCAACAGGCTTATTTGTTATTACGTTTATGTTTTCCTTGTTTGGGTAAACAGAACAGTTGAGTGTACACCTAGGGACAATAAAATACTGGTAATATCTGTCATCATAGAGATTAGCAAAATATGAGACAAATCAACAAAATTATTTTCAAATAAATGAGCTGAAAATAGTTAATCTGCAAGCATTTGGTGAGGTGCCTGGTATATACACAGAAACTTGCTGAAACCAAAATTCTTAGTCTTCATCTTGTGGAATCAATCACTGCCACACACATTCATTCCATCGTATTTACACTGACTGTTTATGATAAAAAAATAAGACATAAATATGGGCCGGCCGAATGGCTCAGTTGGTTAAGAGCTCGCTCAAGAGTGCGAGCTGAGCTCTGAGCAACGGCGGTTTGATGCCAGCCCAAGCTGAGTTGCCGTTGAGCTGCCAACAGGTGGCAGGATGGGTCAGCCAAAAAAAGGCATACATACACATATTACATGAAGATATCATTTGACTTTAAGGACCAAATAGCCAATCTGAAAAAATGGCTAATGCATTCCCCTGAAAGACACCTGCTTGTATCTGCTACTGAGGACACGTCTCAAATAGATAGAGATTCTCATCTTTTTCATAGCTGTTGCTGCAGAGGAATACAGTGGAAAACTTTTAATTATAATTTTATAAACTATATGGTTTCCAAGACATTAAATAAGAATGGCTCAAACCCTGAAGCATATCATATTTTAAAAATTAAATTTGTTTTAAAATAATTCTGCATATAAAATATGAATCTCCATATGTATATGTCCATCCTAGAGTGGTGAGGCTGTCACAAATTTGGTTATATAAGTATGCATGTAAATCAGTAGTGTCCACTGTACATTACCCATCTCCTCCGTTGTAAAAAGAAGACAATTGCACTGTCTTTGCAGAGTGTTTGTGAAGATTTGATGTTGATGTGGCAGTAAGTGCCTCTGGACAGTCACTAGCTTAGTGAGTGGGTAGCCACTATTATTATGATTAAATTTTGACATACAACTATAAGTCCTTTAGCTTAAAAGGAATTCAGAAAATAGTCATCAAGATATTCTAATTTTTAAAAACATAAACAGACACTTAAAAAGTCATCAGGAAACAACCTGGAGTTTTGTCAAGTGTTATCCTTGGGAATAATTTTTTAAATATCCACTTCTTTCAAGAATGTATTGCTCTACCTACTTAAAAATGCCAAAGCTTTAATACAGTGTTAATACCTACATGATTCCATTATACTGGGGCTGCCAAAGAAGTGTATACACATGACTTGTATTCATCCTTTGTTACTGGTATATATTGAGTGTTACAATTTTAGTACAGGTTTTTCCTTTCTTAAGATGTGTGTACAACTTTTTGGCACCCTCTGTATTTCTGCTTGCACAACTGGATTAATATTCTTGATATATGGTTCATTCAATTCCACTTAATATACACATTCGACTTTTCCCAAATTAGATTAATAGTAGATACCTTTCATGAACATATAAAAATATATATACATATATTTATATTTATATTCACATACACAGACATACAGACACACAGATATACACACTACACACACGTGTCTGTGTGTAGTGCATATTTGTGTGGTGCGTGTGCATATATGAATTTTAAACAGTTTGTGATGAATTCAGGTCTAAAGTATTGAACAAAATTAATTCTCTGTCTCTCTCTCTCTCTCTCTCTGTAGTAGAATAATTACTACAATAAAATAAAATCTAAAGCTATTTTCTTTATTTTTCTCTTACTAGTTTACATGGAAGAAATCATTCCAACCTCAGTCAAGATGAGATCAAATAACTCTCATCATTTTTGAAATGTTGCTCTAAAAACAATATGCTTACTGATAAACTAATAAGGAATACTCAGTTATGCATTTTCAAAACTCCTTTCTTTTGCTAAAAACATTAAAAATGATATAAACACCACGGTATGTTAAAAGTTGCCACATTTTTCTGGGTTTGCTTTCTACAGATTTATATTAATAACAAGTTTAAGCTAATATTCATGTTAAAGACATTTAATAGAAATATACTTGACATGGGAAATGCAGTTATTTCCTGTTCAATCTGAGGACAGAGGCTATTGTTTCCATCATTAATTTAATTAGCAGCTACACATTGAATGCTAGACACCTGGACATACAAAACTGAATAAGACAAGATTGCCTTCCACAAGCCAAGAATATAGCTGTGTCTCCCCAAAACTTATATGTTAAGTCCTAATGACCAGTGTGCTGATATTTGGAGGTATGGACTTTGAGAAGGGATTAGGTTGTGAAGGTGAGTCCTCATGAATGGGATTAGTATCCTTATAAAAGACCCCATGGAGCCTGTTCGCCCACCATGTGAGGACACAGTGAGAAATGGCCTTCTAGGAAGCATGCCCTCACCATACGCCAAATCTGCCAGTGCCTTGACCTTGGACTTTCCAGCCTCCATAATGGTGAAGAACAAATTTCTGTTATTGACAAACTACTCGGTCTGTGATGTTCTGACCGTTCAAATGGACGAAGACAGAACGGTAAACCAATTACCATCAAAGGTGTGAACGTGGCCTATCGCAGAGGCATGTATGTACACAGTACAGAAGTGGGGGAAAAAGAGGCCATGGTCTATTTTAAGAGCAGGATTAAGGAAGTTTTCATAGATGGCAGAGCATGGAAGATGAGTTTGGAAGTTAGAATCAGAGTTTGATGTGGAGTATGTGTGAGCACTAGGAGATGCATGGTATCACGCCACGGGGGAAGGCTGGGGGCATCTAGATGGGAGTGGCTTGGTCAGCAGAGGCCGAGGAGATCAGCTGCAGACAAACGAGAGAAGGCCACACAGCCTGTTCCAGGGCATCCCCACCTGGTCTGATTCTCCTTCTAGTCACTCTTCAGTGGACACTTACCTTTCATGGGCCCGGCTTCCGCTTCTCCTCTAGCACACTCTGCTCATTCACAACTGCTCTGAGACTCACACCGCCCGCAAGCATGGCTGTGCTGGACTTACAATGACGGCTTCATGACACCTACCCATTCTTAAAGTCCCACTGATAAAGATTTCATCTATCTTGTCTCCAAACTACAATCCACTTCAGTTCTAAATGCCCCATGTTTCCTCCAAACTGGCCCCATGACAGTGAATGAGACAGCACGCTTCTCTGTGGCTTTTAGAGCTACTGTTTTATGAGGCATTAGATTGATATCTGACTAAATCAGACTCTTTTAGAAGGAGGTTTCTAAAGCCATTAAACATTTTTAAAGTAAACATCACAAATAATGGTCGTGAAAATAAACAGAGAGACAGGAGAACCCATCTGTTTAGTAGGACCAGCATTCCAACATCATGACACAGTTTTTTCATTACATCCTAAATCCTAATATGAGGCTTCAAAATATGAAGGATGACCACACCAAAAGACAGAAAATATGGAATGATGCAGGGCCCTAGGGATGTGGGACAGAATATGCACCAGTCATCTCTCACCCAGGTCCCGAAGCAGGGACAGCAAAGCAGCAGTCAGGTCTAGCCTCATTTTCTTTCTTTTTTTTTTTTTTAAGTTGCAGAAAAGGAGTTTATTAGAAGTAAACATACATTTCAAAGAAGCAGAAGCAGATCCAAGCCATAGAGAATGGCTCAAGAGCCATTATTAGAAAAGAAAGTACACTCCAAAGAGTCTGGAGTGGGCCGAGCAAAGGAAGCTCAAACGGCCAGGCCTAGCCTCATTTTCATGGTGTGGACTCCAGCCTAGGAAACCACCCCCCAAACCTTTACACTCAGCAGCCTCCTCTATTTCCATGATTGTCCTTGTCAGGAAGAACTATGAAGGCTACAGAAATAAGTCACAGGAAGAATAAAAGGCAGTGTGCTGTCAACCCATGGCCATTGGCTTCAATTCAACAACAGAAATCCCCAATTTGGGGTGTGGTGAAGAAGGAAACTTTAATCAATGCGAACAACTTAACTGTGATACAGCTCAATTATGAACCATCATGGTTGTGAAACAGAATGGCTATTAGGTGGCCCTGCATCCAGGCCCCTCTCTGGCTAGACAGCTCTACTCTGCTCTGCCCTGCTCTTCTCTGCTCTGGTCCAGAAAGATGTCTTTGGTGTTACATCTTTGGTGTTTCAGCTCTATCAGGGGAAACAGTCTTCAGTGGAAAAGGAAAGTATGCTCTCCAAGCCAGAGGGGAGCTGACTTATACAGACAGAAGTCCCTGCCCCTGCTCTCATGGGTCCATCCTCTTGCAAATGAGACTCCAAATCCTCACAGTTTGATTGGCCCAAAAGGCACTGTCCTGGTTGGTCAGAATTCAGCTGCTCTGATTGGTCAGTGAAGATGCTGATGGGGATATAGCTATGCAGCTCTGATTGGATGGGGAAGCCTCAGTCCTATTGGTTGAAATATTATTCCAGGATCTCCTTTATAAGGGCTGGTTCTGATGTTAGGAACACAGTGCAGGCAGGCAGTTCATTCAGTGTGGAGGCAGGCAGCTTAGTGCAGGCTTCTCCCTGAAGTGTAGTTTGCATGAGAGGCCCCGGTTTAGAAACAGCTGCTAGTCTCTGCCTTTAAATTTGTGTCTGTTTAACCTCAAGGAGCTTTCTTGATAGGTATCTTTTTTCTCAGGGTCCACAGTGCAACATTCAATACCACTGTAATCTGAATTATACACCAGCCAGATTAAATTTACATGGCTGCTGATAGGGGTGGATACAGAGAGGAACTGACCAGATACTGTCATTGTTTCAGATAGCTTATAATTAACATATAAGGCAAGGTGACTTGGCTTTCTGCTCCGACTAAAACACAGCAGCCTGGCAATAGCTCTTGGCTCTGATTATTGCCTCAAGTTATCAGTATTTCCCACCTTGGGAACAATTTATGACTCATTTAAAAAACACCGCCCATTACAGCCACTGAATTCAGCCAATACAAGCCCCAAGGACAATACTTAAGTTTATTCACAGCAAGAACAAGTACACAATCTGATTCAGAATATACAATTATGAAAGTGAAAATTCAGCCCTTCTTCTCCATTACTTTGTGACACATATTCCTCACTTCCATCTTTCTTCTTTTTTCTGTCCTGAAACAAAAAGTTTTGAATTTGGTAACAGGCCTAACTTCAGAACAAGTGAATCATTGTGCTAATATTTTCTAATAGTCCTTAAAAAGCCAATAGAATGTCATTTTTTCTTTTTTTAAGATTTTATTGGGGAATTAGGGGAGGGGAACAGTGTTGGGGAATTGGGGGAGGGGACCAGCCAAGTTGTTTTTCTTCAGTCTTCATTGTGGAGGGTGATAGTCATCATTTGGCTTTCCGTGGGCAGCTCATGGCCTCTAAGCTCAAGGTGCAATGTTCAGTCTTAGTTGCAGGTGGACGTAGGCACCATCCCATGTGGGAGTCGAACCAGTAGCCTTGTTGTTAAGAGCACACACTCTATCCTCTGAGCCATCCAAGTGACAGCTCAGCTCAAGGTGCTGTGTTCAGTCTTAGTTGCAGGTGGGCATAGCCACTATCCCATGCGGGAGCTGAACCAGCAGCCTTGTTAAAAACACACGCCCTATCCACTGAGCCATCCAGGCGGCAGCTCAACTCAAGGTGCCGAGTTCAATCTTTAGTTGCGGATGGGCATAGCCCACCATTGAACAAGCAATCTTGTTGTTACACCAGCTGAGCCACCCTGCCACCTGTTGGCAGCTCAGTGACAGCTCAGCTAGGGCACAGCATTCACTGGCCCATGTGGGAATTGAACCAGCAGCCCTGTTGCTCAGAGCACGTGCTGTAAGCCAACTCTTAACCAACTGAGCCATGCAGCCGGCCCCAAGAATGTTATTTTTTAATTTTTAAATATTATGTGATATTTAAGTTATGTTTGCATTTTATAATTTGATTTAAATTATTTGTTTGTCTTTTTTGAAATTCTGGATCTGACAAAACAACTCACAATGAAGCACATTTCCAAAAGTATCATAAATATAATGTATGGCAAAGGTATTTTCATAATCAGAGAATCTCCCATTTATATTACTTTACAATCGCATTATACAATAATTTGTGATTATATCTTCACAACTTCCAGTGAAGGACATATCTCCAATTCCTCGATGCTGTGTTAAGCCATTCTAACAACAGCAGTATGGAGTATATTTTAATGATTTTATTTCTCAGAAAATGAGACTTCAAAGGGTTGAGTAACTACTTTAGGTCCCACCATGAATCAATAAGTGATTTTAAACGTAGGGCTTTCTAATTCCAAAATCTGTGATTGTCACTATAATCCCACATTCACCCAGTGAATAATAATTGATAATACTAGTTATTCACCAACTGTCGCACAGTGTCCCTAAGCACTTGACTATATCAGCTCATGTAATCCATATAACAAATCTTATTATAAGACCCATTTTACAGATGAGCAAACTATGGCACAGAGAGGCCCAACATGACAAAGCTAGACAACAATATATTGGATTTCAACTCCTGACAGCCTGACTCTAGAAAACCCCACCCCCGTACTTAAGGATTATATTACAATATCAACAAGGGAATACAAGTTACCTGTTATTAAGGTTTTTGTTTCACTTCTATGCAACATTTTATTCATGTAATAAACCATTATCCCTTCAGTGATAATCATATCTATGTTTGGAAAAGAATTTGCAAATCAGTTTTATTGCATTGGTCGAGTTATATAATAACTTGTTTAATTTTAGTAGAAAAGTCTTTCTCAATATTACTAAATATATTTGTGAAGATTTTCATTTCAGTCTTTCATTTGAAACATGCTAGCTGTGGTCTGCTAGCTACAGAGAATAGTCATGTGAGAAGTTAAAGAGATTTTAGTTAACAGAGGAATTAAATATATTAAACTACATGAATAATATCAAATGTCTATACTGTTCCCTTAGTATCCTGAAATTAAACATAAATGTATTTAGTGTATTTTTTCTCCTCCAAGTGTAAATATCTAAAAATAAAACCTAATAAGCGAGTAAATATCCTGGAGATAAGAAGTAGATACCTAATTCTTATGATTGGTGGGGATTGCTCTGTACAGTGTGTGAAACGTATGTGTTTTTTCATATTTCACGCAAACATAATTTTCTCAAATACAAGAAATTAATGAGTCATGAATTAAATTAAGTATGATTTTATCATTCTCTCTAAGGTAAATAATATACAAAATATTAGACTGTATTAACCAATTTAAAAATAAAATCATGATCAAAACTTTCCCACTTGGGGCCAGCAGAGTGGTGCGCTGGTTAAGAGCTGGCTTGGGACTCCAGCAGCTGGATTCGGATCCCACATATGAGGGCCAGTGACACTGCCCTCTACAGCTAAGATGGTGAACAACAGCTCCACCTGGAGCTGGGCTGCTGTGAGTCCCCAGGGATGGCATAGATGCAGCCCCTGCTCCAGTGAGCTGCCATAGGCTACAGTGAGTGGCCAGCAGCCAGCATGAGTGGCTGGCAGCTGGGTTCAGTGGCCGTCCAGAGGCCAGCAACCAATCTGCCTCACCCAAGAAGAGCACAATGATGATACCAACATGGGCCAGTGAAGCAATGTCCTCCACAACTAGACTGAAGAACAAAAGGACAGCAACTTGTCTGTTCCCCTTCCCTAGTTCCCAAAAGCTGTTCCCCTCCCCCAACTCCCCAATAAAATCTTTAAAAAAAACAAAAAAAACTTTTCCACTTGTAAGGTCAGTCACCGGTAACACCATCTATTTTTATGGGGTTTATAGTTAACTAATAATTTCAAAATATCATCTCAGTTGACCTGTAAAGTAAGTATCTTATGGAATAGGTAAAGCAGAAATTCTTCCTCTCATTTTGCAGATGAAGAAACTGAGGCCTAGAGATCTAAGGGACTAATCTGATGATAAATGTTGGAGCTGAATCTAAAATTAAGATCTTCTGATGCTAAGTAGAATTCCCTTTCATTGACACTAGACACTTCATATGTCAAATGCCATACACTACTTCTGTAACAAAAGCATATCAAATGCCCTGTTGTGTAAAACTACAACAGTGAACTGTTTCAAAATATTAAGTAAAGGGCCGGCCTAGTGGTGCATTGGTTAAGAGCTGGTTTTGGGATGCCGGTGGCCCCGGTTCAGATCCCACATATGAGGGCCAGTGACACTGCCCTCTACAGCTAACAACAGCTTCACCTGGAGCTGGGCTGCGAGCCCCGGTGATGGTGTAGGCTGCAGCCCCTGCTGCAGTGGGTTGCCATGGGCTACAGTGAGTGGCCGGCAGCCAGCGTGAGCTGCCAATAGTTGTGGTGAGCGGCCATCCAGAGGCCGGCAACTGATCTCCCTCACCCGGGAAGAGTACAATGACAATACCAACATGGGCCAGTGAGGCAATGTCCTCCACAACTAGACTGAAGAACAAAAAGACAGCAACTTGTCTGTTCCCCTTCCCTGGTTCCCCAAAGCTGTTCCCCTCCCCCAATTCCCCAATAAAATCTTTAAAAAAAAATATTAAGTAAATTTTGAGACTTACATCACCAGATTTATATAATATTAAAGAACTAAAACACACCGAAACTTTCCAGTGACTTTTTCATTTAGTGAAAAGAGAGGCAAAAATGCTAGAATTCTAAATTCTGCCTGTAAAGATACATATATACTACCCAGCTAATAATATATGAACATATATATATATATATATATATATATATATATATATATATATATTATTGTTTTTGTTTTTTTTTTGAGGGCAGTGTCACTGGCCCTCATATGTGGGACCGAACCGGGGCCGCTGGCTTCCCAAGCCAGCGCTTAACCACCTCGCCACGTGGCCAGCCCTGTGTGTGTGTATATATATATATATATATATATATATATATATATATATATATATTAAACACATCCTCACCTGTTCTTTCATTTTGCACCTGGTTGTTACATGAACAGACTAAATTTGGCCATATTTCACAGCAGCAACACAAACACATGTATTTTGAAGACTTTTTAATATAAATGTAGACTCCATTAAAACCTCAATATAGTATGTTTTGATGTCTCGTAGTGTGATACCCCTGACTTTGTTTGTATTTCTCAGGATTGCTGAGGCTATTTGGGGTCTTTTATGGTTCCATATAAATTTTAGGATTATATTTTCTATTTCTGTGAAAAATGCCCTTCATATTTTGATGGGAATTGCATTGAATCTATATATTGCTTTAGGCAGTATGGACATTTTAACTATATTAATTCTTCCTACCCATGAGCATGGTAGGTGTTTCCATTTATTTGTATCTTTTTTTATTTCTTTCTTCAGTGTCTTATAATTTTCTGAGTACAGATCTTTTACTTCTTTGGTTAAATTTATTCCTAGATATTTTATAGTTCTTGAAGCAATTGTAAATGGGACAGTTTTCTTAATTTCTCCTTCCATTAGTTTATTATTGGTATATGCAAATGCCACTGATTTCTGAACACTGATTTTATATTCTGCTACTTTACTGAATTCATCTATAGTTTTTTTCATTCCAATAGTATTTTGATGGAGTCTTTGGGGTTCTCTATATACAGTATCATGTCATCTGCATATAATGACAATTTTACTTCTTCCTTGCCAATTTGGATGCCTTTTATTTCTTTTTCTTGCCTGATTGCTGTAGCTAGAACTTCCAGAATTATGTTGAATAAAAGAGAAGAAAGTGGGAAGCCAGTGGCCCTGGTTCAGGTCCCACATATGAGGGCCAGTGACACTGCCCTCAAAAAAAAAAAAAAAAAGAGGAGAAAGTGGACAGCCTTGTCTTGTTCCTGATCTTAAGGGGAATGGTTTTAGCTTTTCCCCATTGAGTATGATGTTAGCTGTAGGTTCATCATATATGGCTTTTATTATATTGAGATATGATCTCTGTATACCCACTTTGCTAAGGGTTTTTAACATAAATGGCTGTTGGATTTTGTTGAATTCTTTTTCTGCATCTATTGATATGATCATATGATTTTTATTCTTCATTTTGTTGATATTGTGTATCACGTTAATTGACTTACGGATGTTGAACCAGCCTTGCATACTAAGGATGAAACATACTACAATGCTACAGTAATCAAAACAATATGGTACTGGCATAAAAACAGGCACATAGACCAGTGGAAGAGAACACAGACCCCAGAAATAAATCCATGTATATATGGATAATTTATGACAATAGAAGCAAGAACTTACACTTGGGTAAAGATAGTCTATTTAATAAATGGTGCTGGGAAAATTGGACTGACACATGCAAAAACCTGAAACTGGATCACCTCCTTACACCATATACAAGAACAAATTCAAAATGGATTGAAGACTTAAATGTAAGACTTGAAACCATAAAACTCCTAGAAGAAAATATAGGGAGTAAATTTGCAGACATTACTCTAAGCAATATTTTTACTGATACATCCCCAAGGGCAAGGGAAGTAAAAGAAAAAATAAACATATGGGATTATATCAAACTTAAAAGTTTTTTCACAACAAAGGAAACCATCAATAAAACAAAAGGAAGCCTACTGAATGGGAGAAGATATTTGCCAATGATATATCTGATAAGGGGTTAATATCCAAAATTTATACAACACTCATGCAACTCATTACCATAAAAACAAACGACCCAATTAAAAAAATGGGAAGAGGATATGAAGAGGCATTTTTCTAAAGAGGACATACAAATGGCCAACAGGCATATGAAAAAATGTTCAACCTCACTGATCATTAAGGAAATGCAAATAAAACCACCATGAGATACCACCTCACTCCAGTCAGAATGGCTATCACCAATAAATCAACAAACAGCAAGTGCTGGCGGGGCTGTGGGGAAAGAGGACCCTGCTGCACTGTTGGTGGGATTGCAGATTGGTGCAGCCATTATGGAAGTCAGTATGGAGGTATCTCAAAAAACTGGAAATGGAACTACCTTATGACCCAGCAATTCCACTCTTGGGTATTTATCCTGAAAAACCCAAGACACTAATTCGAAAAAAATGTATGCACCCCTATGTTCACTGCAGCACTATTTACAATAGCCAAGACTTGGAAACAATCAAAATGCCCATCAGTAGACAACTGGATTAAGAAACTGTGGTACACTTATACAATGGAATATTATGCAGCTATAAAGAAGAAAGAAATTATACCATTTGCAACAATATGGATGGACCTAGAGAACATTATGTTAAGTGAAATGAGTCAGTCAGAGAAAGACAAATACCATATGATCTCACTTATATGTGGAATCTAAAGAACTGAATAAATGAGCAATGTAAGCAGAAATACTCTTAGAGACACAAAGACAAAACTGATGAGGGCTAGATGGGTCAGGGATGGGCATGAGGGGGAAAGGGAAGGGAGGAGGCAACATAAACTGATAACTACAATACTACTGCAGAGACAGAAGAGACAGTTTAGGGAATATAATCAATAAGGTTGTAAATATTTTTTGTTAGGGGAACAGACGGATGCACGTCCTTTTAGGGAGACCACTTCATGAACGGTGTAGTGGCCTTACCACTGCACTGTACATCTGAAGCTGCCGCTGAATAATATTATATGTCAACTATAATTTAACACATATATAGTCATGGGATGTGGAACATAATGTAGGGATGGAGTCAATGGAATTGTAATAGATATGTATGATATCGGGTGTGGGAGGGCAGGCGAGGGGGGTGGGGGGAGTCACTTTGTAAGGGGTGAAAAAGAAATAACTATTGCATTGTTTTGTACATCTGTAATTACTACTAATAATAATAAAATAATTTTTTTTAAAAAAAACCAACCTCAATATAGAACCATGTAAACGAAATTACTAGAAAATACATACCAGTGAAGAGCCTCAGTGGTGGCCATCACCATGGGAACGGGTACCGTTCTGCCAATCCACAGTCTGCTGAGCAGCTAGTAACCAAAATCTGTGCCATCATTCTTCAGGTCTAAATAGATACAAAAGATGAGAAAGTGAGTCAGTAAATACCATTTCATATCATTTGCACAACAGCATCTTTACAACCTGTAGCCATTAGGAGAAAAAAGAAATCTGACAAGCAGTCCAAGGAAGCACCTAATCACACCGTTGTTTTCCACATGTGAGCAGCATAGCACTGGAAACACCATGTAGCAGGTAAAGAAGTCTGATTAAGACGTAACATATTGAGTAGTAAATTGGTATGATAGCACTAGAAGGTTACAATATATTCCCCGGAAACAAAACAAACAAAAGAGCAAATTTAACATCCTCTGATGTGCAGTGTTGTTTTAGGGCCTGCGCACCGCTCCAGGCCTGGGTGTGAAATTTCATCGAGTGTCTGTGGTAAAGCTGTGATGGAGGTAGTCCTCCCCCTTTACCACGTGGAAGGCTCTTAGCCTCAGTGGGTGCCCAGGCTGTGAACCCCACACTGTGGTCTTTTGTACCATGTGGGCTGTGAAGAACACACACTTCCATACGATATGATAACACACGTGAAGAGCATTATATAAAGACGCACCTATCTCATCTGTCTATTTCCCCTGTAGTTCCCTAGAAGATGGCACAGTATTCTATTCAGCTTTGTACAAAACAGAAAGTGGGATCTCGTTTTAGGATACAGTGTTTAAGAATATGGAAATATTTGCTGAGTAAACAAGTGAATTCTTGAAAGCACAAATTGGCATATACTTTTTTTTGTCTCAATTCACAATTTTTTCCCCTCCATCTTTTCGTTTACTTGCCAAAGTTATCTTCCTGTTTGCAACTCAATCTTACAAGGAAAAAGTAGAAAGAATCATCTGAAAAATCATGTGAATGAAGTTTGAATATGTTCTTTCAAACAATTACAAACTAGTTATAGTCAGTTTAGTTCAACTGGAAAGGTTCCTGAAGAATGGCAAAGATTAAATAACAAAGAAACTGTCCAGAGAGAGGAAAAAAAAAATCCACCCTTCACTTCTGAACCAGATGTCAGCTTGCTAACAGAACCGACTGCCTTCCCAATGGCCAGATCCCACGGAGGGAAGGGCTGCACAAACGAGGAAAAACTGAAATGGCTGAAGCCTCTAGGTAGAAGCTGTTTGATCCGCTGAAACTAGGAAAAGCTGCTCTGGGTTGAAGATGCTGTAGAGAAACAGCCAAAGAGGGATCTCAATGGTCAGACCCCACTTTTCCCCATGGAAGCATCAGAGTTCCATCACCCCATCTGTCTGCAGAAGGCAGGAGTGGACAAACTACCACCTGTTTCTGTGTATTCCGTGAGCTAAGGATGCTTTTTACATTTTCAAATCATTGACAGAAATCAAGAATCATGTACATTATTTGAAATTCATATTTCAGGGTCTATAAATAAAGTTTTATTGGAATACAGCCACAGCCATGCATTTCCATATTGTCTCTGGCTGCTTTATGCTACAAAGGCAGAGTTGAAAGGTTGTGACAAAATTAGTATAACTTACAAAGTCTGAAGTATTTATTATCTGACCCTTTATAGGAATGGTTGGCTGATTTATGGTCTGATTAGTTCTCAATGTGGAGGGGATGATATTAGAGGAAAGGGAGTGCTTTAGTGCAGACTGGAAGCAGGGGGAGGGATCCACTTCCCAGAGAGGATCAAAAGCCCCAGGGCACCCCAAGGCTGCATTGATATGATGGGCTTTTCCCTGGAGGAGGCACCTGAAAGGAGGTTAGACTCAGCCACACTCAACTGGCACACTGCCTGGGCCAGTGAGGATGGAAGGAGAAAGCCGGCCACCAGGATAAATGTCCTTGTCCAACATGGCAAGATGGTGTGTCATGAAGGGAATTCCTGGGGCTCTGACTCCTTCCCAATTGGTGTTGCCTCCAGAATGGCAGACCACTAAGAAAACCAGCCCTCCTATAAAAGGTTGAAGAAAGAAGATCACCAGGGCAAACAGAAACACCTAAGTAAGTTAAAGAGATTCTGTCCATCTCATTTAAGGGCAAATAATGGCCATATCTAAGAAGGGATAAATGGTGATAATACAAAACAAAACAAAGCAAACAGGCTATAAGAAAGAATCTGCTACACCACCCAAGGAAAGCATAGCCTTTATTTTGGGAAAACATCACAGAAGGTTAAACACATTTTGTAGAACATCAGCTCGTGTTCTCAATAAAGTTTGAGACAACACAGAACAAATCCCAAAATGTATCTTCAGAAAAGTTAATTAAACCCAAATACATGAGAAGACACATATTTCCCATTGATTGCATCTCAGCGAAGAGGAGATTTGATCCGGAAGACATGGGTTTGAACACCAGTTCCACCATATTCTTGCTCTATGACCTTGGACAGCTTACTTCATATTCAAAGTCTCATTCTGTCTCCCCTGAAGTCAGGTTATTCTGAGAGCTGTATGACACAATATGCATTAAAGGTCCAGCACACTGCCCATCACCTGGGAGGTACACAACATTGACCAACTTCCTCGTCTCTCAGGTCTGCCCTGCTTCTTACTTCCTCTCCCTCCTGTCCTCATGCTAACCCATCTACCATGATTATTACAGCTATAGGAAATGGTTGCCACACATGCAGGCCCCTCTCCTGCAACACTTGACTTTGCATCTCCTGTTTTCTCTGGGTAAACCACATCTTTAAATTTGGGTCCTTCTTTATGTAACTGGTACATTGGTATTCACTCAAAAAAAAATTGTTAATTTACAAGTAAACTCTATAACCCTCCTTAATTCCTTTGGCAAAACTATACTGCTGCAACATTTTGTGCATAAGCCTATAATAATTTGTTATCTGTTTACACATGTCTTTCCCAGGAGCCATATGTTGGTCATCTTCATTGATACGCTATGATATCAAACGACTATGACCTCATGGGGCAGACAGACAAGTACACACACACACACACACACACACACACACACACACACACACACACAGTTCTGCCTATTCACCGGCCCAGAGGTGGAGACTTCGGCTGAGTCTTTTGACACTTAAATAGAGGATACTTCTTCCATGCCAGCTGCAACCTGGGGTCCAACGGTGACTTCAGAAATGCTAGGTGCACAAGTCTATTATTTGTTGAAAGAATGAGTGAAGAACAAGAAGAATAAAGAAAAAGAAGAAGGAAGAAGAAGAGGAGGAAGAAGATGAAGATGAAGAAGATGAAGATGGAGGAGGAAGGGAGGAGGAGGAGAAGGAGGAAGAAGAAGAAGATGAAGGGAGGAGGAGGAGCAGAATGGCAAAGAAAAGCTAAACTTGCTGAGGCTTTGGCATACAAAAAAGGAACACTTAGCATATTGTTGGTGGCACTTACAGCTTAATTATCCTGGAAATCCATCTGGAAATATGCAACGAATACTATAAATCTTTTCATTTTATAGATCTGAGTAAATCACCTTTAGGAGTAGTTCTCAATAAGAAACATCCCCATTTCTTGAACACCCACTCAGTACCAGACTCTGGTACATACAACCTCTAGAGTCTGGTGGTACAAACTCTATTTTCTTATTTTTTTCAGAGGAGGAAATTGAAGGTGAGGAAACGATAGGATTTTTTTTTCTTGACTAATGTTACACAGATAGTAGAAACCTAAGTATATCAAATTCTAAAGTCTAGGCATCTCCATATAATAAACTAAGCTTGGTCTCTACTTTGTTAACAGGACACTTATTGTGTTAATAAATGGTAGTAAATAAACGGTAGCTGCTATTACTGGTATTATTAATACTATAACCCAAAAAAGGAAAGCAGTTCAACACTATAAAATGGTACATTATTAAACTAACATTACATATTATTGCTATCAGACCTACAGAAGTTAAGCTAAAATTTAAAAAAAAATATGTATAGAAATGCAGAATACAAAATGTTATGTATAGGCACATTAAAATTACAGATAATTTAATAAAGACCAATAAGTATTAGAACACAGTATAATGAAAATAAGATGGTGTGATTATAGGTAACATATTTGAAGTTTATCAATTTATTTGAGAAAGGTGAAAATTTGCTTGAGTTAAACTTTATGTTTTTTAAAAAAGACAATATGTCTAATTACTAAAAATGGTGGTAACATCCCTTCTCTACATTTGAAATCTCTTTCTCTCTCTCTTTTTTGTCTAAGCAAGATAATAAATTACTGTTGTTTTAGTAAGAGCTGTTTGTTTGTCTATTTATTTATGTTGCTATTGGGAATGGAAACATTTAGAGGCAGATGTAAAAAACAAGAATTACTGAAGCAGTTTTCTTTGAAACAGAATCATTTAAACCATCTACTTAAAATAGACAAAGTTTACCTTAAGATTTCCCAATTAGCATAAGCAATCAACACATGATGACACTAATTCCTGTACCCAAAAGTTTTATATATATATTGCATGTCATATATATATAATAACATATATATGTTATATATATAATTTATAAAATTATAAATATATATAATTTATATATATATTGCATGTTATATATATGTATAATAACATATATATAATAATATATATATATAAAATAACAAAAAGAATAGTGACAAGTTATTACCCCCAAAGCATAAGATTATATGACAAGAGCAACAGTTGAGACCCAAAGCCATACTGATTTGTACTCAGACCACCTCTGACACCTGCCACTGCAGGAGGACCCCCAGCTCACAGCTCATCTGAGTTTCACTCTTTCATCTGAAAGCAGTTCCAAGGATTGTCAACCATGAAGCTACTGATGTTCTCTGATTCTCATCACATTATAACAGAATAAAGGCACAGAAAATTGAAAGACTTCTGTTTAATTAAAAGCACCTTTTATCAACGAAAGTACAGAAAAGTAACCTTAACTGCATAGCTATTAAGCGTACTCATCGTGAAAGCAGTGGCAGGGTTTTCGTGTGTGTGTGGCTTTTCTTCCCTACAACGACTATATGCCCAGAGTGTCACGGCTGATATATCCATGGTTTGAACATACTAATGGTTTGGCCCAGGGCAAATGGTGAAAATACACATTTTTAGCTAGGTTTTCCATAATTTGAAAGGTTAACTGGAGAGAATTTTGCTTTTTCTTTGTTAAGACTCTAGAATTAACAACTTTAGTAACTGATAGCCACAGTGGTAAGGTAGGAGATAATAAATCAAAACCAACGACAGCCTTGGTGAAAGGGCTCAGGTGTAGCCACTAAGACGAGGTATACTTCTAAATTTGCTGTAAATTGCTAGTGGGTAGGTTTATATGTGTGTTTACATTTGTAATGAGGCAACTGCCATTTCATGTTTATATTTATTGGCTATTAAACTTTAAAGACTAGTTGTGGTGAACATTAACTTTTACGTTTATTCTACATCTGCCCTCCTGGTGTTCCAATTACTATTTTCTATTAATTTTAAGTCAAGACAGTAACATTAACTGGACAAAAACCAGTGCATTTTTTTTTTCATGTGTAATTTACAAACAGAGACAGCAGCTTGCTTCTAATTCTATTCAAATTTTAAATCGAACTCAAACATTATCTCACTAGGTTGAAACATTCATTGGGCAGGCTGTGCATAAAGGGCTCTCTTATGGATCAGAGCTGTCAGAACAGTACCCAAGTGGACAAGCTGTGTGATAGAGGGGTGCTGTGGAGCTTAGCTAATGCCAGAAAGGTGGACAGAGTCAGGACAAAGAGCCACCGGAGAGAACATGGGAAGCAGTTGCTTTGGCATCTTCCTGAAAAAAATTTAAAAACCCCACAATTTCAGAGACTCTCATCATGCTTTGTAATTGCATGGAAGATGAGAGCTGGAAATGCCAGGAAGGGAAGGAGACTTGTCACCCTCCCAAAGGCTATGGCACAATCTCCTAATTTCAGCCATTCCATGCTCCACCTCTTCTCCCTGATCATGGCTTTACATGCACATTTCTTTTCTCAGTCTTCCCAAACTGGTACTGTCATCTGTATTTTGCAGAAGCTGCCATTCTTATAGACTGAATTTCAAAGGCAAATAGCCAGTGAGTGGGCTGAGACAGACATCAAACCCTAATCTATCTGAACCTTTTAATAATGAAAGAAAGGTTCCAGAGGGCAGAACTCTGTGCAAAGGCAGAGCCCACATGGTCAAGTCAGATCCTGAGCATACGAGGAATTACGGTGTGGGTTCGGGGGGAGGAAACTGGGGGCTCAACTAAGTTACCCTTAAGAACGTAATTCCATATAGGAGAACCACTGGACTAAACATCCTTAAATAAAAGCAATAGAATAAGTACGTAGGGAACAAATAGAATTAATTTCTGAACTTTAATGTTAGGAAGGATCAATATTAGTGCCAATATATCAGTTAATATATGGCTGACACAAAGAAAGAAAAATGATGGATACCAGACCAAGAGGCTTCTAAACTAGGGGAATAGTTAAAGGGTTTTTTTGTTTGTTTGTTTGTTTTTGTTTGTTTTCTTACCAAACTGCCACAAAATTAGAAATTAATGAATACCTAAGTCATTTGAAATATGCTGGGGAAATCAGACATGGAGCCCAAGGAAAGCAAATTAAAAGTCATCTTTGAAGCCTTAGAAAGGAAAGAAAAGGAAACCCAAGGAAGAAAAGCAAGCTTAATTATTCCTATTATCTTAGACCTAATAGAACCCAGTACTGGAATGCTGAAGCTTTCTACCAGGATACATCAGCAGGGGCAAATATGCATTTAGATTGAAGAGGAAATGGCTTATTTCCAACTGCTAAGCTGTCTGCTAGAATGCACAGTAACTCAAGTATGTGAGAAGCCAGTGACCCCAGCCTGAAAAGGCTCTGCTTTCCCTGGAAGCACAGCCAGAAGGAAGGCAGCCCAGGGCACACAGGCAGTGAGTGTTAAGGCCAGGTTTTCTCTTCTCACACAACCACCCCGGATATTTCAGTGGCGATCTTCATGAATGTCTGTGGATACTTTCCTACTTTTGTCTTGAAAGGAAGTGATTGACCACTCAGAGATCCCAGAGTTACCACAAGCGGACATTACAGTTTTCAAAAAGTTGATGGTTTGCTAGTATCTTGGATACAGAGATGGGTCAGGCATGTTTTGAAGTCAGGATATTTACAAATTTCACAAATCTCCTGGGTCTTTGGAAATGACGACACTTCCTTTAATGTCACTCAGAGGTCAAGTCAGGTGCAGTGCGGTGAACAGTCCTTGGTGCTGATATCACAGCACTCTCCTGACTAAGGAGGGAGACACAGCAAACTCAGTCACACAACACTGGGCTCTCAGGGCAGAAAAAGGATGTCCTCACAGCTGGAAATGGCAGCAACGTTTGCTTATGGCAAGATGCATTCCTGACTTCCCTGCATTTCTTCACTCAGCTTCCTTCAGGCCAAGCCCTCCTCCACCCTATACACTTAAGCAATGGAAGTATCATTCTAGAAGTGGATAAAAGAAGGACACTTCCAATTACACATTAGAGAAAGGAGGCTTTTAGGCCCATTACAAATTGATATTAAGAACAGAATTAAGAAACACAGGCTACGCCATAGTCCTGAGGTGTGGGGTACAGTCTTTGGACAGGAACTCCTCTACCACATGTGCATATATGTTGTTCTTTAGCTGTGCATTTATACAGTAAAGACAACCATTGAGATGCTGAGCCTTCTTAGAAGGGATCTGCTGAATTTCATAGGCATACAGCTGCCTGATGGGCACAGATCTTCCCGGCTGGCAGCCTCCCCACTTGCTGCCAGGAAACGCGGTCGGATGCACTGTTTATAAGTTGCCTTCTTCCTCAGTCACAGCTCATGAGTATTGATCTTGAAACTATGTTCTTCATTCAATAAAGATTGTTTGCTATTGGAGGAGGGTAGCTTTAAACAAGGGAATACTAGTAACCATGTCTTCCAGCTGGAATGTCTAACTCAATGAGATAGAATGGAGGGTGCTCAGGTCACATGCTCCTCACAAACTGTACATTCTGGGAACTGGAAAACCAAAGCCAAGTTAGTCCTCATCAGCTGCCTACCACAAATTTGGATATGTTGTGTTTTCTTTCCATTCAATTCAAAACATTTTTAAAATTCCCTTGTGATTTTTTTTTCTTTGACCCATTGGTTCTTCAAAGTATTTTGTTCAATGTTGAATATTTGAAGATTCTTCAAATTTCTTTTTGTTGCTGATTTAATTGACCATAACATGTAATATTATTATAGTTAGAGGACGCAGTTTGTGTGACTTGAACCCTTTTATTTTTTTGATTCATGTTCTATGCGTTGGCCTATCGTCCATCCTGAAGAAGGTTCCATCCGTACTATGTATTTTATTGTTTTGGGTTTGATTGTTCTATAGGTTTCTTTTATTTCAAGTTGGTTAATAGCACTGTTCAGGTCTACATCCTTGCTAATTTTCTGTCTTATTCTATCAATTGTTAAGAGTAGAGCAGAAGTCTCTAACTATTCCTGTTGAATTGTCAATTTCTCATTTCGGTTTTTGCCCCCTAGATCTTAGGGCTTTATTGTTAGGTGTCTATATGTTTTCAACTGTTTTATCCTGATGAACTGACACTTTTAACATGGTAAATGTCTCTTTTCGTTTCTAATAAATGCCTTTGATCTGTCTTTCTGTTATTCTGTTTTCAACATTTTCTCTTTGTTTTCGTCTTTCAACAGTTTGACCATGATGTGTCTAGACATGGATCTCTTTGTGTTTATCTGACTTGAAGTTCGTTGAGTTTTTGGATATGTAAATTGATATGTCTCATAAAACACGTACAATTTTGACCATTATTTCTACAAATAGTTTTCTTTTCTGCTTTTTAGGGCTTCTTCTTCTGGAACTCCTATATTTTGGGATGCTTGATGCTGTACCACAGTCCCTGAGGCTCAGTTCATTGTTCTTCATTCTTAGTTTTCATGGATTATACCTATTCATAAATCTTCAGATTCATTGATTCTCTTCTGCCATCTCAATTCTACTTTTGAGTTCCTCTAGTAAATTATTTTGGGTCTTTTATATAATTTCTATCTCCTTGTTGATATTCTCTACTTAGTGAGAGATCTTCCACATACTTTTTAAAAATTCTATAAGCAGAGAGTCCTCTAGTTATTTGAACATGTTTATCATAACTCCATTGAAGTCTCTGCAGGCCAAGTTCTACATCTGGGCCCTCATACTGAGAGTTTCTACTAAATGTTTCTTTATATGGGTCACACTCTGAAAGTCACACTCTTCTTGAGATTTTTAATTATTAATTTAATTGTATAGGCACACTGCTTAGAGCTGTTCAATTTTTAAATGTCAACATACATGTTAGTGTATCAAGCAATATAGATAAAAACAAATCATATTAGTTTCAGTTCACTTGTTGGGATAGAAGATTGACTTTTAGGAGTTGAGAAATTAGCTAATTCAATAGTGCAATTAACTAATTTGAGATATTTATTACCATAAATAATAAGAGACATGATAGGTTGGGGGAGTTAGTGAGTCGAGTCAAGGAAAGAGGTTTGAATTAAAGGAAAGAGTTGAGACTAGCACCTGATTCTAACACTAAATCTGCATGGGGTAACCTCTGAAGATAGATGACTGATGAGTTGATATAAAGATGAATGCTGAATGGATAGAGATAAGAAAATATACAATTAATTAAGTAAAGTAACAAATAACTAACAAGACATCTCATAATATGCCAGCTAATTTCCAAAATGGAAAGACATTTGAAATTCGTACTTCATATACTGACTTCTCAGACTACCATATCAAAGCAGCTGATACTCACCTAACTGAAGATATGCTATATTCTATGATGAATCATCTCGGGAAACAAAGTGAGACATTCAAATATTTCCTCAGTAATGATTTTTAAATATTATTTTCTTTTCTGAGGGGCAACCGTTCCAAATACTTCTTCAGGTACTAGAGAGAGAGATGAGTGGGTTGAGAGGTGATGGCAATTGAGGAACAGGATCCAGTAAGTGCAGACTGCTCTTTTAAGCCTGAATAAGGAGAGAAACATCCTTATGTCCTTATTTTGAGTGTGTGTGAGCACGTATGTGTGTTGTTGCAAGAAAAAAATATTTTATAATATAATGGTTGTCTCTATCACAAACTGAATGAAGGTCCTTTTATTTCTTGCTGATACAATATCTGCAGGTTCTATTTGTAACACAGGTTGCCAGGTACATCGTTCAAGTCATGTTTTGGCATTTGCTGACCTGGGTTACCAGAAGTGACAGGACCTCACCTTATTTACTCTGTCACTGTTATGCCAAGTGCCTTCACCCACATGGTCAGCCATAAGTCCAGCACAGATCGGAAGAGATCTATGGAAAGTGTTTATCCTACTGTCAGAAGAGACATTCAACAAGACTTAACAGGTCTCTTATACTGGTCAATATATTACTCCCTTCCTCTATAACAGCAGGAATCAGTCCTGCTGAGTACTAATAAGACAAATCTCAAGGCTTGTCATATGCCATCACATGACAAGGTCTATCTCAGTGACAGATGACATGGACAGCTATGAGTTGCAATCATCTCAGTATAAGAAAGAAACAAAAAACAAAAACAAACTAGCAACATGAAAGAGTTTTACTCCCTCCGGAGTGTATTCCATCCATTTACTCTAGCGGATTAAGTACTGTTAGTTGCTGACATCTATTCCAGGCTTTCTATTTTAATCAGTTTTACATTACTTCTTAATCCTTATATGAACCCTCTGAGGGTTCTCCTTTTAGAGATGGAGGAGTTAAGTAACTTGTAAGAGCTCACAAGTTTCCATTCTCTGCTGAGCACATGGCAAAATATGAAAATATAAAATATATGTCAGCATGCCCATCCTTCTAGCAAGTTACCATGTAGTATAAGAAAATAGATTTTTTTTTTAAATTTCACTACAAGGAGATGGTAATAACAAAAATAATTAATATTTTTTAAATGCTTACTATATCCCATGCAGTTAAGTATCTTACATTCATTCTCTCCTTTAATCCTCATAAGCCTCTCTGGTAGAATCTTTAATTATCTTTATTTGGGTACATGAGAAAACTGAGGTTTACAGAGGTTAATTAAGCCATCAAAAGTCATTAACTAGTAAGAGATGAATGCTGTGATGAGACACTTACCAGAGGCTGTGAGAACACAGAGAAAAGAGCAATTACCCAACTTGGGCCTCACTTAAAACTTCAAGTAGAGTTGTTTTACATCTGAACTAAGGCTGGAAAGTTGAGAGTGGGAGTTCATCTAGAAGGAGAGAGCCTAAGGTTCAGCACATGGAAGCACATGCAATCATCACAGCTTGGGCACAATCAGGTCAGTAGTGCTTGAGGAAAAGGGTAGGTGACAAACACAGGGAGATATAAATGAGTTTGCGAGAAGAGTTTTTGAGGGCCTTGCATGTTTTTTGAGATGTTCAGTTTTCCCAACACAATGGTTAACAACTGAGGCTCTAGGAACTCAACAACTCTAGTTTGGAATCCTCTTAGCACTATCATTTATTACATATGTTACCTTGGCCAAGAAACTTTATTTAACCCATTGTTTCTTCATCTGAAAAATTGGAATATGTGTAGTAACTACTTTGTAGGCTGTTATAGCAGTGAATAAAATATAGCTCTTGTAGAAGACATTATGGTATGTAGATATAAAAAGAATCCAATGCAAGTTAGTTATCCTCATCATTGTTAATGTAGTTATTATCATTATGGATGAGACAGACTTAGTTTTCAGCTGGTAGAAAATTAAAGTAAAAAAGGAAAAATCTAATAAATGGAAAACGCTCTTTTTCCCTGCTGAGGAGTTGGTCTTATCTAATGCAGCATCAGCATGGGGTACATTCACTTGCCCTGAAGAAATCAGATCAGGAATGTGTTTGCTGAGGCAAGAAGATGTCTAACTCACTAAAGATCTGGGGCAACAATCACCAAGGTTGGCATCCATATACATCACAGAGGTCAATGCCAGAAGGCAAGGTATGCCCTAGGAGCTGGCAAAAACACTGAATGAAGCAGAGTTGTGTGACTCGTAATCCATGTACAAATACCAATTATCCATTGATAACTTCAGCCAGGGTTCAGAGGTTCAGGAAGCAAGATTTAGGCATGTAGGGAAAAGGGTCAGAAAAACATGCACGTAGGAGATGAGGTACTAAACAGAGAGACACCAGGATAAGGAGACCTGTCTAATAGGCTATTCCAATGTGGAGAGACTGACAGTCGAGGTTGTAGGAAGTGAGAGGAGACTTAGGGTAGGACAGGGCTTGCTTCAGCACAAGAGATCTGAGCCAGGGAGGCAACACAACATAATTCTGTTGCCCAATGTGATGGAGCTAAGATGACTTCTCACCTTCCAGCCTCCATCTACCCAGATGAAACTCCGTGGCCAGCTTAGCCCAGGGTTCCAACCCTGGCTCCCGGTGCAATCATTTGAGAAGCTTTAAAATGTACTGGTGTCCAAGTTCCACAACCAGGGACTGATTTCATTGGAAATGGGTGTCCTGGATGTGGGGGTTTCTAGAAGCCCCCTGAGTTGATTATAACATGAAGCCAAGAAAACGAAGTGCTGGGGTGGAGGACCCGCTATGGGCAGTAGCTCGTCTTCTGACTTGTCATTATTCTAAGTAATGACAGAACAGAAAGTTGTCCTGTGGAAAAATGCATCACCCTCAGGGTGATTAAAGAGTCACAAATTTAATCTACTTTCAAGAATTAAAATTTAAAAAAAATTTAAGCTGTCATGAGATAATGAGTGAGGGGAAGGTGAAGTGGTACATCACAAAAAATGGCCAGTTAATTCCTTCATATTTTCTAAAGAACATGCTGGAAATATGTTATAAGATGTACAATTCAACTGCAGTTGAACTTTTTGATTGAAGCTCAAATAAGTAGCCTAATCTATATCTAAGTGTTCATACTACATATGATTAAAATTTAAAAATAAAAAAGAGAAGGGGAAAAAAATGATTAACAATACCATAACTGATAATCAAATCAGAATAGAGCAGCATTGTATCATGTAGCTAGGGAAGTAAAAATTAAGTGGACTATGTGACTACATGGAAATTGTATAAGAAAAATGAAGCAAAACATACAATAACATATTCTGGTGATTACTCTGTAAAGGATGTGCATGTTAACAGATTGGAATGCTTGAATTTGCTCTGTTTTTCACTTAAAAACCCCATGTACAAGGAAAATTATTAATTTATACAAGTATTATACTAGGAGATAATTAAATTTTTTTCTAAAAAATGAGATTTGAGAAAAATCCAAAAGGAATGACTAGAAGCAATCTTTCTTGATCAGGTCTTCAACCTCAACCAGGTTACCAGGAATGATGGTGAAGAAGCTGCAGCTTGAAGAATCCATTTAGATTTTATCATTTTCTTTTTCCAAACTTGTTATATTTGTTTAATATAACTTAATTTTTTAAGTTTTATTGTTAAGGTGAAGCATGACTCATCCTGATTAAGTTTTAAAAATGGAAAGAAAACCTGATTTTCATGCTCAAGTTATAAATTCAGTCTGTAGAGTTCACTGATTATATTATATTTAACAGAAAAACCCTTATGATAACAATTCTTAGTTACATTCAACAAATTGATCTGGTTATGTAGTTAGCCAATTCTGAGGATGAACTTGGCAACAAATAATTGAATACTCTGCCCATGTTTTGAAAAAACACCACTCTACAGAGATATGGAGCAATCTGGCTGAGACAAATACTCGGGTATTACAAACTGGAGAGTAAGTTACTTTCCAGATTGCTGGAAAGAACAATGAAAAGAACTGTCTTCTTGAGAAGATAAAAATATATGCTGTCAGTAAAATCTATACTTGTTTTGAAAAATCACAGAAGGCCTGTTTTTGAAAAAAAAAAAAAGCAAATAGTAATATGAGAAATTGGTATATATAGCTCACATATTCTTTAAATCAGTAGGAATCTGGAATTATATTTAGGTGGGATTATTGGGTTTTCACAACTGTTAAAATGGTGGGATGCAGGTTAAATATGCTTGGTGGGTTTAATACTTATAAGCTGAGAAATGTGGCTTAAATTGTATAGGAGAACCAGAACTGAGGCCATCTAGATTATCAGCTCTACCCTATAGATCCCACTTTCTGACAAACAATTCATCTGACACATTCTGGGTGGTTTTACATCATGAATACTTCATTTATTCATTTATCCTGGTATTTATTCATTTTCCTGATCTAACCACTCCTTTTCTGATTGGAACTTCTATACTGACTCACAAAATCCAAACAAAAATGTTTTATGTGACACCATTGCACTATTTTTTTGGGTTGGTTTTTTTTGCCATTAATTTCATTTTATCTTCTGTGACTTCAGCTCAACGTTCAGACCTTCCAGAAGAGTGTTCTATTAAACACACAATAGTGTCCTGCTAATTGTCACTGAATGCCTCTGTGGTACCTTTTATGTTCTTGGTTCTATTTTGATCAAGAAAGTAGACTAAAATCAGAATTTCAGAATTATAATATGACAATAACAGAAAGACACCAAAAGGAAATGTGAAAAAACAACATAAAACATTTTCACATACAGAGGACAATGGATTCAGATTTTATTTTTATCTTAAATCATATCTGTCACTCTGATTGTCTGCATTCATCAGTTTATCTGTAATTTTTACATATTTTCATTTGCAAAGCATTGCTGCTGAGAAATTCATTTGCTTTTGCAGTGCTAGCCTCTAGAGTTGTGGCTTGTGAGGCAGATGCCATGTTTGCATGTGTGTGATTAACGCCATGTTTCCTGGGTGTTTCCCTGATCTTTAAGACCACTCACCTCGACCATTAAATGACAGAGCAGGACTAAAGAAGTCATATGGCGTCTTCAAGCTTCACGCTTCTCAGGCTCATGGATTCCTACTATGCTGCACCTTCCTTAGTGAGTGGGAACAGGCCGGCACACAGAGGAAGTGCTTGGTTTATTATTGAATATTGTAAGATGACCAACTGATGAAACAATAGGCGCAAATAAAAGCCAAATGGTCATTTCATTAGTTCACTAAATATTGCATGATTATCTATCATGTGCCAAGCCCTCTTCTAGGGGCTGGAGATACATCAGTGAATAAAATGCACATGTGCCTGCAATTGTGGAGCTGACATGCTGGTGGGGAAGACAGACAAGACCCAAAAACCAAATACAGCCACAATAATTACTCTGTGACAAGTGCTAGGGAGATTTAATAAAGCAATGGGGATGAGGTACCTCAGGGGCAAAATTTGGAAAGGCCTTTCTAAGGGGGTGACATCTGGGTAGAGTTTCGAAAGGTGACAATGACATGGTGGAAGAGAAGCCCTCCAGGCAACAGGAAGTTGGACAGGTACACACACACACACACACACACACTGTGTGTCTACCTGTGTGCTTCCATGTTCATACGTACTGTCATTTAACTGCCAGATCTCACGAAAGGTCTACAATTGAAAGGTTCATAATGTAGGCAAGAAACAAAGAAACTATTATAGATCCCAAGAATTGTACACAATTTCTTAGAATTAGCTTAGCTCACTTGGATATGCTGAATTTATAGAGAAAGTTAGACATTCCAAAATAAGTCGCATGTACAAGTCTTAATCATGCTCAAAGTTATCTTCTAACACATCTGTAGAAGGCAAATTGTGACAGTGCCTGAGCCACGCTGAAGCACTGAAAGGCACCAATGACAACTCACAAAGGAAAACACGATGTATGACACCCAGTCCATCCCCCCACAGGTATTCTTTGACGTCTGGTATGTTATGCACATTTACACTACAGGGTCCCTTCATTTATTAGAAGAGACTAACAGACACAATTATTTATTGATGCCAGGTGATATCAATCTGAGGCATAGTGGGGAGAGTTTAAAATCAGGTTTGTTTCCAATTATAGTTCTGAAATCATCATGGGGTTGGCCTACATGGTTGCCAGGGGGTGCTAGTTGGTGGCTTCCGGCATCGTCCCTCTCCACTCAGCACGCTTGCACCACAGGGTTGCTTCTAACCCTTCACAACATGGCGCTGCCCCTGTAATTGCAACAGCCCAAGAGCAAGATGGACGCTGACAAGCCTTTAATGACCCGGCCTGGAAGTCAGCACTTCTTAGTGTAAGACTGAGGCAGTGACAATAGTCTGCCATGTTCAAGGAAAGGGGACACATTTCCACCTTTTGATAGAGGTTTTTCAGTGTCACACTGTAGGACAGTGGCCAAAACAAGGTACAGCCCCACAAAACATAGAGTAAACATACATGTCTGGCTGAGCAATGAAATCTCTATGTTTCTATAAAATTAGCGCAGCAAAGAATTCCTTGGACAACTCAGCAGAATTCACATGGTATATTATTTCAACATCTGAAATTACTTCAAACATTTAGTGCATAACAAAAATGCTTAGTGTATATCCATCCACTCTTTTTCTGGGAAGCCATTTTTGCTAAGTAAATACTGGAGGAATTCGGAGAATTACGTGGAGCACAGATTTTCAGTGAAGAGTTCTGGAAGGGAGTTGCCTTCTAGGAGGATGGAGGAGGTCCACAGTCTCCTTAAATCACTCAGAGACCGACTGTCTTCACAAAGCCACCTGTGGCCCTCTGGCTTCCCTGCAGCCACAGCTCTACAGGCCTAACGGCCAGAAAAGCAATTTGTCTGCATGTCATATGGGAAATGGGAACCAGGAAACACTGAGTTTGGCAATGACCATGTGTCAGCCATTCGAGAGCTTCAAACAGGTCTGCGTGCTAACAACTACAAAGGAGCATCTTAGCATTTGGCTGATGGATGAAGTCTAGGTTTGTTGCTATGATGGAAAGTGAAGGTGATGGATTTGGATGCTGCCACAGCAAAGTGGGAGGACCATCTGATTCAACTCTTTTTAATTCAAATCTGAATAACAGAACGCATCCTAAAGGATTTCCTGTGTATGTCTCTTTTCGTACTCTCACTGCCAACCGTGATTCCTTCAGGTTCATGTCGGGTCAAATCTCTGTCTTTTCTGTCTTTATAATTACATAACTCCAAAGATATAGGACCTTTCTCAGGATACTTTTGAAACCCTTCATAGGTTTTTTTCTAACAGTATGTCATGCATGTACGAAATGCTTTGGAATGAAGTTGCCTTTTGAAAGTCAACAAACGCCTCGGCAGATACATCAAAGTTTCCCCCACACAGGGTCAAGTTAGATCTGCAGAAGGGAGCTCACTGCTGCCAAGCCTAGAAGAACCTGCTTAGGATGTTATTTTAGTTATTGATTTGACTTAAATTATGATACACCTGCATTATTATTAAGCACCGGAGTTCCCGATGACTTCATCAAACATTTTCATCCCACAATATTCCTGATTTCAACTGAACATTTTGTATGCATTTATTGGACTCAAGAATATCAATATATTGTGAGAATTAAACAAAATAGTTTTGTTTTTGTTTTTTTATCCTTAGCAATAACTGAGCACATTTAGAGTTGAACATCTGGTATTGACATGTGAGATAATACATTTGGAATCTCACAAGATAGGGAGAATAAAATATGAGAACCAAGGAGCTAGTTTTCAATCAGTGAAAATTATAAAGTAAATTTAAATGGCAATGAACTTAGCAGAACAATTCTCAAATTTCTCTGGAGAAAAAATGAGAAGTCAAAATAACTTTGATGAACATTAAATACTCTCTCTGTTAAAAATCTCTCTGCTATTAATAAAACAAAAAGGAAGCCTACTGAATGGGAGAATATATTTTCCAATGATATATCTGATAATGGGTTAATATCCAAAATTTATAAAACACTCATGAAACTCAACACCAAAAAAACAAACAACCCAATTAAAAAATGGGCAGAAGACATGAAGAGACATTTCTCTAAAGAGGACATACAGATGGCCAACAGGCATATGAAAAAAAGTTCAACCTCACTGGTCATTAGGGAAATGCAAATAAAAACCACAATGAGATACCACCTCACTCCAGTCAGAATGGCTATCATCAATAAATCAACAAACAACAAGTGCTGGCGGGGCTGTGGGGAAAAGGGGACCCTGTTGCACTGTTGGTGGGATTGCAGATTGGTGCAGCCACTATGGAAGTCAGTATGGAGGTATCTCAAAGAACTCGAAACAGAGCTACCGTTTGACCCAGCAATTCCATTCCTAGGTATTTATCCTGAAAAAACCAAGACACTTATTCAAAAAAAGTTATGCACCCCTATGTTCATAGCAGCACAATTTACAATAACTAAGACTTGGAAACAACCAAAATGCCCATCAGTAGATGACTGGATTAGGAAACTGTGGTATATTTATACATTGGAGTATTACTCCACTATAAAGAAGAATGAAATCGTACCATTTGCAATGATATGGATGGACCTAGAGACTATTATGTTAAGTGAAATAAGTCAGTCAGAGAAGGACAAATACCATATGATCTCACTCATATGTGGAATCTGAAAAACTGTATGAATGAGCAAAGTAAACAGAAACTGTCTCATAGATATAGAGGAAATATCAGGGATGCTAATTGGGAGGGGGATGGGGATGAGGGAGAAGGGGAAGGGATTAGACAGAATAAATAGGCAACTACAATACTGCCACTGGGATATGAAAAACAGTTTGGGGAATATAATTAATAATGTTGTAAATATTCTGTGGAATGTCAGATGGTCATAGGTCTTGTTAGGGAGACCATTTCATGGATGGAGTAGAGGTTTGATCACTGCACTGTATGACTAAAGCGGAGGTTGTATACCTACTGTAATTGAAATATATATATAGATAGTCACGGGATGTGGATTATACTGTGGAAGAGAGTCAGAGGAAGAGTAATAGATATATATGATATGGGGGAGGGAGTGGGGTGGCGAATTGGGGGTGGGGTGTTGTCACTTTGAGGGGTAAATGTATAACTATTGCACTGTGTTGTACACCTGAAACTAATTAAAAAAAAAACTCTCTGCTAAAAATTGTTTTGAGGTGTTTCAAAATAAGTCATGTTTTGACGATGAAAAAATATTTATGAGTACCTTAGCCCAACTAATGAACTATTTAACTTACACATCACTAACATGTCAAATGTCAAACACAGAAAGTCAAATTTCTAATATCAATAAAATAATTAGGAAAAAGCTTTGCAAATTAATTTTGGTATATCTTAAAATATAGAGAAGGTACTATATATTTGTAAAGACTGTTCATATAAAGCCATCCATCCATTTACATAATTATGTTTTATATGAACTACAATATGGAATCTTAGAATTTGAGTTTAAATTATGAAGATAAAATCTGTATAAATTTTATCTAGGTAAGTGTACTATATCTAAAATTGTATATTTTTTACAATGAAGAAATCACATCCAAATTATGCCTAAATTATACTCAAACAAAAATACATGTTTGTGACTTTTCAAAGGTAAATCATTATGATGCAAAGACCATTAATTCATTATTCTGTGGTCAGAAGTCTTTCAATCAAATACAGACTGGGCTAAATTTGGAAGGAGAAAGAATGGAAGCAGGCAGATGGCCCTAGAGAGGAAGGATGGCTGTCTTTCAGGCAAGGAGATCTACCTGGACCAACTGTACGTAAACTTTCTCCCCAGAAGGTCCAGTGTACAGATTTCCCCAGGATGGCTCTAAATCGTGCTACTCTCCTCATTGTATTTAAAGGTTAATTTTTAACATGAGTTCACTTCCTGGAAATAGTCTCTGCTTTTCCCCCTCAAAACTTCTGATTTTGAAAACTTTCAAACCTATAGGAATTTGAAAGGGCCTTAACCAAGGTTGACAGCTGTCTACATTTGGCCACATTCAGTTCTTTCATCTTCCACCAAGAGCACCTCATGGGATGTGTCTTTTTTGGACCTCAGTTTGGGAGGCTGTACAACACGGCATAATGTCACTGAAACCACTTGACTACCCTTGTACTTATCATGGGCATCCAGTCCAGCAGTAAAGCTGAGCAGGTCTGGGTGACAAAGGGGGGCAGTAGTGTTAAGTGATGATTGGGCTCAGGCAGGTTCAATCCCACATCTACTTGGTTCTCTTTATAGTGGGTGAAAGACCTCATTTGTATTTGCCATTCCCCCACATATATTTAATGAGCTGATTACTTATGCTTATTACAGATAGCCTGGAAAATTTATTTGACTATTTAGCATTCCCTTGTGCTCTTTAAAAAGCAATTAAATTAAAACGTGTGGAAATTATCTTTATCTCATCAGATTCACTGATTATGTATTCCCAGCTTGTCACACTTAATTTTACTGTAGAATATACAAGACAAAGACAATCAAAAGAGTGCTTCCGAAAATGTATTCTTCAAAAATGTGTGTTCCGAAAGACAAAAGTAGTCCTTGGAGAAAAAGAAAAAACAATCCGGATGGTAAAACTGCCTTAACTCCATGACTTTCCTAGAAGGTTTGAGAGATACTCTGTCTGGTTTTCATTATTATTAGCTGATAATTGAACATCTCATGCATTACACTGTACTAAATTCTGGAATGACTTCACAAGATATATTACAGTGATGATAGACTCATATTATTAATCAGTTCATAGTCTAAATGAAAAGAAGAGCAATGGCAACAGATGTAAAATAAATGGGAAAGTGAAGATTTGGGGACTAAGGAAACTAACTCTTTGCTTAGTCATTGATCTGCTAAGTGAACTTGGGAAAATATTTTGCTTCTTTTGACCTCAGCTCTCACATCTCTGACTTGAGGGAAATAATCAATCCTAATCTAAATGTCATGGTTTATTGAGATATTGCAGGCAGTGATAACAACAGCTAACGTTTTCAAGCACTTACTATGTGCTGAGCTTTATGTATCTTTTCCTATAATTCTCGGAGAAGTCCTGGGAATTCAATGCAGTGGTTTTCCCCATTTTAGAGGGAGAGAACTGAAATGTCACTCCGAGGTTCTGGAACTTCTTTTATCTCACACACAAGTAGAAAACAACCTGGGATTAACCACAGTCTTTGATATGCAATTATCAAGTCTTTTATATGAGAATAAGAGTTCCTAAAATACTCACAGGTAGATGTCATGAATGTTTATAAGGCTATCTTAGACACAAGGTACCTTTCCAAGCAGCATCCAGCCTAATTCTCACAGCAGCCTTGCAAGATAAGGATCACAATATCCACATTACAGGTACGGAAGCTTTTAAGGAGCCAGAACTTTTTAAGTGACATTTTCAGGGCTGCAAAAACTATTTGCAAATAAATCTCTTACCATAGTTTTCTTACTTAGTTCCCTTTATTTAATATGCTTGCATAATTGCTTACATGCCCCCTTTGCTAAGAATGCCCCTCTCTCATATGGTAAATTGCCTCAAAAAAGAGAATGAAACATTACGGCGTTAGAAGAACTAGCCTACAAATGGTTTCTGCAAATAAGCAAGAAATTAGTAAAAATTTAGCTCTGAGCTATCTGGCAATTTGGTCAAAATAGGGGAGTCGGATAATAGCTGTTGAAAGGAAGATTAATATTGACATTAAAAGGAAGTAAAGCAGGGATAAGATGTCCTATGCTTCCATTCAACAACCAGGCCAAAGAGCACAGTCTTAATTTCATAGTTCATATTCCTAAAACCTTCAGAGGCTTTTAATGAGCTTTTATCTTAACAAACATAAAAGGCATAAAATACAAAATGGAACATATTTTAGATAGCTGACTGGTTATTAATGGTATTTGTGGATGAAAAAGGGGCCACATGGTAAACTTGACAAGCTCAGAGGAGGCCAGCATGGCAGGCCCTAAACTCAGAGACCAAAATTAAGCACATAGGATGGTCTGAATATAAAATTTCCTAACTAAAAGCAGGTCATGGTGGGTAGTCACATCCTTGGCCTGTAGCTTCCTTGACAAAAGTCAGTCTTTACTTAAGTAAACCTATGAGGTCTGACAATTAAGTTAGTGAACTTGTTGCAACAGTGTTGCTAGCCTTTTTTGATATTCATTATGAAGATGTACCAACTGCACAGTAAACCAAGTTTACTATCTGGAAGTGCTGAAAAGGCTGTGCAAAAACGTTAGACGACCTGAACTTTTCACCAACAATTCATGACTCTTGCATCACAACAATGCACCAGCTCACACTGTGAGGGAGTTTTTAACCAGTAAACAAATAACTAAGTGTATCGGAACACCCTCCCTACTCACCTGGTCTGCCCCCCAGTGACTTCTTTCTTCACCCAAAGATAACGGAAATACTGAAAGGAAGACATTTTGATGACATTCAAGACATCAAGGGTAATACAACGACAGCTCTGATGGCTATTCCAGAAAAAGAGTTCCAAAATTGCTTTGAAGGATAAACTAGGTGCTAGAGTAAGTGCCTAGCTTCCCAAGGGGAGTACTTTGAAGGTGACCAGAGTGATATTCAGCAATGAAGTATGTAGCAATTTTTCTAGGATGAGTTGGCAACTTAATTGTCTGATCTTGTATTGTTTTCTTTGCATCTAAGATAACATATCCTTGGAATGTCAGGGTAATCCTTTTCTCCAGACCCCTCAGGGCACAACCCACAGTACCACAGTACAACAGCAGGAGACCACAGAACCCCTCATTGCTATCTCGTTTCCCCAAATACCATCTCTATGTGCCGTAAATGTTAATTATTAACTATTCTGTACTCACCAAGGTAAAGGGAATATGTGTCTATTTTACTTTTTATCCAATCCCAGAGATCTCCCTGCTTTGCCACCCCCTAATTTATATGGATTTCATGTAACCCTTCCTTACATCTTCTCCTTTGATTCTAATGTGTAAAATAAGCTACAAAACTGACATTTCTGGAGCATTTTCTCAACCTGTTGAGATTTGTTTCCCAGCAATTGTCATCAGTTTGGTTCAAATAAACTCATTAAAGTTCTCTACAAGTTTGGATGTTTCTTATGTCAACAGTATTATACTCTTACTTATTGTGAAGTGAATAAGTCACAATCATTTTGTCCTATCTTGGTGAAAGCCAACAGAGTGCAGCCTATTCCATCACATTTTATTAATTCAAAATGCAGATTTCTCCTGCCTAAAAATAGGAGGCAAGGAGTTAAATACGTTGTCACTTCTCATTTTTCACAATAGTCATTTGTCTGCAATGCTTTTGAAGCCATGCAGCATGCTTTTAGAAAAATAAACAAGTTTAAGTCCAGAGAAATAATTCTTCCTTTGTTTATGGCAGAAAAATGGGTTTGCAACAGACATTGCTCTTCCTGAAATATAAATATTGTGAAATTCTTTAAGCTAAGATAAAGCCTTCCTCCTACTACATCTTTAGTCCCAGAATTTAAAAAAAAAAAAAATTGGAACAATTATAAATTATTCTAGATGTGCCATTAACAGTTACAAAGATATGACATATTTTCAGCCTTTGATATATATGTATGAGAGAGAGATTTTAACTTACTCAAAGTCAATATAAGATTTAAAGGCAGCATGAAGTCTTCGTGAACTTTTGGATAAATTTTTATTTATTATTTTAGTAAGTATTTTAAAGAACTTTGAATTTGAATATTTAGTTTATTTTTTTATTTCCCTACATATATATAATTATTGAATGCTGGCAACATTTTAAGCATTAAGAATATGACCAATGAATACAAATATTAACAGAGAAAAATGAGTATATTCCCAAGTACAGTTCACATTTCTGTTATTTTCACAAATATAATGTTGGCATAGGAAAATATTTGTAAGTTCTCAAATATTTGATATAATTTTAATCTTATTTTGGGAGTGTTATTTGGGTTTGGAGAGAATTTCATGATAGACTGAGTCCTGCAAATTTGAAAAATGTATTTCTGTCATGGTACAACACCAAATAATGAAATATTTCCACCAGCAAATTTTTCCTTGATCAAATTCAGCAGACCATAGTTAGGATGGAAGAATTGAAATAAGTGATGCATGTAAAATACTTAAATTCTGCATATAGAAAATGCTCAGAACCAGTAAGCTTAAAATAGGCACCTCATGAGAAACCAAAAACTTTTCCAGTAAGATCAGGAACAAGCCAAAACGTTCCCTCATTATTCCTTTTCAATATTCCAGTGGATGTCCTAGCTAATGCAGTAAGAAAAGGAAATAAAAAACATACAAATTGGGAAGGAAGAAATAAAACTGTTTTTGTTTGCAGATGACATGGTTATCTATGTAGAAAATCCAGAGGAATAATTCAACTCCTGAACTAGTAAGTGATTATAGCAAGGTTGCAGAATTCAAGGCTAATATACAAAAGTCCATCACTTTCCTATATACCATCAATAAACAAGTGGAATTTGAAAGTGAAAGCACAATATCATTAACATTATCACGCCAAATTCAAATATTTAGGTATAAATTTACAAAAATGTGTAAGATCTATATGAGAGAAACTACAACACTATAGGTAACAGAACTAAATAGAGAGATAGTCCATGTCTGTGGATAGGAAGAACCAAAGCTGTCATGATGTCAATTCTGTCTAACTTGATCCATAGATTCAATACAATCCTAATCAAAATCCCAGCAAGTTATTTTAAAGGTATCAATAAACTGATTCTAAAGTTTACACATGGAGAGGCAAAAACCCAGAATAGCCATCCGAATATTGAAGGAGAAGTTGGAGAACTAAAAATACCTGACTTCAAGACTTACTATAAGGCCAAAGTAATCAAGACAATATATCTCAATAGGAAAAAGAAAGGACAAATAGATCATGGAACTGAATAAAGAGCCAAGAAATGAACCCCCAAACAGTCAAATGATTTGGAAAAAGAACAAAGGCAGTACAAGGCAGCACAGAGAGTCTTTTCAACAAATAGTTCTGGAACAAGGATTTCCACATGCAAAAGAAAGAAAAAAAGAATAACTAGACACAGACCTTATACCCTTCACAAGCTCACAATGGATCACAGACCTAAATGTAAAATGCAAACCTGTAAGACTTCTAGGAGATAACATAAAAGAAAACCTAGATGAGGGCTGGCCGAGTGGCTCAGTTGATTGAGAGCTCATTCAAGAGTGTGAGCTGAGCTCTGAGCAACAACAGTTCAATGCCCAGCCTAAGCTGAGCTGCCGCTAAGCTGCCAACAGGTTGGCAGGATGGCTTAGCTAAAAAAAAAAAAAAAAAAAAAAAAAAGCTCAAAAGAACACCTAGATACCCTTGGGTATGGCAATGACTTTTCAGATACAACACCAAAAATGCAATTTATGAAAGGTAGAGATAGGCTGGAGTTAACTAAAATTGAAGACCTTCTCTGTGAAAGACTATAAAGAGAATGAGAAGAAAAGCTACAGACTGGAAGAAAATATTTGGAAAAAACACATATGATAAAGGATAGTTATCCAAAATATACAGAAAACTCTTAAAACTCAACAATAAGAAAATGAACAACATAATTAAAAAATGGGCAAAAAACCTGAACCATCTCCTCACCAAAGAAGTTATATAGATGGTAACTAGGCATTTGGAAAGATGCTTAATGTCCTATGTGATTAGGGAATTGCAAACTAGAATAGCGTCTATTAAAATAGCAAAAATCCAAAAATGCTGACAACACTAAATGCTGGTGAAGATGTGGAACAGCAGGAGCGCTCATTCATTGTTTATGAGAATGCAAATAGTGCAGCCATTTTGTAAGGCAGTTTGGTGGGTTTTTACAAAACTAAACAAATTCTTATCATATGATCCAATAATCAAGTTCCTTGGAATTTATCCAAATCAGTTGAAAACTATGTCCACAGAAAAACTTGCACATGAAAAACTTGTGTATAGCAGCTTTTTTTTAGAATTGCCAAAACTTGGAAGCAACCAAGACATCCTTCAGTAGGTACATGGATCAATAAACTATGGTACATCCAGACAATGGAATATTATTCAGTGCTAAAAAGAAATGAACCATTAAGCTATGAAAATACATGGAAGAACCTAAAATATATGTCTCTAAGTGAAAGAAGCAATCCAAAAAGTCTGCATATTGTATAATATCAACTATATGATATTTCTTGAAACAGTAAAACTATGGAGACAGTAAAAAGATTCGTGGTTGTCAGGGGCTGGGGAGGGGTGAAGAGGATTTTTAGGACATACTGTTTATGATACTATAATGGTGGATAAATGATACACTCATCAAAACCCATAGAATGCATAGCCCCAAGAGTAAACCTTAATGTAAACTAAGAACTTTGGGTGATAATGATGTGTCAATGCAGGTTCATCAAGTGTAACAAACACATCAGTCTGGCGGGTGATGTTAACAGTATGTGTGGGTGGAGTGCCGCATAGAGGGACTCTGTACTTTGCCCTCATTTTTGCTGTGAACCTAAAACATCTTTAAAAAAATAAAGTCCAATGAAAAGAACAGGCATCTCATCAATAAGCTGTACCCTAAGGCACAATTTCCAACAGTATCATTTATTTTCATTCACAAAACAAAGTACATGAAACAAGTACTAGTTGAAACAAGTACATGATGTGTTTGCTCCAGAAAAATGTAAGCGCCATGATATCAAGAAGTTTACTAACAATTGACTCTCCAGTGCCTGGAACAGTGTCTGCCCACTGCTAAGAATATTTGTTGAATGATGAATTGTTTGACTGGGTTAGTTCACTAATATCTTAAATAATAGCAGGATGACTTATAAAAAGATAACTGAAATTTTTGGAAGTTTGTACATCTAATTTGTAGAAAATGTTCTCTTTTCAATTAGAAAGTTCATAAAGTTTGTAGTAGGAAAAACACATCATCAATGGATATATAAATAAATCAGTTATTTTGGAAAATGAAGACAAAATTGAAATAAATAGATTTAAGCTAATTTAATCAAGATCTGCCACCCCCCAAAAAAAATTAAAAAATCAGGTTATGATGTCAAAGACTAATATAATAGTATGCTCTTTGTGCTATCTTCTATTATGTTTGTACAAAACTCACGCACACTTAAAATATACCACGGGAAACTCAATGGGTCTTTCTTGCAAAATCTAGATTTCTGATATCAGAAGTATAACCTAAAATGTAAAATCCCTGTCACTATAAGACACCTATCAATGCTGGAGGTGAGGGGGCATTGCTCGCAGGTGTGGCTCACCTCACACCAGCAGTCAGGAGTGAAGGGAAGCTGACGGCTCATCTTTGGGCGGCTGAGAGCCACAGTACTCAGGGCTGCCCGTCCCTCTAGTCTAACCGTTTTCTCAGCAGAAAGTGGGGGAAAGCCTTGGACCCACTCAGGTACAGCGAGACCTCACAGAAGGCTCGTTACACCCTCCAGAAACCAGGGCACCGGAAAAAGAATATCCATCTGCAAAGAGTATGTGGAATAAAGCGAGGTGTCGGGGGTGGGGAGAGAAAAAGGAAAGAAAGAAAGAAAGAAAGCAACTATAAGCTTCCAAAGAGAATAAACAGACGAAGCGCTCCTGGAAAAAATGCAGCCCTGACCTTGTTGGTGAGCAGTAATGAGTCAATGAAACAGAGTGGATGTGCGGGGGGCGAGGGGGCAGTTGTGAGAGAAACAGGGGTGCTGCCTCACAGGCCTTTGTCCTAAAAAAAACTAGGCATTCATTCGGGGAAATTTAGTTGGATTGAACTTAAATTCTTTATCCTTAACCAGAGCTCCATGGCTCCCACGTCTCTTGAGCAGTCACGTGCTTAGAGCCCCACATTCTGCCTGCAGTTTGACAACCTGGACTTGTCCGCCCACTACATCAGTGACTGTCTAGGAGTGAACCGGGGTTTGCAAAGCCTCACCCCCTCAGGAGTGGTTTTGTTTTTCTTTCCTGGATTCCTATTTCTCTCCTCACTCATCCTCCTGCTCACCTGCAAAGTCAACCCTTCACCTCTAACATTGGTTCCTTCCATTCCGTTGCCATGCCAACGTCCTAGTCCAAAAGCTCGTCTAAATAAGCAGCTCCTTCCATCTCTCTTCTTTCAGTCTTAAGCCTCCAATGCAGCTACAAATTGTAACCAGTTAATATTCTTGTCCTATTCGTCTCTTTAAACAAGTGCTTTTAAAGTGTACTTGCAATAAGAATTCAAAGTGCTCATTTATTACAATTTCAATCACCTTATATAAGCTTATTTTGCTTCCTTGAGCTGTTCATTTGGCAATGGTAGGATTTCAACTTTTGTTCTCATCCTCTTAATTTCCCATGAAACATGTTTCATCCCAATTAAGAAGCAAATCTGAAAGTATAGGTCTGTGCTTCATGAAATTAAACTTAATCAAAATAAAGGCTTAAAGTATTATATGCCAGGAAAAAATTCTACAGACATAATCTGGTCAAACTCCCTAAACCATTGACCCTAATTTATTTTTTAACTCCCCCTAGTTGAAGTCATTTTACAAAGTTAAAACAAAAACAGGATCGACATAGCTAATACTATGGAAATTTAGTCTTTAAGAAGAAAACTAACTGTAGATACCAGATTTGACACTTTCATTTTTAAGTCTTTTAAAACACTTCATCAGAAGAAAATGAACATTTACAATAAGTCCTCAAATAATGTCGATAGGTTCTTGTAAGCTGCAAGTTTAAGCAAAATGATGTAAAAAGGAAACCAATTTTAACATAGGCTAATTGATATAATAACCAAGAGTTCATTTCCTATGGCATATTTCTGGTCACAAAAACATCACCAAACTTCTAAATAAAGACTCAAAACACTTCTAATAGAAAACATGGAATAAATGTGAGCTACATATATATTAAGGAAGATTAATAAAAACAAGTAAGATCATTCTTTTCCATTCTGCTAATTCCAATTTGGGGTCACAGGGGTTGGAGCCTGTCTCAACAGCTCAAGGTGCCAGGGGGGACCCCACCCTGGACAGGACAGTGTTCTATGGCAGGGCCACTTGTACCCACACCCACATCATTCAGACTGGTACAATTTCTAATTTTTTTTAATTTATTTTTTAATTATCATTTACATATAATATTAGTTTCAGGTGTACAAAACAATATAGTGATTACACATTTATATATCTCACAAAATGATCACCCCAATAAGTCTATTACCCATCTGACACTGTACAGTTACTACAATATTATTGACTAAATTCCCTCACTGTACTTTACATCCCCATGACTATTTTTTTCAGTTATAGTTGACATTCAATATTATTTTCTATAGTTTCAGGTGTACAGTGTAGTGGTTAGACATTTATATCTTTACCTAACTTCACATCTTTGGGGTGTGGGAAGAAAGCAGAGAGAAACCCCACACAGACACGGGGGGAAGGTGCAAACTCCACACGGAAAGTGGCCATTGCAGGGAATCCAATTTTTTTCTCACCAAAATTATAATGAAATGACATTACTCAAGAACCTGCTGTACTTTCAGTTACAGAGTAACAAAATTACAAGAGCAAATTATAAGCCTAACCTTAAAATGCTTTGATCTTAAATATATCTACAGGATAACAAATATAAGAAAGTGGGAAATAGTAACCAAGAATCACACAGCTCTAGGTGATTTATTTAATTCTGTTATTCACTTCTTAAAAAAGATATTATCAGTAGTATTGGAAAGTAACAACCATGGTTCTAACCTGTCCTAACAGTTGTTAATAAAATAAATCTGCATGTAACTAACTTGATTAGCACCTGTCTCCATGCTCTCGCTGCAGAGTGTGTAAGCTGTACCCACAGATACGTCATGCTCCCCAACTGATGAACGTTCTTTTCTTTGATTAACCCTTGGACATTTCATTCAACTTCTCATCTAGAGTTGTTTCTCTTTTCTTTTAATATCCTATTTTTATCTTTGTTGCTGGAGTTTCCCTTTGTCCTTCTCACCCATTCTATGCCACCATAAGTTTTCATTGTCTGTCCTGTATCTGTTGGGAGGTTTTCAACTACAGGTAAGAGAAAAACAGCCTCAGAGCAGCTGCAACCAGTCATCTCCCATCATCAGATGTCTGGAGGCTGGCGTGGGCTCCAGCACATTCAAATCCAATGGTGCCACCAAGGATCCACGTTCTGCCATCTCTTGGCTGTGCGCTTAGCCACTCAAGGATGTCACAGTGGTTGCAGAACTGTCATGCGCCCACACCCAGGGGAAGGAGAGTGAACCATTTCTTCTTACTCCTCTTTCTAATGAACAAGAAAACTGTGGAAGCTCCAGCTGATGTGGTTCATGTGTCATAGGCTCTTTTCTCAACCAGTATTTGGTAGGAAAAATAGAGCTGCATTATGTGGCATACGCTACTCATCGGGAAGTAGGACATACTTTGTGGAATCCAACCTCAATGAAAACTGCAGCGTCTTCTATGGCATCTGAGAATTCTTACTCAGGTGAGCAGCATTTACTTCTTAAAACTTTTCTGTGTTGGCTAAGCAAATGAAATGCCACACACAATCACAATTCCTAAACAAAATTAGTGCTCAGAAAGGCAAATGAATATTTTTATACTCTTAACTTAGTCCCAAAGACATGAAGAATACTTAATGTTTTTCTCACGGGCACTACAATCGTCCAAATAATGAAAGCTCAGAACAGCATGCCATTTTTAAAAAAATGGTTTCTATCTGGTACTAGAATGTCTACATTTCTATGTTAACAGGCAGGGTTCACATAATCCCAGACACATGTCAGTTTCTGGCTAGAGTGATAGCATGGAATCTAACCCCAGTTGTACCTTGAAGGAAACTGCAAGTATTTTATATATAGATTTTCCCAGAGTCAAAAGCACAGACGCTGTTGGATAGAAATTCTAGGTTAATTTCTTCTTTATATAAATAAATGAAAAAGAGCATATAACTGGGTATTCCCATTGATGTGATCTATTAAAATAAGCCCAAGACAATAATAGGATGTATAAGTACTCAACAGTAAAAAATAAAGTTCTTGCTATAATATATCCAGGAAGAGAAGGTAACAAGAAAGAAAATTTCTCAAGAAATAGTATTAATCAAATATATTTATTCTCCCCCTGTAAATGTTCACTGGGTGGTTTAGTTAAATCAGGAAAGTAAAATACCAGCTAGATTCTGAAGAACTTAGGTTGGAACTAAAGTGACAAATGCTTCATTACTCTAATACCTGCTTCAGATAGAACAGTAAGTGTTGTTGGGCTGGAGACATTATGCTGTAAGGTGGGGACCTAGGCCTTTGTTTATTCAGTATATTTATTTAAAATAATTTCTTTTGAAATAAAGCCCCATTTCTTCTCATCTTTCCACTGCTTACAATTCATGCAAAGCTAATGTTTTTTCCCCCACATTTTCCAAGCTATCATCTCACAATGAAGAGCTGAAAGAGTGCTCATCAGTACATAGTTCAATAGATTATAAAAGCCAAAATTGAAGGAGACTAAGTGACTTATCCCAAGTCGCAACATAACAAGTCACAGATAGAGCTGGAATTAGAACAGAGCTTACTTGATGCTTGAGTCAGTGCTCAATTAATCAATAATTATATGTTGAACTTCCACTATGTCAAAAGCACATTGCTAGACTAAGCTTTAGGGCAGACTATAGACACATCATACACTTGCTTGTGTATTTCGGGAGTTTACAAATACAGATACAGAAAGGCTACAGATAGAAGAAAAAAGAGCCAGTTCAAGTTAATTCATGATTTAACTGAGTTTGGAAGTCCTTAGATGCTAACGAGTCAGCTATGGAGAATGAAATTGATGCGAAGAAGAGATCACTGAGGCAAATCAGGAAGGGTAACCTGCACAGGTGAGAAGGAGGTCTGAACTGGTTTGTCTAAGGAAGGGGAGCACACATTCAAAGGCTCAGGGCCTGCACTGAGTATTTGGACCCCCTATGTCAAAATCCCTGCTTTGTTTGTTGGCTTCTACTCTCTGAAGTTGTGAGTCAGCAGATCTGGAGTGAGACCTAGAAATCCGAATTTCAAACAAACAACAGAAAGTAAGCACTATATTTAAGAAACCAAAATGTTACCTCCACGACAGTAAGACCCCGTCGACCTTGTCAAGTGTTATGTCCTCTGTATTACAATTGTGCTGGAACATACTAACATGTTCAATGAACATTGTTTTGCATGATGGTGGCGCAGGAGATGATGATTGTAGAAAATAATTGCCTTGAATGAAAAGAGGACCCCTAACACTTCAGTTTCCATACTCTTCAGATAAGCACCGACATGGGAAACTTCCTAGTCCTCTGCGAAACCTTCTAGTCCTTTTCATAACAAGGTGCCCACTGGATTTATAAATTAGAGGTTATTGGTGGCTATACTTGAAGAAGAATCATAAAGGCAGAAGCCAGGCTTCAGTGAGTTGAGGAAGATAACAGAAGCCAAAGATGTATAGTCATTGTTACCCTAAACCTTAGAAGAGGAAAAAATATTACAAGTATTAAATTGTGAACAATAAAAACAAAAATAAACCATGGCCAAAGTAGAGCTGATGCTATAGTTAACAAACAAATATGCAACAAACAAAAATCACATGGAATTCATTTGTGCTAATATTTGGTCATAATTTACCCAAATTCCAGAATATATTGAGGTGTCCGAGTGAGGTCCCATTTCATTGTACGGAACTGTACAACTTCATAACCAACTTCATAACCTCCCTTCCATATTCAACTATCAACTTCTCTTTAACTGTGTAGCTTCACCTCAGATTTTTCTCTGCATACCAGCTTTGAGAAAGCTTAACTAATTCTTGACTTTAGAAAATAACTTTGAATACAATTAACAGTCATTTCCAAAGACTCCAAGATTTAAAGGAGCAGTACGTCTCGTACCACCTTCTCTGGGCCCACCCTCTGTCTTCCCAGTCAGAATTAATAATAATTTCCTCCTCTGGCTCCATAACATTGGGCTGAAATGATTACTTCTTTCTGCTGCTTTGTATTCTTATCAGTCATAGATCATGATTTTTCTCCACTTGTGTCTTCAATCATCACTCAAATCTCTGCTTTTCTCACAAGCACAAAGCTCATATTTTCAGGGACTTCCATATAAATTATAGGAATATCCCCCTCACATCCTAAACCCTAGAAGTCCAAACTAGAATTTTTCTTTTTCACTCCACTGCCTGTTTTCTTCAACAGTCCAACAAGCATACCTGTGTTTGACATATAAAAATAAATGAGACCAGTTCCTTGCAGTGAGTTTTAGTCTATTTACATAAAAAGTCCATAAATATATCACTGGGAATATAATACAGAAAGTACTTAGCCTATGTAAAGGTGATCTCTTCATGTTTTCATTCTCCCCATCAGTATTATAAGGACCACCATCACCACCATCACCACAACACACAGTTACTGACTGCTGACTATGTCTCTGTAATTTTCCATATGTTAATTTCACTTATTCTTCACAGCACCAAGAGATAAGTGCCAGTACGAACCCCAGTTTTAAAGCTGAAGAAACTAAGGTCAAGTGAGGTCAAGAGTTTTCCCAAAACTCAGAGCTGGTAAACAGTGAAGTCTTTAGTTATTATTAAGTTGTAATTTATTAATATTATCAATTATAATCACCAACAATTCAAGGCTCTTGCATCACGACAATGTACCAGCTCACACAGCACTGTCTGTGAGGGAGTTTTTAGCCAGTAAACAAATAACTGTATTGGAACACCCTCCCTACTCAGCTGATCTGCCCCCCCAATGACTTCTTTCTTTACTCAAAGATAAAGGAAATATTGAAAGGAAGAAATATTGATGACATTCAGGACATAATGGGTAATACAATGACAGCTCTGATGGCCATTCCAGAGAGTTTCAAAATTGCTTTGTAGGGTGGACTAGGTGCTGGTGTTGGTGCATAGCTTCCCAAGGGGAGTACTTCAAAGGTGACTGTAGTGATATTCAGCAATGAGGTATGTAGCACTTTTTCTAGGACGTGTTCTAGAACTTAATTGTCTGACCTCGTATATGTAAGGAAGCATGCTAAATAAATTAAAACAGATCTAGTATACAAGGGACAAGACAGGGGTCAGTGCTATGTCAAAGGTGTAATTGTATAGGACCTTGTAAATGCCTAGAAACTGGAACTGACCTATTAAAGTTTTATTAGCTAATGTGCTCTCAGCAGAACAAGAGGAAAAAGATACATTTTACATGCAAGTCTTAGAAATTAGTTTACACACAATAATATATCAGGTTGTGCGAGACACCTGCATTTCAGCTCATGAGATTAAGATCATGTCTCTTACATCACTGATAATTTATTAATCAATCAGAGAGAGACAGCTTTAGCATCAACTCTCAGAAAGTCTACTCATGGTTTATGTACTCCTGTTTTGCTTATTCATAATTCAAAGTTTTGGTCTTCTGTGGGTCCCACTGCCCTTCAGAAAATGTAAATTACACAAAAAAAGAGATATAGGACTCACTGCATGGAAATTTAATTTTCTTTAAGTCAAATTTATTTTCATGGAATAACTATTTTTTTTGCAATTGATTTGGGTAATTACTAGGCTATCTTCAATAATAAATACAGTGACTACAAAAGCCAAGGGTGCTTATGAGTCATCATATTTAATATGCTAGGTATTTCAAAATCTCTAAACCACTGGCCTGTTTACAAATTGAATTCATATTGTTTAGAGTAAGAATGTGATACTTGCAAGATTTTTAGTTCTACAAGGCAAATGTCTTGCCATGGACCTATGTCTGGTTAATAAAAGGTTGATAAAGCAAATGTAATCCCCCAAATCAACAAGGCGCAATGTCCATATCTGACAGCGGCTCCCACACCTGGGTGCTCATCTTAGCCTTGCCCCATTTGTGGCCTCACCACAGATATTCCCAGCAGTCAGTCAGACAGGTTCGTACCACTTAGGAAGTAGCTACTGCTGCCTCCAGCTCCTGAGTTGCTCCCTTGCTGCCCAGACAGGCCTGGTCATATCCTAGGACTCCCCAGGCCTTCTCCCAGCACTTGTCTCCTACAGTGCAACTGAGTGGCATGGTGGCCCCCTGTCCCAGTGCCAGGACCACATCCATTCTGACTGGCTGCTAGCTCTATTATTGCAGGGTGTCTGAAATAATTTACTTCTCACCCACACCAGGCTTCTCCTCCTGCTCTTCTTGAAACACTGGCAGTGCCTCATTCCTTGCCAGGCCTGCCACCATTCTGTCACCCTGTCCTTACCTCCCTCTGGTCACCTCAGGAGAAAGACAGCACAAGTGAGTATCTGAAAATCCCTCAACCTTCCATTAGTCTTTAGAGACAGTAAGTTCCAGATAAGGAAAGAAAGACCTCTGGACAAAACTCTGATTTACTTCTACCTCATCCAAGCAAAGCACTTGGCTAATAGTTCATGAGCGAGCAAAGAAGAGGGATGATGTACAAAGCATAGACAGACATTCAAACAGCGTCCTTGGGGTGTCTGGGGTGATATCAGTCTCCGGGGCTGCACAGCCAGTCACCACCTGCCATTGTTAATACCCCATAGGAAATCACCTAAATGCATTTGTGGGTTTATTTTTTTCAAAGTCAGTTAAACTTAAATGTATATTAATCACTCTTCTTACAATCCCTGGAGAACACTGAATGAAATGAAAAGTATTACAAAATTGGGACATCTGGCCCCTATCCCAAAGTATAAAAAGAATGACCATTCATCCCCGTCACCATCACCAATAATCTTCCAAAAAAATAGTATCACTGCTTCACTGTCTTTGGAATAGCATTTCTCTCTTAATCTACTCTCTCCAAAAACGTGTTTCTGGTTACTCTTTCCAATAGACCACGTTTGGAAATTTCAATGGAACGCTACTTTCTGGGTCTGCCTAGTTCCTGTACCATATACCCCATGAAAATACTTCTTGCCAAAGGCATCGGAGCCTCTGGTCTAGATCAGTGGCTGTGGACACACGGACAAGAGGGCTGGCTGGGAAAGTGGAATTTCCACAAGCGATGGGGAGCAGGAATTTAGCAGCAGCTTCTCTTCAGCACAGAACATCAGTGATTCATCAAAACAGGGCCCCAACTGCCCTATTTAAAGGTTAAAAAATTAAATCAAAACTTCGGACTGTATAATTATGGTACACACATTACAATTCAAAACATCGCCCATGTTGGAACATTCTAAGATCAAATACAAGAGCTACTTAAAATTAATTTGTGGTGTAATCTGGAGATAGAGACAGAAAGATGTGACTGCTGAAAAACCTTCATTACACTCATATTTGTTATGTATATATTGATATAATATTTATATAATAATTTGTTATATATACTATATATAATGCAACTATTATATATATTATATATATATTATATATATGTATTATATTATATATTGTATAATACAACTATTATATATAGTATACATATTATGTATATGTGAGTACATGTGTGTATATACACACACATATATATTTATATAATCCATTATGCAGCCATTATCTTCTTTTATCTCTAAAATAATCTGAAAAACATGTATGATACATGTTTTACAAAATAAAAAACTAAAGCTTAGAAAGTTACAATAATCCCATCAGTGTGAATATAGGTAATTGGTTCAGCCTCTCTCTCTAAGCCTTGGAATCTAAGATGTAAAGTAATAACATCTGTCCTGTGGAAGGTCAACTCCTGATAGCCCACCCTCAGATGACACTATCATACATGCTGTTCACATGTGGTTTGCCCCTTCAATGATTTCTGCATCTACACACCCAAGAAAAAGTGAGACAGACAGACATCAGAAGATAAGGAGTGGCAGAGGTGCTGTTCAGACACTGCATGAAAGATGGTGACTGTCCTAGCACAGATGTGGACATGAGTCAGTGATACCAGGGTCATTGCTACAGAATCCCTGGTCCCTTCAACTCCCAATGACTGTAGATACACATTCTACCCCTTGGCCCTTGTAACCCTTTCCTCCATAGGTTGCCAAAAGTAGGGAGAAATGATAAGAAATGAAGACTAGAAGAAAGCATACCTACCTTTGGGTAGAAGATGGGAAATTCAAGATGGGATGTGCAAGGATGAATAATAACAGCAGCAGCAACAATTAATAATAATTGCTAATATTTGTTGAGTGCTTACTATGTGCTGGAAACCGCATGGATTCTTCAATATTCTACAACAGCAATTATTACTATCGTCTCCGTCTTACACATGAGAAGGTGAAGCTGAGTGTATGAGTCTGAGGACTCACAGCTGGTAAAGAGCAGACCCTGTTTAGGGGACAGCAGACTGACTTGCAGGTGTGACTGGCCTGCTCAAATGAAACAGCCTATCTACCATTCCACAGTGACCACAGATCACAAACTCACCTCAGAACAGGTAAGAACAGGTAAGCAGAAGTATATTGTAGGTTGGATTGAGAGAGTGCTTCACAGAAAAGACAGTCATACATGGAAGGGAGTGGGAGGGTGGGCTGCAGGTTAAAAGGAATGCTAATCAGAGGACAGACGGAGCTTCAAGTCCACTGCCCACCTGATTCTTGGGCTGCTCTTTTGGTCTTGGCCCTTGTCTGACAATTGATGGTTTAATGTGGAGAAAACCCAAATACCTACATGGATTCCAATGAGCTGAGTTCTAAGGACACCTATGTAACCCTCCTTGTGAGTATCATGATTGATAGACAAACTCAATAACAATACATGAAATATAAATATTTGGGTCCTGTAATATGTGAATTTTGAAAAATTGCAAGCAGATACACTAAGAGTCTGTGTCCCACTGGATTAGAGGCTGTGATGTGAGGAAGGGACTGTCCCAGTGCCAACAAACATGGAAAAGGGAAGACTGAAAATGTCAAAGCTTTCACACAAAGATGATTAAAAAAGAACACATGGGGGGAACCAGGCCAAACATATTATTTTCATCTACTTGGAAGAAAGGTTTTCTCTAGGGAGAGGAGATGGGTAAAAATCTGAACTATACAAATATGCTTGGTAACTTGTTTAGATGTCAGGTATGTAAATATCCACACATATATTCACTATCACGTTAACTGTCTATAAAGTGAATATAGTGTGAAGTCAGCCAGGTGAACTGCTGTTTTTATCATTAGTATACAGTTTGTATTTAAGAACTTTGATGGGCATTATTAAATAGTAGTACCTTGGCTAGATGAAATCGCCTGAGCATAAATAACATCCAGCGTTTGAATTTCTACTCCTCCTCGTCTGTAGGTATAGAGTTAAACTGCATTGCAAGTCTAGGGTTAATTTTCAACTCTATAAGGGACCTATTAACTAAATACAAAACTCTTCCTTGTATTAGACATACTGCTTTTGAAATCCCTACTATGTGTTCAGCAATCTATCCAAATAATTTTTAAGCTATTTTTTTAAAGAAAGTTTTCAAGAAACTTAAACTATAAATAAACTTTCATCTTATAAATATGTGATAAGAGCAACTTCCCACAGAGATTAATTTAGCTGAGATATTTTCAGTACAGGACGGATAGGAATATTGTGTTTTTTTTTAACTCATCTGATAAGGTTGTGATTAAAGGTGACACCTGCCTAGTAAAGCCTGGCCTATTGTGTCTAGTTTAGCAACAAAAATGCAATTCTCCAGATAGCAGCTGGGGCTCCCCCAGATGGATCCTGTAGATCTGAGAAATTTTATCGTTTAACTTCCATGAATAGGCCTGAAAGGCACTAATACATCAGCAATGTATAACATTATCAGTTGCATACACCTAATATTTAATTACATTAAAATAAACATAATTCCTAGGAGTCTTTTACAATCTTAGTAGCAGGTGGGCATAGCAACTATCCCATGTGGGAGTTGAACCAGCAGCCTTGTTGTTAAGAGCGCATGCTCTATCCACTGAGCCATCCGGGTGACAGCTCAGCTCAAGGGGCTGAGTTCAGTCTTAATTGCCGGGTGGGCTTAACCCATCATCCCATGTGGGAATTGAACCCACAGCATCATTGTAAGAGTGCATGCTCTATCCACTGAACCACCCGGGCAGCAGTTCAGCTCAAGATGCCGAGTTCAGTCTTAGTTGATGGTGAGTGTAGCCCACCATCAAACAGGCAGTCTTGTTGTTAGGAGCACGTACTCTCACCAGCTGAGCCATCCTGCCAGTGGCAGCTCAGTGGCAGCTCAGCTCGGGCGCAGTGTCACTAGCCCATGTGGGAATCGAACCAGCAGTCTTGTTGCTCAGAGCTCATGCTCTTAAGCTAACTCTTAACTAACTGAGCCACTTGGCCAGCCCCCTAAGAGTCTTTTTTTTTTTTTAATATTACTTTTACCCTGCAAAATCTTTTAACGACTGGAAAAGTACCAAATCTTTTTCTAGTGTTAGTTCACTTACTGTCTTAAACTGTATGAAGTGCTTCCACCTGTAAACACAAAGGACAGCAATGCTGAGTTCACAGGACTATTTTGGCTCCTAAATAGCATAATATTGCAGTCTTGAGGGGACTCCATAAATACCCTCTGTCTTCAAATGAGCAGTAAGACCAAAGAGTCAGAATATGGAGGCCTAGGCCTTTACCCTCGAGTCTGATAAACGCTGGCTGGCAGGGCTCTACCCCAGGTTCTCAGCCCTGCTCTCTGCAGGCAGACATGGAAGAGAGAGCTGCCAGGCAAAGAAGTGGGCCAGGCTGTTCTGTCCCTGCGGGGAGAGGGGGAGATCACAGTGAGGCCAGGTGTGTTTGGGCAAAAATATCTCCCAGAAAATTAGGCATAGAGAAGAACTATTTTCCTTTAACAAATTAAACTGTCATTCCTGCCACATTCAGCTACAAGGGAGCAAGTCCTAGAAATATATAGGGGTTTAGATTATACTCATTGTAGCGATATGAGTGACACCCAGTATAAGAAGCTGTGTTGTTTCTAACCCACCAAAGTATTTTTCTTACTCAAAAAGGAGGACTCGAAAATTGTACCCTGCCTTTCTCTAGCTGCAAAGTATCAAGGTGAAACTTGATCGTCTTTATTTGCACCCAGAATTTTATTACAAAACTAGGCTATGAACAAGTTGAAAACAGACATGTATAAATATAGATATTATATCTAATATCAATTCCCATATAATCTCCTAATCTATTATCCAGAAGAAACTACAGACACTAGTTTCTTACTAATTCTTCTGAAATGTTTATGCGTATTAAGTGCAAAACAACTTATTCAGGAAAATTTGTAACGTATATAGTTGACATCTTGCTTTCTTCACTGTGTGTTTTGAAGATTGTCCTATATCGACATGTACAGAACTCTTTCTAACCACTATTTAGTAATCCGAAATAGGGATTTATCATCACACAAGTTGGTCTCCTATTAAAGAACATTTTGGTGTGACCACTGTAATTCAATAATACCTTTTGTAAATTTAAAGTTCTTAAGTAGGAAGTCTGCCTAGGAGGGGAATTTGGCTCATCAATGTGTATGTGCATTTCACATTTTTTAAGTCAGGCAAATTGCCTACTGATGGGTCTTACCAAGAGCACAGAAGGGTGACTTTTCCCAGAATCCTTATGTTCTCAGAATCAGCCAACTTCTTAATCTTTGTCAGTCTGGTGGGCTAAGAAGTGCCTCATTTTATGTGCATTTCTTTAATTCCTAATGAGACTGGGGTTCTTTTTTTCCCTTATGGTTACTGTCTATTTATATTTTTTGATTTGTGAATTGCTTTTTGCTTAACTTTCTATTGTGTGGTTTGTATTTATTGCTTTGCATTTTAAGGATGTTTTTCTTTTTTCTGCCTTTTCGTAATTATCATACTAGCATGTTTCTGTCATTTGATTTTGTATGTTTAGTAATATAGGTTTTCTTAATGAATAATATTTTCCTTTGTATATTAGGATTTATGAATTTGATGTGATTGATAAAATTGATATTATCTTAGGTTTACTTTTCCAGTATCTTGTAAGCATTCATGAAATAGCTTTTGTTATTTTGATTGGGAATGCAATAGTTACATAGTTATAATATTTATAGATTAATTTATGGAGAACTGACATTTTCACAATATCAAATCTTCCTATCTAAAAACACACCATGTGTTTCCACATATTTAGTCATTCTTTTATGCCAACAGTGGAGGTTTAAAGTTTTTCATGTTGGTCCTACAGATTCCGACTGGATTTCTTCCTAGGTATGTTATCTATTTTTTGTTGTTGATATTATACATGGAAGCTCTTCTTCCAAAATCTAAGTGTTTATTTGTTTTATGTATGAAAACTTACACTAAGTTATGTACAGTAAGTTTTTAAAGTAGACCCTTTTCCTTTTTAAAATTTTCTTTTTTAAAATTTGTTTTCATTAAGATTCTTAGGCTTACCATAGATAATATTATCTGAAAATAATGATAATTTCATAGTTAATTTGAAAGGCTAACAAGATTTTGATTGTTCTTCACCCAAACTAACATGCACACAAAAAAAGTCACAGGAAATAGCTTTGTTTTTCTTTCATACTGTAATGTCTTAAGTAAGGGCCTTTTTTTTCCTTCTTATATTTATTTTGAATTTATTGACTACAAAATTCAACATATGGATGGTTTTAAGTTTCCTTTTTGACTTTCATATGTGAAAGAGTAACATAAATATTCCAAGAATTTGGTCTTCCCTTTGGCTTTCATGGCTTTTCTCAATAAGTCCTATTTAGAAGTTGGGCATTGTTATGCATGTCTGAACCCAGAAATCTCAGTGACACAGAGAGAATGGTCCTTCACATTTTAATTCAATCAATACTGAATAGAGGCGATATAAAGAAGATACCAGTTGACACTGTCACCCAGGAATCTGCCATCTTGTTCGGTGGTAACCATTTTATTAGGTAGACAGTAGCACAGGTGAGCACCAGACATCAGAAACAAGAATTCTTCTCTGGTTGTGATGCTGAGAAAGCATTAGAAAGCAGAGAGGTCAGGAACACAGAGACAGGGAGGGTACTCTAAGTCAGCGGAAAACTATAGGATTTGTAAACAAAATTTTACTGGGACATGCTCTTTATTTTACATATCACCTGTCTGGTTCCATGCTAAAACTACAGAGGTGATTAGTTTCTACAGAGGCCATGTGGCCTCTGTCTTTTGACTCTCTGGTCCTTTACAGAAAATGTTCGCTACCTTGATCATGTCATGATCAAGTCCCCATGGACAGAAAAGACTACTTATTTTCCATTGTTTGTGGGTATTTGTGTGTGTGGTGGGGACAGTGGAGGTAAACAGATTGAGAGCAGATGGGATTCATGGAAAAGCAAGCTGGGAGCTAAGACCCAGGCCTGCCATGTCTGCAGTGGGCACCATGATAGATGAAGGCTAAAAGACAGGGCAGATCACAGCTACATTGAGTAAAGTCTTGATGGCAAAGCTATGCAGTTTAGAAAAATGGATTTGGTAGCAGGATGAATTTATAGATGTTGCTGATCATGATCAATCATGATCAATATGGAAAATGGGAAAGATGAATTGGATGTCTGTGGAGGAGTATTTGCAGAAGGAGATAGCTGTAAGAGAGCTGGTACAGCAGTCAGAGAATGTGGCTTTTTTCAGCTTCACACAGCATCCACCACACAGAGAGTAAACTAAATTGCTCTCCTTGAATGAGGAAAAACAGCGAAGTTATTACATTAATTTGGGACTAAGTTAATGAAAGTAACCCTAGGTAGGTGCTTAGTGGAGGTAGGAAGGAAAAGAAAGTTATCCTTGGCCTAACAATATTAAGGAACTTGGAAATAACACTGCAGGGAGTAAGGGGGTCACAACTGAAAATATTAGGTGAAGGAACCAGTTTTATAGCTTTGACAGAAGGCAGTCAGAGAAGTCAAGCTCTGGGTCAATGCTCATTGACAATGTCCATCTCGCAGCTGCAGCTGCTAGAGTGAGCTTGAGGCCAGGAATTGAAATAGGAAAACCTTACAGGAAACACTCATGCTTTGGGCAGGTAATCTTTTAAAATTGGGCATTTTCATGAAAACACAATACCTGCTTTCTCTTGAAAAACTCGTGCAAATGTACCACACTGAGACTTGTCTATGCATGACATTCACAGGTAGGAGTTGTGGAGGGGTCCCCCTCAGGATGTGCAGGGGTCTCCAGTGTTCAACAGCCCTGCCATTCCCTGATGGTTCCCAACAATGAGGCCAAGTGTCATTTTCAATATATCATTGAGCTTGAATTATATTTTTCTTTAGCAGAAATATATTTTTCTAGTTCCACATCTCTTATCAAAAAAGAGAGCAAGAAAAAGACCAAGATTTCTACATGTTTCAATAAAAGAAATTGGAGGCATTATATCATCTGAGACTGAAAAACTTGCCTGACTGATTTACTAGAAAATTCCTGGCCAATGATGTGATTCCTGTAGACAGCTAAACTTTTGTACTCTATCCTATTTATGCAGAGCACAGCAAAGACATAGGCAATAGCTGGGGTCCCAGGCATTCCAAGATAGTTAAAATTAATCTATAGAGTTTTTATAGCTTGATAAAATAGATAAATGCAATAGCTAAAATTCAATAATGCTCTGTTTCAGAATATTAAGAAAATACTAAGGGTATGTTGATAGACCCAAATGTTATAATGATAGGGAAACATTTAACAAAATCAACTTGATTATTTCTGGTCAAGATGGCAGAGTAGGTAAATGCTGTGCTTGCCTCCTCTCAGGACAATATCAAAATTACATCATTGAGAACCATCTGAAGTCTAGCTGAACAGAAGTCCTATAACTACAGACATACAGAAAAATCCACATCGAGACTGGTAGGAGGGGTAGAGACATGGAATGGGCTGGTTCCAAAACCACCTGTGACCATTGAAAAATCAGGAGGGATATCTGAGCTGCAGAGTTCCCCACCAAAGGAGCGAAAAGACCCAGCACCACACCAGACTCCATAGTCCAGGGTTCCAGTGCCAGAAACAGAAGTCTGAATAATTTCTGGCTGTAAAACCAGTGGACATTGTGGCTGAGTGAGTGGGGCAGCTGGAGTCCCAAACACTCCTCTCAGAGGGCAGCATACAGATTTACTCGGTGATAGACTGACTAACTCACTCTGAGCTCCAGTATTGGGAAGGGGAGCCAGAGACATATGGGAAGGAACTGAGTTGTCTGGCATCAGGTTGAGGACTAGAGGAGCAGCTTTATATCAGACAGAAGTGCTGGCACAAACCACTGTTCCTTTGTTGAACCCTCCTTGCTCCCAACCTGCAGACATGTACACCACCATATCTCCATCAACTGCTCTAATACCATTCACCCCATCCTGGTGATTCCTTGAGACTCTACACCACCCAACTTGCAGGCCCATCAAAGCCATTCCCAGTGGCTTTTCCATACAAATAACATGTCTTGGCTCATGCTACAGACTTTCCTAAAACCTCTCAAAGATTCACAACCCCCCCAAAAGTATTTAGCTTCGGCATGCCCGATACCTCTTACTAAGCAACCCCAAGCTAGGCACTAGCAGTGGCCAGAATCAGTTCACAGCTTAGCCTCTTCCACACACCTCCAAGCCCAGCACAAGTGGCATCCATTTTCAGATCACTTTACAGCTCATACCAAGTGGCCCAGGAAGGGCACAGTCTGTGGCTGAAATATGCACTGTACCAAAGCCCCTCCTAAGAAACCCCAGAACCAATAGACCCAGTAGCAAGCTTCTGACCACACCAGAGCACCATCCAACCACCTCCACAAATGATACACCCAAAGGGCAAAGCAAATCCTGCTTCGTAGGGTCAGTCCCTGCACAACAGCTCTTCCACTGTAGTCATAGCCAGTCCTCACAACAAATCAGCTCAAGGGTTAATCCCTCTCACTGATGAGCCAACAGCAACCAAGGCTCAACTACAATAGGAGAGCACACAACTCAAACAAGGGACACACCTGGAGTACCCAGTTCAGGTGACAAGAGAGACTGTGTCACTTAGCCCCACAGAACTACTACTACATATGGCCACCCTATTAAGACTGGAAGACATAGCAGCCCTACCTAATACACAGGAAAAAAAACAACACAGAAAATAAAATCAGGGATGCAGCCAAAATGGGAAGACAAAGAAATACATCCCAAAAGAAAAAGCAGAAGAAAATTTCAGAAGAAGAACTAAGTGAAATGGAGAGAAGCAACCTACCAGATACAGAGTTAAAACAATGATTATAAGGATGCTCAAGTAACTTAGTGAGAACTTCAATAAAGAGGTGGCAAATATAAAAAAGGACACAGAAATCATAAAAGGAACCAGTTAGACGTGAAGAATACAATAACTGAAATGAAGAATGCACTAGAAGGAATCACCAGCAGACTAGATGAAGCAGAGGATAGAGTCAGCACCTTGGAAGATAGAAGAAAACATTCAATCAGAACAGCAAAAAGAAAAAACTAAAATTAAGGAGAATAATTTAAGAGAACTCTGGGACAATATCAAGTGTAAGAATATTCACATCATAGGGGTGCCAGAAGGAGAAGTGAGAAAGCAAGAAACTGAGAATGTATTTTAAAACTTCCCTAACCTGGTGAAAGAACTAGACAAACAAGTCCAGGAAGTACAGGGTGCCCCAAAGAAGGTGAACCCAAAAAGCCCACACCAAGACATATCATAATTAAAGGTTAAAGACAAAGAATGAATCTTAAAGGCAGCAAGAGAAAAGCAGCTAGTTATCTACAAGGGAGCTCCCATAAGACTATCAGTTGATTTCTCAACAGAAACTTTACAGGCCAGAAGGAATTGGCACAAAATATTCATTCAAAGTGATGAAAAGCAAGGACCTACAACCAAGACTACTCTACCCAGTAAAGCTATCATTTAGAATCCAAGGATAGATAAAGAGCTTCCAGACAACAAAAAGCTAAAGGAGTATTACCAAACCAGTATTACAAGGAATGTAAGAGGGACTTCTTAAGACAGGAAAAAAAAAATCAAAATTATGAATAATCAAATGGCAATAACTACTTATCTAGCAACAATTACTTTAAATGTAAATGGATTTAGTATTCCAATCAAAAGATCAGGTGACTGGATAAAAAATAAGACCCTTACATATACTGCCTGCAAGAGACTCACTTCAGATTAAAAGACACACACAGACTAAAAGAAAAGGGACATATAGAGATATTTCAGGAAAGTTGAAATGAAAGGGGAAAAAAAAAAAACTGTGGTAGCAATACTTATGCCAAACAAAATAGACTTTAAAATGAAGTGTATTACAAGAGACAAAGGACCCAGTAATCACAATTCTGGGTATTTATCTGAAGACACCCAAAACACTACTTGGAGAGAATATGTTCACTGCAGTACTGTTTACAATTGCCAAGATGTGGAGGCAGCCTGGGTGTCTGTCGATGAAAGAATGGATAGAGAGGAAGTGATAAATACATATAGTGGTATGGAAGACATGGAAGGGAATGGGATCTTGCCATCTGTCGCAGCATGGATGGACCTGGAGTGTGTTGTGCTGAGTGGAGTATGTCAGACAGAGAATGACAGATGCAACGTGATTTCACTTATATGTGGAATCTAAAGATCAAAGTAAACAGATAAAAAAAACCTCATAGAAACAAAGAATATTTGATGGTTGCCAGATGGAAGGGGGATTGGGGTATGGGTGTAAAAAGGGAAGGGATTAAGAAGTACAGTTTGGTTGTTATAAAATATTCATGTAAAACGGGATGTAAAGTAAGGCATAGGGAATACAACCAATAATATGGTAAAAACTTTGTATAGTGCTGGTGGGTACTAGACTTATCGAGCAGATCACTTCTTAAATTATATAAATATCTAACCATTATGCTTTACACTTGAAACTAAAATAAAAATATTGGGTTGTCGGAAGTCATGACGCATTTTTGCAACGAAAAACATAGAAAAAATACGTCATGACTTTTCTGACAACCCAATAATATTGAATGTTAACTGTGACTGAAATAGTAAAAAAAAAAAAAAAAAAAAAAATGGGGGAAAAGATGAAGGGGAATAAGAGGTTCAAATTTCCAGGTATGCAACAAATAAGTCATGAGGATGTAATATACAGCATAGGGAATAGAGTCAATAATATTGTGATAGCGTGGTATGGTGTCTGATGTTGCTGGATTTATCATGGTGATCACTTCTTTGGGTGTATACCTGAAAGCAATATAATTTTGTATGTCAGCTATATTTTACTAAAAATCTTTTAAAAATATCTTAATGGATTCTCATTGCTCTAAGGAAAAAGACCAAAATTTTGAACAGAGGCTCCAGGCCCACTTATAGCCAGGCATCCATCATCCTCTGTATTTTTGTTTTCCTCCACATTAGTACTCCTACTTTCTATCCTCTATTCACCCTATGCCTTAGTATAATTTTCGTCATTAGTTTCTTGTCACTTTAGAGATGATCTCTCACTCTTTTTTTTTTTTTTTTTTTTAGCTGAGCCATCCTGCCACCTGTTGGCAGCTCAACGGCAACTCAGCTCGGGTTGGCCTCGAACCTCTGTTGCTCAGAGCTCAGCTCGCACTCTTGAGCGAGCTCTTAACCAACTGAGCCATTCGGCCGGCCCGATCTCTCACTCTTATACTTTAGCTCTTCCTCATCTCGTATTTCTACACTTCCTTGAGATTGTAGATCAATCTTCACTTTTTCTAAGACTCCTTTACTAGCCTCCTTCACTGGGTCAAAGGTTCCTCTTGGTGTCTTTCTTTGTTAGCACTCATCACAGTTATAACTTGTTTTAAATTGTGTAACACTTAAATAATTCTAATCTCTCCCATGAGAACTCCAAGGAGGCTGGCACTTTGTCAGTTTTTACTTAGTAATTTATTCTCAGTGTCTAATACAATGCCTGACACAAACTATGTATTTGAAAGATTTTGATAAAATTAATAAAAATGAATCTGAATTAAACATGAAAAATATTCTACCTGATTCCAAGGTTGGCATGACAGAGGTATGGACCACCTTCTCCCGCCCAGCAAAACTGGGCACATGAATGTATACGAGGTCTGATAATTATGTTTGCAAACTTATCCTAGAAAAAGTGCTACATATCTCATTGCTGAATATCACTATGGTCACCTTTGGAGTACTCCCCTTGAGAAGCTATACACTGATGCCAGCACCTAGTCCACCCTTCAAAGCATTTTAAAATATTTTCTGGAAAGGCCATCAGAGCTGTCATCATATTACCCTTAATGTTCTGAATGTCATCAAAATGTCTTCATTTCAATATTTCCTTTATATTCAGGTAAAGAAAGAAGTCACTGGGGGCCAGATCAGGTGAGTAGGGAAGGTGTTCCAATACAGTGATTTGTTTCCTGGCTAAGAACTCCCTCCCAGACAGTGCTGTGTGAGCTGGTGCATTGTCGTGATGCAAGACCCATGAATTGTTGGTGAAAAGTTTAGGTCGTCTAACGTTTTCACGCAGCCTTTTCAGCACTTCCAAATAGTAAACTTGGTTAAGTGTTTGTCCAGTTGGCACAAATTCAAAATGAATAATCCCTCCGATAGCAAAAAGGTTAGCAAAATCATTGCAACAAGCTTGCAAACTTAATTGTCACACCTAGTAGGTTTATAAAACTATGAATTGGAATTTACTTACAATATTTTCTCTCATGCGAGAAGGATTTATTTTATATAACTCATTGTCATTGGATTCTGTTCAGATTTTTTTTTTTCAGAACACAGAAACATGCTTCAATTCCATGCCCACTCCTGTCCCTTCCCCAGATCTGATTTTCTTCATATCTAATAAACATGTTCCCATGTTAGAATTATATTCTAAAAACATTGAAATAAAGATCTTTCGAAGATCTTGAAGGGATGTTTCAAAGCTTAAGAGGCTATACATTTATTTTGTTAATAATATCACGTTACACAACGAAGTCCAATGCAGTGAAATTATTCTTTGCTTCCGGTTCAAATAAGTTCCCAAGAGACAGGTAGCTAAAGTGATAAATGTGTTAGAAGTAGACAATATCCCAGCTATGTAAAATCCACTTTTGCTATGATACCAAAGTATTATATCTTTTTAGCCAATTTAAGGGTAGAAGAAAGTAAGGGCGATGTTTTATCTCAGCCTAGTTCAGTAACTATGCAGGGGACCTGAGTTGCCCCTACTTTTTCATACCACCCTCTGATTGCACAGCTATGAAGTGCTCACATAATTTTCAGACAGTATCCAATTAATCTCCAGCGACGTAGGTGGCAGCATTTCAGATTAAATTATCTTCCAGTCACTGCCTCATTAAAAAAAGAAAAAAGATGTCAAACATATAACAAAGCATCTTGTCAAAAACGATTTCAACGTTGAAGAAGATTTGCAAAGGCAGGTGAACCAGTCCCATCGGCTCCTGCAAACCGCAGTGGGTGCTCCTCATCCACTCCTTTCTGGGATGACCACAGATGACCACTGGGGCTCAAACGTATTGGGAAGTCCTCTTTCAGGGTGATGTGTGGGAAATGGAGAACCAAAGCCGGAACCCAAGCAGGGTATGATTAGTTAATTTTACAGAAACCACAGAAGAGCAGTTTAGAATTACAGTGAGAGCTGAGGACAAAGCGAGCTTCGGAACAGCTTGTGAAGAGAGCATTTTTCTACTGGGACAACATGCTAAGCCTCATCTTAGTAAATCTTTAATACCCTCCTGCATAACAAGGTTAGAATAATTAGTACATAGAAAATGCAAAACAGGCATGCAATAGTTGTAAGACGTAATGCCAACTTACTGTGAAGTAGCCTTTTTAAACACTTCAACAAGTCTGTTAAATACTTCTGTTAACACTAAGGCCCTCAAAACATTCCCTTATCCCTCTCTAATTTACTTTCAGAGGGCACTAAACCAAAACAAAAGAGTAGCCCTTAAAGATTCATTTGATTCAAATAGTGTCTTTTACAAACACGGTTATGAAATCAGCACAAATATAATGCAGTATATTTAGGGTGGAGGGGTGTGGAAGAAATGTTTTAGAATCCCATGAATACAAAAAAATATTAAAGATATCACACAAGTTCTGAGAAACTTAGTTATATGAAAACAATAATGAAATATCTCCCTATATTTTTTATCATGTTATTCATTGATTTACTTGACAAATATTTACCGAGAATCTACCAAATTTCAGCTACTATGCTAGGTACTGGCCACAAAAGATGAATACGGATAATATGATATAAAACTTAAAAATTTATAGTTCAGTGGAGAACACAAACAGGCAATTGCCCCTCCACGTACAAACAGAATTGTACAGTTCAGGATTATGTTGGAATAATCTGGGCGTGGGATATCAAAGGAGGCTCCCCAGAGGAAGTGACATCTAATCTAAGCTGTGAAGGGTGAGCCAGCTGCTTGAGGGTCGAGGTCAGAGTGAGGACGAGAAGGGTATTGTAGTAAAAAAACGTTCTCTGGTTTTGGCAGATAATAGAAACTGCAGTTCGAGTAGGGTATGTGCTTTTCCAAGCTCAGACCCACAACTCCGTGGTGTACAAACATCAAAACTGTCTTTTTCGCTTTATGTCCCATGGGCATTTTTCTCTGTGAGAGGGCTGTAGTGTTCCCCATCACCATTGCACATCTAGGTGGACAGAGGTTTAGAAAAAAAGACATGGGAAAAAGAGAAATGATACATATTCAGCACTAGTGTGGGAGAGTACTTGTTCTGTGAGTGAGCAGAGCGGCTCAGAGCAGCAAGGGGGTGTCCCTGGGTTGTTACACCCTTTCTCAGGCAAGGACAGCACGGCCAGGAGGAAAGGGGAGGAAAAACATGTGGAGCAGGCCACTGGAGAGTAGGAAAGGAGAAAAAATGGCGATGAGGACAGCCTTCAAATTTCGCTTCAAAGGAAGAGCTCCTTGCCAGCTGAATTCCCCAAAAGCCCTGTGATGTCTGAGGTACACCCAGGTCGGAATCCATCAGTAACCCCCTCACTCCACCATATGGCACAAACCTACCTTCCCCAGATCATTATTTCCCCCAAAGACTCCATTTCACCAACACATATCTACACTTTTGTGCCTCCCCATCTATGTGTGTATGACTCTTGCTTATATCTCATATTTTTATTTTAGCCCCCAAAATACTACCCTTCCAGTAAGTATCTGTTTAAAATCTTACCTCCTACATTATATATTATTCTAAGCATCCCTATTTATTTGTTTGTTCCTTACACCAATATTTCCATGAAATTTTACTCTTTAACATTACCAACATCCTTTTAATTGAAAGTTCAGCAAATATTAATGCCTATAGAACAGAACATTATGCTGAGTAAAAAGGTAAGAAATTAAAAATGACCTCTGCCCCCAATAAGCTTATGTTATGAGTACTCCATCAATCTAGTTCAGTGAAATTATGATTTATTCAAAAACTTAATGATTATTTATTTAAAATTATTTATTTAAAAACTAGGCTTTTTAAAATTGGGATGTAGAAATCCTAGTATGCAGTAAAAATTTGAATAATACCAAAAGTCAGTGCTGTAAAAAAGCATCTCTCTTTTTCAATCCTGACCCTCAAGTTTTAATGTCCTCCTGAGATTCAAAACCTCTTAGCAGTTCTTATGTATTATTAATAGCTAGTCTCTCTGTATGTACAGGTGTGTGTCTGTGCATAAAAACATCAAAATATGCACACACATACATAAACACACTATTCTCACTATAGTCATCCTGACTTTTCCCACTTGCAGTTATGTCATGATACTTTTCCAGGTCAGCGCATTTAGATCTACTGCACTCCACTGAACAACTGTATAATATTCCATTGGACAGAAACACCATAAATTACTAAACAGTTTCCTATTGATAGAATTTTTGTCTGAGTTCTGTTCATGCAAACAATGTTAAAACCTTTTTCCTGCATATTGGACAATATAAGCAAGGGCTGAAATTCTCGCTTTACAATTTACAGGCTGTAGAGCTTTAGACAAGTTACTTCCCTTATCTGAGCCTATTTCCTAATCTATAAAGTAAGGGCTCTAAACCTAGGTTTAAATGTGTAAAATCAGTACCTGGCACACAAGAGACACTCAACAAATGATGCCTTTAATTTTTATAGATCTTTCATAAGATTGCATTCAGATGCTGCTCATGTGCTATTACAAAAATTCAGTGTCCTGTTATATATATAAACTTTGAACAGATGTTCTACAGATGAATAAATATATGTACATAAATATATACATATAGACCAAACACAGTGCTTTCTTTTCATCTACATACTTGCCCTTTGTGTACCCTTCATTCAGTTCTATATTTCTGAGCTTTCATCTAGTAGCATCTCATGTCAGCAAGTGGGCTGTCGAGAAATTATCTTACCTTTTGTCTGCCTGAAATGCTTTATGTAGTCCTCATGCTTGATGGACATATTTTTCCAGGTGTAGAATTCCAGGTTGACAGATAGGTTTTCAGCACTTTGAAAATGTTCCACTGTGTTTTTGGCCTCCACTGGATCTGAGGAGCTGTCTCCTGTTTTCTCATCTTTGTTCTCCTGTAGGTTGTGTGTCTTCCATTTTGGCTGCTTTTTTTTTTTTTTTTTTTTTTTGAGGGCAGTGTCACCGGCCCTTATATGTGGGACCTGAACCAGGGTCGCTGGCTTCCCAAGCCAGCGCTTAACCACCACGCCACTCAGCCGGCCCCCATTCTGGCTGCTTTTAAGATTGCTTCCATCTTTGGTTACAGGAGTTTGAGCATAATGCATGTTAGTATGGGTTTCCTTATCTTCTGTCCATGTGGGTTCCCTGAGCTTATTGGATTTATAGATTGTTCTCTGTTTGAGTTTGGAAAAAAATAAAGGCCCTTATTTATTCAAACATTTCTTCTGCCTCAGTTCTGTTTCTCCTCTCTTAAAAGGATTCCAATCACAGTAATATAAGACGGTTGGATATTGTCCGACAGTGCTGAAGAATTCTGTTATATTTTTTCACGCTTTATTTTCTTTTAGTTTAGATAATTTCTTTTTATCTATCTTAACATTCACTGATTCTTTCCTATGCTCTATCCATTCCAAGGTTGAATCCATGAAATGAATTCTTCATACCTTATATCTTCAAAGTTCAGCTTTTGCACTGCCTTTTTAAAATAGCTTCTATTGCTCTCCTGAAATTGTATGATCGATTCACATTGTCTATCTTTTCTATTAGACTTTTGGGAATACTTGTTATTGGTATTTTAATTCTTTATCTAATAATACAAATGTCTATGCCATTTCTAGGTGTGTGTCTACTGACTTATACTTTTACTGTCTATCACCTTTTCCTGCTTCTTCAACATTTTGTTATTGTTTATGTTATGCTGAATATTGTATACATGAATATTGTATGCAAAGAACAATCAGGACTGAAGGGTAAGGGGTAGTCTTCCAGAAAGGATACATCCCTTGTTCTGTCAGGCTACTAGTGTGGAGACCAGTCAGAGTTATCTGAATTAGAGCTTTGTTTGGCTGTTTACATCTCTAATTCAGTCAACAGCTAAGGGAACATCAGGACTTAACTTTTTCTTTTCTTTTTAATTGGGGAACAGTATTTCTTCAAGGACCCTCAGCCCCAAGCCAAGTAGTTGTTTCTATCTAGTTGTAGAGGCAATGGAATCGAACTGGCAACCTTGGTATTATGAGCACTGTGCTCAAACCAATAAGCTAACCGGCCACCCCAGGACTTCCTTTTCAATAAGACTTGAGAACTTAACACCAGCAAGACTCTAGATGCTTAATTCTGCTTATAGACCAGCCACCTGGTTTCCCACTGTGGAAGATCTCTCTCTGCCTTGTTAGCCTCCTGCCAGCACCTTGTTTCACTGGGGATCACTTTCTCTCCCACTCCTGGTTTATTGCACACGACTCTCTCTTTCTGTCCTGCGCCAGCTTCCCACAGCCTGTGCAGTACGTGCAGCAGACCCACGGGGCATGACGGGACGTCTCTCGGCATTCTGCTCCTGCCAAGCCTTCAGCTGTCACCGCCAGTCCTTTGCAGAGTCTAGAGGGTTTCCAAGGGGATTTCTCAGCTGACCTGCTCCTCCATTGCCTTGCACTCCATGAAGACCCTCAGCTTGAAAAAGGGTTTCTCTCAGCTTTCTCAGCTTTCTCCAAGCTTCCCAGCAATGCCTCAGCTTTGTCCTTGCAAAGGCAGCATGGAACCAGCTGCAGCTGGAGTTCCGTAGGATCCTAAACCACCTCATGAGCTCTCACTCAGATGTTCCAAGTTCATTAAACGTAGCTGGTTTCTTCTCACCCTCACCGATGCACTCCTCTTTCTCTTGATGCTTTTCTAAGACTGAGAGCAGCTGGGGGTCTCTTTCCATCAGTCTCTAGATTTTCAGTTCACTTAAGTTGCTTTGCTTCCTCGAGTTTTGGGTGGGATTAGAAAACTATGATTTTTGTTGCATATTGAATTGTTCTCATTGTTAGGGAGGTGACAATTCTCTTATGACTATCTACATCTTAACTGTGTGTGGCAATTCCCAGGTACATAGCTAGTTCTATGTATTAACTGTCCCAATGTCCATCTTCATGGGATCACTGCGGGCCTTGCCTCAATTTCAGAGTTGGAAGCCAAGTCACAGAGAGATTAAACCACTTGATCAATTTATACAGGTAGTAAGTGGTTGAGTCAGGGTTTTAACTGAGGGAGCACTAACCTAATTTATTATTTTCCCTGTTTTAAGTACATCTTAAGTCCAGCAGTATTAGACAGGCTTCCCTGAGTCTGCCATGTTTCAGGATCCCAGGCCCATTCTCTTCCTAAAGCCCAGACTGGCACTTGTTTTTATTCTTCTTTCAAGACCTAGTCACTCAGAGTGTCTTCTGAGTAGCCTTCTAAACCCTCCACTCTCTTGAAAATCATTCTGTTTTCCCCATGTTTCTAGGCTTTTATTTTTTCAGCGTAACCATGGGTATCTGGTGGTTGAAGAAAAAGATTTTGAAAATGTAATCAATAGACATAAAGTATATTCTATATAACTAAAATTTTGTACCCTTGATCAAAATCCCCTATTTCTCCCTCCCAAAGCCACTGGTCACCACTAGTCTCTGTTTCTATTTTAGATTCCACATATAATTTTGAAATTTGCTAAATGTGTTAAGTTCTCTCATCAAGAAAAGAAAAGGAAAAAAAGGAAGGAGGAAATGTTAACAGGTTAGGTGTGAGGGATATTATATTGTGGTGATCATTTCACAATGTAATACATGGTTTATCATGGAATGGATTTAAGGAGTCACACACTACATGAGTTTCATAGTTTGCAATCTGTGTTTGAAGACCCCAGGAATTCCCAAAGTGACAGAGTCATACTTAATCTTTCTAATGTTTTTTGTACATGGAAATATATAGTTATTACACATTAATTATTTGAAGGTAAAATCAAAGGAGTGACTTCCAATTTCCACTGTTTTTAATTTCAATATGTCAATTGCTCAATAGTAAAATGGTGTTGTTCCAAACACTTGGGTGTGCTACTTATAGCAAAGAATTAAAGAGCTTACTGCTTTTTATAGGAGCTAAAAATATTTCCTCCTGAAACAGCAAATTTCATTCATATAAGATTGGAAATCCTCGTTTTGCCAAAAACATCATGCCAGACATTAACTTCAATGAATTTAATTTTCCAAAGATGAAAAACTGTGCTTTAAAATGACTACATGGTCATTATTTCTAGAATTGACCATTATTTATCTATTTACCCTTTATGTAATCCTAGAAACACACTCCAATGGCAAAGGCAGCTGAAGACTTCTTTTCCTTTACCACCCAAAGTCAGAAGCTTCAGAGAAAACATAGCAATAATTGTATAGCCTGATGTACTTTATTTGCCTTATCAATAATATTAGGAGTCATAGTCACTTTTCAGCAGTGGCACTGAGAGTCTATTAAATCAGCATTTCTCAATGACCGATCCAGTCAGACTGTTTGCACCCTGGGACAGTGAGTCAGAATTGGGAGAAGCAGGGATTTCTTAATGCCTTTATGCCTTGCACAAGAATAGCAAAGCCCATTCCATTACTAGGCCTAAGTTTGGGAGCTTTTTAAAGAAAAAAAATTATAGGGGGCCATGTGCATTTAGCATAATTCCATCTGTTTTAACACTCACAGCTTTTAACACCCTCAGGCTCTAAGGAGATAAATGATCACATTTTGTCATCTTTTCTTCTTAGAATAAAGTTGGGAGGGGTTGGGGAAATTGGTGGAGAAAATGACAAGTTCTATTTTAAGGATGACACTCGGGGAAATACAGAAAATTAAAGGGATCCAAACCCCTAAGCAAGAGAATAGCATGACATTAATCATAATTTGCTTTTACCCAAGATATAAGCTACCTCATCAAAAGTATTGTGTGATATTCAGTGTTAGCAAAACAGCTGTATACTTTAAAATAAATCCATTAAGTAAAGCTTATTGAATATATCCAACGCCACAGCAATAATCTACCCAAAACATTGTTTTTCTTAATGTCTGTGGTCTCTTACCATTTAAAGGCAGTTAAACTCACCAATCTATACCCTTTCACCCATCACTGAAAAATGTTCACCACAGAGAATTGGGTTTTTTTGTTTTTTTTTGTTTTTGGAGGGCAGGGTCACTGGCCCTCAGATGTGGGACCTGAACCTGGACCACTTTCCCAGGCCAGCGCTTAACGACAGCGCCACTTGGCCGGCCCAAGAGAATTGGTTTTTAAAGAGTAAAAGAAAAACTCATTTTCAAGGTATGCAGTCTGTTTTTGAAGTCCCTAGGGATAAAGTTCTAAGAGTGATACGGTCACTTTCCTAATTGCTTCTAAGTGTAAAATATTGAAGAAAATAATTCAAAATAACTGGAGGAAAAATTCAGTATATTTAATCACCTATTTAAATAGGGCAACAACAAAACACTTCTTTCATATTTTTTTTAAGATTTTATTGGGGAGTTGGGGGAGGAGAACAGTGTTGGGGAATTGGGGAAGGGGAACAGACAAGTTGCTGTTCTTCAGTCTAGTTGCGGAGGACGTTGCTTCACTGGCCCATGTTGGTATCTTCATTGTGCTCTTCCTGGATGAGGCAGATCTGTCGCCGGCCTCTGGATGGTCGCTCATCATGGCTATTGGCAGCTCACACTCGCTGCCAGCTGCTCACGCTGGCTGCAGGTCACTCACTGTAGCCTGTGGCAGCCCACTGCAGCAGAGGCTGCAGCTATGCCGTCCCTGGGGACTCACAGCAGCCCAGCTCCAAGTGGAGCTGTTGTTCACCATCTTAGCTGTGGAGGGCAGTGTCACTGGCCCTCATATGTAGGATCCGAACTGGGGCCGCTGGCTTCCCCAAACCAGCTCTTAACCAATGCGCTACTCGGCCGGCCCCATATTTTTAAAATGGTATTACTCTATCTTCAGGATTATAATCCCTCTAAGAGTGACTAGAAAAGACACAGGCCTAGAAATCCAAATCGCTGAACTTCCTTCCCAGTCCTGAAGTTAATCAGATAAGTGACCATGGGAAGGTGATTGAAATCTCTTGGGCCTAGCCTTCCCCTTTGTTTAGCACAGATAATACTACCCACCTGTCCATAGTATGGGATTTTTATGAACCCAAGTAATTTGACTAGAAGTATAATTACAAATTTAAAATAATAAATGCTACATAAGAATGAATGAAAAGTTAAGAATCCTTCTCAGAAATATTTCGGCACTCAGATTTGAATGTCTGGAATTACACAGTACAACTAAACATTACCTGAATTAAGAGACCTGCTCATCTGTGTGACCACAGAGACACAGATGTGTAAAAAGTGACTGCTCACCTTACACATCTGGTTTGGCTGTGGACGAGCAGACAAGCATAGTGTCATGGATGGCAACCCAAAAGAAGACTGCCACAGAGGAAAGGTGACGTGCAAAGCACCATTAAACACCACATCCGCATCCTGGCCCATTACCTGCTTGGTGGCGACAAAACCCACCTTCCTCCAGAGAAATAATTAAACTCCTCACCTCAGAGATTTAGACTCTCTGCACATACCCAGTGTAGGGGCCAGAATGGACAACTCATCAGCCCACAAATGTCTCAGGTCATTTCCAAATTTTGGCTTTTCCTTATACCATCCCATAGGTCTGGAACAGTCTCCTTGGGACCTCACTTAACTCCAGGGAGTTCAGAGCAGAAAAGGGGATTAAGAAGTAACACTTCCAGTTATAAACTAAGTCACAGAGATGTACTGTACAGCATAAGGAATAGAATCATTAATAATATTGTAAAAACTACATACGGTGACAGATGGTCACTAGACCTATTGTGGTGATATAAGGTATATAAATGTTGAATCACTATGCTTTGCATCTGAGACTAACATAATATTGCATGTCAATTTAAAAATAAAAAATATGAAACAAAAAGTGAACAGCAAGGCAAATTATAATATTTACTTCCTATACCCAAATAGATTGTCTTTTACACCATACTTGGGAGACCACTGTTTTAGGGAAAATCTTCAATAAAAATATAAGTTTGAGTTGGGAACCCATCCCAGTCCTTTCTTTAATACAAGGAAGCAGGACCACCTCAGTACAGTCAGATGATTTATGTGGGGGCAGGGCATCAAGAGAGAGTGCTCTCGGAAAAAAGGATTTGGAGCTGCCATCTATTAAGGCCCAAAGCTGGACATTGGCAGTGTCCCTCCTGCCATATTGTGCTGGTCAGAGCATTACAGGAACCTGCCTACATTTAAGGGAAGGGGACACAGACATCACATCTCAGGAGATGGAAGGTCACATAATTAGTGGCCCTCTTTAATCTATCATATCCAGAAACAAACACAACACTGAAAGTAAGTTTTCTTACAGCAAAGTATTATATGGCTTTGGGGATGAAAACAGAGGGCATTTGACACAAGGGGAGAGGTGCCCCATGGAAACGGAGGTTTCAATGATTTAACAGGATTGAGAAGACAAGTCACAGCAAGAAGATAAGCCAGGCAGAAACAGAGAACATGTGCTGATGAGAAGTGGGGAGAAGATATACTGATTTTTAGAATCTGTAAGGGCAGTTAGATGGCAGCGGAACTTTTATTTGCTGAGAAGAGCCATCGTGACAGCAATCGTTAAGAAAGACGAATATGGCAATGGGAGATGAGAGCTGGAAGAACTTGATTCCAGAAGGTCAGCGAGATGCTAACACGGATAAAACAGCATGAAGAGCAAAGGCACGGACACGCAGGAGCAAGGAGTCAGAATGGAATATTTTCACTAGAGACTTTCAGGGCAGGTCCTTTCAGATGTCACCAAGAAAAATTATGAAAATTAGATTATATGTGGAAAAATTTCTGACCTTGGTTTGAAAACAATGCCTCATACAGTTGCAATACTAATAGAGTGAGCTGTTATTTACCTATTTATTCATCTGTGTACTGGTTACTACCATTATCTATTATACACAAGCTCTGTGCCAGGTGTTTGTCATGTCACCATCACAACCATCGTATAAATGGTGTCAACACACTCCACTTTGTAACCTATGCTGTTCGATTAACAAATTAATTACACATAGTCCAGAATACTATAAAAATACATGCATGTGCTTTAGCTACATAAACTGCCTTTTCTAGGAATCATGACTCATACATTTTCTCTGTTCCTGTCATATGTTTGCTGATTGGTGATCAGAAAATTAATTTTGTCACACTGAAATAGAAGCAAGGTAACACTAACTGTCCAAAACTGATTCCATAAAATGCTTGAATAAACAAAGTAAGTTGATTTCACACTACAGAATTTTAAAACCTTATGCAATGATAAAGTAAGCACCAAGGAAAAAAGCTGCAGAAATAGTTGTCAATTACACTTGAGATAAATTCAAAACCTCACAAAATTATCTTTAGCTTCAAACCTACTGTATGTACATATTGTTAATCGAAGACTTCAATTTACACATTTTAAAGTTGTTTCTATTAGAGTACTTCTGAGTAGTTTAATACGAATCATTTATTTTGTTATCCTACTCTGCCAGAAAAATGGAACTTGTAGTCAAATTATTTTTACACATATCCTGCAAGCAGCTGTAGAAGTGTGAATGCACAAAATGAAACGCTGACTGCTTTTTATATTCCTGGGATGCATTATATTATAAAAACAAAAGTACTTCATCTGACACAAGAACATAAATACAAAAAAAAAAAATAAACAAAAAAAACCTGTCTTCTTTCTTGTGATAATGATGGGCTTTTAGAATCATGACTTTTGAAACAAACTGAGTTTGGGTAACAAAAACGGGTTCTTGTTAATATGACTAACCCAGTGTCACCCAATGTAGATTATTTATTTACCCAGTGATATAACAAGATGGTAAACACTTATGCTCAGATAAAACTGCTTCTGGGAAAATAAAATGAACATATTCTCAGTCCTCAAATTTAGTAAGTGCCCCTCTAAACCCCCACGTTTTCTACTTTAAGCAAATTCGGTACTATGCATTTTTATGTTTCAGAGATAAGGAAAAAAAATTCAGTTATTTACTGGAAAGAGAAACTTAACTCACAACTAACTTAAATATAATGGTAAAAATTAATATTTCCACAAATCTATAAAAAAAGAGGGTATTATTTGAGAGTGGAGGGGCTGAGGATAGGTTTAACAGAGGTTTTTGGGTTTTTTTCTTCTGTCACTTATTTATTTTTCAAAATGGGAGAGAACGGAAAATGCGGAGGAGAGAGCTGGTAGGCAGCAAGCTGGTGAAGAAGATGGAGGTGGGTGTAGCTGAGGAAGATGGGCCCAGAGGAGATGGAGGCGATAGAATTCTCTGAGGTCTCAGCAGCAGTGGGGAGCAGGTGGGGCAGGTGGGGGAGGAGGCAGAAAACAGTATTGGTGACCTTCCAGGGGAAAGGGCATATGCTTGCATGTGCTGGGTGACAGCATATTGTAAATCAACCCAATATACATCCGATGAGTTCATTCTATCAAGGGAATTATATATGTACTTTTTGTACATATGAAGGCAAGTTTTGCTTGTCCAGAGGCTGCATTAAACATACGCAGAACAGAAGCAGTATCATGATGGTGTGAAGGAAACCAATCCTCCCACAATGCCATTTGTTAAAAATAAACAAATAAATCAGCTTTTGTAAATCCTGTCATCTTGAAATTATTTCCCTGAGATGGCTTGAGAGTCAAACGTCATATCATCTCCATATACTTAACAAAAAATGAATACATTTATGTCTCTTCTCAAAGGAAGTCATATGCAATTTCTAAAGCATAATGCTTTCATTACACAACAAAGGAAAAAGAACCATTTAATTTAATAAGAAACTTGATCAGAACCTATAACCCATATAGCCTGTCCTTCATTGGCACATCACATCTAGATGTAAAGCATTTGTCAGAGGACATAATCTTGAATCTTCTTCTCCAAATATACTGGTTTATTCTTGAGTCGATGTGATCCATATGTGCAGCTCCTTATAATAAGGACCACACTGGTAACAATGCTACCTCACATTGGCCCTTAGCACAATTGCTGTGCTGGAGTTTTCTTGGATATTACCCTACAGACCTCAGTGAAGTCCTTTTTTAAGAAACAGCCAATGAGTTTTGTTTTTGTATTTACTACCAGATGACATTCATTACTTCACACAATGTCTCCATATGAGGAAATATGGAAGTCTTTCTCTGCAGCGTAGGAATAACTATACTTCTCCTATAAGTCTCTCTTAACCTCCAAAAAACCATTGCTGTTAGCCTTATATTTTCCTTTTTGTGTTGACTGCCGCAAGACTATAATCCTATTCGTTTGCCATCACTTTTAAGCACATGAATTGATGTTAACTTCTTGCTAGTTCTGCTAATTTTTTCTATAATTTCTTCCCTTATCTACTTCATTTAATTTTATTGTGTTGCATTTCAAGCAATTTTGAAAATCAACTTAAATCTTTTTTGAGAGAAGGTATGGAGAATTTATTTTTAATGTGAAAGAATTTAGGTTAAAGAAGGATGTTCCTTGAATGTAAGAATCAATAGTACACAAAAACAGGAGAATTCGTCAGAGCAATGATGAGGAAGAAAAAAGACAATACAAGAGTCAACCTTGGCCTGAAATCAACCACTATTTTAATGTTCGACAACCCAATAATACAGCAGTCTCCCCCTTAACTGAGGTTTCCATTACCTGCCATCAACCACGGTCTGAATATATTAAGTGGAAAATCCCAGAAATAAACAATTCATAAGTTCTAAATCGTACGCCATTCTGAGAAGCACGATGAAATCTTGTGCCATCCTGCTCTGTCCTGCTCTGGACATGAACTGTCCCTTTGTCCAGTGTCTCCATAATATATATGCTCCCCACCTGTTTGTCACTTAGCCTTCTCGGTTATCAGAGAGGGAGAGGGACCACAATCACATAACTTTTATGATAGTATAGTATGATTGTTCTATTTTCTTATTAGTTATTGTTGCTAATCTCTTACTGTACCGAATTTAAATGTTAAAGTTTATCATAGGTATGTATAGGAAAAAGCATGGAATACATAGGTTTTGGTACTATCTGTGGTTTCGGGCATCCACTGGGGTTCTTAGAACATATCCCTAATGGATAAGGCGGGACTACTGCACTATCTTCTCATCGGGCCCTTCAGATAACTAATTTAATTAATAGTGCCTGGCACACAGTAAATGCTAGATAATTATTTATTAAATAAAAACAAGCAATCTGAACACTGACTTCTTTCAGGCGAGAGCTAACTAATTTCAAAATTCTCTCTAGGTTAACACATTGACTGCCTTAGGATTTCTGGAAGTTATTTTGAACAAAAACCTTCTAGAGAAAATGTCAAAGACTCACTCACCACCATGATTTGGTTCATGCAATTGGATGACAAAACCATCAACTGTCTTAAAATAATACTAAGTTAGGAAGGAAGACCCTTAGAGAACTCTCTAAAAGTACTCTGTAAAGACTAAAATAAATGTACTAATGTATTTTTTTTCTATTTGGGTATAACTATCAATCTTAATTGAAGATGTGGAGGATTCAGTGGAATTCAGTTTTATCCCTATAATATTCCTCTATAATATTAGTGCTTAACACAGAATAAGGATCACAAGAATGAAAAAGTCTGGAAAGTAAATGAGATGTAAAGAACAAAACAAAATACTCTATACTCCTGGGAAGAAGTCCTTATATAGGGTTAGAGAAATTTAAGAACATTAAATAGCTTCCCCCAGACACTTCTAAAGGCAATATATTTTCAGCCACATTTTATTAAATCTAAGTTAAAAAATGAAGTAAAACTAATATGATTTTTTTCTTGATAAATTTGGGATTTTGTTCTTGATTTAAACTATAACTGTTCTTTGGAATTATTGTGAAGTACACAAGAATCAACTTCTGTAATAAAAAATTTTGAATAGAAACATAGTTGAGGAAACAGAGAAGAAAATTAATACTTTCTGTTATCTTAGCCCCATCACATTCTCTTTAATAAACTTTAGTCCATTCAAAAGACTCTTATTGTTTTTCAGGGGTCTCCCACTTCCAAGAAGACCTCTGTCCTGAATCTGATTTCCTCACCATCGGAGTTTGTACAGATCATCGAAGTTTGGCTGAGGAAAACCGGATGAAAGTCTTCCCTGCCCCTGGGAAGCTGTCCTACCCTCGTCCTGTGACAAGACCTCAGTTTTAAGATTAGAAAGTCTTCCCTTTGTAGGTATGAATATAAGTGGGCCTGAAAAAACTGGAGATTGAACCATTATTTTTAAAAAGTATTTGATTTTTCTCTTAGATTTGGGAGAAAAAAAAAGAAGACTCCAAATGATACATTTCATTCTGTTTCTGAAATAACCATCAACTCCCCTCCAGTCATGTCCTGAATTATAAAATTCCATGCCCAAAGCTCCCCTGTGTTACAAGAAGCCCTGGAACCCTGACATCTAGAGGAAAAGATCAGCGAATGGTGGGCAAAGACACATGACTATGGTGAAAACAATGGTTTTATAGAAACTCCTGACAGCTTTGTTCAACATAACGTGCCATTTCTGCATAAAATCTGTCATTAGACGTGTATATCCACAGTACATGGAGTGGAGGGGATGCAACCGAAGGCACATCTCCATCTTCTTTCCCCTCTCCCTGCGCGCAGATACCAATAAAATGCAGAGCCCTGTTTCAAAGTTTTGAATCAGTGGTTACTATTTCACATACAGTACCAAGTAATTTCTTACTCTGTGTGATGAGGACCTTGCAAAAAAAAAATTATACAGACTAAAAACAGTCATTGTTTAAATCAAGGACTTACGAAGTTTGGAAATTCCTTCAAAATACATCCAAGAATCACACACTTTGGGTTATAAGGCTTGTATATTTATAATATCTAGACTTAATGTGCCGTAGTATTTTAATTATTCCGTTTCACTTTACTTATCCATCTTCATTCCTATGTTAATTTTAAATACAATATCATTAAATTTATTGTTTTAGTACTAAGATAGCAGGGGATTCCATGTTGGAAGAAGCAACACATTGCTTTATATCTGCAGCTTGTTCTATTAGTTAGAATCATCCTGATAACAGCCTGGATCATGCACTTAGCTCTGATTCCCAGCCACACACCACATCCCAAAACCCAGCCAGTCATCTTAAAAAAAATGAGCGTTTATATCCATTGGCTTGGGTATGTCTGGAAAAAAGGTCACTCTTCATAGTAATCCTTGTCACCGTAAAACCAAGGCCTTCTCAGTTTTATTTTTCTCTGTAGATTTATCACCACCCAAAATACTATATATTCTACTCTCGTCATATAGTTTCTTTTATTATATTTCTGTTCTTTCTTTTCTTCTTCCAAGTGTAGTGAAAGTTTGTTGAGAACAAGATTTATTTTTGAGCTACTAATATTCAACTATCACTGTAGTATGTCATTTTCCGGATGAAACATAAGGACAGCATAACTGAAATTTAACTAACATCCACAAATTTATATTTTCACACATGGAACCATGTCTGTCACAGGCAGGGGCAAGTGATAAAAGCATTTCACAAGCCACTTGGCTTGGTCCACATGATAAACTGTGTTCAATCCCACTCTCGTTGAGTTTATAATCTCTTCCTCAAAGTACTTTTCTCATATCCATCAAGAGCATTCTCAGGCAGTTAATCATTTTCTGGTGAGTGTTTTTCAAAAGCAACCGAAGTAACAAAGGTTGTATCATCTCTTGATTACTAGTAAACCCAACACATCTCAGCAGGTGTCTCACCTCTGTCTAGACAGGCAATGCGCTTCCTTTTATCCATAAGCCTCACAGCCCAACAATTTGGTTCCTCAGAAACATGAAATCTCAGTACACACCATGAACTTCGATTTTTGCTTATACATAGGTAAAGTGCCCAATTTAAAATCTACAGCCCTAGACAAGGTCCTAATTTAGTACTTTACAGATCTCCAACATCACTCTATAGTTTACATTAAATTGAAGGACACAATTGGAGCTTTCAAAACAAAGCTTGTTGGCTTGAATGGAAGATATATATATATATATATATATATATATATATATATATATATATATATATATATATATGAAAACCCAGATATTTCTGCAGATGAGTAAAAATGTATAGATAACAGAAGGAGCCTCAAAAATTACAATCACAATAAATATTGCTAATGCTTTAAGGTGCTGACCATATGTCTAGCATCATATTGAGAGGTTTATACTCGTACATGTTCTCTCATTAAATCCTCACTTCCAATCCTTCACACTATTCTTCCCAGTTCCCAGTTGAGAAAATGGAGGCTTAAAAAGTTAAGTAATCTGCCTGTGATCGCACAAGGAAACTTAGGTGAAGAGTTGAGTCTAGATCCCAGTGACTTTCCTGGCTTGAGCTGGGAAAGGGTAACACAAACGTCAGACACAAAAAGCTGAGGATTTCTGTGGAATAACAGCAGCAAGCTATTTATCGCTAGCCCTCAGAAATGGGAGGACTGACACATGGAAACCAATCCACCAAGTGAAGACCCACATCTATAAATAGATACAAAACAAGTTAGAGGTAGATAAACTTCAAGTGCTACTCACAGATAAAAGATGAATTTTTGCTTTTGGCATGCTGGTCAGTATGGTGGCCACAATGCTCTCTGCTCAGGCCTCCCTTCATTAGATCCTTCTTTGGGTAGGTTACTGCCTGACAGCTTCTAGTTCTTGCGCTGTTTGATCCGCTGTGGTGCATACAGCAGGCCACATGCCCTTCCATCAGTCTCAACCTCACACTGCCCCATGCTTGCTACTCCGAGCCAGTGGTCAAGCAGTGGCAGGACTCTAGAAGCAGACTATTCCTGCCCCATTCTCGGGCTCAGAGACTCCCCATCAGCCTGGCCCAGACTCTGAACTGCACAGCCAGGGTGGCTACCCCAACCTACTCATCCCTTCCCCATGTCCTTCAGGGGTACCAGACCTGCATTGTGTTAGGAAGGCCCTCCCTGCCTAGCTCCACTCCCTTCCCCTTTATCCTTCCCTGGCATCTCCCCAAATACACCTTTTGTACCTTTAAATCCATTTCGGTGCCTGCTTCCAAACTGACATGGTTGTATGTGCTCATGAGAATAACAACACTGTAACACTTTGCAGTATCTAAAATTGTCTGATAGAATGCATAATAATTAATGTCTTGCCGAGTAGAAGGCACAATTTATGTCCATGTGCAGCCTTCTGTTTTTAATGGCTAACCTTGCTCATTCATTCTGGAATATATCTGTGTTCACGGTGTGGCAATATAAGCAGACTGCACCTTGTTTCTAACATGACATAAAATGTGTTTGCGCAACAATTTTGTGCAAAACTGTACAAGTAGGTAGCTTTGCCATTTAAAATGAGAACATGGATGCTGCTGTAGTCATTGGCATGTATTTAGATGAAGCCATGTTAAAGAAATAATCTATTTAGAAAAGTAGGCATTTTAGCATAGCTTTTGCTGCAACAACACATAGGACATCAACAAAGCTGTTCCCATTTATTATTCTGAATTAGCTATAATTTGATAAAGCACCATGAGGTAGGAATAAAAGATGACTAGTTAACAGATTTTCTCTTTCTCGTTTTTAGGAAGTAAAGCTGAAATGAAATGGAGAAGTTGAATTATCTTCCTGACGGCATACTGAGCTTGAAGTTTTGAGGGCTTCTGAGTGGCTTCCTTGTCCTCTAGGGCAACTCTCTTACCTCCCACCTTGCCCCCATATCGTTTAATTAAAGGTCGAAATAAAGACTCTGTTTCATCTTCTTAACTTTGCATTTTGGAATAGGAACGACTTTCTTCTTAAATATAAATGTCAGCTATCAATCTGTTTTTTCTACAACTTATACTCCCTTTGGGTAATGAATTTGACACATTCATTAATTATTTGTTTGCTGACATCAGGCGATAGATTCTGGTCCTCCATTACTACAGTAAACTTACATCTTAATGAAAACTGGCACTGGATATACGGGAACATGCTTATTAGCTCAGTAATTCTTCAGGCAGAGGTTTTTAAAAAAGGAAATCACCTTTAAAATCTGGGCTTAAGGAAGCAATTAATTTCTAGAATTCCTGAGGTCTTTTTCTCACTATACCCCACCCTGAACTGTCATCAGTCACTTACTGCTATAGATATTCATGGCTGTGTAATGAGAATATGGTTAATTATTAAATAATATTAATAATTTAATATCAAATTATAAAATTTAATAAGTCTGGTTAAGTAAATACTGTAATTCACTAAATGTCTTGTCTTGGTGTCACTTATTCTGCTTAATACAAAAAAAGAGTTTTGAACCATCTGTAAATTCCACATCCCCCTCTAACTTCTCTGCCTTTATTTTGGGTCCAAACCAAAATGGAAACCTAGATCAGCTTGTAGGAAGGAGTATGAAAAATTATCTTTATATATTACACATCCTTCCATTTAAAAAAATTTCCTTTAAGCTCATATAATGACCTTTATATTCACCTCCTTTTGCAAGTTTGAAGTATGTTGGATTGTATTGTTCAGGTTTTTGTCCGGTCATTTTATTTTACTTGTTTTTCTAAATGACCAGCTAAAACATCCTTTCCTTTAAAAAAAAAAAAAAAAAGAGAGAGAGAGAGACTTTGTTGATATTGCATTACTAAATACCTAAACAAACTTAAATATGCTAAAATTATACTAATAATGTCTTTGGAGCTTGCCAGATAAACTAAATTCAGCTGTCATAAGCCCTCTTAATTTATGTGTTCAGCAGAATTATAAATGCAGCAGAAAACAGCTTACTGTAATGTAAACAGAGTTTTCCATGCACTGCACACAAGACAAGTTTATTTAACGTAATATATTACGCTCACCCATCATTGCTACCTTTCAGTTTATACTTTTATGGTAACAAACGGTTATAATAAACAGAGCCGTTGTGTTGAAAATCAAATAGAAGGCCCGGGGTTCGTCCTCTAGTTGAAAAGAATCTGATATTCCTCAACTTTATACTTTGTGCTATAAAAACTCACAGACCAGAATACAAAAAACTGGAAAGCCCCTCAGTTCCTCATATTGATCCATGAAGAATTTGGGTCTAAATTTTTTACATCCTGTCCACCCTCTGGTATCTCTTTCATGGTTTAACTGATTTCTAACCAGCTTGACAAAAAATTAACTATTTGCGTTTTTAATGATTATTACCAATATGTCTGACTTCTTCTAACATTACCTTGTAACAGCAATGTTTTAGTCACGATAAAGAAATCTATTAATATATTATTTTGAATGTTTATAAAAGATCATTTATTTCAATTTTTAAACAACTTAGGTAACCTTTTCTCGTATGAGGTAAAAACTGGGCTCAATATTTGTTACAAACTTGATAAAGTGTTCATGTTCTACAATATCAATTATCTTTACCCAAAGTTTGTAACAAATGTCACAATTTGTTATTCCATATAGTCATTTCTCAATAACTTGGCGAAATAATTCACTAAATCTGAGATATCCTCTAATGAATTATATGCTAAACTCCAACCTAACATGTTAATAATTTACCAAGCATATTACTGTATGTATAATACTTCAAAATTATAGTTAACAATTTGACTAAAACTCCTAGGACTCTGATCTGGAAGGTGAATTACAGAGAAACATGGTGTCCAACTTTCAGAACCAAGCACAGAGCAGACAGCACCCCGACAGCCGCCCGGACAGGAAAGACAAGCTTCTCGAGCATTTATTAAGTGTTGGACATTTTGCTAAATCTTCTCCTATGTTGTTTAACTTAATCTCCCAAAATAACTTTATAAGGTGCCCTCTGCAGGTTACAAACAAGAACACTGAGGCTTAGAGGATTTGAATAATTTGCCCCAAACCGTGAAACAGGGACGTGGCACAATCCAGAGGTCTGTCTGAGTTCTAAAGGACAAAGTGCAGCCTTGGGTTTTTACACACAGTAGTGTGGCTGCGATGGATCTAGCATTAAGGGATGATACACTAACCCAGCCAAAAAACAAGAAGATATTAAAAGCAAGTAGAGGCCAAGAAAAACACTCTGTTTCATAAAGTCAACTCCAATACTGCCTTCTCAATAAACTAGTTCTAATGTTAAGGTTCCTTTCCTCTTTGGACCAAAGGCTCCTACTATAGTATTAGGCATTTGTGAAATATTTTGTTTTCTCCGGCACTCAGTTCCTTTTGAAGAAAAAAAAAAATGCATGCAATTTTTTTCTTCCAGAACTTTCCTTCTGCCCTTCCCTCTCTCTAACCCCAAATTCTTGGAATATTCTAAGAAAATAATATAGAGAAACTAACTTAGAAAAACTATTTTTATTTAATCTTCTCTTTCTACTTTTTATTTTTGTATAAAGATACTTTAGACACCTTCTAAAATATTTTTAATATTGGGAAATCATGAATCCCTCTTTATATCTAAACAGAAAAACTACCAGCCCTATCTAAGTTACAAGTTATTCTGAAAAATCAAAGTGAAATCATTTAATGAATATTTTTAAATACTAATCAGTTTTAAGCTGGTGATGAAATTGATGGCATACATACATACTTATGAATTATATTCTAATTAAATAAAATTTGTAACATGGGGAAACATTGAAAAAAAAATCGCTTATAGGCTTGCTGCCCAAAGGCCCACTACAACAACAGAAAAACATATACTCTTTTCATAATGCCTATATTCTTACACACATAACGTTTTATTCTGTTTTATGTGTTTAATGCAATTATGTGGGCAATTTCTATGATTTTAAATAACATTATTAACATCCTTCGAAAAGGCTCCTTAGAACCACTCTTCCTCAGTCACTCCCCACTTCTAGATGAACATTTGGTTACTTTGTCCTACTTTAAAGAGTGTGAAATGAAAATACACATTGCTTTCACCATTCTTAGTAGCATTTCAGTAGAATGGGCCATACAGCCTTGCATATTGCTAAATTGATTTTTCAAGGGATTATACCATTTATACTGCTGTTGGTAATGTATGAGCTAGCCCATTTCACTGAACATTGACAAGCTCTAAAAATGTCTAAAAATATCTGTGCCTAATCTACAAAGAAAAAGTTAGTTCATGACTATAATTTATATTTCTCTGATTACTCTTTATGTTGTAGTATCTTTGTTCTTGTTTGACATGTCGATTACTCTTGAGTAAATGGCTGGTCACATACATTAATCATTAATCTATGAGATGCTTCCTAATTTCTTAACAGTTTAATTGATACTATTATATACTAAAGACAGTCTCCCTTTCTTTATTCTGGTACAAATTATACTTACAGCTTAAGCAGCTCCTAATATTTCTTATTTGGTACAAAAAGTTATAAGCACTAATGCATTCAATTCTATTTGCCTTTCTTATTTCTTCTGTCTTCAAGGCTTACAAAGAGCATACCACTTAAGATGTTTGGTAATTACCCCAAGTTTTTTTTGGTTGTCTGTCTTTAATGGATTCATACCCTTGGTAGTGGCTGCTTTGCTTCCCCCATCACTCAACTGAATCCCCAGGTGCTGAGTAAATAGCACTCCATATTTACCAGTTCTGTGGATGGATGGATGACGATAGTAATAATAATAATAATAATAATAATAATAATAATAATAATAATAGCTAATGCTATTTAACTTCTTATTAAGGGCTGTTCTAATCACTTTTGAAAATATTACCTTGTTGATGCATTCTTAAACACACTTATATAACAATCTTGGAAAGAGTCAGAAATCCACCTTAAATAGCCTGCGTTCTCATTAAGGAGCATTCAAGAGCAATTGTCAAACTTCCGCCTTTCACCCATGTCTTACACGATGGATGCAGTGTCCAGCAGTAATAGCAAAGTTTGCAGAGTGATGCAAAGCGTGGATGACATCATCCATCTACTCCAGCTCCTGCTGTGAACACATTTTCTTACCTTAAGATCAGACCCTTAGTCTTGATACATGTCTGTCATGTGGGAGCTCACTCTCCATTAAGGTTCCCTGTGTTTTTTTCCTTCATCAACAGAAATCAAATAATAATACAATCTCCTTCATAAGGGTGCCATAAGGGGTAAGTGGGAAAGTACTTAGGGCAATGCCTGTCCCTAGAAGAGCTCAGACTCTTAATTATTATCATCAGGATCATTATTATTAGACCAGCTAGTATCACCCATGTATTCATTCTTTCTCCTCTGCCAGGCTGGATAAATGTCTGGAAAAAGTACACACACACACACACACACACACACACACACACACACACACACAGTAATACTTTGGTTTGCGAGCATAATCTATTCTGAAAACAAACTACTTGTATTGCAAGACATCGCTCATTGACCATGTAAAAATGTATTAGAAATGATTGCTCTCTTGCAGAACACTCACAAACCACGTTACTCACAATCCAAGGTTCTGCATAGTTCAACTTCCCCAACTTTCCCAACTTCTTCAACATTACAATCAGATTACATCTATTAAGATACTACCTACAGTGCCAATCATCTCCTCATTGCCAAATCCACTGGCCGGATGCACAATACAAAGTCATCATCTATCACCTTAAACCTTCGAAGCCTTCTATCCTCCTTGTAACTAATGCAGAAACCTCAGCACCATTTTTGTTCCTCCTCTTTCCATCTGCCCCTATGAGACAAGCACCCTCAAATCCAGTCCCTCCATCTTAGAGAGCCTCTCTTTTCTTCCTTTCCACCCCTCTCTCTTAGCTCATGTCAGTCTGTAGGCCACAGGGAAACATGCGTTATTCTCTGGTCTCCTTGGTTAGTGTTTGTCTTCATCTAAGACATGTTCTTTGGTCAGATATACAGTTCTAATTATATCATCCAGTTGATTTTTTTCTCCCAAATTCTCTGAGATCAACTGAACTGAACACACACGTTTTGCATGAGATTCCAGGTCTTCCACAATCTGGGTCCAACCTCCCCTTCCAGTCTTCCATCTCTCCATTCCATTCTATTCTTCGTATTCGACCTCACTCCTTGACAAATATCTACCCACCTTTGAGATCACAGCTCATAGCAGGGATCTCTAATGAAGTGTTTGTTATTCTCTGTAGCACAAATTGCTTCCTCCTTCATAAATTCCAAATATTTTAGATACTCCTCAATTTATTGAAAACATTCTTTTTATTACAGTTTTGTATGAAATGCCTGTCTCTCCCATTATATTGTAAAATTCCTTGTTTATCTTTATGGGACTGATGGTATGCAGTACAGCATATGCATGAGTGTGGGTATGCATATGTATGTGTGTTATTGAACTCTTACAGACCTTAATTAGTTATCTTTCAGAAGGGAAAGCAATTTAAAATATATAGAGAAAAGCCAGGTGGAGCTAAACTATAAGGCTTTTATATTTTTCTCTGGTACATATGAAATGTATAACTTTTGAGGGAAGACCCACAGTCAGTAAAGCAGGAATGTTAATTACTGAGCTGAAAGGTTCTCATAAGTCCTGGAGAAAACATGGCGTGCCTGGTATGACGTGTGGCTCTTGAGACTCAAAGGTCCTGATTGCAATTATTCAAACCCAGTGTCTCATATGCTATTTTTTGGCAGACATCACCAGAGCATAATAAATGAAAAAGGATTTTGAGCACTATAAATTATGAATTCTTTCACACAAAACAACTCAACTAATATTATTAAAATACCTAGAAAACCACAACAAATGTTTAATTACTTTTTCTTTTACTCGCTCTCAAATTCTCTGTGATGATTGAAGTTTCACTCAATGAATTTTGAGTATACCTGTCCTTCGATAAGTCAAAATATTACACTACTCCTCAAGTGAAGAAAAATATTTCTCCATGTTTCCACTGAATAGGCATTTTTCAGGTTCTTCATTAAATAAGTACTTCCCACAAAACACTCTGGATTTATTACACACAGCTTTCAATGTCACGGTACCCTAAACTGTTAGAAATGTCTTATCCTAGCAGCAGTTTTCCCTCATAGGCATGCTGGTGTGGGCTTCGCAATTCCAACTTCATTTGTGCTTATATAAATGGAGTTTATTCACATTTTTTTCCAGTTATAGTGTTCTCAGAATCAGTTTTATAGAAAAACTAATATCAATTTTATATTCATAATGCTATAAAAATAAGCTTTCCTTAGTAAGCTGCAGAAAACTTTTCAGTAAGAACCATTCAGTTTAATACCATATTAGGAAGCTATGAGTTATGACAAATTATGCAATCATCAGATTATTCCTCAAATACACGACTATTCCATAAATGATTTTCATCCTCTGTGAACACCAAAAACTACAAGTCACATACAGGAGAAAAAAAAATATTCTAAATTCACTTCAAATATTTTTATAAGTGAGAACAATTACCTCAGACTTTCATAATCCACTATTAAATGGAATAAAATAAGCTTTGTTATCTTCTAATAAATTAAACACATAAAACCATCCAGCAGTAACATTTTGCATAATCAAATGAGCACGATAAAAATAGGCGGATCTGTTAAAATTGACGTTTTATCTTTATTTGTAAATATATTTTTTAAACCCTTGGACTGGATTGAAATGTAGCCCAGGGACTTGTGCAATTTAACAACTAGTGAGCAGCTACCAGGGAGAGAGGCACCAGCACAGAGAACTCACCAGAAAAGAAACAACACAGGTTCTGAGTAAGAAATGAATCCTTGACTTTTCTCTGCCCAGGTCTATTGGTCATGTGAGAAAGTTCAAGTCTCTGCCACTTCTGGCCCCTTCTATACTCAAAAATTAAACTGTGCCATCAGTTTAAAAATTCCCTGCTTATGTTTTTTTTTTCCTTCTCTAATCAGAATAAAACAGCACAGGTATGCTCTCTCAGAGCCACCTCAAGGGGTCTAACCCACACTCCCACTTACGCTCAAAGCACGATTGGCAGGTGAAGAAATACAATGGTTCTCGCTCCAGACACATCTGACTTCAGTGACAGTCCCTATCTCTCAACCTGAAAAAGTCACTGATCTCTAGAGCACACACAAAAATGCAGTCTCCAAGTTTCCGATGTCTGAATGTCTTTAATGCTAAATGGCAGACAATCTGAGACAAACCTGAAGTCAACCCTGCTATCTGAACAGAAGCATTTGAGAACACATGATTATGTACACTTTGAAAATGAATACAGAGGCTGCCAAAAGAATGTATACACATTTTAAGAAAGGAAAACACTGTATTAAAATTATGCAGATGGTAAACACTTTGAGCACCTCTTGTAATTGCAGAAGTCAAACGTGACTTGTATCCATCTTTTGTTATTACAATTTTAATACATTTTTTTCCCTTTTCTTAAAATGTGTATACATTGTTTTGGCACCCTCTGTATATGGGCTGTCCTTTTTCTAAACCCACAATGAAACTCAAATAGTGCCATATGCTAAAAGCATAAATGATACATGTAGAGTTTTATCCTAATTGCTTGTAAATGTTTATTTGTTATCAAAGATTTTAAGAATCTTCATTTGTGCATGGTAATGTGAGGCAATCATTCAGCTAATGAGAAGTGTATAGATTCTGACACATACACATAGCTTTACAAACAAATTGGGCATGACAAGATTTGAAGAAGAATTTTTTATTTTAATTATTAGTTACACTATGAAAAATAAGCAAAACTCTCACAACGTGGGAAAGGCTTTCCTGGTCTCTCCCAAGGACGTTTTTGAAAGCATCTTCACTGCTTTATCAAAGATCACAAACAACTTAATATTGCCTGAGGAACTTTTCCAACTGGGCTGGCAGTTGGTTTGGACAGTCCATTTTGTGTCCACCCCCTCCCCAATATTTGAACATGGCCAGTCTTACAGAAAGATGTGTCCAACTACACATATGAATTCTTCTTTTTTTTTTGAGGGCAGTGTCACTGGCCGTCATATGTGGGACCCGAACTGGGGCCGCTAGCTTCCCAAGCCAGCACTTAACTGCGCCACTCGGCCAGCCCCACATATGAATTCTTGCACCCTCCATTTCTAGATTAAATTCTGCCCAAATATAGAGAAATATTGTAAGCTCTGAATGAAAAATGAAGCAATAAACATGACAACCCACCCCTCTGACTTTGTACAGGGACAAGAGATTTTAAATGATCGTAGTGGACATTGATGAAAGGTATAAGTGTCTAAGACCTTACTTACAACGGCACAGAAAATCATGAAAACTAGCTCTGATTTAGGTAATGGTTGCTCTTTTGTTTGCTCTATTATTTTGTTTTACTATTGCTTAACTCAGCCAGGAACCAACAAGCCCTAATATTTTTTTCCAATTATATGTGTTCTTTTACATTTTTGTTTCCATTTCAGATCTATTCATCTGCAAATGATCATGCATGTTTAAAATAATAACCGAACATTTGGGGAAACTTTATAAGCCCTTCCACTAATATCAATAACAGTCAGGAGAATATTTTTTTGCACATTTTTTTTATTTCTGTCCTTAGTCTGTTAGTTTATGAATTTAGCTGTCAACACTAAGAGCATTAAACAATCAAAAGACTGTCACAGAGAAACACCACCCAGGGTAACGTGTGCTTATAAACAGAGAGTAAAAGCAAATTCAATCACCCAGGGGAGGCTAAGTGGTTCATGGAGTTTAACCATGAAGATATCTGAGCTTATACTGTAGTACAGGTTTCCAAGCAGGGATAAAGAAATTGCTCAATTAGGTACAATTTTGAGGTTGTGCCCCTTTAGCGCTATTATAAATGCTATGTTTATTAATTGGCAGAAGAACAGCAGAGCACTGAGACCTGTTCTCTGACAAAAAAAAAATACATTTATCAAATATTATTATCAAATATGAGAAAGGAATACTTTAAGAGAGATGGGACTAAATAGTACTTTATTGAGAAATAAGCCTTCTATCCCTCTAACCTCCAAGTTAAACAGCTTCACACCTGCGTGTAGCGTTAGCCATGCCCTTTAAGCTACTATTTCTCTAAAATGGGATGAACACGTCATCCAAGACCAGGGGCTCAGTGTCCTTGCTGGACTTTCTGATCTCCTTTCCCCATTCCTCTTTGCACCTCCTTTTCAAAAGCTACCTTATACTACACTTTCCACTCATGTCTGACCTACCAGTACTTCCAAAAATGAACTAGTGCCATCTGTTGCAAACATGATCATGGCTTTTCCAACAACTCAATAATTAGAATTTGTCCAACAAGCCCTGTCTTATCATTCTTTCACCCTATTTCAATGTCTCCCTCTCACTGCCTTCCAAACTTCAGGTGTCCATTGTCATCACCCACAGTCCACAGCTCTGCCTCCAGAAGTCCCACAAATGTTAATATTACTTCACCTTCATCAATACTCCTTACGTTTACCCATGAGGGACTAAATATAAATGCTACTGTTATTATTATTAATGTCAGCAGAGCCATTCAGAGTTAGGTCTCAGAAGACAGCCAGTCTCTAGACCCGACCACCTAGGGGAACCCAAGGGTTCTGATCCAACACAAACCCAAGGGGCATGTTTGAAAACTGTACTTTTACTAACCACTATCTAGTGGCTTAGCACGGAATTGTCAGCCCACCCAGGGCAATGTCTCTTTTCAGTAACTGCCACTAATGTACCTGAATCTGTACACTTTCTTATTAAATATGCCAAGAGAAGACGTTGCAATTATTTAAGAAATCGGATATTAAGCTGGGCTTGACTTACATAACCATTATGGTCATTACAATCAGGGTTGTGCTTTGATTCCATATGAAACACTCGCTGTTTCCAGAACCCCTTATCTTGTTATCTTGATTTGGTTTTCTATTCCTTGATGACTGGTATGTATTTGTGCAACGTTTTTCTGAGGTCATATCAGAATTCTGGGACAGGTTTCAGAACTCATCACTACTGAGAACTGCGTACTGTAAAATAACTATCTTTTCTTAGATTGTCCTTGATGTCCTTTAGAAGAGATTCCTACCTTCATAAAAGTAAACATCTCTTCTCACACGTAGATCTTTTAAGGCTTAGATAGCTCAGGAGAGCTTCTGGAATCTCAAATACTGAGTGAGTCATTGTTGTGACTGCCACAACCATCCTATCAAGTTCATAGTAACTACAGGTTTTCTATGACTTCCTGTCACACAGATAATCTACAAGAAGATTATATGACAAGCTGTGGTGTATCAAAAAAAATTAGAAACAGACTCCACCAGGGTCAACATACCAAGACAAAGCAGCATAATATGTTTAGCTTGACCAAATCAGAGCAGAATTTTGATCTTTATTAGCTAGTTTATAAAGTGCAACTACATTTTCAGTTGGATGTGGGTTTGAAGTTACACACAGAGTTAGCTTTACTTGAATATGTCTCCTTGTGTTTATGTGAGTGTCAAATATTAGGACTATTTATAGATTACTTATGTACATTTTACATCTCAAGACTTTAGCTATAGTTTCAGAGAGCACATCTTTCTTGACTACTAAGAAAACATCCTGGGGTGGAAATAAATGTAAATGTACTCAAAATATAATATGAAGAAAGATGGTTGAGGTTAAGAACTTGAGCATATTTTGTTTTACTTTAAAATGTAACATGCTTGTAGCTGAAAGTGAAACACAGTGAATAAGAAGTCCTTAATGAGCTTTAAGACCTGTGGTTATGTCTGCATTTTATCCTGTTGTGTTCTTCCTCCATTCATATTTTGATTACCCCAGTGCGATCATGGTTGCTCACTAGGCAAAAATGCTTCTAGTTCTCAACTTAAACAGCTAAACCGCTATACTCTTTTAATACCAGCTAACAATCCTATCAACGGTCTTGAATTTTAGATCTCAGTCGGCTTCCCTGAGTCATTTGGGTGACACTGTACACGCTCATTTCTATTTTCCTACGTTTCGTCTTTGGCCACTTCCATGGTGTGCACAGGTCCTACAAGAAAGCCTCTCCATTCCAGCACAATCCCAAGCTCCCCAAGACCAGCAGAGGAGCAGACAGTGTGCAGGGCAGAGGCTGCGGTGTTATTCCAAAGCTCTGAAAGAAGCACGACCCCCAGGCATCAAGAATCATTCAACAGGAACAGAAATAAGAATGGTCATTATCCACTAGATTGTGAACTATGTAAGGCCATTGTGAGATATGTTGGACCTAGTGAGCCATTCACGTGTTGGTCTGGAATTGGAAATCCCATGACAGGTCACTTCATTGGGGCATCTTTAATGATATGGTCAAACAAAAAGTAACTCCCAATAAGGATGGACTAAGAGTGACACACAAGTCAGTGTTATACCTGGAAGGGGTCTGAGAAAAGAACAAGGCATAAAGATAGAACCCTGCATTGTTACTAAAATGAATAGGTTTTCCCTAGGAAAAAAGTCACTGTCTATTATTTTGAAGTTTTTCATTGTAAAGCATTTGAAAGTAGAGGGTTATAAGCCACACACTACAGAAAAAGTATCTGAGCACAATTAATGAATATGAGAGAAATTCAGGATGTTTCCCATTTCAACTGAAACAGGGCCAGTGAATATCCCCTTGCTGGTGCTGACAGGTTGATGAGATGAACAGGTATAGCAGTAAATACACAATATCAAATAGAGCTGTGTTATCTCTGAATCGCATACACGGCTGGATTGCCCACATGAAAGCGCTAAGGGTGGGGCCACCTGCCCAGTCACTTCACAATGGCCTAGTGAGACCAGCATGGGCACGCCACTCTTCACTGACAGGAAGCCAGGGCACTTCCTGCGGTCCCTGCCCAGAACACTCAGGACCAGCTGCACAGCGGGACCTCCAGATTCCAAGGCTGCACCCCTCAGAAATGCCTTGACTGGCCCAAAGGCGGGCACAAAAGGGCATCATAGCAGCTCTGCTTCTATGAAGATGGAATGTCTTGGGAAACGTTCAAGAGCAGATGATGTTTCTCTCAAGTTAGGAAAGAAGAGTAGAAATTACCTGGACCAACAGGCAAGACAGGGCCTTCTGGGTAGAAGAAACAGGACATGGGGAGACGTGGAATAGGGGATCAAACACACTGCCTGCCTATGAGCTCTAGAGAGAGGCTTGTTTAGAGATGAGGGTACAAAGGTTGCGAGGCTCAAGTGAAACTGACGGGAGACCATGGAAGAATTGTAAACAAAGAAGCAATCTGATTAGGTTGTGTCTTGAAAAGCGAGTTTTGAGGTGATGGGGGAAAGGAAAAGTGGAAAAGGCTAGAGGACTGAAGCCTTATTAAAAATTAATTGCATTCGTTTAGGCAAGAAGTGATAAGAGTCCAAATTAAGGCCATCAAGGTGCTTTAAGAGGAAAGACAGTGGGCAAAAGAGAGTTAGGAGATAGGAACGACATGACTGGGTGACGCACTAGAAGGAGGCAGTGAGAGGAGAAGTGGGGGACAGGCTGACCTGAGCTTTCTGAATTGGGAAACTATGGGTCTCTGGCTTCCATTCACTGAAACTGTGGATCAAGGTTGAAGTTAGGTTCTATTATCTGGGGAGTGGTCAGTTTGGGACCTGGGTTTGAGCTGGAGCTTTTGAGAATATGTGGTTTAGAGCGGAAAACCCTGGGGGAGATGAAGACAGAGCTCTGGACCAGCTAAAAAGCCTTAACTGATAAAGTCAAAATTGGGGATAAGGTGTCCCAGTATGAGTGGAGGGATAAAGAAAAAAATATAGAGCTCGATCAATAATAGTTGAATTAATAAAAGGACCAAAAATAGTATCTTGGGAAGCCCTGACAGTCTAAAATAAAAGGGTCTATGAAAGCAGCTGAGAATGTAATATTTGTATATTATTTAACAGGCTTCTTATATTTGGATAGAAAATGCATTTGACTGAAGTGGACAGTTTCTCTTTCAATCCTGAAGTACCAAAGAAAACTCAATCTTCTCTTTCAATTAGATTATGAAACGATACCATAATTGGTTGTCATACATTCAATCATCTTTCCGTTTATCACATCACATTTTCATACAATGAACACCAAAACTAACTTTTCACAGTAAACACAGCAGACACCCTAGCATAACACTTATAAATGACATATCCTGGGATCAATGTAAACCCAAATTTTTTCACTTTTGCAAAAGCAACTCTGTTCACCATCTATATAATTTTCCCCACTCACTCTCACATAACAAATAGCAAAACACAGAGGCAGCTCATTATTTAGATGAAATGCAAATGAATCCAGGTGACTAGGGAAGAGAATTGATATATTTTGATATAAATACAGAATATGAATTAATTTCCAAATGTGTCAGGTGAAACCACAGGAGCACAGACTGGCTGATTTAATCCCCCGTGAGAATTACCAACCAATAACATGTCCCCAGAGTTTTCCTAGGAGGTGAAACTTCTTATGGAATGACTGAAGAGGTAATCACCAGACCACTTCTAGAAGGATTCTGAATTTGAACTTCACTTGTCTCTCTCCCCTTTCCCACTCAGCCCCCTGGACAGTCACCACCCATAAAGTGTCATCTTTGGGTAGCATAATCCCCTTTCACAACTTCTTTCATATCCACATTCTTCAAAGATGAGGGAGATTTTCCTTTCCTTTACAAAGGAAAAGTGTGTTGTGTGACCACACTTGGGAGCTGCAGAATTATTATAACTCATGACATCTCTAGTTTTATCACTCTAACAGACTCACCCTCAGCAGAAGACTCCCTGACTCAGGAGAAAATACCTGAATACAGTAAAACGGAATTGAAAGTAATTTAGGATTGAGTTTCAGAAGTTCAGGTAGTTAATCAGCATTTCAAAATCCCCAGGGTAGGAAGATGGCACCCTTGTCAGCTTAATTTCTTCACAGGGTACATTGTTTTCTTCCTTCTCATGTCTCTCCCAGAACTTAAGCACTAAATGAATGAGGCAAATCACTGTCCACCCAAATGCTGACTGAGGCTGTAATTTACTGTAAATTACAGAGCATGGCATAAGCACTTACACTAACAGACAGGATGTCTTTCCTTTCGAAAAGCAGTGCCTGACCTTGAACTCTGGGTTTATGTTTGCTGCAGCCCAAGTCCACACATAATACCTTTTAAAAATAATATTTATTTCCTTGTTAGTAAAGAGGCTATGGTGTCATACAGAGCCACTGAACCTTGTTAATTTCATTAGCTGGCATGCCTAGTCATAGCCTCAGGTATTTTAATTACTATTTTATAGCCTTTGAAACTCCTTTTCTGAAAATGAAAATCAATGAGGCAGATTTGATAATCTGGAGGCTGATAAAACAAAAAGTGTTATGTGATCCTTTTGAACTTCATAAATATGTGTGAGGTGAAACAAACTAGATTGTATAGATTATACAAATTAATTTTACTCCTTTTGTACCCCAGAGCATTTTATTAGCATAATAGGTGCCTACAAATATCTCGAGAACAAGTAAATAAATGAGTTACTTTCATTAGGCTTTGTAATATGTAAAGATTATGGAGGTCATATTCTATCATTCACAGTGAAAAGTGGCTCAGAAGTATAATATGGTATGGAACAGAGGCACAGACTGGGTTAAAAGAAACTCTGATGTCAACTAAAAGTAATAGATACTATGATTATGATTTGCAATAAGTTGAAAGTGTTTTCCTATCATTTACTGAATAATAAAAGTAACTAAGATCTCCTTAACCATCTCATGCTCTGAAAACTCCTATCTTTTGATAAATTTATCTACTACAGAAAAATCAGTGTACCAAACAACATCTCAATGTCAACAAACAAACAGCAAGGAGCTTAACTCCCACTGGCCTTTTGATATGTCGTTCAAGTTGACCAGTGGACAACACAAGTCTGGACTGTACAGATCCACTTATATACAGAGTTTCTTTAATAAATATATTGGAAAAAGTTTTGGAGATTTGAGACAATTTAAAAAGACTCACAAACAAATGATGTAGCCTAGAAACAGTGAAAAAAATAAGAAAAAGTTAGGTATGTCATGAATGCATAAAATATGCATAGATACTAGTATATTTCATCACTTAATACTATAAAACATACACAAATTATAAAAAGTTAAAATTTATTAAGATTTATGCACACACACAGACATGGTGCTATTTGCAGTCAAAACAACTGTAAACCAAGGTAAAGATGCAGTCTTAAATCATATCTGCATAAAGTTAATTGGAGTGCACACTGCTGTAATAATTAACTGTAGTACATACTACTGTAATATTCCTCAACCACCTACTGGTGCTAGTGCCATGAGCTCAAGTGTAATGTGTGTATCCACTTACAATGCTGTGTTATGCTAATCATCGCCATGTGAGCAGTTTGTCGCCAGTAAATGTGCATGGCAGTAAAAAGTGATCTCTTGCAGTTCTTGTGTATTTTTCATCATGTGTAGTGCAACATCATAAATTTTGACTAACACCAGGGGATCCATACGAAGTGCCACTAATGATGCTAGAAATGTCCCAAGAAGCAAAGTCATGACATTACAAGAAAAAGTTACATTGCTTGATATGTACCATACTGTGAGGTCTGTAGTGGTGGTTGCCCACTATTTCAAGATAAATTAATGCAGTGTAGGAACCACTGTAAAAAAAAACAAACAACAAAGAAGAAAAGTAAACTCATGAAGGCTTCATTTTAGCTATGCCAACAGGCATAAAAACCTTGCACTCTTCGCAAAATACCTTTATGTCTCCTACTGAAAATGTAGCTTTCATGTGGGTACAGCATTGCTAAAAGAAGGGCATACATGTAGACTCTTAACATGATTTGAGAAAAAGCCAAGTCATTATATGACAACTTAAAGCAAAAGGAAGGTGAAGGATCTAAAGCTGAAGAGTTGAATGCCAGCAAAAGATGTTTTGTTAATTTTAGAAAGAGGCTAGGCTTAAAAAAATGTCAAGATAACAGGAAGCTCAGCTTCTGCCGACCAAGAGGCACCCGGCGAGTTCCCAGACACCATTAAGAAAATCATTGAGGACAAAGGATATCTGCAGAAACAGTTTTTAATGCAGACAAAAGTGTCCTAGTCTGAAAAAAAAAACAAGTCATAAAGGTCATTTATAAGTAAGGAAGAGAAGTAAGCACCAGGATTTAAGGAGGAAGGGATAATGTTTTGTGTAAATGCAGCTGGGATTTTTATCCTGGGATCAGGATTGCCCTAACCTCTAAAGCTACTTGCTAATCCCCAAGCCTTGACCAGAAAATATAACACCAGTCACCAGTCTTTGGTTTAAAACAAGGAGGTCTTGACAAGAGCTCTGCTTCTGGAATGACTCCATTGATGCCTTGTCCCTGAAGTCAAGAAGTACTTTACCAATAAGGGACTGTGTTATAAAGTTCTTCTGACATTGGACTATGCCCTTGGCCACACAGAATCCCATGAGTTCAATACCAAAGGCATCAAAGTGGTCTACTTGCCCCCAAACACAACCTCTCTGGATCGGACGAGGGAGTCATAAGGACCTTTAGGGCTCATTACACATGGCACTCTATGGAAAGGTTTGTCAAGGCTGTGGAAGGGAACTCTGACAGAAAGAATATCATGAAAGTCTGGAAGGATTACACCGTTGAAGATGCCATCCTTGTGATAGAAAAAGCTGTGAAAGCCTGAGATAGTAAATACCTATTGGAGAAAACTCTGTCCAGACGTTATGCATAACTTCACAGGATTCATGATAGAGCCACTCAAGAAAGAGATTATGGGTATGGCCAAAAAAGGTGGGGCGTGAAGAGTTTCAAGATATGAATCTTGGAGACATTCAAGAGTTAAGAGACATTACACCAGACGAGACAACTTAATAGAGATGGGTGTTTCCAAACCAGAACCAGGCAATGAGGAAGAAGATACAGAAGACACAATACCAGAAAGCAAGCTGACATTAGACAACCCGGCAGGAAACTTCCAATTATTCAAGGCTGCTCTTGACTTCTTTATGACACAGCCCTTTCTGTGATATGGGCACCAAAACTACTGCAAATGGTGGAAGAAGGAGGGGAACCGTAGAGAAACATTTTTAGAGAAGTGAAAAAGCAAAATGGAGTTGTGTCAAGTTTCACGGAGTGTGCTTGCCTCTCCTTGCATTTGTCCACCTCTGCCCGCCCCCGAGACAGCAAGATCAGGCCCTCCTCTCTGTCTCCCTTTTCAGCCTCCTCAGTATGAATACGGACATGATTAAGACCTTCATGTTGATCCACTTCCACTTCATGAACAGTAAATCATCATCCTGCACAGTTAATAAGCTTATCCATGGTGTGTGTGTGTGTGTGTGTGTGTGTGTGTGTGTGTGTGTTCATAGGAGTCTCTCTTAACTATGCGGCAAGAAGTGTGAGATGTTTCTTGTGTTGTCATCGTCATCATAGCCTTAGTATTCATCGTGTAGAACATTGTGCGCAAAACTTGTACGAGGTGATAGCCTATCCTTACACAGGCATACGGTGAGTGATATTGAATATAAAGTTTATAATGTGTTAGTTTTCTTACTGTTTTACAACTTTGCTTTTAAAGAATCATATAACCATGTGTCTTTCATAATTGGAGAAACTATTTATCAGCCTATCATCACAGGCCAGTGTTTTCTCATTCTTTTCTATATGTAACAATGTCTCCAACTGTATTACTGACTATAAAACTGTATGCCATAAAACTATATAATGATTCATTCATTAGTGTATAGGCTAGGCTACCCTGAAGCAATCATATCAATTACACCAGGCAGCCTTAAAGCAATCATATTGCTGCTTTTCCATGTTCAATGTATCAATCATTATACTTATACATAAATATGAATTTATTTTCACATTATATTACCAATTTTTATGTCTAGTGTTAGTATATAATATCTACAGCGTTTTGCCTCACATCAGATAATATTGATGTAGGTTCTGGCAGACAGATGAATCATAAATAGACGACATAAAACTTAATGGTATCGATAAATACAGTCAAGAAGTACTTTACCAGTACTCTAAATATATATTCTCTTCCTTATAATTTTCTTAATAACACTTTATTTTTCCTATCTTATTTTATTGTAAGAATTTCATATATAATACTTATTATACAGAAAATATGTGTTGACTGTTTATGTTATCAGTAAGGCTTCCAGTCAACAGGACACTATTAGAGTTAAGTTTTGGGGAAGCCAAAAGTTATATACTAATTTTTGACTGTGCAGGGTCAGCACCCCTAACCTCTGCATTGTTCAAGGGTCAATTATATATATTATATACACAAACACACACACACACCCCTTGTGATTCTAGGTATAGAAATTGTTTTTAAAATTGAGTCTGCACTCCACATTATATGTCATTGGGGCAATGTCAATTAAAACAATAGTGAGATACCCAGAACACCCAGAACACCCCATGCTGGTAGGGATGCAAAACAGTGCAGACACTTTGAGAGACAGTTTGGTTGTTTCTTACAATAATAATATGCTTATCTTATGATCCAGAAACCATGCTCTCTGGTATTTACCCAAAGAAGCTGAGAACTTATGTCCACACCAAAACTTACACATGGATGTTTATAGTGACATTATTGATAATTTCCAAAACTTGGAAGCAAAAATAGGCAACTACAATATTGCCACTGGGATAGGAAAAACAGTTTGGGGAATATAATTAATAATGTTGTAAATATTCTGTGGAATGTCAGATGATCATAGGTCTTGTTAGGGAGACCATTTCATGGATGGAGTAGAGGTTTGATCACTGCACTGTATTACTAAAGCAGAGGTGGTATACTTACTGTAATTGAATATATATAGATAGTCACGGGATGTGGATTATACTGTGGAAGAGAGTCAGAGGAAGAATAATAGATATATATGATATGGGGGGGAGTGGGGTCGTGAATTGGGGGTGGGGGGTTGTCACTTTGAGGGGTAAAATGTATAACTATTGCACTGTGTTGTACACCTGAAACTAATTAAAAATAAAAAAATAAATAAATAAAAAAAAGAAACTGGTACATCAGACAATGGAATTTTATTCAGTGATCAAAAAGAAATGAGCTATCAATTCATGAAAAGACATGGAGGAACCTTATATGCATATTCCTAAATAAAATAAGCCAATCCGAAGAGGCTACATACTGTATCATTCTACCTGTATGGCATTTTAGAAAAGGCAAAACTATGGGGACAGTAAAAGGATCATTGGATGCCAGGGGTGGGGGTGGGGAAGGATGAACAGATAGAATTAGGGGTTTTTTAGGGCAGTGAAAATATTCTGTATTATACTATAATGATGGACACCAGTCATTATACTGTCGAAATCCACGGAATGTACAATAAACACCAAGAGTGAACTCTAATGTAAACTATGGACTCTGGGTGGTAACGATGTGTCAGTGTAAATTCATCACTTATAACAAATGTACCACGTGATGGGGGATGTAGATAATGGGGGAGGCTGTGCATGTTTGGGGGCAGAGGAGTATATAGGAAAATTTCTACTTTCTCCTCAATTCTGCTGTTAATCTAAAACTGCTCTACAACATAATCTTAATAAAAATAACTGAGTCTACCAAGTTTCATGCTTAGCCAATTATCTATATCAATGTATTCCCAAAATTCTGCTCAACATGGTTTTCTTCTGATCACTTTGGCCAATGAATGAAAAAGTATCAGTGATCACATGAAACCTATAGTGATTATCTTGTAAATGATGAACATATCTTGGGCAGACGCATAGTGGTAATTTGTGAAAGTTTATGAAACAATACGCATTTTGAACAATTTATTCACTTAATTTCGAGTCAAAAGTGAAACTTTCAAAAATACGTAAAGTTACAGATTCACCTGTTTTACCTAGTGCAAAAATATTTAAATGCTTATTTACTTAATCAAATGGTTTTATATCACTTAGGCAGGTATTTTATTTAATTGTTATCAAATGTTTAATGAGTTTAAGAACTATAAAGATGGCAGAACTCATGTATAGATAGTATGGAAAAACTTAAAAGAATTACCATTGAGATGTTAGAGGAGAAAAATTCATGATAATGAAGATAGGCAGGAAATGCTGACAGAAGGGGGAAATAATTAAATGCAAAGAGAAGAAAAATGCAATCAGATTAACCAAATAAAAACACCAGATATGAAAAATCAACACATTGTCAGAAGTGTAAAGGAGCAAAGCACAGAAAACATGTGCTGTGCACTTGAATTCGGCAGTGTAAAATGCTGGGTCAAGAGTTAACCACACTGAGCAAGTTCTGGTGAATGGCAGTTCCAGCCTAGTTCAGAGCATATGTTACACAGGATATGACTATGCGATCACAGCTAGCCTTTTTGATCTAGTTTGAGGTGCTGTAGCAAATCATAATTAGATTGAAATACATCACAGATAATGACTTACAAATCACGTATTAAAACCTGAAAACTTGCCAGATTCAATTCAGCTTAATATTTCTCACCTGAAACTTTGTATTCAGGGATAATGGGGTTTAAGTCACTTGGTTAATTTCCCTCTTACCCAGAGCTACCATTTGCATGCCACAGGCCTAAAGACAAAAACCACTAGATTTACTCATTTGAGGGAATTATTAGTCGAGCACAATACTAAAGAAATTAAATTGTATTCTTTCAAAGGCCAGCTGAGGACACAGTATTATCAATGAGCCTTAACTTCCTTCAAGATCTATAACAATGCTTTCTCTCTTGGACCTAGTAATTTCATTTTAAGAAATCCAAAAGATTTCCTGAGGAAACAGTCCAAAATTCAGGAGGAAAAGTTCTAGGTAAGACCTGACTGTATGTATATCTACAAGACTAATAACATGAAAAACTAACACCAATAATAGGGCAAAAGCTAAGAAGACCGTCTTACATCTTCTGGACAGGGTGTTATTAGTAAGCATTAAAAGTGATGATTATAGGGCCGGCCGAGTGGCGTGGTGGTTAAGCGCTGGCTTGGGAAGCCAGCAGCCCCAGTTCGGTCCCACGAATGAGGGCCAGTGACACTGCCCTCAAAAAAAAAAAAAGTGATGATTATAAAATAATACAGAGAATGTCTATTATATAAAGCTACCCAGGAAACACTATCCATAATTATATATATAATGCATACAAAAAAGGGCACAGAGTATAACGGCCTTCAAAGAAATTTATCAAAGTGACAGTATGGTTATGCTGCCATGCTAACATTTTTGTTGTATTTGTTTTGTTCACAAAGTTATATTTTGTAATCGAAACAATAAACTACAAATAAAGAGAGAAAAATGTTACTTTCGCTAATCCTGTGGTGAGATGTCAAACAGTATAAAATGAAAACATGTCCTCTATCAGTACTGTTACGACTAAATTTTATTGCATTTCTCCAAGCTTTATTTTGTTTTATTCAACAAACATGTATGGAATGTTTGCCATGTACTGTTCCTTTCCCCAGATACATTTCACTCATACTTCAAAAGGCTGTGCTGCTGACATCTCCTTCTAACATGTAACAATTCTTCTTTTTACCCTTAAAGTGCCCTATGTAATGAGTCCTGACCCCTTGTCAATTCACAACTGGGTCATGTTTTGTATTCTGAAATATCTACTCAGACTGTACAAGACCAAGATCAGTACTATTCATTAATCATTTACGTAAAAACAACCCACCACCATTTCTGAGATGGAAAATACTGAACTCTTGCTCTTGTGTCTGCTACTGTCAGACTCCAAGAGGCTTTAGGAAGGAGCAGGTTAGTCTTTCCTCGGTGCTGGCAGCTGCACCACCTCCCTTTCCTGGATGAGGTGTGCACGAAAGTTGATGATGACCCACCACCTCACAAACCTTTCAGAGTGTGTGCTTGTTCAGTCGGGGATAGATGGAACAGGAGATACGGGAGGAGTCCACCATCTAGGGTGGCAAACTCTCTACCTCTCCCCTCACATCCAGTGCAAGAACAATGATACTGAATGTCACAAAAATCTATTCCTGTGGCTACCACCAGTTTCATAACCCTGTTTGTGCAAATCACAATGTGAAATAAAAATCGTCACTGAAGACCCTACATGGCGAACCTTCTGGGCACTCTCTGGACTTTGTTATTTAATTGTTCTCTAGCACGTGACAATGGTGATTGTTTCTTCTCGCTTCGAACATCCTCACCTTTCAGAGAAACCATTCGCTCCTGGTTTTCATCTTGTCCATCTGGATGCAATTCTCAGGCGACTCCTTCTACCCATCTCTTGTATGATGGTGCTTCTCAATCTCTTTAGACAGTCTCCTTGGTTGTTTTCCAGTTGACATCCCAAGTCCAGAATCCCAGTAATTCCCCTTGTTCTACGCTGCTCCGTGCCCAGCGAAGATGAATAACCTCATGGGCTCTAAGATGTCCCCTTGCCCTCTGTCTTCATTATGTATTGGGAGGCCAAAGGTCAGAAGGTGGGAAGGGATGGAGGTCATAATAGGTATTCCTGGGCATTTCCTATCAGGCCATTTGCTCACAGCAGCTGAGCTCCTCTGCTGAAGGCTACAGGTCCTACCAGGCAACCCTCCCCTACAGATGCAGCTTCTGCTTGTGCACCTTCTGGTAAATGGCCTTCCCTTGGGTCCTCCAGGCCTAAGAGTGGAGTGGCTCACTGCTTTTTTTAGTCCCAGTGTGTGCCATCTCCTCAGGTGGTTCCTTAATCCCACCTATAGTCTTTATGAAGAGTCTTGCCATGAAATTCTCCTTAGTTACCCCATTTGAGTGTGACATCTGCTTCCTGCTGGGATCCTGACTAATACTCCATTTCATGCCCACTATTCTTTAATTACCACCACATGGTAATGACTTTAAATCACTGTCACCCAATCTTCCAATTTCAAAATACATATTTCAAAGACTTTCTAAATATTCTAAACAACTTCAAATTAACATGCTTCAAATTAAACCCATCTCTTCCTCCACCCACTTCTGCCTGCCCCATCCACACCTCTCTTCCACCCATTTCTCTGCCTGTATTTTCATTATAGACAACCATCCATTCACATGCACAATCTAGAGACTTGGCAGTTATCTTCTGTTCCTCAGTCTCTCTCACCTGTTAACAAGTGAACTTGGACTGATCCCCTAAACAATTCTTAAACTCACATCCTCCTCCTCCCATGAATGGTGTCTACTTTAGTTCAGAATCTGCCCTCATTATATTGTTCAGGAATCTCTGTTGTCTCTCACAACCAGGTTGCGATCAACTTGAGGAAGGCACGTGCCCCTGCTGTATGCACCAGGAAGCGCATTGGCTGAATGAGTGATTGCGTGAAGTCAAGAGGAAGATGTGCATAACAGAACTTTACTTTTTTCCACTGATATTCCAAGTAGCTTTTAACCAATCACACACACACACACACACACACACACACACACACACACGTATGTTTTTAAGAATTAATTTAATTTGCCAATCTTAATTTTTTTTAAATTTGAAGTAATGGAATAATAGAAAAAAATTAAGAACCAGCTTCCTGAGGAGAACAGCCAAAGCTCTGATTTATAGCACTTGCCAATTTCCGCAGTGAAAATATTGTCATCACTGCCAATTTCAAGCTACCAAGCAACATGACTGAAGGAGAAGCTAGAAAAGATGGGCACATCTGGCCCTCCTGAGCCGGAGTAAGCTGGCTCCCCTGCAATTCACACAAGTCATAGTGGAGGTTAGATTACCTAAAGCAGCAGAGATTTCTGGAAAAACAAAATGACAAGGAATGAAGCGTTTTAAAATTCTTCATGAAAAATAATATGTGTTAATAGTCATTTACTGAAAAAATAATAATACATAATGCTCTGGGCATTGTCAGATTCTCACCATCATTTGCAGGCAATTTAATTTTGTTTCATAAAAAAAAATATATCACCTTTGTTTTATTTATTTCAACGCCACTGAATAATTATTTACCATGTGCCTATATTCTGTGAGTCTGTTCCAGTGGGAGGAAGCACATTAGAAAAAAAAGGTCTCTGTCCAACAAGCACTGATAATGTAGAAGTTAATGCTTGGGGTCTTTGGGGCTTCCACGCGGGGAGGATGTGTGAAGGCAGCTATGTCTGACTGGGAAGACCCGTGAAGTGCAACTGAAAGAGGTAATTTTGATCAGCAAGAAAAATAAATTGAGAGACAGAGAAAGGGAGACTGAGGTTAGCAAGGGCACTTGGTATTGCATTTAGCACACAGTAAGCACTCCATAAATATTTGAGTGAATGAATAAATAGGTAAATGATTCAATGAATAAATGGTTGAGGGAATGAATTAAAGGGAATCCATGGTTCAATGCTCAAAGAGCATTTGTATTGGGTTTCACTTGCTGGGCCTGTGGCTGCATCTTTCAGCACCTGGTCCCATGACTTGCCTATTCAGCCTTAAATCTTAGTTCCTCTAAATTACTTGTAGGGATGTTATTAATTCTTCTTTGTCCCAGTATCCACCCACTCTGTCTGTCACTAGGACTCAATGCCCCAGCCTCCAAGGGCTGAGACAGCCTCCCATCCCCTCAGCCGGCATCCATTTTGCCCTGGCTCCAACACGTCACCCTTCCTGCTGCAGCCAGACTGAGCCGTTCAAGATGCCAAACTGTAAACCTGATGATCCCTGCCACTCCTTTGCTTCTCACTTAAGATTTAGGGTGGATCAATGGCTTGTACTCTTCTAAGAAGTCAGAACTCCTGACCGCAGCCCACCAGGCCGTGATCTGGCCCTCACTGCCTCCCTCAGGCTAGCGCCCCACCAGCCTCCCCCTGAGTCCCCTTGTGGGCCCCACTGCCTCCCACAGGCCATCCAGGGGTGTCTGCAGCACAGCTGTTTTGGCAGGAATCCTTGCCCCTTCTCTCCGCCCCCAGCTTCACATACACTCTGTCCTGTGTGGCCAGATCAAATGCTGTCTTGGAACCCATGTGCCTCTCTGTGGAATGTATTGCCGTTATAAATGTGTACTTACTCTCATGACTGTTTGATTAGCGCTGATCTCTCCCATAAGTCTGTAAGTTCCAGAGGGAGCGGCTATATCTGTTCTTACTCAAGGGCTTGGCACAAAATAGCGGCTTAATAGGTGTTTGTTGAATGAATGAACAAAGTGACATGTTCATTTCAATCTCCACATATTTAAAGATTGTTCCCATTCCTGAAGTGACCTCACCATCACCCCCACATCCTGCCATGAATGCAAATCTAATATCTCTTTCCAGGCCCTGCTCAAAGCCTATTATTTAATTCAACAAGTATCTATTAACGGATTCTGATGTTCCAGGTCCCGTGTTAGGGACAGGGAATGTGGGGCTGCATAAGATCTGAGCAGTTCCCCTGAGGAGGGCCTGCTCCATTCAGGAGGGCACACCACACGCCGGCGCTCTGTGTAATGAGCACGGACACTGCTGTGGCCTAACTCTACAGACGCACAAAAGAGGTAAAGATGGAGAGTTCCTAGATACGCAATAAGCTTCACAAAGGAAGAGGCATTTGGCCTGCAGCTTTAAAACTTGCTTCTGGAATGCTTTCCTATTTCTTAGAAAAAATATGATACACACACATGCACGTATGCATGCGTATATGTGTGTATATAAATATAGAGAACTTACTACTCATTGAGCTTCTATTCTATACCAGTCATTCTGATTGAGGTTTTTTTACAAAATTACTAATTGAATCCTATCTCATAATCTTTTCTGACTCTGAATTCAATAATTTAGTTTTCTAATAAAATTCCACTCAAGTATATATTGCATGGTTGTTATTTAAATTGTTTCACTTAATGTCTTGGCTTCCCAAAATACTGCTCCGAAGCTGCAGTCTTATCTCCCGCATTTTCTTCATGTCCGCCCTCCTTCCTCCCCAACAGCGCTGTGCGAGGTGCCGGCTAAGTGGGTAATGGACACCTTCGCAAAGTGGAATCCAGGTGGTCTTTGAGCACACGTGGCACAGGGTTTCTATTCCAGTCGAAGTGTTCCGTAAACAACTTATCATCATCAAGGGAATTTCAACATCTTAATTGCATATGATTTTCTTTTAAATGCAAAAATATTAGGATCAACATTGTACACCTGCTGTACATTATTTTTGAATGCATGTCCTAAAAAGACCAAGAAAAAAATGAGGAAGAAATAAAGTTTCTTTGGGATTTCAAGCAATTTCCCAAGCACTTCCTTGGTGCAGGTGCCAGGCAGGTGACTGACATGCTTTCCTTCATTTGGTCCTAGCTACAGTTCTTTGAGATTGGAATTACTATCTCCATTTTACAAAAAATAATAATAATAATAAATAAAAAGAAAAAAATAAAAGAAAGAAAAAGCAAGGATCAGATATTTTGTGGTAGATACCCAAAAGAAGAATTGCTGGGTCATATGGTGATTCTGTTCTTAATTTTTTGAGGAACCTCCATACTGTTTTTCATAGTGGCTGCACCAATTTACATTTCCACCAGCAGTGTATAAGGGTTCCTTTTTCTCCACAACCTCTCCAACACTTGTTATTCCTTGTCTTGTTGTGTTGATAAAAGCCACCCTAACAGGTGTGAGGTGCATCTCATTATGATTTTGATTTGCATTTCCTTAATAGCTAGTGAAGTTGTGCACTTTTTCATATATCTCTTGGCTGTTTGCATGTCGTCTTGGGAGAAGTATCAGTACAGATCCTCTGCCCACTTTTTAATTGGGTTGTTTTTGTGTTGTATGAGTTTTGTTTTGTTTTAATATATTTTGGATATTAACCCTTTATGGGAGGTGTTGTTTGCAAATATCTTCTCCTATTTGGTTGGTTGCCTCTTCTGGATATCTACCTAAAAAATCTGAAAACATTTATCCATAAAGATATATTTACCCCAGTGTTAATTGCAGCATTATTCATGGTGGCCAAGACATGGAAATAACCGATAGACGATTGGATTAAGATGTCGTACATACATACAGTGGAATATTATTCAGCCATAAGAAAAGATGAAATAGTGCTATTAGCAATAACACGTATGGATCTTGAAATTATCGTGCTAAGTGAAATAAGTCAGAAAGAAAAAGTTGAGAACCATATGATTTCACTCATATGTGGGATATAAAACTGAAAGCAACAAATGAACAAGACAAACAAAGAAACAAAAACTCATAGACACAGACAACAGTTTAGTGGTTACTAGAGGGTAAAGGGTAGGTAGGAGGGATGGTAGGAGACAGTAAAGGGAGTCAAATACGTGGCGATGGAAGGAGAACTGGCTCTGAGTGGTGGTGAACACATAATGTGATATATAGATGATGCATTACAGAATTGTACACTTGAAACCTATGTAATTTTATTAACCAATGTCATCCCAACAAATTTAATAAAAATTAAAAAAAACAACAAGGATGAAACAAAACTTGGCTAAGACCAAATACAACTGGCACCCAAAACTTAGGATCTTGAAGTTCATCTCTCCTGTCTTACATTCTCTTCACTGCGTAACCACCTCCCCAGCGACATATTCTATATCACTACTGCTCTCCTGTATTAAATGGGTTTTATTCTTGTCAAAATGTTATATAAATGAGTTATCATCATTATAAAAACTGTACATCTTAATTGCATGAGATTGTCTTTTAAAATAAAAAGGTCAAGTTCAACATAGCACAACCACAATCGATATTTTTCCAACTCTTTTTCTGAAGAAACAAAGTAAAATTAAAAAGAAAAGCACTGTTTACTGACTTCCCAGAATCACCCCAAGTACATACACTGGGCAAGTCACTTTCTCAGAATTTACAGGGTCTATAACATGTAGTTGCTGCACAGAGTAAAACCCTCAAAGCTCAGCTGGAGTCTGCAACAGGAAAAATGTAGTCTGTGCCCCAAAACTGAAATACCAAAGCTTCCTTTTACTAGTATTATTAAAATCATTGATTATTTTGGCATTAAATTAAAACATTTTGTAAAATATAAAAGATAAACTCTCCCTTTCCTTGCCATAATAGGTAAGCTGTTTCTTGCCTCATATATTATCTCTTATTTAAAGCACCATGTGACCTTCATTTTCCTGTAATGTTATCTGCATTATAACTTAACAGTGGTGACATGTCATCTACGGAGGATAATTACCTCTCCGTGCCTTACGATTACTGTATTTTTCACATTCCACAGTGTAATATAAATTATAACCTGCATTCTTCACAAGTTACAAAAAATTAAGCATATTTGTTAGCCCAATAAAAAATCTGGCATCAGTAAGGTGTAGTTTGGCAGTGAACTCTAGAGCCTGTAAAACTAGCCTAATGTAGAGAAATGGAGAGAGAAAGACTACATTAGAGGTGACACATTCCACAGGGTAAGTTTCATACTGATGGTTGAGATTCTCGATAAAGGGTTAAGAACACTTACTATTTCCTAAACTATGTTTTGGAGATGAAATCAAGAACGATAGATCAGTTAATATTTTTGAATAGAAAAGAAGCTACTTTTATAAACAGCAAGTCACATATAGAATATATAAAAGCAGTATACAAATGGAATTTCAAAAATTATTATTTACTGGGTATCTTAAAGGGGAGTTTAATATTTAAATGTAATTCAATGGTAAGTATTTATTAGCAAAAAGATAGTAAAGCTTATAAAACCTAATGCAAGTCATGTTACCCTAATGAAAAGATCAATGTCCCACAAGTAAAGAACCTGGAATATTGTGGCATTTCATACAAGGGAGTCAGAACATGAAGTGAACACATAAGAATACGACTTATCACTAATGGTACCATGTTTTCACGATGACTGCTTACTAAACCTGAAAAATTTTTAAGTAATACAATCAGAAAGAATTCTTTTAGCACATATCCTAAACATACAACATAATCTTGGCATTGTATAACAACAACATGCACAGTATGCCCTATAGATGCACAATAAATATTTGTTGAATTATTAAAGAAAGTTGGTGCAGTCTTTTTAAAAATCAATAAATTAGAATGATTATTCATTTTCTTTTAAAAGGGGGTGGGAACCTAACTGTACCTAGCACACCATTGATTTTAGCAATTCCATGCACTCCCTGTAGTTTTGTTTTCCTTTTTTCCATTAAAAACATGAAATTAAAAAAAAAAAAACAAAAAAAAACCTAGAGTAGCTTGTAAGAGATTAAAGTAATCAAATGGCCACCAGAGCTGTATGTCAAATACGAGATGGGGAGACAGTCTGTATCCCGGTGCCCGGTGTTTCAATGTTTTAATGTCAGAGCACATTTATAAAAAGTTCCATTTTCTTTCTTTCAGAAAATAAACATAGGGGTAGCTTGTTAGCTCAGGTGGTTAGTGCAGCGCTCATAACACCAAGGTTGCTGGTTCGATCCCCACATGGACCACTGAGTTGCACCCTCCACAACTAGATTGAAACAACTACTTGACTTGGAGCTGATGGGTCTTGGAAAAACACACTGTTGCCCAATAATACCCCAATAAAAAAACTGAATAAAAAAGATATATTAAGGTAAGAGACACACTTAACTCTTTGACTATTAGAATAAAACTTACTAAAGTAGAGTAACCGGAAGCTGTCCCACCTGTCCCAGAGGATTTATACTGAAATTAATAACTATTTATCAGTCTTAAAAGGTAGAGGGTACATTTATGATCTTATTCCAAATGGAGAGAAACTGGAGAAACCTCAAAAGATTTCTTATTACAAAACTCATTTTAGGTTAAAATTTAAATGTTTGTTAATGAAAGTGTGTTGACACTATTAAGTTTACAAAAGTGAATAAACACCCAGCCCAGTAGCTTTCTCATCTGCTGTAAATGAGGATCTCCTAAGAAACTTTAAAAAATCTATTGAATCAAAATCTCCTGGGTAGAGTCAGAGCATCTGCATTTCTTGAGAGCTTCCACTATGAGTTTTCAGTCAGCAAACATTTTTTTTCCAGGTCCAAACAGGTAAGACGTTGGGAAAACAAGGGTGCAGAGAACATTAAGTCCTATTTAAGAAGGGGGACTAGTGGGTTCCAATAAAGTGTGACAAGCCTCAGATAGAGGTAAACAAATAGCAGAGGAACCCCTGAACCAGATGTGAGTGCTCAAGTCTCCAAAGAGCTGTGTCATGTTCTTCCTTTGGCTCTACTCCTACAGGAGTCTAAGCCAGGGAAGGGAAGACAGCGCCTTAAACCACCATTAGATGGGCCCTGGAGTCTAATTACTAAATTGAAAGGGCCCGGAAGTCACTGGGCTGTTGAATTTCCACATGGCGGCAAGGAAAGGATCAGTCCCCCAAGATGACATAAAGGGGCAAGGGGAGAAAGCCATAAATACAATTTATTTACACTGGTACCATACTGGCTGTGCTTGTTCAAGGCCATGCCTCCCTAGGTCAAGTGCAGTGGAATAAGACCATGAAGAATGATGTGATCTAGAGTATAAAGGCTGAAGGCATTTTTATTTTGATCTTTTTATACAATAAATTGCTTCCCATTTGCATGCTGATGGTTACATGTATTGTTACATGTATGGTTATGTGGTTAATTGTATCCAATGCTGGAATATATCAATGTGAACCATAGGCTCTTCAAGTCTGAAAGCTTAATCGTACAGTCTGATCCTTCTTTTAACAATTACCTTTCAAAATAACAGGGAGACCAACAAAAGAGCCTTATATATTCTTTCCTTGTGATTCCCTAACATCAAATCTTAAATCCAATTATATGTGCTGTTACAAGCTTCAAGAAGAACCGAAATGTCAAAACAAGTTATATCTCGGTATGGTCAAAGATACAAAAATAACACTTCTATCCTGACTCTTCTAAAAGACTTAATCCATTCGAAAAGGTTGGGTAGGGGCTCATGGTGCTAAAATGCGTTTGTTTCTAATAAGTAGACTATTTACAAAAACCGGCTTGAAAGCTGACATTTAAAGTCAAATCAAATCAAATCGACAAATTCACTGAGGCAATACTGTGGTTAGAGACGGAAGAAATAGATGTGTCTGCCTTCAAAACATGACAAGTCAGAGAGACACATAACATATAGAGAAAAGTTACACCAGGATCTTAGATGAGAAGGTGTCTTGCCTTGCACTTCCTTCCCTCCTCCTACTTGATCCTTTGTTCCTGACAAACAAGGCTATGTACCCACCCTGCCCACAAATGTGCCTACCACACCGTCTCAGGCAGCTCCTCTCTGTAAACATCACTTCTGCTTCTGAAACCCTACAGATCCCTGAAACCCTACAGATCCCTCAAAGTCTATTTCCAAGACGCCTGCAGGCTTAGCACAAACAGGGTTTCCTCCTTCGTCACCAACTGTGGCTGACTGCACCAGGGTCCCATGAAGCAGCAGTGAGAAAACCAACCATTCAAATGACTGATTGTCATGGGCAATGTTTTCCTCTTCAAGCCAGACAATTTGTCCCATGGCAGCACCTATATCAACATAATTTCTCCCTGACTGACACTGAGGGCAAAAGGAAAAACACATTGAAAATCCTAGTTCCTTCATTTAAAGCAAAGAGATTATAAAGAACTGTTTTGAATAATTAGAAACCTTTCAAGGTTTTCCACAAACTAAAAAGATAACCATAAAAAAACCAAAAAACAAATTTCTTCCCAATATATCAAGATTAATGGACTCAAAATCACAAATACGTCTAAAATACAAGTTACAGTCCAAGTAGAACAGTTTGTGCACAATAGTGTGGACCACACACTGATGTTAGTTCTTTCACGTAGAGATTGCAAAATGCCTGCCCAGAGGCTCAGCATTAACATGTTGGAAAATAGGTGCAGGGGGAGCGGTATGTCACCCTACGAAGGACAGGCACCATCTACCTGGCCTGAGCCCCTGCCCTCTCCTGGGGGTCAATTTGCACACCCACTTGGTCCACTGCCTCGTGCTGTAGGCACCTGAGTGAGTGTCCCCGCTTCAACACCTACAAGCATATACATTTTAGCAAACATTAATGAAACATTTAGTGAATAGAGAGGCATTGCCATCGAGAAAGTCTGACACTCAGTCCGCTTGATTTCTTATTAAGATGTCTTGGCATCTTGCCTTTAATAGGTTTTAACTCAGAGGCAAATGTTTGGAGATGGTAATAAAAAAAATCATTGAAAAGGAAAAACATCGGTTAGAATTGGTTATCTGCTGTCAAATAGTTACAAGAAAATTTATGACTAGGATTATGTTTTCCTTTGTTGCATTCGTGTGTCTAGTGTTAAAGATTTGCACTATTTTTTTTCAAATTGTCTTTAGTTAAGAGGGACACCTATGAAACTCAAAATAGACAGAATAACTTTGTTTACTTCTAAAATTTAAAAATAGGAAAAAACAGATGTCTTTAGATAGTTAAAAGTATTTTCAGACACCAAATTACATTTTAAAGAGATACATATATGTGTAAAATTATGAAAAAAGCAAAAATTAAAAGATTAATTTTACTTAATTGTTCAATTTCATATTCTTGCTTAAAACATAATTTATGATGGGTATCTAGGATAATGAACATATCATGCAAATAATTTACAGTTCCTTATGAGGTTAACTTTTGTTATCTCCTGAGTCAGCCGAGTGGCTCAGTTGGTTAAGAGCTCGCTCAAGTGTGAGCTGAGCTCTGAGCAACAGCAGTTCAATGCCCAGCCTGAGCTGAGCTGCCTCTGAGCTGCCAACAGGTGGCAGGATGGCTCAACTAAAAAAAAAAGAAAAAAAAAAGGAAAACCTTTGTTATCTCCTATTATCTCCTATTGCAAGCTTCAAAAATGGAAGATGTGATACCTGGCCTGTGGGGTGTAGAGGTTCGGAAGGACAGAAATAAATCTCCTGGATTCTTTAAAGAACCATATGGAACAAGCCCAAAGTTTACCCAGAAACACAGACCAACTTGTTCTAAAACATACTAGAGTATACTCTTTTTTAGATCATGGAGCCTATGAATTTCATTTCATAAAAGCTTTTCTCCATTCACACATTGTTTCTTTTGAAAACATCATGTGTGAGCAACACATATTCACAGCTGAAATTGTTTTCTTCACATCTTAGAAAGACGATGGAAAGTTCACAGGCATCTTGCACTAAACTCAGAAGCAGATGGTGATGGTAGCTACAGCATCACCTAGTCAGTCTCCTCTTAGGACGCCTCGGATAGCACAGGATTCTGTCCTTTACAGGGCGTTTTTTTTTTCCTTCATCCTACAAAGAGACCCCCCAAAGTCTCAAGGAGTTACCATTTATCCACTTGTTCAATACCCTTGATACATGAACTTGAGAAGCAATTTTGGTGGCCACTTTCCTTCCTACTGGTTCTCCGGCTTCATCCTCATTGCCAATGGGTGGCCAGGTCCTCATTTTCCCTAAGAGCCCATCCTCCTGTCTACAGAAAGAGAGGAGGTGGCTGCTTACTGGCTGGCAGTAGTCAAGCCCAAAGAGGGTGATTACACACAAACCTTCCCAGGGTGCCGTCCAGCCACCAACCATGGAATGAGTCTGAAATGCACATTCCTTGTTTAAATCCTATACTTCGATTTGAACTTGTTTCTCCTTAACTTGACCCACAAATTAGCAATCCATGAAATCATTTTCTGAAAAGAAGAAATGTTTCTCGGCAACAAAAAGAAAAATAAACATAGTTCACAGATGCTGATATCTTCTAGTCATTAGTATAAAAGGATATATTTTCATTGGAAGGAAGATGCAAGTATATTTCATTCTGGTTCACATTGCTAAATATCAATCCTTCAAATCAATAAGATACAATAGAAAATGAAATGCCTGTGAGAGGGTCTATTTCCCCCAGGGAAAAATAATACTGTTTGATAGAGAAAATTCTCTTTTCTGAACTGTTTATTTAACATAAATTGAATACTTTTTTAACTAAAAAAATTTATATAAATAACAAAATTCTCTTTTTTTTTTTTTGAGGGCAGTGCACTGGCCCTCATATGTGGAACCCGAACTGGGGCTGCTGGCCTCCCAAGCCAGCGCTTAACCACCGCGCCACTCAGCTGGCCCCAAAATTCTCTCTTATAAAGGGTTAAATTCTGCTACTTTATTACAGATGTTGATGGCTGGTGTCTGTATTGATAACATATTATCAATTGTTTAAATCTAAATTTTAGGGGGGAAATCAGTGATAGAACCAGATAAAAATTAACCCACAAAACTAAACTATCACTTAATAAAAGCCCACCTATGATTATTGAAGACCTATAATCAGATGAAGTTGGTGTCTAAGATTTTATTTCTTGAAAATAGGTTTTGAAATTCAGCTTAAGTATGGTTCCCCCACAGTGGTTAGTTCTGTCCCTAGCGAGCCTCTTTTACCTCTCACAGCTGATGATGATCAGAGATGCTGGGTACAACGGCAATATCTCTCCAGCACACGTGCACCACTGGACAGGCTGCTCTCCCTCCCTTCATTTGAATCTACTGGGAAAATATACATCAGATACAGAAATTGAGGATTTCTGCTTGCCGTTGTTTATATCAACAATGCACTAGTTACATAAGACTATTGCATCAGTTTCCAAGTGGCATCGAGAACATTATACGCAGAGAACTAGACGATGCTGCTGAGATGAAGTGACGAGTTACTAGAATCTTGTTATAAGTCTATCTTTTTCCCCCCTCTGGCTGCTGTCTAAGCAGTTACTACTCTTTCTTGTTTTAGCTTCATTTGCAAATGAAAATTTATCATATTAGGTATGTCACAGCAATGCAGTTAAAGAATTACACTTTTAGATACATTAATTTTTCCCTACCAAACTTGGGTCTCATATTTGTTCACAACTTTATTTGTTCCTCCAGTTTTTTTTTTATTTCCCTACCATTTGTATTTTTATTCTAGCCTTATTTTTTTTTAATTTAATCAGTTATTATAACACATAGAAAGGAATATTTTAAAAAGTATCTTCTATAAAAAGCATAATTTTTTTTGTATCAATGATTCATTTAAAAAAAAAAAGGAAGAAACAAGAGGTGAAGGGAGGGAGGGTGAATATGAAACAAGTATTAATTCCAAGAATACCAAAAAGTAACACACACACGCACACACACACAAATCATAGTTCACTAAATGGCTGGGTAGTGAGTAAAATTTATATAGTCAAAATATGGGTAATATTAATTATTGATGTTATCAAAATTTTAATATGATTATCTTGGGAATATACGGGGAAAGATTTATAACCAGGCTAAAAACTCATTTTTTTATAGCACAAAGTATTGGGTTGTCAGAAAAGTCATGATGCATTTTTGCAATGAAAAACAGAAAAAATAGGTCATGACTCTTCCAACAACCCAATAAATTCTAAAAGTCAAAAAGCAAGACACGGGCAGCAAAGCATGCTATTTAGAAATGTTTAAGTAAATAAGTGGGAAAAAACCAGCCAAATTCAATGAAATATTACTCAGCCATAAGAAAAGATAAAATACTGTGACAACATGGATGGATCTTGAGATTAACATGCTGACAGTAATAAGTCAGAAAAAGTGGAGAACCATATGACTTCATTCATGTGTGGTATATAAAACTAAAAGCAACAAAGGAACAAAACAAACTAACAAAAACTCATACACACAGATAATAGTTTAGTGGTTACCAGAGGATAAGAGGGGCGAGGGGGATGGTAGAAGAGAGTAAAGGATCAAATATATGGTGATAGAAGGAGAACTGACTCTGGGTGGTTAACACACAATGTGCTGTACATATGATGTATTACAGAATTGTACACTTGAAACATATAATTTTGCTAACCAATGTCACTCCAATAAATTTAATTTTTGCAGAAAAATAGAGTTGAAAACCGTTGATTCCCATGAGTGGGACTCTGGATGTGGTGCTGAGGACGGCTATTACTTTATCATATTCTTGGAAACTCTGTGACTTTCTAAATGATGGAGGTGTTACAAATGCTTAAAAACTCTGTTTGTTGACACTGGAATGCAACCACTGTGTAAATCATATTGAAAAACAAAATAGAGTGGACATATCTAAGAAGTTCTTTATCTGAACTATACTTTGGTGGTGAAAACTGGCAGATTTGCAGGTCAGAACAAAGCAAGTTTAAGGCCTCCCACGCAATGGGGCTTAAAGAGCAGTAAGATGCAGGAAGATAAATGAAATCATGCTTGGACTTTCTTATTTTGCATCACGGAAATAAACTGACCTTTCTTACTGTTCAGAAACCAAATATAAAGGGGCAACACTTAGACATTTAATGGAAATGCTTCTTTAGGGCACAGCAGGAACCAGTCCTGAAGAGGCAGAGGATTTCAGCAAAGAGATGGCAATGGAGGGAGGGGTGGAGGAGGGGGCACTGCAGACTGCCCAGAGGAGGCCAGTCAACAGCAAGAATTTTCCGGGAGAGGAGTGAACAAGGGGCTAAAAATGCTAAGCGGTGTGAGGGAGCCATGAGTCCCTTCTGCCCTCATATCGTCCTGGCAAGTGATTAAATTATGTCTTTTGAGGAGCTGGTATCACCTCAAGTTCCTTAGACCGCAAAAGAAGTCTTAGATATTGCAATGATTTCTGACTCGCTAAATAATCACATTTTATAAACAGATATGCAGTAAATGTATGATACTAAAATTTCATGCAGTTGAGAAGAGATCAGGACAAACCACGCCTAAAAGGTTCCCCAGGGTGGGTAATAATGGGGAAATTCCAGTAGAGAAACGATGAATTAAAGGAGAATATAAAAAGAAAAATAATGGTTGGAGAATTTGCAATGTAAATTGGTAAAAATTGAGGACCTTATAATTCTGGGAGCATAAAAGCATTCTGTTGTTATAAAATGATTTTTAGGGCTAATATCAGCCATCTAGTACCACACACCAAAATGTTGTATAAAATGTTAGAAAAGAATAGTAGAGACCTCAAATCAAAACTGTTGTAGTGTCTAGACCAGGGGTCGGCAAACTGCGGCTCGCAAGCCACATGTGGTTCTCTGAGTACATACTTGTGGCTCTGAAGTAAAATTTGAAAATGAAAATAAAACTATCATAGTTCCATTTATAAAATTTTTAAAGGATATTATTCCCAAATGGTGATTTCATTTGTTTTATGGCTCTCAAATAATTTTTATATTATTGTGAGGGACAGGATTGGCTCTTCTATCTCAAAAGTTTGCTGACTCCTGGTCTAGATCACTGATTTTAACAAAAGATATTCTCTATTCAATGAAATTCTCGATACCAACCCCTAGCATCTCATTTCTTTTTAAGAGATCAATAAATCAAGTTCATAACAACCTCAAATTCTATTTGACAATGAATTTCCATGTGATCCCAGTTAAATATCTTTCTTTCTAAATATAAGTTTTGAAGCCACACCTGTACAACTATTGCTTTCCACTTTGATCCAGAGCCCAGATAGTCAAAGGTTTTCGTATACACATAGGGTTTCAAGGTTGAAGATGAGTAAAATTCAGGCCAAAGCAAGGTCCCATGTAGTCAAAACAGTTCATAAACCCAGGTTCCAAAGGAACGTGGCTGCAGACAGTACCTCAACCAACCATTGTTCACAGTATTAGGGATGTTGACCTTCTAACAATAATGCCCACATTAGCATCCTTCAATCCAGGTTATTTATCACATAATATTCTTAAACCTACTCAGTACAAGAAAAATTAGTTGATCCACTGAAGCCTCCACCTCCATGAGGACAAGGCCCTGTCTTTTTTCCTGAACATTCTATCCCCAGTATGGAGCAGCATACTGGCCTCACAACTGCTCAATAAATATCTGATGAATAGAAAAACAGAATGCTATCAAGACATAGAAGCAACCAAAGTATCCTTTTTTTTTTTTAATTTTGGAATCCCCAATTATTTATTTATTTATTTAGTTTTTGAGGGCAGTGTCACTGGCTCGCATATGTGGGACCCGAACCGGGGCCACTGGCTTCCCAAGCCAGCTCTTAACCAGCGCGCCACTCGGCCGGCCCCAAAGTATCCTTTGATAGATGATTGGATAAAGAAGATGTGGTACATATATACACACAATGGAATACTATTCTGCCATAAGAAAAGATGAAATAGTGCCATTTGCGACCGCCTGGATGGATCTCAAGATTGTTATGCTAGATGAAATAAGTCAGACAGAAAAAGTAGAGAACTATATGATTTCATTGATATGTGGGATACAAAGCTGGAAACAACAAAGGAACAAGACAAACAAGGAAACAAAAACTCATAACACGGGCAATAGTTTAGTGGTTGCCAGGGGGTGAGGGGGGTGGGGGAGTGATAGATGAGGGTAAACGGGATGAAATATATGGTGATAGAAGGAGAACTGACTCTGGGTCGTGAACACACAAGTGATATATAGATGATGTATTACAGAATTGTACACCTGAAACCTATGTAACTTTACTAAACATTGTCACCCCAATAAACTTTAATTTAAAAAGAAAAAGAAAAACAGAATACATTATTTTCAAAAACAGAATAGATTTTCAATGCCTATATTTTGCTGTGAAAAACCTAATAGAGTATAATATTTAGTTATTTTAAGGAGCCTCAAAATAACTGTACCATTAGAAATCATATTAGCCAAGTACTGTCAGAAATTAAGGATCTCGTGGCACATCCAGAACACCCCAGCTCATACTCCTGATTACCCGTCACACTTTGCATAATGGCACCCAGCAGGTACTCAGCTGTTGCTTTCCTAACATACACTACAGAACCCCAAATTCAGAAAAGCTCTACTCCATCTTCCCTTCCATTTATGACTGGAAGAATATTTTGACTTCCTTTTAATTCATATGTTCATAATTAAGTAAATGAGCATTTACAAAAATAGAATTTTCAAAAATTAGAAGGTAAAATATTCTCTGTTATCTACTTCTAGTAAAGAAAATAGGGTTAAATAGTAGTATTGGGAACAGAGCTAGTTATATTCAAATAAATTTGATTGAATGTGCTAGCTTATTTCATTGTTCAAATCTATAATCCTATAATTCATTGTAAAGGTTCCAACATGGATATATACAAAAGAAAAGACCTGGCTGAACGGACAATATCAGATGGGTTTGCCAGTTTTCTTTTCTGCAACAAGGAAAGTAAAAGTGACATTGAGTGTTCATTTCTTCAGCTAGGATTGTTGGGAATCTACTCTGGACTAGGCGGTATGCTAGGAACTAGAGAGTTGGCAATTAAATATAAAGGATTAAATATTTAGTCTCAGCTCATACTGTAGTGGTATAAATAGAGTGTGTGTATACACACACACAAACACACACACACACACACACACACACACACACACACACACAATGCAGGTGGTGATAAATGCCATGAGGACAAGAACAGCAGATTAAGGAGATGGTGAATTGGTGAATGATGGAATGGGGTGCCTGCTATTTCAGATGAGGTGATCACAAAATGCTGGCCCAATCAGTTGACATTTGAGGGAAGATCTAAAACCAAGATACAAACTGTATTGATTTCTGGATGAAGCGTGTTCCAAACAGGAGAATAGTAAGTACAAGGGCTCTGAGATGGAGTGCTTGTGGTATAGACAGAAAACAGCATGGAGTTTTCACTTGTGAGGTAGGTTTTGTCTAAACAGCCTACCTTGCATCTCCATCTATTTAAATCTTACTGATCCTTTAAAGTCTCTAGCAAGTGAAATGCCTCTAGTGAAGCTAAGTTGTTCCTGGTATGCCTCCGATAAGATTTGGCTCCTCCCGCCCCCCTTTGAATCCCAAGAAAAACTTGGCTCAGATAACTTTATTTTACAAGTTAACATTATTTGTAGATTATAAACATGTATCCAGGATCAAGACTTTGTCACAAATTTGTGTAACCCAATCTTGTCCAAGTTAAAGCATCTATAAGTCGGTAGGGGCTTTCCAGAGACTTAAAGAGTCAGTGGGCACCACTTCTGTATTGCTGGTTTGGTCTCAGAAAACACACCAGCGAGCACCTTCAGCCTTCCAAAGACACGCTGAGCATCATGCTGTGTTTACTTACTACTTTGGTGAAAAAAGAAGAGGAGGGCTCTCTTTTAGCATGATGGGAACCAGCGTCTGGTACCATAACAGTGATGTCCATCTTGACTTGTAGGGTTAGTATCAGTCATCTAATACCAGACACCAAAACGTTTTGTAAAGTGTTTGAAGAGATCAGTAGATACCCTCAAATCAAATTTGTTCTAGTATCTAGATGACTGATTTTGCTTTAGGAACTTGCTGGGTACAACATCTGTTCATATTTCATTTTCTTCAGACTCCTGCAACCAATGGTAGATCAAGTGAAGTAGTCAGGTGGAGAGCTTCTAGTGTCTTTGTTTCTTCTGTCACCACAAGAAAACGAAATGTTTGTTTCTCACGCATCTGGAAAAAGAGCCCACACCTCAGCTCCAAGTGTGTTCATCTGTGTCTCGACTTGCAAAGCTTATTTTAACTTTTCATGTAAACAGAACATTGGTCAAAGTACATTAGAGAAATTCTGTTATATCATAACTTCACCAATATTTATGACTTTCAGAAAGGGTTCCAAGTACGGTTACCCTGTGTTTGAAAAGAAAATAGATTAGGTAGCCACACTGAAAACTATTTGAATGCCAGGCAGTAAAAGAATGGCTGCATTTGAGGCACTGAATCCATGGAACATGGAACATACCAGCCCCTACTTCTCACTTATCGGAAACTAACAAAAAATTTTTCATATCAAGTGGCTCATTTTGAACCTCATTTTAATTTTTCAAAACTTGGCTCACTCATTGGATGCACAAATGCACATGTCTGCCATCTAGTGGCAAAAATCAGTATTGGCTGTCTAATTTTTCTAGAAAACAGTCAATATTTTTTGAGAAAAATTCAGTCCAAGCCCCAACTTTAAGAGACAGGGGGAAAAGGAAAGGTCACACCACATTATTCTCTTTTTGTTTGTTTTAAGGAGGGCGCAGCTCACAGTGGCCCATGCAGGAATCAAACCGGCAACCTTGGTGTTATCAGCACCACGCTCCAACCAACTGAGCTAATCGGCTACCCCTGCACCATGTTATTCTAATATCTCCACCTCCTCTGATCTGATATCAATAGGGACAGGCTTGTTTAGAACCCCTTAGGAACACTATTCCAGGTCCTACGGATTTTCACAAAGATATAAAAATTCCATAAAGGTAGCATCTTACCCTGCTTACTTATCCCTTCATCTTTAGCACAAGAACTCAATCATTGTAATGAATAAGCGAATGGCCAGTAAAAGAGCTGAAAATAGACCAGACTTGTGGGTTACCTACCACAGGAATTTCTAAAATTCTAAGGAAGAGAGTGACTGATAATATTGTTTAATTTCTTAAAATTAATATAGTACTTTACATTGAATTTTTGAAAAAGTATTAATTGTATTATGTATGAACTTTTTTAATTTACTCATTTCTAAATCTATATAGGATGCCCTCTAACCAATAAACAAAGCTAATCTTAATGTCCAATTTTAAAGAACATTCATAATAATTGAACTATTATTTACATATGCTGCTGTTTTAAAGTATTTTGTTTTTGCTTTCTTGACATCCTTTTGTTCATATTAATAATATACATGGTGTACTTGCTCAGAAAGATAACCCCTAAAAATAGCAGTGCATACATGCAAAAGTGTGGTCTACTGATGATAGTCCCATGATATTACTGAAGACACAAAGAACAAAATGTTGAGGACTGCCTATATTTGAGATGATTTCTGTTTTTATACCACCTTGTGAATGCTGTTATCCATATTTTTAAAAATATGCCACTATATATTTTGATACAGTGGGATACATTTCATGAAAACATTTCCATCTTAATTCTATACCTAACATCGCAGTCCTTGCTCAATTGTGTTTAAATTCCAGTGAAAAAGAGCACTCCACCCTTCCTCAAAGCCTGAGAACACCCTAAACTGAATATGACTCATCTTACCAGAGAGCACAGCCTAAGATATCGTACCCCTTGCCAACTCAGGCTGTTAAGCTAGTCAGGAAAAACAGAACATGTTTCTCTCTCAATCTCTCAGTCAAGTTCTCTTTCAATCTCTCTCCTCCCTACCGTTATATCTTTCTCTCTTGTGAATCTTCAATTAGTGGGTCTTAAAATTAATGAAGCAAAAGTATCATTTGAGGTATTTATTTAAAATGCAGACTGACAGACCCTGACCCAATTCTGAATCAGTTGTTCTGGCTTCAATCCCTAAAACTACATTTTTAACAGCTACCCCATTGATTCTGGTGCATATGATCCTGGGCTACATAGGGTTTTAGAAATATCATCATAAATCCCTGTGATAGAAACTTTTCCAGGGATTACAAGAAGCCTTCAGGAGAACTGTTGATGATTAATCATCCAATAATCATGATCACTAACCAATAATTACTACTTCAGAAGTGCTGGCCATCACAACCAGTTGTTGAGAGGAGCCACCATTTGGAAGATGTTCTATGAAAGCACCACGCCTCTCAAAATGTTAGGGTCACCAGTGTAACACAGATAACCCTGTGGGTAAGGCAAACTCTGAGCTTGAGCTAATTCTACTATCCTGTGCAATGCTCATCAGAACACTTACTATTTACTAATATATAAACTATTTTGTCATTATCAAGATTCCCTGAAAACTGATAAACCTCAGATTTATTCCCCCCACACACACAAAGGAATAGTAAGAGGAACTCAGCAACAATACACAATGAGAGGGGAGTATGTGCCAAGCACTGTGTTAGACCTTCAGGATATTTTGGTGAATAAAACATAACATGGAAATCTCTGCCTTTACAGGGACGCAAAGCATCATTCAATTTAGTGAGGTCCTCATTCAGATTTACAATGTGTAAAGTTCTGAGTACAGAGAAGTAATTAGTGGGTGGCTCCTGATAAGAAGCTCAAAATCTAAAGGAAAAGACAGTTATTTGCATAATTTATTGTAGTGCGAACAAGTATGACCAACATTATAACAGACATAATGCACTAAAGGAGCATGGAATTAGAAAGATGAATTTCCTTGAGAAGACAGGCGTCCTGAGATGTGAAGGATGCTAACAACCAAAGTCAAAGCAGATTTCAGGAAGCGTGGAGGGTCTCAACAGAAACCCAGAGGCAGGAGAATGGAGGCACATCCAAGCTTCCTTAAGCAGGTGATGTGGCCACAGCAATGGGAGCAAAGGAAGATGGAACAGGAATTTAAGTAGAGTGAAACCACAAATGGCTTCATCTCATTATAGAATAGATAAAAGCAAAGAGATGGAAAGCAGGAAGATAGGTTAGAGGTTACTGGAACTGTGCAAAGGGGAGACGGGAAAAGCCGATATCAAATAAGTGATAGCAGGAATGGAAGGGGACAAATTGATGAAGGCAGTTTCTGGAAACCCATTAGGATTTAAGAGTGATGGTATGAAGGAAATACGCATTCAAAAGAGTTCAATCTGAGATCTTAGGATGACTGTGATGTAATTAATCATATAGGAATAATAGGAGGAATGCTGTACTTTGGAGAAAGGTGATGGGTTTCAATGTCCAAATGGTACATTAGAGGTGCCTGATTGATATTCTTTGTAGAAACATCTAACCTAGTGTAAGAAATGGACACCTAACACTCAAAGGAAGGCCTAAGTGCAGCTGAAATCATTAAGAGAGAGAAAGTAAAGTAAGAGAAGAAGCAAGTTGATTCCTAGGAAGAGAGTTAGAGTGAAATAACTGATAAATTACGTGGCCTTGGGTGCATCATTCAACATCTGGAACTGCAGTTTCCTCAAATAGAAGATACAAATTGTAGGAATATTCTTTCTATTATTTCACTAAATCAGACTGCAGAAGTCTCAATCAGCTTCAAAGTATTGGCCTCTTATTGTTTAGCATTCTACAACATATCCTGTCCTCTCACTACCCAGGGAAACGATCTTCCCGAACTCTACCACATAACTGATTTCGTAGAAAATCAAAAATATGGTAGCAGTAGTAAACATTCATCATTAAGAGTTATCTGTCCAAAATTATTTGAGGAATATTGATTTTGACTTCTATAGGAATTTTCTTTTCAACAAATACCTTCTATGGTGCCTTCACTTATTGGCACTCTAAGACATAGCTCATATGATTTTTTTTTTTTGCATTTCTCCCTAAACTGTAGTTTTGTTACATATACAAAAATATTTTGTTAAATATGTTTTTTAGTCCAACCTTATATTCATTCATGAAACAAAACTAATATACATATATGTGCACGTTAGATGGGTAAATACGTCCATGTTTAGAATTCAAAATGAGTCATCTATTCTTTACAGATCTAAAGAATGTGAATGCATACATTTTATATAAAATTGAGCTGAGAGTATGTGTCCTCAAACATGATGGATGTAATCTGTCATCAAGGATGAGTGACCACTGTGTCACCATCAGTCCACTGGCCCACGTTAGTCTGAAGATACGAGAAGAGCTTGTGCCTCACTCTTACAAATCCAAAGTGTCCAGCACAGTCCAAGGGGCAGAGAAAGTGTTAGATAAAGACACTCTTAACTGATTAGAAAGTCAAAGCAAATATATTTCTATATTACTGGCCCCTTTTAAATGGATTGATTTTTATGCAGTGAAATCAGTCTTTCAGAACACACTGCAGGTTTAAAAAACAGGGAGATAGATTTACAATTAAAGTCAGGTTGCGAAAGCCTATTCTAATCTCAGTTTTATATAAAGTAAATGTGAGGAGCGATGTCTAGAGAAAACTATCAGGTGGTTACGCCTCTAATTGTTAACCATCATTACGTTTGGGAGCATTGGGTCACGAAGGACTTTTATTCTTGACATTATATATTTCAGTAATGTTTGAATTTTGTGTACTCTTATTATTATTTTATAATAAAAAAGATGGCAAAACTATATTTACACATTTTATATGTTCATGTATGCAGTGAGCATTTATGGGTAAAACTCTATACTAGAGCTAGGTACATTCGGGTAATCAAAGACAAATGAAACACATCTTACTTCAAGGATGTCACACTCTAGTATTTGAATTATTTACACATGCAAGTGAATGAGATCAGTCATAAAAATGAGAATCTGATAAACCACTAAAAGATGAATTCATAGTGAGAAGTATTGTTTGAAGCAGTCTTTGACAAATCGCTACAACCTGGCCCATAAGAATGTAGAAGAGCGGACATTATAAGCAGCATGAGAACACAGGAAAGTCGTAAAAATGGTGGGCATATATGAAACTGCAAGTACTGAGGGTAAACTGAAAGACTGAAGTTCAAATGTAAACCCAAGCCATGGAACAAGTCAAATGCTGGCTGAACGCTGAGGTAAGAGATTTTGTTGTCATTCAGTGGGCAACAGAAGGGTTGTGTGAAATAAGTGAAGGTTTTAGAGGACAGGAGGAAAATGATCAGACTTCATCTTCAATAGAAGTCATCTGTATAGGATGTGTCAGAAAGAGACAGCATAGTCAATGAGATTATCCTGGCAGCTCAGAGACACCAAGAGAAAGGTGTAAAGGTACGATTTGCATTGTTAGGAATGCAGATTCTTGGGCCGCACCCTAGATATCCTGAATCCAAGCCTGTCTGCCTATTAACAAGGTTGTTATATGATATGAATAAGCACCAAAGCTGGGAAAGCAATGAATTAAGGTGCTGGTAGCAGGAAAGAAAAGAAGTCAAGAGATTTGAGCTATTCCCAGGTTGAATTATTACAGTTGTGTATCTGACTAAATGAGGGAGGTGATGGAAGAGAATAAATCAAGATTATTGAGGAATTTTGAGCTGTCAGATGGTCATGCTAGATATAGGGACAGGAAACCCCAGGGAACAGGAAACAGAAGAAGGCTGTGCTACCCAGGCAGCTCCTGGAAGTGCTCCTTCCAGAAGCTGAGAGGGCGAAATAGGTGTGATCCACAGTGAAGGGTATTATGAAAATAATGAAACTGTGAAAATAAAGTTACAAAAGGAAGAGGGGGAGAGAGAGGCATGGGAATCAACTGAGGAGCAATTCTTAACCTCACAATGCTAGGGAGATGGGACGGGAATCCAGGAGGAGGGATAGTGGAAGGAATAGGGGAAGTTTGGTGCTCTGAAAATTAGGGGACATTGAAGGTGTTGCTAAGGAGTTACAGGGGATACCTGAGGAAGGGCCACTTGTTTGTGACAAAGAGATTACAGGCGACTTAGCAGAGAAGTTTCTGTGAACCTGGTGGGGATGGAAGCCAGAGAGCAAAGGGTTAGAGTCAGAGAGTAGTGAAATGAGGGAGTGTGGGTGCTGTTCACTGAGTGTAAATGAAAAGGTTAAGAATGAACATGAGAAATTTAGAAAGGGCACAAAACACCAGGTTGAATTAGCTTTCAATGGCTGAGCTTTAAAGAGTTTCTTATGGAAGAAAGATCAGAAGTATTCTCATCATAATTCCCAGAATTATTAGGCAGACACACAAGCACAGTAAGAATTAGACTTTTGGCTCCATATAAAGAGGATCTGCCTCTCATTGTTCTCTGGAAATGGAATGAGTCTCCTATGAATGTTAAGTTCTTGAAACATACAGATTGACAAACACCAATAGGGAATCACAGGGTAGATGTTCACTGATGGCTTCTGCAGTGGGCTGAAGGGTGGCCCTCAGGAGATGTGTCCACACCCTAATCCTCAAAACCTATGAATATTACTTTATATGGTAAAAGATGTGATACAGTCAAGGCACTTGAAAGGAGCAGCTTATCCTGGATTTTCTGGGCGGGTCGTAAATGCAATCACATGTATCGTTGTAAGAAGGACACACAGAGGAAGAGACACATGGACAGAAAAGGAAGAGGTGGTGTAATAACAGGGGCAGAGACTAGAGGTAATCAAAACTCAAGGAAGGCAGCCAGCCCGCAGAGGATGCAAGGGGCAAGGAAGAACTCTCCCCTGGAGGCTTTGGAGGGAGCTTGGGTCTGCTGACCCCTTGATTTCAGAACTGATCCCCAGAATTAAAAGAAAATACATTTTTGTTGCTTTCAACTCTAGGAAATCAACACAACATCTAACAGCACCTTCCAACTCTGAGATTTCTTGAGCAGCTCTCACGTCATGTAGATCATATGTCCCTGGAAGGACTTACCCTCCAGTGTAACAAAAACAGCATGTCCACGGTGTCTGCACATTATATAGCACCCACAGAGAGAGTTACCATAGGGATACATCATGTGTGCAATGAAAAGCAGAGGTAGACAGAAGATAGACAGACCCATTCTACTCAAGCAAATATTTGTTTACATGTCCTTATCATATACTTACATGAAGGTAACTTCTTCGGAAAGCATCATAAAGCATCTACCTGAGTTGTCCCTGACTGTCTAATTCAATATTAAAAACAGTGAGTATAAGCAGAATTCAGAGGAGAGGCATGTGGCTTGTAGTTGCTTAAATAAGTTTACAGTTTCTTGTAATTCAATGATTTAAGGGGTTTAAGATAATTCATCATAAGAAAGTACAGTGATGATACTCCAGGCTGGTTCTTATGAAATCAAAAAGATTTGGGGTAATGAAGGAAGAAAGGAGGACTCCATATAAAGGAACACTGTGACAATTCCAGTATTCATTCCTTCATGCGCCCCTTCCCACCGGGCAATGCACATAGCCTGTGTTATTATGCATGTGACGCCACAGGTGAAGAAGCCGGGAGGGTCTTCTTTTCAATGCAAATGACTTGAAGGATCTCTGCATGACGGAAATTGTGCTTTTAGACTATTTTGAACTAAAAAAATTGGAAGTCACAAAAAAAATCACTGTGATCAATAAATTTTAAACGAATATGCATAAATAGAGACATATACACAGAGATAGATACATAGAATAGGATATAACTCAATAATACTTAATATTTATATGGATTCTTGGCATCTGCAAAATACCACTGGATTAGAGCCCACTGGAGGTGAGAGCTGGCTGGAAGAAACTTCAAATGGCTGTGGGCAATAAGTGGTGCTTAGGTTCAACAATAACTAGGTTTCTCTCCAGACTAGGTCCCATGGGCAATTCTGGTGAGGCAATCTACTGCAAAGTGATAAGTTCAAAAATATGGACAAAGGCTGCCAGCAGATCCCTTTATTCCACAGCTTACAGGGTATTTTTGTATGAACCTAAATCTATGGCTATAGCTACCAGTGATAAATTAGAAGGCTTCAGTAGAAAACATCAAAGCACCTCGCAGCCATAGTCTCCTACAGTAGACCTCTGGTAGCCTCATCTTCTCTGAAACAGGCTGGCGATATTTCACTTGGGTTTAACCTTACCTGAACTTTATCTGAACAGCAGTAGTGGCAGGATACACTGCCTGACCCAGGATGTCTATACTAGCACCACTTCCTGCCGTAGAGGTAACTGAAGCTAGAAGATTTCATGGCTTAGCTGGAGTGCCAGATGTCAAGGGAACACTGGGGACAGGAAATAAGCTAGAGCTAGGCTAGAACAAATGACATAATGAAGGATTAATTCTGTAGTGGATATTCAGCAACTCCAATTACAGTGGCCAGGAGGAGTGTGGAGAGCTGAGATTTGATCCTACCAACAATGACACACAAGGAGATTTTGTCAAGTGGAACTTGGCAGCACAAGTCTCCAGGCAAAAATGACACACTGTCAGGAGGGTGGCTGTGCCTTAGGTTCATGGATTTGTCTACTTCAGGGTTATGTCAGAGATTAAGAAGAGTAAGAATAAAAACGTGCTCCCGGAGAGAAGTTGTTGGCAAGGATGAGGATGCCAAGGTCAGAGCTAGTCTTTCCAGGCAAGCCTTTAGTCTGGTACTAACAATGCAGATTGAAAACACAAGAGCAACCTAGTCCTATGAAATGACACATATGACAAGAGTTGGAGAAACTGAGGCTAACTGGGCATGTGAACTGACCAGGGTTAGGGCAAGAAAACCACGTCAGACTCCCTTCTTTGGAGAGCACTGGCCAAGGAGTCAGAAGTCAAGTCTTTGAGTCCCATGTAGAGCGGGGCTGGGGAAGGCAAGCCCTCAAAGCCCACAATACATCTGCCAACTACTGAGTCTAATAGTTTTCAGTTGTTTTTTCCACCATTGTTTCTCCTCAAAGCGTCCATATTCTATCTGGCTTCTGGATGAGCTGGCACAATTGGCAAGAAGAAGATGGCAGTAGCTCAAATATTCCTTCTGTTGGCTAGCTGTCATCACCAGTGGATCCCAGGTCTGTGTCACTGTGGCAAGCTGCAGCTAGGCCCTCAGCAGAGGAAGTCTAAGAAGGTGACTGCAGCCAGCCGAGGCACTCGGCCTTCAGGAGTATATGAGCAAGAAGTTTCAACAGGTGGTAGAACGAAATTGCTAGCCTCACGAGGAGAGCCTGCCAGAAGCTAAGAAATCTGCAAGTGGCCAAAACTCCTGGACTAAAAAAGGAACACACAGCAACCAACCCTGAGCCGCTGGGACAGTTACACATGGCCCTCTGTGCTCCATAGGAAGGAATATGAAGGTGGTGTGAGTACAAACCATGGACTGCATTTAGCAGCACTTTAGAGAGCCTTTAGAAAGCACTTCCACATGCACCATGCTCTTCAACCCTCATATTTCTTGGTAATGTGGACAGTGCAATGCTAGGCTAGCACCTCCATTGCACAGAGGGAAAGAAACACTCAAGGTGGGAGCACAGTTTTCATCTAAGGCCCACTGGACTTCGCTGAAACAAAACTGTCTTCATTTCTTTGTTTGAAGACAATTGTAACACAGAGCTATACTGCCCAGGATGTGACTCATAAAGAAGTCTGGCAGAGCCCTCTAGAGGCTTGGTCTACAGGGGGTGCCTTCTGCACCTGCACCGCCCTCCTGCAGGTGCTCGTGGAGGGAGCAGTGTGGGACTGCTAGGCTAGGAGTCAAAGATGCTACTTCGAACTGATCTGCACACGGGCCACTTCTTTCATGGAGAAGCTAGTCTATCGGACATGAAAATTAACCTCCAATTGGACTGGCTTTGCCTCCTGTCAAATTCATTAGATCACCTCTTCACATTTTCTCTAAAATAAAAAATTTTCCACCAAGGTTGAAAGTCTATCCCAAAGTTTTCCCTAGACTCAATGAGACTTGACAGGTGAGAAACCTACAAGACACTCACCGTACGGCTGTCACATCTAGAAAAGTCCTGCATTCAAGGACTAAACATAAGGCACGTTTCATTATTCTTATTAGGTTTTTACAAAGAACCATGGTGGAGGCATTTGATTATTTTGTATTGGAGCCATCCATGCCTCTTTGATATTCTTCTGTAAGAACAAATGTATTTGAAATTCAGAAACATACTACATAAAACATTTCCAGTTACTCACTGATACATCAAAACCACAGTGTAAGGACAATGCTTTTAGTCATAATATAGTATGATATAAAATTAGGTTCTGTAACAGGACAGATGCCTCTCTCTGCATACCGATCAGACTCCATCTTCATAAGAGTCATAGGTCATTCATTCATCTGAAGTGCCACTACTCCACAGCTCTTCTCAATATAAACTTTCCTGCACTGCAAACAAGACCCAGTCTCTTAATAGTTCCACTGACAACGTCCAGGCCATTTAGGAGTGAGCAGCTGATTCTGCCCATGTTGACAAGTTTATTAGGCAAGAACAATATGTTGACTCAGGCAACGATAGAGGAAATTCTAGATAAAAAGAAATCTAAAAAAAAAAGTGATTACTTGATAATTTTCATATACACAGGCAACTTTACTTTAAATCATATTGTTTAATTTTCTGTCTATTCAATTTACTGGAGTGAATGCAAGGTAGTCTAGTTCTTGAACAATTTTCCAGGTTCATTTGCAACAGGTTGCGGGTTGCGTGCCATTAAAAACGAAAATATTAAAAGAAGTTCATATTTTTTACACACTGTAGCTAAAATAACAAACTTTCTCTTTTTTTGTAAGAAAAATGATGTCTTTATAAGGAAATAAAAATGTGAGAGTACAACCTAAAGAACTTTTAAGCATGCCTAAATAATCTTCAGGAAAAAATAATACTTTTCAACTGATATTTTACTTGTTTTCCCAGGAAGAAAAATAATGTAACATATATTCATACATGCCTTTCAACTTCAAAGCAAAGTTTCCTAAATATGTTTAAATGTAGGTTAATGAAGAATTATTCTTATTATAACATTCTCAGTCTTTCACTAAATCTTGACCACTTCCAGACACATTGCTTTTCCTTTCCCCAAATTACACATTTACGATAATTTTGCATGCTAAAGACATACATTGTAAACGATTTTTTTCAAAATCTACGTTTTATCTCATTTTCTTTTAAAGTATCGAGTCCATTTGAATAAATACTTGCCGTTATTTTTTTAAAAACTAGTATTTCAACACTCTTTTCATGTTAGACTCAATCTTTTAGAACCCACCCCAGCCTACAGAAACAGTCTAAATCAGACCTGCAATGTAATTAATTTTAAATTAGTAATTTAAGCTGAAGCTATATTTCCATATGGAAACCCATTTCAAAATAATGTGCTTTCCAGCTCAACAATAGCTAACTATACATTGGAATAATTGAGACAAACCACGTAAACACATCTAAAGACAGATTATTCAGTGACAGGAGTGTACGATCTAAACCACAGTCTGTGGCATGTTGAACGCACGCTGGAGAAGCAGGCATGTTCTATGTACGCTTGGCAATACCAGCTCCTAGAACAACAGGGTGCACCCAAGCCTTATCTATGGAACAGAAAGACCTCCGTTTTAAATTAATACGCTCCTACCACATCCTGTCTGTATGCACACATTTGTTCTAGGCTCAGCTCTTGCCTTTATCAAGTGTATAGTCCTACGCCGGGTCTCTCTCTTAAATAAATATAGAGCATTGTTTTAAACACAGGAAATAGTATTGAAAGCTGCATGCAATATAATGATCTCGCAATATAAAATTATTTGGGACTACATAATCAACAAATGCAGTTTTAAAGAAAGGTTATTTTTCATATAGTAATCCCCAAAGACCCAAAATCGGGGGTTAGGCTATCTGTTTTGTTGGAACTCAAAGGACAAGAGAGAAATGAAAGGTCTGTACAAAGCATTCAGTGAAATAACCAGTGTCCTGAACAACAGACACGCTCCGATATAAACGTGTTCGCCCCTCAGGACAGCCGTCCTTCCGCCTTGCAAACGCGGACAGCGAACGGGCTCAAATAACACTTGTAGACAAGTGGACGTTTGCATTCCTCAAATTTATCCATATGGATGCACGTCCCAGACCCCTGGCTCCTCTGCCACTTCCCACCTGCGTGCATCCCAAAGAATCACAACCCAACACGCGCAGCGCGAGGCAGACAAGTGAATTCCGCGGAGGCTCACCTGTCCTCCACCCCAACGTTTAAAAACACGCAGAAAGTAACCCAGGTGTGAGAAGGCTGTGCGGTGGAGGGTTCCGAAAGCAGACTCCGTGCTGTCCATGGGCCGCCACTCGGCGACTGTGGACTCTCCGGGTCGGTAACGATGCGCCCCTGGGCTTACGTACCTTTGCCAGGTGCTACACTAAGCTCCAAATTTGCCTCTTCGCCCCTGAAATGCACTCGGAACAAGCTCCTGCTGCGACGTGAGCGGGTGTCTGTTTTAGCTTCTCAAAAGCGTCGGGAAACCAAATGAGGACCCACACGCGACAGCACACGCGCGCCACACACACGCCGAGCCCAGAGGCTCCTCCCGTCCGCACACTTCGTGCCTCGGATCCGGCTTTGCAGAGAGGAAATCCAAGCTCAGGAGTGCAATGGGCGTCCCGGGCTTCCCCCTGTCCACCGCTCGCATCATTTCCAAGCCTATCCTCGCACTTGGTGTCACCCTGGTACCCCTACCCTCAGTCATGGGGAGCTCAACTCTGCACCAGACGGCGCTCTCTCTTGGGTCAAGCTCCCTCCGCCCCCCAAATGGACAGACTAGCTCCCTCCTTCCTCCCTGGCATCCTCTTTAAATCCCCCAAAGCAAAGCCATTTCCTACCTGCGATGAAAACTTTTTCCTCCTTCCGCAGCTCAATAACGCAGGAGACCAAGGCGGCCGGTGCGGCGAGTCCTCACCTGGCAGCTGTGCTCCAGGTGCCGTCCGGTGCCGGAGTCCCGCCTCGGATGCGCTGGGGTCGCCCGGCTCAGTCCTTGGTCGCCTCCCGCTCGGTGTTCAGAGAGCCAGCGTCTTAGGAACGCGCGCTAGCGCCCGGATCCGCCCTTCGATTCATTACCCGTTCTTCCAGAGGCGCTGCTGCCGCCCGGCGAACCGACTAGGAGCGTGGGGCTCCCGGGTGGCACCGACCCGCCCGCAGTGAGCTCTGCGGATCCGCGGCGTGCGCTCCTGGTGCGAGGGCGCTGCGCCCGCGGCACCTGCCGCCCCGGGCCGCTCACCGCCGCCCCGCGCTCCGGCTCCCAGCGCTCTCAGGCCCTCTCTGTCTACGTCTTTTTTTTTTTTCTGTCTCCACCCTTACTTCTTTTTCTTTCTTCTTCTTCCCGTCTCCTCTTTTATCTTGTATTCTCTTTTTCCAAAAGCAGACCCAAGGCGCTCCAAGTGGGAGAAGGGTCTCTCCTGGAGAACTCTTCCTCTGCCTGGTGGTGGCGGTCGTGGCTGCTGCTCGCCGCACCTCCTCCCACCTCCCGCGCTCCTCCTCCTCCAGGGCAGGCGAGCGCTCTGTGATGCTCAGGCCTCCTGCTGGAGACCCAAGCCCGCCCGTTCTGCGCATGCCCAGTTGCCCAGTTGCCCAGGTGCCGGGCTGGCGCAACGCCCGGCTCGGCTGCAGCCCACGGGCGTCCTGCGCCTGGAAGACTAGTGGACTGGAGTGCGGGGCTCCCCGCGTCCTTTTGGGTGGGCTTGCTGAAGGCGGGAGACCCAACCGCCCAGCCCGGCCATACGTGTCCCCATTTGTGCCCCTGGTCCTTCAGGGGCAGCTTTTGTTGGTCAGTTTTGTTGCAGGTCTCTTCTAAATTGATTTACTTGTACTGCTTAAAAGGACTGGAAGAAAGTCGATTTTCGGGCACAGCTTATTGATGAAAGAACCTCAGTTCAGTTACAATATGCAACTCAGTTGAAAACCTTCCCCGAGAGCTGCATGATGCACTTATTTCTTGACTGTAGTGAGTGTCTTCATGCTGAACAATGGTAGAGGGAAGACGTCTGGGCGTTTCCTCCTCTGGAAGTTTACACCTCAGAGTCAATGAAACAAGCAGGCGAGGAAAAAACAGGCATGCACGCGCACGCAATTTTTTGGGTCAGAAAATAAAAGATAGGATCTTGCTAGCCAGGCTTTTTTATATTTCACATGTAACTCAAGAGGAATGAGCGACTAAAACGACGAGAGAGAGAGAGAGAGAGAGAGAGAGAGAGAGAGAGAGAGAGAGAGATTTCTCACTCTATTAATTTCAGAGAACTAAATAAGGAAAAAGTGAAAGATCCCAAAGTTGCAGTTACCTGGGAGGCTGCCCCACAGCTCTAAAGGTTTTTAAAACATCATGTAAGAAATGATTACAGGGAAATCCCATTACAGGAAGGACAACCGGAACAGAAAAAAAGAAGTTAGGCACAGCATGATATGAAACTTTTAACAATATTAAAAGGCAACATGATTCGGTTAATTCTATTTGGAGCAAGAAAACAAACAGGAAAGAACAGCTATATCTTGTAACAGAAGAGGAAAATATAAGTATACAATTTCCTTTCTGAGTCTATATTCTTTTCTAGGTAGAACACTCTATATGATAGAAGAGACTAAACATTGCCTAGAGAGAATTAAAGTCATAATAGGAAGAACCTGATGAGAAAGCCTGTGGCTACTTAAATTAATTCCAATGCCACACTCAGGTGAATTACATACAGAGTACTGGGATAATAATAACAGTATTAACACTGTACCTATCTTGTTTGGATACTGCTCAGATGGTATATAATATTGGGTTGTCAGAAAAATCATGACGTATTTTTTCTATGTTTTTCGTTGCAAAAATGCACCATAACTTTTCCAACAACCTAATAGCTGCCTTCATATATTTCCCTAATCTGCAAAACAAGCATTCTAACAAGTATTTTATCTCCATTTAACAAAGAGAAAGACAGAAATATAAAGGACTAAGTAAATTGAGGGTCCCATAGCTAGTAAGAGGATCATGAATTCAAATTGAACATGACTTTCCTATTACATAAAATTGCCATTTGCCTGTGTGAACAAAAGTATCTTTGATGATATTTAGTAAATCCGTAAACTACAGATAAGAGGCCAGAAGAACGGGCATATAGAAATATTCTAGTTTTCAAAAATAAAGATAGATTCTGGTATGTATAATGTGATTACATTTGAGATCAATCCCTGGCAATATTCTACAGAAGATCAAGAAATAAATCATTTGCCAGTAGTCAAGAAAAAAAAGAATAGGAAATAAAAAAAGAAAAAGAAACACTATAATTTAATTTAAAAAATTTGACCATGATACCTTCATTTCTAAAGAAAAATAACTATTAAACCCATATGTATGATATTTCCTGATTCTGGCCAACTTCCCATTATCTTTATGGACAAGATAGATGCAAATTGTATGTTAATAATGAACAAACTAAAAACTAGCAGTGTACATACAGTTGCCCCAAGTGTCTTGGTAAGTTGATTCATACTGGATAAGATTAAGCCATTTGATTTGGAGCTTGGTGCCCATTGTTCTGCTAAATCAGATAAATCATCAAATTATATTTAAAAGGAAAATTTAAAAAGGATACTTATTAGATTTGAGAATGATCGAAATCAGAGGCAGTGTTAAGTTATAAGATGTCAAAAGTCAGAACCTAGAGAATACTTTACTTTGGATATTGATCTGAAACAAAGGAGATAAACTAGAGCTGAAATACATTTTGACATCCTGAAGTTTTTGTTTTTTGTTTTTAAAGGATGAGCCCAGGATTTATTCATTTATTCAATTATTAAATGGGAATTTTGTAATGGACAACATGGATAGCTAATAGCATATTCACCTTTTTACCGGAAAATAACTACAAAACATGGATAAAATATGTAAAACAACATTTTCAGTTATGAACAGCAACTAAAAGGACTGCAACCTTTGAGTAAGAGGAGGCACGTGAGGAGCCCAGTCCCATGGATTTTTTTTTCCCCCCAGGGAGCATTTTTCCAGAATTACTGGAAGGCTGAGACCAAGCAGGGAGCTACAGTCTCTCTAGGCAGAGGATCTGGAGATCAGGGGCTGGACTACAAAGGTAAGAGAATCGGAAGGGAGCTGGAGACAGTGGCAGAGAGGGTGACACAGAGAGGAAACACCAGAAGTCTGTGTGGAAATCCCCTGAGTTCTTTGGCTGAATTCCTAGGCTGCATGTGCCCAAAGGCAAGATTCTGGTGGCCTGATAACGTGTGGTGGCTGAGTGGTGGAAATTTGAGTAGAGATTCTAGAACTCACACAATTCTGGGTAGATAATGAAGTTTGGGCCCAACCAATGTGAAAGACCCTGGTGCACTCATTGGGCACTTGGCTGAGACCCTCTCAGGATACTTTCTAGAGGTAAGAAGGATGCCCTAGAAGAAAGAATAAAAACGAAATAGATTTGCTCTTATGAAACCAAAACTATGCCTTTGGAGGATTAAAGTGATCTACCAATTATCTAACCACCTGCTGGAATATGACTCAAGATTCATTAGAGAAAGAAAACATAAGCTAGAAATACTACAAATGCAGTATATAATAAAAACTTACCAGATATGCAAAGAAGCAGAAAAAAAAGTGATTGTGACAAAAAAAGGTAACATAGGCAATAGACAGGGACCCAGAAATGATCCAGATTTTGAAATTAGTAGCCAAAGACTTTCAAATAGCCATAATTAATAAATTAAGCAAATTACCAAATGAATGAGAAGATAGAACATTTCAGCAGATTATTAGATTCTATAAAAAAGAATTAAATGCTAAATCAAGAACTAATTAAATGGGTTTAAAAACCACTGAACACAACAGAAGACAAGGCTGATGGTCTCAAATACGGATCAACAGAAAATATCCAGAAAGAGAAGATCAGAATCAACATTTAAAGAAATAATGCATGAGAACTTTCCATATCTGATGAAACATTTCAACCTAGAAATTCAAGAAGCTCAATGAACCCTAAGCAAAGAAAACCTCAACTAGGTACTTAAGAGTCAAATTGCTGAAAATCAAAGATAAAGAGAAAATGTTAAAACCATCCAGAAAGAAAAGAGAAATATCACCTTTGAAGGAACTATATGAAGGAACACTGACTTCAACAGAAAAATTATGGAAGCAGAAGATAATAGAAAAATGTATTTAAAGTACTGAAAGAAACCAAACCAAACAAACAAAAACCTATCAAACTGGAATTCTATATCCAGTTTAGATTTTTGAAAAAGAAATCTAAAATTGATGGTGGGAAAAGATACACTCAGACAAAAAGCAAGAAAATAACCTTTAACTTGAACATTGAGGCAATGTCATTTTTAGGAGCAATATAACAATATTGTTAATTATACTTATATGTAACATTTTAATACATTGAATACTTTTATTTTTGTTATTTGACTTTCTTTTTTCTTTTTTTTTTTTTAAGATTTTATTGGGGAATTGGCCCTCATATGTGGGATCCGAATTGGGGCCTGGCTGCTCAGAGCTGGCGTCCCAAGCCAGCTCCTAACCAACGCGCCACTCAGCCGGCCCGTTACTTGACTTTTTTGATGAAACTAATTTGTTGGGGTAAAAATAGGTTAAAATAGAAATAGATGTCTTGTTCGATGTGACAAAGATGAATAGCAGACATGGGACTTACTCAGTTTTCTATCACCCCTGAAAACACATTGTAATGATTTCTGCCTACAAATGAAATTAGTCTGGTAATGGGAACAGTTGTTTTTAAGTAAAACAACAGGAAACAAACTTTATGTTCTTTATTATGAATCAAACATCTCTTCTCCTATGGTTTATAATATATAAATTTAATTTCTTGTTTTACAAGTGTCTTACTTACTTTGGGTTATCTATGGTATAATTTTAAATCATGAATTTCCTTCTTGTCATCTTATAAGGTTTGGAGTTGTCATACTTTTGACAGCAGGTGCCCAAGAACACAAAATAATTATACAAGTTGCCAAAGTAATAAAAGCATAATTTCAAATTGAATATGCTTGTAAAAACATCAAATAACCAATTAAAATATAGTATTCTTGATTGTTGAATTATTAATGCTTATAATTAAAATAAGTACATGTCATTCAATATATTGGCTGATGCTTCCAGAGTTATTAGCCATGTAGAGTGTGGTAAAATGACCACAGCCTTTTCTCAACAATGTGAAGACTATTTTGACTTGCAAGAAAAACTTCTTTTACTGTTTCAGCCTTTATCTATAAACCTTTCATTTGGTTTTGAATTTTGGATTTCTTTCCTTCCTCCTTTACCTTCTTTTTGCCGACATACCTCAAAGACGTTTTGGGGTCTGGAATTGTTCTCTGTTCTTCCCTCCCCTCCATTCTTCCTACCTTTCTTTCGTCCTTTCCTCTTTTCTTTCCTTCTTTCTTTCCTCCTTCCTTCCTCCAAGGTTCATAAATCAATCATCCTCTCTCACAACATTAACTACTTACTAGCATTTATTAGTACACATATGTGTGCTTTAGTCAGTTGGAGCTGCTATTATATAACAAAGCACCACAGACGGAGTGGCTTATAAACAACAGACATTTATTTCCCACATTTCTAGAGGCTGTAAGTCCGGGATCAGGGTGCCAGCATGTCAGGTGACAGCCCTCTTCCTCATTGCAGATGGTAAGGCCATTGCTTGTATGCTTACCTGGTGGAAAGCAAGGAGAAGCAGATGGCTCTTGACTCTTAAAAGGGCCCTAATCCCATTTATGAGGGCCCCACCCTCACGACCTCATCTAATCATTTCCCAAAATTCCCACCTCCTACTACCATCACATGAGGGGTAGATTCTCAACATATAAATTTGTCTGGCTAGTGCCTCCCCAAGAGGCAGTTTGACTTATCCCCTCAGCTGCATCTAGGTGTTTGTATCTCTTCTACCCAACTCTAATCATCTGCACTTCTCTCCTGAACTTCCCTGGGAAATCTTTCTAGCTACTCTCCAGACTTCCATATTTGACCCTCCCCACTACAGATAGACTATTAGTTTGAAGTCTCTTGATAATGCTAATCTTATTTTTTTTATTCACTGGGAGAGGAGAATCCCTTAAAATACCAACTTTTAGCATAAAATACAAATTCCTTAAGATGCCCTCGAAAGCCTACCAAGTTTTAGCCCTTGCTCAACTACTCATTCTTATAAATCCCCACCCTACCCACAATAGCCCCACTGCCATTTATAAGCCCTCTCTTTCTCAGGGAATTCACAAGTCTTCCCACTCTGAGAACACTCTGACCTCTCCTGCTGACCCAGTCAGTTGTCTGACCCAGACAACTACTGTCCATCCTTAACATCTCCACCTAAGGACCATTTCCTCAGGAAGACTCCTGGACAAGGTAGGATTTCCCATATACCCTGTACTCTTTCTTCTGAGGAACTTATGTGATATTCTCACAAAACTGTGAGCCCTGCTTTTCTCATTGCTTTTCTCATCAATGTATTGCTAGTACCTCCACTTTGTTATTTGTCAAGGCAGTCCTGGCTACTTTTTTTTTTTTTTAGAGGGCAGTGTCACTTGCCCTCATATGTGGGATCCGAACCAGGGCCACTGGCATCCCAAGCCAGCTCTTAACCACTGCGCCACTTGGCTGGTCCAGTCCTGGCTATTTTTAATTCTTTACATTTCTGTGAAAAATTTATAACCAGTTGTCACTTTTAACTAAGACCCTGCTCAATTATTGATTGGGACCCCATTCAATTTACAGATTAATTTGGGGGGAAAACTGACATCTTTACAATATTGAGTCTCTCAATCCATGAATATGATATATCTATCCTATCAGTAATTTAGATATTCTTTAGTTTCTCAAAATGGCAAGCCATTAGTCTAGACTCAGATGACCTTATCTGAGGCTAGCTTGGGTTGATCGGAAATTCACTTTTAATCTAGGAGAGAGTTATATCATTTCCGATATACCATTCCTTCTACAATTTATATAGTTCTAAGGGTCTCCCACTGAATGCTGGGATGTTTACCAGAGACTTTCATACTTGGTCAGCCCTGAACTTCAGTGTTGGTTTTCCCAGCAAATAGAGATTGCTGAACATCTGCTCTGCTACTTAAGGTTTTAGTCCCTGTGTTCTGCTTGGCTATTTAGCTGTTGGGGGTCATCAAAAGGACTTAGCCACCAGTTGACCCATGAGCTGGATCCGGGCAATTGGAAACCTCTCCCCACCTCCCCTGTCCTTGGGTGTCTGTTCCACCCATTGTTCCTATAGTTGGAGCTATTTCAAGGAAATAGTCTTGAGAGCAAACAATGTTGTTGAGACCATCTGGATGGTATATGAGACTGAGTCCCATTAAGGCCTCTACATAAACTTTTAAGATTCTGGTAAGTAGGTGTAGAGATCTACATCTTGTGGGGCCCCAGACAAGCCTCACATGTAAGTACCCTTGCTCGTTACACCTGCCACCTGCTAATCTGAAATGGTCAGCCTCTTTCTTCCAACTCTCTCTGCCCTCTGTGCATGGGGATCATTTCAAATTTCACCCAGGACAACTTCTGAAGTTTCAAACCAACATCAGCCACTTAGCCCAGGGAAACAAATGTCTCTAAGGGAAATAGCTTTCATATCAGGCTCACCCAAATGTGCTTTTCTCTTCTCTGAGATCTGTGTCCCATAATACAGGTTTCATTAAGAACACTTTCATATCTTTGATATTTAAAAAAATTATCTATAAGTTTTAGGTGTTCTCTTGGAAAAGTTCGCATGACTTTCAATACTGGAAGGTCACATTTATAGGTTATGTATTTAATAAGTCCAAAGTCATCATAAATGAAGAGTTATCACACATAGGAAAGGCCAGAAACATCATCATGTCAGTACTTGTCCATGACAGCAGTGATGTCTTACTCTCTACTTACATCAGGTGAATTTCTTGACTCAAAGCTGCTGTCCTACTCCTGTTTGAGTACTTCCAAATTTGATACATATAAAATAAAACCTTAAATTTACCTCAACAGTAGATGAGATAGAGGCTTACTTATCTCAACTGTAAAAACAAAAAACAAAAAAACAAAAACAAAAACAAAGAGAAACTAGCAGTATGACCACAGTCATCAGGAGGCATGTTCCTTTTAGTATTCTGCTTCACGAGGAATGTGTAGCTTTCCTCAAGATCTTTTCATGGTCTGCCATGGCTCTGGAGTTTCTACAATAATGCCTGTGCCGAAAGCAAGGAAACGGAGGAGAGAGAAAAGGATAGCCTCTAGCCTAGGACAGTCCACTTTGGGGTCAAAAACATCTATTCAGCAAATGTCCCTTTCCTCCTCATTGGCAACTCCATTTGCAAAGGAGGGTGTGAAACATGGCCCTTTGCTCAGAATATAACGTAAGTTGTGTAAATATGAAACACGGAAAATGGTTGTCAGATGAAAACTAACAATGTTTGATGATTTCCCTTTGCTCATCGGATTAAAGCAAAACGTATTTTGAAGCTGTATAACTGATTATATTGCTATATGTACCTATCTATACTACCTTAAACATGCCTCGCCTAAGTTTAATTAAACTTACCTGAAGAACCTATGGGACTCGCAGCTACTAAACTGTAGGCTCTTTGAAGGTAGAAAATAAGTTTTATTCGTTTACATACTCCCCCAATTTAGTCAAAACCTTATAATGAAATATGAAAACAATAAAGGTAGTCAAAATAAATCAATGGGAATACGAAATAATTGAGAGCCAAAAAATCCCTCTGGATTCTCAGAAGTTGGGAGCTTTCACTGATACTGGCAATCTGACTTTGACACCTTATTAACTCATTGTTTTTTAGATTGTGTTTGTGCCCTCTGCAAAGGACCAGGCATGCTTTTTAACAAATGATTTTTTGGTAAGCCTGTACGGCTACATCCAGTTTGTCTGCTTTTCATGCATGCCAAAAATAAACTTCCTTTAAACCAAAGATAACGCAAAGTACACAAACCCATGAAATCAGTTCCTTATCTTTGAACCCTGGGAGCTCAGTGAGGGCACATGTCTTCAGGATTCATAAGCACTACTGGTGTTAGAATTCACCCCACATCATTCCTTCATATTAACTGAAGTTTTTTCTTTAATTTCCTTTAAGTTTGGTATATCTTTATGTTGATTCTAAGGACACTTAGGTAGTAAGTTTTTACCAACATTCCAACTAATTTTTCATTTCTCAGACTTTTTTTTTCTGTATACATTCCAAAAGTTCACAACTAGCCCAGTCTTCTGACATCTATATCTATACCTATCTATCTATGATCCAGTTCTGATATCTCTATCTCTGCCTCTATCTATAGATAGCTGATAGATAGAGGTAGAGATATAGATATAATGAATTTTGCTGCACACTCATTATATTATCAGCCTCTTCCATTTATCAGGATGTATTTTATTTAGTATTTCTTCTAATAATTCATATTATTAAGATTCATATGTGTTCCACTTTTAAGAGTGAAAAATGAATAAGGTCATTGGAGGATAAAACTTACCAGACATTTAGTTTCTTGACATGGAATTTTGATCGAACTGGAGCTGATGAATTTTCAGAATTATTTCTGCTAAAAGTTATTATTTATTTCCAATTTTACTTTAATGGCCAGTAAATGGTGCAGTGGAGAGAAATTTGAGTAGATGTTATAATTCATTAATTCACTGAAAAGTGTTTGTTGAATGTCAGCTGTGCTTGGTCCCATTCTTAGGGATACTAAGATGAACACAATTTCATACAGAGGGAGGGAGAGAAAGAGAAAGGAAAGGAATAGGAAGAAGGAGGGAAGGAGGGAGGGAAAAAGAGAGGGAGAAAGGGAGGGAGGGCGGGCAGGAGGAAGGACAAAATTGGCTATAGCGGCAATTCAGAGCTTAGGCTCAGTAGTTACATAGATGAGTTGAAACCCCATTTAATAACTGGTTAAGTTATTTGATTAATCTGTGCAAGTCTCAGTTTCCTAAGTTATACTCTAAAAATGGGGATAGTTGATTCAAAGGAATATTTAGCACAGTAATTGATTATAAAGTTGTTATCACAGTACCTAAGACATGTTAGATATAGGAATAGAAAGAAACTAAGTCTTTCTGATAAACTTGATTATAACATAAATAAATAATGAGTAGAGTTATTTAGATTGGGCCATGGGTTTTGGGAGCACAGAAAATGGCTCTGGACCCAACAGGTGTGAGGGTGATATGGTTGAGGTGGTGAGTGATGAAGCAAGGCTTCCAGCAGAGTTGAAGCCTCCTGCAAATCTAAACAAACAGGAAGTTGTCCTGGAAATAGAGGATGAGCATTCCTGGCAAACAGGATAATGGGAATAAGGACACAGTGGCTTTCTGTAGCATGGTGTGTGGGGAGAAGTAAAAGCAGTTCAATATAAATCAGAGCAGGAGGTAAATGCAGATATTTGCCAACAAGGTTGATAAGGCCAGACATTTGAGGAGTTTGTCTTCATTGCCAGGATAAGGCAACTGCATTTCATCTTGTGACCACCAAAGTATCACTGAAGAGTGAAATGGCAGCCATTATAAGAAACATGGCTCCACGAGGAACTGATTAGAAGCAGAGGGTTACTTGGGCAGCTGTTTCAATCAATATAAGCAAGAAATGATGAGGAAGTAACTGTGGAGGACAGATCACTCAAGGTAATTCCTAAATGACAGATGGGCTATATGATATTTATACCCAGGCTGTTAGTTCTGGAGGATGGCTTTTTTGAAGAGTGAAGATGGTGATTTCACTGTTTCATTTGTTATGTTCACTTTTCTTTGGGAAATGAAAGTGGTGACGTTCATCATGCACCTGGAAATAATATCTGAAGATTACTATAGGTCTCACGCCAGGGATGTATATAGATGTGGGCCGCCTGCATATGTGAATCAGTGGGACTCAAGGGGAAGGTGCAGGACGTACTTTCAGATTGATCCGAGGAGTCAATGAATTCCTGGGAAACCACCAAAGTTCAGAAATCATGAAGGAAAAGAGGAGTCCTTGTGTAAGAAGACAAACTCTCAGAAACAGGTCATGACAACTAGAAGATTTAGTGTCACAAAATCAGCAGAGTAAAGGCATTTGAGAAGTGGGAGTTATCACAATTATCAAGTGCACTGGGGAGGTCTGGTAAAACAATATTTTTTAAGAAGATAGATCAATTGATCAATCGATAGATATAGAAATTCAAATATTGAAGGTCTTATAGAAGCTGTTTCTCTGAAGTGATATGGATAGAAGCCAAATTATAATGGATTTAGAAATAAATAGGAAGGGAAGTGTACAATAAGTTTAATAGATTTATTGAGGTATAACTGACATACAACAAGGTGTATATATTAAAGTGCATAATTTGATAAGTTTTGGTGTGTGTGCTTGTGTGGCTGTGTGTGAGTGTATATATATATATGTCCGCCCTGGTTCCTGGCACAGATCTCTGAGGACCTTTACAATTTCCTAAGTGATAAGAGCACTAGGAACATCTTTTATTCTAATGAGGTCAGTCTAGGTAGACCTTTGGATGGACACTGGTCACCACAAAGAACAAGCCATAATTAGAAGCTTGGAACTTTCAGCACCACCACACCCTTCTCCAGGGATGGGAGAGGGGCTGGCAGTGGAGTTAATGATGGACCATGCCTACATGATGAAGGCTCCATAAAAATCCCAATGGCGTGGGGTTCTGAGGCCTTCTGGGTTGGTGAACACATGGAGGTGCAGGGAGAGTGATATGATAAAAGACACAGATGGAGAGATGCAGAGGGCAGGGTGTGGGGGGAGGACGCAGGGCATCTATGCACTCCCCAGGGCATCACTCTCCCAGCACTGAAGGTTTTCTCAGTTCGCACTTGCACTTTATTTTACGACCCTCTCATCTTCTGTGTTCTTCAAGATGGTCTTATCGCTTCAACATCTCATAATCAGATAACTGCTTTCTGACCACTATCCCCCCAAGTGATCTAACACTGACCTACTGTCAGCTCTTTTAGAGGAATATTTCTCCACTTTATATGTCCTTCACCTCAGTAAAACGAAGTAACTCTTCTGACAAGAAAAGATTTAAGGTATCAATTCTGGTGCCCTATCTATTTCGGGCTGGCTGAAATTCTGTCATAGATTTCCTTACTGCATTTACAGAAGTTAAGCTTCTAGTTCTTTCTCTGTATTTACAGTTGTCTGACTGTTCTAGTCATTCGCTTACCTTTCTTCAATACTGTTAGAGCCCTGGGATGTGAAACTATGTTTAATTGCTCCATTAACCCACATCTTCTGTGCTTGCAAGAAACAGGGCTTCTAGCCAGGTATCTTTACCACTCCATTCATTTATTAATGGGCCAATAAAACGTACCCTAAAGCATCTTCATCTAATAGAATCATTATAGACATTTATATAGAGGTTTCCATTCTGTGATACCCAAGGCACTTGGCAGACTTTTGCCATCAAACTTACTGAATTTATGTATAGCAGAGTAATAATTAATTAGGTAAAAAAAGTAATGATTTCTATCATATAAAAGAGAGTAGATTAAAGGGAAGAAGGAATAAGACTACCTTTCTCAGATGCTGCAAAACAATGGTATCAATGGGGCAGGAGAGCATGGGGTAGAAACAAAATGACTAAATATGCTCTGAAGTAGGCAGTGATGGGTTTGTAAAGTAAAAGGTAGAAAAAGAAAGTAAAAGGGTAAGTGTGAGGTACTAGTAATTAAAGGGAACAGAGGGCAAGAAATGAGTGTTTCTGTTGCACCTTGTGTGCTTGCTTTGAACCTGTGAGCTGGATATTGGGATGGGTCAGACGTCAGCAGCAGAAATGATGTCTGGGATGGTGCAGGCTGCTCAGGCTAAAAACATTGGAACTCTGAAGCCTGAAGATGCAAAGACTATAGCAGCCCCTTTTTTTCTAGTTTCACTTGATGGACAACTAATTTTGATCCTTATGTTTTCTCTTGCAAGGGTAATGGAGTTGACATTGTAATTTCATATTTAGACATGGTACAGTACAGGGTTTCAGAGGCACAAAAATATGCTTCATAAGGTATGAGGAAATTTACCTCCCAGTGTAAGTGATACAGGAATGGTTTAGAGGTGTCACGAGAAGAAAGAGAAAGGCTTCTATTTTACCCTTGCAAAGAGGTGGAAAGTATAATAATAAAGCGTAAAATCCAAATTACATTATTGTTCCTTAAACATTTTGATGGGGTAAAGTAATTCATAAATCATGTTATGTAATGTTGAAATGAATATAAGTTGAAGTTTATTACTGAGTGGGAGGCAAATTCATATGAATTTTTAAGATGGGGAAATTCATGCTTGTGGTTAGATACCTTGAGTTACTTGGTCACCCTTCCCCCAAGGTACAAATCCCTGCTCTTCTGTCTTAGCACGAATTTGGTGAGCAGGTTTGAGCTCTACTGTTTTAGAGAACAGGAAATGAAGAATTCCAAAGACAGTACAAAAAAAACAAAAAACAAAAAAACAGGTTTGTGAAAGTGTTCTTATAAGACTGTGGCAGCCAGTTGGGAGTTACCAAATTGTTAATAAATCTAATTAATGCTATTTGAAAGCTAAAGAATGAGAAAATGGGAAAAACAAACCATTTTATTGTAATGAAGCAACATTAGTGGCTCCCTGTAATGGCCTCTAATAAAGCTTGTTTAATCACCTGCTGTGAACAGGAATTTCCTTTCGGTATTTCTAGAGTCAGAACAAAGGAACTGTTTTACTTCCTCCTTTAAGGCCTCAGTCAGAGTGAGTTTTCAGCCAGTTTGATTGGCAGTGGGTTAGTTACAGGGATGACTTGCAAAGTGCAGTACAGACTTCCTGGCCTCTCAGCTCTACCCCACCGCAAGCCCCTCCCCCTCCCTTTTGTCCAGAAACATTCCCTCTGAAGGCACTATTGAGTAACAATACAAAGACAGGTGACTTATATGCTGAAGGTCACTCACATTCATGTGTATTACCTAAGAGGTGCTGTATCACAAAAGGGGGAGACCGCCAGGTCAGCATGGGACCTGTACTCCCATGCTGACTTGTACTCCTTAGTGAATTTCCTGTTAACATGGTTTACTTTGTTATATTCTCTAGAAGAAGATAGAAGCTGCTATTTACATAAATTGAATATTGTGTATCATTAAAGCTATGGGCTATAGAGATTTAGGAACTATCCAATCAAGGGACACATTTGGACTGGATGCTGGTGAGCAGTTGGTCCAGGTGTTGGGATGGCAGGCAACAGGTAGGTGAGGCACCGAACCATGGCCAAGGACCACCTGTCAATATGGCCGATGACCACCTGTCATCATGCTCCACTGACAGCTCTGCCTAAAGCAGGCCCTCTTCTATAATTTCATGGAATCATAAAATCAGTGTCTTGGAATAATCTTCTACATCAATGGCTCCATTTCAGTAGATTAGGAAACAGAGGTTTTAGAGAGCTAAAATAACTTTTATATAGTCTCACCACTAGGGAATGCAAATCTGGTACTAAAATAAGGTTTTTCTGGTTTTGAATTCAATGTTCCTCCTCTATGTATCTCTGATTAATCTTTCTTCTAAGTATAAATAATCAGTGCCAAGTTTCTTAAAGTCCATATTTTTAAATTATTTAAGATAAAGTGATGAAAAGGCTGGATGCCTGAGAATTATGTGGAATTAATAAAAGTGGGTAAATAGTAGAGGCACATAATTTGTTAAGTATGTATTTTATTTTGGTTTTCCCAAAAGCACAGTCTGAGAAAAAGGATTGGGAATAAGTACATTTTTCCAGAGGAAATTTTGAGGTGCATAAGTAAAAGAATGAGGAAAAGGAGAGGAAAAGAAGGAAGGGGAGAAAGCTCTGTGTTTTGATGATCCAGTTACCACTATAAGCAGGTAATGTTCAACCCCAGTGTGGAACCCAGTGTGGAACTATTTGGAATCTGCTCCATAGAGGACTGGAGGCTGGGGCATTTATCAATACTCCCTTCTCCTATATATATGCAGGATTCCTCCCATGGGGTTGCTCTCCCACCTGTGCAGGCTGAGCCAGCTTGCAGCTGAATGACTTCCTGTGGTTTAGGAGAAGTCTTTGAACAGCAAGCAGGGGGCACAAAGATTCCTGTGCTTGGATCTGTCCACCATCCATGAACTGAAATCAGTTGGGCTCGGGGAATTTTCATGGTATATCACAACCATTGACTAATTCTTAACTGTGACAAAATAGTCAAAAGACTGTTTTATGAGTTCTTCATTAAGCAATAATTCTTGTGAAATTGAAATTGAATCTCTTTTAGTGTTCTTTTGAGGTATATTGTAGGTTTCTTGTAAACTAGACCATTAGGTATGTAGATGATTCATGGAGAAGATGAAAAACTCCAGAAAGAAGATGGAATTAATAACAATAAAAGTAATGCTTCTATGAAATTATGTAAACTTTTTATTTTTCCCAAAATCCTTTCTCATGCATTATCTCTTGTTGTCCTTTCAAATATCTCTGTATTCCTTGAACATGTTGGTATTCTTTTTGCTTCCATTTCTTGTGATATATAATCCCCTCTTTAAAGGCCTTTTAAAAAGGTAAGCAAATCTTTAAAGATATAGGTAAATTATTGGCTTCTTTAGGGAGTCCTCTCTTTTTCACTAGGAAAGCTGAATTACTTGCTTTACTCTCTGGTTCTGTATACATTTTTATAAGATAATAATACTTCTGAGTTTTAAGTATGCAATTCAAACAAGGTGTTATTCTTTCCATATGACTTTGATTAATATTTAGAATAAAAGTTAATATGCAGGTTGGGTATAAGGATATGGAACACTAAACATTGCTATTAGAGTTTCTGAAAGATAATATTTTCAAGAATATTGATAGTTAAAAATAATGTCATTGTTATAATAAAAATCAGAGCAGAACTAAATGAAATAGAGAACAAAAAGACAATGGAAAGAAAGGAATATCATTGTTAAAATTTCTGGTATAAGATGGCAACTTAGCCATGTTGCTGTCTCTATGAGGAAGTGGAAACGCTGATCTCATCTCTTATTAAATCAGGAGACATCTGTAATTCTGAATTACAATGTATGAAAATAGAAAGACAAAGTAGAAATCAAATTATTTATCAAAGTAGAGATAGATCAAATACATATGAGGTGTGATCAAAAAAAATATGGGGAATGTTTAAATTAAAAAAAAAAATATATATATATATATATATATATATATATATTATAATAAAAGGCACATGGTTATTAATCCGCCTGAAAATACTCCCCTTCACTTCAAACACACTCATCCTGCTGTCCTTCCACTTTCTGAAGCAGTTCTGGAAGTTCTCTTTCGTGAGTGTCTTTAGTTGCACTGTCGTGGCTGCCTAGATGTCCTGAATCATTTTGACTTTGGGAAAGAGCCAGAAGTCGCATGGTGCCAGATCTGGTGACTAAGGTGGGTGAGGACACACTGTAATGTTTTTATTTGACAGAAATTGCTGTACCAGAAGTGATGTGTGACATGGAGTATTGTCACGATGGAGGATGAAATAAGGACACTCACGTAAGACGACTTCCAGAACAGCTTCAGAAAGTGGCAAGAACAATGGGATAAGTGTGTTCAAAGTGAGGGGAGTGTTTTGAGGGGGATTAATGGCAATGTGTCTTTTACTGTAATTATTTTATTTAAACATTCACCATATTTTTTGGTCATACCTTGTATATCTACAAAGTGTGGATTATTAATGAGAAGAAAGTTTCTTTATTCTTTAGAGTACTTGTGAAGTTGAGGCAACATGAGCGTGTTTGGGGATGAGTGGATGCCTGGGGGGATTTGGAAGTTTAAACAAGAAACAGTTAGATCCCCGGTTCCCACCACCACCTCACGTCTTCAGACAACTTCCAGGCTTTGTGGGAACAGAAAACCTGTCCTCTGGAGAAACTGTACCAGAGAGGCTTAGATTAAAGAAAAACAGGTACTGAAAATGCAGAGTGAGGTGCAAGGTTAATGAGGAGCGTGCAGTGGGAGTCCCTCCGCCCAATCTCTCTCCTCCCTGGCTGTAAAAAAAAAAAAAAAGGTTTTTACACAAGATCAAAAATCTAAGGGCTGCTTCTCTGGATGAACTGAAGCATTCCGAGAGAAAATCAGACCTTGCCATTCAGTGGTCTCCAAAGTCCTCCTGATCATTATACAATGAATTCTGCCATTTACGCTGAGATTAAAAGCAATTTTAAATATGAACAGATAGCTAAGAATCTCAAAGCTTTTGAGGAAGATCTCTAACATGAAAGGGAGAAACCAATAAACAAATAATACCTAGGAGCAGAAGCAATGTTGAAAGCAAAAAACAACAACAACAAAAAAAACACTTAAAAAACGAAACAGAACTGTTATTTGTATACTCAAGCACATAAGATATTGAACTTATTTAGGAATAGCAAAATGCTGTGAAGAAGGAATGGAGATCAGAGTAAGAGCTCTAAGAAATTAAAATTACCAGTAGAAAGTTTGTTTGTTTTTTTGCTTTAAGAAAAACAAACGTGGCTTGGGAAGCCAGCGGCCCTGGTTCGGTCCCACATATGAGGGCCAGTGACACTGCCCTAAAAAAAAAACGTTTTGGGTGATAAGGTCAAAGAAATCTACTAGAAAGTAGAACATATACGCAACTGACTGGATAATAAGAAATGAGGGATTATCATTTAAGAACAATCCATGGGACATTCAAATAATAGGGATAACGGAATGAAAGAAAATAAGCATTGGAGAGGATGAAATAATCAAAGCAATATTATGGAAAAATCTCCAAAGGGGAGGGCATAAATCTTCAGATTAAAGTGAATCATGGAGTGTTCAGGATAATGAATTAAGTAAGACTTAACTGAGTCACATTTTTAGGAGACTTTTAAATATCATATCGTAAAAGTTCCCAGAGTGAAATGACATGTCCTTTACAAAGGAGCAGCAGAGTTCTCTGTAATGATACTTGAAGCTACAACACATGGATCAAGGAATTCCATCCGTGTCTATAAATGTTACAGATCAACACTATATGAGAGTTGTAAACACACACACACACACACACACACACACACACACACACACACACACAAATGGGGGAAGCATTTGAGTCTTATCAAAGGCCAATCCTGCCTTTGTGGCCTGGATCCTGTTCCAACCAGTTTACTCAAGAACCTTGCGACTGCAATTGTACTCTCTATTGCCTCATTTTTCTCTGGCTTCCCTGAATCACCCCTTTTAGCACACAGATAAGCCCTCATAGGTCTTAACTTAAAAAAAAAATACAGACATCATACCTTTCTCCAGACACTATTTGTTTTGTCTTCTTATCTGTACAATAAATTTTTCTTGAGAGAACTGCTAACTTCTTTTCTATTTTCTAATTTTATCACTTCCTGTTTATTCCTCCGCCCACATCAGTTGGACATTTGCTGCTACTGCTATCATCCAGGTTGCTATCTCCACACTGCAAGGTGTCAAGGCACCTTCTCTGCTCACACCTTTCTTACCTACGGAACAACATGTGACACAGTGAACCACTCTCTGCCCTTTGAAACAAGTCATTTGCTTGTCTCCTGGGACATTACCATGTTCTTATTGTCCTGCAACTCCCTGACCCCTCTTCCTTGGTCCACACCTTCTCTACTTGATTTCTCTTTTGCAAAGTCTATTTGGATACTAATAAGCATCTCAAAATATTTCCAAAATAGAACTCTCGCTGCCCCCCTCTCAAGCCCAACTCTTCCCCAGTCTTTCCCATCCCATTAAATGGCTCCATAATCAATCATCCACTTCTCAGTTACTAAGTAACTGGGAATCATCTCTTTTCTCTATAGCTCAATTCAAAATAAATTCTGAAACTACCCTCTCCTCTCCTTCTCTATTTGTACTAGTGTAGTTTAACCTGCCATCAATAATCTTAGGCCTGTTTTCCTCATTCCCCTTCTTGTCCTCTCTGCACAGCAGCAATGTAATCTCATTCAAGGGTAAATCATATCACCTCCTGAGAATCTTGTAAATACTTCTTGTTGTACTTAAAACTAACTGCAACTTCAGACTGTGATGTACAAGGCTGTATGTTGGAGCTGTCCATCAAACTAATGTGGGCCACATACAGCACATCTCAGCTCAGACTTTGCTGGATTTCCGACACTCAGTGGCCTTTTAGTTTAATGGTTTCCATATTGGACAGTGCAGCCCTCAATGATGTAGTCCAAGTCATCTCTGCACCTCTGTTGTTATCAATCTCCACTTCTTTGGCCATTCTCCGGTCAAACTGGCCCTCCTTCCACTCCTCACATGTGGAATTTTGCATTGCAAGTCTCTCTATCTGGGTTTTGATTCTCCAGAGCATCTCAGAAGAGCCCCTTCTGATCATTTAGATATCATCTCAGATGCTACCTTCTCAGAGAGGTCTTCCCTTACCATACAATCTAAAGTAACATTCTTTCTCCAGACCTTCCTACTCCCACTAATCCAGTTTCTTTTTCATAGAACTTATGTTTCATTATTATCTGCTCTTCTATACCCTAGGCTGCCATCTTGACAACATGGGCTTCATGTAGCTTGTCCACAGATGTATCCATAGAGCTTAGAGCAGCTCATGGAATACTTACAGAAAGGATGGGTGGATGTGCAAATGAATGAATGAAGGCATCACCATCAAAATGTTCACAGTAGTAGCATAAACATTAGAGTTTAATCCATTGCATTTTCTAAGTTTGCTGTAACAAACACATGTTACTTTTGGAACAAAAATAATAAAAGCCTTTGTAATAAACAAATAAAAATATTATGAAACCACTGGATTCCAGACTGTGAGAACAATTGGTGGTATAAAAAATTCTATCACCTTGCTGGTGAAGTAAATGCAATTTCCTCTAAGAGATTTAGCTCCTTTGCAATAAACATCCAGCAAATATCCTAACATTGATCCTGAGCTAGAGTACAACTTATCTCACAGGTGATAATAGATGAATAATGCTCATTATTTGACTTTAATCTTCTTAGAATTTGGCATAATGTCAAACTATAGCACTTGTAAGGTATATACCTTGGATACAAACATTTCTTTAGGGGGTATGATAGGAGGTATTTGAGGGGAAACTCCTTGCTTTAGCTATAACTCTGTGGCCAAGCATGGTGATGTTACACGTGTCTGATTCAGGCAAATGTTTTCCATTCTCCAATGGCCTCAGAAAGTTCTTTTTTTTTTTTTTTTTAAAGGATTTTATTGGGGAACAGTGTGTTTTTCCAGGACCCATCAGCTCCAAGTCAAGTAGTTTTCTTCAATCTAGCTGTAGAGGGCGCACCTCAGTGGCCCATGTGGGGATCAAACCAGCAACCTTGGTGTTATGAGCACTGTGCTTTAACTATCTGAGCTAACCGGCTGCCCCCTCTCAGGCGGTTCTTTAAAGCATACATATTAAGTCTGATACCCTGGGAACCTGCATTCTTAAAAATTCATCCCTTTACAGGGCAAGCTCCCTGAGAGGAGCAACAGTGAACTACAGTGAGCTGTTAACCATTTAGAAGATGAGATTTTCAGATCTTTTCTAGTTGACAACTTGCTAAAAGCAGACTTTGAAGAGAAAAGGGTAAAGATTTTTGAGAAGGCTAAGGGCTGCCCGGGGAGAAACAGAGTCAGCTCTATTAGAATTCTCTGGGCTGTTGGGGCTGTGTCAATATTAGATGAAGACCACATAGCCAGTCTGCAGGAAGATGCAGAGGCACCAAAGAAAAACAGTGCCTACCACATGGTGTTCCCACAATGTGCAATCACAGTGGGGGGAAAAAAACCTATACACAAACAGACACAAACTCTATTACAAAGAAGAAAAGTATTAATACTTTGGAACACAGACTTACATGTAGCATTGTCCCTAGACCCCTGTTAGAAGCTTATTTCAGAGATTTACATAACTGAAGTGTGGAAAGATAAATTGTTTGGCAGGAGACTCCAGCATCCTATCAGCAATGAGAAATGAAGTCTGAATCAGGGCTCTTAAAAGCTGTGAATCATCTGGCTACTAGCCTAAAGTGGAATCAAGAAACTATTTTATCTCTTCCTTCCCTTTAAGCGTTAGGTTTAGTGAACCAGTTTACACCTACTGCTGATGAATCATCTTTCGAAATGACCCTGCTGCATCACATGCACTTAATTATGAGGATTTTAGCACTATATTTTGCTATATTTTGTGTGTAGGTTGCAGATTACCATTGCCTGACCACATCCTCGGTAAAAGCTTAAACCGTCATCAGGCCGCAAATAAAAGAGTGAATTCTTCATCCCCTATAGCTGCAGAGGGAAAAACAAAAGTGAGAAACTCTGATGAAAAGATTAGACTGCTCCAGCCAATTGTCTTTCAAAGTCCTTACTGCTCTCAGCTCTCCAGATCTATGTCTGGAACTCTCTTGCTATTACTTTAATTATCTCCATCTTTGTGAATGACAGTGTCAATGAAAATAGCGCAAACATCTTGTTCAAAAATAAGTAAATCTAACACTGGGAAAGAGAATTGCATAGAAGGAAATAAAATACAGCTTTGTGTGGCCACATAAGGTCGAGGGCACATTTATGCCATTGGTGACACTTCATTGGCAAAGACAGATGAGCAGCCCTCATCTCAGGATACAACTATTTTTTCATATCATAGGGAAAAAAAGTTATTAGAGTGTGCAGTGTTCAATATTGGATAACTGAAACTTCCTATAAGCTTGAGGAAAAAAGTAATATCTATGTTTTTTTAAAAAATCATTGCACTCCTTGGGATTTACCCAAAGAAACTCAAAACTAATCCATACAGAAACCCACACACAGATGTGTAGAGCAGTTTACCCATAATAGCCAAAACTTGACAGCAACCGAGATGTCCGTCAGTTGGTGAATGGAAAATAAACTGTGGTGCATCTAGAAAATGGAATATTACCCAGCACTAAAAAAATGAGCTATCAGGAGGAGGGGTGCAGACGAGAGAGGGCGAACCCCATGAGGGACACCTCAGCCATGGGGAGGCTTCTCTGGTTGGGGGAGAGGCCCCCCCGGCCGCACACCAAGCTCACCAGCCCAGAGTTCCTTTGCCGGGAAGAGGAGTTCCACGATAGCTGGCAGTAGAAATTAGTGAGGACTCTCTTTGCCCAGCTCTGTGAGGCTGAGAGCAGCTAGAGAATCAGTGGGGCCGGTGCATGGGCTGGCTCACGGGTGAGCACTCACCCGGTTCCTGTTGGAGGAAGTAGCTGTGTGAGCTGGGCCCAGGAGCCTGTGGGGACAGACTGAACTGAGCATCTTTGGTGCAAAGGCTGTAGGTTTTGGGTTTTGCTTCTTTGCATCTTTGGTGCAAAGGCTGTAGGTTTGTTCTCCTGGTGTGGAGTTTGCACACGAGTGGGGTACAGGAGGGCGCCGTTTTGTCAGGGTTGGGCCCTCCCACAGGGGGTCAGGTCCGGGACCTCATTGGTCTGGTGGAATTGGCGCAGAAGTGCATGTGTGCATGCACACGCGCCTGCGGCCTTGGATCCCCACTCTGCCCGGCTTATACTGCATTGCCAGGGAAATGCTGGGCCTTTGCCTTCCATCTCCAACAGACTGCTCACTGAGACATGATAGTACACGAGCTGCCTCGGGTCCCCGCTCACTACACTGTGCAAGCAGAGTTGCCAGTCTGGTGATTGGTTATTGGGCTGCTCGGCCTGATCTGTAGGCGGCTGATTGGGACAGGCTGAGACTGGGAGTTTTCCTGGGAGTGATGGGCCATGAGCTGTATGCCTGTGTGATCCAGCCGGGGCTCTCCTGGTGATCTATCTAATACAGCAAAGCAATCCCAGAGCGACAGCCAGAATGAGGAAACAAAGAAACATGTCACAAGTAAAAGATCAGAAGAAACCTCTAGAAATGGAACTAAAGGAAACAGAGGGATCCAACCTTTCAGAGACAGAGTTTAGAATACTGATGATAAGAATGTTTAACAAACTTAGTGCGGACATAAGGAAGGATAGATAAATCATAAAAAACGACCAGTTAGAACTAAAGACTACAATAACTGAAATGAAGAACACACTCGAAGGAATCATCAGTAGAGTAGATGAAGCAGAGAATTGGATCAGCGGTTTGGAAGACAAAATAGCAGAAATCATCCAATTGGAACAACAAAAAGACCAAAGAATAAAAAAAAGTGAAAATAGTTTAAGAGCCCCATGGGACAAGATGAAACACAACAACTTTTACATCATAGGAATACCAGAAAGAGAAGAGAAGAAGCAAGGGGTGGAGAATGTATTTGAAAAAATAATGACTGAAAACTTCCCTACCCAGGTGAAGAAAATTGACATACAAGCCGAGGAAGTGCAGAGAGTTCCAAATGAGCTGAACCCAAACAGGTCCACACCAAGACACATCATAGTTAAAATGGCAAAGGTTAAAGACAGAGACAGAATCCTAAAAGCAACAAGAGAAAGACAGCAGGTTACAAACAAAGGAACTCCTATTAAACTAACAGCTGACTTGTCTACAGAAACTCTGCAGGCCAGAAGGGAGTGGCAGGAGATATTCAAAGTGACACAAAATAAAGGTCTACAACCAAGATTGCTCTACCCAGCATGGCTATCACTTAAAATTGAAGGAGAGATAAAGAGCTTCTCAGAAAAGAATAAGCTTAAGGAGTTCATTCCACCAAGCCAGCTTTGCAAGAAACGTTAAAAGAGCTTTTTTAAACAAAAGAAAGGGGTAAACAAGCTTACCTAGGGAGACCAGGAATACAAATAACGAAATGGCAATACATATGCACCTATCAATAATCATTTTAAATGTGAATGGGCTAAATGCTCCAATCAAAAGACAGAGAGTGGCTGAGTGGATAAGAAAATAGAAGCTATGTATATGTTGTCTACAGATGGAATAAGATATTTCATGCAAATGGAAATGAGAAAAAAAGCTGGAGTAGCAGTACTTATTTTGGACAAAATAGACTTTAAAATGAAGACTACAATAAAAGACAAAGAAGGGCACTATAACCCTAATAAACATCTATGCATCCAACATAGGAGCTCCTAATTATATATAACAGATTTTTGACAGACAAAGACAGATCAACAGTGACACTATCGTATTAGGGGACTTCAACACCCCATTGTCATCAATGGACAGATCCTCTAGACTGAAAATCAACCTGGAAAGAGTGGTCTTAAATGACACTTTAGACCAGCTGGACTTCGTTGATATTTTTAGAGCATTTCGCCCTGAAACAACAGAATATACATTCTTCTCAAGTGCACATGGGACATTTTCCAAGATGGAAAACATGTTAGGCTACAAAACCAGTCTCAGTAAATTTAAGAAGATTGAAATTATATCAAGCAGATATAAAGGAAAAATTGATGGTTGCTGGCTGGGAGGGGGTGGGGATGAGGGAGAGAGGAAAGGTTTTGGGCAGCTTAGGTGGGTGACTACAATGTTGCTGCAGGGATATGGGGGGCAGTTCTGGAAATGTAATTGATAATGTTGTGAAGAGACTATTATGTTAAGTGAAATAACTCAGTTGGAGAAAGACAAATACCATATGATCTCACTTATATGTGGAATCTGAAAAACTGAATGAATGAGCAAAGTAAACAGAAACAGACTCATACATATAGAGGAAAAACTGAGGGTTGCTAGTTGGGAGGTGGGTGGGGATAAGGGAGAAGGGGAAGAGATTAGACAGCATAAATAGACAACTACAATATTGCCACAGGGATATGAAAGACAGTTCGGGGAATATAATAATGTTGTGAATATCTTGTGCAGTGTCAGATGGTCACATGTCTTGTTAGGGAGACCACTTCATGGATGGAGTAGAGGCTTGATCACTGCACTGTATACCTGAAGCTGATGTTGTATAATATTGTATGCCAACTGTAATTGAATATGTAGATAGTCATGAGATGTAGAGTATACTGTGGAAGGGAGTCAAAGGAATTGTAATAGATATGTATGATATGGGTGGGGGAAGTGGGGTGGCAAACTGGGGGAGGGGGGTTGTCACTTTGAGGGGTAAAAAGTATAACTATTGCACTGTGTTGTACACATGAAACTAATTTTTAAAAAAATATTTATTTCACAATAAAAGACTTAAAAAAAACCCAACTAAGCTATCAGGAAAGAACCTTAAAAGAACATAGATGGTCCCTGACTAATGATGATTTGACATGGTTTATTGACTTTATGATGGGGCCAAAGCAATACACATTCAGTAGAAACTGAAGTTTGAATTTTGTAGTTTGATCTTTTACTTGGCTAGTGACATGTGAGGACCATGCCTTCTCCTGATGCTGGGCACAGACACGAGACACAGCTTCTCACCAGCCATGTAATCACCAGGTTAAACCATCGACACTCTACAGTGTAGGTTGTTGCCAGTGTATTTTGGATATTGTGTTCAATACATTATGTGAGATATTCAACACATTATTGTGTTAGATGATTTTCCCCAACTGTAGACTACGGTAAGTGCTCTGAGCACATTTGAGGTAGGCTTGGCTAAACTATGATGTTCAGTAGGTTCGATGTATTAAATGCATTTTCAATTTACTGTATTTTTCAACATACGGTGGGTTTATTAGGATGTACCCCATTGTGTATTGAAAAGCATCTGTATTACTAAATGAAGAAAGTCAATCAGAAAAGGTGACATACTGTATGATTTCAGCTCTGTGACATGCTGGAGAAGGCAAAACTATGGAGACAGTAAAAAGATCAGTAGTTGCCACATGTTAGAGATGAGGGAGGGCTAAGTTGGTGCAGCACAGAGGATTCTTACAGCAGTCAGAACATTCTGTATGAGACCATAATTATGGATATATATCATTATACATTTTTCCAAACCCATGGAATGTACTACACCAAGAATAACTGTGGGCTTTGGGTGACTTTGACATATCAATGTAGGTTCATCAATTGTAACAAGTGTACCCCCTGCTAGGGGATATTCATAACAAGGGAGGCTGTGCCTGTGTGAAGGCAGAGGGTATATGGGAAATCTCTGTACTTCCAGCTCAATTCTTCTGTGAACCTAAAACCGCTCTAAAAAAGTAAATTATTTTTTTCTGTTACTATACATAGTTGTTGCAACATTACTGACTCTATTCTCTATGATGTATTTTATATCTACATAACGATTTTGTAGCTACCATTTTGTATTTCTAAATCACTTCACATTTTTCACCCAGCCCCTCAACCCCCCTCCTGTCTGGCAACCATGATTTTGTTCTCTGTATCTGAGTCTGTTTCTGTTTTGTTTGTTCATTTATTTTGTTCTTTAGATTCCACATGTACGTGAGACCATATGGTATTTGTCTTTCTCAGTCTGACTTATTTAACTTAGCATAATATCCTCTATTTTCAGTCATTATTATTTCAAATAGGTTCTCAATTCCTTGCTTTCTCTTTTCTCCTCTGGTATCTCTACGATGCAAATGTTGTTACACTGGATGTATGCTCAGTTTTTTTTTCTTTCTGTTTTGATTGGGTGTTCTCTGCTACCCTGTCTTCCAAATCACTGATTCAAGTCTCTGCTTCATCTAGTCTGCTAACGATTCCTTCTAGTGCATTCTTCATTTCAATTATTGAGTTTTTCATTTCTGACTTGTTCTTTATTATGTCTTCTATCTCCATATTTATGTTGTCTATCTCTTTGTTGAAGGTCTCACTGGAGCCCAGTGTCTGCGAGTGTGTGGTTCTGTGCAAAGGCCCTTTAAGAGGATGTCTAGGTTTTTTGCAGCCTTTTATCCCACCCAAACAGTCAGAATCCCCACCGTTTTTCACAGCCAGATGTTGTGGGGGCTCCTCATTCTGGCACCGGTATTCTTGGCTGGGGAGCCTGGTGTGGGGCTAGGGACCTTAGATCCTCTAGGTGGAGGGAGGACTTCCAAGGCTGAGATATCCCTTCTGATTCTTAACCACCACATGCAGGTGTGGGGCTAGCCTGTTTCATATCTTTGCTCCTCCTACCAGTCTCAATGTGGCTTCTTCTTTATATTCTTAGTTATAAAACTTCTGTTCAGCTAGACTTCAGATGGTTCTCCAAGTTGATTGTTCAATCATTTAATTGTAAGTTTAATGTGTTCATGGGAGGTGGCAAGGACAGCATTTATTTACTCTATTAGCTTGGATCCTCTTCCAAAAAAAGTAATTTTTTTTTTTAATTGGGGAATTGGGTGAGGGGAACAGCGTTGGGGAATCCGGGAAGGGGAACAGAGAAGTTGCTGTCCTTTTGTTCTTCAGTCTAGTTGTGCAGGACGTTGCTTCACTGGCCCATGTTGGTATCGTCATTGCGCTCTTCCCTGATGAGGCAGATCGGTCGCTGGCCTCTGGGTGGTCGCTCACCGAGGCTATTGGCAGCTCACGCTGGCTGCCAGCCACTCACTGTAGCCTATGGCAGCCCACTGCAGCAGAGGCTGCAGCCTACACCGTCGCCTGGGCTCGCACAGCCCAGCTCCAGGTGGAGCTGTTGTTAGCTGTAGAGGGCAGTGTCACTGGGCCCTCATATGTGGGATCCAAACAAGGGCTGCTAGCATCCCAAAACCAGCTCTTAACCAATGCGTCACTTGGCCGGCCCACAAAAAGCAAATTTTTAATGAAAGTATTGGTGGCCATAAATTTTACTCATAAACTAAGAAATAACATGAAATACAAACTGGTTATTGTTTCATTTTACATTTTATTAAAATGTAGAACTGAATTGATTTGACGGGAAAGAAAAAAAAAACCTTTATACCGTTTTCCATGAAAGATGCTTTTTAGCCTAGCTTAGTACATATTTTTTTAAAAGACTTTTTAATGCAAAAAATATATATATAAGGTTAGGTCTGGCCGAGTGGCACGGTGGTTAAGCGCTGGCTTCAGAAGCCAGCGGGCCCGGTTCGGGTCCCACAGAGGGCCCCTGACACTGCCTTCAAAATAAAAAAATGTATATATATATATATATACATTTTGTATATATATATATTAATATATATGGTTATTTTCCCACTTACCTGTAGTGTAAATGTCCATGAAGAGTTTTAATAACAAGCACAACCATTTCATAACTGTAGGAAGGAAATGTATAAATTACAAAATTGTAAAATTGAAACCTATGTAATTTTACTAACCATTGTCACCCCAATACATTTTAATCACAAAGAAAGGTTACAAGCCAAGAAAGCCCACTCAGGTTATCTATATTAACAAAAGGAAAATATAATACCTTAAAAGCCTAGTTTCATTTGCCATAGAACAAAATATAAATATTAGAGTTTTCCTTCTATGGGAGCTCAATTTTTGAAGCTCCTCCCAATTTAATTTATCCTAATTTTAGTATTTATTTATTAATATTACATGTTTTGCAGAAAACTATACATGTTAATTGCAGGAAGATTTAAAAATACAGGGACAAAGAGAAAAATTCTTCAACCTCATTAACTCTGAATAGCTATATAACATTTCATTTTTTATGTGACATTTGTGTGATTAAACCCCTAAGTGTTGGATATTTCTCCCCTGTTAGCTTTTATAATAAATGTTACAATAAATTCTTCAGTTCAAGTGTTGCTTGGCACTCCTATGAGTGGTCCAGAAATATTCTACCACTGTGTAATGCTATTAGCAATGATTATGAATGATGCTCCCTATTCAGTATTACATTTGTGAATAAACTAGTCAATAAACACATATCAAATTTTATATTAATATGAAATTATTTAATTGGTAATAAAAATGAACTGTTTTTCATATGCTTACTACCTGTTTGGGTTTCTTAGCTATTAATTTATTAGCTCATGCCTTAGCCTATTTTTAAAAACCTGGTGATATATTTTTTGAGCTTTGAATGCATTTAGTTAATTGTACTCATCAATGGTATGGGTCATTATCATCACTGATCTTGGCAAAGTCCAATCCTGTTTTATTTCTTTGATTTTGTTTTATATTTATTTGCATATTCCATTTCCCTTGTTCCATTTCTAATCTCCTCCCACCGTATACCTATTCTAATATACTTACTGTACTTTTGTTAGTTTGTTTCTGTGTGTTTTTCTACGTGTTTTGTTCTTTTGTGCACATGTGAATTTGGTTTCCATAACTTTTATATTATATTAGACATCTAATTCTATTTTATAACTTTCTCATTTATCACCATGTTCTTTTGAAAAGAAAAAATTGTATTGCTGGGTGTATTCTAGTTGATTACTTCTGACTTTAGCAAAGTAGTCTGTGCTGTTCATGAATTACATTTTATAAGTCTGGTTTCCCTGGAATAGGCATCCAGAATGCCTGTGATGCCCAACAGGGAAAAACAAAATACGTGTTTTTATAATCTTTGCTAAATTTTACCTAGAAATGTAATTATCATGTTATTGTATAGGCTTATCTGTTTTTGACTGAGCACTGTTATATGTGTGGCAAATATTTCCCTATTTTGTAATTGATGGTTTTCTTAATTGATTTGGTTGATTGATTGATTACATAGTCAAATCTATCAATTTCCTCATAACTGTTTCTGGCCTTGGCATCACAGCAAGAGGCCATCCTAATTCACTAGACATATACCATTTGTCTATGTGATTTGTTTTATTCCCATTATAACTGTAATGAATCTGGAATTAATTTTATTAAAAAAAAGGAAGCATGGATTTCACTTAATTTTTTCTAATGTTTAACCAATATATCAACACAATTCATTGAATATATATTCCTGCACAAACTTGAAATAGAAATTCATCTGTACTCAATTCCAGTAGAATCTGTTTCTGGAATTGCTATCAACTTGCACTGATGTTCACCCTCCCACTCCCACCCCGTGCCCCTCCTCAGGCTCATCAAGGCTTTTCAACAAGCATAGAATTAAAGTATGGTTTCTGTCCGATTGATCTGGATAACTTTTTCTTTATTATTTTTAAGTTTTAAAAATAACTGCTTCTTGTTTTATAAAATAAAATTATTATGTGTATAGGAAAATTAATACTTACAGTTTCTTACTTTCCAGAAGTTACCAGTTGTTAACATTTGTATGTCTACCTTGTGATATTTTTCCTGTCTCACATAACATATATCTTCCATTGTTTTAAAAGTGGTAGGATACATATTATTCTGCAATTTGCTTTCTTCATGGTACAATATATCATGGGCACACTTTAAGTATAAAAAGGTATTTTTTCAGTTATGATAGGCTAGATTACGCTTCAGTAATACATAATAAACCATTCCCAAATTTCAGTGTTGTGAAACAATAAAGGTTTATTTTTTTGTTCAACTATCTGTTTATTGATGTTGCCTGGGTCTCTGCTCTATATTACTCTTACCAGTTTATTATATTTATGGTAGAGAAGAAAACATAAAGAGTGCACAGGTTCAGTCCAGCACGGCAGCTCTCATTTATTGGCCAAACCAAGACACCTGGTCGTTGCATAACTTCAAGAAGAGAAAGTGTGAAGTGTATGCATACCCAGAAAAGAGGGGAATGGCCTATTTTTGAACCATTCAATAACTACCATAAAAACATAGTTTAAGGTTACATTACTCCAGATACAAATGTAACCTCTTTTTTTCAGGCATTACTCATTGATAACATTGGCAATGTTTTCACTTTTCCCTTTGATGTGCAATACTGTGAAGAATATAATTTACTATAAGTATCTTTGTGGAAAATATATTTGTGTATTCATATTTTTATGTATCTAAGATGAATTTTCAAAAGTTATATTGCTGGATTAAATAATTGTTGCCAAATTACTTTCCAGAAAGCTTAAGGTAATTCACCCTCCAATATTGTACAATTATACCCTTTTCCCTGTATCCATGCCAACATTGGATATTATTAAATCTTTTGATATTTATGGATTATTTTGTGCTTTTAATTATCACATTTTTAGTAAAGTAGAGGATCCATTCACAGGTTTGTTTGTTAAATATTTATATATCTTATGTTGTGAATTGCCTAATTATATGACTTGCCTAATTTTAAATTATTATTTAAACAAATTCATACTGAAGTCAATAACCTAGGTGCCATACATCATATTTATCAAAAACTCTTGTGTATTCAACCTTCAATATATACCTTAAACTTGATGTTGATCTCCATCTCTATTAACACCACTTTTGCCTATCCTGCACCATACTTCTCTGACCATCTCTTACCTAATTTCCCTGTTTCATTCTTTCATACCTAACCCAATTCACTCACAGGAACAAGAATGGAGATAAATCACAAAATTTGCTACCCTGTCCAAAATATTTAAATAGTTCCTTAAGGCACTGGGAGTAAAATTCAAACACTTTGACCATATCCTACGTGATAACTGCTTTCATGTAATTGTCTCCATATACTTGAGCCATTAGTTCTCTAATTTATTTCAACCATTTTGGATTTCTTTGAGTTCTTAAAATACTAGAAACGAAAATAAAGCTCAATTGACTCAGACACTTTGCACATACTATTCCAGTTGGCTTGAACTTTCACTCTCCATTTGTCAGATGGCTGGTCACATTAGTCTATTCTCAAGTAACTTGTCACTGTTTTGGCAAGGCCTTCACAGCTCATCCTATGTAATGGATCTTCCTCTGTAATTTTGCCCTCAGACTCTCCTTTGATTATTTTATAACTCTTACTCTTTACTGATTGGTCTGCAATCTGTATTTTCACTTCTTGATTACTCTTTTAAAGTAAAAGTAGTTTATTCCACTAAAATTTAGGTTTATAAAGGTGAAGATCATGTCTACTTTATTCACAGGTGAATTTCCAGAGTATATCTGTGCTTGACACAAAGTAAATTCTCAACAAACACTCATTTACTAAATGAGTCAATGCCTAAGAAAGAACTTTGTAAATATTAGAGATGTCAGCCAGCTGGATGTTCATCATTTGTGCAATTTATTCTCCTTTCTTCATTGTTTTATCTTCTGCAAAACCAAATACTCTTAACTTTGTGTTGTCAAATTTGTGAATTGTCCCTTCATGATTGGTTAACACTTTGATTATATATTTTTTCTCCTATATTTTTATCTTTAATCCAACAGGAATTATTTAATGTTTTATGTGAGGTAGAGATTTATTTTAACCAAATGAATCAGAAATTTCCTCTATGCAATCTACTAAGTTGTCCGTCATTACCACACTCAGGAAATAACACTGCTTACATAAACTAATACACACACAAACGCACACGCACACATACATATGCATACTTCATGGGGAGACATTTCCACATCACATAGAGTAATATTTATTAAAACATATCAGGCTATAGTAATTACAACTATGATTATTATTTCTTTATCTATGTTTAAAATATTGGATTGTATGGAGAATGTGTACATAAATATTTTTAAATTCCTTTATTTTTTTTAAGGATTACTTTTTGGTTTTGTCAAGTTTGCTTAAACTTTCGGGATATCTTGGTCTTCTACTGTTTATTTTTTAGCCTCTTTAAACATTTGAAACACACTTTCTTAAGATCTCTTTCATATTAGTCTATTTTCTCTAATCTTCAGGTCCAGATCCTTCTTTTGGTTGATCTCATGATCTGTCCTTCATACAAGAGTTTCTACCAAGGTTTGCAATTATTAACAGCAGCTTACCTTTAGCAGGAGCTGTTTGCCACAGGAATTATGGCAAGTCCTGGCTGTGGGCGCTCGGGGCAATAGCACATTGGTTTCTGCAGAGGTCCTGTGGTCTTTACCTGTGCAAGATTAGTGTGTTTTTACATTTCTAAATAATTTTAGGTTTAAATAAAAGCTACAAAAATAATGTAGAGTTTTCTGTATACCATTACATAGCTTCCCCTAATATTAAAGTCTTAATAACATTAATAAAGTTAGTAAACCAATACATTAACCATCATACAGCAACTGTTAACTAAACTATGGATTTTATTTGGATTTCCCTGGTCTTTTTCTTTCACTAGAACACTTGTCTGTTTATTAATTCACCTAATTTCAATATTGTTGTGTCTCAGGAAATGGGGAGGTGTGAGGAGAGGGAGAGACAGGGGGTCGCCCAGTCAGAACGCACACATTTACCAATTGAGTTCGCTGTCTTACATGGGCATGCTTCATGGTGCCCCAAAACAATTACAATGATAACATCAAAGATCACTAATTACTGATCAGCATAATGGATATAATAATTATGAAAAAGTTTGAATTACAAAATGTGACACAGGCACAAAGTGAGCAAAAGCTGCTGGGAAAAATGGTGCTGGTAGACTTGCTGGACACAGGATTGCCACACCCATCAATTTGTAAAAAGTGCAATTATGTGCAAGGTGCAATAACGTGAAGTGCAATAAAGTGAGGTATGCCTGTATGTATAATGGGAAGAGCAAGGAAATAGTTATACATATAGTTACTCACGCACACACATCCACATCCACACATACATACACACACATACATCATCTAGGTATAAATACATGCAGAGGATGCCCCCAAAAATGTACACACATTTTAAGAAAGGAAAAAACTGTATTAAAATGTAATATTAAATACATATCAATAAGAAAAGATGAATACAAGTCATGTACATACATTTATGTGGCACCCCCAGTAATATTATATGTCTAGATATTCACTTAAAATTTACAGTTAAAAGATTAGAGATAAGCTAGATAGTTCAAAGTTTTTCTAAGGGACAGTTAGTTCCAAGTTTATGACACATTACAATAAACTTTATTATTATTATTTTTTAGTTGGGGAAATCCCTCTTTTTTTCACATCTCCTAATTACACCTGGGCCAATTTATCCAAATTCATTGGAAGAAATATTAACAAGAGATTCAATCCTACTTTGTACTCTCCAACTGTGTTTTCCTATCAGAAACACAATGGAGCAGATCCCTGGGTTGGAGAATATTCTTAATTAGCTCTTGACTAGACTATTGCAGCCCTGCTCAGTTATTAAGCTCTCAAAAGAAGAGTTCATGAGCTATGTTGACAACAAAGCCCCACTGTGATTACCGACCCAGCCTCCTGGGGAGGAACTTCACACATGGCAGCTGTCAGGTACTTTGAATTCCCATACATACCATTTAAAGAGATGAACATTCAGGGAAGTAAGAGAATTTTTTTTGCAGGTGTGCTCAAAGATGGAGATCTAAAAAGAAGGAATGCACAATAGCTTTTCATTCTCACACATTTAGAAAGTGTTTATGTTCTCTTACTATTTATCAAACATCTAAGGGTTATTAAATATTGATTAATTTACTGAATCCCTCTCTCTAGCACTGAAAACACCTGCAGTTCTCCACACCGTGTCTTACCTCTCACCACATTAGGTCCCTGAAACTCTTTTCGGTCATTCTCTGTGCTTCTCTATATCCAGTACCCTATACCTACGGTGTCCTTTCCCTTCACCGCCCATCACCAACCTCCCATCCTCCAGGGTCCAGCTCAAATGCTGCGTTCCTCTGTGAACTTTGCAATCACTCTCCAGGCAATTGCTTATTCTCCATGCTCCCATGTTGCTTTATAGGCACCTTATTGTAATACTTTTCATGTCCATAATTATATTCTTCACAATATTTCAAGGCTTGAGCTCCTTGAAAGCAAGGACTTCATTTTATTTATTTATTTATTTATTTATTTATTTATTTGTTTGTTTATGATTTTTATGAAAATATAGCTAACACAATATTATGCTAGTTTCAGATGTACACAATAGTTATTCAACATTTATATACCTATAGAAGTGGTCATGATAAGCCCAAAAACCATCTGCCACTGTACCACACTATCGCAATATTATTAACTGTATTCTCCATGCTGTATATTACATCCCATGACTTATTTGCTTTATACCTGAAAATTTGATTGCATAATTTAATCTACTTGCATTTAAAGTAATTGTTGATAGAGATGTAGTTATTACCATTTTTATTATTCATATTATTATTATTATTATTTTTATTTATTTATTTATTTATTTTTGTCTTAAAGAAGTCCCTCTAAGAATCCTTGTAATTCTGGTTTGGTGGTGGTGAACTCCTTTAGCTTTTTCTTGTCTAGGAAGCTCTTTATCCATCTTTTGATTTTAAATGCTAGCTTTGCTGGGTAGAGTAATCTTGGTTGTAGGTCGTTGCTTTTCAACACATTGAATATTTTATGCCAATCCCTTCTGGCCTGCCAAGTTCCTGTTGAGAAATCAGCTGACAGTCTATGGGAGCTGCCTTGTTGGTAACTAACTGCTTTCCTGTTACTGCTTTTAACTTTTTTTTTTCTTTGTATTTAACTTTTTGCATTTATGATGTGTCTTGGTGTGGGCCTCTTTGGGTTCATCTTTTTGGAACTTGTATATCTGTTTCCTTCACCTGATTAGAAAAGTTTTCCATCATTATTTCTTCAACTAGGTTTTCAATTCCTTGCTCTTGCTCTTCTTCTGGTACCGCTATGATGCAAATGTTGGTACTCTTGCTGTTGTCCCAAATGTCCCTTAAACTATCCTCACTTTTTTGGATTCTTTTTTTCTGTTCTGCTTGGGTGTTTTTTTGCTAACTTATCTTCTAAACCTCTGATTTGATCCTCTGCTTCATGTAATCTACTATTGATTTATCTAATGTATTCTTCATTTCAGTTATTGTATTCTTTATTTCTGACTGTTTATTTTATTTTTATGTTTTCTATCTCAATTTTTATCTTTCCTATATCTTTGTTGAAATTCTCCTTAGGTTCATTGAGCATCCTTATAACCAGTGTTTTGAACTCTGCATCTGGTAGATTGCTTGTTTCCATTTTGTTTAGCACTTCTTCTGGGGGATTTGTTCTGTTCTTTTATTTGAGACATGTTTCTTTGTCTCCCCATTTTGGCTACCTCCCTGTGTTTGTTCCTATGTATTAGGTAAAGCTGATATGTCTCCTAGTTTTCGGAAAGTGGACTTTTGTAGTAGGTGTAGTGGGGCTCAGTGGAGCAACCCTCTTAATCACTTGAGCTGGACTGTCCTTTGTGTGGGTTGTGTGTACCCTCCTGTTTCAGTTGAGTTTGGCTGCTGTTTGCACATCAGTGGAAGGGATTGACCCTTCGCTGATTGGTTGTGAGGGCTGGCTGTGACTATAGTGGAAGAGCTGTTGTTCAGGGGCTGACCCTACGGGATTCACATTAGCAGGGCTCTGGTACCTACCCAGTGTACCCTTTGGGTGTGTCATCCCTGAAGGTGGCCAGGTGATGCTTTACCTGGGTCCAAAGCTGGCCACTAGGCATGCCAGCCTCGGGAAGGGACCCTGCCACAGACCAAGTTCAGCCTCAGCCTGTGCCCTGCCCAGGGCTTCCTGGCATGAACCACAAAGCAATATGCAGATGGCTGCCACCCACGCTGGGCTTGGAGGTGACTTGACAGACCATGCTGCAAACTGAAGCCAGTTGTTTCTAGTGACAGGCTTCACGATGCTCATCCAGAGGTACGGGACATGCTAAAGCCAGATTCTGCTTTTTTGGTTTTTTTGAACCTTTGAGAGATTTTAGGAAATTCTGAAGCATGAGCTAAGTCAGGCCATTTATAAGAAAAAGCAGTCATTGGAAGTGACTTGGGTGTGCCCAAAAGTTGGGTGGGAGTGGCATCTCAGAATCACCAGCACAGGGCAAACAGTGTTAGCCAGACTGATGGAGACTCAGATATGGTGTCTGCCTGCATCTGCACACAGAAAGGGGCGAGGGCTCAATGAAGAAACAATGGCTTCTGCCAGTTCCTCTGTCCAGGAGAAAATTGCCTCTCCAGCCCTTGCCCTGCAGCCAGACAACTCAGATTCTCTCCTTCTGTTCCTGGTACCTTTCTAGCTGATGCCCCAGCACTGGAGCTCAGAGCCAGTGAGTCCAGCAGCAAGTAAGTTGTGTGCAGTCCTTTTAAGAGGAATGCCTGGGACTGTAGCTGCCATTTGTCTCACTCTTCCACAATCTCTGTTAGTTTTCACAGCCTGAAGTTATGGGGACTTCTCTCTCCAGCCCTGAAATCCTGGGCTGGGGAGCCTGGTGCTGAGGTGGAACTCTTTGCTCCTCTGGAGAGAACTTCCACAGCCGATATATCCCTCTTAATTTTTAATAGTCACATGAAGGTGTGGGACCAGCCCGTTCCACATTTATGTCCCTCCTGCCAGTCTAGAGGTGGCTTCTCCTGTATTTCCTTAGTTGTAGTGCTTTGGTTCAGCTGGACTTCAGGTGAGTCTTAATGAGGTTGTTTGGTAGTTGGGTTGTAATTTTGATATGGACATGAGAGGAAGTAAGCAGAGCATTTACCTACTCTGGCATCTTGACCATGTCTGGGACTTGATCTTAATGATTGTATCTTGTCTAAATCCAGTGCCACTCAGTGTTGAGCAAAGTCTGAATTCTTATGGGGCTGGATTGGAGGAGGCCAGACAGAGGGCACTGAGCACTTAAGGGCTTACTCTTTACTCTGTCATTAACGATGAGCCAAGGTCAAGGCATTTGACTTAGGTCTGTCATCCTCTCACCTCCACCCTTTTCCCCAGAAGTTGTTCCACCTACTTCCTAGGACAATTGTCCTGAGCCATGTGGTACACTCAGATTCTTCCTTCTGTTTGACCTTAGCATGGCTCTGTTGGAAATAGTTCTGTGTGGAAACAGGTTGGAAACCATCTCTGTCTTCTCTCTCTTTTCTTCCTTTCACATGTTCAGTGATTAAGGGTGACATGGAACACGATTTTACTCATCTTCTCCCAAATTGTAATTGCGCACAGGAGAAAAAAATGGTAGAAGTCGACGCTGGAAGCCAAGATCATTTCAAAACAAAGTCAAGGGGCACCTTGATTGATAAATTACCCCAGAGTGTAAACTGGGTCTGACAAGCCTGCTGTGGGCAGAGCTAAGGCAGACTCTCCACATGAAGTCACGAGAGGCTGCAGGCTTGAGGTCAAAGGAACAGAAGCTGTGCACATGTTGAAAACACTGTCTCTCACTTATAGTCCATATTTCTCAAAGTTTTGCTCTACAGCCACATTTTTAGTTATTCAAGGAGTTTTCAAGAATCTAGAGCCTTTGGGAAAGGGGACAAAAGGGTCAGGAATCATCATTTTTTAAACACATGACCCATAGATAATTCTGGTGCTTATACAAGTCTGAAAAGCATTGCTGTCTGATCTCCCACTTGGTTTTTGTTTGTTTGTTTGTTTTATTTTTTTTTTAATGCAAAGGACAGTTCTCAGATTGCCTTCAACATTTGTGAGAAATTATTTTTTCTTTTTCTCCCCTAGGTGAAATGGGTTTTTATACCTCTAACCTACTTTTTGAGGTTTTTATTGGATTTTTCCATTTCTGCCACAATATACTAGTTCTTTCCTTTTGCTTCTCCAGCTTTGGAAACAAAGCGGTGTTGGAGTTCTCTTGAAGATATAGTGACAAGGTGATTTTATTCTTACCCATTCCCATTTCAAAAGCAAATAAATTGTTATCTTATTTTACTGATTGTATAAAACAAAATTTTGGCTAGGGGAAGTTTTTTCTGTTTTTTTTTGTTTTGATTTGTTTTTTTCTTGATGCTATTTATATCATTAACCGCAAGGGAAATGTGGGAAATAGCTTATGTAAACACTGTGTCAGGAGAGTTATCAACCAACACCCTATTTGTAACATTCTAAATCCTCCAAAGATAAGAAGTGGATCTTATTTTTTCCCCCTGTCTACTGCGCAGTGATTGCTATGTGCTTTATTAGCAATAGTGTCAATAGTATTGATCAGATAAATGACAGTGATACTGGGAAATTCCAGGCATTTGTTTATATTGTTTACTTGGCCTCTTAGATCACTGAACTGCAACTCCATAAACACTACATACCTTTTTTTTTTTTTTTTTTTTTAGATAGAGAAACCTTTGTTTAAGTTCCCAAGGGTTAAGCTCCAGGGACATGGAAAATGTTTGTTCTCTTTCCTCTCAATCAGGAAGGCAGTAAATTGAAAATCACTTAGTGAACCTGCTCTGAGGGCTAGGGGCCCTATAGCGTCATTGCTCTTGATAATCCAGTTATGACAGGTGGCAAATCAGGGAAATCTCCCAGACCAGGGAACTTCACGCTACAGAGACGGAAGGCAAGGGAGATTTCCAGGGAAGTTTATTTGTGTGCTAGTTATATTGCTGTGCAAATAAACACCTTCTTATATTATTATTGGTCTAATCATTAACATGTAGGTATACACTCTCCAGCTCTTTGCACCTTGCTCAGTTCAAGGCTCAAGGAGAGAGAAATTCACCTTCCCTTTTTTATCTACCAATCTTTGCCTAGAGAAAAGCTAGGCCTTTTTCTCTCAAAACGTTTACATTTTCCTCTCTTGAATCTCTACAGACTATAAAACTGCTGAAATTACCTCTGCCTAAAATAAATAATAAAAAGAGACAAACAAACAAGGTAACAAATCTTCTCTAATATTTCTGCCATTTCTGACATTGCCTTGTTTCTCCTATTTATTATTTATTTATTTATGCCAAAAAATTACTACAAGAGAGCCTGTTCCCTTCCCATTTGGTGCCCCGCTTTTTCTGACTTTTTCAATCTGGGTTTGCCCCACTCTTACTCCGAAAACTTGTCCCCCGTCTCAGCCTTCATCTTTTTTAATTTTTTTGTTTTTCAGCCTATGACAACATGGTCTATGTCATCTGGGGTAGGTTACTACAATAATGGAACACAATGACTCACACTTGCTTCTCATGTTTGTGCGAGCCTTTCCTACATTCCCTCAGTGGTTGGCCAATAGAGCCAACGGATACTTGAAAGGGACTAGCTAAAGGGTGGTTGCTCTCTACTGCTTCCCTTACTACATTAAATAACAAAACACAACAAACAAACAAACACCCAAGGCTAGCCTCCCAGACATGAGAGCACAGAGAGGTCCAGCCAGACACTTTGCTGACTGAGGACCACAGCCCTGAGTAGGTAGTGACAATCCTTCCCAACTGAGCCCAGTCCCAAGTGACAACCCACAGAATCATGAACAAATATACATGGCTGGTATTTTAAGTCATTACATTTGTGGCAATTTGTTTCCCAAGCTGGCTAACATTATTCCTCTTGAAACATCACTTTCTTAGCTTAAGGTCATGTTTTCTCACATTCCTGATTCTTTATTTTACTTTTCCAATAGTCTCTCTTTCTCCCTCCCCCGCCCTTTATTTGTTCCTCTCCAAATGTAGTAAGAAGTAAGATGTATTAACTTTAGGGAGCCTAGATTAGAAAGTAGAAATAAAAAGACCATCAGTATCTAGGCAGTTCTTCTGTATTTTTGTCATCCCTGTAGAGAAGTGAAAATAATCAGTGGCTTTCGGATAGCAAGAAAATCACTCTTCTTTGTGTCCAAAGCTTGTAATCAGAATGCTGGTTGTCATTATCTGTGTGATATGTGCTATTTATGATCATTAGACCCTCCTAATATTTTTTTGGAAGACATCACAAAGGTTTCAATGTATCATCTGTGTGAATTATTGACATTCTATACTGCATCAAGAAAATGATTCATTGGGTTTTTGATTTCCTATGGTTATTTTCAGTCATTTGTTGCTATTAAACAGAAATGTACATATACTCTGTGCATAATCAAATATTACTTATCTAGCCACAGTGAGTCACTATACAGCACATTTAATTAACTATGCAATTTTCTTTGTGGTTATTTATGTGCAATAGTAAATGCCAAGACTTAATATTTTAAATAATGGTTGAATGTGGACATGTAATATATTTGACCAATGGGATAGTTAATTAAACAGGAAGAATGTCTCGTTCCATGGAGTGCTGTGTCACATCTCTAACTTTAGTAAAATCAGATGAGAAAACTCAATAATATTCTTGCAAGTAGACCTGCCTATATATTTTTTCAGATAGGAAGTGAAGCTATGCTCCCTCGGAAACATGACATCATCCTGTTGGTTATTCCAGTTATCATTTCTTTCTGATCTTAGACTGAGTTTAAAGTATGGAAGGAGCACTTTTGTCTGTCCCACATGAAAATATTCCATGATCATTATAAAAATATTAAATGCAACATGGTATGCCCTTCTCTTTAGTATTTCCCTTAGTACAATAAGTACTGACAAACTGTTGAGTTATTCTTCCAATAAGCCAAACACAATATGTATTTATTAAATTATGGAATAAACAGATGATTATATTAATTTAAAAATTACTCATTTACCTTTATCAAATTAATATACGTTGCCTGCATGCAGGATAACAGAATATGTTTTAGCTGGCATTGCATAAGGAATACAAAAGCCAATGTATTCTTTAAATGTCACTGAATGGGAAGTTTATCAGTTTCCTATGAGTTACCATGACATATTTGGGAAAAGGTGTTTCGGGAAGTTTCTTGAATGTCCTGAATTTAATGGCTGCACATGATGTCATTCAGGGAGCACTAGCTTGTTGGCATTCATCGCCAGCCAAGATTAATGCAAATGCTTTTCAGCATGAAATATATTTTGTTTCACCAAATCAGAATTAACATGAATGAGACTGTGTTTGTTTCTGAGTCCTTTGGACTTCAATGCTTGAATGTCTTTGGTGCTCTTATTTTTACTCCAATAAAAGCAAAGTTAAAAATAATTAAACAGTACAGACCGAAAGGCTTTGTGTAGTTACATACTGAGGGCTTCCCCATCATTCATGAATATTTTTAAACACGTGACTCCCATTTTCCTTGAATTTCTTACTTTCTAGGACTGCTGTTTTCCTTCATTGTAAGCCTGGCCCGGAATAAGTTAATTTCTCCAGGACCATTTTTTTTTGTAGCTACTTTTACATTATCAACTTGTTGTCTTTGTCCAATTCCAATAGAAACAGTTGGAAGTGATACTAGAAATGAAGCTTACATTAGCCAATTGTATAATTTTTTTCTCTATTTAGATTTGAAATAGTTTAGGCCAGGAATGCAAACAAGAAAAGCCATAGAAAGTTTAGGAACATTTCTAACTTGAGCCCCTGAATGAGTGATGACCAATATGAATTCCTGATATTTAATCAGAAGTGAAGCCTAATAAAAAGCACAATGTTAAGTATTCTACTGAAAATGTAAACAGGTTTGAACTAGTTTGAACTGTATTCTTTTTCAAGTTTGTAAAGGAGCTAATCTTTTTTTTTTTAATTAGCTTCAGGTGTACAACAAAGTGCAATAGTTATACTTTTTACCCCTCAAAGTGACAAACCCCCACCCCCAATTCGCCGCCCCACCCCTCCCCCCCATATCATACATATCTATTACAATTCCTTTGACTCCCTTCCACCGTATAATCCACATCCTGTGACTATATATTCAATTACAGTTGACATACAGTATTATACAACATCAATTTCAGGTATACAGTGCAGTGATCAAGCCTCTACTCCATCCATGAAGTGGTCTCCCTAACAAGACATGTGACCATCTGATACCCCACAAAATTTTAACAACATTATATTCCCTGAACTCTTTCATATCCCTGTGACAATACTGTAATTACCTATTTATGCTGTCTAATCCCTTCCCCTCATCCCCTCCCAAATAGCAACACTGTTTTTCCTTTATATCTATGAGACTGTTTCTGTTTCTTTTGCTCATTCATTCAGTATTTCAAATTCCACATATAAGTGAGATCATATGGTATTTGTCTTTCTCCGACTGACTTACTTCACTTAACATAATAGTCTCTAGGTCCATCCATATTGTTGCAAATGGTACGATTTCATTCTTCTTTATAGCGGAGTAATACTCCATTGTATAAATGTACCACAGTTTCTTAATCCAGTCATTTACCAATGGGCATTTCGGTTGTTTCCAAGTCTTGGCTATTGTAAATAGCACTGCAATAAACATAGGGGTGCATATATATTTTTTGAATTAGCGTCTTGGAGTCCTCTGGGTGGATACCCAAGAGTGGAATTGCTGGGTCATATGGCAGTTCCATTTCCAGTTTTTTGAGATAGCTCCATACTGATTTCCATAATGGCTGCACCAAGTTTCAGTCCCACCAACTGTGCGCCAGGGTTTCCTTTTCTCCACACCCTCGCCAGCACTTGTTGTTTGTTGATTTGTTGATGATAGCCATTCTGACCAGAGTGAGGTGTTATCTCATTGTGGTTTTTATTTACATTCCTCTGATGATTCGTGACGTTGAACATTTTTTCACATGCCTGTTGGCCATCTGTATGTCCTCTTTAGAGAAATGTCTCTTCATATCCTCTGCCCATTTTTTAATTGGGTTGTTTGTGTATTTGGTGTTGACTTTCATGAGTGTTTTATAAATTTTGGATATTAACCCCTTATCAGATATATCTGATATATCTTCTCCCATTCAGTAGGCTGCCTTTTTGTTTTATTGATGATTTCCTTTGCTGTGAAAAAACTTTTAAGTTTGATGTATCCCATATGTTCATTTTTTCTTTTATTTGTTTTATTTCCCTAGCCCAGGGGGATATATCATTCAAAATATTACTCAGGGTAATGTCTGCAAATTTACTCCCTATGTTTTCTTCTAAGAGTTCTACGGTTTCAGGTCTTACATTTAAGTCTTTAATCCATTTTGAGTTTGTTCTTGTATATGATGTAAGTAGGTGGTCTATTTTTACTTCCCCATGACTGTTTTTATAACTGTCAATTTGTACTTCTTGATCCCATCACCATTTTCACTGAGCCCCCAACCCTCCTATCTGGAAACTACCAGTTTGTTCTCTGTATCTATGAGTTTGTTTCTGCTTTGTTTGTTCGATTACTATCATTATTATTATTGTTATTATTATTAGATTCCACATATAAGTGAAATCATATGGTATTTATCTTTCTAAGGAGGAGATATTTATTTATTTATTTATTTATTTATTGACATTCAGTATTATTTTATATTAATTTCAGGTGTACAGCATAGTGGTTAGACATCTGTATAATTTAAAAAGTGATATCCCTGTCTAGTCTGGCATTTACCTGGCACTATATATATAGCAATTACCATATTATTGACTATATTCCCTATGCTTTACTCTATATCTCCGTGACTACTTTGTACCTACCAATCTGTACTTAGTAATCCCTTGCCCTTTTTTCACCTACATGTCAACCTCCTCCCATCTGGCAACCATCAAAATGTTCTCTGTATCTCTGAAATTATTTCTGTTTTGTTTGTTTATTTTGTTCTTTAGATTCCACATATCAGCAAAATCACATTGCATCTGTCTTTCTCTGTCTGACACTCCACTCAGCACAGAACCCTCCAGGTCCACCCATGCCACCACAGATGGCAAGAACCCATTCCCTTCTCTGGCCAAGCAATAGCCCATTGTATATATGTACCACCTCCTCCTTATCCGTTCTTCCATCAACAGATACCCAGGCTGCCTCCACATCTTGTTCATTGAAAATAATGCTACCATGAATATATGGATGCACATGTCCCCCTGAAGTAGCATTTTGGGTTTCTTTGGATAAATACCCAGAAGTGGGATTACTGGGTCCTTCTTTGTCTCTTGTAATAGCCATGGTTTTATTAAACTCCATGTGTCTGGTATAAGTATTGTTACCCGAGCTTTTTGTTTTATTTCCATTTTAATGAAATTACTTTTTCCATCCCTTTAATTTTAGTCAGTGTGTGTCTTTCAATCTGAAGTAAATTTCTTATAGGCAGAATATGGAAGAGTTTAGATTTTTTATCCATTCAGCCCTCCTCTGTTTTTGAGTGGAGCATTTAACCAATTAACATTGAAAGTAATTGTCGATAGATATGTAGTTACTGTCATTTTATTATTCATATTTCTTACTTTTGTTTGTTTGCTTGTTTGTTTTAAAGAAGTCCCTCTAATATTCCTTGTAATTCTGGTTTGGTGGTGGTGAACTCCTTTAGCTTTTTCTTGCCTGGGAAGCTCTTTATCTGTCCAATGATTCTAAATGATAGCCTTGCTGGATAGAATAATATTGGTTGTAGGTCCTTGCTTTTCATCATTTTGAATATTTTGTGCCAATCCCTTCTGGCCTGCAAAGTTCCTGTTAAATCAGCTGACAGGCTTATAGGAACTCCCTTATAGGCAAATAAATGCTTTTCTCTTGCTGCTTTAACATTTTTTATTTATTTATTTTTTGTATTTAACCTTTGGCATTTTAACCAAGATGTGTCTTGGTGTGGACTTGTTTGGGTTCATCCTGTTTGGGACTCTGTGCTTTCTGGGCTTGTAAGTCTATTTCCTTCACCAGGTTAGGGGAGTTTTCAGTCATTATTGCTTCAAATTGGTTCTCAATACCTTGCTTTTTCACTTTTCCTTTTGGTACCTCTGTGATGTGAATGTTGTTACTCTTGATGCTATTCCAGAGGTCCTTTAAACTATCCTCACTTTTTTTGGATTCTTTTTCTGTTTCCTGTTCTTGTTGGGTATTTTCTGTTACCTTGTCTTCCAAATTGCTGATTTGATTATCTCCTCCATCTAGTCTGCTGATGATTCCTGCTAATGCATTCTTTGTTTCAGTTATTCTATTACTCACTTGTGACTGGCTCTTTTTTATGGTTTCTATGTCATTTTTTATGCTTGCAATCTTTTTGTTGAAGTTCTCACTAAGATCCTTGATCATCCTTATAACCAGTGTTTTGAACTCTATCTCTAGTAGGTTGCTTCCCTCCATTTTATTTAGTTGTTTTTTTTTTTTCTGAAATTTTCTCCAGTTCTTTTATTTGGAATGTATTTCTTTGTTTCAAATTTTAGCTGCCTCTCTGTGTTTCTTTCTATGTATTAGGTATATATGCTCTATCTTTCAGCCTTGCTGGGTGGCTTTACGTGTAGGTGCCCTGTGGGGCCCAGTGGCCCAGTCTCCCTGGTCACCTGGGAGACCCAAGGGTGGATTGTGTGTGTCTTCCTATTATATTTAGACTTGATTGCTATTGGTACATTATTGGGTGGGTTTTATCCTCAGACTGACTGGCTGTGGGGTTTGGCCACATCCACAATTAACAGGCTGCTGTGTGTTGGGGCTTACCCCATGGAGTGGGACTCTCCCCAACTGGCTGTGGTATCTGTTAAGACCACCCTTTCCGTGTGCCACTTTGGGGCTAATTTGGTGCTGCCCTGCTATGGTCTGAAGCCAACCACCAAGTATGTTGGTTCTGGGGCCTCTTAGGATGGGTTGTGGTGAAGGCCCAAGTCAGCTACTACCTGTGACCAGCCAGGGACTACCTAGTAGGACCTACAAAGTGATCCACAGTTAGTCACTAACTGTGCTTGACTTGGAGGCATGTGGAAGAGGCCACATTGCAAATGGAGGATGACTACCTCTGGGCCTGGGATAGCTCCGCAAAAAGCCAGGACACTCCAAGGCTATTGCCACCTGCCAGGTCCTGTAAGGTTCAGCTGTTGATAAAGCCTCCATCAGTACTGAGCCGGGTGTGGCAGGGTCTCAGTGAGTCAGCAGGTTGGAGCTAGTAGAGTTCACCAGACCAATCAGATTCAGATATAGCCGCATGGGGATGGTATTAACACAGGAAAGATGGTGCCTGCCTGCCAGCTGCATGGGAGAAGGACCCCACACAGGGTAGAGGGTGACTGTCCTCTAGCTCTTGCTCTGAGGCCACATTCCTCTGCTTCTGTGTGCCTCTAATGCCCCTCAAGTCACCATCCATCCTCTGGGGCCGAGGGTGAGTGCCCATGAGAGAGTCTCTGTGCAGGCCATTTAAGAGGATGTCTGGGTTTCCTGCAGCCTTCCATGCCACCTGGATGGTCAGAATCCCATTGTTTTTTATAGCCAGATGTTGTGGAGGCTCTTGTTCCCTGCTCCAGTAGTCTGGGTTGGGGACCCTGGAGTAGAATTGGTGTCTCTTGTTCCTGCAGGGGCAATCTCTGTGACCCAGATATCCGTCCTGATTTTCAACTACCACACAGAAGGTTGTAGCCAGCCCATTTCATGTCTCTGCCCCTCCTACCAGTCTCAACGTGGCTTCTTCTTTATATCCTTAGTTATAAAACTTATGTTCAGTTAGAATTCTTCAGATGGTTCTCCAGGTTGATTGTTCTATAATTGTAATTTTGATATGTTCATGGGAGTTGGCAAGCACAGCATTTATCTACTCTGCGATCTTGGATCGCCCAGAACTGCTCTTGTAATTCATTCTCTTATGTAACTAGAGAGAGACTATGGAAGTTCGTGAGAGAAAAAATATCACATTAGCATTCCCACTGAAACCCAAATCATTTAAACCACCAAGAGTTATGTAATAATCTAACCACCATTTATCTTACTCTTGGGATTGTCACTAATAACTGCACATATATATTTGGTCAAATATATGAAGTGAATCACATAAGTCTGGTTAACCCTCAGGAATTTAGATTATTGGTCTCAATGATGATCAGAGGAACATGCCAGCCTACCTATTTGAGGGGAGTCTGAGCTTTTGGAATAGTAAATGGCCTTGGGTGGATACTCTAGCAATGGAAGTAGATTTGTGTCTGGGCAGATGCATCCTGCCCAGCATTCCTGCACCCAGTGGTGAAGTTTCACAGTTACTCCAGTTGCTCTAAGATACGTGGATGTAGACAGAGCTCACAAAGACTCCATTGACTCAACATCTAGTGACTGTGAGCTCCAAACGTGTTCCACAGGATCAAAAAGACAATGCTAACTTTCTCACTGATTACATTTTTCCATTTTAATTGCTACCCTTGACTGCTAATCTTTGACTATCACTATCATACAACCAAATTTTTATTTTTATTAACCATTTTTCCTATTAGTTTTCTTTGAAACCTCTTTAAACTATGCTTAGAGAACACTAGCATCTCTCCTTCAGGCAATTTTAGAAACATTTACAGTATTATCTTAAGAGAAATATATATCTAAGTCCTCAAGATATCATCTCTGTTCTCAGTGGGTAAAATTTATGGAATTATTGTGATTTTTCCCCATTTTATTTTAGATTTTCTTTGAGTTTTAATTAGCTACAGAAGTGGGTTTACAGTTTCGGAAGAACCCTTTGATTTACAACTTCTTTACATGTAAATTGTGTTAGTATAGACTGTGCCTTTCAGTACTTTGATGACTAATTCATCAGCTTTTTCCCTATGCTGTCAATCATACAGTGTCTTTTTGAGTGGCATTCACCACTGACAGAAACAGATTTGCTCAGAAAAACCACTGAATCTACAGAAAGAAAAGTGCTTATTTTAAAATGAGTGCTATTTTGGTTGTTAGTTTGCCCTGATTGACTATGAAATTTAACATGTCCTATAATTTACTTTTCTCATTTTATAATTTATTTTGCTCATCAAAAGGGAAAACCATGCTTTGAGGAACACTTATTGTTTGCAGTCTCTCTATACTTTTTCAGTGTTCTACATTTATTAGGTCATAATGAATTCCTGTGTGGGAGGTAGGGACCCATTCACTCAAGAAGCATTTGTTAAACACCCTCTAAACAAAACATCATTGAAATGCGCATGTAACAGGATTCTTAAAGACTTTTCAGTCTAAAAATGATGTGTTAGAGATCTCAGAGATCCTTAGATATCTTTTCATCAAAGCCCTTGATTGTTTAGGTGAGCATTTTTAAGTGTAATTAGATGAAGTGACTTTTTTAGAGACATACAATAACTCTCCAGTTAGAACAAAAGCAAAACCAGGAAGGGATAGAAAGCTGAAGGATCTGACACATTTTTCTTTCTATTCTGTTTGTTTATTCAACCACGGAGACCTGCAAAGCATTCGTTTCAGAATGTCCCCTCCAGATCAGCCCGTTCCTTATCTCACTACTACTATCAAACATATCCATGTGTCTATTACTTGAATTTGGTCTATTTTAATGCTTACTATAGGGTTTTTTTTTCTTATCTTTGATGACTAATTCTAAGGTTTCCAAACAGTGTGCTAAAGCACTCTGCAACATTCACTCAGCTCCCAGGGGGTCGCTTCACAATTTTGCTCAAGCTTAGCCCCACCTAGAATGTTGTCTGTATCTATCTTCTATCTATTGATTAGGGCTCAGCTCCGGCCTGGGTAACCAACCCATCTCTCTCATTCTCTTAATGTCTGATAGCATTTGCCATAAATACATCGGGTGATCAAATGAGAAAATAAAGCAGGACTGCGTCCAATAGACCAAGTCTCAAACTGTGGCTCTATCTCTTCCAACCCTATGTCCTGAGGCAAACCGTATAACTTCCTGAGCTTGTCTCTTTATCTACATTATTGGCAAACAAAAGCTGATTTTAAAAGGTAAATGTGAGGATTGAGCAGTATGTTTCAAAAACATCTAGGACCACCTATCACATAGTAGGCACACTGAAAATTAAAGCTATCCTTGTATTATCAGTTATACTTTTCTTTGTATGAATGTGTTATGTTTGAACTTGACCCTAAAATTCATAAGGTTTATATAAATTTCAGTATTTGCTCTATTGGAAGCTGGGGGTTTAGATATAAAAAATCCCCAATATTTAGGAAGGGCCAAAAATGTGAAATTTCTAATTTTTGTAGCTTGATTTAAAATTTACACTTTCACTGTTATTTTTACATTGAACTGCTTTAGCTCATGTTTAACTTGGTTGCCCAGCTAAGGAAATTATTTTGTGAACATACAATTTTTAATGACATCATTTTCATTTTAGAGTGATTACAATTACAGAGAATTCTTAAGCCATAATGACTGCAGTTCTGATATCAAGTATAACTTGGTAGCAGTCTCCGTTGCTGTGGAGAACATTACCTCAGGATCTTGCCAGCCCTGTAAGATGCATGTAAGCATTGCTGCACCTCCTGACTCCTCACAAGAGAACATGAGAATTATCAATTCAATGCAAGGGTATTTGCCTCTTGAACACAGAGAGACCTGAGCCATTATTGAAGGCCTGTGCATTTCAGATTGTTGAACATCAGGAATGTGTATCATATGTTCTATTGTTCTATTCCTAAATTTCAGAGTAGACTTGAGTAGAGATTTTTTTTTCTTAGTTTAGGAATTGATCTATATTGGGGCAACTACTATTATTATGTTTTAAATCTAGGCTTCAGGATAAAACTTAGTTCCTAGTCCATTTTGTTCTTTTTCACTTGTATAGCCCCACATTTTGTGTAACTATGCAGGTGAGATGCATGCTTCTCTTTTCAACTCGAATGCTGAAAGTCAGTGTTTATAAAGTACTGGAAGAACAATTCACAAAGGTTTTGAGTGCTTCCTCTATTATTTAGAAGTAAACGTGCAACTTGATGCTAATCTTAAATCTTCAAATTTAAATGTTTTATTTCAAATATTTGGCAAAAACACTTACCAAAAATATAAATGAAGAAAATTTGCAATTTGTTCATCTTGCAAAAACAATCTGCTTTTAAAAATAGTATCAGATTTTAGGATGTAAAAAACAATAAATAGGGCCTGCTGAGTGGTTCATTGATTAAGAGTTGGCTTCGGACTCCAGCTGTGTGCAGCAGGGCCCCAGTTCGGATCCCACATGAGGGCCAGTGACACTGCACCCTCTACACCTAAGATGGTGAACAACAGCTCCACCTGGAGCTGGGCTGCCGTGAGTCACCAGTGATGGTGTAGGCTGCAGTGGGACTGGCCGGCTTTCCATGAGCTGCTGTGAGCCACCATAAGTGGCCATCCAATGGCCAGGAAGCTACTGCCTCACTCAGGAAGCACGCAATGATAATACCAACATGGGCCAGTGAAATGACATCCTCCATAGCTAGACTGAAGAACAAAAGGACAGCAACTTGTCTGTTCCCCTTCCTCGATTTCCCAATGCTGTTCCCCTTCCCCAATTCCCCAATAAAATCTTTTTTTTTCTTTTTTTCTTTTTTTTATTTACTTTTAATTAGTTTCAGGTGTACAACACAGTGCAATAGTTATACATTTTACCCCTCAAAGTGACAACTCCCCACCCCCAATTCGCCACCCCACTCCCCCCCCAATAAAATCTTTAAAAAACAACAAACAATAGATAATATTTTTAACTTTGCCAAGGTAAACAAAGAGATGTCTGTAAGATCTCTCTCTCTTTCTCTCTCTCTCCTTTCATTTTCATAATAACCTTGCAATATTTGTATTACATCATTTTAATAACAAGAACATTAAACCACTCAAAGGTGGAGTGATATACTCATGGTCTTAGAGATTATTACTGACAAATTTTGATGTTTCAATTCAATCTTCTGATAATGGGTTCAATTCCTATCCTACACTGTCAATAAAAAGTCTTTAAACTGTTTTGTCATTCTCTTTCTAATCATTCATTCACCATTGTTTTGTGAAAATTATGATAAACTGTTTTAAAAGCCATAATGTGCTCTATGAATATGTTATTTGTCCAGTGTGCTCACTTTTCCATTCTGTACTACATGTGCAATGTAAGCTCAGTGATCAAGGAATCTTGAACCTCCCAATATCTCCAAAGGGGGATAACAAGTTCGTTAGAACACATATTTTAATCACACTGAACTTGGCAAGGTGGTAAAGGTAACTGTCATAAACCCTTCTTCTGTGTATACATTTGAGCACAAATACATATTCTAGTAAGCTCTCTTTAGCATCTTTACCCATAAATCAGTGCTCAGTTCAAATCCTGATTATATTTCTTCCCATCTTTAGTTTTCTCATCTTTGTTTTTACAAGGCTCTTTTAATTATTGTCCCCCCTCCCCCTGCCCCCATAGCATATGTCACATTATAATTTGTGGTTTAGTTTCTCATTTAAACTGTGAAATTCTTGAGGGAAAGATCTAGTCTTGCTAATTTTCCCCATCAACTCCATTTAACAGTGTTGGGCACAGAATAGATATTCAATGAATGTTTATTGAAATGAATGAACACACGGTTATTTTATAAATTGTTTCCCAGGAAAATTAAATGTCTAAGATCGTTGACCTGAGATTCACTTAAGTTCAAAGTACCCTAACACAGTCCCATTAGTTATCGAAATTGTCCTCTGTAATTTAACAATAAGGATGGGATTGTTCACAGGAAGTGAATGAACAGAGCTGGCCAGCCCCCCACCTCAGGGGTCGTGTGCTTTGCTGTGTTATCTCCTTTCATTGCTCTTTCAGGTCCAATCCTCCGAGATCGCTGGGTTTTCTCATGGACCTGGTTTTCATTAGTGGCAAATATAAAAGAAAACCCTATGTTTGTTGTCACAATTCTCTTTTTGAAAACCATATATAGCCATGGATGATATGTCTGAAATACAGGCTCATAGATATTAATATAAAAATAGATCTACGCTAGTTTTATATTAAGTTCAGGATGAATAAGAAAGGAACATGGAGAGACGATAAAGAAGTATTCCTCACATGCACACACACACAAACCCCCTCAGCTCTTTATTTTCAGGTATGTCACACAAAAACACACATACATAAAATGTTTCTAATTACAAAATTATATTTCATTCTAAATGCTTATTTTCCTTTTTTATTTAAGTATAGTCAGTATACAATATTGTTAGTAATATTAGTTTCAGGTGTACAATATAGTAATTCAACATTTTTATATCTTACAATGTCAGCATCCCATTAATTCTAGTAACCATGTGTCACCATGCAAAGCTATGACGGTATTATTGACTATATCCCACTTCACCTTTTTTACCCATCCCTCCACTCCTTTTAGTAACCATCCCTTTGGCCTCTGTTTCTATGAATCTGTTTTTGTTTTTGTTTATTCCTTTGTTTTATTTTGCTTTTAGATTCCACATATAAGTGAAACCATATGGTATTTCTCTTTCTCTGTCTGACTTATTTCACTTAGCCTAATACCCTCTAGATGCATCCATATTGTTGCAAATGGCAAGATTTCATTCTTTTTTATTGCTGCATAATATTTTGTTATGCATGTAACACATCTTCTTTATCCATTAATCTATCAATGGACACCTAGGTTGTTTTCATATCTTGGTTATTGTAAACTATATTTTTTTTTTTTTTTGAGGGCAGTGTCACTGGCCCTCATATGTGGGACCGAACCGGGGCCGCTGGCTTCCTAAGCCAGCGCTTAACCACCACGCCACTCCGCCGGCCCTTGGTTATTGTACATAATGCTGCAATGAACATAGGGGTGCCTATATCTTTACGAATTAGTGTTTTCATTGTTTTTTTCAGAGAAATTCCCAGAAGTGGAATTGCTGAGTCATGTTGCATATCTATTTTTAGTTTTTTGAGGAGTCTGCATACTATTTTCCTAGTTGCTATACCAATTTGCAGCCCCACCAATAGTGCGCTAGGGTTGCCTTTTCTTCACATCTTTGCCAACACACTTTATTTGTTGACTTTTTGATATAGCCATTCTGACCAGTATGAGGTGCTTTCTCATTGTGGTATTGATTTGCATTTCCCTGATGATTAGTGATGCTGAACATCTTTTCACGTCTTTTGGTCATCTGTATGTCCTCTTTGGAGAAATGTCTTTTTATGTCTTCTGCTCAGTTTTTGATCAGATTGATTTTGTTAGTGAGTTGTATGAGTGTCTTATACATTTTGGATATCAACCTCTTATTGGATTTATAATTTGCAAATCTATTCTCCCCTCCAGTAGGTTGTCTTTTTGTTTTGTTGATGGTTTCTTTTGCTGTGCAGAAGCTTTTTAGTTTGACAAAGTCCCATTTGTTTATTTTTGCTTTATTTCCCTTGCTCAGGCGGACATATTCAAAAAGATATTATTCAGACTGATATCGAATAATTTACTACCTATGTTTTCTTCTAGGAGTTTTATGGTGTCAGGCCTTACATTTAAACCTTCAATTCATTTTGAGTTTATTTTGGTATATAGTATAAGACAGTGACCCAGTTTCATTGTTTTTCATATACATCTGTCTAGTTTTCCCAACACCACCTTTTAAAGAGACTGTCTTTACCCCATTATATTCTTGCCTCCTTTGTCATAGATTAAATGACCATATAGGCATGGGTTTATTTCTGGACTCTCTATTCTCTCTATTCCATTGATCTATGTGTTTGTTTTTCTGCCAGTACCATGCTGTTTCAATTATTATAGTTTTGTAGAATAGTTTGAAATCAGGGAGTGTGATATCTCCAGCTTTGTTCTTCTTTCTCAATATTGCTGTGGCTATTCAGGGTCTTTTGTAGTTCCATATAAATTTTAGCATTATTTGTTCTAGTTCTGAGAAGAATATCATTGGTATTTTGATAGGAACTGCTTTGAGTCTGTAAATTGCTTTGGGTGGTATGGTCACCAGAATGTGCAAATGGCTTTTCCTCTGTTTGTTAGGTCATTTGCCTTCTTTTCTCTTTAGCTTCAGACCTGTGAACCATCACATACCTGGCTATGGATACTTTTTTTTTTTAATTAAAGTTTATTGGGGTGACAATGGTTAGTAAAGTTACATAGATATCAGGTGTACAATTCTGTAATATATCATCTATATATCACATTGTGTGTTCACCACCCAGAGTCAGTTCTCCTTCTATCACCATATATTTGATCCCGTTTACCCTCCTTTACCAACTCCCCTCCCCCCTTACCCTCTGGTAACCACTAAACTGTGTCTGTATCTATGGATACTTTTGTACCTTCCTCATGTACTGCTTTTAGGAGCCACTGCTGTTTCTTTAGGTATGTGGGTGAGTTGACGAGTTCTGTTTCATTTCTGGTTATAGAAATGTTTCTTCATTTTCAAGTAAAATAAACCTACAAATATCTCAAGAAAATAAGAGAAAGGAGAAGATTATAATATGTGAGCCTGTGTGTATTTATTTTAAAAACGACAGCAACAATAACAAAATACCAGCGATGTCCCAGACCTATGCAGAGTAAGCTAGAGGCTGGAACTAGAGTATGAAGGAAGTTCTAAAACTTTCTCAGCCTTTTTATTTTTGGAGGTACACAGTCTCTATCTTTTCTTCTCTCTGCACATCAATTTTATTTTTCCTATTTTGTGGACTATTTCTGCTTCTAAAAGCACATGGATGTCCTTCAGCTCTGGATTCTATAAATCCTTACTTTTAGGCACATGCAGTGATATCCCACATCCAAATTCCTAGAGCGGGATTGTGATCAGCCCAGCCTGGGTTCAATGAAAACACCACACATTGTACCGCCTGCTTCAAGTCTTTACTTAAATGGCATCTGCTCACCGAGGCCACCCTGACTTCTCTATTTCAAGTTGCAGTCCCTTCCCTGACTGCACCCTACTTCACAATCCTTATCCTATTCACCCACATTGTATAATTTACCTATTTATTCTGTTTAATGCCTGTCACTCCTTACTAGAAAAGAAGTTCCAAAAAAAGCAGGTAGTTTTACTTTTATATTGACTATTCTATTGCCAGTGCTTTAAAGAGCACCTACTATAATATGTAATAAGTGCTCAGTAACTATTTATTGGATTAATTAATTAATTGATGAATAATAAATAATAGGACAAGTTTGTTTTTGTATTGAGACATTTTTGTGGTATGAGAATGAGTTCATTGGTCAACATAGCTTGCTATTGTTTTAACCCATAAAACCTCAATTTCTAATAAAACTAAGAAGTAAGCAATTAGCATTCTGTAACTTGGCAAATTTATAAAGACATTTTATAACCTCTAGTAACATATTTTGTTGACGTCAAAGTCAATTATTAACATGGACTTATTTTTATTAAACCTGGGCAAAATAAAGACAAGTCTGTTTTACTTAAACCAACGACCTTAAGTTAGTTTTTATTTACTAAGGATTAATCTTATATCACATGAACTTGAAAAGCATTTGAGTTAGTTTCTGTATTTCTGAGAATTTTAGAATACCCAGTCCTCACAAGTGCTTGCCTTTAAATTAATTTTAATGATACCATCCAAAGGTAGGAAATTATCTCACATTTACAACATGCATATACAGATTGACACAGAGAACTGCTGGATCCAAATTTTGTTTTGGAAGCATTTACAATTTATATCTGTCCTTGAGAAGTCAAGTTCCAAATGACTTTCCCTCTTTCAAAGTAAGGAAAGCCATTTTTAATACCTCAAAGAATTGGGTCAAAACATAAATGACATCGTAGATTGATCTATTTATCTGAATCCTCTTTTTTGAAGCTTTGGAGAGACCAATTAAACATAATTTCCATTCATTCTGCTGAATTTTATAGCTGGCTTTTTCTAATTGTGCACACAGAAAGATTAATTTAGAAATATCAAAAGATCATCATCTTGACCATTTTAGTATTAATGGGAGGCTGATTGTCATGGGGCTTGTTGGCCTCGCTGGCACGATTTCACGTGTTAATTTTGAGATCTGTAGAGCCTGAGCAAAATTTCTAGGGAAAACCATCCTTTATGTGCACATTTCTGGACCAGCCAAATGTAGTGGCTATCCTCATAGGACTGCTTTTTATGCCCTAGAGGAAATTTTTCCTTAGGCAACCCCACAAAGATTCTTAGTCATCTAAGAATACCACCAGAGCAAGGGCCACTGAGAGCTTATGGGACACCTCGAGAATGAGGATGCTTTCTAAGGCACAGGCTTCTCTCTTGGGATGAACCCATTCTAGGGTGCCCTGCCCCTCTGCCCGGGGCTCCCACCAGCTTCTCTGGGATCTCGTGCATTGCTGGACTACACACCTCACCGCACTCATCTCCACCACTTTGGATTCAAGGACCTGAATAATTGTCATCACCCCGCTGGCTATATGGGTTGGGGAAGAAAGTGTCCTTTCTCTTTCAGAGTTAAAGAGAGTTCAGTGTCTCATCTAGCCAGCAAAGATTTTATTCAGAGTCTCAGTAAGCAATCCAATTAAAAAGCCAACATTAAAAGCAGCAACCCATTTTTTTTTTCCTTTCCCTGTGTTATCTCAACCCTTATCCACCTTGAGGATTTTCTAAGAACAGCTCCAATAAAGTCATGGGCCTGCTCTTTAAAGCAAGGAGTCCTGGAATTCTGAAATAAATTCACCCAAGTTCACCTGATGTGAAGCAGGGAGCTGGTGGGTTATAATGGACCCCTGCTGGTACCTAACTGCAGGTCAGAGTCCACAGGGCAGTCCTGGGTTGGCATCTTCAGAATCCCACTGACTACTCTGAGTAACTGTCAATGCAAGAAATGTCCAAACCTGTGGAGAAATTTTGCAAGAGTTTATTTGAACCAAACTGATGACATACTGGACAGCAAGATCTCAAATGCTCTGGAGAACAACAGTTTTGCAGCAGCTTTTATGCATTTGAAATTTAGAAGAGAACATAAGGAAGATGACATGGAGGTGGAGGAAAAGTAAGGCAAGGATTGGATTATAGGACAGTTAACAAGATTCTGTGCCCTCCTGAGGGTAGTTACAGCTTATTTCAAAGCTGTGTTAACCTAGATGCACAGAAGCAATGGACAGGGCTTGCTTAAGGCAAAGAAAAGCCTTTTACTTAGAAGTTGTACGTCTGAAGTGGGACTGCCCACCATGACCTGCCCAGTTAGGAATTTATGGTTTATTACATAACCCTTTTTTACCCACTGAGTGAAGCAGGTGCCTAACCTAACCGTAACAGGGCACTCGCCTACCCACTGGAGCAGCTCCTGTGGGGAGCCTAGTGTGTGTAGTATCGCCTTGTTTTGGTTCCCTGTTTGGAGGCAAAAGACTCCGGGCAGTGTAGCTAGGAGTGTGCTGCGGTGATCCTGCAGGTAGGCAAAGCTCGACACAGAACCCTTGCTGCCATGTCAAGGTGGAGGGCATATAACAATGGTGCTATCTGCTCCTCTGGCTGGAGAGTTCCTGGGGCTCCCAAGAGGGCGCCCCAGGCTCCCAGCTTCTCTGTTCATTCTCTTTCTGTTGTTTGTCATCAGAAGATGTTCATTCAGCCCTCTGTTTTCTAGCAGGTGGATTTGCTACACATCTATGTGTTTCTTTGGGTTTTGCTCATCGGGAGGGAGGAGAGCAGTGTCGCCCTGCGCTCGTGCCATCTTGGACCTCCCCCCAGACTTTGGCTTGGATCAAGTATAGGTTACTCCTCAGCTAGCCTGGCGCATGATTTTTCTTTTTATTGCATTATAGTAAAATCTTAGAGTTTCTTTTTTCCCTCTGCAATTAAATTTTTAGGATTTTTATTTATTTATTTATTTGCTATTAGCACCAGAAAATTTGTAGCACCTGTCTGCTCTGAGAAAGGCCATGCCCATTGGAGTCTATTTCAGAGCAGGTTGGGAGATTGAGAATAGTGGGCTGAAACAGGAACCATATGGGCTTTCTTCTCCAATCTGCCTTGGCTTCTTGTACTTCACTGGGAGAACTATGGTCCAATTAGTCATCACTTAGAGTACCTGGGGGTAACTGTCTAATCAACTGTCACAGCATCAATCTTCAATTAGTGCAGCATATTCATCCAGACTGGAAGTAAATCCCTGGTGCTTCAGCAGGGGATACCTTAGCAGAACTTGGTTAGACAAGGCCAGCTGTGTTGCAACAGGCCATGCTGGCCTTTATTTGTCTCTAGCTAGAAATCCCAGGGCTGGAATGTCTTATTTATGTTATGCATAACTTAACCCAGGGATTAGCTGATCTTGGCTACCTGAATCAAAGTATTTTAGGTAGAAAATAGGGCCACTTTTCTTAAGAACAGGCCTTTGAAAAGGTCATTGTCATTCTCCCAGCTCATCTCATCGTTCACCTCTCTCTAAACTCTGGATTCCAATTCCCCTGTAGAGAATCAATGTCCTCTGTTTATCCAAATGTCGAATAGCATTTGAAATTTATCTTCGAAACTGAATTCTTCTTTGTTCCCAATTCCCTCTTTACCACAGTGTTTCCTCTCTTGAAGAACAATGACCACAATTTACTCAGTTGCTTAGGTGTGACACCTGGGAGTCATTTCTATTCTATTTTTTCTTGGCATCAAATCTTTTTTAGCCCCATCTTGAGGAAGCATTCCATTCTGATTTACCTACTTCTCACCCTTTCCTCTCACTGTAGATCAAGCTGCCATGATCTTTTCCCTGGAAAACTCAAGCAGCCACTAACATAGATGGCTTCCATTTCTGCCTCCTTGCCTCACACAGCACCCAGGAAATTGTCAGTCAGAATCCCCCTCCGTGCCTTCCAACCACATGCAGAAGAAAACATGAACTTTTTACCAAAGCTCAAAAGCTTGTATCTCTAGGTCTTTCTGCTGTCACCCTTTTTATTCCCACTTCCTTCTTGCTGTCATTCTTGCTGTCCTAGAATACCCCACTTATCACTACCATGTATGCAATGTGTTTATTTTTAATTTGTTCATTTTTCTGGCTGTCAAAGACTTTGTCATGTCTACTGTTTGAGCCCAGGATCTTGAATATTGCCTAGACTGTTGCAAGTGCTCAAATGCAGAACAGATTCTTGAAATCTGATTGAAGGCTGAGTTACCCTTTCTGATACCATTTACCCTCCAAATACCAGGAGTTTTGTGAGTTGACTAACTCAATGTCATGTAGCCTCACATTACCTGGATTTAAAGAAAAACACAAACAAGCATATGTGAAATACAGAAATATATTTTTCCTCAAACATATCCAAATTAATTTCCCCTGATACCGATGTCTTCAGAGTTATTAGTCCTCTGAAATTAGAATCCTCTTCTAATGTCTTTCTGAGTTCTCTCAGATGCTCCCAATGGTCTCTTTATCTCACTCTCCTCATTACACATGTGGGTTGTTCCTCCTCCAGATGTAGACACAAGTTTTCCTTTTGTTTTGTCAACTTGGTATCTATTTACCTTTCTCTTTGTAAATAGCCCAGTCTTCCTCTGGGGAACCCTGTCTTCCCATTTTTCATCATAATCTTTCAGATGGAGCTGACTGTACCCTTGACTTCAGGTAGAGTCGGAGGCTCAGGTCTGACCAATCAGACAACCACTAGCTTTAGTTAATGTTTATGAGAGGTATCCTGACCCAAGTCAGGCTAGTGTGAGTCTGGGGCTGCCGCAGTGTTGGGGAAGAGAAAACGTCCTTTTCCACTAGCTTTGGGCATGGGAAGATGTAGCCTGGAGCTCCCAGCAGTTATTCTGGAATTGTGTTGTGATGGAGAACAAAACCAATACATAGACAAGGACAAAACTGAAAGGCTGAGAGGGACCAGGGCCTCATCACACTTACTGAATTTTCAGTTACATGATCTAATCTATTTTTCTCTAAGTTAGTTTGGATTGGGTTTTCTACTTATAAAGAATACCCAGCATCGCTTAGTTGCAATTTTAAAATACATATCTTCTCCTCATTTTATGCCACCATTGGTTTAACCCTCTTCTGAATCCAGTCTACCTTGCTTTCCTCCTGCACTTAGCTCTCTCTTCCCAGAAGAAGGAGGGTTATGACTATGTTCTTCTCTAATAATAACAGTAATAGCAGCAGGAATATGTTATTCACATCATTATTTTTACAATTTGATTTATCTCATTCTCATCATCAGATTTATCTTTCACAGAGATTTGTTTGTTGTTATTATTAATTTTTACTTAAATCCCAGCAGTGCTTCCCCATTACCTACTGAATAACAAACTGCCCATTTAGATTGACACTCAAGCTCTACAAGGATTGAATCTTGGCTCACCTGCAAGCCATCTATTGCAGGATTTTTTCTATGGTTCCATCAAAATAGGAGAATGCCTAGTGAATGAGTGCATCCTGTGTTTCCCTCACCTCGGTTCTGCTCTTTGGATTCCCAACCTTTAATCTCACCTGGACATCCTAAAGGCCTTCCACCTCAACTCCCACAGCTCTGGGAGTCTTCTTCAGAATCCCTCTCTAGAAGGTATCTTTTCCTCCTTTTGGACTGTACATTATTTTTGGGGTTGGAAGGCAAAGTGTTTGTGTCCATAGTTCATTTTGCATAATAGATGATATGTTTATTGAAATTTGGGACAATATGTTGTGTACATTTTAGACTTCAGTGTACCTGGTCTGAGCCTTGCGCACTACAGACACACAGTAAACATTTAACAATAAAAAACAAGGAAAAGAAAGATTGCTTTTAAACAACACACATGTATCATCCATCATAGATCTAGGATATAAAATTCAGCTTCAAGTTCACATCTGTCAGATTGTCAGAAGGTATCTCTTGATGTAAAATTTAGGAAAGGGAGGGTGATTTCAAATAGATGCAAGAATTCCTTAGGTTATGAAGCATTTTTGAGAGTTACTTTCTATAAGATAATAAGTAGTACTCGGTCACATTTTGAGTAGAAACTTGCTGTGGCGAACAATCAATAAGTGTTCAGAGCAACTGTATTTCAAAGTAAAACAGTCTGTTTTACAAAAGGAATTACTCAAATATATGAAAAGGCTTTTGCTTATAAAAATCAGTAACTAAAAAAAGATTATTCTCAAAAACGCTAATCCTTTTGCCGCTCTTAGTGGAAATAAAAAAGATAAGAAAATAAATAAAATGTCATCCAACTTCCCGTCCAACATGCGTAAAAGTTAAAAAAAAAAAATGTGTATATAGCGAGATGCCTTGGTAATAAACCCTTCAGCATGGACTCACGACGAAAATGTTGATGCATCATTCAGTGTAGCAAAGATTTTAAGTGCCCACTGCAGAGTGTGACTACATAAGAAATTAGAGGAAGAGGACACACACACACACACACACACACACACACACACACACACACACACACACACACACAGTCTTTGTAAGAGAGCCAATAAAAACCACTGTTCAGTGGTGCCTAATTGAATGTAATTGCTCTTGTGATAACTGAGTTCACACAGCCCATTTGACTTCTTTCCTGGGATCCGTCAGCCTGAAGGTTTTGAATTCCTTGAACAAAAAAGGAGGAAAGTGATCCAGGCAGATATTTGAACTGACACATGCTGTTTACATAGAACAGTGTGATTTCTAGGGCTGATCCCTTACCTGACTTTGCATATCAATTATTTGTACCCTTTGCCTCCTCTTACATAAACTCAAAGCTGTGGTTTCCCTTCTGATTTACTCTGATAAGGTCTCCCTGCCTGCCTTCCACAGCCATTTTCCCGACCTTGGGTGGTTTGTTCACGCAGGGTCAGTATCTGACAGAGTATGCGTTAACTTGATATGTAGAACAGTAAGCTACAAAACTGAGCCCTCAAATATGGGTCTATGTGTTTTGAAATTATAGCTAAGAGACACTGGTAATTTAGGCCAATCAATTCAAGAGGAAGAAACAGGTTTACATCACATGAGGATATAAGTAATTTGGTGCGTTTCCATGTATGCTATAATTTTAATATATCTAAAGATTAAAGCAGAGGTGATTCTTACAAATCAAAACAAATCTCTCTCTTAACCACGTATTTCAAATTTTCTTTTATAGAGTGATTCTTTCAAAAAAGCAGATCTGTTGCCAATACAGCCTGGTAGATTCTTCTGGCTCATATAACATACAAAAAAAAAAAAAGACTAGGCAACATTATAAATAAGAATTCCCACCACTGATAACAAAGTGTATTATTGCTTTAGTAATAATGAAGAGACAGAGTCTGAAACTTTAGTAGAAGGAAAACCTTAACATTCTGTGTCAACATACTAATTGTATAGAAGAGAAAACAGAGTTATTTGACAGAGCCTAATCCTAGTTCCCTTTATATAGCTGTCATGTTTTGATTCCTACTTATGTGAATACAGAAGCAACAGCTTTGGGAGCAGAAAGCCACGTTGCCTGTCATGAGACACAGTGATGATATATGACTTGATGTGTAGTGCAAATAAGCGCATGAACTAATATATGTGAAAGCAGATTGCCTCTCACATTGTAGGTATATAATAAAAGTTTGTGAATTAATCTGATAAGTTGGTAAATCTTAAACTATAATTTGGCTATAACCTTTATAACATATATGTTGAATATCTCACTGGACAGTATTTCAGCAGAAATGTTTTGCTGGTGGGTGGATTTAAAGCAATTTGGATATAGGTCAGTATTTCATGAATCCCCTCAGTTTTGTAAATGTAGTCATTGTTGACTGAGTACAGCACAGACCTATATTTCAAGGGGTATTCCTCTTCCCCCTATATCTAGCATTAGGTTAGCTGAGGAAATCACACTTCAAAAAAACAAGCCCATAAAAATAAAATATCAGTGGGGAGCATTTCTTTGTGCTGTCTGTTTTTTGGATGTAATTTTACTAACAGCACATTTAAAATTACTTGTGTATAAGGCAGTGGAGTGATATTATATTGGACTTAATGTTCTTAATTTTTTTTTATCCTGCTATTCACTCAAGAGTGAAACCTAGTGTATAGTGAGTCTTTGGGGTTTGGAAAGTCCTCTTATTCCCTAAGTATCCAGCTCCCATTTATGAGGATTTCTCACCAGGTGGCCCTCATGCCCCACCAGCCCCTTACTCACCAGTTGGCACTGCCTTGAGGCAGACCTCCTTCCTGAGTGGCCTCTGTTGTTCCACACAGCTCCTGGACCTCACGAAGCCTCCATAATTTTTGTCCTGTGCCTGTTTCACTCCCATTGAGATCTGGCCTCAGCAATCAATTCATCTCATTTCTCCACTGAAACTCTTGACATCATAACTAGGTCAGGAGGCAAAGCACATAGGTAGAGCAGTGCAATTACCTGGATAACTTCAGCTACCACCATGCTTTGTCTGTATCACCTGGACAATTGACTTGCTTGGAAGTCAGTAGTGAAGAAATTAAGAGTACTATGCATAACTTGCAATAAATAATTCAGGCAATTCGAGGCAAAGCAATGCTTTTGCTTGAATTATGCAGATCATTGCTTCAAACCTATATTTTGCTTTGCTAACTTAACATTAACCTTGGGAAGTGTGGTTTAAGTAGCCTGAGAGATCCCAATTCAGACATTCATTCCTGAACCTTTTGTTAGCAGGTGATTTCATTCATTATTACAAGGTAAATAAAAGACCAAACTTCATGTCCAGGGAGCAGGTAGGAAAGTACCTTGAGGGACTTTGAGGGACTAGATAAACATCAGGCTGTAGGAGCTTCACAGACCCTTATGGAAACTCTGCCACTTAGCCTGTCACTGCCCTGCTTGGAAGGCAGAGGGGGCTCTTCTGGGTGACACTGTCCCTTCTGCAGTCCTTGGTCTGTCATTAGGCAGACTATGTCATGGTTCCCTTGGATTCAAAGAAAAGTGGTTGCCCCAAATGCCTACAGAAAGAAGGGATTTATTTTCAAGGTCTACACAGGCTGGGGCTGAATTGGGAAAGTGTCCTCTTCTCTGTGTCACTGGTAGGGGCAAGCCTGGAAAGCTCACTTAGGGAATCAGTCTCTCGCAGCACATCTGCTGAATTCGTGCCCCACAGGTATTGCTGAAAAGTTGCAGAATTCATTTAGCTTTCTTCCTCTTCAAATGAGGATATTATTAAAAATCACAAATATCAGACATATATTGTCTTGAATAAAAAGTCGTGTTCTGGGGGTCTTATAAGTATCACAGGCAAACATTTACTGAGTCTAGACGCTGATACTTGGAACACAACAGTGACACAGTGGATGTGGCACAGGAGACACACATTCTACAAAGGACAAGGTCAGTGGTGATGGTTGCAATGAAGAAAGGAAAGTGGGTAAAGGAGCAGAATGTTTACAGGGAATGTTTAGGTCAAACGTCGGAGAAGAATTTCCCAAAGGGGTGACGGAGCAGAGATTGGAAGGAGGCATGGGGCTACCTGGGGGAAGGTGGTAGCAGACAGAAGGAAGGGCTAATGCAAAGACCCCCAGGTGGGCACGTGCTGCTTGATGTCATCCAGGAATAAGGGCAGGGCTGCTGTGGCTGAGGACAGAGTCACAGAGGAGGTGAGGTAGAGAGGAGGGCCACGGCCAGGCCATGTCATCCTTTAGGCCATGGATGAAGTTTGGGCTTTATTCTGAGTGTGATGGCAGGACTTCAAGTAGGAGAGGGGCATTAGCTTTTTTATGTTTTAAAAGAACAATTCAGGCCGTTGTTGGGTTAGGACACTAGTGGGGCAAGAGAGAAAGCACAAAGACCAACTAAGTGGCTGTTGCAATTTGTATGTTTGACTCAAACTGTGCCATAGGAATGGTGAGAAATGGAAGACCCATGGTTTTAGGATATATTCTGGTGAAAAAGCTGATAGAATTTGCTAATGGTTTGGATTTGAGGTATAAGGGAAGTGAAGCACGTTAATCTAAGAGGAGGTATAAAAGGTGGCACTGACCCTGAAATGGAAGGCATGGGAGCTGAGGTTTTAGATACAGAAAATGAGTTCATTCTTGAAAAATGTTAATTTTGAGGCTCATATTAGTCATGCAAGTGCCGATGTTAAATAATTAGATGTCTAATTCTGGAGGTGAGGGGAGGGATTAGCACCGATTGACCCATTGAGACAATGTGTGGAGGAGAGGAACTTCCGGCTCTCCCTTCTTGGGCTGTCTCACTTTTCTTATGTTGGAAACAGAGAAGTTCCCAACTTCACCATCACAGACAAATGCCCACCCTGACTATGTTACTTGCCTGATTTCTTGCTCACATTATAATCATAGTTCCCTGATCACAATCACTTCTGTGATTTTGGGTTTGTCTACTTTCCAGATGTTCTCTTCTCTACCAAACTATGAATCTATGTCTCTCACCTTAAAAAACAAAAATACCGTAATACTCCCATTCCACATTAATGTCATGAGGCTCTGATACATCTCTTATTCTGTACCCATATCCACTGATTTTATATTTAATTCAACAAATATTTTTGAAGAATTACTATGTGCTAAAAAATGTTACCTATGCTTTATAAATGTTCTGATTCTTTTTAACATCCATTACAGTGCTTAGAGAAGTATTTTGTAAATAATAATATTATCTGTAGTAATCATAATTATCCATATTGTATAACTAGCACTTTACTTTACAAAGAATGGTCACATATATTATCTCACGTAAGACCTTCAACAAGACATGAGGGAGGTATTATTGTTATCTCCATTTTACTGGCATTTATATTGAATATCTATTATGGCACCTGCTCTAGGAAATAAAGATGTTGAGAAGGGTGGGAAAATGACATCTCGTTCCATTGCCTTATAATTTGAAATAATATTTACATTTAATTAGATAGAAAATGAGAAGAGACCAAAGGCACAGTTGTGAAGCAATTGGAGGTGCAGTGGCCTGTTTTATATGAGCAAACACTGAACCGTGAGGACAGGAAACTAGATTTTCCAGCAGCTTCAAAACTATAGCTGTTTTAAGAATACATTAAATAAGTTTCCAGTCATTTTTGTTGTTGTTATTTATTAATATAAAAATGAGTGTGAAATGCTGCCAGAGGTTAGAGTATACAATTTTGGATTATTATTTTATGTCAACACACACGGAGTCCCTGAATAACAAGGAGAAACAGTCCATCTATGGTAGGTGACTGGAATTGTTGAAAAGTCAAGAGGAATAAAAATAAATGACTCTATTTTCTTCCATATTTAACATTTTCAACTGAAACAACAAAAGGCTCCAAACAACTACAAGCCATGGGGATTTTCTTTTTCATGGTCACGAGCATTTGTCATTGTGTGGTTGGTTCCAACAAAGGTTTGGTCTGCTTTGCCAGTTCAAAACATTCCTTTCTCATTGAAAAATTACATGAAGTAAGGAAGGGGCCCAGTCGATTCCTTCATCTTCTACATTGAGGAATTATGTTTAACATGCTTTAATATCTTATAACTAGAAGTTGCTGCTTTTGTTCAGGGCAAATTTCCTTGGGGTAATGTATTTTCTCTCTTGACTTTGACGAGCTACCAGGAAATCAGCTGTGTAACTTTAAATAAAATCACCCAATTCCACAGTCCTTAATGGCCCACTTATGATGTAAGGAAGCCAAATTATATGATATACATTCTTACTTCTAATTTTAAAATTCTGTCAATCTACAGCATGCACAATAAATTCAATATAATACTCTACCTTTCTAGAACTTGTGTTCTTTTTAAAAAAAAATTTTTTCTTTTATTTTTCACTTACAGTTGACATACCATATTATATTAGTTTCAGGTGTACAACATAGTGATTAGACATTTATATAACCAATGAAGTGATCTCCCTAGTAAATCTAGTAACCATTTGACACCATACATAGTTATTGCAACATTATTGACTATATTCCCCATGTTGTACTTTATTATCCCCATGACTATTTTGTAACTTCCAGTTTGTATTTCTTAATCTCTTCCCCCTTTTTCCACCCATTCCTCCTAATGTCCCTCTGACCTTGCAACCCTCAAAATGTTCCCTTGTCTATGAGTTTGTTTCTGGTTTTTTTGTTTGTTTATTTATTTATTTTTAGATTCCACACATAAGTGAAATCTTATTGCATTTGTCTTTCTCTGTTTGAGTTATTTCACTCAGTGTAATACCATTGAATCTATTCATGTTGTGGCAGATAGCAAGGTTTCATTTTTTTTATGGCTGAGTAATATTTCATTGTATATATGTACCACTTCTTTTTTATCCATTCATGTGTTGAGGGACTTAGGTTACTTCCATATCTTGGCTATTGTAAATAGTGCTGCAGTGAAAATATAGCATATATCTTTTTGAATTAGTGTTTTGGGTTTCTTCAGATAAAAAAAACAGAACTGAAATTACCTGGTCCTTCTTTGTCTCATATTATAGCTTCTGTTTTAAAGTCTATTTTGTCTGTAAAAGTATTGTTACTCCAACTTTTGTTTTTCATTTCCATTTTCATGAAATATCTTTTTCCATCCCTTTACTTTCAGTCTGTGTGTGTCCTTTGATCAAAAGTGAGTCTCTTGCAGGCAGCATATGTAAAGGTCTTGTTTTCTTATCCATTTAGTTATCCTATGTTTTGATTGAATCAATTAATCCATTTACATTTAAGGTAATTGTTGATAAATATGTAGTGATTGCCATTTTATTATTCATATTTTTATCTTTTTTTTTAGATTTTATTGGAGAATTGGGGGAGGGGAACAGCGTTGGGAAATCAGGGAAAGGGAACAGACAAGTTGCTGTCTTTTTGTTCTTCAGTCTAGTTGCAGAGGACATTGCTTCACTGGCCCATGTTGGTATCATCATTGCGCTCTTCCTGGATGAGGCAGATTGGTCGCCAGCCTCCGGATGGTCGCTCACTGCAGTTATTGGTAGCTCACGCTGGCTGCTGGCCACTCCCTGTAGTTTATGGCAGCCCACTGCAGCAGGGGCTGCAGCCTACACCATCATCAGGCCTCGCAGCCCAGCTCCAGGTGGAGCTGTTGTTAGCTGTAGAGGGCAGTGTCACTGGCCCTCATATGTGGGATCCAAACCGGGGCCGCTGGCATCCCAAGCCAGCTCTTAACCAATGCGCCACTCAGCTAGCCCCTATCTTTTTTTTTTTTTTTTAATCTTAAAGAAATCCCTCTAAGACTCCTTGCATCTTTGATTTTGTGTTGGTGAACTCCTCTAGCTTTTACTTGTCTGGGAAACACTTTTATCTGTCTTCTGATTCCAAATGATAGCTTTGCTAGTTAGAGTAATCTTGGTTGTAGAACCTTGCTTTTCATCATTTTGAATATTTTGTGCCAATTCCTTCTGGCCTTCAAAGTTTCTGTTCAGAAATCAACTGACAGCCTTATCGGAACTCCCTTGTAAGTAACTAAATGCTTTTCTCTTGCTGCTTTTAAATTTTTTTTCTTTGTCTTTAACCTTTGACATTTTAATTATGCTGTATCTTGGTGTGGGCCTCTTTAGGTTCATCTTGTTTGGGATTCTGCACTTCCTGGGCTTGTATGTCTATTTCCTTCACCAGGTTAGGGAAATTTACCATCATAATTACTTCAAATAGGTTTTTGATTCCTTCCTCTCTCTCTTCTTCTTCTAATACCCCTATGATACAATGTTGTTACCCTTGATATTGTCCCAGAGGTCTCTTAAAATATCCTCTTTGTTCTGGATTTTTTTTCTTTTTGCTATTCTGATTGGGTGTTTTCTGCTACCTTATCTTCCAAATCACTGATTTAATCATCTGCTTCATCTAATCTACAGTTGATTTCCTCTAATGTATTCTTCATTTCAATTATTTTATTCTTTATTTCTGACTGGTCATTTTTTGTGTTTTCAGTCTCCATTTTATGTTTCTTATCTATTTGTTGAAGTTCTTACTGAGATCATTGAGCATCCTTAAAACCAGCGTTTTGAACTCTGCATTTGTTAGATTGCTTGTCTCCATTATATTTAGTTCTTTTTCTGGAGCTTTTCTCTGTTCTTTCATTTGGGAAATATTTATTTGTTTCCCCATTTTGGCTGCCTCCCTGTGTTTGTTTCTATATATTAGGTAGAGTGACTATTTCTCCCAGTCTTAATAGAGTAGCCTTATGTAACGGTGTCTTATAGGGTCCAGTGGCAGTCTCCCTGGTCACCTCAGCTGGGTACTCCAGGAGTGTAGCTTTGTGTGGGTTGTGTGTGCCCTTCTGTTGTAGTTGAGCCTTGGTTATTGTTTGCACATCAATGGGAGGGATTGACCTTCAGGCTTGTTGATTGTGAGGACTGGCTATGACTACAGTGGAGGAACTGCTATGCAAGAGCTGGCCCTATAGAGCAGGATCCACTTTACAGGGGCTCTGGTGCCTGCAGTCTCCCCTTTGGAGGTGAGTTGTGGAGGTGGTTGGGTGGTATTCTGGTGTGGTCTGAAACTGGCTACTAGGTGTATTGGTTCTGAGGTTTCTTGGAAGGTAGAGGCCAAGTTCTGCCACTGTCTTTCCAGGGGCCACTTGATATGAGCTATAAAGGGATCTGCAGATGATTGTCACTTGTGTTGGGCTTAGAGCTGTGTGAGAGGCTAAGCTGTGACCCAAGGCTGGTTGCTGCTTATGCCAGACTTGGGACTGCTTAGCAAGAGGCAGAGGGCACACCAAGACCAGATGCTGCTTGTTTGGGTTTTGTGAACCTTTGAGAGATTTTAGGAAAGTCAGTGGCATGAGACAAATCATGTTGTTTGTATGGAAAACCACTGAAGGAGGCTTGGGTGGACCTGCAAGTTTAGTGGAGTGGGGTCTTAGGGAATCACGGGCAGGATGAACACTATCAACCAGGTGGATGGAGACTCAGACATGGCAACTTCCTGCTCATGCAGAGTGGGTGGGAGGAGAGCTTAACAAAGGAATACTTTGCCAGTACTTTTGTTTGAAAGAAATCTGCCCCTTCTGCCCTTGCTTTGAGACCAGACAATTCAGTTCCTCCCCTTATGTCTCTGGTGCCTTTTGAGTTGTTGTTCCAGTGCTGGATCTCAGAGAGAGAGTTAGCCAGTGCACAGGCCCTTTAAGAGGAGTGCCTGGAACTCCAGCCACTCACTGTCTCACTCAGCCACAATCTCTGATGGTTTTCACAGCCAGAAGTTATGGAGATTTCTCTCCCTGTCACTAAAACTCTGGGCTGCAGAGTCTGGTGTGGGGCCAGGACACCTCATTCTTCAGAGGAAACCTCTGCAGTCAGAATATCACTATTGATTTTAAACTGCCATACGTAGGTATGGTACAAGCCTATTCCGTGTCTCTATCCCTCCTCCCAATCTTAACGTAGCTTCTTCTGTATGTCCTTAGTTATAGGAGTTCTGTTTAGCCAGATTTCAGATTTTAATTACAGGAGTTCTGTTTAGCCAGATGAGCAAAGAGATGCTATGCTCATCTCTTTCCACAGCCACATCAAAACTAATTCAGCTGTAGTTTTGATGTGGCTGTGGAAAGAGATGAGCATAGCATTTCCCTACTCTTTCAGCTGGACCAGAAGCTCCCAGGAAAATTGTGGTGTTCTTTTGCAAAGTTTTCTTCTTGTCTGTCTTTTGCCTGTGCACAATGTTGTGTAGTCTCAAGGATATAACTACACATGAATATTGACTACTGCCAAACATAGATCTACAGCCCTGCAGTCCCCAAACTTTGTGGCGCATCAGTGTTCCTCAAGATAGTAATAGCAACTCAGTCAAAAAATTGTCCCATTGAAGATGATTTTTAGGATCCTCCCTATTCTGTCTCCCACTTGGAGAAAAAAAAGCACTAAAGCATATTAAATACTTTAAAAATTTTTGTAGCACTGAAAGTAATTTAAGCCAATGTTTCAAGACATGTTTGGGGTATCAGCAGATGTCTTTGTTTACCTATTTTGAACCCTGAAAATCCTCAGTGAGCATAGAACACAGAGCTCCAAGTCCTAGGTTAAGTCATGTGGAATTAGTTTCCCTGCATGTTTTCTCATGTGAGTCACTGGAATATTGTTCTCATGTTGTTCTCAAACTGCAATTACTTATTTTCTCATTTATATTTTCTGCGGTAAAAAAAATAATAATAATAATTTTACCAAAATTAACATAGTATAAAATATTAATTTTATCAAAATTTGGATGATTGCTCAAGTCAGACCAATAAAAAAAGTGGGGGAGGAGAAAAGGAAATTTCAGGTTGGGTAATTCCAATTGCTCATTGAACAAATCTTTCAATATTTATGATTTTCTTATTTTCCTTCAATGGTAGTAAGATCATGTTTAGGATGGTTTGAAATGCTTAATTGAATACTTATGGAATACAAAAACTGATTGTTGGGATATAAACTTTTTAGAATACCAAATATTTCAGATGTGATCTGAAATTTAAAAGATAGTGTTCCTGAAATCATTTCACAAAGACTTATTCTACTTCACATAAGGAAGTAAGTTGGATGATATTATTGTATGAAATCCAAGCATGCAAAATAAACTTCCTTATGACTGATCCTGTCAGAGCATAATAACATTTCCTATGAATATTAGAGTGAAGTTAGTGAACACTGTGCTTTTTGTGTGCACATCTACATTAGAGCTCATTTAGAACTTATTCTGAGCCCAGATCTCCTTAAACTTCACTGTTCACCTGTGAACTGTATTATTAAACAAGGTCATTCTTATCATAGTCAGAGTTGCAGCTCAACTTAGTTAATTGTTAATAGCCCAGACCTGTGGCTTTCAGTAACCGAGTTATCAGGTCAGTGCCATGTGGGACAGTTATTTGAAGTGAAACTAATTCCTCGCTGTCTTTGTTCTAAGCATTGAACAAATTATCTTTTATGGGAGAAGGTCAAATGCATAAATTTTAGTGTCAAGAGAATATACTTTCCTAATGAAGATAATATAACTGTCTTGGAAAACAGGGTTGGATCAGACATTACTTACAGTAGAAACTCTCCATTGCATTCTATGGCTAAAATTTTGCTTTAACTAGAAGATATTATTTTAAAACGAGAGTTTGTTATTCCATTACAATTTCCTTTCTTGTTTAATCTTTTCAAACAGTGAGTTTCCTACAGAGACAGATTTAGGAAAATAAATAAGATATCTATGCTGGTTAATAGGCAAAAGTGAGACATTTAAATAAGTTGAATTTGCTCATCTTTACCCAATAGATCCCAAACAAATTTAGCATTAAGGGTTAATTTGTCTAGAGGAGAGAATTAACAACAGAAAAAGAAGCCATATGTATTGTAGCTGTCAAGCAAAAAAAAACAGTGATGGTTTTGTGGTGTCGTAATTTATTTTCCTTTCTGCAAATGTATGCCCAAATAATTACCTTGCTTAGGAAACATGCTGGGTTCATATAATTTTTCAAATGTGCAGAAAAAGATGGTTGTGTTTCTTCCTTGGTATAAATTAATGATTGTACAAAGGTAGAATTTTCCATAAAAATGTGGGATTTTTTTTTCAACTAAAAAATAATAGGTTTCATTTAATGGGCATATTTTTTGTGTTTTTTGTGGTTTTTTTTTTTTTTTTTGGACGTTAGTAAGGGAAGAATATTAACATATCAGCAGATAATATGTATGAGGCTTTTGGTATTTCAAATGCACTCTCCTGAAACTGCCAACATCCTTTTCTGCAGTCATAACCCATCAGCTAAGATTAGCTCAGTTAGTATTCACTGACAGTAATTATCCACTGAAACTCCTTCCATGTTTTTTGTTCTCAAAATAAGGTGTCCTTTCCTGCTCAGGAAGCATCTTGGTCTCAGCCAACCAGAGATGGTTTGAGTGGCATCTTTTCCAGTGTCAAGGAAAAGCAGACCTTCAGCTTTTCTGCTAGCCTAGATTCTGTGTATTTCACTAGTATGAGAAAGGGCTCTGAAATTCACTAATAAACCCAGAAATCTGGGCACAAGCCTGCTCAGGCTGGAAAGCAGCTGGACCTCTTCTAGTTAAACTAAGCAGAACATTCAGGTAATGGAGTATGAAGCATCTCAGCACGGATATTTGAGGTCATTATCTGCTTTTACAACTGTAAAACTTTGGGCCCTGAAAGATCATGTGACACGGTGGAGATTATGACAGCACATAAGTGTCACCTAGTCACCTAGGATTTTAATCAAATTCAAATACAAGTACTTTACCTGGAATGCTTCCTCTTTTGAGATATTCAATCAATAAGCATTTATTCAGTTTTTACAGTGAACAGAATACTGAACTCCAACTCTGGAAATATACCTAAGAAATTAAACACAGTGTAGGTATTTTTTAAAAATCTAAAAAGAAATAATGACGCAACAAAAAATAGAAGAGAGTTGAGTGCTAATTTCATGAGCTTCAACATTATCCAAAAAGTTAATCCATGTAATTCCTGGAAAATTGATACAAATAAGGAAGAGTGTAGGAATGAAGGAAATAACAAACAATCTTGTTATTTAAATTTCTCCTGTACTTGCCTACTCTTTGGGTTGTTGGTAAATAAGAATTTATTAGAATGTATTTAAAAACTAAGCCAGAAAAATTCTGTGAGAGGCATTACAAACCTCAACTTCACTTTGGCTTGGATCCAGCACTGCAATGATTTCATAATGATCTCTATTGATAGTTCGATCTGTATTGATATTTTCATCCCTGAGTCAATCATGAGCTGCTCTAGTATCATATTCTGCAAATTGTCTTTTATTCATTGTATTTAGAAATAGGGCTAGATGAAATATTATTCATCCTAATGTAACTAGCATTTGTCTATAAGAAATAAATACAAGATAGACCCATCAACAGTACCCAGCATGCCCTTCTGGAAAGCATCCTTTAAATTTCATGACACACTCTCTTGGAGCCACTTACCTGTCAATTGGCTTCAAAGAATATGGAGAGCACTTCCTTCTTTCCTCTCTTATTTGTCGAGGAAGAAACAAACCTTATCTGAGCAGTCCTGATAGCTTTTCCCTTCTCTCAATGTCCCAGCCTTCTTGAAAATTTCTGGGTTCAGATGAGCTGAGTTTAACATGGCTCATTCTTTCACCTATAAGTAAGCTCTTAATTTATCAAATTCTAATTTGAGGAGAACACTATAAGATGGGGCTATTTAACACTTCCTTAGACTCAGTTTGGGGCCCATTAAAATTTCTGAGCACCAGGAAAGGGTTTATTTTGCATCTTACTGCATAGTCTGTTGATATGAATCCTACTAATAATGATGCCATAAAAAAGAAAGGTGTGGGCTGGCTGAGTGGCACGGTGGTTAAGCGCTGGCTTGGGAAGCCAGCAGCCCCGGTTCGGTCCCACATATGAGGACCAGTGACACTGCCCTCAAAAAAAAATATATATATATATAAAAAAGGAAAGGTGTAACAGTTTTAATCTAATAAGGGGAGCAATTCCCGGGACTTGTTTCCAGGTTGTTTGCAGTGCTTAGCACTCTGGTCTATTAGTTTGTTTTGGAGGCTGCTGGTGGTCGGGGTTGTGATAGAGACTAAGCAAAAAGTTAGAACATTCTCCCACTCCCTCAAACCCTTGCTGTGCATACCCCCTCCCTACCCCAAGCCACACCTCGGCTGTTGCCATTGTGCCTGCCACCAGTGAAGAGTGACTCTCCCTGGAATGACCACAAGCCTCCTGCTTCTTGATGTTGAGAGGGACACTGACATACAACCATGCTGACACTGCCAGCTAGACAGGCTGACAAACCCCAGAGTGTGGACAGGACTGCTCCCAATGAATACGGGGATATGGGCAATTTATTTTTGTGAGAGTTTGTCTTTGAAAACAAAAATCATGGGCCCATGAGAAATACAGTGACTTATCGATTTCGACTTAGACTTATACTCATGGGTAGAGAAGAGGTACTCATATATTTGTCCATTGTCCAGTCAATACATGAGGACTCTGTAGTGTTTAGGCCCTTTTATTTGTTCAGATCTAGGAACTAAATCTTCATGGGCTTTATTTCGAATGTACCCTTCTTGGTTAATTTCATATATCCACCACAATAAACAGGTAGCAACACTGTTATTATTCAAAATGTCATGGATCATAAGAATCCGTGTTGAGACAATGTAGATATTCTCACCTTGCAGTTTCCTGATATTCTTTATTTAATGCTTTGCTGAACCATCCATGAGTATTAAATTCTAATGATTATCAAAGCTTCTTATGGTGCTTTGTTGAAAATCACCTCAGATATAAATCTTACCTAGATTATTCAGAATAATGTAAAAGATAATTTATTTTCTTGTCATCTTAAATGTACTGTTAGGATTTTATGCTTAAATACCAGACAACACATCTTTCCGCCATGTCTTCTCTTGAACTTTTTAGGCCACCATCACTACATTCCTGGAATGAGGTCTGTTACAATGTCCCTGCCTTCCATATACTAACACAAGTAGAGATGGTAGTTGAGGGGTCCATGAGCAAAGCAAAAAGAGTGGTCTCATTTGCATAAGGAATGTTAGTTCCCTCACTGGGTGTGGCTTAATAATGACCAAGGAAAACACAATATCACCGTATCTACTGTAGGCAAGAGAGGATGCTGACTAACAGGGCCCATTTCTGTTATGCAGCAAATCCCTTTAAAGGGATGGGCACAGCCACCCCTGAGAACTGCCTCCTATGTGGCATGAAGTGTGTGGAGAAGGTGAGTTGACTTCTCTTAGGACTAATGACATGGGAACATGGGGTAAGGGAATTCTGTTTCTACTCCATTACTCTCCGGTATAGACCAGAGGCTGTGATGGATGAATGAGAGCTGACCAATGATCCCACATGTGATTCAATCCCAAGGGCCAGTGGTGGTCCATTGGTGACCCACATCTATGAATGTCTTCTCTTTCCTCATTAAGTCAAAATCACTTCAAATCTAAGTGTCAGCACAGTTCCGGCAGCTCAAAATCACATGATCCTGTGAAAACAATGCTATGTTAGACAGTGGGAGTGATGTGTTTCCTAGACCCTCCTTCTGAGGGCAAGGACTGGACACAAGGTAATGGGATAACACAAGGACCCATTTGGCTTGAGTCCTACATCTCCTGGCGGGCATTTGGTTGACCTCATATGTAGAGTGGGCATGAGAGAGGGGTTGATAGGATAAGGTTGGAAAGTGCCCTGAAAGAGATAAATGGGGACTAGAGCCAAGTGATCCAGGCCTGGGGCATCCTGATCTGCTGGCACTGAGGGGTCTTAGGATATTTTCAGGAAGGCACTCCAATATGAAAATAAGGATGCTATCTGGCTACATCGAAGAGTCGTGCTGCCTATGAATGGCATGAATAAGGGCTGGCCAATGTGTGCCATCACATCAGTGAACACCACATAGTTGTTATCTGGAAAATTGTCATTTTGGATTCCATTTCAACTCATAAAAATGACTGTTAGCAATCTCTGTCTGTTTTTGCTCAGATGGAATCAGATGGTATCAGTTCTCTTTGTACTTCCTGAAGCCCTCTCTCTGTCATGGTCTGGGTAGATTAGGGCTTTACTATCCTTTTGCTTGGGGTCATCTAGACTAAGCCTGAGGTTTCCACATTTCTCTAATGTTCAGAGGCCCTTTCATTGTTTGTTCTAGTCTTCCATATTATAAATGACCCAAATTTTTGGTCTTTACCTTTCTTCTAAGTAGAGTCTTTATTTAAAGACAGATGGCCAGGCTCCTGAATGCCTAGCCCCAGTTAGCCGGATGATTGCTCTCAAGTTTTTGAGTGAGTTGGGTAGAGGAGAAACTCTAGGATAAAACTAACAATATATTACTATCAGGGGCTCTGGCCTCCAATTTCATGAAATCTACTTTATGGGAATAGAACAGACTACATGTGAGTCTGTGGAATTTTCAGTGTCTGGATTAGAGACAAAGCTATGCTTCCCACCTGTGTTTTCTTTCCCTGCCCCTCTCTCCTTCCAGTTCACACCTGGTGTTCTAAGGTGATGAGCGCTGTGTATCATGCCAAGTGGGAAGAGGTTTCTTCTCTTGTATCAGACCAGACAGGAGAAGAAACAGAAGCAATCCAAAACACCAACCAAAGAAGGAAAAAAGGTTACAAAAGAGATGGAACTGAGAGATTGACCCCAAAGTGGTGATACTAAAAGGAACATCCCCAAGAGATTTCCAGCTGGGAGTAATTGCTTTTAGAATCTTTATCAGACACAAGCCACTCCCCAAACTATGTGCCTCAGCACCAATGGTGTCTTTGGTACTGGTCCAGGCAGCAGCCAGTGTCCTGTTCCGAAAGGTGAAGATGTAAGGACAGTCGCATCTTCATTGCTTCTCATTTGCAATGGTGTTTCCTTCCTGGAGGCAGTTACACCAATCTAAAACCTTCATTCCTAAGATACAGTGAATATGTACCACTTATTCTTTACTATATCTTTTCTCAAGATAAATTTACGTTTGTTTGTTTGTTTGTTTGTTTTTATTGCTATGATTAAGAGATAACAAAGGGGGAAAAATATCAAAAGTTCCTCTAAATTCTTTTCCCATATGAACTTCAAGCTGCTGTTCTTCTTGGGAAAAAAAAAAAAAAAAAAAACCAGAACAAAACAAAACATGAAAATACATCATGGAGACTTTTGGGAAAAGATTAGTTTATAGAAATAAAATTAGTCACCTGACACATCAATATAAAACTGTGACTTATAAACCAGAACTCCAATTAAGAGTATGTTATGTAATATGTTATTAGGACTTGGCAAATAAAAGAGTAGTACACTACATGAAACAATACTTATTAGAATATAAGTGTAATTATTCATTTGTAGTCTCTTAAAAATCTATACCACTAACTTTTTCAGACACAATTTATTTTTTGACTGAAAGTTGTTGCTTGGTACAAAAAATGATGAATGAAAATATTGTCAAGGTAGCCTTTAAAAAACAAACAAACAAAAAGAAACAAAGAAAGAAATTTTTATTTTATTTTATTTTATTTTAATTAGCTTCAGGTGTACAGAACACTGCAATAGTTATACTTTTTACCCCTCAAAAAAAGAAATAAATTTTGCCATTTGTGATAACACAATGGATCTAGAGGGTATTATATACTAAGTGAGATAAGTCAGACTGAGAAAGGCAGATATCATATGATCTCACTTATATGGGGAATTGAAAGGCCAAAATAAACAAACAAGCCAAACAGAAACAAACTTATAGGTATAGAGAATAAACTGATTGTTGTCAGATGGAAGGGGGTTGGGGGATTTGGGTGAAAAAGGAAAAGGGATTAAGAAGTACAAACTGGTAGTTACAAAATAGTCATGGGGATGTAAAGCACTGCATAGGGAATATAGTCAATAATATTGTAATAAATATGCATGGTTCCAGGTGGGTACTAGATTAATTGGGGGCATTTAAAAAAAGGTATTGCCAAAGTATATGAACTTTGTGTGTTATTCAAGAGATGTTACTATTTTCCAATTCTTTGAACATATAATAATAAAATGATTGAAAATATACATTTACATATCTATTAAAAGTGCTCCGGAAAATTAGAGATGTCTACATTTCTACAATATAAACAATTAAACCAAGGCCGGCCGAGTGTCACAGTGGTTGAGCGCTGGCCTGGGAAGCCAGCAGCCCCGGTTCAGGTCCCACATATAAGGGCCAGTGACACTGCCCTCAAAAAACGAAACAAAACAAAACAAAAAAACAATTCAACCAGTTGCTCAGGCATTTGGACAATAGCATTATGTTGTTTAAACAAAAAAGTGTTGCTTGAAACTAAATATTTCGTAAGAAAAACATGATTTCTTTAAATGTATTATCAGGTTTTTTTTTTCCAAAAACATTTATATCACGAAAATATGCAGTTTTACAATAATCTAATTAAATTTTTAAGTGCAAAAAACATAGCTTTCAATTATAAATACAGAGACGGTTTGTCTCAATAAATATATCCCCCTTGGGAATTTGTCACAAATTTTTCAAAGCAAATTCACATCTCGAGGTTAGCACAAGCATTCTCCCTTTCAGATAGTTTGTTGTAGAGCTCAACCCAGGACAGCATCCTTCTGCTTCAAGTCTAATGAGTTCATTGCACGGTGTCAGGAGGCGGTTGAACATCCGTCTACCGAGCACCTTGCACAGGCACTGTGGACGACATGATATTCCCTACCCACAAGAAACTCAGGATGTTGGTCAGAAAATACATCATGATATGAATATCCATAACGAAAGCATAGAACTATGAGAGCCAAAGAGAGTTTAAAATGAAACCCTACAGAATTATGAAGCACAGAATAGAAACAGTTTGCAAAAAATTTTATTACAATTTTAGCCAGAGAGAAGAGAGTGGACCAAAACATCAAATGAATGAATTAGCTGTGTTTAGGAAATGGCCAAGAAGTCATTTTGTCTGAAGCATCGAGTAAGATACGGACCAGACGGTATAAGGAGTTTGCACCTGATGAAGAAGAAATAAGAATCTGAGCTGACAATGAGACATCCAGGAAGACACCATTACAGGCAGCTGGAACATGGAACGTGGAGTGAAGACAGGTTGAGCATATAGATATGGAAGTCACCTGGGTGGAGGAGATAGATAGCTGGAGCTTCAAGACGAGCATGGCTGCAGAAAGCTAGACACCAAGAAGATAGAAGGTGGTGAAAAGAATCTGGGACACCACTGCTCAGGGGATGTAAGGAGTAACAAGAATGATGGGCAGGACAAAAAGCAGTGTTATGGAACATCCTGGGGACACGTCAAGGAAAGGACAATCACCAGAGGCAGATAATGCAAAAGTCCCTTGAGGGTATACACCAAACAAGCCATGGGGTTAAGATCTTGGGAAGTTGTTGGTGATGCTTGATCAGGCAGAAATATCCAATATGTATCCATTTTAAAGGCAAAAGTTAACTCTGAAATGGTTCCCCAGTGGCATCAAAGAGTTGAGGCATTTTAAAAAGGGGCATTATTTCATAATTTATTAAAATTAAAGTACAGTAATACCTTGATTTGCGAGCATAATTCGTTCCAGAAACAAACTACTCGTATTGCAAGGCATTGCTTGTTTACCATGTTAAAATGTATTAGAAATGTTTGCTTGTATTGCGGAACACTCACAAAACACGTTACTTGCAATCCAAGGTTTTACTCTAATTTTAATAGAATAATTTGTGCACTATGAAAAATCCTTCTCTTCATGTCCTGGACAAATGAAGTCAAGACTATCAAGTGACAATAAACTCAAAAAGAAACTGAATTCTAAGTTACTAAGCTGAGGTATCTATCATGATGCAGAACCCACCCCCTCCAAAAAAAAAAAAAAAAAAGAGTCCTGCAAAGCTAGATGATAAATCAAATCCTTAAAACAATTAAACTTCTAAGTTTCTTCTAAGTTTTATTATGAAAATGAAAATATATTCCTAGAAAATAAATGCATACTCTAGATAAAAAAATAAAAACCAAACCAAGGATGAAGCCAAAGGTTTAAATAAGAAGAAAATTCAGTAGTGTTTAAAAAAAAAAAAATGTAATGCAAACAAAAAGTGCATATTCTTGAGAAGAAGTCTTATCTGGGATAAGCATTCTTTAAAAACCCAACATACAAGTCAAAAGCAGCTAGCTTCTCTTTGCACGTGGTTCTTTGTTCTTGCCTGTAAATATAGTAATTGTTCATCTGTTAAACTAAGGTCACAGAGTTGAGTAACATTAAAGGTATTTGCCGCTATTGATTTGTCATGAACTACAGATTTGCACATAATTAAGAGGCTGTTTGGTCTTGGATGAGGAGACATATACATGTTATCTTTTTTCCCTAATGGGGTTTTTCGAAATGAATTTTTTCAAAGTAAGGCATACCTTTGTGAAGTTTATGACTTTCCAAGAAAACAGCATGAACACACCTCCCTAAATAGCCATAGAATTAGGTAAAGAAACTTTAAAGAGACATTGTTCTGATCTCAGTGTTGGATCATTTCTGAAGTTAAAATAAGAGTTACAGGATTTTAGTAGTATGGGTATTTTCAATCCTAAGATTAACATAACAGAAATAAGCAAAACTGTCCAGCTTGAGAAAGGACTTTTTATCTAATATAATAATAATTTCTTATATTTTTGAATGCTACAAACAAAAGCATTTATATAAAAGGTGATTAGGCTTTATCACCAACAAAATGATTAAATGATCTTTTATCATTTGATCTTAAAATCTTTCCAGGATTAAGCTATAATTTCTATGAGCTAAACAAAGATTCTTCATATGAATATAAATGTAAATATATATAGTGTGTTTGTGTGTGTGTGTGTGTGTGTGTGTGTGTGTGTGTACCTACATAAGTTTTCTTACATGATGAGGACACTTAGGAAAAAAGATGCCCATTTGTATAAGAAGGCTGAAGGAAGGAGGACAATTTCATAGTTGAAAGTTAATATTTCCAATCGTAAAACACCTCAAGAACCAAGGACTGAGCACCCGATGACATTGAATATTTTATATTTGAAAACTGGTGGCATTTATCCATTGTTTAGAATCACTGAAGTGGATTGCATTTAATCTGTTACTTAGCAACTATATAAATTTAATAAATATCTTATTATCTAGCAAATGTATTCCAATTCAATAGAAATCATTATAATGTGTTGGTATTAAATATTAATACTAAAGTGCTGCTTTTTCCTATTTCATTCATAGCAAGCAAAGTGGAAAATCAATGTGGTTAGCTTGAGGGATATGCATATTTTTTGCTTATGGATACTTGTTTCTAATTTAACCATCTCCATGATATTAATACACTGTGGATGTCACCTAAAGAAGGAATTCAGTATTTACCTACAGTGCTTTTAGATTCAAGCCAATTTTGTTCAAGTGTGAACTCTGCTACGTGATCTTGGCCAACTTGCTTCCTCTTCCGAGTCTTTCCTCTTTGATAAGATGGGCCTATTGTACTGAATTCGTAGCTCAGAGGTGATAAAGAAATGGCCTGACCCAATGGCTTAGTACCTTTTTGTAACTTAATACCTATCAGTATGCCTTCAGTACCCCTCTTCTGATGTAGGACTAAAGCCTTTTGTTTAAATGGAAGACTAAAATGGATGTCTCTTGGTCTTTCTGCATAAACCAAATCTATAATGCACTGCCTAAATTTCCACTTTTAAATTTAATGTTAAGTGGTAGCTTATAAACACTTAAGAAGAAAATTAAAAGTTAGTCAACATTGGCCGGCCAAGAGGCGCGGTGGTTAAGTGCTAGCTTGGAAAGCCAGCGACCCCAGTTTGGGTCCCACATATGAGGGCCAATGACACTGCCCTCAAAAAAAAAAAAAAAAAAAGTTAGTCAATATTTTTACACTTTTGTTCACATTTTACAATTATTTACAACTTACCTAATGACATACATAGTTTGGGACGAAAGAGAGAACATTTGCCTTACTGAACTCTTAACCTGTTTAATTACTGTTTTTTATACATAATCCTGTGATTTATTTGTTTTTTTGCAGTCTTACTAAAATTCATAATGAACATAATGACTAAAATGTATAAACAGATGTGATCAGAAGGGCCCCTGCATCAGGTGATGAGGCCCATCTTATTATTTTTACAAGGAAAGTGAAGAATTCTAGGTAATTCTGAGTCAATCAATAGCATATAAATTAATATATATCTATCATATTAGTAATAAGTCATCATCAAATACTGCTTATCAAAGTAAAGCCACAGTCTAGCATTTTATACAATCTAAAAGATAAAGCTGTCCTGAATATTGCATGTTCTCAAGCACTAAATTCTACAGACATTTTGTACTCAGTGTGCAAATTGGGAGCACATTTATCATCCCCTTTCTGCTCTTCCTGGGGACTGTGGTGACTTTGCTTCTATCCATGGCCACTTTTTTCTATCTCTGTGTTGATGTGATTATAGGGTTAGATAACTAGGTTTGGAAATAGGAGCTGGGAGAGATACTGGAGATACTTCACTGCGAGTCAGGAAGGCCACTTGAAGAGTTTGTGACATGATGAGTGACATATCTTATCTATCTATCTATCTATCTATCTATCTATCTATCTATCTATCTCTGTATCATCTATTTACTGTGATGAGAGTGGATAGCACTGAGGTTTGGTTTCATAGATTCTATACAGGCTCTTTGTGTTTACAAAACCATACTGCCCTTCAACAGCATAACTCTTATCCTCCTTAAATTTTACATCCAAGTGTTATCTATTCGGTTACTAGCTTTCTAGAATTTTAAGATACAACATTATTTTATTTAAATTTAAGAGAGCTTTCTTTTATTCAAATTGTATTTAAATATGTTTATGTTTAGTTCAAATGCCATATTTTGTTATTTTAATTAAGGTATACATAAAATTTATTAACTGTTAAATTCAAAGCTCTAAACAACATCCAATACAAATACATTTTCAAATTTTATCTTTTTTCTCTGACTTCTAACAGCTATGGTCCTGATGATTGTGCTGCTTCTAAGTTATCTATAAAAATAAGGGTTAAAATAGAGATAAAGTATAGCATTTTCATCTTCTTATATTTCAGAAAAACTTGTACTTATCTGGCTCAGATACTATGGACATTCACTGGTGTTATAAAATTAACTAGGCTAGGCTATGCTTACTGTAGTAGCTAGGATTGTGTTCAACTATAAGTAATAGAAAACCAAATGGAAAATTGCTTGTACAGAGGGAGGTTTTGTTCGTTTGTTCAGCATACCTAGTAATCCAGTGATAGGTGCCCAAGGCTGCATGGTGGCCCAGCTCTCTGGTTGGGACCATGCCTTTAATACAGCAACCCTTCACACCTTATACTTGTCAGCTCTGGTTTGCCTCCAATGTGGTACTGAATTTCAGGCAAGAAGAAGAGGAGAGAGAAGAAGAAAAGGAGAAGGGGAAGACAAATGGGAAGAAGGAGAAGGAAGAGAAGGAGGAGGAGAAGGAAGGGAAAGAGGAAGAGGAAGGGGAAAAAGAAGGAAAGGGCACATGTCAGCTGAATCTTCCTCTTTTAAAAGACATTTCCCAGAAGCCCCAAGCAATGTCACTATGTACATGTCATTAGCCAGCATTCAATTATCTCTAATTGCAAAGGGATCTACTGTAAGTTGTAACTTTTACTCTGAGCATGTCATGAACAAATGGGAGTCTTTTAGGTAGGAGGAAAGGAAGAACAAACATTACACAGACCCACAGCACGGTCTCGTACAATCCACTCAGACCCACACACGTCCTCGTCATGGCGTTCTCCTGACAACCCTACAGTTCTCTGTTTATTCCCTTCCTGCCTATGGGTGTGCTGAAGATGGAAAAGGAGGAAAGGTTAGCAGGGGGTGTTACGTCCTCAAGGATGTCTCCTCAAGTTTGGCGGGAAGCCTTGGAAATCCCAAGCTCTGTGCTCATGAGCAAGAGTAGTTTGCTAAATGACAAAAAGGATGTTATGTTTTACATAAACTGTGACACTGTGGAGTGAAGCTAGGAACAGGGACAGATGCTGGGTAGGTAGATACCCCTGAAGAGGCTAGAAGAAATAATTTGCAGTTTGGTAATAGTACCATCAAATTTTGAAAGGATAGCAAATCCTCTTTCATACAAAAATTTTAAATTAAAATGACCGGATTTTAGCACTTTGTTTCTGGCTGGGTGGATATTGTTTCTTTAGATATTACAGTGTAATTTAAAATTTGTATATGTGCACTTAAAAATGTTATAAAACTTTTATGTGGCTAAGTATGTAATTTTTGAACTCCATCGTTATTGATAAATGTTAAAAAAAATCACATGTGGGAGTCATAAGAAAGAAACAAATTTCATGTAAGATATTGACTTCAAATATCTATGATATGGTCTTCTATTTTTTTTTCTTTTTTGGATATGGTCTTTTAATGAAGAGATGAATCATGTAATATCATAATCCAATTTCATAATGTATTCTGATCTCTGCGTGGAGATGTTGAGGGGTACTATTAAAAGTGATACATTTTTGGGGCCGGCCAAGTGGCACATTGGTTAAGAGCTGGTTTTGGGATGCCAGCGGCCCCGGTTCGGATCCCACATATGAGGGCCAGTGACACTGCCCTCTATAGCTAACAACAGTTCCACCTGGAGCTGGGCTGTGCGAACCCCGGTGACGGTGTAGGCTGCAGCCCCTGCTGCAGTGGGCTGCCATAGGCTACAGTGAGTGGCCCGCAGCCAGCGTGAGCAGCTGGCAGCCAATGTGAGCTGCCAATAGCCGCGGTGAGCGACCATCCAGAGGCCAGCGACTGATCTGCCTCATCCGGGAAGAGCGCAATGATGATACCAAGATGGGCCAGTGAAGTAACATCCTCCGCAACTAGACTGAAGAACAAAAAGACAGCAACTTGTCTATTCCCCTTCCCCGATTCCCCAACGCTGTTCCCCTCCCACAATTCCCCAATAAACTCTTTTTAAAAAAATGATACATTTTTGTGTCAACATAAATGGAATATTTAAAATTTTGATATCATTGTTCCAGCTTTGAAAAGGAACAATTAAAAACTAAGTTTTCTAAAAAAAAATTGTACCTGTGCTTGAATTTTTGCCAATCTGCCGTAGACACCAGTGTAAAGGAACTTCTCATGACTTTGAAAGGGATATGTAGCAGTCTGAAGGTGGACAACATATTAAATGTTTATAGCTAAAGTTTTTATTTGTGGCTTAGCTAAAATTCAATCTTGCTTCCTCATTTTCCTTTCTAATCATACCTACAAGAAAAACAAAGGCGAATTCTGTGGCTATAAAAGCACATATTCAATTACTTTTTGAAACTAGATTTCTATCTTTGTATATTGGATTAGATATAGCCTTATCATTTGTGAAAGAAAATAAAATTATTTGTAAGGAAAAAGGAAGTATTTTTCAAAGGTTTTCTCTTAGTATTATTATATTTTGATGAAATTGGGGGAGAAGCTCTATTTTGAATTGCTTCCATTAATGTGCAAAAGTTTAAAATGTACATATATTTAACTTTCTCTTGTTCATCACTGGCACATTCTTGTTCAAATCTCATTTCTTTGGTGTATCTGCTATCTCACTGCGGGCACCTTGGGTTCTCCCGAAGTTCTGAGAAAGTCTAAGTGTGCCCAGCTCCGTGCTCTCTCGTGGTGCTAACTTGCCTCAGGCATCTCTTCCTTTTCCCCCCAAACTTGCTTGTCTTACGTTCTAATAACATGTGTTATTCCTGCCCACATTGGACAGTTTATTAGAGCGTCCTAATAAATTAATGTATTTCAGTGCTAATTTATATAAGGTACTTATAAGGTAAGGGATTGAGAAATACAAATTGGTAGTTATAAAATAGTCACAGGGAAGTAAAGAGAGCATAAAGAATACAGACAAAAATGTTGCAACAGCTATGTATAATCTCAGGTGGGTACTAGACTAATCGGGGGGGGGGGATCATGGCATCAATTTTATAAATGTCTAACCAATATTCTGTACACTGGAAACTAATATAAAATAATATTGAATGTCAATTGTAACTGGGGTCCAGGGGGGCAAGAACAACTATTAAGGAAGATGGGATAAGACTAACCAGTGACATGTAAAGACTTCGGAGTCTAGCTAAATGTAACTTCGGGCTAATGTGCACTTCAATCTTTTCTGCCAACCAAGTATCTTATAAAATACTCCAGAAGATAGTTAAGAAAGAAAAAAAATAGAGAGGAAAAAAAGCTACACAAACCAAGGATTTTATCTCACTGTTTAAAAATGTACCAGGGTTTGTTTTCATCAGGTATGGTAAGACACATAGACACAGAATAACTGTCATAAAGGAAGAAGGTTTTTATCCTCACAGATTCCTAGAAACAGAAGGTATGGGAGTCTTGGGGCCACACAGGGGAAGCCCCAGTCTCAGTCAGGACAGAAGGAGTAAGAGGAAAATACGGGCAAAATCCTCTATTGTGGTTCCCATGGGAAGAAATGGGTGAGGCAGGGTGAGCTGGCTTAGGATTGACTGGTTTGAACAGCCTCACTGGGCTCTGGGACATAGGGACTGTCTGTAGTTGTCTGACACCTGGCCTTATGGTGGTTAGGGCAGGTGGAAAAAGCTAGAAGCTGAGAGTTCCACACAGCGGGTGATGCTGTGTGGACTTCTGATTGGTGGGTTTGTGTGTGAATTCCTGCTCACAGAGGTGTTGTCTGCTATCTCTAAGGATTTATTAACTCCAGAAAGGATATTCTCTGACGAGTAAGTGAAGCCCCAGTGCCAGAGCATCAAGAATATTGAAAATAAAGAAATAAATATATCTATCCATATCTATAACTATATCTATATCTATATCTATATTTGTATCTATATCTATATCTATGTCTATATCTATATCTATATCTATATCTATATCTATATCTATATCTATATCTATATAGTTAATACACCCATCAGGGCTATAATTTGCTGGATTGAGAAAATGATTGGTGACCTCTTTTGATATTGTTTTCTTCAATAGCTTAGTAACATCAGCCAAAAAAGGTTGAAAGATTCAACTCAGTGACAACCTGTAAATCGGTGTCCAGCAGCAAAACAGAAACAACACGAGCTCCTTCCAAACAAAATAATTTAATACAAGAAATTGGTTAGACAGGTGAAGAATGGCCTGACAAGACAGGAGAGATAGTAAGACAACCGAAATCATAGCTGCAATATGAATCTAGGGCTGGAGGAAGAAACAAGGCAGTGATTCCCGAGCTCAGAAGTCAGGGGACATGGACAAGAGCAGCGAACATGGACTGAAAGTTGTGACATGGCTGGAAGTTGTGACATGAAGGAAGGTCCTGTCCAGTGCTGAGGAGGCCAGGAGGCTGAGGGGGGCTGATACACAGTACATGGGGTTCTCCCTTCTTTCTGCCCTGCTTCCATGGATCCCAAAGACCCGGAAGCCGGAGAACAAGGGCACACGGAAGATAGCGCCCTGAGATGCAGAGTAGTCTGGGGACCTCAGGAGGTTGTCTGAGAGCAGATATCCTGCAGATCAGAGATGCAGGTTTAGAATGACCAGAAAGCCGGGGAGCCACGTGGGTGCAGTGCTGGGAGCTTGTGTCCCAGGCAGCTACATCCAGGGCCGCCCACTGCTCCCCTCACATTCATTGTGAGAAAATGGAGCCTGCAGGGGACACAGGCAGAGACCTGTGCCCTGTACAGTCTACTGACTCGAGTCTTCCCTGCCACAGAGAGGTAACCAGAGGCTGTCAGGAGGCAGAATTTCTCAGGTCGACCCCTCAAGGAATCTCCTTCAGGAACCTCTCTGCAGCCCGGTTGTGTTTGCACCCCAGACTGTCTTCATCTCTCTCTTTGAAGCTTTCTTCAGCTCTGCTAAACCTTGTTTAACATTTGCATTTTAGGCTGCATTGTGCTTGAATGAGTTTGTGGGTGGTGGGATCAGAAGCCAGGGTAGGTACACATTGTTCTCTGGCTTCAGATGAGCATCAATTTCCTTCCAATCCCCATGTTAGCAGAAAACGTACTCAATTGGCTCTTTCCCTTTTGGTCATTTCCTAACTTGATCATGTCCGTCTCCGACTCTGGGCGGGAAGAAGCTACAAGTTGTCTTATTGAAGGTTGGAAGGCAAGCTCTGTCTGATGCCCACTTGTGTGTGGGTTACAGTAGCCCTGTTTTTTTTTTTAGAGGGCAGTGTCACTGGCCCTCACATGTGGGATCCGAACTGGGGCCGCTGGCATCCCTTAACCACCTCACCACTCGGCCGGCCCCAGTAGCCCCTGTTTTTAATAGCCATGCTCTATGAATCTGAGTACTCTGACCCAGACGGGTGTATCTGACCCTTCTGATGGTCATTGACTCCTTGAAGGCACAGTTCTGCTCAAGACACGGTTGCTGGTTGACTAGTAGTTTTTGTGAGTGTTTTGAGAATGTCTTCACAGTGTAACCGAGTGAGGAACAGCTATTCATAGGAATTACAACGTCCATGCAGTTACAGAAAAAGCAAGAGATTTGCACACAATATGCCTCTTAAGATGGAGTGGCTGTTGTACTGAGACTGTCTATACATCACAGGATCAGGCACAGATGAATGCATCCTGCTTTATTCTATTAGAACTCCAGTGAGTGACTTTTGTGAAGTGAGGGAAAATATTTGGAAATGTTTCTGACATAACTTGGCTAAAGTAGGATTATATATAAAAGAAAAACAACAACAACAAAAATATGTGTATAGACAACAGTTGTGTCTCCACTAACAGCGAAACAGTTTTTCACTTTTATTCCCTAAGGAACCAAAATAGAATGTCTTCCGAAAGGAACTGTCGTATTCTTTTTTTATTTACTTAGCAGAGTTTTAAATCTCCATGTCTGCTCAGCAGGGCACAGTACATCAAACAGCAAAAGAAGACTGGGACAAAGGTCAGGATTGCTGACACAAACCAGCTGAGTAGCTGGTCATCCTTCCTTACAAACATAAAGAAAGCATCAGGGAGCTTGAAAATGAAAAGTCAATGCTCGTGCTAGAATAAAGACCAGTATAAGCTGTGAAACAATCCCTCTTTTCCTAAGTCAGATGTGAAGACTAGAGTAGAGAATGATTTTGTATTTACTTTTGTCCTTCTCCCTTTGTCTGCACTGTCCTTTTGCTCATTTCAATGTTGCCCTCTTTGCCCAAGCTTTCTTTTTGTTTCAATAAATGTTTCCTGAGTTAGTATCTATCGTGGAAATGAAATTAAGTCATGGGAAATACTCATTCATTTTTTTTTCATCCGTGCGGTCATTTGGCTCATACTTTTGCAATTCCTGCAAAGTCTTTCTGAGGGCCTTCTAGGCATCAGGCATCAGTGCTGGGGAATCAATGGTGAGAAAAACAGACACAACCTGGCCCCCTGGGATTAATATTCCAGTGCTGGAGGGACAGTGAGCTAACTCAATAACTAAAATATAGAATAGAACTACATGGTGGTAAGTTTTATGGAAAGAAATGAGGCAGAAAGGCAGATAGATGGGGAGAGGGAAATTGCACCTTGTTAGTGAGAATTGGGAGGGATTCTCTCAGAAGATGACATTTAAGTGAAGACCTGAGAGAAGCGACAGTGCAGGGAAGTGCAATGTGCAGGGAAGTGTTCTAAGCAGAGGGAACAGCAAGCACAGAGGATGTCTGCACAGCGAAAGATCAGAGTGAGCAGCATGGATCAGAGTGAGCAGGGATGGGGAGGAGCAGACACCAAGGGCTGAAGGTGGGGTGACAAACCTTGAGCACCCCTGCAGACCACTGCAGTAAGCCTGCCTGTCACTCTGAGTGAATGTGAAGTCACGGTGGGTTTGAGCAACACGGTTTCTTTGGCTGCCATGTTGGGAAAAGGCTGAAGCGAGTGAGGGTATCAGCTGGGAGACAAGTTTGGAAGCTGCTAATTTCCTCCAGGTAGGAGATGAGAGTGGCTTGGGCTAGGCGGCAGCCGTGGAGGAGGTGAGAGGGTTTCTCAATGGGCCACCTGTGTGCTAGGAGAAGGCAATGACTCAGATTTTCAGACTGAGCAGCAGGAGGGATGGGATCTCCTGACGCAAATGGGAAAGCCAGTGGCTAGCGGAGATCTGGAAGCAGCGAGGACTTAGGCTCATTTCAGGACAGGCTATGGCTTGGGCATCTATTTGATGTGCAAGTGGGAATAGGCAGGAAGCTGCAAGAGGCTGGGGGTCCATGGAGGGGTCTGTGCTGAGGCTCTAATGTGGGGTTTGTCATCATACAGATGGTTTTTAAAGCCACATAACTGGATGAGATGGTAAGAGGAATTAAAGAAAACAGGATCTAAATGCTCAGAGGGTTGGTCCTGGGGACAAGGTTGCCACACCTGAAGCAGAGTCAGGCCTGGGATGACTCCTTCAGGGACAATGGTCTCAACCAGGAAGTCAGAGGAGTGGGAGCGAGGGTTGCTGTGCAGGTGAGGCAACTAAGACAGTGTGATGACATGACAGCCAAACTAAAGAAGGTTTCAAGGCAGAAGGAGAGTCAACCGGGTCAAACGCTGCGGAGAGTTGTAATGAGATGAGAACCGAGAAATCACCACTGACCTTCTCATATGAAAGAAATGAGACATAGCCATTCCCTGGGAGTAATTCAGCCTCACAGACTCAACAGGGAAAGGTTATCACAGCTACAGGCAAACTGCTAGGGATGTACAGAGGGGGTGGGTGGCAATTCTGATGGAGGGTGATGGGAAAGAGTGCAGGGAAAATGTGCTTTAACTATGTAAATGTTGATATGAAAAACTGTTAAGAGCTAAGGCAAATATTTGAAAATATTATACAGAAAGTCACTGAGAATAAATTATTTCTGTTCAGTTGAGGAGGCTTATTTTAGTGAAACTTAGCCTGGAAGATGTTCCTTTCCTGTTACCACTAAGGGCTGACCACATGATCCCTCCCACCCTCACTCATACTGCTTTGGGTGCTGCTGGATGCGTTACAACTGGACAGACAAACACCATCTTGGAAGCCACTGACTATGCATATGGAAAGTTTTGCATTATACAGACCTATGCAACCATCAAGGGTCTATCTATCAACTAGAGACAGGGATGCCTGAAACAATGTGAGTGCAGTTGATAAAATGTGTTTTAGGATCTTGACTTTGAACAGACAGAGATATAGAATTCTCTGAAATTAGTTTATCAGCGTGAACACTAAAAATAGTTGATTCTGTCACTTGTTCACAAGGGGTGGGGGGAAAGCTTAGGACATAATGTAGACTATAAATGGGAAATTAACAGGATCCATAAAAAACAAGACAGACATTTTACTAGCTGCACCTGGCTAATTGTTTCACCCGTTTCTCAGTGAAGGGGATTTGGTAATTTCTATTAAAACCACAGTGTGTGCTAATTGTAGTCCATTGTGCAGACAAATGGCAGGGCACCGAGAATATGGGAGATCTCTGAATTTGGACTATTTGGGTTCAAATTCCAGCTTTCCAATTCACTAGCTTTGAGACTTTTGGAAAGCTAATTTAGTCTCTCAATACAATTAGACTGAGATTCATTCATATTTTTTAGTATATCCATAGTTCATGCTTATTATTGCTGAGTAGTATTTCATTATATGCATATATCCACAATATGTTTATTCAACAATGAATTGATATATAGCTTATTTCCAGTTTTAAACCATAATAAAGCTGCTATGAAAATTCATGATCAAATGTGTCATCGTACGAGTATACTTTCATGTCTCTTGGGCAAATGCCTAGTTCAGGGATGACTAGGTCACATGGTAAGTGTTTACTTACAGTGTTAGGAATCTATTTCCCTAAGTGATTGTAGTACTTAACATTCCCACCAGCAGTACCAGCTGGGTCCATGTCCTCATCAGTACTTGGTGTGGTCAGCCATTTAATTTAAGCCACTCACATGCATATTTAGTGGTACCTCATTCTGGATTTTTAGTTTGCATTTTCCTAATGACTAATGCTGTTGAACAGTTTTTCATGTATTTATTTTTCTTCCTTATATCTTTCATGGTAAATTTTGTTCAAATCTTTTGCCCATTATTTTAATTGGGTTGTTTACCTTATTATTGTTGTTTTGAGAGTCCTTTTTATATTCTGGGTATAACATGGGATTTCTTTCTAATTTTATTCTAGTGTGATTAATGAACACATTTTTGTATGGCTTGAAATTCTTTAGATTTGTTGTTGCATTTTTTATGGAACATTTTCTGAAAGGTTCCAATATTTTACCCTGTTATGGGCATTGGTCAAGTTAGTTGATAATGTTGGTCAATGCTTCTATGTCCCCACTGATTTACTATATTTGCATTTGAGAGAGGGTATTGAAGTGTCCAACTGGAATTATAACTGTTTTCTATTTCTTCCTTCAGATCTTATCAGTTTTTTCTTCATGAATTTTGAAGCTCTATCATTAGCTGCTCAAACATTTAGGATTTTTATGTTTGTTGATGTATTGATCTCTTTTATCTTTTGAAATGAACTTCTTTATCCTTAGTAATAATCTTTGTTCTGAAAGATACTTTGTCTGATATTACTATAGCCTCTCTAGCTTACTTTGGATTATGGTTAATACAGAATATCTTTTTTCATGTTTTACTTTGAACTGTCTTTATATTTAAAGTTGGTGACTTTTCATTAGCCTATAGTTGGGTCCTGCATTTTTATCCAATCTGAAAATCTGTATCTTTTAATTGGAGAGTGTAGATTCTTTACATTTTATGTGAGTATTGATATGGTTGAGCTTAAATATAGCACCCTATATTGTTTCCTATATTGTACTATGTGTTCTTTGTTCAAGTTCTCTCTTTTTTTGTCATCTTTTAAATTCACTGAGTATTTTTTATGGTTCTATTTGATGTACTCTCTTGGCTTTTGAACTACAACTCGTTGTTGTTTTATAGTCATGGTTGTTTTAGCATTTATAGTGTTCACCTCTAACTTACTGCTATCTATAGTAAAGTGATATCGCACCACTGCTCTGTAGTATATAAACTTTACAAGAGAATATTTCTATTTCTCCCTTCCTGCTCTTTGGCTTTTTTGTTTATTTGTTTATACATTTTTCTTCTGACTACTGTTACAAATTTCACAGTACATTGCTATTATTTTTGCCTTAAACAACCAATTACCATTTAAAGAGTTTCAATTAGTAAGAAAATAAAATTCTATCTATTCATACAGTCCCCGTTTCCAGTGTTGTCCGTTTCCTGTTGCAGGCTCAGATTCCAGCTTCGGTCATTTCCCTTTGTCCTGAAGGACCTCCTTCCTTCAGTATTTGCTATAGTTCAACTACTGGTGACACATTCTTGCAGCTGTTCATAGTCAGAAAGTCTTTATGTTGCCTTTGCTTTTGGAGTTCAGTTGTTGTTCACTTTAGAATACTAGGTTGGTGGGAATTATTTTCTTTCAGTGCTTTTAAGAGGTTGCTTCACTGTCTTCTGCCTTACCTTGTTTCTAATGAGAAAGTGGTCATCCATGTCTTTGTTTCTCTGAGTGTAATTTGACATTTTTCTCTAACTGATGTTAAAATTTTCTCCTCACCACTGCTTTTATGCAATTTTCTTAAGCTACTATATAGTTTCTCTCTCTCTCTCTCTCTCCCTCTCTCTCTCTGTAGGTTGAGATTCTTGAAAGTATTCACAATTTTGAGCTTCTCATGAAGGAGTTACAGATTTCATCAAATCATTTTTCTGCCCTCTCTCTTCCTCTGGGGCCATGATTAAACATATATTAGGTTCCTGATAAACTTAGAATTATTATAGTTTATAAAATATATTCTTTTAAAGTTAGTGTTTTAGAATGTTAACAACTTTGGTAGCATTTTGGACCACAATCAATAAAGGGGAAAAATTAATGACTGAGGAGACCAATGTGAAAATATGATAATAGTATACGTAAAATATACTGAGGTCCTATATTTAAGTAGTGGGAAAAGTAGAAAGAACAAATGGGATGATATTTATGAGGTAAAATGTATTGTTTGGACATTTGCACAAGGTTGGTGAGGGACAGAGAGAAATCTAGTACATTCATTTATCTCTAGTTTGGATATCTGAGGGCTCATCATTCAAGTTAACAACATATAGAAAAGCATTATTAATAGATTGGAGGGTGTAAGTCAGATGGTGATCCTGAGTGTCCATCTGAGTATCACGCAGCATATTCCGGATGAAAGGTGTACAGACCAGTGGATATGCTTGGATGTAGAGTTTGATTGGGGAGACAACAAGAGAGAGAAAATAATCATATTGTGAGAATTTATAATATTGCTGTTAGACTAGACAGAGTGCATGCAAGACAAAGAACCAGAACATACTTACACATAAGAGGGACCAAAAGTAGGGCAGCCAATGAAAGAAGTGAAGGCAGTTCACCAAATTAGAAAGAGAAAATAGTAATCCTACAACTGAAGCCCCAAAAGGTAAGACTTTCAAGGATGACTGAGAGGAGGATGGGTCATAAAGAAAATGGTGAAATTGGCAGCCAGCCACTGTTAATCTAACAAGCAGAAGTTTCAATAACATGGTTGGAACTGGAGTCCGCTTACAGTAGCTGGAAGGATGCGTGGAATACTGAGAAAAAGGAGACGGGCGGACATTCTTGAACAACATGGCAGAGAGAGGAAGCAGAGCAGGAGTAAGAAAAGGGTCTTTAAGTTTGGAATTGAGGAAGTGAGGGTGTGACTTGGATAAAGACAGGATACAAATAAGAAAATGAGACTAAAGGTGTTAGGAATGGAAGGGAAAGGAGTCACCCCTCAGTGAGCAGCTACTAAGAGACAAAGACAATTGAGGTCTCAGTGAGTTTTGAGATAAGAGAGGAAAATAATGAAGACGAAAAACATCAACATTTTTTAGGGCTTGGATGTATATTACTAATTGTTTAACACATCTTATATAGCTTGTAATGTTCATAAGCATCATTCTGGAAGGCAGTACTTACTATCTCCACTTAGAGAAAAGGGAAACTCAGAAAAATTTAACAACCATTGTCCCACGGGGCACTGATTAACAGAACTGGGGTCCACATTCAGGCATACCTACATCAGGTTTATCTAATACTTTTTATTCCATCAAACCAAGTTGGGGAACGCATTGAGTTTGAAAATGGGACACTCTTCTTTGATCTTTCACAGAAGGAAAAAAAGTAAATAAAAGTGAATACAGAGACCTTTATAACCAGAGAGAGAGGGAAATCAAAAGGCTCGTATCCCATGGCCCCATTTTATCTGTGGAGGAGAGTCCCTGCAGGTGTGTCCTGGGGGCGTGGGATGAGATTAATAAAGATCTAGATTTTTTTTTTTCTTTCAGAAAACAGAAAGATGACTGACTCGAAATAAATAAAGAGATTACGTTTGTTGTATCCTATAACTGCATTTGGAGTCTCACCTATTTTCTATTATCAGAAAATGGAGCATGTGCATTTCTTAGTAAGAAGTTAACTTTCTTGACTATAACTGACAAAAATAGATGGAAACTATAATGTATGTAAAAATAATTAGCTCAACACTTCATTATTGGGTATAAACTATTTTAAATTTATGGGACTAACCTGGAAGTTATTAAATGTATTGGGCTTACAAAGTTACAAACCTTCTGAAAAAATTTTAGATACATATCTATTTGGGATTGGGTATACAGATAGTTTTTCATTAAATTCAATAACTTTTTCCCTCAAACATCTCTTTTGAATTACAATAAATGAGCTATAGTACAATAAAAAATAAACCTTTTTTGATTTCTCTTAAAATGAAAAGACAATTGACTTAAAAAAATAGATGTGATATTTTCTCCTCTATTCATGAAGACTAATGATCACTACAGAGAGAATTGGTTTAATCAAATGTTTTAAACATATATTTTAACTAAATGGAGACAGCGATAATTAATTCCAATTATTTGGACAAACAATAAATTTATCCATAAATAAAGTGGCACTTAGATGATATTAGAAGATTCTTTAGTGTGTGTTACAAAACCAAATAATAAACAAACAAGCAAGTATTGAAGTGTTTACTAAATGTCCAGAATATAAGAAATTATTCATGTTGTGAAGATTGTGGACCAAAGGTAGGCACGAGGGACCCTGCATGTAAGTGTTGCCTCTGAGCATAGTTAGGATTAATTAGTTATTCCCAGGGAAGGAAGTGGATACATAATGAAAAAGATAGTAGCTAACACTTCTGTAATGGTTACTACGTGTTAGGTTCCTTCTGAGTATGCGGGGCACCATCTCTGAAGTAGGCACTGTTGCCATTGCTTCATAGATAAGGAAACTGAGTCATAGAGAACTGAAGTAATTTGCACATGTTTTCACAGATAATACGTGATGAAGTGAAGATTCAAACTGTAAACATAAAGTATGGGAGACTGAATGAATGTATCCTTCCAGAATATTCTTGAAATAAAAGTCTCAGATAATTATATATACAAAGTCTAAACATAAAGCAACAACCTCTGAGGTAGTCAGGATAGATATCCTCAGATTATATAATCTCATCTCAGAAGCAGCACTTAAACAAGAACCTTGGTTTCAGGGTCAGTTCTTATTCTCTTTTGTTTGAATGTTGGCCATGTGCCTCTCAGTGGTCATTTATTTGGCCAACAAATATTTATCGTGAATTTATTCCAGATATGTTCCTAGGAACTGCAGAGTCAATGAAGAGTGAAGCTCACTTGTTCTCAGGAGCAGACAATAAATAAATATAAACTATGCACAAAAAAACTACACAAATAAGTAAGTACATAACTAAATATAAACTACATATGAGAGTGATAATTCTGGGAATAAAAATAAAGCCAAGTAATATGGAGTAACTGGCACAAATGTAGACAACGGCCAGGACAGGCTTCTCTGAGGATGTGATGTTTACTCTGAGAGACGAATGAGAAGGAGACACATAGGCGGGAATCACAGGGATGGTGAGACACCGAGGCACAGACGAGCTAAGCAGAGTCAAGGAGCAGAAAGCAGGCCAGTGTCACTGGAACCGGGAAAGGTCGGGAAGAGTGAAGGAGATGGGGAGGCAGAGTTAGTCTGTCAGGCTGTATGCCGCCTGGAGGCTGTGCGAAGGAGTTCTGTTTATGTTTTTGTTTTTTAGATATGACTTCACAGCCTTTATTTATTCATAAGCTCTGGGCTATATACTATTTTTAAAGAGACATTATTGGGGGGCTGGCCAAGTGGCGCTGGCCTGGGGGGGCAGCAGCCCCGGTTCAGGTCCCACATGTGAGGGCCAGTGACACTGCCCTCAAAGAAAAAAAAAAGACATTATTGGGGAACGGGGGGATGGGAACAGTGTCAGGGAATTGCTTTTGTGTTTTTTTTTTGTTTTGTTTTTTTCTGAGGGCAGTGTCACTGGCCCTCATATGTGGGACCCGAACCGGGGCCGCTGGCTTCCCAAACCAGCGCTTAACCACCGCGCCACTCGGCCGGCCCTGTTTTTGTTTTTTTAATTTTAGTGGGAACACTCCTGGAAATTTACCATTTAGTGTGCAGTTATGAGTCACCGTTTCCAAAGGCATACATGGTAAGATTTTTACACAATCAACGTAAACTATTTTTTCATGGCTGCATTCTTTATAGACTTTTCTTCCTCTAAATATTTAGGAAATTCCGAAGCAATTCTTGTGACGTTATAAGCAGCATACAGCAACTGAGAAAACAAAAAGAAGCGGAGTGGGATCTTCCAGGCCTGGGAAAATTCCAGCAGAGGCTCCAGCAGGAGAGCAAAGGTACCGTAACGCACATGCGTTACTTCCAGAAATGGAGGAGGATTTCAGGCGCTGGTGTGCTATGTGCATATCCAGACACTCCTAGAGCCACAGTGTCAGAGTTGCAATGGAGCTCAGGGATCATCTCATTTTACAAATGAAGAAAGTGGAGCCCAGCCAAGCTAGTCACTTGCCCAGGGTCAGAAAACTCATTAAACAGAGCCAGAATGAAATTATTCCTGTAAGTAAGAATGCTGAAGAAGGGAAATAGGAAAGTCTCTCCTTCATATTCACTGACGCTGCCAGAGCATTTTATTCTGTGCTGTAGTAATTCATTGACGGCGAAGCCAGTATTTTGTGCAACTCAATGATCACCCAGTCGGCCAAGCTTTTCCTGTCCCTTCTTCTGCCCTGGGGACACTGACCATCTCCTCATCTGTTAACCCACTGAAAAAAAACAGAGATTCTGCTATTACAGCCACGTGTCTCTTACTTTTTGCCCTGAAAATTTGTTGCCACCCCTGCAGGGACCCACTCACCCTTCTGAGGTGGATAAACCAGGAAGGATGAGGTAACCCTTGACAGGTGGAGGGGAGGGGTCAATGGGTAAGCACACCCTGATTCTGGGGCAACTTCCCATGGCTCTAGGACAGTCCCCAGTGGAAATGGTCCCCCATTGTCCACAGCAGTAACTATTTAGACTGAACTTGGTGTTTATTCTTCCCCTATTTGATGCTTTCTAGTCTCCCTCTTTTATCCCTTGGAATTACTTCCCAAAATATGCTACCTGTGTATAATTACTACTCTCAGGCTATAGTATTTTGGGGAACTCACACTAAGATGTTATCGATTTGCTTATATGCCATTTTCTCCCTACTAGATAATCATCTTTGTATCCTGAAAGCCTATCTTATAGTTGGCACACAAATCACAATATCTTTAAAGAATATATTTGTTGAATGAATACTCTATTGGACTGATGATAGTGGGCTACCACTCCCCTGCCAATGTTATTTTACATTATATTTGGAAATACATGACACACCATCGCTCATCAGTTGGAGAAACAATTAAATGTCAAAGTGAATGGTGTAGGAAAAAACGTCCTATAAGAAATCATGGGAAAGAGTGAGAAGACGTTGCTGTGGTTACTATGGAAAAATTTATGGGTTCACAAGCTTTTGTAACTACTTAAGTATGTTTTGGTGAAGAGAAAACACACAAGAAAGACCACAGATGTAAGACAGGATTACTAGGTGGGATAGGTGGTACAGACTTCCAGATATTGAGGAAAAGCCCCCGATAGAAAACCTCTATTATGACTGTCATCTCCACTTGATGGGAGGAGCTAAACCAAGTGGATCAGAAATGCACTGCCCCAAATGGTGAGGGAGGATGGAAAAGGTGATACCTATTCTTTTCTCGGCTTCAGGTCAGCAAATCATGTCTCTGGGTGTAGAAGTAACAAGCACCCTTCACTCTGATTGGAGGGAAGGGAAGGAGGAGGGCACTCCCAGCAGGAAGGGAGACATTTCGAGTGATGAAATGGAATAAAGAGCAAAGTGGCTGGTGATGTTTGCAGGTAACTCTAACAACGCTAGTGGTATTGGAGTACAAATTGTGAAGAAAAAAGAGGTGAGAAGTGAGGCTTAGAGAACCAGGCAAGAAAGTGAAAGAGATACTGAGAGCAAGAGATACCATATGCCAAATGCAAAAATAGGTTCTTTATTTGGGAAATGGAGAACCATTCACAAATTTTGAAAGGAGCAGTGGGTATGATCAGTTCTTTTTTTTAAAAATTATCACTATTATGGTTGTGAATAGGATGGATTTGAGGAAAGTACAATTTTTATCTTAGGAAGAGTAGGTTCTGCATATTTTTAGAGGTAAAGGCCAGGGCTGAAGACTGAATGGGAGATGAGAAGTGGAAAAGTAGAGGCAGCAAGGATGAGGAATTCGAGAAAGGTGAGGATAAAGATTTTATGGCAGTTAGGTGAAACTCAAGCACGAGATAGTATTACATTATTTTAAATTATCCTTATTATTTATAAAATTATATTTTAATTTATAAACCAATACAACCACCTTATGGATTAGATGATCAATGGAGAAAAGAAAAAAATAGCATATAAAGCCTAGCATTCATACATAACTTCTTCAAGAATATTAGGGTATGTCAATCTAGACTTCTCTCTTAAGCCTATTCATTTTATCTAAATGTAATCCTAGTTTGCTAATGTTTTTGAATCCTGACTATAAACATTAGCCCTATTAGTACATGGTATTTATTAGATTAGTAATAATTATGTAACCAGTGGGATTATGGTGGTATCTCAACTACTTTGGGGATACAAACAAGAAACGTTTAATTTTTGTTTCAATCTTTGTCTTCAAATCTACTATGTTAATTCTTTTTTTTTTTTTCTAACTGTGTCCCAAGCACCTTGTTGACACCTGGAACTCATTCTGTAACTCTTCTTATTGTAGTCTCAAGGCCCTGTGTTCAGAGCATCCAGTATTTAATATTCAATAGATTAGAGTTTGGAATAAGGAAAGGTTTTCATTGAAATGAGAAGATGGGAGCTTTCTAGTTTTCTCAAAACCATCATAAGGATGCTTTCAAACCCAGTGTCCTTTATCACAAGGGGACGGAGGGTGGGAGCGTGGGGAAAGAGGCAGGACATCTCCAAATCTCTCTCAGAAGGTCTACCAGAATTTACTCAAGTCTCAGGCAGAACTCCTCCTCAACTAGCAGATCTGTAGAAAGGCAGGCTGGAATTCAGGTGGAGTCAAGGAGAGAAGCATTTCACCCTGTTATAGTCTGTCATTTTTTTATCACTGAATTTAGTTCACTCATTTAAAATTTCAATTTCACACCCAAATCAAGCCCTTCTCTTTCCCTTTTGCAAACTAGTGGAAGTGCTTGGTGGGTATTGTGTTAACAAGTCCTCTACTTTAACAAGCCTTCAATCTTGGGGGTCACAGAAGAGCACTTTAAAAGGGCAAATGCCTCTATAGAGGGAGTGAGGTCCAGCCCTCTGCAGGTTGTTTGTCTCTTTCTGCAAAGTAACACTGACACTGCAGCAGGAGTCCTTATGACAGCGCTGGGATGGGACCTGGATCTGTCCCCCACTTGTCTCACCTCTAAATCCTGAATTTTGTTGCTGGCTGGATCCCCTTGTTATTTGGGTAGAATTCTTCAGTTAGATTATGCACAATCAGCTGAAACTCAACTACATGTGTCTTTCAATGCAATGCAAAAAAATGAATAGTCAAAACCTCAAAATATATGCTTCCAAATACACGCTGCTGCCTCTGGAATGCAGTCGGTCACAAATTGATCTCTCCACCTTTGTCAGCTAAAAATCTTTGAACTGAATAGATAACAATATATTTTAGGGGAAAGTAGATTGCTTAATTTGCATGCACACACAGACAGTTTTATGATATCAAAGTCCAAATTGAATGAGGCTAATGGGGAAAACTCCAATCTGTGTTTGTCCTGGTATCATAAAGTCCAGACAGTGGAACAACCATCAGGAACAAAGTCTCCCTAATATTAAGGATAGAGCCCCTCATGGGAAGAAAATAACCGGAGATTGGGTAGAGCTGAGGTTCCTGCACCCACCCGAGGCTGGTTGTGGATCGCAGAAGAGACAATCAAGTGTGATGATGTCTATTGTACTTTCTGGAGGGGAAGTTCATGATATTGAAAGCCACCATTTACTGAACTCTTGCTGTGCACCAGGCATTTGAAGCACACAGCCACTAGATTACTCTGCAAGATAGATATTATTTTCATTTCATCAATGATGCTCAGAGTTAAATTGTTTGTCTAAGGCTACAAAGCTAATGAGGACCTTTCGTTTTCCTTTTCAGAATCTACGTGATCTGGGGAAGAAAAACTCTTTTTTGTGTTACTGTTGTGCTTGTTGTCTAAGTCTCAGCTTTTCCTTTACCCAATTTTCAAGGCCTGCTTAAAGGGAGATATGATAAACATTTCTATGCAGAAGTGAATGTGCATTCAAATTACTTTGTTTCAGAGTGTGTACCCTTTAGGGCAAACACATTTGCATCTCTGTCAAAGAGAATAATTGAAAGTTCAAGTGGCTGAAGTAGATAGAGAGGCAGTGGATCCCTCCAAGGAATGCCACTGCCTTTTCATTTGAAGGAACAGAGATAGGTAGGCTGGTGAAGAAAGGAAAGCACTGAGAGAAACAGGTGCTCTCCATCTTCCTTGACCTGGGTCAAAGGTGATGTGAAAGGTGATGTGAATGACACTGAGGGACCAGCAAGTAGAGTCAGCTCTAAAGAAATCTAGTCAAGTCCACCCCACAGATATATTCAGGCATACAAGATAATGCAGAGGTTGAGGGGAAGAAAAGGCAGAAGAGAACTGTGATGGGAAATGCTTTTGTAAAACTTGCAGATCAATTTGACATAATTCTTTTTTTTAATTAGTTTCAGGTGTACAACACAGTGCAATAATTCTAAGATCAATTACCTGCTTTTTTACAAGGTTAGCTGATGCTCTTCTTTTTTCTGACCCCCTCCACTATGGCTTACATATTAAAACAGTGGAACTAACCTTTCAGAAGAATAAACCATTGACAATTGATGGTTCAATCTCCCCAAGGGCAGCAGAGTGAGAACATATATGTGTTCTTCCTCATGCTATATCACTTTAAAATTTTTGAATACTACTATTGCCTCATATTAAAATTGTTGTCCAGATCATGTAATATCTTAGGTGTCTAATAGGAATCTCAAACTTAACATGTCCAAAATTGGACATTTTCTTTTCCATCCCACCTTCTTTCTTTTGTCCTGTGCTTCACCAGTTCAGTAAATCCTAAATCCACTCTTCCAGCTGCTCAGACCACAAACTTGAAGTTCTCTTGAACTCTTCTTTTTCTGGCTTATCTGTTTCTTATCCAGTGATAGAGGGGCAACACGCAATCCACACTGGGTAATGCAGCAAAGAATAAACAACACGGTTAAAACTTTGTCACCTAGCCCATCCCCTGAGGTTGGCACCAGGCCCTGCTCTGCTTCGTGCCACCATTTTTGAATCCACAGCAGATCATAAAAAGAACTGAGCTCACTTTCCTGAGGTTCCTGACAAGGGGTTGCTTGGTTTTGCTTTCATTTGACAGACCATATATTTTCTTTTTATTTCTCTGGCTTTTCCTGGCTTTGTCCAGGGATAGGAACTAGCAGCTTGTGCTAGTTTACCATCTTGTCAAGAACCCAAAGTTCCTTTTTTAATAAATTGTTGTGAATTATACAAATGTCTTATAATATAGGAAGAAATGTGGTGTATGGCAGGAATACAGGCTCCTCAAGCAGACAAACCTACCTTTATGCCAACCCTGACAGTGATCAGTTGTGGTGTCCTGGGAAAGCCACTTAAGTCCTCTGAGCTTTAATTTCCTCTGCTATAAAAAGGGACTAATAATGTTTCCTTTGCAGGAATGTTTGAAGTGTGAGGAAATCTCTAATGTAAAGTACCTGCCTTGTAGGAGGCACTCTCTAATGAATATTCTCTTATGACTATCAATTGCTGGTTGAGTCATGCCTATTTCAACTTGTGAAGTTAATAAATCACTTTAGCTGCAAATTCTCAAAAACACTGAAAATTATCTCAAGGATAAAATAAATTTTCCAACAGTGCATGTTCTCCAGTATTAACACTTATTCACATCAGCTTTGAAAGGCAATGTTTCTAGGAGAAATCTCTTTCTCTCTCTCCCTCTCTCTCCTCTCTCCCTAGCTAAACATGGCTGCCTCCATGAAGCCTTCCCTTTCAATTCTGACAAATTTCTCAACCCTTGTTTTCCTCTCATCTGTTGAGCCAGAACAGCTAAGTTCCAGAATGTTCTAGCTCATTCCAGGCCATTTCTTGAAACAATCCCAGTAAAGGCAACAAATATACAAAGAGCTTTACCTTTGCAATAAATGGGACCTGAAATTAGTCTTAACTATAGTATCCAGTAGTCAGGGCTGATATTTACACAACAGAATGCCCCCTGAACTTTCTAATTTCTTCTAACTTGAGCAAATTTGTCGAAGCTGTGGTTCTCTGATTTTTCACTCAACTTCTCTGAGAACATCAGATCTAATTCCAGACCCCAGTTCCCCTGACAAAGGCCTGATCACATTGACCCTTGTCCCTGTTCTCCAGTTTGGGGGCCTATGCATAACTCCTGTCCATATTGAACAAGTGCCTGGTATCACTGTGGAGGAAACCTGGACACTCCAATGTCATCATATGCACCCCTCTCTCCGCACCATATTTATACATACCAATATTTTTTTGCCTTTTTGTGCAAAACAGTTAATAGTTAGTAGTTATAGGGTGAGGGAGTGGGATGTGTATATTTCCCCTCTGTCTGGATTCCCATATAAAATATGTCTTGTAGATTCAGTTACTCTGGTGTTTGCATCAAGGGTTTATTCTCCGAGAATACCAAGATCGTGGTACTGATATTCCCAGCAGGAAGCTCGCCACATTTTGAAACATTTTCTTCAGACCTTAGTGTTATAGAGCTAGCCTAGGTGCTTGGGAAACTGACTGTTATTTGGTTTCTGCTGATTTCTAATATACTATATATTTTTTAATATCATTATGTTCAGTGAATTTGAATGAGAGAAAAAAATCTTGAAACACGTTTGTTTTGGAGGATGGTCTCACGGGCTGACATAGCCATGGGAAAACGACAGTTTTACCTCTCTAATTTATAGGCTTGCACATTCCAGGAGGCCAGGTTGGAAATGGAGCATGCTGCTATTGGAAGCAGCTCTGCCCTGTAGGTTGGGCGAGAAGGCAGCAGGATCTCACTCTGTGTAAGAAGGCTGCTCGGCACACATGAGAGAACTCCGTTAGGCCTAGAGGACATGGTGACTAATTCTGAGCAGATGTCAAGCTGAGTTAAATGACTCAGGCACACAGTACCAGGGGACTGAAGACACAAAGCAGCTAAGTTTTAATGAAGGAGACATATGTGTGGGATCTGAAATCTGCAATATTTTTCACTGTCTTGGTCAAATAAACAGTTGCTACTTTCCTCTCCTAGACTGTTTGTTATCATGTTGACATGGTATTAGTTTAAAGCCAGGAGATTTGGTTTCTATATTCTGGTATTTTTTCTTGTAAAATAGGTAAATGCAATGCCTGACTGTTCTTTCCAATGGTATGTAGAGGGAATTTACATTGATTGTGAAAGCACTTTTACTCTTAACTATCTGATCTGATGTGGAAAATATAAATGGAAAAATAAAATGGCAGTAATTATACTAACATTTGTTTCATTTTATTTCACTAAATATTTTGATGTTTCTTCTCACCTTAGCACAGATTTAAGTAACCTATTTAATATTAAGAGCCAATGATCCAAAGCGAGAAGAAGTTTAATAAAGCCACATAATAAACAAATATCCAAAGATTCAGAAAACTATCACACACACACACACACACACACACACACACACACACACGCACATGCACACGCACACAGAGTCTCATAGAAAGGGAGAGACGCACTTGGATACATAAAAATGGAGTCTCAAGATCCATCCACGTTGTTGCAAGTGGTTTTATAGATGATGTATAATAGATTTGTACACTTGAAACTTCTGCAATTTTACTAACTAATGTCATCCCAATAAATTTAATTAATAAAAAAATGGACTCATAAAGTAAAAGTGGTGTAACGGAAAAGAACTTTACTCGTATGTGAACTTCACAACATTGGATCCACATGCACGTATGCATAAATGTTTAAAATGACAATGCCTCACCTAATAATTGGACATCCTTGCATTCTTCAAGCACATTGTTTAAGAACAACAAAACTAACTTTCAAAAGAGTCTCTGCTTTTGAGAATGGGAATGCCTTTTCCTATTTGTCAACAAATACTGTCTTCTTTAAGGGAATATGGTTCTTAATGATGCTGCAGTCACATTGTGTTTCACCATGATGGTTTTAAGTTGCCCCTTTGCTTGTGCTTGTCCCATAGGCCAGCTCCTGCGGAGGCTGAGATGCTGTCATCACATCATCTGCGGAGGCCTCACTTTGGAAGCAGGCCTGCTGCATTCCACACTCCGGCACGCAGCTGGTACATTACTTTAAATTACAGTTTCTTAACTAGGTATGTTTCCCTTGCCTGGAAATAACATTTTAGTTTTAAAAAATATGCATATTCAGACTTCCTATTTTAGAGAATACAGAAAAGTAACAGGAAAACTATACTCTATTCCTCATATCTGTAGACATTTTAGGAAAAAACTACTTAGTTCAAACTCATGTATTCAGGAATAAGTACAAATTTCTATGACATTTACAAGCTAAGGAAAACCGTAATCTCTTTTTTTCTGTGCCAGTATTACAATGCAAAATTAATTGAACAGTCAAAAGAATTTTAAAATATAAGAGATAGTTTGTGGGAAAAATTTTTTAAATCCCATTATTTCACCACTCTAAGGAGCTGTGATGATGTTTGTGTATTTTCTTCCAATATTGTTTTCTCAATAGTATACTTTACATGGTTAAATTAATGTGATCAAATGTATGTTGAATTTAGTATTAGAATATGTATTACTCTTTTATATACATTTTCTTTTTGGTCATAATGGTACCAATATTTGGCCATAATAACATTTTATAAGATATATTATGATAATTTTAATAGAATTTAAAATACACAAATATGTGTTTTACTGTCTACTTACAACCAAATTAGAAATTATCTTAAAATATTATAGAAAATATAAATGAATACCTTTACAACGTAAAACCATACCCAAATGCCCAAATAAAAAGATTGATAAATGAGATTAAAATGACTGAATTGCAGAAAATTATCTTAAGCAAACTGAAAAGATATAACATAATGGGAACGTATTTTCTAGATTCTTTTGTTCTAAATTACTCTGGTAAATAGCAACAGAAAGTTGGACAAGGACATGGTCTAGAATTTGAAAGAAACATAGAAAGAAAAACCCGATGAATATATTTATATGTATTGAACCTTATAAAACTTAGAAAATATTAGATAGTAGCTTAAAGTTTAAGAAATCCAAATTAGTTAGAGTGCTCTTTTTTTTTTTTTAAGATTTTATTGGGGGAATTGGGGGAGAACAGTGTTGGGGAATTAGGGAAGGGGAACAGACAAGTTGCTGTCCTTTTGTTCTTCAGTCTAGTTGTGGAGGACGTCGATTCACTGGCCTATGTTGGTATCGTCATTGCGCTCTTCCCGGGTGAGGCAGTTGCTCGCTGGTCATTGGATGGCTTTTCACGGCGGCTCATGGCAGCTCATGCTGGCTGCCAGCCACTCACAGTAGCTTACGGCAGCCCACTGCATGCAACAAGAGCTGCAGCCTATGCTGTCGCCGGCCACTCATGGCAGCCCAGCTACAGGCCGAGCTATTGATCACCATCTTAGCTGTAGAGGGTGCAGCGTCACTGGCCCTCATGTGGGATCCGAGCCGGGGTCCTGCTTCTTAGAGCTGGCATCCCAAGCCAACTCTTAACCAGTGCACCTCTCAACTGGCCCTATGGTGCTCTTTTTAAAAACAAGTACTCTGGAGCCAGACAATCGGTGTACAGATCTCAACTCTAAAACCTGGTTAACCTTGTGACCTCGGACTAGTCGCTTTACATTTCTGTGCCTCAGTTTCCTCATCTGTAAAATGGGGATAGTAGTAATATGTAGGGTTGTTTTGAAAATTAAATAAGTCAATCTTTATAAGCATTCATGAGGTGTTTAGTCACAGTAAGCCATATATGTGTGATCTATTAATATGAGGCCATATTTTATCAACTATAATGATAAATTGTTGAAGAGATGGAAAGTACTCTATATTGGTAAAGGTGAAGGAAAAATATTCTCACTTTCTACAGAAATTGGAAATTTGGAAATTGGAGATTTTTTTGAATGACAATTTTAAATTAATATGCATTTTGACCTCTAGATGTTCTACTTAAATATTATATACACAATGAAATACTACTCTGTCATAAGAAAAGATGAAATAATACCATTTGTGACAACATGGGTCCATCCTGAGATTATTATGCTAAGTGAAATTAGCCAGACAGAAAAAGTTGAGAACCACATGATTTCACTCATATGTGGAATATAAAAATGAAAGCAAGACAGAAACAAGACAAACAAATAAAAAAAAACAAACAAACCCAGAACTCATAGACACAGACAACAGCCTAGTGGTTACCAGATGTTACGGGGGAAAATGGGGTGGTTGAAGAGGGGAAAATGGGTCAGATATATGGTGATGGAAGGAGAACTGACTCTGGGTAGTGAACATACAATTCAATATATAGATGGTATATTACGGAATCATACACTTGAAACCTACATAATTTTACGTACCGTTGTCACCCCAATAACTTTAATTTAAAATTATCATATATTTATAGCCATATAAAGGCAAAACAGTAAATGTCAAAGGAAATATTCACTGAAACATTGTTTGTAATAGCACAAAAGTAGGACAAACGTTTGAATGCATTGCTGTAGGGTGCTGACTAGAACATTTTGATGTATCCATATAATAAAATGTTACACAACCAGTGAAAAATATTCATCTTTGTAAACTGATACTGGAATGAAGCCTATTATATGAAGTGGGAAAATGAAGTTGCAGCACTGCTCATATAGCATATTGACGTTTATATAAAAGATCCTCTTATAGATTGAAATGTCTAGATGAAAAAAATGATACACTATTCACGAGGTTATCCTTGGGTAGTGTCCTGGAGTGGTAGGAACTGGCATTTTCCTTTTTACATTGTTTCATGGTATTGACTTTTTTATAAGTAAAATGTTACTTTTATAATTACACTAAAAATCTTATGGCCTTTAAAAACAAGAATAAACAAGTAAATTTAATCTGGCATGAATCATTAGGTAGGAAAAAAGAATTGAAATTAACCCTAAGGTTCAACTAAGAAAGGCTTCAAAACTTAGCATCAATGTCTTTTTTCTCCTTTACCTGTATTGGTATTTCTTTATACATACATTTCCTAGCAGATTGCTGAGTACAGTGGTCCCCCAAATAGTTTATGTTAGAATCAGATCTGTGCTTCCACAGAGCAAAAATAGATTGGTTCAGAATCCAGGAGAGTAGTCCTTTTACTTTTGTTTTCTTAGCAAGGCTCTCTCCCCCAGAGAATTATCTGATGCTCACCAAATCTGAGAAGCCCTTCTCAATGCAAAAGGAAGGGGCTGAGTGTGAGCTGTTTTTATCCTGACAACTATTATTAGATGTAACCTTGAACAGTCCCATTAAACCTCCTGAGAACTCGGGTTCATCTGTAGAATTAATACGTGTACACAGATGAATTCCTAGATCTCTTTCAATGCCTCCGTGGGGCTCACTTAGCACATAGACGTTTTGTAATTAGTGTGGTAATTAATTTTGGAACAAAAAAGATTAAGTTATAGTGTATTTTTTCAAATTTAAATAGCAACAATTTACCAGCTCCCTCAATTGTACATGAATAGTGCTATTCTAATTGTCGACACACTGTGAAGCAATTTGTCAATGCATATAAAGAGCCATGAACTGTTCACTAAATTTATCTCAGCAAATATTTAAATTATAAGATAAGGCTATATTCATCTATAGCATACGCAAACACAATATATTAATTGCATTATTAATAATAGTAATTTTCTTGGGGAACTTCCTGTTTGTTTAACATTTAGCGGCGAAATGATTGTGATGACAAATCAACCTAAAAAGTTCCTATGCCACATTATAACTATAGTACTTAGTACTGAATGCAACTGAGTTGCACGGGAAATGTTCATAATACATATGTCAAATGAGGAAAACAATTCACCAAAATGCAAAAATTATATTTGCAACTATGTAAAATGTGCAAAAATTTTTTTTATTTTCAGGTTGAAGAAATAGCACACTATAATACATGTAATATATAGTAATATATTTAATCCCAATATTCAGATGTTGAAAATGATGTTAGGCTATAGCAATAGGGGAATTGGATTTTGTATCATAGCTATTTGGGAAGATATCTTCTCTCCTTGCTAGAAAATACCTTTGAGAGCAGATGTAGTTTATAGAATTCTTAGATGACAACTAAGATCCAGGTCCCTGGTGTCTACACTCTGTATAATTTCCTCCCATTCAGTGGGTGTGTAGGGGGGCATTTAAACATGAGGGGTCTGTCACTCTCTTCATTGGCCTAATTTACATAGGCTGCCTTAGGAGAATGCAGGGAGAGAGTCCAGAAGAAAGGAATTCCCCTGTTGGCCTTGTGAAGATACGCTGTCATGTTGTAAGAGGACAGGTCATTTGGTTAGGACCCAAGGGTGGCTTCTAGGAGCTAAAAGTGACCCTGGCAACAACCAGCAAGAACATGGAAGAAACAGTCCTACACCATCAAGGAGCTGAAGTCTGACAATAACAAGTGAGTTTGGAAGGGGCCCCTGGGCCCCTAAGCCCCAAATGCCAAGCATCCATTCACACACACACATGAATTTCAACATGGTGGGGTCCTGAGCAAAGAACCAGCTAACTCACACTGGCCCTCAGGACTCAGGGAAACTGTGAAATAATAAACTTATGATGTCTAAACACTGTGCTTGTGGTAATTTGTTTTACGTATTCTCATTCACTGAAGTTCCCACAGCGTCTTCTGGAATGTACTCACAAATTTGTAAATAAATGATTGTTTAGTGGAAAAAATAAATAAATGATCAACTCTGGTTTTTTAATTGGCTTTTTGATGTTTTATAATAATATCTGCAGTCTTTACTAAGCCCTTCCTACAGTGCTCGCTTCGGCAGCACATATACTAAGCCCTTCCTACAATTCATAAGCTGAAAAAAAATCCATTAAAATTATTGCCTATATCCAAGGTGAAAAAAAAAAAAAAAGAAATGGAAAAAAGTACTGAGATTTATTTAATTCCATAAATCACATGAGAGTTTTTATTTTTTATTTTTATTTTTTTGCCTTATTGTATTATAGTCATATCAAGTATTTTGGAAAGAAAATTGAGAAAAGATTTTGAAATATATCCTTGGTTGTTAAAGTGGGGAAGAATATGAGTAAATTAAATGACACATTTACAGCAGACTGAAGCTGATTTAGCTTGCAGGAATATCTGGTTAAAGAAATAAAGTGAAATAAAACTCCCTGTTTCCCTTCATGGCAACAGCTCATACCAAAACATGAAGTCTATCCCTTTTAAGAATTCTAAATCCTCCCTCTATTGCTTTCTAGCATGAGAATATGTTTTAAATTTTAATTGAGGAATTTCCACATAAACAAGAAAAGGTTTATTTGTTTTAATCCCTGCTCCCCACTTGTCCCATATTGAACCCAATTTCTTGTTGAGTCCCAGTTTTTCAATAACATCTTGGCCAAATTTCAGAACTTTTCACTTATTTTAGTTGTTTTTGATTATTTTCATTATGCTATTTAAAATCACTCCATGTGTGGTCACATGGTAGAAGGGAAAAGATCTCTGGGGCCTCTTTCATAAGGTTGTGAATCCATCTCTCATGAGAGTTTCAAATTCATGACTTAATCACCTTTACCTACACATATCACATTGGGAATTAGGATTTAACATGAATTTTCAGGAGGCATAAACACTCAGTCTATAGAAGGACTAGTATTAAAGCCAAGTTGAGGTTCAGCCACTGAACTAATAATTAAGGAATTTTCTTTTTCCCTGTCCCTACTTAATATCAGCTTCATTGATTTGGGTGGGATTTTGCTGGTAGGTGCATCATATTAATGTATTTTTATTACTATTACTACTATACTATTAAATATTGTAATTATAAGAGAACATTCTCACCTTTATCATTCTTTGAGCAACTAGTAACAATTCCTGGGGAATTGATATGCTTTTTAATTAATTTTAGATACAAATCCATAGACCTCATAACTAACATAAGTTAACCGAGGCTCGATTTCATATTCACCGGGCGAGTTTTTGTGTTATGAGTGGGAGACATAGATACCTCTTTGTTGCAATGATTTTTCTTAGTCAAACATTCCTCACAAGGAGGACTGAGGGCATCATGGCTCTGTCAGAAATCTCCGTGGTCAGCATTTAACTCCTAAGTGAATATTCTCCATTAACCTAGAATTATAGACTACGCTCAATGGCCATGTCAATGACACTAGGACTTACTTGTAATGCCCTGCTCCAGTTAATACATGAAGAGCTCACTACCTAAACATCTGAATTATCCGAACTTTTCCTCCATGCTAAAAAAAAGAAAAACAGACATCCTGCAATTCATCTTGAGTATTATTCCTGCTGGAAAAGTTAGTGTTGGACACAAGAGTCAACCATATGATTCTCTGAAATAGCAGGCACAGAGAGAAGATAAAAAGACTTTCAAAAATGATACCTTTGATTTCTGTCTACCGGCAGCCCAGAAACACAAGGACAACACTCTCTCTAACAATCCTATTAAATTGCCATTGGCCAAAGTAGCAATTTTTTTAAAGTCTCTCTTTCTTTCTTTCTCTCTCTCTCTCTCTCTCTCTCTCTCTCTCTCTCTCTCTCTCTCTCAATTATATATATATATATATATATATATATATATATATATATATATATATAATTGGACTACATATCAACTTTTACAACTTTTTTCTTTCAGGAGTGTTTTAAGAAGTTGATGACTGAAGGGAATTAATGCGATAATGGATATACCGCTCCAGTCAATCCTATCATCTGTCATGTTGCTAGAAAAGCATTATTTTATGTCCAGGAAATAAAAAGCACAGGTAAGATATGATTAAGTTGGCTATCATGAAATTTGGCTAAACCCTGGGAACATATGCCTTTCCTTTTTTTAAAAAAAAATATATTAAATGCCAGAGGACTTGGGAAATAATAAGCTCATTGCCTTAAAGGTAAATTGCATAAAAAAGATGTAACTTCTGGAAATAATTTAGCCATACGTTTATATTGAGGAATTATAGTTCTGTTTCCAAATTTTATTTTTACCGTGATCTAATCCATTCCTCACACAGCAGCAACAGGTAACTTAAGAATGATGACAGGAAAATGCATGCAGAACACAAATTTGTGACTCTGTGAAAACTCCTACTTAAAACAACTGGAATCACTGGGTAGCTCATAACCAAAAAAAAGAAGGATAGGAAATTCCCAGGTGACAGAGATGGGGGCTCTGGATTTATATTTAAAATTCATTAAAACAGAAACCCAGAACAATCAGGTGAGCTGACGTGCTTATGGAGGCCTAAGCGAGAGGTGGATGTCATCTGTGGCCACGACAGGAGGCACGGTCTTGGTGCCCAGCAGGCAGGAATTGTCCCTGGCATCCTGTGTTAACCTGGGACACTCGAGAGCTGCAGCCCCAGTAGAACAAAGACAAGCTGCCTGTTACTGGGGGTTAAAAAGTATCCTGTGAACAACAGAATCATGTGTCTTCCATAGATTTAGAGTACATTTAGGCTAACCAGATGTCAGGATTCTCTACAATCAAAAGTAGGTGTAAAATTGTTGAGGACCAGTGAGCACTTTGGTGCACCTGGTAAAAGCAAACACAAACCTGGGTCTTTGGAAACCAGGTCTCGGGATATTCTCACAGAAGAAAAGAGCTCTGCTGTTAAAACAGAAATGACAAAATTGCAGAGAACATGAGAACAAGTATGTAACACATGAATATGAACAAGTGACCCCAACACACAGGAGGCTTCAATCCTGTGAGCTCCAACATGGATCTCACACACACACACACACACACACACACACACACACACACACACACTCTCACACAACTATACAATCATTATATTTAAAATCATTAAAGATATGAGAGAGAGTAAAAATTACAAGAAAAAACCGAACACTATTAAAAATAACATGGTTTGAGTTTGAACTTCCTCAACCAAAACTTATGTTAAAATATTAGTGAATGTGTTAAATCACATATATACAAAAATGAAGAAAGAATTGTTAAACATTAGGATAGATTTAAATTACTCATAACTCAGTCAAAAGAGATAAAGAGATAAAAAGAACACTGGGGATAAAGACAGGAAGAATGGAGCGCTCAACGGATAGTCTAGCAGTAGTTTGAGAAGGAACAGTAAAGATTATGGGTAATAAGCAATCCACAAATAATTGTTAAAGAACTGATTAAATGCATGACTACCTAGATAAAATATTAGGGGAAAGAGAGATACATCCAGCGTCGAGAAGTTGCAGAAAGCAAAGAATGAAGAGAAGGGAACAGCTTTCAGCAAAGCAGCCCCAAGCCGGCAGAGTTCACAGCCCAGCACCAGGTAGCAGTCACAGAGGACAGTCTCCAAAGTGCTGAAGGAAATAACTATCAACTTAGATATTTAACTCGGTTATAATTCAAGGAGCACTGTGTGTGGTGGAGACAAAAACATGACACACAGCAATAAGAGGTCTTACCAATTCCAGGTACTTATCAAAATTGTACAAAAGTGCATTATGCCTTAAAAAGAACGATGGAAATTAACCCCATACTTTTGGAGCAGGATAAAGAAAAAAAATTGTCCATTAAGACATTAGTTGTTAAACACAAATTACATTACCATAGACTCATGAAAACTGTGATATTATTAACTGTTTTGGAGGATTAGTAGCCAAGAGGATTAATGTAGTATGAAGGTAGAATAACATACAAAATGGTAGTGAGGTAATTAGAGACACAGCACTCTGAGGCTCTGTTATTGAAGAATGTTGGGGTTGTGATGGATGGTAGACTTTACAAAGTCAAGTGTACATATTAAATATTTAAGATAACTACTTAAAAAGAATTTTTTAAATGTAAGAAATTTCTCCAGTACACAAGAAGTAAGAGAATAAAATAACACTGAAATCATCAGAAGGTAGGAAAGGTGAATAAATAAAAGAAAAATCAGAGTAAATAAGAAACATAATATGGTGGATTAATTAAAATATATAAAATATTCAAATAAACAGAAAAGAATAAAGTTTAGCTATATACAGTGAGGGTGAGATTAAATTATCAAGGAGAAGCATGGCTCGAATAAAATTGCTACTGAATAAGAGCACCAAAACTAGTTAAATTTAATTTTTTCAGAACCCTGGAAATTAACCAAAGACTTGGAATAATCAGAAGACTCTTTATTCAAGAAAACTGGCTGAATCTCAGCAATACAGAGGTATTATGGCATTTTATTTTGCCCTATTCTAAGAGTCTTTTCCCCAGCTCCGTGGCAGCTGTGACCACCAGTGGCCCAGAAGCCAATGTGGGGGAGCCAGACTGGATGTAACACACTGCAGGTCCATCCATGTTGTTGCAACTGGTAAGATTTTATTCTTTTTTATTGCTACATAATATTCCATTGTTTAGAAATACATATATATGTCACTTCATTATCCAGTCATCTATTGATGGACACCTAAGTTGCTTCCATATCTTGGTCTTTTCAAATTAGTGTTTTAGTTTTCCTTGGAAAAATACCCAAATACCTAGAAGTGGAAAACTGGTTTTGTTTTGATTGATTATTCTTTATCCTCATTGTAAGTATACTTTACTGATTTTTTAAGTGCTTTTTTTTACCTGATTGGTGCTGAAAATTTTTGTATTTCAATAAATATTCTTTTCTTTTCTTTTTTGAGAGCAGTGTCACTGGCCCTCATATGTGGGACCCGAACCAGGGCCGCTGGCGTCCCAAGCCAGCTCTTAACCACCACGCCACTACAATAAATATTCTTAGGTCTCATTCTGAGGGGCAGTAATTTGAATATAGTTTGATCTTTTTGATTCTTGGTTTAACCTTTGCTAATCAGAATGAAAGCAACATTTAACTGAGGACTAATTTTGCTTCATGGAGGAGATGAAACCTTTCCAACAACACTATCTGATGTCCCATGAATTGTGAGTTTTCCTACAATGGCTGTTTCCTATAACAGTGGCAATCCCCCCATGTGAGCTTTGAGAATGATCCCTTCTAATCCTTATATATGTCTCTTTCCCAGGCCTCAGTCAGTTTTCTTAAATGAAACACCCGGGAGATCTCCCTCTGGGCTGCTTTCTGCTTGGCCTCCTCAGACCCCTGCTTCATCTCCTCAGTTCAGGGAGTTTGACAGGCTCTCCCTGTCTCCCTTCCTTGTACCAGAACGTAGCAACTCCCTTCAGGGAGTAATTTAGGAAACCATTAGGTTCACCTTATTTCTTTCCATCTTAGAAATCACTCTTTTGTTGCCTGATATCCAGTGTCTTGAAAATTGGCATATCATGTATTTTAAATCATTTCAGAAAAGAGTATTAGTCTGGTACATGTTACTCCATCTTGGCAGGAAGCCGATATCTGGCCATGCTTTTCAATAGTTTCTGAGAAAGAGTTACAACAGATTGTTTATCATCCCTAAAGTGATTCCCTTCAAATCCTATTCCCATAGCCCCCTCTTTTTAAACTAATATGTAGTGAGTGAATATTCGGCAAATGTATGCTATTTATTACTAGTTAGTGACACAGTCTAAAATTTTTAACTGCTTTCCGACCTTGGAAAACCATGCCTAACAATAAAAAAAATAAAAAATAAAAAATAAAAAATAAAAAAAAGACAGAGAGAGAACAAAGAGACCCCAACACTTGAAAGGTTATTCTTTGCCTTCATCTTAAGACCCAAATAAGAGGCTGGTCCAGGAAACTTCCTCCAGGCCAATTCCAATGGCTGTGGACATCTTCTTTAGGCCTACAGGAAAGCTTGCCTGAACGAATTTCTAATGCATTGGAATTTCTATCACGCCCATTGGTTTATCTTCCAAGTGTGAGAAGACCTGCAGGCAGAAGTAATCTGCAGGCCACCTGTTTCTGAAGCAGGAGAGGAAAAGAGCAAAGCCACAAGGAAGCACAGCACTCTGACCTCCTTTGATGTCACCCATGAAACCCCATCCACTGATGAACTGACCACGCATTTGTCACAACTTCAATTTTTCCTGATCTACCTGTAGCATTTCTCCTGAGGATGGAATGAGCTCCCCCAAGAGGTTAGCAGGTAACCTACAACCCAATATCTTCATTTCTAGTTTGTTTTTTCATTTATTCTTTTGAGATTATGTTTTGAAAAGCATGTGATTAGAAATTAGTGCTGTAGAGTTTGTCTTCACTGTTGTTTAGTTATTTACTCACCCAAGATTGGCATCTTGGTGCTGCACAAAATTTCTCCACATGGACATTTGTTAATTATTTAAACTCCTGTTCTTTAGGCTAAAGATAGTTGATTCCCCCATTCACGTCTCCAAACTCATTGACAAACTCAACTGCCTTAAATGGACAAAGGGTAATTTCTGAAATTAAGTTTGCGCCACACAATGTAAAAATATTGTGTGCTACTACCTCTTCTCAAGCCAATTTTTTTTATTAAAGAATCATACCTTTATTTAAAAAAATAAAGATATTTGCAAGAATTTATAAATGTATAAGCCAATTTAGAATATGTGAAATACGTGTTCAAAAGGTTAAGATAGATCACAGGGATAAGTAAGTGAGGGCAAAGAACTAGAAATGGAATTATTTTATACATAATAATAATTTCAAGGCTGATCTTCATTAAAATTTCTCTTTGCTCTGTGGGCTTCCATTTTCTTAAGGTATTCCACTAAGAAAATGGTTGCTTGTATGATTTGCTTAAAAACGAAAAATTCACTCGCTAATCACCAGCTTTGTTTGCTGCTTTTGCATTTTTGTTATGATATAAAGAATGCATATATTAATACTTTACCTGGTATAAGGGTTGTCTTTTCAAATCAACCTATTGGATAGGCAGCTTTTTGCAGTAGTCAGTGTAAAACTGTCAGGGCCCTGTTATCTCAACTACTGTCTCAATAGGATTGCTTGGTAGCACTACTGAATTCCATGCTCCCAAGTATTACAGAACCTTCAGTTCTGCCTGCATCCCTAAAAACTCTGCCATTTGCTCTCACAGCTAATGAGAGAGCCTATGGTGTATCCTGGGGAAACATTATGAGTTAAAGTTAATAATGCATGCAGGAAAGCGGCCCTCCCTAAGTGAGGCGGAGAGAATCTGAATTCAGATTTCCAAATGCATGGAGGAGAAAACTGAATGTCAAGGCAAGGGCAGAACCTCCGCTAATGCAGATTAGAGCCTCTTCAAAAGGCTGGAAGCTTTTAGGGAAATTATACATATTTCTTTTCAGCACTGCAGAGCCCTGGCATAAAGTCTTTCGTATTCACATTCTCTTAGTTGAATCTCAAATTAGGTTTATTTAATTTCTGCTGCAGTAGTAATTATGGTTCGAAATTCTATTCTTTGAAGTAAAAAAATAACAGCATAGGTCTCCTAATTTTCTGTTGATAAAAAAACAATGACAACCCTTTTTTTCTTTCCTTCACATTTGGTTCTACCATTTGTTAAGTGGACATCATTTTTATAGTTGTTCAGGCTAAATTATATCATAAGTAAAACTGTGTAAAGGGCACTCATGTGGAATAATTTAGAAAATGCCTAACTGTCCAGCCAATAGTGTCAGGTAAATAGTGCGTCTATTGTTATTTGTGATTGTGATTTGTTTATGTTTGTTACCTAGCCAGTCCTGACCAAAACACATAGAATGTTAGTCATCTCTGCTCCACAAATAGAGGTTATGCATCCAAGGTTACTGGGATGAGCCCAGGACCAGTTGGGCTCATGGATAATTCTTGTGCAACCTATGGAGCTTCCTGCCTCAGCTTTCTGGTTGGTGTTGCCCTTACCCCTCAGTCACTGGGGCTAGACAAATACTCCTTATACTGTAATGTTCACCCAGATCACATGAAGATGGAGTGGGGCCCAAGTTTCTGCATTTCTAGCAACTTCCAGGCGACGCCAGGGCCACTGGTTCATGGACCACACTAAGAAGCCAGGCTCTGGCTTTGTATCGCCCAGACGATGGAAATGTCCTGTATCTGTGCTGCCCAATATGTCTGAACTGAGCACCATTGAAGAACTGCATCTTTAACTTTATGTTAAAAACTTTTAAATTCACTTGTAGCTAATGGCTGCTGTATCAGCAGTGCAGGCTACTGCCCTGACACTCTGTTTCAACATTCCTTTATGTCACTAGTGGGGTGGGTTGTACTCTGGAACAAGTGATAACAGAGACTTAATAATCCTTGTTAGGGGTCCACTGACCAGCAGTTTCTGGTTCTTTGTTTCACTAAAAATTTAACCAAACTTCCTGGACTATAACCAGTGTCTGTATTAGGTCGCCTCCTGGTTGCTAACTCTCTAAGGCGTCTGAGTGTTGTGATGGCCCACTCTTTCTGACTGCTGCTAAGAGCTGCTTGCTGGTCAGTAACCCTGAGGCTGAGTTGATCTGAGATTCAGCAGTAGAGAGTACTTCTGATTTTCTTTGCCTGGCAATTCCCTGCTTTGCTCATTTTCCATCCAAGTTACACTTGTGCTTCTCTCTTCTCTTCACTGACCTAATGATTCACAATTTTTACAGCAAGGTGCTTAGTGCTAACAGACAGATGTTTAAAGAGATGGACAGAGGGGAAAGACAGAAGCAGTTGCACTGGCATTATGCATCCTGAAGTATCGTAGTTCTACAATAAACTCATATCTTTTCCTCACTATCACCCGAGCAAAGGAATGTAAAAATAATGTCTTCATTTTTTTACTTCTTTTTATTCATTTCAATGGGGTTTAGCCTCTATTCAAAGACTTCATTCATCCTTTCAAGGAATGATTCCTTGTTTTTTTTTTTACTTGCTTCTTTGTTCTTGATTTCCCAAGTGTACAATACTGAAGAGGCAAAAAATACTGACTCTAAGGTCAAGGCTTTCCAGCTTGACCTATACACTTATTAGCATTTAATGCAGCTAAATCAATGTTTAATATATATATATATATATATATATATATATATATATATATATACACACACACACATATATAGTAAATTTTGTTTGCTAATATTTTGTTGAGGATTTTTTTTGGTTATTTATTTTTATGATATTTTTTTAATTTTTAATTTTTTAATTTATTTTTTACAACAGTGCAATAGTTATACTTTTTATCCCCCAAAGTGCCAACCCCCCAATCCAGCGCTCCACTCCCCCCATATTATAATATCTACTACAACTCCCCTGACCCCACTCCCACACTGTACTCCATATCCCCTGACTATATGTATACATTCAATCACAGTTAACATTCAATATTATACAACATCAGCTTCACGTGTACAGTGCAGTGATCAAGCCTCTATCCATCCCCGAAGCAGTCTCCCCAACAAGACACATGACCATCTGACAACCCACAAAACATTCACAACATTATCAATTACATTCCCAGAACTGCCCCCCACCCCATATCCCTGTGGCAACACTGTAGTCACCCACCTATGCTGTCCAAAACCTTCCCCCTCTCCCTCATTCCCACCCCCTCACAGCAACCATCAGTTTTTCCCTTATATCTGCTTGATATGATTTCAATCTTCTTAAATTTACTGAGACTTGTTTTGTGGCCTAACATGTGGTCTATCTTGGAAAATGTCCCATGTGCACTTGAGAAGAATGTATATTCTGTTGTTCCAGCATGAAATTCTTTAAAAATATCGATTAAATCCAGCTGGTCTAAAATGTCCTTTAAGGCCACTCTTTCTGTGTTGATTTTCTGTCTAGAGAATCTGTCCATTGGTGACAATGGGGTGTTGAAGTTCCCTACAATGGTAGTGTTACTGTTGATCTCTGTCTTTATGTCTGTCAAAATCTGTTTTATATAATTAGGAGCTCCTATGTTGGGTGCATAGATGTTGATTAGGGTTATAGTGCCCTTCTTTGTCTTTTATTGTAGTTTTCATTTTAAAGTCTATATTGTCCAATATATGTACTGCTACTCCAGTTTTTTTTCTCATTTCCATTTGTATGAAATATCTTATTCCATCTGTAAACAGCATATACATGAGTCCTATTTTCTTATCCACTCAGCCACTCTCTGTCTTTTGATTGGAGCATTTAGCCCATTCACATTTAAAATGATTATGGATAGGTGCATATGTATTGCCATTTTGCTATTTGTATTCCTGGTCTTCCTGGGTTAGCTTGTTTACCCCTTTCTTTTGTTTAAAAAAGCCCTTTTAACATTTCTTGCAATGCTGGCTTGGTGAATTCCTTAGGCTGATTCTTTTCTGAGAAGCTCTTTATTTCTCCTTCAATTTTAAGTGATAGCTGTGCTGGGAAGAGCAATCTTGGTTGTAGGCCTTTATTTTGTGTCACTTTGAATATCTCCTGCCATTCCCTTCTGGCCTGCAGAGTTTATGTAGACAAGTCAGCTGTTAGTCTAATAGGAGTTCCTTTGTATGTAACCTGCTGTCTTTCTCTTGCTGCTTTTAGGATTCTGTCTCTGTCTTTAACCTTTGCCATTTTAACTATGATGTGTCTTGGTGTGGACCTGTTTGGGTTCAGCTTGTTTGGAACTCTCTGCACTTCCTGGGCTTGTATGTCAATTTCCTTCACCAGAGTAGGGAAGATTTCAGTCTTTATTTTTTCAAATACATTCTCGACCCTTGCTTCTTCTCTTCTCCTTCCGGTATTCCTATGATGCGAGGGTGGTTGCGATTCATCTTGTCCCATAGGGCTCTTAAACTATTTTTTCACTGTTTTTTTATTCTTTTGTCTTTTTATTGTTCCAACTGGGTGATTTCTGCTATTTTGTCTTCCAAACTGCTGATCCGATTCTCTGCTTCATCTCCTCTACTGGTGATTCCTTTGAGTGTGTTCTTCATTTCAGTTATTGTAGTCTTTAGTTCTAACTGGTTGTTTTTTATGATTTCTCCATCCTTCCTTAGATCCTCACTAAGTTTGTTAAACATTCTTATCATCAGTGTTCTAAATTCTGTCTCTGAAAGTTTGGATCCCTCTGTTTCATTTAGTTCCATTTCTAGAGGTTTCTTCTGATCTTTTACTTGTGACATGTTTCTTTGTTTCTGGCTGTCGCTCTGGGATTGCTTTGATGTATTAGATAGATCACCAGGAAAGCCCCGGCTGGATCATGCAGGCGCACAGCTCACGGCCAAACACTCCCAGGAAAACTCCCAGTCTCAGCTGCTCTTAGATCAGGCCGAGCAGCCCAACAACCAATCTCCATCCTGGCAACTCTGCACTCGCAGTACAGAGAGCGGGGACCCAAAGCGGCTCGCACACTCCCGTGTTTCAGTGAGCAGCCTGATGGAGCTGGAGCACACCTGCCAGGCATTTCCCTGGCAACACAACACAAGCAGGGCGGAGGATGGGGATCCAAGGCCGCATGCGCGTGCGTGGCACACATGCACTTCTGTGCCAATTCCACCAGACCAATGTGGTCCTGGACCTGACCCCCTGTGGAGGGCCCAACCCTGAAAAAATGGCGCCCTCCTGTATACCACTCACGTACAAGCTCCACGCCAGGGGAACAATAGTCCCAAAACCTCCAGCTTTTGTACCAAAGGTGCTCAGTTCAGTCCATCCCTGCAGGCTCCTGGGCCCGGCTCACACAGCTACTCCCTCCACCAGGAACTGGGTGAGTGCTCACCAGCGAGTGAGTCCATGCGCCTGCCCCACTTATTCTCTAGCTGCTCTCAGCCTCACCGAGTTGGGCAAAGAGCGTCCTCACTAATTTCTACAGCCCACTATCGTGGAACTTGTCTTCCCAGCAAAGTAACTCTGGGCTGGTGAGCTCAATTTGGGGCTGGAGGGTCTCTCCTCCAACCAGAGAGGCCTCCCCACAGCTGAAGTGCCCCTCCTGGGGTTTGCCCTATCTTGTCTCTGCCCCTCCTACCAGACTCGATGTGGCCTCATCTTCAGATCCTTTGTTTAGAGTTTCTGTTCATCTAGTGTTCTGGGGACTTTGGGGTTGAATGTTGTATAAATTATTTGTAGTTTTGGTGTAGTTCTAGGAGGCAGTTGGTACAGCATTTGTCTATTCTGCCATTTTACTGGAAGTCCTGTTGAGGATTTCTGATCTATGTTTTTGATCAGCGATATAGGCCTATAGTTCTTTGTTGTTTTGTTTGCTTGTAATATCTTTGGTTTTATACTCAGGGTAATGGTGGCCTCTTAAAATGAGCTTGGGAGACTTCCCTTTTCTTGGGTTTTTTGGGATAATTTGAAAAGAATCGGTATTAATTTCTTTTTTGAATGTTTGGTAAAATTCACCTGTGAAGCCATCTGGTCCAGGACTTTTGTTTGTTGGGAGCTTGTTGATTATTGATTTGATTTCATTCATTGTAATCAGTCTGTTCAGATTTTCTGTTTCTTTTTGATTCAGTCTTGGAAGATTGCATGTTTCTAGGAATTTATCCATATCTTCCACGTTGTCCAATTTGTTGGCATATATTTGCTCACAGTATTTTCTTAACATTTTTTATATTTCTGTGGTGTCCATCATGACATTTCCTCTTTAATTTCTAATTTTATATATTTGGGTCCTCTCCCTTTTTTTGGTTAGTCTGGTTAAAGGTTTGTCTATTTTGTTCATGTTTTCAAAAAAACAGCTCTTGGTTTCATAGATTTTTGTGTACCGTTTTTTTTTTAGCCTCTTTTCATTTATTTCTGTTCCAATTTTTATTATTCCCTTCCTTGTACTCACGTTGGGTTTTGTTTGCTGTTCTTTTTCCAGGTTCCTTAGGCATACAGATAGACTGCTGATTTTAGATTTTTCTTGTTTTTTGAGGTAGGCCTGCATTCCTATGAATTTCCCTGTTAGGACTACTTTAGCTGTGTCCCATAGATTTTTGGTTGTTGTGTTTCCATTTATGTTTGTCTCATGGTATCTTTTGATTTCTTCCTTGATCTTATTTTTGACCCATTTTCTTATAACTGATTTCTAGTTTTATACCATTGTGATCAGAGAAGATCACTTGATACGATTTCAATCTACTTAAATACATTGAGAGTTGTTTTGGAGCCTAACACGTGGTATATCTTGGAAAATGTTTCATGTGCACTTGAAAAAAATGCATATTCTTCTGGTTTGGGATGAAATGGCCTAAAAATATCAGTTAAATCCATCTGGTCTAGTGTGTCATTTAAGGCCACTGTTTTCTAAGCCAACATCACAAAGACATAGACTTTGATTTTTCTTGTAAGAATTTTATAGTTTTACATCTTATATTTATGTCTTCAATCAATTTTGAGTTAAATTTTTATATAATGTGTGTTAGGGGTCCAAATTTATTATTGTCCAACTGGAAATACTGTTATTGAAGCACCATTTGTTGAAAGCACTCTTGTTTTCACGTTGAATTGTCTTGGCATCTTTGTTAATAATCAATTGACTATTGACTATAGATGTATGGGTTTATTTCTGGACTCTCAATTTTATTCTATTAATATATACAGATCTAGCCTTATACCGGTACTGCACTGTCTTGATTTCCTTAGCTTTAAGTAAGTTTGAAATTGTCAAGTGTTAGTCCTACAACTCTTGTTTCTCCAGATTTATTTGGCCATTCTGGCTCTTTTATATTTGCATATGAATTTTGGGATCAACTCTCTGGCACCCTCTCTTAGCTTTCTATTTTTTTCATGTGCTATTGAAATCCCATCCTTAAGCTGGAAACAAGCCAGGAAACCCATGGCACCAATAGGTCCAAATACCTTGCTCTCTGAAGTCCTATCATCTGTCCTGAATTGTCCCTCCCTGATAGATATGGGGCCTTTGTTGGGCAGAATCTGCTTAACATCATTAGTGCCTTTGACCCTGCATTAATTAGGCTGTGCATGAAAACTTTCCCAGCAAGACCAGTGATGTTTCTTGGTACCTTCCCAGTATACTCAATGAATTCTTCCTAATATGGGTTGTCACATCTGCTCCTCCACCGTTCAGAGTTGAAGGGAGTTTATAAATACATTTCCTGTGCCCGATTTCACCTCTCAGTCCTCATCAGCAGCTCCTTGGCAGGGCTGGGACTTCGGTTTGAGTCAGTGGGGTGCATTTTAGTGTAAGCTTACTTCACACTCAGCCATTATGGGGTCAGGAGCAATCCGATCCCCAGGAGTCCATTCCCAGTTTGCAGTGATCCATCCTTTCAGTTGTTTTCCTGTCACCGGTAGTGAGGTGAAAGCCATAAACCTATTAACAAGAGCTGAATCCTAACTATGCAGAGTTCTCACAGATAACATCTGCGTAAAGCAGAAGCCTGGCTGCAATTCTTCAGCTGAGGTGACGGAACTCCCTGGGACCAGCCACCAGCTCAGGCGTCATGTGGGGCCCAGCTCCTACTCCTTGGCATTTATGGCACAGATGATTCAGACACCAATTCAGCACCTCAGGGGAACCACCTTGACTCAGGAAGACTCTGCATCATTTGAACAGAGGGTGTTTGTGACACCACATAAGCCGGAAACTAGTACGTATGTCTGTCTGCATGGGTGCCCATTCCAAAGTGCCACAAGCTGGGTGCCTTGAACAATAGAGATTTATTTTCTCACAGTTTTTGGAGGCTAAAAGCCCAAGATGAAGGTGTCGGCAGGATTGGTTTCTTCTGAGGCCTTTCTCCTTAGCTTGCAGATGGCATACTGGGACTTCAACAAATGAATATGGGGGGCACAACCCATTCCATAATGGTAGCACCCTTAAAAAATTGTTAGTCCATATCTATTATCTTCCCTGAGCAAATCCTTACTCGACTGTTATCAGGAAATGTGAACATCTATTCTTGCTTCCCATAAGGCCACAGTAAAAAGTCATTTGTGTTAGGTGTGAAACACTGGTTTTGAACCTGTCATCTGAGTCAGAGTCACATGCACAGATGTCTGAAATTGGCTTCTTGAAACAGCCACCATACTCTAAACTTACTAAGTTGTTAATCAGCTAACTCAGTGAAAATCTGTGTGTGCGCTAGTGCCCTGGGTGTGGCTCATGACCTCCCAGAGAGCTGTCAAGCTTTGTAACCAAGAGGAACCCCCACAGCTGTCCTCATTTGGGAGCCTGTCCTTAAGAACTCAGGTGACCTTAATTGTATTCAAAGTTTTATTTTAGAGAGAGCAACTATTACTTGAATAATAATGGAAATAATTCATTATTTTTTTTTACTGTCTAGGCAATAATTAACTTAGGAGAATAGCCACAGAAATTTAAGAAGGCCAAGCAACGAAAATAGCTATGTTTGTACCAAGACAAACCTTCAAATACCATGCAGCTTCTTGAGTGGCAGGCACTATTCTTTGTAAGGCTGTGCTCCTGATGGAAACTAACACACAAGTTGGCCTGGTCCCCACATGAGGGAGAAAGTAATTAGTACCTCTTGGTGGAGTAGAGGTAAACAGTAAGCCATTTTTGTCCGAAAAATCTGGACTAGGTGATTAAACTTTATGCATACAGTGTGTGAACAAAAGCTTTGCCCTTCCACTTCATTCTTTCACACTGACCATCTGCATCCTGTACTGACCAAGGACAGGCAAGGTGTTGGATGGCTCCTGCCATGCTTTTCCATTTCCCCCCATTCCCCTCCCATTCCTTCCTTGGGGGCCCAGCAATGACCTGTATCAGCAAAACTGAATAACTGAACTCAGAAGGGGTTTTTGGTTTTTTGTTTGGTTGTTTGTCTTTCACTATTAACCATGTTGTTTTGTCGATGATGTTCCCTCTCGACAACAAAGCTTTTTAACCAGAGAAGACAGTTATCAGCCAGGCCGGTGTTCCTGTCCTCTCCCGACTTCCCTGTAAATACGGGATGTGGGGGAGGTGGTGGCGGGCAGGTCCTTCCCTTCCTTGGCTCACAGCCTGGGATCTGTCCAGTTATGTCCAGCTGTGTCCAGTTACAGACAGTCTAGTTTTATTATCTAATGAGCTCCACATTCTGAGCATAGTACATTTTGTTTTCATATTCAATTTAGAAACCCATAATAATTTGATAACTTGCTTCTCAGTATTTGGATACAGGAGTGTATATATAATAATAAAACCACTTATTTTGAACTACACACTTCTGTTTTCTTGGCTCATATGCGTGAATTATGAATGGTAGAACTTTGTGATGTGTTTCACTTCGTGTGAATGCATTATGGTCATTATGTATTTTAGGATAATAATTAGTGGCAGTGATAGCTTGCAAAAAGTGTCAATAAAGATTTTCCAACTCCAGGAGAAAGAAACAGAATGCAATGGGGAAACAGAAGTCAAAGAGCAAGTATTTAAGAGTCCCTGAAAACAGAACTTAACAGACCTAGTCACATTTAATGTGCTGTTTGAATTTCAAGTTCTGAGCTTCTGGTGCTGAAACTCAAGAGCACTTTCCTGAGAGCCCGGCTTCTTTCAGCTTTCTACCATCCTGAGAATAATGTCAGTGAACTGTTAACTCCCCCAGATCAAATGGCTATGCATATGGTGGGATGAGACAATTACACAAACAAACCTTGACATGAATGAGTCTGTTGTCAGCTCAGTGTAAGAGACCATCTGCTGATGATGTAATAGGTTCATACAACACATTTAGAATGACTGGCTCCCTCAGAACATTGGCAAAAAAGGGATAGAAACCTAAACCCCCAGGCAACTGGGACTAATTTGTCTAACAACAGAAATTAACCATTGTGATGTATTTTCTACTTCCGTGCTTCTCTATTAATATTGTTAAGGGCTTACCAAGAGCTTTATACTGAGGACTACAAGTTCAGGTCATTTTTAAGGGCATATATAAGAGATAGCGCCTCTCTTCCAGAAATTTTAGAATCTTATTTAGACAAAAGCTAGACATACAGAAGAATTGGGAATGTTTACACAGGAAATATGGACAAAAATAGAGATGCATGCTTTTGATTGAAGGGAAGCTAGAAAATCTAGAATTGGGTTTTAAGGGGCTAGAAAAGCTAGAATTGGGTTTTAAGGAATTGAAGGAATAGATTTCAAAAGAGGAAAGGAAGCCTTTCTCTGCAGATGTGATGGTGATTGTTGAACACAAGCTTAATAGCAATTAGGAAATAAATGAGTTTGTAAAAAAATCAATGAAAGTCTGCAGAACAGGACAACTGGAAGGCTTAATGTGATACAAATAGCAAGGAAAAGCTAATGGATTTTTTCAATTATGGTTCCGATATGGTCAGCTGTAGATCCCATTTTTGCTTACCTAATCTCAATAGTCACTTCTAATTAAAGAACATGGTGTTGGTAAAATATGTTTGATATTTTACAAAAGGTAATTTTATAGTAAGTATTCATTTACTATCAATTAACTAATATCTATAAAATACCATGTTACAAACATATGAAAAAGACATGGATCTTGATATAAACTTAAAATCTCCAAGATTATTAAGAATGTAATATCTGTATAGAAGTAGACTGCTTTAAGGCTCATAAATGTAACAAATGCTCTGGGAGTCAAATCATGGGCAAATGAATTCCAGAAGGAGACACATGTCTCTCTATGCCAATAAGACACAGAGTGAAAGAAATTCTGGTTTCACTTAATATTACTCAAAATATGATATAAAAGGAACTTGGAATCCTAGATCCAGTATTCAGATGTTGTGTGACTTTAAATAATTTATTTAATATCTTTAGGTATCAGTTTCTGCAACGCAAAATAAGAATATTAGTACTAACTTTCTTCTTGTGAGAGTAAACTAAAATAGTTCATAAAATCACATAGTGAATAAACACTTTTTGAGCACCCATTAATGCTTAACTTTTCAGAGGCTCTTCATGCAATAACCAAACAAGGGAATGAGATTGGTTTTTCTGCTTAATCCTAAAACTAAATGATAATCAACACACTTCTTGATGACTGTTTCATTCAGAATTTAAAAGGTCATAAAGCTTAAAATACCCATGATACTTTACCAGTACCTTAGATATTTATTGCTCAGCATAGTAGTCGCTGAGTTTATATTTGTTCAGTAATTTAATTTGCAAAACACAGAATAGCATAGACTAAAATCCACTTTAAATACAGAGGACCAGGGGCCAAATATTTATGATGGTAAGTTTTCCAGAACGTAAATTTTTTTTCATTAGATAATACCGTCAAACTCTTTGCATTTATATGTGTGCCAAGTGGGGCTCCCCAGTTAAAGCTCACCATGTTTTTGAACATTTGGAGTTTACTTGATAAAGGGAAGCAAAGTGAAAGTAAAAAATATATACATATATTTTTGTATTATATTCACTTGCCTTTTCTTTAAGAGTTTACACGTCACTATCTTTTGTAGGCTGTCATGAGAAATACATATTTTAGGGTCCTTTTCAGAAAGCAAAAAAAAAAGGTTGAAATTACCAGTTATAATAAGTAATCTCTGCAATCATGCAGTGTTAGAATAAACACGCAAGGAGAAACCATAATAAAAGGATGTAATTGTTAATCATTAATATGGAGAAAAATTGAAAACCTTGCTTTATACGTTTTCATACATAAGCATTTGAAAGTGAGATTTTCTATCCCCAGGAATTTTTGACTTAGAATATTTAGTTTTAACTTTTAAGAATGAACATTATGAATCATTGACAAGAAATGTAGAAGGGGAGCCTTAACTATCAACAGAACAGAAGAATATCAACGATGTCATTCTTATCCCCCTCCAAAAAAAAAAAAAAAATAGATGTATTTGTCATTATTCCTTCCCACACCTCTGTTATACATAGTTGCATACACTCTTTCCTCTGAGTGGCCATCCCTACAGACTAAGAGAATGTAAGTCTGCAGTTAACCAGACTACTGTTTCCTAAACATAAGGCTATGTTGACTGTCATATCCTAACAGCTTCTCCCAAATTTGGCTCCATTGCCTTCTCATGGGCCTTGATATGCATTGGCCAAAATCCTGCTACTGAGAAACCTCCAGGGGAAACGTAAATGCCTAAGAAATGAATCCCAAGGAGACCCAAGGGATTCTGCCTTACTGCAAGTCATCTGCTCTAGCCGTGTTGCATCATCAATGGGTGCAAATTGTGTTTCTCTAAGTCCTGGCAGTCTTTCCTTATCAGTGTTCACAGTTCTAGTTCCATACAAAAGGAATTGGTTTTGGTGCCTACATTCGTGTAATTCTGCCAGCTTTTTCGTGCATTGCTGAGGCTTGCCATAGCTCTGCACATATATATGCCTTGCTCCATGACTGAGGCAGTCTTTGTTCCTCTCAAGCTTTTTCACGCTGGCTATGCTATTGTGACCACAGTCACATGCATTGGTCTGTGCCTTTATCTTCAGAGACTCTGATAAAGTTAATCTCTTATACAAACTGGACGCAAGCCAATAGTCATAAGTCGCTACCGCAGAACAGCCTGTTGTGACAAAGCACACAACAATATTTTCAGCCAATTGATCCCAAAGCGTATGGATATTTTCCCCTTCCTGGGAGAATTTTATGGGGATGACAAAGTGTTCATTTGGAACATTTTATCTTTGGGCCATTATGGTCCCTTTTATACCTTAGAGGTTTAGTTGTGGCAATCGATATTACCCATATATTACACAACTCAGTACAATTGAAACGGCATTTCCAAACACTGTATTTCAGGTGGTGGGTTAACTGCTAGAGAGACAAAGATGAGTAGGAAGTAGGGCAAATGCATGATTCCAAGAGTTCCGATGAAGTTTGGTGATATAAAGACTGAACCGTTTAAAGGTTTTAAAGATTCGCTTCTAAATTTTTTTGCAGGTGTGCTTATCATATGTACTCAAATTATATTCACTTTCCTATTCCAAGCTGGGGCCTAATGTCAGTTTTTATATAAAGAAAAACATATTGTTCTTTTTTTTTTGTATTTTCCAAGCACTTTTATGATTCATAAAACACAAGATGTTCAAATTTACAGACATTCAGCACTTCAAGATTTACCTAATAAAGCCACTAATGATACTTTTTGTTCTTAACTTGGTGGTTAATTTCATTTATTTCAATATGCCTAGTTCATAGAGAGAACTACCAGTAGTTCATAACTTTTAAAAGTTTCTCTAGAAAAGATATTCACACTTGGTGACTATGGGGTGATACACTGATGATATTTGTCCTTCCTACTGTTTTCTTTTTTGTGTGTGTTAAGTCATCAGTGAAAACAACAGAATGATGGAGTAAAATGGTGAGTGTTTAGAAATATTTCTAGGTCCTGTTAAAACTGAATGAGCAGAATGACCACGTGCAAAGTATTGGAAAGTTGGCACTGCATATAGTATTTTTACGTAGCATGTAGCTATAGTTTTTGCAAATCCCTTAGCTGGTTAGACTAAAAGCTGACCTTTAATATTTGAATGAACACATGAGACATATCACTGTGTAGTGGTAGAGTTCTGAATTTGTAGTTATATATGGATCTAATTTATCTTTAGTTTAATCTGACATACACATTTTCTTGGTGACAGATTTCCTTATATTCAGGCTTTCATACTTGGGGAAGAAATTAGAAAACTATCAGCAGGATATTTCAAATATTTCCAAACATTTGATCTTAGGTATGTAGATTAAGATGTTTTCACTATAAATTTTTCAGTTTTCATGAAAATCAGCTGAGTTGTTTTTTTCTTTTTTTTTCTTTTTATTATGTGTCCAGAGCTTGCACCAATAGCATTATCCTCCTTTTTTCTTACTTGCATTGTTGGGTATAAGGGAACAGGGTAAGATATCTGGACCGAAGAGTAAAAAATCATCCATACATCCACATTATCTAAAGCAAATCAGAGTTTGTGTTGCAAGAATGGTGACCCAGTAGCATAATCATAGTTTATAAAGTTATGTCTGTCTTTCATGATGGAAGCTGTGTAGTAGGGAAAGAATCATAATACAAGAACTGGGTTATTTTTCTTGCCCTGTACAATGTGTTTGAATCTCATTTCTAAAGGGAATAAAATAATACCTTTCTCAAAATTCCATTGAAATAGATAGAGGATGTGAGATATTTGAAAGCCTTTTTAAATATCAGGAAATATTATCATGTCTATATCATGTCTGCCTTTTGGTAGATGAGCGCTTGGTTCCGGCTTTGATTATTTTGTGTTCATTCAAGGAAAATCTGGATGAATAATATCACTGCTGTTGTTTCTTAATTGTGAGTAGTGTATATTTTCATGATATGCAGTCATCTTTTCATTAGTAGAAATCAGAGTTTCTGGAGTATATCGGAGGCACTAAAAACACAAAGTCAACCTAACGAAAGCACTATGGGTGTTGAGTAATTTTCCTATCTAAAAATACAATTTCTGATTTATGTGTGTTGACTTCAGTAGTGTGATGTTTAATTTGGGAATTATGAAACTTGCCAAGAGTAAATTGGACAAAGCAGCTTGACATGTGTAGCTAATAGACTTCTACTGACCCTTTGATTTAGACTCTTTGACACGAGTTACACAACACCTACAAGGAGTTACATCTCATGCCGGAATTCATCTTTCCTCTGTGGTTGTATCATTAGTCCTGGCTCAATAGAATATTGTTAAAAACCAAGAAATTGTATTTTAAATATAAATTTCCGTGGTCAGATTATAGTGTTTAAAAGCTACTTTTAAATGTCAACATCAGTGAACTTCCATTGCGAATAAAACATGTTTGTGTTTAAAAATCAGCTTGCAAAAGGGAGGCAGAAGTCAGTTTGGAGAAGCCCTAATTTTGTGTCTTATGGTTTGCATGTGTAGGAAATGTAAGGTTTTCAGCACAAACTTGCTTAGCCAGGCTTATTAGTCACCAGTTCTTCTTGTTATAAGTAAGGACACTGAGGAGACTATTCCAACATAATAGATAGAGCCTCATAGAATCAAGCTTTGATTTCCCATCAATCTACCCTTCAATGTCCCTTGCTCTTCCAAAAAATCAAAATGCTGGCAAATGATTAGATATACAGGTAAGACCATACTGAATACCCAAGCTCTGTAAATTTATGATGCCACGAGGTATATCCCAGCCTTTTCATTATTGGAGAATTTACAATCAGATGCTGATAGCAGATCAGCTTGTGACATGAATGAGACTGAGCAGCTTTCCAGTGTCATTTTGCAGCAATGCTGTGGAAAGATAGTCTCTTTGCCAGCTTGAGTTGAATTAATTAAATTCTACCTTTTTGCCCCCTAACAACAAAAACAAAAACATTAAAAAAACAAACAAACAAAAAAAACCTAATAACTTTTGCCTAAAAGGAAATGAAAAGCAGAGGACCTTCCTGAGGGATAAGGAAATGGCGATCGAAGTGATGCTTCTTTCCTGCCTCTTTGTAAGCAAATCTATAGACCACTCCAGTCCTGCCAGGAAGGAGATGATTGGGGCACACAAAGGTCAAGAAATATTTAATATTGGAGTAGAATCTCATTAATTTGTTATTTAATAAAACATAATTAAAAAGTCTGAAGTGAAAATGAAACTCTGTATTGCACTATTTGAATTAAATCACCTTCTAGCCATCAATATACTTGCAAGCCATGATCAGAATGATATAATTAAGACAAATAAGGTGACTCTTATAAAAAAATCTCTTTCAGCTCAGGCTATTATAAGAAAATACTTTAGATTATGTAGCTTATAAATGACACTTCTCACAGTTCTGGAGGCTGGGAGTCCAAGGTCATGGCACCATCAGATTCAGTGTTTGGTGAGGACTTCCTGGTTCACAGATGGCTGTTTTCTTACTGTGTCTCACATGGCAGAAGGGGCAAGAGGACTCTCTTGGGTCTCTTTTATAAGGACACTACTTCCATTGGGAGAACTCCATTCTCATGATCTAATCACCTCCCACAGATCCCACCTCATAATACCATCACTTTGAGGGGGATACAAACATTCAGACCATAGCAGTTTTATTAATATTGGTATTAGGAAGATATTTGGCTGCTTTTTCCAGGTCAGGGGACTCACTGATAAATTGATTGTTACCTGTAAAGTTATTATCTATCTATCTATCTATCTATCTATCTATCTATCTATCTATCTATCTATCTCTGTCTTTTATATTATTCATAGCATTAATAAACGGAAGCTTAAAACATTTAAATCTTCAGAGCCCTCTCTTCAACCTGAGCTTAAGACAGATTTATCCAATTGCCCATAATCTTTCCACTTAATATTATTTCAATTACATCCAAAGGAGAATTTTTGTTTTGTACCCCTAAATCTTTCTCTCAGAAGATAAGAAGGAAAAGGCCAGAGCACTCATTCTCTCTCTCTCTCTCTCTCTCTGTGCCATATGAGAACACAAGAAGGCAGCCATCTGCAAGCCAGAATGAGAGCCCTCCTCTTGTCCTCTTTGTTGAAAGCCTGTTGTGTACCAGTCCAAGTTATTTATTTAATCCTCGGTATTCTCATATTGTCTCAGAAGCTAAATATACGCATGGGCCTATTATACTCTACATGTTGGGTTTTGTTGGTTCGTTTGTTTTTGGTCTTTTCCACTATCCAATAAACTCTTTATAGCCAGAGATTATATTGCAGACATCATTTTCTCTTTAATACCTTGTATATTGCTTAAAAATTAGTAAGTACTCAATTTCAAATCAACAAATGGATGAATTAATATATTGGGCATATTGTGGAAGATGTTAAATGCCAGGGCAAGGTGAATGGATTTCATCCCTATTTTAGGTCACAATAATTCTGGAATGCAAAATTGGGGGAGCTATGGGAGGAGTGATATCCGGTAGGGCTTTGCCAGGTGAGCTTAGATACTTGCCAAGTAGACAAGAAACAGGGAATGGTATTCCTGGCATAGAAAACAGCCTGTGCCAAGGTACAAGGTACAGAGGCCAGAGCAATGCAGTATGTCAGGGAATTCTAAGTGGCTTGTATTTTTAGAACATCAACTTTGAGGTTGATTATGTAGGAGGTGAATTGGGGAGATGGGTGGGAGCAGCATAGACGCAACAGCATTTTAGGCAGAAAGCCTTGTTATTTGAAGCCTTAAGAACCTGCAACATCCCTGCACCCAGCTCATCTTTACAGAGACTTCTACATGAATAGGCCATGGCCTGCCAATACAAGCATGGAACCCAACCAGAGGACAAAACAAAGCAAAGTCAGCCAGGCCCTGCCCAGGCTGAGAGCTGTCTGCTTAGCCAGTCACAGACAGACGACTCAGTGAGTTCTCAGTTAAGAGTTTGGCAGTAAGCAAGGGAGCAATATGTATTTTTTCATTAGTTATACATGTTTCTATCTAGTTTAACCATTCAGGAAGTGGATATACAGTTCAAATATAGATGCATTTTAGTTCCTTACAATTCCTTGCTTGTCATATGGCAGAAGTATATATTAATAGTGAATACTGTGAAATTGTTGGATTGATATATATATATATATATATATATATATATATATATATATATATATATATATACCGGAAATAGGATAACCAGCTCTTTGTCACAGTGTATACCCAATTCAGTTTACCAGCTGTCAGTGAGTTCACTTGGACACTCCGTTTACTGGGCAGCTAGATTAAGTTAGGTGCTAGCTGCACAGTGATAACAAGGACACAATTCTTCCCCTTGAAGAGCTCACTGAGATGCTGCCTATCCAGGTGGTTTCTGAATGGAGACTGTTTCTGATTTGGGTATCACCTCGAAGAAGATGCAAATTGGTTCAAGCAACGATGGAGATGAGAAACAGAGACCTATGATAAAAAGTGGGGCCTATCATAAATCTTTAAATTATAAAGATTAGGTAACACAAGCAAATAAACCCTAAATAACAGAATGTATTTCACATTGAAAATGTTAACATATTAATATGTTGCCAATGCTTCTCAGAAATGTTTACTGTTTTGTTTTTAAAGGACTAGTACATTACAGATAAAATTGAAGCCACCTGCCTAATTTCATCTACCTTTATCCCTTCCTAAATATATAATCGACAAACTAAATTCATTGTTTATCCTGTTCATTTGTGTTTTCATACCTTTCCTACATATGTTTGTATCCATCATTAATATATAGTATTTTCACTGTTGTTCAAATTTACATAAAGGCACATATATGTTAATTTACTCTGCTGTTTAGTGGCCCATTTATAAACATAATTTAATCCCTCAATACCTTATTGATGGAATTTTCAGTTGAGTTTCCTCTCTTCCTTCCTCACTCCCTCCCTTCCTTCCTTCTCTCTTTCCACAGCATTCTAATGTATGTTATTTTACCTGCTTCTCTGTGTATACATATGAGTGTTTCTATAGTATATGTACGCAGAAATGGAACTTCCTGACCTATGATGTTCATATCTTTATTAAAATAGCTTGGGGTGACTGGTTAGCTCAGGTGGTTAGAGTGCAGAGAGGTTGCCCATTTGATCCCCACATGGGCTACTATAATGTGCCCTCCACAACTAGATTGAAACAACTACTTGACTTGGAGCTGATGGGTCCTGGAAAAACACACTGTTCCCCAATTAAACACACTGTTACCCAATTAAAAACAAACAAACAAAAAAACAAAAACAAAATATGTTCACAGAAAGAAAGAAAGAAAGAAAGAAAGAAAGAAAGAAAGAAAGAAAGAAAGAAAGAAAGAAAGAAAAAGGAGCTCCAAGGTGGCTAAACTAATGTATGCTCCCACCAGAATTATCAGAACATTATCATTTTGCTCATAAGCACCAGTACTTAGTATTACAATACTTTCAACATATATGCCAATTTTTTTAATGTGTGAAATTGCATCTCTGTTTTAATTTGTCTAAAAACTGAAACTAGTGAGGTTGAGCCTCTTTTCACATATATTAGACACTTGGACTTTCTTTTCTGAAATTGCTTATTTATTCTCATTTCTGGATTTCCTTCTTTAGACTGACTATGAGAATTCATGATTTAGAGGTATGAAATACAACACTTCTTGCTCTAACACATACCAAGCTCAAATCCACATAGATCTACAAACTTTTAACAATTGTTTGGAAACATGAGTAGTTTCCTTAACAGGGAAACTTTTTTTTTTCAATTTCTGCTATAATGGTTAATATAAGAATCTTTAATCTTTTGGAAAATGAGGTTGTCAGCAACGATCATGGATTCCAGAGCAATTGCACTTCAGGAAACAGTATTGGTTAATGCAGTGCATAAAAACTGTGGGGGGAAAGCAAATATGTTTTTACTATAATTAGTAATTCTAGTTTCATGACATAGTTTTTATATGAAAAATCTTAAATTCCTACTTTTCTCAGAAGAAAAATGCAGTGATATGGGATGTAGAAGCAAATTGATATCTTGCTATTGAATTGTTTATTTAGCACCTAAACATGAGTCTTTTATTAACTTTTTTAGAGTATTACAGAGAATCATCTAATAGTGTATGTGTTAGGATATCATCTAGTAACAGCCACACTGTGGTCGCCATTGCTGCTCTCCTCCATGTGGTGACTCAGGGACATATGCTCCCTGAGATCCTATGACCTTGTCAACCCAAGGCGCCCAAGAGAATAGTGCATTGGCAGATAGGTGACAAGAGGGTGAGAATGTGCACTTGCTTCCTAACTCTTCAGCCTAAGATGATCCATATTACTTTAACTAATATTTGTGAGAAGTAATTATGGGGCATCACCTAGACTTAAGGGAGAATAAGAAATTTAGTGCCTGACTGGGAAGCTGTTTTACACAACTCTGTAATATATAAAAAGGAATCATACATTTTGGGAGCTCTTAGGCATCTCTGTGACATAAGAGTGTTTGCTCTTATGTTCACCTGGCATAGGTAACACTTTTTTCAAAGCACTCAGTTGGTATCCTGGTTGTTTACTTGCATATACCTATCCAGCTTCATCTCGTTAGTACTTTTTGAGCACCATTGGACAGTATGTTGAATAAGTTAATAGATCTAACCTGAACTCTCAAGTTAAGCATTTGATGTCATGGATCCATGAGGCTAGAGATCATATTGGTGTTGTTTCCAGTTCTCACCAGTACTAAGCAATAGTGATCACCCGATATATGTTTATTGGATGAAAGGACATGAATCTGAATAGCGCTGGAGCCCATGGTGAGGATAGAGGGAGTAACTAATATTCCCTTAAAGGATAAAAGAATCAAAGTCTCATAAGGTAAGCAGATATCATAAGTGTGGATGGAGAGCAGGACGTACATGCGAATGTGAGGATCTGAAGGTGAAATGGTAGCGCAGTGTGAGAAGTTTTGGAAATGAAGCTGTGTTTCTTGAAATCAGTTCATTGCAGAGGGAGGGATCCATAGCCATTCACTTACATATTATCTATCTATGGCTGTGTTTATGCTATACTGTCATAACTGAGTAATTGTGACAGAGACCAGGCTTGCATATATACTTACTATCTGGATCTCTAGAGGAAAAGTTCACTGACTTCAGAAAAGATTTTATAGTTGAGCGCGGTGGTTAAGCGCTGGCTTGCGAAGCCAGCGGCCCTGATTCGGGTCCGATATATGAGGGCCAGTGACACTGCGCTCAAAAAAAAAAAAAAAAAAAAAAAAAAAAAAAAAAATATATATATATATATATATATAGTTGAATTAAATCTTGTAAACATGAGTGATGGTTATGGTCAGAGAATAAAGCTGTGTCATGCTAAGACCAGGTAGAAGAGACATGATCACTGTACTCTTTAGGCTCTGATTGTGTTAAAGAAGAAAACACAGCCACAACAATAAAAGAGCCACAAGGACAATAGATTATGAAAAACATAGATAACATGCAAGAGAAGCATCGGACCTTTCTCACATGGGCAATGGGGCAATCTGAAGAAATTTAAAGAGGTTGGTATCATGGTCACATTGAACTTTGCAAAGATTACCTGGCAGCAATGTATTGGATGTGTTGGGAGATCTGAGCCAAGTGTGTTCTTGAGTCACCTGCTGAAGTTCAGCATATATATGTTTGAACGCCATGCTCAGAAGTTCTGATTTCATTGGTCTAAGGTGAAAACTGACACTGGCAATTTTTAAAAAGCTCCCAAATGATTTCTGTTGTATATTCCTGGTTGAAAGCCACAGTACCATATCATGTAGAAACCACTGAAATAGTTTTGATACAAGATAAAAAGGGGATGAATGAAGGCAGAATCATCAGGGGTTGGAAGAGATGCCTGCATATTATCAACAGGGTGAATATGTGTAATCAGTAAGTAGTTATATGTGAGAGGTGATTGACGCAGATTTCAAGCTTTAGATACTAGGTAGCCTCTGGTAACATTCATAAAAATAGAAATTTTAGGTAAAAGCGTAATTTTAAGGGACAAGAATATAAGAATAAAATTAAGCATATTACATCTTTAAGAAAATAAAGGACAATATCAGAATTTCAGCACTGCCCAATAAATTTTAATAAAAAAATAATAAAGTAAGATAAAATTTCAGCACTGAATAGAATCTATGGAAACAATCAAATATTGTAGAAAACCTAGAACTGAGAAATGTGATAACTAAAATTTGCAATTCAATAGACAGGTTAATTAGAAAACTAGACATAGCTGAAAAGATGATTAATGAGTTGAAAGAGACATTAGTGAAAACTATTCAGACCAAAGAGCAAAAAGTAAACAGAAAAAAAAGAGAAAATATAGAGACTATCAGAAATATATAGGACACTCTGAAAAGGTTAGTATATGTTCATTTGGGGAATCAGAAGAAAAGGAGAGAGCAAGGAATGAGGTAAAAAACAATAATTGGAGAGATAATGACCAAAAATTTTTCAAAACTAAAAATATACATCAAGCAAGAGAATATAGAAAGACTTTGAAACCACATTACATTAAGAAAAGAAAGAAACCACACATAGATAGATTATAGTTAAACTGAAAATGAAAGAGAGAGAGAGAGAGAGAGAGAGAACATTTAAAAGCATCCAAAGTAAAAAACAAAATAAATAAATAAAAATATTTCTTTCAAAGGACTGTCAATAAAGCTGACACTGGCTTCCTGTTTCAGTTATCCACTGATATGTCACATAATACCAATGTCCTACATGTTCATTCAGAAAATAGAAAAGGAAGAGACACTTCTCACTGTTTTATTATGTTATGTTGCATTGATCTTCATAAAGAAAGAAAATCCTGTATGTATGGCATTGTAGAAAAAATGCTTTTTAAAAGGAAAATACTATGCATTACCTGGTGAGATTGAGGAAATTCAAAACCAACCATATCATCGGATGATTAAAATGAATTCTAAGAAAAAGCTAACTTTTTTTTTTTTGGTAATTTAAACTTTCTAGTTCCCTTGTGACCATATCCACTAGATTTTCTAGCTCATTTCTGATTTAAAAAAAAAAACCTTTTTAAATCTTTTTTGTTTGTTTGTTTTGTTTCTGTTGTTTTTTTTGTTTTTTTTTTTTGTCTTTTTGAGGGCAGTGTCACTGGCCCTCACAAGTGGGACCCGAACCGGGGCCGCTGGCTTCCCAAGCCAGCACTTGACCACTGCGCCACTCTGCCGGCCCTTAAATCTTATTTTTAATGAGTTAAGGCACGCCAGTATTGTTTAATGATAAGTGTCCTAGTTTGGAAATTAAGACTTCAAATTGTATATGGTTCTAAATAAGTCCTTTAATATCTGGGCTTTGGTTTCCTAATCTGTAATTATTAGAAACAGATTTGTGTTTTCTTACTTTAAATGCTGGTACGATCTCATCAAAGACGGGTGACCTGGGTATTAAATTTGATAATAAGCCCCCGGAGAAATCTGAACATATTTTGAAGCCTTGCAGGACTTTCTTAGCCTCCCTGGAATTTGGTTTGCTTTCCTGGGAAATGGAGCAGTTGGACTAAATGATGCCTACGATTCTTCCCGCTTTTAATATGCCACGTTTTTATTTTGCCACTCTTAATGACAGGTGATTCATGATAAAATCGCTTAAGTAATTCTTTGACATTCCAGGATCAAAAATCTATGCGGCATTACTAATATAACATCTTTAAACATCATTTCTTAATGTCTTTCCTTTTCTTATCCTTTCCTCAAGTTGCAGCTAAAGGCATTCTCTCCCTTAGGCAATTTTATCCCCTTTATATCAAACCAAATCGGAAAAGAAATAGTCCTTTCCTAAATATATATACATGAATAGATCTTCCCCTTTTTTTTTTTCCTTTTCTCAGTCAACTTAATGATTTATATCATCTTGAAATTGCAGGTGTTAAATTATTGATGTGATGTTGTCTGGAGAGCACAGAGAAGTTTAATGTTTCTTTTCTCCTCAAAGGTGGTTTGTATTCCTTGCTAATTGTGGCTATGATTAAGTCCTGTGTGATTTCAGTTGCTCTAAGGCAGGTGTGGGGGGGGCTTGTGAAGGGTCCCGGGGCACTCCACTGTGGCATAAAACTTCCTATAAGCCGAAGGCATTTGAGTTCCTGAAATCCACAGCTGCCTAAATGCAGAGACTCCAAAGTGAACCCAATTGTCATAAATTCCTTCCCCAGAAATTCCATCTCTTCTCAGAGATGAGAAGTTGGCACCGCACCCAAATATATGTTGCCACAAAACTATCATATCTCCCTTCTGTTCTTGTACAGACCCATCTATATTTCCAAATGTCATTGTTATTCCGTAAGTGCCCTTTCTATCCACTTCAAATAAATCATTTGTTCTCCCAGAAGTATCTTCTGCTCCACCTTATCCCCTACTAAGATGATATGTAAGCCCTAAATTCTAATCTCCTCTTTGAGTCTCATTTCTTTGTGACTCCAGTGCATATGTACACAATTAAATTTATTTTTTTCTCTTGGTAATCTATGATTTGTCAGTTTAATTTTCAGGTCCCCAAACATGAACCTACGAGAGTAGAGGAAAAGTTTGTTCTCCCCAACACTTGCCACCTGTAGGTCCTTGCTTATTAGGCAATAACAGGGCAGATTTGTAACATCAGACCATGAAGGTCACTTCTTTGGGAACTTTCAGTTTCCCAAATCTCAAACCTCAGAGGCATATGCTGGAGAAAAGGGAGAAGGTACCAAACATCTCACTGTTTTCAGGGCATTGTTCACTTCATCCTCCTGCTTTCATTCTATGCTTACCCCCTCCATCAGTGCTCTTGACGTTAGTGAGCCCAGAGCCTTCTGGGTAAATTTCTATAATAATTAAATGTCAACTCAACTTCCTGTGGGAGGCGAAGGTTGGTGGGTTTCCACGCTACTATTGTAGGAGGCAGGAAGCTTCTTGGTGGTCCAATGTCTGCCTTGAATTTCACTTCATTTCTGAGGGATTATGCCCCTTGCATTTCTGCATTGTGATTTTAGCGAGATGTTTTTGGGGAAAGGAGATAACCTCCTCCAAGTTTAGCAATGTTAGCTATGGTGGTCTTGGTCAATCAGTCAACTCCTCGTCTTTTTCCTTTCCTCTTTTTTTATTTTAAATTCAATGTTATGATTCAGTTCAAATTAGAGTTTAGGAAAATATTGTAAAAGGCTTTAAGAAGGACAGAAAGATTACTGGGTTTCTTAAAAAAACAACAACTATGCACTGTCTGAGTTTGTGATTCTGTACAATCTCTGGGCCTTTCATTGTCTTTGAGCTTTTCTCTAAATTGCAAAATACTGATAGTCATACAAAAGACTAGGCCACAGAAATGCCTATTTCCATAGAGACAGCATTGATCATTGGACTCTTTATATTGGCCAGTTTAGCATCTATTAGGAAAATTTGTGGCAGCATTTCTGTCTGCCAAATATGTGTCTGTTCTTTGCACTCTCCCGTGAAACCCTGTACCATCTCACTGTGCCTACATGTCACATATGTGACATGTATCCATTTCAAATTTGTGTGAGAGTCATTACCTTTTAAAAATTATTCTTAAATAATATGAGGTTTATAAACTGTGAAGTACTAGAAAAATACTTTTTATTATTATGGTTTTATAAGAGTGGAATTACAGCTTTATATTTCAATTTGCAACAAGGAAATAATATTTAAGAAATAGTGTCCAGGGAATGGCTGGCATAAATGAAGGTAGGGGAGGACAAAGACACCTACTGAAGAAGCTTTGTCATGGAGACGTCACGTCAAAGTGCTGAACTCAGTAACCAGAGAGACACCATTTTAAAGTGTGAACTTCACTGGTTACTGGCAGTGTTATCAGAGCCTAAACAATCTTCTTAAGTCTCAGTTTTCTTACATGCAAAATAAAGATGACAATAAAAATCACTTCAAAGTTGATGTGAAGACTAAATTCATAATCTCGGCAGATTACTTAGCAGAGGGCTTGTTATGTAATGAGCATTAAATAACCTATCACTATAACAGATAGATATGAGACAGCTGTGTTCAGAGGCAGGGGAAATTAATAGAATTATTGCAAATAACCCCAGTAGGTTTTAAAGGTAATAGGTCTGTAATATTTGAGAATTTATCCTCAAGTGTCATAAAAGTATGATTAAAACATGAAAATTTCTTCTAAGTGTCATGAAAACATAGCCTTTTATCCTACTGCATTATCAAAATAAAATGAATATTTTGCACCAACAGGAAAGTGACTATTAGGTTAAGTTTTATTTATTTTTTTCTTGGAGAGTTAATCAGAACAATCATTATTAGTTTTATGAGTAATGTTTATATGATGTACTTGATATTTTATGATCATTTCCATGAAAGATTATGATATTTTGCCACATTTCTGCAAAGCCCTCAGGCATTTTTTACTCTTCTCAAAAAAAACTCCTTGTGTTCTTTTCTCTAAATCTTCTTTCATTTACATTGAGCTTGAGCAGTGATAATAGTTTATCATGATAAACTCTACTGCTTATGAGACGGAAGTACCGTTCCTCCTTCGCCCTTCGCCCTCCTGCTCATGGCAAGTTTAGCTGCTGCTGGTGGCGATGGTGGCTGTGCAGTTTGTCAGCTGCGGTCACAAGCACAGCAGATGTTCTTGTACTGGATCCTGAAAAACAGCTTGCTTTTAATTATTAAAAACTCATTTCCTCTTTGTTGATAATTTAAACACTTTACCTTTTCTCCTCCTTTTGCTAAAAATGTCTGATTACTTTTACGATAATTTATATCTTTACCTGAGCGTCAGAAGGAGTCTGGGGAGAAAACGGGAGGAACAGAAAGGAGAGAAATTTGTTAAATTTTTACTTGTTCCCTTTGATAAATGGTTTGTTTTTGGAGGAAGGTTTTAACAAGGAATGTCATGGGTTACTATTTATGGTTTCAATTGTTTCTATTTCACTGGTTGTTCCGTTAGCATAAATAAGAAAAAATGTACCATTTTCCCTCTGTCCTGATGTAACGAATTCTGAAAAACAAAAAAGGTGAAGGACAATGCAAAGGGACAATGGAAATGCTAGCATTATCTAAACAATGGTTTTACTTAGGGTAAAACAAACAAACACAGAAACAAAAAACAAAAACAAAGAAACAAAAAAAAACAAGTATTGCCCTGAATGGTTCCTGAAGGATTAAAGAGATGCTAGGTTGCAGGGGACCAGCCTCCGCTGACCAGGGTTTCCCTCAGGTGGAGACGGCGTCAGCCAGGGAGGAAAAGAAGGGAGACAGTGGAGACACCGGGGGAATTAAAGAGAAAGAGAAAAGTGTCCCACTTTATTGCTAGAGCATGTTCATTTTATATGGATTCTTGACCATTGCCTCAAACACATGCGTTTGGTGGTTTCTAGTTCCCAGGATTTACTCAGTCTTTACTTCCCTGTAATTGCTCTCTCCAGGGTGTATTGTGACTTACTCTTCTGTTAAAGGATTACTTTGTCTTTATTATGATAATTATCATGAAACCCAGACTTAGTTTCTGTATATCACCTAAAGAATGTTTACTATGACTATCTTAGCTATCTAGAAATTATCCTAAATCCAAGCAGTTAAACACAATCTTAAAACTCACAGGACATATACTTGAACTGTACCAAAAGACTAGGAGTGGTTGTGTTTAGGGTGACAGCATCTAAAATCTATTTTCTATGTAAATACAATACCTAGCAGCCAAAGGGAATTTCACACCTCCCTTATCCTACCGAGGTAGCATCTGTTTCTCAGTCAAAGCTTCAGTATCTGTTAAAGAATTTAAACAATTGTTAACATACCCTATGGTCAGGAAGTCGCCTCTTAAGGGAACTCTCATGGCCTGAAGACTTTTAATCTTCAAGGAGACCATTCACAGCAGGGCCCTTAGGCAAGTGCACCAGCTTTTCACAGGCAGGCTTCTTGGCCTCTGTTGTTAGAGGTCTGTGCCTCAGTTTCGAAGGGGTTTGAGACCCCAATATCTCAGTTCAGGGGTCCCCTCGGGTTGTAGCCTGTTTTAGGGAGTTTCCTTCTCTTTAGGAAATCTTGCCCCGTCGCTGGCTTACACAACCAGCTATCATCAGGGTACCACAAGAACTTGTCACAAATGCAGTGAATATATTGTCTCCTATAGGAGGAAAGGCACATGGGTTCATAGAGGCAGGAGACATTACTTGACCAACCCTAAGGCAGCACTCCTAATATCCAGTGCTGAGCAGGGCAGTGTGACCTTGTCAGATGTCGGCCCCCGGCACTAGGTTGGCTATGGACTCATAAAAATGTGAGGTATGATATTCAAAAAAGAAAAGAGGCTAACTTTTAAAAATGACTACTGTGAGACACACATTGTCACCATTGCAACTAATGGCTGATGGTTGTTGGTGCCAACTGAACCCCAGGAATTCTCAGTTTGGGGTGTGGTGAAGAATGAAACTTTATTCAGTGTCAACAGCTCAATTTTGAGAGCCGGGCTGTGAGAACAGCAGAGCTGTGGAACATTTCACTAGTGTTATAGCTCAGTCATGAAGCAGCACAGCTTGGCTGTGAGGTGGTCTTGCTATGAGATGGTCCTGGGGCAAGTCCCTTGTCTGGCTAGACAGCTCTGCTCTGCTTTGGTCTGCTCCACCTGATCCACTCTGGGCCACTCCGCTCTGTCCTGTGCTAGTCTGTTTTGCTCTGCTCTGGGGAGACATCTTTGGTGTTTCAGCTCCAGCAGGGGAAACAAACTCTTCAATCCTTGGTGGAAAGGAAAGTGTGTTCTCAGAGCCAGAGGGGAACTGACTTATATAGGCAGGAGTCTTTGCCCCTGGTCCCTGTTTGGTCCATCCTCATGCAAATGAGGACTCCAAACCCTCGTAGTTTGATTGGTCCAAAAATCATTTTCCTGATTGGTCAGAATAAAACCTCTCTGATTGGTTGGTGATGCTGATGGGGATATAGCTGTGTAGCCTCGATTGGATGGGGAAAGCCTCAGTCCTATTTGTTGAAATTCTGTTGCAGGGACTTCTTTATAAGGGCTGGCTCAGATGGCAGGAACACAGTGCAAGCAGACAGCTCAGTGCAGGCTTCTCCCTGAAGTATGAGTTGCATGAGAGGCCCCTGTTTAGAGAAGGAGGCTAGGCTCTGGTTTTAAATTTGAGTCCAGTTAGCCACCAGGAGCCCTTCTTGGTAAATGGGTGCGTAGGGTGGACAATAGGTTTTATTGTGAACAGTGAATGAACCAACATGGTGTGGACCCTTCTTCCTTTTTTTGAGGAGGAGACTGATACAGAATGTTTAAAATGGCTGCTTCAGATAACCCAACTAACAAACTCAGCTTAGCATGACTTCAAAAACAGCGTACTTCCTAGAGCGCCACTTCAACTTAAGATGGAGAAAGAATGTAGCCAAGCTGTGAGCTAGAAATAAGAAAGCAAGACCTGAAAACACTTAGAAACAAGAATGAGTGAGATGTATGATCTTTTGTTTTAATTTTGAATAAGAGGATTAAGAATTATTTTTTCATGATATTCTTCTCCAAGGCTTGTTCAAACCAATGTTCTGTTCTTCAGAGATGAAAATTGAAGGTACCTTATACTTGGTGCATATCCAACCATTTTCAGGCTCTCTGCCAAGCAGCAAGATTTCTTTTTTCCAGTAACTCCTGGAGAATATGAGACACTGCCCTGTGTCTGCCTGGAGCTATTTCAACCTTCAGGAATCACTAGATTTCCCCCTTAATTTTCTCCTAGAAATTTTGTGGGTTTTGCTTTTATGTATGATCTTTTATGAGCTAATTTTTAGGGTTATTGTTAGGTAGAGGTCAAAGTTTCCACTTGTTTCCTTCTTCTTTGACAAATAGTTTGTTTTGGAGGTGGGTTGGAATAAGGAAGTTCATAGTTAGGGCCTTAAAAAAGTTAAGTAACTTCTCAAAAGTCATAGCCCCAGGAAGTGCTAGAGCTAGAACTGATTAGAGGAAGTCTCCTCTGTAATCTGTTCTCTAGAACCTAAGATATAACCTTGTTCACTGGGTCATTGAATTTATGGTAAATAATTCATTTTCCTACATTGTTACAAATGTCACCCTATTCTGTGTTAAACTCATGTAAACTTCGGACGTTTCTAGAATTTCATTGATTTCCTTATATCTAGCCAATACTGTCCTATTTGTTCTTTTAAGATGGTGGAGGGAATAATATTTATTTACTTATTTAGTACCATTGACATATAATAAACTGGCCCTTCTTTTTTCTCCCATCTCTTTCCTGTTCTGAGGTAACCATCAATCTGCACTATATTATCACGTATTAGTTTCTATTTCCTAGAGTCTTATATAAATGGAATCATGAAGTCGTTACTCTCTTCTATTTGACTTTTTTTCACTCCAAATAATTATTTTGAGATTAATCAATAGTTTATTCTTTTTGTTACTGAATAGGAAGTGAAGTATATTTTGTTCTAATAGGTGCTTTTTTATGTCTCATTGATTTAATTTGCATTTCCCTAATGACTAATGATGTTGAGGGCCTTTTTTTTTTTTTTTTTAGCTGAGCCATCCTGCCACCTGTTGGCAGCTCAACGGCAACTCAGCTCGGGCTGGCCTCGAACAGCTGTTGCTCAGAGCTCAGCTCGCACTCTTGAGCGAGCTCTTAACCAACTGAGCCACTCGGTCGGCCCTTAGAGGGCCTTTTTAATGTGCTAATTTGCCATCATTTTTGGTAAAATGGCTGTTCAAATTCTTCCCTGAATGTTTTTTTCAATGGTTTGTTTTCAAGATTGATTTTTAAATTTTTTTTTTTTTTTTTTTTTGAGGGCAGTGTCACTGGCCCTCATATGTAGGACCCAAACCGGGACCACTGGCATCCCAAGCCAGCTCTGAACCACCGCACCACTCGGCTGGCCCTCAATATTGATTTTTGAAGCCTCTTTATATGTGTGGGTTCAAGTCCTTTAGCAGGTAAGTGATGTGCAAATATTTGCTCCTACCAAGGCTTGTCTTTCCATGATCCTTTGAAGAGAAGAATTTCTTAATTTGAAAAAGTCTAAATTACCAAATTTTTCTTTTTCTTGATTGTGCTTTTGATGTTGATCTAGGAAATCTTTGGCAAATGTAAGGTTACAAAGATTTTGTTTCCAAAATTTTCTTTTAGAAATTTTATAGTGTTAATTTTACATTTAGGTTTATGATCAAATTGAAGTTAATTTTTTCATATAATGGTATGAGGTATTAATTGAAGTTACTTTTTCATGGATGTCTAATTGTCCCAGTACTTTTTAATGAAAACACTATTTTTTCTCCACTAAATTGTCTGAAATTATGTCAAAAATGAATTGATCATATATGCACTGATCTGCTACTGCCCTCTTCTTTCAACCCATTGACATATTTGTCTAGGTTGGAGCCAATAACACACTATATTTGTAACTCTTAAGTTTAAAATAATTCCTAAGTTGTTTTGAATTTTTTGGGTCTTTTGTATTTCTATATGAATTTCAAAAACAACTTTTCAACGGCTTTGAAAATTCCTGCTTTTCATGTGATTATGATTGCATCATATCTATAGATCAACGTGAGAATTATTTCAACAATATTTATTATTTTGATCCAGGGACAAGGTATGTCTTTTAACTTATATATGTGTTTTTAAATTTCTCTCAGGAACTATTTGTAGTTTTCAGTATAGACATATTTTGTCAGATCTAGCCCTGAGTATTGCATATTGTTTTACACTATTATAAATATTGTTGCTTTTAATTTGTTTCTTATTGTACATTGCTAATATACAGAAATAAATTCATGTTATTTTGGTCTTGTATCTTGAGAGCTTGAACAATTTCTAGCAGCTTTTCTGTAGATTCTACAGGATTTTCCACATAGACGCTTATGTCTTCTGTGAATGAAGACAGTTTACTTATTTCTTTCCTCTCTGAATATGTTTTTTGTTTGTTTGTTTTTGTACCTGATCACACTGATTAGAACCTTTATTATAATACTGAATAGATGTGATAAAAGCAGACATCCTTGCCTTATTCCTTGTTTTGCCCTAAAAATTTTCTGATTCATAAATATCTAAATTTCATGGCATAAAGTTGATCAACTATTTACTTATAATCTGTAAAGTTGGTGGTAGTGTTCCTTCCTTCATTCTTGCCTTTTCTTAATATCTTCAGTATTTTTCCTTGGTCTGCTGGTAAAAGGTTTGCCAAATCTTGATCTTTTCTAGAAACCAGACTTTGGTTTCCTTGATTTTTCTCTATTGTTTTTCTATTTTCTATTTCATAAAGATATGATTTCTACTCATGTCTTTATTATTCACTTTTATCTGCTTGCTTTGCATTTATTTTGCTCCTCTTTTCATAGTCTGTTATGAAGAAGATTTTAAGTTCTTTTTATTTCTCCAGTATAGGCTGTTAAATTCATTGTTGCTTTGGCTGCATCCCACAAATTTGCTATTGGTTTAAAATTTTTTCATTCAACTCAAATATTTTATGTTTCTTGTGAAATCTGCTTTACCAAATTGGTTTTCAGAAGTTTGTTAATTAACTAATTAATTTGTTTTTTGGTGTCATGTCTAAGAGACTATTGCCTAATTCATGATTATGAAGACTTACACCTATGTTTTCTTCTAAGAATTTCAATGGTTTAGCTCTTACATTTAGGTCTTTTATCCATTTTGAGTTAATTTTTGTATATGATGTGATGTATGGGTCTAAATTCATTCTTTTGCATGAGGATATCCAGTTGTACAAGCATCATTTGTGAAAAAAGCTATTCTTTCCCCCATTGAATTGTCATGACATCCTTACAGAAAATCAACGGACCATAGATGCTTGTTATTTTTCTGGACTATCAAATCCTATTCACTGTTATTTTTGAGTAAGCACTGAAATCAAGAAAGGTGAATCTTCCAAATTTGTTCAATTGTATACAAAACGTTGCTCCTGTGTAAGTCCATTTCCTCTTCCTCTTTTGTGCTTATATTGTCCTATAAATTACATAGTGTGCCCATTAACACAGATTTATAATCATTGCTTTATAAAGTTGTATTTTAAATCAGACAGCAAAACAAAAAGATATATAAACAAATTTTTATATAAAAATATAAAAATATTCTATATTCGCTGATGTAGTTGACTTTAATGGTGCTCTTTATTTTTTCATATTGATTTAAATTAATGTCTAATGTCCTTTCATTTCAGACTGAAGGACTCTCTTCTTAGAGTAAGTCTGTATTAGACACTTATTCTCTCTGTTTTTGTTTATCTATGAATATTTTAATTTTTCTTCAAATTTGGAGGTAATTTTGATGGACATAAAATCCCTGGTAGATTTTTTTTTTTTCAGTACTTTTATTTTGTGGTCCCTTTGCTTTCTGACCTCCATGGTTTATGATAGGAAATCAGCATTTAATATAACTGAGGGTTCCTTGTATGTGATGAGTTACTTCTTTTTCACTGATGCATCTAGGTGTGGATGTCCTTGAATTTATCCTATTGGAATGAGTTGACCTTCTTGGATATGTAGATCAATGATTTCATTAAATTTGGAAATTTCCAGTCATTATCTGTCTTCAAATCATCTCTCTGTTTTTATCTCTTCTCTTTCCTAGGACTCCTATTTTGCTGATGTTGCTATTCCTGGTGATGCCCACGGACCTTTCAGACTTCATTCCTTTTTCTTCATTCTCTTCTTTCCAACCCTCAGACTAGATCACATTAGTTGATCTATTTTTAAGTTCCCTGATACTTTATTGTGCCTCAAGCCTGCTGTAGCCTCTAGTGAATGTTTTATTTGATCTTTCTAATTCAAAATTTTTAATTCATTATTTAATTTCTATCTCTTCATTAATATTCTATATATAGTGAAATATTGTTCACATAATTTTCTTTATCTCTTTAGACATGGTTTATTTTAATTTCTGGGACATATATAAAATAACTGATTTAAAGTCTTTGTCTAGTAATTCCAATGTCTGGGCTTCTTCAGGGATAATTTCCATGTATTTTTTCTGTGTATAGTCTGTAGTTTCTTGATTCTTTGTGTCATTAAGTTTTGTTAAAATTGAATGTATTTAATAATAATCTGGAAATCACATTCTCTCCCCCAATTCCAATGTTTATTTTTTTTGCTGTTTGCTGTAGTAATTCACGTAGTAATTTTTTTTTTTATTTTTTTTTTTTGTGGCTTTACTGAAATAATTCTGTAGAGTCTACATTTCCTGTTGTGTGTAGCCATAACCATCTCTGCTTGGTTAGCTTAGAGGTATGTTAATAATGGCATAGACAGTTTCTTACACAAAGAACCATAAAGTCTCCCAGTTTGGGCTGAGGGGCTCTGTGGACACATTGGTGGCATGTTTCGAGATTCAGCCAGCCAGTGGCCTTGAGGGCAGCCAGAGAGGAGAGCGTAGCACCTTTTGTGACATCTCCTAAGTGTGTGCACACTCCTGGGCACCCACTGGCTTTCTAGATTACCAGGAACATGTCTGAGATTTTAAAAGCCCCTGTGGACATCTAATCCAGATTTTCCTTGTAAGCTACTTTATTTGCTTTGTTTGCCCAACAGTTATTTACCACCTCAGACAGAGAGTAAGTTCATTGGTCGCCTGTAATTTTTGCAAAATCTGCCTCTAAGGAAAAAGCTTTTTGCACTGAGCAAGCTCCTAATCAGGCAAATGCAGATATTCTTGCAAATGTCATCTTTCAGAGTGATGACCTCTACCCTGCACTTCCCTGAACAGATCTGTCTAAGCATCCCTGTCTTGCTCAGGAATTAACAGAGAGTAATGGCTGACAAGGGTGGCCTAAGTGCAAGGGCACCAAGGGTTTCAGAGTTCAGAGCTGCAGCCTTCAGTATCCTTGCAGTCAGAGATTTGAGAACCGCCTTCTCTTGTCCTGCAGACTCAACCTCATCCATGGGCCACAGTCCAAGTAGTGTCTATATGCAGAAAGCTAGAGTGATGGCAGGGTGGGATGGACTGAAAATTTATGTGCTTCCACCCCCAAACTCATGTGTGACTGTATTTAGAGATAGGGCCTTTATGAAGGTAATTAAGTTCAACATAAGGGTGAAGCCTTGATCCAATATAAGTTCCTTATAGGAAGTGACACAAGAGATCTCTGTCTGTCTGACATGTGAGGAGGACATAGTGAGGAGGTGGCCATCTGCAAACCAGGAAGAGGATCCCCACTGGGAACCAAATTGGCTGGCACCTTGAGCTGGGTCATCGAGCCTCCAGAATTTTGAGAAAATAAATAACTGTTGCTTAAACCACCCAGTCTTTGATATTTTGTTATGGCAGCTTAAACCAGCTAAGACACAAGATTTGCCCCATTTATTTCTTTGCTCTTATCATTCCAATCTCCTGTCCACTATCTGGTAATGATATTGGTAATTGATATATTTTGTCCTGTTTTCTATCTTTGGGTGTGTGTGTGGAAAGAGGGTATGCCCAATCCCAGTTATTCCACTGCACCTGTGGATGGAAATCTTTTAATGAAGTACCTGCTTCTGCTTTGGGGTCACACAATACAGAGCAGCAGGAGAACTTGGGGTGGTACTTCCAGCTTTAGAAATCATTACCTCTTTCTCAAGCCTAACACAATAACTTCCTGTAAGGATTGCCTACTTGGAAGAAGTCCAAGATAATTTTTGACACATCTCCTTTCTGTCCCTCTTTATACATCATGCCCACATTTCTGTTTCTAGCCTCAGTAGAATGCTCCCCACAGTGTATACTCTAGCAGAATATATTCACAGCTGTTAAAACTATCCTATGGCTAAATATTTTGGAAAACGTACACTGCAATTCCTTCTTGATTGTTCAAAACGCAAGGTAGCATATCTAAAGTTATGAAACTCTTCTTTCTTTAACTCGTGACTTCCTTTTGTTATCAATGATGAATTTTATGAACATTTTATGTGATCCTTGTTTTGCAGAATGCTATTTGAGAAATACTATCTATCTCTGTGGAAAAGCTTAGATGTGATATAGTTATTTTAACACTCTACCATGAGGACATACCAGTTCTTTGACTAATGTCATGGTAGAACTTCAACATCTCATCCAAAATATGGAAATATTATTGTGAGAATCAAATGAAACTATACAAACTAAAGTCCCTGGCTCATAATTAGATAGTTGACACATTAGTTCTTCTTATTCTACTTCATTTGTCAAATATAATTTTAAAACATAAAACTATAAAAAACACTATCCAAATATCACGTACTTTTGTATTTCTGTCCTTTATAAAAGTTGTTAACTGGAGTTGTGCACAGGCTCCGAGGCAGAAGCCTGAAACCGGGTGAGCAGGGGAAGAAAGAATACTCACAGTGGGAACACAGCATGCCAGGCAGAGACGCAGGTCCCCGAGAGACGGACTGGAGATTTGAGCCGCTGCAGAGTGCGCGCAGCCCGCTAAACCCCGGCAGTCTCTTTGGGAGAGCAGCAGGAACTCCTCTGGAGGGTATAAGGCAAAGGCCTTAGCTCAAAACAGTGTTGGGACTGTTTTTCTGTTTTGTTTTTGCTTGTTTGTTTTTTTGTTTATTTTTCCTCCTCTCTTGGACAGAAAGCAAAATAAAAAACAAAAACAACTACAGAAATAAAAACCCACACTCACCCGCCCTCAGAAACCTTGGTCTCCACCAAGCCAGAGTCTTAAACTGACCCCTGAATGCAGCAATAGGGGCAGACTACACAGGCATTCCTACCCATAGGAGGTCGAGAATTTCCACCCCAGAAGAGGCTGCAGAGTGAGACTGCCTACCCCGCCCCCACCTTTCCCGCAAGGCCTGGGAGGCAGGGCAGGTTCAGCTGCTGAGGCACTAACAGACAGACCCCTGGCAGCTGTCTTTTGGCAGTGAGGAACTCTCCCATTCTCCACAGCTGTCAATGGAAAGGGTGCCCAAAGACACTCATTGAGGCTTCGGGGTGCGCAGTCTGCCTTGGGACAGGCGAAAGCAGAAATGGCAGTGACTTTGTAAAAACTACCAATCACACGTTACAACCACACTGATGTACAGCAAACCTGCACTAGGCATCAGGTGGCCGTCTTTGTTCCCACAAGACGCAGAGGAATTTTTGTACAGCAGAGGACAACTTGAAGAGAGCTTGGTGGACTTTAGCCAAGACTGGCACTAGGTTTGTTTGTTTTTCTCCCTTTATTGGTTGCTTGTTTTGGTTGTTTTTGGTTTTTATTTCTATTTCATTATTATCATTTTCTAGTTTTTAATATAGGCATATATATCGGTATATATAGGTGAATATATGTCCACATATATGGATGTGTAGACAAATATATATATTTTTTTTTCGTTCTTTTTCTTTCTTTCCCACCCTAACTTTCTCGCTTCTTTTGTTCATTCTTCTCACCACTATATTTTTCCTCCTTTCCTTTTTTCTGCAAATTTTATTTTATTTTATTCTTATATTTTTTTCTTTGGTATACCTATTTGGGATCTCTTTTTATTTTATGATATTATATTATATTTTGTTTCCTCTTCTGTTCTTTTTTTGTGTGTGGTAGTTGTTTTGTTTTTGTTTGTTTTCTTCTTTTGTGTGTTTGATATTTCTGTACAAGTTGACTGTAGGTTGTTGGTTGTTGTTGTTTTTTGAACATGTGAGAGCATTTGGTTTCCTTTGGTGGCTGTGGTGGTTTTACTTGTTGATCTGCTTTGCTCTAAAATCGCTCTGCAACTGGGCCCACACAAAGTGACACAAGAATCACCATACCCAGAGGCCAACTTTAGATAAAACCAGAGCATTTCTGGGTTTGACATACAAGAGTCACACCCAAAAGGAAGCCACTACAAGCGCAAGGTTCCAAAGGGTCCATTCCTCATTGGAGGGGTCAACCCTCTCACAGCAGCTCATAAACTGTAGACACTGCTGATCCTCACAGCTAATCAGTCTGGGAGTCAATCCCACCTACTGACAAGCCAAAAGTAATCAAAGCTAAACTTCAACAAGTGAAGGCACACAACACAAGGAACACCTCAGATACACATGAACAAGAGAATAAGGAGACTGAGTAATTCAAATATAAAGGACACACACCACATAAGTTTACCCAGAAAAGACTGAGAGACCTAGGGGATCTATCTGTTATATAGAAGCAAGCACAAAGAGTAAACCAGAATGGGGAGACAAAGAAATACAACCCCAATAAAAGAACAGAAGAAACCTCCTGAATCAGTGGAACTAGAGGAAATAGAGGTAAACAACCTATCGGAGACAGAGTTCAGAACACTGATTATTAGAATGTTCAAGGAAATTAATGAAAATATAAAGAAGGATAGAGAAATCATGAAAAGCAACCAGCTAGAACTTAAGAATGCAATTACTGAGTTACATAACAAATTGGATGGAATGACTAGCAGATTGGATGAAGCAGAAAATCGAATCAATGAGTTAGAAGACAAGATAGCAGAGATCACCCAAGTGGAACAACAAAAAAGAAAAAAGAATGAAAAACATTGAAAATAGTTTAAGATAGCTGGGAGACAACATCACACACAACAACACTCAGGTCATTGGAATACCAGAAGGAGAAGAGAGGAGCAAGAGATTGAGAACATATTTGAAGGAATAATGTCTGAAAACTTCCCTAACCCGGCAAAGGACATTGAAATACAAGCCCAGGAAGTGCAGAGAGTTCCAACCAGGATGATCCCAAACAGGCCCACATCAAGACACATTATAATGAAAATGGCAAGGGTTAAGGACAAAGACAGAATCCTTAAAGCAGCAAGGGAAAGGCAGCAAGTTACTTACAAAGGGCGCCCCCAGAAGATTATCAGCTGACTTTTCTACAGAAACTTTGCAGGCCAGAAGGGAGTGGCAGTAGGTTTTCAAAGTGATTAAAAACAAAGGCCTGCAACCCAGATTGCTGTATCCAGCAAGGTTATCATTTGAAATTGAAGGAAAGATAAGAGCTTCCCAGAAAAGAATAAGTTAAGGGAATTCATTACCACCAAGCCAGCTTTGTGGGAAATATTAAAAGGGCTTCTTTAAACAAAAGAGAAAACAACCTAACTAAGGAAGACTAGGAACACAAACAACAAAATGGCAATAACTATGCACCTATCAATAATCATTTTAAATGTAAATGGATTAAATGCTCCATTCAAAAGACATAGAGTGTGGCTGAATGGATAAGAAAGCAAGACCCCTGCATATGCTGTATACAAGAGACACACCTCAGATCAAAAGACACATACAGGCTGAAAGTAAATGGATGGAGTAAAGTATTTCATGCAAGTGGAACTGAGAAAAAAGCTTGAGTAGCGATACTTATATCAGATAAAATGGACTTTAAATTGAAGAATATAATAAAGGACAAAGAAGGACACTTCATAATAGTAAAGGGATTGATCCAACAAGAGGACATGACCCTAGTAAACATTTATGCACCTAAAATAGGAGCTCCTACATATATAAAACAGATATTGTCAGACATAAAGACGGAGATCAACAGTAACACTATCATAGTACGGGACTTCAACACCCCGCTGTCACCAATGGACAGATCCTTCAGACAGAAAATCAATGTGGAAACAGTGACCTTAAATGATACATTAGACCCGCTGGGTTTAACAGACATTTTCAGAGCATTTCACCCCAATGCTACAGAATATACATTATTCTCAAGTGCACATGGAACATTTTCAAAGATAGACCACATGTTAGGTCACAAAACAAGTCTCAATAAATTTAAGAAGATTGAAAATATTTCAAGTGTCTTCTCTGACCACAATGCTATGAAACTAGAAATCAATTATAAGAAGAAACCCAGAAATTTGTCAAATAAATGGAGGCTAAATAACATGCTTCTAAATAACGGGTGGGTCACAAATGAGATCGAGGAAGACATCAAAAGATACCTCGAGACAAACGATAAAGAAAACACCACGACCCAAAATCTCAGATGCAGCGAAAGCAGTCCTAAGAGGGAAGTTTATAGCAGTGCAGGTCTACCTAAAGAAGGAAGAAAAATCTCAAGTCAACAGGTTATCCTTACATCTCAGGGAACTGGAAAAAGAACAGCAAAAGAAGCCCGAGGGGAGTACAAAAAAGGAGATAATAAAGACTAGAGTGGAAATAAATGATATAGAGAACAGAAAAACAATACAAAAGACCAATGAAACCAAGAGCTGTTTTTCTGAGAAGATAAACAAAATTGACAAATCTCTAGCCAGGCTCATAAAAAAAAAAAAAAAGAAAAAGAGAGAGAGGACTCAAATTAGTAAAATCAGGAATGAAAGAGGGGAAATGACTATAGACATCACAGAAATACAAAAAAAATTAAGAAATTACTATGAGCAACTATATGCCAACAAATTTGACAATCTGGAAGAAATGGATAATATTCTAGAAGCATACAACCTTCCAAAGCTAACTCAAGAAGAAACAGAAAATCTAAATAGCCTGATTACTATCAAAGAAATTGAATCAGTAATTGACAAGCTCCCAAAAAACAAAAGCCCTGGACCAGACGGCTTCACAAGTGAATTTTATCAAACATTCAAAAAAGAACTATCACCTATTCTTCTCAAACTATTCCAAAAAATCCAGAAGGAAAGAAGGCTCCCAAATTTTTTTTATGAAGCCACTATCACCCTGATTCCAAAACCAGATAAAGACAGCACAATAAAGGAAAACTACAGACCAATATCCCTGATGAATATAGATGCAAAAATTTTCAATAAAATATTAGCAAACAGAATTCAGCAATATATTAAGAAGATCATACATCATGATCGAGTGGGTTTCATCCCTAATACGCAAGGCTAGTTCAACATCCGTAAATCAATTGATGTGATACACCATATCAACAAAATGCAGAATAAAAATCACATGGTCATTTCAGTAGATACAGAAAAAGCATTTGACAAAATCCAACAGCAATTTATGTTAAAAACCCTTAGCAAAGTGGGAATACAGGAATCATACCTCAACATAATAAAGGCCATATATGAAAAACCTACAGCTAACATCATACTCAATGGGGAAAAGCTAAAACCTTAAGATCAGGAACAAGACAAGGCTGTCCACTTTGCCTCTTTTATTCAACATAGTTCTGGAAGTTCTAGCCACAGCAATCAGACAAGAAAAAGAAATAAAAGACATCCAAATTGGCAAGGAAGATGTGAAATTGTCATTATATGCAGATGACATGCTACTGTGTATAGAGAACCCCAAAGACTCCATCAAAAAACTATTGGAGCTGATAGATGAATTTAATAAGGTAGCAGGATACAAAATCAATGTTCAGAAATCAGTTGCATTTGCATATACCAATAACAAACTAACAGAAGGAGAAATTAAGAAAACTGTCCCACTTACAATTGCTTCAAGAACTATAAAATACCTAGGAATAAATTTAACCAAAGAAGTGAAAGATCTGTACTCAGAAAATTATAAGACACTGAAGAAAGAAATCAAAGAAGATACAAATAAATGGAAACACCTACCATGCTCATGGATAGGAAGAATTAATATAGTTAAAATGTCCATACTGCCTAAAGCAACATATGGATTCAATGCAATTCCTATCAAACTACCAAGGGCATTTTTCACAGAAATAGAAAACATAATACTAAAATTTATATGGAACCATAAAAGACCCCGAATAGCCTCAGCCATCCTGAGAAATAAGAGCAAGGTCAGGGGTATTATGCTACCAGATGCCAAAACATACTACAAGGCTACAGTAAACAAAACAGTATGATATTGGCATAAAAACAGGCACATAGATCAGTGGAACAGAATAGAGAGCCCAGAAATAAATCCAGGCATATACAGACAATTAATCTATGACAGTGGAAGCAAGAAATTACATTGGAGTAAAGATAGTCTATTTAATAAATGGTGCTGGGAAAATTGGACTGACACATACAGAAAAATGAAATTGAACCACCTCCTTACGCCATATACAAGAACAAATTCAAAATGGATTAAAGACTTAAATGTAAGACCTGAAACTATAAAACTCCTAAAAGAAAATATAGGGAGTAAATTTTCAGACATACCCTGAGCAATATTTTTACTGACACATCCCCATGGGCAAGGGAAGTAAAAGAAAAAAAATGAACATATGGGATTATATCAAACTTAAAAGTTTTTTCACAACAAAGGAAACCATCAATAAAACAAAAAGGAAGCCTACTGAATGGGAGAATATATTTGTCAATGATATATCTGACAAGGGGTTAATATCCAAAATTTATAAAACATTCATGCAACTCAATACCAAAAAAACAAACAACCCAATTAAAAAATAGGCAGAGGAAATGAAGAGATATTTCTCTAAAGAGGACATAGAGATGGCCAATGGGCATATGAAAAAAATGTTCAACCTCACTGGTCATTAGGGAAATGCAAATAAAAACCACAATGAAATACCACCTCTCTCCAGTCAGAATGGCTGTCATCAGTAAATCAACAAACAAGTGCTTGGCACGGCTGTGGGGAAAAGGGGACCCTCCTGCACTGTTGGTGGGATTGCAGATTGGTGCAGCCACTATTGAAATTCAGTATGGAGGTATCTCAAAAAACTGGAAATGGAACTATCTTTTGACCCAGCAATTCCACTACTAGTTATTTATCCTGAAAAACCCAAGACACTGATTTGAAAAAATATATGCACCCCTATGTTCATTTCAGCACTATTTACAATAGCCAAGACTTGGAAACAACTGAAATGCCCATCGGTAGATGACTGGATTAAGAAATTGTGGTACATTTTCACAATGGAGTATTATGCAGCTATAAAGAAGAAAAAAATCGTACCATATGCAACAATATGGATGGAGCTAGACAACATTATGCTAAGTGAAATAAGTCAGTCAGAGAAAGACAAATACCATATGATCTCACTTATATGTGGAATCTAAAGAACTGAATAAACGAGCAAAATAAACAGAAATAGTCTTAGAGGCACAAAGGAAAAACTGATGAGGGCTAGATGGGATGGGGATGGGCATGAGGGAGAAGGGGAAGGGACAAGGCAACATAAATTGGTAATACAATACTATGGCAGGGATAGAAGAGACAGTTTAGGGAATATAATCAATAAGGTTGTAAATATTTTTTTACGGGACCAGATTGACTTATGTCTTGTCAGGGAGACCACTTCATGGATGGTGTAGTGGCCTGACCACTGCAGTGTACATCTGAAACTGCCACTTATTAATATAGATGTTGACTATAATTTAACACATATATAGTCATGGGATGTGGAACATAGTGTGGAGATGGAGTCAATGGAATTGTAATAGATATGTATGATATCAGGGGTGGGGGTCAGGGGAGAAGGGTGGGGGTAGTCACTCTGTAAGGGGTGAAAAAGATAACTATTGCATAGTTTTGTATATCTGTAACTATTAATAATAATAATAAAAATAATAATTTTTTAAAAAGTTGTTGACTTTATATTATAGTCTCTAACCACAAAGGTCCATTCTCTGTTGTTGTTTATGTTGTATTCAATGTCTGGCAGCCTGTCTCTATGATGTAATAAATAAATGTTTTAGTAAATATTTATGTTAATATTAGGTAACAGCCCATTGCATTTGGTATTGATTGCTCGTTTCCTGCATTATAAGTTTTGAAAGAATTGGACTTATAGAAATATAATAGAAATATATGTTTTCCCTTTTATTCACACAAAAAATTTTAATTGATCTCTTTGGAATTTGAGAAGTGTTGGAGCTAAATATAACCTAGTCCAGGAGACCAGGAGACTCATTAAAGTCCTTGAATAAAGTTTGCTGAGAAAGTGGTGTGACATGGCATGAGGTTTGGTAGAGCCCCGAGGCTGAGGCAGGCTGTGAGTCTGGGTGGTGACAGTGACAGAGCATCAAGGCTGCAGGCCAGCCTGCTTCTGTGGAGCAGAATGCACTGTGCATGTGCCCCCTGAACCCCACTAATTCCAGATGTGAACCCCACTAATACAGCATGAGTACTGTATCTTCTCCCTACTCTTTTTTATTTGATTAACACTTGGCTTCCACAAGACCTACATTGAAAAGACCTACAGTGTAAATCCTGTTTCTGTCCTTATGTAACTCTACACTTGGACAGGGGACTCATATTTCCTTACATGTTAAAGTAACAGGCTACATACTTTCTGACTTCCTTTTTAGCTTTCAAAATGTTATCAGTCTGTCTGAATTTAAAACATGAAGATCTCTGTAGGCTTGAGTTATGAAAGATGACATATTGAAAAAGCAGGAAGAATCACTAGAATAGTGGGTAGTAGAGAGGGGTTGAGAGGCCATTTTCGTGAATAAGTAAAGCAAAAGGAGAACCTCCTTTTGGGGCCAGGGTGTCAGATGTGTTAGAGTGCTGCTCTGGCCAGAGCAGAGCTTTAGCCTAGACAAGGTGCAAGAGAAAATGTAGTCAGACCATCTTAAGAAAAATGTTGAAGCCAGACAGGAGTGTGGACTTTATCCTGAAAAGTATTTACAGGTTTCTGAGACTTTTGAGGACATTTGTGTTATTGGAGTTATGATCTGAGGCAACACAAGCTTGTCTTTCATCTGACTTTATCAATTAAACATTGATACAGATGTTCTAATCTTTAATGTAATATGGGCTCCAACGGTACCTGGAAAACAACCTATGATGCCTTTTCAAGATGAAATTATTAAATGTGCAAGATAAAAATGCATAGGATACACAATAAGGATGTAAATATTTTTTTTAGGGTAACAGACGGATGCATGTCCTTTTAGGGAGATCACTTCATGGATGGTGTAGTGGCCTTACCACTCACTGCACTGTACATCTGAAGCTGCCACTGAACAATATTACATATCAACTATAACTTAACACATATATAGTCATGGGATGTGGAATATAGTGTAGGGATGGAGTCAATGGAATTGTAATAGATATGTATGATATTGGGGGTGGGTGGCAGGGGAGGGGGAAGGGGGAGTCACTTTGTAAGGGGTGAAAAAATAACTATTGCATTGTTTTGTACATCTGTAACTAATAATAATAATAAAATCAAATTTAAAAAAATGCATAGGATACAAAGGAAGCCATCAGTCACATCTATACTTAAATCTATTTTATACCCACTTCTCTCTCTCTCTCTCTCTCTCTCTCTCTCTCTCTCTCTCTCTCACACACACACACACACACACACACACACACATGTGAACAAATTTGGGGTATAATAATGTGTTATTAATCTATTAATGGAACTATCTTGTACATCAAAGATCTAGTTGTAGATGTATTCAACATGAATTCAAAGTGATGAACACAAACCTTCTTTTAGGATATCTCCAGTACCTGTAATGAAATGTGAAAATATCTGAGCTTCTTTTAGTAACAAATCCACATGCATAGCTATTAGTACTGTGGTGTGTTGACTGAGTCACAATTGAAAGAGGTGATAATTTTGGTTGCAGGATAGTGAAAATAACCTGTACATACTCAACACCTTCTTGAATTCTAGTTCTTGGGCCTTAAGCTAAGAGCCTGTGATATATAGATCAAATTAGATGGGTGAGATTGGGAACATGATATATTTGGAAACTCCTAAACTAAACACATCTGCTTCCTTTAAAAATCTTCAAGGTAGGCATTTAAGATTTTAGTCAATTAATAAATGGAGCCACACAACCCAAAAGATGCTAAAATACATTTCTTTCCTTAAATGGAATCCTTTAATTATATAACACTTTTATCTGAATATGTTTTCCATCAGCAGGAAACCATATTATACAATAGCCATTATTTGATGCATCGTCTAGAAAACTTAGTAGAATGTGTGATGTCTCATATAGAAAGTTGCCTTTATTGTCACCTATTAGAAAATAAAGATGTTTTGAAGAGTGGCAACCTCCAATCAAATTTATTCCACAAATTTCTAGTGCATAAAATGGGAACAATTTAATTCTAAATTACAAGCTCCAATACAGGCTAATTTAATTGTGTTGTGAGTTTGCCTCTCTAAGTTTCTTTGGACAGTATGATTTTTCCCATAATATATCCAAATCATTACCATATAGGAGAAGACTAGAAATGTTTTTTCTTGTTAACTGTCAAAAATGACTGAGGGAAATCTATGTATGAGAGTGGTCTTTTTATTATTCTAAATGCTCAGAATAAAATGCTAACAGAAGGTAAAATTATATTTTATTTTTAATTTGAATTACATGCTTTCTCACAGAAAATAAACTAGGCTATATTTAGTGCTATAATTAGGAACCAATTTATCTTTTCTTACTGATTTTGATGCAAGACTCCTTGCCACAAAAAGAAGGAAGTGCCTCAAAGGTTCTGCCTCTAACACTACTTTTGGGTGATCATTTTGCGAATTTATTTGCACGGTGTATATACACAAAATAAATGCTTTTCTTTATCCATGTAGAAATATTAGAAAAGTATCCATTTGCTATTAGAAGAAACAATAGAGATAGAACAATTCATTATTTCAATGTTGAGTGTATTGAGCCCTGTAATTGTGAATTTTCTTATTCTAACTATTAGGTATATAAAGTATTAATATTAAATATAAATAATAAAATCTGTTAAAGAACATCTATCTGAAAGCTGTCTATGCTTCCCTGAAACTATAAGAAAAGATCAAATTTCTAATGGAACTACCTTTTAAATCAAACCAAGTATTATGGGAAGAAGAAAGGAGACATGCTAGGTAAAACACAAAAGGTCTCCAATATCCCAGATGTGAAGTCTTTAAAGAGAGACCTTGACTAATGTCTCAGAACCTCATGCCCAGCCATACAATGTGCTATGGAGACATGGAGTTAGGAAAAGACACTGTTCTTCCCTTCAGGAAACACAGTCTGGCTGGGAAATGTGTCCCGTGGTCAGGCTTAGCTCTGGGCCGTTCTCATCAAATATAAGATGAGCCAAGTGACTGGGACATGATATGAGAAACCAGAAACACACCTGGTGTCAGAGAAGATATCAAATAAATTGCATGGAATATGCAAATTTAAGAAATCGTGTATGACTCCATTTTCGAGGTAGGATGGAATACTGATGCTGGGGAACCCAGATTCTGGGGGTGGTCAAATGCCCTGTTTCCACAGATAACCAAGGTCCCAGACTTGGCAGGGAATGACCTTGGTCTTATCAGAGTCCCAAACTCACTATGAGGAAATAGTAATGTCTCTTGAGGTAACCCCAATAGGAGAGAAGGCCCAGCCATAAGCTTGGACTTATGCCGTGGGATGGGTTTGCTAAGGAAATCTCTGTCTCCATTAAAACTTGGCATCTGATAAAAAGTCTCTACCCTGTGCATATAAATGACTGCTCAACTCACCTGCTTTATATAAACATAATTCACACATGGTCCCAGCAGCTGCCACAATGGACACATCACTGCATTCATGCCAAGGACATGTTTTTCCTATTCAAAGCTGGATTGTGCCAGAGGTACTACTGGCTTATTCCTATAGTATATGGAATTCTCTGATAAAGGGCTTGAGTCAGGGACACCAACCAAAGATATACAATGGCCGACAGATATATGAAAAAATGCTTAATGTCACTAGCTATTAGGGGAATGCATATCAAAATCACAATGAGATACTACCTCACACCTGTTAGATTCCAAAAAATTAATAATTGTTCCATTCTTTACATCACCCAGGAATAAAAATATAGAGCTATTTTCGTTCTTCTCATCACCATATTTAATCCATTGCTTACTCATATAGAGTTTATATCAGCAAGATTTATAAAATGACACTTATTCTTATATTGCTTATTGATTTTATGGCAATAACCTCTATATTAGTGTTATCTCTTTTGTAAGAGAAGGTATAGAAACGTACTCAAGAATATAAGCATGGATGGAAGATTCATGGATGAAAAAATTTGATGCCAACACTAGAAGTTGCTGACTAAGAGAGCGACATAGCCATCGTAAGTCAAGTCACAGCTGCGACTCAAATGATGGCTCTTCCATTTACCTGTTTTATGAGTTTTAGAGATGTAGCCTCTTTTATTCTTAATGTTCTCATCCCTACACATACCAGGGATTTTTTTTAAATGCCTATTTTGGAGAGTGTTTGGAAGGATAAAGGAGAGAATGTATGCTAATTGCTTAGCACTGGTCCTGGAATTTAGTAAGAACTTAACAAATGGGAGCTTTGATTATACATTAACAGCACTGCTGGGGTGAAGCTAGCTCACCCCCTCCTGCCAACTCTTAACTCAGTGACCTCACACTGGTAGCTTGAAACTAGATGTGGTGGGGATATTTACACCACAGAAAGAGGCAAACATCACAAAACAGTTTTATTTTTTATTATTCCTAGAGAGCCTACTGCTAAACATTCACTAGTATAGCACTGATGTCAGGCTTATTCGCTCTTTTATTGTTAATTGATTTCAATATTTTTCCCCAAAATGTGTCAGAAATCCACCAAAAACAAAAAGTTGATATTCCGACTATTTTATGCATTTAATAGTAACAATTTGAGCTGCTCTGTATATAAATGACAATTATTTTTATGTATAAAAATTTCAGATACATTCATTCAGATATATCCAACAGTTGCAGCCAGAAGGTTAATGTTGTGCTTTGACATAGTTATTCTATATCAAATAGGTCAAAGGGAAAGTGAGTGAACAGGATGAATTCATACCTAATATCATTGGCCTGGAAATTAAGTGGGTCCTCAACAGAAAGCTGGAACTGAAAGAGGATGCTGAGAGAGCTGAGTGGTTGAATTATGTGCAGATGTGTAATTCTGGTAATTTCCAGGAATCTGTGAAGCTTTGGTAGCTATGAGTTAAGTTCTCTTTAGTGAGGTACAGCCAAAGATGATGAGTCATATTTTATATGCCAAGTTATCCAGATTTTACACTCTGTATCAACTTGCAGACTAGTATTCAGTAAATTATTTCTTGGTTGTTCAATCTTGTTTCTGCTTTGCTACAGGGTTTGCGGAGAAGGAAACTCAGGCATCTACTTTGGGTCAGAGGACAGGGGGCAGCAGTGGCAGTGGTTGGTCGTTCTAGCTGAGGGAGTGGTAATCAGAGTCCACCGGTGGAAGAACTTCGGGGAGCAAAGTTGGGCTTAGTCATCCTTCTGTCTCATTGAACAAGAAAATTATCTTTCAAATACCACCTTTAGAGTTGTACTTTATTTTTTACTAAGTATTTTTTATTCTTATATTATGAACAGCTTAATTCAGGCATTTGTTTTGTCTTGTTTGTATTGTTGCAATTCCTTCCTAAATATATTTACAGCTTCTAATAGTTTTCTGTTCTAATTCTTCCTATGCCCACTTGTAAGGGGGAGAGAGAGAGAGAGAGAGAGAGAGAGAGAGAGAGAGAGAGAGAGAGAGAGAGAGAGAAACTTCTCATTAATTTGTATTGTCTAAAATATTTTCTACAAACTCATCTGTCTGATACTCAATGTCCTTCCCAATGTGGTTTTAATCTGCCTTTTCAGGTTTGTCTAATCCTCTCTCCCATATACCATACAGAGAACATAAGCTGAGTTATTTATTTGTAGTACATGATTTGGATTTGCTAAAAAACAAAATTCAGCAGACCAAAATTTAATGATCTTTTTGGCCTTTTCTATGATTCATGCACTGGCAGCATCCAATCAAGCAGATGGAAAGGAGCTCTGCTTTTATAGCAGAAGGGGGTGGGAACAAGGAACTTATACTGGAAAAAAGGCAGATGGATGTTAGCAGTGTTACTTTTCTTTGGGGATCTTAGGGATCTAGCAGGCAGATACCTCACCAGTGCTGATCAATCAGGCAATTCCTGATTGGCTGGTTTAAGATTCCATTCCTGGAAATGGAACTGTAATTAAGTTGTCTCAGTTTAGTGACGTGGAGCTCAGCAAAAGCGACTCCATTTTGGACCTGTTGCCTTTGTTTACAGACTTTTGAGCTCCTAAGAGTTTGCTAAGTCTTCTTCCTCTACTAGCACACGCTTCTCTGCCATCTCCCACAAAAATCCAAAACTTGTACCACACATTTTATGGTCCAATAGTACCTTTCATCAATTTTTTTTTTTTACATTGAAAAATTCTCTGCTTTCTGAAGACCCTTAACATTTGCAAACATTTGGCAGTTGTTAGGTTTGGTTTTGTAGTTATTGGGGGATTTAGACATGGATATGAGACATGGTGGTATAACTATATGAACTTTGGACTGACAGAGGGAATAAAGAGCCAGGAAATTGTACCACTGCCTTTTAGGACTAGAGAGATTATACAAGAAGGAGTGAAACTGACCTTAGACTTGTGGAGAGTTGGGTGGGTGGACACAGTTTGGAGAATGTGGAATGCTCAGATGAGATTCAGACAATGGTTGGCCCCAGCATTTCAGGTAGCCTATGACACTGAGGATCCAAGATAACACAACCCTGGGGAAGCTAAACATCACCAGAAAAATAATCAGGGCGCAACTCCTGCCACAAAATGGGATAGAAGAACCAGGTTGGGTATATGGGTGGAAATTGAAGTATAACCCATATAATTTCCAAGTTTGAGCAAGCATGATATCAGCAAAGAGGACCGTGGAAGCTTTGACCAATGTGAGAAAGCAAGGATCATTCCTGGGAGGTGCCTGGCTCTGATTCTTAGCAAAAAATCTGGCAGTGTTGTCTGAGCTTAGATTTGAGAGGCTAACTCAAGCCACACCAGAAAAAAAAGGGGGAGGGAGAGGTGGAATTAGCTCTGAAGCTGTAGTGTACTCAAGGTCCCTGTCAAGAGCTGCTGGACCTACTGCCGCTGATGCAGGAGGTAACAGGGCAGAGGGCTCTGCAGCCGACCCCAGGCTGGAAAGCCTTCTGAGTGGCAGGTCATATGGGCTAGGGCTGTGACACTTGACACTTATTCAGCTGCGTTTTGAACCTGCATCATTAACATGCCTATTGCTTGATGTGTCAAAGAACTGGCACATAGAAGGTTCTCAGAAATACCAGCATTTGTCATAGTATCAGGCAGTATGGCAGAACATCTTTATAATACAGTGGAGCACTAGATCTCAGTCCTGTGTTTCTTTTTTGTCATCTGCAAAATGTGGATTGTGATACTTTCATGTCATAGGGTTATTGTAAGGATTAAATAAGAAAATTTACATAACAAAACAAAAAAAAACACCTAGCAATTAGCAAGCACTCCATACAAGCTAGAGATTGTTTTGTTATTGTTATTAATACCCTCCTCCTCCTCCTACTCCTTTATTTTTCAATTCTTCTACTTTAAAAGTTAGTCAAGTTATAATAGAGGCAAGATATTCCTCAGTCTGTTCAACAGACTGAGAACAAGATTTCTATTAATTATTCATAATAAATCTATGCTGCAATCAAACTGTGTGTATCCCTTTGGGTGGTTTTTAATAGGCAATATATAGAGACTATAAAAGATTTCAACCGTTTGTGCTTATTCTAATAGATATTCATATATATAGTGTTAAAACAAAACATCCACATGGAATATGGCATCTTTTCAATTAAAGAAGAAAAAGTATAACATTTAAAGGTCATATTATGTACATCCTTAATAAATACAATAAAATAAAATGCCAATCTGAATATTTCATTAAGTAGCTAAGTTTTCTGGGCTGTCATTATCAGAATTTAATTTAGAGGAAAACATCTGCATTTTTCTTGGATGTTACATCTTATAAAATTACAAATACTGATGGCAAAAAGTCAATTTAATACAGAAAAATCATTAGGAATCAGTATTGTTTCAGGAGGGTGGCAGCCCTGTGACCCAAAATATGTTAAACAATATATCTTTTTTTCTATGAACTAGCATTGATGGTCATCAGAGCCTGGAGTTTATCCAAGTCTTCAAATCAATTTCACCTGTCTTATAAAATTTATATCTGAAGAATATTCCCAGATTCATACATACTCATATATCCCAATTCTCTGGTTCATATATACTCCTATATTATGAGTTGAGAAAACTCCCAGCGTATTGCCAAATGTATATAAGCAGTTAGATTAAAACTTATATAAAATACATTCCTATTAATATTATGAGATTTCAGAATTCTGTATGACTCCCAGACTAGTCTTGTATAGTTCTCACAGCCTTGTTAGCCCATTTGGGACAATCCACTGTAGCATAATTTACTCAGAGGTTTTACTTCAGAAACTAACATTTCTTCAGTCCACTGGAAGTTTTATGTTCCCCAGTCTTGCCCAAGTTTGGGAGAGTAATTGTATCCCCCTGAATGTGAAGCTATTAATTAAATTACTGACTTATAATAATGATAATAGTCATAAATCTAATAGTGATGAATATGAGAATAACTATGGTTTTTGAATTTAAATGCTTATGGGTACTAGGTTTTGTATTAAATGATCTTTGTGCATTCTCTCTTTTCATTGAATCCTTACAAGGCCTTATTTGGTGAGGAATGTTAATTTATTTAACAAATATTTATTGAGTGCCTATAGACCTCACACGTTTAAGGGTTGGAGATATGGAGCTAAAAAATAGACAATATTTTTAATTTAAATATTTTATCCAGCATTTCATCGTGTTTCTAGTTGGAAAAGATACCTGATTTCTCTCTAAAGTCTGTTACTTTTTTGTACAATTTTATTTTCTGTTTTACTAAACAGAGGTTTATGAATGAAAAAAGGATGCTTTTTGGTGAAACAATATTTTTAAGTGCAAAGAGTACCTCATGGATTAAGATATGTGAAAAGATAACCAATTAGGCAACAAAAGCACCAAATAAACACTTAGAGGCTTCAATGTAAATGACAGTAGAAATTGTGGAAATAATTTTTATTAGCTCTTTTATGATTCAAGTTCTGTTTCTATCAAGAACTTTAAAATATATTGAAAATTAGTGTTTAAAGTTCTGGTATATGTGTGTATATGCATTTATATACTTTCACAAGTCCATGTTGAATTCTTTCCATCCAATTATGAATTTTAAATAATTTTTTACTTCTGTGAAATGTCATCCAAAGTTTTGGTATACCTCTACTTGTTCAAGAAGTTACTATAGAGAGCCTTCCTGGACTTTCTATGTGAACATTATATAATTGCCATGTATAAACTATTTTATTTCGTCAGAAGAAAATAACAATCTTAGCAGAGATTTACTGGAAATAGAAACTTACATATTAGCATAGCATTTTGTTACATCACTTTTTCATATGATGAGGTCAGATTTGTCAAATAAATTATCTCCATAATTTTATGTATGTCCCAGCTCTCTACTTTCTGTTAAAAGAGGACTTAGCAAATATTCTAATTTATTTTTTTTGTGTTTTTTTTTGAGGGCAGTGTCACTGGCCCTCATATGTGGGACCCCAACCGGGGCCACTAGCTTCCCAAGCCAGCGTTTAACCACCGCGTTACTCGACTGGCCCTTCTCAATTTTTTTTTCTTTTAAATTTACTGCCTTCTATATAAACATTGTGCAGGGGAATGGAAATGATACCCTTAGGTCAAGAAAATGAAATAATGTATCTTATGAACATGTGAAAAATGTATTATATCCAAAACGCTGTATCCATAAATATATAATTTTATTGCAATAACCCGAAAGAGTAATTATGGGAAAGAACACCACTATATGAAAGATTATTTCCTCTAAGGGCTTAGACAAATAAAAACAAAATAAAAAGTGGGGTAGCTAAGGTAAATAATACATAAACCAATCCATGAAAGTGATAAATTAACTTAAAGTACAGGATACTTAATGTGTCACAGGGAAAATAAAACAAACAAATAGAAAGGACAGGGATGCTATGAGCAAAAATTACCCAAGTGCTTTTACTAACTGAAATTGCTCTCCTTTGACTGAGCATCAATCTACTTCCAAAATCAATTCCCCAATCTTCCCACTGTGGATGAATATGCGATATGGGAAATCAGCCGTCAGGAAATGATACAGTATTTATTTAAGCTCTGAAAATAAGAAAAAGGGACAAATGGTATCCCACCTAATTCTGTATGACCAAACTCTAAAACTTAATTATAAAAAACAAAACTGCTCAAACCAGCCATCGCAATCCTATTTGTATTTTTGAAGAAACCAATTTGAAACAAGGCTTTCTGCTCTCTGAAGTTATTTTAAGGCAGAAAGTTCAATATAGGCTCAAAGAAACAGATATTTAGGCATGTACGAAAAGTCACATACATGTTTCACATATTTTTCCGGAGAATTAAAAATGGTATGAAATATTTCCAACATATTCAAAATTATATTTCATTTAAAAAATAAGCCAAAATGATTTGAATTAAAATAACCTTTACACTCAAAGCAAGTCCGGATTCCCTTTTTTAAACTCTAGAGGAACAAAACAGTATATACTCACAGGGATATTAATTCAGCAAATTCACTCTATGAATGATTTTTTAAAACTAATAATTATGTTAAATTATATAGTTAATTTAAATTTAAAATGAGGATATAAAATTCATCTTTTTATCATATGCTCTATTTTAAAAATTTCTCCATTTCCTTCATGGGAATGTCGATCATCAAACTGCACTTACTTTTAAGTTCTTTTTGGATCTGCCTTTTATTTTTGTCTCTCACCCTTTAAAATAATGAAATTTAAAGTGAACCAATTATAAAAATAAAATTTATCAACAAGTTAAGCCCAATATCAAAACATTTCTAATAGATGTCTTGAAATTAAATTAAACTTTAGAGGTAGGCATTATGCAAATCTTATTCCTTTGTATTAATAAATAATGTATAATGACCAATGAGATTTTCTTTGACAGTTGTGAACTGTAAATATTTTTACATGATCACAGGAGAAAAAAACAACTGCTTTAAATCCACAGAGAAATTGTGGACATGGCCAACACTACTTTGCCCACCTACGAGGTCTGATAATCAAGTTCCCAAACTTATTGCAATGATGTTGCTAACCTTTTTTGATATCAGAGGGATTATTCATTATGAATTTGTACCAACTGGACAAACAGTTAACCAAGTTACTATTTGGAAGTGCTCAAAAGGCTGCATGAAAAAGTTAGATGACCTGAACTTTTCGCCAACAATTCATGGCTCTTGCATCATGACAATGCACCAGCTCACACGGCACTGTCTGTGATGGAGTTTTTAGCCAGTAAACAAATAACCGAATTGGAACACCCTCCTACTCACCTGATCTAGCCCCCAATGACTTCTTTCTTTATCAAAGATAAAGGAAATATTGACAGGAAGACAATTTGATGACATTCAGGACATCAAGGGTAATAGGATGACAGCTCTGATGGCCATTCCAGAAAGAGTTCCAAAATTGCTTTGAAGGGTGCACTAGGTGCTGACATCAGTGCATAGTTTCCCAACGGGGTTACTTCAAAGGTGACCATAGTGATATTCAGCAATGAGGTATGTAGAACTTTTTCTAGGAGGAGTTCGTAAATGTAATTGTCAGACGTCATATAATGTCATTCATTCAAATAAAAATATATATTTACTGAGCAGATTTAATGGGCCACAAGCTTTGTCAGCACTGCAGTACAAAAGTAAGGCAGTTCATGGTCAACAAGAAGGTCCCTGGGAAGCCAGTGGCCATCGTGGTTGTGGCTGTGACCACATCAGTGCCATATCCAGTGGGAAGAGAGAGAGTTGAACTCAGTCTTTTTTTTTTTTTTTTAAAGATTTTATTGGGGAATTGGCAGAGGGGAACAGCGTTGGGGAATCGGGGAAGGGGAACAGACAAGTTGCTGTCTTTTTGTTCTTCAGTTTAGTTGCGGAGGATGTCGCTTCACTGTTGGTATCGTCATTGGGCTCCTCCCGGATGAGGCAGATCGGCCGCTGGCCTCCGGATGTCGCTCACCGCGGCCATTGGCAGCTCACTCTGGCTGCCAGCCGCTCACGCTGGCTGCGGGCCACTCACTGCAGCCCATGGCAGCCCACTGCAGCAGGGGCTGCAGCCCACACCATCACCGGGGCCCGCACAGCCCAGCTCCAGGTGGAGCTGATGCTAGCTGCAGAGGGCAGCGTCACTGGCCCTCATGTGGGATCCGAACCGGGGCCGCCGGCATCCCAAAACCAGCGCTCAACCAATGCGCCACTCGGCCGGCCCTGAACTCAGTCTTGAAGCATCAACAAAGGATCTGCAGAGAAAGTGGCACCTCTATTGAGTCTATGATGCCTTCTCCTACGATATGTCTGTCTGTCTGTCTGTCTGTCTGTCTGTCTGTCTCTCTCTCTCTCTCTCTCTCTCTCTCTCTCTCTGTATTTTAATGCTCTCAATTATAATTCTAAAATGAAAAACTGGAAATACTGTTTCTCTGGGAAATAAAATAGAGCAACTGTGTAATAGTTATGATTCCAATGGACCAGGACTGACCATTAGATAGCATTATTTCAAGGTAGACTACTCAAATATTCTAAATCCCTGTAACTAAGAATTGATAATAAAAAAAGATATTGATGAGACTTCAATAGCACTGTTAACCATTACTCTCCATTGTCACAGACACCAAGTTTAGTGAAATTCTCTGCTTTTGTTTTGCTTCTGTTTTATTTTATTATTATTATTATTATTTTATTATTATTATTATTATTATTTTAACTTATATAATAAATTTACAAATACATTTTTGTTTTTTAACTTCTATTATAAATTCAAATATAAATTTTTTTAGGAAACTTTGATTATATGCTTTTAGCTATCATGATCTGTGTAAAGACATGTAACAATTTTTGCCTTGAGCTAAGACCTTCTTGCATATTAAAGCATTAGTTTCAGAATTTTATAGGTGGATAATGGGCTGTGAACGAACGAATATAAATTAAATCAATAATGTGTTTACTCTTTATGACCTATAATCACTCATTTATCACTTCATTGATTCAGTCACTAAAACAAATTTCACTGACTACTATGTTCAATGTGTCATGCCAGATGAATGGACAGATAGACAAAGTCTTGATATTTACATTAGGATTCTCTAATTTGTATAAACAGCAAATTGGATCTGGTGACAAATACTCTGATCGACTTCACTTGATTATACTTCTTGTTTTTGTTTTTGTTTTGAACTCACGATGAAATGCAAGACTTGGAAGCAACAAATGTCATTAGAGGGTTCCTTACAAAGCTTTCCTCATGAGCAGAATGTGCTGTAAATATACCTACCCTGCGACATAATAGAAACATTTGATACAAACATCATCCCAAAATAATTGACCTCAAAAGGTTTCAATTTGATGGATTTTTATCAAAAGTCAGCGTTTTAAAATTAACTCAGATCAGAATTGTTCATTATAATCTTGAGATGCATGTTAATTAAACTAAGTGGCTAACAAATGTTAATTTGAATTCTTGTTTTTGTTGACCAAAAAAATCATGCATCTTTTTCACATACTAATAGTTTGTACTTTTTCCTCAAGAAATATTGCAACCAGAACATATGGCTAGTGCAATAAAGACTAAAAAAAAACCCCCCAAAAAAACAAAAAAAATCCCCTACAGATATATCAATGTATTAATACCATTACTCCTGTAAGAATTTTGTATTTGTTACAGAATATAAATTTTCCCTGGCTTAACATGATTTTATAGCTGTTAGGTAGGAAAGAATTTATTATTAATTTGCCTAATCCCCTAATTTCCATCTGAGGAAACTGGAGTACAGAAATGTGGTTTGTGTTGGGTCACAAAGCTAATTAATGTCCCATAGCAGATGTTCCCAGGATTCTTCACTCCTAATCATATGTTCCTCTAAAGGCCAACTTGTATCAGATGATAGAAAACTTAACCAATGCATATTTGGTCCATTAATTCATGACAAAGGAGTCAGGAGTATACAATGAGGAAAAGACAGTCTCTTTAATAAATGGTGTTTGGAAAACATGCAAAGGAATGAAACCTTTCTTTTACCACTTTCTTACACCATATACAAAAATTAACTCCAAATGAATTTAAAAACTTGAATATAAGACTTGAAACCATAAAATTCCTGGAGGCAAACATAGGCAGTAAGCTCCTTGACATGGTTCTTGGCAATTATTTTTTGGATCTGACTCCAAAAGTGAAAGCAACAAAAGAAAAACTAAACAAGCAGGACTCCCAGAGGAATCCAAGATGCCAATTCGAAAAAATATATGCACCCCTATGTTTATTGCAGCGCTGTTTACAATAGCCAAGACTTGGAAACAACCGAAATGCCCATCAGTAGGTGACTGGATTAAGAAACTGTGGTACATTTATACAATGGAGTATTACTCCGCTATAAAGAAGAATGAAGTTGTACCATTTGCAACGATATGGATGGACCTAGAGACTATTATGTTGAGTGAAATAAGTCAGTCGGAGAAAGACAAATACCACATGATCTCACTTATATGTGGAATTTGAAAAACTGAATGAATGAGCATAAGAAACAGAAACAGTCTCATAGATATAGAGGAAAAACAGGGTTGCTAGTTGGGAGGGGGTTGGGGATGAGGGAGAAGGGGAAAGGATTAGACAGCATAAATAGGTAACCACAGTATTGTCACAGGGATATGAAAGACAGTTCGGGGAATATAATAATGTTGTAAGTATTTTGTGGGGTGTCAGATGGTCACATGTTTTGTTAGGGAGACCACTTCATGGATGGAGTAGAGGCTTGATCACTGCACTGTATACCTGAAATTGATGTTGTATAATATTGTATGCCAACTGTAACTGAATATATAGACAGTCACGGGATGTGGATTATATGGTGGAAGGGAATCAAAGGAATTGTAATAGATAGTATGATATGGGGGGGGGGAATGGGAGGGGAGATTTTGGGGAGGGGGTTGTCACTTTGAGGGGTAAAAAGTATAACTATTGCACTTTGTTGTACACCTGAAGCTAATTAAAAATATATATAAATAAAAAAACAAAATTATAAGACAATATAAAAAAACAAAACAAAACAAAACAAAAAACAAGCAGGACTACATCAAACTAAAAGTGTCTGCATAGCAATGGAAACCACTAACCAAAGGAAAAGGCAACCTACAGAATAGGAGAAATCATATATCTATCCAAGAAGGGATTGATACATAAAGAACTCAAATAACACAGTAACAAATAAACAAACAATCTGATTTTTAAAAATGGGCAGAGGATCTGAATAAACATTTTTCCCAAGAAGACATACAGGTGACCAAGAGGTATATGAAAAGATGCTCAACGTTACTCATCATTAGAAAAATGCAAGTCAAGCCAACATGAGATGTCACCACACACCTGTTAGAATGGCTGTTGTCGAAAAGACAAGAAATAACAGGAGTTGGTGAGGGTGTGGAGAAAAGGGAACCCTTGCGCTCTGTTGATGGGATTGTAAATTAGTGCAGCCACTATGGAAAACAGTATGAAGTTTCCCCAAAAATTTTAAAATAGAATTACCTTATGACCCAGGAATCCCATTTCTGTGTATTTGCCCAAAGGAAATAAAAACACTAATTTGAAAAGATACCTGCACCTGTGTGTTTATTGCAGCATTATTTACAATAGTGAAGATATGGAAGGCCCGCCGAGTGGCGAGGTGGTTAAGTGCTGGCTTGGGAATCCAGCGGCCCCGGTTCAGGTCCCACATATGAGGGCCAGTGACACTGCCCTCAAAACAAAAAAAACAAAAAAAAAGAGAAGATATGGAAACAACCTAGGTGTCCATCGATGGAAGAATGGATAAAGAAAATAACACACACACACACACACACACACACACACACACACTATGGAATATTATTCACCCATTAAAAAGGGAAATCTTGTTATTTGTGACAATGTAGATGTACCTCAAGGACATTATGCTAAGTGAAGTAAGTCAGACAGAGAAAGACAAATACCATATGACCTCACTTATACGTAGAATCTAAAAACAAAAAACCCACCCCTATAGATACAGAGAACAGATTGGCTGTTGCCAAAGGCATGGGGTCGGGGGTGAATGAAATGGTTTAAGGAGGTCAAAAGGTACAAATTTCCAGTTATAAAATAAATACGTCCTAGGGAAACAAGTAAGTTATTACATGATGATTATAATAGTACTGTATTGCACATTTGAAAGTTCCTGGAAGAGTGAATCTTAGAAGGTTTTATTACAAAAAAAAAAATCAGTGACTATGTGGTAATGGATATTAACTAGACTTATTTTGGTGATCATTTCACAATATATATCAATATTAAGTCACTATGTTGTACATCTAAAACTAATATAACGTATGTCAATTATACCTCACTAAAAAAAGTTCTTTAAAAATTCACTGTTAACATCACAGATGAACCACAGATGAACAAAGATTTTCCTGTTTAAACATGAATCACACTATCAACCAAATGCTCTACTGGAAGCCCGTGTTGAATGATTCTCCTGCCATATTGTGCTGTCTTCATTTTTGTGAATTCAACTCAAGTCCTAAGTAGCTGTGTAACTCAATCTGGAAAAGCAGCAGGCATGTCCTTACTCAGGAAGATTCAAAATATTTTATGAGTGACCTGTGTCTGATTTAGAAGTGCCAGTAGGTTCTCTCCATTCTTTGACATGCAACAGCGCTTTCTTCATCAAAGGCCCAAGTCACCCTCCCAACTAGCATCTCCCTCCCCATATACCATCCCCCCCAAGACCATGGAAGACATCGTCAATCAGCCTCATCCTTTTTTTTGACTTAGTCTGGATGTAGTACCACTCCTCAGCCATGCAGTTCTCTATGAAGTCTCTAAAAATGAAATGAAGTTAACAAATGAAATGAAATTGGTTTAATATTCTGGTCCTAATCCTTTTTATTTATGCTCCGATAGTTATTATTTTTTTCTTCCCACTTCATTTCTTTTTATCATAAAAGGTGCTGAAACATTTATTTTAATAGCTTGGACCTTTTTTTTTTTTTTTTAGAATGCACAGTAATAAATTAACTTTTTCTTTTTACAATAAGGATAATACAGAGAGCCATCATGATATAGTGTGGCAATATAATTTTTAATTCCTTGGCTCCTTCTTCTCTATTCATTCTTATGGCTTTGTTGTTCCTGCTATTGGTGACCTGGCACCCACAGACTCCTCTTTCCTCTGTCTGCCACTCAGACTCCAGTTCTCTGCTTCTAATATCCCCTTTCATTAATGTAAGCTGAAGAGCAGTGAATTAAGCACGTTGTGTCTTTACTGAATGTATAAGATTGTACAAAGTCCAACAAGAAAGATGCACAAACTTTGGAACTGCTATAATAGAAGCTCAGAGTCTCTTCCAAGACCCAGGTGTGGGCTGGGTTATGGTGTTACAGGAGATAAGGCCAGATGAGATGAAACCACTCAGCTCTGTCTGTTTCCTGCATGTGTCCATTTGTTACACTTGAACCATGACTGCTGAGAGCAGAAAGCAGAGGTGGGTGTTCTTTAGTGACCTCAGGTGAAATTAATTCAGGTCAGAGTAGCAGGAGACATGTAGGTTGGCCTTGGAGTGTGGACAGTAACTATAGCCAAATCAAATCTCCTATGGTCAAGAGGAGAAGCCCAGCTTTGGTAGCGCCAAGATCTGGAAGCCAGGGGTGAGTGGAGGCAGCATCGCAGATGCTGTAGAAGGTCCCTCAGTATTCAGAAGGCTTCAAGAACAAGGATTTGGGATGAAGGTATTCCTGGACGGTCCCTTGCAGGGCCCTATGCTTCTGTCAGCAGAGTCACTTTCATAGTTAGCTTGGGTTTCTGCTATGATTTTCCCAGATTTGGGGCAGAAATCATGACCCATCCTTGCAAGGCTGGGTTTGCCTGTGGCCTAGCCTGGCTTGAGCACCCTCATTCCATCAGCACCGTCCTGGACACTTGGTCTTTTGCTGAAAGTGAATGGCTATTGGGGCTTGGTTTCCCCTCTCAGTTACATCTTGCTTAGAATTGACCTCAGTTTCAAATTAATTCATAAGCTCCATGTTGCAGCCACTTAAAACACCTCCCTGGAAAGTTGTCCACGCTGACTGTGAGTGACAAAAGTGTCGCCATCTTCACATTCTTTAGCCCATGGGAAGCTCCTCATCACCTCCTGCCTGCTTGTTATAACCATATCCAGGGGAGATTTACTGGTTTTATTGAGAAAATACTGGTATTCATTCAGATTTTCTGACCCTCACTGGAGGAACCATCATCATCATAAGCATTATGTTCTCTGTCTTTTAAAAGTTGTGAGTATTGATTGTGACTCCCCCCAAAAATGCTTCTACTGCCCTATAAGAGCTGGTGTGGACAAGGTTGGTGAAGTGACTCTTATTACAGAGTCATGAAAGGGGCTCCTCTTTGAAAGACAGTAACTTTTGGATGAGCCCAGATACTTCTAGTTTGTTTCCATTTTTATAAGGTATCAACAGAGGTGCCATCAGATCAGCAGTGGCTCCAAGTTGACTCTAGAAGAAAGTGGGTGTCTCCACTCTGCATGGAGGGAGCTAGCCTGAATTCTCCAGCGTTTTGCCAGCTGAGGGTACCTCTTACATCAGGGCTTGACTCGGTTCACTGTCATGCCAGATTTGTTTTCACAGCCAGAGTGACCCCAGGGCCGGAGTAGGACAGGTCCGGGACATGCTGCCATCATGGACCAGAAGAAAAGCTGCAAACTGGCTTTTATGGAGTGGCCAGGAATTGAGAGGTAGGGATGTGACACACATGGTTGGGCCTAAGGGTCAGATTTTAATAACCTGGGTTATTTCATAACTTCCAAGATAATCCCCCATTTTTACTTTAAAAGTCTCAATAACGGAATATGTCCCCTCATTCCTTCTCCCTATAGACTTTTGCTCCCTCCACATTTTTCTCATTCAGTCTTAAGACAGATGCTGGGAGACCTAACAAAAAGCTCAGACAGCAAGGTCCTAGCACAGGTGGGCATATCTGGTCTACCAGACCCCAGAGTTGATGCCTCTATATGGTCTGCAATCTTGGGAAAATCCTGTGTCCCAATTTAAAGCAGATGGTTTAACTTCTTCAGGAAGACAAGCCCTAAAAGAAAGATGGTATTTCAGGAGGCGTGGTTCTCAGGCACCCATCAAGCGCCCCTGTGCTCGGGGGACAGTGTCGCCTGCACGGCAGGCTGGCTCTCTCTCAGGAGCTCCTTCTCTTCCTGGCTCCAAGCTCTTCCCTTCTCAAAGCCCAGGCCTGCCAGAAATGGTGTTTTTCAGACCAGACCAGGGAACACCCAGGTAGATCCCGGCCAGAGCCCTGCACCTGGATCCTAGCGTGGCTCTTTTCTTGTACTGACCTTCTCGAATGTGACATGAACTGCTCCTCCTGCCCTTCCCAGGGCTGAGGCCCTCTCTGCCTTCTTTTTTTTTTTTTTTTTTTTTAGGGTGGTGTCACTGGCCCTCATATGTGGGACCGAACCGGGGCCGTTGGCTTCCGAAGCCAGCGCTTAACCCCCGCGCCACTCAGCTGGCCCCCTCTCCGCCTTTCTTGATCTGCTTACAGGCTCAGATCTATATGGTCACAGCTTCAGTTCTTAGCTGACCGTGGAGGGTGGCTGAGGGCTCCCCTGGACAATATGAACAACGGCCATGAAAATCAGTGTGACAAATTAATCCCTTGTTTCTTTCCTAATATTAACCCCCCTTCTCCCACCCTGGCGATATCACTGGATTAATCAGGATCTAAACCTCCCCTGAGGAGGACAGTGTTTGCCATGTCAGGCAAGCGGCTGACTTGCCCGCCCTTCAGGCCAACACCTACTGCCACTGATCACAGACAGTAATTCTCCAGGAAAAGAGGCATCAAGTCTTTTCTTTTCTAGTATTTTTAATACAAGAACCAATGCTATATTTCTGGTCATTTTAGAGTTCATGTGAAATGCATTTAAAATTAGGAAACACTATTCAGAGAGAAAGAATTGATTGCGTTCCTATTACCGTCGTAGAAATAATCATTCTTTAGTTATATAATTGAATGACTCTCATTCAGATTGTCGTAAGCTGTTTTACGTGAGTTGCCTCTAAAAATATGAAATGCATTTGACAATGTTATTTAATATTTTTGGTAACATTTTGTGATCATAGCCAGGCTTCATGCTGCTACAAGCAGAGGTATTTCGTGTTTCTCCAAATTAGCTAAGTGCCTTCGCTTCAGGGACAGTCTAATCCTCCTTGAGAGAGAGGCTGTACAAATTATCTTATTTTGGCGAAGTACCCTTTCTAAGTTATTTTGTTTATTATACTCAGCCAATTTCATGCAGTCTAAGTACCAAGTACTTTGGGTATGCATTCTTTGGCTCTTATAGTTTGAAATATTATAATAAAAGAATTACTGAAAACTTTCACTGAATCACACACTTCCAAAGTAGGAAAATGTATTTCTCATTGATATTTTATTTTTTTATAATGCGTATTAACTTCTGTTCTCTAATTGGACACTGATATGATTGATTAATGAAGGATACCAAATTGACTTAATTTGGGGAACTCTCATGAGCTGAGTGCCTTGCAAACATTTTATAAGGAGATTGAGATGAAAAGTAGGGTTAAGGGCATCGGGGACACTGAGGATGGGTAGATTATGTTGGGGACACTGAGGATGGGTAGATTATGTTGGCCCAGAGAAGGAGAGATTTTGGTAATTTTGATTTAATGACTGCTATGATTTAAACCAATGTGTGAGGAGATAGAAATTTGCTTCAAGAAAGTTCTTTGGTTAAGTAGGGAACTCTACTGGATAATGTAAACTGTTAAGACAAAAACTACCGTAAATTTCATCTTAAAAAACAAGATACCCATCTCATGCTCTACAACCAAATACATTCCAGATTTTTTAAAAGTTTGAAAGCAAAAATAAAATAATTGAAGTACTGGAAGGAAACATAAGTGAAAAATAATATACCCTTATGGTATCAATGCACTATCTAGGTATGATGACAAAAATTAAAACCCTAAGGGAAAGTGTTTGACATTAAGAATTTTTAAAACTTCCATTTGGCAAAATAGCCAAAAACAAAAAATAATCTAAGCAAGCTGGCATATGTATATATATATCAGACACAGGGTTAATGTATTTAAACATGATGCACTTTCCCCTACCCCTACCTTTGTCCCTCTCCATGAAGTGTCCTTCTGCCCTCTACACCTGGCTGATTCTCATTTCCTCTTCAATCTGCATTTAAGCCTAGCTTCCTTGGGTGGCCTTCCCTGATGCCCGGGGCATGTCCATACTTTCTCTGCCAGAGAATCATCCCCAACCCAGGTCACAGCTCTAATTGTTACTGGTCATCTTTGCTGGACGGAAGCCCCAGACACCAGACAGAAGGGGCCATGTTTTATATTCACAATGGTATCAATAGCTTCTAACACATATTATCTAGCTTTCAGTAAGTCCTCAGTAAATATTATTTGCTATTGAAATGAATGATGAAATTAAGAGCTCATTATGAACTACTAGATGAAGGATATGAATGAGCAATTCAAAACAAACACATACACAAATGCCCAAACATAAAGATTCGTGATTTTTCAATAACAATCAAAGAAACACAGATCATATATTTATGTATATGTCTCTAACATCCAGAATTGTGTGTGTGTGTGTGTCTGTGTGTGTGCGTGTGTGTACTTTGTCAGAATACTTAGAGAAAATGAATAATGTCACCACTTGCCTGAGGGGGGTGTGGTGAAACATATCTCATAAACGACTTGTGCCAGGAATTTCAATAGGTGTAAATTCTCAGTAGAAACTGAATACTATTCACAAAGAAATTTATATTAAGAAAACAATTTGTTTAATTGAACGAGGATGCAGGTAAAGTGAGGATCCTGCTAATAATGTTTTATACAAGGAAAAAGCTGGAAATAACCTAAATATCAATAATATTTTTAAAATCTAGGCACAACCATGCAAATATTGCAATGTTACCACAGCAGCTATGAAAACACCTGCTACATCCAGAGTTATTAAAATAAGGAAATACCTATGATAAATTTAATTAAAAACAACGCTCATTCTTGTGTGTGTGTGTGTGTGTGTGTGTGTGTGTGTGTGTGAATCCCATTCCTGTGAAAATATATTATAGATGCATACATATTTAAATATCCGAAGAACAATTCTGGAAGAATATACCCAAAATATTAAAAGTGCCTATGTCTTGGCATTTATTAGCATAACATGCTAATTATCCATTGACCCATGCTTTCTTTCAGTCCAACTATTTTGGTCTGAATTGTAAGGTCTTAAGAAGGATGGGTGACTAGATAGAAAGATAATCAGACAGACTGACAGAGAGAGATAATTACACAAGATACAGGATTCTTATTTTGGGTTCTCCCAAAAGCAGAGCTTGGGAGTAAGAAAAAATATGTGCAGATGGTTGACTCTGGAACCCTCACAGGAAGGAGGGATTAGGGCCAGGGGAAAGAATAGGAGATAAACCTATTAAGGACTGCATTGTCAACATGACCACCACCTCCAGGGGTGAGTTGTTTGATTCCACAGACTTGAAGGTAAGAGTAATTGTGTCTGCCATGTGGCAGATGATAAATCTGACCTTCATCATCCCATCGGCACACATATCTCAGAGGGATTCAGGAACGTAGGAGTCAAGCTCTGCCAGGTGGATATGACTGAGTTACTTGGAAGGCGACAAGGAGAAAATGCAAATAATTATTGTAATAGTTAATTTTTGAGTGAATATTGCTGTGATAATAAAACACTAGCAGTAAAACCGAGCTTAAAAGCTCTCCCTTGAGATTATCAATTGCCCTTTGGGAACTTTCCCTCAGCAGGCCACAGCTTTTCAGCTGTGGTTCTGTTTCTGAAGACAGGGAAAGTACCCACAGGGAAAGCTGCACCTGTCCTGAGTTTTCCATGTGAATTACTGGGAGGCCAAAAGAGACTTTAGCCCCATTTCAGAAATTCCATCTAAGGAGCCAAACCCCGTTTGGTCATTAGAGAGCAGGGGGGGTAGTGCAAGGATGCCTCGACCAACGAGAGATTCATTTGTATCCAGAAAAATCTTAAATTCTGACCCCCAATAAGGACTGACAGCTTAGATCAACCATACTAAATGTGATTTTACTTAGGATTAAAGGGTAGGGATGTTTTAAGTGTTAGACACTTCCTGTTGGGATGCTGAAGTGTTGGCAGAGTATGTGGCCTGGTGACATAATTATGCTTCCTCTCAACAGTGTCTCACCAACTCCATCAGCCCTCTTTGGTATAGAAGAAAATACAATTTACAGGAATTGTTTTTAGGGAAAATTAATTCATTGAACATGTGGAACACTAATTCCATGTGTCCAAGGAATAAGTATAAAAATGCATTAATTTGGGCCGGCCGAGTGTCACATTGGTTAAGAGCTGGTTTTGGGATGCCAGCAGCCCCGGTTCAGATCCCACATATGAGGGCCAGTGACACTGCCCTCTACAGCTAACAACAGCTCCACCTGGAGCTGGGCTGTGCGAGCCCCAGTGATGGTGTGGGCTGCAGCCCCTGCTGCAGTGGGCTGCCATAGGCTACAGTGAGTGGCCGGCAGCCAGAGTGAGCTGCCAATAGCCGCGGTGCGTGACACCCAGAGGTAGGCGACTGATCTGCCTCACCCAGGAAGAGCGCAATGACGACACCAACATGGGCCAGTGAAGCGACATACTCCACAACTAGACTGAAGAACAAAAAGACAGCAACTTGTCTGTTTCCCTTCCCCAATTCCCCAGCGTTGTTCCCCTCTCCCCATTTCCCCAATAAAATCTTAAAAAAACAACAAAAAACAAAGCATTAATTTAAAAAATGCATTAAATTTTATTTAATCAAGAATTTTGTTTTGAAGACTGCTTTGCAATCTCATTTGTTCAGCCGTGGCCAGCAAAGTAGAGCGTGGCTTATGTCCAGATGAAATACACTTACATTGGGGAGCAGATCTATTTGCATAGAGAAAACATGAGCAGGCATGAGTGGGAAAGGGTTGCAAATGATTAACTCTCATTTATGTATGTAGATGAATGGATCTGAGGTTTAAACATGTGTGAGCCTTACTAGGTTCATGCTGTTAACTATTAAAAAGTTAATATAATTGAAGTTCTGATTAAATTGGAAGTGTTCTGAAATGTGACTAATTGCTTTTTCCAAATGAAGGAGAACATGGAGGTGCGTGATTCTTTCCTTTTCATTAAGGTATAGTCATCCATTTCAACTATTTTACATTTCATCCAGCATGATTCAATTACTGGGAAGAGAGTCCAGGGGAAAAGGGGCAAAGCTGGGATAATGTGCAGAGGGCCACTCAGACCATGGGACCGGGGTTCCTGAGGGCTTCAGTCCTGCCTCTCAAGGGAATGGAATGCTTCAAGGGACAGAAAGGACGCTCCTGAGTATTTCTGCTTGAAGGGAGGGAATTTGAAATATAGGGTATTCACTTCTGTCAGCATGAATTTCACTCATGTGCCTCCCAGCCTGTTATATTTTTTGTTTGTTTGTTTGTTTGTTTTTTAAGGGCAGTGTAACTGGCCCTCATATGTGGGACCGAACCGGGGCCGCTGGCTTCCCAGGCCAGCGCTTAACCACCGCTCCACTCGGCCGGCCTGTTATATTTTTTAACGGGCAAATTGATATCCATTCATTCAATTGATGGACTTCTGTAACTGCCCGAAACACATTTCCTTCTGTTCCTATTGAACTGGAATCTTCATCAGAGGGGAGACACTCATGGATCTGTGTCTTTTTCTTTACTTCCATTCCCAACCTCTTCTTTATGGGGCCCTTGTATCCCTACTAATTCTACTTTAGGAATCACTAGTGTGTAGGAATGATAAGGGTGTGTAAGGGTGTGTACGCAATGACTGCATTCAGGGGGTTGTACTGACGTTCAGGCAAATCAAGGTGATTGGCTCCTTCCCTTCAGTCTTGGTTAATTCCCAAGCGAAGGACAGCCTCACGTTGGCAAAAGGGCAGAGTATTTTGGGTTTTACTTCCCAGTGTTGTCACTTACCTTGTGTAACTGTGGGGATATAATTTAAGCTCAGGCAATCCAAGTGTCCTTATCATTCAAATGGGTAACAATAACATCTGCCTCAGAAGTTATTTTGGAGCATGGATGGAGCTAGTATGTGTGAAGCGGTTTCATAACCACAAAGCACTATTCAAAGGTCAATTATTTAAGGAAGGACTTTCAGGAATGTCAAACTTAATGCTGTAAACAAAAGCTACATTTGAGTTCTTTGGAAATGTGTGGTAACTGGGTAAGGAATATTTTTCACATCCCTCCTGCCCACACTCCCCCCAACCCCCAGAGTAACTTCCTGGGTGTTTAGTTTCCTTCTTAAATAGGCACTTCCCTTCTGTCTAATTATGCAGCATTCACAGTTTCATCAGCTTCAGCAAAATCGCACTGTCCTCATTTGACTGGGAATATCATAAAAATGACAGCTTAGATTAGCATAAATGGGAGAGCATATGTGATTGTCCAAGGTTTAGAGTCGTCACCATTATCACACATGGTAACATTTAAGAGCTAACTAAATCCACACATGTTCAGTAGTGTCCCTGTTTGTATTACACAGCATTTTGGAAGTTCTCATTAGCTTGTGGCCTTCCTATCAGCAGTGTATAACTGTAAATTAAATTTAAAGCATGGCTTTACATTTGCTTTCAACACTGACATAAAAGATAAAACTCTCAATTTCCAAGCTTTGAACATAGCTTGTACAATTTGGGAAAGATTTATTCCCTGGCCTTCTTAATATTTACTGTTTAATAGACATGTCTCCCTAAGGGGAAAAAAAATGTTTACAAAGAATAATATTTTTTCAATGTCAAAAAGTCATTTTTTCTGCTATTTTAAAAATGTTCCTCAGGAAATAAAAGTATCACTCACCCTTTCACACAACTTTCAGGCTCCTATTAATGAACATTACCTTCTCTAAGCCTTGAAGTGTGTGATTTCTGATGATATAAGCACAGGCATCTCTATAAATATGTAAAGATTTGAATAGGGCTTGGACCATTTTCCATACATCATGTTCTTCTTTGAAGGAAGGCTTGCTTGGGTTCTCTCTAAGATGTCTCACTTAGGCCTAAACTGGTAAGAGTCATTTGAATTTAGAAAGCAATTTGAATTTTAATCCATATATCATCTGAGGGGCTACCTCTCACGTTTAGTTTTATATCTGCTATATCTGTTTACTGCCATATCTCTCTATGCTCCACCATAATCTACGTAACTTCTGAGGCCAGGCGGGTAGAAGAAGTCTGATGACCCCACCTGTGTTTGGCACGAATTCTGTTTGGCAGGCTTACCCAGAACCCCCCTTTATTCCTAATGTCTCTGCTTAGTAAGTTTCCATCCATTGACCCCCACGCTGTTTCCTGACTACAAATCCCCACTGTGCCTAGGCTGTATTCAGCATTGAGCCCAATCACTCTTCCCCATTGCAAGACCCCATTGCAGTGCCTATGCCTATCACAATGATCCTGAAAAATGTCTACTTCTACCATCTTTAAAAAAGAAAAGACCTAGGAAGACCCAGCTGTATTGTAGGGCATGCCCCTGGTTTGAAAGCACATGTATTAGGGGGCTGCAGAGAACAAGTTGCATTCTGATAATTTTTAAAAATCCCAAAGGCTTTTGCATTCCATCTAAGATGCTCTATGCATTTTCTTAACCTGAGTGAGGGTGGTCTGAAGTTCCCAGTCTGCTATAAAAGGACAGCCCTTCCTTTTGCTAGTTTCACAAAGACAGCACTTTGCATGGCAGACTTTCATTCTATAGGGACCAGCCTTGATAAGTGAACAGGCTATCAGTTCGTGATTCCATGTTCACGGGTGACTGACTCATCTGGCAACACCTTAAGCCTTCCTGTGAGAGGCAGCAGCAGCTTTACATTATGCATCACTACTAAACAGTTTTTCTTTCATGAACAACTGCAAAGAATAAGTCCTTTTGGGGCTGGCCAAGTGGCGCGGTGGTTAAGCGCTGGCTTGGGAAGCCAGCGTCCCAGGTTCAGGTCCCATATATGAGGGCCAGTGGCACTTTCCTAAAAAAAAAAAAAAAAAGAAAAGAATAAGTTCTTTTATCCTAAATCATAGATAGGACAGGGCTAGAGAGTGTTGCTCAGAGTCAGAAGATTAAATTCAGTGAGGGGCTCTATATTTTACTGTAGGTTTATAAACCCAGAAACTACTTCCCTTCTTCCTTAGGAGATGCCTGAAGGAGAGCCTAAGCTGAGAGGCCTGGGCCCCTTGTTATTCTGATTGGCTCACCAGCAGCTGGACATCTTTAGTAAGGCAGGTTCCTGAATGTCTTCCCCCTGAAATAATGTGAGCCTCGTGAGACTGTAAGCTTGTATTCTTCTCTACATGCTAAGCACTTTATTTTCTGGGTTTTTATCAGGTTTTCAACAGTCTTTGACCCCCAACAAGTTAAGAACTACTTTGAGTGTGGTAAGCCTCATAACGGGGTTCCATTTTATGGGCCTTTTTGTTCTCTCTGAGTTCTCATCCAAAGATGATCAGAACAATGGAATCACCACCAAAAGGAGATGGCTCTGTCTTCACAAAAATTATGTAAATCCGGACTTCACTGTTGTGGATTATATTCCAGAGTACCCTGAACAATGCTAAATTTGGGGTCAGTTATTGAGAAGAAAAATTATTTTGATGATGATACATTTTGAAATTTATTACACTGATGGACTTAGAATTTTTTGACTCTTGAACATTTTTCTGGTGTTTAAAACAAAGGAAAGTAATCAAGTGGGTGTTTACTTATGCCATGTGTTGTAACAGCAATAAAAGCAGCCATCCTCTTCTGTCTCTCAGGGCTTCATGGCTAACATGACTTTCTGCCCTGAAGCCTGGAGAGCTGGTTATTTCTGCTTCTCCTGCCTCTGATGAGTGGGTCTGTATGGGGTCATTCCAGCTAGTCATCTCCATGTCCTTCCTGGAGCTCTCACAGGGCACTTAGTGTCCTTTCCTTAGCCCATCCTGCCTCACCCATGTCCCCAGATTATGACAGATCTATATCGAATGTCACCCACGTCTCACTGAAGAATGAGACATGTTGTTGTTTTGAACAGGGCAATATAATGAGAAGACTTGAAGCTGTGACTTTAACAAACTTACTCCCTTTTTCCATGTTAGCATTAGGATACTCCCTCTCCGTGGATCTTTAAATGTCTCCCCACCCCCAACCTTTCCCAGAGGTGGCTTTCAGCCCTGCAATGCCATGCTCTCTCTTCGTCAGGCCATTTATTCCTCTCTGCAGAAGGGAGATTTCTTATCCCCTCTGTGTCTTTTCAGCATAGCTCAGCTGCCACATGATGCTCATCATGGCATTCCCTCCAGGAGCTGCTCCTTGAACTCCAGGAGTCTATTTACCATTCCACTTGGATGGCTAACAGGTGCCTAGGTCCTAAGATAGTCCAAACTGACCTTGCACTCTTCTGCCCCAAACCTGCTCTCCCTCCATTCTTTCCTCACTGCCTTCTCCTCTCACAAATTCTCTGTACTCCTCTCTCCTCTTCTTTTGGCTCCCCGCTACCTCCGGTCACACTGGCTTCCTTGCTGTTCCTCCAACACAGACACACTTTCAGACACTGGAGGTGATTGCTCTTGCCTCTGCTTATGCCCGAGGCCTGTCACAGTTTGCTTCCATGCACCTTTGAGGTGTTTGCTCAAATGTGTTTTCTAAGTTCGCATTTCCCAGGACCACCCTTCTGCCTGTGTCCCTAGTGTCCTTCTCTGCTTTATTCCTCTCTGTAGCACTTCTCTCCATGAGGCATAATGAATGTACATTTGTTTGTGGACTGTGTCTCCACAATCCAACTATAGTGTAACCCCCATAAGGGCAAAGGATGCTGCCTCTAATGGTTATTGCTGTATCCACAACACCTGGAATAGTTGATGCTCTCACTAGTTCTTTGTGGCATGAAGTCTTGAAAGAATGAAACTAGAATTATAGTTAAAATAGCCATTTGGGAGTGTAGACACTGTGATCTTAATGGGAACCTGACCCTTTATGGATGGACTCCTTTGTGTATTGGTGAAGAAAAGTCGTTTATCGGACATTTGCAGCCATGTCAACCCAACTAAAGAGACACCCAAGCTTGGGAACATGCACAATTGTTTTAGCCTGGGGCTAGGGTGGCAAATATGTTTGCTTACCTGGCAACTTGTGTTCAGAGATATCCATAGGAATTCCCAGCAGAGACTGTGACACTGAGAGGGCCACTGTGACAGTCCCTGGGTGGGGAGATTAAGAAATGGGGCAGTTGGTTGCATTGGCCTTTATATTAGGTTATAATTGCTTTGAAGATAACACAGATATAAAAGTTGAGAAAAGGTTTCAGAGATAATACTAAGGCTCAGTGCCATTCTGTAACACTGACATTATGTTCAATTTCTTAATAAACCATTTTTATAGGATTCAGGACTGAGATGAACTTGAAGAAAATAGGGGTTAAAATTCATCACTTGTGTCAGATAAAATCAAAACCTAGATGGCCTGTTTTTTTGGTGATATTCAAAGGTCAGCACAATGTATTATTGTATTATGTGACAAAAATGCTATTTTATGATAAAAAAAATTAAGATAATAAAATGGTCAAAAATTGAGCATTTGGTCCCTTGGTACCAGGCTGCCTGTGATTGCAAACAAAAGAGTCCTAGGATCTCTGTGGTGGTTCCATCTATTTGAGTGCAACCAATCTGTAGTATCAAGTAGATACCTCGAGTATAGAGAAAAGGTTTGGTTTCATGTACAGACTCATATCATCTCTGCTCACACCCAGCCTCCTAAGCGTGATGACTGAATTCAGCATCCTCGGACACCTAGAGAAGACTAGGTGCATCTGCTTTACCTGTGGACACTTCACCTCACTCTCAGTCCTCCTTAGGAACTCCAGAGGAAAGGGACTTCTCATGCAAGAGACTCACCCTGCACCCAGGGGCAGCCTCCCTTACAATGTGCGGGAATGCGTGGTGAAAGCTCGCCATGGCTGCTAGTCTTTCGTCTTTGGTCAGATAGCAAGTGACTGATATCTGTCCTCTAGGCTCTCACCCTTCCTTTTCTATCTCACAAGCCCAAGCTGACATGCCAGTAAGGGAATCATTTCTTTTTCAATTTGTCAAGGATTATCTGTTGGCACATCTAATTCATCTTCTTCATCGTCCCTCCTCTCATCATTTTATTTTATTTTTGCAGGAGAACTCTCTGTTATTCATACAATCCACTTGGGGGGAAAAATAGAATGAATAAGCAAAACAAAACAAAAATAACATCGTTTGGTCTTTCCACTTCCTCTCTCTTCAATAGCCTGGTTTCCATGTGAAGATGCTGCTTAATTCCTACACCCTTGTTTTCTATTTCCATCTGGACTGTTAACATACCTTTTTTTGCTTTTATGGTCTTATTGTCCTACTTAAACTATTCTTTTCTTGAAAAGAACATAACCATTACTGTTTGCTCTGATGCTTTCCCACAGGTGTTTATTGTTTCCCTTTTTCCGTCTGCTATTAAACCTGTGAGGTAGAAATTATGATTCCCATTTTACAGATGAGGAAATGGAGGATCCAAAGGTTAAGTGCTTTGCCCAATATCACAAAGTTAATCAGTCCTGAATCACGGATTTAAACAGAAGTCAATGTTCCTTATCATGACTATGCAGAGTGGAAACCTCAACTAATCTAATGACTTTAGGAGGTTCTGCAAATGAGAGTAAAGGTTGGTGTAATGACTTAATCCTTACAGTTTTACTTTCTAAATAAATGTTCAATCCTGCTTTTCTACATTCCTGTCACTATGGCTCTATTTCTAATTCCTTCTTAATGGGACTTGGTGATTTCAGTCTTTTTCTGTCACTTTTGCTCTTCCCAGGGGTGCTAGACATATCTTTCCGATGTAATTCTGATAGTATTTCCTCCCTTAATCCTTTGGTATTTTCCCTACCTCTACATAGCAGTTTTCAAACTGTCGTTGTAGGTGCAAATGCTGCAAATGCTTTATTACAGTTTTAGCTTAAATCAGTTTTCATGCTCTATGCTGTTTTAAATGATCAAATGTGTTATAATAGAATTTATTTTTAAGCCTTCAGAGTTGGTGTAGAATTTAGCGTCAGGCCACCAGGAGGAAATAAGGGGCACAAAAACCTTCCTAATTAGAATAGGTGCTGTGTGATGCCAGTGAACTTGTATTTCTACAAGAGACCCTTTCAATCGTCAACAAAATATAAATTTGTTCTTCTTCCCCCAAAGTATTTAGTGCTGTAAAACAAACAAAACAAATCAATTTTAAAAACCCACAATTTTCATTGGTACTGACTTATCTTTGTTAAATATTTTCCAGCTGGCACAGGCTAAGCACATGACCCAATCACAGACCTGATTGTAGTCGATTCGGTTATTTCTTTTGGTGGGATGGGCACGCTCTAATTTGTAGAGCTGAGGTCTAATTTTTAGCTGAGGTCTGTAGGTTTCCCACCTGCCAACTGTGCTGCCAGGTGTTAAAATAAAGATGAACCTTGGACTGCATTCTACCATACATAAGGCCATTTATTAGCAGGAACTTACAAAACATTGTAGTATCACTTCCAAAAACTTGAAATTCCGGTTCTCTGTCCCACTTTATGTGAAGAGTACAAAAAATATCCACTCAAGTCAAATGTGACAGCATTTTAGCAGCAGAATTTAGCCAAACTTTGGTTTGGGAGAGCAACTATTTCTCTTATGATTTGCTACAAAGAGGTCTACTTCCCAACCCCAAGCCTGGGGCTCTGCTATAGGTGACATGACTCAGCAGGTTTTCAAAGGGGTGAAATTCTTAAAAATGTCCAGTTAATTATCTGGGAAATTTTTAAGGTCTGGTATGTTAGTTAACCTGCTTCCTTAATAAAAAGAATGTTAGCACTTACAGCAGCTATGTCTGGATTGTGACTTCTTAAATAACAGACTTAGAAATAAACCACCTCTAAGATACCAAGTAAAACTAAACCTAAACACTAGCTTCGCTGAAACAAAATAAGTGGGATCTAAAAAATTCACTCCTATAACAAGGAGGCAATCTTGAGATATGAGGCCTAGGGAATATAGGGTCTCTGCCTGTCCCCACCCCCCAAACCTCCCCAAATAGTAAGAAATAGTATCCACAGAGTATCTGAGAGCAGAGCTGGGCAGAGGGTGGGAGGCAAGCACTAATCAATTCATATTTAAATATGAATTTTCATGGGATAGTGTATTTTATATATCAAACTATGTTCAAGTATTTCAAGAAAATACAAATAAGATCTCATTACCAATTTCGAGGGAAATTCCTGGCAAGAGTACCTGAAGCTGACTGTCCCATCACCACGAGCTCTAACCCAAATAATCTGTGGCCCACTGGTCTTTACGGGGAACAAGTGATTTGTTTTATTCTCTACATATTTTTAAAATCTTTAATGTGTGTTTCAGGAATGTTTGGTTAGGAAATTTACAAAATAATATTGAAGAAAAAATAAAAACAATAGAATAATAGGAAATGTTTGCTCACATAAAAGACAAAAAGTTGATTATATTTTAAAGAAATTTTTTGAGAATTATTAGTTACTGTCTTTTGTATGAGTAACCAGTGTGGTCTAGTTAGGCATGATGAACAACTTGAAAAGTAATTCCAAAAGTTACTTTTAGTGTATACAAATTCTTTGATTTTCATGCAGATGTAGTTGATATCAATTTTAGTCCCTAGGCCCTGGGAAATTATCGTAGCATGTAGGCTGCAAACATGGATGCTGGACTTGATCTTGGTTCTGTTTTCTATTTACTATGTGATTGTATTATCTAATCTCCCTGTTCCCTGCTCCCTCACATGTGAAATGGGGATCTACTAGTACCTACTCTATGGGGTGAGGTGAGGATAAAATGAGGTGAATGTGTAAAGTGCTAAGACTATTGCCTGGCCCACAGTAAGTGTTTGAAATTGAGATTATTTGTTTTTTCATGTTGAACCTCCAAGCTGTGCTCTGATTAGTTACCCCTGAGTTGCCCTACCTAGGGATGCTCAAGAGTCTTTCAGAGTACAGAAGGTTCCAGGAAAGGCCCCTTCTGAAATTCAGTCTGCCTTGGTCTTAACTGGAATGTTGTCCCACGAAAGCAGCCTCTGTGCTGACCTCAGGCGTTTTCTCTATTGCGGCCAGAAGAAAGGTTCACCTAAAGGTCAGCCTTTCTAGGTCCTCTACCAGCTATCTGATATCCTGGAATTCCCTAGGAGGTTGTGGAAATGACAGCAGTGGAGCCCCTGCTATTCATAGAATACACAACAGCCCCATTCCCATGTGAATTTCAAGGGAAATTCCCCATGGTCTCTTTTCTCCATGACAGATTCTACATTCTAAATTGGGGCACACTCTCATTCTCTCATTGGCAGCCCTGCTGCTCACCCTCCGACTCCCAAAGCCTCGGAGGAAAGGACCTCCTGCTCCCTATCCCCAGAGACCCAGGGCTGGGCCCTGGACTGGGGTTCAGCTCAGAAGACATTCATCCTGGGTCGGCTAGGAATCGCCCATGATGGCTGCTCTTTGTCCCACAGTGGAGAGTGTTAGAGCACATGACTCGTCCCCTTTTCAATTCTGTGAGCCCCCACACCTTCCAATAATTTCTTTCATTTGCTGAAATACCCATAGTTGGATTTTCTTAAGAAAACCTTGGATTTTCTTGGATTTTGCTAATGACAAATATTGAATCCAAAACACATTGTTTCCCTAAAACAACATTACCCCACTGCCACCCACCACCATTAAGAAATGTTAAGCGACTATTTAGAGGTTATTGGTGAAAGGCTACTAAGTCCTTGGCCTGTCCTGGGGCTCACCTGAATGGCCATCCCTGGTCAGCTTCTGACCCTGTGCTTTCATTCTGCTGGAGCTCAAGCTTTCTCTGTTCACTCAGGTCCCAGAATGATGCTTATTTGGTCACTTCTGTTTAACAAAAATCGAATAACTATTGACAAAAATTTATCTCTATGATTTAAAATGTTTTGGACTAATGTGCAACTAAAATTAAATTTAGGAATACATTACATACTGAGGGTGATATTTTGGGGGTTCACTGAAGTGGCCTCATTACACTTAATACCTGATTATATAAGTTGATGTCGCCAACTGTAGCTCATGTAATTGTACTAATAAAAGACAATCTCTTCATGTTTTTACATAATAGGTCTCTAGGTAGATATTGTTTGGATAAAGCTTTGTTCTACTTGAAAAGATTGACGAGCTATGCCCTGCAGAACATCCTTCACATTATTTTGCAGAGAGCAACAAGGGCCTCCAAGGTTTGAGACTAGCTAAGCTCTTCATCCTCATTTCTGTCCAGATAGGAACTCTGTGAATGTTCTGATAGCTGCTCAGCTGTAGTCCTGCTTCTCCTCGTACACAGTGTGTTGCCCTCAATGCTTTCTCCTCTCCTGTGAGTTGGTTAAACCTTGCTATTGCTTAAGAGGAATCCTTAGCTGCTGTCCCTTCCCCAACACACCCAGTTGGCTGGGTGGGGCCCCTTCAAAATGGCCTCCTTGTACCACATGGAAAGACGTGTGTGCTCGCTGGTTTTATAGTGGGTGTCCTGCCTGCCCTAATGGAAGGAGAGCTCCTTGAAGGCAGAGAAATCTCAATGCTTAGCCCCTAACAGACACTGTGATTTACAATAAGAACTTTATATTTGATATTTGTGCCTGGTTCTGGCCCAGAGCATCTAAAACCCTTGTAAGTTCCTAGGTGCTAAGAGCACCAGGAGCTCCCCTTGTTCAAATATTTGGTCTCTAATGGAACAGAATAGAGAGCCCAGGAATAAACCCATTCATATACGGTCATTTAATCTATGACAATGGAAGCAAGAATTTACAGTGGAGTAAAGACAGTCTATTTAATAAATGGTGCTGGGAAAATTGGACTGACACATGCAAAAAAGTGAAAATAGACCACCTACTTACATCATATACGAGAACAAACTCAAAATGGATTTAAGACTTAAATGTAAGACCTGAAACCGTAGAACTCTTAGAAGAAAACATAGGGAGTAAATTTGCAGACATTACCCTGAGTAATATTTTGAATGATATATCCCCCTGGGCTAGGGAAATAAAAGAAATAAAAGAAAAAATGAACATATGGGATACATCAAACTTAAAAGCTTTTTCACAGCAAAGGAAATCATCAATAAAACAAAAAGGCAGCCTACTGAATGGGAGAAGATATATCAGGTATATCTGATAAGGGGTTAATATCCAAAATTTATAAAACACTCATGAAACTCAACACCAAAAAAACAAACAACCCAATTAAAAAATGGGCAGAGGATATGAAGAGACATTTCTCTAAAGAGGACATACAGATGGCCAACAGGCATGTGAAAAAATGTTCAACATCACGAATCATCAGAGAAATGCAAATAAAAACCACAATGAGATAACACCTCACTCTGGTCAGAATGGCTATCATCAATAAATCAACAAACAACAAGTGCTCGTGAGAAAAGGGGACCCTGGTTGTGGAGAAAAGGGGACTGCAGATTGGTGCAGCCATTATGGAAATCAGTATGGAGGTATCTCAAAAAACTGGAAATGGAACTGCCCTATGACCCAGCAATTCCACTCTTGAGTATCTACCCAGAAGAATCCAAGACACTAATTTGAAAAAATATATGCACCCCTATGTTTATTGCAGCGCTATTTACAATAGCTAAGACTTGGAAACAACCGAAATGCCCATCGGTGGATGACTGGATTAAGAAACTGTGGTACATTTATACAATGGAATATTACTCCGCTATAAAAAAGAATGAAATCAGGGCCGGCTGAGTGGCATGGTGGTTAAGTGCTGGCTTCGGAAGCCAGCGGCTCTGGTTTGGGTCCCACATGAGGGCCAGTGACACTGCCCTCAAAAAAAAAAAAAAAAAAAAAGAAGAAGAATGAAATCGTACCATTTGCAATGATATGGATGGACCTAGAGACTATTATGTTAAGTGAAATAAGTCAGTCGGAGAAAGACAAATACCATATGATCTCACTTATAGGTGGAATCTGAAAAACAGAATGAACAAGCAAACAGAAACAGTCTCATAGATATAGAGGAAAAACTGAGGGTTGCTAGTTGGGAGGGGCGTGGGGATAAGGGAGAAGAGGAAGGGAGTAGACAGCATAAATAGGTAACTACAATATTGCCACAGGGATATGAAAGACAGTTCGGGGAATATAATAATGGTGTGAATATCTTGTGCGGTGTCAGATGGTCACATGTCTTGTTAGGGAGACCACTTCATGGATGGAGTAGAGGCTTGATCACTGCACTATACACCTGAAGCTGATATTGTATACTATTGTATTCTAACTATAATTGAATATATAGATAGTCACGGGATATGGAGTCTAGTGTGGAAGGGAGTCAAAGGGATTGTAATAGATATGTATGATATGGAGGGGGAGTGAGTGGCGAATTTGGGGAGGGGGTTGTCACTTTGAGGGGTAAAAAGTATAACTATTGCACTGTGTTGTACACCTGAAACTAATTTTTTTAAATGTTTATTTCACAATAGAATAATTAAAATATATATATATATTTGGTCTCTGCCCCCCGTTTCTGACATATGACTCCTGAAACCCTTGTAATTTCCTGGATGATAAGAGTGTCTTCTGTTCTAATGAGGCAACACTGGGTGGACTCCTGGATGGGGGCTGGTCAGCAAAGGGGTTAGTGATGGATTGTGCATACGTGATGAAGCCTTCATAAAAATCCCCATAGTACGGGGTTCTGAGAGCTCCCAGGCTGGTGAGCACATGTAAGTGATAGATGAGTGGTGCCCAGAGAGGGCATGGAGGCTCCACATCCCTTCCCACACCCCTGGCCCTAAGCATTGCTTCCATATGGAACTTCATCTGTATTCTTTATCATATCCTTCGTAATAAACTCGTAAACAGTAAGAAAGCAGTTTTCCTGAGTTCTGTGAGCCCTGCTAGCAAATTAATCGAGGGGGGTTTGTGGGAACCTTCGAATGATGGCAGATCTGTCAGAAGAACCTGGACTGACGTCTGGAAAAGGGATGAGGCGGTCTTGGGCCTGAGCCCTTACCTGTGGGATCTAACTTTGTCTCCAGGTACACCGTAGAATTGTAGGAAACCCAGCTGGTGTAGGAGAGTTGCTCGCTGGTGGTGGGGAGACCCAATCCCCCACACATTGGAATTGGTTCCAGAACACCCTTTTAGACTCCATTAATTTTAATACATGTCTTGATATTTATGTGCGAAAGCAGTTAAAAAGTCAAATTTCCCACATTTGTATGTGGCAATATATACATACACAGTAACAAAAGACGTGGGAAATGCTTAATATTCTCTAACTTAACCTGCTTCTCCTGCTTTGGTCTTCCCAAGTGAACTCAGTGTGAGGAGGTTGCAATTATTTCTCTTAATTCTGTTAATGTTGAGGTGTGGTATTACAGATAAGAACCACCAAGACTTTGTAATTCTCTCTCCTTTGTAAACCTGGGTTTTTATTGGTTGGTTTGTTTGCTGTTTTTGTTTATTTTGTACTATTTTTTTTTGTGTGAGAGAGTGTGTGTGTATGTGTGTGTGTGTGTGTAGAAGCTTGTAGCATTTCAAATTTATTTTAGGAAGTCAAAATTTCTAACAGGATTTGTGTGTGTCTTCCCAAACTATTTTCTTCACCTATGGAAATTTGTCATATTTAATTTGCTTGATTATTTATTTCCATCATTTCTTTCTTTCTATATGCTACTTAATGAGTGAGTGATGGCTTGCCTAGAATTGCCGAACACTAATTTTCTCTCTTTTCTCTTTTCTCTTTTTTATGCTTTGAATATAGTTGGTGTCCACAAATCTAGTTTCTAGAAATATGCATTTTATTCTTGAATTATTATCTTTTTTATTCAATCATGCTTTCAATATCCAAGAACTCTTCTTGGCAATCTGATTGCTTCCCTTTCTTTGCAACTTGCTCTTGCTTTTACTGCTGTGATTCTCTTGAATCTGACTGGGAATACTAATTAGATATTTTTAAAGCCCTCTCATTTCTTTCACTAGTTCTGTTTTCTTTGGTGGGTTTTTATCATTTCCGGCTGCTATATTTCTCATGTGCTCAGTGTTGTATACTGATTGCTCATATTTTTTAAAAAACAAAACAGTAGCTACTTGTATTGGGAGCTGATGTGGGGTCCTCCATGGATTCTGAGGCCCAGTATAATTTCTCCAGCAGGCAGTATGGCTGCAAACATCTGTGCCCTCAGTGCATGGTATGTGTTTGAGGGAGACCTCCATGACGGTGGGGTTGGAGAAGTTAGCATCCAACTAGACTGTTTTCAAAGAGATCCTGGAGGACTAATTCTTATCCTAAAGTTTAGTCAATTAACTCCATATGACTCCAATGAAGACGAATCGATTGACTTCATTCCCCAGCTATTTTTAACGAAAAGGAAATCATGTACTGAATTCATATAAATAAGAATTATAAATTGAAAGTTTTGCAACTAGGAATGCCAAGTTGTATCTCTTCAGAATTATGATCTATTGAAGCTTTAGGACTATATTTGTATAAGTAACCCATTTTTTTAATTATTGAAATTTCAAGGTCTTTCTAGGTCTTCATATGAACTATCAGCTGTTTGATTATTTATAGTTTCAATGAATTTTCAGTCTCTCTGTGGGATGTCAAATTCACCCTCATTGACATCTATTTGAAATTACATAAAACTATTTAATTGAAGATTTAGCATTGGAAAGTTTCCTTCTACCTTTTCAGGTACATATTTTTTCAACCACGTGTGATTAACATTTCTTCTTAAAACATCACTAGAAATTGTAGTTCATAATGATTTTGAATGTAATATTTTTCCATTATGCATTCTAACTGGTTAAAATGGTATCAAGGAAACATTTGATGTTTCCTATAATCATTTGTAAGTGTTCATCTTACACACTTTTCCAAATTTCTATTAAGTTTTCAGGTAACTCTATTATTGTATTTTTCATTTAAATAAGACATATTTCAGACATATAAAATGATATAACAAACATTTTTGCCTGTCTCTTAAAAATAATATTTAGCTCTATTTATTTTTGGTATTTAAAATGTTAAATAAGCATAACTAAATATATATAGTTAAAACCCTCTTTATAATAGTTTTACTCAATCCTAATCCCTCCTCTTCCTTATTAGAAGAAGCCACATCATGAAGTAATTGATTACTATTCCCATCTGTGATTTAACCATTTTATTACCCATGAATTTACATAAAATATGCACAGTAATATTTTAAATGATTTAAATTTTGCATAAGGTATAGTATACTGCATATATACTTGTTTTGTTTCTAAAAGTTGTCCACATGACCCAAGCCTTGATTCAAAGGGTGATGAAATAGAACATAATTCTTAAAGGAGTTGCTATAAAATATTGTGGCCATTCAAAAACAAACAAACCATCAAACAAAAATGACTACAATACAGAGAATTTAAAAAATAACAACTATTCAAATATTAACATATAATTGATTTTTAAAACCTGATATTTATAACTGCATAATATTTTCCTACTTGGCTATTCTATATTTTGTTTACCATTCTGTCATTGTATACTTAAATTAAATATTTGGATTGCTTTGGAGTCACACATAACATTGCAACAAGTCTCCATGTAAATAAATGTTTGTGTTTATTTTTAATTATTTCTGTATAATAGATCTGCAAATGGGAACACCTCCAAAATGAGTGTTTCTTAAAAAAAATATTTTTTCCTATAAATAACTCAATTGCCTTCTATAAAATTTGAAGAGAGAGAAAGAGAGAGATTTCTTCTAAGGAATTAAGGAATTGGTGGGCTGGGGACCCAGGAGAGCCGATATATAGTTTCAGTCCAAGTCCAATGGACAGAAAACATACCTGAGTGCTGATGATGTAAGTTACCATCAGAAAGCTGTCAGACTGGAGACTCCATCCGAGTCTGAAGACGTGAAAAGATCGTTGTTCCAATTCTGCAGGCAGGCAGGGGGAGCTTCCTTTTGCTCTGCATTTTTGTTTTATTCAGGCCTTCAACGTATTGAATGAGGCCCACCCACATTTGGAGAGAAATCTGTTCTACTGGCTCTACTGATAAATGCAATCTCATCTGGAAACACCCTCACAGATACACCCCAAAATAACGTTTGACCACATGTGTGGGCATCCCATGGCCCAATCGAGTTGACACAGAAAATTAAGTATTGCATGAAAATATTTCTTTACCATTTTATGAACTCCTATCTCCAGTTCATTGTCATATCTTGCATGACATCCACTTAACATCCACAAGCAGCATGTCATGATGATTATTTACTAATTCAATCAGAAAAAACAATGATGACAATCTTCACTCAGAAGAAAATATTAAAGACATTATATGACTTCTATTCCTTGGATTCTTCTTTTTATGTGCTCTAGGCACTTCAGTTCAGTGGTAGAAAAACTTCTCAGGGACATTCTTGTCCACAGTTCAGAGCCTATGATTCAAAAGATTTACTTCCTTTGAATGAACCTCAGCTCATAGGCAGACCGGACACATTTGAATAAGAATGCAGACAGGTTTGGATTTGACCCCTGACTCTTCCACTTTAGTCAATTGTTTTTGGGTCTCAGAGAGGCTCAATAAATGCTTCTTGAATGAATAAATGAGTCAGTATAACTTAGCTTTCTATTTTAGATTACATTTAAAGTGTTGTAAAGATTAAATAAAATTTAATGTGAATATACACAGAGATCCCCGCAGACAGTAATGGCTAGATAAATGGAAATAATAAACGTTGCTATGGTGGTGGTGGCTTTTATTACTCTGAAGCTAACATTGGCCTTTTGATCATTGGTAGTAGACTAGAATATCAGTGTTAATCTGAATTCCTGGGAATACCGAACACCTTATTCACAAAAATGTAAAAACTACAACTCTAAGGTACTCCCTATCAAAAGATGTCACATCCTTCAGCACTCAAGAATTTTTTTTTTTATGGTAATAGTGAAAAGGCAAGATGATATATGTTCTAAAACATTTCATAACATATATAGGGTTGTCGGAAAAGTCATGACATATTTTTTCTATGTTTTTCATCGCAAAAATTTATCACGACTTTTCCAACAACCCAATACATGCTTTCAAATGAAATAGGTCTATTTTAGCCTTACATATATATTTTTATTGGCTTAAAATTATATGCTTGAAAAATAATTTAGTTAATATAGGATGTAGCAGAAAATGTAGTAATAAAAAGAAGAAATGTATTATTGTGAAAAAAATGAATCTAAAATGAGATAATCATATTGATCGCATTTTCTTAGAAGTTAGATATCTATTTATTCTGACACTGCCTGAAACCATGATAAATTCAAATTCTACTGGGGAAATATTTGTCAGATCCTTGTCAGGATGGGAACTGAGAGACTGAATATACAAATAGACAACAGCAATGCTATATATAAAAATAGAACTCTGATCCACAGTCTGCAGAAACCAGCCAGGAAACCAGACCACAACCTCTGCAGGAATCAGTCCCAAATGGAAGTAATCAATAAACTTCCAGCTTCCCTAATTTTTGCTTCCACTTCTAGCTTATGACCAACCAAAGAAAAACCAAATATGCTTCTCGAACCAATCCTTTAAAATATAATAATGCCCCACTCCTAGTTATCCCGACTCCAGCTTCCATGTGGCAACAGCCTCCAATCCAGCAAACCCAGGACCTTCCATTGCTTTCCACTTTACGAATTTCCTCTCCCCTACCTGCCTGCTGAGTCCCTGCAGAGCACAGGGCGGGGACTGACTTTTGCTATAGGAAGTGCTGAACAAAGCCTTTGCTTGTTCTCATTTGGGTGGGCTGTGTTTATTTTCACAGGAGAAGAAATTTCATATAAAGGATTATAGGAAATCATGTCAGATAAAGAATTCACATGATCATTCAACAGAAAGTATTTCAAACTAGTGAATAATATTGACGATCTGCAGGTGTCATGTTAATTAGTTCCCACTGTGTGATTTGTTTGCCTTAGTTTTATGATGCCCTGGTTATTTTATTGCTCTCCTTCAACCACATTAGCCTTCCTTTGTAATAGCTGGAGTGGCAAGTTTATTAGCTGCTAAGCTCTCATCCATTGTCAGCAGTATAGTTAAGCATTACAGCAATAATCTCAGAGATAGCTTCTTATGTGTAAGGCATGGATTGTGATCATTTTACCTGGAGAAGTTAATGTTTAATTGGTCCTTTCAGCAGCTGGCCATGTTTAGTTTGTGCACTGCTTTTAGAAAGCTTTTGAAGAATGAGTGTACTTAAAGGTACACAACTGCCTAGATATCAAAGTCCTTCTCGGGCTATAAGCAGGAAGCATGTTTACAAATATCCCTTAACTAATTAAATGACTGGCTAACTTGTTTTACACAGAAACGTTTATAAAAACATTGAAGTTATTGCAAAATTGTGCTCGAGTATAACACTGGATTAATTTTAAATTGAATGGAGCTTCTAAGTAAGGCAATAGCAATGATAACAATGGTGTGAAAACGGGTGGATAATAAACAAAAAGAATTACAGTTTTAACATGACATGACCTAGGATTACACTGCTAAGAATGTAATTGCAAAATGCTTAATGTCAATTGTTTATGCAAAGTAAAATAGGGAGGAAAACATAATAAAATAATAGTAAAATAACTATAGCCTATCTCTATTATGCAGTCGTTTTACCTATTTAAAGGAATGAGCCACTTGAAAGCACCATCCAGTATCGTCTCTGGCCCCGGTAGACTCCTGTGTCTGAGATCCCACGAGATCCCATGAGATCCCCCGAGATCCCCCGAGATCAGCTCCTCCAGAAAGAGCGGAGCTTATTCACGTGTGGCCCCTAAGCTCTGGCACTCAGTGCATCTGGGCCCATCCTCCACCCGCTCCCGTGAAGGTTGCCCCTGATGAAAAGTATGTAGAATGTGATGCTATTTCAGTAAATTACTAAACGTACGCACAGAAAATTGAAAAAAAAGGGGAGGGGGCTTGGAGAGACATATCAATGTATGTAATGGCAGTGTCCTTAGCAATTGTTTCTGAAGGGCAGTGGAGGAAACAGTTGTGTGAGTTCCCTGCATTTACACAAGTCAGTATTCATTTAACTATCTTCGTTTCATAGTTTTAGAATTTCTATTTCTATTGTCTCCTTCCCTTCTTTTGTTTACAGTTCTTTCTTGAGATACATTTTTGTGCATTAAAGTACAAGAATCGTTAAGTGTTGTATTATATGAGTTTTGACACAAGCACCCAGGTAATCCACACTCTTACCAATTAAGGAGCATTTGGGAGTCCTTCTGTTAGTCTTCTATCAATTTACTTGTATAATTTTACTAAACGGTGATTGGCAAACATGTAGACTAAAGGTGATGAAGCCGTCTCAGACTAAATGCTGTGTTTTAATCTTAATTTTTATGCTCTGACTTTGGTCAGCCTGGTCCTCTGACTGACACATGCCGTGTGCACAGGATGACCCGGGGGCCCTGTTAGGATGGAGGTTCCTTTGTTACCCAGCTACAGATTCTAATTCGGTAGATGTGATATGGATCCGAAATACCCGCGTCTTTACAGAGCACCCCAGGTGATTGTGATTTTGGTCACCCAGAATCCATCATTGGAGACACCCTTGTCAACTGCCTCAATGAATGTTGGTTAAAATGAATTAATTCATCTGAGAAGCTTCATCATTTCATAATACATTATTCTCTTTAGGAAAAGAGTTAAAGACCTTCTCTCAAAAGAGATTTTTAATACTACATAATTTCTGTATTTATGGTGATGTAGCTGACATAAATGACCAAATGAAACCAGGTGACTGGTGTTGAGAAAATTTATGTAACATTTTATGTAAAAATTTATGTAAAAACAAACAAACAAAAAGGAGCAATTTGAATTTGTCCAAAGTAGATCAGCGTTTTCCCAAGGCTGGAAGGAGGAAGGAATGGACAGTGACTGTTAATGAGCACGGAGTTTTTTGGGGATGAAAATGTTCTAAAATTAGATAGTGGCAGGAGAACCTTGTGGATATACTAAAAACCAGAGTCGTGCCCTTTAAAAGGGTGAATTTTATAGTATGTGAATTATAATTCACACGTATAATTATTCATGTATTACATTGTATAGTTTCCATAAACCCATTGTTAAATAGAAAAGGAGTCAGCCTAGCAAATTATATAAATATTAATAGGTAAAATAAAAGAACAAATGAACAATGGTGCCCTTATGTCTGGCTCGTTGTAGTTATGTCATTGACAGCTTTGTGGGACATTCATACAGAGGACTCTCATGGATATCAAGGGGGCTTTATATGCCAGTGATTGACAGCTTCTTAACCCTTGCTGAACCAACTCCCTGTAGTAGAGCTCAAATAGTAGATGAGATTATGCACACTTTGATCAGAAGGAAGAATTGTGTTTACCAGGGAAAGTGTGTTTAGGTGGAGTAGCCGGGTGTTGATATGCATCCTTCCTTTACCATTAGGAGGTATCCACACACTTTGTGGCATTATGTTATTTTTGTATACTTAGAATATTATCCAAATTATGCATTGCTGGAAATGTTGGAAATGTAGAATATCAAATCTACAGTGTAAAATTAGTTTCATAGATTTGGGTAAGTAGGAGCATTTGCATACTTACCTACACCATTGGATGATACATAGAACAGATCAAAGAGATTTTTCCCTACACTTGATAACATATGAGCTAAGTCATCTTAGGAAAAAAAAAAAAAAGCAACCTGAAACAATAGGACAAGCAGAGCTACATTTCTTTAATGTCTGCGGTGCACTATGCCCGATGTTTTGTTGGATGCTGTACATTTTCTTTAATTCTATTTCCAACACTGTAAAATAAATATTGTCATTCTTGTATACATATAGAAACCAAGGTTCAGGTAACTTCATGTAGATCACAATGTTAATAAACCCCAGAGCTAGGATTTAAATCCATGTCTACTTGACTTCCAAAATGCACACTGCCACTTCAAAGTAATGAGTTAGGTAAATATTTAAACAAGTTTATCGAGACCTTACTATATGCCAGAAATGATGCTAGATGCTGAGTTAACAGAAATAAACTGGAGTGATATGGAACCTTCCCTCTTCCTGGAGTTTCCTGCAGCTCTATCCTTCCCTGTCCCAGACTTAACCCTCCTCTCCCTTCGTGGTGCATCCTTTATGAAAACCTAGGCTGCGCAGTAAGGCAAGTCTGGGGATAAAGCTGAGTCGCTGTCTCCATCCTCTGTTACGGCCTATAGACAGTTCCAGTATTAGCGGTAGTATCTGCTCTGATGGGAGCACTCACCACCATGGGGCTGTCTACAGAGCGAGGGGGCAGGAGGAGAGGAGGATGGACTTGCAAATGTGCTGGGGTCCTTGCAAGGCAGTCCTCTTGCTCGGAGCCAGGTCCTGTTCTTTTACAAGCTCTGGAGGCTGCTCGTCTCTTTCCAAACCCTTCTTCCTTTTCCAAAGTTTCAGCCTGTTACTGTAACAAAAGTTGTAAACACCATCTTCATTCCCAGGTGCTTCAGTCTCCTCACCTTTTTCAGGTGATAGTTTAGATCCTCCCCGTCTTCAGTGATGGTCTTTCACCTAGGCACACTGCAGAAGATAGAATGGTTTTAAATACTACTGAGCAAATACTCAGCACGTGGACCTATCACAGACTTCCTCACTGTCTCTGCTAAGAATCTTATTCTTCTAACACAGCCCCAAATGACACATGGCTTCCCTTCCTCCTCTGTAGGCATATTCTCATCACCAACATCTCAACATGGTGTTTGATTCTATTGCCCATGCTCAGAGCATCTATTTTCTGATGCATTTTCCCATATTTCTTATCATTACTATTAAGAAAAATTAATCTTTTAAAATAAGGCAGACATTAACAAAGGATTCCCTAAGACCTTCCAGTGCCAGCAAGAACACCATGTTGGAATTTGACATGTATGCAGCCATTGCTTCTGGTTGGACAAAACCAGATTCCATCTGAAGAAGAATTTCCTGAGTTTCATGTCCACTTTGATATGAAAGGGAAAGACCTAAACAGGACCACTGTGCTTTGTGTCATCCCTGTTTTTTTCCCAGGTGAACTCCTTTAACTTCCTGCTTTCAAGTCCCAGGGACGTGCTTTGAAGGGCGTGATGCCCCATGCTGCCTAAGCCAGTTCACAGGTTTTCCTGCTCACTCGGAGTCAACACCAGCTCTTAGGTTCTCACCGTGAGCTCATCCACTAATATTCACTAAATCAACATATTGAACCATTTGGCAAAATATAAGATAACAGTTATTCTTTCATTTCTTAAATAAACTGACATGTTTATTTAGCTATCCATATAAGCAATATTAATTGCATGAAAATCATATTAAACCATAATTGCAGTGTATGCCTTCAAAAGGAAATACAGGCATATATTTCTTCAAAAGAGTGCCATTCAGGTCTTTGCATTAAAGTACTAGTATATAATGAAGAATATATGGCCCTTTGTTGATCATCCATGGGTCTTGGGTGCCCCAGAATAGTTGGTTTGGGGCACCCGAGAGCTAAGCTGCTCTGGTTAGCACAGTATCCACGTAGAGTTGGCAGCAGGGAGGAGAGAGCTGCAGAGGATAATATAATATGAACCAAGAAGACAGTGGCCAGAAGGAAAATTGCCACGGCAGCAAAACCCTGAACTCCTGGAGGTCAGGGGTTCTGTCTTGTTCATCTTTTTATCTCTAGCTCCTCACCAAGTGACACTGGTCATTGTCCAGGACCTAAATATATGTTTGTGCAGTTGAATCAATTGAATTAGCTTATTGCATCTATACGATGGCCCTATTATTTTCATTTATTTATTAATTGTATTTATTGGGATAACATTGGTTAGTAAAATTATATAGGTTTCCAGTGTACGTTTCTGTAATACATCAATATATTGCATTGTGTGTTCACCACCCAGAGTCAGTTCTCCTTCCATCACCTTATGTTTAAACCCCTTTTCCTTCTTCTACCCCTTCTCCCCCGTTACTCTTTGGTTAGCGCTAAAATGTTTTTTGTGTCTTTGAGTTTTTGTTTCTTTGCCTTGTTTGTTTGTTGCTTTCAGTTTTATATCCCACACATCAGTGAATTCGTATGGTTCTCAACGTTTTCTGTCTGACTCATTTTGCTTAGCATAATAATCTCAAGATCCATCCATGTTGTTGCAAATGGCACTATCTCATCTTTTCTTATGGCAGAGTAGTATTCCGTTGTGTATATATACCATATCTTCTTTATCCAGTCATCTATCGAAGGACTCTTTAGTTGTGTCCATGTCCTGGCCACTGTGAATAATGCTGCAGTGAACCCCGGAGTACCCAGCAACCCCTTTCCTGGATATCCATTTACTTTTAATGATATCAAGACTCAAAAAATAATTAACATAAGCAGAAGTGGGAAGAACTGGGGTTTGAATATAGTTTTCAGGTATCCCAAACCCATAGTATTTCCACTACACCAAGTGTTTTCAAACTATGACTACAGTCCTATAAGAAAATCGAATTATAAAAGGAGTTTCATGGTAAATCTTTCAGGAAACCCTGTACACAGTCTTGCCCCTCCTGAAATTTCATAAAACATATTAAAATATGAAAATATCTGACAAAATCTTAGTTAGCTCTGTTTTTTGTTGTCATTTCTCAAAGGCGATTTACTGCAGTTTTCATATCTTTTTTCCATGCATTGTTTGAAAGGTGGCAAGAAAATGGCAGTAAATGTTCATTATCAATCATAGTAAAGAAAATTATATTACTGACTAAAAACATGAAGAAATATCATAGTCATAGCATTCTAGAAGAAAATAATTTTACCTTTGAGATATAAGGAGTTATTAAGAGAATACAAGCTAAAGGTTTATAAGTTTTCAAAACTTGTAAGGGTATTTATGTAGAGCTTATTTAGCTATCTACATCCATGTTTCCTAAAATGATAGGACCTATAATTGGAAACATAAATTTTAACATGCATCACTTCCCTGTAATAAAGTGGACAGAAGAAATGTATTATTGGTCCTTTAGTTGTCAAATATTTGTCATTCAGTTATATCATAAACTTTGATATTTGGAATTGCAGATTTCTTTTCCATTTAGGGAGTTTATCCTAAGCATTGTATCATGCATGGCTGCATCCTGTCTTAAAGTTCAAAGAGATTAAACTGTAATGAAGTTAGAAATACTGCAATCTTAAAAGAGGTGGTTGGAAGCATATTAATTGATTCTTGAGTAAATAGGTGGGCTGTAAAATTTGTACCTCACAAATGATTGCTTCTCTGTAAGATGTTAAATTAACATTTTTTTTTTATAGATAAGGTGTTTAACAATCACAAGCATGTATGCCCATTATTGATAGAGCTTGGGAGAGAAAAATAAGCAAGATATACTTATAGTAAAGTGTTAAAATGGCCGACTTAATGTTAACACCAAACAAAGTTATGATGATTTATTCTGAATTTTGTTAAGTGGATTAGCAATAAGACAGCTTATATTAATAGAGATTAGACAAGCCAGACAAAACATATGTTAGGATTCTGGCATTTTTATTTTGTTACACAATATACAGATTTTTCCAAAGAAAACTCATCATTTCTACAAAACCTTGCCAAATTAGAAAGGAAAAAATGCAACTCACTTTACCTTCAGGAGAACATGTTATTTTCTTAATAAAATGTATTTATTGAGTTTCATTAAATATGTTCATTAAGTGTTTATGTTATGCACAATTGCTCTAGCATAGGGATTGAAAAGTAAACAAGGTAATTAAATAGATATTGATTGAGCAGCTATAAGTTTTTAGGTTAATGTATTAGGTTACCTTTGAGATATAAAGTGTCATATTTGAAACATATTAGAGAGGTTAGGTTGTGGAACCAGTGTCTGACACATGTCAGGAATTCAGTAAATTATTTTTAATAGATGAAATGTAAAAATGGGAAAGGAACACATTATGTTGTATCCTAACAGCATAAGAATGCAGAATAACTACTGAGGAATTCAGAATGTGAGTTATCAACGTAGATTGGAATATAGGAGAAAGCCTCATGTAGAAGTGGTGCTTGACTTGGGTTTCAAAAGTGAGAGTATTTTTTTTATATATGGGAAGTAAGGAAAATGTCAGAAGGCAGGGACCGATGTTTAAAATAGAAGCAATCAGAGGTTGCACGTTGGAGTAAGGGGAGAAGAGTTGGCAAAGATGATTGCTGGTTTGATGGAAGAGAAGATACAGGATGGCAGCTGAAACTGTAAATATACATCAGGGAAGGTTTTTCAGAGAAAGTTAAATGACAGGCAAGGAAACCTAGTGGGGTGTGAATTTCAGCCGTTGGACGTTTTATCAGAGAGCGAGGCCCATTTGCATTCATTAAGAAAGCCTGTACAGACTAGATTAGAGTTTGGTAAAGTACTAAACAGATGTGTTTTTTCCTCTCTTCTAGAAATTCAGGCCTGATGTGAACGGTTGCCTGGTTGTAAGAGAGTGCAAGAAAATGTCCAAGCTAGTTAGTCATGAGGAAAGGGATAGATGCGAAAAAGAGAAATTTGCAGGACTTATAAATTACTACAATTAATAAAGTAGCAAATTTACTAAGTTTACTAAGTAAAAAGTAAGATTCATAAAAATAATGAACTTCAATAATGAGCTTCTAATTTATACTATTAAAAGAAAAAATTTCCTTAGCATAGCAATAACAATAAAACACTAAAACACCAAAGAATATATCTGAATGCTATTAAAAGCATGTGACTGTTATTAAACAAAAAAACTGTTTTGCGGAGCAACAACAATAAGTACCTATGAATATGTGTTACAAAAATATGTAAAAACATTATGGAGAAAATTATAAAACATTATTGAGAGATTAAATAAGACCTAAGTTGACCGGAGAAGTATAAAATGCTCATTAGGTATTATAATAATGTCATTTTCACTGAAAACATTAGATCACATCTGCGATTCCAACCAGAATGCCAATATGTATTTTTTAACTTGAAAAGCTGATTCTAAACTGTATATGTAAGTAAGTACAGGGAACACTCATACTTGATATGAAAACTAATATAAAATTGTATCAATTTGGTTAAATGATAGGAAAAATAAAAAATGGAACAGAAAAAAGACCGCAAGTTTAGATCCATAAATAATATATTTATTATTATGTGATCCCTGTCTCACATAATACATAAAAACAAATTCTAGGTACATCAATGACAAATATTTTAAGACAAAATTATAGCAGAAAATTAACCTTGGGTTAGGAAGGGATTCCCTAAAGCAAAGAAGCTAAAACTTTTAGAAGAAACTTTGATAAATTTAATTACATTTGAATGAAAAGTTTCATCAATGAAATCATAGGAAGAATATACAAAAAACTTATAAAACACGATACAAAGTGACAATAAATTCAGTAGATAAAAAAGCAAGAGACATGATGAGACAGTTCATAGAAGACGTGAATGACTCTGAACAAATGAAAATATTCACATCAAAGGTCATCACACAATGTAACATATAGATGATGCATTAAAGAATTGTATACCTGAAACCTATGTAGCTTCACTAACCATTGTCATCCCCAATAAACTTTAATTAAAAATAAAACAAGAGTCTTCAGAAAAATGCAAACTTAAACTAAAATGAAGTATCAGTTTACATGTAATATATTGGCAGAAACTAAAACATCTGGGAATGGTAGAGATGTGGGATAGAACATTTAGAATCTGTTGTGTAATGTAAATCAATTTAATCTCTTTGGAAAACAATATTACCTAGATTTGGATATGAGCCAAAATTATGACCTAGCGATTTCACTTCTAGTTGTAGACCATATGGAAACTATTTTTTATGTGCACAAGGAAAATGTTCATAGTAGCTTTGTTTATTGTATCAAAAAATTGAAAACTACCTACTGTCTAGTAATGGGAAAATAGATATAACCAATTTGGCAAATTCACATGATGCAATAGTACACCGCAGTGAAATCGAATGAACTATAGCTACATGCACTAACAGAGTCTTAGAAACAATATATTTGTTTCATTTTCAATCGATAACCTAATTCAAAGCCAGTGTGTACACATTTTAAAACATGTTTGTTAAATAAATGAATGAGGACTGTGAACTGAAATTCAGTGAAAAAGTAAATTAGTGAAGAATTTATACTTATCAAGGTTTGAAAACGAGCAACACTAAACAACATCTTATTTAGGAATACAAACCTAGGGAGAAAAGCAAAGGAAACCAGAGAATGACAATAGAATTCAAAATAATGGTTATATTTGGTGGGTAGGGAAGATGATAAAATTAGGGAGAAGCACACTGAAGGCATTAATAATATTGTTAGCGTTTTATTTCCTGAGCTCTTTAGTGGATTTTTAATGAATATTATATTAATAATGTATATACCAGGGGTGCCAAAAATGTACACATTTTAAGAAAGGAAAAAAATTGTACTAACGCCATCTTTTGAGAAAATGTCACTACCACATTGCTATGTAATTCAATTCAAATTTGAAAAGTAATGCATAGATAACATCTCTTAAAATGTATACATTTTTGGCATCCCAGTATATATACACACATATACATATGTATATATAAATATAAAATACATATAATTCTTTTGTTTATGTCAAATGTTTCATGAAATCTAAATCATAAAAAAAAAAAAATTCACCACTTACAAGGTTTACTAAGAAACTGTAGCTATAGAAGACCCTTGAATTTGAAGTCTGGTTTAGTGTGTCATGTTTAATACACTGATAGAGAAAATCTGAATTTTAAAATGGAGCACTTTTTTGAGTATGGGATGATGACATAATGATTTGTTCCTTGCATGTTGATTTAGGTGATGGTAAAGCAGTTAATGGGTAGCACAGTTCTTATTATTAGCCTTAAGTTTTTGGACGTGTCAAGAAAATGTATACAGATTTAACAAACATCACAGTGAAGTTGATGGGACTCCATGAGAGGTTCATGGGCCTGTGGTTCCTAGAAGTGTGACTGGTGCCTCCTCTTTGTCCCTGCACTTCGAATGGCTGGCTCCTTTATATCCTTCCAGTCCCAGCTCCTCCAAAGGCCTGCCCTGGCTGAGCTACCTGGCTCCTTTCCCTCTAATTGTGTACCTAGCTTCTAATTTGATTTGACCACAGCATCATTCCCAGGTCATTTCATGTCTGTGTTTGATTGTTTACTCGTATGTTATTTCTGTCTCCCTTTGGACAATTAAGCTCAATATAGAGGACTACATCTATTTTGTGTGTAATTGAATACCTAAGTCAAAGTCTGGATATAGACATTTTTTAACATATATTTGTTGAATAAATGAATGAGGACTGTGAACTGACCAATATTGGAGAGGAAAGAGGCAGTTTTTCAGAGGCACACATCACTGAGAGCAAGCCCAGAGTAATTCCGTGAGGGCTGGTGGTGGTCTCCCTGAAATGGATGTATCTTTGTCTTATGGAGGATCTGGGACGCTTAAGCCTGAAGAAGATAGAAACCAGCCACTCCGATCACTTCCTTGCAGGTCCTATGCCTTGTGGACTGAAGTTAGACATATGTTCTGTGGGATCCTGAGGGCACAAAAGGGTCACTCAGTTATTTCCTTTGCCACAACTTAATCAGAATTGCGGCCACTCTCATACCTTTTTCATTTGTTTTCAAGTATGGGGCCAAAATATCGGATTCCAAATTGTCTCCCGCTTGCTTCCTCCTTCCACTAATAAATGTGCATTCTTAGCTGCCTGGGCCCTCGACCAAGTCTGTCTGTTAACCTTGCCCCAGACTGCACTACGACATGACACTGATTTGTGTCTGCAGTGGGGCCTCCGTGTCCACAGTCCTGTGTATCAAGCTCTTAATTTTCCCTGGAGTAGCGAATTCACTTGCCAAATAAAAATGCAGACCTGAATACTGCAGGGATATTTCCCGTTTCCTATTTCACAGACCAACTCCAGCCTTCAGGGAGTTAGACTGGACGTGTTCTCACCGACAGGGGGCAGTGAAACGTTAGCTCGTGCTCCCAGCTTGGTTGGCTGTCACATCCTTCATTCATTTGGCTGATTGCACTCCCTTAGTGGTTCTTTTTCTCTACCTGCTACCCAAATATGCAACATCTCATGCATCTGTTGTGTTGTACAAGGAAATAGAGGTACTGACTCCTTAGATTCTTACAGGAAATAACCTCATCGCTAGAAAGATCAGGTCAGAAATTTTCAAACTCACTATGGATCTTGACTATAACAGTATAATTCACAAATAATTGTTTTATTTTCAACTTACTAGCCTATAAAAGATAATAATACATATTTATAAAATGAACCTCCAAAGATTTTAAAAATTAAAAAACAAACAAACAAACAAAACCAAACAGTCCTCCATGATAATGGCACAGTAAAACATTTAGTTGTAGCTTTTGACTTCATCTTTTTAATTTTGTTTTCTTTCAGCCAATCCTATGGAATAAACATGGGTTGTGTGTTTTCCTTAGGCCTTCCAACCTGCAGAGAGATGAGGTGCCGAGAGTTTATTTGCTCTAAAGTATTTACTAATAATTAACAAACAACTTGCACTTGTGTGCATATTAGATAATGCAAACATGCAATGCAAACAACTTGTTTTGGTGATAGACTCAAATCATTTATAATTTTTTCCACTTATTGTAGTATATATACAAAATGTTATGTAACCCTGGAGATAGTATGGTTGCATTCCATTTAAGTTAAAACCGAACAAAAACATTTTTACCAAATAACTTACATTACTAGACAAAGCTGTGGACGTAACAATAGCTTAATTATCTTATTTGATGTTCTTTTTTTTCTTTTCTTTTTCTTTTTTTTAGGAGGCAGTGTCACTGGCCCTCATATGTGGGATCTGAACCAGGGTTGCTGGCATCCCAAGCCAGCGCTTAACCACCACGCCACTTGGCCGGCCCTGACTTTCTAATAATGACTTTATTTTTAAAAATTATGGCCACCGCATTTCCCTGAAAATAAGACCTAACTGGAAAAGAAACCCTAGCAGGATTTTTCAGGATGCTCATCTTATAACATAAGCCCCAGTTAAGATCATCAGCCAGACATGACTGTTTAAATAAATGTAGATTTTTATATGTGAATAAATAAATAAATATAGATTGTTAGAGCAAAAATTAATATGAGACCCAGTCTTATATTCAGGGAAAGACGGTAATTTCTGAGTTACCAATGTTTTATATCAAGATATTATGACCAAGGGCCGGCCGAGTGGCATGGTGGAGAAACGCTGGCTTGGGAAGCCAGCAGCCCCTGTTCAGGTCCCACATATGAGGGCTAGTGACACTGCCCTCAAAAAACAACAACAAAAAAACAACCACAGAAGAGTGTGAACTGAGCTCTGAGCAACAGCAGTTCGAGCTGAGCTGCCGCTGAGCTGCCAACAGGTGGTAGGATTGCTCAGCTAAAAAAAGAAAAGATATGATATTATGACCATTTTACAGGTGAGAAAATGGAGTTGTATGGAGGTTAAATAATGTGCCCAAACCATCCCTAGTTAATTCTGACTTGAGCTACTATTCAAAGCCAAGTTGTAAACTTCAGAGGTTGAGCACTTAGCCAATATATTAAGTAACAACCAATCAATAAATCTTTGTTTAATTTAAATGAATTTTGCCATCTGATAATCAAAGTGCCAAATTATAAGCTAAAAGGATTAAAGACATAAATTCAGAATTTGAGAGAATGACAGAATAATTATAATGAAATTTGAGTTGCTTAGAAAACCCTCGACTGTGTTATCTGTGTATGTGGGTGCGGTGGGGTGGGATTGTGTTTGGTTGTGTGTCTTTGTACTTTTTGGTACCCAGTATTCAGAGAGGTTCTTTTTTTTTTTTTAATATGGTAAAAGGCAATGATGAAAAGTGTAAGTGGCAAGCCAAAGAGAATTTTGTGCTCCCTAATTACAAAAGGTGAAGAAACCAAATTACTTTGAAATGAAAATGCTCACAGCTTTTCAATCTGGTTTCACAGGTTCCAAGCGGACTAATAATTTGCTGGATTTTTTTCTTTTATGCTAAAGCTACTGGTGAATTGATTGAAAATTGTGTACAGTACAGCAGGTGGCTCTTGGTTTTGTTTTGGGATATACTCATAAAGATATAGTGAAAAGAATTATGAAATGAGAATAATCTGAGAATAACAAGTGGAGGTTTGTTGCTCATAACTGAAGGCTCTATTTTCACAAAGTCATTACAGTTGCATGAACCACATACTGAGAAAACAAAAGCCTGGGAATAAACTGATATTAAAGTATGTGTTTTAAAACATTCAGCTTGATGATAACAATATGTTTATTTCATTTACTTGGCATTTTCTTTCTGTTTTGGAGTTTCCATTTTCAAATTCCCAGTTCATCTTAATCTTTCTGTGATAATCATATTCTCCTATATCAAAAATGCATCCCTACCTTACCCCAGCATATATATACTCTCTCTTGCAAACTCACACATACACACATACACACACACACAGACTTGCATACATGCATACCCCTACAAAAACATACAAAGAAGCACACTCACATACATACACTCACATTCACTTAGATTAGGAAAATCACCTTGATGTAAATATACTTTATAATTGTTTAAGAACTTTATATTTCAAAAGGGTCAACTACTCTAACAAATGACAAAATGAGGTTTTAGATACAAATTTTCAGTATATTTTTCAGACTCTTCATTTGTACACCTTATTTAATAAAAAAGGTATTTGACACATGTACAGAAAACAAATGAAACACATATGTAGGGTCCCAGCATTATTATAAGAGGAACATCTGTCTGAACTCAATCAACAGAGTATTTCCTGAACCCCAGAAACCTTGATTCTTTTTTTTTTTTAAAGATTTTTCTTTTTTTTTAATTGGGGAATTGGGGGAGGGGAACAGTATTGGGGAATCGGGGAAGCGGAACAGACAAGTTGCCGTCTTTTTGTTCTTCAGTCTAGTTGTGGAGGACGTTGCCTCACTGGCCCATGTTGGTATCATCATTGCCCTCTTCCCGGATGAGGCAGATCGGTCGCCCACCTCTGGATGGTCGCTCACTGAGGCTATTGGCAGCTCAAGCTGGCTGCCAGCCACTCACTGTAGCCTATGGCAGCCCACTGCAGCAGGGGCTGCAGCCTACACCGTCACCGGGGCTCGCAGCCCAGCTCCAGGTGGAGCTGTTGTTAGCTGTAGAGGGCAGTGTCACTGGTCCTTATATGTGGGATCCAAACCAGGGCTGCTGGCATCCCCAAACCACCTCTTAACCAATGTGCCACTCGGCAGGCCCAGAAACCTTGATTCTTTTCTCTCCTCACAGGTAACAGAAATCTTGAAATTTATAGTTTTGCTACCTATGAGTCACACTGACTAATAATGATAGTTTAAGTCTATTTTTGACATTTTGTGAGTTTACTCCTAGCGTATGTACCCCCTTATGTCTCTCTTGCCTTAATTTTACATTTGTGTGATTCATCCATGGTGTTGCATGGTTTCATTTTCGTTCGTATAGTAATCTATTTTGTAGCAAACTACAATTTATTTATTTGTCCTTCTAGTTTTGAGCTGTTGGATTTTTTTCCAGTTTTGAGAAATAATTGGCATGCATCACTGTATATGTTTAAGGGGTATAGCATGATGGTTTGATTTACACATATATGTGAGATGATTACCACAAGAGGGTCAGCCTAACATGCAGCATCTCATAGACATCCAATGGAAAAAAAAAAAAAGGAAGAAAATTGGAAAAAGAATTTCTCTTTGTGATCACAACTCTTATGATTTAAGTGCACATAAGATTGGAGAAATTGGCTTGTTTTTCATTTTAACTTTTTACAAGGAAGCCGTGAACATTTTGGAACCTGTTTTGGTGTTCCTGTGTATGAATTCTTCTGGGTAGATGACAGGAATGGTATTACTGAGTCATAGGCAGCTTGACTGTGTAAGTTACTCCACACCTAAGGACACTTGAAAACAAACATTATAGAACTTTAAGTTTCTTTTGTATTTATTGACTGACAAAAGAATTATAATACATTGATTGGCTAAATAAGTAGCCCTATTCTAAAACTGTTTTTAGAAGTCAAATTAACTCTGAAAAATAAAGACAATATCTGTGTACGATGAATACAATTGAAAAAAAATTTGTATTAAGCATTTAAATAAGTAAGCAAAATAATTAATCTTAGATTTAGATAAAATAACTTTTATTAACCAGTTGATTAATCAGTCACTATTTGCATTTTGAATGTATTTTTTTAACATGGTCTTAATATTTTCAAATTTCTTTCATAAAATTGCCATAAGTGTTCTTTAAAATTTTATTTTGTGAGTTAATAAATCTAAATTTTTAACTCCTCTTTGTAATTGAGAAAAATATTCTGTCTGTAGAGTTAACATAAACTCAGAGGAAATTTTGCTCACTGTAGAATAGTTTGTATTAAAACGTTTCAATATTTACCATAAATATTTTCATAGATATTGTCTTCGTGGCTACGCTCAGAATACATTTTTTTTTCAAATAGTTTTATTAGGAAAAAACCCTCTCAAAATAGTTTTGTTTATGCTGCAAACTTTTAGGCCTTCTTAATTTCATTCCATTCTAGTTAAAAAATTTAAAAATGCACTTTCCCTATTAAAAATAGAAACGCCATGAAAAATTTCTTCCTGCAAGTCAAGATAGCACAGAAAGGGCTTATATAATTCAAAAATGAAGTTTTCTGAGCAGGGCACATGCTTTGTTAGCTTGTTCACTTTCTCTCTTGACCTTGTATTTTTGTTTGTATACTTTGTTTTCAATGACTAGTTCAGTAAAAGCTTCAAAGATTTTTGATACTGTATTTATTGAATAATTGGATTAAAATTTTTCACTGGTGTTGGAGAATCAAAGGCCCCTCAACCTCAGAGGACCCATTTACAAAAAGTTCAATACAATTATAGCCTACTTCGGTTGATTTACAAAATAAATCTTCAGAGGCACAGACTTTTCTAAAATCCAGTGTGTGGTGCATACTACTGTGCTGATGGATTTTGTTTTATTGTCAATGTCAACTTTATTGTAAAAGTTTGTAGGTCACATGCTAAATTCTGTGGATTGGACAAGTTGTATTCTACTACTTGACAACGTAGCTTCTTTCTGGCTCAATGGTTATTACCACTGCTGGATGCGATGATGAATTTTGTATGCTTCACAGATCCCAGCACACTCTGGAAAGTGTCAGGACAGAGAGAGGTTGTCGCTGATAATATTTTTCAGATTTCATTGTGTGTTCATGCATGGGATTCCTCCTAATATGTCTCACACCCTAGTAGTGAAGAGAGTAAGGGAAGATGGAGTGCACAGTGGCGTTTTTCTTAATCCATCCTAAATTGTATCAGCACAACTATCAACAGTTAGCATTGTTAGAAATGAAAAAAAAAATCTGGGGCAAGTACTGAATGGTACAGAGTGCTAGAACAACAGGTAAATCAGGACTGTCTGGGCAAACTGTGATTATGTGCATCACAGGTTAGCGGATCATGCCAGTGTTCCAAAGTGTATGCATGAGGTTTCCATTGTTTCATATTCTCATTTACGTGGCAGACTGGGGTTTACCTCCCTTGGTGTTTTGTTCTTCAAGTTCATTAAATGATACTTATTTTATTTTTATTTTCCATCACATCGCTCAAGGCTTTCATCTTCTTTAGCAGAGAAAAACATATTTAATTTAAATTAATCAATATAGAATTCAAAGCATTAGGTTATACCAGTTGATGCAGTAGGTAAAATGCTTAGTAATATCAGTTATTGAAAAACTGTATGCATTATAACTGTCTTAGAAGGACAATTACACAAAATATGCATAAGTTAAAAATAATGTATGTCCTTCACATAAAGACTGGGGTTCTTGCTGTGTATCCCAGAGAAGTATTTATCCATTAACACAGAGGCTGGTTCAAAACTTTTATTAAAGCTACAATATGCTGATCAGTACAAGATAAATTAAATGCAGCCTTTAAAATGAATTATGTGACTATCTATTATTTTGCCATGAAAACATAGCCAATGTAAATTTTTCAGTGAAAAAAAGCAAATTGCTGTAAAGATGGACAGGCAGATTTACCACCAAGCTACTGAAGCGTAAGAAACAGAGCCCGTGACCCTGAAAATATGTACGTTACAATATTATGTTAAAAAACGGCTTTCACAAAACAAAGGTGTATTTCTGTATGTTCATGTATATTTACATATATTCTAACAAGCAAGACAGAAAGAATATACACTAAATGCATAAGAATGATTATTTTCGGAGCTGGAAATCACCATTCAGAGTCTGGGGTGGAAGCAAAGAAAAGCTGAAGAAAACTTAACTTCATACCATCATAAGATTTCTGTAGAGTGAGTGTATACTGTTATGTGAATTATGTAATTAAAACTGTTAATTTTAGATATCCAAAAGGTGGGAAGAAAATATTTGGTAAAATTTCATTTTCTTGTCAGGAATAGAAAAAGGGTATAAAGTCAATAAACAAAATTATGAAAAATAAACTTGATACTAAGAAGATGTTTTGACAGTCTGCAGTTCATTTCTGAAAGTAGCTACAGAGGATGAAAACTGAGGGAATAGTTGGAAACAATATTAAAAGAATGAGGTCTGAGAATTTTATAATAAGTGGATGGGTGAGTTTTTGGCTTGGGAGTAACCTGCAAGGATTGTGATGAAATGAATTCTAGTCCCTGTATTGAAACCCTCCCTTCATCGTGCTGTACGTTTTTGATATATCTGTTTTTTAATATATTTTAAGAATATATACATATATACTCTTTAAGAATGTATGTATGTAATATATCAGTGTATATAATTATACATATAATTACATATATACATGTTACATATATTATATACATATGCATGTAGATATAGATAAATTTATGTGTATATATTTACATGTATTTATATTTATATTAATGTATCAGTATATATGTATTTAAACATGTATGTACTTTGATATATAATATGAGTATATACGTAAGAATAATAACATATATGTAATAATCTTTTATATAAGAGTACATACATTTACTCATTACTTAACTGTTGCACTGAAGAAGTTAGAAAACAAAAAGAGACTAAATACTAGAATGGAAATGAGAAAGGCAAGAACATAAATGTAAATACAAAACAAAAAAAACTACTGATGATAAAAGTTTTAATGAAAAAAGTGGAAAACTGATGGTGCAACTAAAAAAGAATGCTAAAGTGTTCCTACTTATAAACTGAATATATTTTAAATAAAAAAACAAAACGAAACAAAAAAACCCCTCACCCTTAACACTATACCTTTCAAAAAAATACTAGGGCTAGCTCATTTATATGAATAACCCTGTTTCTATTCCAGAGAGGAGAAAAAGGAGGCAGGCGGCTATAGGGTCACTGTGCAACCTATCAAGAGCTGTAGGTCAGGGTGGAGGGCAAGACCAGGCCTACAGCCCACGTGTGTAGATAAAAAGAGTGTGGCTTAATTACCTAGTGAGTATCTCAGGGAGTTGGTGCAGTGAAAATACAGAGTACTGACATCACATTCATGCATTCATCCAGCTACCAACTATCTATGAGTACCTACCAAGTGTGTGACATTTTTCTAGACACTGGGGACTCAGCAGTTAACTAAGAGTCAGAGGTCCTACCCTCAAGAAGCTTACATGTTGGTGGGAGCAGGAAAGTCTGAACAAATTACAGAAAGTTCAGTGCAATTATAGCATACTTAGGTCGATTTACAAAATAAATCTAAATTTAAAAAAATCTCATCCATAAACAAACTTTAAATGTACTTAAAATACATATGTATATAACCTATGATGATATATATATATATATATATGCATGTATATATTTGTGTGTGTGTATATATATATATATATATATATATAGAGAGAGAGAGAGAGAGAGAGAGAGAGAGAGAGATTATTAACATGTAAAAAATCCAGAAGTAATAAATGCTCCAGATGTGTTAGAGAAGTAACATTCTCTGAGGAACTGGTGAGCAGGTAAGAGAACGGATGGACTGTAACTAGGCTGCTACTGTCAATCCTCTCTGGGAAGTGAATGGGCTGGTGGGTTGCGAGGGACACTGGGTCAGCCAGCAGCTAGGGGAGAGCCCTGAGCCCAGAGTGGCTGGGCTATCTGAGGCCATCCAGAGACCCTGATGGAGCGGGTGGTTCAGGGGTGAGTGGCAGGAGACAGGCTGCAGACATAGCCAGGGCCTGATCTAGCAGCATCTGTAGGTCATGAAAACAACCTAAAGTTTTATTCTGGGAGTGATGGGAAGCAAAGAGACACATTTGTGGAGAATGATGTGATGTGTCATGCTTTTTAAAGTACCACTCTGGGTGTTGCAAGGACATGGAACTGTAGGTCAAGAATGAGTATGGGAGCCAGGTGCCAAGGCTAGTGCAGGAATCCAGGCCTGTGATGACCCCATCCTTGCTTGTCCCTCTAGCTTGACCTCACAACCATCAGTCCTTCACTCACTTGAAAAAATAGGCATTATTTGATGACTATTGTTAAAATGGCCCCTTACTTCCAAAGGCCAAATGTTCCCAGCTCCTTTTTTTATTAATTTTACTCTCATTATTTAATCATTTGACTTGCCTTTCTTTAAAACTTCTCCAAAGTATGCACATTGTCTAAAACCGTGGGCTCTAAAAATAGAACCACAGCTCAGAGAGAGTATCCCAGATAAGATCAAGAACATTAAGTCCAGGATATAAATTTTTCTATTGAAGTTAAATGTATTCTGATGGTTCAGACAATTGTCTTTTCCCCCAAGAATTCTGTTGCTGGCGGTTTTATAACGTACATGAAGGAATCGGTCATTTGAGAAGTTTGTCCCTAGGAAAGCTGTTTGTCTTAGGTCGGGCTCCCTGAGAAATAGACCCAGAGAGAGAGATTGTGTGCGGGAGGTTTATTGTGGAGTACTCTTGTAAGCACTGTAACAGCTCCGAGGGAGTGAAAGAAATAAGACTGGGATGATGGAGAAGCTGACCTGCCAAGTTAGAGCCAAAGTCTCAGCAATTTCAGGACTAATGTAATTTGAGAAAAGAGGTGGTCTGCATACTCCAAATCCACCGATCGATGGATGCTGCATGTCCCAGGATGGAGTAATAACCTGATCAAGGCAGCTACCTGTGGCCTGAGGTCCTTACCTTGAGAGGGACTCAGGAATGAGCCTTCTCGGCCTGTGAGTGAGTGAGTGTCTTGGTCCTGAGGAGGGGATGTGGGCATCTCAGCACTCAATATGGCTGCCCACACAGTTATAGTTTCACGCGGTGGTGATAAACAGTAGCTATCCTTCTGTGTCTCATCACTCCAGAGATGTTCCTCCATATTTGAGAAATTGCTCTGCTAATCTAACTGTCTGCCAAGGTTCAAGCATCCATCTGATCTTTTCTCCAGATGCGTTCTTTCTAACTGTATCTTGTGTAGCTGCATTTAGCACTTCCTGTGTCTCTGAACTGTATGGTGCTTTGATTCTTTTGTTACAATAGGAGGAGACCCAAAGCCAGAAAACCAGTCAAAAGGCTTTCTGCATTAAACACAATGCATCAGTCAATTGAGAGAGCACCTGTGCCATGACACTCATGTTTATTCTGCCCCACTTCCAGCACTTTTCCTGAAGGTAGGAGTCCTGAATTGTCCCAACAGCCCTGAGCTGTACAGTGGGCATATTGTACATGATTGGTGGGGGTGAGAGGGAGGGGCAGTTAACAAAGGTTCTGGACAATAGCTTACCCCAAGCTCCTGCTGGGAGTAGCAATAACTCCTCCAGCCAGCTGCAAGAAGATTCCGATCTTTATTCACATTGCTTTGCACATACACGTTTATTCCTAAGGAAATGTGAACGTTCTTTGCCTTTTTTGGATACTAAGGGCCAGCTTCTTCTTTACCTCTACACAGGCAAAACCAATGAAGCAGGATTCCTAAAGGAAAGACTTTTAAGTCAGGGGTGATAGTCATCCTCCATGAGTGCAAACAGAAATAGACAGTAGTGACGTTTCCATAGCTTGCTTAGTAAAAATTGCCATTTTTCTTTTGCATAAGCTCCTTTTGGAAGGACACCTCATTGCATATTGGCATTCACACTGTCAGGTTCGATTTTTGTATTTTCCTAAGCACCCCCTATCCCATATCACCAGGAAAAAGTGATCTCTTTCTGAATTCCTGTGGCAGTTGTGAATATGAGTTGCTTTCTTATATCAGTACGAGCAGAATATTGGTCAGGAGAAAACCTGGGTGTGAGTTGGAGGTCTGTTCATTACTCCCCATGTGGTCTGAGCATGGTAGCATGGAGGAAGGTTACCCAGGACATGCTGAGCATGGTAAGGCGCCTCACAAGGAGAACTTCGGGAAGGAGAAGCAAGTTTTAGAACTTTAGCCTGAGGCACTTGCTGACAGTAAGCCAGTTTGGGGGATAGTTGGTCAAAATGGTTTTGGAAGATGGAGTTTAGCAATTGCTGGTTGGACTAGGTTTAGCAAGAAGGTGGGGCAGGCACTGCAGCGGCTGGAGTCATTTACAAACAGGGTAGGGACGGAAAGCTACAAGGCTCAAAGGGACACCAGGGCCCCAGTAAAAACGTGTCCTCTGTTACTCTGTTCTGATGTCCAAAACAGCTGGGCCACCTGCATCTTTCTAGCCTCAGACTGCTGGGTGTGCCTGCCATCAGAACTTTCTGGATTTTTGTCATTGTAGCTGGATTTCAGTCCTCTGTTGAGTGAGTAGCTGTGCAGAAACATTTAAGAACTGGGAGAAAACACAGTGAACTTGGTAGAAATAAGCATTATCATGAAAACTATCAGAAGGTGTGATTTGGTCAATGCCTCTTAGACTAAATCCTGCCCCACTTGGGGGCAGCCAGGGGAACAGAAGCCATTCATCTGGAGTTTAGAGCAGAGGCAGGCATGAGATCCATGGATTTGGGGTATTCTAGATACTTGCCTAGAGAACCAAGATTAGGAGGAAGAAGTCACAGAACTGCCCTTGAGCAATAGTGATAATAATTACTACGACTACTAATAATAATAATACCTTAAAGCATGAGAGAAGAGAAATGACAATAAAAAGAAGAAAGAGAAAAAGACTAGATAGACTGGCAGTCAAGGGCCTCGAGTCTGGGGATCTTGACTTAAAATCTCAGGGAGATGCCATCCTTATCTCCTTGGACCCATGGTTACTGGCAGAGCTGTAGTCTTTGTGACAGAGTTTAGCTCTGGAGAATGCCAGGAGGTTGTGCTTCAGATCCTCTGTCAGTGTGGATACCTACGAGGTGAGGGAAGGAAAACTAGAAAATAAGGATCCATACTTTTGAAAAACAGAGGCAACTACTGTAAAAAAATAAAATTGAATGCTATATATATATGTAACTTTATTAAACAAAACAAATAAAATCCTAGCTATTCTGGTTGGGCGGGGGTGCTAAGAGCTATGCTATTGAGTCCTTTCCAAACCTCCACCTGCCCTTATGGGGATCTCTGGGACCTCTAACTCGGCCCTAGGAACAAAGCTTTAAAAGTGTTATGGAGAACATTGCATACATTTATGGTAGCTCAAAAGGGAAACATTATCACTCCCTATTGATGTGCATTGTGTAAAGAAAATCTCAAATTGAAGGTCCAGTTTGGGAGGAATAGACAGTCAATGAAACGGTTTAGTGAAAGACAGTTTGAAAACAGTTTTTGGGCAGTTGGATATGTTATGATGATGACTTATAGCAAAGAGGAGTCCAATGAAAGTATTTATCAGGGAACAATGGGATTAAAATTGTTCTTGAGGAAGGTTCCTATGGCAACGCTGTGTGTGGCTTGAACAGACAGAGCCTAGAAACAGGGGCACAATTTCCAAGTTATTGGAGTAGTCCTGGAAAGGTAATAAGGGTTGAAACAAGTGAGGTGGCAGTGGGAATAAAACAAAAAGGAGATACATATATCTCAGAGCTATTTTAGAAGTAGTATATTTTAATCTATAGGGCTTTGTACTGATGAAATTTGGAAGGAAAAAGGCAGAGAGGAATTGAAACACAATTTTGAGTTTTAAAGCTTGGCTATCTGGGAGGATAATGGTTCCATTAACAAAATTAAAAGCAACAGGAGTACAATCAGCTTTGATCGGCAGATGTGGTTTGCTTTTGGATGCTGGGAGCTGTCATCTTGTGACCAGTTCTCGCTGGTAAACACATTGTTAAATAGAGCACAACAAATCAGTGGCATTGATGAACCTACATTTGTGAAGTGACTAATAGGCCCAAAGTGTGTGCAGCATTATCTTCTCACAATTTATATTTTCAAAATAAATTTCATTAATGGCTTTTACGATGAACCTCAACATGACCTGCACTGTACGGTGTGTTTATGAAGCCATTTATCCCAGTTTTAAAAATCTGAAAGGTAGAAAAGTTCCTGTGTTTATTTATTTGAGAAATAAACTTGGTAACATAGAAACACAATGCAGTAGTGCCAGACACTTGACAGCTTATTCGGCTGCAGTGATGAAAGGGGAATTGGGGAAATGCTCCCCAGATATCATCACAAACCTCCGTCAGAGCAGCCATACGGCTCAGAGCGATGGGGAGGCTGTTTGCCAGTTTAAGCCCCGTGTACAAACAGCACAGTTTCCTGACATCTGGACAGGGAACCAATTGTCTTAGCATTGACCCTACCTGTGTGTGTGTGTCTGGATTCTTCTCTACAAGTGCAGCTGGAGGTGTGCAGACCCTTATCTGCAGGTTTGCTGTGTTAATTTTGTGGCAGGCATGGAAGACAGGGAAACTGCACTTTTTGTAGGCCCAGAAGTAAAGCTGGGGGTTCTAAACCTAAGGGCGAACCATTTAGAAACCCTCCTTTGTCATTGAAGTTTGCAGAATTAAAGATCTCCCTACCTTTCTGTCACTCCTGAACATATTCAATATTTATGAGTGTATTAAGGGAGACAGCAGGGAATGTGTACTGTATGGAGGAAAGTCAGAGCTCTTCTCCGAAAACACAGATGTGCATATAATCACCCTTCACGTGGGTGCCCGCTATCTAAAAGATAAATTCACAACTCCATATCAGCACCCCCAAAATGTTTCCCACCAAGCTTCTCCATCTCTCTCCACCCCAGCCAACTCTGTACCCCAACCAAACTGATTTTGCCCTTTCCCAGAAATCCCATTCAGCCTCCTGCCTTTGTTCCTGAGGCTTCTTCCAGAGACATTTTTCTTCTAATTTACCTAGAAAGCATGTATTTATTCTTTGAGATTAAATTCAAGTATTACATTTCCTATGATCTTTCTGGAATTTATTTAAGCAGCATTAGATTTAAATTATTATCCTGTCATATTTTGTTCTCCATTTGAACACTTAGCACTTTAGTGTGTTTTCATATATTTATATTAATTGCTCAGCTGGTCTGTTCTACCTCATGATATGCTTCTGATTTAGGGCTCCCACAGAAACCCAATTATTGAGAGAAGCAGGACCTTCACGGCACCATTTACACTGACCAACCCTTGGTAGTTTTTCACTTCCCTGGTTCCACTGGATCCCTGCTTGTTCCCTTCCCTACTTCCTCACTCTCCCTTTAAAACTCCCACTAACCTTTGTATAAATTGAAGTTGAATTAAGTTCATACTGGACTCTTCTCTATCACAATAGTTGCTACTGATTAAAATCTCTCCTGATGATTTAACTATTGCCCAACTTTGTTTATCTTTGACGGTAGTTTGGCAAATGCTTAATCCTCATTAAACCTAAATATTGGGAAAGAAAATCTGGATTAGTCAGTTTACTGTGAGGCAGAATATCAGCTTCTATGTAAAATAACAGATTGCTGAAAGTAATGTGATTTGTATCATATGGATAATTGAGATAATATAAAGAATATTCCAATATCCTCTACTTTGATTAGCCAAGGTAGACACAGTCTAAATATGCCTTTGTTACATAAACTTTATCTCTGAGAGAGCAAACATTTTTTTCTCCAATTCCACTGAATATAAAATCACTCAATTTTCTATGTAAAATCCTTTGTTTATGATGAACTTAATGTTTATATTTTAAAAAAATACAAGAACATATTATAAATAGGAAAAGATTACATATATTCACTATCCTTATTTAGCCACTGTTAATATTTTGCAGCATTTCTGCCAAGCTTTTCCTGTTTTCTTACAGTTAGCATTATATCACAAAAGTCTCCAATGTCAGTAACAATTCTCAAAAACCTGTATTTATTGCCAACTTAGTATTCCAATATATGCATGTACGTAGCACCGTTAATATAACAGCCCTCATTTATATTGGTTCTGATATACTTGCTACAGAAGAGTTCAGGAAAGAATATGATTTTATTCATTGGATTATTTTAAAGTTTCATTTATGGAAGTGAAATTATGCATTCAGAGAGCAGAAACCCCTATGCTTTTGATATATATTGCCAAGTTGCTTTTTTTTTCCTCACAAGTCTGTCCCAACGTACAACTTCTTTGAAAGTGTAAGAAATTGCTGCCTCTACACATTCTTTAAAAATATTATTCCTTTTAAGTTCTTTTTGCCTCATCTGATAGATGATAGATGATGTTTTACATGTGTAGTAACTATTTCTTTGATTACTAGTGAAGTTGAATTAAATCTCTCCAAAGAGAAGTTTAGGATAAATGTGAGGCTGAGGAATGTAACACGGAAGCAATAACGACATCTTCCTTCCTAGGCACCTTCCAAATTGTGGATACGTGTATGTTTCTTGAGAGGTTTCATCCAGTGCCACCTGAGAAAAAGAAACCACAGTTCTAGGACAGCACCCACTGTAGTTCCTCCAAACCAGTGGATCTCAACTGCTCTTCAGCCGGGAATCCTGGGGTCACATGGAATCTTATGCAGATTTCCAAGATGGAACAGTTGTCAGGATGCCCTGATTAGAGTGGGGCCTGAAGAGGCCACAGGGAGCCTCATTCACACATCACTGATCTGGTTAAAAGCTTAGCAAACAAAATGGAAGAACAGAGAAATTACTCAGTTTGTCTAATGTCACACAGCTCTTTGTGGTAGAGCCAAGGTTCTCACAGTGCTTTACAGATATATACAGTGTGTATATTTTCTCACCTTTCCTCTGTTGTCCCGATTCTATTGGCAAGAGGACAATTTTCCTACAAATGTACCATTCTATCTGTTGACAATATTTGCTTCAGATGTCACTCATGCCTAATTTAACTGATGTGGATTTCATGCTATTGTCATAATCTAGGTTTATTTCTAAAATATGCTCATATGCAAGTATTGAGGAATAGAAAATAAATAGGCAACTTAAAGAAATGAATGGACAATGATTTTTAAAGTTCTAGAAGTTGTTGCTTTGCTTAAAATTAAGCATAATGTGGTTACTTGAAAGAAAGCATGGGGAATGTTGGTTTCCTTCTAACCATTTATGGGACATTGGTAGCTTTCTGGTGGAATTCCTGTCAGGGGCTGTTTGTCTTCCACATGGAAGTGACAGTTTTTAACTATTGATTTGGCAACATTTTCAGCCTCTCAGAATATTAAGATCACTGTTATGGTAAAAACAAATTTTCTCCCTGTCACATGGAAGTAGTACAATTTTTCTTTTTATCAATTAATCTTATTTCCCCTTTACTTTTCAAATGGTATCGAAAACACTTAGAATTTGCAATAAGGGATATTTCAAGACATACTTTATTTATTGATTGATTGATTGATTGATTGAGTCCTTAATTGGATCTCCGTCATCTAAGTATAGACTGTAGCATCCTGGGTCAATGCAAATAGCTCAACTGGGTTAAAGTTCTGGGCAGTGACTTGGGTTATGAGTCCAACATGTAATTCTATCACTCAGTCATGTATGTTTGTATCTACTTTCCTCAGCTCAGAAAAATAACCCTGAAATAACTCAGGGTGACCTTGGGCCCTAGTATGCCCAGTTGGTCATTAAGTGTTTATTTAACAATCTTTTTTTTTTTCTTTCAATGTCTCCTCTTACCTAATGGGGCCTGAATCCTGGTGAGTACATTTCTCAGAACCTCAGCCAGCACTTAGAGGCATCGATTAGTGACACTTGCATGAGATGGGAGATGGAAACAAACAGAAGCCCTTGGGACCTCATGACAGATTCAGGTAGGATCTGGGGCTGAGGGCGGAAGCTGTGAGGTATTTCCAGAGATTCTAGGGGTACTCCCATGAGTCACCCATGCTGGGCAGCAGATAGCTGAGCTCAGTGTCTGTTGTATCCTGTGATTCCTGATTTCCAAACATCAGTAGCATTGTTCCTGGTCTTGTTTGCTAGGTCTCCACGTGGTTTTGAGAGCTGCCGATTTTCTGCATTGAATGCCTTCTTTCTTGACATAACTGTTGCATTGATTGTTTTTCTACCAAAACTTATTGATACACTGCCTTTCTTCATTCCTGAAAAAAAGCTAATCTCAAATTTCCTCTAAGTCATTCTGTGATTGCTAAGTCAGAGAAGGCATTGCTTTATTCACTTCTCAGTGTAATGTGACATATACACTTCATCAGTTGTCACAGTGTGTGCACTATTTATGAGAAGCGTTGTCTTTAGCACTGATGAAGCATGAAGGTGAGTGAGATTCAGGAGCTTAAGGAGTACATGCGTGAGATGAGAAGAAGCCCATGACTCACGTGAGACAGACTGTGAGCTGGTGCAAGAGGCATAGAAGGCAATAAAAGTAGAAGTTTTTTTTACAAACTAGTACAAACTATATTTGGTATGGGGACGTTTCATAAGGGATGTGAAATTTATATGTTGGAAAGTTGAGGAATGTGGATTTCCATGGGGGGTGGAAAGTAGTGTAGACACAAAGAGGTGGGGACCTGTTAGTAGATGGCTTTGCGTGTCATGCTAAGAAGTTTGTTCCTTAGTTTATCATGAGCAAACTTTCAATAAGTTTCAAGACTGTAATGATACAATTATATTGGTCTTCATGCCATGAAACTGTTCAGGGGAGTGTATTGAATGCTTATCTACAATACGAGTTGGGGCGGTGGAAGAATGACTATCAATAGGAAGTTTGAGAGTTTGAGACATTAAATGTGGGATATTCTAGGGAAGAGAGATGAAAGAGTTGAGGTGAAAACAGCACCTGTTTGTTATTTCTTTCTGCTCACCTCAGGTGGAACGAATCCAGAAACCATACTATTTATGTCAACTACCCTGTATGTTTGATAAATGGAAGCCACATTGAAGGAACTGCTTTCCTCTTTACTCCTTGACATTCTGCTCTCGGATGTTATTACTGAATCTCATTTTTCTGGGAAGAAAGGAGACATGGGGTTCCTGCACAGGATCAGTCAGTCACTCACAAGATGGGGACAGACTTCAGATAGGATGATCTGTCCCATTAACTGAAACTCAAACATTGTCTGTTAACCTCTATCCTGCTGTCAGCTTTCTTTCTCAATTTAGGGCATGGTTACTTCTTAGGGAATAAAAACAGGGATTTCAGAAGCATTCACAAATATACTGCCAAAGGCATGAGACACACGGCTGACAAACTGAAGAGATAGGACTCTCATATTTAAAGAATTATTTACAGAAAATGAAACTGACTTTATGTGAATCATGGTGAAAAACCAGAGGGAGTCTAGTGAATGTGGATGCAAAGCCTGGAGAGAGTAATTTTATTTTTACTGCTGGGAGGTTTGATCCAGGCCACTGAGAGTTTTGGGTCAATTTCATTCATTTTTCTGGTAGCAAGGCATAGCTAGCTTGCTCAAGCAAGATGCTGAGCTCAATAAAGGAAGGAGCGCCCTACAGAGAGGTGACATGAGACAGTAAATGAGAGGACCAGCCACGCCTAAGATGTCCCAGAACCACCTCTGCTACAGACTTCAGTGCCTCAGGCAGTTGCTTTCACGCTACCTGGCTCCATTTCCCAGCTGTTCATACTGATTAGGTTGAACTGTGAGGGAACTTGAATCTTAAGTTCTCTAAAATTCTATCATTGTGATGGAAAAAAATAGTATAAATATTTTAAAAACTCTTGTATGTGTTCCTTGAAATGCACCCCAATTTTTCTCCAGGATCCCTTTTATTGTTTACCATCCCTTTGTTTTACCAAAAGTCATTTCAGTAGACTTAAAAATTTAATTTCCAAAGATTTAAATACTAAATTTCAGATGGAAAAAAACCCAAAACTTTTGATGGGTAAAATCTTTGTGATAAAATTATACTTACTGTTTTGGTTTCTGAAGGAGGCTTCAAAATATTGGCTCTGAGGCAGAGGGAATAATCTGAGCGTGTTTGTCAGAGGCAGCAGTGTAGAAATTTCAGGTGCTTGGGGTGTGTTCACATTAAACTTTGTATCGTCCAGCAAATATTTACATATATGATTTAATAGAAAGGATGGCTGCAAATAAACTAGGAACCATGCTTGTGCAGATAATGGACCTCAAGGCAATTTTGTTTCTGTCAATTTCCCTTTCTTTATCACCAGTGATTCACATGCAAATTGGAAGATAATTTACTTTGACAGAAATAGCATTGCCATTTGATTTTTACTATGGATTGCTGAAATTTTAATATTATATTTATCCCATTCACCAACTTACTTTAAAGCAGATGATAAAAATTGGTGTTTATTTCCATATGTGCTAAAAATCTGCTATTTCATTTGGCTTTGTTCTATTCATGGTCACCATTGTCTTTGGCTAATATGTTTTTATTATGTTTTTCATGCTCATTCTCATATCCTTTTCATTTATTTGCAGTGATTTTGGTTAACCTTTCATGAATATGATTCTAAGTTTTCTCTTCATCACATCAAGAGAAAGACTCAATTTAAGGCAGATTTTGTTTTCTTTCTTTACTCTATGAGTGTTTTTATTTCTTACTGAATTGTTAAAGGCCATACTCTTTCAGATCTTTCCTTCAGATTTTTACAACCTCTTACAGAAAGGAAAATCCAATTTGTAAAAACAGTTTAACAAATTGAAAACACCTTGCACAAAAAGACATGTAGACAGGTACGTGTCAGCATTGCACTGAACGATGCTGGCCATTGAGGAGAGTGTTCCCTGCACTGTGTCACATGGGGCTGGCCATCTGATAACCAGGGCCGCACGTCCAGAACCCTTGTGCAGTGACATGATCCAGACTTCTTGTTTTCAGGACCAATTTAACTAAAACCAAACAAAATAATGCTTTGCAACTAGATAATGCTTTTCTGAGGACGTTGGAATGAGTGTCTAGAAAACTGCTTTTTATGCATCCATAAATAATATTTCTCTGGGTAGCTTGAAAATTCCTGCCTTCTGTTCTGTCTCCAGCCCTTCAGGCTTTTAATGTCATGCTTTTTAAATCTGGCCCCCTTTTCTTTTTCTTGGGTTATTTTCTTTAAAAACAATTTTCTCAAAATATATTAAACATTCAAAAAGTATTCCGCTTAATGAATTTTTTACAAGTTGCCCACATCTTCATACACTGCATTCAGATGAGAAAACAACACAAAGCTAGCCTTATGTCCACTGGCTCTCCCCACCAAGAGCAACTATTGTCCCAACTTCTAACAGCATAGAATAGTTTTGTCTGTTTTTGAAATCTTGGTGAATGGAATTATATGCTACTCTTTTGTTGTCTGGCTTCTTTCAGTGGACATGAAGTTAATAATATTCACCCATTTCATTGCCTTTTGTGGCAGTTTGATTATTCTTTGTTTTATAGGAATTCATTGTCTGAATTCCTATTTCTCAACTGTCCATAAGCATTTGTTTAGTTTCTAGTTTTTTTGCTTTTACAATTAGTGCTGACATGAATATTTTTGTGCATGTCTTGCTGCAAATGTGAATGGCTTTTCTCACGGATATATACCTGGGGCAGAGTTGGTGGATCTTAGGCAAGTATGCATTCAGCTTTATTAGTCACTAGTCAGATAGTTTTCCAAAGTGACTCTATCCATTTACACATTCCAGAAATGCATGAAAGCCCTAGTTTTACTCCATTCTCACCTAAACTTGGCATATATTAGTCACTTCTCTTTGTCCTTCATTGTCTTTTTAAAATTTAGCTATTTTGATGGGTATATAATTGTATGGCATTGTAGTTTCTGCATTTTCTGAATGTCTAATGAGGTTGTGCACATTTTGTATGTATTCTGGCCATTTGAATATACATGTTCGAATTGCCTAAACAAGTTTTTTGGCCCATATTTTTATTTTATTTTGACTTTTTCTTATTGACTTTATATACTGTGGATAAAAGTCCTTTGTTAGATATTACAGATACCTTCTCCCATCTTATGGCATACTTTTTTCCTCTCTATAAATACAAATATTTAATTATAATACATTCTGATTCATCGAAGTTTTTGTTATTATTTGTGATTATTTATTTTCATGTCCTGTTTAACAACTCTTTGCCTCCTCCAGAGTCCCAAAGAATGTCTTCTATATTTTCTTTTGAAAATTTTGTTGTTTAACCTTTTTAATTTAGATTTGTAGTAATATGGAGCTAATTTTAGTGTGTGGTGTGAGGTTTTATTTCTCATGTGAGGTTAGGGTATATTATTTTTCATATAGATATCCTATTGATCTAATACCGTTTCTTGTAAAGGATATGTTTACCCATTAAATTACATTTATATCTTTGGAGAAAATCAATTTACCATCTAGTATGGATTTATTGAGCCTATTCTGTTTCATTAATCTATATATATCTCTTCTGATGCCAGGATCATACCGACTTGATTAAAGTTGCTTTACAATAACTATTAAAATCAGGGAATGTAAGTTCAAAATTGGCCTTTTTCTTTTATCAGTTTAAAGTTCTTTGTATTGGCATATAGATTTTAAAATCAAATTGTCTGTTTCTTTTAAAATAAATATCCTGCTAGTATGTTAGTTGGAATTGCATGAACTCTATAGGTCAATTTTGGGAGAATTTCCATTTTAACAATACTGAGTCTTCCAAAACATGCCATATTTTATAGTTTTCAGTGTATTTGTCTTGTATTTTTCAGTGATTTATTTCTAAGCATTTCAATATAATTATACATGAAATTATTTTATAATTTCATTTTTAATTGTTCATTGCTAGTATGTATGGATATAAATTATGTATGTATATTGGTCTTGTACCCTGTGATCCTGCTAAACTTTTAAATTCTAGTAGTTTTTTGGTAGATTCATTAAAGATTTCTTCATATTTGAGCATCTCACTCCATTAAGAGTTTTATTTTTTTTTATTTCACAATTTTTTATGTCTTTTGTTCCTTTATCTTGCCTGACTGCACTGGTTATGAATTTCAGCATAATACTGTTAGAAAAAAGCAGACATTCTCGTCTTGATCCTGGTCTTAGCTAGAAAATGCCAAGCCTTTGGTGTTGAGTTCGATGTTAGTTGTAAACTTTGTCGTAGATGCTTTTAATCAGGTTGAGGAACTTTCTTTTTAATTCTGGCTTTTTTGAGAGGTTTGATCATAAATGGGAGTTGAATTTTGTGAAGTGCTTTTTCATTTCTTGCATCTATTGCATTTGTTGTCTGTGTTTTTCCCTTTATTCCATTAACATGGTGAATTACATTTGTTGAATTAAAATGTTATGAAAATGTTAAAATTTCTGAAATAAACTCATGGTCATATAGTATTGTCTTTTCATATATTGTTGAATTTAATTTACTAAAATTTTGTTAAATATTTTGTGTCTGTGTTCATGAAGGATAAACATCTGTAGTTTTCATTTCTCATATCTTTGACTAGCTTTGGTATCACGTCAGTAATGGCCTCATACAAGGTCTGAGCTGTGAAACAGCCTCTCTTCTACTTTGTGAAAGTTTGTGTAAAAATGGTAATAATTATGCCTAAAATATTTGAAAGAACACCAGTGTAACCATATCCAAATCTGCTTCAAGGAAAGTACTATATTTTGAATTGAATGTCTTTCATTGAGATAGAGATTTTAAATGTTCCATTTTCTTCTTAAGTTAATTTTGATAATTTTTGCCTTTTAAAGAATGTGTCTATTGCATCTAGATTGTCAAATTTATTGGTACTGTGTTCATAATACCCCCGCATTTTCATTTGAATGTATGTAGATAGGTAGTTATGTCCCCTTTGTATTCCTAATGTTGCCATTGTATTTTCTTTTTCTATTCAGTCTTGCTAGAGGCTTATCTGTTTTAGTGAAATTTTCAAATAGCCAGTTTTTTGGCCCATTGATTGTCTCTATGTTTCTGTGTTCTATTTGATACAATTCTGCTTTTATCTTTAGTAGTTCCCCCCTTCAACATACTTTGAGTGTACTTTGCCTTCTTTTTCGTTCTTTTTTTTTTTTTTTTTTTTTTTTTTTTTTTGAGGGCAGTGTCACTGGCCCTCATATGTGGGACCTGAACCGGGGCCGCTGGCTTCCGAAGCCAGCCCTTAACCACCGCGCCACTCGGCCGGCCCACTTTGCCTTCTTTATCTAATGTCTTGTGGTGATCAACAGACTAATTAATTAATTTCAATTTTTCTTTTTCCGTAGAGAAAAGCAAGCCTAAGTGCTCTGTCCCTGGTGCAGAATGGAGATTCACGCCTCACCAGTACTGCCTGAGCACAGCGATACCCTCGGCGCTTCCAGCTGCAGTAAAGACCAGACCAGCCCTGCGGACCTGCCCCAGCCATCTGCGCTGCTTCTGCGGGACCTCAGTGATGTAACTAATAAGTCTTTTCGTGCCCGTTTGGAGTGTGTGGTTGTGGCCTCATCGGTCTCGACATCTAAGTCAAAGTTTGGATTGGATTTCATCTGTGTCTGCAGATGACCACAACAGCTATTTAGCCACTGCGGTTTTCCTTTGCTTACTGTTCACATGGTAGGTTATTGGAATATTCATTTTTATTTTACCTCTCTTTCTATTTAAAGCATGATTCATCAAATATACATCTTATAGTTGGGACTAATTTTTAAATCCATTCCGGCAATCTCTGTTAGTTGTTGTCCATTACATTTGATATGTTTTTTCATGTTTGACTTTGCTTGGGTCTATGATTTTATTATTTGTTGGATTATCTCTTTTGTTTGTTCCTTGGTTTCTTCTTTACTTTTTTCAGGTTATTTGAATATTTTCGTAATTTTGTTGTCAGAGAATGGGCCTTTCTTGGCGCAAAGTCCAGGTCCTTGGCAACTTGAGCAAAGAATTGAATGAGATAATAGAGTAAAGCAGTAAAATAAGTAGTTTATTAGAAGAGATAGTACATTTAGAAGTAAAAGTAGACTTGAGTAATAGAGGATGGCTCAAGGGCCCATTACTAGAAGTTACATACCAAAGAGTGTGGAGGGGGCACATGCAAAGGTGAGGCTCAAAGGGAAGAAGAAGCAGCAGCAGCAGTAGCAGTAGCAGCCGTGCTTCCCTCCCAGGACTTTGGGTTTTTATCCCTTTTTCTCTAGAATGGGCTGTTCTTCTCTGGACGTAGGACCACTTGATTGGCACCTGTGATTGACAAGAGGTACTGCGCAGGTGCAAGTGACTGGTCTGATCTAGTTGGATATTTTGTGTCCATTTGCTCTTCCCACAGGGGTAGGTAATTACAATATAACGGGGAGTTTTGGGTGGAGAGGGGAAGTGCCTCAGGGGGTTGCACTCTGTGTCAGGGGGTTGCACTCTGTGGCCGTGTAGGAATGCAGAGACCCAATGCCTGCCTCTAACTGCCTGCCTAGTTTTTCCTTGAGAGGCGTGATCCCCATAAAATCTCTATGGGAAGCTGAGGGACAGGAGGTCTCGTCTGTATCTGTTTCTTGCTGGGCAGGGGCGTAGAGCTGTTCCTGCCTATTGGGGTTCATGGAACTCTCACCGTAGCTGATCTCAGATGAGAGGAAGGGGTCTCAAGCTCCACCTGAAAGGCCACGTTGGCTTCTTTGGTTGTGACTGGCAATCTTGCTGGGGTATCCCCTGTATCCTCAAGGCTCCTGAGTGAGGAAAAATAGATTTTAATTAATAAACCTGTTCTTATGAAACTTGTGGCCATTCAGCCCATCACTCAGGTGCCGTCAGTTGTTTGGACACAGAATGGGTTTGACATTTAGCTTACTGGCCTGGGGGATATTAGGAAGTCACAGGCTTTCAAATAGTTATCTGAAGCAGGGGTAGGAGACTTCTATTGTTTAGGATTCAGAAACTGATTTACAAAGCAATTAAGAAGCAAGGCGGATCTTCAGTCCAAGATTCACAAACTGGCTAGAGGAGCAATCAAAGTCCAAGAGCTAAGAAACTAAAGAACTAGAGAGGAGACTTACCATTTTTATATTTAACACTTCTATAGAAAAGAAAACATTAAAGTTTTTCAGAGGTGGGGGTTGGTGCTGCTCAGTTGGCCGGTAACAATTTCATTTTAATTTTTTTATTGGCCTTTTAACAAGAATTCTTCTCTAAGTGGTTGCTCTCCCATATAAAATATGCACCCTTAACTTTTCACAGTCTATCTCCTGCCAGTGCTGTACCAGTGTATATGAAATATGAAAACCATATAGGTCCATGGCCCTGCCTAATTTTTCATGATATACTTATTAGATGTGTTGTGACTTATAAACTATATGAAAATGTTAGAATTTTTGCTAAAAAAAGCTATGTGATTTATATAGAAATGAAGATGTATAAAAAGACCCCAATTAAAAAAAAAGCAAAACAAAACATTTATTTCCTTTTTATTTTCCATTACTTTGGACCTTTACCATTTTTAGTATTCCTTGTTTAGTTCTGTGCATCTGAGTTTCCATCTGACCATTTCCATTCAACATGAAGAAGAAAAAAATAATTCCTTTATTATCTCATACAAAACAGATCTGCTGGTAAAGAATTCTGTCAGTTTTCTTTTATCTGAAAATTTCTTTATTTTTCCTTTCAGTTTTGAAGAATATTTTCACTAAGTTAATAGAATTCTGGGTAGATTTCTTTTCTTTTAGCACTTTATAGTTGTTCCACTCTGGTCCAACCTCCATGGCTTATGAGAAATAAGCCATTAATTTTCTCACTGTTCCCCTGTTTGTAATGATTCTTTTTTCCCTTGCTGCTTTCAAGATATACCCTTTATTTTGGCTTCCAACAGCTGGAAAGTGGGAAAATCAGAGAAGCCAAGCAGTTCCAGCCACTGCAGATGGAACAAAGAGGATGATGGGAAGCTGCTACCTCTGTAGAGCTATTTCCTCTGTGGGTGTCTGAGTCTGGGGAAGACATGGGAGAATAGCATTAGGAAGTAAAAAGCTAAAATGTCCATGGAACAGAGGACAGAGAATAATCTAGGCCTGCTGTCCTCCTTTGCTTCTGTTTGTCACCATCTCTGATCCACTGGGACTGGGAGAGCAATGAATTCTGTCCTCTAACTCTCACTCCAGGTTAATTATTAGAAGCCCAGGAAGGTTTTGAAGCACATATGAAAACAGCGTTTGATAGGCATTGTTCTTGCTTAGTTGTGGAGAATGGCTCAGAAGGCGGCAAGTGTGCTACATCACCCCTGGGAAGGCAGAACCTGGAGATAGCTAGCACAAGGAGTGTAGGGTGTAGGTGGCAGGATGAAAATGTCAGCATGTACTGGGAGGTGCCTCCAGAGAACCTGGCAGTAGGTTGGCTGTGGAGGAAACACAGGGGAGATGCATCAGAGATGATTCAAGAACACAGGTGTAGATGGGGGGGCAGGGGTGCTTACTCCGAGTGGGTTAGGAGAGTGGAGTGGGGACTGACTTGGGGGCAGAAAGACTTCAGGTCCTTCTGTCATATCCACATGGAAATGAGCACTAAGCAGTCAGATGCGTACTTCAGGATCAGGGCATGGTGCTGGGACAGGGATCTAAGGCTGAGAGTCAACAGGCAACTGGTGGTGATTGCAAGTATTACAGATTTGATTTCCCAGACGAGTAAGGAGAACAAAACACTAGAAGAGCCCACTAACAGGCCAGAGATGGAGGGCTGCCTTTCATACAACCACATATATTTATGGTTGGCGATGGTAACAATTTGGAAATCACACTGACTGTTCTTGTTGTGTTTAGAACTTGATGCAATACAGAGGTTTACCTTTCCTTAGGGTTATGTTATGAGTTCCACTTTTCATTTTGTTCTGATAAATACCATATGAAGCATCTTATTGGTAAACCATCCAACGCACGTTTCACTGCTCTAGCTGACCATCAGCAAATGACCTGTCAGGATCTCTCTCTGGGCATTTCTAGTTACGTGTTTTCCATTTACAATGCAAACTGTGCTTGACAGCTTTTCCCCAACTCCAATCTTACTTTAAATTGATAACATTTTCTCAGTGGAAAGGAGAGTGACTAGTACAAATGACGAGCTGCTGACACAGCTATGGTTTTGGCTTTTGACTTCCATATTCTGGTAACTTGGGAGGTAAACAGTATTAACCGTGTCTAGTTAAATACTTATTTACAATATATTAATAATCTTATTTTAATATTTAAAGGTTGTTTAAATTATACTTCCTTGAAATAAAGATATCAGACTTTATAACTGTAACTGCCAGTGACAGTCCCTTTGGCAGTTGTTTAAGGAGAGGTTCATTTGTATCTTGTGTATTGCAATTACAGTTCAGACTTTAAAGATAAGCAATTATCAGGACTCACTAAATTAAATATCAATTGTTTCTCTGCAGAATTATCCTTCAAGGGATTTTATTATTTTGTGATAGTCTATCTTTTCCCTTTCCAAAAGTAATTATTATTTAAAAACAAAAAAAGAGGTCTCAAATGCAGCCATCCAATGGCTTTGTGTGCCTCTGTAACATCCTGATGTAAAAAAAGAATACTCAGAGAAACAGATTAATTCAGGTACTATGTGGAATGATTACCCGTAAGTAACACATTGTCATTGGAAAAATCATTAAGGATATGACTGTGAACTTAGCACTGTTACAATACAAACGCTGTCATCAATATGTGTGTAAGATACAGTTTTTTTTTACCTGTCCCCTCCTGTCCCTAAGGAGTTGTCTTCACACTCCCAGGAACCTAGAACTTTCTTGATGCTCTTCGTTTATTGGGTAAACCCTCTGAATTAGCATAAGGATAATAAACAAAGTGCTTTTCTTTTGTCATGTTATGCTACGTTTGCACATCGCTTCACTTAAAAAAATGCCCTGTGGGCTGTACCGGGCCCATTCTCCCCAGTTCTCCAGTGACCCCTCCACCACACACTGGATTCCTTGTTTAACTGACTGGACTTCATCTTCACTCAGCCGTTGGATTTGTAATTTTTGTATTGATTTCCTTATGTGGAACCTTCTCAGTGACTGTTTTAAAAAGTCTTATTTTTCAAATTAGTTATTATTATTATCATTAATGTGTCAACACACAAGTTCTATTACTAGTACCTCTCCTGAATGAATTAGTTAATATGGATTATGAGATGCTAATGTCACTTGTAGTAAATCAGCGAGGAAGTGGCCTGGCTAATTTCACATTCTTCAAAGAGAAGTGTTTATGTGGTCTGCACACTCCATGCATAAAAATTTTTATTGAAATAGTTACTTGGTTAACTTTAGTTCTTTTCAATCATAGTCATAAATAAAAGAATAAACTGAAAATGCCTTATGCATGGGTGCTGACATTGGAGTAAAAACTACACATGGTTTATTTTTAGGCTGAATGTGATTTTGTATAAGTTTATAAATACAGCAGAACTAGGCCTTTCTTCACATGAGGTCTGCTACTCAGAGCCAGCCCCCGGGGGAGAGGTCCTCCTCAGTAGGTCGCCCCATTCTATTTGATTTGACATCCACATTCAGTAGATCCTTTCTGGGTGTCATGTGGTTTTCGTGCCCTCTTCAGACTGGTCAGTATCTCTTCATGGCAAAAACAGCTTTATTTACTGGTTGTAGCTGCATCTCGCACTGCAAATGTGGTTATTCAAAGTTACGTTTTCTTAGTGTTGCCTCCTCTTGATTTATATCATTGCGAAGTCTTGGTGTTGGTCAGACCCTTGAAACCACATGCTCACTGCCTGGAGCATTTTTCTTATGAGCCTCACCCTCCCACCTTCTTCTTCACCCCATCTCCCCTTCGTGTCCCGTGGCCATGTCTGGAAGTGATGAAATGTAAGTTTTCTTTTCTTGTAAGAAAAGTAAATTCAAAGCTGGTTAAAGCTGAAAACAGTCCCCCACTGAAGAGCAGTGTGCCTTCTGTGGCATGTTAAAATATTCATTCTGGCTATAGTTGTTTGGGTTTCTTCATGTCTGTAATTTTGTAGAATTCAGTGATTGTGTTTGAAGTAACTTTAAATTAGTCTTCTAATATATTACTATTTTCATCTAAAATATCAGGTACTACTACTTCCATCAGGTGGGACTTATTTAGTAAAAAATAGAAAGTCTTCAACCTCAGACCATTATAATTCTATTGAGAGATAACACATAGTAGGCCTGAAAGGAAGTGTTACAAATGGAAGTTGGATTTGGCAGATTTGGCTTAATATTAGGAATATTAAATATTAGGAAGAGTAAATATTTAGGATATACAGTGTGCGGGCCTCCCTTTGTGCTCGTGTTTGGTCACTCAGATGTTGGGGATGGGCCTGGGGTAAGTACCGGGCAGGGTGGAAGCCACAACTCTTCGGTGGGGGTCCAGGGCTATAGGAGTCAGATGCGGAACAAACCACAGCTAGTGATCACAGTGAGCTCAGATCTGACAAATCCGGGCATGTTGGCAAGGTCATGGGTGAGTGGAAGATGAAAGAGAACACGCAGTCCCGATGGAGGGAGGTGTCCAGTTGGGGCTAGCTGTCAGCTGCTGCCCCAGATCGCTGGAGCTTAGCATTTTCCAGCATCACTGCAAACAAGCCTGCTTTAAGCTGAGAACTGCCTGGTGTTGGAGGCTGTTGGTCACTTCCCCACTTGTCTAGATGTCTTATGATTCTCCCAGGTTCTCCCTCAATGAGGGATGGAAAAGAGTCCCCTGATATGGATAATTTCCTGTGCAGTTAAGGCACATGTGACATGCTTGTGGATGTGAATTCTGCACAGATAGTTGTGGACCAAATTACACAAACTCTTTCTGAATAGTCAACTAATTTTTAAATGAGTAACTAAATATTACTCCAAGCTATAGTTAAGAAAATAGGCTGTGGTGTGAGACCAATTCGAATGGCATTTCTCCCACACACAGCTGTATGACTTTGGGCCAGTTCATTCATCATTTCGGGTCTTAAATTATTTTCTCTGGGAGGAGTTTGTAAAGCAGATTAGGTGATGTTTATGTCTGTTTTTGTAGTATCTCCTAGTAACATTTTCCTCACATACAAACTCATTATAACAACAATAAACCACAGCTTGTCCATGCTGTTTCTTCACCACAGGACCATCAGAGGTTAGAACCGGGCCAGATACAGGCGTCTTAGGCACTGGCTGAGAGAGCAAACCAATGATGCCTGCTGTCTGGTCTTTGGAGAAAATGTCATGCTAACCTAAACAGTTTGCTATGAGAATCCAGTGACAGAATATGTGAGGCACCTCACACAGCCCAGCTTCTCAGTATATGTTCAGTATGTGCCAATTATCTTCTTTTCTGAACAAACTTTACACAGAAAAGGAAAACTATGTTTACTATATTTATAACATACTTTGAAAATGCCGTTATTTGTCTTCAAGAAATAGTTTTGTGATGTGCTATCTAAAAAGTGATCTAATGAATCTCTGACTCCAAATTCTGTCTGGATTTGACAATAACTAGCTGAAATTAACAAGAAGTTATGCTTTTTTTTTTTGTACAAACGTTGCATTCACTACGCTAGTTTAGAAGCGTACACTTGGGGAGAGTGTATTCTCTTCATAACAGAATCTATTGTTTATCTCTCAGCTCTGTCAGCCCAATTTATTTTGCTGTCACCCCAGGCAGACTACCCTTCAGTTCAGAGGACACATCCCATTCTGTCCAGGCAGTCCATTAAGGGACAACACACTGCTTCCTCCTGAGTTTAAGCACAGGGCACAGAGCTGCATACATAACACATTTTTCATTTTAACAGAAAAGCATTAACATTTTATTGAGGTAGTTGTGTCTTAGAGGAGAAACCCTTCCAGAGGAGTGGTATTATAAATAGTGTTATAAACCCCAGGGAATGTTGAGTTGGAGAATTTGGCCTCTTGAACGTCGTACTCCATCTTTGTCGATGGCGCTGAACCCACGCTGGAGAATTACCTGAAGTGTTTTGGCAAAAACTCACACTTGGAGTTGTTTCTAAGTCACCTCCTTTTAAAAAATGGTCTGTTCTGTGTGTGGCACGGGTGGAGTTTTTCTTCTATGAACTTTGACATTATAAACTTTTGATGCCGTTGAAGAAGCTTTCCTCGCCTCTTTTAGTAACTGAACTGTTCACTCTCTCCTAGGGGTTTATGTTTTCCTTTAGGTTATTGAATATTTTTTAGTCTCAGGGTTGAAGAATGCCTGTTTCAAATATTTCAAAAATTTCTTATGAGTTCATGTTACCAGTATTTACAATTTTTATAAACATAATTGCTATTTCTTTACAGACCTTAAAGCTTTCTCTTTGTGGACAGAAAGGTGTTCTCACAGCCTTACAACCTTTATTTTCAGTGTCGCAAGAACCCTGATACATTATGATTGCTGGTTCTTGCTTTGCATGAATGTCGGCTCCATTACACTTTTGTGGGCATCTGGCAATAAATATGGCTTATAGTATTCTCTTCCCAAAGATAAATCAGAATTTCTCTTCTGTCTTTCTTGGTAAAAGTGTTACGAGAGGTGGGTGATTCCTTCAAGTGGCCAAATGTCGTCTATTTCCAGAACAAACTTTTGTACTGATCAGTTGTTTTCAACAATTTCTGGGCTATGGAGTATACTTTAGGAAGTTTTTTTCAGATGTGTTTGTACCGAAGGTAATTTCATGTTTGTACCTTAGTATTTGGGAAAATTTATTGAGAAAGAATTTGGGTGTCTAGTAGCACTAGAGTTATCTCTACTCAACGCTGTAGTCACTTGCTGTTCCTACTGAAGAGACCACGTGCCTCTTTGAGGGATTTTTTTATATCAGACACAAATCTGGTAATAGTCTGAGGTATTTACTTTGCCCGCAATGAAATGTGATTTGTATTTATTTGTTTTTAATTTTTAATTTTAGAAACAGGTTTTATAACTGTGCTCAAGAATCATAAAAAAGAGATAAATTTAAGGATTTTGATGCAGGCTTTCTACTGAATTTAAAGGAAAATTAATTGGTTAGCATTCAGAGAACAAGTACACTTAAAATGAGTATATATATGAATATACAAAATGTATATAAAAGTAATGAATATACATATATATGCATCTTACATATATGGCTATTTATACTTATATAACTGTATTATTCCTAGGTAGAAAATGAAATTTCCTTCAATTATTATAGTGCCAAGCAATTTTTATGGCTTGATTTTTAGAAATTTAAATTCATGACTTGATATATTGCAAATTATATTGAATTAAGAGAAGAGATATTTTTAAGAGTCAGTCATTTTGTACTAATATTTATTTCAGATTTTAAAATGTTTTCATTTTATTATCTTTTCCTAGCTTCATAAGAACTGATTTCTGAATATCATTCAAAACCATATGGGCAAATAATGTCATTTTTTAAAATTATACTTCCTTTAAAAGATATTATAAACTGTCTTTTCCCCCAATGTGTTATTAACTAGAATTTGAAGGGGCACGAAGAATATTTTCTAAATTTTAAAATTCTAGTAGTTTTTTCATGGATCTCTTGTGACTAAATGTAGACATATATCTGCGGTGATTAAACTTTGATGTCTTTTTATTATTTTTACTCTGGGATTGACAATCCTCTTCACAAGTACTTACACAATAATTAAAAATAAAGTTAAGAATAATATTTTAACTCAGTTAAAAAAACACTGAAAACTCTCTCATAACTTTTATTAAATTTCCTCATGCCTGATTCCATTGATTTGCATTTGTTCTCCTATTTTTGTTAGTCTATGAGTTATCTTTCTGTATTCTACTCGAGTGTCACTTTAACCACAGACTCCTCTTTTATAATCCTCTCATTTACTGCAATTGATTTTTTATTTATTCTTGTTTTTTTTTTCTTGTCTCTTAAATTACATGAACCAGAGATGCCTTGTCTTCTTTTCACTATTTTATCCCTCCAATCTAAGACAGTGCCTAGCATATGGCAGACAGTAAAGCGTGCTGGGAGGGATAAATGGACCGACCATACAAATCAATGAATTGACCTCCATGATGCTTGTGTTAGAGCACAAATCTTGGATTCCAAATCCATGGTCTCCCTGTTGCAAACACCGGAAACCAATCAGCAAATACTAATCAGGAAGGAAGGTGTCCTGAAAGAGCTGACCTCCTCTTGACCAGTGCAGAAATCTGAGGGGAATAAACTGGCATATATAATTGTGGGGGTGTATTTCTTAAGGTGGCATAGGTGTTTCAACCATTTATGTGAATGACAGTGATTTTCTGTCATTTGCAATGTGTAAGTAAGCAAACCAATGAAAGATTGTTGTCAAGTTGTCATGAGTGCTTTAAAAAAATAACCCTCCCAACCCTGAAGGGATTTCAGAAGGAAAGGTACAACTCTGGTTAGTTCTTGGATGTGAATTTGAATTTGAGATGATCCAGATCACATGTATGCAAAAGGTCTGGAGTGAAAGCAAAACAAGTCAGGTTCATTTCCCCAAGTCGGTGGGAATTAAATGGACAGAGAGGGAATGAGAGTGTGTGTATTTGTTGGTTTTAGTTGTCGTAAGCTTGGTAGACTTCCTGTTTAGCTTAGGGATGTCAGGACTGGATAGAGCCCAACTCCCACTCTTAGGACAAGGAGCGAGCTGGATACGCTGCAAATGGATGGCTGTCTTTGAATATCAGAGAACAAGGGTCTCAGAGCAGAGTGTGCAGAGATGGAGGTGAGATCCAGTATTGCAGACCTAGTTTAGACAATCTTAGACACTATTTCAGCTGCTGAAAAGATTTATCTAGAACTGTCTAAGGCATTGCTAAAGGCCGAGTGTGCATACGAGTGTGAAACGCATTTTCAAGAAGCAGACATAAAGGGTTCCCAGGCTCTTGCAGGCTTTTCCTCCAGTGACTCCACTGGACATTCATGAGAAGATCAGAGGGAACCCAGGTAAAGCTCCCTTTGGGGCTGGTAGGCTGAGGGAACAGCCACCAGTACCAAAATCCACCCGACTCACATCCTCATCTCCCCTATAGAGCAAATGCCTAAAATAGAGAGAGCCCCCTCCCTGTGATGTGGCCTGGAACCTTCCATAAGCAGTAAGCTGGGCAACCCCAGGCTTACACATGTGTCTCTCAGGGATCACTATCCTTCACAGTCTTTGATCCATGTCTTAGAAACCATTGGCTTATGTAATTTCTGGTTGGTTGTTTAGGCAGGAGGGCAAATTGGTCTCTATTATTCCATCTGGACTGGGGACACAAGTTCCCTACCGAAGTAGTTTTAGCACCAAATTTGTAAAGAAATTTCCCCAGAGCCTTTTGTATTTTAGAATTATGACTAAAGGATTGTGGACTGCTATTGTCTTCACTTGGTCAAAACATAGGCTGCAAGTTTCTGAGGTGCACAACCTGGTCTCATGTTAAAGAATGAATGATTCGGATATGTTTATTTCTTATACTCACAGTTTTGCATCATACATTCACTGCAAAGTACATTTACTATTATTTGTATGCTAAAATATCTTATTTATTCTTTTTTTTTTTTTTGAGGGCAGTGTCACTGGCCCTCACATGTGGGACCTGAACCCGGGGCCGCTGGCCTCCCAAGCCAGTGCTCAACCACCGTGCCACTTGGCCAGTCCTGTTATTAATTTTTATATAAATTACATTTTTTTTCACTGAACACATTTATAAAACATTGATGGCATGTACCCAATTCTCCTAATCTTATTATGTACCTTAGAAAGGGAGACACCTTGAAGTGTTATTGTTAATCTATGTCTTGAACTGAATACAGTTCAGAGAATCTTTAAAAATTGTTTAAAAATGTAAAGGTAGGTCATGGGGTTTTCAGGATTATTGTTTGTCAAGCAAGGTTTTGCATTGTTTGGCAAAATCTTGTGGTTTCCCTTTTCATTGTCTTAATGATTTTGTTTTTAATAAAAATAAGGTCTTAATTGTAATGTGCAATGTTTGCCCATAAGAAATTGAAATTTCTGTTGTCAAAAATGGTCAAATGGTGGCAATTTCATATGATTCAGCCCAATGGTTCAATTTTTCAGTAATTCCCTTTAAGGATCATACTTTTCATGTATATTTTTAATACCACATTTTAAAATTTATATATATATATATATATATATATATATATATATACTTGATATATGATATTATGATATATGATATAATATACTTGATATATGATATAATATACTTGATATATACCATTATATTACAAAATTTGAAGAAATATAAAAACAAAGAGCCAAAAATACATTATATTAGTTTCAGGTGTACAACATGATTTAATATTCATATATATTGCAAATGGTGACCACAATAAGTCTAGCTAGCATCCATCACCACACATTTAGAATTTTTTTGTGTGTGATAAGAACATTTAAGATCTACTCTCTTAACAAGTTTCAAATATACAATACAGTATTATTAACAATAATCATATCTTTTTAACAGATATTTCCCTCCCCTAAATTCTGATAGCCTCATGCATTGCATTTGAGGAGATGCTTTGTCTTTCCATTTACTTTTAGTGTTACAATTCATCTGAAATTAATTTTCTTGAGATTTTCATGCACAGTTCAGTTCACCTCCATGGTAACTCACATATCCATATATATCTATATCTATATATCTATATATCTATATATCTATATATATATAGATATAGATATAGATAGATAGATATAGATATAGATAGATAGATAGATATAGATAGATAGATAGATAGATAGATAGATAGATAGATAGATAGATAGATATAGATAGATAGATATGTTTTGGGGCTTTTTATCTTGCAATGCTTCAATAGAGCACTCTCTTAAATACAATGTTTTAAAAATAATATTTAGAGAGAACATGTTCACACCTAATACTTTTTCAGCACATTCCTGTTTAAGCCTCATGCACTTCTGGTTCACCCTTCCTTAGGGCAGAAGTTGGCAAGCTGCTGAGTGGGGGTCAAATCAGGCCCGCTGCTTGTTTCGTAAGTAGATTTTATTGACACACAGTGATGTCTACCTGTTTATATATTGTCAGTTGTTGCATTTTTGCTTGAAAAGCAGAACTAGATAATTGCTACAGATAGGAGGACCCATGGTGCCTAAAATATTTACTGCCTGGCCCTTTAAAAAACATGTGCCAACCCCTGTTTCAGGACACAGTTCTTTCTGGTGTCAACACAAAGCATGAGGGGCTAATAAGATTCCCCTCTTTGGCGAGAGTGGGGTCCCAAGCATGTCCTGCAGCTGCTGGACCCCGCTAGGATCATTAGACTCAGCCTCCCCTCTGCCTCTTTAGGAAGTGACACCACATGTCCCTAGGGAAAAGGTGTCCCAAATGCTAAGTTCAGATATCGGAGTTTTCTTCTCTTCCTTCATAGCCTTAGAGCTCCCATCATGCTGCAGCCGTCCTATGTGTTCACACATTTTTAAAACTTATTTTCTTGTATTTCTCACCATTCTTAGTAAAAAGTTTGGTTTACAATATGTAAAATGCTCTAAATACAAAAATATATTTTGTAATTAAAAACATCTGTCTGCTCTGAGAGGGTATCTGCTACATGAAAGTCCAACAGCGCCCGTGTTCTTCGGCTCTGCCATGGAGTGTCAGTGTGTCACACAGATGGGTGTGGATTGGGTAAAACTAGAGCTCAGGTGCATTCGTGGGCCAGGACTCTGGTTCCACCGCGGTCACTTCCCCAAATTGAACTCCCTTCCTTCAGTGGAAACAAGGACAGACCAGAGTTTGATATTCAGATTATAGAATATTAATAATCTCAGGCTAAAACAGAATGTGACTTTATTTTATGAGAAATGTAAAGCTGAAATGTACTGGTTAAACATTTAAATTTATTAAACTGTTCGCGACTGAAGCCCAAGAACTTATTTTAAACTTTGAAAGAGTGCCTTTCTCTCCTTCTGGGAATAGGTCTTTCATATAAATAATAAGTAGGCTTAATGCTTCCCCTCAGAGAGAAGACCCAGATGTCTGCAGAATAGAACTTCAATTCCAAGTAAGATTCATTTTTCTGAGGGTCTATAATTATAATTCAAGAGCTTTTGAGTTGATTCCTTACTGGAACACAGAGAGGGTCTTATAAATAGAGTTGTTTTAAAAATTTTAATTTATATGAAGTGGTCATTCACATTACAGGGTCAATTATCCAGTCTCTAGGTTTGAGAGGAAACATCCTCACAGGCGCTATCACATTTTCAGGAAGGTTCTGAAGAGCGTGTAACTGACCCTGCTGAGGGCTCATGTGGATCATTCCGCTGTGCGTATTAGAGAGAATAGTATGGATGATTCGAGTGGTTATTCATTACAAAATCATTTAGTTTTAATTTTTTTTTCTGTTAATGATGTAATCAGTACATCCAATCAATGGTGGAGGAGAAAAAATGCACAAAATTAAATTTAGTCTAAGGTTTTCATCTCACTTTGACTCCTTAGCTTAGAGACTGTCTAGGTAAGCGTTCCACTCTGCCAGAGAGATGGTGTCTCAGACCTCTTCCTTCCCCTCTTTTTCTCGAATGGACCAGCAGTACAAGTTGGGGGAAGATCTAGCTTCTGTGATCTCATGGAAGCCCAGAGGAGACCAGATCCTAAGATCCCGGTTGAGTTTAATGGATCTTTCTGGGACTGCTGTGGAGCTAGACTAATCTCCCACTTGACATTTTCGCATGGGGGAACAATCTTCTTGGCTTCTTGGGTTGGTCATGCTCGTTCCATTTCTGCAAATGAGGTTTGCCTCTGATCCAACATCCCTGCCTTTTACAAGCATTCAGGTGTGCTGGAACGTAATGCGCCACCTCAGGGTGACCTTGCTGGGCAATATGCAGGATCCTTGCAGGCCTTGGAGAATCAGAGACCCTACCTTAGCTCCTTTACGTACCTGACTTCTGCTGACACTTTCGCATCACACCTTTTGTGGTGTCGTCAATAACCGGCTTATTTATACATTCTTTGAACTCAAAGTTTTGAATATCTCCTATGTACAAGTTGGAGCTAGCTATATGTAACTATACAGCAAAATAGCTAGAAGCACGTATATTAAATGTTAGCAGTGTCTGTGCAAATCTAGTTCATTTTGCTTTTATATTTTTCAATTTTCTAAAATTCTATGCCATACTTTTCTATTCAAAGAAAAGAGAAATAAGTAAAAAAAAAAATAAAAAAATATAAAAAAAGAGCCCAGTGCTTTATTAGGAAAACGAGAAAGGACATAGCCTGTTTGATAAATGTATAAAAAGGACAACTTCATTAGAAAAAAATCGTACTTAAAAAAACCATTCGCGGGCTGGCTGAGTGGTGTGGTGGTTGAGTGCTGGCTTGGGAAGCCAGCGGCCCCGGTTTGGGTCCCATATGTGAGGGCCAGTGACACTGCCCTCAAAAAAAAAACCCAAAAAAACCATTCAACTGGAGAATTGGGTGAAGACAAATTATAATGTCAATCAGAGTTCAGGTGGAAGAATTGTTGATTCCCTAAGGACTCACTAGGAAACACCTCTCTAGGGAATAGTTTCTTCCATTACTAAAGTAAAAATTGTTTTTAGGATATTCGTTTGACAATGTCATCAGTATCTTAATGTCAATGACATAGTAGTGATTCTAGCGAATGAAAAATCTCCAAGTCTTTAAATGTGAAAGAGAAAGGAATCTTTGGGGACTAGAAAGAATGAGCTTCTTGAGGATGAAATTGATATGAAATCAGCAAATAAGTCTAAGTTTTAATTAACATTTGGATTGAAATTCAGCCTGTTTCACAACACTTAGGATTTTTATTTTAACTGATTTTCAGGTTTTTTTCTAGAATCAGAATTGGTAGTTGTTAATCTAAAGCTCATTCTCAGTGCAGTAGTTTTATTAACTTATGGTTATTAATTTATTGTTTATCAATTCCCCATTTAATAAAGTTTTTCCCTTATTACACCCCAAGTGACATTTGAGATTGCATTTTAAGAACTCCGTTGTAGAGCAAATGGTAACCAACTTGCTACGACTTCAGAATACTCAAAGCTATAAAATGTATTTTTGTAAGTTCCTATTTTTGAAGTAATTTCAGACTTCAGAAAATTTGCAAGACTAATGAAAAGATACACATATAATACTGACGTCAAGTATTAGAAAAAAATTTTTTAAAGAATAATGAAAAGAATTCCTATATACCCATTTCCAAGATTCCTCTATTTTGCTATTTATTTGTATTTGCTTTATTTATTTATTTATTTATTTTTGTTTGTTTGTTTGTTTGAGGGCAGTGTCACTGGCCCTCATATGTGGGATCCGAACCGGGGCCGCTGGCTTCCCAAGCCAGCACTTAACCACCGCACCACTCGGCCGGCCCTGTATTTGCTTTATAGTGTTTACACACACGCACATATTCTTATAAATATATTGTGCATTTTAAACATTTGAGAATAAGTTGACAGTTGAGGACATAATGCCCCCTTTATATGTAAATGCTGTGTATGGGTCCTAGGAATAATAGCATTTTAAAATATAACCTCAAATTCAAATCAGGAAATTAAATAATTCACACTATAACATAACCTATAGCCTTTATCCAGATTTCACAAATTGTCCTTAAAATTTCCTTTACAGCAACAGAAAACCTTATGTTGTGTTGAATTTTCATTTTTTAACTTAATTTGGAGGCGCATCTACATCCCCCCTTGTGTTGCATGACCTTGAGATTTGTGAAGACCGCTGGTCAGTTCAGTTATTTTTTAGCATGTTCCTCATTTTGGGTTGGTCTGCTATTTTCTTGTGATTTGATTGAGGTTTTACATTTTTGGCAGACACCGCACAAAAATGATGATACTGTCTGCACTGCATCTTATTAAGAACCAAGTGTGGTAGTTTTGTCCCATTCCTGACTACATTAACTTTGATCGCTAAATTAATTAAGGTGCTATCTTACAGTTTTCTCCACTGAAAAACTCATTATTTTTCCCTTAGGAATTAATATTGTAGGAGACTATATGAGAAGATGTAGATATCTGATTTATCATCAATTATTGCTAGGAATGTGTCAACTAGCGATTTTCTAACTGCTTTGTTATTAGTACGTTTAGCAGTTGGCATTCTGTTACAAGGAAGAGCATGTCTTTCTTTTTATTCATTTATTTATATCAGCCTGGACTCATGAATTTTTATTTTATTCAATGGATTCTAATCACTGTGCTATAACCCATTAACATAATTACTTTATTTTTTTACACTGAAAGTATCCCAGGTTTGGTTAGCGGGAGCTTTTTCATGCTGACTTCTGTAGTTAGGACATTTCCCTGTCATTCTTTGAGCACTGTTTTACGTTCTGTCACAAGAAGCCGTTCCAGCTTCATCATGTAGTTTCCTACTCCAGGGCTGAAGTCATTTTTTCTAAGTAGCCAAGCCTAATTTAATTGAATGATATTGAAAAACTAATATCTGTGTGCTAGGTGTGTTCGTTGTTATTGGGGTGCTATTCTAGTCCTCCACAGTGGACAGGGATAGAAAATAACTTTTTTGTTTAATTTTTATTGGGTAACATTGATTAAGAAATTATATAGGCTTCAAGTATACATTTCTATAACACGTCATCTGTATATTACATTGTGTGTTCATTATCCAGAGTTAGATTTTCAATCTCCATATATTTGACACCCTCTACCCTCTTTTTTCTCCTCCTCCCCCCTTACCCTCTGGTAACTACTAAACTGCTGTCTGTGTCTATGAGTTTTTGTTTGTTTGTTTTGTTCATTAGCTGCTTTCAGTTTTACATCGCACATATTTTTAACAGCCATTTGTGATGCTGAGAACAAGAGCAAGTACCTAGCTTATGCTAGGATTCTTAACGACTTACATTTATAAATCTGAAGTGAAATCCAGTAATAAGATAACATCACACAGTTGATTGGAATATGCAAATTATTATTTTAAAATATGCTTTGACTTCTTTATCTTAAAATATCATGTCTGGGATTTTTCAATGTAATAGTATTAATTTTTATCAGAGATGGATTCAAATTGCAACGAACAATATAATGTTGAAGAAAGTACTGTAATGTTGGTATCCTCTTATTTACGTTAAACAAATTGCTCAAGTGAAACTAAATTTTGCAACTACCATTTAATAGATTCTGGCACATCAGCCAATATCCCAAGATAATATGAAAAGAATAGTTTCTAAAAGAATTCTCTTCCTTTGTAGAATTTTATTTCAAAGGAAAGTTTTTCACGAAAAATTATCTCTAGTTTTGCTGGTCTTAATAGCCAAATATATTCATTTTTAATGAGAAATACTTTAGGAAGATGAATCTTGAGGAATGTGTAACTTTATATAAATAAAAAGCACAAATTTTAAGCTTAGTTATTAACAGAGTTCTGAGAAGTTACCTTCCTAAGAGAGGCATGAAAGAATCTCTGGGCTTATAATTTATAAGACTGATTGATGATGTCCAAGGGTATACTTTAAAAAGTCATTATAGTACTGAGATAAAGAACATTCTAGTACAAGTTTGTAATAAAGGTTATGCTAAAGAAACGAATATTCTGGTGCTCTAACATTGTTTTAGAAAGTACAGACATTGGAGCATTATTTGAGGAAGTATGAAAAACATGAAACCTTGATTATGGCTAAAAAAATATCTTGAGAGCATAGTTACTTCTGAATCTCTAAATAAAATCACTTCTAGATTCTTGATCAAGATGGTATTTTGTCTTGTTTGCTATGATAGGAAACAATACAATAAAATAGAAAATTAACTTACTCTATTCTGAAGTACTGTTTGGATCTGATCAAAGACGTTGACAATGTTGATTTTCAGATCAAATCTTAGGTAAACAGCTCCATTAATTGAATTGATTTACATTTGTGCTGATTGTTTATTGGAAGGGACCCATCCTTAAAAGATACAGTATCCTAACTAAATTATTTCTGATTATGGAAGAAACATGATTTTTGGTTTCTATAATTAAAAATTAACATTTTAATATGTAATCATTTAAGTAAAAGAAGGCCCTTTAAATAAAATTTCTTTTTTCAGGAAATAGTTTTTTTCATAACTGTTTCATTAGCATATATTCATTTTATATGTATAACGGAAATAAATTATTTTTTCTCATAATACTACATTTACATTCTTTGTAAAATATGATTGACTCTGCCAATTGCTATATTTGATTTTTTTAATGAATTGCCATACTAACATAATTATTTAAACAACATTGCAGATATTTCAGCACATGTGATGTATGTTTCCTTTATATTGATTTACATAAATTACTCATGAGGAATTGGTTAGAAATATCCTCAGAAGCCGTGAGTAAGGAAACTGGCTCAGCTCTTCTCTGTCCCGGTTTTTCTTCTTCTTGTCAAATCCTGGGGATCGTCCTGGTCTGGCACCGTCCTCTTTCTCCCTTGTCTGCGCCGAGATGCTGTGGCTTTCTAAGTACGGCCTGGACCGAACCCATCTCTGTCTTCCTGCAGCTGCCCCAAGTGTAGACTTGATGGGTCAGCTCCCTTCAGAGCTGCCTTGTTGAAAGGTGCCATTTCCCTCCACACACACTCTGTGAGCCTGCGTGGCACTCACTCTTGATTCAACAACAGCTTCCCTTTCATTTGCACCCCAACCCAGATCCACTACAGATTCCAGCAAGTATGAAAAATCAAGTATGAGTGTGAATGTCAGAATGTCCTGGAACTCTCACTTGAAAATCCTTGAAAACATACCAGTGAAGGAACTTTTTCGTTTCTGTGGTTTTTTTTGTTTTTTTTTTTCCTTCTTAGAAAGAATTGAAGGGAGGACTAAAAAGTAGGAAGTACTTAGAACTTCTACTTAAATAACTCTTATTGTGAAAATAAATTCTATCACCCACATTTTAGGCAGTATATTGATTGGAGGTTTTGTGTTGTTTTTTTAATCAGAGAAGAACTAAGTACTAATTGATTTTTTCTTCTTATTTAGAAATCTATTGAACTGTAACCGATGTAATTCGCTCACACAGCAACATTGTTCATGAGTTCATTTAGTTGTCAAGTATTTAAAGTGTATTTTTAGTGTCAACTTCTAGTAATGAAAAACCAGTGATACTGGTTAAGTTTGTTGTTTCATTTGTCTTAGTATATAAAAAGTTTTGTTGCTCTAACTCCTGAATTAGAACTTTGTTCTTCTGGTAGCAGAGTTCAAGGGTAGAGTGACCCAGTGATAGTAAGTACTAATGTCAGCCTGATAGCCTGCTTTTGCTTTTCTGCCACAATTATTAATTTCCTTCCCTGGCATCAGAGACTTGCTCCCACTGCCAAGGTACCAGTTGTATGTTGGAGATCTGTGATACCCCGTCCATATTAGGGTACCAGCTTCACGGTGCTGCTGCTGGTGAGATTCACAGTGATGACCTCCTGGTAAGGTCCACCTGGTTCAAGTACGACCATGACCAAAAGCAAAACAAAACAAAATCAATGCATCTACCAGACTTTTATTGTCAGTGTAAAGTTGTAACATGGGGAAAGGAAAAAAGAATGAATTTCTAGTCACTAATGAGGATGATGGTTAATATTCATATATACATGCAACGTACATATAGGCATATATAAAATAATATATTTAATCCCAAGTTGTGAAGAAGAAACATTGTATATTTAAATAAGTATCTAAATATTACTTACAATTCATAGAAAATGATGATGTGTATATTCAAGTACATAATGTAAAGCCTTGGAGATCTATTTTCACTCTCTGTTATGGGCATGGGGTGATGTCACCTCATGCATCTTTCTCCATAGCTGTAATATGAGGATAGTGCTGGTATGGACTTCAAATAAGACAATGAATACCAAGTTTATAAGTACACACACAAATGAATTATTCAATAAATATTATTATAATTATTATCATTAGTAGCTGTTACTGTGGAATAAGATGCAAAATGTGCATGACTGAGGAAAAAAAAACTGAATAATTTAAACAAATTTCATGTGTATTTATTCTACCTGTAATTATGTTCACATCTTCTACCTCTCAACTTTATTTCACCTTTATTTTGACTTCCAAGCCAGAGGTCAGTGATTTTCTTGGTCATATGTGTATCATGTCAAGAGTATTTCTGTAATGGTTAGTTTGGACATATGGTTATATTGGGTTCACAGAAAGAAAAAAAAAGAAATTAGTGAGGTTGACTTATTCATACCACTCTACTCTTATTCTGGATTGTGTGGGATTTTGAGAAAAATAACTTCCTGCAAAATGAAAATGAGGACGATTTAGCCAACAGGAAAACAAAACAAAACAAAACAAAAACTACCTGTACTACAGGCCTTTTCCTGCTTATCATTTAAATTGAAGCCTGACTAGTATTGGTGACAAGTCTTTAGACATTTCATGTTTTTAGCATTTTAAATGGCTTACTATTTCCATAAGAGCTTTTCATTTTGTTAAACATAATTTAAGTATTTTTGGGAGTTGGGGTTTCTGAGGTGAGGTTGGTTCAGAGGAATGACCAAAGGCATGTATAAGGGTAAGACAGAAATTCAAAGATATTCCCCAAACCCTAATTTGTTCATTAGTTTAACTATCTACTGCCGGGAGCCGACATCTGACAAGGCCACATTGCCCTGCTAAGCACTGGATGTTTGGAGTGCTGCCTTATGGTTGGTCATGTAATATCTCCTGCCTCTATGAACCTATGTGCCTTTCCTCCTATAGGAGACAATACATTCACTGCATTTGTGACAAGTTCCTGTGGTACCCTGATGATAGCTGGTTGTGTAAGTCAATGATGGGGCAAGATTTCCTAAAGAAAGGGAAACTCCCTACGACAGGCTGCAGTCCGAGGGGACCCCTGAACTGAGATATAGGGGACTCAAGCCCCTTGGAAACTGAGGCACAGACCTCTGGCAACTTAGGCCAAAAAAAGCCTGCCTGTGAGAAGCTGATGCACTTGCCTAAGGGCCCTGCTGTGAAAAGTCTCCTTGAAGATTAAAAGTCTTCAGGCCATGAGAGTTCCAGTAACAGGGACTTGCTGACCATAGGGTATGTTAATAGCCTTGTTTGAATTCTTTGCAGTGCATTGTTGTAGCAACAGATACTGAAGCTTTGCCTGAGAAACAGATGCTACCCTCTATTGTAAATATGTAGCCCTCCTAGGACAAAGATGTTTAAGACTTCCTTTAGCTATGAAGTATTATATTTACATAGAAATAGATTTTAGATGGTTTTACCCTAAACACAGCCACTCCTAGTATATGCCCTGTGAGTCTAGCTGCTGGAATTTGGGATAATAGCTAGGTAGTCATGGTAACCACTCTTTAGGCGATATGTAGAGATAAGTGAATCCTTAACATAGAATAGGTCAGTGTACCCTGGAGAGAACAATTACAGGGAAGTAAAGAGTGAATAAATCCTGGGAAGTAGAAACCACCAAACTCATGATTGAGGTAATGGTCAAAAATCCCTATAAAAAGAACATGCTCTGGCAATAAAGTGTGACACTTCTTCTCTGAAACTCTCCCGGTGTCTCCACTGTCTCCCTTCTTTATTTTCTTCCCCCTCCGACGCCGTCTCCACCTGAGGGAAACCCTGGACTGTGGAGGCTGGTCCCCCGCAATCTACCATTTCTGTTCCCATCAGATATTTATTAGTTATGATTAAGTGGTCTGTCTTAACAATGGAAGTTCTATGTGTTTCCTTTTTCCCATACTAGCCAACACATTCCATAAGATATGGGTAGAATAAGAGGGTATTGGACTAATGATTTGTGAAATATTTTACTCCCAGCTGGAGCAAATGTTCCACATCTTGTGGCATACAGTTTAGTTTTAAGAATGCTATTTTTTGGTGTCATTTAGAAAGCAAGAATTATGAAAGAATTTTGTTCACACAAAAGCACACAGACTGCAGTGGAGGTGTCCACTGATGTCACAATGGCAGCTGTGGCCACTCTTGTGCCTGGAGATGAAGGGGGCTGTGAATCAGGTGACGTGCCTGAATATGGACTCCCTAGGGAAGAGCTTTGGAGCAACCATGAGCCCCTAGAAAATGTCATTAGGCAGCCTGCGCGCATCCCAGGAAGATGGGGTGGCAGTTTGCCATAGCATCTGTGCTCTGCTTCCACTGAGTCACCCTGATTTCTCCTAAACTCACCCACTCTTCTCCAAATCCTTCATTTCAAAATAAGTGGTATAGTTAGGAGCACTCCCTGAGTGAAATAAATAGGAATCTGTGAACTAAAAATAGTAGATAACATGGTGTGATCATTGTGAGCCTACTCAAACTTCTCAGGCTGTTCTCCACGGCTTTTAAATGTGTGTGTGTGTGTGTGTGTGTGTGTGTTCATGTGTGTGTTCATGTGTGCATGTGTGTGCATGTGTGTGTGTTTGTATGTGTGTGTGCTCATGTGTGTGCATGTGTGCGTGTGCATCTGTGTCTGTGTGTGTGCATGTGTATGCATGCATGTGTGCCCATGTGTGTAAGTGTAATTTTTTTCTTTCTACCATCTGCTTGTGTCCAATGAGAGCATTTCCTGCCAAGCCGCCCCTGCACATCCTCCCGCCAACTCTCTGACATTCTTTTAGACTCTCTAGGGTAGTTCCTTCTTATTCCAAAGTGTTTCTTCTCTCCTGCTCATGGCTGGACTTCACTGACCATCCTCCTGACCCTACAGAGGTGTCCAGGCTTGTCAGGATTCACTACTGGCATCATCTGGTAGCTGTGCCAACAAGTTGTTGGTGTTTTTGAAAATAGAATTAGCAGGCAAAAAGCAAAACACCAAACTGCAACCAAAGTGAAAGTAAAATTCTAGATTGTGTTGTCACGATGGAGGTAGGAAACCTTAACTAGTGTGCTTGCTCTTCTGGAAATTTCCCCAGGTCTCTGGGTTCATAGACTCGCATAGCTGGTGCCTCTGTTTTTCCATTAGCCTCGCTGTAGACATATTTTAATACCACACCGACACACTCTTGGAGGTTTATTTCATCTCTCACTGTTATTATGATGAAAATTTCCTGTGAATAGAAACTCCCTTGTTCACCATTGGTACTTGGCACATGTATGTATGCAGTATTTGTTTTTACAATTAAATAAATTATATCAGACAACCTCATCCCTGATGTTATGTAAGAAGATTTATCTCAGATTTAAATCTTCACTTTGAATATAAATAAAATTTTAGTAAACCTGTGAGGTGAAAGAGTAAATACGAATTGTTCCATTTTATGTGCTAAGCTGTCAAAATCACAAGGGCTGTGCAAGCTGCCATGTAAATCTTTACCGAGAACTGGTGCCTTCTGATGTCTGTGCCTGATTCAAGAGGTTGCACAGAAATTACAGCTGACTTGATTTCTCAGCTCCCAACTCTTGCTGTCAAGTGATTGATCTGAGGTGTGCCCTCACCTTGATTGCTCTCTGATTGGAGAGTTTCTTACTCTAAAAATTAACCATCTTTGATTTCAAGCTCCCTCATTTTGCTAAAATAGAATTAACAGGGTAAGTTTTCCTAGAAAATGGATCTTTTGTTAATGTTTAGATGACAGGTATAAATGACTTATTTTCTTATAAATGATTAGTATTTTTGATAATACAAATTTTGAAAAAAAAATTTGCAAAAACTTCAAAGGGTATACAAAGACTTCTCACCCTAGAAGGTCTTAATTCTCTTTTCAGAGGAACCCACCCTCTCTCATTTATTGTATTTATCTCAGAAATACATATATATATATATATATATATATATATATATATATATATATATATATGTTTATGTGTAGTATTGATCTACACAGGTTAAAGCATGTATTTACACACATTATCTTTTTTATCTATTGTTTCATAACAGATTACCACCAAATTGGCAGCTTGAAACAACCCACAGTTAGTATTTCACAGTTTCCACACATCAGGAATCCAGACGTGATTGAGCTGTATCACTGCTGCAAGGTCTCCCATGAGGCCACAGTCTGCAAGTCACTGGGCAGGGTCTCATCTGAAGCCTTGACATGTGCAGGCTCTGCTTCCAGTTTAGGTGCTGTTGGCAGGATTTCGCTTCTCCTGGGTGGTGGTGAGGGTCTCCATTCCTGCTGGTACTCCACAGGCCACCCTTAGCTCCTTGCCACACAGAACTCTCCAAGAAGGCAATAGATAAAATCTGACAGAAGTTACACCTTATGTAATTCTAATCATGGGAGTCATATCCCATCAACTCGGAAGTATTCTATTGATTAGAAGCAAATTTCTTAAGGGGAGCAGTTTACACAAATCCATGAATGCCAGAAGGCAGGAAATGGTGGAAACCATCCTATTGGGCTATTGGAAAAGTCATGACGCATTTTTGCAACGAAAAACATAGAAAAATAAGTCATGACTTTCCTGACAACCCGATAGAAGCTGTGTAACTACGTCTGGCATCAAAATCCTCACAACCCTTTCACATGCTGAGCACCTGAGCCTTCATCCCAGTTCTCCAGAGTGCTGAGCTCTTGCAGAATTCGCTCCAAGCCCACACTCTTGCCTGCGGAACCAGGAACCCAGCTGAAGTGCAGGTGGGTGGGTTGTTAAGGGAACTCCCGGAGCACAAGCCTCCTTGGTTTGTGCACGTAGGAAACGAAAGGGACGAATTATCTCCTGCCCAGGACACAGTGGTGGGTGAGGCTTAGGGTAACAGCTACAGACATTCCTAGTCAGAAAGGGGAAAAGCAGGTGGTGAAAAGGGGTCCCTAACATGCTGGACTTGTTGGAAGTTTCTTGGTGAGGTTCAAGGCCTGGGAGTAACTGTAACTTCTTTTTGTTTTGTATAGATTCATGCATGAAGTGGTTGAATCATCCCCCACCGTCCCCCTGGAATATCTGCAAGGTGTTACTGCTCTACTACTTTTATTGCATTTCCAAATCCAAGTGCCTTAGCTAGCAAATCTAGAAGGAAAGAAAAAAATAGTTACTAGTGTTGGCTTTCTGGCTATGCAGTTTGCCACCTCTGGGGACACGTCCTGAGAGTGAAGACGGCTGATGGTCCACACTTCTCTGTAGATAGGGAGGTAGTGAGAGACTTCATTTGTACCTCTCAGGCTTTCATCTGTGGCAGTGGGAGCAATGACAGTGACCTACAGGCCACCTTCTTCTTTAATCCTTTCTTTTACTGACGCACAGCCATCCTAGACTAGCTGAGTATGTAACCAAGAAACATTCGTGTTAAAATCCTGCCCTTTATGAGGACTGGCGGGCAGATGGGCCCAAAGTGCAGGAAGCCTTTTCTCCCAGTTTGTTTCATCGTTAGTGTCACAGTTTGTAGAGCCCCTGCTCTGCCTGCTGCACTCGTGCTTTCATCCCAAGGCTGCTTGCTTAGTGCATGAAAAGTACCATGTGTTGTGAGCACTTGAGTGAATTTCTCAATATGCTCACTGCCAGCAGAAACTTAGGGGACACCAGCCGTGTATTTTCATTTTCTGTTCCCTTTGTTCCTTTTAGTTTAAACCGTCTGTTTTTGGTGACATGATTTTCACAAAAATTTGTGGGTCTATTTCATTAGGAGTCACCCGTGAAACAAAAGCCACACCACAGACGTATTCTAGGTGAAACCTTCCCTACCCTGGGCTCCTGCAGAGATGGCAGAGGGACAGAGTTCAGAAGCTTCCCAGATGCCCTGTGGTTTGTTTTATGGAAGGCTTAAGCGCATTGTTATTCTCTCTAAGTGACTCTTTTTGTGAATGAATACTCTGATGCTTTACCTTTCTGAGGTTTTGACAAAAGGTTTGCCCAGTGGTGCACTCACTCAGCTTTCACTCTAGCACAGGCCTCTATCTAGAAACAGTTTTCTGACAGTGCATGGAAGCCCTTTCTGAATGTTAGCTTCTTTTGCCATCTGAGGAGACTGAGCACTTTGCAGGTCATCAGTGCTGCTTCCTTTTTGGCTTGACAGTCCTTCACTCAGTTTATCTTCTCTTGCACTTTATATAAACAGCAAGAAGAAACCAGGTGGCATCTCAACATTTTGCTTGGACATTTCCTTAGCTAGGTAACCAAGGTTATCATGTAAATATTCTGTTTCCATCTAATGGAGATGAAAATTTTGCTGAGCTTTTTGCCACACTGTACTGAGGACTTCTCCCTCTAGTTTCCATCAGCATGAACCTCACATCTGTGGGGCCCTGGCCGTCAATCTTCTGTTCAGGTTTCTACTAACAGCCTGGGCAAGGCAGCTTAGACTCTGTCTATGTCCCTTCAGATCCTTCCAGCTTTTAACTACTACCCAGTTCCATTCCCACCCTTTAGTTATAGAAGTATTCTGTTTCCAGGTACTAAAATATGTAGTGGTTGTCTATGCTTCGTAACCAACTATCATGTAATAAACAGCTTACAACAGCACATATTTAATGCATACAGTTTCTCTGGTCAGGGGTTGAGACATGGCTGTGCTGGTCTAGTGCTTTCATGAGGCTCCATCAAGGTGTCGTCCAGGCCGGGGGGCCTCTTCTGGACATCTGACTGGGGAGGAATCCATGTCCACACCCCCATGGGCTGTTGGCTTGAGGGCCTTGGCGCCTAGCTGACTGTTGGCTCGAGGCTGCCCGCAGTTCTTTGTCATTTGGACATCTCCAATAGGGCCGCTTGCTATATAAAGCATTCTAGCCTAAGAGACAGTGGAATCTGCTAGCAAGACAGTGTTGCACCCTTACGTAACTCAAATTTTAGTGATATCCCATCACCTTTGTAATATTCTGTTTGTTAGAAACAAGTCACCCACACTTGGGGTGGGGAATACATAAGGGTGTGAATATCAGGAGGCAAAGCTCATTGGTGACCATCTCAGAGTCTGTCCACCACAAATACTCTGAACCACTTTTCCCCATTAAATAATATAATTTTACAAGCATCTATAAGCATATATAAGAGCTATATATAGATATAGCTCTTAAAATGGCTTCTTGATTTTGTCTATAAACAAATCATTTTGTATATTATATCTTAAACAATTACATATGCAATGACCTACTTCCACATAAGATTATATATGAGCAACTGGCTGGCTAGGACTTCAACATATGAATTTTTGCAGCATGCAATTCAACTCATAATAAATTGCAATTCAATAAACATTACAATGCCTTCAGTTGATATAAGATCTAATCTCAAAAAATAACATTTAAACTATTTGTAAATTTTTAAAAGAATATTTTGGGCAAAATAACCCTTTTTGCCTCCAGTTTTTCATCAGGAAATTGGCAATAATTTCATTCATTTATGAATTGGTGAGAAGATTAGCAAGATAATGCTTAAAGTGTTTTGTAAAATGCATAGCATATAGTAAATGCTGAAGAAACGTTTGTTACTGTTTTATGATATGCTTTAAAAAAAACTTACTAGGAACATTATTTTAATTTTTAGATTCCACATATAAGAGAGACCATATGGTATTTGTCTTTCTCTGTCCGACTTACTGCACTTAGCATAATGCCCTTGAGATCCATCCATGTTGTTGCAAATGGCAAGATTTCATTCTTTTTTATGGCTGAGTAATATTCCATTTTATACATATAACCAATATCACCCCAATATCACTGGTTAGTAAAATTATATAGGTTTCAAGTATACAATTATATAAGACATTATCTATATATTGCATTGAGCGTTCACTGCGCAAAGTCAAATCTCCTTCTGTCACCATATATTTGACCCCCTTTATCCTTTCCTTTTCTACCATCCCTTTCCCTCTTCCCCTTTACGCTCTCATAAACCCTAAACTGTTGTCTGTGTCTATGAGTTTTTGTTTCTTTATTTCTTTCAGGTTTTCTTTATTAAAATTTATTGGGGTGACAATGGTCAGCAATACTACATAGGTTTCAAGTGTACAGTTCTATAATACATCATCTATATATTGCATTATGTGCTTTCAGTTTTATATCCCACTTGAGTGAAATTATGGATCTTGACTTTTTCTGTCTGATTTAACATTTTGCTTAACATGATAATCTCAAGGTCTATCAATGTTGTCACAAATGGCAGTATTTTATCTTTTCTTATGACAGAATAGTATTCCATTTTATATATATATATATATATATATATATATATATATATATATATATATATATAAAATGGAATATCTTCTTTATCCACATCTTCTTTATCCAGTCATCTATTGAGGGGCACTTTGGTTGTTTCCATGTCTTGGCCACCGTATGTATTTTTAATCTGCCCAACTTGTTTATCTCAACTTGAGGGTTCTCTTCTCCAAGAAATAACATGAATTAAGAAAGGAAGACAGAACAATAAATTTCAATCTGAGGACAGACTAATTACCACACTGATTTCTGCGGAAGACGGGTATGAGCTGGGTATTGAGGTTTCCTCTACTTAATCCGCTTCTGGGTGTTTCAAAACTATTGTATTCACATCTGTTCACAATGCAATGGTGGGACACTCCAGAAAAGCTACCATGCATGTTGCTTCTAATCAGGTTTATTAATTGTTTCCTAGTTTTCAATAGAATAATTGTCATTGCTATTTATTCAATCCTCTTTTTTTCTTCTCTCTCTCTCTCTCTCTCTCTCTCTCTCTCTCTCTCTCTCTCTCTCATTTTGTTTTGGGCCACTTTTGGCCAGTGATAAAATTCAAATCAACTATGCCACTATTTGGTTATTTTTAAGCTCATTGATGTGAATAGTTTCCAGAAATGAGCTTTAGTATTTAAAAGTCTGGGTTACTACTGGTGTTTTAGTGATTACAAGCAAGCATAAAAATAGAAAACACCTCTATTACCAGTTCTTACATACAAATAGTGTTCTAAACATTTTATATATATTAATACACTTAATCCCTAACAATAACTATATGAATTAAGTACTATGATTATAATGCTGGTTTTATAGGTGAGGAGACTGAATTGCAGTATTTTGTTTATTATGTTACAATTATGTTTTACATGCTAACACTAATATATTTTCCAAGCGTTATGAAGCTGGAATATGTTCAATCCTAACATTAGGTAATTACTTTATTTTCAGTAACCATGATTCCAATAACCGGAATTTTTTGTACTGCTGAAGGAGAATCATCTAGTGATTAATTGTGGCTCCTGATCCTTTCTAAGTCTTTGTCCCAGAAATTCGAGCTTCACATAACATGAGCTGAAAATGTCTACTACTAAGACTTGGAATAACACGTGAAGAAACAGATTTAAAAGATAATGCAGTAAACAAAGCACACAGGATCTTACACAGTGGGAATATTCTGCACTAATAATGGGATCATTGAAGTCATTTAAATTCCTTGACTTAGATTTTATGGTTAAATACATCTTTTTCAACGTTGCTTAAAATGTCATCTTTTTTCATAGCAACATCTCTCATATATAAAGCGAAAAGGAACTTGTTTCCGAAAGTGTCATTTTTTAACACCAAGTGTAGAGTTGTTAAAATGTGTTTCCTTACATAAGTGAGGACTATTGGAATCATTTACAGAGTAAAGTTTTCTGAAAAAATTTCTCGAAAGTGCTATGTGTACCTTGTTAGGGTTGAGTTTAGCCCTGACTTACAGGATCACTGTAACATTCCTTATTAAACTGTCAGTCAGAGACTACATGAGTAGGAAACGCTATTACTGACTTAATTAGGTCTTTGGAATTTTACAGTTTAATAATAAGAGAAGCTCCCATGTGGACAAGAATGCATATTATTGCTATTTTAATGATATTAATTTTAAAGTCCATGGAATAGTGAAGGCAGACCTTGCCCTTTACCTGGCTGTAGTCATGGTTTATATGTATTGTCCCCCCGCCAGGTATGGAACATGGCTTTTTAAAATTCAGCTTCATTAAGTTTTCAGTGAGGCATGGGCTGAAGAAGAAGGAACTAGAGAAAATTAAAATAAGAAAATGCACCTTTTGTAGTATAAGGAAGTAAAGTTAAGTGAGTATGAAGCCTTCTTTCAAAAAACATGTTTCCTATTATCATAAGTCATTTTGGGTGAACATTTACTTTTGTTGTTGTTCATTAAAACACCTAACAGTGTTTCTTTGCACATAGATATCTATTGAATATAACAATTCAGTGTAATCTCCCAAGAACTTTATTTTAAGGCATCATGAATGATTCATTTTTTAAAAATGTGATTATTGGGCATAATACAAATTGGCTAGTTCAATAACTAAAATTTCTTGTTTAGGCTCCAAGATAGGACTACTTGAATATGAAATTCCAAGTTAGAATAAAATGGCAAATGTAAGGATATGCTCCATCTTAAATGCCTACACTGTCTGCTTTCATTCTGGGCAAATAATTCACAGCTGTAATCACACCAATATTCTTGAGGGCAGTTCTTGGAACGATATGAGTGAACAGAATCCAGAGGTTCAGTAATTTATGTAGAATGCCCCCCAAAGGGGTGCCAGGATGGAAAAATCTCTCTATATTCTGAATACAAAAGTGAGTACTAAGTAGGATGCAACAGGACACCTTCCTTATTCATGGCATCAACAATTAGTCTGTCTGAGAATGTAGGGGAGACCCGTCTGTATCAGACTATTCGGTAATTAAAGATCTCTTGGTAAACACATCCTTGTATGACCTTTGAATCTCATTGAGTCTCTTTTCAAGGCTGGCATAACACTTTATGCTCTTAGTACTTAAACTGCATCTATTAATTCATGAATTCAGCAATCTGTACTGGTCAACAAACTCTCCCAGCATGAGTCTTTCTACATAAGTAGCATGAATAAATTTTGTTAGCTCTATGGTCCTATTTAGGCTAGATAAGGTTGTGAAACCTGCCAAAATCTGCCATGTCCTTCATGTTAAATTCTTCTGCAATCTTCGTAAGAGTATAAATTGGTATGAACACCATGGAAATTATTTGGAAATAATCTAAAAAAATCTAAATGGACATGTTTCACATGACCGAAATTTCCATTCCTAGGCATACCCATATATACAATAGAAATATATAGATTTGTTGAATACACACTTGCATTAGCTTGAATTAGTTTGCAAATCTGCTATAACCAAGTAGTACATACTGGGTGACTTAAACAATAAAATTTTAGTATCTCACAGTTTTGGAGGCCAGAAGTTCAAGATCAAGGTATCAGCAGGGTTGGTACCTATGGAGACTGTGAGGGAGACTCTGTCTCAGGGCTAGCCCCAGCTTCTGGTGGTTTGCTTAATTTTCACATGGCATTCTCTTTATGTGGCCATCTGTCTCAGATTTCCCCTTTTCATAAGATCACGAGTCATACTGGATGACTACATCAAGAATTTCAGTTTCACTTGATTACCTTCATAAAGACCTTATCTCCAAATAAGGTCCCATTCTGAGATACTGGGGCTTAGGTCTTTGATGCATGGATTTGGGGAGGACACAGATCAATCCGTAGCAGTCTTCAAATAGAAATGATCTAAATATCCATCAACTCAGAATAAATAAAATGTAATATATTCCTAAAAAGGAAGAAATGCCATATGTTTTGTTTTTTCGTTTTTTTAAGGCAGTGTCACTGGCCCTCATATGTGGGACCCAAACCGGGGCTGCTGGCTTCTGAAGCCAGCACTTAACCACCGCGTCACTTGGCCGGCCCAAGAAATGCCATATGTTAATGAGAATAAATGATGTATTGACAAATGAATCAACATGAATGGCTCTCACAGTCCTAATATTGAGCAAAAGCAGCCAGCAATTGACATGCTGAGTGAGATACAGAAGAATACATACTCATACATACTGAATCAGTGCATGTAACATTTCAGAGTAGTGACTGTGCATTAGAGATAGGTGCAGCAGTGACTGGAGAAGTCTCCACGGTTATAACTGAGGTGTTCTAATTCTTGATCTAAAAAGTTATCAAATGGATGGCTTCACTTAATTAAACCAATCAATTAATTAACTAATGACATGAATTGGATTATACACACATGATTTGTGCACTTTTAAAATAATTTTTGTAAAGACATAATATTAAAATTCTAGGACACCACAAAGATGACAATTACGTAGTACCTTTCGTGGAGCCACAAAAAAAAGTCTCCAGGACTCTTTCACAGTGAACTATATATATATATATATATATATATATATATATATATATATATATATATATATATATATATATATATAATAAGCTTGATCTAATAAGCCTATATACTATATTTTATTTAATAACTGGAAAATGCATATTGGTATACAAACTCAGAAAACTGAAAGAGGAACTACTAACTCATGTTATGACACCAGCATTACTTTTACCAAGACAAAACAAGCACATATAAAATAAAATTTTATTAATATTTATGAATCATTAATGTAGATGCAAAATAATAAAATTGGTGAAGCTGTTGTGTAAAGCAGTGTAATGGTTCTTGAAAAAAATTAAACACAGCATTACCATATGACCCAGCAATTCCTCTTCTAGGAATATACCAAAAACAATTGAAAGAAGGAACTCAAATGGATATTTTTACATCTGTGTTCATTGCAGCATTATTCAGTGTAAACAAAAGATGGAGTCAATTCAAGTGTCTGTTGATGGATGAATGAATAAATAAAATTATATATATTGAAATTCATATATATAATGAAATTTTATTTAGCCTTAAAAGGAAGGAAATTTAGACACATGCTACATCATAGGTAAATCTTGAAGACATTATATTAAGTAAAATAAATAAGTCACAAAAGCACAAATATTGTATCATTGCACTTATATGACATACATCTAGTGGTCAAATTCAGAGAGATGAAAAGTGAATAGTGGTTGCCAGATCTGGAGGGAAGAGGTGGGGAGTTATGTTTATGAGTTTCATTTTGGGGAAAATGAAAACACTCAGTAGATGGATGGTGGTGATGGTTGCACAACAATATGAACATACTTAATGTTACTGAACTCTGCACTTAAAACTGGTTAGATTAATAAATTTTGGTATGTATATTTTACTAAAATAAAAAAACATAAAATATTTGTTAATTGAATTAACAGTTTATAAAAATTATGTTAAAAGTTGGATTTATCTTAAGTATGCAGAGATGATTTAATATTTAGCAATACATACACTTTTAACAGATTGAAAGAGGAAAATATCAGGAGAAGTACAAAGTATTTTCAAAATTAAGCACTCTTCAAGATCAGAAAAATAATCTTATGCATACAAATAAGAAAGAGAATGGAACTTCATTAGCCTAGCAAACCATATCTATAGATGAGTATAGAGCAAAACATGTCATCCTAAATGGAAACTTCTAAAAGCAATCTCTTTAAAATCAAGTGAAAATGATAATTGCTATCATTAATTCTGCACATCTATATACTGGAGACACTGGCCAGGGTATCCAGGCTAAAATTAATAAAGAAACATATATATGTTATATATATATATATATATATATATATATATGTATATGTATTAGATGTTTAGAATAGGGGAAAAAAAGCATGATATAACCACTACATTAGAAAACCCAAAATAATTGATAGGCAAAATTTCAGAATAAGTAAGGAAGGATTAGTAAGATGGTTTGAAACAAGAATAATCATGAGTCAGTGTATCTTTATACACCACTAGGAACAACCCAAATACAAAAAGAAAACACCACTTATAATTGAAGAACCAAATGGTATGGGCCTAGAAATGAAGTTAACAGAAGAGATACAAGGTTTCTACAGAAAAAAAATTGCACATTTACAAAATGATATAAAGAGAAATATGTAATGTGTATGGATAGAAAGAATGTTTTGTAGATTTCCATTTTTTTCCATGTTATCTATAGATTCAATGCAATTACATTAAAAATCTCAACACACAGTTTCTTAAAATGTAATATGATTCTAAAAAAAAAAATTAATTGTTCAAATGAGGGGAGAATAGCTACGACACTTTTGAAAACAAAGAGCAAAGCGAGGGACTTGCCCTCCCAGATATCTGAGTGTATTGTGACATCATCATGGATAAGAGAGCTAACCAAGTTGTCAAACGGATAGAAACAACAACACAAACTCACACATGCAGAAAACTGGTGCATACTACAGATGTCATATCAGATTAGTAAAGGAAGGAGGGACTGCTCAATAAAAAATTAGAAAAAAAATGATGATAATATGGTGAATGTTGAATTTGGTGTTTATTACCCAGCATATTAAAATATCTAAATAAGTAGTTAACTGTTGAAAGGAAAATTTTGAAATTAATAGGAGAAAATAAACATGATAATCTATTAAAATTTGAGGTGAGGTTATATCTGTTAAGAGACAAAGAACATTGCTCAGGGGGGTGGTACATGAAGGTACATGGTGATGGAAGGAGAACTAACTCTGGGTGGTGAACACATAATGTGATATATGGATGATGTGTTACAGAATTGTGCACCTGAAACCTATGTAACTTTACTAACCATTGATACCCCAATACATTTTAATTAAAAAAATAAGTCAACGTAACTTATTAAAATTAAATGTTTTCTTCAAAAGACACCTTAAAATGAAAAAAAACACATGACAGATACTGTATTTTTAACATACATAGCTGGTAAATGATTGTTTTCAAGAACATGTAAAAAATCTATAAACAATAAGCATAAATGCCTCAATAAAAAAATTGCGCTATAGACTTTTTAGTGAAATGGAAGCACATGTTCCCAATAAACCTAGGGAGAGTTGTTCAATGTCATTATCAATTATGGAACTGCTCAGCATGACCATAAAGAGTTATGGTTTTACACCTAAATAGCAAATAAGTAAATTGGAAAAGTGTAACACTGAGAACCGCATGAGTCATAACCCATAGAACTGCCATTTTGTTGATTGAGAGCGAACTGCTACTACCACTCTGATACACAGTTTCTCACTGTTTTTTAAAGATGAACATTATTTGCCTTATGACCCAGTTATTTACTCTGTGGGTTATCCTACAACCTAAGGGTAAGTTGACCATAGCAGGTGTGACAACTGCAGAAACCTGAAAATGATCCAAATACCCATCAATGAGAGAATGGATGGAAAAAACTGTTATAATCACACAGGGAATATTCCACAACCATCAAACTGAAAGGTTAACATATATCATTATGGATGAATCTTTGCAATATAATATTAAGTGCAAAACAAATTCCAAAACATTATATATGGCAAACACCTTACATATTTAGTTGAAAACTATGCAAAACTAAAATTAATGTGTGAACATGTGTCTAAACATACACGAATGCTTTTTAGAGATAAATAGAAAAGCAAAAATATATTAAGTTGAAAGCAAGAAAAAGATGAATGAGAATTGAAGCTGAAAATTAACTCAACAGTGGGAGAGGAGAAGTGAGGACATAGGGTGATGAGATACAGGTTATTGTTCAGGTCCTAGCTTTTGTTAGGGTGATGATGTCATACATTAGTATGATAATTGTAATAATACAATTACAAATTTTAAAACTTGAAAAGAAGTCAAGTGGTTATACATGAACCAATAATGAGAGTGTGTCATAACATTAAACATTAGTTTATACTTTTTTAGGTTGCCAAAATGGCATTGATCACAAAGGAAATGTTTGGTTAAGGTGTCTGTCTGAAAATTAAAATATTTTGTTCATCAATGTCACCTTAAAAAAAGGTAAAAAGACTATTGCAAATGAAGACACTGTATGTGTCCTCCTCTTTTCCCACGTATTTGGGAAAACATCAATTAAAGCAAAGGAACAGTTACCTCAAATCCAGGTTAGTGTTTAATGCTGGCAGAAGGAGGAGGCTGCAATGAGGGAAGGGACAATGGAGCCTTTAAAGCTACTGGTGATACTCTGGGTGTGGAGCTTAGAGGCAGATTTGTGGCTGCTCTTTGGTGGTTACACCGTTGCCATGTACAGTATTTTGCATGTATAGTGTCTTAGTGGCCCATGGCCATACTAGTTGGGATTGTTACTTTCCACCAAAATACCTTCTAGTTGTATGAGGTATGCTTCAAACTGTTAAAATTCAAAAATTTATGACTAAATACATTAGAACAGGGTCTTGCACATAGTAAATGCTCAATAAATGTCAGCTGTTATCTTTATTGCAAAACCCATAAAATCCATTTGCATACTTAGTCAGCAAAACAATCTTCTGAAGTCTGTATCCTTAGCAACATTTTAGAGATAAAGGATTTTATGCTTCCCATTTTAAATGCCATTCTACTGGTCATATTTTTAAAGTGATATAGAGTAAGAAGCCAAATTATTATACTCTAAGTAATAATCAGTTTATTATAAAATGCCTACAAAGCATTCAATGTTAAAAGAGAGGCAGTGTGCCACAACTAAAAAGCATGTGGCCTGGGGTCCAGGGGTCCTGAGTTGAACCACTTAGCCTGTGAATGCGGCCACTCACCTCTGTGGGCCTCAAGGAGTGACGGGCTAGATTGGTTTGTGTCTTCAGCTCGGTTCTAGCTCTGGGATTATGTCACATCTTTGGGTTTTTTTCTTATCATCGCTGATATTTTTATAAAGTTTGACAAGAGAGTAGGTGGAGTGGGTGATCCATGTTCATTTTCCAAGATAAATTTGGCTCCCTGTTAGACTATTTCTTATCCTTTATTTGCTTCACTCTTGCTTTGTTTCCTTGTCTCTTTTTCTTTTTATGAGTGTCAATATAAAACAATTATGTATTTCTTCTCTTCATCAATTTAATTTCAGTTAGGAAAAAGAAGACCCATGTTTTTGGTATAGAACTAGATCTTTCTAAAACAGCGCACCAACCACAGCCATAGCCTTTTGTAGAGAATACGTCATACATTTGATCAGCTCTATATCCCACTGGTTCAGAAGTGATACTATGTTGTACATCTTCATATTATTGAAAATATTTTACTGACATTTTGCAATCTATGAAGTTTGAGCTGATGAAACACTGAAAGGAAGAATAGAAGGGGCTTCTATTTCTATTATTACTTGAAAAGTACTTAGATTACCTAGCATATGAATAAAAATCAGTTATTATCATGGCTAAAACCAATAAAGTGGGATTGGACCATAAGAAGTGAAACACTTTGAGCTGTCATTCAATGACCTGGTAGGGTATAAAAATTTCAGTAGAGTTTGGAGATTGTTTTTTTTTTTTTTTTTTTTGTAATATATAACAGGCGCTGGGTTCCTGGAAGAGGAAAGAAGGTCTAAAACCATTTGCTGGGGGCACTGGAAACATACCCCACTCACTTTGCATTTGCTATAGATGGTCTTTGGAAAACGCACCACATCATTAGGTAAAGTGGTTAAAGGAACTTCCGTGTTGATGATGAACAAGTGTTAAAACACTGAGCCCTTAAGTTAGGTGACCCACTTTAGAAATAATATATAGTTACATAAATGCCATTTTAATGTATTTCACATACATTAGAGAGCCCTAAATTTATACTGTAAGAGAAACAACCAGAAGAATCCAGTGCAAAAAGCACTAAGATTACTGGGCATGTTCTTGTTACTTTTAAGGTAAATGAGGAACAACTACAAGAAATTGTGTGGATAACGCAACAATAAACATTGTAATTTAGAGTGATTTCAACTTTCATTCAAATAACACCAGTTGTATATCTACTATAAGTAAGGACTCTTTAGGTATTTGATTTTATGGTCTTAAAGAGAAAAGTGAAAATACTTAATTCTGTTCACAGGAAAGAAGGGAAGGTTTTTAGAACCACAGAAAAGGTCAAACAGTGATTGCTCCTCCTGGACCAGTAAATTTGAGTAGCAACCCTTGGTGTTAGGATATCAGAAAATAATGGCCGCTTTCAAAGGAAGCATGTGCATGCTTCCTGAGCCCCTCTAAAATCCCTTCAAAGAAAGAACTGTCTGTGTATATTAATAAATCATCCAAAATGCTTTCACTGTCCTCAAAATCTTTTCCTTTCCTAAGCAAGTACATATTTCAAAGAGACTCGTTTTTCTAAAAAAAAAAAAAAGTTCACTGTTAAATGATGACATGTTCAGATTTTGTTTTTCCTGAGACAAAATTCTATTATATTTATAGTAATTGCGATATACAATACAGGTAGCCTGACAAATAATAATGGCAGTTTTATTAATATATTTTCTGGATATCCTTGTTCAATAGCATAATTTGATTAACTAGATTATGAAGTTCAGCAGTTGCCAACCACCTGTAAAGGAGAATTGATTTTATGAGGCCAAATATGTACAACATTTGTATGTTCAACATTCTGCACTAAATAATGTGGGGCAGTAGTATCTGCACGTGGTAGAATATAAAATAATAAAATACCTTTTCCCTGTTATTTTCTCTATTCCCTCACTTATTATTCCTTTATTGAAAGTAAGCATATTGAATAAATTACTCTGGAATCTTAGTGTTTCTTGAAGATTGAATGGCAGCCTAGAATTTTCTTAGGAAATATTTAGAAGACTGAAGTACTTAGAAAATGGAGGATTTTTAAAGTGCTATGTTTCAAACCTATTATTGTCTAACATTTTAATTAAAAAAATTTATTTTTGAGAAGAGAAAGGAAAAAATTATGAAAGAAAAACCTAACAGAAAAACAATACTTTGAATTCTTTTCAAGAAACTAATTAGTCAGTTCAATAATGAGTCAACATAAGATTCTAAAAACAATTCTATTTTAACTCATGTATTGATTGTATACTAATTTGAAAAAATAACGTTAGAAAATTGGAGGATTCTAGGAAAATTACAACCTAAGTACGATAATGCATTTTCTTTTTCCCGGAAGTTGACCTTGTGTGTGTGTAAGTGTGTGTGCACACATACATGCATGTGCATTGGGAATAAGTGGGGGAAGGAATCTGATTTGCTAATTAATCCCTAAGGATAAGATGGTGATCTCTAATCTGTCTCCAATGAACCATCATGGCATGGGTAGATGTGGATATAAGAAGGAGAGGAACCAATGTTTTTGGAGGAAAGTCATCTATCCTGGTAATCCTGGAGCAAATAACTGCCCCTGATTGGCTGGCCAACAGAGGGTAGCCAGGACCCAACATATTATATCTTCTTAGCCACCTGTTTATTCATTCACTCATGTTCATTCATTTTACATGTATTTATTGAGTATCTACAACTTTCCATGAGCTAGCTAAGTATTGGAGATATAACCGGAATGAAACAGATATGGTCCTTATCCTCATGAAATTATCATTCTGATTGGGATTGGGGTGGTGGATGTATAATGGGTAGAAAATAATCAAATACGAAAATACTGGGAGTGCCAAAAATATGTATACAAATTTAAGAGATGTTACCTATGCTCAAGCAGTAGTTCGCCAACATCAGAATTGTCTGAATGCTGATGGTAACCACTTTGAGCACCTCTGTAACTGCAGAAGTCAAACATGACTTGTATTCATCTTTTGTTATTGGATGTAAATATTGAATATTACTATTTTAATACAGTTTTCCTTCCTTAAAATGTGTATACACATTCTTCTTCAGAAAAGCATGCAGAAAGTGAAAAGGATGCAAGTGTGATCTTAGCCAGAGGTGGTCACTCCCCTTAACGCAGTGGCATTTGCATTAAGACTGGGCAGATGAGAAGGAGTTCATTAGTTCCATAGAGGACTTTGGAAGGGCATTGCAGGGAGAAGAAACACCATGTTCAAAAGTTCTGAGGCAGAAGAGAGTGGTTCATTTACAGAACTGGAAGTTGGACAATTTGACCGGAATGAAGAGAAGGAAAAATAGTTGCACACCATCATGCCAGTAGGGTTGACAGTGACCAGATTTGCCATCACCGCTAGGGGAAGTTATTGACTGAAGTGTTGAAATAGAGGATGTCATGACTGGATCTATAGTATATAAACAGCCCCAGGACCAGAGGGTCACGGGAGTAGATGTGCAGCGACTGTTAGCAGCTACTACCACAGCCAAGAAAACTGATACTATGGAACTAGAGGTGGTGAAAAGAGGACAGATTTGTGAGATATTTTGGGTAAAAGATGTCAGACACCAGGATGCGAATAGTAAAATTTGTGGGATTATAAGTTTACTGCAACGGGGTATTTTTATAGCATATATTGAGTTCAAAGAGCATTTAAATTATCCAAATGGAGATTCAAGGTTGTTGGATGTGTGCAATTGAAAATGTCGACTCTATCTTGGGCTGGAGGTTTAGATTTAGGAGTCACCATCATACGCATGATATCTAAAACTGTGTAAGTGCGTATGTTAGCCAGAAGCATGTAGAAATCAAAAAGAAAAGAAAATTACAACAGCATTTGGAGGAAATAGAATGAAGAATGCCTAAAAGAGAGCAAAAGGAAGAGAAAGAAAAGTAGAACCCATGATGAACAAGCAGAGTAGTATATGTTCTAATTAGAATGATATGGAAAGCCCCAAGATGAGATTGAAAGTGTTCACTCTTGGGAATATGAAGGCCGTGGGAGTGATGGGGTCTTTGATAAAAACACATACAGGTGGTAGGCATGGAGGTGAGACTGCTGTGGGTTCAGGAGTGAGTGGAGGGAGGAGATGGGGAGAGTGAGTGAACATCATGTTGTAGTGGGGAGATAAGAAAAGCCCTCTGCCCCATGCACCCCATCAAGGGAAGGAAAGAGTTGAGTATATTGAAATGCTGGTGGAAAAGTAGCCAGTTGAGAAGGATATGTTGAATATAAAAAATATAAAATTATAGAAAATATTGAACATGAAAAGTAGTAGGAGTTGCTGGGATCACCTTAATCCAATCAGGCATTTAACTAAAAACTGGGGTATGATTTCAGTATTCCTTTTTCTGCCTCAGCTTCGCTCCACATTGTAAGGTGTAGATTTCCAGGGGTACCAACTGTCTTGTCGGACTCCTGCTACTTAGTGTGACCTCATTTTCATCTCTCATTCACCTTGAGGCTGCTAATATCTTTGCTCTGCTTTTCTGTGGTTTTATGTTTAGTTTTTAGCATCTTGCTCTTTCCTGGCTAAAAATTCATCAAGGGGAGAACCCCCTGAGTTTGGCATTCCTTCTCTGCCCCTCTTTTCTCAAGATTTTGGCTTACTGAATTGTGGGCAACTGGCCAGGAACAAATTCTAGCTTTTGCCTCACCGTCTTCCCCTTATGAGACTGTCATAAACGTCCCAAGCAGAAAAGTAGCTCACATTTCTAGGCTTCCCTTTCCTGCAAGATCTTAGCTTCGCAAATGCTAATTCTTCAACAATGCTTCAGTGGATTCAAGCAAATTGATTTTATATTTTACCTGACTTCTGGTTTTCCCCATTGTGAGCACTGCTGTGCTGCAAACTACCTCATCATCTCCTAAAGTGGCAGAGCTGTGCTTCATCTAATGTTAAGTACCATGATTAATTCAATAAAAATCTCAGAAGTTATATTATCATAGTGGCAATTCATTCACTGTTCTGATTTTGCCTAGGAAACTTTAAAATGGTATGTTGCTAGCATCCAAAGCCTAGTGTAAAAGCAAAGTTCTTTTAATTAAAATACTTCTTTCCCTTTAGGGACAGTGCACAGTTTTCTAAAGATTGATAAACAAGGACCAACGTTTTGGGTTCAATTCACAATTCTCGAGCTGTAAATTTTAGAATGTCCTCAGAAGAGGGAAAGCGTATATTTCTCATTTCAATGATTTTAGGCACAGAAAGATGCCAGATGGAGCTTTTAGGGCCAACAATGCTCCCTTTCATTATTATTGTTTTTAACAGGGAAGCTCTTATTTTGCAAAATTTATAGAATTAAATTAACAGGTTTTTCCATGCTTTAGATTATTTTATAAAACTTTCCTATTCTAGAGTATTATAGGAGGATTAGTTGCATCCCTCCTCAGGTGTCAAGTTGAATTGAGATTACAATTCACTTGATTATAGACAGGAATTCAACATATTGTATGTTGTCAAACTATGACCCTATTAAATTCTCCCCCTCCCATCTTCCTTCTCTTTGTCATGTCAGTGATTGGACAGCCCCTCCCAGGCACACCATACATATGAGCCATATACTCATTCTGGGCCTTTCCTTTCAATTCTGCATTTCCATTCTAAAATTCCACTCAAAATCAAGCATACAATTATCCTGACACAAGGCGGTAGCTGTAATAGTCTCAGGATATATTTTTAGGATACTGGACAGATTATTATTTGCCTGCTAAATAATCTGAACAGATCTTTCTTTAGGAAATCTAAAGATCAGGGCTAAGTATCTCATAGAGTTTGAATAATCTGGCTCCTAACCTCGGGCTCTACTGCTTTAGTGTTTAAAGAAGGAGAATTGGATATAGGAGTGATGATGTATGTTTCTTTTGAATATTGAAACAGGTTGTCCAAAGAATCTATACACGAACTTTGGGTGTTTGTGTTGATATGTTTCTAAGTTGACAGAAGAGTCAGGCATGGTGTGAAGCCAATTAGTAGAACTTTGAGTATGAAAATTCTGATATTTACTAGCCATATCCTTGAGCAAGTTATTTAATAACTCAGCTCTATAAAAATGGAATATCCATATAAAACTGGAAGAATATAACAATAAAGATACTATCCTCAAAGATATTTCCTAAAAGGCAAATATCAAAGGTGGTCAAATATCTAAAGGTACAAACTTCCAGTTATAAAATAAATAAGTACTTGCATGTCATGTATAGCATGATGACTACAGTTAATAATACTCCGTTGTATATTTACAAGTTACTAAGAGAGTAGGTTTTAAAAGCTCTCATCATAAGAAAACATCAAAGCTATGTGAGGTGATGGATGTTAACTAGACTTTTATTGTGGTGATCTTTCTGCAATATATACATATATGGAATCATGTTGTACACCTGAAACTAATATAATGTTTTGTCAATTATACCTCAATACAAATTAGAAATATCAATATATATGAGCTCAGATCCGTACTTAAAGATTATGGCATATTGCAAATTACAATCTAATACTTCTTTTGAGTAAACAATTAAATTTAAATAGAAAAATAGAATTTAAAATAGTATCCCCTTAATATCTTAGTGGAATAAAAATCATTGTGGCTTTTGTTCATAGTATGTAAGTATTGCCAATATTTTAGTTTACAAATGACCAGTTATCTGTTTGTTTAACATGCATGAAAACTTTTGGCCCCCAAATAATTGTTAATTCCATAGAGATGGCAACTTGGAATACTCTGAAGAAAGGTATTAACATTGCGCAGTGTTTTCATTTTGGTTAGATTCTCATTTCAATCTGAGTTAATATTTTTAAAATTTTTATTAAATGTATTGGGGTGACATTGGTTAGTAAAATTACATAGGCTTCAAGTATACATTTCTATAATACATCATCTATATATCACATTGTATGGTCACCACCCAGTCAGATCTCCTTCCATCCCAGTTAATATTTATAAAGCAATTACTTTGCCTGAAAGCTCTGGCCTAGGCTAGGTTCATTATTTCTTTCTTGGGTCCATTTTCTGGAACAGTCACATTATGGATTACCTAATGGATATTGTGGTGCATCGCATTTTTTCCAAAGCACACCTACCGGGTCACTCACTGCACAAAACACAGTGTAAGGAACATGTGACTCCCTGCAGCTGGTTGTCTGAATGCTCCCTCCTGAAAGTCCATTTCTATTTTGTTGAAAGTATGATTTTAAGGAGCTATAAAAAGTAATAAAAAGAAAGCTCAACTGGAAGTTAGGTGCTCCTGGGAAAACCAAATAATAAAGTAGTGGTATCTGTTAAAAGCAGAAGTCATGTTATGTAGGCACTTCCATACCTATAGAATAGAAAAGTTTCTATTCATTTTAAGATAAAAGCAAGGGCAATTCAGGAACAAGAAGCAAGAAGCTGAGCCTCTCCAGTTAATAAAGCACTAACTGGAGGACAGATCATTTACTTTACTTCCTTGAAAAACTTTCTGCTTCTCACCTCCCTCGCCTGAGATGGTCCCTAGGGTCTGTTTCCCAGCTAGATGGCCTCACACGGCTTTGTACCAAGGAAGGTAGGAAGGAGGCGCATATTCTCGCAGGCAGAGTCCAGGAAGTGCCATTTTCTTCCATCACTTGTTCTGTGACAACCCAGTGGACAGGCTTTTGTCCTCTTCCCCCTTTACTCCGTAACAGGTCTATCGGTGGGTGGGTGGCAGGAGTAGCTTAGGCAGGCAGGGGAAAGCTCCAGAATACATGTTAATATTAGCACACACACATAATTGACACAGTGCAGATTACCAGGAATTAACAGATAGACAGTAACTGAAGACCCTCTCCATGGATGCCAACCCAACACAGATGTAATAATGACCCTGTTCATTTTGGGTACCAGTCTGCAATTGCCCTTCAGTTTCTCCAGGTTTTCCTTTCACCTCATGTGTTTTTGAATTCCTTGGCTCATAGATTTCCCAATCTCTTACTGTTAGGATAACACACCCAATGAGAAAAGCAGAGTCTCATACTTTACTGTTGCGTCCACACTGTGGATTTACACTCTGGCACAGCTGCAGCCTGGTTCTGAGCATCAGGAATGAAAGGTGGGATTTGTCTAAGGAAGTTGTTAATCCTATTGTTAGTTAACATTGTGAAATGCAGAGCTGGAAAAACACCTGGAAGAATCCCTCAATATTTGCCACAAAAGAATAGTTAGAACTTAAAAAAATCATAATAGAATAATAGGTGTACTGTGCCCATATAGATAGGAGCCCAACTCCATGGATATTTATTGTACCTCTACAAAGTAATAAAGTATTTAGGAGAAGAAGACATATGAAAAGTCACAGTCCCTGTTTTTATGGAAATACAGAGTGTAATACACACACAGATAAATAACCAGTTCCATAAAAAGTGAGCGCATGACTTTTGTTATGATGGAGTAATAATCATAAAGCTGATGGAGACATTATCTTGATTGGCGAAAAAGACGGCACAGAGGAGATAGATTTGAGTGGAGATTTGCAATGTTTATATTTATAAAGTTGAAAAGAGAGGTAGGTTGTTCACCAGAAAGGAAAACAAACAAACAAACAAACAAACGTGGAAACAAGTAGAAACTAAATGATCCGAGAATCAGGGATCATTGTGGGCTTTCATTTAACCAATAGTTGTTGGACATTTGCAGTGTTTAATAAAACAGCATGGGCCTTACTCAAGGAGCTACAGCCTAACACTGAAAACATTAATTGTAATTGGGATAAAAGCTATGGAAAATATCTGCAGTGTGACTCGTAGGTCCTCAGTCACTCAGGGTGTAGGAGCAGGGAAATGTCATCAACAGGTTTGTGAATGTTTAAGTTAGATATAAAGATTGTTCATATTTTACAATGTTTATTGAATCCTTTTTGCTACATTTTTTAAAGTAAATTATAGACATTGGCATTCCATGTCTCATATTTCAGTAGGCATCTCTAAAATATAAGAACATTTTTTACATTAATCTTAAAATCATTACTAAAACTAAGAAAGTAATGTTTTCCTAATACCATATATTTAATACCCACTCATATTCAGTCTTCTCAAAATTTTCCTTAAAAATGGTAAGTTTTTTTGTTTGTTTTGTTTTTCTTGTTTTTTTTTTTTTTTAACCAGACGGTAGTCAACGCCATGAATTGCATTGATCTCTTTTAATCTATAGTGCTGCCCCACCCAACTCACACATATGATATTGACTTGGACAATATTCTATCATTTGGATTTATCTAAATCATTTCTTTTTGGTGTGTTATAATTTATTTTTCTATATCCTTTATATTCTGTAAACTTCAAGTTAAATCTAGAGACTGAAGAAGGTTCACTCCATAGATGATGTTGTGTACTTGCTGTTGCAAAATTTCAAAAGGCATCCAATGCGTAAAGTTACTTTTCTCATCTTCAGTTATTTTCAGCTTGACCTCTGGGTTAATGTCGAGCTGGCAAAATCTCTATAATATGAGGTTACTTTTACTCCCAAATTAAGCAAGTAAACTGGGCAATACTTCAGCTCCTTGCAAAATGTCTGATGACCTACTGATCTTTTACCTCATAGCTTTAGTGTTCAATGATTTTACTTTGTTATCAATTCTACCACTATCATTGCAAAATTGTGGTTTTCTTTTTCTACCATTCAATATATTTTTATTAGAAGGTAATTTTTAAAGCAGTTATTTACAATATCAAGTGGAGATATTTGGTAACCTTGAAACACATTTTTTACTGAAGTAGCATCACAAATGCTTACTTTTTTCCCTGTAATTATGAATTATCTGAGTGTGTAGTTTACTAATTCATTTGCTGAAACAATTTTAAAGTAGAAACAAAAGGAAGAACAAGGAGCAGAGAATAATTTTCCATGCTAAAGGAAGAGCATGTCAGAGGCTTGATTTAAAAGAAATATAGTTGGGCCGGCAGAGTGGCATGGTGATTAAGCACTGGCCTTGGAAGCCAGCGGCCCCGGTTCGGTTCCCACATATGAGGGCCAGTGACACTGCCCTCAAAAAAAAAAAAAAAAAAAAAAAGGGAATATAGTTAATTACATGAAACAAAAGAATAGAGTGAGGGTTGGATGGGGGAAAGTGAAATGATGGGGGGAAGAGACGCGGCCCCAGTTGTGGCCTTGTAGCAGTGGTGAGGATTCTCATCTCAATTCCATGTAATTACATATCATTCAAAAATTTTAAGCAACAGGGCAAAATATGCAATATGTACATTTCACATAGTTCCACTTTTTTTTCTTGATGTTACTTAATTTGAGGTGCATCACACATAGAACAAAGGGCACAAGTCCTAGGTGTGCAAGTTCATGTCTTCTTTTTTTTTTAAAGATTTTTATTGGGGAATTAAGGGAGAGGAAAAGACAAGTTGCCGTCCTTTTGTTCTTCAGCCTAGTTGTGGAGGACATTGCTTCACTGGCCCATGTTGGTATCATCATTGCGCTCTTCTCGGGTAAGGCAGATTGGTCACCAGCCTCTGGATGGCCACTCATGGCGGCTCTTAGCAGCTCACGCTGGCTGCCGGCCACTCACTGTAGCTTATGGTAGCCTACTGCAGCAGGGGCTGCAGCCCACATGGTGGCCGGGACTCATGCAGCCCAGCTCCAGGTGGAGCCGTTGTTCACCATCTTAGCTCTAGAGGGCAGTGTCACTGGTCCTCATTTGTGGGATCTGAACTGGGGCCACTGGCATCCCAAGCCAGCTCTTAATCAACACACCACTCCGCTGGCCCTCATGGGTCTTCTCATGTAAATACACTCATTAGTCTTCAGCTAAAGTCTGTTTTATGGGATACGAGTACAGCTGCCCCTGCTCTCTCTTGGTTTTCATTTCCATGGGAAAATCTTTTGCAAACCCTTCACTTGTAGCCTGCTCATGTCCTTAAGCTTAAGTGAGTCTTTTGTAGGCAGCGTATAGTTAGGGCTTGTTTTTCTTTATCCATTCAATCACTCTATGTATTTTAATTTTTCAAATTTGTTCTATCATTTTACACTCTTACTGATAATACACAACCATTCCAATTGCTCCACATTCTCACTAAAACTGGGTATTGTTTCTTTTTGCTGTAAGTCTTTTGGGTGGATATGTAAAGGTATCTTATAGTTTTAATTTGCATTTCCATGGTGTAGGATGCTTCATAGTTGGTGGCCATTTAGATATCCCCTTTGTGATATATCTGCTTGTCTTTTGCCCATTTTACTTTTTCATTTTGATCTATATTTACTTAAATAATTTTTAGGATTCCTCTATATATTCAGGAAATTAGTTATTTGTTTTATATATGTATTGAAATTATCTTTTCCCAGTAACAGATTTGCATTTTCAGTGTCTCAATGCTGTCTGTTATTTAGCAGAAATGATTAAGTTTAATAAAATCCAACTTCTGTATCCTTTGGTTTTATGTCTTGTGGCTTTCGTGCCCCATTTAAGAAATGTCTGCCTAGGGGCTGGCCCAGTAGCTCAGTAGGTTAAGACCATGAGCTCTGAGCCACAGGGTCGCTGGCTCAATTCCCACATGGGCCAGTGAGCTGCATCCGAGTTGAGCATCCACTGAGCTGCCAACAGGTGGCAGCATGGCTCAGCTGGTGAGAGCATGTGCTCCTAACAACAAGGTTGCCTGTTCGATTCCCACGTGGGATGGTGGGCTACACCCATCTGAAACTAAAATTGAACACTGCACCCTGAGCTGAACTGCCCTGAGCTACTGACAGGTGGTCAGATGGCTCAGTGATTAGAGCAAGCACTCTTAGCAACAAGGCTTCCAGTTTGAACCCCCCATTGGGATGGTGGGCTACACCCACCTGTAACTAAGATTGAACACGGCACCTTGAGCTGAGTGCCCACAAGCTGCCAATGAGTGGTCAGATGGCGACTGGACTTGGGAGCTGAGCTACCTGCGCCCTCCCCAATAAGATTGAAGGACAACAACTTGTCTGTTCCTCCTCCCCAATTCCCCAACATTGTTCACCTTCCCCAATTCCCTAATAAAATGTTAAAAAAATAAAAATAATTTTTTTTTTTTTAAAAAAGTCTGCTTATTCCAAGGTCATGAAGATATAATCCTGTTTTACTTTAGAACATTGTAATTGAACATGTTACATCTAAAGCTATGATCCATTTCAAATTAACTTTTGTATAAGGCATAGGGGGAGGTCAAGGTCATGTCTCTCTACAATATGCAGTTGCAGTTGGTTCAGCATCATGCTGTGAAAGGGAATCCTATGCACTAAGAATGGCAGTGGTACTATTGTTATAATTAGGTAATCACACAGAAGTGGGTCTTTAAATGCAGTGGATCCTGAATGAATCCTGGAACAGGAGACGGACATTACTGGAAAAACTGGAGATTCTTCAACAAACTCTGGAACTTAGTTAAGAGTAATGTGCCTGTGTTGGCCTCTTAGTTTTCTCCCATGTATCATGGCAGTGTAAGTTGTGAACATTGCAGGAAACTCGGTGAGGGCATGTGGGAATTTTCTGTGTTAGCTTTGCACATTTTCCCTGTATTTGAAATTGTTCCAAAACAAATAGTTTATCTTTAAGAAGTGGGTCTGGTTGGACTCTGTTTTTGTTTACTTGATTTATCTTTCCATCTTAGCATTCAGAGCACAGGGCTTTAATTACTGTAGCTGTAAGTAACCTGTGATAACTCTGATGGCTTTACCCAATTGAATGCGGTAGAAGTGAACTTCGCCATTTCTGGGCTTAAGCCTTAGAAAATCTGTCAGATTCTGTTTTTTCACTTTTAAGAGTCGTTAGTCTTGAAGTAAGTAGTCCCAGCCAGAGAGACTATATGGCTCTATAACATGGAGAGATGACGTGGAAAGGGAGACAGACAGAAACAGCTATCCCAGAATGTCTGCTTAGCCTTCAAGATGTCCCCCTACATCAGCCAACTGGAGAGTAAGACATCTGGGAATTCCAGCTGAGGCTGCTTTGGATGTCATGTGAAACAGAATTCCCCAGTGAGCCCAGCCCACCTGTACAACTGTAAAAGCCACTTTCAATGCCACTGAATTTGGGGGTGGTTTATTACGCCATAAAAGCTAACCAAAATAAAAGCTCTAACAAAGCCCTATGCTAGAAGTAGGGTATTTGGACATTGAGGTTAAGAAAGAAAATACAAGTGACTAGAGAGGGAAGATATGTAGATGTGTAGAATGAACAGAAAGTGAATGACCTAAGATAGTGCTACACGGGAGACATCACATGGCTCTTTCAGGAGGTGAAAGGAAGAAAAAAAGAAGAATGAGTAATACCTCTACTTCTAGACATGACATGAGGGAATTCAGGGCTTAGACTTACTATCTTCCCTTAAACAGTAAAATAAATATGACAAACACACCAAAAATTGTTTTCACATGTTGGACTATAAGCAGTGTAGGACTGATTCTTAAGAGAAGGGAAACAACCATGGTGAGCCCATGAGAGCACTGGATTCTACTCACACCCAATTTCTGCACCAAGGTGCAGGGAAGAGGAACTGAACAGTGGTGGTCCAGCTTAGCTGGGGAGACAGAGATCACATTTCAGGAGAACAGCCTCCGGCAGAAGGTGCAGGGAAAACACTGGAAAGAGAAAAATAGGAAAGGAGAGCACCATGATGAGAGAGCTCCAGAAGTCAGAATGGTGGACTCTGTAGCTGAACACCTTTCTGCACATACATAGGGTAAAGCCTCGGGAAGGAGAGGCGATGCCAGAGGTCTGCAATGTGCCCAATTCCCAGCCTTCATTCAGCAGGCCTGGGCATGTCTGAACTCCAGCCAGTGTGGAGACCAATTTGAACAGGTGCTAACGAGCACCCAAGAAGGGTCAATCCTTGCCAATAAGGCTAATTGGGCCCCAAGTCAAGGCTACTGTAGATCTGTTCTGTGAAAGCTTGAAAGTAAGCCTTCAAAATATCAAGTTGATTTGCCAATAACTTAACTGGCTACAAAAACAAATGGCAGAACTCTGAAAGGGAGAAAACAAAACCCAACAAACAAAAATGTAATAGTCAAAATATCACACATTCAATAAAACATATGTGGATACAAACAAAGATGACCCATTATCATACTATTTAGTCAATAAAAACAGCCAGAAATAATAGAAATGATAGAATTAGCAGACTGTAATGTTAAAGAATATGTTTAAATGTGCTCAATATGTTTGAAGACTCAAGGAAATTGGGACCAGAATGAAGGGAGAAAAGAAAAACATGGAAAAAAAGGAACTTCTAGAAATGAAAAATATATCTAAAATGAAAAATTCAGATGATAAAATTATATATAGATTAGTCATTACAGCAGAAAATATCAGTTAACTTGACTACACAATGAAATAAATTATCCAAAATGAAGACAAAATAAACAAAACAGAACAGAACTCTACTACTGACCTGGTGGCATATATCAAATACTAGTATGACTGACCAAATAATAATTATATACAGGGAATTGCAGTCCAATACAGGACAATTTTGATGGACCATTTCAGCTCCACAACTTCCTGTTGTTTAGGTGAAGAGTCAAGTTGACATTCATCTTGACTTCTTTCCCTGTCCAGTCCTGCTTTCTTCTCCATCACAGATGTCAGTCCTAAGGGCACTTCCTAATAAACTTCAAATTCTGTCTCAGAGTCTGCTTCTTAGAGATCCCAAAATGTAATAATCATTAAAAATGTAAGTCAAGGGCCGGACAAGTGGCATGGTGGTTAAGCGCTGGCCTGGGAAGCCAATGGCCCTGGTTCGGGTCCCATATATGAGGGCCAGTGACACTGCCCTAAAAAAAAAAAAAAAAAAAAAAAAAAAAAAAAAAAATTGTAAGTCAAAACATAGAATAGTTAAGATAAAATGGAATACGAGAAAATATGCAATTAATCCAAAAGAAGGTGTGGACAAAGAAAAAAAGGAAAAATAAAGGAGAGAAATAGAAAACAATTTAAATATGGTCGATTTAACCTAACACACTAAAATTTTATTAAATAAATAATAATTCTAGCTTAAGGCAGAGGTTTTAGATAGAGATACCAATTATTTTAAATAAAGTAAGGATTTTAAAGTAAGCTAATCATTTTAATGTGTACATATATACATTCGCTATATACATGTATATATACACTACTTCACACTCCTCATAATAAAACAGCAGTGCCTGTGTGAATTTCAGAACAAGTGGACTTCATTAATGACAAGTCACATTACCAAGGATGGAGAGAAATACTTCAAAATGATGAAGTCAATTTATCTAGAAGAAAAAACTGGTTATGCTCCTAATTATACAGCTTCGAAATACATGAAGTAAAAATTGATGGAGCTGAAAACAAAAATAGACAAGTCTTCAATAAGAGTATGACTTTTCAACACTTACAATTTAGTAATTAATAGACTAAGTAGATAGAAATTCAAAATCTCTAGGAATGGGGAGATTTATACAGATTGTAGGCCAACTTGTTTTAATAAATTTTATAGAACATTCCACACAAAAACAAGAGCTACCAAAAAAAAAAACACAAAAAAAACACAAAACAAAAAAACAGAGAGAGAGAGACATTCTTTTAAGTGCACATGGAAATTCCACCAGAATAGAACGTCATCATGCATAAAACAAGTCTCAGTACATTCATAAGAAAAGAAATAATTGAGAGTGTATTAACTGACAACATTGGAATTAAACTGAAAATAACAGAAAGAATAAAAATTTGCTAAATATTGGTGGAATTAGAATGTACATTTATATGCAACCTATAGCTAACAAAAGAAATCATAATAGAAAGTAGAAAATATTTTGAACTAAATGAGGATGGCAACAAAATATATCAAAATTTGTGTGATACTAATGAAATAGAGATTTGAGGGAAACATCGCTCTGAACACTTGTTAAAAGGAGGTTGTATCTAAAATCGACTATCTAAGCTTTCACCTTAATCCATGAAGAAGAAGAAAAAGGAGGAGGAGGAGATGAGAACAAGGGAGTTGGGGAGAGGAGAAATAAGGGAGTTGGGAAATAAGAGTGAATTAAATCCTAAGTAAGTAGAAGTAAGTAAGTAATAAGGGCAAATGTTAAAATCAGAAAGTGACAAAATAAATATAGAAAGCAAAAAACAATTTAACCGGGGCTGGCTGAGTGGCATTGTGGTTAAGCGCTGGCTTGGGAAGCCAGCGACCCCAGTTCGGGTCCCACATATGAGGGCCAGTGACACTGCCCTCAAAAAAAAAAACAAAAAACAGAAAACAAAAAAAAACAAACAATTTTACCAGATGCACATTTTATGAAAATGTGAAAAGTTGGGAGAAAAATCTACTTATCAAGGAAAAACAAAAAAGACAGAGAAGACATAAATTCCTAACACCAGGAATGAGAGGGGACCACCACTAGAGATTTTACAGGTAATATTTTATCCTTGTACTAAGGGACTATTATGAGCAACTTTATGCCAATTTTTGAATATCTTAGATGTAATGGATAAATTTGTTCAAGAATACAGCTTACCAAAACCAAATGAAACAGAAATAGAGCACCTTTCTCTCAATAAAATGAATTAATTTTTAATGAATGATAATTTGCCACAATGATAATTTTAGGTCCAGATGAGTAATTTTTACCAAGCATTTAATGAAAACTAATATCAATTGTATACAACTCATGCAGAAAACACAGGAGGAAACATTTAACAAATCATTGTATAAAGCTAGCATTACTCCAATATCCAAACCAGACAATGGCACCAAAAAGAAAGAAATCCACAGTCTAATATGCTTTATAATGACAGATGCAAAAACATTATTCATTATATTAGCAAATCAAATTTAATGATATATTGAATCAGGTGATCAGTGGGACCTATCCCAGGAATGTAAGTTTTGGAAATTTGCAAATTATTTAATCTAATTTGCTAAATTAATAAAATAAAATAAAGAAAATGTATGATTGTCTAAAGAAATGCAGAAGAAAATATTTGACAAAATTCAACATCCCTTCTTAATAAACACTCAGCAAATCAAAGTTTTCAACTTTTGCAGGTTGAAAATCAACATCTATAAAATTTCAGTGCTAAAATTTTACTTAAGAATAAAAGCATGAACACTGGAAAAAAAAGAGGTAAAACTTTTTATTAGTAGAAATATCATGTGTACAGAAAAAGTCTTAGAAATCTACAAATAGCTATAAGAGTAATTGCAGTAACATTAATTTGACAAGTTCAATATGTACAGTTGTTTTGTATGTCTACGTACTAGCAATGAAAATTGGTATTCAGTATTTTTAAAGTTATAATTATAACAGTATACAGCATGAAATAATTAGGGATTAAAAATATGTGTAAGATTGGAAATGGAAAATTACAAAGCAATGCTGAGAGAAACCTAAAGAGACCTACATAAATGGAGAAATATACCATATTAATAGAAGACTCAGTATTATTAAGATTTCATGTATCCCACACAATGTTGGTGTTGGTGGAAATGTAAATTGCTACCACTTTGGAAATCAGTTTGACAGTTTCTTTAAAAATTAAATAATATTTATCATAAGTATTTATTTACATCCTTAGGCATTTGTCCAAAAGGAATGAAAGCATATGTCCACATAGATATTTGTATACCAGTGTTTATAGCAGTGTTACTCAAAATGGCCAAAAATGGAGATCAGCCTATCCATCAAAAGGCAAATGGATAGGACTTCCAGTAAAATGGCGGAATAGAGAGATGCTGTTCTAACTACTTGCCAGGATCACACCAAAATTACAAACAAATTATACAGCATTCAACCCTGGAGGTCCCCGGAACACTGGATGAACAGAACCACTAAACGAAGAACTTAAAGAGGAGGCCGTGTGGGGTCTGGTAGGACGGGCGGAGACGAGAGAGGGCGAGCCCCGTGAGGGAAGCCCCAGCCGTGGGAAGCTTCTCCGGTTGGGGGAGAGACCCTCTGGCCGCACTCCAAGCTCACCAGCCTAGAGTTCCTTTCCCGGGAAGAGGAGTTCTAATATAGCCGGCAGTAAATTAGTGAGGACTCTCTTTGCTCAGCTTGGTGAGGATAAGAGCGGCTGGAGAATCAGTGGGGCCGGCGCCCGGGCTTGCTCGCCGGTGAGCACTTACCTGGTTCCTGGTGGAGGGAGTGGCTGTGTGAGCCGGGAGCCTGCGGGGATGGACTGAACTGAGCACCTTTGGTGCAAAGGCTGGAGGTTTTTGGACTATTGTTCCCATGGTGTGGAGCCTGCATGCGAGTGGTGTAGGGAGGATGCCATTTTGTCAGGCTTGGGCCCTCCCACGGAAGATCAGGTCCGAGACCTCATTGGTCTGGTGGAATTGGTGCAGAAGTGCGTGTGTGTGCGCGTGCGTGCACGCCTCTGGCTTTGGATCCCCACCCTCTGCCCGGCTTATACTGCGTTGCCAGGGAAACACTGGGCGGGTGCCCTCCGGCTCCAACAGGCTGCTCACTGAGATGCGGGAGTGTGCAAGCCACCTCGGATCCCTGCTCTCTGCACTGCGCTTGCAGAGTTGCCAGGCTGGTGATTGGTTGTCGGGCTGCTCGGCCCGATCTGTGAGCAGCTGATTGGGACAGGCTGAGACTGGGAGTCTTCCTGGGAGTGTTGGGCTGTGAGCTGTGTGCCTGTGTGATCCAGCCAGAGCTCTCCTGGTGATCTAATACATCAAAGCAATCCCAGAGCAACAGCCAGAATGATGAAACAAAGAAACATGTCACAAGTGAAAGATCAGAAGAAACTCTAGAAATGGAACTAAATGAAACAGAGGGATCCAACCTTTCAGAGACAGAGTTTAGAACACTGATGATAAGAATGTTTAAGAAACTTAGTGAGGACATAAGGAAGGATAGAGAAATCATAAAAAACAACCAGTTAGAACTAAAGAATACAATAACTGAAATGAAGAACACACTCGAAGGAATCACCAGTAGAGTAGATGAAGCAGAGGAGCGGATCAGCGATTTGGAAGACAAAATAGCAGAACTCACCCAGCTGGCACAACAAAAAGACCAAAGAATAAAAAACAATGAAAATAGTTTAAGAGCCCTATGGGACAAGATGCAATGCAACCACTTTCGACTCATAGGAATACCAGAAGGAGAAGAGAAGAAGCAAGAGGTCAAGAATGTATTTGAAAAAATAATGACTGAAAACTTCCATACCCAGGTGAAGAAAATTGACATACAAACCCAGGAAGTGCAGAGAGTTCCAAACAAGCTGAACCCAAACAGGTCCACACCAAGATACATCATAGTTAAAATGGCAAAGGTTAAAGACAAAGACGGAATCCTAGAGGCAGCAAGAGAAAGACAGCAGGTTACATACAAAGGAACTCCTGTTAGACTAACAGCTGACTTGTCTACAGAAACTCTGGAGGCCAGAAGGGAGTGGCAGGAGATATTCAAAATGACACAAAATTAAGGCCTACAACCAAGATTGCTCTACCCAGCACGGCTGTCACTTAAAATTGAAGGAGAAATAAAGAGCTTCTCAGAAAAGAAGAAGCTTAAGGAATTCATTACCACCAAGCCAGCATTGCAAGAAATGTTAAAAGCGCCTTTTTAAACAAAAGAAAGGGGTAAACAAGCTAACCCAGGAAGACCAGGAATACAAATAACAAAATGGCAATACATATGCACCTATCAATAATTATTTTAAATGTGAATGGGCTAAATGCTCCAATCAAAACACAGAGAGTGACTGAGTGGATAAGAAAATAGGACACATGTATATGCTGTTTACAGATGGAATAAGATATTTCATGCAAATGGAAATGAGGGGAAAAAAAGCTGGAGTACCAATACTTATTTTGGACAAAATAGACTTTAAAATGACTATAATAAAATACAAAGAAGGGCACTATAACCCTAATAAACATCTATGCACCCAACATAGGAACTCCTAATTACATATAACAGATTTTGACAGACATAAAGATGGAGATCAACAGTAACACTATCATAGTAGGGGACTTCAACACCCCATTGTCATCAATGGACAGACCCTTTAGACAGAAAATCAACACAGAAAGAGGGGCCTTAAATGACACTTTAGACCAGCTGGACTTCGTTGATATTTTTAGAACATTTCACCCTGAAAAAACAGCAAAGACATTCTTCTCAAGTACACATGGGACATTTTCTAAGATAGACCACATATTAGGCTACAAAACAAGTCTCAGTAAATTTAAGAAGATTGAAGTCAATATCAAGCAGATATAAAGGAAAAACTGATGGTTGCTGGCTGGGAGGGAGTGGGGATGAGGGAGAGGGGGAAGGTTTTGTGTAGGTGGGTGACTACAATGTTGCCGCAGGGATATGGGGGCAGTTCTGGGAATGTAATTGATAATATTGTGAAGAGACTATTATGTTAAGTGAAATAAGTCAGTCGGAGAAAGGCAAGTACCATATGATCACACTTATATGTGGAATCTGAAAAACTGAATGAATGATCAAAGTAAACAGACTCATAGATATAGAGGAAAAACTGAGGGTTGCTAGTTGCCAGCGGGGTGGGGATAAAGGGGAAGGGGAAGGGATAAGACAGCATAAATAGGCAACTACAATATTGCCACAGGGATATGAAACACAGTTTGGGGAATATAATAATGTAAAAATATTGTGGCATGTCAGATAGTCACATGTCTTGTTAGGGAGACTACTTCATGGATGGAGTAGAGGCTTGATCACTGCACTGTACACCTGAAGCTGATGTTGTATAATATTGTATGCCAACTGTAACTGAATATATAGATAGTCACGGGATGTGGAGTATACTGTGGAAGGGAGTCAAAGGAATTGTAATAGATATGTATGATATGGGAGGGGGGAGTGGGGTGGCAAACTGGGGGAGTGGGGTTGTCACTTTGGATGGTAAAGAGTATAACTATTGCATTGTGTTGTACACCTGAAACTATTAAAAGAAAGTTTAAAAAAAAGGCAAATGGATGAAGAAACTCTCTCTATTCATACAATAACATCTTATTCAGCAATAGGAAAGAAACAACCTCTGATGGGTGCAGCAACATGAATACATCTCAAAAATAGGAGGCTGAGTGAAAGAAGACAGGTACCAAAATATATATACTGTATGCTTCCATTTACATAAAACACTTAACAACATGGAATGCAGAGTGGTTGGAGATGGTGCCTGTTTGGGTTCATGATGTACTGGCAATAGGCATGTGGGCGTAGTTTTGTGGTGATGAGTCTGATCTATAGCTTTATTGGGGTGGTAGTTACATGGATGTATACATACAGGTGAATATAGCTATGTAAGCTCATCAAAATATCCACCGAAAATGGGTGCATTTTATTGTTTTTAAATTATATCTCCAAAATTTAGTTAAAAAATAGAATATAAAACTAGCTTTGGATATAAGATCTGGATTGAGAGTGAGAAGAGCAGTAGAACAAATATTTGGAATTACATGTAAATTCAGATGATATAGAGTCTTGAATTTCAGTTTTACATTGTGAGACTTTATTCTGCTCTTCAGACTGTTGCAATATCCTCACATTTAGTATCAGACACCCAACTTTATGAGTCATTTTACTCTTTTATCATATAACTAGATTTAAAGTAAGAGGCTTATTTAAAAATGTGGATATGAACTAACAGATTTACAAGGATGGATAAATTTGGCCTGGTAACTGAGACTGGCTGTCTGAGGAATAGGCTCCTACCAGAAAGTACTCATGAAACTATTAGAGCAAACTTGGTGAACAGAGCATGAATAAAATAGATTTCAGTATTCTGAATGGGGTATTTTATGGTAAAGTGATAAATCCTTCTACATTTAGAAATATTAATATATTTTTCTTATAATACCCTTTACTCTAAGTGATAATGGAAAAGGAATGAACTCTCCTTTTTTGTGTAAACGGCCATCCTCCATATTAACAAATTCTAAAGGGTGACAGAGCTTTACAGTTTGCAAAGCATTTCCATGTGAAATATGTATTGGTTTTATTAGTTATATCAGTAACAGACAAGATACTAGCTTTATTTATATTGGCTTTATTACAGCTCCTATTTTAGAGATAAGAAAGCCGTGACTGCACAAGTGAAAGGAAAAAGACACAAACAGAACTGACATTCACTGAACGTTTATTAGGTGTCAGCTTTAGGACACAGCACCTGTCTGAGTTAATCCACACAACACCCCTGAGAGTTCGGAAGTTTATCTCTGTTAGTGGATGAAGAAACGAGGGTCGGGAGCAGGTCCACGCTGGTACAGAATTAGGGAACAGCAAAACCAGCCTTTGATGCCAAGTGTCTGGCTCCAAAAACCTGTGTGTTTCACCAATCACACTGTTTCATGAGAAAATATAAGGACGTATTTTGGCACCAGCATTTCCCATTCCAAATTTAGTTTTCTCCGCAGGTCATAGCTGATATGGTTCAAGCTAATACTGACAGTTTCAAGTTAGTTTTAATTAATATAACAAGTTTTAATTCTCAGGCTTTTACTTTTCACCCATTTTATATGACCAAGAGTAGTTAATATATAATTTTATCAGTAACATGATTCAAACCAAACTCTTAATATTGGTCATTTTAAAAATATTTCCTTTGACATTTACTCTTTTCTATAGTTTGCAGATTTTTGTAGGCTGCACTCACAGAAGCATTTTCTGACACAATTATCCTATCCTTTTATATGTTTGACAATCTACTCTAGTTTTATATTTTGGGACATGCCTGTCTTAATTATTAGCACATAATTCAGCATGTGCTGAATTTCCCCAGATGTCAGCATTGACTTTTCTCATGTTAGTCTGCTCTACAGTTTTTCTCCCAGAACCCACAGCTTTGGAAATCCTTTGCTGAGTCGGAACCCCAAATTTATAGTCCCAGGATCCCATGGAAGGTAACTGAAGACTCACAAGATGGCAATTTTTAAAAATGGTTTGCTCAAATGAGTAAGTTAGGTAAGTTTATAACAAGATAGTGAAAAATAGTCTTATGAAAAGCACAGATACACTTAACACTTTTTGTAGGACTCAACAGACAATTAATAAAGGTCATTTTGTTCCCAGAATGCTGTCTACAATGGACTCAAGTGAATTTGTGGAAGAAGCTTGCAATGTGGCTGAGAGACTTATACTCTCCATAGAGCTGGCCTTCAACCACAAAAGCATCTCATTTGAATAGAACTGAAAGCACTGATTTCTCACCTGGCTTTGAAATGCTCTTCATTTTTAAAACAATGTATTAGGCAGACCAATGCTTCTGAATGCAGCTCTGAGATTCAATTTGTTCTCATTTTAGTAACAGCTGACAGCACCTATCTGTTTATAACGAAGAGGAGAAAACAAGTCTAGATACTGTGAACCTAATTAACGCTTTTGAAATAATTTATAATGAGTATATGAATTGTACAAGTCTTTAAAGTACTATTTTCTTTCTCTTTGGTTTTATAGTTCATGAAATTTCAGAGAATTTTAAAAAATCACACATATTCAAACTTTACACAAGTGAAAAACTTCACTAATTTGTCTAATAGTTCCCCAGATTTAGGCAAAACTTGGGTCATTTTCTAGAGTTTTATTTGTGATGTTTGACCTCACAAAGGTCGTGGCTTACAAATTAAATTCAAACAGGTATTAATTAATGGCATTTGTAGTGAGTATTGACATGTTAGGCAATTTTGCCTGAAGAGGGCAGTGCTTCCCCAAGGGAAGACATGTGTAATGGTAAAATTGTGGAGACTTGCACAAGCCTCCACAGGAAAAGAGCCAGCTATAATCAACTACTTATGTTGCATATATGTACCAATAAATAGCCTTTTTGCTTGCTATCAACATAGTAACATATTACTAGCATGACATCTTTATCTACCTTGGCCTAGTAGATAATTTAAGAGAATAGAGGCCTGTAACTTTAAACATTGAAAAACATATTTACACTATATGAACCTATTTCCTACATGTTTTTACTAGCTGAAGCTAGGAATTCTTCTTTGGAGAGAATGGTCTTTATTTAGGGAAATCCCTTAATGGGTCCCTCAAAAGTCCAAGGTGAGGCCTGATGGCGTAGGTATGAAGGAGACTAGGAGGTGGTCAGACTGCAAAAGAAGGAAACAAACGGGAGTTAGGGGACACAATGAGGACACATATCAGGAAAGGGACTTGGGTCTAATTAGTTGAAATATTGAAATGATTGAAGAGTGGAGAGTTCTATACTTTTTTTTTTTTCAATTATCCGCTATAGAGTCTGTGAGGTGTCTCTCTGACCTGTTAAGAATTTCTACAGAAAGCATTATTGCCAGTTGCCTTAGTGCATGCCCGTTAGAGGGGGCCAGAGATGTCAACGGACAATTCAGTCCCATGTGTGTCATTTGGTAAATGAACGAACAAATGAGTGAGTAGATTGATGATTATGCTGTGTGCATTCTCTGTGACCTCTGTTCACAATCCTGCAAGTTAGGTTCTATTCTTGAGAGACCACTTAGGCCCTGGAGCTACCTGAGCCAGTTCTCACCTCCGTTAAATGGACCCTCAACTCGAGCTTCTGTGGGTTCTTAGCTTGGCCTTTTGCAGTTTCCCAGTTGTCAGTTGTATTTATAAATCCAGCCATCACATCTATCGCCTGTGTCCAATTTTCTTCATTGCACTGAAATTATTGGTGTGAGTCAAGAACATAGATAGGTAGTCATTTAAAAGAATGTCAAAAACTAGTAAATAGTCTGTGATTTAGGTCAAGGACTCTGTGAGACACTGTAACTAACTTGCATAAACTTCAGTGCATGGTCTATATTTTGGTTTCTCAGGTGGCCATCTTTTTCTCCTTAGTCTTAATAGTTGAGATGACTAAATATATAGGATGATATCCTATTTCAGGGGGACTTGGAATGATGCAGTGACACATGAGAAATAGAAAATAAGGTTGAGTAGAAAAGGCTGGGGAGGAAAGAAGTCTTAGGAAATAAAGATAATGACAACACTTTACAACAAAAGAATTCAGTTGTGATATGTATACTGGTACAAAACTTACTTCAGATTTAAAATATTTTGCAATGAGACATATGAATGCATTGGAAAGAGATATGAATGTTCTGTAAGTCAGTTAGCATATACAGGATTATTTAATGGTATTTAATGGTTGTTAAGGAATATGGTCTTCTGAAAATGACACTTTTGATTTTTTTTTCTTAAGAATATCACTGCCAAAAAAAATATTAAAGAGGAGTAAATTCAGTAAAAGCGAGCAGCACAATATATTAACAAAAATCTTAAAAATAGTTCTGTGTGATTAAGAATATAGTCAATAATATTATAATAATTATGTATGGTGTCAGATGGGTACTAGATTTATCAGGGTGATAGATGGGAGGGATTTGAGGGGGCAGGGTGAAGAATGTGAGGGGACTAAGAAGTACAAATTAGTAGTAACATAGTTGTCATGGGGATGTAAAGTACAGGGAATATAGTCAATAATATAAAAATAACTATGCATAGTGCCATGTGGGTACTAGACTAGTTAGGGGGATCACTTCTTAAATTATATAAGTGTTTAAGCACTACACTGTACACCTGAAATTAATATAGAATAATACTGAATCTCAACTGTAATTGAAGAAAAGTTAAAAGGAGAGAAAAAGGTGAAGAGCAATAAATGGTTCAAATTTCCAGGTATAACACAAATACGTCACGGGGATATGATATACAGCAAGGGGAATATAGTCAATAATATTGTGATAGCATTGTACGGCATCAGATGGTTGCTGCACTTATCATGCTGATCACCTATTTAGCATAGGGAATATAATCAATAATATGGTAATCACTCTGTATAGTGCCAGGTGGGTACTGTTGAATAACTATGATGTACACCTGAAACTAATATATTATATGTTAGCTATATTTTAATAAAAATCTTAAAATATAATTCTGTGTGTAGGAGAGAAGATGGTTGCTCAAAACTTCATTAAGTCAGTTGTTGAGAAGACATTTGGAATTGATACTAGGGGAGGCCAGGCAATAAATGTGTCTAGCTACTTTATGTTAAAATACAGCAGCTTAAGTAGATCTTTTTGAACAAAATGCATTTTTTTATGACTCGCCAATTGAGTTGCCTCCATGGGTCCTTGTTGGTGTTCAGTCTCCATGAAGGGACAAAGACAAGGAAGTGATGGGCAGTGCTGGCCTGCTCCCCAAGCTAGTTCAGTCTAGATCTGACTTACACATGGGAGCAATTTTTTTTCTTTCCCGTATAATAAACTTATTGAGCGTAAATACCATGTATTTTCCGTATCCATATCAACTCAAATAGTGGATATTCAATGAAAACGAATTAATGAATAGTTTATTTCCCAATAAATAAAATATAAAAATTGTATTGCAAGAAAAGTCCTACATGGAATAGAACTGAACTGTGGAACAAGTGGGGCATTGGGTAAGTTATTGCAGCTTCTGTCTTCCTTTCTTGGATCATTTTCTTTGAAGGAAATGAGCTGCCATATCTTGAGAATACTAGGCAAGAAGCCTTTTGCAGAGATCTTGGTGGCACAGAATCAAGTCCTCCTGCCAACAGCCCTCATTGTAGGCACAGTCCTCCAGGCACAGTCACACCTGCAGGTGAGAGCTCCTTGTCAGCAGCTTGATCAGAACCTCGTTAGAGGTCTGAGCTACCATCCAGATGAGCCACCTCAAAGCCATATTCACAGACGATAAAATAAACATGTATTATCTGAAGCTGCCAGGCTTGGAAGCAATTTGTTATGTAGCAGTAGCTAACTAGCATAAGCATATTTATTAAAGAAATCACTACAACTTTTCAGTCTTTCTAACTTTCATTACATTACATTATAGCTAGAAAATATATTTAAAATCATAAAAACAATTTCTGACAGAATTTAACTGCTTTATATGAAGTTACAACCCTGAAAACACACTAAGACAGGCATATTTAAATATATATAGTGCCTGATCTTTTTTATTTTTAACAGTGCCAGCAGTCAACATAACAAATCTTATTATGAAGAGTTATGAAAACTTGGTCTTAGAAATAGTTTTACAGCCTTTGATTTAAAAACATCATGAATATTTAATTCATATGTTGTTCAATTAAAATATAGCTCTTAATTCTACTATTCCTAAGGTAACAATTTAATTTTAATGAGATGTTTTTAAAGTTAAAAAATATGAATTGTGAATATATGCATCTAATTTATCTGAAAACAAAGTGAAACTTATTGCTGGGTTTTGACCTGCTATGCTTAATATATTTTAAAAATCCTTTTGTAAATAGTGACTAAGATGCACAGCATTTAAAGGTAAGAATCAGTCTTGTTCTGAGTTAGAATGATAGGCTGACACTGCAGTTCATTTCTCCTCCAGTCTTTGTACTGTAAAAGAAACACTGAGAGGGGCCGGCCGAGTGGCGCATTGGTTAAGCGCTGGTTTTGGGATGCCAGCGGCCCCGGTTCGGATCCCACATGAGGGCCAGTGACACTGCCCTCTACAGCTAACAACAGCTCCACCTGGAGCTGGGCTGTGCGAGCCCTGGTGATGGTGTGGGCTGCCATAGGCTATAGTGAGTGGCCTGCAGCCAGCGTGAGCGGCTGGCAGCCAAGAGTGAGCTGCCAATAGCCGCGGTGAGCGACATCCAGAGGCCAGCGACCGATCTGTCTCATCCGGGAAGAGCGCAATGACGATACCAACAGTGAAGCAACATCCTCCGCAACTAAACTGAAGAACAAAAAGACAGCAACTTGTCTGTTCCCCTTCCCCGATTTCCCAACGCTGTTCCCCTCCGCCAATTCCCCAAGAAACACTGAGAGAGAAAACAATAACTCACCCATCCCCTATAACTGTGCCCTGCCATTCTTCCTATTGATTTATTCAAATAAGCTGCTGTAGCTTCTCCTACAATATACACTTCACAGATAGTATCTGTTCTATCCTCTTTTCAAAGGTTTAATATATCCCTCATAAAAGAGCTACTACATTTTATGCCTTTTTTCAATAAGTGTATTTTTAAGAATTTGAAAGAACTATATCCAGGAGAGCTGGTAAGTAGCAAAGCCAAATCTCTTCAATGTAAACCTTAGTTGGTTAAAAATTAAATACCTTGCGCATCGTGCAGAAAATATCTAAAAATGAGCTAATGTAAAATGTTGGTATTTTTACTGCAGGAGAACTGAGCATATTCAACACAGCTTTTCATGAAAAGAAGACTCATTGGTTTTTAATGATTAGAGAGTTAGACGAGGAAAACAACACTATTATTCTCCCTTCTCTCTGTTGACAAGTATCCAGAGGGACTTACAAACCCTTTACTCCTCTGCAATACACTTAACCTTTCCTAACAACCTAAGAAACAAGAACACTTAATATTAGTATTTGTTGAGGAATGAACTTCCATTGAGACCTGTTAGTTCTGATCGGATGGAGGTTAATACCTCATCAGTCTTCATAATCTGAATTTCTTTTTGATTTGATGAGATTAACATTTCACTTCAGTTATCACTGATATCTGAGACATACTGGGCCTTGGAAATTCTGAAACCTGATCTCGGCTGGAAGAAGAGAATTCCTACTTGTGCATATTTGAACAAGGGATAAGGTTTCAAGAAAATGAACTGGAAATGTTGCAGCCAGGAAAGGCTATAAGGGGCAAGGAGGAAAAGCCATGTGACTGACAGAGGGAAAGTGAAATCGATGTGCAGAGCCACAGGTCCAGTAAATGGCTGAGGCTTACTAAGGAGATTATAGAATGCTCCTCCTTGCTCCATCCTACCACCACACCAGTAGGGATCCAGTATAATCCTAATGAATTACAGTTGAAAGAACAGCAAGATGTAGACTCTTTTGAAAAAGATGCTTAGGTAAGCCCCAAGTCAAGAGGAGAGACAAAAACAATAGCTCCAAAGAAATCTGAATACTGTCAGAGGAATACTCACAGGTACAGCAAACATTAAACACAGACCAACTCCTAGTCAAATTAATACATCACTTATGCAAATGACTGTTCACCTGATACAACATGTTTGGCTTTCAAAAATCAAAATTAACATGGCTTGACAAATGGAAAACAAAAACACAAACAAACAAAACACTATGAGGAGACAAAGCAACTATCAGAATCAGATATGACACAGATTTTGGACTTACCACACAAGGAATTTAAGCATGAGTAACATGTTAAGAGATCTCATTGAAAAGGAAGACAACATACAAGGGTAATGTAAGCAGACAGATGGAATTTCTAAGAAGAAAAAATCAAAAGGATATCTTAGAAATAAACATTAAAGACAGTAACAGAAATGAATTACCTTTGGCTGGCTCATCAATAGACTTGAGATGACCAAAGAAAGAACCAGTGAACTGGAATATAGATCAACAGAAACTTCCAAGCTGAAATGTAAAAAAACAAAATAAAAATAAAAATAAAAATGAATACAATAACAGCAAGGAAAAACAAAACATAATAGCACATGTAAGAACTGTGGGATAATATTAAAAGATATAATTTTTCTGTAATTGGGATACCAGAAGAAGAAATAATGAACAGAGCAGAAAAAATACTTGAAGCAACAATAGCAGAGAACTTTCTAAAATTAAGTGTATACACCAACACCAAAGAGATACAGGAACCTCAAAGAATACCAAGGAGGATAAACACCAATAAAAATACACCAAATTATATCATATTCAAACTGCAGGAAACCAAAGACAAACTGTTAAAGGACATTAAGAAGTGGGGGACCAGCTTACCTACCTCTTAAGGAATGAAGGAAAGACAGCAGGCTCCTCACTGAAAATAATGCAAGCCACTAACAGTGAAACAACACCTTTTAAGAACTGTAAAACAAACAAACAAAAAAGTAAACTAGCAACCTATAATTCTATACAGAAAAATAGATGCTTAAAAATGAAGGTACAATAATGACATATTAAATCATACAAAATCTGAAACAAATTATCACCAGAAGACCCAAAGACGTCCATCAGGCAGAAAGAAAATACTGGTTGAAAATAGGTATCTGTCTAAAGGAAAGAAGAGGGCTGGAAATTATCTGCCTTTGGGGAAAACTATTAATTTGCATCACTTTCAGTGGTTATATCATTTCTGTAGAAACTATAAGCAAACTGTGAAGACTATGCATGATCATGATATGGGTTATATCACATTTTCAGTTAGTAACTTCCAGGCAGGAGCCACATTATACGAATTTCTGCTGCCTGATTTTTGTCTGATATAGCAGCATTCTTTTCTGCTTTATTTGTGGTTTCTTCATATCTCATAGTTTTTTGTGTAAACTTCATTTTCAATAATATATTTGTAGCAACTCTGGGTACTGTCTGTACCCACCACCCCCTGCCAAATGTGTTATAGTTTGTAGTTAATTTGTTTAGTAACCTGAGCCTATTCTCTGGAATGACAGTGGCTTTCTATGATAGTATCTTTTCTTAACCACACTCAAGTTCCACCCACTGCTGATGTTCTGTACTTCTCAGCAATGTCCTGGGGCACAAATTCTTCTGGAGACTTTACCAATCACTTCCAGACTCCTTCTGAAGAATGTTTCCTGAGGTTAAGGTTTGAGCCATGGGGACCGTAGTCAAGCTCCTCCCTGTGGCCTCCCTCTCAGGGTCTCCCAGGTAAACGAACCAGCAGTGGTCCAGCTATGATGCGCCATGACTCCAGTGAGCTCCCGCCATGGTCTTCACTGCCCGTTCCACTGGCTTTGGGAGCTGTCATAGGCTTGAATTTCTCCACACTCTATTGCAGATAAAGTCAGTCTGTTGAGGTACAGATCAGGAGCTATCTGTTCTATGCGCTGCATCTGTCCCCAGGAAAAACCTCTGAGACTTGGGTGTGCGGCTGGGTTTGGGGACAGTAGTGCACGTCTATCTGAATGCCATCATTGCTTTCGGAGTGAGGTGCTCAGTGGAGGGAAATAGTAATCCCAGGTCTCTGTGCCATTGCTATAGGAAGGGTGATTCTCAGCTCCATGCCCAATAGACTGTCCCACAGGTGAGGGCTGGGTGAGAAGCGAGAGTCCCCACCCATCAGCACTGTCCCCCAGAGAGAGAACTCAGCCTCAGCCACAGACACCTGGGGGAGGGATATGAAGTGCTGACATGCTGTCTGTCCCAGGAAGTGAGCCCTCCATCTGGGCCCTGGCTGGAGAGGCAACTGTGTCTTTTAGCTATACCAGTCGGGACTGAGACTCCCCGCTGGGGACCTGGGAGGAGGAAGAGAGAAAGCAGGTCTCAAGCTCAAATACCACAGATGCTCACTGTTCTTACCAAATGGTAGTAGAATTCTTTGAGTAAATGTTTCTTCATTTGCTGTATATTCATGGGACTGTTTCCAGAGATGGTTGACATTTATTTATATATACTATATAATTTCCTTAGTATCGCTGAGTAACAGGTCCACAGAGCCCCTCACACTGTCAGGTTAGACTATACGACTGCAGAGAAATTCTTAACATCATCTGGTGTTCCATTAGAATAGAAAATGCCATAAAAATGCAAATTCAAGTGTTTATAGGAATTATAATATATAGATTTAATTATAAAGAAAAGAAGGAAGCAAAATTGTTCCTGTTGTATATTATAATTTGATTTGCAGCTCGTGTATTTAATCCAGTAACTTCATTTATTTTAAAGGCAGCAAACAAGAAAATAATGAATAAAATGGCCTGTAACAGATGTTACAAAACCCATGCACACACCTCTAATCATGTGTTTGGGCCTTCATTCAGAATCAGTTTGCCCTCAGTCTATATAGAATTATGACTGTCTTGGTTATCTGGTTTTGAAACCCAAAGCAGATTAAAAGCAGCTATTATGAAAGTGAAAAAATTCTACTGCTGCATATTAGAAGCACAACAGAACAGACCCGTTTAGCATAGCGGAAAATTGTCTGAAGAAATACAGTGATTTGTGTTGGTGGTAATCGTGGGCTGGAGGCAATGGGCAAATGTGAACTCTTCAAGTAGCTGTCTTCTGTTTCCAACTCAAAAACAAGCACACGAACAAAACAAAAACTGAACTATTACAGATGTTGCTTATTGTAAATGTTCTATAAACACTGGGTTGGTGAATGAAGATTCAATGGTTTTTATTAATTTCAAAGTAAAAACTTTTACAGTTAGAATAGATAATTACTAAACTATGAAGCACATCTGCTCGTTGAAGCCACCGTCATCCCTCCCCTAATGATGTCTCTGCCTCATCCTTGTGCTCTATAATATCTTCCCATCTCAAAGATCAGAGTGTCCATTTAAAGTATGCTTACACATATCACTCTTCCCACCCCACTGAGGATAGATGCCAAATCTTCACAGCCTCTAACAACAGCCCCCACGCTCTGGCGTCACACCACCTGTCGGAGCTCATTGTTTCTGCCTGTCTCACTCTGACCCTTGGCTCTCTCTGCTCTAAGGGAACACAGTCATGCGTGTTCCTGCCTCAGAGGTGCTGCCTTCCTCTTACCTCTTCCCCCAGACACCCACAGGGCTCCTTTCTTTAACTCTGTGAAGTCTTTCCCTGACTTCTCTGCCTTAACGTACACACCTCCTTCTGACACTTCCTGGTCCCTGTCCCAGCATGTGAGACACAGCATCTGCCACCATCAGACATACTGTTTATTGGCAAACTCCTCTGAGTAGAATACAGGGTTTAGAATAGTAGGGTTGTTTGTATATTTGTTTGTTGTTTGTTTGTTTTGTTCATTATCAAAGCCCCAGGTCCTAGAAAAGTTTGATACAATATGTGGTCTCAATAAGTATTTTTTGAATGTGTGTGAATGACTAGAAATTAGTGATCTTAGGCCTTTAAATGTAGGTGGAAAAAGGAACTAAGAAAGGTCATTCAGAGCAAAAAAGAGAGTAAGTCACATAAGCCATGGGTGGGAAGTGTCTCGTGAAGCTGTGGATAGATCAAGAGTTTAAAGTGTTACAAGTAGCAAAAGTTTTGAGGTCAGATCATACATTGAAATTGGGAGCTTGGTGATGATGAGGAAGAATCTTCCACAGAAGGGTGGGTGGTAGTCAAAGCAGTAGTATTCGACCTGATTTTACAAAGTTTGATAGAGCAAAAGGGATGGAGATTGAAAATACTTGTGTGGAGTTAGGCTTGAACGTAGACTATTTTGAAGATGTAGAAGCCTTGAACTGAAAAGAAGGAAGTCAGTAGGGCTGTGACTAAGGATAATACCAAAACTTTCTGCCTTTGTGGAGCCATCATTCAAACTGCAGAGGAAACACCAGAAATTGCAGTAAATAACAGAATATAATCGATGTCATTAGAGGAGTAATGGAGTACAGCCAGAATAGACAATGGAAGTGAAAAGGCCTCATCAAGGTTTTGACATGATATTATATTGAAAAATACAATAATCCATTCATAGTATTTATACATTTATAATTTTCAACTAAGAATAAAGTTTGGCAAAAAAATTAAAAATTAGCTTATGCTTCTAAGTTTTGTAGATCCAACACAACAAGCAGAATTAATCTGCTGTACAAAATATTAAGGTGCAAGAAAGAAAACTTTATAGAAGCAAATTATAAACCTTTGATCCTGATAGTTTTAAGTTCCAGAATGGATGATACAGAAGGAACTCCTACAAAAACGACAGAAAACACAAAAACTTAGCCCAAAAAAAGGGTCTTTTCAGGAAGTGTTATAGAAGGCTAAAGCTAAAAATAACTCTTTGTAATTTAGTAGGGAAATTTGCCTACAGAAATGAGTGATTTTGGAAGTATCGTCCTAACTCAACTATTTAAATTTATTTCATTTTTTTCTGGAGAGTGTTGTTGGGTATTGAAATTTCTTAGTACCTATTTATATATAAAATTGGTTGGCTACTTTATTTAAAGGATATGGAAAATGATAAAATTAAACCTCAATATTGTTTGCTGGGTAAATAACACGCAAGAAGATATTGCTTCTTCGGTTTTAGAGACTGTAATGTATTGATATTCAAAGTCCTGAGAGTGACAGAGCAGTGGTCCTGAAGCAAAGTCAATCTAACAACCCTTAAAGAAATGACTATGGCTTCCACCTCTTCTCTTTCACATGGCACACTGAGAAATTGAATGGTTAAGAATTATATTTGATAATATATAACTTGAGAGAGCTTTCTAATGAGGCATATGACATATATTTTTATGAATAAAGGCATTGCATGTGAGGAGTAACTATGTAGGTTGCTTTTATGGGAGTGTTATTCAAATTGTTACATCAGTATTGTCGACATGAGAGTACCTAATGAAAACATGGGGAACTATAGGGATAGTGAACACTGTTGAGGGAGAAAATGAAATTTTGCAATGTTCTAATACATTAATCAAGTTGATTTCATGTTTGCTTTTCATTTCCCAGTGGTATGCTGGTTAAGATGACTAATGCTATGCAAAATATATTATTTAAATAATTGAATGTTGGGGGAATTATCTATTTCTATAACATTCTGGACTTTGTGTTAACACAAAGAAACATGGTTTCTGGGAATATAAAACTCCAGTAAGGGTTTTCATTGTGTTGTCAGGTGTAAAGTAAAAAAAATAATATTTTAAGGAATACTTCTTTGAAAATACATTTCTTTCATTGTTAAACTGAATGAAAAATTATATAATACAGGTTAACCTCTCCATGTTAAGAAAAATGAAATAACTAGTGTTTATAGTAACAGTCATTTAAATGAGACTCATTTAAAATGTAAAATTTATCATTTTAAAAGAAATGATTTCTGAAAACTTTTGTACTGATTTTCATATTAAATGTATTTTTAGGAACTGCTTTCCTGATGTTTTATTTTAAGCAAAAGTAATTCAGTGCCTTCTCAATATTAATCTCTTTTCTTAATGATAAATTATTCGATCTGTTCTTTGATTAGAGGTTGGGAACTTGAGCAAATCTGTTCACAGAAAAATCAGAATTTGCATAAACTCAGAGCTTAGACATGGGAAGCCCTTTGTTATTTTGAGGGTTTTTAACTGTCAATGAATAAAAATACTAGTCTCAATATTGACCTCTGAGTTACTGACTTAATCCATTTTATCTGTGATTTCCTATTGAGAACCACAGTGCTATGCCCTATGGGTATTGAACAAGACTAACTTCCTGAAGGAAGTTCGAAGCCCAATGGCAAAGAAAGTAAAAAAAAGATATTCATTATAGCACTATAACTCTATGAAGCTAGTCAAAGAAGCTAACTGGTTTCTTCGAACAGAAATGGCATTTACGGGAAGAATACTCACAGAGACGAGTAGCGAGGCCTGAGGACCTTAATGCGTAAAACCCAGTGGGACCAGTAATGATGGGTCTGGTGATGGGTTGTAGGGCACTGCCGCTGGCACTGTCACCACTCTGTAACTGCTTCACACTGCTGGACTCTGGTTAGGTACCCTGCTATTGCTGTAAATGGTTTCCTATCAGCCCCTGCACCTTGCTCAAGATTCATTTGCAAGGTGGAATATAGATTTGGCTGAACTCAGATACTGCACCTCATGCCCTGGTTGTCAAAGAGAAGGCAGAAAGTATTAGTCGCACATGGTTCTGCCATCTCTCCAAGGCCAAGGTTCTCATCACAAGGAGCAAATGGGCTGACAGGGCACCCTGAAGGAGCAGTTGAGTCTTGGGTAGTCTATGTTAGGTTGAGGTAAGCCCCGCTCACAAATGTATACATCTGATAATAAAAGGAGAAAACTAATTTTTCAGTACCTGTTTCATCTCCTTTCCAAACTCGCTCATCCTCTATATACGAGGTCTGACAGTTACGTTTGCGAACTTGCCACCATGAGCTTACATTGGCAGCACTGTACAAACAGCTCTGTATGGTTTCATAATCTTGGTATATCAGTGTCTCACAGCTGTGTTCATGTCAACGTGTGGTGGTGTCACGCTGAGTGGCGTTCATTATTGTGGCTTGTTTTTGTGTGCAGTTGTGAGAATATCTGAGCTTGAATTAGAGCAACGAACAAACATTAAATTTTTTGTTATACTTGGCAAGAGTGGAAGTGAAATCAGGGACATGTTGGTCCAAGTTTATGGGGATAATGCCGTGATGAAAACAGCAGTGTACAAATGGATTAAATGTTTTTCTGAGGGGAGATAATGTGTCACTGATGAAGACAGGTCAGGGCGGCCAGTAATGAGCAGAACTGATGAAAACATTGCAAAATTCATTGAATTGTGTGTCAAAATATTGGCTGACTGTGAGAAGCATAGCCAACCAAGTAAACACCAATAGAGAAACAGTTAGGAAACTCTTAAATGAAAATCTGGGCATGAGAAAGGTGTGTGCAAAAACGGTCCTGAAGGAGCTCACTGATGAACAAAAGCAAAGGAGAGTCAAAGTTTACCAAGACCTTTTGGAGAGGCAAGATGATGTTTTTGGCTGTGTTATAACCAGTGATGAATCATGGATATACCAATATGACCCTGAAACAAAGCATCCAAGTGCACAATGGAAGTCACCCAATTCTCCATGACCAAAAATGTTCCAGTTCCATCAGTCCAAATCGAGTCAAGACGATGTTGCTAACCTTTTTTGATATCGGAAGCATTATTCATTATGAATTTGTACCAACTGGAAAAACAGTTAACCATGTTACTATTTCAAAGTGCTGAAAAGTCTGCATGAAAAAGTTAGACAAAAACAACCTGAACTTTTCGCCAACAATTCATGGCTCTTGCATCACGACAATGCATCAGCTCACATGGCATTGCCTATGAGGGAGTTTTTAGGGAGTAAACAAATAACTGCATTGGAACACCCTCCCTACTCACCTGATCTAGCCCCAATGACTTCTTCTTTACCTGAAGATAAAGGAAATATTGAAGGAAGACCTTTTGATGACATTCAGGACATCAAGGTAATAAATATGATGACAGCTCTGATGGCCATTCCAGAAAGAGTTCCAAAATTGCTTGAAGGGTGGCCTAGGTTCCCAAGGAGAGTACTGCGAAAGTGACCATAGTGATATTCAGCAATAAAGCACGAGTACTTTTTCTAGGGTGAGTTTGCTAACTTAATTGTCTGACCTGATATATTACCCATGGAACTATTATGTTATTGATTTCATCTGTTCATCTAGCGTTTCTTTTTCTATACACAAGTAAATACGAGTGTAGAGTCTTATTTCCTCACCATTTATACATAAGAAAACACATTAAACCAACGTTCTACATCTTGCTTTCTGTATTTCATATCTCTTGGAACTCCCTATCAGAGGAGTTCCTCTTTCTTTTTAACCATCCCACAAGTCATTATGGATTAACATAATTTATTTATCTTTAAATTGCTTAACATTTTAAATAAACAGAATTATTTTAATTTAAATTATCATAATTTAAGGAAAAACATTACCTGTTGATGTATATTTATTTTTTTTGTTCAATCTTTTGCCAACACAATTTTTGCAATGAATATTCAAAGGTCATTTTGCAAATATGTGGATATGTATCTGTAAGATATATTCCCACACATGAAATTTCCAGGTTGAGAAGTAGATGCCTCTGTTATTTTGAAAAATATTCACAAAATTCCCTCCATTAAAGTTGAATTGTTGCTCCCGCCAGCAGCATATGAAGTGCAAAATTCATGACAGCCTCTCCAAAACAGAACAGGGCATTGGACTTTTATATTTTTGCATCTCTGGTACAGTTTCAATTTTTTGTCACTTTTATATTTGTTTATCAAATTTTTCCACTTTTAAGTGTGGATTTTTTAAAGTTTTGTGGTTGCTGTTAATTACCATAGTCATCTACCCTTGCTATTTCTGGATGTTGCCTGGTCCTAGCAGGGCATTACCTGTGGTGCGCTGTGGACTGTCAGATGTCGTGGGGTCTCTCAGGTGGTCTACCAGGGCTTTTAAGCCATTATTTTATATGTGAATTTTTGTCCATTTGGAAATAACTTAGTGTAAAGTGTATGACAGAGCTCCAAATCCATCTTTTCCACATAGATATGTTTAAAATTTGGTCACTGTCATGGGTGTCACTTTTATCCTACACTAAATCACTAACATATTGGATTTGCTTGCAGATTTCTAATCATATTACATCAGCACATTTGCCTATCTTTCTGAAAGAATGTATTTCTTACCCACTAGGCTGATGTTTGACTTCTTAGACTATAAAGAAAGACCTTGATGTAAATTGTTGCTCAGGATTTAATTTTAACCACTGAAAAGTAGCTGGTAATATGAAATCACAAGGAGGTTTGGGAGAAAGGCAAACACAGTGAAAGTTTCTTTTTTGCCAAAAATCTCTCTCCCCTACCAGCCTTTCCACAATTGTTGAAATGATCACACAATGTATTCTTAAGGGCTACTGTATTGACAGTTCCTTTTCAAGTACAAATACTGCTTAATTTTTTTTTTTTTTTAATAAAATGTAGCTACAGGAAAATCCCTACTACAGCAGTCAAAATCCAGGGTAGATTACACTAAATCAGTGGCACTGGAGAGTCCAAGAGTCTTTCATTTTAAAAGATTTTATGCTTTTCTGTTCCCTGGGCATTTATTTCCATGAAGCCATATTAGAATAACCTCCATCTACTGAGTGCTGTGTTGGGAGCTCAGTATAAGTTCAATGAGTGCTTCAAAAATTAGAGACTTTTTGTCCAGATACGGAGTTAACTGCTGCCAGGAAGAGTTTGGGGTTGTTATGCTAGTATCTTCCTTTTATCACACTTACTCGTTACAGATGCAACCTGAACTTCATTCCAAAAACTCAAAAACATGCCCTAGAGTGGAGGCGGGGGGGGGGGGGGGACACAAATGTCACTCCATTCAAAGGCAGCCATGATTGCCGTGATCGCAGCTGTCACAGTGGCACTTTAGAGGATACATGAGTCTCAAACCCAACAGGTCTGGAAGACAAAGACAACTCCTACTGCACTGAAGTTCATGTGCTCATTGGTCATTTGTTATGATACGAGCAGCATCTAAATCCTTAAGAAAAAAGCTAAAGGGCATCCTTTTAATATTTAAAATAGAATTTTTCTCTTTCCTCTCCCTACAATTTATTGTATTTTACTATAGTTTTCTGCATACTTTCCATTGTTATAATTTATACCAAAAAATCATGGGCACAGTGTTCTTTAAAATTAACTTTATTGATATGTAATGTCATAAAATAAAATACACCCATTTTAAGAGCACATTTTGGTGAGGTTTGACAGATATACTATATACCATGTAATACACCATCCCCCAGCACACATATACTCAAAGTCAAGAAAGAGAATATTTTCACCCTCTCCCACCCCCCAAAGTAGCCTACTGCCTCTCCATCTCCTATGCAGTTGAGTGTGCACTGCCCTCTAGGTCCCTGTCCTCATGAAATCCTATCTGCGTTCGGGAGCATAGATGAGCTCTGCTTTTCTAGAATTACATATTAATGGAGTCAGAGTGTGCACTCTTCCGAGTCTTTCTTTTTTCTCTCACCAAAATATTTTTGAGATTCATCCATGTAGCTCATCATCAATTCATGGATCTGTTGGGATGTGCTTAGTTGTATCTGTTGCCCACTTAACTATAGTTGCTGTCTTATTAAGTTATAGACACTATATATTCTGGACACCTGTCATTTGTCAGATACATGTATTGGGATATTTCCTCTCATCTGTAGCATGCCTTTTCGCCAGAAACCAGAAGTTTTTATTTTTGCTGAAGTTCAATTTATCATTTCTTTTCTTTTTATGTCTTAACTAAGAGATCTCTACCTAACTTAAATTAAAAAAAAAAATTCCTGTTTCCCACTAGAAGATTTATAGGTATGGATTATTTTAGGTTTAATGACACATTTTTAATTAATTTTTCTGTATGCTGGAAGGTAAAATTGTAGTCTGTTTTTTTTCTAGTTTTTCCTGGTACATTTCTTGAAAAGGCTTTAATTTTTCCACTGAATTACATTGATATTTTTGTTAAAAATCAGTTGCCCATGTGTGTATGGGTTATTTTCTAGATCATTTATGATCCATTGATCTTTGATCCATTGACCAGCTGTCTTTGTTATTGTAGCCTGTTAATAAATCTAGACATAAGGTTTTGTGAGTCAGGCTGCTCTAAATATGTTCTACTTTTGCAAAATGATTTGGGTAGTCTAGGTTCCTTGTATCCCCATAGCCTCTTTAAAATCAACATAAATTACTACCAAAAAAATCCTGCTGAGGTTTTGATGGGATTGCATTGAATCTATAGATCAATATAGGGACACTTGATATCCCAACATTTTCCAAACCAGGAGAGGAGTATCTATCTGCATTTATTTAGGTCTTTAACTTCTCTCTGCACCATTTCATACTGTTTAGGATTTGCACATCTTTTGTTAAATTTGATCATAGGTACACATTGGAATAAATTTAATTATTTAAAAAAATGAATTAATTTAAAATTTGAATTCAAATTGTTTATGCCTACTATAGAGATACAAAATTAATTTAGACTGACCTTAATTTATCTATAATGATAGGCTTTGTAAATCCCATAGTGTGTTCTACCCCCAACATCATGTAAGCTGTGAACAATGGCAGTTCTGCTTATTCTTTTCCACAGTTTATGGGTTTGTTTGTTTCTTTCTTTTTGTTAGTACCCTCTTGAACCACAATATTATGCCCTTCTTGTGTTATTTTTTTAAGTTCTGTTTTGGTTAAAACATTTTCTCTCTTTTTTTTCTTAACCATTTTAATAAAATATAATTGACTAACAATTGAAAAAAGAACAAACTGCACGTATTTGAATTATACAATTTGACACATTTTGACAGATGTTTATCTGTGACATCATTGCCACAATTAAGATAGTTAACATACCAGTTACTCCAAAACATACCAATTACCTTCAAAGTTTCCTCTTGCCCATTATAATCTTTCCTTACTGTCCCCCTCCACACCCATCTCTATTTCCTTACTACCATTGGGCTGCTTTCTGACATTATACATTAATTAGCATTTTCTAGAATTTTTTTATTAATAGAATGACATCGTATGCACTGATTTTTGTCTGACTGTTTTGCTCAGCACAATTATTTTGAGATTCATCCATATTTTACTCTAAGCTGTTCATTCTTTTTATGGCTGAGTAATGTTTCATGGCCCGGAGGATATCCTGCATTTTAGAACTCAACTGTGATGGGATCTAGATGGTTTCACATATTGGATGTTTTATGAACATTTGACATTGGGGATCATCTTAAAGCTAATTGGAAAACTAGATTTAACTTTATTAAATTGTCATTCCTGTAGATCAAAGTACCGCTTTGGTTTAACCTCAATAAATAATAATAAAATATAAAACGAGATTAATGATCATATCTAACATACACAAATAAAGATTTACATGATTCACTATATTTAAAATGCTTAGCACATGTGCTACCTCAGTATCAGTTATCTTTGGACAAGGGCAGTGGCAGCAATTATGGGGAAAAGATGACAAATAAGAGGTTATATTTAGAAAATATACAATTATTTGGAAATTTGTTCATAATGAGGGAGCTAGAATGAGTCTGAAATTTTAAGGATGACCTTCATGTTTCCGACTTGATGCAAATCATTTTACGACTTTTTTGTCACTTAGAGCAGTATTAGCATATCATATCTAGGGACAAGAGGAGTTGGGAATGGCATTAGGATGTGGTTATGGAGGCATTTGGTAAGCAGTTAGATACATGGTTGTAAAGCCTGGGCGTAAGAACTGTCAGGAAATATCGATTGACACAGGAAAGATTGGTTGATATGGCATGTGCACGATAATCGAAGACATGTGAAAGGAGTAGTTATGGGTCCCAGAGTGAGGGGGCCGGAGGAGAGAACGTGTTACACTGTAGCCTTGAAATACACCCACGTTTACAGGGTAGATGGGGGAATGGAAGAATAGAGTAAGACACTAAGTGGGAAAGTCCTGAAAGAAGGAGGGGACACGTATGTTGTCTGAGAATTCATCCAGTGTGGAAAGAACCCAGATTTTGTGGGGTCAGCTCATGTGTCACCGTGAGGGAGTTTTCCACACTGCTACTTCTTCTTCACACACATTTAATTGTTCTGGTTAGTTTTGCCAAGAAATGTACTTCAGGTGTCACCCAAAGGCAGCACAGGGTGCAAATATCAAGGAAAGATTGTTATTCATGATGACATCCTTTGATGCAAGCTGAGAATGGCAGTTTCAATATATTCCAAAGGAGACACATGCTTTTTGTTCCTGTGCTGAAAAGAACACAATAGTGACAAAGAAAAGGCAGAACGATTGACAATGAACATTTAATCATTCAAAAATTGGTTTCAAAGTCAACATTCATTGCAAATGGAGAGGAAAAGAATGTCAATCTTTTAATTCACACCTAAACGCATCAAATAGATACCATCATTACAAACGTAGGGAGTTGGGCACATTGCAGATTACTGATCTGTAAGGCCCATGCAGTGCAGGCCGCCTGCCTCACCACCTGTGGTGCCTGTACAATGTTTGGCACATTCCATGGCATAATTGACAGCTTATTTGGGAGATGTATTATCCCTAGTCATTTTAACAAAGGAATAATTATGCAATATTTCCAGTTTCAGGAGTGACGCTATCATGGAAGATATTTATAATCTAGTTTTACAAAACTCCTTAGGGTGGAAAATAGCAAATTATATATATATATTTTTCAAATAATTCTGAAACAGTGTTCTAAAATTAAGTATAAGGTCATAGAAAACTTGTGATAATGGAAGATTATATCGCAAGTGGATTTTCACACCATTCTGAATACCAATGATTAAATGTTATTTATGTCACTACTTATTATGTAGCTTATATAACATTCCACCATCACCTAAAAATGGAGCATCAGTGTTACTATCCTCTTCCCCAAGAAAATGGTGTGAAATTATGTGTAATCATTAATAAATGTGGGATGAGCTGAAGAGGGTTCGCACAGCAGTTCCTTATAGTGTGCTTGCAGAGTCAGCCTGTTTCATTATTGACCAGTAAAAAAATCGATGTCCTGGTTAAATGAGCTGACCAAGCACTTGACATCTCCTGGATTTTTTTAAAGAAATGGGGGAGGGATAGGAGGAAGTGAGGGCTGTCAGTTGTTGGCAAAAAGCAGAATACAGAGCAGTGAGCTAAGTGGAGTGGCTGTAAGAAGTATTAAAGACTCACAGTTTATCAGGAGGTTAATTGGAGAAAGAAGAAAATAAATCACTAGCAGAGAAGAGTAGATTAGAGAAGGAAATTAACGAAGTAACTAAAATGCAAATAAAGTGCAGAACAGAAAGGAAAATGTTACCCTGCTCACCTGAAGATGGAGAATTATTAATTTAAAAATAATCACCAGAGGAGCTGGCTGAGTGGCACGGTGGTCAAACGCTGCTTAGGAGGCCAGCAGCCCCAGTTAGGGTCCCACACATGAGGGCTGGTGACACTGCACTCAAAAAAAAAAAAATAGTAATAACCACCAGAGATGGTGAAATTAACATTTCTGAATATGAACTCTTGTAATTCATTCAAATATCTAATATAAAAGCACCATATAGAAATGGGAGTGAAGAAATTTCAAGTGTTTGAGAACACTTTAATGAGAATGATTTTGATGTGGAGATTTTAAAATGTTTTATTAATTTATTGTTTTAAGTATTTTATTAATTTATAGTTTTAAGTATTATGCACAGAGATGTGAATTATCAGTAAGATTAGTCATGTTTTTAAATTCACAGATCCCTACCATTGCTTTCATGAAACTAACTTTGCAGATATACCAGTGACAGTTTTCCTCCAAGATGGATGAGCTGTGGACGGTACGCACAGCAATTCCTTATAGTTTTCTTGCAAAGTCAGCCTGTTTCATTATTGACCAATAAGAAAACTGATGGATATTTTTGTAAATAAATTAGGTGGACATTGCCTCACCTTTGGATAACACTAAGATCAAGTCAGTACCTAAGGATGAGGATGAATTTTTACTAATAAAAGAAATAACAATAAAGAAGACATCTAACAAATAACTTTGTTTGATGGACTTTAGAATGAAGCCTCATCCTCGAGTTCCTTTTTAGCCAGAAAGAAAAATATAATTTATTTTTTACTTCTCTTGCAGACTATTTTAAAGTAAGTTTCAGCATTTATAACCTTGCTACTTGCTCAAAACTCAATTTCTTCAAACCTTTTCTGCTTCTGTTAAAATGAAGTGAACATTTGTATCACAGTATTAAACTTAAAAAGTAGTACTTGGAAAATGTAGGATAATAACTCACAGCTTTGGTTTTTATTGATTACTATGTGCCCCATAAGAATATAGAATATCAAGTATATTATTTCTGATGTTTGTTTTATGACTTTTCCAGAATATATGCAGACATTTGAATTAAAAATCCAACTTAGAAAAAAAGTAGAAAGAAAAGTGGCACACGGGGTGGTAAATCCAAGGAAAGTGGTCAAGAGTGGGACCAAATCTTGTATATGTCACTTACTGTCTATGTGACTATGGACAACTCTCTATTTCAGTTTCCTCTGTGGAAATCGAAATATGTTTGTATCTAATTCATGGAGTTGTGAGGATTTGATAAGGTTATATATTTAAAATATATATAGAATTGTGCCCCCTGCATGTAAGTGCTGATATAAATACTTTTCTACTATCGACTAAGGACAGCCGAGGATCGCTGACTAACTTATATCTATAAATGACAAAACAAATTAAAGTTAGATATCCATGATAAGTTACATTTAATACTTTAGAAATAGAGGAGTTGCTCAAACTTCCCCAGAGGAAGCGATGGGCTCCTGTGTCTTCTCTGAAACCTCTCCAAATTGGTAGATAGTACCCTTTACTGCACTGCAGATGGAGCCTGGGTTTCTTCCCTGGAGAATTCACATCTGAGGAACTGCACACTAAGGCATACCAGGTACAGAGAAGGCTTGTGTTGAGGTTCAGGGATATAAACCTTAAATCAGGGTCGAAAGACTCGCTCTCTGTTCGCTCTACATGTTAGGAAGTCCTGTCCCCACACACATAACTTCCAGTCCTCACAATGAGTTGGTAAAGAACAACATGGAATTCTACTTGAGGAGATCTGGCTAAGGTGGATTGGTCCCCTCCACCGTGAACTCATGGACATTCTTAATTAAATATACTAGATGTTAAATTTACTACAATGTTACTGCTAATACATTTATATTTGATTAGAAAAATAAGTAAAAATCTTCAGCTTCCAATGACAAAGAAAGGAAACTAATTTACATCATTAAGTTGGAATGGATAGTAAATAATGCAGATGGATTGGGTCCTACTTCCAAATTTTTGTGATCATTTAGGCATAAATGTGACTTTATTAACAGATGGCATCACATACACAGTAGTCCACAGTAAAGTTGTTTTTTGTTTTGTTTTGTTTTATAATAAAGAATATGTAACAATAAATCTTGTTGACTTAACATAATACTGTTATAATAATTATGATTTTTCATCTAATAATGTACGTAGGGAGTTCTTCCCACAAATAATCATGCCTCGTTACATTATTTTTCTTCCATTTCAAGAAAAAAAAGTGAGAAATATCATATAAACTATCATACTTACCTCTTGTCATGTTTTTGTTTTTTTAACTTTAGGCTTCTCTGTTAAATTGTTTGGATAATCTTCCCTGTATAAGGCCTAGAAAGAATGAACCAAAGTAACACCAAATAATTGTGATTATGGTGTAGAGAAAATAATTTTGTTTTTTACCTAGAAAATGTCACTAGCATACATATTTTTCAAACTATTAAACTAGTAGTTTAGAAATATTTAAATACTAATTTCAGGAAAACTGTAAGATTTAGTACTCTGAGTCATCTGTTATTTTTCTTGATGGAAGCAGATTATTAAATATGTTGAACTCAATGGAAGTATAAATGCCTAATTGTTCTCCAGCTGCTAACATCTTGTGTGACCTCTCACATCTTCCCTCGCTGCCATCTCAGGCACAGACCTTATTTTTCTATAAGTTGAAAGAAGTGAAGGAGTCAAGCAAGGAAAGGAACAGGTTATTTGTTCGTTTATTCATGTCCTTATTTATTCACATTTAACTGTCCTGTTACTGCAGGTCTTTCTTGGTAGGCCACAAATGTTCAAGAGGCAGCCATCATCCCAAATCTTATTTGGGGACACATGCATATATTCTTTGGAGGCCTGAGTTTCATGACCTGGACAATGCATATTCTAGTTCACATCTTGCCACCAGCTTCCTATTTTCATTCCTTTGCCAGAAATAAAATCTATACCTTGCAAACAGTTGGGGCATTCTAATCTTGCCATTAGACGTATTCGGTAGGAATACCTTCAAGATAACTCAGTTCAGCTCTTGTGCAAGGCACCCAGGTACCAGTGGATTTCCCAGTCCAGGGTGCCCCCAGCCCTTGTCTCGCCTCACCATGCCACAGGCGCTGCTTTGGACCACTTCATGTCTTTATAATTCTCAAGGCTTCCTCCTACCTGTAGTCATCCCATAAACTCTAATGTTAACTGTCCCTAGAGTTTACGTGTGTCCCAGCTGGTGCTCACTGGATTTCACCAAAAAGTTACCTTATTTATCTCTCTACATTAATTATTGGCTTGTAGACAAGCAGATGCAACAATTTTGGGCTCATTACTTGGGCCTGGTAGAGGCTGCCTCTTTTTTCACACACTGAGTTTGAGTTGAAGCCAAACTTCCATCTTGAGCTGCAGGCAGGCTCCTTCCTTCCCCTATCCTAGGGGAGAAGCCTAGTGGGCTTCCTACACAGTGTGGGCCAATCCTAGGCCCAAAGAAAAGTCCTTGTGCCACTTATTATGTGATAACCAGTCATTGAGTCCTACGGTGGACCCAGTTCTCTCAGACTGCATATCACTGTTATATCAAGTTCATGCTAACTTTTGTTTTGTTTTTCTTTTTAAAGATTTTATTGGGGAATTGGGGGAGGGGAACCGCGTTGGGGAATCGGGGAATGGGAACAGACAAGTTGCTGTCCTTTTGTTCTTCAGTCTAGTTGCGGAGGATGTTGCTTCACTGGCCCATGTTGGTATCATCTTTGTGCTCTTCCCGGATGAGGCAGCTCCGTCACCAGCCTCTGGATGGTCGCTCACAGCAGCTATTGGCAGCTCAAGCTGGCTGCCAGCCACTCACTGTAGCCTATGGCAGCCCACTACAGCAGGGGCTGCAGCCTACACCGTCACCAGGGCTCGCACAGCCCAGCTCCAGGTGGAACTGTTGTTAGCTGTAGAGGGCAGTATCACTGGCCCTCATATGTGGGATCCGAACCAGGGCCGCTGGCATCCCAAGCCAGCTCTTAACCAATGCACCACTTGGACGGCCCTCATGCTAAGTTTTGAGCAATGATAATTTTCTTGTTTTTAAATTTAAAGGTATTCAGATACATAAAAATATTGGGTTGTCGAAAAAGTCATGACACATTTTTGCAATGAAAAACATAGAAAAATACGTCATGACTTTTACAACTCAATAATTTTAGTGATCATGACTTTGCTTTTTCTTGATTGGCCATAATTCACAAGTATTTAGCATACCACATCTCCTTGTGAAAAGTAACATGTTGCAAAATAGATCTTCTAAAAATAGATCTAACACTGCAGGTTGCAATTCTATCCACAATATATTCAAAGGAAGAAGAAAAAAAGGGTTGTAGGGCAAGAGTGGAGTACAGGAGCCACAACTGCTGTTACTTGCCATTTTTTAAATTTGGTATAAGAAATAAAGCATAAAGCTAAATAACTGTAGTGAAGCGTCTACATTGGTTTCAGTAAAACATAGATTTAATTGAGGTTTTTATTACACACACACACACACACGCACAAACAAACACACATATATATCTTAACATTTGACTTTCAACTATATAAAACTACATTTGTCAATTGCTGTCTAATAAACATCAGAATCTAACACTTGACAAAAATTTTATGAAGTTCCTTATAGTTGAATGGTGATCTTCTATTTTTTCAAATATATTTATGGGGATAGTGATCCGATATATGTTTCTACAGTAATAAATTAACCATGGTAAAATTGGATACAGTAATTCCTTCAAGAATTTGTGGAGTTTGAATAATAGCTGGAATTGTTTATGTAATGGTATGTGCATAACATTATAGTATAAAATGTTGTTTGATATTGGACTGGCAAGACAGAATCTAGGATGTTTTCAACTAGAGAAGAAAAGTACAATAATGAAATCAGAGTATAACAACCAAAGAAACTCAATTTTTTAACTGTGTTGGGCAAATTCTTTTTGATTTCCCACTAGTAAAATCAAAGAGTTGTAGCATGAACTATTATCAGAATGCTTGCTGAGATTTTTCTTTTTTTTTTTTTTTTTTTTTTTGAGGGCAGTGTCATTGGCCCTCATATGTGGGACCCAAATCAGGGCCGCTGGCTTCCCAAGCCAGCGCTTAACCACCGCGCCACTCGGCCGGCCCGAGATTTTTCCTTTTTAATGAACTCTTTTGATTTGGAATGCCTCAAAGTGTGTGAGAAAAAGAAGTTGGATTAAGCACCATTTTCAGCTTGCTGCTTCTATTTCATTCAGTTGTCTGCTTGCGTTCCTGGGTTTAGGTCTCAAATGATGATCCACACTTACTTGGAAAAGAAAATATTACCAGCAGTCAGTACTGCTCCCAACATTGTGTTTCCAGTGTAGCATGTACAAGCAAAGCGATGTCCTTAAAAAACCCGGAAGTTATTAATTAGCTAATTGTAAAGACAAGAGGCAGCTATCAAATTTAAACTCTTAGACCATTGCTTACTTATTAGGTCCTTATATGTTGTCTATTTAATTTTAGTGGAAATATTTTTGAGATGTTTGTAATTTTATGAAAAATATCTGTTTCTGAATAATTTAATTTTGAAGACAAAATTATAGTTGTCCATTGAATTTTATGTTGAGTTGACTTAATTCAGAAACAGTTTATGAATTATCCAGCAGTTTGGGTTATTATTTTTTTTCAAATAATTTATTTACCTACCTTAAAACTCTTAGATATAAACTTAAATTTTAATGGTTGTTTACAATGTAAATAATACTCAAAATTTTAAGTTTCCTCATTACCTTCAACAAAAGCCTGTCTAAATTAAATGAATAGTTAAAAGATCTTCAAACTGAGGCAATAGTAGTTATTCACCCTTATAGAAATGACAGTAAAAAAATGCAAAAAAATAAAAAAGAAATGACAATAATTTTTAATTGCCTATTTTTAATATCAATCAAATATTATCTGTGCTTATTATCAGAAGACAATGATTTGCATGTAGTATGGAAGCTCTTCCTATTTTCAGTATATTTGAACCACCTCTAATTACTTGGTTCTCAAAACTAAGAACAGAGGAAAATGTATATTTTAAGCTCAATATTGTATACCATATTGTAATTCAGAAAATGTGTCATTGACTTATTTGCATGACCTACAGCCTAGAATATAAAACACATAGAAAAGACTCTAGTTCAAAAATTATATAAGTTTATTATATAAGCTCATTACCTGAAGGAAAAAGATCATTCTTGTCAAAATTGTCTGAATTTTCTATAATTAGTGTACATATAAATAACATCCTTTTTTTTTTTATTTGTAGTTTCCTTTACTTGCTTTTCTACTTTTACTATCAGCCAATTAATTATCTCTGCTCAGTTGTTTAGACAGATTTTCATAGTTTTTACTTTAAATGTTGCACATTATTACTCAATGATTTGATGATTCTGGAGCAGAGCACCAAGGGCACAATCGCACCTTTTGAAATCGAGGGTCCTTATGATTTTGATTAAACTTACTTTTAGATCCTAGCTCTAGAAACCACATCCTTCTTTCTCTCTATGCTCCTCAGAGACCCAGCCTTTCCCTCAGATAACCAGCAACCCCTGAGGCAGAAGACAGTAGCCCAAATTTGACCAATGGTCACATGGTCCAGACCTCTGGCAGCTAAAGATAACACTTTGACCTAAGTCACATTTCAGCTCCTGGGATGGAATGACCCCCTGCTACTTCCCATGAGACTGGACAAAGGGACCCAGGAGTAGATTCAGACCTGCCCTTGAGACCTGAACAAATGATTCATTACCCTTACCTCACCTCAGTCAGACTCATCAGCTCCTACCACCAGCCCAAACCCCTAACCCACTAGCTCACCTGTGTCTCTGGGCTTGGCTCCATTTCCTTAAATAAACCCTTACTTTCTTTGCTGCAAACTCCCACTAGTGTGTCTTTTGGTTTTGATGTGTGTAGTCAGGCAAACCCCCTTTATTTCAGTAACACTTTCAAGTACACTCACTACACTGGAATAATAAAACCAAGAACTTTAATAATGATAATGGTATCTAGCATTTATTGTGAAACAAATGCCAAGTCTCTAATCAGGTAACATGAACTATACTTTTTGTGAGCTTACTGTTCCAGGAACTATGTTAGGAACTTGAACTTCAGTAAATCTTCTAATCCTCGTAGCAATGCCATGAGGATGATACTGTTATCGTGCACCTTTTTCCTGTCCTGCTCTGGTCCTGGAGGGTCTCTCCACTAAACCACTGTGATGAACTCAGGGAAGACGAGCAGTCACTAAATAAGATAAGCATTGCTGTCCTCATCTAACGGGGCCACCGTTTGCATCCTACCCCACCTCCAGGACCCCCCTTGCCCCTCTCTCATCTTCCCTCCTTCCCCCTCTTTCTTTCCTCACTTTTTCCCCTTCTCTTTATCTTTCTTGCAGAGAGGTGTGAGCCATTATGCCCTTCAGAAAAACAAAAGGAGCAAAGTTAATACTAAAGTTGACTAGACTTCTCCAGTGTGTCGCACACCTGCCCTTTTTTTTTTCCCCCAAAGTAGATTTTCTTCCTATCATGTAATGTCAGGAAACATTAAATTTTGTTTTGCATTGTGGAAGGAAGCCTACTGTCTATGTCTTCTCTTAGCATTTTTGGCTTTGTTTTTTGGGATGATGAGCAAATTTAGAATCTAGGCGAGATTATATGATTAACTGTGGATTTTTAATTCATTTGGATATTGTGGCTCAAAAACCAAAATACATTGTTTCACCCATACCTTATATATTTTGTTCTAGTCGTCCTATGAACCGTGGTAACTTGTGAGAAAGAAAGGAACACCTAACAGCAGATTAACCCAGACTAGGGGATTTAGCAGACTCAGGGAAAGTGGCTCTGAAGAAGCTGCTTTTGAGCTGAGTTAGTGCAGGGGCTGAGAGAGCTTGCCAGGCAGTGGGAAAGAGCAATTGCCTTTTCATACCCACAGCCTCTCTGTTCCAGTCTATTTATCAAACCTTTCTGATCTCCAAGTTGCAAGGTCATTCTTTAAAGCTAGCACGAACAGATGGAAGCCATTAACTCTTCATACTCCCCTCTCAAACGACAGCTCTAAAATTCTAGCTACTCAACTTGGTAGGTTAAATACATATGCATGCAGCATATGCACATGTGTGCGCATGTACATGTGCTCGTGCGTGCGCGCACACACACACACACACACACATACACACAGGTGCTCAGAAGAAAGAAGTAAAGGATTAATGGAATTATCTGGTTATGATCCCAAACAGGTTATTGCTGTGTTCTGAATTTTATTATTATAAATTAAATTGAATGGGGAGGTGTTGAATTACTCTTTGAGAATATGATTTTCCCCTTGAGAAAAATAAATATGACAGATTTCATAATAGCTATTTCTGTTTATCATTGTTAAATTACAAGATATATTTGTCATTTACCACTCATACTTCATCTTTGTACTTTTACTGATTTAATTAGTCATAGACTTTACCTATTTCTCTTACATTTTCTCTCATAGTCTACTTTTAAATCTGAAACATCAAAATGATCCATTTTTGTCATGACGAAATCATTTTTAGAAATACATTCAAGAATGCATTATCACAGAAAGGTTATACTTTTCATTGCTTAGTCTATGTCACACTTGGAAAATGCAGAAAGGGGAGAGCAAATTGACCTTGTCTTCCCTGAACCCCACCCATCACAGGCTCTCAGTAACACAAAGCCTGGCTAATGCTGGCTGGTGCGTGGATGAGCAGACAGCATTTATAAACGTGCTCATAAATGCAGTGGGCAAACCAGTTTTAAACTGGGACTGTAGCTAGCACACATATCTCTTTTTCTCTCAAAATGTTGCACCAACAACGTACTGTAATGTCATGAGAGAGATGATTCTTGTCATATTTCCAAACTGGCTGAGTTGAGGCAGTAGTGCTGAGGTGTTTCATTCTATTAGGACCTCACCATAAATTCAAGACCCCATTATCCAACTTGTTTCTCTATGCTTTTCTGTTTTGTTATCATTGCTTTTTATGATGGCCAAAAAACATCTGTGTCAGATTTGTTAATTTTGGAAAAAAAGATATTTTAAGGCAGCCATACAAAACAGCTTGTATATTACTCTTGGCATCAATAACAACATTTTATCTTAAAACTTTGCAAACCCTGTAATAACATTCATAGGGTTTAAGTAAATGACTATGTACAGGGATCCAAAAAAAAGGTATATATATTTTTTAATTAAAAAAATTGAAGTTTGACAGAAATAAAAATAGGTGAGCTGTAAAGGGAAGTGGAGAAACTTAGTGTAAAGAATACAGTATTTGAGCAGACTTGAAAATACAGTGTTTGCCCCCTCTCATAACCACATCAAAATTACAAGTAAACTGCAGAACAACTATCATGTAGAATTACCTGAAGTTTAGCTGAAGTGAAACCCTACAACTGAGGACATACAGAAGAAGCCACCTCAAACTTGGTAGGAAGGACAGAGATGCAAAATGGGCTGGTCCCACACCTACATGTGTCTATTATATCTTGGCTGCAAAGGTGCCTTCACCCCAGAGGAGCAAGGGGTCCCAGCTTCACACCAGGCTGCCCAGCCCAGGGTTCCAAGCCAGGAAAAGAAGTTGCCATAACTTCTGGCTGTGAAAACCAGCTGAGGTTGTGGCTGAGTGAGATGGAAGGCTTTGTCTGTTGTTATAGCCTTTGTTTTAAAGTCTGTTTTGTCTGATGTAAGTATTGTTACCACAGTTTTGTTTGTTTCCATTTTCAAAAAATATCTTTTTCCATCCTTTGATTTTTCAGTCTATGTGTGTCTTTGAATCTGAAGTGAGTCTCTTGTAGGCAACATATGTAAGGATCTTGTTTTCTTATCCATTCAGCCACCCTATCTTTTGATTGGAGCATTTAATTCATTTATATTTATAGTAATTGTTGATATGTAGTTATTGCCATTTCATTATTCATATGTTTTCCCTTCCTTTTCTTAAAGAAGTTCCTTTAATATTTCTTGTAATACTGGTTTGGAGATGATGAACTCCTTTAGCATTTTTTTGACTAGGAAGCTCTTCATCTCTCCTTCAATTCTATTTGATAGCTTTTCTGGGTATAATAACTTGATTGTATGTCCGTACTTCTCATCACTTTGAATATAGCCTGCCAATACCTTCTAGGCTGCAAAATTTCTGTTGAGAAATCAGTTGGCCATCTTATGGATACTATGGTGTAGGTAAGTGACTGCCTTTCTCTTGCTGCTTTTAAGACTGCCTCATTGTCTTTAAACTTTGCCATTTTAATTATGAAGTGTCTTGGTGTTAACCTATTTGGGTTCATCTTGTTTGGAACTCTGCAGTTCCTGGATTTGTATGCCTGTTTCCTTCATCATGTTAGGTAAATTTTCTGTCATTATTTCTTCAAGTAGGTTATCAATTCCTTGCTCTCTCTCTCTCTTTTTCTTCTGGTATCCATATAATGTTTATGTTGGTATGCTTGATGTTGTCCCAAAAGTCCCTTAAACTATTCTCATCATTGGGATTCTTTTTTGTTGTTGCAGTTCTGATTGGGTGTTTTCTGCTATGTTATTACTGATTCAAAATTGTGCTTGATCTAATCTACTGTTGATTACTTTTAAGGTATTATTTATTTCAGTTATTGTATTCTTCATTTCTGACTGGTTTGTTTTTTTGTTTTCTATCTCCATTTTTATGTTTTCTATCTCTTTGTTGAATTTCTCCTGTGATTACAGAGCATCCTTATAACCAGTTCTTTGGACTCTACAACTAATTGATTGCTTGTCTTCATTTTGTTTAGCTCTTTTTCTGGGGCTCTGTTCTCTTCTTTTATTTGAGACCTGTTCTTTTGTCTCCCCATTTTGGATCCCTCCCTCTGTTTGTTTCTATGTATTATGTAGGGCTGGTATGACTTCTGGTCTTAGTAGAGTGTCCATATATAGTAGATGTGCTGTGGAGTCATGAAGATGTCTCTGGTTGTTCCAGGTGTGTCCCTTGTGTGGGTTGTATGTGCTATCCTAGTGTAATTGAGCCTTATTTGCTGTTTGCATGTCAATATGAGGGATTGACGCTTGGGTTGATTGGTTGTGAGGACTGGCTATAACTACAGTAAAGGAACTGTTGTGTAGGGGTTGATCCTACAAACAGGATTCATTTTAACAGATCTCTGGATTCTTCCCAGTCTTCCCTTTGGGTGTGTCATCTGTGGAAGTAGCTGGGTGGTGCTCTGGCTAGGTCTAAGCTGGCCTTGGTTGTATGCCCTGGGGCCTCCTGGGAGGGGCCACACTGAAGGTCAAGTTCTTCCTCTGCCTATGCCCTTCTTGGGGTCACTTGTCATGAGCCACAGAGAGATCCACAGATGTCTTCCACAAGCATTGGACTTGGAGGTGCCTGGGAGAAGCTCAGCTGTGAACTGAGGCCAGCTGCTGCTGGTACCCGGCTTGGGGATGCTCAGCAAGGGGTATGGGACATGCTGAAGTCAGATTCTGCTTTATTGGGTTGTGTCAACTTTCGAGAGATTTCAGGAAAGTCTGAGGTGTGAGCCAAGATAGGCCATTTGCAAGAAAAAGGTACTGGAAGTGGCTTGTGTGGGGGCTCAGGGAATCACCAGGGTGGGGCAAATGGAGTCAGCCAGATTGATGGAGATTCAGCTATGGTGGCTGCTGGTGTCTGCATGCCAGGAGAGGGGAGGGCTCAACACAGGAACAGTGCCTTCTGCCAGCACTTCTGCCTGAAAGAAAACTCCTGTTTAACCCTAATTCTGAAGCCAGACAACTCAGTTCCTCCCGCCATGTCCTGGTGCCTTTTGACCTGCTGTCCCAGCTCTGTAGTTCAGAATGAGTAAGTCCATCAGCAAGTGAGTACATGGGTCCTTTAAGAGGAACACATGGGACTGCAGCCACCTTGCCTCACCCAGCCACAATTTCCACTAGTTTTCACAGTCAAAAGTTATGGGGATTTCTCTCCCTGGCCCTGGAACACTGGGCTGGGAGCCTGGTCTGGGGCAGGGACCCCTTGTTCCTCAGGGGGAACATCCATAGCCGAGATATTCCTCCCAATTTTTAATGGTCACACGTGGGTGTAGGACCAGTCTGTTCTGCATCTCTGCCCCTCCTAGTAGCCTCCATGTGACTTCCTCTGTATGTCCTCAGTTGTAAGACTTCGGTTCAGCTAGCTTTCCGGCGATTCTCAATGATGGTTGTTCTGTGATCAGTTGTAATTTTGATTTTGTTGTAAGAGGAAGCAAGCACAGCATTTACCCTCTCAGCCATCTTGATCAGAAAATCTGTACTGTTCACTTTTTTCTTTTTAAAGATTATATTGGGGAATTGGGGGAGGGGAACAGCATTGGGGATTCAGGGAAGGGGAACAGACAAGATGCTGTCTGTTTGTTCTTCAGTCTAGTTGCGGAGGATGTTGCTTCCCTGGCCCATGTTGGTATCATCATTGTGCTCTTCCCGGATGAGGCAGATCGGTCGCCGGCCTCTGGATGGTCGTTCACCATGGCTATTGGCAGCTCACGTTGGCTGCCGGCCACTCACTATAGCCTATGGCAGCCCACTGCAGCCGGAGCTGCAGCCTACACCGTCGCAGGGGCACAGCCCAGCTCCAGGTGGAGATGTTGTTAGCTGTGGAGGGCAGTGTCACTGGCCCTCATATGTGGGATCCGAACTGGGGCCTCTGGCATCCCCAAACCAACTCTTAACGAATGCGCCACTCGGCCGGCCCTGCACTGTTCACTCTTATATTGCCCATTTCAGTAGTTACAACTCTTGTCAATTAACACTAAAGAAATAACTCCTTGATTTTATTTACTTTTTTTCCTTTGTAGCACAACTCCAAAGAAAAGTGCTGTCAGTAGAAACATGGCAATATAAAAAGGAAATATTTGAAACTAAATTATACTGTAAATTACTTGATGATTCATATATGATGCAACATATGATATGTATTTAAAATAAACTCCTCTGGTAAATACGTAAGACAGAGGAAAAAGGTTTACTTAAAATGGAATTTCAAAGGATATAAAATCATGTAGCTCATAGTTTTGTGGGGTTTTTTTGCCATTTGTCCTGTGTATTTATTACTAAAATAATTCATGTCCACCACGATTATGAATGATGATTTATATTAAGCACAAATTCCAATCAAACATACAGAGAGAGAGAAGTCGAAGCAATGGAATTGTGTCAAAACACTGACATAGCAACCATCTGTTGACATTGCTGTATATGGGACCCGAACCAGGGCCACTGGCGTCCCAAGCCAGCTCTTAACCACCGTGCCACATGGCCAGCCCAAGCTCATAAATCTTTAAAACAACCAATTGTGTAATTGAGAAAATCTTTCTCTGAAAATACACCAAAGAATTTCTCTAAAACAACTGTGATGAGGGTCACTGAAATGAAATATAGAATCTCAAATAATAGTGTTTTTTTCCAGTTTTAATTAAATTTACATTACCAGTGCCAATATATTTCTGTCTTTGAATTGAGCAGAATTTAATATGTACGTAGGCTAATGGCATCTTATGAGTAATACTTAAAAGTTCTCATCGGCATTCTATGATTTAAATGGCTTTATCTTTAGGTACACATTCTACTTTATTTGATACATCTTTTCCCCTTTCTCAAGTCTTATTCACCAAAAATAAAAAAATTGGAGTGTCAATGTTATAGAAAAATATAGTAATGTGAATTAAATAGCAGAATAAATGAGGATGTTTCTGAAAATCTTTTTTCTTGTATTCCTCTGTTTCACTCACCATTAATAATCATATCTACTCCCACAGCTGAACCACAACCTAAAAGTGGGTAATCCTGTATCCACAAAACCAACCTGTGATGACTGATCTCTCTTCTTCCCCTTCTACCTGAGCGCGCTTGAGCTTTACTACTTGGTGGGGGAACAATCAACAGCAATGCTTAAATTATAGTGCCTTTTAGTCTCACTACAATGTCTCTCCAAGTTATTTCTGGGAGTGCTGCACAATTGCCACATGTACTTTTTAACATGTCTACTCATCATCAATTGCTACCTAGGCCTCCCCATCAAAGGACCCCACTACCTCATTTGCCAGTGCCAGCCTCTCACTAGGAAGCTCAGTTGTCCAGGTGTAGGTGCTTCTGGTATGCCTTCAGATTGCTTTGCTGGCACTGTGGCTTTCCAGGTATGTGCAGGGCAGAATGAGGCTCTGGTCCATTTAAATGCTTCTTTCTGTCCAGATAGGTTCTGCTGCTTCGAGATTCTCTGGCTCCCGTGCATACAGTACCTTTGGTTTCGATATCTCTTTTCTCTGGCGTCAAAAACCGGTCTAGAAGGCCAACTGAGTGGCTCAGTTGGTTAAGAGCTTGCTCAAGAGTGCGAGCTGAGCTCTGAGCAACAGCAGTTCGATGCCCAGCCTGAGCTGAGCTGCCTCTGAGCTGCCAACAGGTGGCAGGATGGCTCAGCTAAAACAAAAACAAAAACAAAAAAACAACAACAACAAAAAACAGTCTAGTAAGTGAATCAATTAATATTATAATTAATCTCATACCTCTCCTTCTGCACAACAATTAATTGCTTGTACATAAATAATAACAATTAAAAAAGACAAATTACTTTAGAAAACATGATCCCACAGGTTTCATCAGGAAGCAAAATCTACCTCCCATGTAGACTCAGATTTTGTCATTGGTAGTATTAATATCCTTGCAATTTTCTGAGCCTTAAACTCTGATTCCATTTCAAATCAACTGACATATAAAATCATAGTCAACAGTGTCTCTTTCTGACCCTTTCTCTTCTTAAACTTGCTACCCTATATGTCTTTCTTTTTTCCTATTTAATAATTAGTTTTCTGAAGTAGGTCTCTGTGAGGGGGTGTGTGCATACATGCATTTAAATTTTGGATCTAGCAGTGACAATGACAAGTTTAAAAATAGAAGGAGGAGGAGGAGGAGGAGAAGATTGGTGATAAATCTTCCTTAAACACTTGGTAGAATTCACCAATAAAAGCATTTGATTCTGGGCTTTCCTTTGTTGGGTGTTGTTTGGTTACTGATTCAATCTCTTTACTTGTTATTGGTGTGTTCAGATTTCTTATTATCTTTTTGAGTCAGTTTTGATACTTTATGTATTTCCTTAAATGTATCCATTTTATCTAGGTTATCTGATTTTTTGGCTTACAGTTGTTCATAGTATTCTCTTGTAATCCTTTATATTTCTACAGGGTGATAAAAATGTTCTCTCTTTCATTTCTGACTTTGCTCATTTGAATCTTCTCTTTTCTTATTTGTCATTATTGCCAAAGGTTTGTCATTTTCTTGGTCTTTCGAAGAACCAAGTTTTGATTTTATTGATTTCATCTATTGTTTCCTATCTTTATTATTTACTTTCTTTTTTCCTTTATTGGTGTAGTTTGCTCTTTATTTTATTTTTTTAATTTTTTCTGTGCTTAAGATAAAAGGTTAGATTATTGATCTGAGATCTTTCTTCTTTTTTATGTAGGTGTTTACGTATCTAAATTTCTCTCTAAGCATTGCTTTAGCTGATTGCCATAAGTCTTGGTATACTGTGTCTTCATTTATTCACATTATAATATTTTCTAATTTCCCTTGTGATTTCTTCTTTGACTCATTGGTTAATTAGAAATGTGTTGTTGAATTCCAATATATTTTTGTGTTTCCCAAATTTATTTTTGTTGTTTATTTCTAACTTTATTCTGCTGTGGTATGAGCACATACTGTGTATGATTGCAAAATTTTACATTTATTGAAGCTTGTTTTATGGACTAACACACAGTTTACTCTGGAAGATGTTTTATGTGAAACTGAGAAGAACTGGGATTCAGAGTTTTTCCCCTTCACTGAAGACAGCCCTGGGCATGTAAGCAGCCACCCTGGGATGACAGTGATTTAGCAGCTTCTCTTTAACTCTCTCCCTGATCTCTCTGTGAAGCTATCTGCTTCTGCTGGCACTCCACTCCCTTCTACTAATTGCAGGCTGATTGTTCTGTAATGCCTTTGTTTCAGTGATGTTCTGGGACATAAATTGCTCTACGGTCTGATCCTATTAAATCTAGGCTCCTTTGAATAGGTGGTCTTGAGGTGTTTGAGATTTATACTGATGTCTTGGCTGTTTTCCTTCCATGATTCTCTCTGTAAACTGTATGGACAAAAGTTTAGCCTATGGTTGTTACTACTTACCATCAACCAAAATCACCCTTGTTTTGGGAGTAGTCTCATGGTTGAACATCCCACCCTGCTTTTCAAATAAAGGCAGTTTTTATATACCTTTCTCTGCCTTATGAGTAGGAGCTTAGTGGAGGAGTGAAACCCTTGCTTTCTCGGCAACACCTATCAAAAATTTAGCCTCTGCAGGGTCAGCCGAGTGGAATGTTGGTTAAGAGTTGGCTTGGGACACCAGCTCATGAGGTTTGGATCCCACATGAGAGCCAGTGATGCTGCGCCCTCTACAGCTAAGATGGTGAACAATGGCTTGACCTGGAGCTGGGCTGCAATGAGTCACCGGCAATGGCGTAGGCTGCAGTGGTACAGACTGACTGCCTCACCCAGGAAGAGCACAATGATAATACCAACATGGGCCAGCGAGCCTCGCTGGCCGACTGATGTCCTCCACAACTGGACTGAAGAACAAAAGGACAGCAATTTGTCTGTTCCCCTTCCCTGATTTCCCAATGCTGTTCTCCTCCCCCAATTCCCCAATAAAATCTTTAAAAAAAAAAATTAGCCTCTGCAACTTGGAGTTTAGGGGGAGGACAAATGCTGGTGCCTGATCTTCCAGGGATATAATATCCCTTATCTGGGAGATGAGAGGGGAGCGACCCTCATTTTCTTAGCCACACCTGCTACTGGAAGAAGGATGAGGTTATTGCTCAAGTGCTCCAGATTCTTGCAGTTCTTAAGATTTAATAGATATTTTTTTCTGAATGAATATTTCCTCTTTTATTGTATGCTCTTAGGACAATTTCCAGGGATTTTAATCACTTCCAGACATTTTGTGGAGGTCCTCATGCTGCCCTTTTGGCTCAAGGGCTTTTATTTACCAGAAAGGTTATATACAAAGCATAGTAATAAGATCAAGTACACTATGGTTTTGGAGAAGAATGTTTTGGGGTGAAGTACTTGCTGATTTGTCATATGGAGGGTGTGAAAAAAAATGTATATACATTTTAAGAAAGGAAAGCACTGTATTAAAATTATGCTGATGGTAACCATTTTGAGTACCTCTTGTAATTGCAGACATCAAAGATGACTTGTATTCATCTTTCATTATTGGTATATATTGAGTATTACAATTTTAATACAGTGTTTTCCTTTCTTCAAATGTGTATGCATTTTTTTGTCACCATCTGCATACAGCAATATCATAAAGTTATGGTAGTTAAAGTAAGGTTTTGTCGTATCTGTGTCCCAAGTCTCCTGGTGTCACTCCATTCCCCAACCCATGCCTGTCTTCCCCCTTCACTCCCTTTATCCACAGGTGATGCACATCTAAGGGCACTGACTCCAGCCCACCCAGTGTCCTGCAAGAGACTCAGCCATCCTCTGCAGCCCCCACCACTATGTGGCCAGTGGCTGCTTGTCTCTAGTCCTACTATAATCTGAGTTATTGTTATGTTGTGAGAATAATTCAGAATTCAAAGAACTGATTATTTAATAAACATGTACTTGGGATTCAGTAATTTGAAATTTTCGAGTTGAGCATTGACTTATCATGCTGGCATAGACATAAGAGGAAATAAACTGTGAATTTTTATTTTCAAAATGGGTTCAGTTTTTCAAAGACTAAGGGCCTTTTCATGTTTACCGGTTGTGTATTCTGACTATACTAAATTTGGGGGGAAATCTGTAATTTTAGTGCTCTCTCTAAAGCAAATCTGGCTCCTCTCTTTGGGAAACTCCCTGGTCCATGTGCTGAAGTCTTTTGTTTTTATAGAGACTAAGGGATGTTTTGATCTACATCAGCTTGTAGACACATGACATTAATGATGTCTGAGAACACCAAAAAGGGTGTTTCCTTTGGATGAAATGTGATGACTGTTTTCATAGGAAATTAATTTAACTAGATGTTGACTAGTTAAAATAACAACTACTCTTAATGAAAGCACCAAATCTTCCACTACAGAGAGCAGAGATTCAGAATGTGTCAGTTATGATTTAAACCATATAAAATTGCTATAACTTTCAATTCAAAAAGCAGTCCCCCACTTCCCCACCCAAAGAATTTACTATCTCTCAATATTTCCAGTTAATTTTCTTAAAACTCAGATTTCAAAAAATTTATTAGCACAGACTAAATTGAAGAAATTTATGCATAATATTTATCTTAATCAAGAAGTCTCAGTATAAGAAAGAAGCTAAGTTAGTTCTAAAGTAGAAAATTAAAGATTTTGTATCACCGAGTCTTTGACCTCTCTCTCCAGGAAACAAAAAGGAGCAAATCCACAAAACAATCCATAAAATCTCACTGAATTCATATTTGTCTATAAACTTGGAAAGGTTTCATGCATCTCAGACAGTTTAAAAATATTTATAAATGAAAACCTATACATTTTAAATAAATGGAAATTACCAGCTGTACTAATTTTGATAAACAGCTCAGTCCTTGTACTTAATGATTGTTATCTATTGGTATAGCCAAAGCTGAATATTCCAAAAATCATTATTCCAGACAACATTCATGCATGTTGCTTTTGAATTAAAATTCTGACATAGTCACAACAGTGCATTCTGACTTGTGTCTTCTCAATGCCAAAACTCAGAGAAAAATTCAGCTTGTAAAAAAAAAAAGAAATCAGTCAAATGATGTTATTAAGTTTAAAAAATCTTTTGCTTCAATGAATTTATCTTATGTTATTATAAGTCATAAGATGGACCATTACTATAATACTGATAAAAGTGTGGCTGATCAGTGCTGTGCTGTTTTTTTCTTCTAGGGTAGCTGTCCAAAAGAAATATGAGAGCCACATATGTATTTTTCAATATTCTAATCACATTAAAAATAAAAAGAAACTGGTGATATTAATTTTAATATTATACTTTAATTTTAAACACAATACATCCAAAATATCATGATTTCAACATGTAATCAATATAAAAGAAAAGTTTGTTTTATCCTTTTTACTAAGCCTTGGCAACCTAGTGCTTATATTATACTTACAGCACATATCCGTTTGGATGGGACACTTTTCAAGTGTTAACACCCACACGTGGCAGTGGCTGCATTGGGTACCGTAGGCCTAGACACTGACCTGCAGCAAACACAGCATTTTTTTTTTCAAGATTTCATTGGGGAATTGGGGGAGGGGAACAGCTTTGGGGAATTGGGAAAGGGAACAGACAAGTTGCTGTCCTTTTGTTCTTCAGTCTAGTTGTGGAGGACATTGCTTCACTGGCCCATGTTGGTATCATCATTGTGCTCTTCCTGGGTGAGGCAGATCGGTTGCCGGCCTCCGGACAGTCGTTCACCGTGGCTCTTGGCAGCTCACACTGGCTGCTGGCCACTCACTGTAGCCTATGGCAGCCCACTGCAGCAGGGGCTGCACCTATGCTGTCCCTGGGGACCCACAGCAGCCCAGCTCCAGGTGGAGCTGTTGTTCACCATCTTAGCTGTAGAGGCAGTGTCACTGGCCCTCATGTGGGATCCAAACCGGAGCCACTGGCGTCCCAAGCCAGCTCTTAACCAATGCACCACTCTGCCCACCCAGAACACAGCATTTTTGTATGTTTTTAAGAACTATAAGTTGTTTGTATTATTCCATTTAAGAAACATTTTATTAAGGTAAAATGAATAATGTTAGGATTCTCTACTTGTAATTATCTATAACTATGTAGGTTTTAGAAATTTCAAAAATTGGGAATATGATAAAGATGTCTTTGCTTTAATTTTACTACATCAAAGACATATTGAACAGGTCTTTATGTGTGTGGGGTCATGTATGTGTCAGGGGCTGAGGGCACACATTCAGCGAGTTCCTTAGGCCTTGGGGCTTTTAATGTTGCTCCTGTAGATGTGAACTGTTCTTCCACAAACACAGTAAATCAAGGATGATATCCCGTGAACATCATTTTAAAGTACTCCCATGAGGTATTTCTGTGTTATGTTCAACCAGACACTACATTTAGTTTGTGTAAGAGTCTGTCTGGTCTTCTCATATAGAAGCACATAATATACCATAACATTTGGCTCAGGTCTTTACTTACATGTATCCACTTTTATACATATTCCTTCATCTAAGAATGGCTTAATTTCTTCTACATTTCAGACATGATACGTGAGTTGTTACCACTGTTTTGCAGAGATGTAAATTTCTGTGTCTCAAACTCATTATTATTCAAAGGTTGTCCTCATACCCCAAAACTTACATGGAAAGATAGAGAATTACCACTGCTTGGCTATGGATACTTACAATGTAGGTAAAGAATAAAAATATCCATAGAATTTAAAATAACATTATTTTATTTATACTCATGTGGTTAACTCTAAAGGTTATTGATGACACAGCTGTACACTCTTCATTGGAGAGAGCATACCCCACATCAGAAGTGGTACTGGAAATTAGATCTTGAAAGAAATCGAAGCTCCTATACATCTCAGGAATTTCAATTTCGTTCTGTAATTGTTATGTTGTTAAAAGCATTCAGCAGCCACATTTTGAGATTGTGGTTTCACTGTTGATGAGACAAAATGTCATGAGTAGACCAAGTTAAAATAAGATTCAAAGACATATATTCAGTGGATTCTACTAAACTCCTTTGAGCTAGCATATTCTTGAAAATTGCCAAGAAATTGGGGATTTCATCTGCTGTATAGTTACTATACCATGGTTAAATTTACCAAGCTTTTTTTTTTTCAATTGACTAAATTGCTGAGATTATTTAGCCCATTTTAAAGAGAAATAGTTAAAATATTGACTACGTTGGATATGCTAAACAAGGCTTTCTCTCTCGTTTTTTTTTTGAACATTAAGGATTTAATTACAGACATACTTTGAGGTATATACTATTTTAATATGAAGGAGGGACTACCGAATAAGAGAAATCAGTACTGTCCGGCATGATTGATGCAAAGAAGAAGAATAACTAATGAAATAATGAGTTGTTATTTTCTCTCCCCTTAGATAAAAAAAATTTATTTAACATACAATGTTCCATGAGATCATTAATAATTAAACCAAAGAACATCTCTCCATGTGTGTACAGTGTGGTATATGGAAAGAGATATTAACAATTCTATCTCTGTATCTCAAAAGCATAACTTAATGACAAGAGCTAAGAGACAGTCAAATTATTTTCTTGGAGAGCTGTATCTATTTAACCAAAGGCATTTATTAATTGAGAGTATGTGGCAATCTAGTTCACCCTTTGAAAATGAGAAAAAGAGCTGCATATTTCACAACTTTCTCTGAAGAACTTTAAAAATTCATACCATTTTCCCTGCCCTCTTCTTATTATAGACTGAGCATTTTTAAATTAAAGGGAACTCTAGGTTCAGATTATCTCAACATTTGAGATACAGGGAAAGTTTAAAACCCTGTACAATTCTGGTAAAAAGGAAACAATTATGCATGCGTGTTTTAGCTCACATTAATTATATTAAAATTTATGAGGGAGATTATCTAAATTACATGAAAGGATTTACAAAGTCTGTAATTTAAATAAATGTAAGAATAGTGGAGGCAGAAAACAAAGTCTACTTTTGATATTTATGTGAATCCACACATTTTCTCCACACATACCTTGCCGGATGAAAATAAACGCTATACTTCACCATTAGAAAAATAAATTTTATTTCTTATTATAGAATTAGAGTAATGTATGCTGTGCTTTAATAATTTGGATTAAGCATTTCATAGTATGTGGACTCTGAAGGATCTGCCCAATTGCTCTGATAAGCTTACATCTGATGGATGGCCAATCAAAATGATTTAATGTTACTTCATACCCATTGTAGCACTTAGATGAAAGGTTCAATTTGTAAGATGTTATATATTAAACAATATGCTTTAAATATGCTGATTTTTATAGTGAATACAATTCAAGAACCTTATATGAGTGTTCATGAAATAGAAGTTTGACAGGTTCTGATGGGCTACCAAGTTTTTTAAAAAAACAAATATAACATAATAAATAATAAGATCTTGCATCAGGTTTGATAAGTTCTATAGTTCTAAATTAGATGAACACAAAAATATTCAAGATTTTCACAATAATTTTCATTTCCTATGACCGTATCTGACTGTTTTGCCACCGATACGGTCATGTGCTGCGTAACAACGTTTTAGTCAATGATGGACTGCATATATGACGGTGGTCCCATAAAGTTATAATATAGATCTGAAAGCTTCTTATTGCCTAAGTGACCTCACAGCTGTGGTCCTGTCATTGTGCAATGCATTACTCACGTGTCTGAGGTGATGCTAGTGTGAGGGAACCTACTGCATAGCCAGGCCAGTGGTATAAAAGTATAACACATACAATATGTACAATACATTATACTTGATAATGATAATAAAGGACTGTTACTGGTTTATGTAAAAAAATAAAAAACCAAACAAACAAACAAAAAACAATTCCTGGAAACTTTATTCTGTTGTAATGGAATAACTTGTATGGATGGTTTTTAGCTTTTGACAATTGGCAGTTCTGGACTGTAAACCCCAGAGAAGAGAAAGAAGCACTTGGTGCTATACAGGGGCCAGGCCTTGTGCCTGGATGCATTTGGTACAGCTGTACAGGTTGAGGGATCAAGAGAGCCTGGCAATCTCATTGAGATGAAGATATAGGTATTGAAGTTTGGGAACAGGAGAGAGAGAATTTAAGAGGCAGAGCTTCAGAGAAGGAAGATGTACAAAGAAGAGCTCCATATATCTTCTGAGTGTTGTCCTGAGTATCTGTGGGTACTCACGAATTAAAAATTAGGTAAATAACTGCTAGGTTGCTGTAAGCTGAAATGCTAGTGCAGATGCTTAATTTGAGTCTCAGTTAATCAGAGTGGAGGCATCTTGGTGGGTACATGGAGGAATTGTGAGAGACCAGGAAAGAGGATGCCTGAAGAGCAGAGTTGAGCAAGCCTAAGGTAAAGCTTAAAACAAGACTTAGAATGACTGAGCTAATGTGCAGTTGACTTGACTTCTTGAGAACCCCAAACTCAATACTCTTTAGCAAGAAACAATAAAATTCAGATGCTTTGTCATTTAAGACTTGGAATGTCCAGCAAGAATCCAATTTAACTATGGAGGAAAATATGTCCCATAACCAGGAAAATTAGTCATTAGAAACAGATTTAAGAAAAAAAAGTTTGAAAAAAGGTTGGAAATTTTTCATATTTCACAAAATCTATAAACACACAGATCCTAGATATTCAACAAACTCCAAACTGCATAAACAAAGAAAATCATACCATAGCACACCATCACAGTCAGATTGCGGAAAAGCACTGATAAAGAGGAAGTAATAAAAGCAGCTCAGGTGTGTGTGTGTGTGTGGGGGGAATTTTACAATAAGAAAAATTAGGTAATGACTATCCCTCCTCATGAAAATGGAAGCCAGAAGAAAACTGAATGACTTATTTAACATGCTTAAAGGGAAAAATGGAAGGGGGAGCATCTAAAATTCTATGTCCAGCAAAAACCCTTTCATAAAACAAAGATTGAATAGACTTTTTCCAACAAAATTGTCTGTAGCAGACATATATAGAAGATGTGCTAAAGGGTATTTTGCAGGTTAAAAAGAATATCAAATATAAATTTGAATCTGTAGAAAATGAAAAGCAATAGAAAAAATTAAATATGCGGTAAATAAAAAAGACTTTCGTTTTATAATATTAAAAGTTTCAGGAGGAAATTGTGAAAAAGGATAAACCACATCACAGCATAGCTAGAATGACTATATTATTATCAGAACAAGTAGACTGCAAAAATATGTAGTATTACCACTGACAATGAAAGACATTTCATAATGAAAGAGGGTTACTTCCTCAAGGAATTAATAAATCTAACTTTGTGTGCATCTAATACAGAGCTGTAAAATGCATGAATGAAAATCTTACAGAATTAAAAGGAGAAATCGACAAATCCACAAATAGTTGAAGACTTCAACATTTCTCTCTCAGTAATTGATGAGAATAATTACACAGGAACTCAAAAGGTATAGAGAAGAAGTGAACAACTATCACCATCTTGTCCTTGCTGACATTGTAGAACATTATATGTGAAAATGTCAAAACATACATCTTTTCTGGGGTTTTTTGTTGTTGTTGTTGAGGGCAGTGTCACTGGTCCTCATATGTGGGACTGAACCAGGGCCGCTGGCTTCCCAAGCCAGCGCTTAACCACCGTGCCACTCGGCCAGCCCAAAACATACATCTTTTCAAGCAACATGGAATGTTTACCAGAAGGATCATAAGTTAATCATTCAAAAAAGGTTGAAATACTTTTAATAATTTGAATTTATACATAGTTTATTTTGAGACTACAACAGAATTAAATTAGAAACTGATAATGATATGTAGGAAAATAAACAAAATATTTGGAAATTAAACAACGTATTTCTGCATAGTCTATGGGTACAAAGAATTCACAAGGGATGATATAAAAGAGGCTCTTATGGGGCTGGCCAAGTGGCGCGGTGGTTAAGAGATGGCTTGGGATGCCAGCGGCCTGGGTTCAGATCCCACATATGAGGGCCAGTGACACTGCCCTCTAAAAGAAAAAAATAAAATAAAATAAAATGACTAAAAGAGGTTCTTATGAGAGAACATGTTTTGATGTTATTCAGATTTTGGTTTGAATTCAGCTCTGCCGCTAACTAACTGGGGTTCCTTGGGCAAATCTTCAACCCTTCATTTTACTTACTGTAAAAATAGGTATAAGAATGCCTTCCTCGGGCCGACCGAATGGCTCAGTTGGTTAAGAGCTCGCTCAAGAGTGCAAGCTGAGCTCTGAGCAACAGCGGTTCGAGGCCAGCCCGAGCTCAGTTGCCGTTGAGGTGCCAACAGGTGGCAGGATGGCTCAGCTAAAAAAAAAAAAAAAAAAAGAATGCCTTCCTCATTGATTTGTTGTGAGTATTCAACATTTTATACAAGTAAATTGCCTTGCATAGTAATGAGTTCACTATCTGCCATTATAGGTGAGTTCTCTGATTTCCTCTTCTTAGCACTGCCATATTTTACAGAAAACCATGTTACAATGTGTTCCTGCTTTTCTGTACGCTATGACTCCTCTGTGGGAATTGGAAGGCTGGAAGCAGAGAAACACTGCCAGGGGACCCTGAACACACATATTCATTCCCCTGGTGTGCAGCCACTCTCGTTCTTAGACTCAATCTCTGTAATGGCTGCTTTTCGACTCCCCATGGACAGGGTTGATTCAGGACAAGACCCAGGAGAGAATAAAAAGAAACAGGCAATCAAGATAATTTCCTTCAAAAAGAAAGAATTCACCCTAGGAATTTGTAGATATCATTCGGAATCCCAGAGAGACAAATGTCTTTTAGGGAACAGATGGTTGCAATCAAATAAATGATCACAGATATCATATCATTGGAGATAAGATAAAATACAAGCTTTAGGGAGATTTTAGTCAACCAGGGACTCACTCGGAATATATTAACGAACTTTTCCAAAAAAAAAAAAAAGATTTACTTAGAACTTGCTGCTGCCTTTCCATTCTTACTACATATAAATTGTCAACTTTTTCCATAAAATTAATACATACATAGTCTAGGTATATAGGAAAAGATATAGCAAATATGGGGGTTTTCAATAATTATTGATTTTAAGAATTTCTTCTTGTTTGCTCTTTTTCCCCATATATTAATGTTTCTTATAATTTTATAGTTGCAGTCATCTAGATTTTTTTTCTTGAAACATTGCATTAGAAATAAATACATATATTTCAAATATAATGGATACTTTATTTTTATATTTCTATAGTAAATTTAGTAAATTTGAAATATGTCATGTATTCATTAAGTGTTTATTGCATGCTTATTAAGAGATCATTGAATGTCTTAGCTCTTTCAGGCTGTGATAGCAAAACACAACAGACCAGGTGGCTCATAGTCAACAGAGATTTATTTGTCATAGTTTTGGGAGCTGGAAGTCTAAGAATAGGGTGCCAGCATGGTCAGGTTCTGATGAAGGTTCTCTTCTGAGTCGCAGCCTGCTGACTTATTGCTGTGTCCTATTGCTGGTGGAAGGGATTAGGGAGTTGTTCAGGGTCTTTTTTATAAGGATACTGATGCCTCTTATAAGGGCTTCATCCTCATCACCTAAGACCTCCAAAGACCCCACCTCCTAACACCATCAAAGAGGAGGTTAGGATTCTAACAGGCATTTTAGACTCTGAGACTACAATAATGATTAATATAACAAAATATTACTATTTCATATATTATATATAACATATGTATTATATATATTGAAGCAGTGGATTGGCTTGGCTAGGATTGTTCTTCAAAAATACTATCCAATTGCATTATTGAAATTGATTTCAGAAACCTCAAGGTTGGAGCTATAACATCATGTAGGAGAATTTCCATTCATTCATCCATAAGCTGAATGTAGTTTGAGGGTATGTTGTGGATTCATCTTGATCTAGTGTAGCATTCAAAGACATACCAGTGTGGCATCCAAAAATAATTACCAGATTATTTAACATCTTGTCCAATGTTTTCTAAGAACACACCAACAGGTGATAGAGTTAAATGTAATGAAGAGGAAAATTCCCCAAATCCCTTTTACTATTTCTGCTGCTCAATGTGTCACATGCATTTCTCAGTTACTCTCAATGCCTTCTTGCAACTACAGACTTGACCCTCTCAGACTTGGTTCCTAAATTGTTATCTAGAAAGACTCCTTAGCTCTTTTCCTCCCTTTTTCAACCCTTGTCTCTTAACGATAGGTATCTTTTAGCCATTTCTTATATAAATTAAACTAGACTCTAAACCCTAGGAAACTTTTAATTCTAGTTTGATCTATTATCTTGATCTGCAAAACAAAGCCTATGATTAGGTAAAACAGGATTCAGTCTGTTATGTATCCATTCCACAAAAATTTATAGGGCACATTTCCAGGCTGAATATAATTACAGTCCAGTAAAGCAGTAGTAATCTGGGAAGAGGTAATGAGGGTGATCAAATTAAAGCATGAATTCAAAACATAAACAGGAATTAAACATAAGTGTTGTAAGGGAAGAAAAAAGATTTAAAAAATGTAAAGATTATTTAACCTTTTAAATGAATTGACATTTATGATGTTCAAAAGAGGAACTCAAGAATAGTAACAAGATGGGGTAGGGGTAAAGATTTCCATTTTGGGAATTTAGGTTCAAATTGAGAAATACAATAGAGACATCTAATAGACAGGCAATTTTATGTATGGTTCTAAAATTCAGGAGAGTTGTCACAGATTCCATTGATACAGGTTTGGTTATCGTTATATTTGGTGTAAATTAACAGTATGGAAGGCATTGACTTCATGAAAGAGAATATGTAGATTGAGAAGGAAAAAGTAAAAGGTCAGTGATTAAACCAGATAAGGGAATAATTTAGAGAAGTCAATATTAGAGAGCAATTTAAAGTGGAGAAAGTAATCCTCCTGGAAGATGAAGAAAAAAATAATATTCAAATTTGCATTTTTGGATTTCTCAGAGAAGCTGGTCGCTTTGACAAGAAAGAGTTTCATTTGAGTTGTACACATTGATACCAGTCTTCAAAAAGTGTCAAAAGAGATGGAATACAGGAAATAGCACACTGAATATAAATAATTTATGAAGTATAATTGTAAAGGTGAAAAAAATATAGGCAAGGAAATGCTTCTCTGTATCTATGTCTCTCTGTCTCTATTTGATTTATTGATTTATTTATGTATATGTGTATTTATTTATTTATTTTTGATACAGAAACTCCTTTGTGTATTAATTCAATGCTGCTGGCCTTCCTGAAAATATGAACTCTATCCACATGCATAACTCAGGTACCTCAATTATTAGAAATGAATATGTACTTACTGTTGCTGACATTCTGACAGATGGTGAGCATTCCTTACGCATTTGACTTATGGAAGAGATCGGCATTAGATGAACTATAGCTTTTGTCAAAGGCTGGGACCAAATGAAAAGATTAGTTCTATTGAAAATCTTCAGTGAGGTTGTGCTTTTCAAAGTTATCTAGTATTATCCATGTCTCTACCTTAGAGTCAGTATTGACCTCTTTCTTTTGTACCACACATTTAATCAATCAGGAAATCCATGGTTCTGTCTTCAGCATAAACCCAGCATCTGACAAATTCTCTTACAGCCTCATTTTTCACTTGGATTTTTGGAACACATTCCAAATTTATACATCTATTTACACTGCTGGTGCCATACAGTCATTCTTAACGTAGCAAGCAGAGTATTTTTTTTCCTGTTTATTAAGCCATTGTTCAGCAAAACAATGGCAATTGCAAGCAGCTCTTGTTGGGGAAAGCTTAATGAGGCAAGACTATTGTTGCCCATTGCATTATGGGAAAGTGCATGGAAATGTGGACGGACAGACATAAAACTGAGGGAGTATGTTGTTGGCCCCAAGGCTTTTAGGAGCACAATTCTTGAAGTGCTCCCATCTTTTGGTCAGGATTTGAGATCCAGTGGTAAGATGACATGTCAGATCTTTGGGCATCTATTGCCATCTCACAGCTGCAGGAGCACAACCCCCACTGGAATGATGAAGGACTAGTGATGCAGCCATAGAGCTGCTGCCCTGTGACGAGATGAGACAGTGGCGTGATGTGCCATCTCAGCACTAACTGGAGCGGGGAGGAGGACCTTTGATGCAAGTCTTGACTTGACCAGTATTAATTTTTTAATTCACAAGGCTGTAGCTGATCTTCAAGGAGCTTGCTAAGAGGCCCGCTCATTTTGGGGAGGCCAGATCATTCTTGGACAAATTAACCCCTACCTCTCTGCCAGGTAATTCACTATTTTCCAGTGGCTACTCATCATTCAGAATTAAATTCAAGATCCTTACCGTGGCTACTGAGACCCTAGATGATCCAGCCCCTTATCCACCTCTCTGATTTTATTTTCTACCTTCCCCTGCCTTGTCACTGCATTCTAGTTTCACAGATCTCCCTTTCTGTCTTCATACATGGCATTGCATGGGCATTTTCAATGCCACCACAATTCTCTCATCTTCACATGTTGACAATTGGTGTTTTCCAGTATCTTGGCACATCTTCAACGTTATGCTTTCCATCGGTCTATGTGTAATTTTTCTCCTCTTGGCTTTTGACATAGTGAATTTCACTGATTTATTTTTAACTGTTGAAAACACTTTTAAATTTTGTCATTCTAATGGATATATACATAGTCATTTTGATTTGAATTTCTCTATAATTAATAATGTTAGGATATTTTCATGTACTTGCCATCGGTATATTTTAATTTTCAGTATCATTCAATTTTTTTATGAATTTAAGTTGTTTTGTGTTCTGATTCTTGTAGTATATAAGAGGTTTTTTTTATATATTCTGGATACAAGTTCTTTTCAGATTTATGTTTTTAAATTTTTTTTCCCCCTGTTTGTAGATTGCCTTTTCTCATTTGTAACTTACTGTGTTCTAAAAGAGTACATTTTTTTCATGTTGAAAAATTTAGTTTATCAACTGTTTTCTTTTTACAAGGTAAGATTTTTGCCCCTTATTTAATAAATATTGGACAAACTTCAAAGTCAGTAGGATTTTCTTCCATATTTTTTTCTAGAACTTTTGTAGGTTTAGCAACTACATTTAAGTCTTTTGGCAATCATGTTGTACATGATGAAAGATAACCAAATATTATTTTTGTGTCCTATGAATATCCAATAGCCACCACACAACTTATTGAGAAAATTATATTTTCTCCATTTTACTTCCTGGGACCACTATCAAAAAACAGACAATTTGGATGTGTCTATTTCAGGACCCTATTCAGTGCCATTTATCTATGCATTTTTATGCAAATTCCACAGTTGCTTGATTATAGTAACTTTAAAATAAGTCTTAAAGTCAGGTAGTGATGGTGATTTACATTTTTTCCAAATTTGTTTTGGCTATTTTAAATCTTTTGAATTTTCTTGCTGTTTTAAAGTTGAGCCTATTTATTTCTACCATCTGGGATTCTGACCATCATTGCAATAATCTATAGCTTATTTTGGACATGAGTGGACATCTTAACAATATCAAGTTTCCAAAATCATGAATGGGGCCTATCTCTCTACTTATTTTGTTCTTCAATGTTTGTCTACAATGTTTGTAGTTTTCAATGCATAGATCTTGTGTATCTTTTGACAAACATCTGCAATTATTTTATACCTTTTGATGCTATGATAAATGGTATGTTTTAAATTTGAAATTTATTTATTTATTTTTAATTAAAGTGTATTGGGATAACAATGGTTAGTAAAGTTACATAGGTTTCAATTGTACAATTCTGTAATACATCATCTATATATCACATTGTGAGGTTACCACCCAGAGTCAGTTCTCCTTCCATCACTACATATTTGATCCCATTTATCCTCATCTACCATCCCCCCTCCCCTTACCCTCTGGTAACCACTAAGCTATTGTCTATGTCTATGAGTTTTTGTTTGTCTGTTTTGTCTTGTTTCTTTGTTGTTTTCCATTTTATATCCCACATATCAGTGAAATCACATGGTTCTCGACTTTTTCTGCCTGACTGATTTCACTTAGCACAATACTCTCAATTTACACTTTACTCTTCTAGTATATAAAAAGATCCATTGATATTTGTATTTTGACCTTACTTTCTGCAAACTTACAAAACTCACTCATTCATTTTAGAGGCTTTTTTGTAGATTCGTTTGATGTTTTTACAGATAGGATCGTATTACCTGTGAATAAAGGTAAATTTAATTTTTCCATTCTAGTTTCTATAGACTCATGACTACTGTGAGTAGACATGAATTTTATCCATCTGGCTAAAAATATGTGCACAAGTGGATATGCAGCTTTAACTTAGGCACACAGTATTTTTTACAATAATTTATTATTGTATACAGAGTAGGAAACAGCTCTCTTTCAGTTCTGGAGCCTGTGAGGATGTCCATCCATGTTCCTGTGTTCATGCCTCCATATGCAAGAGGATATGTAGGGAACTGAGATGAGAACGAAAGAGTGTCTGAGAACATTCGAGTTTCTGGATCCAGCTACAAATCATTTCAATACAGAAGACAATATATTCCTCCTCCCTTTCAGTTTTTGCTCAACTTTGGGCTAACATCATTTGCAAGTGAAATGATGTTGAATAATATAATAACAACGAATTGTGAAGATTATAACTCTTGTACAAGAAATATGAATGCCAAAAATAGTACAAAAGCTGGGAGACAGATAATGGAATATATAGATTGACAGCCCCCAAGGTAACTGAATATTTAGACTTCAGCAACAGACCCCAATTATAAGGGGTTTTTGTTCTTTGTGAAGCTAAATATAAACAAAAAGATATTCCATATAAGCTTAATTGTTAAGAATTAGAAAACAAATACAAATATAGAAATCAAATCTATTTAGTTCAAAAAAAGAACAATATGGCATAAACTAGCTCAGAAATATCAAAAATAAAGACAATGGTCACACAAATATACATGTAATTAAGAATCATAACTGGATGGATTCTGCTCTGTGGCAATTCTAGAAAATGTTTTGTTTGCTTGTTTTTAATCTTGATGAAGTAATGACTTTTCAAGGCAAAAGCAATTTACTAAGAAGAAATCAAATTCTAGTTTCCGGTTTTACATATAAGGAGATGGAAGTTACGATTGTTCTAACAAAAATAAAAAATGGAACAGACTGAAAAACCAACAATTCTTTTTGGATTCAAAAGAGAAGTGAGTGCATAGGACAAACCACTGTGCTCAAAATTGGAGAAACAGACAGGGGAACACAAGGAGGTCTGTCTTCCTGGAACAGACTCAGAGTGGAACCATCACAGGAACCAGCACTGGGGCAGGAAAAAACCTGAACTGTATTTGGTGAATTGTTGGAGGCCCACTGTGGTGGAGCGTAAGAGTGAATAATTCCAAGGGGAACCAGTCATTGGGAGGGGACAGTGTGAGGTTTACCTCCAGGAGACAACGTTTTCAGAATAAATAAATACCTGTGAAAAATTGCTTCATGCTTCCTGTGGGGGAGGGGAGAGAAAGGAGCTATTTTGAAATGCACTAGTGCATTTGTTTTTCTTAACAAGAAGACTAAGCTTATGAGAAACTATTAATGGGAGCCTAAACTGATGGGTACTGTCAAAGCCTAACTGTCCTGGGAGAAGGCAAATACCGTACTCCAGCCCATGCTAACTGTCCTGTCCCACCTACGTGGAGAGGGGACTGAGAAACACCTGTGACATTCACAGCCCAGTGGCACAGGCTCACTGAAAGACTGAGACCTAAGCCTAGGTCAGTGGAATGTGTGCCCTCCCCATACACTGCACCACATCATTAGAATTCTATTTACAGCAGTCTTTTCACTGGGTACATTATGTCTGGCTATCAAGAAGAAATGCATACCAAAAGGCAAACAACGCAGTTTGAAGAGACAGAACCAGCATCAGAACCAGACATGGCAAAAATGTTAGAATTATCAGGCAGGAAATTTAAACCAACCATGATTAAGATGCCAAGGGCTGTACTGGATAAAATAGATGGCATGCAAGAATAGATGGGCAGTGTAAGTAGAGAGATAGAAACCCCAAGAAACAACCAAAAGGAAATGCTAGAGATTAAAACCCTGTAATGGAAAGAAAAATGTCTTTAAAGGGATTATTAGTAGACTGGACAAAGTTGAGGAAAGAGTCTCTGAGCTTGAGGATATGTCAATAAAATCCTTAAAAACCATGAATCAAGAAAACAAAGACCAAAAAAAGAAAAAGACAGAGCAGAATAACCAAAAAACTGTGGGACAATTAAAAATGTGTGACAAACACATAATGGGAATACCAGAGGAGAAGAAAGAGAAAAAGGAATAGAAATAATATTTGAAACAATAATGACTGAGAATTTATCCAAAATAATGTCAGACACCAAACCACAGGCTGAGGAAGCTCAGACAACATCACCTATGCTAAATGCCAAAAAACTATGCCTCAATATATCATTTTCAAACTATAGGATATTAAAAATAAAGAAAAAAAATTGAAAGAAGCCAGAGGAAATTAACACTTTATCTATTATATATACATAGGAACAAAAATAAGAATAACATTGACTCCTAAGAAACTATGCAAACAGATGAAAGTGAAGTGAAATATTCAAAGAGAAAAAAACAACAACCTAGAATTCTGTACCCCATGAAATTATCCTTCAAAAGTAAAGAAAAAATAAAGACTTTCTCAGAACATGAAAATTAGAGGAATTTGTTGCCAGTAGACTTGCTTTGCAAGAAATGTTAAAAGAAGTTCTTTGGAGAGAATGAAAATGATGTAAGTCAGAAACACAGATCTACATAAAGCAAGGAAGAATATCGGAGAAGGAATATGTGCAAGTAAAGTAAAAACATTTTTCTTATTCTTAATTGTTCTACTACATAATAATTTTTCAAAATAATAACAACAGTGTATTTGAATATACACACATTTGATAAGCTGGACACAATTAAATTTGAAACTTCTGCTCTGTGAAAGACAATATCAATAGAATGAGAAGACTGGAAGAAATTATTTGCAAAGATACACCTGATAAAGGACTTTTATCTGAAATATACAAAGAACTCTTAAAACTCAGCAGTAAGAAGACAAACAACTTGATTAAAAAAATGTGTCTAAGACATGAATAGACACCTCACCAAAGAAGTTATATAGATCCCTAATAGGTGTATGAAAGATGCTCCATATCATATATCATATAGCATCAGGAAAATGCAATTCAAAACAAAGGAATGCCTATTTAATGGTCAAAATCTGGAATGCTGGTGATACCGAATGCTGGGAACAATGTGGGGAAACAAGAACCCTCATTCATTGCTGGAGGGTATGTAAAATGGTACATTACTTAGGAAGACAGTTTGGGTTTTTTTCTTACTTTATGATTCTGCAGCATGTTGCCTGGCATTTATCCAAAGGACTTGAAATCTTATGTCCACACAAAACCTGCCCACAAATGTTTATCACAGCTTTATTCATAATTGCCAGAACTTGGAAGTACTCAAGGTGTTTTTCAGTAATGAACAAATAAATGAACTCTGGTCCATCCATACAATGGAATATTATTCATCACTAAAAATAAATGAGCTATGAAGCCATGAAAATACATGGAGGATCTGTAAATGCATATTGCTAAAAGGAGCCAATCTGAAAAGCTATGTACCATATGATTCTGGAAAAAGGATACCTATGGAGACAGTAAAAAATTATTGGTTGTTAGTGGTTGGTGAGGGTAGGGATGAATAGGTAGAGTGCAGATTTTTTAGGGCAGTGAAAAAACTATGAGACCATAATGATGGATTCTGTCATTATACATTTGTCCAAATCCACAGAATGCGCAACACTAAGACACTAAGAGTGAATTCTAAGATAAACTATGGACTTTGGGTGATGATGACATGTCACTGTAGGTTCATCAAGTGTAACAAATGCACCACTCTGGTGGTGATGATAATAATGGACGAGGGGCTGGCCGAGTGGTGTGGTGGTTAAGTGCTGCCTTCGGAAGCCAGCAACCCCGGTTCGGGTCCCACATATGAGGGCCAGTGACACTGTCCTCAAAAGTAAATAAATAAATAAATAAATAAATAAATAAATAATGAAGGAGGCTGTGCATGTGGGAGTAGGGGGTATACAGGTAATCTCTGTATCTTATGCTCAGTTTTGCTGTGACCCTAAACTGCATATATATATTTAATATATATATTAAAAGTAGAGTATTTACATAGTCAAATTTATGCCAAATAGCTGTTAATTAACTCTGACCAAAATGTACCAGGTACAGGTCATTTTAGAAAGCAATTTAATTGAGTTTCAAGTAACAAGCAATGGATACAGCATAATAATTTCTCAAGCAATATAAGAATTTACATATTAATTTTTCCCATTTATTTGATGAAAATAATATAGTTCTAATAACAAAACACACAGAAAGCCTGTTTACGGAATATAATGTGTTTTCCCAAGGCCTTGATCCTCTTGTAGGGAGCAAATTCTTTTTTTTGGTTATATCTGCATTGCATCTCACAGAATCCCGTGAAATTTGTTATATTTTGACTGCTCTGTGCCTTTGTTTTCCATAGTCATACTTGCTGTTTCTTATTTTTATGTTGCTTAGTTTATTTTAGAATTTTGGTAAGAAATAAAAGTATGCCATTAAGCTTACATTATTCATGATAAACACTTGCTTTTCAAATGATGAAATGGGAAAAACTCATAGATCATTGAGATGATAAAGAAAGTAGTCATTAATTTATTTCTCTGGCATCTGCTTAGTTCCCATTGCAGTATCGGGTAGTGCAGCTGTCCTGACTTAACTTCAGATTCTCTATTGAGACGACTGTACCAACTTTTGAGATGACCCATTTTAATTTGAAGTAATTCCAATCATAAGAAAGAAAGTAAAGAGAAAAATATATGTATTTTGAACACTTAGTCTTTTTATTTGCAGGTTTATTAATTTATTTTAGGTGGTGTGGGTGTGTTTGGGATGATCTAAGCTTCAGCTTACTAAGAACAAGGTACTGTGTTGGACCATGTTTTCATGATGTGATTTTTACAATATTAACTTGAAGGCAGATACTGTCATATATATGTATATAATTACATTGCTGTAGCAAAGTTCTTATTTCTCACTTTGATTCGATTGATGATATAGAGTGATCTTGGTAACATTATTTGTATATGATCACCGTAATGTGAAAATGTTGGCATTATTTGTAATAGTATTAGTAAAGAATGTTGATGCTGTTAATGTTTTGTATGTTATTAAATTGTAATAAATTTCTAACAAAGAAAGACAAGTTATTCATTATGGAAATTAACAGTAACAGTAATACTTCATATATATTCATGAATAGTGACCACTCAGTGTGGTCCAGTTTTTTTCTCAGTCAGCTTTTCATCCTGACACTTAACTTTAAAATGGTGCAACATGTTTTCCTTTCAATTTTCTTTTCCATGAACAAGCTCAAAGCAACCAATCTATAATTATCCATTCCCAAACAATAGCTAATTGATTTCTGTAGTTTTCTACTCTATCATTTACCTGCAGAGAAAATTAAGCACACATCAAGAATTATGTGCTCCCTTTTGGTGTACTGCAGACTTCAGTTTTCCTTTAGAAATGCTGATTAGAATTTTGGTTTGAAAGTTGAACTCTAAGAGTTTGTTTACATCTAAGCTAAGATGCTTATAAAGGAGGAATAAGTTAATGCAATATAGCCACTTTTTTGAGGTAAAGTAAAATATTTTTGACACAGTAAATACTAAAATTTTAAAATATCCCCTGGTGTTAAAAGATAAAATGCTATTAAGTGTTGATTTTTATAGATTCTGTCAATTTTTAGTTTATACCACTTGAACATAAAGAGGTTGAGTAAAAGCATTTCCCTGGAATAACTGACAAAGCTGCAAAACGGTACTATTGAGGCTGGAGGTGGGAAGATTCCAAACCCCTGAAGAAATTAGCTATTGGCAATTGAAACATTATAGGACAGGTTTTGTCTCAGATACTGATCGTTGCCCGATCCAGTAGCCACTAGCCACATGTCGTTATTTAAACTTTAAGTGAAAAATAAAGTAGTTAAATTCTGTCCCTCCATTGCTCTAGCCACATTTTAAGGGTACACTTAGCCACGTGTGGCTAGAGGCTGTGCTCCTGGTGAGCCCAGAGAACATTTCCATGATCTTAGAAGCTCTACAGGACATTCTTGAGGTTCACCTACAGGTGGTGATGTCCACCAGCTGGGACTGTGAGTTTGAAAGTGAGCAGTGGAATTCTACTTACAATTACTGATTTTATGGTCACCCATAGAAAACTAAGAGTTGGAGACACAAAATAAATAAGATTGCTAAGAAAGCTAAGGTGCAACCCTTTCAGAACATCTGCTGCTAAGGACAGAAGCAGGAAGACTGGACAATAAAACAGAGAATGTTCATTAGACAGGAAGATTCTAACTTGCCGATGTCACCAGGGTCTTGAGTAATTAGACCACTACAGTCAGGACCATCCTGGCATCATTCATTTTCAAATCTGTGTGCACTATGTAGCCTCACACAGAAGAGCAGATACAAGAGATATAAGTCAGACAGAAACAGTCAAGAACCATATGACTTTACTGATATATGGGATATAAAACTGAAAGCAACAAAGGAGCAAGACAAACAAACTAACAAAAACTCAAAGACACAGATAATAGTTTAGTGGTTATCAGAGGGTAATGGGGGAGGGGGGTGATAGATGAGGATTAAGGGGATCAAATGTATGGTGATAGAAGGAGAACTGACTCTGGTTGGTGAACAAGCAATGCGATATATAGATGATGTATTATATGATAGAAATGTACACTTGAAATCTATGTAGTTTTACTAACCATTGTCACCCCAATACATTTTAATAAAAAATAAAATAAAAATAAATAAAAATGAAGAGCAGAGACAGTCCCCAAGTACCAGATCTTAAAATATTTTCCTTTCAGGGACTCTCACTACCATGGAAATTTTGAAAATTTTGCTTTTCTTTTTTGCCTCTATGGTCTGTAGCAAGCTGTGTTCTTAGCATACCAAATCTCTTCCTTTTGATGTAATGAAGGACTTGTATTAAATCCTTCTTGGGGCAATTTTGAGGAAGTTTTCTATCTCTGAAAGAGAGTTTTAATTAAAAATACATATCAGATTCTAAAAGGAAATCTGTTTCATATTATCAGGTGTTATTGTGAAGGCCCTAGAATCCGAGTTAGCATCTGTATCGGGGGTCCATTCTGTGATGCGGTTTGTCTCATGATAATTGTGCTTTTCCTTCCCTCCCCCAGGTATAGATCATCACATCTTCAGCATTGATTGATTAGAAGTCCCTGTTCATAGCCTCAGTGACTCTCAATATTGTCAGACTTTTAAATTTTTATATATCTTATTGGTGTGAAGTGGGATCTCATTTTAATTTGCATTTCCCAGAATATGAGAAAGTTTGGACATCTTTTCATGTTATATTAGCCATTCAGTTTCTGTTTCTGTGAATTGGCCCTTTTCTCAAGTGAGTTATTATTCTCTTCCTTATTTTCAATAACAATGCATCCATTTATTTAAATTCTTAATAGACACCCTTGATTGTTTGTTTATGTTCTTAAATTCTTTTTCTAATGGCTTGCCTTTGAACCCTCCTTATGGTGTCTTTCTGTGAAGAGAAGTTTTACATTTTTATGTAGTCAGACTTATTAAACTTTACCTTTATGGTTTATAATTTTGTACCTGAATAAATCCTATCATACCCAAAGCTAATGACATGTCCTCTGATATTTTCTCCTAAAAGATCTAAAAAAATCACTTTCGTTTATATATTTATGCTAAATTGAGTTTATGTTTGTTTTTGTAGGAGGTAATATTTTAAAGAATATGAACAACCAGTTACTCAGAGTTTATCTCATTATTGTTCTGCAGAGCCACGTGTCATGGATCAGTTTCCATATGCAGGTGGCTCTGTGTGCATTGCTCAGTTTCATTCGTGTCTTTGTCCCTGTGCCAACCAGTATCTTAATTATTATCGTGTGATATTAGATCTTGATAGTCCATAGGCAACATACTCCTGTTCCTTCTTCAGAGTTTTGTTGCTGGCCCAGGAAACTGGTTGGCTTATTTCTGAGCCCCATTTCTTTTATTTATTTTTGTTTTATCTATCTTTATGGGAGGTAGAATGCCTAAAATCCTGAATTTCCTATGCGGTGTTGACGTTGTGAAGAGAGCTTGTTTTCCTCAGTGTTGGTCTCATTCCTGTGTTCGATCCACTCAACTGTGGTCATGGGGTGGCGAGATTGAACACATAGGCGCTCTCACTGAATGCTTGGAGTGGGGGCATACGTGCTGTTAAGAGTGACTGCGAGGCTCACAGTCGGTGTTGCAGTCTTTTCCTGCAAGTCAAGGGGACCAAGCCCCCAGAGACTCTCAGACTCCCAGGGTTACCTGGCACTGACTGAGGCCTCCGCAGTAGCCGTAGCACAAGCAAAGAACAAAGCAAGCAAGATCTTAAATGCCTTTCAATATGCTCTTTACTCAAACACCAACCATCAACACACCAAACAGTACAGCACACACAGTAATACAATAATTGGGTAAAATAGAGTAACCCACCAGTCCCAAAGTCAGTGAGAGTCTTGGTGGAGCGAGGAGGGGTGGCTGGTCCAGGAGGTTGGTCCAGCAAAGGTTCGGTCCGAGTGGAGCAGAGCAGAGTGGAGGGTTCTCAGAGCAGAGTGGCAGTGTGGTCACCTCTCAGTCAAAACCAGCTCCCTGAGCTGCAAAAGTCCTCAGTTCTTATGCAGTTTTGAGTGCCTTCCTGATGTCACCTCATCAGGGCAGCCAGCCGGTGACCTTGACTATTCTCTTCAGTAGCAGACATTTGGAGTGTAGCTGGTTACACCAAACTACCAGGGCAACGGGCAGCCCTCTGGGTGTTGTCTGCTGAGTTCACTACGCATGTCCAAAATGGAGTTACTCTTGCTCATTCAGTATGGAGTCACTCTTACTCACTCAAAACTCATTCTAACAGCTTCCATGGGTACTCTACACAAGTGCGAAATGAAAAGTGAGCTGAGGCCATTTGTATCTGGATGCAGGGTTGCTCCTTCTTCTTCTGTGGTTTTGTTTTTCCCATGACCTCAGCCCTCTGGCAGTCCTGAGCTCTGACCTTAATTCTGAATCCCAGTAAGACCTATCCAGTATGTCACACAGACTACATATAGGGTGCTTTTAGGGGAGAAAATATTTACATGTGTGTATTTCATGGTGTACATTCCTGCTCCCAGTATCCTATCAAGAATTATCATGAATTTTCAACTCCTGAAGAAAATGTATTTGTCATTTTTCAATCAGTTAAGTTTGCAGGGTTTGGAATATGCACTATCCTATTAATATCTTCAGTGTCTACTTTAGAGCTTGACTAGAGAAGACAATATTTCTTGAATGACTTAACAAATGAAATGTTTATATCATTGAACAACAACAACCAAAACTGTTGCCATGGAATAGTCTTTTATATCCTGGTCTATATATTTTGTTTAAGTTACTAAGAGTTGAAAACAATATTATTTTCATAGATGAGCTAACTACCTGAGTGGGCTTTCATAGGGTGAAACTGGTTCTGTAAGGTGACCATAGAGTAAGGTCTGGTGCTTGATGTTATTTTCCAAAAACTCAATTTTGTCAAGCTATCTCGAAAGCACAGCATTTGGTGAACAACTAGCCATAACCAAAAAATACAAGGAACTGATGCCTAAACTAGAGTGACATTTTAGCAGTTTCTAAAGGAGTCCATTTTTCACTGGGACCAAAATATTCATAACCACAGTCCAGGTGGGATTTCCCCGTTTAAGTGTATTTGGAAATGTAATTGGTAATAAGATGCTTGATTAAAGATAGAATATGAGAGGGCTGGCCAAGTGGCGCGGTGGTTAAGCGCTGGCTTGGGAAGCCAGCGGCCCCAGTTCAGTCCCACATATGAGGGAGGGCCAGTGATACTGCCCTCAAAAAAACAAACAAAAACAACAAGAACAACAACAAAAGATAGAATATGAGTAAAGTAATACAGAATATAATGTTCTTAACAGATATTTCCTTGGATAAGTCATACATCAAGTATATGCTGAGATCTTACTGTGTACTGGTTACTATTAGAATAGCTGGTTATGATGAAATTTTGGTAGAATATATAACAACTGTTAGCTCCATTTCCGTACAGCTGATCCTGTGCTTATTTTCCTAAAACGTGATGAACAAGTAAACAAATTCCTCATTGAGTTTCCAATATGACATTTCAAGAGGCTTAACCTAACTCAACTAGTGCACTTTCTCTTAGGACAAAGTTCATATAGTTGATTAGGATCAAGATATATGAGTGCAGTCACATTTCACTCCTAGTGTCCTCAGGTTTTACTTAAATCACTTTGATTAGTGTTTGGGTGTTTACTCAAAATTCAGCCTATCCCATTTTGTGATGTCATACACACCTGTAATCATACATGTAATTATTTACACACACACCTACTCATGTAAGTATTTGATTTTATTGCTGTTAGTTTTTCTGTTTTCACTTACAGAAGATAAAATTATTATTCTTTGAAAATCTGAGCAATCCATAGCGTGGAGCTGGAATAATATATGTAAGCTCTAGTTCTACATATTCTAATATTTTCTTACTCTCTCTTCCCTCTCCTTGCCGACATTTTACATCTAGAATACATGTCAGCCTCTGCACTAGAATGAGCGATATCCGGCACACAGATTATGGGTCTAGTGTTCAGAAAAGGGTTTTAGCTAAAGATGTGAAATTGGGAGTCCTCAGCTACAGGTGATGTTCAAAGTTATGTGGTCAAATATACAAGAAAGGAATTAGATAAAGAAGAGATGATGACCAACGACTGGACCACGGCCCACTTCTCCATTAACTGGGAAAAAAGTAAAAAGAAAAATCAGGAACAACCAGTGAAACAAGAGGAAAAATCAAACAAGAATTAAAGATGATATATGAGAATCTGTTGATACATCAAAAGAAGAGTCAAGTCTAGATTACTGCAATTTGAAACATGGCTACCATTAATGCTCTTAGCTAATAAAATTTTGAAGAGTGATGGAAGAGAAGGTTTCATTGGGGTAGGTCTACAAGAATGGGAAGAGAGAAACCAGCCCGGTGAATACAGACAACTCATCTGGTTTAGCTGTCAAGTAGAACAAAGAAATTCGATTATAGCTGTTGGGCAAGTGAAGTCAAACAAAGGTGGTTTGTTCCTCTGTTTCTTTTATATGAGAAGGTAGACAGAATGGCCAATGATGTGAATGCTCCATTAGTGAGATAATAAAGGTTAATATAAGATAGAGAACAGAGATTTGCTAAAGAACATCCTTGAATAGGTGAGGGGAAATGAAATGGAGTGGGCAATTGCGGGGAGTGGCTTATGGCTTTATTTCAAGGGGTGTGTGTGTGTGTGTGTGTGTGTGTGTGTGTGTGTGTGTAGTCCACGGACCCCATGAATATTTATGGATGCCTATGGGCTCCTTATCATGAATAATTTCTAAATGAATAAAATAAATTCCCATTATTATTAATTAGTTCAATAAGGTAAAAGAGTATAATACAGATAAACTTTTTATTTTAATGACATACAAATGTGAAAGTTGCTGTTCCTTAGTTTGAATGACAGCTGAACAACTTTGCTTGATAGTGACAGATGTAAAACACCTTTGGGACAGCTGTAACAAAATACCATAGACTAGGTAAGTTACGAACAACAGAAATTTATTTCATACAGCTTTGGAGGCTGGGGAGTGCAGGATCAAGACACTGGAAGATTCAGTGTCTGGTGAGAACCCACTTCCTGGTTGATGGGTGGCTGACTTTTCTCTGTAATCTCTCCCAGCAGGTGAGACTGGGGGCTTTTGTGAGGTCTTTTTTTATAGAAGCACTAATCCCATTCATAAGGGCTCTGTCCTCATGATCTAATCATTTTCCAAAGACTCCACAGCCAAATATCATCATACTGGGGATGAGGTTTCAGTATAGGAATTTTGGGGACACAAAGCAGTCCATAGCAGATATATAATGGCAATATACAATCTAATGGTACATAATATATTATACAACACCAGAAAATGATATGTTCTGTACTGATAATGCAATAAATATGATGCTGATAGTAATTCCATGCTCTGGACATGGCCAGCCAGTGTGCTGTTGGTCCACTGTATTTGTTACTTGCTTTCTGCCTCTTTGCAGGGATGAAGTTGCATGGTGGGCTATGAAGTTTGTTGCTCTCCCACTTGAGTAAAACAAGGATGCTGGTGACCATCCAAGTAGCACTGTCAGACAGGGCACCAGGACGTTCCTTTGTCATAATTGTGCAATCATCTCTATGAACTTGCCTGATATCTGGAGTCATACACACTGAATGGTATTGCAGATAGCACATAGTCACAGCACAGGAAAATTTTCTGTATTTTTAGACTCCCTTTAGCCTGTTGCAGTTGATCCTTGTCAAAAGTACAAAATTTAGAACATTTTTGTCATTAAGGCCTCCCAAATTATTTTACCCCTTCTCCCCAAACACCAAGTTATTTTAATGCTGAAATTTGAATTAGCCAGAAATGTACCTGAGGATTTTACGGTTTCTGTTTATCTGCATGTATATTACAAAGTTATTTTTTATTAAGCAAAATCATCATATCATTTTCATATGTGTTCATGGCCAAAGCTTTACAATAAAATTTGGAGAGCTAAAGTCTAGATAAAAATACATGCTAATCAATTGAATACAACACAAATGATCAAAAGATTCTACAATTGAATCACACATTTTGTAGCATATTAAAGCCTCTTAACCTCATGCTTATTTAGTAAATATGCTACTGAAAACTGGTGGTTTTAGAAAGAAATTTTAAAAATCACTCTTTTAGGGGCTGGCCAAGTGGCTCAGTTGGTTAAGAGTTTGCTTAAGAGCACGAGCTCTGAGCAACAGGGTTGCTGGTTCAATTCCCACATGGGCCAGTGACGCTGTGACCGAGCTGAGCTGCCACTGAGCTGCCATCAGGTGGCAGGATGGCTCGGCTGGTGAGAGCACATGCTCCTAAAGAGTAGGTACTACTGATCAATGGTGGGCTACGCCTAACCGTGGCTGGGACTGAACTCGGCACCTTGATCTGAGCTGCCACTCGGATGGCTGAGTGGATAGAGCATGTGCTCTTACCAGAAGGTTGCTGGTTCCACTCCCACATGGAAAAAAAAAAAATCACTCTTTTAATGTGCTATACTAAAATGAAAAAGGCATTTTCTGGCACCATAGAGTTAGATTATTTTTCTTATTTTGTCTTAACGGTAAGCACGCTTGTGCTATCCAGCTAAATGCGAAATAAAAGAAAAAAATATGTAATGTTTTTTAAGAAGATCATAGTGGTTGAAATTCTTCTCTTCTCAATGATTTTTTAGTTTTTGTTTTCACAACCACAGTGACAGAAAGTCAACAGAGTGATTAGGTAAATTTCAAAGTAACTCATATAAACCCCGCATGAATCAATTAATGGAATGCTTCTGTTTATACATTTAGATTAAATATTGAATTTGTACACAGACCCAGAGGCCTTCAGCCACAAAATAAATCAAAGCAATTGCACTTCACTAAATACAACTGGCCACTTTTACAGCAAAATCTATTTAATTCTGATTTTTTTTAGCATATTTTAAGGAAATGCATAAAATACAATAATAATTTAAAATGGGGAATCACTATGAAAATAACTTTATAAGTCTAAAATTATTCATCATTGCACACATGCTCTAGGAGTTTCCATTATCCTTCTTGTTAAGATGTAGTCTTCTCTGGTGTGTTTTCTCCTCATTACAGTTTATTTATTTTAAAAGAATACATATTATTTATTTTAAAAGAATACTGGGAACCCACAATATGTTAGACTGTATTAAGAACTCATGGAAATTATAATTTAGTAAAGGAGTAAAAAATAATAAAGAAAGCAAGAAACAAATACATAATTGCCAGTTGTGAACAGTACTAGAAGAGAAAAACAACAACAAAATGTCTCTGAAAGCATAGGACAGCTTATCCTGGTTAACAAACTTAAAGGGGGCAGGTTAAAAATTTAAAGAGGTGGAAGATAGACCTGAGACTTTTAAGTCCTGGCAAGTTTTAAATTTTATCCTGAAGGTTTAAGGCTGAGGTAATACTGCATTGGCGAAATCTGAAATCACTGACTATGAGTATGAGCAACACCTCAACCCAGATCCAATTCATCTGCTTACGCGATTGATCAAACCCACAGTAATGTGTTGAGACAGGAGGAGGTGTGCTCATTTCAAGGCGAGAAAACCATCTCAGTCTCTAGTGTCAGAAGTCATTAGGATCATGAGACACACAAAGAAACAGTAAAACCCAACTGACTGCTAAAAGAAGAAACGATTACCTGAAATAAACCCAGACATGGCCCAGATATATGGGAACTATCCACAAGGACTGTGAAATAACTAAGAAATGGTGGCACTTGGGTGTGAGACCAGCCCATTCCACCTCTCTGCCCCTTCTACCAATTCCCCAGTGGCTTTTTCTCTGTGTCCTTGGTGATAGGACTTCTGTTCAGCTGGACTTCAGGTGTTTCTCAATGATGGCTGTCCTGTAGTTCAGTTGTAATTTTGATGTGGTTATGAGAGGAAACAAGCACAGCATTTACCTACTCCACCATCTTGATGGGAACCCCTACATTTTTTTTTTCCTGATTTTGAAATTAGCTTAGCTTCATTGTAGAAAATTAGGAAAATACAAGGACCATATAAAGAAAAAAAATTTAAAACCCTTAGTTTCTTTCCAACTACACTTTTATTTTATTTTATTTTTTTTTATTTTTTTTTTAATCATATCAACATTTATTTGCATAGTTTTCCTAAATAGATGATTTTATATATACATTTAAACATACTGTGTATTTATGATTTAGAAGTAGCTTTGAACAGTTTTAATTAGTAAAAACATACAAAACGATTACAAATAGAAAAAGCAATGACAAAGTGCTCTGTGTTTTTATCCCAGAGACACATCACAGAAACTCAGGTTAAGAAAAGTTCCAAATATATTGTGTTATATATTAAGAATGTGTTTTGGGGAGCGGAGAAAATAAGTGTTCCTTTTGTCTTAAAACAGTAAGAGTTTGAAGTCATTGAACTTGAAGGCAGCAGCATCCTCCCCCGCCACCCCTGCCCCTGCACACACACACACAGAGTCCAAATTCTGAGGTGGGGAATCCAGCATGGAAGCACAGTATTGTTTCACTTAACCCCCTTACAATGCTCAAGGTCCCACTTTAAAAGAGCTGCTGAGGTCACTTCTATTTCAGAGGGGTAATCATTTGATAGTATTGATGTTTTCATCTTAATAATTGCAATGAATGATAATTTGTGAAATAGTTTTCCAAGTTAAAACATAAAACTCTGTCCCAACAGATGAAGCAGCAGGCACTGTTGGGGGTCTGAGGGTAACATCTACACCCCACCAACCTATGCACCCTCCCTAAGCAGAAAGCATGGAGGGTGTGGAGCAGCCTGGAATTCAGTGGCCAGTGACACCATGGAGTTGATTGTAGTCTCCTTTCTGCGATTAGTTGTAATATAGCTGTACCCTTTTTGCCTGGCACTGTACTCTCACTGAAGGCTTTTCATCAATACCTTATTCCTACGAACACATTTGGGGCACAACAAATTGTCCTCCAGGTATGGGGGTGGAAATTTGCAAGCTGGTATCAAGAAGAGTGCACATACTCTCCCTTGTTTTTCAGGAACCCAGCTTTGCCCTGCGTAAAACTGTAGCTGGACCCAACCCTCCTTATCTGCAGGGAGACTTCGCCCGTGGACCACACACCACCTGACACCAGAAACCTCTTGTGGTGATTCCTCTGCCTCCATCTTCCCTGCTCTGGCAGCAATTCTGGTCCAGGAAGCAAACACAGTATCTGAGGCGGAAGTTGTCATGGCAACCATGTCCATCCCTTCAAGAGCAGATACCATTTCCTCAGGGGGAGCAGTCACTTTAGAAGGATCAGAACTTTCCAGAGTCATTTTGTCCTTTTCCATTTTTAATTTCCTTTGTGATGTGGTCAAGATCTTGGCCTCTTTTGGTGTGATGGGAATAATTTTTTGATTAGGGTAAGCATGTTCACAGAGTCGCCTATATGCTTCCAATTTCAAGCCTTTAGTGCCCAGCTTTAATTGCTGGCACCAGGCCCTCACAATGTCTCGGTGAAGCAGGTTTACAGGTGGCAGTTGGGATGGCAATGGAGGAATTGGTATCTTCTTCCTAAGTCTTATTCTTTTACTGTCTTGTGCCATCTGTTGTGGACAGGAAGCTTCACATTCTTTAATGAATCTTTTTCTTTTGCTCCTCTTCCCTGATGTTCTTTTTGTACTTGATTCACCAGCATCCTGCTGATTCTCTTCAGCTTCTGCTAAGACAGGTTGGAATTTCCAAGTCGTTTTTTTTTCCTTTGACTTCTTTGTGGAGTTCAGTTTCTTGCCTTTTGCATTCTCCATACTCAGAAAAGAAGTCAAGATTGATAAAAAGAAAAATCTTCTTACTTCTCTACACTTTTATTTTAGTATAATTACTCAGAGAAAAAAACTATTCAGTGACACTTACTAACAATGGTAAGTCAGACTTTATGCAGGACCTTGGCTATTGGTGTAGGGACCATTGCAATGGGATGTTACAGTGAGGGATAGAGATTGAGCTCAACTCGGAATACAAACTGAACAATGGGACATTATAACCAGGGAACAGGGTGGGGTTGGCGGATGGACAATTAATAAGAGGAAACATCAGGAATAAAAGGGATTCTTGCTAAACCAACCAAACAGGATTTTTTGCTGCATACAGGCCGGATGATCAGACATCACATGGGGAAGGTAGAGGATGACGAAGCCCATCAGATATTGAGAGTGATCAGATATTGAGATGGAGGATTCTTTTTTTTTTTTTAAATTGGGGAATTTTGGGAGGGAAACAGCATTGGGGAATGGGGGAAGGGGAACAGACAATTTTCTGTCTTTTTGTTCTTCAGTCTAGTTGTGGAGGACGTTGCTTCACTGGCCCATGTTGGTATCGTCATTGCGCTCTTCCCAGATGAGGCAGATCAGTCGCTGGCCTCTGGATGGTCGCTCACCACAGCTATTGACAGCTCACACTGGCTGCCAGCCGCTCATGCTGGCTGCCAGCCACTCACTGTAGCCTATGGCAGCACACTGCAGCAGGGGCTGCAGCCTACACCGTCACCGGGGCTCGCACAGCCCAGCTCCAGGTGGAGCTGTTGTTAGCTGTAGAGGACAGTGTCACTGGCCCTAATATGTGGGATCCGAACTGGGGCCGCTGGCGTCCCAAGCCAGCTCTTAACCAACAGGCCACTCGGCCGGCCCGAGATTCTTGGTTAACCGATATGGCAGGATTCTTACTAAAACCGGATTTTACAAGGATGTGCACAGATGGACCTAGAAGTTTCAAGAGACGAAGTTGAGTTTGGTCAAACAAGTAATCTTTGTCAGTACTTCTAGATAAGGTATTAATAAGTATACATCTATTATTAATATGAAATTAAAACTGTACAGCATGTAGTCTCATAACTTGCTTCATCCACTTAATTGTTTTTATGCCATGCAAAAACATGGATGTTTTTATTCTGTGTAAATAAAATCATTTATTTCGCCCTCTATATTTGGGCATTTGGGTGGTTTCCTTTCTGTTGTTGCTGTGATAAGAGACTGATGAATCTGCAAACTTAGATCTCATTAGCTCCTTTTTTTTTAATAATGGAAAATTTAACGATACCATAATGTGATTATATCTTGCGTCAACTGCTAGAAACAGATACTTGAGTAAAAGAGTAGAAAGACTTAAAATACGCTTGTGATACAGTATAAATTGTTCTCCATCAAATTTGTTTCAGTGTACAAACAATCCATTTGGGAGGGCCCGTTTTCTGCATAGTAATGCTTTCAGAAAAGTAAACCGTTGTGTACATTTTTAAAATAATTGTACATTGACATACAGTTGGATGATATACTATAGACAGTCTCCATGTTCTCTTTATGCAGCACGACCCGGAGGTGACCTCTTGTCCACCTGGAATAAGAGATCACTACCCACCCCGCCCCTTGCATTCATGGTCAGGACACAGAGCATGTGTTCACCACAGGTTACCTCACTATTAATACAATTGCCTTCCCTGGTCATAGCCCACCTCTCCTCACCCTCCACTGGCCCCACAACCACTCACCTGTCTTTCATTTCTAAAATTGTGTTGTTTCAAGGATGTTACCTTATAGTACATGACCTTTCTTCATTGGATTTTTCACTCAGCATAACTCTCTGGAGAGTCACCCACATGTTTGCATTAATAGCTAATTCCTTTCTCTCTGTGATTAGCATTTCATGGTATGGATGTGCCCAGTTCCTTTAAGCACTAAAGACAAAAAGCACTGGAGGACCTCTGGGTTGTTCCCAGTGTTTGGCTATTACACATAAAGGTACTATGGTGGCCATACAGAGATTTTTACATAAACAGAAAAATGCTTTATTCAGAGATAAATTGGCCAGACTGCAATTGCTGGGTTTTATAGTAAGTGCAGGTCTAGTTTCCTAAAGACATTGCCAAATTGTTTTCCAGAGTGGCTGAATCATTTTATATTCCCAAAAGCAAGCTATGAATTGATCCCATCTTTCTGCATCTTTGCCAGTATTTGGTGGTGTGGTTATTTTTATTTATTGTTAACCATTCTGATAGGCATGCGGTGACATCTCCTTGTAGTTTTGTATTTCTAATGGCCTTTCATGCACTTATTTGTCATCTGTATATCTTCCATGGTGAAATGTCTGTTCATTGCTTCTGCTCATTTTCTAATTGGATTTTTTTTTTTTTTTGTAAGCTGTTGAGTTTTGAGAGCTTTTTTGAAAAATGGTTTCTTCTGGATACTAGGTCCTTTTTCAGATATGCGGTAGCTATGCAGTTTGCAAATATAGTCTCCCAATGTGTAGATTTTCTTTTCATTGCCTTCACAAGGTCTTTGACAGAGCAAATATTTTTAATTTTGATGATGTCCAGTTCATCAGTTTTTCCTTTGATGCATCCCATTTTTATTGTCAAGTCTAAGAACTCTTTGCCTCTTTCTAGATTCTTAAAGGTTTTAGCCTTTTTTTAAACCTAAAAATTGCTTGCTTCTTTCTCATCCCCACCCCCCTCCCAACTAGGGGAAAGGATTAGACAGCATAAATAGGTAACTACAGTATTGTCACAGGGATATGAAAGACAGTTCGGGGAATACAATGTTGTTAAAATTTTGTGGGGTGTCAGATGGTTACAGGTTTTGTTAGGGAGACCACTTCATGGATGGAGTAGAGGATCACTGCACTGTATACCTGAAATTAATGTTGTATAATATTGTATGCCAACTCTAATTGAATATATAGACAGTCACAGGATGTGAATTATATGGTGGAAGGGAGTCAAAGGAATTGTAATAGATAGTATGATATGGGGGGGAGGAGTGGGAGGGGAGAATTGGGGGAGTGGGGTTGTCACTTTGAGGGGTAAAAACTATTGCACTTTGTTGTACACCTGAAGCTAATTAAAAATATATATAAATAAATAAATTTTAAAAAATTGCTTGCTTTTACATTTTACACTTACATCTGTTAAACATTTTGAGTTAATTTTTATGTAAGTTGTAAAATATAGATTGAGGTTCTATGTTTTGTCTATGAATATGCAGTCGCTTTAGGATGCTTTGTTGAAAATGCTGTCTATCCCCTGCAGAATTGCTTCCCTCCCCCGTTTTTGTCAAATATCACTTGTGCATATTTGTGTGGATCTGTTTCTGGGTTCCCTCTTCTGTTGTATTGATTTGCATGTCTGTCCCTCAACCAATACCACAAAGTCTTGATTGCTTTAGCTCCAGAATAAATCACGAGTGAGGTAGACTCTTTGAACCTTCTTAATCCTTATTTGTCACAATTGTTTTAACTCTTCTAGTTCCTGTGCCTTTTACATACATTTTTGAATAAGCTTGTCTATCTCTATCAAAAGCTTGCTAGGATTTTGTTAGGATTGCATTAACACTTCATAATATGAAGAACTGACGTCTTTATTATGTTGAACCACGCAATCATGAACACACTATGTCTCTTTATTTATTTAGATCTCTTTTGATTTCCTTTTTGAGCATTTCACAGATTTTAACATGTAGGTCCTACACATTTTTAGTGATTTTAAATGTTATTTATAGTTGTCAGGTTTCTCCAATGAAGCACAACTAATACAATATGTGGAGATATATGTATATGTGTGTGTGTGTGTGTGTGTGTGTGTGCGTGTGTGTGTATATATATATATATGTATGTATTCATTATAGGCATCATGCAGTCATGGAGGCTGAGAAGGCCCACAGCCTGACATCTGCTGTCTGCAAGCTGGAGAAGCAGGGATGCCGATGGGATAATTCAGTGTGAGTCTGAAGGCCGGGGAAGCAGGAATTCTGAAGTCCCATGGCACAGGGGAGAAGAGAGAGTTTGCCTTTCCTCAACCCTTTTGTTCTATTCAGGCCCTTGAGGGATTGGAAGATGCCCACTCATATAGGTAAGGGTGACTCTTCTTTAGTTAATCTACTGATTCAAATGCTCATGTCTTCCAGAAACACCTTCATAAACACACCTAGAAATACTGTTTTCCAAGTATCTGGGCATACTTTAGTCAGTCAATTTGAAACATAAATTAATCATCACAGTAAAACCACATAAATATTAGTCTCCATGAATTCATTGTTAGATATGGAAATAATTGATTTTTGTGTTGTTTTCTTGTATTCTGTGACTTTCCTGAACTTACAGTTTTAGGAGGGTATCATTTTTTAAAAATAGATTCCTTAAGCTTTTTTACATAGATAATCATGTCACCTGCTAGTAGGAATAGTTTAGTTTCTTCTTTTCAACTATATGCCTTCTGTTTCCTTTCTTTGCCTCTTTTTACTGGCTACATCTTCTGGCTTTATGTTGAATAACAGAGCTAAGAGCAGTCATCCTTGCCTGGTCCCGGATCCTAGAGGGAAACTATTCGAACTTCATCATTAATAAATTTCTGATGTAAGTTTGTTATAGATTCTATTTTTTCAGTTGAGAAAGGTTCCTCTATTCCTATTTACCTGGAAATTTTTGTCGTGAATTAGTATTAAATTTTGTCAAATAGTTTTTCTCCACCAATTGATATGTTCATATGCTTTTTCTTATTTAGACTGTTAATATGGTGGATTGCATTGTTTGATTTTTGAAGATTGAACAGACATTGCTTCCTTGAAATAAATCCCACTTGGTCAGATCTTTAATTTTTTTAATATAGTTCCACATTGTATTTGATAATATTTTGTTACAGATATGGCATGTGTATCACAAGGAATATTTTTCTGTAGTTTTCATTTATTTATTTATTTACTTACTTATACCTATTTATTTTCATGTAAAATCGGTGTAATACTAGCTTTATAAAATGAACTGAAAAGTGTTTCCTCCAGTTCTGTTTTCTGGAAGATTGTGTAGAATTGGTGTTAGTTTTTCTTTAATGTTTGGTAGAAATCCAGTGCAACTATGTGAGCCTGAAGATTAGTTTTCAGAAAGTTTTCAAATTATGAATTCACTTTCTGAATAGTTATAGGGTTATGCAAATTATCCACTTCATTTTCAGTGAGTTGTGGTGGTTTGCGTTTTTTAAAAAATTGGTCTATTTGTAAGTTGTCAAATATATATTTGTGTAGAGATGGCTTAGTATTGTGTTATTATTATCCTGTGGGTGTTTGCAGGGCCTATAGTGAAATCCTCGTTCATTTCTGATATTGGCAATTTGTGTCTTCTCTCCTCGTTTTTTTTTGTTTTTGTTTTTGTTTTTTTTTGGTCAGTATTGCTAGAACTTGTGATGTTTTTGTTGATATTTTTAAAGAACTAGAAAACATAATATTTTAAAACTGCACAATAAGAATTTCCAAAATGGTTCATATTCTGGCTCAAAACAAGAACCTCAACAACATTAAAATGTTTAAAATCAAATAGACGATTTTTCTGACTGCATCAGGATCAATAACAGGTATTTGGAAAATGCCAACATACTTGGAAATTTAACAGCATATATTAGGAAATATTTTGAAGTTAATAAAAAATGAAATTGAGCTAGTAGAACTCAGTGGAGCACAGCTACAGAAGTTCTTAGGTGGAAATTTGAAGAACTGAGGTTATTTGAAAATATATTAGAATAGAAGAAAGGTCTCAACTGAATGATCTTAACTTGCACCTTAAGAAGTTAGAAAAGCACTAGCAAATCAGAAGCACAGCTAGCAGAATAAAGAAAATAATAAAGAGCAAAAGCCGAGGAAGTCAAGGTTGGGGCCCCAATGCTGAGGCCGCGGGCCTTGCAGCTGGGCAAAGGTCTGCTCTGGGCACGAGGCTGAGCCGGGGAAGGCTTGGCAGCCTGCAGCCAGGATTCCCTCTGGAGGAGACAGCACCAGCTGCTCCCTGGTGGACACTGTCTTCAGTGTCAAGCCCCAGGGCTGCCAGGACCGGTTTGGTCAGTACCGGGGTCCTGTTTGAATTCCTGAGTTCAGTGTCTCAGAAGGATTTCAAATGTCACAAGAAAGAAATCTCTGGGGGAGTGTTGCTACGCCTCGTGGGTCCACACACTCTTGGCTGTACCCTCGGATTCCTTCTGCAGAGTGGCTCATTTTGTGAAAATTGTTCACCCAAAGCAGAAGAACCTTGTAGGTGTTTTGGCACCATGGTATAAAAGTTGAACACAAATGTGGAACTATATCAAAGTTTGCAAAAATTGCTGATTAAAAAATTCATGTGTTCCTTTGATCCAGAAACCAAGTCAATGGCCAAACTTTGTTTGATTTGGAAATCATGGCATCCACCTCGACAAATAAAAGCATAAATAGCAGTGGATCTAATATTGAAATATTGGATTTGAGTAGTGCATTTCTTCTGGAAAACAATTTTTCCAAGATTAATAAGCATTTCTTATCAGAACACATTTGTCATAACTTTGTACTCAATGACTATTATCACGAACCGTGCAAAAATTAATTGGATAATAAGCATTAGTGTGAGAGCTAAAACTACGACTTTTATAGAAGAAAACATAAGGGCTGGCCAAGTGGCTCAGTTGGTTAAGAGCTCGCTCAAGTGTGTGAGCTCTGAGCAACAGGGTTGCCGGTTGGTTTTCCAGCCCGAGCTGAGCTGCCAACAGGTGGCAGGATGGCTCAGCTAAAAAAAAAAAAAAAAAAAAAATAGAAGAAGAAAACAAAACAATATTTCCATGATCTTGGCATAAGCAAATATATGATTAGGAACACACACACACAAAAAAAAAAACACAAATGTTTTATAAATGAAAAAAAAGACAAATTGGACTTTATTAAAATTTTCTGTTGTTTTGAAACATGGTATTTAGAAAATGAATAGGTAAACCACCTACTAGGAAAAAATATTCGCAAAACAAATATTTTATCACATACTCATATCTGAAATACATTAAGAACTCCTCCAACTCAATAATAAGAGATGAACCATCCACTTTAAAACATGAGACAAAGATTTGCCCAGACATTTCATTAAAGCAGAAATGTAAATGGCCATAAGTATAAGGAAAAGACTCTTAACAGTATTAATCATCAGGAAAAAGCAGATTAAAACCACAATATGATAGCACTACATACTCAGTAGAATGTAACAATTAAAAAGACCAATTAGACCAAGATCCTGGCATCACTGCCATTGGGAATGCAAAGCTGTACAACTGCTTTGTCAGACTCCTCAACAATTCCTTAGCACGTTAGATATGCACTTACCACACTATAACAATCACCTTCCTAGGTAAGAAATGGGACACTACTTGACATCAAAAGGGAACAAACTACTGATAATTGCAGCCACATGAATGCATCTCAAATGACTGATGCTAAATGAAAGGAGCCGGAAGCTAAATGGTGCATAATGCATGATGCGTTTACATGACTTTGTGTCATAGTGATGGAAGACAGCTGAGGGATTGCCAGCAGCTGGTTTTTGAAGGAGGAGATTGATTGCCAAGTGCCAGGAGAGAATGGAACAGACTTAGGGAATATTCTGTATCTTGGTTATTTGGGCAGTTACATAACTGTATATGTTTATCCAAAGTCATGGAACTGCCTACTTTAAAAGAGTGAATTTCATTGTGTGTAAAGTAAACCTCAGGATAGCTCACTTAAAAATCTATCCTTTTCTTCCACTGGTGGTCTACTTATGAAAGTAGCCACGAAAACTAGAAGTCACTGTAATTACTGCTACCATGGTTGTATTTGGTGATGATTTGAGGGGTTAGAGGGGGGTGAGGAGGGTCAGCAATGTGGGTAAAAATAGGGGGCTGTCGAATCGGGAGCTTTTGATTAAAGTTATAGGTCACAAATCTCTACTAGGTTGTAATCCTCATTAAGAGAACTATTTTTTTCTTTTAATTGTTTTGGGGTTTGGAGGTCCTTTCTTCTATTTCGATGGGCCAATAGAGCAGCAGGCGCTTAGTAAATATTTTTTAAAATGGATGAAGGAAGGAGAATGAAGACGTTTGCAAATTGTAACCACAGACTGACCAAGACAGTTAGAAATGAATGTTTCAGAAGACAGGTCAGCTCTGCAAGAAAAAGTCCATTTAGATACTTTTGACTGCTTTTCATTGGTTTTCAGTTGCTGGGATACAGCGAAATGGCAGTTCCAGACTCCATAGCAGATGCTTTGCAAATGTTTGAGGGCATTTCAGGTTGTGAGAGTGATGAAGGAATGCTCCTGACGCAGTGGGTGTGGGCCGGGTCCGTGTTTCCTGCAGGGCCTGTGACAGTTTTGTGCAATTAAGTATCACCCTGAGTCCTACTTGATTTGAGAATGTCATGTAGGTGAATCACCTCTTTATAATTATCTGAGCTTAGAAATAACTCCATTTTACACAGAAAAACCTCGTGCATAGTTTAATGCACTCTGAACTTCCAAAGAATGTAAATGCAAACTCCATGTCAATTGAGAAAAAAGTGTAATCCATTTCATTCGAACTTTATTGAAGAGTTTTCACCACTTAGAAAAACAATGTAATGCCATGAATGCTGTTTGATTCACCAACAAAACGTGTTTGTATAAGGATAGCGTTTATACTGGGTGAAAAAGTAAAGGGATTAAAAGTACTAATTGGTAGTTACAGAATAGTGACTGGGATGTAAAGGAAAGCACAGGGAATATAGTCATTAATATGGTAATAATTATGTATAGTGTCAGTTGGGCACTAGACTAGTTAGGGGGATCATTTCTTAAATCATATAAATGCCTTAACCACTATGCTGCTCACCCAAAATTAATATAAAATAATATTGAATGTCAACTGTTATTGAAAATTTTAACAAGGGGGGGAAGGTGAAGGTGAATAGAGGTCCAAATTTCCAGATATAAAACAAATAAGTCATGGGGATGTAAAGTACAGCATGGGGAATATAGTCAATCATACTGTGGTAGCATGGTATAATGTCAGATGGTTGCTGGACTTACGGTGATCACTTCTTTAGGTATATAAATGTTGAATAACTATGGTATATACCTGAAACTAATATAATATTTTATGTTAGCCATATTTTTAGTAAAAATATTTTTAAATGCATTTGTGGTTACTGCATTTACAGTAATACATTCTGTAAGTGCAGCCATCTGTAATCTTCATTATAATTCCTCACATTTCCATATTGAAAATGCAATCCTTTTTGTAAATTATTTTTCTCTTTTCTCCTTTATACTACAATTTGGGAGTTAGATTGATTTTCCTAAAATTACAAATATAGGTAAGTTTGTTCTGTATACATTTTCCTTTGGCCTAATGAGCATTCGATCTCATAAGAGTTGAGAACAACTTATGTGCAATCACTTAGTTACTTAATATTTCACTTCAGTGTGTACATATGACCCATTTCCAATCATTCCACATTTTACTCTCTTATTTTAGCTTTATTGTACTTTTTAAATGTTTTCCAGCTTTATAGAGGTAAAGTTGCCAAACACAACAATAAGGTATTTAAACATGGTGATTTGATACACGTATGCAATGTGAAAAGGCTCTCCCCAGCGAGTAATTAACAGACCCGTCACCTCACACATTTCCTTTTCTTTTTTGAAAGAACATTAGTTCCATTCTCTTAGCAAATTTTAATTATATAATACAGTGTTACCAACTAGTGTCTCGGTGTCATTCATCCCATCCTCAGGCCTTATTCAAATTATAACTGAAAGTGTGTGGCCTTTAATTTGAAATAGCCTCCATCCAGATCATTTCATTTGCCATATTTAACTATAAAAATTGTAAATAACAAGAAGAGCACAACCTTTCCAAAGAAATTAAGCCACATGTTTTAACCAATTATGATTTATAATTCACATGACCTTAAATATATCAAAAATTTTCATTTCTTAAATTCAATAGCAGAAAAGTCACGTGAGCTGCAGAATGAATTATAAAATAATAACAAAGGAAAATATGGGAAAAAAAGATTTGGTGTAGATGAAATCAAGTAGATTAATAATTTATCTGATCGACATAGAAATGCTGAATAATACAGGAATGACTAAGGTAAAATGAAATAAAATTGCTTATTTATGTATTTTTCTTTACCTTTCTAATCTTTTTTGCTACTTGTGCACTGATTTGTGTCCCCCCCCCAAAAAAAATTCATATTTTCAAATCCAAAGCCCCAATGTGAATGTATCTGGAGATATAGCTTTTAGTAATTAAAGTTAATGAAATCATAGTGTGGGGTTCTAATCCCAAAAGACTGGTGTCTTAAAAGCAATAGACAAAGACATCTGTCTCTCTGCACACACAGAAAAAGGCTAGGTGAGGACACAGCAGGAAGGCAGCTAGCTGTCTGCAAGCCAGGAAAGTCTTCCACTGGGAAACAAATTTTCCAGCTCCTTGATCTTGACTCCTAGCCTTCAGAGCTGTGACAAAATACATTTATATTGTTAAGCCACCCAGTTCGTGGCATTCTGTTTCAACCACCCTAACAAGCTAATACACTGCCTATTGTCCCCACCAACCATATTTACTCCCAGAACAGAGCTTATTGTACCTTTTGCTTAGGCATATATTCCCAGATACATCCTGCATATTGGGGATTGTTTCAGTTGCTAGGGATATAGCCATGCATTAAACATCAACCTTCTAACTTCATAGGATTTATATTCCAGAAGTAAAGAGAGAAGTAAATGGGTCAAGAATTTCACAGTATAATGTCACAGCTAAGACAATGATAAAGAATGAAGAGGAAAACAATGGGAGGTGTCACTACTGTAAAGTTAGGGAGTCCTTTCTGAGGAAAGCACAGCTGGGCAGAAGGGTGAATGAAAGGAATGAGGGTTCACAGGTGTGTGGATGGCAGAGGGGTAGACCGCTAGTCAAAGCTCAAAGGCGGTAATGTGCTGGGCACGGGAAGATTCACCCAAACACTGAAGTCTCGAGCTCTGGGAGCAAGTGAGGGAACAGGGCTATTGGGAACCGATCAGGCTTTGCTAAGAACTTGGAGAGAGAATTGGGAAGAGTGTGAGACCATGATCAGATAATAGCTTTAAAGGGCTATTTGGGAGCCAGTTTGAATCATTGAATTTAAGAGGATAAGGAGAAGGGCACAGAGGTAAACAACTAAGGCATTCACAGAAAACATTTATCCTTTTTTCCTCATATTTATTCTTCAACAATGGCTACTGGGTCTCAATCTTCAAAGGTGGCAGGTGAAGAATAAGAAGAAAGTGAGAGAGCATGAATTAATTTCTAAGTTAGTTTAAACCATTTTCAGAGAGTCAGATAAATCATCCCTGAAACAAGTTTACTCCAATCCCTCAAAGATTTTAGTGAGGCAGCATTAAAAGTTTAAAGAAATTAAATCCTTATTCTATTAAGAAATCGTGATTCTGGGGGCTGGCCAAGTGGCTCAGTTGGTTAAGAGCTCGCTCAAGACTGTGAGCTGAGCTCTGAGCAACAGCAGTTCGATGCCCAGCCCGAGCTGAGCTGCCACTGAGCTGCCAACAGGTGGCAGGATGGCTCAGTGAAAAAAAAAAAGAAATCATGATTCTGAAACCAGTAGTTGCACATGTGCATTTAACAAATGCAGATTTTTAAAGGCTTTGATTTTTTTTTTTTTTTTAAAGGGCAGTGTCACTGGCCCTCATATGTGGGATCCGAACCGGGGCCGCTGGCGTCCCAAGCCAGCTTCCAACCACCACACCACACGGCTGGCCCAAAAGCTTTGATTTTTCACGAAAAAAGCCAGTTATCGTAGGTTACCTACAATTTTTTGAGTCATATGAAGTAAAATCAACTGAGTTTTCCTAACATCAAATAAGAAATCCTATCTTAAAAACAAATGAAATAGCATTCTAGTTTTCAAATAACTAGAAAGATTTCAAAGAAATCTTATCTTCGATATGGTAAAATTGAGCAAGATTGTGTGTGTGTGTGTGTGTGTGTGTGTGTGTGTGTGTGTGTGTGTCTGTGTGAGAGAGAGAAAGAGAGAGAGAGAGAGAGAGTTTGTGTGTGTCTGAATTTAGCGGAATTTTTTTCATATATGAAAAGACATTTCTGCATTCATATTACCTAGAATAGCCACTTCTAAAATACCTGCTAGGCAACAAAATGTTATGAATCAGTCATCTTTATGGCTGTATTCAGTGATTCAACAATTAAATATATGAATGACACAGCAATGCCAATATTTCCAAAGCCACGTTCATTGCCTTTTTTTAAAAAAAAACAACTGCTTCATTAATTTCTTTATAGCTCAGATTTTGCCAGGCCAAAAATCATGAGAGAGACAATATTTTAGGAATAATAATTGTCAGTGTTCTTCCTGGCATTGGTTGAGTCTACCCAATCTCCTGAATTATTTTCACACTGTGCAGTTAATCCTCTAAGCGTTGTTCACACATACTGCCATGTGTAATGTGTTTTCTCTTTTCCAGTCAGCAAGGATCACATGGATCGCTGTTGTTTCTGATGCAAAGCGCTCCCTTTTTATCCAATGGGTTTTAACAGTGTCTGCCCATCAATCTCATGAGACTTTAGTCCACAGTCTCTCAGTGTCATTAGGACCCAACGAGGATCTTCAAGCCACTGGTGATTGGACCCTTTCCTTCCAATGGCTCTCTCTGTTTGGGGAACTGGGCCAGTGGATTCTCCAGGTAATTTGCACCAAGGTGTATGCAAATGCCAACTGTCCCCCTGAGACTTAAACATGGGCCTTCTGCCAAGAATGTGAATCTCCCTCTGAGTGAGTCAAATGAGTCAATCTCAAACATCCCTGTCATCCCAAATTATAAGCCTCAGATTCCACGTCACTGAGGTCAACCCAGGCCCCATGACCGAGTAGCTTAGGGACACGGATATTACAAAATCCTGAAAAAGTTTACTTACCTCTAAAATGAAGCAATACAAGTAGTTCCTCTTCTCTGGATTTTTCATTTGTGAGTATAATTTCTGGAACTACTACAGCTGTTTGTGATCACAGGGATACCCCTCCCTACACCCTGAAAATGGCAGTGGGGATGGTCCCTGAAGGGGACTGAGCTGGCTGGACATTGACGTTTGGAACTAGTATCACTCTTAGCTCCCCCAATGTTATCATGAAACCGGAATATATATAATTTCACAAAATTTAGAAGAGGATCAGGTGATTTATCCAAAAAAAGGATTTTCATTTATTAATACTTATGGAAGAATCATTAATTGAACATCAGCTCTATGATGCAATAGTTAGTCTCAATGAGGTTTAGGTATGCAGAGTATCTTAATAATATGTAACTTCAAGAATTTCAATAGATAAAAAACAAGAATTTGGACAAATCTAATGAAGATTGCCTGTTTAAAGACATACATGATCAAGATTGAAGAAAATCATAAATACCTTTTCCTCCACAGATGGAAAGAGTCTAATATTTGCTTGTAGTTTATGTACCTCTCTGTCTTCCATGTTGTATTTCTGAAAATTCCCAGAGTTGGAATCTGTTTTTGTTATTCTTTGTATTCCTAGCAGTTCCTGAATACCTGATCCATAATAGGCATTAATAAATATATGCCAAATGGGGAGAGAGTAAAACCCCCAAACATGAATTAGTAAAAAGAAAATAAAACATGGCTACTATAACTTAATCCCAATACCTTAATTTGAGATAAAAATGGATATTTCTATTTATTTATTATTAGAAGACTTATGGGATTGAGATGAAAGATGAATTAGATTGTTTCTGAACTTTTAAAAAATCCACAGTTTAATTTCATTAAGTTATTTTTTTTTGTAGAAATCCTTCTAAAATGGAGTAATGACTTTCCTGCTTGAAGCAAATCATCATTTCATATCTACTCTTTTATTTCCCTAGTGTTGTGCTTATTGAAACCTATATTTGATTGGCATAATTAGTCATCCTATGTTTTTATTTCCTAAAATGAGCTCTCCACAAATTTAATGAAATATAACGTTAATATTAATATTTAGTTTTTGCAAATCAATATATAGTATAGATTTTTTTTTAATTTTGCAGATGATGGTGATTTGTAAATTTCAGTTAGCGAAAGCAGAATTAGTAAGCTCAGTCAGATGTCCCTCGATAGTTAAATCAGATTTCAGTGATAATATCCCACCTGGCATCTATGTATAGATTCTTGGCATTGACTTAAAATCTGCCATGGCAATCTAGACCTCTTCCTCTGTGTCCTCTGAGAATTGGCTCTGTTCTTATTTTCTGCCATCATCCCAGTGAGAAATTCAGAGAACTTGCCAGGTGCCTCATCCTGTGAAGCCCTTTGTAATCAGGAAGAATTCTGAAATAAAAGCCAGCCCTGGCAGAAACCAGTTAGCAGAACTCATTATTGCTGTTCTTTGAAGAGCCGCTGTCTTGTTCTTAAGGAGAAACTGTGGTAGCTGGAAACCTACATTTCTAGAGTTGAATGTCATGAGTTCTTTTGATTTTATGGGAAACTTCTAATTATATAAAACAAAATTAGTCCTTAACACATACAGGACAGGTAAGTCCAATTCAAATCAAAGAAGAAAAGCTTTCAAATTATCTCTATGTTCAAAGTTTGATTTATTTATGAGGAGAATCACCAGGAAATCTGAAAATTGAATATTCACTAAAATTTTTTGGTTTTAATACCTTTGAGACAGAGACTAAGTATTTTATACGTAATGATGTACAATGATGTGACAAATTAACTATATCATTTTTCTTGAAAACTATAAGGAGAAAAACATGAACTCACAGTCCTCTTGAAATAGCTCATCTCTTAAATAAACTATTCTACCTAGATATTTATATCACCTGTCAAAATAATGTTAAAAATAAATATTAATTTTCATTGTATCATTTTGTATGTAAGGACCTATATTCTGTCTATTTGCCAAGTCTTGAGACTATTTCTTATTTCATATTCATCCTTCTTTCAACTCCTAACACACCCCATTCTTGCTGTCAATTAACTAATAGCATCTTTAACCCCTCACCAGGTTACTTCCCTGGATTGGAATAAACTTTATCCTTAATGTCCAAATCCTATGCTTAACTTCATAATTGGGTTTGCCATTAGATCGTTCAAAGCCACAGTCACCAAAAATGACTATTTCTTTATACAGAATTCCTTAACATATTGTGCTGCACACCTTTTGCTAATATTCTGCCTTAAAACCATCCTTAATAACTTTTAAACTCAGCAGAAGACTCACAGGCTTCCCCCTACCAGCCACTCCCATATTCCACTTATTCTCTCATCCAAACAGGCATCCACATTATTAACAGTCTTGAATCTACTCAGATTTTGGCTCTTGCTTGTGCCAGACCATTCCCTTACTCTTCAATGTCTATAGAAACAATTCCACAGTCCCAAGTTTAAGATTTTTTAGGTGTGCTTTAAAGAAAAAAATCACTCATTGTATGCCAGACATACATGCATGACATGAAAGAGAAATAAGGAAAAAAGTAACTGTTCTAAACTACTAGGTTTCTTGGAAAGAGAACAAGGTAACAGAGTGCATAGAGTTGAGGAAGATGTCTTGATGAGTTTGGGTGTTTTTCCAATACATTGATAATTGTAAAGAACGACATGATCTCTCATTTTGATTAGCAAGAGAAGAATGTGGAAGGATTGCAAGTCAAACCTGAATATATGAGGCCAAGAAGAGAGAATACTGCATAGAGGCTGAGAGTTTGGAATTATATATAATAGTGGCAGCTGGGCAGGCACAATTTGGAGAACAGGAAAATCCAAGAGGGAATATTGGTGTCCTCGAAACACCCCTACCTTTGGCATGTGACACTACATTCCTCTTTATTCCTCTTACCTCAGATTCCACATGTTGGCTCCCTTGTATTAAATTCACTCTCTTCTATGCCAACTCCAAGTCTTTGTTAATTTTAAGCCCTATTTTTCTCTCTACCACTTTTTCCTACTCATTTTTATTACTTTTCTTGTCTCTTCCTTTAGTGTCTCTATATGTTGGTGTTCCTTGAAGGTTTATCCTCTGCCTTCCTTTATCTTTTTTATTCTAAAGATTATTTAAGGGTCATTGAACTCACAGCAATTTCCTCTCATGTTTTGTTTGTTTGTTTTATGCATCCTCTTGTGTTTTTGTCACTTATACTATGATTAATCCCAAATCCAAATCTCCAACCAAGACCCCTCTTGCAAGCAAGCTTCAAGCCTGTTTATCCACCTGCCTAAGCCATGGCTGTGCTTAGACATCTTACAGAGGCCTCAGATATCAAAAAGGCCCTAAATGGGTCTCATCATCTCTTGAATCTTTGCCCTGCAACTTGTACTTTTATCACCTTCATTCATGACAGAACTTGGAAGTCATTATTGACCTTATTCATTCTTAGTCTAGCTCCCCTAAGTATAATCAATACATTATAGGTAGTTTCTACCTACAGTTCCAAATCTTAAACATCTACCATTCTACACTCCTACCAGTGTTGGCACACTTACAGCACAAGCCAATACCCAATCTTACCTGGTTTACTGAAGTAGTCTTCTAGTTTGATGCCCTACAGCTCCGCCTTTCCCTCACCCATTACCATTTTACCTGGTCACTTCATTGAGCTATATCTAGTACTGCTCTTTTAGGTTTCAGCTCTAGGAGGTAAATGTGCTTACATTGTTAGGTTCCTCATTTTATATTAGGCCCATCTAACGTATGCATCCAACTAATCTGGTATTTATATTTCGTAGCATACTCGTTGCTTAGACTTACTGGTCCAGTGTTTGTTTTCCCACCTGAATTGTAAGATTCATGAGTAAAGAACTGTGGTAGGTAGAACAGTGGCCTTCTAAGAAGTACTTATCGACTCCTGATTTCAATGGTTTTGATTTTTGGATTTCGAATTGATGATATTTAGATGAGATTTGGGGTGGCAAGAATGTATTTTGTGTGTGGAGCAGAAGTAGAACTTTAGGGGCCTGATGTTAGACTGTGGATGGCAGAATAGTGGCCTCCTAAAGACTCCAAGACTTAAGCCCCAAACCTGTGACTGTACTACATTATATGGCCAAAGGGATTTTGCCAATGTCATCAGTTTGTGGGCCTTAAAATGAGGAGATTGTCCTGGATTCTCTAAGTGGAACCAATCAAATCACATGAGCCATCAAAAGCAGAGAACTTCCCCAGGATGTAAATTTTCACCTCCTTTATGTAAGAAGCCCAGGGAGCTAAGAAGCAGGATGTGGATCATTTGGCAGGAATATGCTTAGTTTTGTGAGAAACCACAGAACTGTCTTCCCAAATGACATTCCCGTTTTGCGTTGCCACCAGCAATGACTGAGAGTTCTTGCTGCCCCCACATCCTCACCAGCATTTGCTGTCACCAGCCTTCTGGATGTTGTCCATCCTGCTAGGTGTGGAGTGGCATCTCATTGTTTTACTGGCATGTTGTTTTTTAATGAGAAAGTATTTCAAGGTTGTAAATTTGTTTACCTTTTCAACTTCTTTATTCCTACTTTACTTGAGTAGTAGTTGAAGCATCCAGGATTTTTCTTTAGAACTTAAAAATACTGTTAATTTTTTCCTCTAGAACCATGTGCTATTGATGAGAAATATGATGAAAATTTGTTCTCTTTCTTTTATGGTTAAATCCACAGTGTTTGGGGTTTTCTTTTAACCTTGAAATGCAGAATTACTCCAGGATATTGTGAGCCGTTTATCGTTGTTGTTGTTGTTGTTGTTATTATTATCATTCTTTTAATTCATTTTCCTCGGCACTTAATGGGTCTATAATAATCTGAAGACACATTTCAATTGTGCTCTAAGAATGCTGTCTCCCTCCCTCCATCCCTTACATTCTTCCTTTATTCAATCCATTCTTTTTTTTTTTCACACTCTGAACTCGTTACAGAGGAAATTTGACCATTTAGGTTCTGTTTTTGTCTTAACTTTTACCTCATACTTTCCATATCCTGGAATTTGTAATTACCTGGGAAACTGATTAGGCTCTTTTGTTCCAGTGTCCAAATCCATAGTCCTTAGGGAGAAGAGGGAGAGGGACAGGACAACCTGGCTATCCCGGGACATATAGAGGTTTACACAGATCACACTTCCCCCAGCTTTGGTTTTCCTCAGTCTTCTCTTATGTGTGTTTGTGCCCAGTCTTTCCTTCAGCTGTGCTTCTGTATTGAACTCACCCTATCTCCTTCACTAGTTCCAGGGATTTCTCAAATATATATGTTTATGATTCCATTTCAAATCAACGTTATTCTGATGGATTTAAATATATATTCTGTAATCTTATACAAGCCTATGTTGGGCACAGTAGACAGATATATTAAAATGTGTTGCCCCCCAACAAATGATACTAGATCAATTGGGAATCCACAAAGAAAAGTTACCGTCACCACTACCTCATAGGAAAAGATCTATTCAAGATGGACCATAGACATAATTGCCTTTAGACAGATAGAACCACAGAGTTTATAAAGATAACACTGAAGATTTCTTTCTTTGTTTGGGATAGGCGAAGTTTTCTCAAATAGGATACAATCAGGGTATTGATCATAAAGAAAAAAACTGATAAATTGGACTACTTCAAAATTAAAAACTCCTGTTAATGAAAGATAAGTCACAGAGTAAGAGAGATTTGCAATGCTTCTACCTGACAAGCAGTTCATGTCAGAATACAGAATTCTGACAATAAATTAATTCTTTTTTCTTTTAAAGGTTTTTATTGGGGAATTGGGGAAGGGGAACAGCGTTGGGGAATAGGGGAAGGGGAACAGACAAGTTGCTGTCCTTTTGTTCTTCAGTCTAGTTGTGGAAGACATCACTTCACTGGCCCATGTTGGTTTTGTCATTGCTCTCTTCCCGGGTGAAGCAGATCGATTGCCAGCTTCTGGATGGCTGCTCACGGCAGTTCTTGGCAGCTCACGCTGGCTGCCAGCCACTCTCTGTAGCTCATCGCAACCCACTGTAAAAGGGGCTTCAGCCTACGCTGTCGTCAGTGACTCAGGGCAGCCCAGCTCCAGGTGGAGCTGTTGTTCACCATCTTAGCTGTAGAGGGCAGTGTCACTCGCCCTCACATGTGGCATCAACTGAAGCCCTGCTACTCAGAGCGGGCATCCCAAGCCAGCTCTTAACCAATGCGCCACTTGGCTGACCCTAAATTAATTTTTAATAACTATTCTTACTTCCTTCATATTTGTATAAGATCAAATTAGTAGAGCATAAAATCTACTGAATAACTGAACAGTGGAGTAAATTTCTCAAGGCAAACTTCCAGGTCATTGAGTAGTCAGTCCGGCTGAAAGTTTGCTTTAACCAAATAATCCACACATGGAAATACGCTCATAATAATAGTACTCAAGATTTTTAAAAGGCAAAATGTGACCAAATTAAGAAATGGCTAAATAGTGGCCATTAGAGTGTGATGGGTAGTGAACAGCCTTTCTGATGCTTAAGAAGACTGCATCAGGTGTGCAAAACAGTGCAATAGCTACACTTTTTACCCCTCACAATGTGACAACTCCCTTCCCCCAATCCACCGCCCCACTCTCAACATTTTTAAATAGCTTGATATGAGAGATAAGTATACCAAAATAGTATATTGTTAGCTAAATTAGTGGTGATAATTTTTTCTGTACCTTTTCCCAGTGTTATTCTAAATGATTATTATTTTATACTTAAATTATAGTATATAGTTATATCTTTTCCATTGGAAAAGATATCATCTAATTAAGGTTAAGTCATGTTTCCATCTGTTTTTTTCTCGTCATCTTGATTTACCATTTAAAGAGAGAGGCTCAGTGTTATACCGCTTTTACAAATTGCATATTTTCAGTATGAAATACACTCATGCAAAGCTTGATGGTTTTGGTAAACTTTTTTTATTTCATAAGGGTAAAATAAAAATAAATTGCTTCATATACAGATATATTTTCTAGTTGGTTTGATAAATCCTGGATAAATTATTTTGGAAGATTTTTTTGTTTGAATGCTTGTAGATTTTTTTTCTAATTAAAATTGGTCGATCAAAATTTAAATTAAAAATGCTGACAATATCTCAGTTAGGAAATTAAATTCCTCATCAATTCCTCGTAATACAGTTTTGAGGCAGAACTCTTCCTGCCTTGGTTTCAAATGAAGTGTCTGTCTGATAGCTGTTCATTTCCAAATTGAGTTTGAGGGCATTTGCTATATGCAGAGATTACCAGAGACACTAAGAACTGGTTCCATGACCCTTGGGCTCTTCACCATGACAAAGGACTTAAAAATAAGTGAGAATTGAAAGAGATGGAGGGGGCTTAGAAGAGCTTTTTCTGGAAAGTGTATTTGCCAAATTGAATCTGCCTACAAAAAAGGGTGCTGGGATTACTGTCCTTTGCCTCAGCAACAGCATGGTTCCAAGGTCTTCAAATCCATGTGTTCTAAAAATACTGGAGTAGTGACCCATTCACCCAGTTGAGCTAAAACAGCATGTGGCAGAAGGTCAGAAGTGGCTGCATTTGGAGTCATCTCCAGATTCAGAGTTTACCGAGACAAGAAAAGTTGGTTATTTTGAGTAGTTACAGGCTACATGGGGGAGCAAAAAACAATATGGGGTCAGATCAGGCCTTGTCTCTTATGGTCTTCAAGAGGGACAGAGACTCCATCAGCAAAAAGCCAGGGGAGAATATGTTGTCCCTACTGATTATATGAAATATTACAAATGAACACACTGAGTAGAAATGCATCCTTCCCGTTCAGTGCAGGAAAAAGCTATCCATGGATGGAATTCACTGAAAAATCCCAAACGGTGCTGCATGAAGAATTTTTATACTAGTCTGGTAGTTTCTGTCGTGCAATGAATTAGTCCATTTCATCTTATTTATCAAAATGATTGCCATTAAGAGGTTTATAATATTTCCTTATTATCTATTTAATATCTGTAACATCTGCAGACACATTCCTCCTTTCATTCCTGATATTGTGCATTTTGTAACTTTCTTCTTTGTTCATGATCAGAAGGCTATCAATTTTACTAAGCTTTAGAATGAAAAACTTTGGTTTCATTGAGTTTCTCTACTTATGCCCATTTCCTATTTCATGAAGCCTTACTGTTATCTCTATAATTTTCTTCTACTTATTTTGGGTTTTATTTGCAATAGTTTTTCTATTTCCTTATGATGGAAACTTGGATTATTGATTTTCAACATTTTAATTCTAGTCAGACGTAAACCCTGAAAGTCACAAAATTACCTCTAAGCTCTGCTTTAGCTGTGACTCATGAATTTTGATTTGCATTCCTGTTTTTAATTTGATTCCTAATCATTTTCTAATTACACTTGTTCCTTGGTCATGGACTATTTAGAAGTACATTCTTTAATCTGCAAATATGCAAGGACTTTTTGATTCTTTTATTGATTTTAATTTAATGATTTCTTATTTGTAGAACATACTATTGGTGATATAAAACTTATATTTATGGAGCCATGTGTTTACTGCCCAGCATGTGGTCTTTTTTGTCCAGTATGCATCTGAAAAGAATGTGTTTCCTGATGTCATTGGGTGGAGTGTCTGTAAATGTCAGTTATTAGTAGTATTGTTCAAATCTTCCACATGCTTGATAAGTCTCACTTTAATGATCCTATCAAATACTAGGAAAAGAATATTAAAATTTATAAATCCAGTTTTGGATTTGTCAATTTTCTCCTTCAGTTCTTGTTTTTTAAATCTTTTTAAGTTATTAGGTGCATCTGTACATACTTAGAATTGTTTTGTCTTCAGAATGAACGGACTACTTTATCCTTAGGTAATATCTATTTATATCCCTTGTAATACTTTTTACAAGAGTGCTTTGTCTGAAATTAATATAAGCACTGGAATATTTATGATTTTTTTCATGAGATTTCTTATTCCATCATATTACACTTAACCTCTCTATATCCTTATGTTTAAAGTCAGCTTCTTACACATATCATATGATCAGGTCTTGAGTCTTTATCCAGTCTAACATTCTCTACTGTCTTTTGAGTGTTTAAGATATTTACATGTGATAAAATTATTGGTATTATAGGCTTAAAATCTACGAACTTGCTATTTATTTCTTGTTTGTCCTCTTTAATCTATTTTTCCTCTCTTATTGAAGCTTTTAAATTATATTGAGTTTATAATTTTCCTTTTATCTTTTCTCTTGGTTTATTGGTTATAATTTTCGTTTGAAATCTTTAGTCATTACCCTATAGAAGAGGTTGACAACTATGGCCTTGAGATGACAGTGTGGTTTGCAAATTAATTTTAATGGAACACAGACCCATTCATTTAAATGTTGTCTATATAATCATTTAAGGATGTTTTGTGCTATATAGTCAGAGATGAGTGGATGAGACAGAGAAGCCTGCCAGTCTAAATATTTATTATGTAGCCCTTTAAGGGAAAGCTTGCCGACTCCTATCTAAGGTTTTCGATATGCATCCTTAATATATCGTCCTCTACCTTCATGTCACATTGTATCAATTCAAGTGTAATGGAACATCCTTTCAACGACATACCTCCCACCTGTTCATTGTGCTGCTTTGTCACATATTTTAATTGTGTATGTGCCCAAAACCTCACAATGTATTGTTATTGACAGAGGCATATCTTGGAGATACTTCGAGTTCAGTTCAAGACCACCAAGATAAAGTGAGTCACATGATTCTTTTTGGTTTCCCAGTGCATAAAAAAGTTATGTTTATACTCTATTGTAGTCTATTAAGTGTACACTAAAACTATGTCTAAGAAACACTGTACATACATTAATTAAAAACTACTTTATTGGGGTGGCTGTAGCAATTTCTTTAAAGAAGACAACAATGGGGCTGGCCGAGTGGCACGGTGGTTAAGCGCTGGCTTGGGAAGCCAGCGGCCCCGGTTGGGATCCCACATATGAGGGCCAGTGACACTGTCCAAAGAAAAAAGACAACAATGAAGTTGTCACATTGATTGGCTCTTCCTTTCAAGCATGATTCCTCTGTAATATGTGATACTGTTTGATAGCATTTTGCCCACAATAGGACATCTTTCAAAATTAGGGTCAATCCTCTCAGACCCCATCCCTGCTTTATCAACTAAGTTTTTATGTAATAATATAAATTCCTTGTTCACTTCAACAATCTTCATAGTATCTTCACAAAAGGAGTAGATCTATCTCAAGGAATGGCTTTCTTTGCTCATCCGTGAGAAGCAGTTCCATTAAAGTTCTATCATGAGACTACAGTAATTCAGTCCCATCTTTAGGCTCTACTTGTAGCTCTAGTTCTGCTGTTTTCACCACATTTGCACTGACTTCCTCCAATGAAGTCGTGAACCCCTCAGTCATCCATGAGGGCTGGAATCTATTTCTTCCAAACTTCTGTAAATGTGGATATTTTGATCTCTTTCCATGACTCGTGAATGTTCTTAATGACATCTAGAATGAGGAAGCCTTTCTAGAAGGTTTTCAATTCACTTTGCCCAGATCCACCAGAGGAATCACTATCTATGGCTACTATGGCCTTATGAAATGTATTTCTTAAATAATAAGACTTAAAAGTCTAAATCACTCCTTCATCTAGGGGCTGCAGATGGATGTTGTGTTAACAGGAACAAAAACATTAATCGCATTGTCCATCTCCATCAGAGCTCTTGGGTGACCAGGTGCATTGTCAGTTAGCAGTAATATTTTTGAAAGGATTTTTTTTTTTTCTGAGCAGTAGATCTCAACAGTAGGCTTTGAATAGTTAAACCATGTTATAAACAGATATGCTGTCATCCAGCTTTTATTGTTCCATTTACAGAGCACAGGAAGAGGAGATTTGGCATAATCCTTGAAGCCCTAGGATTTTCTGAATGATAAGTGAGCACTGGCTTCATCTTAAAGCCACTTGCATTAGCTCCTAAGAAGAGAGTCAGCCTGTCCTTTGAAAGTTTGAATCCAAGCACCGACTTCCCTACTCATGAAAGTCCTAGATGGCATCTTCTTCCAATGTGAGGCTGTTTCTTCTACATTGACAATGTGTTGTTCAGAGATAGTTGTTTAGAAACATGTTCACTCACCTTTATTCAGTATCTTAGCTAGATCTGCTGGATAAGTTGCTGCTTCATCTTATTCTTTAATGCTATGGAGACAGCTTCTTTCCTTAAATTTCATGAGCCAACCTCTGCCAGCTTCAGACTTTACTTCTGCATCTTCCTCACCTCTATCAGCTTTTATAAAATTAAAGAGAGTTAGGGCCTTGCTCGGGATTAGCTTTGGTTTGAGGGAATGTTGTGGCCGGTTTGATCTCTCCAGACCACTAAAATTTTCTCCATATCAGCAAGAAGGTTGTTTCTTATTCTTATCATTCATGCGTTCACTGGAGTAACACTTTTAATTTCCTTCAAGAACTTTTTCTTTGCATTCACAACTTGGTAAACTGATGCAAAAGGCCCAGAATTTGGCCTGTCTCCATTTTCAACATGCTTTCCTCTCTAAGCCTAATCATTTGTAGCTTTTTATGTAAAGTAAGAGAAGTGCCACTCTTCCTTTCACTAGAACACTTAGAGGTCGTTGTAGGTTATTAACTGGCCTCATGTCAATCCAGTTGCATCTCAGGGAATAGAGAGGTCTGAGGAGAGGGAGAGACAGAGGGATGGGTGGTCAATTGAGCACCTAGAACACAAAACATTTGTCAGTTAAGTTCACCATCTTACATGGGCACAATTCATGGTATCACAAAACAGTTATAGTAGTAATATGAAAAATCAGTGATCACAGATGTCCATAACAAGTATAATAATAACAAAAGTTCAAAATACTATATTACTACAGTGTGGTGCAGAGACATGAAGTGAGCAAATGCTGTTGGAAAATGACTCCAATAGACTTGCTCGATGCAGGTCTTCAATTTGTAAACAAACAAACAAACAAACAAAAAACCAGCAACACAATATCTCCGAAGTACAGGAAGACAAAATACATTTGTAGTATTGTAATACTGTATTTATTGAAAAAAATTAACGTATAAATGAACACATACAGTTCAAATCATGTTGTTCAAAGGTCAACTGTATACTTAATACAACATAAATGCTATGTGAAATAGTTGCTACACTTTATTGTTTAGGGAATAATGACAAGAAAAAAGTCTGTACATGTTCAGTACAGACTCAACAAGAGTAGGCCTAATTACAGTACACAACATAACATCGGCAACAACATAACTCTTTTTTAAATATTTTCAATGGTTGAATCTGCAGATTAAAAACCCATTGATGCAGCAGTCTGATGGTATTACATTAAAATTGTTTTAATTATATTATTTTGTTTTTTTTCCAGTGTGCATACCTAACGTGGTTATTCCTCACCGTGTTTCTAATTTCTCTTTTAGCTGTTATTATTAGCTTATGGGTTCCCTCATGCTTGGAAACTTTTGCATCTGTATATGATTTGCTACCGTAATTAATGTGTTATTTATTAGCGTGTTTATTCCCTCGTGTTTGCATCTGTGTATGATCTCTTATCATAATTAATGTGTTTATTCTTTTTGCAGCAAGATTTGTAGGCCTCGGTCTACAGAGTACTCTGTTGATTCTCAGAGAAAAATTTTAAACTTCATTGTTCAAAAAAACTAGCTAGTGAATTATTTACATGAAAAAGCATGTGTTTATTTCTAATGGGAATGTGTTTTTGACTTATAGTTTCTAGAGTCTTACAAAGCATGATGCGTACTTAAGATACTGCTTTAACTTACATCCATACTTCACCTCCCTATTATCTGACTAACTTACTGAACTGTACAAATGACTATGTACAACTTTCCTATTGGAGGGCAGGGCACATTGGAACAGCATTTATAACAGTCCCCTCTGGGATATGTGTTTGTACTGCAGAATCATTTCTCAGACTCCGCACCAATACTCATTTACATCTTCTGCATGTAAGTGTGACTTGAAAGATTTGATAGAGACAGAGACAATATGTTCAGCTTTTTCTATTGTTTCTGATTACACCTACTGTTGTGTACGTGCTTGTTTTATCTGCGGTGTTTTCCTGGTCATGAAATATTATTAATCACAGATGAGACAATGGTTTCCTTAATACATTGGTGCTACTGTGGGATTCTTATGTCATTCCTGGTATCTGAAACTAAACGTTGTTTCTTCAGTTTTCCAGGAGATTCTGTATGACATTTACTGCCCTATAGTAAATCTCTTTATCCTTAAGTAAGTTATTTCCTTAATTATTTACATGAGCTAAACCCTTACAGATTCACCATGTCACAGTGTGCAAAATAAGTATTAATATTTAATTCTGAAGAAAGTTTGTGAACTCAAATTTATATTTTTGGTGTAAAGTTAGTGTCTATAAATCAGAAACATTTATTCTACATATAGGAACACATTGCATTTCATTTTCCTGAAGTTAAGTTTTATTTTTCCCACATGGTTATATAGTTTACCCAGCAATATTTATTAAAAGGACTTTCATTTTCCTACTTCACTGTCATGCTGTCAAAAATAAAATCTAGTGTCTGTCTGTATGCAGCTGTATTTTTGAATTCTCTATTAAGTTCCATAGTTTGATTTGTCTATATTTGTACCAGTATCACACTATATTAATTAATGCCATTGATAATAAATCATAACATCTGGTAAAGTAGGTCCTCACTTTATGAATTTGTTCCAGGTCGTTTAGGCTGAATTTGGACCTCTGAATTTTAAAAACAAAAATTTATAATTAGCTTATACATTTTCACAAATCCTGTTAGGATTTTGATTGGGATCCTACTGAATCCATAGATCAATTTGAGGAGCATTGCTGTTTCTACAGTAGGTTGGGCACAGAGGATTTAGGGCAGTAAAAATACTCTGTATGATACCATCATGGTGGATCCATGTCATTGTACATTTGTCCAGATCTATAGAATGTACAATAAACACCAAGAGTGAACTGTCAAGAATAAGTGATAGACTCTGGCTGATGGTGATGTGTCACTGTAGTTTATCGCCTGTAACAAATGTACCTCTGGTGGGGAAGCTGATGGTGTGGGGCAGCAGGGAGGCTGTGCCTGTGTGGGGGTAGGGGGTCTCTGCGGAACCTCAGTACCTTCCGTCAGTGATGCTGCGAATCTTAAACAGCTCTAAAATATGAATGTGTGATGCTTTTAATGGGTATTCAGTTCAGAAAGGCTTCCATTGAACATTGATGTGCCTGGGAGCTGGCTGCGTTTAATGTTGTACCTGTAGGTGCTGGAGACTTCAGTCTCTTCCAGGGTCTGTGTCTTTCTCTCCTGGTTTGAAGGATTCCATGTTTACTGCTCCACAGAGAGAGTCTCTACCTTGTGTATCACTCAACTTTGGCTCACTATTTCTGTGCTGAAGGTCCCTGTGCTGGCAGCATGTGTGGGAGTGGGGGAGTCTGTGGTCTTCTGATCAAGTCTATCTTTAGTAGGACTGTGTCTCTGGGTGTTTCTGTCCCTTCTCCTGGAGTGTCGCCTTTTTCTGATCTGCACTCTCTTCATTAATACAGTCCACTCAAGAGACTCATTGTAGCACCTGTAACACTTGACTTATTTTCATATTGGCCTCACCTTTAAGTCTGTCAGCCACTTAAAGTCTGAGCTATGTCTAATTCATCATTATAACCTCTTGAATTTTACAATATAAGTCAGTAATATGTGCTCTCTACTTTTGAGTTAATAAGTAAAATAATATATATTTTTATTTTATTTTATTTTTTTAGCTGAGCCATCCTGCCACCTGTTGGCAGCTCAGAAGCAGCTCAGCTAGGGCTGGGCATTGAACTGCTGTTGCTCAGAGCTCAGCTCGCACTCTTGAGCAAACTCTTAACCAACTGAGCTACTTGGCCAGCCCAATAATATATTATTTTAAATGTGTTTCATAAGTTAGATTTTTAAATGACTCAGTAACACTTATATGATACTTATTGAATTAATGTTTTCATTTTACCTGACTTACATTCTGAATTTAGTAAGCATACTTGTGAAAACATCATTAATGAGAGAAACATATACTTCTGACCACCTAGGGAAGGAGAATTTCTTTAAGAAAATTTATAACTCAGCAGCTGAAAGTGAAAGTGCTCTTTTGAATCGGTATAAGAAAAGGACACAAGTAAGAAAAGCACATTTGGCATATGAACAAGACAAACTAACAAAAAATTCATAGACACAGACAATAGTTCAGTGGTTACTACAAGGTAAAGGGGAGGGGGGACATAGAAGAGAGTAAAGGGGGTCAAATATATGGTTATGTAAGGAGAGCTGACTCTGGGTGGTGAACACCAGCACAATATATTGCATTGCAACACAATGCAATATATTCATGATGTATTACAGAATTGTACACTTGAAACCTAGACAATTTTACTAACCATTGTCACCCCAATAAATTTAATTCAAAAATGAAGAGCATGCTTGTCCACATCAGTGATTTGTTGTTGCTAGATATTACAATTATTGATCTTTCTAAGAATAGCATTCAATACTTGGATCATTATATCAAAAATCCAATCACAGTGGTTTTTACTTTTCAGATGTTTTCATGTGAATTGAAATCATAAGGTATGGGAATAAAAATACTCTTTTTATTCTTAACCTTGAAACAGCATGATTGTAAAATTTCCACTATGACCATTTTATTAACAAGGCGATAACTGAGCTGCATTGTTAGGCCACCTCCCGAGCTCCCACAGAATGTGCAGTTGGGGCCCACAGCAGATGTGATTGGCTGTGAGGCCTTAATTCTTCCAGAGCAACTTCATGCGTCTTTAAAGAACATATGACAGCAACATCAAACAAAAAGATGTAAATGATAGAAACAAATTTGTTAATTCATCTTCAGGGAAAATTAAATACAAATCTTTTCCCACTCTTGATCCATTCAAAAGGTAATCCTTTTAAGTGAAAGAAAGGGGTATCTAATCTCCTTTTCTAAAATATTACCTCTGTGGTGCATTAAATAAATTTCTGAGAGGTACAGCTTTGGTATAAAGCATTTTGTCAGGACAGTCCTTTATAGAAGAAATGGGTGATCTCTTAGCGATGTTGCAATGAATGAAATCATAACCCAACTGTTTGCCTTTGGTGTAGGGGAACCAGCAAGCCCAAGAGCCCTGATGGGCAGTCTCGATCCCTCCTGCCCCATGCACCCCCTCCTTTCCCTACCCCCGCCTGCCTCTCTCCTTTCCCTCATCTGGGAAATCTGAGGCTTCACAACAGCAATCACATCTAGAGTCTCCACCTAAGATTCCTTTATCACCAGTAGAAACATCCTCCTCCCACACAAATAAGAAAAACTAACGCTGAATGTTTATGAATGCCTTTATGGGCTCACAGAAATTTTTCGGGAGTAAGCAAAAGAGCTGAGAGGAAGAGCGATTTATGGAGATACTGTCCATTTTACTCAACCACTAATTAACTTTGCCAGTTTTGCAGAAATCGTGAATCTCTCAAATGATGCTGAGTAAAGGCAGAACAAACAATGGAAGTATATAAATTAGTTTCTTTTCTCCAATCTAAGAGATAAAAAAATCCATAGAGGTGGGGGTAGCTCTGGGAATATATAGGAAAGGCAAATTTAAAGTCAACCTACCAATATTTCAAAAGAGGAAGTAACAGAAAACATTGACTTCACCATGTTTCAAAAGGTTAATAATGCATTTCATGAAACATATAAAAGTTATTTCCTTCTTGCACATTAAAATGTGTCTGCAATGTATAGTTATATAATCCATATTAATAAAAACAATTGCCATCCTTTTGCCTTTAGCTATGTAGGCAAGCTCTTCTCCAAAGTTCTATGGCCTGAAATCTAATTATATTTAATTATGAGTAGTAACAGGAATAGAATAATAATATCTAACATTTCCTGAGAGGTTACTCTGGCCAGACAGTGTGATGAAGGGCTTACAGACATTATGTTTTGTATCCTCATAAGAACACTATTATATACGTCCCATGTGTTTCAGGTTTTTTTTGCTTTTGTTTGTTTGTTTGTTTATTCATCTTTAAAATGGTTCACCTGCAAGAGTTTACACAGTTGACAAATGAAGACAAAATCAAAACCAATCTGGTGAATTCCAAAGCCTAGCCCTAAGTTTATGTGGCATAATGAGTATTGACATTTCCTATGATAAACTTAGGTGATGACAGGATATTTAATAGCCTTGTAAATCTAAAAGGTATTTATGCATAGTAGGGTTTTAGTGTTAATGACTTCTTCTATATCTCATTTATTTTTTTTATTTTTTTATTTTTTTGAGGGCAGTGTCACTGGCCCTCATATGTGGGACTGAACAGGGGCCGCTGGCTTCCCAAGCCAGCGCTTAACCACCGCGCCACTCGGCCGGCCCCCTCACTTATTTTTAAATATTGGTTACTTTTTCCATGCATAATCACCTTTGGTTTGTGGTAGAATTTTAAATCTTTTTTTTTTTTTTTTTTTGAGTGTAGTGTCACTGGCCCTCACATGTGGGACCGAACCGGGGCCGCTGGCTTCCCAAGCCAGCGCTTAACCAACCGCGCCACTCGGCCGGCCCTAGAATTTTAAATCTTTACTACTAGTAACCCAATCATTTTCTATATTGCTTTGTTGCTATCTGGGTACATTTTTCTCTTCTTAGAGCATTATGGCAAAGACTTTAAGACTCATGATTTTGTTATGCATATTGCCAAGCATTGTGCCTCAAAGAAAGCAAATCCTCAATATTTATTTTAAATCAATAAATAAAGAGTAGACTATTTTATTAAAGTAGTAAGTTCCTCGTGAAGTTTATGGCTCAGTAGTTCCAATCATAACACCCATTAAACAGAAGATGAGTTAATTAATCTATTTTTAATTGCTGTAACCATTTCAGATGCTGTCCCCATGATCTGTATTCCACAATATTAAACAGTATTATAGGTGAGCTTGGTAAGTAGCTGTTGACAATTTATGTAAATCTTGAAGAAAGTAAGAGATGTTAGGAGACACATTGACAGATATCCAGAATTTCAAAATGAAGAAGATTCTTATAACTGAAAGTTGATGTAGTGATTAATAAGAAATATAATGGATTATTAGAAGTTTTATTTGTGCATCTAGCTAAGTGAAGGTCACTAGGATCCAGAATGCATTCCTTAGGAGTAAATACCCCAGAACTCATTCAGGTACCAGATATTGGGTTTGGAAACCATGGCTCCATTTTTCATATAATGAATGCTGAATTTAGCTAAGCATCTGTTGGATTTCTCATTGACAAATTCCAATGCTGACTTGCAATGTGTTCAGCTAATAGAAGTTTCCCTTGAATGGTTTGTGTTCTTCTGAATTTTTTGGGGATATTAATGAATGGATTAACATCAACATGAGTATATGCTAAAGAACTTTGTCTTTGACCTCATTCCGTTCAGTGGCTCTTAGTAAGCAATTGGTTAGATAACACCAATTGTTGGTGTGAGACACATAGCAGCAAAAGGAATATTTCTCAAGAAAGGAAAAGAGAACAACGAAAAGGAAGATATATACACACAGATGATTACATCAGACCAGACTCACGTGGTTTAATATCCCTTAACCTTTTCAATTTCAGTAGGTTTTGTATAAATTGTCTTGTGATTATCTCTTTATTTCTGTGAACAGATTATCATATCAATTAACTATTATTCAAAAGAAGCCTTTTTACTGAGAAAGAGTCCCCTTTTAGTTAAAAGTGTGGAGAGATGCATTATACAATGTTGTGTCCTTCTTGTGGACATTTTCCACCTAAATTTTATACACACTCTTATACTTGTTTTAAGATACAGAAATACTCACAGGAATAGTGTATCTGAAATGCTACTGGTTTAGCAATCAGCCACTGAGAACACTTTGTGTGAATCACACTCTGCGTGACAGGTCACACCAGGATTCACTCAATAACCAAGGCCTCACAGTGGTACCTTGACTTTGAGACTTACATCCTGTAGTCTTTGAGACTTACACCCTGTAAAGTGCACCAGGATATCTAGAAGTCTCTACATAGCCCTGAAGAACTTCAAAACTGTGCTTATAACTGCAAAATACAATAAAGATGTCAACATGTTATTGTATGTTCACATAATTCAATACCATACAGCAAAGAAATGTAATAACTAAACTTGCGTTTAACCAAGGTAAAAGAACCTTAGAAATGTAATAGTTCGTGAGAGTGAAGTACCAGAATATTTCACATAGTTAGATGGTTTTGTATAAAGTTAAAATAAAGCAAAAGTAAACAGTGTTTTTAGCGCATACATGAGGAAGTGACAAAAATGGTGGTGGATAAGCTGGTGTGGGAACCAAAGGCCACCTCACCCCCTATGTTGGGGTATTGCCTGGTGTTTGCTCACAGCTTGGCCTCTGCCAAGGATTTGTCCTCAACTGAGGAAAGTACCTTCCCCAGGAGGTGATCTCTCTCCAACCTGCACCCAAGGCCTGGCTGATGTGGAAACAAAAGGCCAAGCCCGTTGGGTTCCCCACTTCCCATTTCTATTTATTATAAAGGAAGTGGATTAGGTCATTTAATTTGTTTCAGGCATTATCTATTGGTATTCAGAACCACTTTTAGACTCTCCTCTAAACCACAGGATCTGGTTGCAATCTATGTGCATTGGACACAGACAGCATAGAATCCAAAGCCTAATGATGACATGTTTCCAGTGACAGTGTGTTCACAGAGTACTTCTATTGAGAAATCAACTGGGGAAGTTTCACAGCTTTCTTACAATGCTTTACTCCATAGATTCCTGGAGGCTGTACTCTCTAGGGTAGGAATGAAGGTAGGAGATGCCCCACTCACACTCGGGCCCCCTGATGTCAGTGAGAATGGTGAGGCCCAGGAGTGGCAACTGCAAGTTACAGTTCTTGACCTTCAGAGTGAAAGCACACTTTGTGTACCATGGACGGCAAGGCTGGGGCAGAAATCCTAATGGTGTGACCCTTCGAGGTTCTTGGAGGTCACTGATTAATCATTTCATACTAAGAACTTTAGTGCTTGTACAGAGAGCTAAAGTTTTTGCTTGTTCTGTATGAATGGAAATAATCTAAGTCTTGTTGACTAAGATGGTACATGAGGATAATGCCCTTTCAACCCATTTTCATGTCAGAACCAGTTCATACACTTGGGGCCCATAAATGAAAGGAAGGTTTCACCTAGATAAGACAGAAAACTGCAACTTTCTCAAGTATGTACTCTGTATTCCCACAGCCTTCCGTAAATAGACCTATGAAGATATTCCATCATAACTCCAGATTTGTGGAATTGTCTGGGCACTGACACTGAAGTGCTATAAACCCCTGAGGATGGAAAATGTCACTGTCCTTACTAATCAGAGGTGACAAAAGAAGTTTCATTCTGGGACTAGTGGATTCAAATACCCAAGCTTTGATTGCATCCATAGTTCCCAAATTTATCGTTTGGAAGTTTGAATAGAAACACCAAACAAAAGAAAGAAAAAATCTCTACAGCCATTCCTTGACTACTAGGATGGGGCTATTATCAGGAAAAATGAAGCTGAAAGCCCCTGTCTCCCCTTTTTACCCTCCCCCCAAATGAACAGCATAGCAATAATTGCTATCACACCCCCTTTAATAGAGTTACTCATTTATTTGGCCTACACAGGAGACACATGGGCATTGGACATTGACAGTACATTATCATCAACTTATTCAGGTAGTAACTGTAACTGCAGCTGCCATTGCAAATGTAATCCCTTTAGTGAGGCAGATAAATACAGCCCTCAACATCTACTGCTCAGGTATTGATTTGGCCTTTTTTTCTTCTTGCTATACTTCTTAACCAAGATCATTAGAAGCCACTTGCTTTTACTGTCAGTGACTCAATTCTTCCCCATCTTCCCTCTTGGTTATGTGGAAGCCCAGGTCCTATCACAGTTCACTCTGAATACATGTTAATGATTTGCCATCCCACAGAACACCCTGTTGAACCACCATAATGTCACTTTGATGACATTATGCCAACTCAGTCTAGTGAGAGGGATTGGCAAGTATACTAACTGCGTTAACGAAACGCGCCTACCGTGGTGGGAAATTAGCTTCAATAAGATAGAGGGGCTCCCCCATCTGATAAATTTAGGAAAGTTATTGATTTGAAACAGAAAGTATCTCCCAAATACCTTGACAGGTTGCTGTACTTTATCTTTTTATATCTAAGAAAAACAATGCTTGATGAACCTTTTCGGATCCTGGACATAACAAATACCATGCTTAATTATGGTATGGCCTGTGACTAACAACCCTGAGCTATCAATCAAAAAAACTGATTTATCAAGTTACACACATGTGGGCAGACAGCAACAACCCATCATATGTTTAAGGAAGTATAGAAGATGAAGTTCACACAGGCCTGAAGGTATCAGTAAGTGGCATGTTCATTTCTTCTTCAGCTCACACGACCTCATGATGAGTTCTCTCTGACTGTATTACTGAGGAAGAAACTTGGGCTCTAGTTACAGGTGGGTCTGTAATGTCCATTTGATCACCTAATTGTGAACTGCTGCTACAACCAAACAGGCCCCTGAGAGTGCCCAGGAGGTACAGTAGAAAAAAGAAATCCATCATTTGCAGAATTTTGTGTGGAACTGGATGTTAACCTCATCTAAAAATGGTGATGGTCTGACTAACAGAAACACACCAATCAATGGGCAATGTTCAATGTTTTGACTGAACGGTTATTTTCCTAGAAAAGACAAGATAAGAAGATTGATGGTGAAGAGATATATAGTAATCTCTAGGAATTGGCATATTTTCATCACACTCTATGAGAGTATTTCATGCATGACATCCACATGGATATGATATTCATGACTTCCACCTAAATTCTTTTTACAGGACCTTAGTCATATGATGGCACCAAACTGCAAAGGAGTGACCAGGTGGACCATACAATGTGGTGTGGATGTTAACTTTTTTCCCAAGTCAACATAGTTATTACTTAGTGGGCTCCTGACACAATGATCATAGCAACCAGGATAGAGATTATACATGTAACCACCATCATGGTTTTTCTCTCCCCAGGGCTGAGCTTGCTCCTGCCACTGTAGAGTGGCTACATTCTTGGAGGGATGAAGCCAGCCTTCCAGCAGGAGAAGAATCAGGTGTGAGAGGTTTGTACAAAGATAAAGAGCACATGTAGTAAGAACACATGGGTCATGGTTAGAAAAGAAAATATCAGAGTTGAGTTTTAAAAGGGTGTATTAGTTTGCTAGAACTGTCCTCACTACCAGAGAATGAGTGACTTAAACAACAGAAACTTATCTTCTCAGTTCTGGAAGCTGGAGGTCCAAAATCAAGGTGACAGCAGGATTGATTTTCTCTGAGACAAATAGCCACCATCTTGCTGCCTCTTCATATAGTTGTCCCTTTATGCACAAGTGTCCTGGGTGTCTGGCTGTGTGTCCTAATCTCTTCTTATAAGGACACCAGTTTTATTGGATCAGGACCAACTCTAATGGCCTGATTTTAACTTAATTAACTCATTAAAAGCTCTATCTCCAAATACACTCACATTCTGAGGTACTGGGGGTTAGTGCTTCAAAATATGAATTTGAGAGGAGCACATCATACAGCCTACAACTGAAGATGAACAATTGTTAGTGAAAACAAAAAGAGTGTGACCACTAGATTGTTTGAGTGAAGTGGATGAAAACAGAGTTCCAGAGGAGGGAAGTTAAAGGAACTGAGCTAGAACCGTTCTCAAAATGTAATGAACATATATAAAACTGATGGCAACTTTGAAATTCAGTTTCCTGAGACTCATCCATAGAAGTTTTGTATTTAAACCAGCAAAACTGATAATCTACCAAGACTATTATAGACAAGACAGTGAGAAACACTAGATTATGGGGTTAGACGGATCCAAAGAACATTGAAATCACTCAGGATGACAGCAGACCTAGGATGGATAGGAAAGCTCTAGGACAAGGTACTGTGTTTTTTACCATTTTTAACATTTAGTTTTATTAAATTTATTGGGGTGATATTGGTCAGTAAAATTTTATTGGTTTCAACTCTACAGTTTTATAATACATCATCTATATATTATTGCATTGTGTGTTCACCACCCAAATTCAATATTCCTTCCATCACCATATACTTGACCTCCTTTACCCTTTTCTACCACCCTCCTCCCCTCTTAACCTCTAGTAACCACTAAACTTTTGTCTGTGTCTGTGGGTTTTTGTATATTTGTTTGTCATGTTCATTTGTTGCTTTCAGTTTTCTATTCCATATATGAGTGAAATCATATGAGTCTCAACTTTTTCTTTATGTCTTATTTCACTTAGCATAATAATCTCAATATCCATCTGTGTTGTTCCAAATAGCAGTATTTCATCTTTTCTTATAGCCAAGTAATATTCCAATGTATATGTGCACCACATCTTTATCCAATCATCTATTATAGGGCACTTTGATTATTTCCATGTCTTGGCCACCGTGAATAATGCTGCAATGAACATAGGGGTCCATATATTTTTATGGATAAATGTATGCAGATTTTTTGGGGTAGATACCCAGAAGAGGGACTTCTGGGTCATATTGTAATTCTGTTCTTAATTTTTTGAGGAACCTCCATACTGTTTTCCATAGTGGCTGCACCAGTTTACGTTCCCACCAGCAGTGTACGAGGGTTCCTTTTACTCCACAGCCTCTCCAACACTTGTTATTACTTGTCTTGTTGATAATAGCCATTCTAACAGGTGTGAGATTGTATCTCATTGAGGTTTTGATTTGCATTTTCCTTATAGCTAGTGAAGTTGAGAATCTTTTCATATATCTTTTGGGTACTTGTATGTGTTCTGGGAGAAGTGTCTTTTCAGGTCCTCTGTCTATTCCTTATTTGGATTGTTTGTTTCTTTGTAGTTGTGTTGTATGAGTTCTTTATATATATATTGGATATTAGCCCTTTATTGGAGGGGTTGTTTGCAAACATCTTTTCCAACTCTGTTAGTTGCCTCTTTGTGTTGTTGATGGTTTCTTTAGCTGTGCAGAAGTTTTTCAGTTGGTTATAGTCTTATTTATTTATTTATTTATTCACATATTTATTTATTTATACATTTATACTTCCCTTGTTTTTGTGAGCAAATTCATAAAATGCTTTCTTAACCTAAGGTTTAGAAGCTTAGTACCTATGTTTTCTTCTATGCAATTTATTGTTTCAGGTCTTCTGTTTAGGTCTTTGATCCATTTTGAATTAATTTTGGTGTATGGTGACAAATAGAAGTCTGGTTTCATTCTTTTGAATGTGGCTTTCCAATTTCCCCGGCACCATTTATTGAAGATGCTTTCTTTTCTCCATTGTATGTTTTTGGCCCTTTTGTTGAAACTTATCTGCCCGTATATGTTTGGGTTTGTTTCTGTGTTTGAAATTCTGTTCCATTGTTCTGTGTGTATATTTTTCTGCCATTACCATGCTTTCCTGATTATTGTAATTTTGTAGTATAAATTGAAGTCAGGGAGTGTGATACCTCCAGCCTTATTCTTTTTTCTTAGGATTGCTTTGGCTATTCAGAGTCATTTGTGATTCCATACAAATCTGATGGTTTTGTTCTATTTCTTTAAAAAATATCATTGGTATTTTGATGGGATTGCATTAAATCTGTATATTGCTTTAGGTAATACAACCATTTTAACTATATTGATTCTTCCAATCCATGAACACGGAACATCTTTCAATTTCTTTGTGTTTTCTTCAATTTTTAAAAAATAATGTCTTGTATTTTTCAGTGTATAGGTCCTTTACTTCCTTTATTAAGTTTATTTCCAGGTATTTTATTTTTGTTGCAATTGCAAGAAGAATTTTTTTTTTATATTTCTTCTTCTGAAATTTCATTGTTAGTATAGGAACACAATGAATTTTTGTACATTTGATTTTGTATCCTGAAACTTTATTATATTTGTTTATTGTTTCTAATAGTTTTTTTGATGGAGTCTTTAGGGTTTTCTATATAAAAAATCATGTCATCTGCAAAAAGTGGCAGTTTGACTTTCTCATTCCCAATTTGAAGCCTTTTATTTCTTTCTCTTGCCTGATTCATCTGGCTAAGACTTCTAATATTATGTTGAATAACAATTCACTGAGCGTGGCATTCTTGTCTTGTCCTGATCTTAAAAGAAAAGCTTACAGTTTTTCACTATGCCTAGAAACTTTTTCTAATGCCATAAATGCTGGCTGATTAAATGCAAAGAATCACAAATTTTAGAAACTTCAATATTCTACACTAGCTGGAACATACTTCCTATATAATGTTCAGACATGTGTTCGACATTTTACTAGTGGATGGTTTTTGTTTTGTTTTTTTAATAAATTGACTGAGTTATTGATAAAACTATAAGCTATGGCACACAAATTACAATATAATTTAGCAATTCTGTTATGTCTAGAAGAGAGAAGAGATAGGGCAATTGTTTCAGCATTTGCAGAAATACAAACAGAAGTGAGTTTGGTTTTTACTCTTTAACTCTAAGGGGCAGAGCGAATGGCAATGAGTAGGACTTGTAGGAACTTACATTTTTGTTCATTACAATAGAATTTTCTAGTAAATAGAGCTTTTTGAGGATGGAATGGACTGTCCATTTAAGCTCTAATTTTTCTGTCTCTGAATGTGTTTTGGCAGAGTTTGGATTACTACTTTGTCTGAGATGATACAGAAGAATTTGCACACCCTGATTAAATACGTTATAGTCATCAGTTGATATCTTTACAAAAAATAAAATTTTAAGAATTTGATTTGTTTTTATATTATTAAAACACTGTGGCTTTGCAAAATACATTAAAATTTCAAACTTTTTCTTATATAAAAATGTGGTGAAATATTTTCTCATAGTTACCTGAATCTGAAAAAAAAATGTATGGTTAAACATACTTCCTTAGAAAAAAGAGTAAAATGAAATTGAAATAAGAATTTTAAAAAAATATATGAAAAATATAAATAAAATTCACAAAGAAAATGAGTAAGACTGCTCATGGTAGAGGCATTGGGAAAAAGTAGCAGGAGTCTGGTTTTCTCTGCTATGTCTCAAGTAATACCTGTTAATAATCACATGGACAGAAATGAGTCCACAATTCTCAAGGCTGATGTGTCTCCTCTCTTACCAAGGCTGACTTGTCTCAGCACAGTGCATCTCTGCTTAGCCAGCCTGTTTTGGCCTCTCCTGATTTTAATCAGGTGCTGGCACTTGACCCCGAGTGACATGGCATCAAGATGCAATGCTGGTAAGTTAATCTAACCTTGAGCACAGTTTATGACTTTATTTTGTTGTTGGCTTAGTTTATCCCGATGACAAGAGTTGTTACTGATAGCTCTGTTCACAACCATCAACAGATTATACCTGACTAAAAATTCAGATGAAGTAACACTAGCCATCTTTTTGCCACACATAACCAAGTTTAATGGACTCAAAAAGACTGCACAGTCTATTCTCATTTTGTTCACTGGAATATCTGAAAACAAAAATAATCTTTCCTTATGTCATAGGCTATTAATCCAAAACATTTGATCCACATTTTCTTTCTATATTTAGATATATTCTTTGTGCTGAAACAATTCCCTTGTACGAGTCTTTCTTCAAAAAAAAAAATGTACATCTGAAACACCTATTCTAAGGTAAAAGTGAGATTTCATATTTAAAATGTTTAGAGTGTTTTTCTTCATTTTTTTTTCAGAAAAAATTATTTAAAGGGGGATGGTTGAATCATATATTAAATAATTTAATCCTAATCAGAATATTTAGCTTGGAAGATCTTGCCTTCCATCAAGAGCTAAAAATTATCCTGACTCTTGGTTACTTTTCTCAAAACTACAAAATCCATTTGATAAATATGATATGAAGGAACTTTAGAATATGGTGATTGCGTAAACCTTATATAGTTTAAAATGAAATAATAAACTGGTACTAAAAGGACATCCAAATTAGCAGCAATAGATCTGTAATGTCACAATGTATCTATGATGTCAGGTAATTAATTCTAGAATAAGAATTAGGTTTTATTCTCACTTTACACAATTACCTGAAAAGGTTATTTTAGTAAAGAAATGAATGAATACATGCTTTTGCATGAGAAATAGAGACTACTAGGAATATTTAACAAATAAAACCAGGAAATAATTACTGATAACTCTTGTGTATACTATTATATTTGTTCCCAATAACTAAAATAGTTGATTAATAAAGTATCCTGAGTGTGTATGTGTGTAGTGTATGTAAATCACACATGTGCTTATGTATATATACATATATGTTCTGCTTTTACATTATGAATTGAACATTACTTGAAAAATTATAAATATTATGGATTATATAAATATTTCTTAATAAAAAATATTTTGTTTGTTTCAGTGTGTAAATATAAAGGTTAAAGGGAGTGGTCCATGAGGGGGAGTAAATAAAAAGTTAAGAAACATCCTTCATCTTGAAGAAAAAGAGAGGGAAAGTATACGATATAATCTGAATTATAGACATTTTAACAACTGAGTAATAGCCTCCCTAACCACTTCCATTTCTTACCAGCCTCAGGAAAAAAATAAAATAAAATAAAATATAAAATAAAATAAAATAAAATAAAATAAAATAAAAGAATTTTGCATCCACAAGGCAAAACAAGACATGAAACAAACCCTGAAGAGGGGAAATAATCTGTTTCCCATAGTTACCACATTATAATCTTCAAAAGGTCATGTTTTTAACAAAGACTTATGAAGCATGCAAAGAAACAGAAAATAGGGCCTACAAAAGAAAATGATAACAAAATGACCCTGAGGAAATAAACATTGGATTATCTTAAATAAACTATCTTAAATACACTGAAACTAAAGGAAACTGTGGGCAGAGAGTTAAAGGGGACCAGAAGAATGATGTGTGAACACACAGAGAATTTCTATAAAGAGACAGAAAATATAAAAAGAAACGAAATAAAAATTTTGGAGCTGAAAAGTATAGTAATTGAAGTGAAAAAAACTCACTAGAGGGTTTCAGTAGAAGATCTGCATAGGTGGAAGAAAGAATTCATGCATTTGAAGACAGGTCAGTCGAAATTATGTACTCTGAGGAGCAGAAATATAAAAGAATGAAAAACATGAACAGATCCTATGGAGCCTGTGGGATACCATCAAACAAAGCAACATTCATATAAAGTGAATCTCAGAAGACGGGAGAGTGACAGAAGCAGAAAGAATATTTGAGAAACACTAGTTGGAAACTTCTCAAGTCTGATAAAAGATGTAAATATACACATTCAAGAAGCTTAATGAATTCCAAAAAGAATAAGTAACCACATTGAGAAATATTATATCACATTGTCAAAAGACAGAAATAAAAAAAGAATAATCTGAAAAGTAGAGAGAAGTAATTCATCAGTAGAAATGATCCTCAAAATATTAAAAGTTGATTTCTGAGCAGAGACCATGAAGGCCAGAATGCACTGTGATGACATATTTAAAGTGCTGAAAAGAAAAAATAAAACAAAAGAAAAAACACTGTCAGGTAAGAACTCTATATTGGGCAAAGCTATCCTTTAAAAGGAAGGATAAATTAAGACATTCCCAGATAAACAAAAGCTGAGGGAGCTCATGACTAGACCTGCCTAACAAGAAATGTTACAGGGCGCCCTGTATTAAATAAAAGGATATTAGATGATAACTTGAAGCCATGAAGCCACATGAATATATAAAGAATTCTGGTAATGTTGAGTACTGAAGTAAACTATATGGCCAGTATTATTATATTTTTGCCTTGTAACTCTTGTTTTTATTTCCTTTATATTTTTGGAAGATGGAGAAAAATGGGTAGTCACAACCGATGATCACTCAGGAGGCAGGATACTTTATGGGAAAAAGGATCAATTATGGGGAGAACTATTTTGAAGTTCAGGTTATTGGACCTTGATTTGTGAGACTGCTTCAATTAACTTTGGGAGATGCTGAGGAATTTGAAAAATTTTAGTTTTTGAGAACTTAGATGATTGTTATGTGTGGACAGTTTCTCTTAGATGTATAATTTTAACAGGAAAAATACTAAGGTCCCACCCAGGAAAATAAGGTTGATGCCTCACTCACAGTTTAAAAAATATTCTGTATATTCGAGTCACTGAAATATAAACTAATGAAGCACTTTTTGTCCCTAACGCTCACAGTTATTATGAGTGACAATGAGGTTTAGATAAAATTCTTTGAGCAACCTAAAGGGACCTAACTCATAAATGAATTTTTTTTAAAGTATAAAAATCAATTCCTTTATTATAAAAGGAGACAGAGTCTTCTGTCTACTTAATGGAGAAAAATGTAACAAAAATGAAGATCAGCATATCCATATACTTTGACAGCTTGATTTTGTATTTTAGAAACCCACAACAATGTACTGGAAGAAAAAAGAATTAGAGGCAATATTACTTCACAGGATTGCCTTGATAGAAGTTCTGTGATCAACAAGTGGCTCTCTTTAAAGTAAGTATATTTCACTGTACCTTGAATGAAAAAAATCTGTTTAGCCAAATGAAATGAAAGTGTTAAAAGAATCACACTGTCAAAATGAGGCAACTATGAAAGCTAACTGATTGTAAGGTTCTAGTAAATGCCATTCAGACATAATGAAGCTAGCTAACTTTTCTTTCCCATTATACCTAATAAGCAGAGGAAAAAAAAAAAACACCTATCTCACATTTATTATTTGTAATTTATGTATGTTAGATTTCAATTTACCTATGAAAATGATCCCAAAGGACATATTATATAAACTCATAAGATATAGCCTTTGTTTAGCAGGCCCCCATACATGGAAGCTATTTGAAAGGCCCTGGTATGCTTTTGTCTGACAAGCACTCATTTTACCTGGGTGAGGTAAAGCAATTGTACTCATATAAGGAAAAACAGGTATTGTGAATATTAGTTTTTATTTAGTCTCTGATCCACTGCAGACATTGCAGAACTCACTAACTTAACACACATTATTGATCAATCACCTGTTTCCAACACATGGTTATTTAACCAAAAGTAAAAAGTAGAGACTCACACATGATATTGATTGACTGGAAAGGCAGAAATAAACTGTCGAAAATTTAGGAAACAAAAAAGAAGCAGATACATGTCAGTTAAATCCTGCATTGGCTGTTGTTTTGTTTTGTTTTGTTTTGTTTTCCTGGGTTTATTTTAATATTTAAATCTACAGTATTCAGAAAATGTACATGCAGATTGCAAGAACCACCACAAATTTGTATTAGTACCCTTTTTTATTTCTACATATGTATAAAATGCCATATTTTGGATTCCGATGAGACACATTTAAATTTATTTTTAAAAAATATTTAAGACTCATTGGCAAAATGTCTGAGCTTAGTTTCTAATGGCTATGGTGTCCTCATAGTTTTGTCACTTTTTTATTCTCATATTCATTGAAAACACGTGGCCTTAGAAGATGGGGCATTTTTGTTACTCCTCAATACTGTGTGCTCTTCATCTGTCTAGAGAAGGGGTCGGCAAACTTTTGAGATGGACAGCAAATTGCGGCTCGCAAACCACATGCGGCTCTTTGGGTATATACATGTGGCTCTGAAGTAAAATTGAAAATGAAAATAAAACTATCATAGTTTCATTTATAAAATTTTCTAAAGATATTATTCACATAATGGTGATTTCATTTGTTTGATGACTGTCTAATAATTTTTAAATTGTTGTGAGGGACAGGATTGGCTCTTCCATCTCAAAAGTTTGCCGACCCCTGGTATAGAGAAATTGACATATGCACATGTACATATACACATAATTCAGCAGCTAAAAAGTAAGAACAGAATGTAAAAAAATACATAGAGAAGAAATAAAGTTCAGAAAATTCCCAGTTTGCAATCATCCTAATAAAAACCAACTAGGCAAGAATCATTGATGACTGCCAAAATTGAAGAGTAATTACTTGTGGCGTCTCCCCTGAGATTACTCATTTACCTTAAAATGAAAAAAACTCCTTGAGCAGGGGAAGATGAATAGACACCACCTGAGCTACACCATCAGCGTTCATATCACCTATAAAGAGCCAAGTTCACTTATGTGCCCTTGATAAGATGCAGTGAAATTAACACAAGCTTATCATGCAATATTCCTAATAAAATGCACAATCAGGAGGAAGCTACTATGCAAACCTAAATTGAGGAACATACTTCAAAATATTACTATTTTTAAAAATAATAACAATGATATGGAATACAAAGAAAGGCTGAGAACTGGTTCGCAATTAACAGAGACTAAGAGACATTGTAAATGCAACATATTTCCATAGATTTGATTCTAATTTAAAAGAGAATCAACATAATTGACATTATTGAAACAACTGGGAAAAATGAATGTAGTCTTTATATTAAAATGCAGTGTTATTCATTCTATGATGTTCTGATTTTGGTGATTGTACATGAACTTTGTCTATCACATGTTGTTGCTACAAAAATGGAATTTCTAGGATGCAGCAGCAGCTACTTCTGGATACTGTGCACGGCGTCTGCAGCTGCTCCGGGTCCCCATGGGAGGAAGTGACAGGAGCTGTGGCAGCAGCTCAGAGCGGTGGTGTCAGCTGTGCCCTCTGTGTCGTTTCTGCCCAAAGGTGATGCAAGGGGTGCTTTCACAGAACAAACTCTACAGAATGAAACAGAGCTTATTCATTTATTTATTTTTGGATTCATATCTATGAACTACTGCTCTCGGTTTTCCTGGACATTATGGAGCAAAACAAAAGACACTCAGAGCCCAGACTGATAAGGTGAACCTTTGAGCAGCTTGCCCCTGTCAGTAACTGTAAAAGGAAGCTGAGGGTTAGATGGAGATGCCTCTGCTCACAAAATTAAGCAGCAGGTGACACCAACTGAAAGCCACTGGCTCCCCTCCCTCCCTGGTCTCCATGAAAACAAAAACTTTGCATTGTCCTAATATACCAGACTTCGAATGACTATTGTGTGCTACCTTTCCCCTTATCATTGTTCAGCATACTAATTTTCACCTTATTCTTTGTTAACCAGAAATTGAAAGACGGATTTAGCTCAAAGAGTCCACATTCTTAAAATCTAAGATCGATTCATTTTTTTTTTATGTTATAAAGTGTTTTAGGTTGCAGAAGGCATTATTTCAGAATTTTAAAATTTTTTTATTAACTTTATTGGAGTGACATTGGTTAGTAAAATTATATATGTTACAAGTGTACAATTCTAATTCTGTAATGCATTATCTATATATTACATTTTGTGTTCACCACCCAGAGTCAGTTCTCCTTCCATCACCATATATTGAATTATATATAGGAGGGCTTATCAGAATATATGTTTTACTAATCAATAGTGTATATTTATATAGCTGAGGAAATATCACTATAAATATTTTGTTATTAAATCTACATTAGGGAACTGTAATGTAAGAAGAAAGAGCTAAATGATTACTTAAATTGAGACAAAAGTGTTAAGATATTCAGTAACGTTTTATTATACATTCTTCTGAATTACCAGTTAGTTCTCTGCATCAGTAGAGACATGTAAAATCAGCGTGTTGTTTAGGAAATTAGGAGCAGCATGATACAGAAGATGGTTTTCAATGATTGAAAAAAAAAAACACAGCAATTTTCTTTTATCTGAATGGATGGCTGGCCCCCTCACCATCTTCCAGAAGCTGCTATTTATAATGATCTTGCAAATTCACTGTGCTTCACAAATCACCCATCCTCAGCAAAAGCAATTCTGATAAAGAGGAAAATTATTTATAATTAAGAAAAAAGCAGATATGTGTTATTGTAAGAAAATGATAATTTTTAAAAAATATATATATATTCTCAATATATAGGATCATATGTTTACATTTTTTGGGTATCAAATAGTAATTTAAATGGTATTTACCATTGTTATTATATATTTAAGTATTGGAAATTGTGTCAGTCGTTAAATTATATTTAAAACAAGAGCAATTTAGTTGTATTTACATTATTCTAGAAAGGACACCAAAGCTATTTATTTATTTATTTATTTATTTATTTATTTATTTATTTTAATTTTTTTTTTTTAACTGAGCAATGCTGCTACCTCTTGGCAGCTCAGCGGCTGCTCAGCTCGGGCTGGGCATAGAACTGCTGTTGCTCAGAGCTCAGCTCACACTCTTGAGTGAGCTTTTAACCAACTGAGCCACTCGGCAAGCCCGACACCAAATCTTTTTAAAAAGAGTTATATTTTCTATAATGGCAAAGGACCATTTTTCAGAAACAATTATAAATTTGAGACAAATATGAAAAGTAACTTTTTGAAGACATTCTAGAAGAATAAAAGAAGGCAAGAAATGGATGTCACACATCCTTGAAAGAAGAGAAACATTCTAGGTAAAGCCTGCATTTAATTGACTGGCTTACTAAATACACTCCCAAACTTGGGCACACAGAGGGATGACACTGATGTGAAAATGAGCCGTATCATTTGCCTGAGAAGTTAGAGTTTGGGGCTGCCTTGGAGATTGGCTACAAAAGGGAAAATCCTGGAAAGAATTACTTAAACATATAAATGAGTGGTAAACCAAAATCAGATTAAAAATTCCATCACATTCTTAGATGACTTCAAAATGCACATAAACCAGCCAACATCCCAAAGTACTGAAGGCAAAGTAACAAGTAGAGAAAGTCTAGAACACTCTGTTTCCCTCTGTTGTGTTTTCTAGTTCACCCATTGAAGCCTTCACCCTTCTGAGATAGCAGCCTTTAGACAAGAGTTTCAGGTCTGAGCTCCCAAATCTTAGTAATGATGATTCGTCTTCTGTATCCCAGGCTGGTGTTTAAATAATGGTTTCTTCTCCACCTTCGTCAGGTAACCTCAAGATTTTCATGGGTTCTGTGGGTATTTACCTTCTCTGAATTCACCCTTCCTTTCTTCCTTCCTTTTCTTTTGCCTCCAAGAATATCTTCTATTTATCTCTTAGCTAAATCATCCATTTAAAAACATTTTTATCTAGAATAGTTGTTGTTCAGTATGAGAGATGCCTCTGAGTAATTGATCTGCCATATTTCTGAAAGCAAAGCTCATTGCAGTTTAGCAGAGTATTGAGAGGTACCTCATTTGACTGCAGATCAAATGGATTCTGCCACACAACTGAGTCAAAGGATTCGTGATTCAGTCGTTAAGTTTTGTTTGTTTTTTTTCTATCTTAGTGAAATACTCATCAACGGAATTTCACTGTTAAGAAAATTGACTGATGGTGTTAATTATTTTATAAAGAAAGTTTTAAGTTTTATGACATGTAAAGGAGCCTCAAGTAATCAACCCTCTTCATCTACCCCTTAAGCCTACTTTTCATTGCTGTCATGTTGTCACGTGCAATTAAATGGTGAATGTGGAAACCATGCTAAAGTCTATACTAAATTTTAGATTAGGGTAAGTCATCACAGTTGTTTCCCATTTCTTCATGAAAAGCTTCATAACAATCAATAAATTTGCCACTCATTTGAACAAAATCTATCATTTTTACAACAACCCTGATATTTTCCACACTCTGGAAACCTGACATAGACACCTGTAGGTAAGCTGTTGACGCTCTGACACAGAGGCGACTAGTGCATTTGTGCTGCTGGTGCTGTTGAAACAAGCTTGCCACCTGGCTTGGTCTAGGGTGCAGGCAGATCTCATTGTTACTTTCACAGTGATTTATAATTGATATTGTTTGGAAATGTGTTAGTCATTGATTTTACAGTCAAGCACTGTATATAAAATATATCTTCATTAAAGACCTATAAAATGATCTGATCACTAATGATTTTATAAAATTTAATGTAAAAAAGTTATCTCTTATATAATAACCAATTGTTTAAATATGTCTTAGGAGTTCATTAAAAAGCATTTTGATAACCTTGTGTGTTGTATATACAATGTAAATATGTGCATGTGTGTGTGTATGTATGTATATATATACATACATATATTATTTTTATATGTATTATATACATAATGGCTTGCCAATCTCTTACTTGATTCATATTCAATTTAACCATATCCATGGCCCAAGATTTCACCAGCTGTTTTTTAATTGTGGCCACCTCATCTGCCAAGATGCTTTTATAAATTATCTTGAAGGATATAACAAACATAAATATTCTTTTATATTTGTAGCATTATTGGTAATTTTCTCTTTTTAGCAAGAAAAAAATTGGATACAATAGCAAATTACCATGCTTCATAAAAAAATTGATGGTGAGGTACATATAAAGGGTTAAAAAGGATGAAATAGGACTGGGGGGGTGTAAAATTCAAAATAAAAATGGGTTGTCCACATCATCTTCAACTATGTCCTTCTAAAAGTAACCACTTTTAAAAGTTGTTGTTTTAATACTCGTGGTGAAGTTTACATTGCGTGCCTATATGTCAATTTCTTTATTTTGGATAATATTAGTTAACTAATGACAAGGCAATTAAATCATGGAAACTATTTCCATTTCTTCATTGGTGCTCCCAAGTTTTATGTTCTGATATCATTTTTATTTATATGATATATTTTAAAAATGTTTCTTAATGTGTCACCCTGCAAAATTATATTTCAAACATCTTATTAAGCATGACGATGGGCTGTATATGGGTATAGTTTCCTCTCCCTCAGGAATCTCCTCTTCACTTATCAGCTAGTCACAATGTTATTTCAACAACATTACACATATGAAAGTATAACTTTTATACACTGACCATTCAGTCTTCTCTGGTTTTTTTTGGAAGGGAGTTCATTCTAAAGGGAAAACTAATGAATGACATTTACACTATTATGATCATTGTAAGTATTAATTTATGCAGAAAATATGAGATTAAAAGAGCAGAAAAGGGGATTGAGCCAAAACTCACGAAATCTGCTACTCTATATCAATGACCAAGGGTAAAAATGTAAATGCATTCTACCTTGTATCCTTCAGTTATCAAAATTACACCATAGTTTATTTAGATTTATAATTGAAAGATCATTTAGCATAAAATTTATTTTTTTAATTTTCCATTTGCCTTTCTGATGAGCTTTTTCACTGAGGGATCTATGACATCATCTGATCACAACTGGTGCCTAGCTTCATCATCATTTTTATCACACAATCTACTTTTCCTGGGGAGCACATAGCTGCCTCCTCTAATTTTGGATGATCACACATGTGCTTGCTTTGTTGCTCAGTGATGGTCCTGACATAGTTTTCTTCCACTCTAGAGTGAAACCTACGGGCTCTTATAGCTAATGTCTCTATCACTTCATATTCCTTTATTATTTTCAGGGACTGTATCCCTGAGCATCTTGTAAAAGAAAGTTTGGAAGGGAAGTTAACATCTGACACAGTATATGGCAATGTCTGTCTTGCCTTTTGATTTGGTTTGGAATCCCGTGTTTATACTCATGGGCCCTTAGAAATCTGGAGATATAGATCTTTTTGCATTAGTATTGGTAATGTGATGTTTGATTCTAATATGATTCCAACATCTTGTTAGTCTTTTGAAGCTTTTAGTAGTCTCCTATTGTATTACCCCTCACACTCAAGTTTCAATTCAGTAATGTTTTCATGTGTATTCAAAAGATTCACCATTTTGTTGTGTAGCAGATAAGTGAAGTTTCAGCCTTGAAATAGTATATGGTCAAATGACCATTTTGTAACTCAATCTTTAATATTAGAATAAATATACTTGTTTAGTCCTTCTTTTCATCAGAAGTCTAGAAACTGCTAATGAGATTTGAAGAATTACATGTTCAGTTTGCTAGACTTCAGGATTTATGATATAAGTAGAATCAGAATTCATTTTTATTTTAACACATATTTTATATAAGAATTTGAGTGTTTGTTTTACCAGATGTCTTGGCTTAATTGATCAATACTTTTACATTCTTTGTCAGAATCTTTGGGGGTTACATCAGGAATTGTCTGTCGTAATCTTCATTATGTTGTATCTTTTTTACATTCTAATTTATCCTGTGCATTTTTACTTGCTTAAACCATATGCTTCAATTTTATGTTTTTCAGATGTTTGTGAAACAAAGTAAACTGAAACCAAAAATATTTAATTATCAAAATAAATACATTGAATTTTGATTAATTTATTTATGCCCATGTGCAACAAAGTGCTTTGGGAATACAAAAATTCAAAATAATTTCTCTAAATATTTGAGTGAAATTAATTTTCCAAGTAAATTACCCATTTTAAATATTCATTTTCTAGTTTTGTCTACATGGATATAGTTCCAGGTGCCCTCCTTTTGAGAAGCAGGGAAGCATATGAATCAGAGTGTCCATGAACAAAAGCAACCCAATAACCTTGCATACATCTTTCTGTGCGGAGAACAGATATACAACTCTCAGCGGGTCTGTCACAGGAAAAGTTGTGTGGAGCATAAAAGCAACAAATGCCTCAGGGATGTGTCTTATAGTCCCTCTTTGTAGAATGATGGCATCTTGCCAGAGGCAATTCTGTAAATGCTGTTGTCCTAGGAGGTGGTATAATTATGTGGTGTGAGCTGCCAGTGCACTTAAACTATGGGTGAATTTATGGGTAGCTATTAGAGCATTTAGAGGTATAAGTGCACTGCTTACCATTCAGAAAATTTCTCATAAATATTGTGCCTCTCAGCTATGCTTTTCATAAATATGGAGCAGTATAAGATTTGAGGTTCTATATGCTGACAAATGATTGGATTGCCATCATTCCATATTGATGATTCAGTACCAAATGGCATTCGATGATGCCTGATCTAGGATAAAGAATAAAAATGACTTGTGAAAGCAGAAGTACCAGAAAAGGAAATATGCCATGATAAAAAGAAAAACAAAAACACTCTAATACTGCAAACATTGTCTAGGCAAATAATGAGGGGCAGCTACAGTTCTGAAAAAGAAATAAATAATAAAAAAGAAATTTATTTTCAAGATTTTATTGATCACACCAAGATCACAATGAGCACAAAACATTTGCCCTGTAATAAATAGAGCTGACATTTTTAAAAATGGCATACTGTTTTGGGAGATAAAATAGGTACTTAAAATTAGAAAATTCCACAAAAAGTACCTAAAATGTGTAGCTTCCTTAACTCTTAGAAAACAGGGCCACACTGGATTGACAGTCCTTAGCGACAACATTTGGCAAGAGCTACGTGTAATGTGACTCATTTACCTGGTGGAGTTCCATCACTGGACCTTGTAGATAGTGGTTTTCATGACCCTTTACAGAAACACGGCCTAATGAATGCAAGTCAGAAAGATTTTTAATGTTTTAGTTAATATATACACACATACAATAAATTGCTCATGTCATGAATCTGTAGCCCAGTCAATATTTACAAGATGAATAAAGCTATGCAACCATAAAGAACATTTGTGATACTTCAGAAGCTATGTTCTGCCCATCACAGTTAACTGACCCACACACGTAAACAATGTTCTGAACACTAACACCAGCTTTACCTATTTGAACTTCGTCTAAATTGGATTAAAAAGCTCATACTCAATATTATTATTCAGTAGAAATAGTATTACTTCATTCTTTTTCATTGATGTTTAGCATTTTATTTTATGAGTTTACTAAAATATACTTGTCTATTTTACTGTTGATAAATATTTCAATTGATTCCAAGTTTTGTCTCTAAATAACGAAGCCACTATAAATATTAATGTAGATGTCTGTTGATGACTTATGGCTTCATTTCTAGATTCATAGAAGTGAAATTGATGTCATAGGATATGTCTGTGTTCAGCTTAGTAAATTCTGCCATTTTTCCTAAACAGTTTTCTCTAATTTATGCTTCTGCCAGCAATGTTCAAGAGTTTCAGTTGCTCATTTGTTAGTGTCAACTTATTTTTACGTGTATTTTTTAGTCTATTCTGGTAAGTATGTAAGGGTGTCTCATTTTGATTTTTATTTGAAAGTCGCTAACGAATAACTCGAAGTACTTTTTCATATTCTGGTTGTGCATATAAGCCTCATCTTTATGGACTACAAATTCAGGACTGTTGCCTATTTTTTAGAGAGCCTTCCCTCTTTTCCTTGTGGATGTGAAGATGTTCTTTATGTACATATCAGATGAAGGTCCATTGTTTGATATTTGCAAATTATTTCTGGGTGTGTCTGGGAGGGTGTCTCTGGATGAACCCATCATCTGGATCTAGACTGAGTACAGAATGTGGCAAGCATCATGCAATCAGTCCCCTGGGTGCATGACTAGAACAAAAAGGGGAAGAAGGGTGAACTTGCTCTCTGCTGGAGCTGAGACATCTGTCTTCTCCTGCCCTTGGACATGTGTGCTCCTTGCTCTCTAGCCTTTGGACTCAGACTGGGTCTTACACCATCAGCTCCTCTGGTTCTCAAATTGAATCCCACACTGACTCTCATGGGTCTTCAGCTTGCAGATGGCAGACCATGGGACTTCTCGGCCTCTATAACTGTGTGAGTTGATTCCTATCATAAACCACCTCATATATCCATATCTGTATCTGTGTCATCTACGTCTATATCCTATTGCTTTTGTGTCTCTGAAGAGCACTAATATAGTTGTCATAGTTATTTTTGTTTGTTTCTGTTTTTTGTTTTGTTTTTTTAATGAGTTGAATTTTTTCTAATTGTTTAAAGGTATTATGTTGACTACCTGGAATATGATCTTTCTACACAAATTAAGTAAAAATTGACTTAGCAATTGAGGATATATTACTTTAAAACAAATAAATAAAAACTCAAGTTTACAATCTTAAATGTTAAGGCTTGTGTCAAGGTAAAGTAACAGCAATAGCTAAGCGGCAACACGGTTTTCTTTGGGGTTAGGCAGACTATAACTTAACAGCGTTTATATGCCTCAGATGATTTATTTGTACTCTGTACAAGTACCCAGAGCTAATAAACCTTTGCTAAATGCTTCTGACTAGTCACTGGCTGTAGATTTATGCCTTGTCACATGGCCATGAGCACAGTTATATCTCACTACTTATGTCAGCAGCCTGTGAAATTATATGTTATGGGTGTGTGTGTAGCTTAACTTGCAGAAACTCATTCATTACTCTCCTTACCCCAATCAGAAAAATAAGAAGTAGTCATTGCTTAGGTGAGAATGGCATTTATCAGGAATCAAGGTCTATGTTTTATAATTCCCTTCAAATCATCAAACCCCTTCTAGCCAAGGATGCTTCTCTCTGTCTCTCTGTACTTCCTTTTATGGTTACCCATTAGATTTACTATTTATTATATCTGCATTTTATTTTCTAGTTCCACAAACTTTATGTGACCCTCCTAGCCCTTGTATAGCCCTTTTTTTTTTTTCCTTTTTTTTTTTTGGAATCCTGATGGCACCTATTTTCAGTAAAGATCAACTGGCACATGATTTAGGGTAATGTGAGGACACAAAAATCCCTTTGTTAGGTGGCCCTGTAGCAAGTTTTATACTAGTTTCTTATGCATTATTATGCATTATTCATTTAATTAAAACTGTTGTAAAGCATAGGTATTATTGTCCAAATGCTAGCGATGAATAATCTAAGGCCTGGGTGAAATGAACTTCATCTAGCTAGTAAGAGGCTTGAATCAGTAGGCTGCCTTCCAATAGGGTGGGCTTCATGCAATCCCCTGGGGGCATGAGTAGAACAAAAATGTAGAAGAAGGGTGAATTTGTTCTCTCTGAGGAACGACCTGAAAGAATAAGAGATGACAGTGCCAGGGTCACCACAGGACAGGAATAGTGCCTGCTCCCATGAGCCAGGCTATAGAACCTTGCCATCCCATGACACTGGGGAGAGTTACAGAAGAGTCTTACCTCAGTCATCGCAAACATTTATCCTTAGTCTGACACTGTTTTAGTTTCACCTAAGAAACCATAAAACCAACACCAGAGAGAATCAAACTATTTCCCAGTAACTTCACTACATCCCAGACCAAAGCTTAATATTTTTAGGAATATAAAATATCCAGGACACTGACAAGGTAAAATTTACAATATCTGGCATCAGCAAAAGATTGCCAGACATACATACAAGAAAGAGAAAGTAAAATCGATAATGAGGAAACAAATTAATAAACTAAACCCAGCCTAGAATTAGCACAGATGTTGGAATTAACAGTGAAATACATTAATCCAATTATTAAAAATATTGTCTACTTCTGATTTCAGGTCTAACATGTAAAGACCTTGGAAGTTGTTATTCATATTGCTAGAACACATAAAAGCTGAAAAAACTGATTATTATTATTATTTTTTTTTTCCTGAAGTGACAGGATAAAGTACCACCTAAAATTCTGGAGAGCCAGGTGAATACAGAGAACAGAGATCATCTTACCTTGAGCAGAAGCCCCTGGAACAACACACAGGTAGGAAGCTTTGAGTGATAATTCTGACAAATTTCTGGTGAACCAGTATAAGAGTGAGTTACTCCTGGGGTCTGCCATCTGAGGTGGCCACCACACTTCTCTGAGTTTTATCTCCAGGCAAAACATCATTTCTCACTGTCAAGCACCAGGAACAAAAGGTCCATTATTGTCCATGGCAGGGTGAGGAAAAAGTAACCATCTTAAAATATTCCCAGAATGTTGTCCTGAAGAAAAGCTTACTCTCCATGGGAAAGCTTTCCCAGAATCTTGTCCCACAGAGTGGAAAGAGCATTTACCCATTTCCAGCCCCCCTCTGGCCTTCCTGACTCACCTGTGGAGGTTATAACCATGGATACATGACCTCTAAAGACTGAGACCTGCCCAGGGGACTGTAGTTCACCCCTCCTACCTGTTAGCACCACAACCACAGATTTCCAGTATAGAAATAGTGGATTATGGACAGGAGGAAAATTATACTAGATGAGGATGCTTATTTACACAAAAGGATGAAGAAATGGCAACTCTATACAAGATTTTTCTTATTATTTAAATTGACTCTTTGTTTAAAAATAATAACTATGGGATATGGAGAACATAAAATTTGTAAAAAATAAACATAAGGCAACAATAATACAGAAGTCTGGTGGGAGAAATGCAAGTATATTGATTTATGTGGGCCAGCCGAGTGGCGCGGTGTTTAAGAGCTGGCTTGGGACGCCAGCGGCCCTGGTTCGGGTCCCACATATGAGGGCCAGTGACACTACCCTCAAAAAAAAAACAACCATGATGCATCTTCAAACTGACGGCATCTTCAAAAAAAAAAAGATATTTGTAATATAGATGAACTATCCAAGGGTAGGCAAACTTTTGAGAGGGAAGAGCCAATACTGTCCCTTGAAGTTTTGCAAGACCTATAAAACAAATGAAATCACCATTGTGTGAATAATATCCTTTAAAAAATTTTATAAATGTAACTATGATAGTTTTATTTTCATTTTCAAATTACCTCAGAGCCACATACATGTGCGCACCCAAACAGCCACATGTGGCTCACGAGCCTCAACTTGCTGATCCTTGAACTATACTATCACTTGACAGTAGGTAAACTAAGAAGTTAAATGTGTATACTATAAACCATAGAGCAAGAACTGAAAAAATAGTTAGAGCTAATGAAGGAGATTTAAAAGAAAAAAAAATGTTAATCCCAAAGAAGGCAGAAAGGAGGAAAGGAGGACATAAAAGAGATGAAGCAAACAGAGACTATATAACAAGATGATACTTTTGAATTTAATCATAGCAATAAACACATTAATATAAATAATTAATTAAAAGATTGAGATGGTTAGATTTAATAAAAGTGCAGAACCAACTATGTGCTACTTTAAAAAAATAAAAGACAAAATAAAAGAAATAGTTTACGAATAAAAGATGAGAAAAATTTATGCCATAATTCAACTATTCAAAATAAAACTTGGAGGGTCTACATTAATATCAGGTAAAGTAAATATTAGAACAAAGAATATTGCCAAAGACAATGAAGGACATTTGAGAGCAATAAAAAGGTAGATTAAGAGGATTTTTAAAAATCTCAATGTTTACATACATAATAATGAGCCCCAAAATATGATAATGCAAAAAATTACAGAATTCAAATGAAATAGACAAATCAATATTTATAGTTGGAGATTTCAATAACCTTCTCTCAATAATAAATTTAGGAAGTTGAAAAAAATCCAGAATACTTCAATAACACTATCAAGTCACTCGGCCTAATTGATGTTTATGGAACACTGTATGCAACAACAGAATACTCACTTGTTTTAAGTGCACATGGAATATTTTCCAAGATAAGGTATATTTTAGACCATTAATCAAGCCTCAATAACCTTAAAAGAATCCAAGTCTAAAATACAAGTTCACTAATGAATATGGGATCAAATTATAATATAAATCAGTAAGGGAAAAATAGCTGGAAAATCACAAATATTTAAAAGTTAAATAAAAGATAATCAACTAACACGTGGTTCAGTAGAGAAATCCAAAGGGAAATTAAAAAGTGCTTTAATTGGAGGGATGCTACCTAAACATTATTTAGGGGAATTTCTGGCAATAAATTCCTGTATTAAAGAAAAAGGTCTCAAACCAATAACCTCTTTTATCACCTAGGAAGAGAGCAAATGAAACCCAAAATAAGTTGAGAAAAGCAAGTAGTAAAGATCACAGCATAGATCAGTGATATCAAAAACTGAGAAAAAGTATTTAAAAATTAAAGAAACAAAATTGTTTCTTGAGAGGACTAATAAAATTGATAAGCTTCTAGTCAAACTGATCAAGAAAAGTGATGACAGAAATAACCGATGTCAGGAATAAAAGAGGTCACGTCATTACATGTACTAGAGATTTTTAAAAGCTGGCAAAAGAGTGTTATGAATAATTTATCCCGTTAAATTTTAAAATATGACCAAATTCCTTAAAAGACAAACTACCACAGTGCATTAAAGAAGAAATAGATAGTCTGAATAGCACTGAATTTATTAAAGATGTCGAATTTAAGGAAAAAATCTTTCCACAAAGAACACGCAAGGCCCACATATCTTCATTGGTGAATTCTATCAACCATCTCAAGAAGAAAATAAAAATTCTATACAAGTGCTTCCAAAAAAGAGAGTGGGAAAAAGGTTCCTAACTCATTCTGTGATGCTAACATTACTCTGATACTAACACTAGACAAAGACATTAGAAGAAAAGAAAATTATAGGCTGATATCCCTTATGAACATACATGCAAAAACAAGATTCTAAATAAGAGCTGAGCAAGTAATTCCAACAATACCTAAATGTAATTACACTTCATGGCCAGGTGGGATTTGTCCCAGGAATGCATGGTTGGCTTAATATCCAACACAACCACACTCATTTACTTATCTCTGACTGCTTTCACATGACAATGGAAGAACTTAGTAGTTATGACTGGGACCTTATGCACTACAAAGCCTGATATTTCTTATATGTGCCCATCAAGAAAAATATTGCTGATCTTATGCAAAAATCAATTATATTTCTCTATATAGCAATAAATAAAATGGAAATTTAAAGTTTTCATGTGATTTATAATAGTTTGAAATTATGAACATTTTAGGAATAAATGTGATGAAATGATCTGAAAGGCCTGAACATTAAAAGCAACAAAATACTGTTGTGACATATTAAGGAAACCTAAATAAATGGAGAGATGTAGGATATTCATATTGGAAAAACTGAGTTTTAGCATGAGGTCTCATTTCTCTAAATTGATCTATAGCTTCAGGGTAAATCCAGTCACAAATTCCAGCAGGCATTTTTTAAAAAAAAGGACAAGTTGATTGTAAAATTTATATGAACTTGCAAAGAAACTTGAAATGCCAAACAAAGTTAGAGACAATAATAGTATTACCCTCACGGGTTTCTTAAGAAAATTAAGTTTGTTAAGATGCAGAGGGGGCCTCAGCGCATGCTTGGCATACAGTTATTACTGGTCCCTACACCACAGGACTTTGTAACTGCACCTGCCAGGAAAATGCTTCCTGGGAAATATGCAGAAAGCACAAAGCAGTTGCTCTGTTCTGGGAGAACTCCTCAGGATAGGTCCAGGAGGAAAAGCAGTGTGGAATATACTTATAGGTGAAGAAAAATGGAATGATTGGATCCTGCCTATGGGTCTTTCCTGTTTTGATGTAAAACAAACTAGAAAATAAAATCCACATGTCACTCTAGCTCTATGTCCGAATTACAACCTGTGTCTTTGTAGCTGCCACTTCTGAACAGGGAGGGAGAGACCAAAAGTATGCAACACAGTGCATAAAACTGGGCTGGCCAAGTGGCACGTTGGTTAGGAGTTGGCTTCGGATTCTAACTCTGAGCATCAGGGCCCTGGTTCCCATCCCACATATGAGAGCCAGTGATGCTGCGCCCTCTACAGCTAAGATGGTGAACAACAGCTCAACCTGGAGCTGGGCTGCCGTGAGTCACAGGAGTCAGCGTAGGCTGCAGTGGGGATGACTGGCTGCTGGTGTGAACCCCTGGGAGCAGCCATCCAACGGCTAGCGAATGACTGCCTCACCAGAGAAAAGCGCAATGATAACAACATGGGCCAGTGAGGCAACGTCCTCCACAACTAGACTGAAGAACAAAAGGACAGCAACTTGTTTGTTCCTCTTCCCCAATGCTGTTCTCCTCCCCCAATTCTCCAATAAAAATCTTTAAAAAAATAAAAAAGTGCATAAAACAGTAGAAGAATAAGTTATTCAGGGAAAAAAAAATGACGTTATCTAAAACCCACCAGGGCAGGAAGAAGATGAAACTTGAAATAAATATTTAGAATTTTATATAAATTGAATATACAAAGAGGAAAAGATTGGACAAAATGCAAACATAGAAATGAAGACTATGAACTTGGACGTTCCCAGGACACAGACTTGACAGAGTACGTATAAAGACAAGTGAGACATCACTTTTTTCTGTTATGTTTTACCAAGAGTATGTTTGCTAATTTTATGAAAAAAAGCAGTTGGTCACATTCTGTTACCACCAATGCCAGAAGACTAACGTAGTTATGCTGCATTCCTCACATAGAGAAAGGGACTGATTTGTACACACATTTTGTGCATATGACAGATTTCATAGACTAAGGAAGATACAGAGTGCCCCGTGCTTGTTTCGGGGATTTGTGAGTGTTCTGGGACAATGTTAATTTATGAACTTTAGCCTTGAAATGCTCGCTGCTGGAAAGTTTACCACCGGAGACCATACCACAGCTTTGTCTGCATATTGGCAATGACAGCAGTGACACTAACAATAATATAGGTCATTTTTTGGAGGGTTATGTCTACATGGTGAGTGGGAAAAAATATGAAAGAGGTTACATATAAAATGTTGATATAAAAAAGGACCTCAAATACACGCCTTTGAAAGAGTAATTCTGTAAAATTAGAGCTGTCAGATTAAATGAATTGTCCAACAAATGAAGATCAGTTGCATACAAAATATGAACTAGCAAATAAATTTCATTAATATCTTTGATAGTTTTTATAGAGCTATCATTTTCTATTTGTAACATACTGTTACACAAAATAAGTAAAACAGACATGACCATATATTTGATGCACAACCTGAGAGAGAAAATTCTCCTTTCTATATAATTTATTTCTCTGCATATAACATTTATATCTCCCTATTTATTTTGGCATCATCAGAATATATCAGATATTCGATTCATCTGGGGTCTCAAATATGTTACCCATACATTTTGATTCATGGATAGATACAATGGTTAGCATTTTTGTAACCAAGTCTCATTCATCTTTGCTTTGCAAACAACATCATTCTACTTTGAGAACTTTCCAAAGCACATTACCCACCCCACCCCACCTGGGGTGTCAGATAGTAAAATTAAGTCAAAGCTAGTGTGCTAGGAAGTGACCTAAAAAAATTTTTTTTTAATAATTTTTTTTGTGAAATAGACATTTTTTTAAAATTAGTTCCATGTGTACAACACAGTGCAATAGTTATACTTTTTATCCCTCGAAGTGACAACTCCCCTCCCCCAATTCACCACCCCACTCCTCCCCCCATATCATACTTAACTATTACAATTCCTTCGACTCCCTTCCACAGTATAATCCACATCCTGTGACTATCTATATATTCAATTACAGTTGGCATACAATATTATACAACATCAGTTTCAGGAAGAGTGCAGTGATGAAGCCTCCACTCCATCCATGAAGTGGTCTCCCTAACAAGACATGTGACCATCTGACACCTCACAAAATATTTACAACAATATTACATTCCCTGAACTGTTTTTCATATCCCTGTGGCAATATTGTAGTTACCTATTTATGCTGTCTAATCCTTTCCCCTTCTCCCTAATCCCCACCCATCTCCCAACTAGCAACCCTGTTTTTCCTTTATATCTATGAGACCCTTTCTGTTTCTTATGCTCATTCATTCAATTTTTCAAATTCCACATATAAGTGAGATCATATGGTATTTGTCTTTCTCTGACTGACTTATTTCACTCAACATAATAGTCTCTAGGTCCATCCATATCATTGCAAATGGTACAATTTCATTCTTCTTTACAGCGGAGTAATACTCCATTGTATAAATGTACCACAGTTTCTTAAGCCAGTCATCTACCGAGGGGAATTTCGGTTGTTTCCAAGCCTTGGCTATTGTAAATAGCGCTGCAATAAACATAGGGGTGCATATATTTTTTCGAATTAGCGTCTTGGATTCCTCTGGGTAGATTCCCAAGAGTGGAATTGCTGGGTCATATGGCAGTTCCATTTCCAGTGTTTTGAGATACCTCCATACTGATTTCCATAATGGCTGCACCAATTTGCAGACCCACCAACAGTGCACCAGGGTTCCCTTTTCTCCACACCCTCGCCAACACTTGTTGTTTGTTGATTTGTTGATGATAGACATTCTGACTGGAGTGAGGTGGAATCTCATTGTGGTTTTTATTTGCATTTCTCTGATGATTAGTGAGGTTGAACATTTTTTCATATGCCTGTTGGCCATCTGTATGTCCTCTTTAGAGAAATGCTTCCTCATATCCTCTGCCCATTTTTTAATTGGGTTGTTTGTTTTTTTGGTGTTGAACTGCATGAGTGTTTTATAAATTTTGGATATCAACCCCTTATCAGATATATCATTGGCAATTATCTTCTCCCATTCAGTAGGCTGCCTTTTTGTCTTATTGATGATTTCCTTTGCTGTGAAAAAACTTTTAAGTTTGATGTAATCCCATATGTTCATTTTTTCTTTTATTTCCCTTGCCCGAGGGGATATATCAGTAAAAATATTACTCAGGGTAATGTCTGAAAACTTACTCCCTATATTTTCTTCTAGGAGTTTTATAGTTTCAGGTCTTACATTTAAGTCTTTAATCCATTTTGAGTTTGTTCTAATATATGGTGTAAGTAGGTGGTCCATTTTCATTTTTTTGCAGGTGTCAGTCCAATTTTCCCAGCACCATTTATTAAATAGACTATCTTTACTCGAGTGTAAATTCTTGCTTCCATTGTCATAGATTAAATGACCGTATATGGATGGGTTTATTCCTGGGCTCTCTATTCTATTTCGTTGGTCTATGTGTCTGTTTTTATGCCAGTACCATACTGTTTTGATTACTGTAGTCTTGTAGTATGTTATGATGTCAGGTAGTGTGATGCCTCCCACTTTGTTCTTATTTCTCAACATTGCTGTAGCTATTCGGGGTCTTTTGTGACTCCATATAAATTTTAGGACTGTATGTTCTATTTCAGAGAAAAATGTCCTTGGTAATTTGATTGGATTTGCGTTGAATCTGTGTATTGCTTTAGGAAGTATTGACATTTTAACTATATTAATTCTTCCTATCCATGAGCATGGTATGTATTTCCATTTATTTGCGTCTTCTTTGATTTCTCTCTTCAGTGTCTCATAATTTTCTGAGTACAGGTCTTTTACTTCTTTAGTTAAATTGATTCCTAGATATTTTATCGTTTTTGAAACAATTGTAAAAGGGATTGATTTCCTGATTTAGTCTTCTGATAGTTTATTATTGGTGTATAGAAATGCCACTGATTTCTGAATGTTAATTTTGTATCCTGCTACCTTACCAAATTCGTGTGTCAGTTCTAGCAGTTTTTTGGTGGAGTCTTTGGGATTCTCTATATATAGTATCATGTCATCTGCATATAATGACAATTTTACTTCCTCTTTTCCAATTTGGATGCCTTTTATTTCATTTTCTTGTCTGATTGCTGTGGCTAGAACTTCCAGAACTATGTTAAATAGAAGTGGTGAAAGTGGGCAGCCTTGTCTTGTTCCTGATCTTAAAAGGAAAGCTTTCAGCCTTTCCCCATTGAGAAAAATGTTTGCTGTGGGCTTATCATATATGGCCTTTATTATGTTTAGGTATGATCCCACTATTCCCACTTTGTTAAGAGTCTTTATCATAAATGGCAGCTGGATTTTGTCAAATGCCTTTTCTGCATCTATTGATATGATCATATGATTTTTATTTTTCATTTTGTTAATGCGATGTATTACATTAATTGATTTGCGGATATTGAACCAGACTTGCGTACCAGGAATGAATCCCATTTGATCGTGGTGTATGATCTTTTTAATGAGATGCTGAATTCGGTTTGCTAGTATTTTGTTGAGAATTTTTGCATCTATGTTCATTAGTGATATTGGCCTGTAGTTTTCCTTTTTTGTAATATCTTTGTCTGACTTAGGAATCAGGGTGATAGTGGCTTCATAGAAAACGTTTGGGAGCTTTCCCTCCTTCTGTATTTTTTGGAATAGTTTGAGGAGAATAGGTACTAATTTTTTTTGAATATTTTGTAAAATTCACCTGTGTAGCCATCTGGTCCAGGGCTTTTGTTTGTTGGCAGATTGTTGATTACTGATTCAATTTGTTTGGCAGTAATCAGTCTGTTCAGAGTTTCTGTTTCTTTTTGGTTCAGACTTGGTAGATTGTATGCTTCTAGAAATTTATCCATTTCTTCCAGATTGTCGAATTCGTTAGCATAGAGTTGCTCATAGTATTTTCTTAAAATTTTCTGTATTTCTGTGGTATCTGTTGTCACTTCTCCTCTTCCATTTCTGATTTTATTAATTTGGGTCCTCTCTCTCTTTTTCTTGGTTAGTCATGCTAAGGGTTTGTTGATCTTATTTATCTTTTTAAAAAACCAACTCTTGGTTTCATTGATCTTTTGTATTGTTTTTTTGTTCTCTATTTCATTTATTTCTGCTCTGGTCTTTATTATTTCCTTCCTTATGCTCCCTTTACGCTTGTTTTGCTGTGTTTTTTTTTTTTTTTTTTTTTTTGAGTTCCCTTAGGTGTAGAGAGAGTTTATTGATTTGAGATTTTTCTTCCTTCTTTAGGTAGGCCTGCAGTGCTATGAACTTCCCTCTTAGGCCTGCTTTCGCTGCATCCCAGATATTTTGGGTCGTGGTGTTTTCATTTTTGTTTGTCTTGAGGTATCTTTTGATTTCCTCCTTGATCTCATATTTGACCCACTCACTATTTAGAAGCATGTTATTTAGCTTCCATGTATTTGTAAGCTTTCCAGATTTCTTCTTATAATTGATTTCTAGTTTCATAGCATTGTGGTCAGAGAAGACACTTGATATGGTTTCAATCTTCTTAAATTTGTTGAGACTTGTTTTGTGGCCAAACATGTGGTCTATCTTGGAGAATGTTCCATGTGCACTTGAGAAGAATGTATATTCTGTAGCATTGAGGTGAAATGCTCTAAAAATGTCCATTAAATCCAGCTGGTCTAAAGTGTCATTTAAGGCCACTATGTCCGTGTTGATTTTCTGTCTGTAGGATCTTTCCATTGGTGACAATGGGGTGTTGAAGTCCCCTACTACGATAGTGTTACTGTTGATGTCTGCCTTTATGTCTGTCAGAATCTGTTTTATATATTTAAGAGCTCCTATATTGGGTGCATAGATGTTTACTAGGATTATGTCCTCTTGTTGAATTGATCCCTTTATTATTATGTAGTGCCCTTCTTTGTCTTTTATTGTAGTCTTCATTTTAAAGTCTATTTTGTCTAAAATAAGTATCGCTACTCCAGCTTTTTTCTCATTTCCATTTGCATGAAATATCTTATTCCATCCCTTTACTTTCAGTCTATGTGTGTCTTTTGATCTGAGATGAGTCTCTTGTAGACAGCATATGCATGGGTCCTGTTTTCTTATCCACTCAGCCACTCTGTGTCTTTTGATTGGAGCATTTAGCCCATTCACATTTAAGGTAATTACTGATAGGTGTATATTTATTGCCATTTTGTTATTTGTATTTCTTTTCCTCCTGGTTTAGCTTGTTTTCCCCTTTCTTCTGTTTAAAAAAGCTCTTTTAACAATTCCTGCAATGCTGGCTTGGTGGTAATGAACTCCTTAAGCTTTTTCTTTTCTGAGAAGCTCTTTATCTCCTTCAATTTTAAGTGATAGCCGTGCTGGGTAGAGCAATCTTGGTTGTAGACCTTTATTTTGTGTCACTTTGAATATCTCCTGCCATTCCCTTCTGGCCTGCAGAGTTTCTGAAGAAAAGTCAGCTGTTAGTCTTATAGGAGTTCCTTTGTACGTAACCTGATGTCTTTCTCTTGCTGCTTTTAGGATTCTCTCTCTGTCTTAAACTTTGCCATTTTAACTATGATGTGTCTTGGTGTGGGACTGTTTGGATTCAGCATGTTTGGAACTCTGCACATCCTGGGCTTGTATGTCGATTTCCTTCACCATGGTAGGGAAGTTTTCGGTCATTATTTCTTTAAATACATTCTCAATCCCTTGCTTCTTCTCTTCTCCTTCTGGTATTCCTATGACGTGAAGATTGCTGCGTTTCATGTTGTCCCAGAGGTCTCTTAAACTATTTTCATTCTTTTTTATTCTTTTTTCTTTTTGTTGTTCCAGCTGGGTGATTTCTGCTATTTTGTCTTCTAATTCACTGATCCGCTCCTCTGCTTCATCTACTCTATTGGTGATTCCTTCGAGTGTGATCTTCATTTCAGTTATTGTATTCTTTAGTTCTAACAGGTTGTTTTTTATGTTTTCCCTATCTTTTGTTATGTCCTCGCTAAGTTCCTTAAACATTCTTATCATCAGTGTTCTAAACTCTATCTCTGAAAGTTTGAATACCTCTGTTTCCTTTAATTCCATTTCTAGAGTTTTCTTCTGATCTTTTACTTGGGACATGTTTCTTCGTTTTTTTCATTCTGGCTGTCATTCTGTGAATGCTTCAATGTATTAGATAGATCACCTAGAGAGAAGAGAAATGAAAAAAAGAAAAAAAGAGAGGAAAAAAAGAAAAAAAAAAAAAAGGAAAGAGGTGGGGGTCTCTCCGTCCTCTTTAATCTGCAGACCACTTTCTCAGGGTTGTAGTGAGCTTTCCACAATTAGCTGCTGTGTGCTCTGGAACCATGCTCACTACCAAAAATTTTTTTTTAAAAACTTAAAAATATATATATATATATATATATATATATATATATATATATATCTTCATAGGTTGTTGTAGGTTGTCTGCTACTGAGTCTCAGTGAGCAAACTGATGCAGCTGGAGAACACCCGCCCTGCATTTCCCTGGCAACGCAGCTCAAGCAGAGGGTGGGGATCCAAGGCGGCTTGCGCACTCCTGCATCTCAGTGAGCAGCCTGATGGAGCTGGAGGGTACCCACCCGGTGTTTCCTTGGAAACGCAGCACAAGCAGGGCAGGGCTTGGGGATCCAAGGCCGCTCGCGCACTTCTGTGTCTCAGTGAGTAACCTGATGGAGCCGGAGGGCACTCGCCAGGTGTTTCCCTGGCAACGGCAACACAAGCAGGGAGGAGGGTGGGAATCCAAGGCCGCATGCGCACCCACACACGCACTCCTGTGCCAAGTTCACCAGACCAATGGGATCCCAGCTCTGACCCTCCGTGGGAGGGCCCAACCCTGAAAAAATGGCAGCCTGCTGTACACCGTTCGTGTACAAGCTCCGCACCAGTGGGACAATCGTCCCCAAACCTCCAGCTTCTGCATCAAAGGTGCTCAGTTCAGTCCCTCCCAACAGGCTTCTGGGCCCGGCTCATGCAGCCACTCCCTCTGACAGGAACCGGGTGAGTGCTCGCCGGCGAGAGAACCCATGCGCCGGCCCCACTGGTTCTCAGCTGCCCCCAGCCTCACCGAGCCGAGCAAAGAGAGTCCTCACTAATTTCTACTGCCCACTATCGTGTAACTCCTCTTTCTGGCAAAGCAACTCTGAGCTAGTGAGCTCGGTGTGGGGCCGGAGGGTTTCTCCCCCAACCGGAGAATCCCCCACACAGCTGGGGCATCCCTCACAGGGCTCACCCTCTCTTGTCAGCTCCCCTCCTACCAGACTTGACGTGGCCTCCTCTTTAGGTCCTTCATTTAGAGGTTCTATTCATCTAATGTTCAGGGGACTTCTGAGGTTAAATGTTGCATAAATTATTTGTAATTTTGATGTGATCCTGGGAGGCAGTTCAGAGAGCGTCCGTCTATTCCGCCATCTTACCAGAACTCCCCTTAAACATTCTTACCATCAGTGTTCTAAACTCTGTCTCTGAAAGTTTGGATAACTCTGTTTCATTTAGTTCCATTTCTAGAGTTTTATTCTGATCTTTTACTTGGGACATGTTTCTTTGTTTCTTCATTCTGGCTGTCGTTCTGTGAATGCTTCGATGTATTAGATAGATCACCTAGAAAGAAGAGAAAAAAAAAAGAAGAAGAAGAAAAAATAAAACAGAGGTGGTGGGGCTCTCTGTCCTCTTTAATCTGCAGACCACTTGCTCAGTAATAGAGAGTCTCTGGACAACTCAGCACCAGCTATTGGGGGATAGAGCTTAATGTGTTATGCACTGGCCTCCCTCTCAGGCTTGCAGTGAGCTTTCCGCAATTAGCTGCTGTGCGCTCTGGAACCATGCTCACTACCAAAAAAAAAATCTTCACAGGTTGTTGCAGGTTGTCCGCTGCTGCAACAAAATCCTCTGTGTCCTGTGGAGGTGTAGGCCAGGCACCAGGGGCTCAGGGTGCCTCTGGCAACACAGCTGTAGGTGGGTGGCGCAGGCTCCCAAGGCACCATTTGATGTGGTCAGTGGCCCCTACCAAGTCAGAGCAGCATGCACTCTGTACCAACAACCAGCCCACATAAACTCGCCAGGAAAGCCTCTATCGGATCATGCAGGTGCACAGCTCCCTGCCCAACACTCTCAGGAAAACTCTCCATCTCAGCCTGTCCCAATCAGCTGCCCACAGATCAGGCTAAGCAGCCCAACAGCCAATCCCCAGCCTGGCAACTCTGCACAAAGTGTGGAGAGCGGGGACCAAAGGCGGCTCTCCTGAGTCACAGTGAACAACCTCAAGGAGCTGGAGAGCACCCGCCCTGCATTTCCCTGACTACGCAGCACAAGCAGGGCAAAGGGTGGGAATCCAAGGCCGTATGCGCACGCACGCACGTATGCATGCACTCCTGTGCCAATTTCACCAGACCAATGAGATCCTGGATCTGACCCTCTGTGGGAGGGCCCAACCCTAAAAAAATGGTGTCCTCCAGTACACCGCTCGTGTGCAAGCTTCACACCAGGGGAACAATGGTCCCCAAACCTCCAGCCTTTGCACCAAAGGTGTTCAGTTCAGTCCGTCCCCGCAGGCTTCTGGGCCTGGCTCACACAGCTACTCCCTCTACCAGGAACCGGGTGAGTGCTCACCAGTGAGTGAGCCTGTGCACCGGCCCCACTTATTCTCTAGACGCTCTCAGCTTCACCGAGCCGAGCAAAGAGAGTCCTCACTAATTTCTACTGGCAGCTATCGTAGAACTCCTCTTACTGGCAAAGCATCTCTGGGCTAGTGAGCTTGGTGTGGGGCAGGGGGGTCTTTCCCCCAACCAAAGAAGCCTCCCCACAGCTGGGACCTCCCTCACGGGGTTCGCCCTCTCTCATCGGAGCCCCTCCTACCAGACTTGACATGGCCTCCTCTTTAGGTCCTTCATTTAGAGGTTCTGTTCATCTAGTGTGCAGGGGACTTCTGAGGTTAAATGCTGTATAAATTATTTGTAATTTGGATGTGATCCTGGGAGGCAGTTGGGAAAGCGTCCGTCTATTCTGCCATCTTACCAGAAGTCTCTAAAACTTTTAATATATTAAATTAAATTAAACTAAAATTCCTAATTTGATTTGGCCAACCCTAAGTAATAATATATATAAAGCCCCAGGTTTTCCTCTTATAATATATTTTGCTTCTCCTGAGTGCTTGTTCTCTTTCTGAACTACTTAAACTATGACCAGTCACATCATTAATCCTGCTCTTAGAAATTACTTGATATCAATCATTCACTAAATGATATCAATGATTAATTAAATGTTTTCTTTCTCAATGATATTTACAGTGTGTCTCTTACTAGAATTGTAAACCCTATACTAAAAGACCCTAGAGAGCTAATGAAGACATAGAGGTAATAATAGGAGCACCATTATGCTGTAAAGACAAATCCAATGTTAGAATTTTCTTGTTTTCTTATAATTTCTACCCACGTGTCCTAGCTTTGTTAGAGTCATGTATTAGAAAAATTTCATTATTGTCTATATGGTACCACAAATATGGTACCATATTGTCTATATGCTTTACTAAACTAAATAAGCTATCTTCTGTTTCACAGGCAGTTAATTGGCTGTAAACTCCAAATAACACAGAAATACAGAAGTCAAATTTTAAGGGCAAGTGAGAGAAAACTCAGTGCTTTCAATCTAACTAACTGGGTTCACTTAATCTGTAACTTTCCTTCATGTATTTGTACTGAATTTTCTCTTTGCTTGTGATACTGAACAAACAATAGAGGAAATATTTGCTTTCTACCATTGCCATTTTGGGATTCAGTGGTTCTTTCTTGATCTGTGTCTAACCCACGAATGCAGCCACATCCCAGAGAAGACCTTCTAATCCTCATGTATTAAGTATTTCTGGCCAGTAATGTACTTCTAAACCCCATCCTTCACAGAAACACAAAAGCTATGCCATGCAAACTAAGTAGAGCGATGCTGGGTTAGGATGTTGTTTAGCTTGGCACCTAATGGAGTCCTGCTGGGATTCACTTTGCCAATAAAATATCTAATTTCAGAAAAAAACAGAAATCAAAAGGAGCCAAAACAAAAAAAGTTATTAACCTGGAGCCAACCGTTGGGCTCAATTTCTACTGGGTTGTCAGAAAAGTCATGACGCATTTTTTGCAATGAAAAACATAGAAAAAAATATGTCATGACTTTTCCAACAACCCAATAGTATTATAGACATTCAATTCAATCTGATAGTAAAAATATAAATGAATAAAAACTCTAAAAAATGAATTCAGGTTTCTTACTTTCAGGCTCCTTGATTCTTAGCAGAGCATAAAGTTAATCTCTGGGCAGCCACACATGAGGTAAAGTAATGCAATGCCTCCTTGCATAGAAATTTCTTAAATGGGCAGAGGATCAAAGCAATTTACACAGAGTGAATATAAATTTTCTTTCCCAAGAGCATGTGAAATTGTCTACCACCCATACAAACCATGAATCTCAATTGCTTTTACACAATTGCCACATGATGTATTGTCCAGTTTTCTCACCATTGGGCAATTTGTCTAAAGACCTACTGAGTCAACCTCATGAATTTCAGAACTCACTGTGGATATAAATTTTAGTTTTGGTATAAACTGAATAAAGTTAAAAGACCAATCTTTTTTTTTTATTCTGAATTCTATATTTCTATTGGTTTCTAACATTTTCTATGTTGACTAGTCAGCCAAGCCAGCTTTTTTCCCTCATTCAGTTTCTCAACCACATCATCAGTACCCTTCGCATATAACATGGTGGGTGAATCCGTTTCATGCCTCAGTATTCATTTGTAGAGCCTAAGTGCAAAATGTATTTGTATCCCCCCAAATTTTGTGGTTATATGTAGCCCTTTCCTCTAGATTACTGGGATATTTAAAAATAAATAGTCTTGGGCCAGCTGAGTGGCGCAGTGGTTAAGCACTGGCCTGGGAAGCCAGCGGCCCCGGTTCGGTCCCACATACAAGGGCCAGTGACACTGCCCTCAAAAAAAAAAAAATAGATAATCTAAATAAATGGAAAATAAAAATAAAATGCCAAATATAGGAGAGACAATGACTCAAAAGAGAATAGAGCCATCAATAGAGCTAGTAACTGAGCTATTTTTTATCAATATGGAGAGAATATGTTCTTCATTAAATGAGTGAAATAGTTGGATACTCATTGAGAAAGAAATCTAGCAATAGATTTAGCTCAAAATGCAAAATATAGATTTTGGATAGATGAAATATATGAACACAAAAATAATTAAAAATTTGTGTTTATAATTTTACAGTAGAAAAGGCTTTTCTATGCAGAAGAAGCTTTCTACCTAAGGCAGAACCATTAAGACGACAGATATGGCATCATAAACATTCATCATAAAGACAAAATTAGCACCAAATGATAAACTGCAGTATTTATAGCAAAAATGCACTCATGACATCAAGTCATGTATAGTACAAGAGAATTTTAAAATTAACTACATGGACAATTCAGAAAAAGAGATTATTACATGCAATTATTTTGTCATATAATAAACTGTAACCTACAGTCACTAATGATAAAAGACATTAACATTACAACAACGAAATATAACAACTATTTTAACCTATTGGGTTGGCATGGTTTTATTCAATTAATAATTTTTAAGTGACAATTGATAATTGATAATACTTTGCATTCTTAAAGGTTTGTGGGAACAGATACTCTCATACATTTTCATACATAATGTAACTATATGAGAATTGGTACAAGTTTTCTGGTTTTAGTAGTAACATTGAAAATAACATGAAATGACTATCAAAAGAGTATTAATTAAATAAATTAGTAGTATATCCACACAGTATAATATAAAGCAGCTATTGAATTGTAATACACATGATTTTTTTTTTCCCAGGGGCAGAATTGGGGAACAGTGTTGGAGAATTGGGGAAGGGGAACAGCCAAGTTGTTGTCCTTCAATCCTAGTTGTGGAGGGCATAGCCAGCCCAGCTCCAAGTCCAGTCACCACTTGGCCTCCCTTTGGTAGTTCTCAGCTGCCTAGCTCAAGGTGCCATGCTCAGTCTTACTTGTGGGTGGGCATAGCCCACCATTCCATGCAGAAGTTGAATCGGAAACCTTGCTGTTAGGAGTGCGCGCTCTCACCAGCTGAGCCACCCTGCCACCTATTGGCAGCTCAACAGCAACTCAGCTCGGGCACAGCTCACTGGCCCATGTGGGAATCGAACCAGCGATCCTGTTGTCCACAGCTCATGGTCATAACCAACTGAGCCATTTGGCCAGCCCCACATGATTCTTTAATATGTTTGGATGCGCACTATCCTCCAATGTATTGAATTAATTCAACACAAAAGGGGAAGCATTATAAAATAATTTTATTTTTCTATCAAACAACTGTCTCTGGAAAGTAGCAGACACCATAGCTTTTCCGATCACTTCCAAATATTAATAAATAGTCTCTTTAGGTATTAAACATTAAGCACAGTATAATATCACAGCATTATACTGGCCTGCTTTTTCATTGCCTTTCTTCTCTCAGCTCAGGTTCAGAAGTTCACAGTTAGGAGAGGTGGTGTCTATGGTTCTTGGAGTAGTAACCTGGTATTGGGGTCTCCTGTGTGTTGAAATAAAATTCTGCTTCTCTAGTGAAGGGTTTCGAGGATTCTGCAAAGGCCTTGGACCGGGGATCTTTTGTTTGCACTTACTGAGGCCAACAACCTTTCTTTGGAGGGTTATTTGTGATTTTGTGCTCAGCTGCTGGCTTTCAGGAGTTCATCAGACACACACACACACACACACACACACATATAGATATACACACATACATTTACACATATACACATACACACATATATACATACACATACACACATTTTCTCTCTCTCTCTCTCTCTCTCTCTCTCTCTCTCTCTCTCTCTCTCTCTCTCTCTTTCTCTCTCTCTCTCCCCACTCCCCCCAGGGCTCCCAGCCTGCTTGCACCTGGATTGTGGCTGTGGAACTTCTCTCAGGAGTGGGCAGTGTGTGTGCAGGGGTTCATGTGTGGGAGAGGCTCTGTTCCCCCAAAACCTCCCTTCCTTTATCATGTTCTTCACAGATGGCACAGCCTCTCCCACTGCTTGCTGAAGTTTCCCAGAGATGTCTAGCAGGTTTAGCCTGAAGGAAAAGATTCCATGCCATTGTGTGTGTGTTGAATTTTGAGTCTGGGAACACTCAAAAGTTTTTCCCCATAAATTTATGGTAATTGCTTCTTCACTTTACGCCATTTAGGCTTATGAAAGGTTTTATAGGAAAGCTCCTCTGGAGAGTGGGACAACCCTGTGTGCCTTAACCGAGGAGACCAAAAGAAACACACCTTATCACCAAGCCCTAGGGGACAGGATCACCTCACAGAATTGGGAGTGTCCAGGGAGCCCATTCTAGAGAGCTGGGATCTCATCTAAAGAACCTCAGGGGACATCCTATCTACATTTGAAAGAAGGTAGGAGAGAGAAGGAGAGACAGAGAGAAAGCAAAGGGAAGAGAGAGAAAATATCTTCAGTTTTTCCTTCTTTTTGTCTTTCAAATTCATAGCACTGCCTCTGAATGGCAGAACAAATTTGGGAGTCAGCTGACAAGTTCTGGGAAACACACCTTACCTGGGTGAGGGCCTATAGGATATAAAGTGAAAAGGACTGGATGAAAAGAAAAACTTTCAGAGCTGAAAATGAGGGAAAGTCGATGGTTTACCAGAACTCTCTCTCTGAATCTTCGTGAATGTACTATCCCTTAGACCTCTTTTTCCTTTTTTCATTTCTTCCTTTGTTGTATTTTGGAATACAAGCGAATTTCAGGAATAAATTGTATATTACTTGGTTCAGGTGATTTTCAGTTGAGATACCTGACATATTTTGTTACCTGTCAAATGTCTATGGAATTAAAAGACAGAAAGGAAGAAAAGGAGGGAGGAATGCATTGAGAGGAAAAAAGGACAAAGAAAAAGAAGACAAAAACTCATGCAAGTTCCCAGCTGAAGTTGAACAAAGAGATACTCGTCTTAGTTTTAGAGTGTGAGTGGAGATTGACTCCACATTCAGGTAGTCTAAATATACTCTTAATTAGTCATTGCTTATTTTCCTAATATCCAGCATAATACTTAACAAAAATAATAACAGTGTCTTGAGTGAATGAATGGAGAAGTGAAGGCATAAACCACAAATTTTGCTTGCTGAGCTACTTAGCCCAAAAATATTTTTATAAGTTTATTAAGTATCTGAATAAAATAAAATAAATATAAATATAATGATAGTATCATTGTAATTAAAATAAAGTTAGAAAAGTAACTAGTAAGCTGTGAATTATGTAATGAAAAGGTGTTAAATTGAACATTGTGCCTTATGGAGGATATGTAATATTTTTCAAATTTCCGTTAAATATTTATAAAAATAGAATTTATAAGTCAACAAAGAAAACTGCATTTACAAACAAAAGAATAATCCAGAAACAAATAGGTCAAATTTTCAGACAGAAAGGAAAATAAAGAAAACAAAATAAATGTATAAGTAAGAAATTAATTTTCAAAGCATTAAAGTAATAATTCACAGAAAAGTTAATAATATTAAAGACTGCTAAAAATAATGAGAGCTCACATATTAAGAGCAATAAAATACAGCCAAATTAATGTCAAAGATCACCCAGCTATTAAGTTATAATTTGAACTCAGGTCTCTTTGATCCTTCAGCGTAGCTCTTTATCCAATATTCTAAAAAGAAATTTAAAATGGAAAGGGAAAATAAATATAAAAATAATGAACTGATGGATTAAAAAATGAATTAATAATAATAATCACCCAGGTATTTATTCATATAAATATGAATATTTAAATACAGAAGTAAACAATCAAATGAGACATTATGCAAAGAAAAACATCGGTTTATGCAAAGATTATAAAACTTTCAATTAGGAAAAAACTGTCTCTCTAAGCTAGTTAATTTGTATATCAAAACAAAAAAAAGAAATATAAATTAAGAAAATTGACTTAAGCAGCAGATTAAAAAGCTTTGAATGATATTAGGAGAAACTGAAAAGTGATTATCAGGCTGGCCGAGTGGGGCGATGGTTAAGCGCTGGTTTGGGAAGCCAGTGGCCCCGGTTCCAATCCCACATGTGAGGGCCAGTGACATTGCCCTCAAAAAGAAAAAAAGAAAAAGTGATTATCAAAGTTTACCTTACCAAAAACAAAAAAAAAGCTGAGATATAATTGTCTTAATACACAAATGTTGATAACATAGAAAAATGAAATATTGTTCAATTTATTTTTTAATCTTTATACTGTAGAAAGGAGCAATAAGACATCATAAAAAAAGACTGATCTAAGTCAGGTAATTGAGTATTAGAACATTGAATCTAAAAGGATAATAAAAGATTATTATGTTATGAAAAAGAAGAGTGTTTTCCAGAGGTGCTAGGGTCTTTTAATAATAAAACTATCTTCATTATAACACAGAATAATACTCTTCAGAGTTTAACTAGTTAGATTTCCCTTTTCAGATATTGTACTAGCAATACTATCAGCTTTCAAATAAATTGATTAAGACGGAACTTCTAAAGAGCAGTAAGTGATAGTCCAATTTCAGACTTGTATTTTTGAAAATATTTGTTTTATCAGTAGTACTTATTAATATTTACGAAGAACTCTGGAAGTATGCATATGTCAAAGCCAAGCAGCAAACTAAACGCTTAATCATTTTGGACCTCACACTTATTTCTGCAAAGAAGGGGGATGAATAACCACAAGCACATTTTTAAGTTTATTATGTGGAATTTAAGATGCAAAACCTCATCTTTTGCATAATACACAGTAATACCTGAAAAGTAAGACGTGAAATAGCAAGCAGAGAGCTTGAAAAGTCCTTTATAGTGTTCCTTTATCTTTAAAGAATATTACAAATCTGAACAGGACTATTTAGAAATAAATACATGATTGCTGAAGACTTTTACCTCTTCCAAAGCAGTAACAGATACAATTGAATTGACTCCTAAAGAACTATGTGCCATTTGGGTTCAATGGTTCAATGGTTCATTCCCTTTTTACTTTGCTTGTCTAAATGAATGTTCTCCCTTATATCAGAGGCAGTCAGTTAGTGTCTCCCTCTCTTCCTCCCTCCCTCTTTCCCTCTACCTCTGTCCCCTTCTCCCCCTCTCCCCCTCTCCCCCTCTCCTCACCTCCTATACTCATCCTCTCCTCACTTTTAGTGTTCTAGGACTTCCCTACCTTGTGACCATGTCTATGCCACATTACTCCCCTTAGTCTGTTACTTTCTCAGGAATGCAAGTCTAAAATTAGTATCTATCTCATAGTTCTATTATAAAGATTCAATGAGATTATGTATGTAATGCATTTAATATAGCATCTGATACCTAGTATGTAGTAAATAACTATTGGCTATTATTGTTCGGAAGGTACTATAATTCTTATTTCATTCATCCTGCAAATATTTTTTTGAAAGCCTGCCCTAGATAGAACCCTCTTCCAACGCTGAGGTTTCAGGAAGACAGAAGTTAGACAGTAGCCATTGCCCTCATGGAGCTTGCATTTGGGATGGAAATAGCAATAAAATAGACAGTGATAAATACGGTAAGCCAGAGGGAGTAGAACAAAAAATAAAGAAGGGGGATAGAAAGTGTGTATGTGTAGGGGGTGAAGATTTTTGGTAAGGCAGAAAAAAAGGTCCACATTGGGTAAATATCCAAAAGCTGTGAGTGAGTCCTGCAAACAGTGATCATTTAGGGCAGAGAGACAAGTGCAGAAGCCCTGAGGCCGGCATGACCACGGTGGTCAGAGGGGAGCGAAGGAGGAGGTGACTGAGACAACATGGTCCCTAATCCTGAGAGCCTTCCGAGAGTAAGAGGAAGGACTGGGGCTTGACGGAGAGTCACAGGGTAGCCACGTAAGAGGAAGGACTGGGGCTTGACGGAGAGTCATAGGGTAGCCACGTGTGAATCGGTACCTGGTGGGACTTGAGCTCTTGCGGGATCCCTTTGGCTGTTCTGCAGAGAGTCGACCAATAGGAGTCAAGGTCAGCAGTTAAGAAGCAGCTGCTGCAGACTCCAGGTGAAGACAGTGACGGTGGTACCGGTGTGTGTATTGTGGTCGGAACCTGGGTTGAAAATAGAGCTGGTGGCAATTACTAACAGAAGCTATGAGGTGTGAGAGACAAGAGATGTCTGGGGATGCCAGATGATTGTCCCAAGCAGCAAGAGGATCAGCGGCCATATGTTCTAGGCAAATTAAGTTTGAGATGGTTACTATACACCCAAGTGAAGATACCTATGTTATGTTTGCAACTTCTAAGGCAATCCAAACATTCTGATAGGCCACATCCTAATCATTGATGTGGTATCATTTACCCGACTGGTTACCATAATGACTTATTTTATTGGCATATCTTTCTATTTACACATAAATCTACTTATTTGAAATATCTCTGGATATTTTAATAACATAGGAGATATTATATATATGCATGTGTGTTTAAACATGAATGCATGTGTACACACACACACATGTGCATATGTGTGTATTTGTCATCTGAGATTTAACAGGTTTTAAGACTTAATTGCTTCTACAGCCACCAGATCACTGATATTAATGAAACACAGTATTTAATAACAGTAGTTTTAAATTCAGAAAGAACTGGTTTGAAACCTTGGTTCTCATGCATACTGATTATTTGCATGGTGGCCCCTTATAAGATATTTAACCTTTATGAGTCTTAGTTTGATCATTTGTGAGATGGGTAAATATAGTTTGTTATAGGTGTTTTATTAGGATTACATAAGATACAATAAGAAGAGTGCCTAGCATACAGCCACTGGCACATAGTAATGAAATGATAGCCATTATAATGTCATTATAATTATCACTAATATTATCTTCATATCTTCATTTTGAACATGTAGTACACATTTTATACTGCACTGGCATGTTTCTCTTCATAACTGCACATTTTATCTCTACTAACATACTTTTATCACCCCTTCATATGGATACGCCTCAAATGATGCAATGGAAATTATTTTAATCAGACATATTTGTTGTTTGTCTCCTACAAGAGGGAGAATTTTTTCAATTTGCTTCAGATGTCTTTGAAATGCTACAGTGTATTTGCATTGCTTTGCTGAGTCCCTTGCCTTCTATTCCCCAAGTCTTCTGTGAAAACTTTATCCCTTGTCTTTACTGCCCCATACTCACACATGGAGTCAGAGAATCTTCTAGCTCCCTTCTTCTGTCTTTTGATTCCTCAGAAGCTCCATCTGGCTAGACCATAGTTTATAGGTCAGGGTTCGCAGTAGAGCAAAGATGGCTGTCTCCTGTCTGCTTCTTTGCCGCTCACCACTCACCCTGTCATTACATGGACCATAGTATTGAACCTTTCCATTAACCTCTCAGAGCATTCTTAGTGTGAAACATAGAAGATAAGGACTTCAGAGTTTTTATTTTATACTGTTACCAATTATTCTTTAGACCTATGTGACTAAAAGGAAAACTTTTTAAAATTAATCAGAATGGAAACACACATTACTGAACTTAGTAGCTTATCTCTAGTAGCTACATTGTTGTTTTTTTGTCCTTATATTTGGTTGAAAAAAAGGCATTTCAGGAGCGTATGTGTCATAAATGTGTTGACTTTTTAATGAATGTGGCTCTTTAATTTATACTTTAAATGGGCTAAGTTAACTGATTTCTAATGTTTCCCAGAAATGTCTCTTTAATGACAGCTGTTGAAACCTTCTTGAAAGTTCTGGTTATAATTTATAGGTCATGAATATTTAGATGGATAATGAAAGATATATAGCTTTTTTGATAATTCAAAAAGTCCAATTACTTGAAGTAGCATAAATTATTCATGTTATTTTTTGCCTAAATATTCTCTCAACTTCAGTGTCATATTAGACCTATGAGAGTTTTGTCTTAATTTAAATATAGAAATAGAATATCCTTAATTCTGAATTTGAAACAGCCTTAGATAAGCACATTCTTTCAGTATATGGAAACAGAAAAGTGACTTGCAATTTAATGTAATATCATCAGTATGCAAGTATGCATCCACAATAGCTTTGTGTATCAAAGTCAATCAATATTGGGTCATTTCATTATCAGTATGTCAGGAAGATAGCTATTTCATTAGAGTAACACTTCAACTGGTCTTATGCAGATATATATGTAAATAGTGCATTAAAATATAATTAGATTCCTTTCTCCCTCTTGTAGGAGACAAACAACAAATATGTCTGATTAAAATTAATGATGATATATGAATAAGTAAAGGTTACATAATTACAACTCTTGTTTAAACAATGACTAAGCTGCCTAGTCAAATATTTTATACCTCTTTCTTAATTGCTATTGAACTGCTGCTTTACCCATTCCTCTGTCACAGTGACAATCATTTGAAAGTTCAGCTAATTGAAAGAGTGCTTTTGTTGTGACAAATAAAATTCCAGTTACGTTAAACAGTTCTGATCATTTAATGGTAAAATGTTCCACTCCAAACTTGGACCACAATTAATTTATAGGTTTTTAAAATAAACTCATAAACTTTCTCACACAACTTTCTCCTATCATGGAAGAGTATAAGTGGGGAGTAGGAGGTGAAGGACAGAGAATACAAGAAAAAAAATAAATCCTAAAATGGTCCCATTCTCATTCTAAGCCTAGAAAGAGTTGCAGTTTGTTGCAGGCTATTTCTGGGAGTGTGAATACAGTCTGCAATCAGGGGTGTTACCCTAAGTCAAAGGAGAGTTAGCTTTTCTTTGTGCATCCAGAAAGGAAGAACACTGGAGGATTAATTCCTGTTAAATTATGAACCAGTGTTTTATTTTACTATTTATCCTAAGAATTATATATAACTGCCCTGGAAGTTGGAATACTCATGTTAGCTAATCAGCATGCTCACCATGTAATAGAAAAACCTACTTGAGAGAAATAAACGTGAGAAAAACAGTTAATATAGAAAACGATAACAGGACTTGAATGCTCTTAAGAAATGGTGTTGAAAATTATAATAGTTTGATCAATATCTGCCATAAAGACTTAAGGGCCAAATATATAACTTGTGCTGTGAGCAATTAGGACTTCAGTTCTCTTTAGTCTTTAGAAACACAATTAGCTGACTTTGCTAATTGTATATAAAAATTGATTGTATATAAAATATTGTTGAAATTTTTAACTTAGTAATCAAAAGTCTTTGTCCTCACAATGATACTTTACATGGTGCATGTTAAAATTAAAATGATGCCAACACTTAAGAATAATATTGTGTAACTGTCTAAATACTAATTTTTAAAAAATTTATTATTTTCAACTACATTTACGATTCAACATTTTGCTTCATCTCATTGGAAATAACCTGCTATACATTAATTTTCATCCATTTTATATTTACTCTGTTCAGCTTCAGAACGAGGCATTTCTGACCTAGCTCTAAATTTGGGAACTCCACCCTTATGGGGCACTGCTACTTCCAAAGCACAAAACACTGCTTTTGCTTATCTGACAATATGACAACCCAGAGATCTGAAGAGAACTTAACCCAGAGTTAGGAAACTACCTGGGTTGACAATATCTTCCAGGTTCATGCCATTCTTGCCACTTGGGGGGAAAAAAAAGAAAACCTGGTGGTCTAATAAGTTAGACAAGGTCATAGAACTAGTTGTGGAGGCAAGACTATGATTCATATATCTTGATTCCAAGACAATTGCTTTTACAATGTGGATCTTTTCTGACAAGTTTTTGGTTATAGTTTTAATACATCTTTTGGCATAACTCAGCGTATGAGTAATTATAATGGCAAAATAAAAGTCCAAATAATATGATAGATTACTCTCTATGCTATTAGTGAGCTTCAGCTATTATCTCTTGGCAATAGGACAAACAGTGATTCACTGACCATGGAGGCAGCTCTTAATGGAGGAAAGAAGAGGTGATGGGGACTTGTCACAGGTAGGCCCCAAAGCCTCTCTCCTGTGCTAAATATACCAGTCCCCACTTATTCCTTTTTTCTTTCCCCAACTTCAGTTACCCACAGTTGACCACAGTCCAAAAGTATTCAATGAAAAATTAAAGAAAAAATTATAATCCCTAAGTTTTAAATTGCGCACCAGTCTAAGTAGTGTGATGATGCCTCACATCAGCCCACTCCATCCCCTCTTTGTCCGGGATATGAATCATCCCTTCTTCCAGCAGCTCCATGCTGTAGACGCCCTCCTGTTAGTCACTTGGCATCCTCCTCGGTGATCAGATCTTCTGTTGTGTCACTGCAGTGCTTGTGTTCCAGCCACCCTTATTTCACTTAATAATGACTCCAGAGCCAGTCGCATAACTTTTATTACAGTATATTGTTATAGTTGTTATACTTCAGTATTAGCTATCGTTGTTCATCTCTTATGTGCAAATTTTTAAATTAAACTTTATCATAGGGATAGATGTATAGGGAAAGATAGCATATATAGGTTTTGGTACCATCTGTGGTTTCAGGCCTCCACCAGGGTCTTGGAAGGTATCCTCCGTGGATAACGGGGGATGACTATATTTACTTTCTTTAAACCTCAGTTTCCTGATTGTACAATGACACTTTAGTTTAAATTTTTGAAGTCTTGCTCAATGCTTGCTATAATTGAGATATAATTTGTATGCCTCTTCATAGGTTACTAATTGCATTTGACTTGTCCATCTACGCCATTTATTACCCCAAGTTTTATCATTTTCCTATGCTTTCTCTCCACCCCCATTCCCCATTAGAACAAACAGTAAATGTGGAACACCTGAAATATGAAAACTGTCCTCATTTTATTACCACAACTAAGCTCTCAGCTGAGTAGTTTGGGTGTATTTAATTTCAAACACATTTTTCATGAATTGGGAAACATTAGTTAATATGCATGAACAAAGATTAAAAGAAGGAGTAAAGAAATCAAGAGCCATTATGTAAGACTCACCCATTATATAGACCTACTAAAGGAAGACACCATTTTCCCACTATCTCCCATTGAATAGCCCACTATTGCCAGTGATCAAACCTGATAAAAATGGGTGGCACCTAACAGTAATGAACATACCCTTAATACTGTGGTTCCCCTATTAAAGCTTCCATATCCGCTATTATTGAAATCATGGTTGCATACAATCATAAACTGGGAACTACTTTGCTTCTTAGATTTTGCTGATGTGTTCCATTCAGTTCCTATTTTAATAGCTTCCCAGCGACAGTTTGCATTTGCCTTCACAATGACACAATGCACCTTCACCTGGTGCATCTCACAGTCTTTGCAGGCAAGGTCTTAATCATGCTGATCAACTTTCTCCAGGATCCTGGGAATGACGTTACGTTGATGACATCCTTCTCTGAGGAAAGTCATTTGACTACTTCAAGACACAAATATTCACAAAGAAGCTCATAAAAGGGATGGGCCACAACCCTACACATAGTCCAGACCTGCCATCTCAGTTAAATTCCTGGGAGTCATTTGTTCAGTCACATGCTGCTTCTTCCCTGATACTGTCAAGAAACAACTACTGACCCTGGCAGAATCTATAATATTAAAACAAGTCCAACATCTTTTATGCCATTTTAGCATCTAAAGGCAACACTGTCCTCATTTACAAATTTTACTTAGGTGCATTTATTCTGTTATTTTCAAATTGGTCCACTTTAAAGAGGGTCTCTATTAACAAAGGGACCAGAATTTTTCCAAATTGCAATAAAAAGGAACTACCATTGACACTCCTCAGACCTTCCATCACTGTAGAGCATTTAACAACTTTCTCTCATGCTTCCTGGTGTGTCTGGACCACCCAGGATGATTACAGGTTGCTCCTAGGCTCCTGATATGAAACACTGCCTTCTTTGTCCCATATACACTCCACTAGCACAAAGTTTCCAGGTTGCATATTGGGCCTCTGGATGCTGACTGGTCCTGACTGATGAGCCTTAGGACCCACTTGCCAATTATGCTTTAGGATACGGAAGCAGCACACAGATTCAGCCCAGTCCAGAAGCCTTCTTATTTCAATAAAAATGATCCTTAGAGGATAGTCTCTAGCATATCCCACTTACAGAAAGAAGTGGCTTCCCTGTCCTCACTCCCCTGTCAGATACAATGGTGTTGGAGGAAGTGACCTCACTTCTGAACTCATTGTCCACCTGGAGAGCCCCTTGATTAACTGAATGAACAGAAAAGGGTAGCTCATATACTTTACTAGACAGTGTCACCGTTGCATGTGATGGAGTCACAAGGGATTTATCCTGTCTATCCCTAACAAGGATGTCCCTGACCAAGGATGATACCCACAGATAAGCACAGTTGCTCAACTTCAAGAAGCCATCTTAACACTAGACAATGCCCTGGGCGAAAACTGGCCCTATCTGAGCATTTTTCTCCCATCAAGCCATTGCTGGTGTCTAGCTGTCTGGTTCAACCAATCATAACAATTCTTTATTTAAAGTTGCCTCCTTTGGGATAAAAAGTTCTGGGAATATCCTCACAAACACACAAAATATAAGTCAGAGTCACATATATTTCTGCACATACCAAAGCCACAATTCAGGGCTTCATCAGATACTCCGTAATCCTTTTGAAGATCTGGACATTATTGTTGGTGACCAAATTACTTACTTCTCAAAATACTCGAGGAACAATATGGACCCTTGAACAAAACATCAAATAAAACTTCCGCCTTCCTTACCAGCTTTAGGCTGTGGGCTTCTTAGAGCACCATAAAGGTTTACTTAAATGAGTTCACATACAATTAAGTTAAGCATCAGTTGTCAGCAAAATAAATTTGCACAGTCATAAAAACAAATTAAATTTGAGGCATGGAACAGAAATCAGTAAAGAATACATGGTGTGATTCCATAAAAAACAAAAAGTGTTTTAGTGTTTTAGTGGGAGAAAAATGGCCTTAAAAATCATATATTTGGGCTGGCCGAGTGGCGCAGTGGTTGAGCGCTGGCTTGGGTGGCCAGCAGCCCCGGTTGGGGTCCCACATATGAGGGCCAGTGACACTGCCCTCAAAAAAAAAAAATCATATATTCATTTAGAAATAAAGTAAAAGGCTCTTAGCTAAGGTGATGCAGTGAGAAAGACACAGGATTTGTGCTCCATGGATTCTTAAATTAATATCCCTTATGACTTGATCCTCAGACATCCCTGAGTTTATTAGCCTGCGTATGACTCAGGCTTTTTGTCATACTGCTGATTACTCCATATCTTCTCTTTCCCCCACATATGTGCCTTAAATCTCTTTCCCATTACGAGCCCTGAAAGGAAATGAGCTGTATAGTCTGACTCTCCAACTACAGAGATTGATGTGAAAGATAAAAATTAAGTTAGGCAAGTGTAGGTATACATAAGTTACCTATTGAGGTGCAACAAACCATTCCAAACTTTACTGACTTTAAGTAACACTCATTTATTTGCTTGTGATTCTGAGAATTAACAATTAGGATGGGCTTATCCAGGCAGTTCTAGTCTAGCATCTAGAATCAACCTCATAGCTGCACCTGTTTTGTTTCTGGCTGTGCGATGGAGTACCTCAGTTCTGATCTCTTTGGTTCCAGTAGGTTAGATTGAGCTTCTTTAAATAGCTGCTTATGGCCATATGAGGTCAAACAATTAAGTTCATGAACTCATCCTAGAAACAATGCTACATATGTCATTGATGAATATCACTACAGTCACCTGCAAAGTACTCCCCTTGGGAAGCTATGCACCTAGTCCACCGTTCAAAGCAATTTTGAAACTCTTTCTGGAATGGCTATCCAAGCTCTCCTCATTATTACCCTTAATGTCCTGAATGTCATCTAAATATCTTCCTTTCAAAATTTCCTTTATCTTTGGGTAAAGAAAGAGGTCACTGGGGGCCAGATCAGGTGAGTAGGAAGGGTGTTCCAATACAGTTATTTCTTTACTGGCTAGAAACTCCCTCACAGACAGTGCCGTGTGAGCTGGTGCATTGTTGTGATGCAAGAGCCATGAATTGTTGGTAAAAAATTCAGGTTGTCTAACTTTTTCACACCGCCTTTTCAGCACTTCCAAATAGTAAACTTGGTTAACTGTCCAGCTGGTACAAATTCATAACAAATAATCCCTCTGATATCAAAAAGGTTAGCAACATCATTGCAACAAGTTCACGAATGTAATTGTTAGACCTCGTATTTTAACAAATCAACCAATGCACAAGCTCTTAACATTTGCCATTGTCCTAAGGAAGTCCCATATCAAGCCAAAGTCAATGAAGGAAGGGACTACCCCTAGGTATGTAAAATAATTCACTTTGATGGAGTGATGCTTCTTACAACATTGTCAAACCCTTACAAACCCAATCATATGTTTCGCTTTAATGAATATATCCTAAATTGAAACAGACTGAACAAGGCTTTGTTTGTTTGTTTGTTTGTTTTCTTTTGAAATAAGACTAAAAGTCATTCTACCCCTATATACACGGAGTCTATATGTAAACTACTTATAACTCAGGGGTTATACCCAAAGACTAAGATAAAAGTGAAAAACTTTCTTCTAACACTTATAGGAATTGAATAAATTTGGTGTTTATGAGAGACATGCTCTACCACTCTGACCAATGCAAAAAGAACTTTTAATCTATACATATTTCTTACTGTAATTTACATCATTAAACAATAATTCAGTTCATGATATTCTCACCTTAGAGATCTTTGTATATAAAGGACGATATTCATTCTTGCATCCTAATGCAAATTAAGACACTTTAATATACCCAAATTCTCATTTCCCTTTGCGTATTAAAGGTTTAATTTACTTAATTGACTACTTAAATTATATTGAAAGCAACTTCAGTAATATTAATCAACTTTGAAAGAAGCCATATTTAATTACAAATTACTATTGCTTGCTCCTTTTAAGTAATTTCCACTGTCATTTTTTTGTCCAATGGGAAGGAAAACAAAGATTTTAACAATTATTAGCTATCATACAAAGTTAAATTTATTTGTCTTTCTAGTTTTACATGCCCTCCTAAACTATAAATTGATAGGTTTTCATACATCTAAATAATCTTATCAAATTACATGATTGTACCCAAATAGGGAATAATAAGCCTTAACTCAGCTTTTTTGATAATATATTGGATTCATGGCCAACCATTGATCCTCTTATACTTCAAAAGATCTCAGATTTAGACTGGAAAAAATGCTTATTCTTTACCAATGGAATTTTATTGAAATAATTTAGAATTGGAATAAGAACCTTTGTTCTTTGTTTGAAAGACACCATTTTAATTCATGTTATCAGTAAGGGTTAGAATAAGTTTGAATTTCCTCCAAGATCAGAGAGTGAATTCAAATATATATTTTGAGCCAGTAAGATTTTATGTAAGAGAATGAAAATTGAAGGAGAAAACTCACAATTAAATGACAATGTTTGATACAATTCTTATATCACAGAGATTTAATTGGAGCAAAAATAATTGAAGATAATATTTCAAATATGCAAGTTCTTTGGTCCTAAAGGTAGGCTCTTAATTACACACACACACACACACACACACACACACACACACACACACACTGCTTGGAATATGTGAAGACATCCTGGCTTTTCATCCACAAGAGTCTCACAGTTCCTTTGTGTTCTTAGGTGATTTATCCTCCATTTGATCACTGAAGATTCAAATTGAAATAATTGTACTATTTGAGCATCACAGAGAAGGTTCTGCCAGGTTCTAGAATTCAGAGAGGCCAGGAAGGTAAATAAGATAGGTGGTTTGAAATCAAAAGAGCATGCAAATACAGGTCAAGATGGTAGAAGAGGTAAATGCTGTGCTCGCCTCCTCTCACGACCACATCAAAATTACAACTAAACCACAGAACAACCATCATTAAGAATTGCCTGAAGCTTAGCTGAACCAAAGTCCTACCTCTAAGGACACACAGAAGAAGCCACTTGGAGGCTGGTAGGATGGACAGAGATGCAGAACAGGTTGATCCCACACCCGCATGTGACCATTAAAAATGGGAAAGAATATCTTAGCTGTGGAGGTCCCCCCTGAGGGGCGAGGGGTCCCAGCCCCACACTGGGCTTCCTAGCCCAGGGTCCCACACTGGGGAGAGAAGTCCCCACAACTTCTGGTTATGAAAACCAGCTGAGGTTGTGGTAGAGTGAGATAGAGGACTGCTGGAGTCCCAAGCATTCCTCTTAAAAAGCCCACATATGGACATGCTCACTGACAGACTCACTCTCTCTGAGTTCCACCATGGGGCCAGCAGCTTGAAAGGCACCAGGGACTGAATTTTTTGGCTGTATGGTGAAGGCTGGAGGGACAGTTAACTCCTAGATGGAGGAACTCGCAGAAGCCATTGTTCCTTTTTGAGCCCTCTTCCCTTCCAACATGCAGACCCAGGTGGCCACTATATTTTAGTTTTTGTCTACCTGGATAGTACCATTTACCCCACGCTGGTGATTCCCTGAGGCCTGCCCTGCTCACCTTGCAGGCCCACTTTAGCTGCTTCCAGTGGCTTTTCTATACAAATGACTGGTCTTGGCTCATGCTGTAGACTTTCCTAAAATCTCTCAAAGGTTCACAAACTCCAAACAAGCAGCATCTGGTCTTCGATGCCCCGCACCTCTGGATGAGCAGCCCTAAGCCTGGCACTAGCAGCAGCTGGTCTCAGTTTGTGGCTTGGCTTCAAGGCACCTTCAGGACCATCTGCAGATTGCTTTGTGGCTCATGCCAGGTGCCCCAGGCAAGGCACAGGCTGTGGCTGAACTTGACCTCTGGTGGGGTCCCTTCCAGTGGGCCCTGGAGTAGGCATGCTCCATGAGCAGCTTTGGACTGAGCCAGAGCATCACTGAGCCACCTCGAAGGACAGTACATCCAAAGGGCAGATTGGGCAGGCATCAGAGCCCTGCTAAAGTGAATCCTGTTCAGTAGGGTCAGCCCCTACACAACAGCTCCTCCACTGTAGATATAGCCAGTCCTCACAACCAAGCAGCCTGAAAATCAATCCCCCCTATTGACATGCAAGCAGCAATCAAAGCTGAACTACAGCAGAATGGCACACACAACCCACACAAGGGACATACCTGGAGTGTCTGACTCAGGTAACCAGGGAGACTGCGCCTTAGGGACCCACAGGATACCTACTACATAGACTACTACTAAGACCAGGAGACAAAGCAGCCCTATTTAATTCATCGAAACAAATACACAGAGGCAGCCAAAATGGAGAGACAAAGAAACATGTCCCAAACAAAAGAACAGAGCAAAGCACCAGGAAAAAAACCCAACTACAATAAAACTAAATACAATGGAGACAAGCAATCTACCAGACACAGAGTTCAAAACATTGATTATAAGGATGCTCAATGATCTCAGTGAGAACTTCAACAAAGACATAGAAAACATAAAATTGGAGATAGAAAACGTTGAAAAGAACTACTCAGAAATAAAGACTGCAATAACTGAAATGAAGACTATATTATAGAAAATCAACAGTAGATTAGATGAAGCAGAGAATCAACAGTGATTTAGAAGATAAGGTGGTAGAAAATACCCAAACAGAACAGCGAGAAGAAAAAGGAATCCCCCAATAAATGAGGATAGGGCCAGCCGAGTGGTGCATTGGTTAAGTGCTGACTTGGGACGCCAGCGGCCCCGGCTCAGATCCCACATATGAGGACCGTGACACTGCTCTCTACAGCTAACAACAGCTCCACTTGGAGCTGGGCTGTGCGAGCCCCGGCAACGGTGTAGGCAGCAGCCCCTGCTGCAGTGGGCTGCCATAGGCTACAGTGAGTGGCCGGCAGCCAGCGTGAGCTGCCAATAGCTGCAGTGAGCGACCATCCAGAGGCTGGCGACTGATCTGCCTCCTCTGGGAAGAGCCCAATGAGGATATCAACATAGGCCAGTGAAGCAACGTCCTCCGCAACTAGACTGAAGAACAAAAAGACAGCAACTTGTCTGTTCCCCTCCCCCAATTCCCCAATAAATTCTTTAAAAAAAAAAATGAGGATAGTTTAAGGGGCCTCTGGAACATCAAGCATACCAACATTCATATCATAGGGGTACCAAAAGGAGGAGAGAGAGGGCCGGGGATTTAAAATCTATTTGAAGAGGGCCAGCCGAATGGCACGGTGGTTAAGCGGTGGCTTTGGAAACCAGTGGCCCCGCTTTGGTCCCACATATGAGGACCAGTAACACTGCCCTCAATAAAATAAAATAAATAAATAAAAATAAAATCTATTTGAAGAAATAATGACAGAAAACTTCCCCAACCTGATGAAGGAAATAGACATACAAAAGCAGGAAGCACAGAGAGTCTCAAACAAGATGAACCCAAAGAGGCCCACACCAAGACACATCATAATGAAAATGCCAAAGTTTAAAGACAAAGAACCTTAAAAGTAGCAATAAATGAGCAGTTTAATTACCTAAAAGGGAACTCAGCTGATTTCTCAGCAGAAACTTTACAGGCCAGAAGGGATTGACACAAAATATTCAAAGTGATGAAAAGCAAGGATCTACAGCTAAGATTACTCTATCCAGCTAAGCTATCATTTAGAATCGAAGGACAGATAAAGAGCTTCCCAGACAAGAAAAAGCTAAAGGAGTTGATCACCACCAAACCAGTATTACAAGGTATTTTAAAGGCACTTCTTAGGATGAAAAAAAGAAAAGAGATTAAAAAATATGAATAAAAAAATATGAATAATAAAATGGCAATAACTATATATTTATTAACAATTACTTTAAATGTAAATTGATTAAATGCTCCAGTCAAATGATAGGGTGGCTGAATGAACACTTTACATATGCTGCCTATAAAAGACTCACTTCAGATCAAAAGACACACAGGCTGAAAGTCAAAGGGATTGGAAAGGATATTGCATGAAAATGGAAACAAGCAAAAAATCCCAAAAAATAAAAACAAACAAACAAAAAAACAGGTGAGGCAACAATACTTACATCAGACAATGGCTATAGTAAGAGACAAAGAAAGACCCACATTTCCACTTCTGGGTATTTTCCTGAGGAAGCTCGCAATACTACTTTGAGGAGCTCGCAATACTACTTTGAGGAGACGTGTGCATCGTATGTTCTTTGCAGCACTGTTTACAATGGCCAGGAAGTGGAGGCAGCCTGGGTGTCCATCAGAGGATGAGTGGATAAAGAGTAGGTGGTACGTATATAATGGAATATTGCTTGGCCATGAAGGAAAAGGTTCTTGCCATCTGTGGCAGCATGGATGGACCTGCAGGGTATTGTGCTGAGTGGACAGATGCAATGTGATTTCACTTATATGTAGAATCTAAAGAACAAAATAAACAAAACAGAAACAAACTCATAGATACGGGGAACATTTTGATGGTTGCTGGATGGGAGGGATATTGGAGTGTATGGTGAAAAAAATGAAGGCATTAAGTACAAATTGGTAGTTACAAAATAGTCATGGGGATGCAAAGTGAAGCACAGGAAATATAGTCAATAATATGGTAATAACTATGTATAGTGCAGGGTGGGCACTAGACTAGTCAGGAGGACCACTTCTTAAATTATATAAATGTCTAACCACTGTACATCTTAAATTAATATAAAATAATTATTAAATGTCAGTTGTCATCGGAAAATTAAAAGGGGGGGAATGATGAAGGGGAGTAAGATGTTCTAATTTCCTGGTATAAAACAAAGAAGTCATGGGGATGTAATGTACAGCATAGGGAATATAGTCAATAATGTGATAGCGTGGTGCAGTGTCAGATGGTTGCTGGACTTATCATGGTGATCACTTCTTTAGGTATATAAATAGTGAATAAGTAGTGTATTCCTGAAACCAATATAATATGTTATGTTATTTATATTTTAATAAAAAAATCTTTTTAAAAAGGGCATGAACATACCAAATGATTTATATTAGCTATGAGTCTTCTACTGAACATTTTAGTACTATGAGTTTAGTATGATGCAGTCCCACTTACTGAGATTTGATTTTGTTGTGTTTGCTTTTAGTGTCAACTCAAAAAAAAAAAAAAAAAAGAAAGAATTGCCAAGGCCCTTTTCACCTGTGTTTTCTTCTATGATTTTTATGGCTTCATGGCTACTATTTAAGTGTTTAATCCATTTTGAGTTGATTTTTGTGTATGGTGTAAGATAAAGGTCCAATTCATTCTCTTGCATGTGGATATCCAGTCTTCCCAGCATCATTTATTGAAGATTATTTTCTTCCCAAAGAGAATTTTTTTCACAGGATGAGACATCTCTTATTTTGTTTCATTATGCCTAAATATCCATTATCTAGGAGATTATAAAATAGACATATTTTAAAGTTAACTGTTTAAAATAGTAAAAGGTTCCAGTCATATGTACACATATAGTACTGAATTTTTATCATAGCACCTTTTTGTTTTCCTGAATGAGCAGCTAATGTTTGGGGAGTCAAAGCATATTGGAATATTGAACAATTCAAATTAGGATTCTTATCATGGCATGAGGATAATTATGATTTAGGTAATCAGGGATATTAAAACTAAAAGATTATAGCAGACAGATAGATGATAGATAGATAGATAGATAGATAGATAGATAGATAGATAGATAGATAGAGAGAATTATAGGTATATAGATATATAAATGCACACATATACTTGACTTTGGTCTATAGCTAATTTTGCCAGAAGAAAGGACATGTTCTTTTTTCCTTTATTCTTGCTTTTCTTTACATTATCATGATCTCAATTCCTAGTGGGTTATATTATGCAAATTATATTTTTTCTTGGAGTTTAACTGGCATGCAAAATATTAATAACAGAAATTAACTTCATCCCATCCCAAAATAGTTTTACAAAATCACACTTTAATGAACAGCAATGTGTTGTGTGTTTTTTTCTGTAAATAGTTGCAACATGCAGTTTTAAACATTTTAGAAATATTTACCAAGTTGATAGAAGAGACGCAGTTTTGCATTATTATTTTAATTTATATTTCTGTGAATATCAGGAAGATTAAACATTTTTTTCATCTGTATGTTGAAGACTTATATATCCCTTTTATATAGGCAATATCCCTCAATTGCCTATCTTTTTTGAGGTTCATCTTTTCCTTATCAATATGAGAGCTCATTTATATAATAAGTTGAGTCCTCTGATGCTCTTAAGAGGCCTTATAGGGATTCCTCAGAGCCCATATCATTTATCTTAAATTCTGAAATACCTTGATAGTATATATCACTTGGTTATATTGTGTAGACTCAAATCCCTAACTAATCTTAAACAGTAATGCCTCATCATGTTGTGTAATTAACTGGGAAAATAGTAAGAAATAAAGAAAGGCATGGGGTCACTGAGAAGGCCATGCATATGCAAATATCTGCCTAGCCAAGTCACAAGCCCTACTGCCTTCAAGAGAGACTCTCCAACATGGAGGGCAAATCTTAGAAAATGTTCAACCCTCCTAATGCTTGCCCAGAATCGCTGCACTATTGTAACCACGTATCAGGCCTCTGTAATATTAATAAATTATACCCTCATACTCTGAGATGACAATCTCACTCTTCTCAGTCTTTGCACTCCTCCCAAAGTCGGTTATCCACCCACTGATTTAAAATGTTTCACATTTATCATGTCAAATTCTTCACAGGTAGGTGAACCTATTCTGGAATAGCATTAGGGGTTCTCTCAGAGATGTCTGTATCCCTTTGAAATATTTCTGGATAATGCAAATGAAAAATACTTATTTGTGGCTCTTTTTTTCAAGATCATAGACTCGAAGCCAAGATTTCTGCCTCAAGTTGTGCTGTTCCCACATGTTCTCTGTTAACAGCCAGCTGCAGTGGTGTCTCTGCTTTTTTTATTATTATTATTATTTTTTTATTTTTTTATTTTTATTTTATTTTATTTTATTTTTAATTAGTTTCAGGTGTACAACACAGTGCAATAGTTATACATTTTACCCCTCAAAGTGACAACCCCCCACCCCCAATACACCACCCCACTCCCCCCCATATCATATATATCTATTACTCTTCCTCTGACTCTCTTCCACAGTATACTCCACATCCCGTGACTATCTATATATATTCAATTACGGTAGGTATACCACCTCTGCTTTAGTAATACAGTGCAGTGATCAAACCTCTACTCCATCCATGAAATGGTCTCCCTAACAAGACCTATGATCGTATGACATTCCATAGAATATTTACAACATTATTAATTATATTCCCCAAACTGTTTTTCCTATCCCAGTAGCAATATTGTAGTTGCCTATTTTTGCTGTCTAATCCCTTCCCCTTCTCCCTCATCCCCATTCCTCTCCCAATTAGCAACCCTGATTTTTCCTCTATATCTATGAGACAGTTTCTGTTTACTTTGCTCATTCATACAGTTTTTCACATTCCACATATGAGTGAGATCATATGGTATTTGTCCTTCTCTGACTGACTTATTTCACTCAACATTATAGTCTCTAGGTCCATCCATATCATTGCAAATGGCACGATTTCATTCTTCCTTATAGCAGAGTAATACTCCATTGTATAAATATACCACAGTTTCTTAATCCAGTCATCTACTGACAGGCATTTTGGTTGTTTCCAAGTCTTAGCTATTGTAAATTGTCTGCTTTTATTGATTGCTCTGTGTACCATGATCAGTTGTGAAAAAGTGCATCACAGACTCTGCCTGGCGTGCCTGTATATTCCTCAGAGGTGGATAGCTGTGAGATGGGCTCCCTCTCTGTATGTCATGTGCTTCATTCTAATCTCAAACCAAGTGACTCTTGGATTACAGTGAATTAATAAGATTCTCTTGCATCATCTTTCATTTTCTTCTAGTTTAATTCTCCTTCCTATATGAGGAATGTTTGTTCCCCCCAAAGTCATGTGTTAAAGCCCTAACTTCCAGTGCAGTGGTATTATATTAGGAGACAGGGCCTTTGGGAGCTGCTTTGGTTTTGATGAGGTCACAAAGATGGTGCCTCCATAATGAGATCAGTGGGACCCTTAAAGGAAGAGGAGGAGACTAGAGCTTTCTATCCACCATGTGAGGACACTGCAAGAAGAAAGCCTTCTACAAGCTGTGAAGAAGGCCCTCACTAGGAGCTGAACCTGCTGACACCTTGGTATTGGATGTTCAGACTCCAAAATTGTGGGAAATAAACGCCTTTTGTTTAAGCCCCCCAGCCTGTGGATGTTGTTAAGGATCCTGACAGAATAAGACAGGGAATTATATATTATGGATTTGTTTCCTACAATAATGTTTAGTGCATTATATCTCACATAAAGCCTTGAAAAAAATTTCCCTCAATTCACATTACCTAAAAATCATATCTAAATAAAATATAAAATAATTTTGCAAGAATTAAAATATTAATAAAATGTTTTGCATTTATAGATGTAAAGAGAGATAGCTGCATAAATGTGGAGGTTTCTCATAAACAGTTAATATTAATGTATATTTTCTGATTTCTATATTAAATTGCTTTAAGGTAATTTGTTATGAGCTGAATTTTGAAGTCCTAAATCCAGTACCTTACAATGACTATATATGGAGATAGAGCCTTAAAGAAGTCATTAAAATAACATAAGGCCATATGAGTGAGGACCTAATCCAATCCTATTGGTGTCCTCGTAAGAAAATGAGGACCCAGACACACACAGAGGGAAGACCATGTGAGGACACAGGAAGTGGCCATCTACATGCCCAGGAGAGAGGCTCAGAAGGAACCAGCCCTGCCAACACCTTGATCTTGGATTCTGACCTTCAGAATTGAGAGAAATAAATTTCTGTTGGTTAAATTGCCCCATCTGTGGTACTTTGTCATGGCCGCCAAAGCAGACTTGCCCTTTATTTTATCTTCTGTCACCAGGGTAGAGCTCCTTCATCTGGGACTTTTCAGCATTTATAATGGTTTCTAAGAAGGGATTTATTTTTATTTTCTGTTTTCAGTATAAAGGGATCTGGTGATAGCCAGCACTTTATCAACTTGACTGACTACTGTCCTGACATAGACATTTTAGAGATTTCCAAAAGATACCTTTAGTCGCACATACCCTTATATCCAGCGCTCAGTGGCTCCCAGTGCAAACTAAGTGAACAATGCACAATGCATTGTTAGTACATTGGTAGAATCATAGCACGAACCAAAGCCAACACAGACTGCAGCTTGAAAACCCGGGTCCCTGGGAAGTAAGTCTACTGCTATTGATGTGTGATCTCTACCTACCTTGAATGTCAGTACAATTGAGACAGTAAGCCAATAGTGACTGTATCCTGACCGTGTCTCACGAAACAAGCTCCACAGAATGAAATACAGCTGTCCTCTTGTCCTGGGCCAAGATTCTGTGGAGGTGACCAGAGCTGAGTCACAGTGCAAGAGATGAATTATTTCAAAGACTTTCAGGTCAGTCAGTTTGCTCTGTGTCAAATGGCAGGAAAGCATGTGTCAATCACCCATAACCTGTGTGATTCCTGCATCAAGTCCTTAGGTGACAATTTCAGTTCTATGGTGCTTTACTTCCTCTTCAATTCTGACAATCAGTTGAAAACAAAGTTCTGATTTCTAATGTTATTGTTTTTAAACTGATTTTTCTGAAGTATTGGTACTTAGTGGACAACATGACCTCACTAAATTGTTTATTCCTGGGCCAGCCGAGTGGCGTGGTGGTTGGGCACTGGCTTGGGAGGCCAGCTGCCCCAGTTCGGGTCCCACATATGAGGGCCAGTGACACTGCCCTCAAAATAAATAAATAAATAAATAAATAAATAAATAAATAAATAATTAAAATATGAAATGCAGTTCAGAAGCTTTTTAGTCTGATACAGTCCCATTCATCTATTTTAGCTTTTACTTCCCTTACCTTTGAGGTCAAATTCATAAAATCCTCTTTGAACCCAAAATCCATGAGTTTAGTACCTATGTTTTCTTCTGTGCAGTTTATTGTTTCAGGTCTTATGTTTAGGTCTTTGATCCATTTTGAGTTAATTTTGTTACATGGGTACAGATAGCAATCTAGTTTCATTCTTTTGCACTTGGCCTTCCAATTCTACCAGCACCATTTATTGAAAAGGCTGTTTTTCTTCATTGTATTTTTTGGCTCCTTTGTCGAAAATTATCTGTCCATATTTATGTGGGTTTATTTCTGGGGTTTTCAGTTCTATTCCATTGGTCTGTGAGTCTGGTTTTCTGCTAATACCATACTGTTTTGATTATTGTTGCTCTGTAGTACAAGCTGAAATCAGAATGTGATACCTTCATCCTTGTTCTTTTTTCTCAGGATTGCTTTGGCTATTAGGGGTCTTTTGTGGTTCCATACAAATCTGATGGTTTTTTTGTTCTATTTCTTTAAAAAGTGCCATTGGGATTTTGATGAGCATTGCATTTAATCTGTATATTGCTTTGGGTAATATGGCCATTTTAACTTCGTTGATTCTTTCAATCCATGAACACGGAATGTCTTTACATTTCTTTGTGTCTTCTTCAATTTCTTTTAAAAATGTCTTATAGTTTTCAGTGTATAGGTCTTTCACATTCTTGGTTAAATCTATTCCTAGGTATTTTATTCTTTTTGTTGCAGTTGCAAAATGAATTGTTCTCTTTTTTTTTTTTTTTTCTCTGAGATTTCATTGTTAGTATATAGGAATGCAGTGGATTTTTGTACGCTGATTTTGTAGCCAGCAACTTGACTGTGCTTGTTTATTGTTTCTAATAGTTTTTTTTTGGTGGAGTCTTTAGGGTTTTCTATATATAGCATCATGTCATCTGCAAAAAGCAAAGTCTTATTGCTTTTGTAATCACAGTGATTAATGGATCATGATATTAAAGACCTACTCAGAAAACTTCCAGTTACTGTTGGGATAGACAGTGTCAGGAAATAGCTTTACTTGCATGGTAAAAACAAAGACAGTTCCAGAAAAAAAAAAATCATACTTTTTAATATCAAGCTATCAGGATTTTGTTACATTCTGCAGTCTCTAGGAGAGAACCCATTTCCTCACTTTGCAGCTTATGAAGGCTGCCCTCATTTCTTAGCCCACGGAACACTCCCTGTATTTCCAAACCAGTAATGGAGGGCAGAGTCCTCTCATCACATCTTTGACCTCCTTCCTTCTCGTCACATCTCCCGCCTCAGCCAAGAAAGAGTGTCACTTTTAAGAACAATGTGATTAATTGGGGCCTCTGGGTTCTCCAAGTTACTCTCCCCATCTCAAGGTCCTCATTTAAATCATGTGTGCAAAGTCCCTTTTCATACGAAGTAGCATATTCACAGGTTCTGCATGTGAGGATGTTGATTTCTGGGGGGGTGGGGGATGCATTAGTCAGCCTGGCACACCAAGTAAAGCGCTGAGAAACTCTCTCATCCTGCACAACTGAGCAGGTGGGAGTGGAGAAGGGACGGTGAAGAGTTAAGAAAGAAAGAGACAAGATATAAGAGAAAAACACAGCAACACAGCTGGGCCAGGGGAGTTCAGCCTTGTGGACTGGAGTCCCGAATTGGGCTTTGACTGCTTCTTTAATTATCTCACACTTAGGAAGGGATCAGTGTAGCTTCTGCGGGCTGTGAGTCTCACACCCAAGAATTATCCAGGCCTAATTTCCCATGCCTGCAAACTGCCATTACCAGAGGCCCCATGAGGTTATTGTCATGTACCTCTTGAGAGACAGAAGCTTCCTTTGCCAAGGCTTACAGATAAGAATGCTGGGAGGACAGGTATTATCATATTAATAGGTCATTTCACAGGCAGGCTGCCAGAACCTGAAGCAAAGGGTTTACGCCCCTTTTTTCCTCTCCCTGATTTCTCCCATGGCTCTCACTTGCACCCATGGGTACCCACTGGCACCCACGGGCACCCACTCGCACCCATGACCACGTCTGACTTGGGTTGTCCCTCTCGTGGGATCACTGACTGACCGGCCATCCTTTGGTGCCAAGTGGGGCTATATACAGTAAGCATAATATTGAAGTTATGATCTGTCATCATGGAGAGGTGCATGGAAGCAGATAGGCAGGCTATAATGTGACAAGAAACATTGTAAGAAATGAAAATAAGTGACAAGCACCATCATACGAGTAAACACAGACACATAATCCTGAACAAAATGCTGAGTAATAATACTAGTTATATTCTGTCTGCTATCTTACCGTAAAGACTAATTAAATGAACCCACTCTTTTTATATATTACATAACAGGTGGAGCAGTATAGTTATTCCCAAGAGAAGGGAAAATCAACAAAAAGAGCCCAACAAGTGCCCTGGATTTCTCCCTGGAGACTGTGCAGACTGGTGCAAAAACCTAAGTAAGTGCAGCAGTCTCCCTGTGAGGCTGAGGGTACAGGTTAGAGTTCAGGGAGCATCTAGTGGCTGGAATATGCATCAGAGTAACAGTGAGGAGGGACCAGAGGAAAATTCCAGAATAGGGGTCCACAAACATTGTAGCCTCAGCAGTGAGTACACATGCACAGTTATATTTTATGAGGCTTGATAAGAACAAGCCCCAGGTTGTGGTTGGGTGCATGTGTCTTGAAGAACACACGGGCTTCAGGGACATTGGACGTCCATGGCCCAAGTGGAGCACCTCACTCAATCCCTGAAGCCTTGGTAGAAACACTAAAATTGCTCTGGAATAAATATCAACCATCTGTCATGAGAAAGCTAAAAAACAAATCTCAGGAAGTTAAGTTGCCCTGCAAGTAACTTAACCTGTCTACCCAAACAAAACTCAAGAGTCTTCAAAACAGCAGCATCTGATTGGACTTTACATTCTGATGGGAATATTTTTTCTTTCTTTTCTTATTATTTCATTATTTTCATAATGTAACAATAACATAGTGATTACACGTTTATACCCCTCACAAAGTGATAATCCCAACAAACCTACTATCCACCTCACATCATACATAGCTATTATAAGACCATTGACTATATTCCCTATGCCGTACTTTACATCCCATGACTATATATTTTTTAAATTATAGTTGACATTCAGTATTATTCTATATTAGTTTCAGGTGTACAGCATAGTGGCTATATAATTTATATAATTTACACAATGATTCCCCTGATAAGCCTAGTACCCACCTGGCACCATCCATAGTTATTACAACATTATTGTCTATATTCTCCATACTGTATTTTATACCCCCATCACTATTTTGTAGCTACCAACTTGTACTTCCTAATCCCTTCACCTTTCTCACACACCACCCCAACTCCTGTCATCTAGCAACCATCAGTTTGTTCTCTGTATTTATGAGTCTATTTCTGTTTTGTTCATTTATTCTGTTTTTTAGATTCCACATGTAAGTTTTTTCCCCTCATTTTCCAATAAAGTAACCATAGCACATAACCATATCATATGTGTGAAATGTCACTGGTGTGACTAAGGAATGGAATTCTAAATTTTATTTAATTTGAATTAATATAAAATCTAATTTCATATGCCAAGCCAACTGCAGCTAAAGGCTACCACATTCAACCTTGCACTTTGAACAAAGAGAATAAAATTCAGACATTCAGCCAGGTATCATTTGCAAGATTCAATATTTACTAATAAATTAAGAGACATAAAAAAACAAAAAACAACAAACCAAATCACAACATACATACTATTGAGGAGATAAATCAGTCATTAGAGAGCCATCAAAATGAGAAAGATCATAAAGTAAAGGTAACCATAAAATAATGGGGGAAGAATTAGGAAGTGTAAAAATGAACACATAGTGTTTTCACTGGCCTGTGTGGTGTGTTGTACTTGCCAGGTCGTGAGTCTGTGATCAGAGGTCAGTGATTGATGCCGTTAAAGTCCATCCATATCATTTGCTTTCGTAGGTACCCAGTCTTTCTAACATTCTCAACCTTTGTGAGTCTATCCCCATATGTTATTGAAAGGAAAAGGGCCATTCTTGCTGTTTTTAACTACTGAACAGGCTGTTCTTGGTTTCTCGTTAGAAATCATAGCTTGTATTCAAGTGTCCTGTGTAAGAAATTTGAAGTCAATAATTCTCAATATATCATCAATCTAAGGCACTTTTCTTCCTGATGAATGGCTGTTGCGTTTTAACAAATTGATTCCGTGAGGGATCTTTATAGTTTTCTTGTGATAATTTTAAATCTCAAGCAGATTACACAATGTATTTTAAACAATTAGCAACTGTATGTTTTATTCTGCATAATTGCGTTATTTAAGCATAAATATTGAATAATACTAAGTTGAAATAAAAAAAAACTACATAGTGATATACTTTATAATATGTGAAGATAAAGTAGTTTGTGAAATAGTTTCCCAAGAATTTTAATAATTCAAGAGGCTTTAAAAAAATAGACATCAGGAATAAATTATGGCTTATTTACATTTATGGTGTCTCTAAAATATTTAAAGGTCAAGATTTGAAAATAATTTCTAATACAAAATAATTCTAAAATAAAGGACATATTTCAATATAGAACAAAAGAGCACTATGTTTTATTTTATGCTCTTTGTGGTATAGATGTCTTATATGTAAATTTGAAGAAATAAATAATACTTTAAACTTGTTATAGGTCAAAATATACAATACAAAGGGAAAAAAGACACAAACCACCCCACAAATCAAAACTATCTAGATATGTAGTTCATACAATGACAACTATTTATATTTTAATCATTATACTCACATTTCCTTTGTGGCATATTTTCCTAAAGGCAAAACAAATGAACAATAAAGCTTCTTTGATATTGTCTTTAGCTGCCCTTTGTTTGCTTCATTGCGTTTTATTCATTCATCACACATTAACTTATTTGTTAATCATTACTATTATTTGCAAAACCCTGGGGTGCCTTTGAGCATATAGAGACCATGTAGGCCTAGATCTCAGGCAATTTACAATTTATCATTATGTTTTGACTTAACTGTTGGGCATTTACCTGAGTGCTTCTTTCCGCACCCAAGAAGGTGCCAGGCTGCTTTATGCTCCCTCTCTCCACTTGGGAGGTTTGTTTTCAAAGCTGAAATCACACTGATTGCACACAGTCTCCTTATCTTGATTTTCCAAATTAATCTTGAGCTCTTATGGGTTATGGTGGAGGGGAGGAAGGCTTATTTCCTTGAAGTCTGCAGTAAAGAAATTTTCCAATTCCTCGAAGGGGAACAGAGGGCGCAGACAGGAAGTCTGACTGATGCAGCCTTGGCAAAGATTTCTGCACCCCATGTGGAGCAGAAGCGAAGGAATCTCTGATGATGAAATGACCTTCAGGTTTGGATCAAGGGCATTTCTGGAAACCTGTGTATTCACATGATCAGACACTGTGTTGCTACATAAACTCTCCATGACCATTGCGTGGCGACTTCCAGGTGGAAGCAGGAAGTCTAAATAATAACTGAGACTGAATTTTTTGCTGACTCCCCAGGATAGGGTCATGCAGTCAGATTCAGCTTGATTTGAAGGAAATGATAGCGTGTGACATTTTAATGGAACCACGCTGGTGGACACCAAGAGTGACAACCACCACAGGTAGATTCTGGATTTGGATGACCAGTGAGTTTAGCTGCAGCCTAGGGCACTGTTCTAAGTAGACTCTGTGAGTGACAAGGGCATTTGCCAAAAGAAAGTCATGTAATGCTCTCCTCAGGTCCTCATGAATCTGGAATATGTATATCACTTCATAAATTCTCTCAAGAGCTTTGAAAACCAGATAGAAAAACACATACTGGAACCTAGCAGCTCAATGATAAACCAATGACTGGATGAATAACCAACCAAAGATGATGGCAGAGAGTTCATCTGCTGTGACATTTGTAATGCCATTCTGCAGGGTTTTAATGTCATCGATGGACATGATACTTTATTCATTCAGTAATATTGCTTTAGCTCTTTCAATGTGTCAATCACTGTATACAGATCAGATCAGATCTCTAATTATCACCAAGGCCTCAAAATACTTGTGGAGATAGATACCATATGAGTGACGCTGAACGAGGTCAGTATGTATGTGCTAAATTGGCGGGTATTTACTGGAGCCCCAGCAGGAAACAAACAGCATGTTACGAAGGTTTGATTAAAATGATTTCACAGCAGTGCCATGTAAAGTGATACGAGCCTGTGAAGGGGACCATTAAGGGATGGGATGGTCCCAGGAATTAGCAACAGCTGCCAACTGCTGCCAACACTCGGTCTGGAGGAGCAAGGACAGTCCACTGTGAGCTTGAACTATAGGAGGGCCACTGAACTCAAACTACAGCCAGAGGATGGCAGCCAGAACCCAGACAATGGCGTGAGCCTAACACTCACCTGGGGGACACCATAGTCAGTCAACTGAAATCAAGTCACCCTCACAGGTAAACAGCACAATCACCAGCAAAGGTGGGTCTGGAGACACAGAGAACAACCAGCACAGCACCCGCGGTCTGTTAGTCAGCGTCTAGTCTTGCCCTGAATCGATACCGGATAAGAGAGGGTGTGTACCCAATAAGAAGAGATAGCAGAGTTTCTTCATATAACTGAAACGTGATGTCACTTTAGTCTTGCTCACACCTGGAACCTAAATTGAATGTTAACCACAGGGACAAACTCGTCCTTGTAAAACGAAGCAAGGCAGACTGAGATGGAGAATGGATGCAAAGGGTGGAGGAAGGGTGCCCAGCACAAACGGTGTGCTCAGAATACCAGGGATGCCACCAAATTAGATGATGGGGGTGGAAGGTATTTCAGAAAGGGTTCAGAGAGCAGGAAATCCCTAACCAAAACCAGGAAAATGAGTTGCAGTTCACAAAACAACTGAAAGATCCTGGGAAATCAAGAAGGCCTGGAATGGCACAGTGTTTGGAACCGTCATAGTACAGAAGGTATTGGAAATATGTTGTCAAGAGTGGAACTAGCTCAGACTGAGAAAGGAAAGACCTACTCAGCCATTCATCAGGCTGTAATGCCAGGCAAAGATGAAGGCTGTGGCACAGGACACATCAATTCTCCCACATGCACACTACAATTACAGAGTGCCGTAATTACCCCTCTGAGTGATTTTTGTTTTCTTATTCACCAAATAGCTTCATGTCTATGACCATCAGTGACCATCAGAAACTGGTATGACTAGAGGAACCACATCACTGACACAGAGAAGTTCTTCCTCCAGCCCAGAAATGCAGCTTCAGATGATGGGTTTCTGTACAAAGTATCCTGCATTGATCTGAACAGTCGTTTACAAGGAAATAGGAACTTAACGTTCATTGTGCAGTCCAGGTCTGGTGTTCACTCTTTTACAAAGCCCTCACTTTATCCTGAGCCCATCAAACCAATGTTTTATTTTTTAAAAAATCAATAACACTGCTTTATTTGTCACCACTTCCCCAAACGTTACAAAAATCTCTGCCCATTCCTTTGCCTGGTTAGATGCCCTTGGTTCCTCTGGTATATGTAGATCTCCCTCATTGACATGGCCCAGTTAACCAGATTTGGGGGTTACAGGTTTCTTCCTGGTATCCATGGGTTAATTGGGCTAGGGAAGTTGATTAACAAGACCAAAAACAAAATTATATGCTTCAATTAAATAAATGTCTAACAATTGTTTGCTAGTCTCTTCAAAATTCCTCCCCACTATCCACAAACCTGTAATTGCTCCTTCCATTATTTTCTCAATGATATCTGCTTACAAGTCTACTATAGTATTTATTGTACTGTTTCTCCTTTTTTTCCATGTTTGTACACCATGCGATCTTGTGTTCTTCATTTTAATGTGAATATTGCCAGTCTGGAATTGTTTCTTATATAACTTATATAAAAAGTTAGCAACCAGTGCAGGGGATGCTTCCTGGACCCTAGCTCGGGTACCCTATACTACAATATGGCCATTCTTACACCTAAACCCCAGAGGTGAATTTTAGCAAACTTCCCAGGTGAGTTTTTGAATAGTGAATTTTGAGAAATCCTGCCCTGACAAATACAATCTAGATGCTAAATTTTCATGAACTTGAAAAAAATCTATCAAAATGTTTATTTTAATCATATTCTTATTTCATGTCTCCTTTTTTCAATGTCCTAGTTGATGAAATCAAAACAATTGTCTTCCATAAAGAATATATATCAAATATCTTTTAATGTTATGAAAAATGCTAATTAGTTCAATTCCCAGCTTATGTTTGGAAAAGAGTTCTCATTTCAATTTAAGTCTAAACAAAAAAAAATAATAACTTGGAGGAAATATCATCTCTCTGATGTCTTATTGTTTCACTTGAAAATGTTTGTGTTGATTTAGATAATTCTGGTGTTGCTTAAAATATAATTGGATTTGCACAATAGATGAGAACTATGACAGATATATTAAAAAAGGAATTAACAGAAGGAAGTAGCAGCCGTGTATTGGGAGCTGGCATTATCAACCAGAAATTGAAAACCAATCTTTTCAACATTGCTATAAAAAGCAACTTCGTCTTAATAACACTTCAAACTTAGTTGTTAAGGCTGAGAAAGAAACAAAGTAATGGATGTACTAAAAGATGGCTACTGACATTTCAGCACCTGTCCATTTATTTTACAAATTCAAAATGAAATAGGCCACTTTTAATTGAAGAATTACCTTGATTTAAGAATCAACACTTCTCTCCACACTGGAAAAGCTGTCTTGGACATCAGTGTTTATACTTTTATGCTCACACACACAAGTATAACACCTCTACTCATTTCTCTCCATGAAGTTTAATTAATTAAATGTAAATTTGTTAAATAAGTTGAATTAATTAAATTAGATCTATAGGTAGATAGATAGATAGATAGATAGATAGATAGATAGATAGACAGATAGACAACCTAAAAATAAAAGGCCTTTTAAAGTGAGAGGTAACAAGCATTTATTTGAGATCAATAAGAATTGATCTTATTGATTCAGGCTGAACCCCAAACAGTGTTGCAATTAGGAGATATAGGGAAGGGGTATTTTTGAGAAAGGGAAGGGAAACAATTACATTAGCAGAAGGAAGGCATTGCTATTGAAGAAGATAACACAGTGATGTTAGTTCTAAACAATAGTTTTAATTTTTAGTGCAGTAGTCATCCAGTAGTCATAATAACTGCTTTCCTGTTTCCTTGCAAAGAGTTCTTAAGGCACAAGGTTGCTTAGGCCCAGTCCAAAGGTTGTTTTGCCCTGTTCTGACATTTCAAATATTTGAGGCATGAGTAAGGTATGGCAGTTCCCTGGGGTGGCAGCTCCAAATACATTTTAAAGTGGCTCCGTTGATGGTTTTGCTTTACAGATAGTGGCTGTCACCTTCAATGAAGTGAAAAAGTTGAATTAGGCCAAGGAAGATTTTTTTGAGATCCTCCTTACTTTAATAACAGATTGGTCTAGTGAAAAATTATAGTCCTGGGTTGCTTTGTTTTTTTCCTTGCTGAATGAGCATAATGTGGTTTTGATAAATTCTCCTTCCAATAAGGGGTGATTTCTTGTTTGTGGTGGAACACTAGTATGGATGCCTGATATTCATCATGTAGGACATTTACCTTATTGTCCTCGACCCCATTGTCCTGTTTTATAGACCATTGTGTCATCGCTTTCTGGGACCTTGCCTCCTACCTTCTTCCTGATGTCTCAGTAGAAGCAACCACACTGCATATCATGAACCCATTACTTGGCCACAAATGAAAGGTCCAGGGATAGGCACCTGAATCAAATGATTTCCTACCTTTGGGATCAGACTGGATGTCTCAGGCTCCGTCTGTCTGCTCTCCTTAGCAGAGATGTAAACATCAGAGCTGTGTGATAAATCCATTTTCTACCAGATGGACTGAGAAACATAGTAAGCACGTTTGTGCCTCATAACCTTAACCTTGTTATTTAAACAGCTTTTATTTTATTGTCTGTCTAGTTGTCTTCTAACCAAGTAGCATGCATTGAGAAATGTTCAATGAATAAAATAGGTGTAGACCTCAACCGGATGTTAGTCTTCGTCAGTGAGCAGTTCTGCATCGCTCCATGGAGTTTCGTAGAATAAACTAAAGAGGTGATATTCTAATACGGACCACTGGAATGATCAGGCAATCATGGTCCCAAGGGGCACTGAACACATGGTGTCCTTACACCCATATGTGCCATCAGCCATCTTCACCAAAAGGAAAACAGAAGAGTGCTCAGAACAGGTGGGGCTCAACAGTAAGCTCTGCTTAGAGGGTTTGTAGGTCATTCAGTCTGAGGTGCTGGGTTTTGTTTCTGCATTTTCAGTTGCACTCCTGCTTTAGAAAAAAAAAAAGTTGATTCGATGTGACAGTTATTGTGCACAGCAGTGGCCAAGGGACTGAATTTTTTTTTTTTTTTTAAATGAGAGAGACATCCTCTCGTCCTCAAGGAGTTTACACCATGGTGAGGGAGACCAATAACTAATTCAACCATAAATCAGAATGGAATATAAACAGTAAGGATATACAAAGAACACCTCACACATTAGGCAATGGTGATGTGGTTATATTATTTAATAATCCAAATGAATCATGCCATTTTTGTATTGCACTGAAAGTAGCCAACCATGCATGATGTGCTGCAGTGTCAAGAGGTGAAATGTAGAATAAATATATAACATGATAAGGCAAACTGTAGATTTCTGATTTCTGCTTTTGCAAAACATCCATACTTTACGAAGATACATCTTCTGGAACATCAACAGTACACTGTTGACAAATTTCAATAAATAGAGCATTTTAGACTACCCCCAGTTTAGTCTGTTTTGTTAGGAAACTGTGAATAAGGCTGCCACAGTGAAATGTAGATGTGTGTGCAGGAGAGCTAATTAGCGTTAATGAGGCTTGATTTCCTTTATGTGCGAACATTCTTCAAGAATCTACACTTTTGAACTTCCTGTCTTTCCAAGTTTTCACATTTTGTCTCTGCTTTTTTTAAAAACACATAATCCATGTTAGAATTTGAGAGTAATAGACAAGGTCAGTTTTAATAGATATTGTCATCATATCTATCATGCTATGCAGAAAACTGAATTTGTCTACAAATTACTTTTTGTTCTTATAAGTAATGTATCCTTTTTAATCAGTGGAAGATGTGCCACTCAATTTTTTCCAAAAACTAACAGCAGTTGTTATTCACTTGTAAGGATGTGAGACTGAATTTAACCTATTTCCTTTTTTTTTAAATAAAGAATATAGAGAAAGCGAAATTCTGGAAAAATGTTCACAAATAAAATTAAGGCCCTAGAACATTCTGAAGTATGTATTTCTGAACTAACAGAGGTACTACCTTTCATTCATCTTTCAAGTAATATCCCAGTTTTATATTTTTCATTCTATAGAAATAGATTTGGCTAGAAGTGATTGAAAATTACGTATAATAGTGACTTGTATAAAATACAAACATAATCATCAGTTCAATGAAAGTCTGGGTGGGCAAACCAGAGTGGGTTTGGCTCTTGGGGATTTCAGACTGGTGTTGTGCCTGCACTGCCTAGGTGTCGAGGGGATGGAATTTACAGACCAGAAAATTGAATAAACAAAGAGAAAAAGCAAAAGCTTTACTTTCTGGCAGGGACCCAGCCTAGAGTGACTTGTCATAATTCAGTCTGCTATGTATTTTTATAACTTATTATAGCAACTATTACTTGTGAAAATAGTAGAATTCAATCACTACTAGTACTTCCTTAACTCAGTCATTCACCAAGTACTTATTAAATTACATGAGGGAAAAAATGAAGATTACTAAAACATGATTCTTGCAGAAAGGTAAGGCATGTGTGAAAATGATCATAAAATATACTAGTATCTAATGCTAATATATAGCATTTATTCCATTATATGAGAAACAACAAACACACTTTTAAATTTTAGAATTAGAATTTTTTCTAGATGGTGTGATCCAGGAAGTTATTATATGGCAAGCATTTTTGTCTAAATCTCAGTAATAGAAAGTGGTTCATAGGAAACGGATTGGGTTCCACTTGCTGCGAGATGTAAAAGGGTATGAAAACCTTTACTCCCGCCAAAATAAACAAAAAATCTCAGAATAAACCACACAACAAATATAAGAATAAAAACAGATTTAAAAAATCAGATTGAGGGCCAGCCGAGTAGCACATTGGTTAAGAGCTGGTTTGGGGATGCCAGTGGCCCCAGTTCGGATCCCACATATGAGGGCCAGTGGCACTGCCCTCTACAGCTAAGATGGTGAACAACAGCACCACCTGGAGCTGGGCTGCTGTGAGTCCCCAGGACGGCATAGCTGCAGCCCCTGCTGCAGTGGGCTGCCATAGGCTACAGTGAGTGGCCGGCAGCCAGCATGAACTGCCAATAGTCGCGGTGAGTGACCATCCAGAGGCCGGCGACCAATCTGCCTCATCTGGGAAGAGCGCAATGACGATACCAACGTGGGCCAGTGAAGCAATGTCCTCCGCAACTAGACTGAAGAACAAAACGACAGCAACATGTCTGTTCCCCTTCCCCGATTCCCCAATGCTGTTCCCCTCCCCCAATTCCCCAATAAAATCTTTAAAAAAAAAAAATCAGATTGAAATTGCAAAAGAAAATATTACTGAAATTGTAGTAATAGTAATATAAAATTTCGAAACTGAAGTACAGTAAGAAAAAAGACTGAAAAAGATTAATAAACTCAAAATCAGGGGTCCCTGGGAAAATATTAAGTGGTTAACACGTGTGAAATTGGAGTCCCTGAAGTAGAGGAGTGAGAGAAGAAGAAGCACACTCATAAGAAGAATGTCATAAATGATAAATAGTCAATAAATAATAAATATATATTTAGTTTGTTAATTTCCTTAATAACTGATTTTAAAGAAAAAACTAATATATTGCATAGTTTATAATTTATGTTTAACTGAATTATATGTGGACAGTGGCACAAAGTACAGGAAGAGGATATTAAGTATTCCAGTGTAAGGTTCTACAATAAAGGTGAAATAACTATTATTTCAGTATGGGCTATGGAAAGCCAAAGGAACATATTGCAAATTGGAGAACAACATTTAAAAAATAAGAGATAAGTAATAAGTCAAGAGAAAGATAAATTGGATTACTAAAGTATAGTTAATTACTACATCAAAATAAAGAAAAATAATAGATGTAGTAGTAGCAAGATGATTTATTTAAACCCAAAATGACATTGTTAATTACATTAAATGTTAATGGTCTAAAATTTTAATTAAAAGCAGATATTGACAGAACAGATAAAAGTGTAAGACCCAGGTATAAATTGTATATGGAAAAATGGTTTAAAATGTTAAGGACATATGTCTGTTGAAAGTAAAAGGATTGGGAAAAGGTATATCAAGAAAACATCAATCATAAGAAAGCTGGAATTGGAATATTTGTACCAGATAGAGCTAAAGAATATAAAGGAATACTGCCAGGAATAAAAAGGGATATCTTGTAATGATAAAGAAATGTATTATTCAAGAACACAAATAATAGCATTTAACATATATGAAGCCAGAAATAACAAAACAAAGGAGAAATAGAGATGTCCACAGTTATTTTTGTTGAATTCACCACTTCTCTCTCAGTATTTGTTGGAAGAAACAGACAGAAAAATCAATAAGAACATAAAAGATTAGAATACAATTATCAATCAGCTTGACATAATTGACATATAGAACAATTCACCCATGACAGCAGAATATGTATTCTTCTAAAGTGAATAAAGAATGTTCTCTAAGATATTACGTATGCTGAGACATAAAGAAAGTCTCAGTATATTTAAAATAATTAAAATCATGAAGAGTTTGCTCTCTGACAATAACAGAATAGAATTAAAAAATGAATAACAAGAGAGAGATATGGACTACCCTAAAATATGTGTAAATTAAATGATTCACTTGTAAAATACCACTAGGTAAAAAGCAGAAATCACATGGAAAGTTGGAAATATTTTCAACTGAAAATCAAAACACAAGATATAATAATATTTGTATTGGAACTAACATAGTGTTTAGAGGGATATTTATAATCGTAAATGCTTATGCTATAGAAAATAAAGGTTTAAAGTTAATAATGTAAAGTTTTCATAAGCTATTGGATATTTTATTATTGTCCAAGTGGTGCCTGAATCTCTTAAATTTTTGTCTCTCTTTTTCCTCTGTCTTTAAAATCTTAATACAACTTTTTTTTTTCATTCTACTGAATAATCTGAGGGATTTAAAGAACCTAACTATTGAATTCCTATTAACCTCTGAAAATAGGGTGTCAGTAAATTAGGTCTTGTCAGTCTTTCAGAAACCAGATTCTTACCTTTTGTCTGCTAGGCTGAAATGTGTTAATTTCATTCAAAATAGTGCAGTGAAGTATAAAACATTAGTTTTATATAAAGCTTTTGTGTTCATATCTTAATTAAATTGCAAGCTTTTCTCCCCTATAAATTTTAATGCTTACATGAAACCATTTTATAATTAAATAGCCACACATTTAATATTTCTAGATCATGTTCAAGGGGCCATTCTTTAACCAAGTAAGCAATCCTAAAGATCAGTATTTTTTTCCAATGTTACGATGTTTGGACAGTGCATGAAATACTGCCCAATAAAGCTTCTAATCTTTAAAACAAAAGTATCTTGCTTAACTCATGCTTTTAAAAATAAATCAGATTTCACACACTTCAATTTGCAAGAAATGATTATTCTCAAGATAATAGTTCTACTTCTGCTGAGGTTTACTTTATGATTGGGATGTCTCCCATAAAATTAGTTGAATTCAGTCTGTTTATTGAGCATGATTAAATCAACTGTCAAGAGATGGGGAAGATAAAAATATAAAAACTTCAATTTTTAACTCTTGGAGGTCTTTTAACAAGGTTTATAGTTGACATTTGCGTTTATGATTGACATAATACATTATAAAGCTTGTCTAATCTCTCTGATATGTGCAAACTAACAAAACTGATGTGTACCATTGTCACTACAATAATTAGTGTTTACCATCTAATTTGAGAACAGTTCAGTTTTGCATCAAATATATTCTATTCTAGCTGCTTAAAGGTACAGAGATTTTAAAGAAGTTTCCATTTCACTTCTTGAATATTTTAATTTTGATGGTAGGTAACTTGTATTTCCATAGGAAGAACAAAAACTATAGAAAAATTTGTTAATCTTGTAGAAATGGTAAACACGGAGAGATTAATCATTCTTGTTTTCTAAAATACCAACTTTCAACATTCAAGTTTGAGAATCAGACGTGTGTTAAACCTATACAAACGAGGTAGACAAATATGGCACCACTTATGGACTAACAGATAAATGTGAGGCCAATGGTTGCATACAATGGTAGACAACATGGATATAATCCGAGAAATCCTGAGGTATGTGTTTTTATCTACTTCAAGGAGAAGGTATTTGTTACTCTGTTCTGTGCTGATGTTTAAGAGTCGCTATTACTTTGAAAATGAAAACTTTTACATATATTTAAACTTTGGTCTTATTATGCCTCCAATAAAAAACCCAAGTTATATCTTTTTAATTCAACAACTACTTTCTCCTGAATGTGTGTGTGTGTGTGTGTGTGTGTGTGTGTGTGTGTATTGGTTGGTTGTTTTTTATTTTGGTTCACTTAACTTTTAATAAAATTTTTAAATTTTTAAATAATTTTAGATTTATAGTAAAGTGTGAAAGATAGTACAGATAGTTTTCAACCAGTCTGATCCATCATCCAGTTTCCCTTATATATCCTTCATACATTCGTCAAACTAAGAACTTAACATTAGTGCATTAACTAAACTACAGATTTCATTTGGATTCCATGAATTTTTCCTCTAATGTCTTTTTTTTTTTTTCTATTTTGGGACCCAATACAAGGTATCATATTTCATTCAGTTGCCATGCCTCCTGTGGTCCATGACTGTTTCCCAGTCTTTCGTGGTTTTTCATAATCTAGACTATTTTGAGAAGTATTTGTCAGATATTTTGCAGAAAGTCACTACATTTGAGTTTTACTTATACTTTCTCATGATTAAACTGAAAGTTTGGAGAAAAATAACATAGAGGTGACGTACCCTTATCATCACATCCTATCTAGGGTATAATATCACTTTTGATGTTGACTTTGAGACTTGGTTAAAGCAGTGTTTGTCACATTCTCTACTCTAAAGTTATTATTTTTACCTTTCTATATTTTATGGTTTAGAAGTGAGCCATTAAATTCAGCATACACAGGAAGGGTGTGGAGGACAGGATTAAGCTTTACCTCCAGGAGGTATATGCAAGTATTACCTGCAATTCTACTTTAAGGAAAACTTGTTACTTCTCCCTCAGTTATTTGTATCAGTTTGGACTCATGCATATTTATTCTAAATTTTGAGTTATAATAACAGTATTTCTTTTGTTACTTAAACTGTTCTATCTTTGATTATTGGGACCTCTTTGGTTGCCTCTTGTGTCCCTTTCACATGACTCCAACCTTTACTTTGTTGAAATCTTTACACCCTGGCACTATAAGGTGCTCTACACTCATGTTGTATTTTCCTAGAATCAGCCACCTCTCCAAAGAGCCATGATTCCTTTTATTGGACAGTGGCCTTTAGAAACCAAGACCTGAAAGCTAATTGGGCTTTTTGTAATTGAGGTATAATTGCTTCCAGACACTCTCAATGGAAAATTCCTGACACTATTTCTTCTGCCTTAATCTCTCTCTCTCTCTCTCTCTCTCTCTCTCTCTCTCTCTCTCTCTCTCTCTCTCTCTCTCTCTCTCTTCATTTTGGGATTCCAATTATGTCTATGTAACAACATTTAATATTGTCTCACAGCTCTTGGATATGCTGGTCTGTTTCTTTTTCTTTCTTTCTTTTCTTTTTTATTAATTTCACATTTTTTTTCTGTTTGTAATTTCCATTGGCCTATCTTCAAGTTAATTACCTCTTACCTTTGCAGTGTCTACTGGTGAACTTGTTTTGACATACTTTATTATTGTTTTCACTTATAATATTTCTGTTTGTTTTTCAAAATATATTAACTTTATTTTCTTTACATAAATTGAGGAAGAAACATACAATCAGGTCCAAATATATTACAAGGCATTCAGCGAAGTGTGTTTTGTTGCCCAACAGAAAGTTATCTAGAATCTACTTTCAGAATTGAAATAGACTTGTTTTTAAAAGCATTATCTTGGCTTCCTTCTTGTTTAGAATATACCACAGTTTCTGCTGAAGTATCAATAAATGGATTAAACAAATTGTCTTATAAGTTAACATTCCAGATGATCCAAAAAATCATATTCAACATGTTCCTCCAGTTGTTTCAAGACCATTGAGCTATCTGTGACTGGAAACTCTAAGAGTGGAAGTCCTCAGGATCAGCAAGCACTTTATTTTGGGTTTTAGAAACATAGTTTAGAGTCTTGAAGAATGACACCAATTGCCTAATGCTGAAAACAGAATGTGGGCACAGAAGAGGGAATTTGATCTTCATGGCCACCTCATCAGAGCCAATTTCCCCATATTTTAATTGTAAAAGTTCTAAAATCCTAACAGTGTGGGGTTTGCATTCTTGGTGATTTTCCTCTGGCTCTGACAGGAAGGCAGGGCCCTCTGTGTCCACTTCTGGCACAAAGGCCCACCTATGAATTTGATATAATGGCATCTTGGCAGGTGGAAGAGAAAGTGCTGTGTCCAAGAATATGCAAGCTAATAAATACAAGATGAGTGCACTCTGAGCAATCTCCTCCATCGAGGGCCCATTTCCATCAGCAAGGGAAACTTCCACTGTTATTTTGTTGCTGTTCATCAGTGATTCATCATCCTCTTTCAGATCCTCAAGCTTATGAATGTCTCAGTTGTTAAAGAGGAAATCACATGCCCAAGATCGTGTCACTCGTGGTAAAGCCCATGCCACAAAACCTAGATGAATACCTGAGCTAATGCTTGACTTTTTACAATAATTTCCAAATTTCTGCTGAAATTATCTGCCTAATATTGCATGCTATTACCTTTTCCATTACAACTTTTACCATATCAATCATAATTAGTTTAAATTCTCACCTAAAATTGTCAAGTTGATATCTGTGGTTCTGAGGATTGTTTCTTTTTACTCTGCTTTGTCTTGGAATTTTCTGTTGAAATCTGTATATATTGTTTATGACAATGGGTACTGAGGTGTGGTGACTAATGTGACTCAGGGCCTTTAGTGTGAAGTTTGTGTTGATCTGGTCAGGAGTCTGGGTGAGTTTGATGTTTGTGGTTGCTATGGTTACCAGATGGAGCTGGTTGCTAAGGGCACCATAGACTTCCAGCCCATCAGCTGTATCCCATTTTTCTCTCCTCAGTTGATTTTCAACCTTCCCTTTCTGTTGCTCCTTAGGGTCTCTCCTTGCCCCTCTCCAGCTATATTCCCACGTCATGGGGTGGCAGGGAGAGGTTTATTCAAATGATGGTGAGGGTGAGGGAAGGATAAATGTTTCCTGATGTTCTGATTAACTTCAGGCTCAGACATAGGCTGTGGCTGTGGCTTTCAGCGGTGTTCCTCTCCCTCCTCCAGGGCTGCAGCTTCTATATTTCCTGTCACTCTTCTCCCATGGCTGTAATTGGCATCCATCACTAACCTTAGGCTGCTACAGTTTTGAGGCCTTCTCCCTGCTGATTTAGCTTTTAATGTTTTTGTTTTTGTGCTTATTCATTTTTTACTTAAGAAGCATGGGAGATCTGGATGGAGTTTGGATTATGACCTCAATTTCCATCCCTTCCCCTCTCCATACAATGGGATAACACCAGTGCCCTCTCCTGAAGGTTAGGTCTAATTTTTTTAGCGAGATGAAAGTAGGGAGGAAGGAACAGTTTGATTACATTTTGACAATGGCTGATATTTCCTCCCCATGGGAGAAGCTTTCTCTAGATTCTCCCAAACACCCCAGGTCTGCATTTCCCAGGGGTGCACACTTTAACTACTCACACTCCCACATTAGCAGTTTCTTAAATACTTCCAGTTTAATCTTTCACCTGGTCTACGTAGCATCTGGGCCTCTCCTGGCCTCTCCTGTTCTTCTTTGCCAATAGCTGTCTCTCTCATGCTGCCTGACTAGTTAGTTGTCTGCTGTGTGACCCCAGGTCTCCAGTGGGTTTACAGATGTCTTTCATTTGATGTTTGTGCACCTTTTCTATAATACTGTTAGACCAAAGCTCTATCCAAGTTTCTACATCTCAGTGCCCAGACCAGAAACCTCCAAACCCCCACAACCCAGTGAAATATAAGTCAAAAAAATTATGACTCAGCTATGGGTCTAGTCCTCAATAAATTTGTGGTATTATAATTGTAATATATGGTGTATATATATCAGGGGTGCCAAAAAAGGTATACAATTGGACAATTTGGTCAATGTTGCTCAAGCAGTAGTTAGCCATAATCAGAAGTGTCTGGACGCTGATGGTAACCACTTTGAGTACCTCTTGTAATTGCAGAAGGCAAATGAGACTTGTATTCATCTTTTGTTATCTGTAGATTTTTAATAGTTTTTTCCTTTCTTAAAATGTTGTGTACATTTTTGGCACCCCTCTGTCTCTCTCTGTCTCTCTCTGTCTCTCTCTGTCTCTCTCTGTCTCTCTCTCTCTGTATATATATATATAATATATATATATATATAATATATATAATTAAAATACAATTATTAATCTTAATAATAGAGGTTTACATAAATGTTCTGAGAATTCAAAGAAAACCAGGACTACTTCTGATTGTACCAAGTTCAGACATAGCTTCCTATGAAATTTAAGTATTTCATAAAGGCTAAAAATAAATGATTTGTATAAACAAATACTTTTGAGTATTTCATTAAGTATTTTCTCTTAGAATATTGTAGCTCTTTATGATCTTTTCTTCTAGTTACCTTTACCTTATTGTCTAATTTTCTAGTCTCCTAAAATCTTTATGTAATAATCTAATATGAACAATGATGGGAGGAATAAAATAGGGGGCGTGTTTTGTAATTGTAAGACAATCAATAAAAAGAATCACTCTTAAAATTTAATTTACATCTGAATAAACAGTTGATGGACATTTCAATGAAAGATTTGATAATAGTCAAATGGAATTTTGGTTTATATGAAATAGAAAGCCCCACTACCACCACCACCACCACCACACACACACACACACACACACACACACACACACACACACACATTCTGACTTATAGAATTAAAATAAATGCATAAAAATTACTCTTTTATTTGAAAAAAAATTAATTTTTTAAGTTTATGATTAGTTTCACAGTAGAAGCCAATGAACAATCAGCCTGCGCACACATATTGTTGAATGAGACAACCTTTTCCATTGGTGAATATGCCCAAATTGGTTTCAAGATAAATTTTTTCCAGGGAAAATAATGCATGCATAATTTTATTAAAATATATATATATATTTTTCCCTTTCTTTTTTTTTTTTTTTAAGAGGGTAGTGTCACTGGCCCTCATGTGGGATCTGAACTGGGACCACTGGCATCACAAGCCAGCTCTTAACCAATGCGCCACTCGGCCAGCTCTTTATTAAAATATATTTTTATTGTAAAACACATATTTTCCCTTTGAAAACTATTCAGGAAATGAAGAACTAGAAAGCAGATAATAAAAATTATCTATAATCTTACAACCCAGTGACATGCCCACGTGGAGAACTGTCACATTTTCCACCACTTGCGCCCTAGTATTAAGGTCTAACCTACTAACTCTAAATTCCCTCTTTGAGTCAACAATTCTGAAAACAAAAACTAACTGCCTTACATGGGTCAAATAACAATGAAAACCAGCTTCGCGCCAGCCGAGTGGCTTGTTGATTAAGAGTTGGCTTGGGACGCCAGCGGCCCCAGTTCAGATCCTACATATGAGGGCCAGTGACACTGCCCTCTACAGCTAACAACAGCTCCACCTGAAGCTGGGCTGTGCGAGCCACGGCGATGGTGTAGGCTGCAGCCCCTGCTGCAGTGGGCTGCCATAGGCTACAGTGAGTGGCCGACAGCTGGAGTGAGCGACCATCCAGAGGCCGGCGACTGATCTGCCTCACCCGAGAAGAGCGCAATGATGATGTCAACACGGGCCAGTGAAGCAATGTCCTTCACAACTAGATAGAAGAACGAAACGACAGCAACTTGTCTGTTCCCCTTCCCCAGTTCCCCAACACTGTTCCCCTCCCCCAATTCCCCAATTTAAAAACAAAACAAAACAAAGAAAATGAGCTTTGAGAACCTGTTTGACTAAAGTGAAACAAATTTGTGGTGATAACCTGCACTTCATTTCTTTTTCTACAAAGTCCCTTTAATTCCTCATGTTTGGGTGTTCACCCCCTATTACAACTACCCAAATAAAGTATCTATTTTCTTTCAGTCTGAATCTTGGAACAATTTTTAAAGTTTAGCATAACAATAATGCACAAACACAAAAATGTATTAACTCTACAGACTGGATTTGTTCACGTGTGTGTGTGTGTGTCCATATATGTTCACGCCACAAAATTTTAAGCAAGCATTGGCAGTACATTGTTTGGTATATGCTATGCCTTTTAAAATTAAAATTTATTTTTATATTCATCAGCATTTGGATTATTTTTTCATGAGAGAATATAGAAGGTGGAAAGAGCTATTATCATCCACTTGTTAATAAGCATGCTGGAATTTCTTGATTATTTTCTTAAGATAAATGTTAAGAACTCTGAATACTAAGCTAATACATATGATGTCTTTTGAAGCATTTGTTCTATGTTGCCGGTATGCTCTCAGAAAGTATTGTACATATTAAGAATCGAATTACAAGAAACAGGAGGAAAGAAGAATGAGTAGAAAAAAAACTAAACATTTCCTAATATTAGTTAATTTCTGGTAATTCACTAAGTGGGAAATTGGAGGCATAGAGACAAAGGGTGAGTATGGGCAAAAGGGGAGGGTGATTTCTGCGAGCCATTTTTGAAAAACACAAAATGAAAGGTTATGAAGTGCTCATTAAGCCAATTGGTCTGCTGTTATTCCAGCACAATTGCAGATTCTTTTCTTGAAAAGCACTTTTTACTTTAGCAATTTTATTTTTGTGAACAGCAACTTGCGAAACTGTGAATCAGGGATCACTGGCTGTGAAACCAAGACGCGTAAGTGGTGAGTGGAATTGGTGAACAAAAGACAGAATTATGCAGCATTTCAAGCCATAGGAGGACAATGTGTTCAGTAAAAATCAACGAGACACTGTTGCACAGCAGCAGAAAGCATTATTGATTCCAGAAAAATGCTAACAGCACAAATGTTATGGTTACTAAAACAGAATTTGAAGGTGGGATAATGATATTACAAACACAAGTGAATGGTTGTACAAAAGTAGGCATATAGGGAACATATCTGTGAAAATATGAACACGTTATTTTGAGATAGAATTATTCACAGGCCTAACATTTCTCTATAAATCCCAAAGCCCATGCTGTTCATCTTTTGCAAGAGCGAATGCTAAGCGTCCTGTGTCACATGAGCCATTCAATCCATTCTCTTGAATTGCCATTATTAATCATATTGTTCTATCTAAATAAATAGGATGGAGTTTCCGTGAATGTAGACATGACATGATGAAACCATACATTTCTGACATACACTATTCAGTAATGTTCACGGGGATGTCCCGGGATTTAGCGGGATCGTTGAATTGAGTTTTCACCCAAGAAGTGATACTTCCCACAGTTAGAGTGTGAGATGGTTTTCTTTTCCCTGGAGCACAGGGTGCCCTAGAGAACCAGTGTTCAGCATGGCTGCCCTGCACGCACACTAAGGTACCCTGCCTGCATCACCAATCACTGCAAAGCACGTCGGGAAAAACCACATTCTCCTATGCAGACGGGATGTGACAGTAAAAGTGTGACGGTGGGAAAATTGCAAAAGGAAAATTGGGGCACATTTGCGTTGACTCACTAATGATCCTAAGCAGAACTTTTGGGGGTTCTGTGGTGCAGAAGGGGTCCTTTGGTCCGCAAGATGATAAAATGAGAAAAGACCTGCTACAATCCTGAATGTAAATATATTTCTTGGTTACACCATTTTAGAAATCTAACGAAGAGTATTTATTTGGTTTTCTTATTTTTACTAATGTACTAGGTCATTATTTGAGTTATCATTAATAAGATCATAAGCTTTTCTACTACTATTTCATTTCCAAGTTCTAGCCATAAATATCCCATATCTTAATTTTATAGGTAGAAAACTTGACAACGGGCCCTAAGTGATCATTGCAGTACACATTCTGATCTTTAAACTAGGCAGATTTTAAGAGGAGCATTCTTTAAAGAAGATTGACTAAAAAAGACATTCTTTTTAGAATATGCTGCCACAGAGACAAACCAGAAGACCACTTATTGTGATGAGAAAAAATAAAAGTCATGAGGATGTTTTGACCAGCATATTATCTAATGTGACTGAGCAAATAGAGGCTGACCCGGGATGGGACGGGAGGTGTGCATTTCCTTGGCTGGAGGGACACTAATCTCAGGACACCGCCAGGGTGACAAGCAGGTGGTGGTAGGATCATGGCCATGGACTGGGCCGATTTGCACAACCCTCTAAATTTTCTTCATAGCTGTGTATCTAAGCTTGTTTGGGAGATTGTGAACCTAGACTGTACGTCAGCTCTCTTACATTTAATCTTTACCTAGCAATGAAATCATACAGTAGACTGACCATTTACACATTTTAAAAACAAACACAGAGACTTCCTGTAAAATGGCGCAATAGACAGACGCTGTGCTAACTGCCTCCCAGGATCACACCAAAATTACAAGCAAATTACACAGCATTCAACACTGGAGGTCCCCGGAACACTAGATGAACAGAACCACTGAGCAAAGAATGTAAAGAGGAGGCCACATCAGATCTGGTAGGATGGGCAGAGACGAGAGAGGGCGAGCCCTGTGAGGGAAGCCCTAGCCATGGGAAGCTTGTCTGGTTGGGGGAGAGACCCTCTGGCCGCACACCAAGCTCACCAGCCCAGAGTTCCTTTGCTGGGAAGAGGAGTTCTAATACAGCTGGCAGTAAATTAGTGAGGACTCTTTGCTCAGCTCGGTGAGGCTGAGGGCGGCTGGAGAATCAGTGGGGCCAGCGCCCGGTGAGCACTTACCTGGTTACTGGTGGAGGGAGTGGCTGTGTGAGCTGGGCCCGGGAGCCTGCGGGGACAGACTGAACTGAACACCTTTAGAGCAAAGGCTGGAGGTTTTTGAACTGTTGTTCCCGTGGTGTGGAGCCTGCACGCGAGTGGTGTAGGGAGGGCAGCATTTGTCAGGCTTGGGCCCTCCCACAAAGGATCAGGTCCAAGATATCATTGGTCTGGTGGAACTGGCGCAGAAGTGCGTGTGTGCGTGCGTGCACGCATGCGGCCTCGGATCCCCACCCTCCACCCGGCTTATAATGCGTTGTCAGGGAAATGCGGGGCGGGTGCCCTCCAGCTCAAACAGGCTGCTCACTGAGACCCGGGAGTGCGCAGGCCGCCTCTGATCCCCACCCTCCGCAGGGCTTGTGCTGTGTTGCCAGGGGAACGCATGGTGGGTGTGCTCCGGCTCCAACAGGCTGCTCACTGAGACTCGGGAGTGCGCAAGCCGCCTCGGGTCCCCGCTATCTGCACTGCACTTCCGGAGTTACCAGGCTGGTGATTGGTTGTCGGGCTGCTTGGCCTGATCTACAAGCGGCTGATTGGGACAGGCTGAGACTGGGAGTTTTCCTGGGAGTGTTGAGCCGTGAGCTGTGTACCTGCGAGATCCAGCCAGGGCTCTCCTGGTGATCTATCTAAGACATTAAAGCAATCCCAGAGTGACAGCCAGAATGGGGAAACAAAGAAACATGTCACAAGTAAAAGATCAGAAGAAACCTCCAGAAATGGAACTAAATTTAACAGAGGGATCCAACCTTTCAGAGACAGAGTTTAGAACGCTGATGATAAGAATGTTAAAGGAACTTAGCAAGGACATAAAGAAGGATAGGGAAACCATAAAAAACAACCTGTTAGAACTAAAGAATACAATAACTGAAATGAAGAACACACTCGAAGGAATCACCAGTAGAGTATATGAAGCAGAGGAGCAGATCAGCGATTTGGAAGATAAAATAGCAGAAATCACCCAGTTGGCACAACAAAAAGACCAAATAATAAAAACCAATGAAAATAGTTTAAGAGCCCTATGGGACAAGGTGAAACACAACCACTTTCGACTCATAGGAATACCAGAAGGAGAAGAGAAGAAGCAAGCAGTCAAAAATGTATTTGAAAAAATAATGACTGAAAACTTCCCTACCCTGGTGAAGGAAATCAACATACACGCCCAGGAAGTGCAGAGGGTTCCAAACAAGCTGAACCCAAACAGGTCCACACCAAGACACATCATAGTTAAAATGTCAAACGTTAAAGACAGAGACAGAATCCTAGATGCTGCAAGAGAAAGACAGCAGGTCACATACAAAGGAACTCCTGTTAGACTAACAGCTGACTTGTCTACAGAAACTCTGCAGGCCAGTAGGGAGTGGCACGAGATATTCAAAGTGATACAAAATAAAGGCCTACAACCAAGATTGCTCTACCCAGCACAGCTATCACTTAAAATTGAAGGGGAAATAAAGAGCTTCTCAAAAAAGAATAAGCTTAAGGAATTCATTACCACTAAGCCAGCATTGCAAGAAATGTTAAAAGGGCTTTTTTAAACAAAAGAAAGGGGTAAACAAGCTAACCCAAAGAGACCAGGAATACAAATCACAAAATGGCAATACATATGCACCTATCAATAATCGTTTTAAATGTGAATGGGCTAAATGCTCCAATCAAAAGACAGAGAGTGGCTAAGTGGATAAGATAATAGGATACATGTATATACTGTTTACAGATGGAATAAGATATTTCATGCAAATGGAAATGAGGGAAAAAAAAAGCTGGAATACCAATACTTATTTTGGGCAAAATAGACTTTAAAATGACTACAATAAAAAACAAAGAAGGGCACTATAACCCTAATAAACATCTATGCACCCAACATAGGAACTCCTAATTACATATAACAGATTTTGACAGACATAAAGACAGAGATCAACAGTAACACTATCATAGTAGGGGACTTCAACACCCCATTGTCACCAATGGACAGATCCTTTAGACAGAAAATCAACACGGAAAGAGGGGCCTTAAATGACACGTTAGACCAGCTGGACTTCGTTGATATTTTTAGAGCATTTCACCCTGAAAAAACAGAGTATACATTCTTCTCAAGTACACATGGGACATTTTCCAAGATAGACCATGTTAGGCCACAAAACAAGTCTCAGTAAATTTAAGAAGATTGAAGTCATATCAAGCAGATATAAAGGAAAAACTGATGGTTGTTGGCTGGGAGGGAGTGGGGAAGAGAGAGAGGGGGAAGGTTTTGGACAGTGTAAATGGGACTACAATGTTGCAGCAGGGATATGGGGGCAGTTCTGGGAATGTAATTGATAATGTTGTGAAGAGACTATTATGTTGCGTGAAATAGGTCAGTTGGAGAAGGACAGGTACCGTGTGATCTCACTTGTGTGTGGAGTCTGAAGAGCTGAGTGAACAATCAAAGTAAATGGACTCGTAGATGTAGAGGAAAAACTGAGGGTTGCTAGTTGGGAGGGGGATGAGGATGGGGGGGAAGGGGAAGAGATTAGACAGCATAAATAGACAACTACAATATTGCCACAGAATATGAAACACAGTTCGGGGACTATAATAACATTGTAAAAATTTTGTGGCGTGTCAGATAGTCACATGTCTTGTTAGGGAGACTACTTCATGGATGGAGTAGAGGCTTGATCACTGCTCTGTACACCTGAAGCTGATGTTGTATAGTATTGTGTGCCAACGGTGACTGAATATGTGGATGGCCACAGGATGTGGAGTATACTGTGGAGGGGAGTCAGGGGAGTTGTGATGGATATGTATGGTATGGGGGGGAGTGGGGTGGCGAACTGGGGGAGGGGGGTTTTCACTTTGGGGGTAAAGAGTGTAACTATTGCACTGTGTTGTACACTTGAAACTAACAAAAAAAATGGGAAAAAAATAATAACAAACAGAGATATGAGCAGCACTATTTTAAATCATGTAACCATCAATGAACAGGTTAAATGTCCCAGCAATGTACAAAAATTAATATACGTTGTAACTCATTTGGCTTATTGCTCATTGACAGTGTTGGAACACAGATTAAAACAATTCATTTTATTTACCTTTTAATGAAGGAAAATCAAAATGATCCCAATTGATGTGGAGAAAGTGTAATAAATTCAACATCCATTGGTGATAGAAATTCTTAGGAAAATGTTGATAGATAAGAACTTCATTAATCTGAAATGAGCACCTTCACAAACTTATAGTTGTGGATGTCAGAAACATGGAAACTTATAGTTGTGAATGTCAGAAACATGGAAAAGATGTGTTCTATTATCATATTTAATATGAGTCCCAGTCAGTGCTGAAAACAAGAAAAAATAATAAAATGTATAATAATTAAAAAGAAAGAATAGAGATGATTGCTGATAATATGATTTGAACAGAAAATCTCAAATTTAATTTTGATGTCATCAATTTATTGTTGGAAAATGCAATAATATGGAAAGTTATCATTTCTAAGCCCCCAAATCAACTAACAATGACCCTAGAATAAATTTATTAAAATCTGTATGTTTGTTGAAAGAAAATAAAGTTTTATAAATACATTAAGAATACAAGGTGAGATAATTAAGTTCATGAATTTATCCTAGAAAAAGGGCTACGGACCTCTTTGCTAAATATCATTATGCTCACCTTCAAAGTACTCCCCTTGGGAAGCTATGCACCGACACCAGAGCCCAGTCCACCCTTCAAAGCAATTTTGGAACTCTTTTTCTGGAATGGCCATCAGAGCTGTCATCATATTACCCTTTATTTCCTGAATGTTATCAAAATGTATTCCTTTCAATATTTCCTTTATTTTTGGGTAAAGAAGGAAGTCATTGGGGGTCAGATCAGGTGAGTAGGGAGGGTGTCCCAATACAGCTATTTGTTTACTGGCTAAAAACTTCCTCACAGACAGTGCCGTGTGTGCTGGTGCATTGTCATGATGCAAGAGGCATGAATTGTTGGTGAAAAGTATAAGTTGTCTAACTTTTCTTGGTGTATAGATCCTCTTCAGTTGCATTATAAGCAGTAGATTGACAAATGACACATCTTTGGTGATAGAAATACATGGCAACTTATTGGCATAATTATTTATCATGTCACCCTGAGGAAGAGTAAAACTAAAGGCAGAAAGTAAAATAGAATTGTCAAAAGAAGGTTTGGACATTCATTTATTTTTCTCATTCTTCAGAAGTGCGGGTTTTCCACTGGTAGCTAAGTGTATTTGTTTCTGTATTTCAGAACTCTCTACTTCTAAGACAAATAGAGAAGGTTGCATCAAAGAGCGAGAGACACAGGTAAAGAAGCTCGTTGCTGTGGTTTTTTGGCACGCTTTCCACATCTTCACAGCACAACAACAAAATATTATTATTATCACTATTATTACTATTATTGCTGACTTTTAGCAAGGGCCAGTGGATAAGGCAGAAAGAAGATTTTTTAATGCATTTGTTAGGATATTTACTATATGTGCTATCAACTATCCATTTACCTTATTCTGATAACAGCACACTGGCTTTTCTCTAATAATACCTTCCTTCCAACACTTTATTCCATGATATATGAGTATATTAATTCTACTCATAGACCCAGAACTTGGCATTCATTGAAATTTCTAATCCCTTGGCCAGATTAATTGGTTCAGAGATGTACATTTTCCAAATTGGTCCAATTAGCTATTAGGAAAATATATTACCTTTCTGGTGAACTAAAACCTCCATTGAGTTTTTTCTAAATTTCATAAAATAAACTTAGGCTTTTTATATTTCAACACTTTTTTTTTTCCTGATCTGAAAAGGTTAAGTACCAATGCACAAATAACTATTTAAAATGCAAAGCTAATTTCCGGGGAGACAATTTCAGACTCTGAAGTAGGTCATTCTTATGTATTTCCTTAATCCCTGTGCAAACAAATGACATAGGAAGAAAGTTACAAAATGTCATTTCTCTCTTTTGCAAACCCTATTTGCTCCTGTGCATGCATGCACACACACACACACACACACACACACACACACACACACACACACGAATATGAACACATAATTTGCCAACAATATTTGAAGAAGTAATTATTTTGATGACAAGTTAATGGAAGTATAATATACCAGCTGCTGGTTGAAAAACAGAAATGATCCCATGTGAATAATGACATAAGAATTCAAAATAATTCGATTTCATTTTTAACCTAAGGTAATTTGTTTTTCAAAAAAAATGAATTTTTCTTTCCAATATTTAAGATATTTCAACAGTTTTTTTAGTGTCCATAAAAATCACCACATTTAAATACATAGTCCCTGAGACTAAGCTCTTAGTATCTTAGCATCTGAACAGTCATCAGCAGCCTGTCTTGACAGCTAAGGAAAGACAGAGATCTGCAGGGTTCTTCTCATCCTACCCATGTTTCACCTCAAGAGAATGTTCATCTGATTCTGGGTGATTGACAGTTTGCTAAAGGCCACGAGTATGACCAATGACAAGTATCTTTTCAGCTTCATCTCGTATCTCCAACTCTAATTGCTCTCTCTCTCTCTCTCTCTCTCTCTCTCTCTCTCTCTCTCTCTCTCTCTTTCTCTCTCTCTTTCCTCTTTCTCTCCTCCCCTCTCCCTCCCTCTCTCCCTCGCTCCCTCTCGGTTGGATCTCTGTCCCCACTTCTGTCTCTCTCGGTGTCTCTGTCTCCCTTCCTTTCTCTCCTCTCTCTTTCCCCATCTTCACCTGTGCTCTGCAGTGGTCTTCGCTGCATGTTTGCCAGCCGTGATGGCAGATGTGAGTCTTTCCAGGTGAGGCACAGCAGCCCACAATCAGAAAGGGAACCTGGATTTGCTATGGCTGCATGCGCACAAATCTCTAGAAACATCAAAGACTTGCCAGCCATGCTTTGCATCAAGTTGTACATCCTAGATTTCTTGGCCATGAAACTCCACAAAACTCCATGAATATTTCTAACTGAGGGTATCTGAAAGATGATAGAACAATACTTGAAGAATGAGTAAGAGATTTTTTTTAAGGAGAAAGTGAATTTGCTTCCCAATCTTGAGTAAAATTAGTCCCAAATGACATTCTAATTGTAGAATAGATGTCCCAGAAAATACCAGCTTGCACTGTTGTAAATGCTGATCTGCTATGATCTAAAATAAAATACTTCAGAAATATTCCTAATAAAACATGAGAAAAACAATACCACCATCAGCTAGAGAATCTCAAATGAGATACTTAATACACTCAATGCAGGAACCATAGATTTCATGAATGATATTTTAGCAAACAGGATATGCATCAAGGTGTGATATGTGTTTCAAGGTTCAGGGCTGTGTATTGAAAGGCATTTAAAATTATATTCTTGATATTTCCTCCTGAATCTGTTTTCATCAGTTTCAATGTTTGATAGTATTTTCACAGATTCAATTAATTCCGCAAAGGGAATAATGGGAAAAAATTATCATGTGAGCTCAACCTCATAGAAATTCAAACTTGCAAGGTATTTGCAAAGTAAGTAAGTCGTGCAATGGTTTTAAACAAGTTGTCATGAAATTGACTCATGAGGTCTTTTGGTCTCAGTAATGGTGAATTTATTCACAAAATCATCTTCCTAAAGTGCCACGTCATTCCAGTCCCTATGCACCCCATCCTGAGAGTAAGAGAAATGAGCACTAAACTGTGCCGGCCACACAGTTTAACAATATTTTATCCAAGCGATTTCGTTATCCAGCTACAACTGACTATTTCACACTCCGGAGTATCAGGAGCTGAGAGTATTCAACAGTGAAATGCAATAACCACCCTGTAGGAAATGTTTTAGAACTAAATCCAGTGGCAGGGTAAACCCCACACCCCATTGATGCACACTGGTACTGCCGGTGAAATTTCCACTGTGGACACTTAGAATTATTAAGGATTTTCCCCACTCCTTCATTGCCAGTGAAGATAACTCGGTCCCCCACTGTCTCTTCTGACTTCTCTTCTACTCCTACAGCACAGAGAACATCTAGTGGGGGTGATAGGAAACTTAAGAGCAGTTATCTGTACTGCAAAGCTGCTGCACAAATAGGAAAATGGAACAGAAAAAAGCTTAGGAATAAACACAGCATGTAATAGAAGATTTTATAACAGTGAGTGTCAACCTCTTATAGGGTTGCAATAACAACTTGATTAATGATTACATTATAATGATATTGGTAAAATATTTCATAGTAACCATCAGTTAAATCATTTCCAAAGACTTATTGGCATTATGAAGAATGAACCAATGATATAGCTTAAATAAAAGTTTGTTTATAAGCTATTTGAATTGGAGTTTATTTTAAAAAATAGAGTCATAGGAAGTATAAAATTACATACTTAAATATATACAAATTTGAAAATGTGTGTATACAAATAAACACCAATGAATCAACCAAACAGCAACTGAAGAAGTTGACAAATACTGGAAAGTTTATTTCAAAGCAATATATTTAATGTAGTATATATTATATAGAATTAATAATGCTTTTAAAATATTAAATATATAATACAAACATACAATTCATACATAATATATATTTACTACTTCCTATAAAATATAATCATATATAAAGTATCTATTACATCCATAGCTATTAGATAAATATATTAATTTATGATATATAAATACACCATATAGAATGATATACAATTATTTATAAACGTGTACTTCTTAATTTAATATACTATTTTTAAAACAGGCAATATTAAAAATATTATTTATTACAACTTTAATATTTATTATTAAAAGTGAGGTATTACTTCCAATCAGTATGAAAATAGTGAAGTGTCTTTAAGGAACACTTAAGAAAAGCCCTGAAGGGCCAGCCGAGTGGCACATTGGTTAAGAGTTGGCGTGGGATGCCAGTTCTGAGGAGCAGGGCAGGGTTCGAATCCCACATGAGGGCCAGTGACACTGCGCCCTCTACAGCTAAGATGGGGAACAACAGCTCGATCTGGAGCTGGGCTGCCATGAGTCGCTGGCAACAGGGACTGCGTAGGCTGCAGTGGGGCTGGCTGGCAGTGGTGTGCGCTTTTGTGAACTGCTGTGAGCGTTCCCATGGCCAGCGAGCAACTGCCTCATGTGGGAAGAGCACAATGATAATACCAACATGGGCCAGTGAAGCAACATCCTCCACAACTAGACTGAAGAACAAAAGGACAGCAACTTGTCTGTTCCCCTTCCCCGGTTCCCCAACACTGTTCCCCTCCCCAAATTCCCAATAAAATCTTAATTTAAAAAAAGCCCTGAATAAAATAATCATCCACATTCTTTAAACATAAGAATAAAAATATATATTTAAAATACTTGACCATACTACCTATCAGATAAATGGAAAATTGCATAATATTAACACTCTAGTGTTTATATATTTCCAAAAATAGTATACAAGTATAAAATGGCTATAAGAAGATGGTACCACCATATCCTTCTGGTGGTATAAATTTATAAAAAACATTCTATAGTATTTAAAGCCATTTATTGTGCATATTTCATATAGAAATTTATCAAATAAAAATTAAAAATGTCCCCAAACATATATGATTAAAAATCTTCATTAAAAGGTTATATAAAAAAAGTTAGTTAAACAAGTTCTATTGAAAACCAACTAAATTTTAACAGATAGATGAAAGAATAACTAACTATGCATTGAAATATCACACAATGAAAATTTGCGTGGGAATTTTGAAAAATGCTTATGATAAATGGTAAGTAAATGGAAATGCTTATGATATAATGGTAAGTATAAAAAGCAAATTTATGCACACACACATACACAAAGGTTTAGAAGACCTATATTACTAGTTATTGCTAGATGTAGAGCTGTGATGTTTTTCCACTTAATTTTTCAATATTTTGGGGAATTTCAAAATTGCCATGTCTGTATAGTTATTTCACAATAAGAAAAAAATTGAAAACTTCAAACTTTTGGGAAGTAAAAAATATTTTATGATTGCAAACAATAGTGTTAACAGAGACCTACAGTCTATTTCCTCTTTATATAGGAGTCCTGGGAAAGAAAGCAAGGAATGATGTGGTTGCATCCCCTGGAAACGCAAAGTCCACTAGTGGCTCTTAGCAGTGGGAGAGTCCTTATCTATGGAGAGCTCTTAGCAGAAAGCTCCTTGTCAGTCTAGGTCAACAGGAAACTGAAAGCAAATGATCTCCCTTTGTGCAAGTGACACATCCATTTGACCCTCACATTTCATTTTTTTAAATAAAGCAACTGGTGGTGGAAGGAGAAAGGGTGCCTGCAGTGTTGAGTTCTGACTTCTTCTCCATGATTTTTTTGTTTTTACAGTTGCCTTTATTTTTTGTATTAATATTGGTCATTAGAACTAAGATTCCTGTAAGTCAGATCGGACACTGTGTGTTGACTAATAACATTTTAAAGCAGGAAAATGTAAGACGTGAACTAGGGCTATTTTCTACACCAATGATTTGGGAACAGATAATGCTTTGCACTTAGAATCAACATATGTTTGTGTTGATTTGCTATAGCTCTTATGGTTCCCCACATTAGACACCTCAATGTTGTATTGTTTGTCACAGAACCCCTTTCTAGCTTTATTTTCCCCTGTGTGCCATGCTTAAGTCTAGTTTATGTACCATTAGAGAGAAGTGAATCATCCAATTCCAACAGCATGCTGGGTAATGAGGGGTTTGTGAAGGAGGTTCCTTTTCTCTTCCTGGGAACCCTTTATATCTCAGTAAAGAGAAGCACAGAAGAGATGCATTTGTTGAATGTGCAACTTGTATGCAACCCTTGAAACAGTTGAATGGGTTTAAGAAATCCTATAGCAGTATTTATTCCTTATTCAACATAAGACATTTATTCAGAGAAACTTAGCCCAGCTGGTAGTTCTAAGTCCTGGAGAAAGAAGCAATCATAAACTCACAACTAAATAAGCATATTTTTCCTCTGAGAAGTTGAGTAATACATGTCAACAATGGTTGTTGGTGTCAATTCAACAGCAACAGGAATCCCCAATTTGGAGTGTGGTGACAGGAAATTTTATTCAATGCAAACAGCTCAGTTGTGATACAGCAAAGTTGTGGAGCAGCTCAATAGTGTTACAGGTCAATTATGAAGCAGCATGACTGTAAGGTGGCCCTGGGGTCAGGCCCCACTCGGGCCAGACAGCTCTGCTCTGCTCTGCTCTAGTCTGTTCTATTTGCTCCTGTCTGGTCCAGTTCAGTCCACTCTGCACCTGCACTGGCTTGCTCCACTGTGCTACACAGTGGTCCAGGGAAATATCTTTCTGGGGAGACATCTTTGGTGTTTCAACTCCAGCCAGGTAAACACAATCTTCAGTCTTTGGTGGAAAGGGAAAGTTCACTCTCCAGTCCAGAGGAGAGCTGACCTATATAGACAGAAGTCTCTGCTCCTGGTCCCTGATTGGTCCAGCCTCATGCAAAAGAGAACTCCAAATCCTTGCAGTTTGATTGGTCCAAAAGGCAATTTCCTGGTCAAAAACAAGCCTCTCTGATTGAGCAGTGAAGATACTGATGGGAATATAGCTGCACAGTATGAATGGATGGGAGAAGCCTCAGTCCTATTGGTTGAAATACTATTATAGAAACTCCTTCATAAAGTCTGGTGCAGATGGCAGGAACATAGTGCAGGCAGGCAGTTCAGTGTGGAGGCATGCAGTTTAGTACAGGCTTCTCCCTGAAGTGTGGGTTGCATAGAGGTCCATATGTAGAAATTGCTCGGATTTTTGTGGGTTTTTTTTTTTTTTTATCCTTGTTTAATTTGAGTCCAGTTAGCCACCAGGCTATTCTTCTTAGTAGGTGTCTTCTTTCTCAGGGTCCACATATATTTTAATGCAACAACTAGGAATTTACAATATGAATTTGTTAAAGAAATAAGTAGTAAATAAAAGCACTTGAGAAGCTATCTTTATTATTAGGATGATAGAGGTATATAAGTTTTAAGTAATTCTTATCAGGTTATTGTGGGCACACAGGCTCTTACACACACACACGCACACACACACACTACAGAAAAGGTGATATCTGTTAGTTAACCATGAGTTTATACCTCCTGAAACTGGAGTTTTACTATTTCCTTTTTTGATACTCAAGATTCATTTCCTAACTCCCCAACTGTAACGGGAGATACAGGATCCTATTTCCTTTGGCGTCTGAAATGTGCTAGCCATTAGACATATTAATCAATATGCACATAAGCCATACATTTTTGTGCATAGGTTTTTCTTAATTATCCCCCTCTCCATCTTGGTGTTACTTCTAGGAGATAATTTTACTTTTAATAAATACCTATTAGGCACCTCTAGCCTGAGATCATTAAATGCTTCACAAATGTAACTAAATGAAAACGTTGTAGGGCTCCATATTTTGCCTATAATTCAAAATAGGTACTCAAAAATTGTAGGATTGACATATTTATTACTAAATATATACTTCATTGTGTTGAAATGACAAGAGATAATGAATCTGGTCATGAATAAAATATTTCAAGTACATTTTAATCCTGGCATTATTTTCTAGAGAATAAAAAAGAAAATAAAATTTAAGAAAATTCCTACACACAAAAAGAAATTGCTTAACTACCATTAAGTGATAAAAATTAACAGTTCAATTTAAGATTGAAAGAGCATTGATGTGACATTGACTTTTTAATACTGGTCATTTTCCCCTAGATATTATGGGATGTAAAAATAGGGGAGACATTTCACAATTACTATAGTAGAGACTGATTGGAAAACATTTCTTGGAACAAATATATTTTGAACATTTACTTTCCTTTGAGAACAATGATACACAAGTATTTTGCGTATCTAATACATGCAGATTTTAATTTCATAGTTAGGAATTTTGAGTGTTTTGCATATTAAATTCACATCTGACTTCTTTATTGATTTTATGCCTGTCTCTTTGGCAGATTCTGCATTTTGCCTTCATCTCTGTGGACCCGACATTAGTCTGAGTCCTTTATCTGGGCAGTCAGTGCTATGGCTGAATGGTTAATCTCTATCTCAGGAGTACAACCAAATTCATCTCCACTAAAGTCTTGACTCCTTGGTGACTTGGCTTTGCAGCTGTGTTCCCATCTGTCAGGCATTTCACTGGGTTGTCTTTATTCTTTTCTGGAAGGCTGTTTAAACACAATTTTTAAAAAGCATAGTGGACCAGCGATGCTTGGCTGCTACATTCGTAATGTAGACACTCAAGAGAGCGTTCATCCTCATCCACTGGGCAAATGAAAAGAAGAATCGCAACTTAATCAGTGAATTGATCTGTATTGAGGACTTTGGAAAGCTATTTTTTCTTCTCCACTCAGTAGATGAAACTTAAGTTTTAAGCTTGATGCATTTCTTTAATTATCATATGTGTCTGAAATTGTCTAAGAATCTATAAGAAATCTCTTTTTCTTGCATCTCTCAAAACTTTGATATTAAAGTAACTTCTAAGATGATCACAATCAATGGACCTTTTAGATCACTCAAGAGAGCAATATGGTGATACATTCCTGATACTATGAGGTTTCACACCATTGTTAGTTTTTTATAATGATGAGAAAAATATAATAATAGATCAGGGATTGGACTGCTGTTGTTGCTGTTTATAGTTTGAAACCCAAGAAGGAAGCATGGATTCAGTGTTATGTTCACAGTAATGCCCAGTGTTACATTTGATTTAATATTCAGTTTTTATGATGCCAAAATCATCTCTTAATTATGCAAAAATAAATCAACTTGTCTGTGCCATAAATTTTAAAAAACTAGGCAGTTTATCACATAGTTTTTCTCTGGCTAATAGCTTCAGTAGAGGCTTTCATTTATATATTCATTGCAAAAGTAAACATCTATATAATTTTGTCTGTTGGCATTGGGAATACCATTTTTGTGTTAATTTCTACGTATGTCAGAAAATATATAATGGAAATTCAAGAGAAATTAGCAAAAGCAATGAGACATAGTCTCTCATGAGTGTATGAGAAATAGGAAACATTTGTATCTGCCAGATTTATACCTTTGTGGGAATATAAGTATCATATCACAACTTGACAGCAGCTTTTAGCTCCTCCTTTAATAGATGATAGATAGATAGATAGATAGATAGATAGATAGATAGATAGATGTTAGATAGATAGATGATAGATATGTATATCTCTCTGTCTCCCAGTTTAGCTCCTTGTGTGTCTTTTTATGCTATATATTCTTACAATTTTATAGGACTTCCAGCGAGGAGAATGTGGAAGGTAAGTTAAGATGTGGCACAACAATCAGCTTATTAAGAAAAGATTAATTTAAGAAAGTAGTTGGATAGATCTTTTACACTACAGGGCTTTCTAAAAGTCAGATTCAGACATTGGCCACTTTGAAGCATAGGGACTTGGTGCAGATCTGTACACAAGGAGGTAATATGTTCAAGAACCTGAGTCCCGATCCCTCTGGCATCACAGAGGCTAGCAGAGGGAAGCCCAAGACTGTCGGTGTCACTGGTACAGATCCAGTATGGAGGACATGGGGCAGCCTTGGGTCCACTCTAAAGCTAAGTCAACTCTCACTTCCAGGATCCCAGAACCACTTTAGAGGGGACTCTACCTGACCCAATGAAGGGGGCAATTTTAAGAGACAAACAATATTGGAATAGACTTTTCCCTTAAAACACATGAAACTATCTCCAGGGACAAAAAAAAGCGTATAGCATGGCCAATACCCTGGCTTGGGGACTAGGATATTTGATACCAATGTCAACAGTCCCTAACAGAGTGAACATGGAAAAGTCAGCTAGGACCTAGAGATTTCAATTCTCTATTTGATAAAAATGACACAAAATTATCTCTAAGACTCTTTCTGCCATAACTTTGGGATATAACATGATCCAGAATTATCTCCTTGCTTCTGGATTTAAACACACAGAGAGAACCCCAAATCATGTCACTCTGTGCCATAAAAAGGCCAGTATTGCACAATTATAGGGAGCACATTCAAAGGTGCTCGTTTGAGGAAAGGGGATGGGGGGCAGGAGGAAGACCTACAAGGTCCGACAATTAAGTTCACAAACTTGATGCAGTGATGCTGCTAACCTTTGTTGATATTTGAAGGATTATTCATTATGCATTTGTACCAATTGGACAAACAGTTAACCAGGTTTACTAGTTGGAGGTGCTGAAAAGGCTGAAAAGTCCTCTAAAAAACTAGAGGACTTGAACTTTTTGCCAACAATTCATGGCTCTTGCATCATGACAATGTACCAGCTCACATGGCACTGTCTGTGAGCGTGTTTTATAGCAAGTAAACAAATAACTATATTGGAACTCCCTCCCTATTCACCTAATTGACCCCCAGTGACTTCTTTCTTTACCCAAAGAGAAAAGAAATATTAAAAGGAAGACATTTTGATGATATTCAGTACATCAAGGGTAATACGATGATAGCTCTGATGGCCATTCCAGAAAAAGAGTTCCAAAATTGCTTTGAAGGGTGGACTAGGTGCTGGTGTCAGTGCATAGCTTCCCAAGGGGAGTCCTTTGAAGGTGACCATAGTGATATTCAGCAATGACGTATGTAGCATTTTTTCTAGGATGAATCCCTGAGCTTCATTGTCAGGCCTTGTAGGTTCAGCTAGAGGCTTGTGTGATGATTTGCTCCCTGTCCCCACGCAGCATGGGGACATACTCTCTACAAATGACAGATTTTCAGACCTGCTTTATTAAAGCTGTGATTTCAGGAGCACACGGCAGACCTCCTTTTCGACCAGACTGTGAGTCTTTTGTGCCCTTAGAAAACAATCAGAGAACTCGGTGGTGCACAGAGATCCGTGCCCTCAAGGCTTCCTGTAAGCCTCACGGAAACTCACAGTCTTCCATCTCTTTCCCACCAGCGGCAGAGAATCAGAGGTGTCCATATGCAATTTGCTGTTAATGTCTTATAGAAATACATAGAGATGTCATCCATCAGAATAATTATTTCAAATGCCAGGGCCTTTAAAACTGCTTGACTGTAAGGCTGCCTCACAGGGGTTCAACTCAGTCAGCAGAGGGAGGAGGAAAAAACTAAGAAAGAGCATTTTCCTCAGGCTGGGATACTCACTGATATTTGAAATGCTGTTAGTTCCTAGGATTAGAAAATAGGTCAACTTTACGGCTTTTCGTCTAAAGGTTTGTTTTTCATGAACATGCCAGTAAACTGGCCTGTGTGGAATTACCTGGGGAGCCCTCATGTCACCCTGTCTGGTGCTCACTGCCCAGGCTCTGGAGGAGGGGACATTCTTGTGTCAGTGGGGACATGACAGTGCCCAGGTGCACACTAGAGAAAAACACAGTTGATAGTGTGACAAACTCCCCAAATAAATAAGTTTCTCTGTGAAATCCACAAAAGCATGGATTTTGAGCTCTGAATTGCCATATTCATACATCAGAGCTCTAGTATTTTACAGTATTAATCCTGTGTGTTTTGTAACTTAGAAACCTGCTTTTGGGGATCAGCTTGGCGGTTTGCCTCCAACATTTCTGTTAAGAATGATATGGGATGCTTTCAGCTAGCCCTTGTTTATCCTCTGACATGTGGTGTGTTTTCTGGGCTTTCCTAGCAAAATCAGACCCCTGCTTTCAGTGAAGTACAAAGTGTTAGAATGTTAAACAGCTTTGTTTGCCAATACCACCCTGTGCTCTAGACTACAGAGGGGTAAGTCACAGAAGACATTTATCAAGCCTCTAACAACTTAAAAACCACAAATGTTGGCACATCAAAGATTCTGATTCATTTTTAAAGTAACACAGACAGAGTTTTCAAACTTAATAATAAATTGGCCATTTGAAATGAGTAAGCTGTGGAATGTTGATCTTTGAGCCTGCAGTGTGGTTACAGGAAATGCCCAATTCTGATGAATGGGGAGAAACCAGCAAATAGAAAATCTTGATGGCACTCTCCCTGAAGTTTCCTTGCTGGCCCAATTCATTTGCCTTGAAAAATGAACCAAATCAACCCATTGAATACAGAGCAGAGCATTCCACTGTTAATCAAGCTGCCTTAGGCATAATAAATTAGCTCTATTCAGAGGAGCATGGTTTTTGCCAGTCCTAGCCTCAGGAAATATTATAGTACCTGGGAATTGGGAGGACACTATGGGTTGAAAATGGGTCAGAAACAAAATGGATGTGAAACTTAGAAAATCAAAGTCACCCCATTTTTTAGTGAGAATAGTTCGCCGAGTTAGCTTGACACCTTGTTGGGCTTGAGTGGTATGAATGCATTGGTATATCATGCACTCATACACAGGATGACTGCTATACAACAGGCAAGGTACTATGTTATAAAAGTGCCGTGAATTGAAAAGCTTTGCAATGTATTTGGAAATACAGAATACAGAAACAAGTACAGAATAACAAAACATTTCTAAAGTTCTAGTCCATGCAGATAGTACCTAGGTAAAGAGACCTAAGAATGGGGAGAGGCTATTTAGAGAAATCTGATATAGAAGTGATTCTGAAGTAAGGAAGTGAAAACAATTGACATAGAAAAGATAATTAAATTCAGCTTAATTCATCATCATCAGTTACGTCGCGTACCAGGCGTTGAGCAGGGTCCTAGCAATACCAACATGAACTGTACCTCTGGTGACAGACATAAAAGTGTCTGAAATGACAGCATTGGGAGAAAAAAAGAAGGCAGATAAGCTAGAAAACTCCAACTAGAACATATACGAACACATCCACATGATTGTAGATGAGCAGTCAACATTGATTGGCCTGGAAATATTGTACCTTTCAAAGCTGTGTCATTATGATGACACTAAATTGGCAGTGGCGTGGTAGATGCTGTACTCCAGGCCCCATCAATATTCAGCGATTGCTGAGTCTGTCACACTGACCATATGGCTATTCAAATCAAGCTTTCAGGAAGCCAGGCGAACACATGTTCCTAATGATATGTTGCATTCCAGCACGGCCTAATGCATGTCTCTTCCTGGAAGAGGGTTGCCAGCTCTGATCCTAGCGAGAAGGAACCAATGGCAAGTGTCCCAAATTATAAGTAAAACATTTTTTCTTCATATTACTACCAAAACGCACTTGAATTGCTAGCCTGCCATTCAGTAGTGGAGAAGCAGATGAGAAATGCACACTTCACAGCCCGGCAGAACGCAGATGGCTGAGCCCATGGGGGTGGGAATGGTCCTAAGGCGTGGCTAACTCCTTCCCCTCATGTAGGAGGGCTTTGTTTCAATTCTGCACCTCAGTCCTTTTCCAGGAAGGTGGGGCAATAGAACCAACACATGCTTTTTGCAAATTAGATGCTGCTGTGTCACATCACAATGGCCGGATCCCCGGATCGGGCGCCCAACCCTGAGAGTAGCTTTGACAGACAGGTCAAGTCCACGCCCCGCAGGACACTACACTGTCCCTGGCGTCTGGGCAATACTGAAGCTTAGAGAGCAATATATAGCATCTTTGGAATATTTTAACACAGGCATGTACTTTAAAAATTAGTAATGCTAACATCGTCATGCCAACACATCATTACCCAAAAACAATGGGTTAATTTATTTGGGGAATGGAATCTAAATGTCATTTAGTGCCAAGTGGATCAAGAATATCAAAGTGCAGTTCTCAAGCAGCGTTCCTTGTCTGTGCCTCTCAATATTTTACTTAACTCATTCCTGAATAAACCAGCAGATAGAATACAGAGCTGTTTAAAACAGCATTTGAAGAATGGAGATTTTTACAGTCCATTTTGAAAGGGATGCCTCAATAAGATGGTTAGATTGCTTAGAAGACTGGTTAACTTCCTACAGATCATGAAATCACAGCCTCACATCAATTGTTGCAAATGGACTTCCAACCTCGGAGGATGTTGGGGAGGACTGTTGGCTAACTTAACTGTTACACTACATTCCAGATGAGACGAGCAGACTTACGAAACACGCATGGCCTTGACAGAATGCTCCTATCAGCATTTGTCTCTTTCCAAGAGCGAAATACATTTTTGTTTCACAAGGAACATTTCCTTTGTCGTATTCATTTTCTCCCTTCTATCATGTATGTTTCTGACAATGAAAACATGGGTTCAACCTCAGATAAATGTGCACAATAGACTCCAGAAACCATCCCAACCTTTGAAGAACTTTTCTCATCCCCTTCATTTTTCTCACGTGAAAGTTCATGGCAAGAGAGGCTGAACCTGTGATCCAAATGGCCGGCCCCCCAGAAGCAGGCATGGAGATAGACCCCAGGGCTCTGATATCCCTTTAGGACTCGTCCCAACACACCAAGCTGCTCATCTGTATAAAAAATATAAAAGCTTTTATGCATTTCATGTAGGATTGAGGAGGAGAAAAGCTTTACAATGGAGTTCTTACTATGTGGTTCTCATGATGCTTTATTTCTGTACTTCTTAGGTCACTTGGGAACTAAGTGTTTAAAGCTGAACTAGAAAGGCTAAACAGGAAAAGCGATTTGGTTAGTAAGGAAACCTCAGTGGTGCTAGGATTCATGTCCTGGGTCCTAAGAACTTGGAGCTCCGAGCACAGTACAGCTGAAAACAAAGACTAAAACACTGGTGTCTTAAAACTCCTCATACAATTCAAGACGTGTAGCTCTGGGGAGAAGCACTGAGAACCTAGGGCTACGGCAGTGAGTCACCTGTTCACAGCTCGAAGGCCTACACCACAGCCTCCAGGGAGGAAAACGGACACCCTCATTCCCAGTATTTTTAAAGCTGTATGTTTCTGGCCCTGCATTTTAATATCTATGTTCTATTCAATATCTATGTTATGTATATGTATAATATGTATATGTATAGTAATTCATTATATATGATAAATAATCCAATATCTATAATATAGATAGATAGATAGATAGATAGATAATGGATTATTTTCTCCAAGTTGTTTTATCATGTGGTAGAGCTTCAAAGCCTTGTGTTAAATCAATTCTAAACTAAACAAGTGATTTTTCTCCTATAGAAGGAAAATTCATACATACTGAGCAAGGGTACCAAAGCAGCTTCCAAATTTAAATACAACAATTGAAATTACAGAGTCTCTAGATTTTCTTCATGTTTTGTTTTGTTTGGGGAAGTAGACTTAATGTATACTTATCTTTATCTATTAAATGAGCCACATGAATATAAATGGTTAGTAAAACCTGTTTTATTTCATAATAATGTAATTGAAGGAAAACAAGCCATTTCAGAATTCTGAAATAAGGAAAATAGGAGGACAGTAGAAGAAACTATAAATAAGAGCCTAAATCTCACTTTCCTCATTTAATTGTTGGTAATCATTTATGCACAAAATTCAATTTCCCTCCTCCATTTCCTTTTTATCAGCTAATAAAAGATGTGTGAAATGAAGAGATATAATTAACTTTCCAACAGATGATACAATATAGAAGCCAAACTAATTATGTGGTTTTATATTATTTGTACCATTTTAAATAAACGTCTGGACTATTAATTGCTCATAAATGCAAAGCTCTGTATTATACAATGAATAATACATGAAATTAGGTATAAGCATCATCATTATCACTAGAAAATAAAATATTTTTTGAAATATCTTTCTGTAACATCAGCAGATTTCCATGTTTTTAATTTTCTACTAAACGCAGACAGACTATCAATATATGGGTTATGGTTAATGGGTAAACCAGTCAGGTTCCTCTTGAAATGATCAAACACAGTTACACCTTTATTTTTGGCCTGATGGTACCAGTGAGAACTGATATAGTAGCTGTCAGTTATAACTGCTCACATCCTACTGCTTTCATGTAAAACAGCACTTTTTACACGACCTACAGTCCAAAGCACAGGCACCTTCATTTTAGAATGGGACAAAGCCATCCAGGCAAACAGGACAGGAACTGGTTTTCCTCTTTTGTAGCATCAATCAGAAAAATGCTTCATTTAATTCCTGTCACTGATCTAAGAAAATCCCACAGATGCAAGGCTCACTCATTAAGTCCACAAATATTTATCAAGCACACACTATATGCCAACCCTGTGAATGAGGAGAAAAGTCCAGCCCTCCCTGAGTTGACCCTCTAGTTAAAGAGACAGACAGTAAATAAGGAAATATATCCTAAGGCACTGATGGGTGCTAGAAGGAAAAGAAAGCAGGTTACTTGATAAGAAATGACCACCAGGATAGAGGAAAGGTTATTTTATATAGTGTTTTCATAGAAGGCCTCTCTCAGGGAACAACGTTTAGATAGAGGCCCAACTGAAGTAAAAAAAGAAACTAATTCGATTTTGGGAAGAGGGTTCAGATAGTGGGAACAGCCATTGTACAGGCCCTGAGGCAGGAAAGTGTCAGAGAAACCAACAAGCAAGCCAGAGGGTGGGGCTTCAATGGGGTTGCTGAGGGTGGTGCATGTAGCATGAGATGTCTGAGATTTAGGAAGGGATAATTTCATGCAGGATTTATAAACTATACAGAGAATTTGGACTGTATTTCAAACCGACTATTGGAGGGTTTTGAAAAAGCAAGTGATATAGCCTGATTTACATATTTAAAAGCTTAGTTGCTATGTATAAAATTGAGAGTAGCAGGGAAGAGCAGAAGGATGAATACGAATTAGGATTTTAGTAGGTGAGCATGTCGGTAGGTTAGCCTAGAATTTCAGCAATGGAGGCAATGAGATGTAGTGAAATGTTGGGCCTGTTTTTAAGGTAAAGCTCATAGGATTGGCAGATCAACTTAATAACAGGTGGCGATGAAGAACATGAAGCAAAGTAACACCTACATTTTGGGCTTGACTCACCGGGTCACTTACTGTTGGTGCCATTTAATGAGATAGAGATGAGCAGGAGAATCAGGTTGAAGAGGGTAAACAGAATTCTGATTTTGATGATCAGTTGTGGGATACTTACCAAACATGTAAGTGAAGATTTTGAGTAGGTTCTATCCTGGGCTACACATGAGAAATTGATGTGATAGCAGAAGTGTCCAATAGAGTGGCCACTTGGGGTTATTAAGCACTTTAAATATGACTCACGTATGACTTAGGGAAGCAATTTTAATTATATTTATTTTAATGAAGTTTAATCTGATTAGAACATGTAGTGAGTGGCTACCATATTGGGCAATTTAAATTTAGAGGAACGGAAGAGGATGAAGGGCCAGCAAAAGATGGTTGGGAGACATAGGAAGGCAGGAGGAAAATCGTTTTCTCAAACGGTAGTAGAGAAATGTGCAGGAAACTAGAGGTATATGTGGGGTCAAGTGTAAAAACAAAATTAATAGCCATCATTATAAGCTGGCTAATGGAAATGATCCACTAGTGAAAAAAAATAATAAAACTTTGAATATGCTAATGGGAAGAAGTGAACTCTTCTTATTGGTTCTAATTTCCTCAGAGAAAAACCCTTTTGGGTTACAGGGTGAAGCTTTAAATCCCCAGAACACCTTTTGTCTTTCTCCCTCCATGTCAGCTTCTGCTTCTCAGGGAACCCAGCGCTTCACAGTTAGTACCAGGCGTGGTCTAAGAAAGCCAGTAGTAAGACGGGGCTGTCTTGCTGCAGGGCTGTAAGGAGGACCCGATCCTACTGAGAGTAGCTGATACCTCCCCTCCTCCACACTCCTGATTCTTCAGGAACTTTTCAATACAATCAGTGTTTTGCATGATGTAAATTTTTCTCTTCATATTACGTGTCCTCAGCATACTGTTGTAGAGGTGGCCACTGTCTTTTCCTTGAAATATTCTTGTCTTTCTGGCCATCATGTCACTTCCTTTTCCTGCTCTGATTCTTCATTGTCCCAACTGCTAAATGACATCACTCTTTAGGGATTGCCTCTGGGCCTTCCTAGTAGTTAGTCCCATAACTTCCATGATTGTGCTAAGGGCTTTTACACCCAGCAGCAAGGCCACAGTTTTAAAAATCTAATTAAGACCAGGACAATTCTGTTATTAAAGTCGTCCAGTAAACTGAAGACGCTTTCCAGCTAGGAAGTCACGCATGAGCTCACACCTGCTATTTTACTGGTTCGTCGTGGTGTGCACTTTTCTCACCCACTCTGGGTCTTCTGTTCCTTGAAAGTGCCACTTTGGTCCCGTCCACCGTCTTCCTGCCTCTGTTAGCTTTGCCTATTATGTCCCTTCCCCCAAATTATACTTCAAATTCTTTAGTTACCAGCTTATTAGTTCCTTTAAAAGTGACCATTCGGAGCAACAGCTCCACCTGGAGCTGGACTGCTGTGAGTCCCTGGGATGGCATAGCTGCAGCCCCTGCTGCAATGGGCTGCCATAGGCTACAGTGAGTGGCCAGCAGCCAGCATGAGCGGCTGACAGCTGGTGTGAGCTACCAATAGCTGCCGTGAGCGGTCGTCCAGAGGCCGGTGACCAATCTGCCTCACCCGAAAAGAGCGCAATGATGATGCCAACATGGGCCAGTGAAGCGATGTCCTCCACAACTAGACTGAAGAACAAAAGGACAGCAACTTGTCTGTTCCCCTTCCCCAGTTCCCCAATGCTGTTCTCCTCCCCCAATTCCTCAATAAAAATATTAAAAAAAAAAAAGGTGACCATTCGATGGTCCCATGGTGCTCCCATGGTTCCTCGAGTGCTTTTTATTTCCTCTCTTACTTTTATTGTAATTTGTAATTACTTTGGTTTTGTTTGATTATGAGTTATGTCTATTTCCTAATGAAAACCAAAATGGAAATCCCATGAAAGGAAAAATTTATTCCCTGTTAAATTCCTTGTCTACCACAAATATATATTTAATAAATCATTGGTACAATGTATGACTAAATACATTGACAATCATTTTACTGCCTAACCTTACTGTTTAATAAAATGGAACATGAATATCTATCTAAAATTTTTGTAAAGAAGATTAAATATATATAAATCACCTAACACAGTGTCTGGGGATAGTGTTGCCCAAATACTGTACATACATTTTTCATATTATCATTTTCATCAGTTTTATGGGTAAATTCATTAATGACAAATACAATAACAAGTTGAAAAAATATATATAAAATGATTGCACTGAAGAAACTCCAGTACTTTTCTCATCACATTCACTCAGGCCAGAGCCAAGGGAAGGGCATATATTGGTCACAAATGACCAGGAATAAAACTTCCGTGAGAGGGAATGTGGTGTCAGGCCCAGCCTAACTCTTCCTCTACATTTTTAGAAATCCTGGTTTGCAAACCTGAAGACCACAGTTCTCTGCACAACCACCCTCCTTCTTCCCTCTTTCTTTCCAAGCCCCACAGATTCACAAATGGCTCCTCTCATTCCTGGAGGCCAAGCTGTGCCTCAGCCCTATCATCTTAGTCAGAGAACCAGGAGTGGACGTGTTCTGCATCCACAGCTGGGCACCTGGGGTGACACCCCCAGTGAAGGGCCTGAGAAGCAGCTCTGAACTGAGACCAATTCGCGTTTTGCACTGGAGAAAAAAAAAAAAAAAGCCTGAAGAAGTGGGCTTTGGTTTGTGTTTTTTTTTTTTTTTAGTTCTCTCCCTTATTTTGTCAGAAAAAGCATGCTTCATACTCAATAATGACTCTTCCAGATGTATAATGTATCTAGTAATACATCTATCTATAGACTTAGATATCGGTATGGACATAGATAAAGATAATGGAAAGACATAGATATGATATAGACATAGATAATATAAAGACATACACATAGATACATAGATATAGATATAGATGATATAGATATAGATAAATATAGGCATGCATATGGATATGGATATAGATACAGATATAGATATAGATAAATAAATAGATAGCTTCTGCCACCCAAATATTTTCCTAGTCATTGGTCCTATCAGGCACTTACTAGTAATTAAACCAATTAATTTGGAGAAACAAAGATCTCTGATCAACTTAACAGTAGATGTTCATCTAACCAAAGAGTAACTAGGCAATTTCATGCTTGTTTTCTACCACAGGAAAACTGATTTCTTGCTTGAATGTAGCATTAGGTAAGTTTATTCCCTTGACCAGTAAATATTCCACCAGCAGCTTTGTAGCCTTGAGGTGCTTTTTCACTGGGCAGCTTTGAGATGGGCCTTTGTTCCCCTGGCAACCCTCAGTCACTAGGGATGCACCCATGCAACCTGATTAGTGCTGCGCTGAACCCTTTCCAACTGAATTTCATTCCTTGTAGCACTGACAATACTTTCAAATTATCTCTTTGCTCCATACTCTTTCCCCCATAGGACTCTGGAGAACAAAGGGTAGGATGAAATGCTCAGCTGCTGGGAATGGTTTTCTTGCAGAAACATGTTTGTAGCAATGCTTGTTGAGAAATGTTGGTAATTAGAATAGTTCAGCAAACTCAGTATCTCTTAACTTAGTTTCCAGGATATATCAATATTTCGTGGCTTCATGAACATTATCAGGCTTAAAGTGATTTTAGTGGTCCTCTTGAAGGTGGTACTAAAAACTTTCTTTCACAGAATATAAATTTCTTTCACAGAATATAGATTCCTTCAAGGAAATATTTAATATTCAGTATCTGATCCCTCTGATACTTGTTAAACTAACTCCAGTGCAAGTGCTCTTGAAACACAGTTGACTGATATATGATAACTAATAAAAAGTATAGATAGGATATTGAAAATATGAAACTATTTTAGTACATTTATTATGAAGGTTTTCATTAACATGTTTTGGCAAGTCAAAAGCTCAATGGAATTTAAGTATATTTTAGTCTATACTATTCTAGTTCTATTCAAAGTACAATAGTCTAACTCTTACTTTTCTAATTTTGAATTTGACCTGAAATCATGTTAACTTTTTACTTTTGGCCTAATAGATTTTTAAAAAGCTAACATATATTGAATATATAAAGATAATAAGTATTTTTTCATGTGGCAGTAAGAACCAGGTCAAGATAAAAGGTAGAATGATTTAAAGCTTATGAGAGAAGGAATGCTTCTTTCAATGAGGAAAGAAAGAAAATTAAGAGTTAGATATAGTCCAAGTAAACAAGCGTTGTCATCCTCATGACCTGTGAATTTTGTGTGGAAGATACAAGTTTATCTCTTGAGAATATAGTGGGGATACCTTAGATTCTGTGTATTCTCAGGGCAACCAAGTTTTATTTCAGAAAGTGCTGATTTAGCTCTTAGATGTCTAATAATAAATTCTAAGCTTTTCATTAGTTCTTTAACTTAGCTAATACTGTATTATTGTAAGATGTGTCTTGTATTTTTTTGATCTCTGTTATTCATCGATTCTGGGTTTTATTTAATTTTCCAGAGACAATAGTACATTTGAGATCTAAATTTTCCTCTGTTGCTTGGAACAGCTCTTGGCTCAAAGATGGAAATCTGTACAGATAAAATCTTGTACATTTCTCTTTAACACTCAGATGGTAACGGAGAGCAGTGACAGGCACCAGCATGTCTTTTCAAAGCAATCAATATTATTGAGGTTCTTTCTTAACTCTTTTGCTGCGACATTCGGATATGTTTTCCTGTGGCTTGCACTATCAACAACAAACATGTTTTGTATACCATGTTGTATAATATTTTGTAATAAATATTTTATTTCATTAATGCCATTAGGTTCTAATTTATCTATACTTAAATCTAATTGATTCCACTTAGTATGCTTGGAGTATTTTTTTCTAAAATTCAATATAATGGTAAATTTATTACCATATAACAAAGGTTTAAAACAAAAATGATATCATTTATGTACAAAGCAGCTCAAAATGTTATTAAATGCATAAAATAGTCAAAATATCAACTTTTTATTTTTTGTGGATTTTTGACACATTTTGGAAAAACAGCTTGAAATCAATGCAGTGAAAGACTTAGCCATCTCCTTTTCCCAGGCTATTTTATGAACAGGAATGAAGCTTTCCTTTTACTTTAGTATATAAAATTTACATATTGTATAAATAGAATATCTTGAACTAAGCTTACTATCTCTATTAATTATTAAAAGTACATATGCTTAGTTTAAAATTAAAATATATTATGAATCTAATGAATGTTAGCATTGCTTTTGCTGTAATAATGCAAATTCCTCTCAAGTACTTGAAAATAATATGTTCTATTATGGGATACACTCTCTTAATCTATAGTGTACATGATTGTTTCATTTTCCCCCTTTAAATAGTATAAAATAGTTCAATCAGCCTTGCTTTAATCATTATGGACTCTTAATTAGTAAAGTCCAAATTTGTGGCATTTCCAATTTTGATACATTTGTTGAGCTCACATACCTGAGCTTGGATGAGAAGGAAAGCAATATACCAGCATATAAAATTGTGACTTTCTATTATTCACACATGAAGTGTTGATTTCCCATCTCTTGGTTACTATTGTGGATAAATCAAAGCCCAAATTCAGAAAGGAGCTAGTTTCTCTCTGCACATTACACTTCTTAAGCAAATACACACTTGGCTACAGTGAATGCCATCCATTTGAGGAAAGTGGGCTTAGAATTACATTTTATTTTTTAGTGCAACTAACTACAGATTCTTAAAACTTAGTAATTGTAAAAGAATAGTTGATATGCTATGTAGTTGGCATTTGAACATATTTTCTATTTGTGCAAACATTTAAGTGTAACTATCTCTTTAATATTATGTTCCTTTTGTTAAGCAATATGATTTTTATACATTTTTTAATCTAGTTTTATTTTGAGACAAAATCTTTATTATTTTTAATAGAATACAAAAATTGTCATATTTTAAAATATTTTCCTTTTCAAATTGAATCTTCATATTAAGAATAAGGAAAAGATGAATAACAAATTTTTAGCAATGGGTGTAACTTTATCTAATACTTTCCTTTTACACGAGCATTAAAGGTGCGTGTTTCAGAGTCACGTAGTCAATTTTTGCGTGTTTGAGTTGCCACTATCAACATCAAGGCTGAGGAAGTCTTGAGTTGATTAAATTTATTTTTTCTTACTGTTCTTATGTATATTTCCCAAAATCTTGAAACAAAATTCACCTCACATTATTTTCAATTTAATAAATATTTATTGAATTTCTATATAGCATATATAAGATTACCTAGCTTTATATGAGGCTGATATTTTATGTGGTCTGCATAAGTTTTAAAATTGTATGGTCTTATTGTTTTTAAATAAATCTTTCAAGCTAAAAATATAAATATATGCAAAAGTATGGAGATGAATGGTAAACTGAGCTAAGGAGAGCAAACACCATGCTCACTGTAATAAATATTTTGGGTTATTTTAGTATTTGCTTAAATAATGGTGTTTGAAAACTGCAAATCTGTCTTAAAATCAGTAGGCCACAGTAAATAGCCTAAATTAAAAAAAAATAGTAACTATGCAAAAGTGGATTTTTTTCTAATATTAAATGTTTATTATTTTCTATTGAAGGGTACTGGGATATATTATTCGCACTCCCATATGTCACTGTTTTTGTCTAATATCAGAAGTTAAAGGAAACAAATCATGGAGGCCTCATTTATCCAGTGGCAGCAACAGTAGGCCCAGTATCTTGACCATAAAGTTTGGATAAATTATTGGTTGCCTCCATCAGGCTCATCAAAGTTTACTGAGGAGGATTTTGCTGCCATGAACATGGTCCAGATCACTGAATCACTCAGTTCTGCGTTTTAAGAATACATATCTCCATCTTTACTATTCATTATCTAGAAATAGCTTTGCAGAAGAGAGGTAGTGGAAGGGATTTATTCATTTGATGAAAGGATTCTTGACTACACGGAAGGCTTACATTTACAGCAGGTGTGTTTGAGCACTATGCAGTTTTCTACAAGTAATTTATTACTGAGTGTAGAAACCCATCTCTTAAGAACTTTCAGATACACCAGCAGGCACCTGGCTGTTTCTGTATCCTTGTGATGTGGATCCACACACCTGTACCTGTGCGGTTGACAGATGCATTGCCAGGTTGAAGCTAGAGCCCCCCATGGTTATCGGCAAATATGAAATGTATTATCTAAAGAACTAAAAATATTTTTGCTTATTTTGAGATTACTGGACCAATTATGAAATGAATACAAAACTCAGTAAAACCTAAACCTGGTATCTTGGAAGAGTTCTTTGATTGCTTAAATTTGAAAGGATTTTTATTTTTATACTTACTAAAAATAACTCTAAACTGAATTAGAGCTTTTGAAGTTAGGGAACTGAAAATAGACAGGTAACTAGTTCAGGAAAAGTAACTACATAAAAGGTCATCCATGCATTCTAATATCCAAATGTTCTTTCTCAAATGTTCAGCCTCTGAAATCTTCTCAAATGATAAATATTCATTTATTTAAAAGCTTTTGCAGAGGCAGTGATAGACACTGATGATAATTGCGATCTGACTGAACATTTCTCTGTTTTGTTTGTCTTTGAATGACTGACTTTTAAACCGAGAATTCATGTTGTCAGTGACTTGAAATAAAAGAGCTTCTTGGGACATTTTTCTTTTTACGTGAGGTTTATAAGCAATTAAAATTGGGCTATGAATTGCATTACAGATAGAAACACAGATAAGTTGTTTAATCATGTATTTTAATGCATTATGTATTTCTTAGTAGTAATGAATTCATTAACATGAATAAAGATGCATGTCAAGACTAACAAAGATGAACAGCAAGAACAATTAATCTCTTACAATCTTTAATTTGGTTGCAGAGTGATGCGTCATATTTTTTTCTGCATATTTCAGCTATATTTTTGTTAACTTATAAACAAATGAGATATATCCTAGTTGGATGCAAAACATTTTCACTCCATTCTACATTTAAGTATAGAAAGCATTTTAAGTAATGCTGTAGTGAGGTTATGCTGTGTTTGATGCTAGTGATATAGTATGTTAAAGCTAGAGTCCATTTTGACTTCTTTGGCTACAATGTTGTCTTCAGGCTCTAAGAACTTACAATATAATAATAAATTATGTTTTATTATTACAGTTTAATTAAAATATAAATTTTGATATTACAGTTTTCTTCTTTTCAGTTTCGTTTTATGTTTCCAAGATTACTAGCAATCAGGGCGAATTTTTGGAAAATGTAAATTTTTATTTGTGCTATACAGTGAAAATGATGAATTTCACATGTACATAGCTTTGCATTTGATTTCTCACCTAACACACCAGATGCATTCATTCAACAAACATATATGGAGAATCCACCTAATGACAGCCACAGAGTTAACCACAGAGAAACACCACTGTCATTACTGATCAACAGTTTATTCACGTATGCTGATACGTGATATCATGTGTCACCCACTACAATATAAGCACATAACAGGTCCTTGATACATGTTTGCAGAATGAAGCCATGAAGGAATGAAAGCTGTCAATCAGCACATAGCTTTTGAGCTGAAGGCCTGGGTTCACATTTGTTTTAGTGACACAGATTCAGCTAAAAACCATACCATGAACCCAATCTTCTTTAATGATTATCCTTCTTTCTAATCGTTTCTGTATAAAATGTTGTTTTTCAAGTGCATACATTTTTAACATTTTTAAAAGATTTTAAAAAACAGTTAGGTTTGCAGGGAGAGAGTGTTGAAGCATGTAATTTTTAAAATGGGTGCACTTGGCTTTTGTACTCTGTATGATGATAGCTATATAATGAAGCAAAACCAAAATAGCAACACACACACACACACATTTTAATAGTATTATTGACAACCCCATGGCTGTAAAAGTGGTTAAAATGTAGAAATCAACTATGTTTACAATGTAATAATTTTGATGAAATCTCGAGGTGTCACCATTGCCTACAGGCCTTAAGGATTACCCCCAATAAAAATAGCCTAATATTATATAATTTTCATTATAAATATACAGAGGTCAGACCACCATTCTAACCCAAGAACCCAAAGGACAAAGACTTTACCACCCTAACACCTCTGCTTATCATCTCAGTAATTGCATCAATTTAAAATGTCAAGAGTGGACTTTTCTTTTATTAAATAGAATTAGAAAGTGACAGGATCCTAATTTAACAAGGAGCATTTATTTTAGTCCCACTTATCCTTCAGGTCCCTGTTCATACTTTTCATTAGACACAGGTATTTAAATTTAGCCCTCAGTAACAATTCCTTACTTTAGATTTCTAAATAACTTATTTGTTCAATAATCAATTAATCCCTTGTATATATTATATTTTGTTGATATGAACAACATGTTTTAGTCATTAAACTTATTCATATGTATGTAGCCCTATACTTCTTATCGTGTCAAAACTCAGAAACATTTTTTGTCTTCTTGAGACTCAAATGCTTTTTGTATTATAGCTCACTCCATTCTCTCTACCTCTCACACGCAAAATCAAAGTTACACAACACAGCACAACAAAGTAAAATTAACAATGTAACCAGTTTATTCCACAGAGCCAATCTGTATTTCTCAGTTGGTCATTAGTGCTGGTCCGTTTCCCACAGATTAAAGAAGTGACATGACCTCCTCAGGAAGAAGGTTGGGAAGAACGTGTGCCTTGTATCGTTTGGTAACGCGATGGCAGATTATTAAAATTCCCAACCTACTTCTCCTGTGAAAATTTCATTGTACAACAAAAGAAATATTATATGAAACTCAAAAAACACACAATTCCAGATAGCTGAGTTTTAGTTAATTGCCATTTAAAATCATTTCATTTGGGATGGGAAAACTTTGTGATATATAATGAAATTTCCAGTGGTTTGCTCAGCAGCCTTCTTGTGCAGACTGGGCACTGTCCTAGACATATACAATTCACTGGACAAAAGGCTGATTAACTATTATGCTAAGCATTTGGGACCATTGACAGATGATGCTGCAAATCTGAGGTTTGCTCAGGTACATAATTGCTGTTCATTTATTTTCACCAGATAAGGTGTCTTACTATTGTGCTAAATACATACTTGATTTTTCTGGGAACCTACAGTGATAACCCAAAGATCGACTTCTGGCAAGATGACGTCTCCCTCTCATGTGTGAGCACCTCTTTCTAGCTTACCCAGGACCACCCACCTTAGAATGTCTCTGGTGGACACTGTATCAGTGCTTTGGCTTCCAACCTAAATTGTGCCTTCTATTTACCTGTGGATTCAAAGTGCAATGGCACCAGTTTAATGACAGACTCAAGAATCAAAATAATAGATCCTCCTTGTTTTTGAGAATAATCCATTGAAGTGTTTTCTGTTAGGTATAGTGTAACTTTTCCCTCAAACATGTTTTCATGTAAATAATTTTGAGATAATTTCTCAGTTTTCCCCTTGAAATAAATCAACTCTACCACCCAGCTCCTTTGCTCATAAATCATATTGATTCATGGATTACCAATTCTGGAGATTGTTGATAGTACAATGGGATAGTACATCCACCTATAATAAATGAATTCTACTCATAAAAGGAGTTACTTTTCATTTTATTCAGGTGGTAAAGAAAAAAACACTTAATACTGCAAAAATTAATAATTGATGTGACTTTGTAGCATAATTTTTACATTTATTATTGTGAGTCATGGTTGATACAACCCCTAAGGAATAGCTGGCAGTGGAAATATTAATGTCACTAGACATTACCTGGACCTCAGGTTTCATCAGTTTGGATGCTTATTTTACAACTTGCATTTTATACTTTCACTAATATAGTGGAAAAATAAGTTATGGCCCATTTTAAGTAATAAAATACCCAGTTGTTTACACTTTAGAAACAAAATCACAGAGAAACTATGACAAGGAGAGTGGAAGAGACTGGCTACATCAACAACCACTCATATGTCTGGTGGCAATAGTCATAAAGTTAGAGACTTTATAAGTTATCATTTCAGACTATTAAGTAAATGTAAGAGATTTAGAGATCAGTCCATTCAGGCAAATTTTATTAATTATGTAGACAAAATTAGTAATTCAAAAATAATAATTTTAAATGGCTTATTGCAATTTATTGATAGGGGCTACATTAAAGTCCAAATTTCTGTCAGCTTCTTGGGAATGTGTAAATGCCTTCACTAGAAGTGACAGGTACAGCTACACTGATTTAATTTCATTAACTTTCTGCATGCATTTTAGTAATGTACCCATCAATAATAACCAGAGCTGCACCCTTATCTTACAAAATGACTTACTTAAAATAATGTATGTATTTTCCTCTAAATAGCCTCTAGTAGACACAAAAAATAACAACAAAATCTGAATAGCAACCATATCACAATTCTTCTTAGGATGTGAGATCCCAACTTGCCATGATTTAAACAGTCGAGCCAGTAATCAGGGAGTGTAGACTTTGTCTTTTATTTAACGTGTCAACCTGTCATGTTCGTATGGTGTATTTGCAGGTACGGTTCATCCATGAGATTCAAGGCAATGGTTTGAGATTTATAAATATGATTTTTAATATTTAAATGAATTAACTTGATTTGGACTACTAAACTCGACAAATTTAAGGCAGAATTTTAGGATATTGAAGGAAAAATGAAAGAAAAAAAGAATGTTAATGCAACTTCATTATAGTTGGTTGTTTATGCAAACCTAAACATATATTCGTGTATTCTAATTATTGTTAATGTGCAAAAAGGAGACTCATTCTTAGGGAAAAACAGTATATAATACAATTTGTTTTGTCCTAAACAGATTACATCTGAATTAATGAGCATGTGTACATAGATTCTGTAATTGTATATATTTTCTATGTGTAGACTAATTCCTCTCAACAGAAGGTCAAGTTACATTTTATCATCAGCGGAAGCCTCTCCCCTAAATTCAATGTAGAATTTCAGTGTGCTTAGCCACGTGATACAGGGACCTTCTTTTCCTGTTTTAAGAACACTTTGCTCACATCTAACTAAAGTTTTGGGTCTTAACAAAACCTTGGGAGAAAAAGTGGCTCGAACATTTTCTTAGCAGCTCTGGAGAGGAGGTCATAGGCTTTCTCCTGGGGTGTAATGTGTGGTGGGAGAACCTCTTTTACTAAAGGGAGTATTTTTCAGCTCAGGGGCCATTAAAGAAGTCCAATAGAGAAGGAGGGAGAGGTTGTGAGGACTGCAGGGGCAAGTCAGGGCATCCTTAGAACTGAAACCCAGTATCAAGAAGAGAACCAAAGAGATCACATGTGAAATGTTTACAGTGTTTTTGAAATACTTTTGAAATAGTATTGAAATGCTTGTTAAGAGTGTGGTTGTTACATTGTCTGGTATTTAATCACTCTATGTTAAAAATTTTCCTAGTCTTTACAACTAAGATGTATCAAAAGATAAAGTTTATTTTTTCATCCCAAGGAGCTTCTCTGGCTTCCGCCATACTTAGTTGATCTCATTCTTTACGATTGTCAGGGAGGTTTCTTACTTTGCCACAATCAGAAATATTTCCTCAATGCTTTGTGCTTGGCATGACAGAGGCGTAAGTCATGCTGAACATAAAATACACCTGAGGAAATAAGATGCAAGATACAATAAAAGAAAAATATGATATAACCACTATGTGGCATACATAGTACCTACTACAAACACAGAAGATCTTATCACCTGTTGGAGGTTGTCTGAAAGTCTCAAGACAGATGTGGAATCTGGGTCCTAGAAGCTGTGTCCCATTAATGAGGCAGAGAGGACAGATAACTAACTGCATTTCTGGGAAGGTCTCGATAAATAAAGGCGTGGAAACAGGAAAGGTGAGGGTATGTTTAGTTTTGAAATAAAGCTGTAGCAAAGACCCAAAGTGCACAAGGAGCTATGTTCACAAAACTACATGCTACCTTACTTATTATACTAGAGCTGAGGATGCAGGGTTCACCATGAGTAGGATAAACAGTCAGCTCTACCATACAGGGAAGTTTGCATCCCTAATAATCACTGCACCATGTACAGCTGAGCAATAAAACCACCATGTTAGGGAAAATGGGTGGAGCACAAAACACTGGGAACTCTATCATTACACAGATAAGAAGAAATCTGATAAATACAGTAGTATACTTCTATGCATAGTTAAGACATAAATCTTATAATAAGTAGGCACTTTACCTTGAGAGAGACTTGAAATTTGCTTATGGAATTGACTGCTGGAATGGTGGCAGAATATGAGTCATCATGAAGTGGAGGAGAGAAGGATCTGAAATCAGATAGAAACTGTGACATTGGATGAGGATGGGTGTGGCTTACACTAAAGGTAAACTGAGGCAGCTAGTAGATGTTTACAGAGTGTCTGTGTGCATTTTGTGCATTCTTACATTGTGAAGTTCAGCTGGGAGTAGTTTGAGTTTATCTAGTGTTTATGCAAAAACAAAACAAAACAAAAACAGGTAAGCAAATGCGAAACATGCCTTTTGCTCCAAATCAGTCCATAATACACCAAATAAAGTCCCACTTTAAAAGTAAGTGTTATAATTGAATTGATTGCATGTTTCCCTGGGGACACTCCCACCTTCTCCAGGACACCCTTAGGGTAACATTGATACATGACCAAAATACAGGGAAGCCAGCAAAGTAGTGGTTAGAACTTTTAGTTAGATGAATAAAGGAATAAAAAATGTAATGGTCTAGGCAAAAATCATTTCCTTTTGTAATTCTATGTTGGGAATTCTATGTAGCTCATTTAGCAAGAGATAAAAAAAACCTTAGAAGGGTCCCCCTACATTTGCAAAGTCATTCTGAATTTAAAGGATTTAGTTCATTGCCCATCATTTTAAGTGCTAAGGCAGGGGGCAAAACTATTCTAAATGTTTTTGCAAAGTTGGGCTGGCTCATCCACATAGATAACTAGATAAGGATCTGGTACTAAAGCTTAGATCATAATAGAAGTTATTTACATAGAATATCTTTGAGCAAATACTCTTTAAGGCCTAACAGTCTAGAAAGAATAAGATAAGAAATAAAAATATTGAGACATCGGCCAATATTGACATGACTAACATTGTGCATCATCACAGATGTTATCTGTTTCTTCTCATGGTAAGGAAAATGTACCTGTGAGTAATACGAGAATATCAAAATTCTGCTGAGGAAGAAATGGGATGAATTAATACATGTAAGATGACTTACTCTTAGTTAGGAGGTTAATTCCCTATGTATTTGTCCATAAGTGTTATGTGATTCCAATGAAAATACCAAGGATAGCATCTGGGATGAGATAATGTTGACAAAATGATAGTTAAGTTTGATTGGGAAAATGTTCATGATAAAATGAGCAAGATATAATGGGGGAGAAAAAGAAGTCTAATTATATGTAAGACTAACAAATTTGTTTGATAGACTTGATAAGATACATCACTGGAGAGGATGAGATTAAACACATATTCTCAAATATAAAAATAAATTGGTATAACATATTTGGAGGAAATGTGTGAATATCAATAAAAGAAAAATGTCATATGTCTTTTATGCAGAAATTTCAGTGTTAGAAATTTATCCCATAGATTCAGTTGCAGAAGAATATAAAGATGTCCATTGAGCATTATAAGATATTTAAATAGTCTAAAGTGTTTTATTTTAAAAATAACAAAATTGCTAATACTTAAATGTTTGGTTATAAGTTTTATGTGTTTGGCATTCTTTAGTCAATATCATTCCAATCCTTAAATTAGTCTATTGCCACAATAAAATTTATCTTAACATAGATTCCTAGCAGTTCTGTGAATCAAATAGTTAATTGATTCTAATTAATACCTGAGTTGCTCTGCAAAATTATAAGTTATTAGTTATATCTATTTTGAGGGACTTCAGTATCCTTGGGGCATTTGTCTCTTTAATGTGTACCCTCATACACTTAATTTCATCTGAAAAAAAGGAATTTGAAAATGGCATATTAGCCTAAATTCAATTCAATTGTTATATAGAAACAATACTAAATAATTTAAGTTAATTTTTATTTAAAAGATAAAGCATTGGCTTGAAGCTTCTGTGGGAAGAAAAATAAACTGCCAACCAACACCTTGAGTTACTGGGTGATTAACATCCCAATTCTAAACCGATGTTTTCATAGGCTCAGGGAATCAATTAGAAGCCTGGAGGCCACTGAATTTAACCCACTACCATTCCATCACACAAGATAGTAGTGTAGCAGAGAATGATTCAGAAATGCGTTTTTTTTAGTTATTTCTGTGAGCTAACACCATGTAGAGAACACTCTGGCCCCACCCTACATAAAGGAAGGTGGAATGGTCCCTGTTCTATAGAAAAATGAACAAGCCAAAGAAGGCACAGAAATAAACATGTGCAGGGAAATGTTATGGTGGTTCAGAGGCAGAAGGTCCTTTGCCACCCAGGAGGGACCTGCAGTCCATCTCAGAAGCCAGGTGAGGCCTAATGAAAGCCCTGTCCGGGGAGCAACACGGTTTGAGCTGAGAAATACGCTCGTGTGGTAAAGTGGGTCTTCAAATATGACAAGACAACCTTGAACTTGGCAGGGAGGGGAACAATTTAGTTAAGGGAATTCCAGTTAGTCCTGCAACAGAGTAGGATCGAGGCACAGGAAGCTTTAATTTTAAAATAATAATAATAATTGTCAAAACAACAACAACAACAGAAAACCAACCTGCCTAAGAGAAAGCTTATAAGAGTTTATTTGAGCCAAACTGATGACAATTGTCAGGAAGCAAAGTCTCAACGGATTGAGAAATTGTTCCGGAAAATGGCCATTTTGCAACTTATTTTATACATTAGAATCAAATGAGGAGGATTACATGAAATCCATTGGTTGTATTGGGTTGTCGGAAAAGTCATGATGCATTTTTGCAACGAAAAACATAGAAAAAAAATACGTCATGACTTTTCCAACTACCCAATAGATTAAGGGGTTGGGAGAAAGCAAAGAGGGGAAATCTCTGGGATTGGATAAATGTAAAATGGAGAGAAACACACTTCTTTTACATTGCAGGGTACAGGATAGTTAATAGCATTTTACAGCACATAGAGAGAGAATTTGGGGAGCAAGATAAAAATGAGGGATTTTGTAGATTTCTGCTCTGGTGAGGGGTTGTGCCCTGGCGATTCTGGAAAATCAGATTGCTCTGATTATTCCAAGGGTATGTTATCTTAGATGGAAAAAGAGGACAGACAGGCTCACTTAGGGTAAAGATGGACCTTTGTCAAGGAAACTACAGGCCAAGGATGGGACTGCTGGCCACGACTCACTTTTAGTTAGGAATTTTTACATTCATACCATTTTAGGTCGTTATTTTTCAGTCTCCTGAGCTTGTCAGGTTTAACATGTGACCCCTTTTCCATCAATAATAATAATAATAATAATAATAATAATAATAATAAATAGTTCAAGAGGCAAAGAAATGATCTAAGATCAGGGGATTGCAATTAACGAAGCACCAATTCTGGCAGAAGCCAAATAGTGTCCTGATTATGGGATGAAAGCAAGGCATTTTTAGGAGAAGAAAAGAAAGACACAGTTACATGAAATGCAGGTGAACCCCTCTAGGCACTCACGAGCTGAGCTACTATTGGCTGCACCTGGTTGGTTACTGATTCTGTCTTTAGACAAGGGTCACAACCCTCAGTCCTTGTTGTCAGAATGTCCCCTGGTCTGCTGACTTTTCAGATATTATAAAACAGCTGTGGCCTAGCCTGGTCCAAAGGTTTGGAGAACAGGACATTCCTCTGGAATAATTGCTTGGCTCTGTTTTAAAATAGCTCCACTTATGTCAGCTTCTACAGAAGATTGACACGTTGTCCAATTATACATCTCAGAGGTAGTTTTAATAGAATAAGTGGAATGCAAAACTGAAAAAAAAACAACAACAAATAGTTAGAGCCCAGAATGTTCAAGAACATGTAAGCCAAGCTCACAAATTTAGAATTCGTTTGGTCAGCAGTCAGGAATGCCGCAAAGCACAGCAGAGATATGTATAAACATCGATGGTTCTGAAAGGACTTTAATCCAGAAACAGGGTATCAGGTGGAATATAGGAAATAAGTGACAGAGGACAATAGTTCACATGATTATATGTAACACATATACACATGTCAATTAAAATTTATGAACTATCAGAGAATAATGTCCTCCAAGAAATGCTATTGTTTCAGTTAAAGAGAAAACCAAGGGCCCAATTCCTGATCTAATTACAGCTTCAACCCCTCTCAGAAATGTGATCTTAGCTTACCACTCCAGAATTCCCTAGTCTGCATCAGTGAGGTAGTCTGTCCCAAGGGTCCTCTCCATTGCCCAGAGAAGGAAGAGGCAATCTGCCTAAGAGTCCTGCTATCCCCTTCCTCCAAAATAGGTGACCTGGCCTGGGACAATGCTTTCTCGTGAAATGTATGTATGTATGTATGTATCTATCTATCTATTTCATAATGTATTTTTTTTATTAGTCTCAGGTGTACAAAACAATGTAATAGTTAGGCATTTATACCCCTCACAAAGTGATATTCCCTCCTCCCCCAATCTATTACCCCTTTAGCATCGTATATATTAATAGATGTTACAATGGATTAAGAAATTGTGGTACATATATAAAATGGAGCATTACTTGGCCATAAAGAAAAATGAAATCGTACCATTTGCAATGATATGGATGGACCTAGAGACCATTATGCTAAGTGAAATAAGTCAGATGGAGAAAGAAAAATGCCATATGATCTCACTTATATGTGGAATCTAAAGAATAGAATAAATGACCAACTAATTGGAAACAGCCTCAGAAATATAAAGAAAAAACTGAGGGTTGCTAGATGGGAGGGGGGTAGGAATGAGGGAAAAAGTGAGGGGCTTAGAAAGCAAAAAATTGGTAGTCACAAGATTGCCACAGGGATATGAAAGACAGTTTGGGGAATATAATGAATAATGTTGTAAAGATTTTGTAGGGTTCCAGATGGGCACTTGTTTTATTAGGGAGACCACTTCATGGATGGTGTAGATGCCTGACCACTGAGTTCTACACCTGAAACTAAAGCTGAATAATAATGAATGCCAACTATAATTTAATATATATATAGTCACAGGATGTGAAGTACTGCATAGGGAATAAAGTCAGTGGAATTGTAACAGCTATTAATGCTTTCTTTTCTTTTGCTAATACCTTCTTGCGCCATCCTCCTGCTAATAAAAACCTTCCATTTTGTACAAACCTTCGAGGTGCCCTTCTCCCTTGCTAGATAGGATGTTGCCTGATTCATGAATCACTTAATAAAGCCAATTAGATCTTCAAATTTACCAGATGGAATTTTATGTTTTAACATTTCTTTGAATCTGCCTTTGGGTATATGACAGTTCTTTAGCTGAAGGGCTATTTATAAAGTAATTTGTTCTGTATAGTTCTACTGTCAGTTTTTTCACATGTAAAGATAAATGTTGCATCTCAGCGCCCATCCAAAGACTTCAGGACTATGTCCACTAATCCACATCTGTAATAAAACATCTCCCTCTTTCATACCCTGTGCCTTGAGACCAGGGCTGGCAGATATGTTTAGGGATAGAACTGCAATTATTTTTATTTCTTCAATTTCAATTCTGCTATTTTATTTTAGGCTGAGTAAGTTGGCTATCAGTAGTGCTCCACCACTGATATCTTTTTTATCTTATGAGAATACCCTCTAAGTTTCCCAGTAACTGTATTCAAAGTACTTTTTAAAGATTTTGTGAACTTTTCTCCTCAACACAATGCTATTATTAAATCAACAAAATAACTTAATGAAGTGAATTAATTTGTCACCCTCTAGTTTAAAATAATGATTCTGTTTAAATCTTTTTTTTTTGTGGCACATGCGAAGGCAGTCTTCCATAAATGTTATATAAAAATTCAAAGCCATAGATATTTTGGTGGCAGGATTACTGAGAAGTCTGTAATCTCCGATGTGTCTCTATAAAAGTGAGAAACAATAAAAACCAAGTGTCACTTTTTTGGCCAGAAAAATGAGTTGATTGAAGGGATATTTGGATCTCACATAGCTGAGCCCTTTGTGATTTAAATGTCCCTCGTATTTTTGGCAGCTGGAATTAAATAGTTTAATTCTTAATTAGAATATAGGTTTAACTAAATGTTTCAGTCGCTTTGGTTGGCATGTAGTTTATAGTCAAAGATTAACAAAGCATGTTAGTCCTGTTCTGCAGGTCTGCCTGTAAAGCAAGTTCCAGGAGAAATGTCTCCAAGTATATTTTGCTCAAGATAATAGAGAAATATGGCTACTTAAGCATGAAACAGTGATAGCTTAAACAATGGCAATAGTCACGAGATGTCTAGTTTCTGATTTTTGCTGTAAAGATGACATTACTGACACACACTGACATCACTGACAGTTATGAGATGTTTTGCAGAATCTTGGTTCTTCAACCCAGCACCGCTTGTTCTCACAATGTAATTGTGGGTTGTTGATGTCCTATTTCTCTGTCAAGCAGGAAGAGAAAACTCCAAGGACACAAGGAGAATTCATGTTTGTTTTACAGAAGGAAAGAATATCTTCAAGGCAGCTGCAACCAGCTGCTGGAGCCGAGGGGTTTGATAGGAAAACGCACCTGTTACTAAAGGAACCCAGACCTCACTCTCAGTGCTCTGCAGCTACCCCTCCTCCTCCCCTACTCCCCAGCTGCAGAAAAACTCCCTACCCTGGCTTTATGGGAGAGATGGATTTGAGACATCTCGCTCCCTGTCCACTCGCTTTGGCCCAACTGAATAAACCTTTCTCTTTGTCCAAGCACCGGGTCTCAGCGTGTTGTTTTACTAAGCACTAGGGCACAGGACCCAAGATTTGGGGAGGTGGCTTTGCCACACTCACAGAATCTACACAGGTCTGCGGGCCTAGATTCAATAGATGAGCAGATACCAAGATAACCCTGAAAAGTCAAAAAGCAGCAGGAATGTCTGATGAAACAAGGGCCGGCTAATGAGGACGCTGCTGCTATTGCTGCCACAGGATGCCGGGGCGAGGTCTGACCCAAACCACTGAGACCGACACCTCTCTGGAGTTTCACCTCTGCCTCTCCATCCAGACCCTCCGCCCTGCGGAGGAGTGCTGAGTGCCTGACTGTGGTGTCTCTCTGGCTACCAGGGTGATGGAGGAGCCAGACAGGGGAGGTGGGGATGTTCACAGCACAAAGATTTCACTGGGAATCTAATAATAGAAGGATCCAAGTAATAGAAATAGGGAGGTAAATGCTAAAGAATAAAAAAATGAGAAAAGCCCATTTTACATAAAAGCCCATCCTTAACAGTCTTCATTCTCTCATCTTTCTTTTAAAACGATTTATTTTATGTTTAGTATAACTATAATGTATGAACACTAGAGAATATTTGAAAGCTGAAAATAAAATGGAGCACATTTAATCCCACTGAAAAAGAAAACTACTAATATTGAAATATTAGATTTCGAGGGCTGCTGTTAACAGGTCTTCCACACTGGATGGCATAAAACAATGAAAAGTGGTTACCAGAGGACTGGGGGAGAGGGAAATGGGGAGGTAGTGTTTAATGGGTAGAGTTTCTGTTTGGGACAGTGATAAAATTCTGTAAATAATTAGTGCTCAAGATTTTATAACATCATGACTATACCAAATGCCACTACACTGTACACATACAAATGTCTAAAATCTTTGTGTTACGTATATTCTACCACAATAACATTTTAGTTCTTTAAAATGGACCAAACACTTGAACAGATAATTCATCTATTAGTAACCTATTGCCACAATCAAAGTCCTAGCCACGGGTGTAATTTTATCTGAGGCTCTACTGGGGAAAGACCCGCTTCCAAAGTCAGTAGCTGTTGGCAGAATTCACTTTCTTGCAGCGCACAGCTAAGAACCAAGTTTTCTTGCTGGCTCTTGACTAACAGCTGCCTACAATTCTTACCCACATAAGGAATTATGAGTAAAAACTACAGTGAGCCATCACTACTCACTAACTGGAATGAGTAAAATTAGACAGCCTGAAACTATTAGGAATGTGTGAGGATGCACAGTTGCTAGACCTCACATATACTACTGGTGGAAATGCAAAACCATTGTCCGGTTTCTTAAAAAGTTCAGTTACAACCATTATATGACCTATCCATTCCACTGCCAGTTATTCACTCAGAAAAACACATTCACTCCAAGACTGGCATATACATGTTTGTGGCAGCTCTATTTATAGTGTCCTAAACAACTTATATATTTACCAGAGATGCATGGACAAACAAAAGGCAATGTATCCATACAATGAAATACTACTCAGCAATAAAAAAAACGAAATAAATTCTATTAATAAAAAGCATGAACTACTAATGTAACAACATAAATAAACCTTCAAATAAGTTTGCAACTTAAATAAATGAGACAAGAAAGATTACAATACTATCTGATTTTATGTCTAGAGCATTCTAGTAAGAGGCCACTAATTTATACTGATGAAAAGCAGATTGTGGCTGCCTGGGGCTGGGAGGAGTAGGAAGGACTGGTGGCTAAGAAGCAGAAGAAAATGTTGGGGATGATGGCAATGGTCTGTATTTTATTGTGCTTTTTCCCCACAAGTGAATTCACTTTTCAAAGCTCTTCCAAATTGCTGTCTTCAAAGTACAGCGATGTACTGTAAAATATTCTTCAGTCAATGTTCAAAAATAAAAATGATAAAATGGCTAAATATAAAAATGAAGTACTCTACAAAACATTAAAAAAGCAGCTCATCCCCTTTCCTTCCTCACCCGGTTGCCTCTATGATAGTTGCTGACAACATGAGCTGAGCAGTAGTTTGAAATTTCTTTGGCGATTTAGCAGCTAAGAACCATTGTTGGACGAGAGTGATAAAAAGATGTCCCACCGGTACAATGTCTCTTTCTGTCAGCAAGAATTCAATATGCGACGTCTTCATTCAAGCAGAAGGATTACAGGGACATGGTGAGGGATAAAGGGACAATATTACTATTAGTCAGGAGTAGGTGTCACAGGCATCTTGTTTTATAAAATAAAAATTCTGACGCTGCTAAGTAAGATTGTGTCTTCCTTCCGCAGGGTGCCTTGAGAGATAGTCTCCATTGAGAGACCCTCTATTTACCCATCTAAATGGAAAACACATCTGCACCTCACAGGTTTGAAAAGCAGTCTGAACCCAATTTCTCATCTTGAAAGTACATCTGATTTAAATCCATTTTCATAGTTTCATTATGGAAACTGTACAAAATTTGGACATAGAATTCAAACTTGATGGTGGGAATTTGGGTCACACAGAAGAATACAAGGTATGTAAAAATAATAAATAGGTTTAAAGAAGGAAAAATTTAGATATGAAGCAAGGAAACAAGTTAAATTATACATTCAGAGTACATTCTAAGTGTTCTGATTGTATCTCCCATCAGTAAAATAGATTGAGCATGAAAACCTCTTCATTTATTTATGCATTTATCTATTACATAGTTATCTATTACATTTTTACTTAGATTCATAAACAGCAGTAATATTATGTTAATTACAAAACATAAAACAAAGATGAAGTATGATGCTAATGCATTTAAAATTGTATTTTTTTAACAATGCAACAATGACTGAATACTACTTTGTAAACTATGGTTACAAAATAGTATGACTTTATGTTAAATATATATTTAATTTTTAGTTTTAATCATTCCCCAAACTGCAAAAACAACCTTTCAAAGATATTTAACATAGATGGGGAAGAGCCTCACTGGCTCACACTTAAAAGTAACAATAGGGAAACAAACAATTCAAATTTAACATGGCCCCAAATCTGCACAGAGACCTTACCATAGAGGAGACACAGGTAGCAAATGAACACATGAAATGATACGAAACATCATTTAGCATCAGGGAAATTCAGGTTGAAACCACACTTAGATACTACCTATGAGAATTTCTAAAATCCCAAAACACTGACAAACGCTGATGAGGAAGCAAAACAACAGGACCGCTCACTGCCGGTGGAAATGCAAACTGATACGGCCACTTTGTAAGACAGTTTGCAAGTTTCTTACAAAGATAAACCTGATCTTGCCATAAAATCCATCTATGGTACTCCTAGGTAAAAACTCAATTAATTTTGAAATGCAAAATCTGCATGCATATGTTTATAGCACCTTCATTTATTAATGGCCAAAATCCTACAGCACCAAGACATCCTTTAATAAGTAAATGGATATACAAACTGTGGTACATCCATGCAATGTAATGTTTTTTTAGTGATGAGAAGAAATTATCAAGCCACAAAAAGACATGGAGAAACTTTCAATTCACATTGCTAATGAAAGATGCCACTTTGCAATGCCTATACAGGGTATGATCACAATCAGGTGAAATTTGTGAACAACAAATCTATAGAGGTTATGATTAGTGGGCCTAGAGATTTGAAGAAAGAAGAGATGTGATGATGCAGCACAGGGAGGTTTTAGGCCAGTAGAAATATTCTTTATGATGTTTTCTAATGGTGGATATATGACATCAGACATTTGTCAAAACCTATAAAATTTTACAGCACAAAGAGTGAACTCTAATGTATGCAAATTTTAAAAAAATGAAGAAATTGTAAAAGGCCTGTAGAAGTGACAGGAGAATCTAAGAGCATTAAAATGTATGAAACAGCATCAATGAAGGGGGTGCAGGCACTCAATTCCATGACTTTCCAATAATTAAACCCTGACAAGATCATGTGAGTAAGCTTGGAAATGGACCCTTCCCCAGTAGCCTTCAGATCAGGTTGGGACACTGGGCCAGTGATACCTGGATTGTTGATGTGTGAGAGGTAGTGGCGTAAAGGACCTGTGTAAATAGTGTCTAAATTCCCAATGCACAGAAACTAAGACAATAAACATGTGTTATTTTAAAGTTTTGGGGTAATAAATTATACAGGAATATGTAACAAATACAGTCAAATATTTATCATCTGATCTCAATAAAATGGATGGATATATTGATAACTTTATGATTGCTTTGATTAATGGGCAGATGGATAGATGGATAGATGCATAGATGAGAGGATAAACTTGAGGAGCTATAGGAACAGGTAGATAATTCTTTGTCTCTGTAACATTTTATTGTATAATAAAGTATGATTCCATTATACAATTATGATGGAAAATTATTAAATCTAGAAACTTTCCTTTAGTTTGGTAGCACTGAGGTTAGAAAATCTAATTATAAATAAAATTAGCTCAATAAAATGATAACTGGTTCTAGATAATCCACTTAAAAGGGTGTTTAAAACACTTAGAGGAATTACTTTGCTACATTTAATTGAAGATTGAACCAGCCACTCACACACACACACACACACACACACACACACACACACACACACACACACACAGTGATAGCTTTGAATCACAGATAATACTACCAAAAGGGCACTGCTAGGAGGAGAATAAATTTACTCAGAACAAGTAATGATGAGTATAAAATAGAAGATGAAATGGCAATTAGAGTAATCACAGTTTCTGGAGGAGAGGTGATTTTGGGGAAGCCCACAGGAAGATCTATTGTAGGACCTGAGTTGCTGTGCATGGAACACCAAGTGCGATGCTTAAAGACAAATGCCAAAGTCAATCTCATGATCAAGAAAATCAGAGGGCCACTTGAGCATCTGGGGAAATGCATGTTGACCTCAGATGAAGATTTCTGTACTTCAGGACAGAGATCCACCACCAGTCATGGAATAAAACAGGATCGGAAGAGGACAACACTGAAATCGCATTATTCGTCTTCAAGTGAAAGCTCATAATGAAGGAGTATACTCACTTACATTACATTTCAATTACTTGATTGGAATGAGATTAATGATGTCTATTAATATGGTTTGCCAATATGAAGAGTAGGGTATTTATACAGACTCCTTAGAGAAAAGCAGGCAAGTATATTTTGATGTTTGTACTAGCATTGCTGATAGCATATCGAATTTCAGCCTTCCATGAGAGTGGAGACTGGCTTGAAATTACTTTAATTGGCTATTGTATTAAAAGTCTATAGAGAATTTGACATCTTAGCTTTTTTTTTTTTCCAAATAAGTAGTCCATAATTAAATATGGGACTTACTGATGAAGAACAAAGATTCAGGTTGATAAATAGAACAAATTATTGACGTGCTAAGCAATTGTGTCAGCAGTGAACTGAAGGTAATCAGAGTTGCCCCGATCTTTCAGGAGAAGGGGGCTGAGAGTCCGGCAAGCAGAGGCGCTTGGGTCCTAGGTAACCAGCTCTTGGTTGGGGGATGGGCAGCATGTCCAGGGTGCTTGCTAATCCTTCTGGGATCATCCAAGATCTATTTTTTTCTGGTTAGCAAATCCGTGGTGTTGGACAGAAAGCACTCTCAGAGCTTTACTTAGAATGGAATTTAGTCTATCACCCAATGTGCAAATGAGAAAATTTAATTTTTTTCATCAAAAAAAGGCAAAAGGAATAGAATTTCTGGGGTATACATGGAAATAGTTTGGTACTTAAACTTAGAAAAAATAAATGTAATGCAGAAATAATTATATCCTGTACATAGTTGAGTCTCACTAAATATTTACGTATTGAAGAACTGCTAAAATAAATTTAAAAATATATCAAAATATATAGTAGTATATAACAATTAAGTTTGTAAAGATGTTGCTAACGTCTTTTGATATGAGAGGGATTATTCATTATGAATTTGTACCCACTGGACAAACAGTTAACCAAGTTTACTATTTTGAAGTGCTGAAAAGCCTGCATAAAAAAGTTAGACGACCTGAACTTTTCGCTAACAATTCATGGCTCTTACATAGCGACAATGCACCAGCTCACACGGCACTGTCTGTGACGGAGTTTTTAGCCAGTACATAAAGAACTGTATTGGAACACCCTCCTTAATCACCTGATTTGGCCCCCAGTAACTTCTTTCTTTACTCAAAGATAAGGGAAATATTTAAAGGAAGACATTTTGATGACATTCAGGACATCAAAGGTAATATAACCACAGCTCTGACGGCCATTCCAGAAAAAGAGTTCCAAAATTGCTTTGAAGGGTGGAGTAGGCGCTGGCATCGGTGCATAGCTTCCCAAGGGGAGTTCCAAGGTGACCATAGTGATATTCAGCAATGAGGTATGTAGCACTTTTTCCAGGATGAGTTCGCAAACTTAATTGTCAGACCTCGTGTATTACTACATTCTTGTGGATTCTCTTTGTCAGAAGTTAACTTTATAGTTTTGTAAACACTAAACTAACCCTCTTCTCAATTTCTTTTTATTTTCCAATCCTTCTGCAGTGCCATTAAATGATTTGCTATTTAAAATTTGCCATTCAGATTCTTTAGAATTATTCAATTAACTCAGTATTACTTGCTGATGGTTGAATGTGTTCATTCTCATAATTGGGTTCCTTTTATTATTCCATTTCATGTTCATTAAATTATCTGAAATTTCCTGTTTTGAGTTCTGATAGACAAGAAGATTACATAATATTTTTCTGTTTTAATAGCTTCAAATCAGTTTGGATGACAAGGTATTGGAAATAAATTCTTTCAAAGTAAATTTCAAACCCTGCAAACTCCAATTTGCTTGCTGGCTGATATTAGTTCAGTTCAGAGAGAAAACTTATTTTCCTTTTGACATAAAGAACACACACCAGCTCCATTCTCTCATTGGTTAACTGCCCTCCTCCACACACTGTGTGCTTTCATGCACGTGAGCACACACACACACACACACACACACATACACACACACACTTTGGTAAGGAATTACAATTTCGCATTTCAATTTGCTTATTTAAAATTAAACTTTTATATGACAATTATATCTCAATAAAGGTGGAAAAATGAAATTAAACATTTTTTCTTCTTTTATAGTTACTGAAAAATCAAATTGTAAGTATGTGGAGATATCGTTTTTGATAATGATCTCATCAAATGCTATGATCTGGGCAATCACACATTTGAATGATAAATATAAACTACAAGTAAGGAGGTAGTTTTACTGGGGCAGTAAATTGTGTTATTAGAAATGCAATATTGGTTTGTTTGAAAGAGAACATATAAAGCAAAACATTCTCCATCAGTAGGAAAAATTGTATTGAGCCCCAAGTAGAATGTTGTACTCTATTTGTAGTGAGAGAAATATTTATTTATAATATGGACACTCCTTAGCTGTAGAGAATGATGTTCCGTAGGTAGGCCGGTGTGAAAAACAATTGGAGGAACTGAAAATACAAACCCAAGGTATGGAGATGAATCTGTAAACAACTCCTTAAGTTAAAATTAAAATCCTAACAAAAATAAAGAGGTAAACAGCAACCCAAAACTGACCTTTTTCTAAAAAATCCAGGTACCAGACTGATAATACAACTTAAAATCATTTTTATCTATTATGTGATAGGTCGGCTGGTAAAGGAACGCGCATAGTCAGGCAAGTTAAGAAAGTTTAAGAAAGTCTATTTTATTAAGAGAGAGTCTATCAGGCTGAGCAAAGTCTCCTTTAGACTTGCAGCCCTGAGGAAGGGGGTGAGGAGGGTTATATAGGGGTGATGATGACAGGGTGGCATTGTTTGAACAGAAAGTGTTGACTGCCTGTAAGCCAGTAGCTGTTTGGGGGCATTTTCTGTTATTGCAAGTTTGGCTCTGTCTGCAGGTGCAGGCCAACAGACATTTTGTTGTTTTCTTGCAGATATGGTCCTGTCTGTAAGTCAAGGTCTCTGAGACTTAACATTAAGTCAAGGCCTCTAACATTCAGAGACCTAACATTATGTATATATACCAGCTGGTTTATCATAGAATAAAAATAGTCATGTATTTATAATTATTGTTTCATAGTGTTCCACATACCTGATAATATTTTCCCTCCTATTCTTAATAAAAAGTTTGTCAGTGAAGTTATCAGTTATTTGCTTTATTCTTTCTTCTTGGTCAGTAAGTGGGTTATATTGTAATTGTACATGTGGATATAGTAATCATTTGTATATTTAAATATTTTTACATATCAAACAAATCTACATACATCTCTTTTGTGAATTGCTTAGGACGATAACTTCCTCATAAATGGCACTTCTGGAGAGACTGCTTGAAAGCACAAGTGAGCATTATTTAACATGGGCTAATTTAAATGGATAACTATCGGTAGATATATATATATATCAGTTCAAATAAAGTATATTGTACATTAAAATGCCCACTTGATGAGACTTATGATACAATCAGAACATACAGAGCTAACACTAAAAATTAGATGAAACAATGATGGGACTTAAGGCAGACTACCCCAACATGGCGATTATTTTGAATTAAAGTTACTTGAGCAGGTGCAAGAAGATCACCACTCTGTGCCACCTTAGTTCCCTTGAAAGTAAGAAATAAACCTCCCATAGAAGGTGTCTCCCCTCTGCCAGGACAGAAGACATCCTTGTCACCAGAGACAGGGAATTCAAGACTGAGAAAGCAGCATAAACAAACTTTGTTACTTCTTCATTAAATTGCTACCCCAAGCTCAAACCCCTTTGTTTTGTCAAATCTTCACAAATTATTGTTTCTTTGTTTTAAAAATGTATATAAACAGCCTGCTTTGGTCACCTCTTAGGCCCTGTCCCTATGGGGCCTCCATACTCATAAAATTAGATTTGTTTGTTTTTTCTTGTTAATCTGTCTCATGTCAATTCTTAGACCAACCAGAAGAACCCCAAGAAGAACAGAGGAAAAGATGCTTCCTTTCCTACAGTAATAATGATCTGTGAGCATAGAGTAGGGGAACTAATTGAAAAGTGTTCATAGGAGAACTTTCTGCAGTGAACAAACAGACTTATCTTTATTGGTAGGTCCTTGCTAGTGTGCCCATATAACTCACTCAGCAGTATTCTAAAAGTCTGTGCACTTTGTTGCATGAGAATTTCACATTAATTTAAGAAAAAAAGGCAAGAATTTTGCAAAGACTTTTAGTGACTTTAGAGGGTTTTTTTGTGTGTGTTTCTTTACTTGTTCAAATGAAGCATTGATTTGCACCAACCATATTTATATCTCAAAGTCAAAAACCCCTTACTATATATATCTTTTCTGATGTTACATCTTTGTTGAAAGCATTGGAGAATAATATAATCGTATTATATTAGCTTTGAGATTCCAGACATATTATAAAGTGATAGAAGGAATAATACTATTATTGAATAATACTTGCAAAGAAAGAGAGGAATACTATAGGGTGGAGGGACCTATTGTGGCAAAGCTGTTCATGGCTACAGTAATTGGTAGTGTCTGCAAAACCCGCAGTATGGTTTCAGAATATCCGTCCAGAAATGTAGTTGCTTTAGTGTCCTCAAGAAGAGCTCAAGCCCTTAGGAACTGGCTCCTACTAATGAAACTCACTAGAGATGGATGCGTACATCCCTGTTTTCCTCTGTGGCTAGCTCTGCGAATACCCCACTTAGGAGCATGGACTCAAAAAGCAAGGGGATTGGGTCATATCGAGGGCTGTTTCCTTCCAACTGTGCAGACAGGTGATCCGTTCATGCCTTATCACTACCATACCTATCCTTGAGCCATTGATATTTACTATGACAAATCCTTACACTTCTTATATTATATACAACAAAGCTTACTTCAAATTTTTTGTACAACTATGAATTTGTTGGTCTAAGCTTGACGTCACTAAAAACTGCTACTCGGATGTGCTCATATTCTGTTCCCTTCATGGAACAACCCCAGCAAGTGCAGGAGTAAAACCCGGGACGCCCGAAGGAGCGAAGAAAACCCGAGAGGAGCCCACCCACTGGTGCATCAGGAAAGTCAGTGGAAAATAAACTTTCACCTTTAACTGGTCATTTTTGTAGAAAGTAGAAAATGCCCAGGATTTTATTTTCATAGAAAAGAGAACTTTGAAAGCTACAGAACCTCGTGCCAGAGGGGAGCAATTAAACATCTGCACTTTGTAGCTGCTGCTTCAAGCAATGCCTGTGGCATAGCTGCCAGGCGAGCCCAGGAGAGCAAAGCCAGTGGGGTTTGTTTTTTTTTTTTAACTTTGTTACATTTTTCTCCTAATAACATCTCTTGAAAGGTAGAGTCCAGTACTTTTTTTTTTTTAGTATATTTGATAGATGCTTTTGTTTATTTACCAGATTGTCACTGTGTTTACCCTCTAAGTTTGTGCTTCTCTCATGAGAAAGGGACCTTTTGCTTTTTCTTTCTTTTTTTCTATTGGGAACGGAAGGGCTCAGCATCTTGCAACAGAGCCCTGGGCTGACTTTTACATAAAGTTTTGATGGTGGCATTCATCATTTGGGCAACGTACCATCAAAATTTCACCCGTCACCTGTAAGCAAAATTTCACCTTTGCTTACAACTTTGTAAGATGCACTTTACTATAGGAAGATACTTAAAATATCATAATGTAAAATGAATATAAATTGGAATATTGTCATATGTTTTATCATACATATTTTGCATTTTGACATAACTATCTAAGAGTGACACATCAGCCCTCTTGCCTCCCTTCCTTTCACAAATAGATTCATTTTTCTGGTCTGGTTTATTGAAGTATAATTTACATACAGTAAGAGACCAATAGGCAGAGATGTGTATGGGGATGAGGGATGGAAAAGAGTTAAATTTACAAGTTAAATTGTGAACATTCAATGAGATTCATTGGAGTTTACAAATACAGTGGTTTAGTGCAGCATGCATTCAGCCCTCAGAACTCATTTCAGTACTAATGCTTAAAAGGGAGATCAAAAAATGCCAAATCAACAAAGCTCCACATTTTAGAGATGATATATTTCTGTAATGTTAATCTTGTTATTTCCTGTTGCTCTGAAGTTCTTCTAGCTTCCTTTGAGAATAAATTTTTGGATTAAATCTTAATGAGTCTTCAGAGAAGACGGATGTATATAAACATAAAATAAAATGAATTATGTAATGCGTTTCCTCATTACTGCAGATTGATGGCTTCCTGATTGTCTGGTTGAGGGACTCTCTTCCAAAAAATGTTTACGATGAAGCATCAAATGATTAAAATAATTTCTTTGTTAAGAGAAGTCTTTAAAGAGTGTGTGTGTGTGTGTGTGTGTGTGTGCGCGCGCGCAGATACCCATACACCTATGCTTCCTGATGAATCAGTTGAACTCCTTAAAAACTCAGTTAATAATTAATAAAACAACTTAAGGGACAATTATTTAGACAAACACAAATCAGTAAAAATGGCTTTTCCTGGCCCATATTATGATTTACCTGACAGTAGATTTTGTGTCCATTTGTCTGCTCAGTTATTGCTTGTCACCCCGCTAGAATGGTCAGAAGGGGAGCTTTCGTTCTGCCCTAAGTGGTATCTCCAGTACCTTGCACATGGCCAGTCACACAGTAGATGCTCAGAAATTTATAAATAAGGAAAGTATATTTTTATCAAAGCAAGAAAGGAAATGTGGGTAGTTAGAATGGTCCTTGTTTCTGCTACTGTTCAAAAGAAGATAATCGGTATTGATAGCTTCACTCCTCCACTATCCAATCCATGTACCTCAACTGAAGATCTTTAATTTGTGGAGTGACCAGTCAGTCCTTTATTCTTGAAGGTTCTGTGCCCACAGTGGTCCTGCTATTGGATTGCTATGGTGTTAATTAAATCTTACTTCTGGATGTGTTAATATTATGAGGAATCCTAAAAGATAACCCATTCTTTTCACAGTGCTCATTGTATGGTGGTAATCCAGTTTCCCCTTGACAATTAGAGGTAATAGTTCCTGCCAACAGTCATCATCTTTTGTTCCTAATGGGTCAGTGACGTAAGGAGTCAAAATGGTAGGGGGCAGTCTCAATCTCCAATCAGTGTAACTATTGTATATTCCCCTAGTGAAATAATTTTTTCTTGGAAATGAGCCCAAATTTACCGGATAAAAGGCAAATATTTTAAGAGTTGGTCAAGCTATAATAATAGGGAGACATGTCACTTCTACATCTAACCTTTGGCTTCTGGACCTATAAGCTCTGACCTTGAGAGAAATAGTAAGTTGCTCGTTAAGAGCATGCATTGTCTCATAGGACAGCACCACAACCTTGCAAAACGAATATTCAATAAACCCATTCATCATTCCATTAGCTCACATGCTTCCAGCTAATAGGGACAGAATAAGATCATGTGAGTCCCATAGATGTGAGTCAATTGTCTCATTTGTTTTCTCATAAACTAAGCTCCTTGGTAAAAAGATCTCTAGTGTGACACATTGTGATGGTGAACAAGGCTTTCAATTCTTCTGTGGATGTTCATGCTGGTCCATTCACTATGAGCAAGGTAAGCAATTTCAATTTCATGTTTAGAATAAGGATTCTTGAGGTGACAAAACACTGTCTCCCCTTCCTGAAGGACAACTGTTTCCCCCTTCATCCAGTATAGGCAACTTGCCCTCAGGTGGCTGAAGTGTGGCACTATTCTGGGTCTCATCTTTTTCTTTTTTTTTAGCTGAGCCATCCTGCCACCTGTTGGCAGCTGAGTGACTGCTCAGCTCGGGCTGGGCATCGAACTGCTGTTGCTCAGAGCTCAGCTCGCACTCTTGAGCGAGCTCTTAACCAACTGAGCCACTTGGCCAGCCCCAGGGTCTCAGCTTTTGTCTCTGCTCTTTGCAGACTCGGGACCAGTAATATGGTAGCTACCTTATCTTTGGTGAGGGAAAGCCCATGAGTTAACTTTATACATAATTTGTCTCTTTCACTATGAGCCCATGAGTAAGCACTGGGGAAGGAACCCTAATAGGTATCACACAATATGACACCTAGTCAACCTGACAGTTGAGAGTCATTTCTTTTGGGGGAACATTAATATAGGGTACCAATCTCCTCATACTTTGGCCATTTAAAGTCCATCTTTGTGTTGCTCATCAAAATGTCTTGGTACTGAAAATCAATAAACAGAAACTTCATCTAAAATGGAGTCACTGGAAAGAAGAGCAAACTATCTTGCATGGGTCACTCAACTATTGACCCCAACAGGAAGAGATGAACCTCAAATCTCTGACAGGAGGTGACACTATTTTACTACCTCAGCAGGAGGAAGAAAAGACTCCTCCTTGCCCAGTAATAGCTCAGCCAATGGGAACCTGCCACAACAACTCAGCCACTGGAAAAGCATTACACTTCAATCTTTCTGTTTCCTCCAATGGACTCTTCTTTTACAATAAACCCTCCCAAATCCATAAAAGAGCATTTCTTTCCTTTGTTACTCTGACTTGCATGTTGTTTGCTATTAGACTGGATGTTCCAAATTGAAACTCTTTGTTGTTCCTAAGTAAACTCATTTTGCTGGAGAAATACCTGCCTGTCTATTTGTTTATGATCAACATTACTACAGGTATACCTTGGAGATATTAAGGGCTCAGTTCCAGACCACTGCAATAAAGTGAATATCGCAATAAAGCAAGTCACACAATTTTTTTTGTTTGTTTCCCAGTGCATTGAAAAGTTGTTTACCCTATACTGTGGTGTATTAAATGTGCAATAGCATTATAAAAATTGATCTATCACAGCCTACTTAAAATCTACATATCTTAAAAATGTTTTATTATTAAAAATGTGACCATCATCTAAGCATTCACCCAGTCATAATCTTGCTGATAGAGGGTCTTAACATTCAATTTGTAGGGGGAAAAAAGCTATATGAAGAATAATGAAATGAAACACAATAAAACAAGATACAGTATACCTTTATTCCAGTTATTCTCTTGTTTCAACCTGCATGTCTTTTTGCTCTTTTGTGTGTCTTATAATTGTTGGTCATCATATTTTAAAATTAATCTAAGCATTTCTGTGTATAAACTGTTGAGTTTAACTTGTTAAGAAATAGGTTTATTTTTATACTAATATTTAGTTATGCCATTCACATTTTTATATAATAATATTTATTTTCTATTTGTTATTTATGCATTTCTGTTTCCTATCAGGTAAATAAACTTAATGCTATTGGTTTAAAAGATACACATTAGGGCTGGCCGAGTGGCTCAGTTGGTTAAGAGTTGGCTTAGAGCTCATGCTTTGAGCAACAGGGCCACCGGTTCGATCCCCACATGGGCCAGTGACTGCTGTGCCCTAACTGAGCTGTCGCTGAGCAGCCAACAGGTGGCAGGATGGCTCACCTGGTGTAATAACAAGATTGCCTGTTCAATGATAGGCTACGCCCACCAGCAACTAAAGATTGAACTCGGCATCTTGAGCTGAGCTGCTGCCTGATGGCTCAGTGGATAGAGCATTCGCTCTTAACAACAAGGCTGCGGGGATCGACTCCAGCATGGGATGGTGGCTATGCCCACCCACAACTAAGACTGAACTCAGCACCTTGATCTGAGCTGTCACCCGGATGGTTCAGAGGATAGTGCATGTGCTCTTAACAACAAGGCTGCTAGTTCAACTCCCACATGTGATGGTGGCTACACCCACCCACAACTAAGATTGAACACAGCACCCTGAGCTTAGAGGCCATGAGCTGCCAACGGGAAGCCAGATGGTGACTGGTGCCTTCCACAACAAAGACTGAAGAACAGCAACTTGGCTGGGCCCCTCCCCCAATTCCCCAACATGGTTCGCCTCCCCCAATAAAAATCTTTTAAAAAAAAATACAAATTATATTTCAGTTCTTATAATAGTAGCTTGTAACTTAAAATGCAAAACTGAGTTTTGATGAAATTAGCTAAATGTCTCATGTAGTGATTTACAAGAGGATAATAATATTTTTAAAGCTGTTATTACATACACTTTGTCCCTTTATTTATTATTTACCATGAGACATCAAAATGTCACAGCTACTAAAAAGTGCATTGTGGAACTGGTAGTAATCATGTTTTATAGAAATTGATCTACCACAGCCTATTTTATTTTTATTGTCATTTTGTATAGGCAACTACTTAGTGGACATTTTTGAGTACAAGCTTTTTTTGAAAAGTGTAATTTGTATCTGCTCCACCATTGTAATCAATATCACACCAGAAATTTAAAGCACTAGCTTCTAGTGCTTTAAAAGCTTAATAAACAATGTTTCCAGTTGGATTCCACAACCCAAAAAGAGTTAGCATGAAATACTTCACCTATCCCTATACAGTGTTTTTATGTTGTAGTGTAATATAAACAAGAGTTGTAAAGTGTGAACACACTGGTCCATTTTCATGCCAAGATTTCCCTTAGCACCTACATAAGTTACCACTTGATTTATTGGCTCATGTGATAAATTGATTGTATCAGTGGCCCCAGTTCTTTAACCTGTACCCCTCCTATCTGCCTTGCATCTTGGGGGGTGCCTTCCCAAAGTGGCTACACCAGGACTGAACTCGCTTTGGTCCATGGGAAACAACAAGCATGATTAAGCAGAGGCTGGAAGGTAGCTTGCACTGAGGATCTTTCTTGTTCTTGCACATTCTCTGCCTGTCATGACTACATAAAGATACAATAAGTGAAGGACGCTTTGTCCAGTACCCTGTTCCCCAAAAATAAGACCTAGCAGGAAAATTAGCCCTTGTATGATTTTAGGTGCCAAAATATGGCACCTTGGCATCCTCAATATTTTAAACTGAAGGAGTTTGTGGAAAAGGCACCCTTCTCCCTAAAACAGGTCATAAAACCCTCATGTAAGGGGTACATGTCCCCCATATCCTGGAGGAATCATGCCAGGGCTTCTTTTCTGGCTAGGTTATTTTCGGGGAAACTCGGTATTGCCAAATACCAAATATCCCAATGAAGAAATGAGAACTATCCAGTGGAGAACGTGAACCTTCAAATAATGATCAAAATTAATGTCACAAATAAAGAACGAATGAACACTCTGTGCCTCTGGATAAGCCACCCTCACGATAAATGACACCCCCCACCCCCATGGTATTTACTACAGAGAGAGACCACAATTTAGCGACACTTTCTGCATGTGCTTGCTGAGATCTGGGAAGTGTTGACATACAAGTCATAGAAGGTGGGAATGTGTTTTTAGGCAGTTGCCCTCTCTGAATTATCATATTGGTACTTGTACTTGCTTGTCCCCTAGAACATGTTCTCCATAAGGAAAAACCAATTGGAATCCACTCATTCTCACCACCACAAGAGTTTCCATAAGAACCTGCAAACCAATCCACTTAGGAAGCGTTTATTAAGACCATAAGTGAATTAAGGTACAATGTAAGAAAACCATCACCTAACAAAGCACTTATTATGTGCCAACAACTCATAATATGTTTGCATGGATTCCACCTTTTAACCCACTCAAGAACTACACTAGCAATATACAACCACCTAAAGGTCACACGATGGGTAGGTGGTTTGTGTTCACAACCACTCTGTTACAAGTCATCCCGAAACAAGCTCTTTTATGGTTCATCAGTTGGAGATAATATTATAATAACTAAAGAGGGTGGTTGCACAGAACAAATATAATTGGAGACTCATAGTCAAGGTCCATTAGTGTACCTCCAGACTCCTGAGAGAAAGTTTTGATAAACAGATGTTGATACAGGACTTTGGTGTAACTATCCCAAACTGGCTTTTAGGAACATTCAATATCACCAAGCAATGAATGGTTATTTGACATCCTATAAAGGTGTACTTACAAACCTAGCAGGTTGGGAGACAAATGGTTAACCAGCTGCATGGAAATTTTATTTGTCATGGTAACTTATATTGTTATCTTATGAGTTTTATTAACATGCATGAGTCCTTTAAGTCTCTTAATTTCTAAAAACGAAAGCCGTTAAAACTGGTTCCCACCACAGTAAAGGTGCTGGTGTGAACTCACATACAGAAGTCAACCAGGATTACTCAGTAGCTCATGTTATCTGTCACAAGTCATGTCAGTGTCATTTAGCATTATGAATGAGCGATAATTGTGAGTGAACCAATGCTCTTTCAAGGATTCAGAATAATATCATCTCTCTCTCTCTCTCTCTCTCTCTCTCTCTCTCTCTCTCTGTCTGTCTGTCTGTCTCCTTTTTTCTGAACCCAGAAAGCATGAGTTTTTAAGCAGTGGTATTAGCAATGATTAAACAGAACAGACTAGAAAACTGTGGTGTCAGTCTGCACACCTAACTGGATGTGGTTGTCCATTAAGGAATGAGTAGTCATGGTTACTTTTGTTAAATGTGTGTGTGTTTATGCAATTTCAACCTGGAACTAAAATGCTATGGTAGATCAAACATTGCACTTTGAAAATGGAAAATGTTTATAGAAAAAGGAAATGAACTAATTAACATTCTTCATATTATCCTGAATTAAGAAGTGAAGAGAAAAGTTTCACTTCTCTGAGAAAAAATCCTCATCAGAATTAAACTTTTTTCTTCTCAATAAATAAGTATATACCATTTATGTTTTTTCATCAGGTAAATTCATTTGACTGGAACACTTTAAGAGTCACACTAATCCCTTTGGACTCTCAGCAATCAAGAAAGGAAGAAGGTTGCCTATCAAACTCTTGAATGTAACACAGTACTTAGAGAAAGTGGTGGGTCATATTTAAACACAAAAGTACATTCCTCTGTTATGCTAGTTTGTGAATTTTTATGAGCTAGACTCTGAGTCTTATTCTCCCTCACTGTAGCTTTTACTGTGCTCTACTCAAAATAGTTATTAAATCCCTATCTCTTGACTGATTGTCTGGTATGACTGCAGAAAGTCTTTTTGTTCCCTATGTTCTGTATTACATAACAGATCTGGAGTCGATGATTCTTATGAATCTTCATATTCCCATAACTTCACAGATAGCTTGTCACATCATGAATTAATAACAGCTTCTGAGCCTCTTACAGCAATAGATATTAAAAATTTTCTAATTAGAATATTTATAACGTTCCCTTGTGAGGATGATATTGAAATAGACAAAACAGAATTCATCAAAGTGATTCTTAGTTCTTTGAGACTAATACTTTAATGCAACATGTTTTAACTTACCAAACAACAACAAAACCAAGATATTTCTGTAAGTTATGCTTGAAAGATGCTTCTCTATTGCTGCAGTTACAAATTCACTTTCAAAAATTCCAGAAGCTCTAAGATGGCCGAGTCAGTAAACACCGTGCTTCCCACCTCCCATAACCTCATTAAAATTACAACTAAATTAAATAATCAACTTGGAGAACCATCAGAAGACTAGCTGAACAGAATTTTTATAAGTAAGGATATAAAGAGATCATGATGAGACTGGTTGGAGAGGCAGAGACACGAAATGGACTGACCCCAAGCCCACAGGTAGTGATAGAGTATCTGGAAGGCAGCTATGCTCATCACTATCCTACCTACGCTCACGTGATAGAGTATCTGGATGGACACCTCAGCAGTGGAGGTCCTCCTGAGGAGTGAGGGGTCCAGCCCCTACACTGGGTTATCTAGCCCAGGGTTCCAATGCTGAGAATAGGAGTCCCCACAACATCTGGCAGTGAAAATCGGTGAGGATACCGCCCATCCAGGTGAGACAGAAGGCTTTAGAAGGACCATGCACAGACTCACCCACTTGTATGCACATATACTGTGCTCCAGCTGAGAAGCAGCAACTCAAGAGGCACCAGAGACATACAGGGAAAGATTAAGCTATGTAGGTTCAGAATAAGGGCTACAGGGACAGCCACAGTTATCTCTGTGTTGAGCCCTTCTTCCATGCAGCCTACAGGCAGGCACCATCTTTCCTGTGTTGAGCCCTCCTCCACATGTCAAACTCTGAATCTGCATTGGCCTGGAAAACTCTGCTTGTTCCATCTCAGTGACTTCTTGGGACCCAGCCCACCCAAGTAGGGCAGACCACTGAGGTACTTTTGACACCCTAGCAATCAGCCCCACCCTGTCACCTCAGTAAGCTCTTTTAGAAACAAATAGTTGGCCTTGGCTGGCATACTGCCGGAAACACTTTTAATGGTGTGCAACCAGCCCCAACTGGTCCTGAAATCTTTCTTGAACAGCTCTCAGGGGTCTGCGGGCCCTAGGCATGTAGTAGGTAGCCACCGTGTGCTCTGAGACTTTTGCAAGGGGCCCCAGGATCAGCACTGCCACCAAACCCGAATCTTCATTAACCTCGTGAATACTTGCACCACCCCGGTGGCTACCTGAGAGCCTGCCTCATTCAACCCACACATTGACTGAGGCTTTGTCAATGGCTGAGCCTTAAGGACAGCTGGCAGGTGGCCTCATGTCTCAATGTGCCCTGGCCCTTTTGCTAAGCTGTCCCAGGTCTAGTATTTGTGACAGCCAGCCTCAGTTCTGAGTGTGGCCTCCTCCATGTGCCTCTAGGTCCAGCACAAGCAGCAAAATACCATGGATTACTTTGTAGTTCTTACAAGGTAACTCAAGGCTGGTCACAGGCAGTGGCTGACCTTGGCTTTCCCTCCCAAGAGGACTCATAACCAACACACCCCGAGGCTGGCTTCAGACTAACAGAGAACTACCTGATTAGTCCCACAAGCTGCACACCCAAAAAGTGATCTTAACAGTCATAGCAGCCCCCTGGGGCAAACTCCCCTCTGAGGTGTCAGCACCCCCCCTCCCCAAAGCAGTTCATGTATTGTTGAAGTGGCCAATCCTCACAGCCAGTCATCTTGGGAGTCAATCCCACGTACATACATGGCAAAAGCAATGAAAGGTCAACTATAACAGGTGGGCACACACAAATCATGCAAGGGACACTCCTGGAACACATGACACATGCCACTGTGCCCCAGAAGACACCTACTACATAAGGCCACCTGTTGAAGACTGAGAAACATAGGAAATCTAGTTAATACATAAAAATAAATACACTAAGGCAACCAAAATGAGGAAACACAGAAACATGTCCCAAATGAAAGAACAGGACAAAACTCTAGAAAAAAACTAAATGAAATGGAGGCAAGCAACCTATCAGGGAAGGAGTTCAAAACACTGGTTATAAGGATGCTCAAGAAACTTAATGAGAACTTTGACAAAAAAAAAAACTAAGCATAAAAAAGACATAGAAAACATAAGAAAGACAGAAATAAAGAATACAATAACTGGAATGAAGAATACATTAGAAAAAACTCAACAGTACATTAGATAAAGCAGAGCTTGTACCAGCAATGTGGATGACAAGATAGCAGAAAACCCCCAAATGGAACAACAAAAAGAAAAAAAAATTAAGAAAATGAAGGTGGTTTAAGATACCTCTGGGACAACATCAAGCATAACAACATTTCCATGATAAGTAGACCAGAAGAAGAACAAAAAGAGCAAGAGATGGAGAACCCATTTGAAGAAATAATGACTGAAAACTTTCCTGACATGGAGAAGGAAATAGACGTATTAGTCCAGGAAATGAAGAATCCCAAATAAGGCAAACCCAAACAAGCCCTCACCAAGATACATCATAACTAAGTGGTTACGTGGAACAGAGTTTAGAAATATAATGTAACTCACAGATATCTACTTATACAGATTTCAAGCACTCTACTAGAACTGCGATGTAACCCAGGTGAAGATATGGTGCCTGCCTTATGGGGGTACATACCTGTGTACTTTTCTGCCCGCCAATGTTCAAGTTCTTTAGTCTATTACAAGGTAGGCTAACATAGAGGTGGATAGAATAAAGAGGTAGAACTAACACTATTAAATCAAAGTTTTTGCTAAGTTTATGGATCACATACATGTTAGTGAGATGGGGCAAAAGAAGGAGGAAGTAGATTGTTTCCAAGACGAGCATATTTGTGAGGGTGTCTGAATGGAAGTCACAGATGAAATTACCCAGGAGCACACAATGCAGCTTGCTTCTATTTGCAGCTGGAAACAATTGTGTTCACAATTCTGTCTCTCTGAACATTTGCTGAATTACATTAATGAGACAGCTGCAGTGCATGGACCCTCGAGACAATGGATACAGAGAAGGCAAGCAGGGACAAAAACAATCAGTGCAATTAAAGGAAGGTCAAGGATTTGTGTCCAAAAAAGGGGAGCAAGAATATTTTGTCTAAAAATAGTGGGAACCTCCTATTAGTATCCATGTCTACTATATAATTTCTAGAAAATATCCTATAATCAAAGTCAAAGGAGAATTTAGAACTGGGAAAGACTTGGGTAATGGAAGACTAGAAACCTTCAAGAAATATGAAAGGAGTGGAAATAGAAATAGTGAGGGAACCAGTGACACAACCCATTGTTCTGGGGACTATAATTCTTGTCGAGTTAACACCTGTTCCCCAATCACACTGGGTTCACCCCAATTCTGTCTTCATCCTAACTCTAATAGCTCTCACTTCATGTCTTTTGCATTGCCTCATTCTGCATACTTCTATAAAAAGTTAATAGGTCATCCTTTAGCTTTCCAAAAAACATTAAAATGATAGCTTTTAATGGTTTAAAACCAAGTGACCTTGCAAATCCAAAGACTTGATTTATAACTAGTTATTTTGAACATGGTCATGAATAAAAATAAAGCTAGACCACAAACTTCAGTTTGTGAAGGTATATGTGGACCAGATATAGCAAACTTCTTAAGATTAAAACCCACGCATTTGATATTGTTCTGTCTCCAGTGTAACTCAGGGTAGCACTAGATAATCTGTAGTGAATTAATTTTAAATGCTGAGAAAAGAGTAACAAACTTCTGAGTAATTTTAGAACTCTTTTTTTCCCCTTTATAAAATCACCATTCAGTAGACAAAATGTTTAGGAGGATTTTTTACAAACATCATAAAGCAAAACATCATCAGTATTTATATTTCCACCAAATATTTCAGTAGGAAGAACTTAGGGTGATAGTACCTAAGACTATCTGATTAATCTTGAGTAAGTCCCTTAACACTTTAGAGTACATTATGTAATTATAAAGTAGAGATGATAATTTTTTATAATGTAGGTTACACCTTTGTAGCTCCTATTGTAAAAATGGTTACAAATTGCAAAGTACATCATTAGAAGGTGTAAAGAAAAAGAGACAAAACTTTTAGCCATTCTTTTGGGAATTATTTTTTAGAACTCTTCTATGTCACACAATATTCTTGAAGCTGGCAGATAAAGCAATGAACAAAATAAATCAAAGCCTCTACCTTCATGAAGCTTAGATTCTAATGGATAAAGATGACAACAAACAAACAAACAAAAATTTAAGAAATGTAGGTAGAATGTCAGATGGTGTTATGCTCTGTGGCAAAAAGAGAATAAGAAACACTGAGGTGAAAGAGGATTGCAAATTTAAATTGGGTGTATAAGACGATGACATTGAGCTGGTGATATTTTACTGAAGATGTAAAAAGATAAAAGAGCAAGTCATGTTCATTCTGATCTCATGGAAGAAAATCCCAGGCTAAGAAAATAGGAAGTGCCCAGTGTGGTCAGTAGGGGAAAAGAAGGCAGTGCTGCTGCAGCTGAGTGAGCAACGAAATCTTGTTGATACTGGGGAGATTGTATGCATCCTAGGGAGCTGCTGGAGGTACTTTGCAGGTCTCTCCTGAGATGAATGCCAGAAGGGTACTGAGTAGAGGACAGATATGACCTGTTTGCAGTTGGACCTTCCAACTCAGCACTGATAGACTGAGATGAGGTATGGGGGTAGCCAGGAACTCACTCAGGACCTATCACAAAAACCTGGACCAGAGATGGTGGTGACTTGGATCAGGGTGGCTAAGTTCATGGTGGAAAGAAGTGCTTAGACTCTAGATATATTTTTAAAAAGCAGAGCAAGAGGTGACCTGATAGATCTTTGAAACAAAGGTAAGGATCAGAAATAACACCAAGATTTTTGGTGCAACTGAACAATGGGAAGGAGTGACCGTATACCAAAAGATGTAAGACTTTGTAACAATTAGGGATGGAGTTTGGGCTTGGGTATATAACTTTGAAAGGGCTATGAAGAATCCAGGAGAAGATATTAAGTGACAGAATTATGTGTGTGGGGCTCAGGGGAAAGAGAGCCGGGCTGGAGGTGTTCCTTTGGAGCCATCAGGTTATAGGAGCTGTCAGTGAAGTGTCTAAAGACATAAGGAGAAGCCTGCAAAGCCAGCTCAAGCAGCAGAAGAATCAGGAGTGTGTGAGGTCCTGGGAGCCAAGTGAAGACAGTCTTTCGCGGGGGGTGAGTGGTCCTGTTAGATACGTCCCATCCTGATGAACGGAGTGTGATGAAGGAGGAAAATTAACTATGGAGTTAACACTGTGATTGCTGGGTAGCCATGAAAAGGGCAGATGGGTGGAGAGACAAATGAAGATCAACTGGAATGCTATAAAGAAAGGAGAAGAGTTGGAGAAACAAAACACCACAACACTATTATCCTTCCATGAGTTTTGTTTCTGGGATTGGGGGTGGACTAAAGCTGGAGGGACTGTGGCACTTTTGTTTGTTTTCAGATGAAAGAGACTACACTGGGTTTTTATTTCGATAGCAGTCGTCCAGCAAGGAAAGAGTTTGATGATGGGGAGAGAAAAGGATGGAGAGCAGAAGCGATGACCTCGCGTAGGGGATGCGTTACAGCTTCGAGGCGTCCAGACAGGCCCTGGATAGGAACAAAGGCCTTTTCCACAATCATAGGAGGATTGGCAGATGCTACAGATGGCAGGGCATAGGAAGTCTTTTTTTGTTTGTTTTATGTTTTTAATTAAGTTTATTGGGGTGACAATGATTAGTAAAGTTATATAGGTTTCAGGTATACAATTCTATAATACAGCACCTATATATCACATTGTGTGTTCACCACCCAGAGTCAGTTCTCCTTCCATTACCATATATTTGATCACATTTACCCTCATCTACTATCCTTCCCTCTCGCCCCTTACCCTCTGGTAACCACTAAACTATTGTCTGTGTCTATGAGTTTTTGTTTCTTTGTTTGTTTGTCTTTTTTCTTTGTTGCTTTCAGTTTTATATCCCACATATCATTGAAATCATATGGTTTTCGACTTTTTCTGTCTGATTTATTTTGCTTAGCATAATAATCTCAAGATCCATCCATGTTGTCACAAATGGAACTATTTCATCTTTTCTTATGGCAGAGTACTATTCCATTGGGTATGTATACCACATCTTCTTTACCCAATCATCTATCGAAGGACACTTTGGTTGTTTCCATGTCTTGGCCACCATAAATAAAGCTGCAATGAACATTGGAGCACATATATCTTTACGGATAAATATTTTTAGACTTTTTGGGGGTAGATACCCAGGAGAGGGATTGCTGGATCATATGGTAATTCTGGTCTTAATTTTTTGAGGAACCTCCACACTGCCTTCCATAGCACTTGCACCGATCTGCTTTCCCACCAACAGTGTATGAGGATTCCTTTTTCTCCACAGCCTCTCCAACACTTATTATTTGTCTTGTTGATGATAGCCATTCTAAATGGTGTGAGGTGATATCTCATTGTGGTTTTGATTTGCATTTCTCTGATGATTAGTGATGTTGAGCATCTTTTCATATGTCTATTGGCCATCTGTATTTCCTCTTTGGAGAAATGTCTATTCAGGTCCTCTGCCCACTTTTTAATTGGATTGCTTGTTTTTTGACTGACACTTTTCTCAGTGGAATAAGAATCTCAGGCACTGACTCCAATAGCTTTTGTTCTGCTTCCAGCACCATTGAAAGGGCTGTATTTATATAATTCAATGCTCTTCTAACAACCCTAAGAGATGATGATTTCATCATTATCATCATCAGTTTATAGATGAGTAGGTTAAGTAACTTGTCTGAAGTTACACAGCTAAGAATGGGGTATTGGTGACAAAAACCTAGAGGATTGCAGGGTACCCTGAGGACCTCTGTGAGGTTAGAGATTGTGTGGCTGCAAAAGTGGATATAATTACTGTGACAGAGAGAAGACTGAGTTCAGTCATGGACTTGTGACATGTTACATGGGTGTAAAGCTTAATTTTAGTTTCTTCACTTGTAAAAACATAGGTAAGGATTAAAAGTAACTTATGTTAACTGAGTAGGTATTGGATTAATATGACCTTAACCCATCATTTCATTATTAATAGCAACATTCTGTCTGTCATTTCAATTTGGGCCATATGCCCTTGTCAATTACATCTTTTGACTGTTATTGGCCAAAAACCAACAAGCTGCTTCATTCCTGAAGCTATGCGTTTTTTTTTTGTTTGTTTGTTTGTTTTTTGGTATATACGAGGTTGGACAATTAAGTTTGCAAACTCATCCTAGAAAAAGCGTTACATACCTCATTGCTGAATATCAGTATGAGCACCTTCAAAGTACTCCCCTTGGGAAGCTATGCACCATGCCAGTGCCTAGTCCACCCTTCAAAGCAATTTTAGAACTCTTTTTCCGGAATGGCCATTGAAGCTCTCATCACATTACCCTTGATGTCCTGAATGTCATCAAAATGTCTTCCTTTCAATATTTCCTTTATCTTCAGGTAAAGAAAGAAGACATTGAGGGCCCAATCAGGTGGGTAGGGAGGGTGTTCCAATATAGTTATTTGTTTACTGGCTAGAAACTCCCTCACAGGCAGTGCCGTGTGAGCTGGTGCATTGTCATGATGCAAGAGCCATGAATTGTTGGAGAGAAATTCAGGTCGTCTAACATTTTCATGCAGTCTTCAGTACTTCCAAATAGTAAACTTGGTTAACTGCTTGTTCAATTGGTACAAAGTTCTAATGAATAATCCCTCCAATATCAAAAAAGGTTAGCAGTATCATTACAAGTTTGCTAACTTAAGCGTCAGACCTTGTATTTCAGGAGTAACATTTAGTTTTCTTGACTTTTCCACAAATCTGTGAGTAAGGGCTCTTAGGCCTCTTCTGCATGTCACAGTAAATTCATTCGCAGGCCCCCGGTGTATCAGCCACCACAAAATTGGGGATGGATTTCACTTTAAACCCCAGGAGGAGCCTGACTTATGGTTTTAATGGAGTTTTATTCCTGATTCCAGTACTTTGTGGAGACACTGCACATGAATGACATTCTACAGACATGCAGAACTTGGCTCTCTGCCTCTCTGCCTGCTAAGGGAAGCTCGGCTCGGTTTCCAGGCCTCCTGAGGGGTGTGCCCAGTCTGCTCGCTCACAAGTGGGTCTGGAAGCAATGCTGACTTCCATAATACCAGGAAGCAAGGCACCAGGAGCCAAGTTTGTTACAAAAATGAAAACCGAAAAACCAAATAAACAACCATCAATTAATATTTTGGCAGCTCTTAAAATGACGATGGAAAAGAATATTTGTATTACGCTAGTGGAAAAAAAAATGAGGATGAGTAATAGCAAAAGAATAAGTCTTTCTTTTTTTCTTTTTTTTTTTCTTTTTTTTTTGAGGGCAGTGTCACTGGCCCTTATATGTTGGACCCAAACCAGGGCTGCTGGCTTCCCAAGCCAGGACTTAACCACACCACTTGGCTAGCCCAGAATAAGCCTTTCTTTAACCTCTGGCTCATCTGGAGTGGTGGTAGCTAACTTATTCGACTTGACACTTAAACCCTGTTCTATAATTGAGGTTAATTTATTAAATTATTTGTATTATGGAGCCATCCATCATTTGGAGCAGTAAAGTTATCTAGGATTTGGTTTTAGTCACCTCCATTCAAAATTCCTCTTTATTATTGGTTCTTCCACACATATTATCAAGTCACTCAACTAACTATTGGTTTTGAAGTTATACCTTATATGTAGCATTGAAGATGACTTAAAGTGTAAGTGCTACTTAATTCCCTGTATCATATTAGAAATAACACTAACACAGACATAAAAGGTGGATACTTAAAATGCATTTCTTAACCTAACAGCATAGTCATTAGGGGAAGTGCAGAGGTGAACGTCTGAATTTGAAATCCAGCTCTGATACCACCATGTTCTGTGACTTCAAGCAAGTCACTTGACTTTTCTGCGTCTTTGTTTTTTAAACTATAGAATGAGAAAAATAATTACCCTCACTGCATAGGATCACTATGAGGATTACATGAAGTAATACATATAAAGCATTTAAAACACTCCACCCCCAAAGTAAGTACTAGCAGGAATTAGCTGGGTTTTAGAAATCATTATTATTGTCATTTGATTATCATTATTTAATTTTGGGCCCCTGTATCTACCACAATCTCATGTTGGATGCCTATGAATCAATTGTGGCCGAGGGTCTCGTGGTGGGTTGGTTGGTGGACATTTTTAGGGAAAGAGCTATTGTGTACAGGGCTGATAGAAAATTTATTATATAAGCAGCTTAGTGCCTATACTTGAGATTCTTCTGCAGGGTATACCTATAGGGTTGGAGTTTTTATGCCATGGGATGTGCCTGCAAGTGATTTTATTAGATAACGCCAAATAGTTTTCAAAAGTGATTGATTTTACCAACAATGCTGGATAGCTTCATTGGGCCATGTCTTTGACAGAATAGTGTGTTTCAGACTGTAATTTTACAAGATCTGGTAAGATATTTATGGTATCTTGTTGCAGTTTTAATTTACATTTATTAATCATAAGTTGATAACTGTTCTGATTGCCTTTTGGTGAAATGCCTACTCAATTATTTTGCTCAGTTTTTGTGTTGTATTACCTGATCCTTTTTAAAAAGACTGATTAGTAAGGGTTCTTTGTATGGTTTAGAAACCAGTTCTTTGACATTTTTGTGCATTGCAAGTATCATCTTGCACTCAGCAGTTTATTTTTTGCTCTATTAATGCTGTCATTTGATGAGGAGAAGTTCTTGGATTTAATGTGGTTGACTTTGTCAATCTATGATTTTATGATTCTTTCTCTTTGTGTCATACATAAGAAATCCACAATATCATAAAGGCATTTTACTTTTTTTTTTTTTTTAAATTGGGGAACCGGGGAAGGAGAACAGACAAATTGCTGTCCTTTTGTTCTTCAGTCTAGTTGTGGAGGACGTCACTTCACTGGCCCATATTGGTATTGTGATCATTGCGCTCTTCCTGGCTGAGGCAGTCGCTCGCTAACCATTGGACGGCTGCTCCAGGTGGCTCACGGCAGCTCACAAAAGCACACGCCAACTGCCAGCCAGCCGCACTGTAGTCTACACTGCCGGTGGCAACTCACAGCGGCAGCCCAGCTCCAGGTCGAGCTATTGTTCACAGTCTTAGCTGTGGAGGGCAGTGTCACTGGCCCATGTGGGATCTAAACATGTGGGACCCTGCTGCTCAGAGCTGGAGTCCCAAGCCAACTCTTAACCAACGTGCCACTTGGCCGGCCCCGTATAAAGGCATTTTTCAAAATTAACTTCTAAAAGATACAATTTTGGTTTTAACATTCTTCCTTTCATACTGTTTGTTTTTCAAAATGTCAATTTTGTGGCAAAACAAGTAATTTTACCATGAATACCTCCCACTTAGATTCTTACATATTTTACATATTTTTATACATTATTATACATATTTTACCAAGTACCTATCCATCTATTTACCCCTCTATATGTTCTATCAATCATTGTCTTTCTTAATACATTTCAAAGGAAATTGCAGATAGCCAATGACTTCCCCATAAGTAATCAGCATTTGTGTTCAATATTTGTTTACAGGAATTTTCTTTAAAGGGAAAATTTACTTAAATGAGATGAACAAGTGTGATTTGTACATTCATTGAATTTTGAAAAATATATATATACACCTCTGGCATGCAAACATCTATATCAATATATAAAATATTTCCAGGACCTCAGCACATGTCCTCATGGTCCATTCCCGTCAGTCCTTATGCCTACACTCCCTGAAAGAAATAATGTTGTGATATTTTTCACCCAAGAATTAGTTTTCCCTATTCTAGGTCCTAACATAAATAGAATTAAACAGTATGAATATGTATCATGCAGCAAATTTTTTCTGAGATTCATTTACACTGTTGTGTACATCAGTAATTTGTTATCCATGTTTCTGAATGGCATGCTGTTGTGTGAGTATGCCACAGTTTTCTATTTCTGGCACTAGCCATCCTTTGGTGTAGGTCAAATTGACACCTACCATTTCCTGCTGCCTGCAGAACGTATTTACGTATTTTGGTAGCACAGATCTGCTGGTAACGGCACCTTTCATCTCACCTTTATTTCACCTTCATGTTTAAAAGGTACTTTTTCTGGATATAGAATTCTACTTTACCCTTTTTTTTCAGTTATTCAAAGATTCCTTCATTTTCTTTTCTGGGTTTCCTTGTTTCTGACAAGAAGTCTTTTATAATTATTATCTCTGTTCTTCTGTATGTCATGTGTTCTTTCCCTCTGCCTATTTCAAGATGTTTTTCTTTATCACAGACATAACTCAGGATATAAAAGTATGCTGATGTCTTATTTTTTAAACAGTGATACATGTTTAAAACAAAATGACAAAAAGTTACATTACCAATTTTACACTCAGCTCTGCCATAAATTCATTTAAAAGTGTAACCTATTGTGTTGTGTAGTTCTGCACATTTTGCGAATATTCCTTTATTTTATGATTTCCTGTGGCACTTTGTCATGCTGCCTCCATACCTTTCTCTTTCCACTTTCAATATAGCACAAGCAAGTTACAAGCTGTACAAATCCACTAAGTTACAATATATAGAAAATTCATCAATATTTGAATAAATAAAATCCTATGAAGATATAACTCCTATATACTAGGTGTGCGGTACACGCTGCCTCATGCCATCCTGATGCTCAGTTCTGAGTTACTGACCAGTGCACTTGGGGCTGAACTTCCAGGGAGCTAAAGTGGGCAGGGAAGGTTGAGAAGAAGATAATGGTAAGAAGTTTGGGACACTGATGTATTCAACTCTCAATACCCTTGATTCAAACGCGTGCGCACGCGCACACACACACACACACACACACACACACACACACACTTACATGAATATCTTCTGCTCTGCAGTTTCCCAAAAGGGTCAGTGGACTCTGCCTGACCTTTGGAGGCTTTCCTGCCACCAGCTTCAGCTATATATCCACCCTGCCTCTTATAGCTAAAATCTCCTTGTCCCAGGACTCCATATAGAAGCCATTTGACCCACAGGAAATGCATGTATTCTTGCCAAGTGGTGACAGTGCTGCCCCCACACTGATCCTTCTTTCCTCACTTTGCATGCCTCCCACTTCAGGATTTTCCTAGCAGTCACTGTTTCCTCACATAGGCCTCCCACGTAGGGCCTTCCTGAGCATATTTACCTTGCCCCATACCATGAGTGCACACAGTTCAGCACAATTCCAGCCAGGACATCTCTGTGCCTGTCCTCTTGAGATCTCCGCCTACTGATGTGCCTGGGCTGGGGAGCACATTCTCCACTCTCTGACAGAGACAGCATGCTTTAGCACCCCACCTGGCTGGCACTCTTTTACTCCCATGAATGTTTCCCAAATTCTCTGGACTCCTCCCATGATAGGCCTATTGAGACTGAGGCTGAAGGTCATAGGAAGCTCCAGAGAGGCTCTTGGGTTCCTGCTCAGCTTAATTTTTAGAGTAATAGGGGATTCATCTATCACCTATTGTTCTCAGCTTTGCAACTTTTGCTGAAAACCCAAGGCTATAGATAAAGAACCATTTAATAATCAAATAAAGTAAGAATTATTATTCTACTTTATGACAAGAAAACTGAAGCTCAAAAGGCTAGGTAATATTTCAAGGTCACTTGATGATCAACAACCCATGTTGAATGCATTTCAACAGCTTCAGGCTTTCAGTCACCTAAATTTTAGGAACAGGCTGGACACACATCAGATGCCAATGAATACCATTATTGAAGTTGCATTGTCTTTGTTCTAAGTAGACACTGTACTGCTTATAATTTGCTTCTCTGCAAGTGTTTTTCCAACCTTGATTTGGATATGACTCTTTAATAAATTTTTAAAAGGGGAACATCTTTATATTACATCTCAAAATTGAAAGATTTCTTTCATCAATAGGCTCCAATTAGAACTTCTCACCAACAGACATAATTACTGGCACGGAATGGCACAGCATCTCCATTTTCTCACAACCACAGAACTAATTCAAATTCAGTTTAACTCCCCAAATTGCGATCCTGAGCTTGCCTGGCCCATCTAATGATTGTTCCGTCCAGCTGTGTGTCTGCTCTGAGGCTGGAGTGTCAGAGCTAGGGTCAGAATGCCTCTTACCTGCTTTTCCACTAGTTCTCTAAACAGAAAGTGACAGAACAAAGCCCTCAGTAAATGAGGTTCTGAATTGCCATCGGTTCTGAGAATAAAGGCCAAGCTTATTGGTCTCTGGCTATACTAAACTAAACATGTGAAAAAATAAGATAAAACCTTGATACAGAAACAACCATCTTGGGGAATTGAATGAGGGCAATTAGAGAAAAGTGAGGATGGAAACGTGAAAGGAATACATCACAGCACAATTCAACTAGGGTGACCAGAATATTCATAATGGAGAATGTCAGGACAACGCTACCCATTCATACAGCAATCAGAACATCAGTCTTTCCCTCTGCCCCCAAAAGCCTGCTCCCTCCAGGATTCAGATACAGAAGATTACCCAGGGGGCAGCAGGGTTAGAGGCAGATGCTAGGAAAATGAGAAGCCATCAAAAGTAGGTAGTGAATGCTTGACCACTGCACTGTATACCTGAAGCTGAAGAATATTGTATGTCAACTATAATTTTATATATATAATCACGGGATATGGAGTATAGTACGTATAGGGAATAGAGTCAATGGAATTGTAATAGATATATATGACATCAGAAGGGCAATAGATTGGGGGAGGGGGTTATCACTTTGTGAGGGGTGAAATGTATAACTATTCCATTGTTTTGTACACCTGAACCTAATAATTAAAAAAAATGGAAAAAAGGTAGTGAAATTATGTCATAATCATATACACATAGTCAAATAACATTTATATTTAATCTTTTCGTTCTTCAACAAATAGAAAATTATTTGTGGGCTGTGTCCAAATCAGTAAGCTCATACTTTGAGAGAAACAAAGATAAAGATACATTTCCTTCCCTGAAACGTATAATGTGGGAAAGGTGACATATGACAGCATCATATTGTGTGGAATTTTTCCAATGTTTTCAGGTAATTTGTGTATTTGGCTATGTACAATACACAATTTCTGCCCACAAAATGTGAGGAAAAAATAAGGATATTCATTATACATGGGTAGTACTAATTCCATTTTCCTAAAAGTTTGGGTCAAAAACATGCATTCTACACAGCAAAATATGGTACACTGTTGATATGTTGACTTGAGACAATATTTTCCATTCTCAGCATTCCTGAAAATATCCAAGATACAAGATTAATACAGACGATGAGACCCTCTGGATGACTCAAGATTGTAAACTCCATTCCCCTTGGCTGAACCCAGTGAGATTTCTCCCCTTTCCCAGTCCATGAAACCATGAAGCATCTTGAATTCCACTGACCTGGTGCTGATGCCACAATTCATAGAATTACATAGAATTCTATAACTGTGGAGAGCATAATTGCTAGAATATTCCCAGACCTGAGGTTGATATTATGCTCCAGGTTGCTTCCCTGGTGATCACTCCCCACTTTACTCAAAATGACTGCCATGTTTGTATCTATCTCCAGCCACAGATTCCCACAAATTACCAGAGATGAAGATACCTTGCATCTCTTATTTTCAATCAGCCCAGTATATTGGGGATAAAAGTCATATTAATGGTTAAAATGCATTTTTGTTATTTATCTAAAGTTTCCTAGTTATAATTTTTTTAACTTCCATTGCAATGGGAACAAAATTTATGCCACTAACTGACCAAATGTATCAGCAGTAGAAATTAACAAATCAAAGGTGACAATTTATACAAGAACAATGACCATCTGTAGTCTCAGTATCTAGAAAAAGGGCATTCTGATACATTTCCTCATAGACTTTTTGCTGAATATACTTTTTTTTTTTTTACAAAGCTGTAATCTTGTAAAAAAATAACAATTGTTAGGAGAGACTGGAATAGTTGATACATGGTGAAAGGAACTCAGAAATGTAACATGCAGAGCTGAGATTAGCATAGCTCACATATTTTACTTTATCAGTAAACTGTTTTGGGATGGAAAAAAATTCTAAATATCATTAACTAACTACTTCAATAAATATTTCTTGTCTAGTACATCACCAGGTATTGTAGTGGGTGTATTTATTATCTAACTGAATGTTTTGTGATTCTTTTGTTTTTGTATTTTTTGTAGCTGAGCCATCCTGCCACCTGTTGGCAGCTCAGCAGTAGTTCAGTTCAGGCTGGGCATCGAACTGCTGTTGCTCGGAGCTTGCACTCTTGAGCAAGCTCTTAACCAACTAAGTCACTCAGCCGGCCCTTGTTTTGTGATTCTTAATGGAATGTGATTATTAATACGAGCATTCAGAAAATATCTAATCATGCTCACCCTCTTTTTGGGGACAGGTTAAGAAGGGATGACTTACCTTTACAAAAGTATATGAAAAACTTGAAGATTTCTTTTTTCCCCAATGACACAAAAATATCAGAATCCTAAGATCTTAGACAATAGACACATTTGAAGTATGATGCTCTGATTGCCCAGTCCCTACGGAAAGCCAGAGTGACTGACCATACAAAGGAGACATCATACAAAGGAGACATCATGTATAACTCATGCTAAACCCCAAACCCAAACACCCCTACTGTTTATCTTCCCTCAATCTTTAGATAAAATGTGACATGAGATGCCCATCAGAGGAGTTACTTTTTATTATAAAACAAAATCCACCAAAGTTGAAATCGTTTGAAGAACAAAATAAATCAAATGGTGTTATAATTATTATCATGGGTAAAATAAATATAACCCAATGTGTAAAATAAATATCCATGAGTTTCTACTGATATTTTTAAATGACTGAATAAACACATAAATGGAGGAGAGACAAATGTCCCTTGCGGAATTCCAAACATGTGTGTAGACATTCTGCCCTATGGAAGGTGAAGAGTCATCCCCCACACCTTAGTGTGGGGTGTGCGGTTACTTCCTACAAACAGGACAGGATGGAAAAGGGGAAAAGAGCATCATTACAGAGGAGAAATCTGACAAAACTACCATGGCCAGGCAATCAAGATTAATATCAACAGGGAGCAGTCATGCTGATAGTACACATCCTTGATAAGATCTGAAGAAAATGGTACATCTATGTCTTCCTCCTCAAAACTCAGAACTTCAGTCTAATGAGAAAAACATCCGAAAAAATCCTTATTGAGGGACATGCTACAAAATATTGGGTCGTCGGAAAAGTCATGATGCATTCTTGCAATGAAAAACATAGAAAAAATATGACATGACTTTTCTGACAACCCAATACTTGACTACTCTTTAAAATTGTCCTGATCACCATGAACAAGGAAACTGAGAAGCTGTCACAGCCAAGAGAAGCCCAACGTCACATGACAATTACATGGAAAATACGATATCCTCAATGAGATACTGGAATTAACAAAAATGTAAAAACTAAGGACTAAGGAAACCTGAATAAAACACAAGCTTTAGTTTAATAAGTTCTGAGGGTTGTTCTCCAAAAGCAATTATCAAAAAGCAGGTGTCCCTTGGGCCGGCCGAGTGGCGCATTGGTTAAGCGCTGGTTTTGGGATGCCAGCGGCCCCGGTTCAGATCCTACATGAGGGCCAGTGACACTGCCCTCTACAGCTAACAACAGCTCCACCTGGAGCTGGGCTGTGCGAGCCCCGGTGATGGTGTGGGCTGCAGCCCCTGCTGAAGTGGGCTGCCATAGGCTACAGTGAGTGGCCCGCAGCCAGCGTGAGCGGCTGGCAGCCAATGTGGCTGCCAATAGCCGCGGTGAGTGACATCCAGAGGCCAGCGACCGATCTGCCTCATCCGGGAAGAGCGCAATGACGATACCAACAGTGAAGCAACATCCTCCGCAACTAAACTGAAGAACAAAAAGACAGCAACTTGTCTGTTCCCCTTCCCCGATTCTCCAACGCTGTTCCCCTCCACCAATTCCCCAATAAAATCTTTAAAAAAAAAAAGAAAAAAAAAAAAGCAGGTGTCCCTCTGGTGAGCTCTAAGAGAACAATGGGGCTTCATCTCTCAAGCGAACCCAACCATGTCATTCATGGGCTGACAGGGATGGCACCTTTCAATAACCAGTGTCACTTTGACAAATGAGGGCACTCCAGAGGAAGGAGTTAGGACCGGAGAGGGGAAGAAAAGCAAACCCTCTGGGTTTGAAAAAAAAAAAAAGGATTATTTTATTCTGCCATGAGATAAATGGTAAATTTAGGAGGAATGCTGCTAGGAGATGTCAGTAGAATCCAGCTACACAATAGTACAGAAATGAAAAACAAGCACAGAGTGAAGTGAGATGGGGAATCCTGACCCAGCTGAGGAGCTGTGGTCAGTGCCAGAGAATCAGCATCTTAGGTGAGGAGACAAGAGATGAGAGAGACTACAGGTCAGGATGCAGGGAATAATTTTTCACGTAAAAGGAGTTCAAAGCTTGAAGGGGCAAATGGTTCAGCACATCAGCCATGGATAAAGCAGGACTCATGAGATCCCTGTGCCATCCGCATCCTGCCAGCTGGGTGGCCGGGGCTCATAATGGCTGACTGAAAGGCTCATGGTGAGAATGGAGGGTGACAGGAAACACTGTGACACCAGAATTTGAATTAGGAACATCACACTTTTTTTTTTTTTTTTTTTTTTTTTTTTTTTTTTATGATTTAGTGTCATGTTGGCTAGTGGCACAGAGGAGAGGGCAGGGAAAGAAAGAACCGTTTGCTGGTTCTAATTTAGCAAAGGTGATGCATCTGAGGGTGCAAAGTGAGCCAGTGCAATGACCTGATCATGCCCGTGTGTCCCTCCGCCTCCCTCAGAGTGTGATGTGTGGAATCTGGAGGGAAATGCTGGGAAGCCAGGACCCTCTTCATGAAAGCTGCCTTGGAGGGTGTTAGCCCCTACTGGTTTGGTTTCCCCCCTCTACTATAATCCTAAATTCTATGAAGTTCATTCTCATTTATTCACTTCCACAGCTATTCACTCACTGTATTTAACACCTAGTGTATTGATGAAGACAAGAAATGATAGAAAATACAGAGATACAGGCCTTGAAGAAAGCTGTCAGTAACTCAAAATGGAAAGTAACTTTGGCCCACATTATGGGTGGCAGCTACTGGATGGCTGTGTAGAGAAGATTTACAAGATGATATTAGTTCTTGGTGAAAAGGGGAAAAGGGGCGCTGTTCTGTGGCCAAGTGGCCACACCTGCCAGCTGTGAAGGTGGGGCACCTGGAAGCACTAGAGTTGCTATCTGCAGTTCTTGCTCCTTACATTTGGAGAAATAAGGAGAATAGTGGATTCAGTCTGTCTATATCTGTCAACTTAAAACTTAGGTTCCCATGTTTTTCTAGTTTAGACCACCATTTATATAAGTCTCAAGCAGTCCTAATAGCTCTACAGGGATATGGTAACGTCATGTGACAGAGCGTCTGCTGGAGCCACACACAGTCACAGACAGATCAGCCTTGGTGAGCAAGTGCTCTGCTCTTTTGCTTCAGATTCATGAAGTATAACGTCCTAATGAGGGAGCTCAGTGGTCAGTACACGATGAAATGGTGATGACTAATTGGAGGGTTCACTTGAAAACAGATTGTTTCTTTCACATGCATCACTCCTGTTGGGGAAAACAAAACACATAAACACATCCCTGGATCTCTTAGCTTTTTATCCAGTTTGTCAAATTTGATTGGCCTACTTGTTATATTGCCAGCTATGCACAGCAGAATCTGTCATTCTCTCCCCTCCCCCAACTTCTCTCAACTGTTAGAAATGGTGTGTAAGTATTAATTATATAGCCAACTCATTCCATTTGGATGAAGGACATTTGCTACCTAATGACAGAGAAGAAGTAATGAGGCTTCAAATCAAGAACACCCAACAACAGGTGTATCCATGCAGCTCATTGGGAGTTTATTGTCATGGAGCTCTCTGTCGTCTGTATTCCTTCTTTGACCTGGAATTTGCTTTCTGCAAATTCCAGGGCCAGTGCAGTGATGAATTAAGGTCACCTGTAAATTCTTTAACAATGGCAGCTATGCTAAAAAACTAGAAAACAAACAAAACAAGACATACCATTAAGAGAGCAAGGGCTTTGAATGACAACTAACATACAGTCCTAAGTACCATTCAGCCTGGTTTTGTCTCCAAGTTGGTAAGTTTCCAAAGCAGGGAGTTCTTACTTTGAATGTATCTCTGCTGTCTTTTTATTTCTTCTCTGATCACTCATTTCTGCATTTTCATTGGTCCTCTTTCATGTGCCAGGATGATACACACCTTTCAGCATGGGTGAGCACACTCTTGGACCACCATCACTGCACCAGCTGCAGACAGATGGCAATTACTCAAAATCAGTAAATGTTCAGAAATTAAAGTCCACAATCTTCCAGGTCTGAGTCTTCACATGTGCGTGCTGTAGGTGGTGTGTTGAACCTGTTTACTGATCCTTGACTGTATTTCTCATGTCCAATTATTATGGCTTCACCAGGCTTTTGCCATCAAAGTATCTTCTAAATGAAATTGTATTGCATTAAAATACATATTTTCCCCAAAAAATTATTGCTCTGTAGGAATATCAAACAATGTGTTCCCTCAAATGTTTGCAGCCTGAGGATTTACCAATTCACAGTTTCCTTCTGGCCTAAAAGACATTCTCGCTGGTCTCTGTGGAGACTCAAAGAATATAAGACACGACCTTTTGTGGCATTGACAACCCACTGAAGGAAATACAAAATATAAAGTTTTACCAACCATAGAAGGCTATAAAAAATGTTGGAATATTTCCCACAATGGCTCTTAACATTTAGTCTAAAGAGTAATCACTTTGAGTGCCTCTTAAAAATGCAGCTTCTAGATGCACCCGAAATTCTAGTACTAGAGATTTTGATGCTCTTCCCAAACTCCTTAAAACCCACCACATATAAATAAAAATAATAATAGTATTTGATGTGGAACACTGCTGCTCTCATATAATGTCTGAATAAAATGTCATTAGTAAATCTGCTACTTGTATTAATCTGTATCATCTAATTCAAGTGCAGTGTCCATAATACGTTGATGTCACATTAAGACAGATCTTTGAGGCATCATGTTGCCCAAAAGCCTTTTAAGAGGATGTCTCCTGTAGGCATGTTTCATAGGAATGCTGGATACTGACTCCAGGGCAATGAATCAGTGTCTATAATTAGCTCCTTCCTGCCCCCTTCAGGCAATGAGATAAAGGGATCAGTAAAACCTCCACAGACAAATAGTAAATTTCAAGTTGAAGAATTACATGGAAGCAAGACAGTGCAAGATATGTTACAAAAAAGTACATAGATTAATTTATCTGGAGTGTAAGTGAAATGCTATATGTGAAAAGGTAAATTGTAGACACCAGACTGATGACCTTGGGCACAAGCCACAGCATGGGCTATGAGGAATTGAAAAGGGAGCAGGTGAATAACATGGTCAGAGGATGCTTTAGGAAATGTGGGCTGTGCATTGAATGGGCAAGCAAAACAGTTAGAAAGTCTGGTTTAGAGAACAAGTGTAACCTCCATCAGGGAGAGAGTGTGGCCTAGAATTGGGGAGAAGAAAAGCAGAGGCTTCTCACAAGAGACACAGTTCCCTGTCAGTCATCCAGAAGAGACCTCAGGGTTTTGCAGGCATCGGCCTCTGCAGAAAGGAGCCACTTTAAATGTGTACCATCCAAGCCAGAGGTCTTTGGGCATCTTTTCTGTTGGAGAAGATTTGTTTTCTCTCTTGGCCTAAGGTTGGCTCTTTGGTCAGTGTATGAAGGTTCTCATGATTAGCATCTTAATCATGAGAGAATGGCAGGTATAAAATTCCAGGACACAAATAAATGTTTCAAAAAAAGCGCTTTTATCTTGTTTTGATTGTCAGGGAAAGAGCAGCTTCTGCCTTCTGATGGTGGTGTGTGGACTGCTCACATCATACTGAACCTTGGAATACAGACATTTTCTGAAATGTCACGGAGGACAGATTGAAAATGCTTTAATCACATTTGGTTCCACTCCACCACTTGAATTTATTTTCTAGCATTCATTTTTAATGTCACATTTTCATAAAGCATGATGTATTGGAGAAAAAAACTCAGATAGAAGTCAGAAGATGAAAATTTTGTTCCCCATCTCCATGCTTATTCAATGCAGGGTATCAGACATGTGTCAGGAAATGTGTGAGATGCTGGGGAAGATGACAAAGGGACAGTTTTCCCTTTGGGAAGCTCTTTCTGGCCGGGGAGACAGACAGGAAGATGTGGTTGCAGTGCCATGTGGGAAGTTCAGGGACAGACGTTGTCACAGGGTATTCCAGGAGCTCAGATGAGGAGCTGGTGACCTCCAGGGAAGCTTTAAGGGAAGATGCTGAGTGGGGGCTGGTGGGAGGGAGAGACGGAGAAGGGCAGGCACGTGGAGGGTGCCCCTTGTAAAGAGGTCAACGAGCAGGGCTGACAAGAGGCACGGTGTGTGTACTGGATACGCAGATGGTCTTGTTCTTGCTTTCAGATAAAGCACAACCTCCTAGCGGAAGTCATCCTAGATAAAGCTGAAGATACAGGAGGATGAGGAGGACCACAGAGGACCTGGAGTGCTCAGCTGGGGCCTTTGAGTCCGTCCTGGAAATGTTGGCCATTGAAAGGGTTTAAGTGAGAAGTCACTTTCTATGATTCACATCTTAGATGCATCACTATGAAAGAAAGGTGAGGACTCAATATACAAATGGGCAATGTCCAGACCATAAGCAAGAATAGGACTCTGACCCATAGCCTATAGCATCCTGCCAGGAAACCAACCCCATCTGTACAACAGCCAGCCCAGGAAGCCAGCCGGCTGTGAGTCATGCCTGTAGGAAGTCCCCTGCTGTTTCCAGTGACAATATGGGGATCCAAACAATAACTTCTGTAAAACTGACCCAAAGTGACCAGGATTTGATTAGTAATTGACAGCGTAACTAATCTGTGTCCCCACTTCCAACCTAGGACCAACCAGACAAAGACAAAATGCTTCCCTAGCCAAAGGATGCCCCCTTCTAGTCAGCCTGTCTACAGCACCAACCCCCTGCCCAAGCCCACAGCCTACAATGAGGTGCACCAGGAGCATCCCTCTTTCCCCCTGCAAAGTGTTCCCACTCCTCTACCTGCCTTTGCATCTGTGCCAAAACACAAGTGACCTTGACTGACACCCTTGCTGTAGCAAGTTCTGGTACATAGCCTTAGCTTTTTTCATTTGGTTGGTCTTCATTTATTTCCACAAAGGTCAAGAAGAGATTACAGGCACTAAAGAAGAGCAAACCTGGAGGCAAGGTGTGGGGTTCAGATAGAGGGGATCATAACCAATAATAAAATTAAAATAACTAACATGTATTGAGCATTAATTACATATCTGTACCCTATTAATCACGTTACCTCTTAGACTCTCACTGAAGTCTTAAAACAGCCCTTGTTACATATACTATATGTTATCTACATTTTAATAGAGGAAACTGAGATTGAGGGGGATAAATCACTAGTTCATTTTGTAATTTTTACATCTGTTTAGGAACTACAGCTCGGTTTATCTGACAACAAGGCCTTGCCCTAAACATTCTGTAACTTGCCTCAAAATCAAAGCCAACTTTGGGAAGAAAAAAAAGTCAGAGCTTAAACTATCTCAAGCACATTACCTCTCTGTATAGCAGGAACTCAGATATGAGGTGAACATGATAAAGTGGTAAAATATTTAGGAAGTGTAACATCGGAATTTGGGAACTGATAGATATGGTTGGTGGTGGAGGGCTGTATGGGTAATCCATGGCAATTCCATGGCCTGAGAGACAGGTAGTTCCCCATTTAGCATTCCCAGGACCCTAAACCCCACCAGCCCTGAGAAGGGACCCAGGGGCTTCGGGGCTCACTCCCACAGGGGCCTTGGGCTAATCACCTAATTTCTCTAAGTATCAAGTTGATCTGTAAAATGAGAAGAATGATGCCTTGCCTACCTTCCATATTGTTTCCATGAAAATACTCAAAAGCTGTACACAGGGATTGGTTTCAGACAATTTCTGGTAATATAGAAAACATTTTCTAACATCTCTGAGAAAGTGGAAGGGTTCCTTTGTTTTCCAAACTTAAAATGGAATTTCAAAACCCGTAATATGTATATTTCTCACAAAGTTATGTGATTTAACAATTTCTTTTATTTTGTACTGTCACTTCCATCTTTTATTTCCATGCTAAGGATCTAAGAAATGGCCTGAAAATGTCTATGCTTTCCTAGCAAGCAAGCATAGCCGAGAATTGTTACATAAGATTAGATCAGATGTGAAATCTCACTGGGGTAATACTATTTGTAACATTGGGAAAAGAATGCAATTTAGAAGCTGGCGGCATACAGAATGACCCACTGTATAAGGCTTTACATCACCATAGCCACAGAACTTGCATTCTTCTCCACCTTGACTATTTTTCTTGCCTTCCTTATCACAATATAGTCTTATTTTCCTAAATAGTAAATCTATAGAGATATACACAGATAAATATTTGTACATATAAATATAGGTATGCAGATACAGATATATAACATTTTCCAAACTAAATAAGAATATAAATATAAATGTATGCATACACACACACACACACACACACACACACACACACACACGAAAGAGCTGGACGATGGGTCTCCATGGGTCTATCAAAGAAATGAAGTTGCAGGGAAAATAGCCCCCCAAATCTGGAGAGATAGGGGCCTCGGGAGACACAGTTCAGATCTGCTAACCTGGAGCAGAAGCCGCTGGAGCCAGAAACTGTCAGGAGCATGAAAATGGAGATTTTGATGAATTGCTGGACGCTGGGTGTGAAATAGTGTGAGACTGAGAGACTCCTGAGGCCGCAGGCTTATGGGCCAAGATTCCACGGCTTCTACCTTCAAACACCATGGCAAGTTCTCACGGTGAAAGTCCAGAGAAGTTCACCTCATGGCTCACAGGGGAGGGAAACACCTGGGTCCTTATTAATGGAGGTGCTCTCCAGGGAAAAGAGTCTGATTAGTGTCACTCCATTATTCCCCGCTCTTAGCCTCTCTGTCACATTTAAGGAAGGAAGGGAGAAACTGTAGTCAATGAGAGAACAGAGCTTCAGGGAAATAGATTGGGAATGCTGGAGATGGGAAGAAATAGAGGGCAAGATGGCAAAAAACAGCAGAGAAGGGAAGGTTACAACAGGCAAGGATGGACACAGAACACAAGCAGGGAACTGGACGCTCTAAGGCAGTATGAAAAGGAAATGGTAGTCAAACAGCAACAGCAATGAAAGATGCTTCTCACAGTCTCATCAGTAGACTTAAAAAAGAATTGCAAGATAGCTCAATAGACATGTCCCAAACATGAATGCAAAGAGAAAAAAAAATGAGGAAAATAACAGAACAAAACATTTAAGAACCGTACGGTGATTTCAAAAGGTGCAACACCAATGTGGTTGGAAAATCAGAGGAGGGAAAATCTCTAAAGAAGCCTGGAGAGAGGGAAATCTGAACCACAGAGGAAAGAAAAAGAATAAGTTCATTGCAGCATTCTTTACAATAGCCAAGAATGGAGACAGCCTAAGTGTCCCTCAGCAGATGCATGGTAAAAGGAGAAGTGGTGCGTTTATACAATGCAACATCACTCAGCCATGAAAAAGAATGAAATCTTGCCATTGGCAACAACATGGATGAACCTACAGGGTATTATGCCGAGGGAAATAACTCAGACAAAGGAAAACAAATACCATACGATTTCATTTATATGAACAATCTAAAAAAATCAGATAAATGAACAAACAAAACAGAAACATACTCATAAATACAGAGACTATTTTGATGGTTGCCAGATGACAGGGGCGTCAGTGGGATGGGTGAAAGGAGAGGAGGGGATTAAAAAGTACATATTGGTAGTTACAAAATAGTCCTGGAGAAGTAAAGTATAACATAGGGAATGTAGTCAACAATATTGTAATAACTGTGTATTACAGTTATTACTGTGTCAGATGGGTGCTAGATTTATCAGCGTGATTACTTCATAAGCTATATAATTGTCTAAATTCCATGTTACACACTTGGAACTAATAATATATAGTATGTTAAATGTAATTGAGAAATAAAAAATATTTTTTAAATTTAATTAAGCTTTGGATTTGGCAAAGCTTTCTTAAATATGACAGTAAAATTCAGGCAACAAAAAATATCTCAACTGGACTTTATCAAAATTTCAAACTTTGCACTTCAAAAGACACCATCACTAAAGTACAAAGACAACCCACAGAATAGGAGAAAAATCTTTGCAAATCATGTATTTGATAATACACTTTTAGCTATAATATATAATGAATTCTTACCACTCAGTAAAGAAAACACAAATAACCCAATTTTAAATGTGCAAAGGATTTAAACAGACATTTCTCTAAAGAAAGCATTTAATTGGCCAATAAGCTCATGGAAAGATATTCAATGGTACTAGCCTTTAAGGAAATTAAAATCAAAACCAAAGTAAGATACCACTTCATACCCACTAGGGTGGTTGTAATCAAAGACAGGTATAATAAGTGTTGAAAGTGAAATATCAAAACCTTACTGTGCTGATGGTAGGAATGTACAATGCTGCAGCCACTTCAGAAAACAGTCTGGCTTTTCCTCAAAGGCTAAACATAGAATTCCCATATGACCTAGTGGTTCTACTGATAGTTATATATACAAGAGAAATAAAAACAGGTATTAACACAAAAGTTTGAACATGAATATTCGTAGTGGCATTACTCATTATAGCCAAAAAAGTAGAAACAACCTAAATGCAATCAACTGACAAATGGATAAATAAATGTGATATATCAATATAATGGAATATCATTCAGTAATTAAAAGGATCAAAATGCTGAAACATTCCACAACATGGATGAGCCTTAAACATATTATTCTAAGTGAAATAAGCTAGTCACAAAGGAATGTAGAGTATAATTCCATTTATGTGAAACGTCCAGAATAAGCAAATCTACAGAGACAGATATGGTTTCGTGTTTTTGTGAGGCTGAGCGTAATGGGAAGTTTAGGGGTACAAGATTTCTTTTGAGTGCTGTGAAAATGTTCTAAAATTGATTGTGGTCATGAATGCAACAGTCTATGAATATACCAAAAGCCATGGAGCTGTATATTCTAAATGGGGAAATTGAAGTATATGTGAATTATAGCTCAGTAAACAAACCTATTTGAAAAAAGGCAGTGTTGTGACAAATGTACCCAGTAAATATTTATAAAGTGCTTAGAACAGTGCCTGAAACAAAGTTAAATGCTAAACAAATAATTCTACATTCATAACCCTAAAAACCCCTGAAAATTAAAGAGACTTTTGAATTAGAGAAATTTGTCTTCTTCATCTGACCAATGGGAGCTGTGAGATTTTTGAAGCTGAAGTGATTTTCCTCCTTGAATGAGTAATTGAAATTTACTCAAGAATTAGAGCCCAATTTTCCTGATTTCTACACCATAGTTCTTTGATTTGTAGCTTACAGCATTACATTTATTTTTTTTTATTTTTTTTTATTTTGGGGGGGACACTTTATTTTCATTCTGATACCGATAGTATTACCCTTAGGTTGATTTAGGAAGTAATTTAGTATAAATATCTTTTGTTTTCAAGATTCATTTATTAGATAAAGTGCATGGATCAGTACACTAATGTACCTTGACAGCTGTGCAAAATATGATGTAGAGATATTTGTTAAATTGATTGTTTATGAGAATCCTTTTAAGTATGCAATGATTTACGATAGATAGTACTGAAATGATATTATTTAACTACAATTTTGTGAATTTAAAGTGTTTCATTTCAATGTGTGGATGAGTAGCAATTTAAATCCGAATTTCAAACAACTACCTATCACAAAATCTATTTCAACTAAGCTTGCAAATTGCAGCACGTGTCTGAAATGATGTTCTAGTTTTTTAAATTTTACTGGAATGATCCTGTGGGTTCTAGAGATTGAAGTCATAATGCATGATGATAAAGACCTTAAAAGACAAGAGGGAATCAATGTGAAACCTCATGTTTTTTAATATAGTCTTTATTAAGCAAAAGAAGCTGTTTTGATGAAAAGGGTTGAAATTGTTTCAGCTTTAAGGCATCAAACTGAAAAAGGGTTTCTTTTTTTCCCCTCCTTTTTAAAGGTGTGAGTTTATATTAATTGCTTCATGATTGCCTTAAATAGATCTAGAATGAGATTTTCTGAAGTGGTTTTACAAAACTGCTATGAACAGTCTTTTTGTGGTCTACTCTGATTTTATAATTTACTGGAAATCATGTTATAATGAATCCTACTGCTTCTTAATCAGCTGAACTCTAGGCACACTAATAATTATGAAACAGTATAATTAAAGTTTAAGATTGATTAATGAATACTGAAGGGTTGTTTTTCCTCTAGCAATTATATTTGTGCCATTGAAGCAACAATATTGAGTTATAAGTGAAACTGACAGTTATGGAAGTTATTTATTATAATAATATTAATTTTGTTCACAAATAGGACTATGTCAGAATTATAATAGAAAAAGAGAACCTACCTGAGTACATATTCTAATCTCTGTTAAATTGCTTATGGATCTTTTCGTGAAGACAAAATCCATAATTTACAGTCTTTACATCACAAAACCCTTTCATCTATCAAAAAATTTTTTTAACTTGTATCTTTAAATTTTGTATGTTTTATATAGTTCGCCTATTATGAATCATTGTGACTGGTTCTATTTAGTCTGAAGATCTTTTATAATTAAACTCACAAAAATTCACAAACAATAAATAATAAATTTGAACTGCAATGATCCCTAGCAAATATAACACTTTATAACTATACAATATTTCTTTGTGCAAAAGTGCGGAGCTGCGTAGGCTGTTTGGAATTGTGGTTTGGGTAGGAAAAGCTTAGATGTTCACCTAACCACTAATTAGCGACGTGACATTGGGCAAACCCTTGACAAACATTACCATTCATTTCAAGATAAGAACCAATATTTTTCCAAAATTTCCTGAAGGGAAGGGAAGGGTACTCACAAAGCCATAACCAGCCTTGACAACTCTATGGTTCTCTAATGAGTACATTTGGATGGTTAGGTTAATAGTAGACAAGAAGAGTGGTGAAGTCGAAGTAAAAACAAAACAGACACAAGCCTTGTATTCAAATTCTTCTGGTGGGTTTTTGTAGTTTTTAGCTTTTGCGTCAATGGTAAAATCTTTCTGTAACCCAGTTTTCTCATGTGGAAATACTACTAATACCCAAGTAATATTAGCATACGTCTCTTCAGATTGATAGGAATTTTGTAAAGCAGCCTGGTCTTCCTGCCAGCCCCTTGGATGGTGCCTCTCCATGGCTGTCTGTATTCATAGCCTTGGCTTCTCCTGCTAAAGGCAAATGTCTCCCCCAGTTTAGTCCTAGACTGAACTTTTTCCCATTTCTGATTCCATTTACACCCATAGTTTCACAACTTCTAAATAGATGAAAACCCAGCATTGAACATTTAATCAGTGGGTGCATGATGATGCATGCATATAGACACTAACATTAAAAGATGACATATAATTGGTGAAATAAGTTGTAAAATGAATACCCATAAAGTTTTAACAGAGGGAGGGACAATATGTAATAAGAGAAAGACTCTCCATCCTTACTGCTTCCCAATGTGTGTTCTAAGACACTCCTTTCACAAACTTTCCAGTACTCCAATAAATTTAATAAATTCTCCATATTATATTCCTAGATGTTAATTCATGTTAGAAAACCAAAGACTCTAAGAAGTGTTCCAACATAGAAATATGTTAGTTTTTTTAACCCAGAATTTTCCAAAATTATTTGGTAACTGAAACCATCTTTATATAGTATTGATTAATATCTTACACTATACAGCTTAGGAAGTGTTGTCAAAACATGTTCTTTTGAAAACTTCGATTTACACCTGAAAAAGTCAACTGATGTTAAATGATATCATTGTTTATACCATCCAGTCTAAGAGAAGCACAATTGGAAATCCCATTGATCATAAAATAGTGAATTTGGAGGATAATATGACCTGAATTCTCTATCATTTTGATGACATATTGGTTCATATCTTGCAATGGACAAAAATTGGAATATTCCTTATATGACACATCCCCAAAACAATATTGTTCTATAAGAAATGAACACTTCCACAACCTGTATAATAAAGAGCAAGGGAAAATATATACTAAATTTTAATACCTTTTGGGTTTTCTTCCCCCACAAGGTAAAAGAACCATAGATAACCAGAATCCTTTTTATAAGAATAATAGTTACATTTGTATAGTGAATGTGTATATTCTTCCAATACACAAATACAAACATTCATTATACAAATGTAGCTGTCTGTATGGCTGAATTTGCTCCCCCACCCCCAATTCACACGTTGAGATCCTAACCTTCTTCATATGTGACCACATATGATGACAGGGTCTTTGAAGGGGTACATGAGGTCATTAGGGTGGGCCTTCATCCCACAGGACTGGTGTCCTCAAAGAAGAGGAGAATAGGACATAGACTCACAGAGGGACAACCTTGTGAGGACACAGGAAGGAGGTGAGCCCTGGAGAGAAGCCTTGGAAGGAACCAACCCTGCTGACCTCCAGCCTCCATGATTGTGAGAATTTGGTTGTTTAATCTAGCCTGTCAGTGGTACTTGTAGCAGGCTAATACACTATCCATGGGAAAATGATACTCTGTAGACAAAAGTTAACATAGTAACTGATTATCAGTGAAAAGGCTGAAGTGCAAAGTACACAGTTACCACTGCAGAGGTGCCCTTTCCCTTGCAATCTGTCCTCTCCTGTCTGTGAAGACCCACCTGGGCAGCATCAGCGTGACAATTTCAGGTCCTTTTTCAGCCCTTGAGGCAACTGTACATCTTGGAATTGTCCTGGGCTGTGGGAGAAAATTATTTCTAATAAGATATTTCATGGAAAACGAACTCATTGGCATTCATCTCTTGATTCGTGGGTGTTCACAGAACTGCTCATTAAATTTGTACCATGTTGATAGACTAACATTCTCACAAACCTAGATCAAAACAATGCAAATACTTATGTTTCTAATTATGCTGAAATGTTGTAAAATACATTTAAAATGGCAATACAGTATACTTACGGAAAATTCAATAACCAACATATATTACATTTTACCCCAGAATTAACCACAGAAAATGGTTTAATCAATAATTAAACCATATTGCTAATATTATTTAATTGATAATATTAAACATATCCATAACTTTTGGATAGACCTCTCAGCCTAGAGATTATCTCAGATTATAGGCCATTTAGCTTCCCCCATGCAAACTCCAGTTTTTCAATCCTCAGACTGACAACAATATACTTACTGGACCACAAATTACACATTCTTTTAAAGCCTAAAGTTTTGATGTTCCATATGTTTATACCACATCAAAGTGATTTAAAAATTCACTTTGATATTTTAATGGTAATTATTCATATTCTCTTCAATCTATCAAACGGTTTCTGCATTTCATTAGTTTCCTGGGGCTAGCCTAACAAATCAACACAGAATGGATGGCTGGAAAAAAACAGAAATTTATTCTCTCACCTTTCTGAATATTAAAAGTTCAAAATCAAGGCATCAGCAGGGCAGTTCTCCCTCTGGAGAATCTAGGCGAGAATCTGCTCTTTGCCCCTTCCAACTTGTCCTTGGCTGTGGCTGCATTGCTCCAATCTCTGTCTTTGGCGTCATGTCGCCTTCCTGTCTTCCATCTGTACTATTTTTCTATGCCTTTCTTATGAGGACATACAAGGTCTGACAATAGGATTTGCGAATGCATCCTAGAAAAAGTGCTACATACCTCATTGCTGAATATCACTATGGTCACCTTCAAAGTACTCCCTTGGGAAGCTATGCACTGACACCAGTGCCTAGTCCACCCTTCAAAGCAATTTTGGAACTTTTCTGGAATGGTCTTCAGAGCTGTTGTTGTATTACCCTTGATGTCCTGAATGTCATCAAAATGTCAACCTTTCAATATTTCCTTTATCTTCAGGTAAAGAAAGAAGTCATTGGTTGGAGCGGGGGTGCAGATCAGGTGAGTAGGGAGGGTATTCCAATACAGTTATTTGTTTACTGGCTAAAAACTCCCTCACAGACAGTGCCGTGTGAGCTGGTGCATTGTTGTGATGCAAGAGCCATGAATTGACGAAAAGTTCAGATCTTCTAACTTTTCATGCAGTCTTTTCAGCACTTCCTAATAGTAAACTTGGTTAACTGTTTGTCCAGTTGGTACAAATTCATAATGAATAATCCCTCTGATATCAACAAAGGTTAACAACATCAAAGCAACAAGTTTGCAACCTAATTGTCACACCTTGTGTATGATGGCAACTAAGGCCCACTTGGATAATCTAGGATAATCTATCCATCTCAGGATCCTTAACTTAATCTCATCTACATACATCTACATACAGTCTTTTTTTTTTTTTTTCAAGTAAGGCAATATTTTCACATTCCAGGATCATGACTTGATAGCTTAGGATGACAATTATTCAACCAGTTCCAGCTTTTTTCACCTAAAAAATAATAATACTTCTATATTAATTATATTATTGTTCAAAGCTGTATGTATTCTTGTATTAGATAAAATTCTCTAATTTCTAATTTTTTATTCATTGAAAAAATCGCGAGTTAAAAATTTTTAGCCTAATACACCATTGTCCTGCTATATAGGGAGTCTGATCTGTAACTTGCCATTTTTAATTTATTTCTGTTATATTTTTGCTTAGGTGTGATGTTTAGATAAATGGGAAAGCTGTAATTGTTTTTGTATTTTCCTGATTTCTCCTTCAAGCTCCTTCACAGATGCTAGAGAACTCTCCCATCTCATTTTCAAACCTTCTCATACCCACGATAAGCATTTGTTTTTTTGTGGAAAATATCTCACGTAAATGGTGAAGTTTCATACATGTCAAACCTTGTTACAGCAAGTAGAGATCAAACATCTCTAATTACTGAAAAGATTACAAAACATTTATTACTGATCCCTTTATTTCAGGTAGTTCCAAATATGAAAAATATAGGGCAGCACAGCTAATTTGGCAAATTCCATGCACATTCTGATGAGATTTCACCTATAATTTAATGACATTTGAGGTTATTGATCCTTCCCTGACCTTTTGTCCCTTATTCAATTTAACACCCAGTTTCTGTCTCCTTTCATAAATATTTTCTCAAATTTCACTGCATTTGGCAATAAGGCAGAAGATTCATCACTAGATTAAGAGGACTTTAAATTTAAATTTAAAGGCGAGTGCTATAAAGGTGAACTGCCTTGGATATAGTTCCTGCTTTTCAAGGCTCCCACTGTTTGGGAGGTGATACAGTTATACTCTGAAGCAATCAAGGATAATTGATACAACAAACCTGAAAACAAAACACAAAAGAGCGAGCAACAAATTTTGACTGAAGAGACTGGGGAAGATTTACCAGAAGGCTTTTGCCTACTGTCCGTCTGTTATACTCTTTGCATATTTCAAGATCTGTATGAAATATATCACCTCCCTCTGATGTGTCTCCAATGTCTTCAATAGGAATGAACTAATATCATTGTGGCATTCATTCTGCAAATAATTTTACAAGCAACATATGCCAGTTGGTTATAATGCATCATATTATTCTTATTACTGTGTGTGCCTGTTTGTTTCTTGCTTTGGGATTTTTAAGAGCCTTGGAAAAAAAGAGACCACAAATTATTGCTATCCATGTCATAAATGCTATAATAGTACACAACCATGTTTGGTGAGGAATTAAATACATGTTGAATTTATTGAATACATCACTACAGAATACCTGAGACTTCCACTTTGGCCCAGGAAGATTAAAGGTTGTTGGAATTTTTCTCTCACTGTTATAAACTACTAACCCAGAAAAACATATGAAAGAAAGCAAAGGCTGTGATTCTTGCTGTCATTCCTGGAGGAAGTTTGCACAGCACAGCACAGAGCAAGAAGCCCTAGGAAAATGTGCTGGTCTCTGAGGACTGAGAAGACAAATGTCATTGTCATGGGAGGAAAGGTGACTGGGGAAATGCTTGTATGAAAGGACATATACTTAGCAGATGAGAAAGATAAACTTAGAGAAGTTAAGTAACTTGCCCAAGTAAACACACTTATAATAGGCTAAACAATTTCAAACACATTATTTCATCAACACTTTGAGAAAGGAATATTTTTCGTTGCCATTTTGCAAAGCAGGAAAATAAAACTCAGAGAGGACAAGGGGTACGAAAATGTGCAGGGACGTTAGGGCAGAACAACTATTTAAGCCAGGTTATCCTCTGATGCTCAAGGCAGTTGGACCTCTAATTTTGCTTCATATGACTAATCCTTAAATATTTGAAGACAAATTTCCCTGTCAACTTCCCCAGACAAATATCCTTAATTACTTTCATCACATTAACTTTTTTGATAGCTACATCAAAATTCTGACTTTTATTAGTTTTTTGGCAAACTAATACACTAAAGTGCTTTTTACATATTGACTCAAGAAAAGTCAATAAGCTGGAATGTTCAGCTGCATCTGTGCAGAGTGAAAGAAACTTGCTGCAAGGTGGCAGTGTGTGAATAAGGCCTAATTTAATTGATTATTCAATATTAGCTCAGTCTGAGACAGCTCTGTTGCCTGACTCCTGAAAATATCTGCTATAGCCTTCAGCAACATTGCTGGTGGAGAACAAAGTCTGCAATTTGGAACAGTCTTGTTTCCTCTGCTAAATAACTGTTTTGTGATGTTCATTTCTTGATAACATGCAGAGAAATAAAAAAGTGCAGAGTGTGTGCAAACGTGAGTACAGGATTAATCTCTGGGAGGCCTGCACAAGATTGGAGGTATTAACCTTATAAATGGAATATCTGCAGACCATTACATGTTAATATTGAATATTTAAAAGAGTTTAAACAGAGGAAGGTCCACTCTCATTTGGCTGTAGTTCCTTTTTTTTTAAAGATTTTATTGGGGAATTGGGGAAGGGGAACAGACAAGTTGCTGTCTTTTTGTTCTTCAGTCTAGTTGCGGAGGACATTGCTTCACTGGCCCATGTTGGTATCGTCATTGCGCACTTCCCGGATCAGGCAGATTGGTCGCCAGCCTCTGGATGGTTGCTCACCAGGGCTATTGGCAGCTCACGCTCGCTGCCTGCTGCTCACACTGGCTGCCGGCCACTCACTGTAGTCTTTGCAGCCCACTGCAGCAGGGGCTGCAGCCTACTCCGTCACCGGGGCATGCACAGCCCAGCTCCAGGTGGAGCTGTTGTTAGCTGTAGAGGGCAGTGTCACTGGCCCTCCTATGTGGGATCCGAACCCGGGGCAGCTGGCATCACAAAACCAGCTCTTAACCAATGCGCCACTCGGCCTGCCCTAGCTGTAGTTCCTTTTGATAGATGTGTGATTAGAAGTGCCAAAGACAAAATTTGGGATCAATGCAAAAAACAGCTTCCTAACAAAGTGGTAAAAAAAATAGTTGCCGTTTTGTTACTGGAAATGCCAAAACAGAAACTGCGATTTTTCAGGAATGTAATATAAACAACCATTACATTTACCTACTCTGATCCAAGCTTTCCAGAGCTGGTCCCAAATGCCGAGAGGTACCATGTGCCACCGAGTACCAGACAGGCACCACGGCCACGGGCTGGTCTGAGCCAATGAGATGAGCCTCTCTTCTCTGCTTCAAATATGTCTGTCTAGCTTCTCACTCCAGCCTGCATCTCCGAGTGAACAAAGGTTCTTGTCTGTTGTCTTTGTTACTGATATTTCGACTTTCAGAATTTGATTTCTTCTTCTCCTTAGGTCTTTTATCTTGGAGTTAGTCCCATTGCTTCTTCCCTCTCTGGAAATGCCTCAGTAAAATAGGATTCAGTCAACGTAGCCCCAGCATCAAAAATGGGACAGTGATTTAGATAAGCTGTGAAGTCCCCCCTTAGTCTAAAGCTCTATCATTCTATAGTTAACACTCCCTGCATTTGTATTTTTAAATGACACCAGTAATTAATTTATTAATTGAAAATGCTATACTTACATACTTATATATCTTAAAATAGTGTTTTTTGGTTATTGCTTTTACAAATTAAAATTTCAGTAAAGATGTTTGTAAATTAAATTTGTCTTTCTCTAACATAATGCCTCCAATGGATATTATTGACTTGACCTGAGTTGTTGTTCACTTAAGTGTACGTTTTTACATTTCATACAAATAGTGTCTAGGATATTTCTGGCTCTCAACTGAGAAATTATTTTACCTCAATTTGATCTCATCTCCCTTCTTTTTTCTCCTTCTCTCCTTCTTTTGCATACTTAGATTTGTTGGTTTCTTTTGCACACTGCATGGTTCCAACTTTATTCTTCATTTAAAAACTACTTTCATGAATCCATTATTGTATATCACCTTCCTATAAATTACTGGAACTTTCACAGTGTCTGAGATTAATAAATAGCATACATTCTTCATTATCTCTTTGTAGTACAGGTTTTTTTCTGTTGTCAATCTTGGCCAAGTTTTCTATAGTATTTAGCAAATTTATTGAAAATCTCATTCTACATTAATGTAACAAAAGTAAATAACATGCTTTGTCTTGATGATCTTTTAACAATTCTTTCAACGATTTTCTTTCAAAATTTTCAAAAATATAACTCAGAATTTTTTTCTTATATTTACACTTTCAATATTTCTGTGGCTTCTTGATCCAGTTGGATCAGTTGGAAAGAAATGACTTTTTTAAGTTTTTCATAACTAGGAAAAAAAAAGAAGTGCTATTTAGAAATGCTTTTTCATTAAATATTTAACACAATGTGTAAATCCATGAAAATCTTTAAATAATCTAGACTCAATTCATACTGATTTTCATAAGGCTAGCAAATTGGAAGAAATAAAACACAAAGAGTTTTAAAACCCTTAAGATTTAGTGATTTTCTGATAACTGCAACAATCCTCCCACCAAAAAAATCTGTAATTTGTAAGTTCTGGCTGTATTGCTATAGGTAGCTCATTTGAATTATAATTTAAAATTTATTTTGATTTCTCTCTGAGTTTTCTGCTATCATTGAATGGGAGTAAACTTTAGACTTATTTGATTCATACATTGTTCTTCTTCAATCAAGACTAATCAAGTTTAACATTCTATTTTTGAGCATGGTTGAATCCTTACGTACTTTTATCTCATTGCTTAATAGGTGAGTACTGTCACTTTTTCTCCTAATGCCTTAATGACCCATGTTTTGGTGTAAAACATTGGCTCTGAAAATCTTTGACGGAAGGTCAGAGCATCCATGTATGGTTTATTGACTATGCTTCTACTGATGAGAGGTCCACATTGTGTGTGTACTTGTGTTTATGTGTGTAAATTGCACCTGTAATGCATTGTTTACAATTTTTAGCTTTAGTTCCGTGGAAAACATAGGAGAACATTTAAAGGAATCTTAGAATTCTAAAATTTTACATAATTTTCATACTTAGTTCATTTTAGATACTTGTTTTTATTGTGTTTTTCTAAATCATTGAAAGCTTTTTCCTCATAGAATCAATACCACTTTCTTATTGCTGTAATCATATCTCATCAGTGTTTTTAAATACCTAATTGAATTAGAATACCTAATTGAATTAGAATACCTGCAATAATAGTAACAAACACAGTCATATTAAGGATTAGGAATAACATAGCTGCCTTATACAGTTCATAAAATGGAAATTTAGTGCAGTATTGACAAACTCTCTGGTAGTGGTCAGATAATAAATAATTTAGGCTTTATGACTGAGACGGTCTCTGTCACAACAAACTAATGCTGCTGTTTATGTGTAAGAGTAACACTAGATAACAAGTAAATGAGTGGTTGTGGACATGCTCCAATAAAACATAATTTGTAAAGACAGGCAGTGGGGTGAGTTTTGTTCATGGGACATGTTTCATCCCCTGTTCTAGGGCTTAGTCTTTAGTCACTACATAGGAACCTGCTGTCTCACTTTAGAAAGGGAACACACAGCATCAATTAGTAGATTAAGTGAAGAGTAGATTAAGTGAAGAACAGTTAAGAGTTTCCTACTATTGTTAGTATTAAGATATTGAACCTCACTGACACTGTAATACCAGGAGAAAAAAATGACCTGGATTTTTAATAGTGGAAGTATAAATAAGATGCCAACTCATAATTTCTCTTTTTCCAATCTGAGAGCTTTGACCCTTATTTTGTCTTTGGCTCATAGCCTCATATAATTAAGCAAATGCTTCATAGAGTTGCTATGCATTTAAACTTTATTTCCTTTTTGAAAATGTCAATTTTTAAGAACAGTGAAAAGTTTAACTTTCCTTAGGCAAGTTTAAGAAGTAATCCTTCACAATATTTGCCAGAAGGAAGTTGGGCTGTCGTGCAGCAATGATTTTATGATGCTCATTCATCAGTTCATTAGAAATGGTACTTAATCTTTGGGCTGTGAGTCATGTCATACCTATAGCCGCCAGACAGTTTTCACAGAGGCCCCCAGTATAGGAAGCCATTAGCTGATGAGCAGTGACTTTACAATGACACATATATGCTATTGGCAGCTGCTATGGTTCCCCCTTTGGCAGAGCCCAATCATATTTCCGGTGCCCTCTCTATCTGAAAGAACTTACCGTGCTGACGAAGCCCTCACCTAGCCCAGATTTGTGGGATGCTGTGGGTATCAAAATCCCACCTGTTGCTCAAGTTTCCTGTCTTTTCAGCATCATCCAGAAACTGTTAACTTAGCTTGCCAGCCACATTCCCTCAAAAATTAACCTTAAGAAGGACTAAATTAAAATTAAAATGCTGAAATTTTCAGAATTCAGGAATACCTTCATTAGGGCAAAGCTCTAGATTTATGCTTAGGGCTATTCATGCAATAAATATATATTTACTGCCACCTATATAACAGGGCCTTTTTACATGCTGGGCTCAGTATACAGTCCCTGCCCCTATACTGCACAAAGTGTGTGAGTGTGTGTGTGTGTGTGTGTGTGTGTGTGTAATAACATGTAAAACAATTATTACAGTAAAATGAAAATATCACTACATAATATTGTACCATGAACTGCTACAATGAGAGTGCAGATAATTAAATCCTTATTATCCTGGCATGGTGCAGTGCAGAAAAGTGTTGGTTTGAGGACTCACAAATGAAGTGAAATAGACTAAATTTTAAATACAAAGGAATTTAAAGAGAAAGGAACATTACAGTAAGAGGGCACAACATGTATAAAGTCTCAGGGGTATGACATAGCATGGTGTGACTTGATCTGGGAACAGAAAATAATCTATATTATTAAGCTAAGAGTGCAGATAAGAAAGAGAGAAGAAACAAACCTGGAAAGGTGCACTGGGCTTAGGGATGATGGACTAATAACTTTTAGGCCAACAGTAATGCAGAATTTTGAAGGATTGAGACAGGATGACATGGTCCATTTGGTGATTTATGGTGATTACTAAGTGATATCCAAGTAAATGTGTTGGATGTAGAATACACCAGAGAGAGTTCTACATCAGAAATTCAGATATGGGAGTGACCACATGTATAATTTCTGAAAACATGTTGCACAGAGTGAGTAAATAAACAAGCACATATGGCAAGAAATGAAATCTTACTGCACACACACCTCTAGAATGGACAAGAGAAATTGGTGAGCAGTGACCACATAACAAAAAGGAAAAGCAGGAAAGAACATTTCTAGAATGTTGCCATCATTGACAGATATTATGAAAAATGAATGGAAAGATGACACAATATAAAGACCATTACTTTAGCAAGAGAGTTACATGAAATAAAAGGCATGGATGAAAGATGGCAACCTGTTGAGAGGTGAGTGGGAAGAAAGAATAGACAGTAAAGTCAAACTACCCTGCTTCAACTTTCAAAATCCAATCAATGTAACTCACCACATTAATATACTTCATGAAGAAAAAACATGTGACTTCTCAACAGATACAGAAAAATCATTTAACAAAATTCAAGATCCATTCCTGATTTAAAACAACAACAAAACAAACTCATATCAACTGCGGAATAGAAGGGAACTTCCTAACAGATAAATGGTATCCACAAAATAATGTAACATCACACTTAATGATGAGACTGAGTTTTCTATTTAGTTTGGGGACAAAGGAAGTGGGATTCTCTCACCAGTGGTATTTTACATTGTATTAGAATTTCCAGCCAATGTAGTAAGACAAGGAAAATAAAGTCATACAGATAAAAACAACAAACAAACAAACAAACAAAAGCATAGTCTCTGTTCACAAACATGATTGTTTATACAGAGAATCATAAAGGATCACAAAAAAGCAATCTCTAACCTAGCTATATGCCCAAGAGAAATAAATACCTATGTTTGCACTCACAAAAAACTCTGTACACACATGCTTACTGAAGTTTCATTCATAATTGACAAAGAAATAAAATATGTTCAGCCCAGATGTTCTTCAACTAGTGAATGGATAAACAAGTTCCAATGCATACATTGTAGGTTATAAAATAAACAAACTACTAATTTAGACAACATGGATGAATTGTAAATGCAGTTTGCTAAGTGAAAGTGGTAAGACCATGAAAGCTAAGTATTCTGTGATTCCAATTTATATGACACTGGAAAATGTACCAAAAAAAATATCCCAAGACCATCAGTGGTTGCTAAAGTTGGGCTGGATGAAGGGAGCTGTCTATGATGGGGTAGCACAAGGAATTTTGGGGGGTGTTGGTACTGTTATGTAGAAAGCACTCTAATATTCATTGCAGCATTATTTATGGTGGCAAAGACATGGAAACAACTAAAGAGTCCTTCGATAGGTGATTGGATAAAGAAGATGTGGTATACATACACAGTGGAATACTATCCTGCCATAAGAAAAGATGAAATAATGCCATTTGTGACAACGTGGATGGATTTTAAGATTATTATGCTAAGTGAAATAAGTCAGACAGAAAAAGTTGAGAACCACATGACTTTACTCATTTGTGGGATATAAAACTGAAGGCAACAAAGGAACAAGACAAACAAAGAAACAAAAACTTATAGAGACAGACAATAGTTTAATGGTTACCAGAAGGTAAGAGGGGAAGAGGGTGATAGATGAGGGTAAAGGGAATCAAACATATGGTGATGGAAGGAGCACTGACTGTGGGTGGTGAACACACAATGTGATATATAGATGATGTATTACTGAATTGTATACCTGAAACCTATGTAACTTTACTAACCATTGTCACCCCAATACATTTTAATTTAAAAAAAAAAGGAAGTGCTGAAATGGATATACCATTGCATGCACTAAAGTGATAGAGCTGTACATCACAAAAAGTGAATTTTACTAGGTGTTAATTTTTATAATTTTACCAGATTGTGAAGAAACTGTATTACAAATGAATCACATAATCATACTTAAGGAAAGGAAATGAAACTGACTTAGTTAACTCTGGAAAATGCTGCTTTGAGTAGACTGTGAGGCTAGAGAAAAAAGAAACTGTGCACACCCTGTGCTGTCATTGGTACATTTGTTTCTCACAGTGGTTTGGGTTGTGAATCTTGCAACCATTTTTTTTGTTTTTGTATTCTAGGGTTGAACAAATCAGTAAATGTGTGGTAAATAATGCAAGACGATTTCTCAGAGTTGAATAAATATGTTAAAAGTAAGAAAAGAGGGACGGCTAGAATGAACTCTGTGGTGCTGGATTGTGGTTGGAAGTAACAATATGCCAATTGATAGGTTCAGAAAAAAACATCATGGTATGTGTCCCCCCGAGTTAGTACTTACAGATATACGCACATTCTAGCTTCTGCACTGAGGGGTTAGAAGCAGGGTGCTCTTGACTTCTGGTAAAATGGCGCAACAGACAGACGCTGTGCTAACTGCCTCCCAGGATCACACCAAAATTACAAGCAAATTATACAGCATTCAACCTGGAGGTTCCCGGAGCACTAGATGAACAGAACCACTAAATGAAGAACTTAAAGAGGAGGCCGCGTCGGGTCTGGTAGGACGGGCGGAGACGAGAGAGGGCGAGCCCTGTGAGGGAAGCCCCAGCCGTGGGAAGCTTGTCTGGCTGGGGGAGAGACCCTCCGGCTGCACACCAACCTCACCAGCCCAGAGTTCCTTTGCCGGGAAGAGGAGTTCTAAGATAGCTGGCAGTAAATTAGTAAGGACTCTCTTTGCTCAGCTCAGTGAGACTAAGAGCGGCTGGAGAATCAGTGGGGCCAGCACCCGGGCTTGCTCGCCGGTGAGCACTTACCTGGTTCCTGATGGAGGGAGTGGCTGTGTGAGCCGGGAGCCTGCGGGGACGGACTGAACTGAGCACCTTCGGTGCAAAGGCTGGAGGTTTTTGGACTGTTGTTCCCGTGGTGCGGAGCCTGCACGTGAGTGGTGTGGGGAGGACGCCATTTTGTCGGGCTTGGACCCTCCCACGAAGGATCAGGTCTGAGACCTCATTGGTCTGGTGGAATTGGCGCAGAAGTGCGTGTGCGTGCGCCTGCGGCCTTGGATCCCCACCCTCCACCCGGCTTATACTGCGTTGCAGGGAAACACTGGGCGGGTGCCCTCCGGCTCCAACAGGCTGCTCACTGAGACCCGGGAATGCGCAAGCCGCCTGGAGTCCCCGCTCTCTGCACTCCGCTTACAGCATTGCCAGGCTGGTGATTGGTTGTCAGGCTATTCAGTCTGATCTGCAAGCGGCTGATTGGGACAGGCTGAGACTGGGAGTTTTCCTGGGAGTGTTGGGCCGTGAGCTGTGTGCCTGCGTGATCCAGCCAGGGCTCTCCTGGTGATCTATCTAATACATCAAAGCAATCCCAGAGCGACAGCCAGAATGGGGAAACAAAGAAACATGTCACGAGTAAAAGATCAGAAGAAACCTCCAGAAATGGAACCAAATGAAACAGAGGGATCCAACCTTTCAGAGACAGAATTTAGAACACTGATGATAAGAATGTTTAAGGAACTTAGCAAGGACAGAAAGAAGGATAGGGAAACCATAAAAAACAACCTGTTAGAACTAAAGAATACAATAACTGAAATGAAGAACACACTCGAAGGAATCACCAGTAGAATAGATGAAGCAGAGAAGCGGATCAGTGATTTGGAAGATAAAATAGCAGAAGTCATCCAGTTGGCACAGCAAAAAGACCAAAGAATAAAAAACAATGAAAATAGTTTAAGAGCAATATGGGACAAGGTGAAGCGCAGCGACCTTCGAATCATAGGGATACCAGAAGGAGAATTGAGAAGCAAGGGGTTGAAAATGTATTTGAAAAAATAATAACTGAAAACTTCTCTACCCTGGTGAAGGAAATCAACATACATGCCCAGGAAGTACAGAGGGTTCCAAACAAGCTGAACCCAAACAGGTCCACACCAAGACACATCATAGTTAAAATGGCAAAGGTTAAAGACAGAGACAGAACCCTAGAGGCTGCAAGAGAAAGACAGCAGGTTACATACAAAGGAACTCCTATTAGACTAACAGCTGACTTGTCTACAGAAACTCTGCAGGCCAGAAGGGAATGGCAGAAGATACTCAAAGTGACACAAAATAAAGGCCTACAACCAAGATTGCTCTACCCAGCACGGCTATCACTTAAAATTGAAGGAGAAACAAAGAGCTTCTCAGAAAAGAACAAGCTTATGGAATTCATTACCACCAAGCCAGCATTGCAAGAAATGTTAAAAGGGCTTTTTTTTTAAACAAAAGAAAGGGCTAAACAAGCTAACCCAGAGAGACAATTTAAGAAGATCGAAGTCATATCAAGCAGATATAAAGGAAAAACTGATGGTTGCTGGCTGGGAGGGAGTGGGGAAGAGGGAGAGGGGGAAGGTTTTGGACAGTGTATGTGGGACTACAATGTTGCCGCAGGGATATGGGGGCAGTTCTGGGAATGTAATTGATAGTGTTGTGAAGAGACTATTATGTTGTGAGAAATAAGTCAGTCAGAGAAGGACAGGTACCATGTGATCTCACTTGTGTGTGGAGTCTGAAGAGCTGAGTGAACGATCAAAGTAAACAGACTCGTAGATGTAGAGGAAAAACTGAGGGTTGCTAGTTGGGAGGGGGGTGGGGATGGGGGGGAAGGGGTAGGGATTAGACAGCATAAATAGACAACTACAATATTGCCACAGGGATATGAAACACAGTTCCGGGAATATAATAATGTTGTAAAAATTTTGTGGTGTGTCAGATAGTCACATGTCTTGTTAGGGAGACCACTTCATGGATGGAGTAGAGGCTTGATCACTGCACTGTACACCTGAAACTGATGTTGTATAGTATTGTATGCCAATTGCAACTGAATATGTGGATGGTCATGGGATGTGGAGTATACTGTGGAGGGGAGTCAGGGGAGTTGTGATGGATATGTATGATATGGGGGGGAGTGGGGTGGCAAACTGGGGGAGGGGGTTTTCACTTTGGGGGGTAAAGAGTATAACTATTGCATTGTGTTGTACACCTGAAACTAGTAAAAAAAAAAAAAAAAGAAGCAGGGTGCTCTAATGATGCTCATTGGAGAAGCAGTTGAATCAGGGCTGTAGGAGGAAAAATACAAGATATCCTGGAGTGTCCTGTGTGCTGGAAATAAGGAAGTGCTAAAAAAAAATCAATAAATAAGATACAAAGAAATAGAGATGAAAGAGAGACCGCAACAGAGAGAAGAACAGAAAGAGACAAAGAGAGAAGTAGAAAATCACCATTAGATACCCAGTAATAATGGCCACAGGCAAGACCCATCAATGAATATTAAAATCACACAGGGTTTTGAGCTGCATCAATTCTAACAAAGTGTTGCAGGACCATAAAAATCATTGTGTTCTATAAGAGAATGAATAAGTTCAAACAATTCAGTGAAAATACATTTCAATGTCTATTTAGAAATAGTTACAGAAGACTCATGGGCAACTCAGAATTATTTGTGTATATGACAACAATGGGTTTAAAAGTTTAAAATTTTCATGGATGAATTGGTTGGCTAACATTGCAACCATTCCATGTCAACTTTGATTTTACTTATAGAATCACATAAAAATGAATTGTTTTATGTCCGATCCACTGAGAAAACCAGTCTGGTTCAGTGCATTGACAAAAAATAATTATTCAGTGTTATTAAGCAAGTGAAGTTGTCCTAAATTATCCCAGTCTCTACTCCCATACCCAGGTTCCCTTCCCCTAGTCCTGTGCCTATTCCTGCTGCCTTCTGTGGCGAACAATAATAACACACACTGAACTGCTGAAGCCAGAAATCTTGACTCATTTCTTCTCCTCATTCACTCCCTTCACTATGTCCTGGAGTTATGAGGACTCTCATTAAACAAATTACATATGTCTATCTCCACAGCTAAAACCTCAGTGTAAGGCTCTGTTTCTTTACTGGGTTACAGAGACACCTCTAACTTGGTTTCCTACTTGACTGTCACCATGATCTTTCAAGATGCAAATCTGACTGTTCCACTCTCTTGCTTCAAATCTTCCAGTGACTCACGGCTTCATGCATGAAAGCTCCTTACAGGTCGCCCTTCCTGACAAAACTGCTGTTTGTATTTCCAGCCCTAATGATTATTGCAGGTCCTGAAGGTCACATTTTCCAGAAATGGCCTCTATACCTGCTCCTCCTCTTCAAGGAGACCTTCTGTTGCCCCTCCCCAGTGCCACTGGCTGCCAATCTCCAACTTCCCTTTCAGTTTTTACTTGGCTATCGGCTCCACCTTAGGGTCCCAACAGCTGGGACTTGGTGCCCCGTCTACGATCCCAACTCCATCACTCACCCCAACCACATCACTTTTGTGCTGCTTTATGTCCTTTCTTATTCACCTGCTTCCCCTCCAGACTATGGAATCGTCTAAGACAATGCCATGTTTTATTATCGGTGGAGTCTACGACTATCTTGTCTTAATGCACACTCAACAAGTAATGAAAGGATGAATTTTAAAAATGTAGAGCATGTTGGGCCGGCCGAGTGGCGCGGTGGTTGGGCGCTGGTGTGGGAAGCCGGCGGCCCCGGTTCGAGTCCCACATGTGGGGACCAGTGACACTGCCCTCAAAAAAAAAAAAAGAAGAAAAATAAAGAGCATGTTGTGAGCAAGCCCGCTTGTCACCACTCCAAATCTGTTACCTGAGTTTGCGATATCAGAATGATTTGAAATGATAGTCTTATCGAATATCTGTGGTTGCAATTATCCTTAACAATTAAGATTTTCTGATACCTCTAAAGTAAAGTAGAGATTTTTTTTCTTATGTGGATTATTTTCTCACCATTTAGCCTTTAAGGAAGTTACTGTTGGATCATATCCCAAGTGAAAAGTGTTAGCTTCTTTCTACCAATTAAAGAGTTTACAAAACACCTACTTGGAATTGCATTAAACTTTATTCTCCTTAAACACTAAACTTCCAACTTTTTCATTTAGAAATATGCTCTGAGGGTCTAGTTGAATTTTCTCTTTTTGAAATCTGGAAGGCTGAGGAAAGGCATTCACATTCCCCGACTACCTGAGCTCACAGAGGACTGCAGCGAATCCTAAGTCCCTTTTCCCCGTGGGGTCCCGAGGCACTTTTCAGCCTTCCGCTCTTGAACTCCCCTCTCTTGTTCTCGCTCTGAGTGCCTCTGATTGTCCTCCCACAGATGCAGCCTGACAGGACCTCACAGGCTCCCTTCCTGGCATCCTTCTGACCCATCGCCTCCCTCTTGCTGCTTCAGGGGCCTGCTTAGTGCTCACGCTCACTCACACAGGTGCAGCTTGAAGTTCAGGGAAGTTGGTGTTTTTCAGGATGTACGTTCAACCAATTGGAAAAGAGTGCTATTAGATAAGTCCATCTCCCATTGCCCTTCTGAGTGATGGTTCTTACCTGAGTGGTGCCTTACTGCCAAGCAAACGGTCAGTCACACTGGAAGTGGCCAGTTCTGTAACTCATCTGTGTACTGGCTCTCCGGCTCCCTGCCTGAGTCCCCTCACTCCACCCTCTGATTCCTGGGCAGACTTTCCAATGAAATCATAGCTTTCTGCAAGTCCAGGCTAAGACTTCTGGGCCAGGAAATGTGTCTTTGTGTGTGTCTATTCTCTGGGTTAATCCTGGGGTCAATAAAATACTCAGTTTCAGTATGAATCCTTAACAGGAGATCATTTCTTCTCCTGTCTGGTATTCCAACATATGAATTTACTCTATATCTCTAATCCTATAAAGTTTCAAAAAAATAAGCCATGTCTTTGAACCATTCTCATTGGCATTTAACACTTCTCTATGTAGCTCAATTTCAAAAATATATGACCTCTACTTCATATTCTTTTTGATGTGATTGTGCTTCTAGCCACGGCTCACAACTCCAAAATTCTGCATTAACATGGAATTTAATTCTATATAACAGCAGGTCCGTGTGACATTGATGTTGCTGCTGTTCCTGCTGTGGATCGTGGTGTTTCTGAGTGTAAGAAATGCCATTGGTACTTGATATGGACTCATTGATATGGAGCATCTCAGGGAGCTCAGGTGACCCCAGGTCAAACAGAACACGCGAGTCCAGAGGAATCAAAGAATTTCAAACTGTTAAGCTAGGTCTTCCTCAAGATGGTTATAGCTAATAAATATTTAACAATGACCCATGTGATGCAAAAGTCAGCTGAGTTGCTGACATGGACATTAAGCTCCACAAGCCAACATAGAAAAGATAAAACATTCCTTAAAGTCTAGGACAGTCCCTTATGTGTCTCTGGCCCCTCCATTCCACCTGGTCATCCACATATAATAGGATGTTAATTGTCTACTGGAGGAGTTAATGCAAAGATGAGTGGTAGCAGAAACATATGCAGGGGCCCTTTCCCACACACAACCGCAGCCCAACACACAGGCTCTTGATCCCTGGCTCCTAGCACCATCATCCCTCCCCCTCCCCCACGTTAATCATAATTCATCTCCCCCCACCCCACCACACGTTAATCATAATCCAGATCAGGTAAGTAGGGAGAGCATTCCAATACAGTTATCAGTTCACTGGCTAAAAACTCCCTCACAGACAGTGCGGTGCATTGTCGTGATGCAAGAGCCATGAATTGTTGGTGAAAGTTCAGGTTGTCTAACTTTTTCACACAGCCTTTTCAGCTTTTTCAACTAGTAAACTTGGTTAACTGTTTGCCCAGTTGGTACAAATTCATAATGAATAATCTCTCTGATATCAACAAAGGTTAGCAACATCATTGCAACATTGTCACACCTCATGTATTTTTCTTCAAAGAATTTTCTAAGAAAGTTGTCCTGCCAATTTTGGTAAGCAGAATGACCTGTGATGATTCCCTATCTCAAAGAAATCCCCTAATCCCTGGGCCCTGTGAGGGTGTCACCTTACACAGCTAAGGGCACTGCGTGGATGTCACTAAAGCTCTGAAGCCTAAAATAAGGAGGTTTTTTGGATTATCCAGATGGAACCAATCTAATTCCATGAACCCTTAAAAACAGAGAACTTTTTCTGACTGGAGATAAAGGAAGTGCAGCAGAAGGTTAAATAAGAGAGATGATTCAAAGAGTGAGAAGGACTCCATTGAGGGTTGCTGATTTGAAATTGGGGGCACGGGATGATGAGGAACACAGGGAGCTGAAAGAGCCCCCCAAGACACAGCCAGCAAGCAAAGGGGTATCTCAGTTCCATCATCACAAGGAATTGAATTTGACCACAACCTGAATGAGCTTGAGAACAGATTTATTTCTGGAGCCTCTAGGGAGAATACAGGAATCATGGCAACTAGACTTTGGGCTTATGATATTCTAAGCAAAGAACCTAGCCAGGCCATGCTGAAGCCAGTGTTCTGACCTACAGAACTGTGAGATGATGTACTTGTTTTTTCTTTTAATTGAATTTGCTTTCCTTTGTTATGACAAAGATAGAGCATGAATACACCAAATTTGCAGTTTCAGTAGTAACGTGCATGGAGTAGTGAAGGGACAGTGACCTTCCGGAAAGATTAAATGATGTAGCTGAATTTGCCGTGGTGATCAAAGAGAGAAAAAAGAAACACAGCTGACAAGATCTGGCCTCTCACTTGCTAGCTACTACACTGATAGGAAATGATGTACTTATAAGAGTTCTCTAACCTACGAGAGAAAACCAAGCATGTTGATTTCATAGAGCTGGTCAATACATTTTTTAAAAGTAAATTCACATAATCCAGTCCCTGATTTACTGATAGTTAATACTGATAATTAAATAAATGAAGAAATTAACAAATGAATAACTGAAAGGTGGCTGAAACTTGCCACATGGCCCAATTTATAAGACAATTAGGTTTCCTATATGAGGATGGAACAATGTTCTATTCAAATGAGTAGTGTGTCTGTGGTGTTTACACAGTGGAGCTGCATGACAAAAAGGTAGCACAACTATTTTTAAAGTAGGACAGGAATATCCCAATATCATGTATTCAATTCATTGGATTTATATATTAACCTTTTAAAGTCTATTTTATCATGAAATATTTGTTACTTCTTCAGGTAATGTTTACAGATAAGTTTGTATTGTCATTTCTAACCATGCCAGCTTAGCCTGTTTAGTGAGGATATTTTCCAAATTTTAAGGAATAAAATAAACTGAAATGCTAAAAGTTATCTTTCAGTGGACTACAGTTTCTTACTTAACACTAGCCATCCTTTCATCCATTCCCCTAACCAGCAATTATTGAGCACTTCGCATGTACTCAGCCCTATGGGAGTTATTAGAATGAGTAAAGATGAATAAAATGTATTCCTCGCCCCTGTGAAGGTCATAATTTAATTAGGAAGCCAAACATTGAAGCAATCATAAATATTCCCATTTTTATCACAGTGCTTTGTGGCACAAAGGAGAGGCACAATTAGCTTTGCTGGGAGGGAAGGGAAAACTTTCCCAAAGAGGAGGACCTTGACTTGGTTTTCCAGTGATTATGTGTTCATTTCGTGCTTGCCGACTCAAAATTGTCATCTTGTGATGCATATCATTTCAAGGCAGAAGGCTGCCAGTATACAGACTTTTTGTCTGTGTCTTCTCTTTACATCTGAGCCAGGCAAACGTTTCCCTAAGGAGCTGAATAATAAATATTTCAGACTTCGCAGCCCCGTGGTCTCTGCCATCCTAGGAGAAAAAGCAGCCAGAGATATTATGTAAATAATAATAAGTAAATAATTGTGTATGGCTGTGTTCCAGTAAAGCTTTACAAAAACAGACACAAGTGAGATTTCTGTCCATGGCCTGTCTTAGATAAATAATACAAAAATATAAAATAATTAATTAAAGGGTATTATAGTTTGTGCCAGGGCTTGTAAAGACACATAGATAGAAAATGAATGGTTCTTGCCTCCAAAAAGTACAATATTCATGTTAAGGGAACTTTAGCAAGATTTAAGTACATCATTTTAGCTTCAGACTCAATAACTAAATTGAATTAGAAAACCATACTTAATTTGGTTTCATCTCATTTTGATATGTTGCTTCAGATATTAACTCACATATTCATATCTGTTTGCTTATTTTAATGAATCCATGTCTGTTCTACAGACTTCAGCCCATTTGGGTCACAGAAAGTCATTCATACTCTGCTATTGAGCCCAAGATAATCCATCAGGTACAGTTTTAAGGTAAGATTGTGTTTCTGCATTAGAAACAGAAGCAAGGATCAGAGGAAGAACCAAAACGTATTTCATTTTTGTATGTGGTCAGATTTAGTGTAGGGAAGGTACTCAGGGGTGGGGCTGGAAAGGCAGCTCATCAGTCACAGGTATTAGGGCTTGAGATCAGCAGGCTCCAGATTACACTGTGTGCTCAGGTAACCTTCTCACTGTGTGATGCCAACACTGTCTTACAGGTTCAACTTAATGGCTACTGCGAGTAGACCTGGGGTTACTACAGGAGGGGAAAGATGTAAGAGGCTGTTGAAAACCAGACTAGTTGAATAAGTGTCTAATGTAAGATGAAATAGAACCAGGGCTTTGAGGATGAAAAGGGCTTAATGAACAAAAAGAGTGACCGAATTCAAGGAGAAAGAAAGATACTGGCCTTATCAGAGTAGGAACTTCACATTGGAAACTATTGGGAAATAAGATGGAAATCAGGGCAAATAAAGAGTGTGGAGACCTTTGCAAGGAGAACCTTGATTTCAGTGTTAAAGAGACACAATTTAGATTTTGCAGCAGAGACATGGCATGCTGCTTGAGAGATGCTTATCTGGTGTCATAATTAAAGATGGGTTGAGAGGGGAGGGCAATATTCCTGAAGCTCAGTCAAATGGTCTACTGAGTAGATAGAAATGTGTCATGGCAGGCCGGGATTTAGACGGTGTTGGGGGAAAAGCGAGCGTTTTTAAAATTTTTGACATAGTGAGAAAAGGAGAGAGAGCTGTCACAGAGAACTTCAAGGTTTTGAGTGAAAGTAATTGGAAAAATGGTAATATCCTCAGAAGAGACAAGGAAATTGAGGAGAATCTAATTTGGAGCATATAACACAGATTCACCTGCAAAGATGTCTAGAGGAGGAACTTTCTATTAACTTTCAATCTGCTGCAAATGTGCAGAAGCTTTTCTTTTCTACTTCTTTCTTTCTTCCTTTTTTTTTTTTTATAATAAAGAAGTAACCTTGGGGCGGCGGTGGGGGGCCGGGGAGAGCACTGACTTTCCAAGCAGCCTCTCTTTCCAATATCAAGAGTTTGGCCACAGAACGTGGGTTGGTAACGTTCGGCTGCCCCTCAGGCCTGACAAACCCACTTCACAGAGACTCTCTGTAGGGTGTGGACCAAATCTACTCAGGGTGCAGGAGACAGCAGTGGGGGCCACACAAACAAACCCCAGCAATAACTCATCTCATTATCTCCCAGCTGTCCAGATAAACAAATGGTGACATTTGTGATCTGAATAAATATTTTTAAATAAATATTTGCGTGTCAGTGTTTTCATCAAGGAATACAATTCATAATTTTTAGTGCCCACTAATAAAGAGAGCATGATGACTCATTTTATGTAGAGTGGTTTTATTAAGGAAAAAATTACAAAAATAGTGTAAAGTTTGAGACAGAAGCATGGCATTTTCTAAGATGTGAAGGGTGAAACCGTATATGTGGGCAGCAGTAAAGTTTGAAACTACAAGCGTGAGTGAGTTATTCAAGTGTGAGACTAGAGGGAGAATCAGAGGAAAACACCCGATACAGTTTCACTGACATCTTCTAGAAATGAACTTTGTACACAGGTGGGATCATAATGGGAGCTTCCATACAAAAAACAAAAGCTAGTGTTATGGTATTCTGCCAGGAAACTTAAAAAAGGCCATTAAAATGTATTGAATGAACTCTAAAGCTTTAATAAAATGCCAAGATGATTACCTATATGCGATAAGTGAAGTACGTTTTTTCACAAAGAAGTTTTTTCCAACTCTTTTAAGTATTTGAGTAACCTTTAGTGAAACAAAGTTAGAAACCAACTACACATATCTCTGAGAGTCTTACTATCCTGATACCATCAATTTATTGAGGCAGTCATCAATTGTCTTAATGATATCCTTAGAATCCTTAATTGCAAGTAATAGGAGGCCTTTCTTAAGGAGAGCGGCAGTAATGAGAAGAGGGAAAGAGCAAAACAGGACAGAAACTGAGACTGAGAACTCTAGGATAAGCCAGGAAACCATGGCTCATCCATTCCACACTCTTCCTTCTTTATTCCATCCAGGTCCCTAGGGCTTTAGATTTTGCCATAGAGGTCACCTGCACCGACTTTTGCCTCATATAACAAACTATTAGCACTGCTCCAAACAGTTCTATGTTAACTCCATTAGCAGATCAGACCTTGAAACACCTAGCAGTGATCCTGCCTTTTCTAAAGAATAGTTCCAAGATTCTTTTTGGAGTCAGAATATCTGTTGAAAATACCTTAACACTGAAAATAAACATATTTGCTCAGATTGTACATTTCCCCAAACTGACTTAAAAGAGACTTGGCTTTAGTTTTATACACCCCAAGTCCACAACTGAGACAACCGATTCCTTCACTGTGGTCCTGGAGTGAGTAAAACATGTGTTGTCAACCACCCATATGTTTCCTTTCTCTTGAACTTGAACAGAATCAATGTTGTCACATCATACCATGACAATTCTCACTTCAGTCAGGAGAGAAGCCAAACTGTCTCTGAAAACATGGGGGTGGGGGTGGGGGGGAATGGGAGAGGCCCAAACAACCTTATCATTGAAATAATAAGAAAGTACAGTTAAAACTAGTAAAATTCCATAAAGGGGGGTCTATTTGTTAGGTTGATTTACTAGGGAAGTGGAAGACGTGAAGAGAGAAATAACGCTATGCTGCTGTAAGAAAGTGGGTTGTTAAAGGGAAAGAGAAAGTGATGGGCTCAAGGGAAACTGGGAAAACACAAAGGAAGTTTTTGTGCATGTGTGTATAAAAAGAACAGGAGACTTGATTTAGCAAAAAGTCAGCGGCAAAATTTAAGATGCAGAGAAAAGGAAAAAAAGAAGGCTCGATGGTTTTAGGTCCAGCTTCATGAAGAAAACAGGCAGGGGACTCAGCTTTAGGAAGGAAAGACCTCTTTTTCTTTTGTGACAGGAAAAGAGAATAAAAGGCCTCTTTTTCTTTTGTGACAGGAAAGGAGAATGACTAGTGGCAATGACATAGGGGAATTTTGAGGTGGAAGAGGAAAAACTTTTGAAAGCTCAGATCCAATTGATTTTTTCTCATCTTGTGAGAGTAGGAGGGGGCGCCATTGTGGACACAGGGTTGGACCTCTGGGGGTGAATACAAGCAGCCATTGCTGCATAACAACAATCTGTGAGAAGCAATCAGCACAGATACGATAGCTGATAGACTAGAAAGACAAGGGGTCAGGATAGATAGACAGGAATAAAGAGCAGGGTTCACGGGAGGAAAGAGGTAGGCAAGGTGAAGGAGAGAGCCTCCATGGAGAAATTGTGATGGTGGCCAGTGTCCCTGCTGAAGGCCCCGGAAGAAGAAAGAAGATGAAACTTATTGAAACTGAAGAATGTGAGGAGTCAGTTCACACAAACATTCTGACTGAAAGGGTGGAGACTCTAAGTGAACGCACATGTCAAGTCTACCTGTCCTTACGACAAGGACTCCCCAGCTTCCGGTCTCAGCTCCTTCTCTGGGCTAAAAGTATAGAAGTTTCTCAAAGGTTTATTCATGTACATGTTTTACCTTTAGTGTTTGAAAATGGAATGCACCTACTCACTCATCCTGGCTTATCTGGTGCTGAGTCCAGGTTCCTTCTTGGCTGCACAGCTCTCACTCCCCTTCCCAGCTCCTGACCAACACACCAAGCAGAAGAGCATTTGTGTGATGCTCAGGCACCCCAGAATGATGGCAGAAAACTGACAACAGACAGAAACAGTGGGTGAACACCAAGGGTATTCAAGATCGAGACCTGCTCTAGAGACGGGCAAAAGGTGGTCATGAAGAAGGACTGGAAAATAAAGATTAGAATGGACTTAGGTGGAGAGTAGTAAAATAATATAGAAACCTAAAGTGGGTTAAATGTTGTTGTCTTGTCCAGACGTCTGGAGATCTACACAAATTTCCATATACATCATTCCCTATGTAGATAATTAATGAATTATGCTACCACTTTAAACAAGAGTCAAAGCTTGTTTCATCAAAATAAATAGAACCAGGAAAATGAATTAATAGCCGAATGGTAAGAGTTATGTATAAAATAATAATTTACATCTCAGAAGGAGTAAGGAAATTCTATATCTCCCTCTGCAGAGTAGCCACACTAACCATTCTAAAATCTTCAGCTGATTAGTCCCGTGCCCTCATTATACCAACTGTCTTACAGTTACTGGCAGCTTCCTTCTTAATCTAGAAAGTATACTGGTTCACAAAACAGATCACATGGTCACCATATATTTAAGTACTTGTTGTCTCCTCCCAACCCACCTTTCAGCCTCTATCCTGCTGTTTTTTTCAGGTCCTTCAGACATACGGAATGTTTCACAATTGCTGGATACACCACATACCTGCATGCCTCCTTTATTTCTGTATACAATGTCCACTGTTTGTACTGCCCCAAATGATTTTTCCCACCCTTAACCAGATTCCATCCAGCAAACAGCAACTTAACCCTGAAATTCTGGGTAGGGTGGTACCTTCACTAGAGGCTCCAATGATAAAATCATCACTCCTGCTGTATAATCCACAGCACTTTAGTGTATATCCATTATAGCACCTTACTGCATTTTACTGTCAGCATAGTTTTGTCTGTGTTCCTCACCAGACTGAGATCTTCGAGAATATGTTTAAACATGTCCAAAATAATGTATTTATGAGCTCAACTTCTCTCCAAGAAAACCCTGGTCTTGTTCCAGCATTCTCCATCTCAAAGAACAAAAGCAAATGCTTTAGCTGAAAAAGAAAGAAACCAGATGTCATTCTTGACTCTTCCCTTTCACTCATCCTTTTTTGCTCCATCACAAAATCTTGTAAATTTTATCTCCAGCATCCTCACTTGTATCATAACCCCCCCAAAGTCCAAGCAACCGCCCTCTTTGCCAGGACTAAATCCATAGCACACCAATGGGTCTAGCTGCAGACACGTGGCCCACTCTCCATCTTTCTTTTGGAAAATGAAATAATAAATACTACTTTCACCTGTGTTGAAATTCCAATAATTGGGGCCGACCGAGTGGCGCGGTGGTTAAGAGCTGGCTTGGGATGCCAGCGGCCCTGGTTCGGATCCCACATATGAGGGTCAGTGACACTGCCCTTAAAAAAAAGAAATTCCAATAATTATCTCTCTTTATTCTAAAGATTCACCTTTTTAGCTTAGCCTGCCAATGCCTATTCATCTAAATACCCAACTATCCCCATGATAACCATTCATCCTTAAAGTCTCAGCTAACGTATCACCTTCCCTAGGAAGATTTCCCTGCCTCTTCTGAACTAATTTCCCCATTATACTCTTTCATAACACATGCACTGTTTGAGCATGTGGCACAACTGTACTTCATTTGTGTGTGTATAATTTCACTTGCATATGGTCCTCTAATAGGCTTTATACTCCACGAAAGCAGGGTGCATTTCTGGTTTCACTCACAGTGCTATATCCCTGAACCCATCCATGGAAAAGGGATCTGTGTTGGATGATTGAATGATGACTGAGTGAATAGTGTCTTCCTTGTCTTTATAGCCTCAGGGTTAAGGATGATACCTACAACTCAGATAAGGCTAATAGGAGGCATCTTCCATACATTTATAATTTTTTTTGGATAAGTGTTTACTTATACTATCTATCTTTTCATCAGGAGACAATTGAGTTTGTTTTGCCCTGTCCTGTTTGGAAGAGTTGAAAGAAGGAAAAGGAACTTTCCTTATTTTTACTTCTTACTCTCCCCTGCACCTCTTATTTTTTTAAGCCCCATTCTCATATGTAGACATTCCCTCTGAAATTTTGGTTATTATACCTCAGAGAGATAAAGCAATAAGCAGTGATTGAAGCAATTGCCTCCTCCGCAAAAAAAAAAAAAAAAAAAAAAAAAAAAGTAGCAATTGGGTCTTTGAATTATTTCATGAATATCTGAATTATGTAGAATAGGCAGTAATACGGTCAAATGACTTCAAGGGACAGTCAGGGAAAGTAAGTAAATGGATAAAGCTTGTGAATATAAGGCAATATGGAATACTGAGTTCTAAGGAGTGACTGTCCTACCTAAGATCACCCCAATTCAAAATTGGTTTTAACTCTGGAACTTTCAGAAAACCACATAGTATCTGAAGTGCTATAGTGTGTATACCATTATCTAGTGAATCATGGACATCTTTCGGTGGTTTGACTTTGTTTTACATCCCCAGGCTAAGTAGTAACAGGTTATTTAGATATAAGGTGTCAAGATAAAATAACGATATGTATCACTTCCCTAACACTGTGTCAAATGTTGAAAAAATAAACCTTAAAGTGTAATTGTACACTTGTTAATGGGTTGATGAGATGTTTGATTTAATTGGCTTTCTTCATGCTGTGTTTCTGGTGTCAGGGAAAAAAATAGTTCTTACTGTCAATTGCTTCCTAATTTATTTCATGTTCTACGCTCTCTGCCAATTTAGCTATTCAATTACAGCAATATCCATTTCTCTTACTTACAAGAGTTTTGCTCTGGAATGACCTGCATATTGGAAAGAGATGATTAAATGAGAGTCAATTGTTAGTTGTGGTAATGGAGGAGAGGGATATTACAATAAACGAAATCCACTGGAAATCCAAAAAAGCTCATTTTCAGAAAATTCATCAGCATCCTACTAGAGTGACTTTTATTAACTTTTCCAATAAGTATCAAATGGACAGGGCATTTTTCAATATGTTACTTAAGAGAAGTGCAAAAGGGGAGCATGATGCCAATGGGGGACAGCAAAAGGTCTAGGGTGACACATACACACCAAGTCAGCTTAGGGAGCTATCAACCATGTGACCTGTTTAAATGAAAACAAATAAATAGAACATTTCTTCTAGTAGAAATATTAAGGGGTTATTTTGAAAACACCTTATTTTCTTAGCTTTTACCAGAAATGTTTTACAAAATAGACATTCATGCATTTTTATAGGTAAGAAAATTACCATCAATATTAGAGGCAAAATGACAAAACCTGAATTTCCAAAATACAGGCCTAAGAAAGAGTAAGGGGAAAAAAATTAACAGCTGACTTCTACCAGATCACATCTCTATAGTTTTTTCCAAATCATCACTACCTTGGTGTCTCCATTTTTTTCCATCTGTAAAATGGGGAATAGTATTAAGCTCCTCTCCTCAAATCACATAGTTGGGACCCTATTAAATCAAAATCATACATGTGTAAAATGGAAGATATTAATTTTGACAAATATTCTAGTTAGACATGCTGAAGCTGCATTTTTGGATTAAAACAGATGGTTATTTGTAAGGGTTTCTTCTGACACTGGTTTACCTGATGCTACACCAGCTTTGCATAAAACAAGCAATAAAAATTCTATTTGAATTTGTGTAAATTATTTATGTTGTATCCATTAATCACCCTCGTTTGTTTAATTGCTCATATAAAACATTTTAGGGAGGTTTGAAGACTGTTTTAATGTCAGGCTATTTATTATATTGTATTAATTTATTTGATATATACATATTTGAATCTCATAGATATCTATGATGTATTTTTTCATTATTATTTATATAATATTGACTAAGTTAGACTCATAATATTTTTAAAATTTTATTTTTATATAAATAAGTTTTCGTTTTGGTCTTCCCTGTGCCATACTGAAAAAAAAAATAGAAAAAATAAATTGCCTACTCTTTTAAAATCTTACAAAACTTTGTATGAGTAGCAATGAGATGGAATGCGATGAAGGAAATATGATAAATCAGAGGGGGAAGGATAGGAGAAATCTTCAGAAGAGTGTAATTCTCTCTGAGAACATTTTATTTCTGGTAAAATTTTTGGCATCACTGTATGTGACAATGAAGGGTTTAATAATTATACCCAAATCAATGATATTTGAGTGTGTCCTGAAGTTGCCTGGTTTAAAGGAATGGAAGAGAGTGTTGTTTGTTGTTGTTGTTTGTTTGTTTGTTTATTTCTTCGTCCCACTAAATGTCCAAAACTAGCAAAGATAATTAAAAAAAAAAATTAGCTTCTGAGAGATGCCTAACCAGAACTCAAGTCTTACTCCAAAAGTATAGTAATTAAGAGTGTGATTTTGTAGCTAGTTTAGAAAAATGTGTCATAGGAATGGAATAGAACACCCAGACACATGGTTCTATGCAAATGGATATGGGAAAGAGAGAGAATTGCAGTTCACTAGGGAAAGCTAGGGCGATTAAATAAATGATGTTCAGAGAATTATCTATCCATAGGGAAATCAGAGCCCCACTATACCCAGTAGATAACAAAATCAATTCCAAGTAGGTGGCAGATCTAATTATTTGCTTAAAAGTTAAATTGAAACAAGTAAGTCATAAACATACAGAAAAACACAACGTTCACTTTAAATACTCAGGAGAAAATATATAAAGATATTTTTATGACTTTATTTGTAAAGTAGGAAAAAATGTGTTCAACAAGACACCAAAAGCACATTCAATAACACAATTATTTGATAATAATAATGCAGTGATAAATGTGACCATTTAAAAATTGTGTATAAAAAAGCACAATAAACAAAATGAATAAACAACCATTAGACTACGAGAATATATTTGTGGTATATGTAAATAACAAATGTTTGTTATTCTAAACATAAAAATGACTCCAATAAATTAATAAAGACAAAGAATAGAGAACATGCACAAAGGATATGAATAGGCAATTTACAGAAAAGGAAACCAATATGGCTAATATTCAAATGGAAATACATTTAACTGCAAAAAAAAAAATTAAAGAAGATACATAATAGATACATTTATACCCATTGAAATAGAAAAAATATCAAAGTCTGATAATATCAAGTGTAGATGAAGATTAGAAAAATTATTTCTCGCATGACCGATAGGACTGTAAGTCTGTGTATCAATTTTGGCAATAAACCTTCCAAATCTTGTAACCTTGCATTGTATTGAGGAAGTGATCCCATTTCTAAGTTTATACTCTAAACTAGAGGAACTTTTGCATATGTGTTCAAGGGGACATTGGCAAGAATGTTCATTGCAGCACTTTAACCAAATTGTTCATCGAATGTAGAGCAGATAAATTTTAATATATTTATTCAAAGAACTATCTCAAAAACATAATGTTAAATGCAAAAAGTAAGTTGCATAAGGATACATAATATTTTATGCCCTTTGTATAAATTTTTAAATCTATTGACAATATTCTGCAAGGAAATAATGACATTGATTTTGTGAGATTAGCTTCCTCTGGACATGAGAATGGGAAATGGAAGCAGACAAGGACATCCCAGAGATCTCATTGGGTCTGTGTTATTTTCTTTTAAAGGCAAAGAAGAGAAACAAACATGGCCTGATATTTAGATTTGATAAGGTCTGCAGGCTCACAATATTTTGCAGTAAGATAAATGAATTTGAATAAAAGTAAAGCAAACAATTGTGCTACTTCTTAAAACAAAAACAATGAACGACAACATGAAAAACTACTCAGAATTCCTGGGACTCTTTAGATTACAGGAGAACATGCCAGCCTATCTAGTAAAATATCAGTAGCGAAAGTACTAGTTTCTGCACTAATTGTTGTTAACCACTTTATAGAAAGGACACTTTCTTCAGCCCATTCTGTGAATTAATTTTTTAACTCCAACAACTGCAAGAATTACAAAATGGTGCAGGAGGCCAAACCTATACACAATGAGAAACCAGATGTAGGTGGAAGCCGGCACAATGTCACACACACCACCTGACGATGGTGACAGAGAAGTAATGGCTGAGAAGCCTTACCAGCCCTTCAGGAACACTGGCACAAGTTGAGGTCAGATTACTGTATTTTCTCCATTGTAGAGCATCTTGCTTATAATAAACACATGGGATATATTGTGAGGGGCCATCCATACCCTCTCTTCAGGGCTGAGGCAGGCAGGATACCCCTGCTGCCAGTGCCAGCTGCAGACAGACAGCTCATATTTAGCTTCCCGAGACAGCTTGTTGGTTGACAGAGGAGATGTAGGAAATATCTGTGAGTTCCACAGCACCGACAATTGGATCATGAAGAAGTACTCAAAAAAGGCTTTCTTGATGGGACATTTCCTAGGGTATAACAACATTTCCGGTTTATTGAATGCTGGCTATGTGCCTGATGGTGCCCCAAGTAGGTTATATACAAGATGTGATCACAAAATACAGTGAATGTTCAAAGCTAAAATATGTATTACAGTAAAAGACACATTGCCATTAATCCCCCTCAAAACACTCCCCATCACTTTGAGCACACTTATCCCATCCTTCTTGCCACTTTCTGAAGCAGTTCTGGAAGTCCTCTTTTGTGAATGTCTTTAGTTGCACTGCTGTGGCTGCCTCGATGTCCTGAATCGATTCAAAATGTTTACCTTTCATGGTCATTTTGACTTTGGGGAAGAGCCAGAAGTCACACGGTACCAGATTGAGTGAACAAGGGGGATGAGGACACACCGTAATGTTTTTATTTGACAGAAATTGCCATATACCAGAAGCAATGTGTGACATGGAGCATTGTCATGATGGAGGATGAAGTAAAGACACTCACGAAAGAGGACTTCCAGAACTGCTTCAGAAACTGGCAAGAACGATGGGATAAGTGTGTTTGAAACAAGGGGGAGTATTTTGAGGGGAATTAATGACAACGTATTTTTCACTATAATACTTTTTTTTTAACTTTAAACATCCACCATATTTTTTGATCACACCTCATACATCACTGTATGTAACCCTCTATAAACCTGTGAGTGGGTATTGATTTTAATGTCCTAATCTTAAATAGGTGGAAATAAAAGCTTAGTGAGGTTAAGCAATTTCCCAGTGATTACAATTAGAAAGGGCAGAGTGAGATTCAACCCCAAGCAACCGATTCCAGGACCAACTGGTTTGGGAAAACTTTGATACTGTCTCACCCTCTGCTGAGCGTCCTTCCATAGGATGCTCACTCAGCACTTGTGTTCCCATCATGTCATGACTGAGGCCAGAAAAGGGCTGAGGGAATTGGGAATATGCAAGAGAGACTGTGCTTCCACTGGCGTTTCTACAAAACAATGAAACTTTAACCTTGAAAAATAAAAATCATTAAAAGCACAAAAAGCACATTTTTAGCCTCCCATCTCATTCTTCTAACAAGTTCTTCTAAAATTTCAAGGAGGAAAACTGCTTCTGAAGTTCCTTTTCAACATAACAAAGCTATATTTAATCTATGTGGGCTTACTCTTTAGTCAAAATACACTTGTCTCCTACTCACTCATCCTTTCACTGCTTTGAAGCAATTAACTTTGTTATGTCAATTTTAATATAAAGTAATTTGCTCTAGAATGATTTTATTTCTTGGGGATTGACTATAAAATAAAGATGTCGTGCGATTACCTGCATGTCTTCGAGTATATTTCAGTAATGTGACGATGTCAAGGATTTTTGGTGAGCAAAGCTTTCCAAAGTTAAAATTGACATTGTGACCCAAATCGCCACCTGTATAAACAAGTCACAAGGAAAACAATTGTACTGTCAAATTCCTTCCCTCTAGTTCTGACACCATCTCCTAGCAGGTGTCTTGCTCTTGAAAGAACTAAGATTTCAATATTGCTTTTCCTGTTCTGTCTTCCACATCTATAATTATTTCCATTCATCTATATCTTTTGCTGTTTATGAATTGTGTTAATCAAGTAAATCCCATTAACTGAGACCACTAGGGCCCTTCTTAGCCTGCTCATGTCATCACTGTAGGGAAACTAGGAAATTAATAAATGCAACTGTACACATGTTACTTCTTGTAGCATCTAATATATAAGGGAGAGGTGTATATAAAGAAGCAATATAAGTAATAGCAATACCCTGAAACATTTCAGTTGCTTTGAAGGCTGGGGTAGTGTATTTGTTTCCTATTGCTTCTATTATAAATTACCACAAATTCAGTGGCCTAAAACAACATGAATTTATTATCTTCCATGTATTAAAGTCAGAAATCTAAAGTCAGTGTCCCTAGGCTAAAGTCAAGGTGTCTGCAGGGCTGCATTCCTGCCAGAGGCTGTGGGGTGAATGGCTTTCCTCACCTTTTCCAGCTTCCAGAGGCCACCTGCATACTCTCCTCATGGCCTCTTCCAATACTTGTAGGTCTTCTCTTTTTTCTGACCTCTGCATCCGTCTTTATAGCTTCTCCCTCTGATGCTGACCCTCCTGCCTTTCTCTCTTAGAGGAATCCTTGTGGTAATATGCAACCCCCCACCATGAATAATCCTGGTGTTGATGAAAAAGGGGCTGCAGATTAAACCTGACAAGCTCAGGAGACTGAAAATAACCACAGATGATGGTGTGAACACAAAAATCCTTGGGATGTCAGTAATCCATTTTTCCAGACCAGAGCAGGAAACTACAGAATCCCTCATTATTATTCTTGTTCCCTGATTAACATCTCTATTTGAACTATTAACTATCCTGCACCCACCTATGTGAAAGAAGTACCTGTCTCTCCAATTTACTTTTATCCAATCCCAGAGATTTCCCCACTTGGCTTTCTCCCACCCCCTTCATCTACCAATAGATTTCATGTAACTCTCCTCCTTTGATTCTATTTATAAAATAATCTGCAAACCACCATTTTCCGGATCATTTTCTCAATCTGTTGAGAGTTTGCTTCCCAGTAATTGTCCTCAGTTTGGCTCAAATAAACTCTTCTAAGCTTTCTCTTAAGCTGGATGTTTTCTCGTTGACACAGAATGATCTCTCCCAACACAAGATCCTTCGATGAATTAATCTGCAGACTTCCTTCTGCCATGGAAGTCATATGTTCATGGTTTCAGGGCTTAGGATGAGGACACCTTGGAGGGGCTATTACTCTGCCCCCCACAGAGTGGAATGGGAAATCCACCAGGGAGCAGAATAGCAGGCTTCTTGTCCCCATGTCTCCATTCAGGTGATCAGACATTATAGCTAAGTGGGACCAGGTGTGACCAGGTACACCACCACACCCACCCTGAGATCCAGACATACCATTTCACATCTGAGAAATCAAGGTCCAGATGGGGCCCCAGAATTGCTCCAAGTCAAAGCCTGGAGGTGGCAGAAGGAGGACAACGCTCAAGGTGGAGGTCCTGTGCCAGTGCCCCATCTGCTGTCCTCAGTGGCACTGACCCAGTACACTCTGCATGTGCCCAGGGGGCCACTGGGAGAAACAATATGGCAAACCAGTGAACACCTTTGTCTGTACTACCTGCCAGACTGGATAAGGCATTTTTATTTCTTCTGTGGTAAAAATATGTCAACATGTGTCAGATCTCTCCTCCCAATGGGCAAAGACCAAGAGCTGGGCCAGAGGGAGCATAGGAAGTGAGGGTTCCGTGCACAAAGTACGGGAAAAGAGGGTTAAGAGTCATTTTCAGCCCAGTTGTTTTGCTGAGGGCCAATCCCAATTCCACTTCACTCCCAGAGAGAAATGTTAAACCCAGCATCAAACTAGTTATTTGCAAAACACTTGGTATTAAGGGAACAAAGGAGTCACAGAAACATCAGCTTTCTGGCCGGCCTAGTGGCGCGGTGGTTAAGTGCTGGTTTGGGAAGCCAGTGGCCCGGATTCGGGTCCCATTTATGAGGGCCAGTGACACTGCCCTCAGAAAAAAAAAAAAGAAACATCAGCTTGCACTCAGGGGCTTCCTGCTGACTCATGCCCCTTGCAGAGATGAAAATTCTGGGTTTCCAAGGTACTTAAGGCCCCTTCTGGGACTTAAACTGTTCCTACAATTCACATAATCGTGTTTAATCTACAGTTGTGTCAGGGATAAATTTGACCCTTTGGCACGTGGGAGCATGGATAGTGAAATAAAAAGATCACTACATAAATTTCATGGATTAAATTCAGCATCCTGGCAAGGACCAGAGAAAGTCTCCCACTGTGGCTTGTGAGCACACCCTTCAAATAAATCCCAGAATACCTTTTGAAGAGGAAGACCTTTAGGAGAGAGAAGACATGTTGAAGTTGGGAAAAGGCAAATGAGCTTCTATCAACCCCTTCATCTCCAGAGACTGAAGTACTTAGGGGAAAATGAATTCTCAGAGAAGTTTAGTGCTGGGTGTGGGAGAGGCTGGTCAGTTTTCCTATAGTCTGAGTTTCATTAAAAAATAAAAAATTCTTTGGCCGGCCGAGTGGTGCGTTAACGGTTAAGAGCTGGCTTGGGACACCAGCGGCCCTGGTTTGGATCCCACATATGAGGGCCAGTGACACTGCCCTCTACAGCTAAGATGGTGAACAACAGCTCCACCTGGAGCTGGGCTGCTGTGAGTCCCCGGGGCGGCATAGTTGCAGCCCCTGCTGCAGTGGGCTGCTATAGGCTACAATGAGTGTCAGGCAGCCAGCGTGAGCAGTCGGCAGCCGGTGTGAGCTGCCAAGAGCCGCTGTGAGCAGCCGTCCAGAGACCGGCGACCGATCTGCCTCACCCAGGAAGAGCGCAATGATGATAACAACATGGGCCAGTGAAGCAATGTCCTCCGCAACTAGACTGAAGAACAAAAGGACAGCAACTTGTCTGTTTCCCTTCCCCGGTTCCCCAATGCTGTTCCCTACCCCCAATTTCCCAATAAAATCTTTTAAAAAATAAAATAAAATAAATTAAAAAATAAAAATTCCCACTGGTTCTGTGAACTATTTGTTAAAAAGAGGGAAAGCCACTGCCGTGGCCCTTCCTGGAAGCCTGAAGCTGGAGACTCACTCATTTGGCCACTTCTGTGCCCTCGATCCTGGGTGAGAGCAGAGGTAGCTGAATCAGGGACTTGCGGCTAAAGCTCGGTGCCCAAGTTAACACAACGAGCAAGGTCCTCAGCACCCCAAAAACCCACCTCTTATGTTTCTCCATCTCACCAGAGTTAGTCATCTCAGAAGTTAGCGGCTTTAGTAAATTGTGCTTTAATGACTAAACAGCATTAGTTGGTCACAGAGACAGTTGGGATTCTGTTTCTCAAGTTCAGAGGTTTCTAAGTTACGTCTTCATGTTAGAAAGCAGGTCACACTTCTTCTGCCTTGGTGTTTGCTCTACATAGAAAACACAGGCAGGAGTATTTTGTTGGTGAATCTAGCTAAAGTTCTGCCAATTTTGTTTATCTTTTCAAAGAGCCAGCTCTTAGTTTCATTGATCTTTTCTACTGTCTTTTTCGTATCTGTTCTACTTATTTCTGCACTGATGTTTGTTATTGTCTTCCTTCTCCTGACTTTGAATTTCCTTTGTTTTTCTTTTTCTAGTACCTTGAGGTGTAAAAGTAGGTTGTGTATTTGAGATGTTACTTATTTCTGAATGTAGGCATTTATCGATATGAACTTCCCTTTCAGAACTGCTTTGGAGACATTCCATCAGTTTTGTATGTTGTATCTCCATTTTCATTTGTCTGAAGGTATTTTGTTTTTCTCCTTTGACTTTTCCTTTGATCCATGGGTTGTTCAATAATGTATTGTTTAATCTCCACATACTTATGAATTATCCAGTTTGCTTCCTGAAATGGATTGCTGGCTAGTCCTCTCTTTAGGTCTGTTAATACCTGCTGTATATATTTAGATATTCCTGTGTTGGGTGCATAAATGTTTTGTACTCTTGTTGGATCTATGCCTTAATCATTATATGATAACTCTCTTTGTCTCTTGTTGCAGGCTTTGTCTTAAAGCTGATTTTGTCTGATAAGTATAGCAACTTCAGCTTTCTTTTAGTTTCCATTGTTCTTCTATCACTTTCAGCCTGTGTGTGTACTTATATCTGAAATGCATCTCTTGCAGACAGCATAGAGACCAGTCTTTTTTAAAAAATATGGTCAGGCACTCCATGTCTTTTGATTGGAGAATTTAGTACATCTATACTTAATTATTGATAGGTATGTAGTTATTGTCATTTCATTCATTGTTTTCTGACTGTTTCGTAATTCCTTTGTTCCTTTCCTCTTCTCTTACTCTTTCCCTTTGAGATTTAATGAGTTTTTAAAATGGTATGCTTATATTCTTTTTTCTTTATCTTTGTGTATCCACTGTAGTTCTTCTCCATAGTGACCAGGGGGTCACCAAAATTTTTTTATCACCCCCAACACATATCAACTCTGTATTCATTAAACAATAACTTCCCTTCCTTCATCACAGCTGCTGCTAGCTTTATTCTGATTTCTGTCTCTGAAATTTTCTATTCTACGTACCTTGTATAAGTGGAGTCATATATTTACTATTCTGGGTCTATCTTATTTCACTTAGCATAATGTTTTTGAGGTCCATCCATATTTTATTATGTATCAAAATTTCATTTCTTTTTATAACTGAGTAGGATTCTATTGTGCATATATACTACATTTTGTTTATTCAGTTTTTCCTTTTTTTTAAGATTTTATTGGGGCATTGGGGGAGGGGAACAGCACTGGGGAACTGGGAAAGGGGAACAGACAAGTTGCTGTCTTTTTGTTCTTCAGTCTAATTGTGGAGGACATTGCTTCACTGGCCCATGTTGGTATTGTCATTGTGCTCTTCTCGGGTGAGGCAGATCGGTCGCTGACCTCTGGACAGCCACTCACAGTGGTTCTTGGCAGCTCACACTGGCTGCCAGCTGCTCACACTGGCTCCCTGTAGCCTGTGGCAGCCCACTGCAGCAGGGGCTGCAGCTATGCCTTCCCCGGGGTACTCACAGCAACCCAGCTCCAGGTGGAACTGTTGTTCACCATCTTAACTGTAGAGGCCAGTGTCACTGGCCCGCATATGTGGGATCCCAACTGGGTCCGCTGGCGTCCCAAGCCAGCTCTTAACCAATGCACCACTTGGCTGGCCCTCATTTTTTCTTTTGATGGGTTGTTTCTACCTTCCGGCTATTGTGAATGAGACTGCAAATAACATTGATGTACAGATACTAGTTCAAGTATCTACTTTCAATTCTTTTTGGATATTTAACTAGGAATATATTGCTAGGTCTATATGGTAGTTCTATGTTGAAGTTTTTGAGAAATTGTCAAACTGTTTTCCACATGGCTGCACCACTTTACAAGAAAACAAAAATACATTTTCCAATTGGTATAAGCATTTTAAACTCAAACTATTTTCTTTGTTGTACTGATTTACAACATCTTTAATGTCAGGAAAATGTCATTTGATTTAACTGCCTTTCTCAAATAGAATGGATAATAAATATGTTTATTTGAAATTTTTTATGGTTTGTGAATCCTGATATAATATAGATGTATGTACAGGAATTGTACAGTCAGTTAAAAAAAGCTAGATAAAATACAGACTTAGTGGGCCGGCTGAGTGGCGCGGCGGTTAAGTGCTGGCTTTGGAAGCCAGCGGCCCCGGTTCGGGTCCCACTTATGAGGGCCAGTGACACTGCCCTCAATAAAAAAAAATTAAAAAAAATACAGACTTAGTAAACCATACAAATAATAAATATGAATACTATATGAAAATAATATATAAACTATCATAAACATATGTAATGATTCTAAGCAAATAAATGTTAACAAAACAATCTGAATAGTGGATGTGCATCTTGAAAAATATGCTACAGTAAGCCATAAAAGTTCATTTAGGGCCGGACAAGTGACAGGGTGGTTAAGCGCTGGCTTGGAAAGCCAGCAGCCCCGGTTCGGGTCCCACATATGAGGGCCAGTGACACTGCCCTCAAAAAAAAAAAAAAAAAAAAAAAAGTTCATGTAACTTTCATTATATATCTGTTAACTAATTTCAATAAACTTAGAAAAGTAAAGTGTTTAACATTCTGCAAATTTTTTTCTTTCAATTAAGTCAATTTATACAGTTTTTTCTTTATAAAACTAAAGTGTTATTTTATTCTATCTGATTTAATTTAGGACACAGAAAGACAGAACGTACATTCGGCAGTGTCTCATTGTTGGTATAATTAATTTGAGTTGTATTTGTCATCCTTTGTTAAATAATAGTTTAATTAAATGATAATATCATTTTTTTTCATGTTGTAGCTTCTTCTTAAAAATATCCTAATATAAAATATATTTTAAAATTCAAACATTGCTATCTTGACTCTCCAAAGATAAATTAGTGAAACACTAGAAATGTAATGTCTAGGTCTGCAACCCTATGCCATTGTCATTGAGATATATTAACACAATTATCTTTTATTTCATCTTCAGAGGTCAATAGAAGAAAATTATTCAAATATGCTTAAGAAGTTTTGAATTGAAAATGCCATAGGTCTAATTTACCATAAAACCTTCTACAAGTAGACAGTACTGTACAAAAAGTACTCTTCTAGCTGCTTAAATGTTTCTAGAGATTGTTGATGGTTGGACAGCTATAGTAACTGGTGACTTTCTCTTCCCATTTTATTCTGGCCCTGGTGCTAAACCAATCCTGACCGGGACAACTTTAGTGGCCCCCCTCTCCCCACCCACCAATGGGAGAGTCTGAGTTTATCAGCCAATCAATCTGGAACTTGAATCACTAAGGATGAGGCTCAGGCTTCCTTGCACAGATAAGGGTCTCCACGTTTCCTGCAAACTAATCCTGGAAACTAACTGAATTTCTTCAAATAAACGTCTCTGTTCCACAATGACTTGACACTTTCCCCAGCTTCCTAGATTGAACCTTGCTTTGTTTGTGCCTAGAAGGACACGGGTAATTGGAACGGTGGATAAGCTGTCATAACTAGTACATGGAGTCCTTTCATTCAGGTCTAGTTCTTCTCAACTGACCCTTTTGTTGACTTTTTAAACTTCAAAATGAAAATATACCTTCACATAAAGCCAAAGAGAAGGGCCCCTATTGATATTTATCATGTCCTGACCAGGGAAGCTTATCCTGTAAGAACGTTGTCAGAAAAAAGGCTGAATTATTTACGCTTCGCTCTCTTCAGTCCTGTCTTGTCCACAGTGCCCGCTGTCCTCGTTTGGCCCCTCATGTTTTGCATTCCATTCTTGGGGACACTGCCTTGGCTTCATTGCCCAGGCTACCTTGCTCTCTAACTTCTGATTAAATTCAGCCAATGGGACGCACCAGCAGGAGACTCAATGGTGGCAGGAGGCAGAGTTCTGGCCATTTCTTCCTGAACTCTTCCTGTTCTGGGGCCCTGGTTCCGGGGGTGGCTGCATCCATATGACTGACAGGAGCAGTCACGTCTCCTTGGCTCCAGCTTTCACTTTGTAAGGGCTACGGAGAGGAAATGGATTCCCAGTATCCACAGTCCCTACCCCAGATGGCCTCAGCATTCCCTATTATTTCCTGTATCCTGCATGTGCCTTTGTAAATTTCATTAAATTGTCTTCAGAATCAGATCTCCATGAGTCCTGCGCTTCCTGTCAGAACTCTAATTGATAAATCTCCCCCAAAGTCTCCCCTGGAGGGGAGAACTTGGACTTATAAACTCAGGTTAGGTCACTAAGGTCTTGTATCTACACCCAGCACTTACGATAGAAAACAAGAGGAGTTGATGGGAAAGTTTCAAATGTAATACCCAGATCACATTCAAAGTTAGGGCATCAGACTGAGACACATAGCACACAGAATACTAATTTTTACCCTGTGCAAAACCCAGCCAACCAGAAGGAGGAAAGAGGCAGCACATTCCTTGAATACATTGTGCCTCCCTTTAGGCCCAGCTTGTCATTTCTGGATCTGTTAGCGCTGACGGATCTCAGGTGTTCATCTGTGCCGAACGCACTTTTCAACATTTCTGAACTACCCATAACTCTAACCCTTTCAAAGCCCCTTTAATAAGAAGCTCACAGCTCTTCTGTTTTTAAAAACCTGTGTTTATCCTGGATAAAGTAGATCCTGCATTGTAAGTAGTATTAAATTTTACCCCCCATGACTTCATCATTTGAAGCGGTTGACAGATGGTTAATGAGGGTTTGCCTTTCTACGCCCTGCAGCATGCTTCTAAATGTGCGGTTATCTTCTTCACCGGGTGTCAAGTCGAAGTAATAAAAAGGAATACAAATGACTTTTCATTATGTTAGTAATTTGAATCATAATTCTGTTTCCCTCCCATTTACAGAAGCAGCATGGTGAAACAAAATCAATGTACTCTAGACAAAAATCATTACAATGGGAATTAAAATATACTCTCAATTTTGCTGTGTTAATAAATTGCTTCATGGTTCCCGTTGCTTGATTCTCTGGAAAGAATTATCAAGTGATAGGAACTTACTCTCAGCCCCTGGTGATGCCATCGATATTTTACCTGTCACTGATAGAGTATTGGATAAACATTGTGCATGTGATCAATAAGGACCAACTAGGACAAGTGTATTTTCAATGAACATTTCCCAGGAAGGACTGTGTGTGTGTGTGTGTGTGTGTGTGTGTGTGTGTGTGTGCGCGTGTGTGAACATTTGATCTGAACAGCTCCCCCTCTTCCATGGAGAAATGGCACTGGCTCTTTTACCACAGAGTCTGTCTAAATCCTGGTGCCATTCATGCAGTCTATCCAGAGGGTATGGACATTTAAAAAAATAAATAAAAAGTAAACAAATCTTTCCATGTGGGATCAGACGGGAGGCCTATAAGGGAAGAAGTAAAGACTGCCAATGTCCCAGAGAGTCCTTCCAACTCTAGTTCCTCCAGAAATGCTAGTCTGGTGATTCTGCATCCCACAGCAGCCCACCAGCCCAGCCTCTCATAAACCTGAGTTATAGGAATTTTGTAAGGGGTTGGGGTTGAATGTTTAATCATTTGCCTTTGATGTCCTCTCTTTTTCCCAGTCCACGCCCCTTGAAGCAACACTCTGTTTGCCAATAAACATCACCCTGGAAACCATTCCAACATTTCCCTGTAAGAACCCACATAATTTTTATGTGATGATGGCACAGTGCCTGGTGCATCACAGATATCTATAGAGGCAGTCAGCTTTTTTACCATCGTGAATGTTACCACAATGAATCGACAGACTACTGTCTCACATCAAAAGAAGCAGATATTTGACTTAGCTCTATATATGTGCTTAATACAGTTGAATAAATAATGTCTATTAAGTTTTTGATTCACTGAAAATATCTCAAATCATGAGGATCATGGAGTGCTAATCATCACAAATCAGAATTATACCAACTATCCCTTTTCTTTGTATTAATAGCAATGGCTTCTAGGTATCCTGGATCATTTAAAGCACTAAAAAGACCTGTTTGATCAAAACATACTTGAGAATGTGACTCATCTCATTCAATGCACGGTGCAGTGGAAATAGCCTGACAGCCTTCTATGGATGCCGTAAACCCATCGCTCCCTAACATCATGCATGGGAGCGAAGGATGCTGTCATGTTCTGCGCCTCCTGCTCTTATAACTTTCCAGAGTGAACACACCACCATGTGATTGTCAAATCACCTAAATTCCGTGCCTTGGTGTTACTGTGTTCCTACTAAAAGGATTAGGGAAATAGCAGACACTGCTTAAATAAATGAATCGGGGCATTAGAAAGTGTGAAAAGGATGGACAGGAACGCCCACTGCACTGCCGTTCAGTGTTTCTGATTTTAGAAGCACATGTGACAGTGTCCTGCTTTCCCCTGACTTTGTTTGAATATCAAGTCTCTATATGATTATTGATATTTTTTTAATAAATAATATTCAAGTGACTCTCTACCCATAAATTCCTGGAGGAAAACTGCAGTTCACGTATGCCTTTTCCTTTCTGTGTGGGTTTATCTCTCATCACCCTGGGGTTCACCCAGGCTTTCTTACCAGGCTACATGTTCCTTCAGGAAGGGGGTCTGTGTCTTTCATCTCCAATGTCTTGAAATAGCAAAATGACGGACAAGAAGATAGGATCTCAAGAAATCATTGTTGTATTAGTAAAACATATTTAAGCAAATCATAATAAAATATTTGTATTCCAAAAGAGAGCCTGGGCTGTCTCCCCCTGTCTCTTATCAAAATCTGGAGTCCAGTTAAAATAGAGGGTGTTTTTATGAACTCTCCTCCTGATTACCCCCAAATATTTAAAAGGTGCAAACTGTGACTATTGTGAAAATACTTGAAACATCATCTCATCAAACCCTTTCATTTAACAATGACAAAATGGACACAGTGATATGAAATGGCTACCTCGGCCACACTGGACCTTCACTCTGAATGGGGTAAAGACAGGGGTTAGGTGGTTCATGGTATGTGACAGATGGCAGGAGGAGAGGGAAGTGGGCCACTTATCACATTAGCCCCTCTCCTTCAGCACTCCGGGCTGTGGTGGCAGCCCGGCTTTCTCGTCAGCTGCAACCCTTGAGGATACTCCTTGTTCTGCCTTGTTTGTTTCATGGAGCATGGCTCTCTGACTTCTGAAGAGCCTAATTATTAGGGACACATTTACAAACAGAGAGAGATCTGAGGCACACCTTGCTGTGCCCACCTGTCAGCCTCTGGCGTGTTCAGAGTGCAGTTGGAGTCGGCGTGAAACCAGCGGTTCAAAAACTCAAGCGTGCGTCTGCATGAACTAGACAGCTCACTAAAAAACAAGTTGTTGGGCTCCTGTCCCAGAGGTTCTGACTTCAATAGGTCTGGGGTGGAGTCCAGGAATGTGCATCTCTAACCAGTTCCCACGAAATGCTGCTGTTCCTGGTGTGGGAACCACATGTGCAGACTCACTTGCCTAACTGGATCAGAACCATTCTATTTCTTCTGCCTCTGATAAGTCCAGACATGGAGATGTGGAGTGAATCTGATGTATTCACTCATAAATATGTATTCTGCACAAATTGTGTGCCAGATATTGCCCTGTGCATTTGGCTACATCAGTCAACAAAGCAAACCCTTGCCCTTGTGGAACTTATCTTACAATGGGGGAAACAGTGAATAATAAGCATAATAAATAAATTATTAAGGTGATGAAAAAAAAAACAGGTAAGGGAATCAGGGGTGGTGGAGAAGTGAGTGGTACAGTTTGTAGAATTAAATATGGTGGTCAGTGTATGTCACACTGAGAGGTTGAGTTGTGGTATGAAGAGGAGAGGATGTCTGGGGAGAAGCATGCCAGGTAGAGGGAAAGGCCTAAATGTTTGTGTCCCCCTGAATCCATATGTTGAAACCCTGATTCCCAATTTGGTGGGATGTGAAGGTGGGGACTTTGGAAGGTAATTAGGCTTGGATGGGGTCATGAGAGCAGACCCCTCATTACAGCATCAATATTCTTATAAGGAGGTGAGGAGACTGGTGCTCTCTCTCTCTCTCTACCATGTGAGGACACAGCAAGGAGGTGGCTGTCTGCAAGCAAGGAAGAGAGTCCTGACCAGAGCTTAGCCATGCCGTCACCCAGCTGCCCAGTCTCCAGAACTGCAAAAATAAATGTTTGTTGTTTAAACCACTCAGTCTATGGTATGTTGTTAAAGTAGCCTGAACTATGAGAGAGCCTTAGGCTAGACCATGCCTGGTGCATCAGAAGAATAATGAAGAGGCAGGTGTGGTGGCATAAAGGTATGGAACATACAATGCTCAGGCCCTTCATCTCTTGATGCTCCTATAGTCCAGACAGGTGGATTCAGCAAAGTTAGTATAAGTGTGAACCACTGTGTGCTTGCTGGCTTTCCAGTCAAACAGGCAGCTACACTTAGGAGGCTATGAACCCAAAGCAGGATTTCTACATAGCAGCTGCTGAGGCACACTGGACTGGGAATCAGAGACCAGGGTACTCATAATTCTGCTATTAATTACTCAGGTTATATTACAATAATTATGTGAGCTCTCTGTAGCCCAGTTAGCTCAGGTACAAAATGAAGGGGCTAGATTCCACCATCTCACAAGGAGCCTCTCAGCTCCAATGTTCTCCCACCCTCAGTGATTCTGTGAGGGCTGCAGTGTAGCAATCTCCAGCAGCGAAATCGAGAACATACTGTCACAGGTCCACAGAAACTTCACATGCTCTGGCCTGACTGAGTGTGACTGGGAAATACCAGAGGCTGATGTATCACAACTCTGAGAAATATACTTGCAATGTCAAGAAGATTCCAGGTCCAATTTAAAAGCCAAGTCAGAAATAAGGAAAAACATCCCGACCATAGTGCAAATAGGAACAAAAACACACATTGTGCTGAAATGTGATAATGACTATTGATCCTCAGTTACATTTTCAAGTCACAATTGCACCTACATCTTGCAGTCAACACCACCATCTTTTAAATAGATTATACAGAGAATTCCCCAGCTGTTACTCTCCTCGCTCTCACACATGCCATATGTGTGTGTATCCATATTACCAGCCTTTTTTTTCAGAACCATATGAGCAATTCATAGTCCTGATGTCTTGTTACCCTCACAATACAACCATCCAAGTCAGGAAATCATCACTGATATGACACTAGCTTCCAATCCATACCACTCAAATGTCACCAATAACTCCAGTGAAATCTCTCTTTTCTTCCTGGTCCAGAGTTTCATTCAGGAAGACACATTGCATTTAGTCGGCATGCCTCTTCGGTTTTCTCCTAACCAGAAGACTTCCTCCATCTTTTTATGTTCTTGAGCCTTACAGTTTTAAAGAACATAGATCTATATATTGTCAGATGACCCTGAATCTGGGCATCTGAGGTATCCTCATTACTAAACTTGGGACACATGTTCTTGGCAGAGAAACCACAGAAATCATGCACTTTGCTCTGTGTTTCACATCAAGGGTCCACAATATTGATACAACTCGCAGTGGGCTGTTATTCTTTAACACCTGGTCCTGTTCTTTTAACTAGCTTTCTCCCCCACTTTTTGTAACTGATACATTCAATTGATGGGAAAATAGTCAGGGATTATGTCATATCCTATTCCCCATCAAACCACCACCATCAGCTCAGCCTCCACGGACAACTCCCGCCTGAATCCGGCACCACAATAACAGTGGACCCATCGTGTCTTTCTGCTCCATCAGTTTCTTTATATTTATTATTAGCATTGTACTGTAAAGAAGAGCATTTCCTTTCCCCTAATTATTTACTGATTCACTCATTTATTTATATTGGTATAACTTATAGATGCTAACTTTTATTTAGTGGATTATATTCCATCTCTGCCCTTATCTATTGGGTTGTCTGAAAAGCCATGATGCATTTTTGCAACAAAAAACATAGAGAAAATAGTCATAACTTTTCCTACAACCTGATATTTTGAGGCTCCAATTCTCATACATTTGGCCAGTGAAAGTCTCTCAAGTGGCTCTGTGGAATATTTCTATCATTCTTTGAGCACTTTCTTTATGGCACAGGAGACAGTCAACAGTTTCTCCAAAAGAGTATTGGTTTCTTCACTGTAGGATTTGTATTTGGAAACCAAGAACTAAGTGCTATGGAGCTCATTGCTACCAGTCTCAATGCTTCTAGGCCTACTCAATGGATAGGCCTAGGAAATACATGCATACATGCATACACACAAATACACATATGCACCACATACATGTACGCATCTCTAATTCCACATCTCTACAGCTATATATAGACACAGATATAGATGATAGATAGATGATAGATAGATAGATAGATAGATAGATAGATAGATAGATAGAGGTATAGGAGATACAAATAGATATAGAGATAGATATATTTTAACCACAAGTTTATACTATTTCTTATTACAACCCATCACCTCATGATACTTTTTGGCCTTGTTTGTAAATACCTTCTCCAACAGTGGTAAACTTGGCTCTCGCCATCATTCTCAGTATATTGACTTGTGTGATCAACTTGCTTGTTTGCTCAAGGCAAGCAGGCTCCCTATGCACCCCAGCATTCTGCACCCTCAGGCACACAGCTGATGGGCCTTCACACCTCCCAATATCACCTCCTTGGCCAGTACTCCACATCTGTGGGCCTCTGGGGGCATCCTACCTGCAAGCCTCCATGTAGAATACTCTTCATCTCGTGGCCCTGTGGAGACCCTGCTGCCATCCGTCCATGCTGGAAAGAGAAGTTCTGCCATATGTGTAAATGAATAATGACTGTCTAAGAACTGGGTTGTCTTAGGTAAAATTGGATTGTAAGAGAAGCTAGTTTCTGACACCACTGAACCTCTCCCTGTGTTTTTGATGTGCTAGCCTCCAGTCTCCCCTCTGGCACCAGGCTTTCCACAGCCTATGCAGCTCTTAGCAGCCCAGAAGCCCTCACCAGGGAGTCCTAGCTGCCTTGCCTTCCTTCTGCATTAACAAGCCCTCTCCCCATCTTTTCTTCCCTGCAGTTTGACTGATCTGCTTTAATGTTACAGGAAAATTAAATGAATCTGTCATTAGAGGAATTTCAGACAGCATGAGGAAATGAAATGATGACTTTCAGATATTGTGAGAATGCCTCGGGTGGGACACTTTCCAGTCTGTCTTACAGAACCTTAAAAATATAACTCTACTCTTATTACTTAATGTAAATACACAGACATCAGAGGGATGTTATTTATTGTTTTCAGATTCCATAGTAGAAAGTAAAAATCACACAGAGAAGAAATGCAAAATGTATTATCGAGGTTTCTAAATAACTTGCAAATAACTTTCAATTTTTTGATAGTACGCAAATTGTGTTTGTAACTATTAATCTTTGACTCTTTGTAAAGAAAATGCTCTTAAACTGTCAAAATAAGCCTTAAAAATAATCATTAAAATAATATTTTTAAACTGTAGTAAATGTTTCCCAATAATTTCCCAACAATTATTATAGAGTAAAATGTTTATGTCTTCTTAATTATGACCATAGACTCAAGCTGTTAATGAAAATAGCAAATGATTATTAGAGATACCAAGACAATGATTCTGTTCCAGATGCTGTGTATACATATACTTCATTTGATCTGCATAATAACCCACTAACCACTGCACACACTGCTACTTATTAATATGGTGACATATTTAATGATCAGAATATATGTAAATTAAATATAGGACTTATTTTAATATTTAATATTCAAGTATTTCTCAAATGTTTTACATTTGCATAATATGCATATTAATAATGCTACTAAAGTCATGTGGTTGGAGAAAACACAATTACCTTCTCATAATGGGAAATTAATTATGCACATGGTATATTAATTTATGCAACCATTGCATCTATACACTACAGAGATTTTAAATTCAGTTGTTAAAAATGCCTAATGAAAGATCCCCATGTTGGCAGAATACTGAGTAAGTGAACACTTTTATACAGCAGGAAAAGATGCTGTTTTAATTCCAGAATTTTAATTAAATGAGAACAAAACCATACAAAACACTGTAACTCTTTGCTATCCCACCAAAATGGAAAAAAAAAAAAGTCAATGAGAGAGGAAATTTATGTATCATATATACAGAATCTCTTAAAGAAACAAAAGTGTGGAGAAGGTCAAATCACTCAGAGTTCACTGCAATGTATTTCAGTAAAAAAAAAAAATAGCTGTTTTTATCTCAATAGACAGGAAAATTAGGGCTGTGGGAAATTTCTCTATTGCCACTGTCACCATTTTACTCTGCAAAATGTGGTCCATGGAACAGCAGTAGTGGCATCAGCTGGCATGTATTAGAAATGGTGACTCTTGGACCTTGTTCTAGTACTTCCAAGTCAGAATTTGGATTTTCAGAAATCCCCAAGGGATCACTGCTCTAGAGTGTAATTGTGTGCTAATTTGCCCTCATCCAAATCATCTCTACGTAGCTACTAGAGGAATTGTCAAACAAATGTGGGATCAGGCACTCCTATTTAAAACTCCTTAATGGAGTTTGGTTGCACTTATAATAAATCCCAAACTTCTTACTATGTCTACAGTCCCTGACACATGTGGTTCCTGCCTCCCTCCCACCACATCCACAGCTACTGTTTTCTGAGTCATTCAGTCATTCAGGGCCTCATACACATGAGTGTCCTGCAAAAAATGACCTCTCCCTTAGCTCTTCATTCGACTAACTCTTACTCATACTGCAGGTTCCTGCTCAAATTCTCACTTTTCTTTTATACACCAAGAGTGTACCAGCAGTATCAGAAAACGATTTCTTTTAACAGAGAGAGAAAACCAAATTTCAATTCTATATCAGCATATTCTAGAAGTTAATTGACTCTGTTCTAATCTTGGTTAGTTTGACCACACATAACATTTATTTTTCTAAATTCCTTCTCCATGAAGCTTCTGCAATTTCCATGAATCTTGTGATATTGTCCTATATTTTTCCTTCTTTATTCCAAAACAATCATTTTACTCTAGGACAAAATTATTCCCTTTCCCTTCAATGAAAATGTATTTGCATCCCTCATACTTTCTTTTGCCAAGCACACATCTCTTATTTTCCACATGCAGTCATTTTCTAACACCATAACATCCTCATAGTGTTTTATTGCAAGTATTTGGATCTTAATCTGAGGTAACTTGTGCCCTCCTAGCCTTGCAAAATGACACACTACAGTCCCTAAATTTACTACCCTGGCTTCCCATCTGGTCTGCTGGCCTCTAAGCTAGCAGGGCAGTGGGCAACTGCATGTTCTTCTGTCCTTTTTAATTAAATCAACACCCTCAAGCTAATTTTTTTTTTTTTGAGGGCAGTGTCACTGGCCCTCATATGTGGGACCCAAACCAGGGCCATTGGTTTCCCAAGCCAGCGCTTAACCACCACACCACTTGGCCGGCCCTTGAAGCTAATTTTTATTTACTAAAGATTAATCCTAAATTGCATACACTTGAAGAGCAATTGGATGAGTTTCTCTTATTTCTCCAATGAATGCTCAGACAATTCACCTGAAAAAGTATCCGTAAGGAAAAAAAAAATGGCCGTACATAGCTTTCAAAATTATAACAATGGAATCCATAGATATTACCTATAAAAGAGAGAGAAAAGGAGGGAAAGAGAAAATTTTCCAATGCATTTCCACATGCATTATTTCATTCACACAACAGTCCTATCAGGCTAAATAAGCAAAACTAAATTTTAGCAGCCCTCCCCAAGTCATTGAGTCCCCACGTCTTCTTAGGTCACCCACTGAACATTTCTCAGGATCTGTACTCCCAGAAGTTTTTTTTTTTTTTTTTTTTTAAGATTTCATTGAGGAATTGGGGGAGGGGAACAGCGTTGGGGAATCGGGGAAGGGGAACAGAGAAGTTGCTGTCTTTTTTTGTTCTTCATTCTAGTTGCGGAGGATGTTGCTTCACTGGCCCATGTTGGTATCGTCATTGCGCTCTTCCCGGATGAGCAGATCTGTCGCTCACCGCGGCTATTGGCAGCTCACGCTGGTTGCCGGCCACTCACTGTAGCCTATGGTAGCCCACTGCAGCAGGGGCTGCAGCCTACACTGTCACAGGGGCTCACACTGCCCAGCTCCAGGTGGAGCTGTTGTTAGCTGTAGAGGGCAGTGTCACTGGCTCTCATATGTGGGATCTGAACTGGGGCCGCTGGCATCCCAAAACCAGCTCTTAACCAATGCGCCACTCGGCCAGCCCTACTCTCGGAAGTTTTAATGTCTGTCAATAGACCGTTAGAGTACAGCTGTGAAGATAAAATAAATATGAAATTGTATCACATGAAAACTCTCAAATGCCACATAGAACTAAACTTATTGCTTATGAGCAATATATTGTTATATAGCTCACAAATATAACATAGTCAACTATGTATTAAAGGGTTATGTTTGTAGCATAAGAACAATATGATTATACAGTTACATATATAGCTCAATACAAAATAACAATAATTTTGAAAAAGATATATTCACTCTTAGGTATGTTTAGTTTCAAATTACTTTTAGGTATTTTCAGAGTTATTAACTATCATAATAGTCAAAATTGATAGGAAGAAAGTATTCCACTGAAAGTGAAAAATGTAAAGTAAAATGAAGAAAATTGGCAAAACCTTTAAATGTGAAAAAGGCTTATGTCACAATATAAAATAAAACCTCTAAGGGTCAAAACCATGGGTATAAAAAAAAAGAATTATGCAATATAAGGCAAAACCAGACACCTAAAGTAATAACTGAAGAAATAAAGACCGTTATGAGAATTTGGAACACTCCCAAGCAGAAATCCAAAACAGGCAGAATATGAAGGGAGAACCCCTTTTTGAAGTCAGCAGAGTGTGGACAAAGGAAACCAGCAACTTCAGTTTCCTCAGTAAATCTTGCAATTGTTCACTGAGGCCTGGTATTATAAGTAATGGCTTCACTTTCTCTACTTAATAAAAGACAGGCTGTATTTTGTTAAATTGTGATGCAAATATATCTACAGAGAATCAAGCATAATATAAGAAGGGCAAAACTGATGCTTCTTAAACATATGTATATATTTTTAAATTACTTTTTTGTTGTGGTAAAATATACATAAAATAAAATTTGCCATTCTACCATTTTTAAGTGTGCAATTCAGTGGTATTGAGTACATCCACAAGTTGTGCAACCAGCACCACCACCCATCTCCAGAACTTTTTACCATTCCAAACAGAAACTCTGTAACTTCCAAGCAATGTCACCTTTTCACTTTTCTACTCCTAACCCCTGGTCAAACATCGATTCCTTTTTTTAAAAAAGTAGTATTTATACTGTGACTGGATGCTGCCTATGTTATTCCAACATTGTTCAGCAAGGCAGACATCACTTACATCAGGTATGTTTTCAGACTGAGAGAACATATTGAGAAACGTGGAAAGTGATGAAGACCCCACAGAACACAGAATTGTTATGTTTACGTGTTTGGGAAATCATCATTAGCCCCCACACAAAGACCTAGCAGGAAAAAAGTCATGCTTATCTCTAAGCATAAAAAATATTTACATAAGTATTTATTCTTTTGATAGTATGTCTGTCTTTCAATCAAAAAAACTGATGAGTCACAGAAGAGCAAGGAAAAAAAACATAATCTGAAGAGACAAAGCAATTATCAGGTTCAGGCACAGATATGACTCAGATGTTGGAAATTTCAGATGGGAAATTTAAAATAACTAAGACTAGTATATTAAATGCCCTAATGGAAAAAGTAGGCAACATTAAAGATCAGATAGATAAAAACTGTAAGAAATAATTCAAATAAAAATGCTTGGAAAACAACAACAACAACAACAACACAGTAATAGAGAATGAGTAATGACTTTGACAAGCTCATCAGACAATCCAATACAAATTATGAAATGAGCTTGAAGATAAGTTAATATAAATTACCCAAACTGAAATGAAAGAAGAAAAAAAAAGCAGAGCATCCAAAAGCTGTGAAACAATACCTAAAGGTGTAACATTCATGTAATTGGAATCTGAGAAGGAAAATAGAGAACAGGCAGAATAAATTCTTAAGGAAGCAATGGCTGAGTCAGATTCTGACACCAATTACAATGTACACCACCAAGCAACCAATTCAATTCTAACACTACCTACCTGGAGATAGCATCAGCTCCCACAGGTTAAGGGCTCAGTCCTAAAACACTACCCCCTTTCCCACTTCAGAAGCCAATTACTAGTCCAGGTTGTCACCCTTGTCACCTGTGCATCAGACCAAGGGGCTATAGACGGGAGGTTAAGACTCTCTCCTTGGGTTTGATTAATTTGCTAAAGCGGCTCACAGAACTCAGAGAAATATTTTACTTGCTAGATTATTCATGTATTATAAAAGGGTATAACTTAGGAACAGCTAGATGGAAGAGATGCAAGTGGCAAAGATATATAGAAAGGATACAGAGCTTCCATGCTCTCTGAGCGTGCCACTCTCTCTAAATTTCCATGTGTTCAACAGCCTGGAAGCTCTCTGAGTCCCTCTCTTTAGCTCCTCTGTCCTACCTGGAGGTCTGGATCAGACTGAAAGTTCCAGCCATCTAATTACAAGGCTGGTTTCTCTGATGTCCAGTCCCTGTCCTTAAGTGACCTAGTGGCTTCCCAAAAGTCACCTCATTAACATAACAAAAGACACCTTTACAGCTCTGAACACTTAAGAAATTTCAAGGGTTTTAGGGTTTCTGTGTCTTAATCCAAACCAGAAAGATGACCAAATACATATTTCTTAATTTAAACCACAATATTACACTGAGTATTTGCCAAAATTAGTGATAGACAGCAAACCACAGATCCAAGAATTTCAGAGAACACCAAGCCGTATAAATACCCCAATGGAAACCTCATCTTGGCATATCATATTCAAACTGCTGAAAACACAGTACCAGCAGAGGAACAAGAAAAAAAAAATTACAACAGGCTTTTCATCAGGTGTCATGAGAGCAAGAAGACAAGAGACTTTGAAGTAAGAAAATAATAATAATAAATAAAAAACCCTGCTAACCCAGAATTATTTACCCAGTGAAATTATTCTTCAAGATTGAAGGAGAAATACATTCAGACAAATAGAAGCGTATGGAATTCATTTCCAGCAGACCTGCTCTAATGGAAAGCTAAAGGAAGTTCTTCAAGAAGGTGGAAAATGATCTAGGTCAGAAACCCGGACCTACACAAAGCAATGGAAAATGTCAAAAAGGAAATAAAGGCATAATAACGTCTTTTTAAAATTGTAATTCCTCCAAAAGATAACTGTTTAGATCAAAACAAGTAACAATGGACTGTGTGTTAATAGCATGTGTCAAAGCGAAGTGTATTCTAATTATAGCACAAGGGATAGGAGGAAAGAAATCTTGAAATCCTGAAATCTTACAGTATAAGGTTATATTGTATAAAAAATACGAAAGATGTTCCAAATTTTTAAACAACTCTCAAAGTTACAGGGATAGCCAATAATGAATTGTAAAACCGAATGAAATATTACTCAAAATAATATTATTCTCTCTTTCAAAAATTGTATTATACTCTCTTTATTTAAAATATTATAAAATTATTCACACATTAGAGGCACTCAAATGTACCACTTAAAAATAGAAGAAAAATACGATGCTGGCATGTTAGCACTTAAATTATTGTTATGGGGCTATTTTGGATTTTGTGAGTTTATTGTAATTGCCAGCAATGTAGGATATGTGATTTCTTTTCTTATTTTAACTAAATGTTTAACTTTATTCCTAATTTAGTGTTTATCTTTTTTTTTTTTTTTTTTTTTAGCTGAGCCATCCTGCCACCTGTTGGCAGCTCAACGGCAACTCAGCTCGGGCTGGCATCAAACCGCTGTTGCTCAGAATTCAGCTCGCACTTTTGAGCGAGCTCCTAACCAACTGAGCCACTCGGCCGGCCCGTGTTTATCATTTTATATTCTTTATATATAAAATTTTATAAAATCTAAAACCATCCTGTTTTCAATAATAATAATTCACAATTGTTTGATATTTTATAGTGATTGCTTTGAGGTGGAGTCTTCACAAATAGTTGTAATCAAATTCTCAGAATCACCTTCTTAACTATAAAAGGAATGGGGGAGGGAATAACACCTAAATTACTTCGTGATAGATTCATAAACCACTTAGTTTAAGATCCCATGAGAATACAACATTAGAACAAGGTTAGATTCACAGCTCAGGAGATGCTCCATCCAACCCCTCCCAACAGTTAGGGAAGATCAAGCCCAGATCAAGTAGCCCCCACAACAGTCCAGGGTTGTTGTTGGCAGACCTGAGTGGTAAGTCAGCTCTAAATCCTTTGCCACTGAAACCCGACTGGGAAAGGAAACAGGGCTCCCATGATGACCCTGCAATCCAAGAGGAGGGGGAGATCTCCAGAGCCCGAGGAGTGAGCTCCACCAAAACCCTGAAGACACATGAGCTGCAGGGGACATAGTCAAGTTCACAGCTACATTCTAGGTCAACCTGGTGCTCAATCTTGAGGTACTCCTTAAAAGAAAAAGTTTCAACTTGTCATCTTTGGGAGCTGTCCTTTTCATTGTGTATGGCTTGCTCATTAATATTCCCTCTGGAAACATTTAAACTCTGCTCTCTGCTCAGAAGCTAATCCAGGGTGCCTCCCTTTTGGCCCCTAGACACCCCCACCCACGCCTTTCTCCTCACCCATATTTGTGCCGTATTTCTACTGAACCCATAATATTCATCTTCTTGTCTCAGCAAAAGCCCAATTTAGACTCATTTTCTTGTGTGACCACAGAACTTCCTTTAGCAAGAGACATGCTCTCGCTTCCATCTTAAGCAAATAATTTGCCACATCCACTTTTTCCCTGGTTTTTCAACTTCAGAGCAGTCAGTTGGATGAAAACAAATACATGTGGGCCTAAGACTTTGAAGATCTATAACTGAACAAAGCTACATGCAAACCCCAAAGTACAACGTATAGATTTTTACCATTTATCTGAGGCTGTGATCTAATCCATTATGTTACTATCCTGTAGTTACTCAGGCTCTGCAGATACACAAGAAAACCCTTTTTGACTGAATATTAATATGTTTCAATCCAAATGCAGAGATCAGCACAATCCGGACTTTGGCAAGTTCTCAAAATCACCTGGTCTCTTATAAGCTATAACTGAATATTAGTATCAACACAGATATATGGAAACGCGTGGTACATCTCAACCTACTTATACATCACTAATAAAATAAGCAACTTTCTTTTCAAAAATATTTTTAGTGTAGTAAAAGATACATAACATAAAGTTTTGATTTTAACCATTCTGACGTATACAATTCAGGGATGTGAGTACATTCACAATGTACAAACATCACCACTGTTTCTAAATTATTTTTATCTGCCCAACAGGAACTCTGTAACTATTTGCGAATTCCTCCTCATTCCTCCTGCTCTCAAATCGATTCTATTTCATAGACATGGAATCACACAGCATTTGTCCTTTCATGTCTGATGTTTTTGAACTAGCATAATGTTTTCAAGGTTCATTCATGTTGCAGTACATTTCAGAGCTACATTCTTGCTTATGACCAAATAATATCCTGTCGTGGATATTTTATTCATACTTTGCTTCTCCATTCAATTGTTGAGGACACTTAGGTTGTTTGATCTTGTAGCTATTGTAAATAACGTTGCAATAAAAATTGGAGTGCAACTATGTGTTTGAATCTCTGTTTTTCGTTCCTTTGAGGTTATACCTGTGTTTTATGATAATTCTATGTTTAGCTTTCTGAGGAACCATTAAAATGTTTTTCCACAACAACTGCACTATTTTACATTCCCATGAATTTATGAAGTTTCCAATTTTCTCCACATTCTTGCCAACATTTGTTACTTTCATTTATACACACACACACACACACACACACACACACACACACACACACATCCATGAAGGTAGATGCAAAACGATATCCATGGTTTTGATTTGCATGTCCCTAATGACTAACAATGTTGAGCATATTTTCATGTGCTTATTGGCCATTTGAACATCTCCTTTGGAGAAATTTCCACTAAATCCTTTATCCGTTTTTTATTTGTGTTGTTTGTCTTTCATTGTTTCCTTTCAGGCATATTTCTATATTTGTGATATTAAACCCTTATCAAATATGATTTGCAAATATTTTCTCCCACTCTGTAGGTTGTCTCTTCACTTTCTTGATAACATACTTTTTATGCACAATAGTTTTTAATATGATGATGTCTAATTCATCTTTTCTTTTGTTTCTGATGCTTTTGACATTATATCTAAGCATCCTTTTCCAAAACCAAGGTCATGAAGAAGTAACACTACATTTTATTCTAAGATTATGGTTTCAGTTCTTATATGCTTATAAGAACTATTGATCCATTTTGAGTTAATTTTTATTTATAGAGTTTGGTAGGGGTTATTAACTTCCTTTAACTCTGAAGTTTCTCTCTACAAACATATTCTGTGTGTTTAAGATACTGTAAGACAGTCAAGTGGGAATGGTATTGGTGATCTCTTTCTTCCAAGACCCTGGGAAGGAACTTGGCCATGCATTCACATGCACATATTGTTGTAAAATCTGCAAATGTAAGAGATTGTTGCTGCAATTGACTAATGCTGTTGTCTCTTCCACTTGGTCTTTCCCTGCTACCCTTCCCTCATATCAAGTGGCTTTGAAATGGCTATAAGCATTTTTGAAATCCAGCTAAAGGGAAATTGGAAATACATCATTTTAACTGCAGTTTATAAAGACATTTGGGACATTTCAATTTTTAAAAATGTAAGAAATGTAAGACTCCTGGTTTCAAGTGCTTTCTTTTGTCATCCTTAACTTTACTTATTATAGAACAAAGACAAAATTCTGATGAAAAAATGGAATATGAAATAAAGGTTATAAAAATGAGTGATGAAATTACAATAAATGGTTTGATATCAAGAATCAAATTATAGGGCCGGCCGAGTGGCGCATTGGTTAAGCGCTGGTTTTGGGATCCCAGCGGCCCCGGTTCGGATCCCACATGAGGGCCAGTGACACTGCCCTCTACAGCTAACAACAGCTCCACCTGGAGCTGGGCTGTGCGAGCCCCGGTGATGGTGTGGGCTGCAGCCCCTGCTGCAGTGGGCTGCCATAGGCTGCAGTGAGTGGCCCACAGCCAGCGTGAGCGGCTGGCAGCCAGCGTGAGCTGCCAATAGCCGCGATGAGCGACATCCAGAGGCCAGCGGCCGATCTGCCTCATCCGGGAAGAGCAATGACGATACCAACCGTGAAGCAACATCCTCCGCAACTAAAACTGAAGAACAAGAAGACGGCAACTTGTCTGTTCCCCTTCCCCAATTCCCCAACGCTGTTCCCCTCCACCAATTCCCCAATAAAAAATCTTAAAAAAAAAAAAAAAATGAATCAAATTATAACAACATTTTATTTTTTAAGTCATGCCAAAAACAGCAATTCACTGTAAAGAAGCAATAAATAGTGAAAAGTGATGAATAAGCTTTTCTCTTATTCCATAAGCCTAATTAATGGAGAAGAATGAATCATATGAACACAATGGAAAAAGTTCATTTTCAATGCCAACTAATGAAAATAACATAAAATGCATATTATATCTCTACAATGAGGATATTTATGGCAAACTGGCTTGTGGATGCAGATAATTCAAAGAATATTGAAGATCATTCTCTGCACAAAAACTTGAAATGTCCTGAAACCTCTGTTTATATAAAACCAATTTGGTACTTGTTTTCCCAAACTAACTATTTGTACAATACTTCAATATTGAGTTGTAAAGATGAAACTTTTCTAAATCCTCACTAATAAAAAAATAATTGATAAACTATTCTAAACATTGACTGATCAGACCAAAATGGCATGCACAATCACAGTCACAGGAAGAGGCCAGTAAAACACATACACTTCTGAAATGCACAAAAACTATATTGAGATGAGTCAGGCATGTAATGAAAATACTGCCATTTTCTAGATTTGGGGCATATTTGTAGAATTTGGCAGTTTTTAAAAAAAATTTGCAATTTGTTGTGGCTTTTATTTTAAATAAATACATACCTTTTCTGTACTTAATTCTGTATTGTTTTTGAAATTCTTTCTCATAGAGCACTGTCACATTTTGTGAGGGCAAATGCTCTAGCATTCCTGGGTCAATTTTTAAATATATTCTTCATGTATCATTTTATGCCATGTAATGCCTTTATATGTATTTGTTTTGTGAATTATGGATCTATATTTTAATATTTCAGGGAACTCTGGGGAGGAAGATCATATTGACCCAAGGATATTACATGACCCCAATTATTGGAGTCATTTACATAAAAGTACATAACCATACAAACATACTTTTTACATATACATGATGTTTTTTATGTAAGAATATTCTAAAATGTAGGTTTTGGTATTTTTCAGGTGTGATGAAGCCAACAGATTAGGACACAACCATCACTGAAAAGATCATCTGTGACTCACAGTTCCCAAGAGGAGGGGCCATGCCATGCCATCAGGGTCACAAGGGAAGCACCCAGCCCAGCCAGGAGGCAGAGGGAGCAGGAAAAGCACATGGCTAGAGCCTTTATTGTGGTCTCTGTGGGAAGGAACAGGTGAGCAAGTGAAAGCAGGTTTAGGATTGGCTAGTTAGGATAATTTCAGGGGCTTCTCAGGTATAGGGGTGTCCTGAGTGATCTGGCACCTACCCTGGGATCCCAGGTAGGGTGTGGGGTCTAAGAGCCCTGAGGGACCCCAATAGAGGAGGTGGTTGGGGATATGGGCTGTGGACTGCTTGTTTTGGAGGTGAAAGGTACGCTCTGAGGGGACTAATTTGCTGTCTCTAAGAATCAGCTAACCTTGGGAGAGGCAACCACTCTAGGTAGTCAAGGCCCTGATGTCAAATAATCATGAAATACAGAAAATAAAACACCTCATCAACTGCAAAGATGCCTTGTATTATTTGTATTACAGTGTTACACCCACAATTAGAATGCAATATTTGTAGACAGGTTAGGCACTATTATTGGGGTGACTGAATGCATAATTTAACCCCAGGATTACCCAATTTACAGCCTATTCTACCCACAAGTGAGAAAAACAAACAAACAGCCCGGTCTCTTGGCATTTCAGTTGATTTATTTGGCCTGACCTAACAGAGTCTGCTTTGGTTTTAGCTCTCTGTGTGTTAAGTATAACTCCCCAGAATTAAGCAGTTTCTAAAGCACTGTGGCCCCGCACTCACATAGCAAAAGGAATACCTCCAGGAGATAATTATTGAAAGATTTTTGAATGGTCACTTTTTACTGAATTCTGAATGACTTTGGTACTTGTAATCATTAATTTTATGTGTCAATTTGACTGGGTCCTGGGTATCCAGATATTTGGTCAAACGTTATCCTGGGTGTGCTTGTGAGGATGTTTTTAGATGAATTTAATATTTAAACAGATAGACTGAGTAAAGCAGATTGCTCTTCCTACTGTGGGTGGGCCTCATTGAATCAGTGGAAGGCCTGTAGAGAACAAAAGTGTTTGTCTTCCCCAAGCAAGAGAGAATTCATCCTGTCTAATGGCCTTTAAAATGAAACCTGGGCTTTCTTGCCAACTAACCCTGAATATCTGGGGCCTTGCCAGCCCTCTATGATCATGTGAATCAATTTCTTATAATAAATCTAACTCATTATATATATATAATTTGTGGACTCAAACTTTCATTTAGGTGCTTTTAAAGTCTGGGATTTTTGAAGTACTGGTAATTACTTCTATAACTGCCAAGGAAAACATGGCTCTTTTTTTATTTGTCTGTTAAATATTCCTTTAAGGAAACAACATAAATATTAATAAGTAAGTAAAATTATTGCCACCTTTTGGAGCAACAACTTGTTAACTCACACCTACAAATTCCCTCAAGGAAACACCAGTCAGTGATCTTTCTTAGTGATAATCGTACACTACTTTGGATTTTTAATGGATAAAAATATCTGCGAAGCATAACAACAGTAGATATGCTGAGTAAGTTCATCTTACTTAGTGAGTCAGTCTTACTAGAAAGTCAGTCCTCACCTTCACAAGATCCTCTGGTAACTGAACAAATGGAAGAGCCTAATCATCACAGAAACAAAAGCCACATTAGAAGGGGCCCAAAGGGGAGCTGTCCCTGCTAGAAGCAAGCCAGGACCTGCAGAGAAGGAATGAGAAGCAAGTGACATCATACAGAGGTGAGGAAACTTTCTAAGTGTTAGGAGATGAAAAGTATAGCCTTGGAAAACAGAAAAGGAGTGCTCATATGCACACACCTGAAGGTGCAAAAAAACAGAAGATATGCAAAGATGTACTAACCTGCACAAGTATTATATTGACATCTTACTTAAAGAGTATGTATGGTTTTGGTTTGAGTTGCATCGAAAGTACAAAGTCCTCCATAACCAATCCCACCTTGCAGCCCCGACAATCTCTGCCTCAGGTCGCACACATGAGAGGCGTCACATACGTACTGGATTAATAGTAAATAGCCTGAAATTCAACCAATAATGTTTAGGTTTTACTTATAAAAGTCAGAAGTTGATGTAAGCATGCCCAATAATTTTCTAAATTGGTAGGATACCAGGAAAGCCGCAAATACGAGGTCTACTGAGGTACAGAAGCATAACTTCATTTTATTGCAGAGATTTTCAGCTACACAGAATGCTCACTTCCCGGTTTAATAATGAAAAACAGGCAAATGTCCCATATGTCATGCAGTGTTCCACCTCAATGTCTGATCTGAGTGAATTTTGAAAGAATTACTGGCTGGATTAGAAGCAAATATTTTTATTTGACATGTAAGATGCTACTTATGAACTTGCACATATTCCATCTCTATTTGTATAATCCTCCTGTATTAAAACTATTAAATGGCACCTGAGGTGACTTGGAAAAGAGCCATACTTATTTTACTGTTAGGGTTGCTAGATTTAGCAAATAAAATATAGGATACACAGGTAAACTTAATTTCAAATAAATAATAAATATTGTTAGCATAAGTATGCCCTATGCATTATTTCAGTTATATTTACACTAAAAATGTTATTTATCAGAAATTTACATTTACCTGAGTAATCTGTATTTTATCTGACAAATCGATGTATAGTGCAATAAATCCTCTCATGTGTGTTATCATACAATGTACTGCTTTCTTTACTACAACAGTACAAATCCTGTAGACCCCTTATATTTGGTCAAGGACAAACATGGAAGGTTTACTCACAGTGGTGGGTGCATATGGAAGAAAATGGGGTGTGCAGCTGCTGTCACGGAGCTCGACTGTGGCCATCAGAGGACACCCCGCCAGATGGCAGGAAGTGGTGTCCAAGGCTCTGAGGCGATGGGTAAGGGAAGGTGGGCTAGGCAAACTGGAATTGAAATCAGAGTCATACTGGAGGCCCACCCAGCAGGCAAGATACAAAACTGAGAAGTCAGAGCACCCCAGGCTGTTTCTGATGCACGTGACTTCATCCAGAATGGGAACCAGGGCAGAAAAATCCCAGACTCCAGGATCAGAACCCCTAGATTCATGCGAGTGCCATTTGGGCACTCTCTGATCCTCAGTGTCTCAGGGTGTGATAAAGGGATTCTAGTGTCTGGGCTTCCCATGTCTGGGAGGGCCAATTATCATGCAAATAGTAATCCATGTAACCCACTGTGCAAACGTAATTTGTTATGCTCATTCCATCGCTGATTAATATAATTAAAGTATTATGGTACTATTGGGATGGAATTCTAAGCTTAGAAGACCGTCAAGGTAAAAGGGATTTATAATGTGACACTTTTTCATTAGCAAATACAGTTATATATCCATGTCCTAACTATTTTACAGGACTCATGTTAGAATTATGAGGGAGAACAATTCTTTTTATTCTTTGTTAATTTATTTTGTGGGGAGATTTCTTATTTCATAATCTTATTTCGTTCAGGCAGAATAAAATACTTCATCATTAGGTTGTCTACCTCCCAATCCAAATATTTTACTTCTGTCAAATTTATATTCTTACATTTCATGAATTTAGTTTTCTTCCGACATGAAAAGAAAGAGGAAATATATTTCAAAAGTGAAAGTTATCTTTTCCACTCTCTCCAAAAAACTCAAAAAAAGCATAGTTATAATCAAGCTGCCTCTATTAACATTAATCTTTTTTGGAACCTGAATATTGCTCATGAAGCTCATTTTCGTTCAATAAAGAGTGACACATTCTCTTAAAAAGACCTGCCACAATACAAATAATTATAATAAGCTTGTTTCATGTAGAAAGCTAAGGTCCCATTTTTCATCAGTGCTCATCTGCTGAACAAGGTCAGAAAGATATTGAAACTGATTTCACATATATTTGTTCCAGTAAAATGGTGAAATAAACTGTGGCATGACTGATAAAGATAGAATAGAAAACTCAGGTGGAATGGGATTGTCAATGCTTGCTGATATTTCCTATCTTCAAATATAAAACAATTGTGGGTTTTTTCTTGACATTTAGCTCAATAATTAAACAGATTTCTAATATTTCAAATGCAAACTCCCAATAGCTGAGATGGTTTCTTCTCATATATTATTAACACTTTAGGCGAGCTAATCATGCATTCCATTCTCCCTCTGGAGTTTCCCCCTTGGGGAACTTACTTGCATCATTCAGAATTGCTAGTTGTAAACGTCAGTGAAGGCTGACTCTGTGGATTACAATGAAATGCAGAAGGACTGCACTGATGGCCCAGCCTCTCATCACAGGAGCTTTTCCCTGGTACACAGCTGCAGCCTGCACAGCCTCAGTGTTGTCCACTCCTTCCATAGCCACCGTCAAACAGGATGCACAACAATAGTGTAAAAAGGAAATGCAGTGGGCTCACTTCACAAATATCAGTGAGTGTCTCTTATGGGACAAGCACTGTGCTGAGTGCTGGAAATGTGCCCGTGGATGACAGATGGAACCTACATTTTCCCCTCAGACCGGGAGGGAGGGACTGTGGGAGGGAGGGAGAGAGGAAGGGGGGAGGTAAGGAGGGAGGGAAGGAGGGAGGGAAGGAGAGAGGGAGGGAGGGAGAAAGGGAGGGAGGGAGGGATAAATCACACACTAAATGCTACAGATTTACAGAAAAAGGACTATGCGATATGAAGTTTAAAAAAGAGCTGAAGACTTACACACTGTAATAGAATCTATAAATAAAAGTCATTAAAAAAATAAAAATAAAAATAAAGAGCTGAAATAAATAATAATCAAAGGGGACTTTTTCCTAGAGGGGTAATTAGGAAATACCTCTCTGAAAAATAGAGCTTTTAAACTGAACACTGAAGTTTGGAAATGAGCTAGCCATTACCATTGTTGGGACAACAGTTCAAATTGTATACCCTATGACTTCTTTGTACATTATTGTATCTGGCAGGTGAAGTTAAGCCATATCTTGTTTGTTAAGACAACACAAATTTCGAATCTGAGCTGACACTGGACTTGTAATGGAGTTTAACTTCACCCATAAAAGGCAGTGTGCTTAGAAAATGAACATGATAAACAAGGTAACAGATAAAATGTATAAACTGCTTTGGGACAACATTATGTAAATGCAGATAGATAAGAACTAAACAAACAAAGTGGAAGCTAATTAGGAATCTTTCTTAATCAAAATGTTGGTTTGTTGTTCTGAGTCACCACCGCAAGGATAGCTCCTCATCATATCTTCCGTAGGGACACTGGTTGCCTTCCCCCTGGAACTATTCTACAGCCCAGATGTCTGTAGGGGATTTCCTAATAGAAATGAGAGATATATATCTTCCTGATGTGAGGCTAAATAAGAATATTCCACTCCCCTTGACTAATATAATAAAATAATAATAATAATAATAATAATAGGGTTGGCCTTATGACCTAAACTGATCCAGTGAGTGAATTTGGAGGCCTTTTCTGGGAATTTGGGGACCAGATACTCACTCTCCCTTTTGATGGTATTGACATGTAGTGAATCCAGGAACTGTGGGAGCTGTTTTATTACACGTGGGGAAGGCTGGTACGGGAGGGCCTAGGGAACTGGTGATGTAAGTGGAACCTGAGTCACATCACACCTGAGATTTGTACCACTTCTGCCTTTTTCAGTTCCTGGCCTCTGAGCTGAGCCAATAATTTCAATGTCTTTTTTAACCCAGCAGATTTAGGTTTCCTAATTAAAATTTCAAATACAAACTATGTGTCTCCATGTTGACAGTGGGCATCTGGGCAGATACTGGATTTCTGGTCTAGGTCCTTCCATCCTTCCTTCCTTCCCCCTGGCCTCAGACTCTATGGGACCCTCCTGCCATAAGGAACAGCCCAGCTCTGCAGCATCTAACCACAGGCCAGGCCAGCACTTGAGGTTCAGGTCACGTATTCTCTGGCACTGTGGGCTTTGAGGAACATAGTAAAAATTCTCCCCTAGGATACAACAGGATTGAAATCTCAATAAAATATCCTTGGCCTATTGGCATATATTCTAAATTTAATATGATTTTCTATAAACAAGTTGTATTTTAGAAAAGAATCACTTCTACTTCAAGTTCGAAGATTTCAGTTATTAAAATTGATCACTTCATAAGGTGTATAAATGTCAAATCACTATGGCACACTTGAAACTAATATAATATTGAGTGTCAACTAAACTGTAATTAAAAAGAGCTCCCATTCAAAACAAAACATTAAATGACTTCAGAAGACCTGCATAAACATGAATCTGGAACCAGATTAAGTATGTGTCTCTGTGTAGAAGTAATTTTCTTATGGTATCACTGGATGGTCACCCCTGGTTGACTCCAATAGTATCTGGAGCTATTCATGAAAACACACATTTTTTGGTGTTCCACTTTGTATCAGACAGTACTTGGTGAAGTCCATAGGAGAAATAATAGACACTCATCTCTACTGCCCAGGAACTCATATTCTCAGAGACACAAATAAGTAAAATCTAATAATAGCACAGTACCATAAAAGTGTCACCATCATAGAGACACCCGTCATACAAATAAGCCAAAAATGGTGCCTGACTATTGGCCTTTAGTTCTTTATTTTTTACAGCAATCTGAGACCTATTAGCTCAACCCACCAGGGGCAAACTCAAATGTTACCCATCCAATTGTTAACCATCAACACCCAGTGAAGGATATTTTTAGGCATTTAGAGTCTTCCTGCTTTGTATATCCTGCAAAATGGCACCCAGTGCCTGCTAGCCATAGATAAGAAAAACCACCACCAGCCCACTGAAAACTCCCACCGCTGCTCCCTTTGGAACTGTTTGACCAGGAGACTCCCCTCAGGCTGTGGAGCCGCTTCACCTGGGTGCCTGAGTCCCTCTGAGCCCGCCCCCATCACCAGTCCTGGCCTCCTTCCCTCCAGGAGGTGGTCACTAGACCTGAAGCCTCAGGACATCTCCTGTTGGTGGCATTTGCCTTGTGCACACCTGTCACAATATGGAAATAAAGCTTGTGAGTGCTACTGACCCCTTGTGGTCATAGCTTTCTCCTTGTTCAGCTCCCAAGTCCTCAGGCACCCTCTACAGCACATAATCAGATTCAGCGAGAGGGAAGACTATAAAAAAAGTTGAGCAAACCGTCAAAGAAGGCAATCACAGTAATTGGGACACATGCCCAAAGTTCTGACGTGCAGTACTTTCGGGATATGCCCTTTCAGGAATTCGGTGACGGGCATGTCAAAGACAGAGAGAGCGGAGAGAAACAGACTAGACAGGTGCACAGCATGCCAAGCATGTCACACCCAGGAATCGCATTTATTCTGGGAGCTGTTCAGGAATTTTAAGCAAGGGAATAAGTGATCGGAATTGCATTTCAGAAAGATCAATCTGGCAGCAACGTGGAGAATGGATTTGAGGAAACTAGTACCAGGAAAAGCTTGCCCAAACTGGAAGCCATTATAGTAACATTAGTGAGGACTTCTGAGGCTTTGGATGGAAAAGGGATAGACTATGGAGACAATGAAGGGTTTTTGGTTTAGTTTTTTGTTTGTTTGTTTGTTTGTTTTTGAGGGCAGTGTCACTGGCCCTCATATGTGGGACCCGAACCAGGGCCGCTGGCTTCCCAAGCCAGCGCTTAACCACCGGGCCACTCGGCCGGCCCTTGTTTTTGTGGGTTTTTTTAAGAAGAATTGAGAGGATTTCTTCCCCGATTGATTTAACGTAAAGGGCGAGAGGAGATAAAGAGAAAAATAACTTTCCGGAATCTTATTTGGAAAGTTGAATGAGGGTGGTTCATACATGCAAACTGAAATAGAAAATTCATCAGAATAGATTTTTGTGGGTGGGCCAACTTTAATTTCAACTTTGGACATGTTGAGTTTGAGATCATTGAAGTCATTGAAATTGAGAGAACAGACAAGAGCTGGGGTCCAAAACACTGAACAGACAGCTGGGTATAAGATAAAAATTTTGAACTGGCCTATGAGCAATAGTGAAAGACATAGGAGTGACAGGATTATCTAAAAATAAAAATAAAATATGAGAATCAAGGGTGGATTCCTGGGAACAGGAATGGCAAGTGCATACAGAGAAAGGAGGACGCACAGGAGTCTAGGAGAGAAGGGTGACAGGGATGTGAGCCAGACGAAGCACACAAAAGGAGGGAGGAGAGGAAAGTCCCCACAGCACTGTATAAGATCAAATTATTTCATAATTTTAAATTTAAATAATGGATTTTTGTTCTTTACTTTGAAACATCAAAATCAATGTGATCTCATTATTGTCTTCAAACTGTGTGATTTGGTCCACATGTATCAAAATCACCACAGAGCTTGGTTTAAAATTCAGCTCCATCTCCAAAAGTCTGAGTCAGTGGTCTGGGGTGTGAATCCAGGAATCTGAGTTTCTTCACTTTCTAGGCTGAGATGTGCATCTGCTGCCTTACAAGGAGGTGCAGCTAAGAGCTCTCTTGAGGTGAGGAGAGGAACTGGAAACAAGGATTTAGAATATGAGTTTAGATACTAAAGATCTTCCATCCTGCTTCTGCAGTGTACTCGGACCAAGATTGTAAAACATAGTTAACTCCACAAAAAGAATGAACCCAGTCATCAGTTTCTGAATCTCAATGAAAAGTTAATATATTTGGAAAACAAAATAGATTCATGGTATGAACCATCATCTGTGTAGCTAATGGTGAAAGCAAGATCCTTAAATACCAATCAGTATTGATAATTAACTAACAAGACAATATGCACTCTACTTTTTAAGAGAACAGAAATCTTTAAGATATATCTTAAACTGTTTTGTTTTGTTTTGTTTTTTTTAATATGAGTGTTAAAGAAATAGGCTGTTTAATGACCACCTCCTGTAACAGTAATAACAACAGAAGGCTCTTTACAAGGACAGGGTTTGTCACAGGACAGCAATGCTTAGCAGAGTGTCTGGAATGTAAAGTCTTCAACCAATGTGGTTTTAACAGCTGGTTTTGAGATTAAAACAGACCAGTGTTCAAATACACCAATCCTTTGATCTTAAAAAATAGATGTAACCTTCTGTATGGGTCGGGGTTCTCTAGAGAAGCAGGACAAACAGGATATATATATATTTTATATATATAAAGAGATTTATTATGAAAGACTGGCCCAGCAATCATGGAGGCTAAGAAGTCCCTCCATCTGCCATCTATAAGCTGGAGCCCCAGGAAAGCTGGTGTAGCTCCAGTGCAAAGGCCTGAGAACCGGGGAGCCAATGGTATAAGTTCCACCCGTGTGAAGGCCCAAGATCCAGGAGTGCGATGTCCCTGGGCAGGAGAAGATGGAGTCCCCACTGGAGAAGACAGCTACCTTGTCTTACTCCTCCTCCCTGTTCTATCCAGGCCCTCAAAGGGCTGGAGGATGCTGACAGACATAGGTGAGGGTGGATCTTCTTTGCTCAGTCTACAGATTCAAATGCTAAGGTCTTCCAGAAACACCTGCACAGACACACCCAGAAATATTGTTTTACTAACCATCTGGGCATCCTTGAGTGAGTCAAGTTGACCACCACACTGTCTAAGCCAATTTCCCAGTCAGCTTATTCTAACATTACATGGAAAAGTGTATGAAAAGCGACTCACACAGCATGAGCAGTCCATATATACAGATACGGATGGACTGGGAGCCAACCAAGCTAAAGTCAGGGCCTCTCACTGGCCAATGCTCTTCCCAAGGTTCTGCCTGGGGTTCTACCGGTGTGTTAATGGCCCAGTGTTTTGATGATATTGGCAAAAGTAAGTTATTTTTCATAGTCTTTTCACTAAAATGGGTTCCCTAAATGAGCTTTAGGTTCCACAAATTTGGCTTTGTCCATGAATACATGATAGGGATTATAATCTGAGAAAGAAATGATATACAAACTAGAGAAAATTCCTAGCACATTATTGGCATTCATTACATGTATTATTTTCTGTATGTTTTAAATTATCTATATACAATTTTTTTTCCAGCAAGGATACACGATGCTTTACAAATATATATAAAATATATTTTTAAAAAGAAGGGGAAGAATATGTCAGAACAGAAATAGTCTAACAATTGACATGAGATGAATCTGTACACTTTCTAGCAGTCAAAGCAAAACAGGAAATAAAATTGGGTGCTTAGTGTGAATATGACTAAACAAAGGGGCTGCTGAGTAGAACTCAGCTATTTCAGGTATGGAGTAAGGAATTGATTCCAGGATTGATTCTTCATTGAAAGAATATGGTAATGGAGTGAGCAGCTCTTCAGGGTATCTTTAGGGAACAATCAGCAACTGATATCACATACACAGCCTCCACAAGGAAAGTGTGATAGGGATTCTAATTCTATTTTCTAGATGTTATCAATTCTTAGTAGAAAGATGTGAAAAAGGAAACATTTACATGTGAATTTAGTTGTTGAATAAAGATTTTGATGGAGGCCACAGGAAAGGCCAGTTGAGGACAGATATTTGCATTGAGAAATGAGGTCGCATTTGGATGTTAATGACGGTAGATAAAGAGGAAGAATTTACTGTAGAATGACAGGCGTGGTGGGAAGCTGGTTAAAACTAGACACAGATATTTGGGTGGAAACATTGATTCAGGAAGCATTTCTATAAAATTCTAAGAACAAGCCCGCACCATAGTTATAGAGTCTGAAGCATAATGGTGGCTGAGAGATCCTGTCATTGAAGGTTGGCAATTGAAGGAATCCAAGGACATTGAACAAATAGAATAACTATTCTTTTAAATGTCATCTGTTATCACTTTGTGTGGGGTGAAAAGTATAGCTATTACATTGTTTTGTACACCTGAAACTAATTTTAAAAAATGACATATTTTGCCCTAGAAAAACTTGATTAAAATCTAACATATTTTTTTTATGCATGATATCTAAAATTTTAATTCCTTAGGTCAGGGATAGGCAAAATTTTTCTGTGAAGGGCCAGACAGTCAATATTTTGGGCTTTGCGAGTCAACAGTCTTCACTTCAGGGAAGCAGAAAAGCAGCCACAATCAGTAAACGAAAGGAGATGACCTGTGCCCATAAAAGTTCATTGATGGACATGGAAATTTGAATTTTTTTAATAGTTTTTATGTTTCAAAGTACTAGTCTTGTTTTGATTTTTTTTTTGCAGTAATTTAAAAATTCAGAAATGTTCTTCAATTAGTGGACTGTACGATAAGAGGTGGGTGGCTGGATCTCATATCAGGATACAATTCACCAGCCGCTGGCTTCGATATTACTCTAGGACCTTTTATCCCTCTTGGATTAGATATAATTTATAATGAACCTCAAAATAGATGGCTAGGAAAAGAGGTCTCTAAATTAATTCTAAAGTGACATTTTGTCATTTTAAGCAAAAATAAACTATCTCAAAATGTTAAAGAATTTGTCATCTCTTGAAAAACACTTTTTAATAACATGAAGGAAATGAGTTACCTCCTCTGATGGAATTCTTTGAAATAAGTGCCAAGGTATCTTATGTGTAAATAAGCCTCTCCCTTCTTTAAAATTAATGTGAAGAAATTTTCAGTCTCCCTCTTTTCAATCTGCACATCTGATTTAATGCTTAGTTGATTCTCTAATATTGATTGAGAGTAATTTCACTTTTTAAAAATTCTTAATTTTATAGCCTTATCTCATTAATATATAAATATTTATGAAAGTTCAAAAGTAAAAATCATATGGCCTGAAGCTTTGCTGTGTGCCTTTCAATATATAAAATAGGCATTTAATAGCTTCCTTTTAACCTCTTCAATTTACATGCAAATAGTAAGTGTGGGAGTTCATATTCAAAAATCTTAGCTCAGGTGATCTTTGCCATGAGCTCATTTAAATGATTCCCACCTAAAAGTTTAAATTGAACAAAAATGAAATGTATATATGCATGTTGTTTTAAAATTTTAAACCCTTTCTCTCCCACCAAGTATATTTTTGTATCTATATACACCAACATGCCACTTTTTCTGTGGTTAGGCCCACACAAGCACAAACAAGCGAAATGCATCCAAACAATCTAATAATCTCAGTGAAATGAGGGCTAAATTATTGTATTTAGCAGTGGGAACCCAAAATCTCCTTTTCTGGTTATTGACATTCCAGGATCTTCATGTACAAACAAGCAAACTGCACAGCTCTCAGAACATCTTACTTCCCATCCCTTCTGCCTCATAAAGCAGATCTCACTCCTTCCATGAAGCCTAATCCCCCACTTAATTTTTTAGCCCTAATGCTCTCTGCCAGCTCAAGGATTTTACCTGAGAGTTAACCTCTTCAGTTTTCTGTACTTTCAAATTTGTATTCTCCTCCATGAGCTCCTTCTAATTGGAGGTGGTGGTTTGTCTTGTTGTTTTGAAAGTTGATTAGGACCAAATTAGATTAAAATGCTGTTTCATGATGTAGTATCATCATCAATCCATTCACATGCCTATTTTAATTAACTGAATACCTACTAAGTTATTTTAAAGAATGTAACAAGTGTGCCTAAACCTTCCAACCAAAACAAAATGCCAGGATCTTGATCTACATATTTGTTCTTTATGGTGATTATCATTTAATTCTTCTCTTAGATAGATAGTTTTATCATATCTCCACATATTGCTAAGAATATAATTTTCTTTTTTGTTGTTGTTGTTGATGTTGTTTTGTTTTGTTTTGTTTTTAGAGGGCAGTGTCACTGGCCCTCATATGTGGGATCCGAACCAGGGCCATTGGCATCCCAAAACCAGCTCTTAACCACTGTGCCACTTGGCCGGCCCTAATTTTCATATTTTTAACTTCATTAAAAGGGTATCCTTCTTTAGCCAATACTTTGGGTCTTCTTCTACTGACTTTATTTGCCAGATGATATGTTTCATTGTAGTCATGTTGGCAACATGTATAATATTCCCTTGTGGGAATATAGCAATTTATTTTTCCATTTTCCCACTTCAAAGAATTGAGTTGCTTTTGCCATTATGAAAATGTTTCTATGAATATTCTTACACATGTCTCCCATTAACATATGCAAGAGTTTCTCTTAGGTATGTACCTAGATGTTGAATGGCTAAATCACAGCATATGTACACACTTGACTTCAGGAGCCAATGTCAAAACGTTTCCATAGGGCGACATAGTGGTTTCAAAATTCTATTTAATTTCCCACTAGCAAAGTATAGCAGATGCTATGGATCCACATCTTTCCTGCACTGCTATAAAAAGAATTTCTCATTGTGCCAATAGAATAGTTATAACATGATATTTAATTATGGTCTTGAATTACATTTCCCTGATGACCAACAATCGTGATGCTCCTTCCATTGATTTATTTTCTTGCCAAATTTTCTGTTAATTTGTGCTTATATATTCTTAATACTAATCTACCTGTGTGTAATGTAAATATCTTACTCTAGTTTGTAACTTAGCTGTGAAATTTCTCTAATTTCAAAATTAATCTTTGCTGAACAAAAGTGATTCATCTTAGTATTTTAAGCTTAGTAATCTTCTCCTTTATAGAAAATTGTTTTCATGCTTTATTTGAGACACTGCCCAGATTCTGAGCTCTAAAAATATTCACTTACAATTTTTTTCAGTGTTCAAATGTCTTTTTAGATTAGTCCTAAATCCAATGGGAAGTGATTGTTCTAAATTGTGTGAGGTAGGAATCCAATTTCAACATTTTTCACATAAATTATTTTTCCAACTCAATTTATGGAAACATCCTTTCATTTATTCCCCACTCATCTGACGTACCACCTTTGCCCTATATCGTATGTCTATACCTACATTCAATCAGTCAGTTTCTGAAATCTATTCTATTGGTCAATTTGCTTTTTGCGAGCAAAACCACACAGTCATATTTACCACCAACCATAAGAGTCATAGTGAAATAACAGGACCCTCATCTACTAGCCTCCATTCCCAGCCTCTCTATATTAAAGAATTGTTAAACTTTCCCTTACACTGACTCCTTTAACTACTTGCTACATTCCACAAGTTTTAACTACCTCTGATCTAAAACATAGGCCAGCTGTTCCTCTTGTCCAGATAAACACAAGGCCAGACTGTTTTCCACCAATTAATGGTTACTTATGGCCCCTGTGAATTTCCTTACTTGATATATTTTAGTACTATCACACTTGCTTACTACATTTAATACTGTTATTGTATAACTTTTTGTAACTTACTTAATACAATTGGTACTGTCAAAACTGTCTAAGATTTATGGAAACCACCTGTAAACTGTAACTTATGATTTCTGTCTATAAAAACCCCGCTCTTCTTTTGTTCGAGGCTGTGGATTTATTCAGGGCATGAGCCCGCTCACAGTTGTTGGCTAATAACAAACTCCAAACTTACTATTAAAGACACTGTCTCAGTTCGTCTTGATTGCTGGGTACAGCATTTGTAACTCGTGCTTCCATAACACACACACACACACACACACACACACACACACACACACACACCAAACTCATGGACATCTCTTTAGTTCCCTGACAAATCCTGTTCAAAACTGCCTTGAGTCCAAAGATGAATTTAAAGAGAAATGACATATTTATAATATAATATTGTCTTCCTACATATAAACAGTTTACCTGTCCATCTATTTAGTCTTCTTTAATATCCCTCAATAAAGTGTTTATAACTTCCTCAAGAAAGGTCTTAAACATATTCTGTTAGATCTATTCCTGATTGTTTCATATTATCTGATAGTCTCATAAATGATATACTCCCTTAAATTACATTTTATAGTTATTTACTGCTGATATATAAAGATATAAAAATGCATTACTGTTAGTACATAACCAGCCGATATTGCAAACAAAGTCTTTTTTTATTTTATATAACTTACCTGTGTATTCTTTCAGGTTTTCTACATAAACTTAAATATAGACACAGTTCATTAATTTTGAGGCTGTTTTCTTTATGTTTTAAAGTATTTAGGGCTATATTTTCTATCTTCATACCATTTTACATCCTTTCCAAATTTTGATACATACATCTTTCATAATCATTGAATTATAAATATTTTTTAAATTTTCATTTTGATTTCTTCTTAAACCTATGCATTAGTTAATAGGTTTTCTGGTTGTCTCCAAATAGTCAGGGATTTTTAATTTTAGTTTACTTTTTATAAAATTCTAAATTAATAATTCTAAATTCTGTGGTCAAAGATCTTGGTATGTATGAAATCTATTTTTAACATATCAAGATTTTTTTAGTGTTGTAATACTAATCGATTTATTGTGCTTGAAATAAAATGTGTAGTTTTTCATTGTTTGATGCATAAATCTCTTTTATGTTATTTTAACTCTATTTTAAACACATGGCCCATCTGTTCTAATATTTCTCCTTCTGTTCAAATCTGTGATCCTCAGGCTTGTTTCTTTTTAATGATGTGCTTCTCCAGTATCCTCCTGAGCTCATTTTATCAAGGAGAAGAAGTGTGCTTTTGGGATAGGGCATAATTTACTCTTTTATTATGATCTGAATCTCTGCAGCAAAGTGATCAACAATTTAAAATTATCTTAAACATTTAAAAAGAGACAGTGAATTTTAAACAATAAAATAGGACAGAATCTAGCTACTCTCTCAAGCATTTGTATGGAAGAAGGTCAGACCATGCTCAGTGGTGAGCAGAAAACAGGTGAGCCAAGGGTATGCACAGATGAGCCCTGTCTACCTGAGAAATGCAGTTAATTACTCACCATCCCTAGAAACAACTCTTAGATTTGATTCCACCCTTCTCATGGGGCACCATCACAAAAAGCCCATTCTACTTCAGGATGCCTGGGTGGGGCCTGCGATTCTGCATTTCAAACAGCCTTCCCAAAGATGCTGCTGGTCCTAGAGCTCTTCAAGTAGCAAGGAATTAAAATTCTCTAGTTTGGAGAAAGAGAAAATCAAATCCAACTGCCCAAAGACTGTATTACCTACTGGTTTCCAGTTTTTTTCTCATTTTATCACAATGAAAAAATGAGAGCTTCTGTCCTTTGCTGCCTTTAGTTACTCACCAAAAGATCTGGACCAGAGGTCTAGCACAGAGCAGCTGTGGAGGCAGCATCATTTATGCCCGGGCAGGGTCAAAGGAGAAGCAAACACTTCCACTGCTCCAGAGAGAAGAATCTCTCTCTCTCAACAGAGAGAGAGAGAGAGAGAGAGAGAGAGAGAGAGAGAGAGAGAGAGAGAGAGAGAGAGAAAGGTTCAGATATTTTTTTCTTTGTTTTCTTTTCAGTTTCTCAGGGTAAATCTTGTGGTGAGGAGACACTAGGCACACGAATTCAGGACCTTGGATAGGGTTCTTTGGCTAAACAGCCTTAAAAATTTACATGTTGAAGACAAGACATGAGAAACTCCCATATCCCTCCAGCTATGACTCATGTCCCTCAACCCTTTCTAGTCTTCGCAAGACTTATTTATATCACTTGACTATTTTATCTCACTTCCTGTTCACTTCTTAACCCATCCAAATTGGCTCTTAAAATCCATCACCTCACTAGAACAGTTCTAGCTAAGATCACCGATGACTACATGTCACTAAGAAACAACAGACAGTATTTTAGCGTAATGATTCAATTGAAGACTTTAGACTACTTGCTGTGGAGTATTGGCAAGGATTAAAAGAGTTAATGGAAATGAAACCCTTAAAACAGTGCCTGACACATGGTAAATACTCAAAAATGTTAGCTGTTATGATCTGACTTGAATTTTTGTCACCATTCAACTCTGTTGATCATAATTTGAATCCCAGAATACTCTCTTTGGCTTCTGGTAATACATTCATCTTGTTTTCTTCCAACTTCTGTGACTCTTTCTTGTCTGTCTCTCTTTTTGCAGGCTCATATCTCTAACTGGCCATTAGATGTTAAAGGTCCCCAAGTCTAGACCCTATAATCTTCTTTTATCTCTGTCTAAATGTTTTCTCCAGATGTTCTCATCTGCACCTGTAGCTGCAATTACCACCTCTACACAAATGACTCATATTTATTTTTACTCCAAGCCCAGAACTCTTTTTAGCCATCAGACACATATAATAAACTTCATATTTGGAATGCCCTATTTGAAGTAAAATAAGCAACTCAAATTCAACATGTCCACAACCAAATCTATTCACACCCCTCATTCTAAATCTGGACTTCTTCCAGAGTTAACTCAGTCTGTGAAAACCCATCCTTTGTGAAAATCAGAAACTCACATCAACATGTAATACCCTACCAATTTGAATTCCTCTTACCTCTGATGGGCCTCTAGCATTCACCCAGTTTTCTCCATTTTCACACCATCTGCCCTAAGTTTCCATCTTCTGTAGCATCAACTAAATAAATAGCTTGTTCCCTGTCTTCACATAACCAGTTTGAATCCCTCCAAACTACATACCACATCACAACCACATCCATCTTTGTAAAATACAACTCTATTGTGGTATATCTCTCTTCAAATAAATCAATAGCCTTGCATTGCCCTTTGGCAAATAAAAATGTCTTAATTTTACCAATGTGATCTATAATGATCTAACCTCTATGTCTTCACTAGCTTTACCTGAAACTATGCAACTTGGCTCTCTCCTATTCAACCATACATAATTCTTTCATCTCCTCTTTCTGGCCAAGTTCATGGCATACGTTATCCCCTTTGTCTGCAATGATCATCCCATTTTTCTTAGTTAACACCAACTCCACCTTTCAATCTCAATTCAAGTCTCTTCCTCTGGAAAGATTTTGATAACCTCCAAACTAGCTCAAATCACTTAATATAAGCCCAAATAGCACCATGTGACTCTCAATATTACACATGTCACAATTGCAATTTTATCTTTGTCTGTGTGATTATGTGATTTGCATTTTATCCTTTCTTAGAGAAAAGTTATATTTGGGCAGAAGTCATGGATTTAACAAAGAACTTGGCTATTATTATTCATTCAATAAATGTACATTGAATAAAATGTTATAAAATTAAATTAATATATGTGGATTCCCATCAGCAGAGCTGAACTGATTATGAGAAAAAATTACAAGTTATCAGTGAAACTTAGCAGCATTGGTTCTAGGATTGGTTTTGGCCCAACCTTTCCATGCCTTCACTCTGCCCTCCACTACCGTGTGGTTTTACATTTCTTGAAAGATAGTCAGATAGATAGATAGATAGATAGATAGATAGATAGATAGATAGATCTCTATGTCTAGTCTCTTTTTTTTTTCTTTCCCCTTCACCATCATGCTTTCTTTTCCTCTTTTTTTAAGACATTGGTTTGGCATTTAAAAAGTAATCAGTGGCGGGCTGGCCGAGTGGCGCGGTGGTTAAGCGCTGGCTTCAGAAGCCAGCGGCCCCTGTTTGGGTCCCACATATGAGGGCCAGTGACACTGCCCTCAAAAAAAAAAAGTAATCAGTGTCATTTACCACAGTAAAGTAAAAGGTAATCATTTCAACAGGTGCATAAAAATTATTTGAAAAAAATTAATGCATCTTCATAATAAAGTGTCTTAAAGTAAGAACAAAAGGGTCTTTCTAATTTGATGTAGATGCATTACCACAAAATCTATAGCAAACGTTACATTAGTAGAAAAATAAAAAAACTTTTTCCCATTAGACTGGGAATGAGATAATGATGCCTACTCTCACTAATTCTATTCAAGTTTATACAGAAAGTTCTAGACAATGAAATAGGGAAGGAAAAGAAATAAAATACAAAAAGATTGGAAAATAAACTCCTCTTATTTCTGGATGATACGACTGTGTTTCAAGAAATTTGAAAATAATCTGTAAAACACTAAAATAAAAGACTTTAGCGAAGTTGCTGAAACCAAAGTAAATATGCAAGAATTGATTATACTTTAGTGAACAAGCAGATAACTTCTAGAAAATAACTTTTAGAAATAATTTAATTTACAATGGCATGGCCATTAAATATAGAAATTAATATTTGTGCAAGATCTCTATTCAGAAGCCTATATACCATTATTAAAATAAAATTAAGAGTACCCAAATAAATGGAGAGTTAAAACATGTTCATGGATTATAAGCCTCAATATTATAAATGTACCAATTATTCCCAAATTTGTTTATCTCCATCAAATTTTTTTTGGAAATTGCAAAGGCCCAAGACTAGCCATGACAATCTTCAAGAAGAAAATATAGTCAGAGGCCTTATGCTAATACATAATAAAATCTACAGTGAATCTGCAGTATTAAAGAGTGTCTTCTTTTTGCAAAGACCAATGAACTTAATAGAGTCCAGAAAGTGACTCATTCATACATAGTCAAGTGCTTCATAACAAAGATTACACAGCAGATGAATGAAAAAGGATGCTCTTAAATAAATGGTTTATCGGATATATATGTAGAAACAGAGCAGATATTAACTCCTACCTCTCTATGCTCCAAATCTATTCCAGATGGGTTATAAATCTAAACGTAAAAGTTTATAGAAGAAAAGATAAAAGACTTTGATATACACAAAGATTTTTTATATGGATCACAAAAAGCCTTAACAGTAAAGGAAAATATTGATAAGCTGAACTAAACTAAATTGCACTGATAAATTTGTTATATTAAATTTATAAATTCTAACCTCAAGTTTCCTTTTTAATATCTTCTTTGACTTGTGGAAGAATGTCTAGATATCTTTCTGTTATTTATTTACTGTTTAATTCTGTCATGGTCAGAGAACATATTTTGTATAATTTCAATTATTTTCAATCTGTGGAAACTTTCATGTACCAGGATATGATTGCATATTAGTAAATATTCCTTGAAAAGAATATACATTCTGAGGTTTGGGGGTAGAGTCATACTTATCAATTAATCAGCTTGGTTCATAATGTTGTTAAAATATTCTGTACCCTTACTGATTGTCTATTCATGTGTCCTATCTATTATTGAGAAAAATGTGTTGAAATCTCTAATATAACTGGATTTTCATTTTCTTCTTTCAGTTTTATCACATTTTCTTCATATATTTTGAAGTTCTGTTATTAGGTGCATACCATGTCTAGGATTGTTATATCTTCTTGATGAATTAAACTCTTCACTATTGGGAATATATCTACTTATCCTCATAATATTTCTTGTTCTGAAATCTGTTTATTTGATAATAATATAGCTTACCAGTTGTCTTTTCATTAGTGTACATATTATATCATCTTCCTTTCTTTCGTTTTTAGCAATCTTTGTATTTATATTTAAATTGGGTTTCTTTGAGATAACATATGGTCATAATTTCTTTTCTTATCTAATCTTACAATCTCTGTCTTACCCCATGTATTGTGTCTTTCTTGTTTGGGTTGGTAAGAACAAAAATTATTCCCATCCTAGTGTGACTCTAGAAAATGTTCAGATGCTTCTAATGTTTTCATTATGACCACATGATTGATACAAATAAAAATGAGCCATTTAGTGACCCTTTCCATTTTACTTCTTATACTAATTTTCTTATCATCTTGTCATCTATGAGAGCTTTTCTTGTCTTGCTAAGACAAAGCATTTGTGAAAGGAGCTGCTAAACTCTTGATTTGTACCAAATTTCCCAAATCGCCACCAATGTTAGGTCCTTTGTGTAGTGATGATCATACATGGAGCACACCTTCAGAGGCATGATGTTCTCCCTTTAAAATTTTAACACAAGCCAGAATAAAATTTCCTTGTAGTTATTCCCTTTAGCACCACAACAGTTGACTGACATTTTAAAAAGGATCACTCATAATTAACAAGAGGGAGAAAAAAAGGACATTACAAAACACACAAATCCTTTAGAAAGTCTCTTCTCAGTAGATCTTTAAAAATCCATATATTCTCCATGTTAGCTGCAAAAGGTTCATAGGGTGTAACTGGGCTGTGTGCCTTCATACACCCTGTTCCTAGCTAGGCCTCGACTTTCTTATAGCCACTGAAGAACAGCCCTCGAGCATCCTAATACCTTCCTGGCACTTCCCTTATCAACGTCTTCAAACATATTTCTACTTCTTAAGCTTTTCATATAAAGAAACTGGGGTTGTGGTATTTGATGCAAAGAAATAGCAAAGCTTGCAGCTAATACCCCATCTTATGTGGCAGGGCACAGCCTAGCTTTCTCTAAATTCACAGTGAGAGTGTACCTGAATAATAACCTGTACAAAAATCACATTCATACACAAAAAAAGAGCTTTACTATCTCACAATAGCTCTTGTCATATGGTTTGGAAATAGGATCTCATTATAATGGACAAGATCAAGTTTACATTGACCACATTCATATTCCATAATAACTACTTCTCTTCCTAAATGCACACAATGGTTCCCAAGGAGAAATTAATATTATCTCTATATCTAGCAATTAATGCACAATTCTGGAAGAAACCTTGATTCTTAAAAGAAACCTGGCATTTGCCTGCTGCACAGGCATTTTGCCTCCTAGAGCAGTAAATTGTCTCTATCATTACCATAACAGATTACCACAAACGTAGCAGCTTAAAACAACACACATTTATTATTTCACTGTTTTGCAGAGCAGGAGTCTGCAATCAGATGACTGGCTCCCCTCCTCTGAGTCTCTCAGGCCCAAACAAGGTGTCAGCTGGCCTGGGCTCTTATCTGAAGGTTCTGGGGGTGAATCAACTTCCAAGTCCACTGAGGTTGCTGGGGGACTCCAATTCCTTGTGGCTGTAGGACTAAGGTCTCCATTCCTTACTTGCTGTCACGTGATGACCTCTCCTAGCTCCTTACGATCACCTGTATCCCTTGTCACATGGACCCTCTCTCTTCATATCAGCCACATCCTGTTGAGTCTGTCTTACACCCGTGGATGCCTCTGACTGCCTCTCGGCTGCCTCTCCACTAGACAGAGGAAGTTTCTAGTGGCAAAAATGTGCCCATCAGGATAACCCAGGATAATCTCCTACTTTAAGTTCTGTGGCATTAATTATATTTGTTAAGTCCCTTTTACCATGTGAGGTAACATTCACAGATTCCAAGGCTCAGGGCACAAACTTCTTTTTTGGGGGGAAGAGGGGAGTGGCGTGACTTCCACCTGCCATAAGTGGATATATATTACTTATCTGTTCAGAATAAACCCTCTTTATTCTGGAACCATTAATCATTGTGCCTCACCTCCCTTCCAGAAGGGGCAGGGCCTTCCTTAACCTAATATCCAAAAGAACACTCACTCCATTTTAAGTTGTTATTTTTCATACGTACCCTTAAGTAAATTTGAGGTCTACTGTTACATTGTACCTGAATTACCAAATTGAGAATAATGTGGACTGGATAGAATTTGCAACTTAGAAATATCTATTGTGTACCTACTAAGTGATATGACTGTGGGCTTTGTCTTGCTCCATATGTCTTATCCAGTTGCATTATTTTAATGAAAGGTATGGTGATTTTCCCTGCTGGTTCCCAGACCACAACTGATGGCAAAATAATAGCAATTTTCAATTTCTCCCGAGTTACACAGAGTGATCATCTGACATCAGGTTACTAAGACCGTTATTAGGAAATACAATGTTAGAATTGTATTTGCTCTCTTCTAAGCAGCTTTTGTTCAGTATATGCTCTCAAGGATGTTTGGAATAGGCTGCTGCATTTTACCTGAATTGTTCAACATAATGCAAGAAAAAAAGGTGGAGGGGACAAACCAGCTTTGCCTATCAATATCCCTTTTATTATACATAGAACACAAATGGATGAATGATGAATGGGCATCAATAAACAGAAAGAGGGTGTTTTCTACAATTGATCACCAGTCACGAGTTGGGCTAACAGTGAAAGTGAAGTCTTTTACATTTGACATCACACTCCCTTCCTTTGTCGTACAGGGTTTCCATGAATCTAAAGAATTTTCCCCTAAGCTTATTTAAAGGAGAAAAGTTCGATGCAGCCACCTCATCTGGATACTTATAGTAAAGATATTCTGTGTAATAAACTCTAGGTAGCAAAGCACACGCCATTCGTTTTCCAAGAGACCTGATTTTAAATTAGGAATCAGGGCTGTGACCAAAAGAAATACAGTCTCTGGCTTCTGAAACTATAAATTAGGTAGGTAATGACATACTTTTCAGCTGATTTTTTTTTCCCATTTGGGACATCTGCTGTCATTTGAAAGCTGTCCAGTATGAATATATGAAGCAGATGGTAACAGCATGGAAGACATCAGGTTGGCTTGTGGTTTTAAGTAATATTTGCTTCTTTGGGATAAGTCTTTCCACAGAAAAAAAAAGGTTGCTATTTCCTCTCTATTTTAGCCTGAGGTGATGGTTAGCAGTCACAGGTGAGGCAGGCGCAGCATCCCGGGGGAGGACCTGTCTTCATGAAGCCATCTCCAGGATGATGCTCAGCATTGTATCGATACTCACACATGGTGTGATTAAACACTTGGTGAGAGCCTGGGGTTGCCAGCTGGACAGAATTTGACACCCTTATTAATCTCGAGAAATGTTCCACCTTCATCCAATTAGAAAAGTTGTGGAAAAGCCCTATTCTAGGTGTCTTTGTCGCTGCCAGCAGATACTGCCAGTTGGCAGTTTACTTTTCATTAGCCAGTCTGAGTGTCTCAGGATAACTCCTGTTTGTTGTAATTTCATGGATAAGGCTGCAATTTCAATGGAATGTGGGTGTTGCCTATTGCAGGCAGTGAAAAAATGCAGGAAATCTTCTAAGGTGTCCAAATTCCCCAGAGCCACGGATGGTGTTTCTCCCTCTGTGACTGGTTTCTCTTTGAAGCGTGGCCATGAGCATCTAGCTTGCTAGAAGAAATACATGACATTGCCAAGGTCATGGCCATCAGCTGGGCTCTGTGGTAAGGGATCAAAAAAAAAAAAAAAAAGAGGTCTTGAGCCTAAAAAAGGCAGTCCTTCACGAAGAAAGTTTGTCTGGAGTCCATCTGATGGCCTGTACCTTTTTCTAGGTGTCAGACATCAATGACAAAAAGCGGGTGCCTGCCCTTCAGTCACACACACAGAGGGCATCAGCCATGCAAACAATAACACAACCAGTTGCATAACAGAAATTTGCATAAGTAATTATGAAAAACAGGGGGAGATTCTGGGAAAATAAGTTTTCAGTGGAGTCTTGAAAGATCAAAAGAATTTATTAAGCTAAAGTGGGGGAACATTATTCCAGGCAGAAACAAGCATACGCAGATATCAAAATGCACCTGTGCTCATTAGACAGGCATCAAATGAGTGGATGGAGAAAAGACATTCCAGATTAGCACTTCCCAAGCTTTGTGGTCTCAGAACACCTTCACACATTTAAATATAATTGGGAATCCCCAAATCCCGTTTTCGTAGGTTGAATCTATCAGTATTTACCATGTTTGAAATTTAAACTGAAATATTTATTAAATATTGATTCATTTTAAAAGACACACATGAGGAGTTTCAGTAAGATGGCGGAATAGACGGACGCTATCCGAACTGCTTCCCAGGAGCACATCAAAATTACAAATAATTTATGCAACATTTAACCTCAGGAGTCCCCTGAACACTAGATGAACAGAACCTCTAAACGAAGGACCTAAAGAGGAGGCCACGTTAAGTCTGGTGATCTATCTAATACATCGAAGCATTCACAGAACGACAGCCAGAATGAAAAAAAACAAAGAAACATGTACCAAATAAAATATCAGAAGAAAACTCTAGAAATGGAACTAAATGAAACAGAGGTATCCAAACTTTCAGAGACAGAGTTTAGAACACTGATGATAAGAATGTTTAAGGAACTTAGCGAGGACATAAAACAAGATAGAGAAATCATAAAAAACAACCTGTTAGAACTAAAGAATACAATAACTGAAATGAAGAACACACTCGAAGGAATCACCAGTACAGTAGATGAAGCAGAGGAGTGGATCAGTGAATTAGAAGACAAAATAGCAGAAATCACGCAGCTGGAACAACAAAAAGAAAAAAGAATAAAAAAGAATGAAAATAGTTTAAGAGACCTCTGGTACAACATGAAATGCAGCGATCTTCGCGTCATAGGAATACCAGAAGGAGAAGAGAAGAAGCAAGGGATTGAGAATGTATTTAAAGAAATAATGACTGAAAACTTCCCTACCATGATGAAGGAAATTGACATACAATCCCAGGACGTACAGAGAGTTCCTAACAGGCTGAATCCAAACAGGCCCACACCAAGGCACATCATAGTAAAAATGGCAAAGGTTACAGACAGAGACAGAATCCTAAAAGCAGCAAGAGAAAGACAGCAGGTTACATATAAAGGAACTCCTATAAGGCTAACAGCTGACTTTTCTTCAGAAACTCTGCAGGCCAGAAGGGAATGGCAAGAGATATTCAAAGTGACACAAAATAAAGGTCTACAACCAAGATTGCTCTACCCAGCATGGCTATCACTTAAAATCGAAGGAGAGATAAAGAGCTTCTCAGAAAAGAATAAGCTTAAGGAGTTCATTACCACCAAGCCAGCATTGCAGGAAATGTTAAAAGGGCTTTTTTAAACAGAAGAAAGGGGAAAACAAGCTAACCCAGGAAGACAAGAAATACAAATAACAAAATGGCAATAAATATACACCTATCAGTAATTACCTTAAATGTGAATGGGCTAAATGCTCCAATCAAAAGACACAGAGTGGCTGAGTGGATAAGAAAACAGCACCCATGCGTATGCTGTCTACAAGAGACTCATCTCAGATCAAAAGACACACATAGACTGAAAGTAAAGGGATGGAATAAGATATTTCATGCAAATGGAAATGAGAAAAAAGCTGGAGTAGCAATACTTATTTTGGACAAAATAGACTTTAAAATGAAGACTACAAGAAAAGACAAAGAAGGGCACTACATAATAATAAAGGGATCAATTCAATAAGAGGACATAACCCTAGTAAACATCTATGCACCCAATATAGGAGCTCCTAAATATATAAAACAGATTCTGTCAGACATAAAGGCAGACATCAACAGTAATACTATCATAGTAGGGGACTTCAACACCCCATTGTCACCAATGGACAGATCCTCCAGACAGAAAATCAACACGGACATAGTGGCCTTAAATGACACTTTAGACCAGCTGGATTTAATTGATATTTTTAGAGCATTTCACCCCAATGCTACAGAATATACATTTTTCTCAAGTACCCATGGAACATTCTCCAAGATAGACCACATGTTAGGCCACAAAACAAGTCTCAACAAATTTAAGAAGATTGAAATCATATCAAGTGTCTTCTCTGACCACAATGCTATGAAACTAGAAATCAATTATAAGAAGAAATCTGGAAAGCTTACAAATACATGGAAGCTAAATAACATGCTTCTAAATAGTGAGTGGGTCAAAAATGAGATCAAGAAGGAAATCAAAAGATACCTCGAGACAAATGAAAATGAAAACACCATGACCCAAAATCTCTGGGATGCAATGAAAGCAGTCCTAAGAGGTAAGTTCATAGCAGTACAGGCCTACCTAATGAAGGAAGAAAAATCTCAAATCAACAGACTTTCTCTACACCTAAGGGAACTCGAAAAAAAACAGCAAAACAAGCCTAACGGGAGCATAAGGAAGGAAATAATAAAGACCAGAGCAGAAATAAACGAAATAGAAAACAAAAAAAACAATACAAAAGATCAATGAAACCAAGAGTTGGTTTTTTGAAAAGATAAACAAAATCGACAAACCCTTAGCACGACTAACCAAGAAAAAGAGAGAGGACCCAAATTAATAAAATCAGAAATGAAAGAGGAGAAGTGACAACAGATACCACAGAAATACAGAAAATTTTAAGACAATACTATGAGCAACTATATGCTAACAAATTCGACAATCTGGAAGAAATGGATAAATTTCTAGAAGCATACAATCTACCAAGTCTGAACCAAAAAGAAACAGAAACTCTGAACAGACTGATTACTGCCAAAGAAATTGAATCAGTAATCAACAATCTTCCAACCAACAAAAGCCCTGGACCAGATGGCTACACAGGTGAATTTTACAAAACATTCAAAAAAGAATTAGTAACTATTCTCCTCAAACTATTCCAAAAAATACAGAAGGAGGGAAGGCTCCCAAACTCTTTCTATGAAGCCACTATCACCCTGATTCCTAAGTCAGACAAAGATATTACAAAAAAGGAAAACTACAGGCCAATATCACTAATGAACATAGATGCAAAAATTCTCAATAAAATACTAGCAAACCGAATTCAGCATCTCATTAAAAAGATCATACACCACGATCAAGTGGGATTCATTCCTGGTATGCAAGGCTGGTTCAATATCCGCAAATCAATTAACGTAATACATCACATTAAAAAAATGAAAAATAAAAATCATATAATCATATCAATAGATGCAGAAAAGGCATTTGACAAAATCCAGCTGCCATTTATGATAAAGACTCTTAACAAAGTGGGAATAGTGGGATCATACCTCAGCATAATAAAGGCCATATATGATAAGCCCACAGCAAACATCGTTCTCAATGGGGAAAGGCTGAAAGCTTTCCCCTTAAGATCAGGAACAAGACAAGGCTGCCCGCTTTCACCATTTCTATTTAACATAGTTCTGGAAGTTCCAGCCACAGCAATCAGACAAGAAAATGAAATCAAAAGCATCCAAATTGGAAAAGAGGAAGTAAAATTGTCATTATACGCAGATGACATGATACTATTTATAGAGAATCCCAAAGACTCCACCAAAAAACTGCTAGAACTGATACACGAATTTGGTAAGGTAGCAGGATACAAAATTAATATTCAGAAATCAGTGGCATTTCTATACACCAATAACAAACTATCAGAAGACTAAATCAGGAAATCAATCCCTTTTACGATTGTTTCAAAAATGATAAAATATCTAGGAATCAATTTAACTAAAGAAGTAAAAGACCTGTACTCAGAAAATTATGAGACACTGAAGAGAGAAATCAAAGAAGACGCAAATAAATGGAAATACATACCATGCTCATGGATAGGAAGAATTAATATAGTTAAAATGTCAATACTTCCTAAAGCAATACACAGATTCAACGCAAATCCAATCAAATTACCAAGGACATTTTTCTCTGAAATAGAACATACAGTCCTAAAATTTATATGGAGTCACAAAAGACCCCGAATAGCTACAGCAATGTTGAGAAATAAGAACAAAGTGGGAGGCATCACACTACCTGACATCAAAACATACTGCAAAGCTACAGTAATCAAAACAGTATGGTACTGGCATAAAAACAGACACATAGACCAATGGAATAGAATAGAGAGCCCAGGAATAAACCCATCTATATACAGTCATTTAATCTATGACAATGGAAGCAAGAATTTACACTCGAGTAAAGATAATCTATTTAATAAATGGTGCTGAGAAAATTGGACTGACACATGCAAAAAAATGAAAATAGACCATCTACTTACACCATATACGAGAACAAACTCAAAATGGATAAAAGACTTAAATGTAAGACCTGAAACTATAAAACTCCTAGAAGAAAATATAGGGAGTAAGTTTTCAGACATTACCCTGAGTAATATTTTTACCGATATATCCCCTCGGGCAAGGGAAATGAAAGAAAAAATAAACATATGGGATTACATCAAACTTAAAAGTTTTTTCACAGCAAAGGAAATCATCAATAAAACAAAAAGGCAGCCTACTGAATGGGAGAAGATATTTGCCAATGATATATCTGATAAGGGGTTGATATCCAAAATTTATAAAACACTCATGCAATTCAACACCAAAAAAACGAACAACCCAATTAAAAAATGGGCAGAGGATATGAGGAGGCATTTCTCTAAAGAGGACATACAGATGGCCAACAGGCATATGAAAAAATGTTCAACCTCACTAATCATCAGAGAAATGCAAATAAAAACCACAATGAGATTCCACCTCACTCCAGTCAGAATGTCTATCATCAACAAATCAACAAACAACAAGTGTTGGCGAGGGTGTGGAGGAAAAGGAACCCTGGTGCACTGTTGGTGGGACTGCAAATTGGTGCAGCCATTATGGAAATCAGTATGGAGGTATCTCAAAACACTGGAAATGGAACTGCCGTATGACCCAGCAATTCCACTCTTGGGAATCTACCCAGAGGAATCCAAGACGCTAATTCAAAAAAATATATGCACCCCTATGTTTATTGCAGCGCTATTTACAATAGCCAAGACTTGAAAACAACCGAAATGCCCATCAGTGGATGACTGGCTTAAGAAACCGTGGTACATTTATACAATGGAGTATTACTCCGCTATAAAGAAGAATGAAATTGTACCATTTGCAACAATATGGATGGATCTAGAGACTATTATGTTGAGTGAAATAAGTCAGTCAGAGAAAGACAAATACTACATGATCTCACTTATATGTGGAATTTGAAAAACTGAATGAATGAGCATAAGAAATAGAAATAGTTTCATAGATATATAGAGGAAAAACAGGGTTGCTAATTGGGAGAGGGGTGGGGATGAGGGAGAAGGGGAAGGGATTAGACAGCATATATAGGTAACTACAGTATTGTCACAGGGATATGAAAGACAGTTTGGGGAATATAATGTTGTTAAAATTTTGTGGGGTGTCAGATGGTCACATGTTTTGTTAGGAAGACCACTTCATGGATGGAGTAGAGGCTTGATCACAGCACTGTACACCTGAAATTGATGTTGTATAATATTGTATGCCAACTGCAATTGAATATATAGACAATCATGGGATGTGGATTATATGGTGGAAGGGGGTCAAAGGAATTGTAGTGGATAGTATGATATGGGGGGGGAGGAGGGAGGAATTGGGGGAGGGGGGTTGTCACTTTGAGGGGTGGAAAGTGTAACTATTGCACTTTGTTGTGCACCTGAAGCTAATTAAAAGTATATATAAATAAAAAAAGACACACATGACATACTAATATAAATATTGTATTTTATGAAATAATTATATTTTCTAAACCAGAAGTAGTAAGAAGTGTGGCATTATTTATATTCTTTTAATTTTTTTTTTTTTTAATTTCAGGATTAATAGAACAAGACTAGATTCTTCTATCTGCTTCCACATTCACTCAGTTGCACTTGTTCTTTTGCTCGAATTAGATAGCTGGAAATAGGATAAGGTATTAATAGTCTTTACTACCTAAAAATTCTACAAGTGGCCGTTTCTTAAGGGTTAATTGCAATGAGAAATCCAAAACCATGCTAATGAAGTTCTCATACCCAATTCCATGAAAATCCATTGATGTATCTTGCTCTATGAATGATTGTGTAGCATCACACATTGGCCACTTGGAAAATATTGGCTTTCCTGTGTTATGCAGATTTCTAAATGTGGACGCATTTCCTGATACAATACCAAAAATCACATTTGTCAGTGCTGCCCCTAATCTCATCAGAAAAAATCTTTTAGTATTGAGAAGCTGTCAAGCTCCCAGTGGCAGTTACAAGTCTTCCAAAATTCCAATTTTTGCTGGAAAGCTTAAATGTTATCTGTTATTGTCCTTAAAGCAACAAGCCAAATCTGAATACCTATAGTCTGTCTGTCAGTCATTCTTTCAGGAAAAATGTAGTTCCAGGAAAAATAGTGGCAAAGCCAGCTTGCAACTCAGTCTCACAAGTGTTTCTCATTGGGGAAACCATCATACTTGCATATACAGTCCAAGTATGTGAGCTGTACTGTACATTTCATCAACTAGAATATTGAATAAGCAACACTCCAGGCTCAAGATATAATAATGTTAATAGTGCTTATTGCTTCATCAAGGACCTTCTTACATGAAACTAGCTAACTAGCTTTCTTTATTTTTCCTGCAAAAGAATGTGATGGCTCCTCATACTGGTTGTGTCACTGTCCTGATTTATGCTTCGGCACCAGCAGTTTCAACGACCAGGTTTTGAACCATCTGTGCAAATGCCAACATAATAAAAAGAGAAAAGAATGCCCTTGTTTTGATCTCGATGCTACAAGTAGACAGAGAAAACAGAAGAAAACTAAAATTCACTGAACAACCATCATGCATAAGGAACTAATGAGTATTAGTCGGGGTTCATTTGGTTAAAAATAATCAAAAAACAAATCAATTAGACAAACAAAAAGAAAACTCTCACAAATCAGCTAAGGCAAGAAGGGACTGTATTGGCTCACAGAAACCAACTGACTTGAGGGCAGGGAGTTCCAGGAGTGTGAGAATCATTGAAAAACGAGAGCCACACATCATCAAAACACTGGCCCCTGTCATCCTGGCCTTGTGGGGAAGGCTGTCTTCTCTGACCGAGTTTCCCTGGGAGGCTGGGGCCATTGCTGCTGGTAATTACTGGCTCACCTTTCTAACTTGGTCATCAGGTATGAGGACATTTTCTTCCATTATTAGTTCTAATATAAAGAATTCCAGGCAAAGGCTGGTTTATCTTGGGTAATATGTCATCTCTGCAACCAGGATGGGGTGGGATGGGTAAAGTTGGGAATGGCTTCCATGATTGGCGGGGCCCACTGGGATCAAGAGAGAAGAACTGTTTCAAACAAGTAATATGGGAGCAGCTGTTTTTAGGAGAAAGGTGATGTTCTTCTCAATAAATATCTATTATGTGGGTGGGTAGATAGATAGATAGATAGATAGATAGATAGATAGATAATCTATTATATATACCCCTCAAACTACATTGTTAATCAGTCAAATTGTGAGTCAGCCAAATTGAAAAAATGAGGCACCTAATTGTGACAGAGTTTAAGTAACTTTTCCAGCATCACAAAATTATTAATTTGGGAGCTGCTTTTGGACGCCTGGTTCTGAAACTTCTAAGTTCAACTTTGTCACACTACTCAGTGAGAACAGAAGGGAATGGTGATTCAGTCAACCTATCCATAAAGCTCAGAAAATCTGACTTTTTTCAGCAGATGTACTCACTTAGGACTGTTTTCTTAGCCCAATGTTACTATTTTCAAATTTATTTTTTAAAACATAATTTACTACTTATTTGACACTGGAAAATTCTGCATTATTGGATATATGGCCTAAACTTTCTGTGATCGTGTATCCATAAAGAGTTGCCATAATATCAGATTGTACCATTTTAATGACTAATATTTACTGAATACTTACTATGCATTGAACTCCCTGTTAACTACTTCGTATTCCTTTCAACAGCTCATCAGCCAGGTAACTATCATTACTGCCCTTTCAGTAATGATACAGTAAACTGACTTCCTGAGAGGTTAAATGTCCCATCCCCACCAACTCACATACCCTCACATGGGTAGCCAGGCAGGACAGGTTATGCTAGCTAAGAAACCAGAAGGTTGGTGACAGTTTTATTTCTTGTTTTCACTTCCCATTTATTGTGGGTGAGAGTGGTGTCTGCTCATTATAACCCCTCAGGGATCCTCACCGATGAAGCAGCCACACCTCAGAGGGAGACACAGTCCTGCAGGGTTCACTGGGATTGAGAGCTCCAGTGAGAAGTGACACATGGCTCTTAAATGCACAGCTCTAGACAGAACTAGGGATGTCACCTCTCCCAACCTCAATAGGGATAGGGAAAACAAACCTACCATGTGCCCGAAAGAGCCAAGTATATTTGACAAACAGAACAAACACCAGAGGTATCTCTTCTCATTTGTGGGGCCTGGGAATCTCAATGTTGATTTCTTTAGCTGATGGCATTATTAAATTTAAACTGCCATGAGGGAAAAACACTCTCATCTATGATCTAATTAACAAGTAGGTTTAAATTAGCTGATAAGCCGTAATCTGCTTTGAACATGCATGAGGATTATATTCATGACCTGAACTGATGCTAGTGACAGGCCTGGCATGCAGTGCCCCATGAGCCACCTGCTTCCATAGACCCTTGAGCTGGATAACAGGAAGTAGGGATGAGAACGCAAAGGTGCTGGTTGCTACTGAGGACAGACTGTTGACCTTGCAAATTTCCTGCACAGTAAGACTCACAAGTGCTTTTGCCACGAAAGTTATTTTGAGCAATCCTCCCTCATTTCCCCAAACTGAAGCCTCGAGGTCCAGTCTCTGCAGATGACCTCCCAGAGGCCAAGGCCAAAGGTGAAACTCTTTACTGTGTACACTCACACACATACGCACATACTCACAACACACTCAGAGTTATAGCCAAATTTTTCACACTGGAAGCTATTGTAACTCATATTTTCCACTCGTGGAAAAGTGGAACAAAGAAAAATGCTATTATTGTGGTCACTGACAACTTTTGTAAATACTTCCCTTTACTGGAGGTTTTTCCAAAGATACAGCAGCTATTCCAACTTTTTCAGTAATATATCACACAATCGATCCTACAAAGTAAAGACTAGCATACCAGTACCTTTAGCATAAGTGGGATTAACTATGAGCTTTCCACTGTTTTCAAGGAGATTGAAACTTTTCATGCTGTCCTTCCGCTGATTTAGTAAGTCCATCTCTAGAGACCTGTGCTCTGAGATTCAGGATACGTCATTGATGATGAATAAATTAATGGCATAGAGGAATCAAAGTCAAAATTAGCATGAAATCAGTATCCCAATGCTCACTGTCTTCAGGAAAAGCTAACTAAATTTATTAGAAAATGTGTTAATGAGAGAACCAACTCTGACAGAAATTTTGGCTTTCCTTTTAGATACTTTTGGTCTAATATTGTCATTAACACTGTGCTATATCAACAGCGTAATATCTGGGCTCTTAAAGAATTGTTACTGTAGGTTACCTCAGTGTTTATGGTCTGCAGGAAATAAAAGCTTGACACAAAGGAGAGTCTTAGCAGTGAAATCGTTTTGATTACCCTTTAAATTAATGTCATTTATGTTAACCTTGTGGAGACTCTGGATAAACAGGCGCTGTTACATTTTACTGCATTTTACTGCAGTTACATTTTACTTCAGCCCACTTTAGGGAATCTAAGCACTGGCTGTTCATCCAAAGGGATTTAGATAAGAGTGATGGAAAGAGCTGATATAATAAGGAAGAACCCACTCAGACATTATCACACTTTTCCACAATTTATATTGTCCTTAGCTCTTGGCTATTGTTAATCACCTTCTTCCTCCTCCTCCTCCTCCTCCTCCTCCTCCTCCTCCTCCTCCTCCTCCTCCTCCTCCTCCTCCTCCTCCTTCTCCTCCTTCTTTCTTAGACCATGCCATACTAGGAAGACTTCCCACAAGAAAATAACAAACTTGGAGAAAGTGATATCAGGTGACAACAAAAAATTTAAATGTAAATATTACTAGAACTTGTTTTCCATCTGCCCCTCTTTCATTTTCTCCAATACCTTTTTCATGTGTATTTATTATTACAATTAAGGAAATGTTTATTTCCCAATTGATTTCTTCTGAGGCTTATAAACAGGTTATCACAAAGTAGAGTTGAGAAGGACCATTAAAGGACCCGGTAAACACATGCTTCTAGGGTCAGGTGGTCTGAGATGAAACTAACAAACACAGAAAGGAAGTTAGCAAATTTTCATTAAACAATGGGACTTTAGATTTATTAGGTTTCAAACAAAAATGAAACAAGAAGTTTGCCTCCCCTGCCAACCTACTATGGGAGATATTGTCAATGCTGATATTTAGAATCCTTTTTGTGATGTAAATAAAATGTAAAGTCAGTTCTTTTAGATTGTAGTGCCAGTAAAGGGTGGCCTCTTCAAAAGTGTAAGGTGCACTTTATCAGATAAGAAAACTCTCTCGAAAGTCCTATTTCTCTGTGCTGGTTGCCAGGAAACTCAGAACTAAGAACCTTCCACTATCAATCTCTTGGTGGTCATCTTTCTCCTTAGGGAGGAATGTGACCTCCAGCAATATAAGAAAATCCAGATCCTGTGGGTTATATCTGAAAGTAGGTCCTAGTGACAGGAAGAAAGCGACAACCAGACAGGTGTGACTGTCCTATCACCCTTGCCATTCCCTTGGTTCTCCATGCCTGAGCCTAGGCACACTGGATATTTCAATTAAAAGAGTTAACTAAAGACAAAGAGATAGAGAAAATTAAGTCAAGGTGCAAATATTACTATCAGTTTGTCCTACAACAAGCTTGTTTCAGATCCTACCAAAGTTTCTTTGCCTCCCGGTCTCCAAATGCCTCTTCCATCCTGCATTGTGGTCCAGGAGGAAAGGAAGATGGCTTACCTACATTCCTCCTTTTGGGTGAAACTTTAGATGCTCTGGTATTTCTTTTATTGTATTTCTTTCCCTCCATATTTTCCTGACTTCAGCCTTTATTTTTAACTTCCATATGTGTGTTTATTCTATCAATTGTTTAAGTTACTTCTCAAAATAAGAATAGACTAAAACACAAGTAAATTGACCCATAAATTGGGAGCCTGGCTAATTTATAGTGCCACTGAATGCTTCCTGAGGATGGAAGCCCCACTTGGAGAGGATGGCAGAGTGTGATAATGGTTTATGTGTTGGTTAGAAAATTCCCCAGGCCCTAGGAGGTCTGGTTTAAAAGAGCAAACAGCACACAGTCCTTCTCCATGTGAAAGGACCGGGCGGAGTGGTGCGGTGCTTAAGAGCTGGCTTGGGATGCCAGCAGCCTTGGTTCAGATCCCACATAGGAGGGCCAGTGACACTGCCCTCTAAAAAAAAAAAAGAGTGCAAGCTGAGCTCTGAGCAACAGCAGTTTGATGCCCAGCCTGAGCTGAGCTGCTGCTAAGCTGCCAACAGGTGGCAGGATGGCTCAATTAAAAAAAAAATGATTTAAATTTGTTCTGCATCTCTGTGAAAGACAAATTCAAAATAGGGTAAACTGGATATATTTTCTACTTCAGTGTTTCTTACTTTACATAACGAGGACATATATTTGCTCTCTCATAACCTCTTGTGTTGTTTGAGGTTGTCTGTTTTTGGGCAGGCAAGAGGAGATGGGACTCACCACCACAAAAGTGAGTCATATATGGGGACCACTCTGCCCTGGCAAAGCCTGGGGTTTCGTGCTGCTACCATGCAGTGATGCTCAAATGACTTCTATAGACACACCATTTGCCAGTATACAACAGTGCTACTTCATTGGAATAACCTCTTCTTTGTGATCCTGTCCTCCCTCGAGAGAGCTAGGTGACAGCATGGCGCTGCCCAGGGGAAGATTGCCCGTTCCTCGTTGCATTAAACCACCACCACAGAGTTCACTGAATGGCAAAATGACAAAGGAGATGAAGAAGCAGTGAGCCCAGCTGTGGAATGGGAGCTCTGCATTTGCCAGGATGAAAAACCACCACAGCCTCTGAGTACTGCACGATCCCTCCGATACCACTGCCATGGCGGGCTCTGCCTTATCCTTCAGCTTCAGTGACTGCAGGGATATGTCATTATTTGCTACAAATGCTGCACTTTCCACCAAGAGAAAAACGGTGATGCAAAGTGAGCCCCCATCCCACTAATCAAGAACCAGTGAGGATAAAGGGTCACAGCCAAATGTTGGTCTAAAAGTGAAGTGGTGTAATGTGAACTTGCATTTGACAATCATAAACACTGGCTGCTGATACAACATTCCAGCCTTCATTACATTCATTCAGATGTTTACTCATTTATTCATCCAACGGCTAATTTACTCAACAAATATTTATGAAGCTTTCTGTGCAAGCCATTAGGCTTATTGATAGATTTGAGTAAGACTGTTGCTTATCCAAAAAGAGGTTACAATCCATTAAGAAGATAAGACAATTATTCAAGCAACTATTATGGAAGCAGGAATAATTAAGAACCAATTGACTGGCACTGGCGCCAACAGAGTACTCTTCTTTCAAATGAATAAGGTTTAAAAAATGTTCCTGGAGGATGTGACATCTAAGCCAGGTCCTAAACAATAGGTACAGTCCCAAAGGCTAATAATAAAGAAGACTAGGACATTTAATTAAAAGAATGATTTAAGAAAATGTAAACAGATAGGACAGAAATCTTGGTTGAACTTGAGGGTCACTAAATTTGGTACAAGGTCAGCTCTTTTTTTTTTTTTCTTAAAGATTTTATTGGGGAGTTGGAGGAGGGGAACAGCGTTGGGGAACCGGGGAAAGGGGAACAGACAAGTTGCTGTCCTTTTGTTCTTCAGTCTAGTTGCGGAGGACGTTGCTTCACTGGCCCATGTTGGTATCGTCATTGTGCTCTTTCCGGATGAGGCAGATCGGTCGCCGGCCTCTGGATGGTCACTCACCACAGCTATTGGCAGCTTATGTTGGCTGCCGGCCACTCACTGTAGCCCATGGCAGCCCACTGCAGCAGGGGCTGCAGCCTACACCATCACCGGGGCTCGCACAGCCCAGCTCCAGGTGGAGCTGTTGTTAGCTGTAGAGGGCAGTGTCACTGGCCCTCATATGTGGGATCCGAACCGGGGCTGCTGGCATCCCAAAAGCAGCTCTTAACCAACGCGCCACTCGGTCGGCACAGGTCAGCTCTGTTTTAAAAAACTCTTGTGAGAGATGAAGCTGGGAGAGACAGGTTCAGATGGCAGTGGATCTAAAATATAGGACTAAAGGTTTCGTCTTCAATTAATGAGCGGAAAGTAGTCATTGATCTCACTGAGTAAAACGGACATAGTTCTGTGAGCCTCTGATGGTAGCACGAATCAGATTGAAGTAAGAGAAGCCAGTGGGCTTGTGTATGAGTCCACATCAAAGGGATAATAAGGGTTGGGTGACAGTGCTGAAGGGTAAAGGAGAGGCAACAAACATGTCTACGTGTGTTCATGTGTGTGCACGTATGTGCATGTGCTTGGATGGGGTTATTGTACAGATATAAGGAACAGGGATTTTTCGAAAGTGGAGAGTTAGGGGAAATCAAACATAAATTACTTCTAAGCTTCATGCCTGGGCAACTGACACAATAGCAATGACATTAACAAATAATGTGCAGGGATATCAGGAGGAAAGCAGTTGTAGAAAAAGGAGAGATGTTCTAGATTAAGGATGGAACATTTTAGTTACTTAGGGGTCATTTTCTTTTACTAAAAACTGTTAGGAAGCACCTTATTTTATGAGTGAAAGCCTATTTTATGCATGAGCATTTATACCTAGACTTTGATGTGATTCTTTCAACAATTTTCACCTTCACTTTCAAATTGCTATTGAATTTAATGTCCTGAAACTTATCTAATGTTTTACATGTTCCCCACCATTCTCCACTGAATTGCCAAGAAGCTTGATTGGACACATGTTTTCACAAGAGGCAAAACATTTAAAGGACTGTAAAAGCAGACCTCTGGGAGAGGCCCAGGAATGATTTCCTCAGTGCTCCCCCCACCCTCATTTCACAGTTGGCTTTCATTTTATTTCTCCTACATTTTCCTTCCCTCTTATGCTGCATCAGAGCCTACTAATGAGCTCTTTCTATTGTACTATGCCCCAGAGCCATCCCTGCAGGGAGTGAGACACACAAGAATAGCTTCAGGTGGACCAATGTGCCCACATATTATCAGGACTATTTGTCCTGGAAGCTGTAGGTGGGGAGACATCCCTTTGGCCTTTTCAGCTTCTAGCAGCTGCACACTCTTGGTCTGTGTCCCTTTCTTCCATCTTCACAGCCAACACAATAGCATCTTCAAGTCTCTCTCTGACCCTCCCATCACCCTCTTTGACTTATGAGGACCCTTGTGATTATACAGGCCCACCTGTATAACCCAGAATTATTGTCCCATCTCAAGATCCGTACCTTAATCACACCTGTTTGATCCTTTCTGCCAGGCAAGATTACAGCATAAGAGATGGACATCTTTGGGGACAGTATTCTGCCTGTACTCCGAATCCCAAATGGGGGGCCAGGAACCTGAATTTCCATGAGTTTCTAGGTGAGCTTGTGCAAGTCAGGAGGGCTGAAGGTTATTTTAAGATTTGAGCAAAGGAAAAATTTTAAAGCCAGCTTTGTGGTCTTTGGCAACATAATTCCTTTGAAAGTGTAGGAGGCTTCTCATCTATGTGCTTCCAATAAGCTCTGTGTGCCATTATCCATGATCCTTTCTAGAAACAGACATTATGTACCTGTTACTTTTCTGGTTCTTTGTCCTATCTCTGCCTCTGTAGCCCACTCAGATAATCCAGGATAATGTCTCCACCTCAAGAGCCTTGTCATACTCACATTTGCACAGACTTTTCCAAATAGGGAATCATTTTCACGTTCCATGGATTTGGACATGATATTTGGGGGATGGGGGTGTACATCAGACTGCAAAGATTCACATCCATCCCTCACTGAAAAATGCCTTCATCCCATCCCAACATCCCCCAAAGTCTCAACTACATTATCAACTTAAGTCTAAGATCTCATCTAATTAGCATCAGCTCCAAAGTCTGAAATATCACTTAAGCCATTAAATCAAGTGTGGGTGAAACTCTGGGTATGACACATTGTGGAGTGAAATTCATGCCATTAGACCATAGGGTCCTCCACAGATCTTTCTTGCATAATCCACCTCTATCCGTGCCTTTTGCTGAGATGGTTGTGTGGGTCTGTGCCGAATCACTTCACCATTAGCAAAAGGTCGGCCTCCAGAGCTCGCTTTCCTAACAGGGAATCTCCTAATTTTAGCATCTTCTTCAATCTGTGTAGGTTTAGAATTTCTAGTATCAGCAAGCGATGGTTACTTTTTGCTTAACAGTTCCTTTCTCAGCTAATCTCTTTCCTCTCACATTTTACCATAAGCAGCAAGAAAAACCAGGATGCACCTTCAATGCCTTCCTTGAAGGTCTCCTCAGCTCAATATCCAAGCTCATCACTTATAAATTCTGCTTTCTATACAACTGTAGGCATGATTCAGCTAGGCATTATTTATTTATTTATTTATTTATTTATTTATTTATTTATTTATTTATTTTTGTCACAATATAACAAAGGTCCCCTTTCCTTCAGTTTCCAATACCATTTTCCTCATTTCCATCTGCACTCTGGATATTTATATTAACTTATTTTTATGCTGATACATGTGTATTCTCTAAGATAATACAACCTCTGTCTGCTCTGTTGTTCACTTCCTTCCAAGCCCTCAGTGGCAGAACCTTTTTCATTCATATTTCTATCAACAATCTCTTCAGGCTATCGAGTTTTCAGTTGGGTCTATCATTTCTATTTCTTTTTCTTTTTTTTTTAATTTCTTTTTTTTTTTTTTCTAAAAGATTGTATGGGGGAATTGGGGGAGGGGAACAGCATTGGAGAACCGGGGAAGGGGAACAGACAAGTTGCTGTCCTTTTGTTCTTCAGTGTAGTTGTGGAGGACATTGCTTCACTGGCCCATGTTGGTATCATCATTGTGCTCTTCCCAGGTGAGGCAGATCGGTCGCTGGCCTCTGGTCAGCCGTTCACAGTGGCTCTTGGCAGCTCACACCGGCTGCCAGCCACTCACGCTGGCTGCTGGCCACTTGCTGTAGCTATGGCAGCCCACTGCAGCAGAGGCTGCAGCTATGCCATCCCGGGGACTCACAGCAGCCCAGTTCCAGATGGAGCTATTGTTCACCATCTTAGCTGTCGAGGGCAGTGTCACTGGCCCTCATATGTGGGATCCAAACTGGGGCAGCTGGCATCCCAAGCCAGTTTTTATCCAACTGCACCATCGGCTGGTCCTCTATTTCTTTTTCTATCCACATTTTTAGGTATTCGTTACAGCAGCATCTTACTTTCCAGGACCAAAATCTGTTTTAGTTTCCTTTGGCTGCTGTAACAAATTACCACAAAGTTGGTGGCTCAAAACCACAGAAAATGTTTTGTTCATAGTCCTGGAGACCAAAAGTCCAAAGGAAGTATGACTGAGCTGACGCCAAGGTGTTGGCAAGACCACACTTCCTTTGGAGGACATGGGGGAAATCCAGTCCTTGTTTCCCCCAGCTCTGGTGGCATTTCTTATCTTGGGTCACATCACTCCCATTTCTGCCTCTATCTTCACATTGCTGTTTCTTCTGTCTGAACACTTAGTCTGCCTCTCCCTTATAAAGACACTTATAATGGCATTTACAGCCCATCCAGATAATCTAAGATCATCTCCCTATCTCAAGATCTTTAACTTAACCACATCTGGAAAGATGCTTTTTTCCAAATAAGGTAACATTTACAAAGTCCAGGGATTAGGACTGGATATCTTTGGGATGCCATTTTTCAATGTGCTACATACACACCCAATGTTGTATTTTAAATTTAGAGAAACTTGAACACAGAGCCTGGGAATAGACAGTTGAAATGTTAGGCTCAGACCAGGCTATTCAAATGTCTTTATGTGCCCACTTTCAACTCTCCCCAGAGACTGGAGAAAGCAAGCACATTGCCCTCTTTCTCTTTTTTTTGCTTATATGTCATATAATTGAAAACTAGATAATAGTAAGAATTGTACACAGAACCAAGTTATATTGAATGTTTAATTTAGTTTGAAAGAGTTAAGGACCTGATTAGAGGTAAATGACATGGGTGAGACACTTACTGTCCATCTAATCCAACTGCTATAATCAGTCATGGCTAGATGCCCTGACTCCAAACCTAAACACACTTTTCTCTAATTATACCATGTGACTCTTCAAAACAAAACGAACTTTGGAAAAATCACCACCAGCTCATATGAGAGTACATTTTCTACTTGAAATGATATAGAAAATTTTCATATTTTTGGCTTTTGGAATTTATAGGAAAAATCAACTCAAGTGATATATATCACCTCACCTTTCCATATCAATTATGATGAAACACACAATGCATCATAATGTAGACAAGTAATCTCCAAGTCCAAACGGAGTATTTCAAGATTTATTTACTTTTATCTACTTTTCTTCTTGAATTTTTTTAAACACTTTAATCTGCCTTTGTAATAATTTAAATGACAATATACTAGATGGAGCTTACAGAGGAGGCTGGAAATATTTCCTGGAAAATAATATAATTGTAGAAGGGGCTGGGGATAAATGGTTGCATAGATCTTTTTAAAAATATTTTCACCGAGTTTCTAAATCAGAGATCTGCCTTATGTATTTGACATTTTATAAATATTGGGTTTTCACAATAGTTCTTTAATATTCTAAATATTGTCCATAGATTTTAATATGAGATCACAAAATAACTGAAAAGTAATCATATTTAAGCTAAAAGTCCAAAAGTATGAAACTGTGCTGGTTGTCTTTAGCACATAATTGTTATTTTTAGTGTTTGTCTCTTAAAATGGTATTTATTAGTTTTTCTCCAATTACTTCTGCTGCCCTTGCATCCTCTCACCTTTTTATCACATATAAGATAACACAAGTTTCTTATAAAGTAGGCATAATTCAAGTGACTGGTGGCCCCTGAAGATGGGCAAAGAAATACATGTCTAGAAATGAAAATATAAATTCTCAAGATGAATGTAGGATGTCCAGTTGGGGCACAGTTCAGAGAGCATTATTTGCAGACTAATGGGTGATCTTGTGGGTTGTTACATGGTGATTCACTTTCTACATTTTACTAGATACCGATGTAATTTGTGAAGGCATGACCTCTGGGAACTTTGATTACTGAGCCAAAGAGGAAGGATAGGGATTAATATTCATAAAGGCCCATGCAAAGCTGGAAAAGCTAAGGAATAGTTCTATTCATTAATCTGTAACACTTCTCAAAATAAACCATGAAATAAATGGATTTCTTTAAGCATGAGACTAGATGTCTGCACAAAATATTAGATTTCTCAGTACATTGGGATCGAGTAGGAGCAGAGATTCAACTGACTAAATGTTTGCTGCACCAAATCTTATTGCAGAAATTCTTAATTGATTCTCAGGTTCAAATGTCTGTAAATAAGTATGTCCCAGAAAAATCTAGTTTTAATTTTTATAAATCATGTATCTAACATGTTTCAATTCTAAAATTCTATGACTCTACTAATTACATACACCAGGCACTGTTTAAAATTACCTATGAATGGTCTTTATAAAGAATCATGTTAAGTATCTGATGATTTTCATCTGTATGTTGCAGAATTTAATATTTTTAGGTTAGATACAGCTGTTCTCAAATTATAGTTTAGTTTTGGACTTTGGATATCTTAAGCCTTATTTAATAGATTACAAATCTCAGAAAATATATCATGGAACTTATTTGTTTAATCTTTCAGAAGATTTTTTTCATGTATTGAAATAAAAGAAAAAAAAGAAGGAAAACACATACTTGGGAATAATTTCCATTCAAAAGTTATTTTGAATTGCATTACATGAAAATGGAATTAGTTCTGAAGAACAGCAGGTGAAACAAAAAACGAAGCTAGAAATCTGAAGACAAAAATGGCTTGAAAAAAACACAAGTCTTCTCTTATGTTTTTAAAGATGATTAGAGAGAAAACAGCTGTTAGGAAGCACAAAATGCTAATTACAATGTTTAGTTAAGAGGAATGATTATCAACAAAAATAAAAAAAAAAGCAGAGGGGTGGGTGGGATTATAGCAATGTAAATTAAATCACAAGATGTTGGCATTCAACGGAATCCATTCAATCTCATTCTGAGCAATCACAGAGGTAAACAGAAACAATTTTCTTCAAGAGATTGCAAACATACAGAATTAAAAGACAAAACAGCCTGGGCTTAGCTGCTGCTTAAACAAAGGTGGAGGCAGAGACCTGAGGAAAACCTCCGTTCTGCTATCTGTTTAGGTTTGGGAAAGTGGAAGCCTGAACTTTAGGAAATATTAATAAAAACACATGAAAAGAATTCCATGAAACTAACTGGCACCTATATGGCTGATGAGTTAATAACTGGAGACACCATTTCACTTGAGGTTTAGACCCAAGGTGAGGATGAATTTCCTGAAAACTTGAAATGATAGCTGCACCCCTGTGAAAGTTAAAGAGGTCCAATTCTACATCCCTAGAAGCCATTAATTTACAGGAAGAAGGAAGTGCCTCTACACACAGCCCTAACTCCATGAATAGGAAAAGAGCACAGCACTCCTTCCACAGTTTTGAAGATTTGTGAGTTTTTCATCCAGAATACACCAATATAAAGTCAAGAATATCGAACATCTCTATGCTCTCATTCTTCCACATAAATCTGGTATCTATTTCTTCAACTCCTCAGGTAAGCAACCATTCTAACAGATTTTTCTAAAAAGCAACATAGATCTAAAAAGCAATGAGCTACATCAGTTGCCAAACGTGGGGGGCCCTTTATCTCCAGTCTTCACTTCCTGTCCTGTGGCCATGACCAGGTTGCTGCCATGAATATCCCCACCCCTAGCCCTGATCACATAGAATCTTAGGGCACATGCAGCCTTACGTGGTGAGGAGGTTCAACTACATCTGAGTATCCAAACACACTAGAATCTCCTATTTCTAAAAGCTTCAAAATAATCTATTTTCTTCTATGATAAATTGTTCCAGAAATGAGCAAAACTTAGCCCAAAAATGTTTCTTTTATGTCTCAACTAAATCATATATATTGCATTTTAGTTCAACTGACACATATTGAATTCCCATTGTGTGTTAAGCATTGAACTAGTTGTTCTATGGTATAAAATTATTAGCATTGCAGGACCCTTGGCCCCAAGGATCTCATCGTATGGAAGAATGGAAATAATGGTAACTGCCACTGATTCAACACCTACATGAGCCTGGCTCCAATTGTCTGAGGACCCTGCAGTGTCCGTATCATTATCCCCAAGTTAAAGATAAGGTCACTGAGGAACAGTAAGTTTAAATAATTTTTACAAGCTTATACAGTTAGCAGGTAACTGAACAGTGTTTCAAGACTAAGTCTTTCTACCATGTCATACTTTGAACAACAGGGCCTATCTGCCATTGGCTAGATTCTAGGTCACAGCTCCGCCTTCTTTCTTGAAGTTGAAAAATCTTTACCATTTTTCCTTGATTGTTATGGTGTCTACAGCTTCTTGTGTATTCATTCAACAATGACTGTGTGCCTGTATGATGCAGTAATAATACTGAACAGTATTGAATGCCTGAGAACTGTCAATCATTGTTTAGCATCCCACCGTATACCGCAAAACAGAATAAAGTGTTCTGAGTCCTGGTGAAAACGAAACCCCCCTCTGAACTTGGCACATATCCCACAGGCTTCTGCAGCCAGGGTCTCCTGAAAAAGTATTCAGAGAGAAGGAACTGAGGGCAGAGGAACTGAGAATGTAAAGACATTGGAATTACTGCTGGAAGACATAACATTTTCTCCAGAGCACTGCTGTTGCTCTTGACATTTTCAAAGGCAGCCGTAGGCACTGACAATGACAAATGGTCTATATTGTTAGTTCAGGCTACAAAGTCAACAGGAAAACTCTGAACATTAGTCAAAACTTTGACTTCACTGAAGCACTTTAATACCCTCACCAGGCATGGTCTGACATATACTACAGCATTAATTACCCTCTGGCTTTGCCTAAAATTGTATTTTCTCCCCATGCTTAAGATGCTTTTGACATATGGGTCACAATCTTTAGGATAAAATTAGTCTTGCCATTCTGGAACAAGCATATTCATTAGCATTAGCTCTTCATTCCTTAATTATCCATGGAGAATGGGGGAAAGATTGGTGGGGAGGTGGGGTATGATGGAACCCACAAACATAACGGATTCCTTTCACTGATCTAAACCAGAACTTATTGTTAAGGAAATTTTGAAAGTCTTTCAATGTTGATCTGCCAAGATTGAACTCAAAAATATTTATTTATCTGTTTATCTCAGCACTTAGTACTATGCCTGACACTCAATAAGCTTTTGTTAAATAAATGAACCCCCCAAACTTCTAATCTTTGTTGCTCTGTGGGACATTTTTATTTTTATTTTGCCTTTTCAACTTATTTACAGTGCAATTACATAAATTTAGAAATTGCATCATCTTCATAATGACCTTGAAAGTCCTGCAATGTTTCTGAATCTTTCAAGAAATACTCTATTTTACTCAAAATTACTTCAGTGCTGAGTGCATTTTATCATAGTCTAATGCTCTGAAATCCATAAACCAAGTCTGGTCCTTCTCACTTAGCCAGAAGGATGAGCATCACTGTGGTTGCATTCCAGCTGTACTAGTTTCCTGTGGCTGCTGTAACAGAATACCACAACTTGGTGGCTTAAAATAACAGAAATTTACTTCTCACAGTTCTGGAGTCTAGAAGTACAAAATGAAGGTGTCAGTATGGTCATTTTCCCTCTAATGTCTCTGAAGGACAACCTGTGCCATGGATGAAGGGCCTACCCTCGTCCAATAGGACCTTGTCTTAAGTTCATTACACTTATTATCAATAAGGTCACCACATTCATAGGTGTGACTTCACCTTGGACATTGGCATGAGTTTTAGGAGGATACCTATTCAACCCAGCATGCTAGGTAAAGAGAAGTTTCGTGCATTCAGGTGAGTATCATCATTGTAAAGTTAACAAAGAAGGGTCATCTTATTTATTTATTCAATAGTAAAGAGCTTCTCCACTAAGAGAGAATATATCTGAGTTGAAGAAATTAGATGGATCATATAGGTCTATAGAATGGCCAATGGTAGTCTTTAATGAGAGCTCAACTTGACCACAGGAATGTGTGCATAGGGTTTGATTTTCAATCAATAGACAGCTTTTATTACATCGCATACAACCACTCCATCACAACCCTGCTCTATGAGAAGCTCCAAGTAATAAATATTCTTTACCATTGATTGCAGGTGAGCATGGCTATAGCTAACCATTTTCTTCTGTGACGATTTGATAGGCTCTTTTCTGAGTGGTCCCTTCCCAGTTTCTCTTCCTGTTCCTCATGCCACCATTTTGTCTTTAACCTTCCTCTCATTCCTTCCAAGAATCAGATATATCATGGGAAAACCAATCTGAGTTTATAAGAAGAAAACCATCTCTGCCTATGTTCTTTGTTTTCACTCTTACTTTCTATTTATTTATTTATTTATTTATTTATTTATTTATTTATTTATTTTGAGGGCAGTGTCACTGGCCCTCATATGTGGGACCCAAACCAGGGCTGCTGGCTTCCCAAACCAGTGTTTAACCACCGCATCACTCGGCCGGCCCTACTCATTACTTGCTTTAGACTTGCAATTTCCTCTGTCTGAGGTGCATTTCTCCCAAATGTTTAGATGGCTCATCTTATTTTATTGTGTTCTCCTCTCAGACATGTATTTCTTAGAGGTCTGCCCTGCCTACCCTTAGTAACCATTACTGCTATTCCCTTTAACATGTGCATTGCTTTCCTACATATCATTTATCCTAACCTGATAATATAGTTTATTTATAGACTTAATTGTTTATTGTCTATATACTCCACTAGAATATAAGCTCTGTAAAAGCCATGACCTTGTCTACGCAGCTCATTGGTGTATTTCTTGCACTAACAACAATAATAGCAGCCCTGCCCCACAGCATATGCTTTATAAATGCTTGTTGAATGGTTAAATAAATGGATGATTCAAGGTACATTATATTTCTGAAAAGTCCATTGTGATACTATCAAATGGCCTAAAAAGTTAACAATACAAATGTGGGACGTACCATAACTTTTTTTCCTTGAAATGTGTCTGATTCTTATAGATTGCCAGGGATTACACAAAGAGGTGCTTTCTCATGAATTCATCAGCCCTGACAGTTACACTAATGGCAATATGTAAATTATCCAATTATCCATTAAGGACTATGCTGTCCAATGGCAAATTATTTTTAACTTTAGCATACAATTGGACCAGGCAAATATATTTTAGTAATGGTAACCAATTGTAATAACTTATGATAATAATTATAGTAGCTTTTTAATGCCATCACATGCATACACATTACATATGAACACACTTAATATATTTTTGTCCACAGCAATATTTAGGTGAACATGCATTCTAGGGCACTGATTCATCACACCATGTCTGCTACCTGTGAGTTAAGAGCCAACTGGGAAAAGACAAAGGAGACTTGTAAATGGAGAGCAAAATGTCAACCTTTTTCCTATCAACTGGTTGGAAAATAGGGCTTTAGAGCTACAATCAAAATGACTTCTTTTTTTTTTTTTAAAGATTTTATTGGGGAATTGGTGGAGGGGAACAGCGTTGGGGAATCGGGGAAGGGGAACAGACAAGTTGCCGTCTTCTTGTTCTTCAGTTTAGTTGCGGAGGATGTTGCTTCACTGTTGGTATCGTCATTGCGCTCTTCCCAGATGAGGCAGATCGGTCGCTGGCCTCTTGATGTCGCTCATCGCGGCTATTGGCAGCTCACGCTTGGCTGCCAGCCGCTCACGCTGGCTGCGGGCCACTCACTGCAGCCTATGGCAGCCCACTGCAGCAGCCCACACCATCACCGGGGCTCGCACAGCCCAGCTCCAGGTGAAGCTGTTGTTAGCTGTAGAGGGCAGTGTCACTGGCCCTCATGTGGGATCCGAACCGGGGCCGCTAGCATCCCCAAACCAGCGCTTAACCGATGCGCCACTCGGCCGGCCCCAAAATGACTTCTTAAAACCTCATCCCATGGGGGGGGGGAAAAAATCCATCTTTTCATATACGTGCTGAGCAAGGACGTTTCTTCTCTATAGAAGCAGAATCTGCCCAACTAAGTTTACTGTTTAGGAAAATCAGACGTAGCAGCTTTCCACTGACTTGCTAATGATGTGTAACAAACAACCACACAATCAGAGTGGCCTACATAAGAAACATTTATCTGTGCTTACAAGTCTATGAGTTGGCCCAGAGGTTCTGCTGATCTTGCTGGGCTCACTCATGGCTACAAGGCAAGCTGACAGGTCACCTGAGTGGAGATTGGCTGGTTTAGGGGGCCCTCAGTGGGACAACTTATTTCTGCACCAAGTGGTATCTTCCTTCAGCAGGCCAGGCTAGGCTGGTTCTTATGGTATAGTTAGGGTTCAGAGAGAGCCAGGGTAACACCAACACGCTGTCACTTCTACTGCATTCTGCTAATCTCAGCAGGTCACAAAATCTGTCTACATCCAGGGGGTAGGAAAATCAACTCCAGCTCTTGATGACCTGAGAGCAAAATTCCATTGCAAGGAAATGGGTAAAGCAACAAGTAGAGAATTGGCCAGTTCTGTAATTGATTCCCCACAATCAGACTGAACCCTCTTTACAGATAGGTAGATCCAAAGAGACAAAGAGTAAAGGACAGAGCTAATTTTGCCTATTCCCTCCCAGCATGAGGAGTGAGGGAGGGGCAGAAAGAGAGGAAGGGGTGTTACCATCACTGAAGCCATTCCACAAATCACCTGATGCTAGGAGAAAGAATGACCTCTCTAACGTGGGTGTCTGCTTCACAACACCCATCTAGCCAATTCAACCCAAAGTAAAATGAAATGAGAGTAAAATCAGTATTTTTTTTTTTTTTTTGAGGGCAGTGTCACTGGCCCTCATATGTGGGACCCGAACCTGGTCACTGGCTTCCCAAGCCAGCGCCCAACCACTGCACCACTCGGCCGGCCCTAAAATCAGTATTTTTTGTGGTAAAAAATATAAACACTGCTGACGGACAAAACATTTCACACTCTAATGAATTGTTTTGCTGCCTTTTTATCAAGTAAACACAGTCTGGTTTGCTTTTCTATTTTCTTTTTATTTCTCAGAAAGGTACCACACACTTGGCTCTTCCAACAAATACAAACAACTTCTCTTGAAAGATTTCAGTTTGTTTTAATTACTTCAGATCACAAAATGGACTGTTGTACATTTAGAAATAGCATGGCTCCTTTTTCTCAGTTCTGCAAGGCTGGGGTTATTGAACTGGAACATCAAGTTTGGGAAATATGCAAACTGTCATGTCTCACAAGTTACACATAGTGCGTTACCTTGATGGAAACGTCTGGAAGCATCGATTTTTCATGAATTTGCTTGAAGAAAGCTATTCTCTAATTAGGTGTTGTTATCACTGTCACCACTCACAAGGTAATATTTGAGGAGTTTTTGTTCAAGAGTAAAAGAAAATTGTTGGATAAAAGACAAATAAAACAGCATATATTTTGATATATATATGATAGAATACTATCATAGTGAAAACTGGTCAGGGCTGTAAGACAGAAAAATGAACTATTTTATTATATAATAAAAGTGTTAACACTTTTAATACATTAAAATAATCTATAACTTTTATATTTTTATAATAGTTTGCCAAAGTGTAAAGTTTATTATTGTTAAGATTTTAAGTCCTTCAAAAAAGTAGTCTCTAAATTTTTTGTTTGTTTGTTTGTTATATGAAATAATGATGAGAGGTAGTATTTATTGAATTATTACATGCTAGATACTATTACAGATTCTTTTTTTTTTTTAACTTTATTGGGGAACAGTGTGTTCTTCCCAGGACCCATCAGCTCCAAGTCAAGTTGTTGTCCTTCAATCTTAGTTGTAGAGGGCACAACTCAGCTCCATGTACAGTTGGCATTTTCAATCTAGTTGCCGGGAGCGCAGCCCACCATCCCATGTGGGAGTTGAACTGGCAACCTTGTTGTTAAGAGCACATTCTCTAACCAACTGAGCCATCCAGCCGCCCATCAGCAACTCAGCAGCAGTTCAGCTCAAGGTGCCATGTTCAATCTAGCTGAGGAGGGCACAGCTCACTGGGCATGTGGGAATCGAACTGGTAACCCAGTAGCTCAGCGCTCTAATCAACTGAGCTACCTGGTCACCCCAGTGTTGTTTTTTTGTTTTTTTTTTTCAAATATTTTTAAAATTAGTTTCAGGTGTACAACACAATGCAATAGTTATATTCTTTACCCCCAAAAGTGACAACCCACCTCCCCCAGTTCGCCACCCCACTCCTCCCCCATATCATACATATCTATCTCAACTCCCCTGACTCCCCTCCAGAGTATACTCCATATCCCGTAACCATCCACATATTCACTTACAGTTGGCATACCATACTATACAACATCAGCTTCAGGTGTATAGTGCAGTGATCAAGCCTCTACTCCATCCATGAAGTGGTCTCCATAACAAGACATGTGACTATCTGACACACCACAAAATTTTTACAACATTATTATATTCCCTGAACTGTGTTTCATATCCCTGTGGCAATATTGTAGTTGCCTATTTATGCTGTGTAATCCTTTCCCCTTCCCCCCATCCCTACCCCCCTCCCAACTAGCAACCCTCAGTTTTCCCTCTACATCTACGAGTCTGTTTAATTTGATAGTTCACTCAGCTCTTCAGACTCCACACACAAGTGAGATCACATGGTACCTGTCCTTCTCCGACTGACTTATTTCACGCAACATAATAGTCTCTTCACAACATTATCAATTACATTCCCAGAACTGCCCCCATATCCCTGCGGCAACATTGTAGTCCCACATACACTGTCCAAAACCTTCCCTCTCTCCCTCTTATGCACTCCCTCCCAGCCAGCAACTGTCAGTTTTTCCTTTATATCTGCTTGATATGACTTCAATCTTCTTACATTTACTGAGACTTGTTTTGTGGCATAACATGGTCTATCTTGGAAAATGTCCCATGTGTACTTGAGAAGAATGTATATTCTGTTTTTTCAGGGTGAAATGCTCTAAAAATATCAACGAAATCCAGCTGGTCTAAAGCATCATTTAAGGCCCCTCTTTCTGTGTTGATTTTCTGTCGAAAGCGTCTGTCCATTGCTGACAATGGTGTTGAAGTCCCCTACTATGATAGTGTTACTGTTGATCTCTGTCTTTATGTCTGTCAAAATCTGTTATATGTAATTATGTGTTCCTATGTTGGGTGCATAGATGTTTATTAGGGTTCTAGTGCCCTTCTTTGTCTTTTATTGTAGTCACTTTAAAGTCTATTTTGTCCAAAATAAGTATTGGTACTCCAGCTTTTTTTTTTCTCATTTCCATTTGCATGAAATATTTTATTCCATCTGTAAACAGCATATATATGTGTCCTATTTTCTTATCCACTTAGCCACTCTCTGTCTTTTGATTGGAGCATTTAGCCCATTCACATTTAAAATGATTATTGATAGGTGCATATGTATTGCCATTTTGTGATTTGTATTCCTGGTCTCTTTGGGTTAGCTTGTTTACCCCTTTCTTTTGTTTAAAAAAGCCCTTTTAACATTTCTTGCAATGCTGGCTTTGTGGTAATGAATTCCTTAAGCTTCTTCTTTTCTGAGAAGCTCTTTATTTCTCCTTCAATTTTAAGTGATAGCCTTGCTGGGTAGAGCAGTCTTGGTTGTAGGCCGTTATTTTGTGTCACTTTGAATATCTCCTGCCACTCCCTTCTGGCCTGCAGAGTTTCTGTAGACAAGTCAGCTGTTAGTCTAACAAGAGTTCCTTTGTATATAACCTGCTGTTTTTCTCTTGCAGCCTCTAGGATTCTGTCTGTCTTTAACCTTTGCCATTTTAACTATGATGTGTCTTGGTGCGGACCTGTTTGGGTTCAGCTTGTTTGGAACCCTCTGCACTTCCTGGGCCTGTATGTTGATATCCTTCACCAGGGTAGGGAAGTTTTCAGTCATTATTTTTTCAAATACATTCTCGACCCCTTGCTTCTTCTCTTCTCCTTCTGGTATTCCTATGAGACTAAGGTGGTTGCGTTTCACCTTGTCCCATAGGGCTCTTAAACTATTTTCATTGTTTTTTATTCTTTGGTCTTTTTGCTGTACCAACTGGGTGATTTCTGCTATTTTATCTTCCAAATCGCTGATCCACTTCTCTGCTTCATCTACTCTACTGGTGATTCCTTCGAATGTGTTCTTCATTTCAGTTATTGTATTCTTTAGTTCTAACAGGTTGTTTTCTATGGTTTCCCTATCCTTCTTTCTGTCCTCACTAAGTTCCTTAAACATTCTTATCATCAGTGTTCTCAACTGTGTCTCTGAAAGGTTGGATCCCTCTGTTTCATTTAGTTCCATTTCTGGAGGTTTCTTCTGATCTTTTACTTGTGAAATGTTTCTTTGTTTCCCCATTCTGGCTGTTGCTCTGGGATTGCTTTGATGTATTAGATAGATCACCAGAAGAGCCCTGGCTGGATCACGCAGGCACACAGCTCACGGCCCAACACTCCCAGGAAAACTCCCAATCTCAGCCTGTCCCAATCAGCCACTCGCAGATCAGGCCAAGCAGCCCGACAACCAATCACCAGCCTGGCAACTCTTCAAGTGCAGTGCGGAGAGTGGGGACCCGAGGCGGCTTGTGCACTTCCATGTCTCAGTGAGCAACCTGTTGGAGGTGGAGGGCACCCGTCCAGCATTTCCCTGGCATTGCAGTATAAGCTGGGCGGAGGGTGGGGAACCAAGGCCGCATGCGTGCGTGCACACACACACGCACTTCTGCGCCAATTCCACCAGACCAATGAGGTCTCAGACCTGATCCTCTGTGGCAGGGCCCAAGCCCGACAAAATGGCACTCTCCCTACACCACTCGCATGCAGGCTCCACACCACGGGAACAATAGTCCAAAAACCTCCAGCCTTTGCACCAAAGGTGTTCAGTTCAGTCCGTCCCCGCAGGCTCCTGGGCCCGGCTCACACAGCCACTCCCTCCACCAGGAACCAGGCAAGCGCTCACGGGTGAGCAAGCCCAGGCCCCGGCCCCACATTCTCCAGCCGCTCTTAGCCTCTCCAAGCTGAGCAAAGAGAGTCCTCACTAATTTACTGCCGGCTATCTTAGAACTTCTCTTCCCGGCAAAGGAGCTCTGGGCTGGTGAGCTTGGGGTGCGGCCGGAGGGTCTCTCCCCCAACCACGGAAGATTCCCACAGCTGGGGCTTCCCTCACGGGGCTCACCCTCTCTCGTCTCCGCCCGTCCTACCAGACCCTACACGGCCTTCTCTTCTTCGTTTAGTGGTTCTGTTCCTCCAGTGTTCTGGGGACCTCCAGGGTTGAATGCTGTATAATTTGCTTGTTATTTTGGTGTGATCCAGGGAGGCAGTTAGCACAGCGTCTGTTTATTGCAAAATTTTACTGGAAGTCTAGTCTCTAAATTTTTTGATCACGCAAAAAATGTAAAAAAAGTAATGTATGTAAAAAATTAATTAAATCTTTCCTTATATGTAAGTATCCATATTATATATGCATATATTATATGTATAATAAATTATGAAAAAATTGAAATTAAAAAGTATGATCTAAAATAAACATGAATAGAACTTTCAATACATTTATTCCATACCAGTGGTAATTTTGCTCACACCAAGTGAATACAACATTTTAGGGCGACAGAAAGAATACTGAGGGAAGCAATTATTCAAAAGTCATGTGAGTATTTAAAATTCTGAAACCCATTTCCTACACTCACTTTTCAAAAGAGGTCAGATCTTAAACATAATATTGGGTTGTCGGAAAAGTCATGACGCATTTTTGCAATGAAAAACGTAGAAAAAATATGTCATGACTTTTCCCACAACCCAATAGAAAAGACGTCCCAACTAATCTCTGCCTTTATATCTAACAGGCTTTAAGGAAGCCGTTCCACCAGCTATTGCTGGTATCTGTGCAGACAGACACCTTCCTCATAAATACTCACAATAGACCTAAACCTCTGACTTTATGGGTGGCACTTGGACCATTCCATCTCTCTCTCCTAGGAATGAACACATAGGGACAGGAAGTCAATGCCACTTCCCACCCAATGGCAGCACCTTAGAGTTCCATGAACTTCCCTAGGCTGAGTACTCAGAGCTGTGCTGAGCTCGTTCTTCACCAAGCTGGGTTGCTCCCCCTCTTCTCTGCTCCGGAGCTGTATTGGTAGCTCTCCAATCAGCCTCTCTTCCTGCTCAAGCTGTCAGAGGCAGAGAAATTGGTGTTCCAATTCAGTAACTACAGCGTTGTTGTTTCAACCATAGAAATATAACTGACATTTGTTTGCTCACCTGAGATTTAGGAGCTCAAAGTGTCATTCATTCAGTCAGTCAATTAGCCAGTCAGTCTTTCTTTTAACAAATAACTTAGTGAGTACCTATTACATATTGGGCCCCAGGCCATAGAATGAAAAGAAGAGGAAGGCATGGTTGGTGTTCTTCAAAAGAACAGTTTTGTAGTTGAGGAAACAGCGGTCCACAGCTGCACTGGAACTCTGACTATGGTAAGTACAAGATGCTAAGGGGCAGAGAAGGGGCCCAGGCATCACAACTCAGGGGCTGCTTTCCAAAGGAGTTAATACAAATGCTGAGCCTTAAACTACTACTTTTAGAAACTGCAACTACTACTTAGGCATTCTGAGCAGAGGGGAAGCCCAGGGGCATATGCCCAGAGGAGGACAATCAACATGGCAGATTGGGAACTGGCATCGTTGGGGGTAGAATGTAAGTTATGGAACAAAGAATGAAGCTAGACTCTAAGGGGTTTGGACAATATCATATATATATATATATATATATATATATATATATATATATATACACACACATATATAAATTTTTTAAGACTTCATTATCAAATTTGAAAGCTTACCTCATCTTCAATAAACCCATTAATGTTCTACAAATGCTTGCATGATGCCTGCAATTGAAGCGTAATTGAATGAGTCACTTATGGGAAGTAAAAAGTCACAACGAGCAAGGCCAAATTCATGATCAGTGGCTAATCTTCTTAAAGCAAAATCAGATATGAATACTAGTCCCATGTTCGAAGACCTTTTGATCTATATTTAATCAACACATGGAGGCATCAAACCGCTGAAAAACAGCAGGAAGCATGTTGGTGGTGGAAATGTGCCTGGTGAGATTATGTAGTCATAAAATGAAGCTCAGCAGTAGCAAGGTTTTGCTAACGACATGACTCTTCGTAAATATCAGTATCCTAGGTTGTCTAATTCTGCTTTCACTTTATCATGTAGCAATGTATCTCAAATATGATTTTGGGGATCTTTTCTTTTTTTACCCTCATTGACCAATACAGACTTAATCATACAATGTCTGACAATTAAGTTCACAAACTCATCCTAGAAAAGGTGCTATATACCTCATTGCCGAATGTCACTATGGTCACCTCTGAAGTATTCCCCTTGGGAAGCTATGCACCATGCCAGTGGCTACTCCACCCTTCAAAGCAATTTTGGAACTCTTTTTCTGGAATGGCCATCAGAGCTGTCATCGTATTACCCTTGATGTCCTGAATGTCATCAAAATGTCTTCCTTGCAATATTTCGTTTATCTTCAGGTAAAGAAGTCATTGGGAGCCAGATCAGATGAGTAGGGAGGGTGTTCCAATACTGTTAGCTATTTGTTTACTGGCTAAAAACTCCCTGACAGACAGTGCCGTGTGAATTGTAGTGATGCAAGAGCCATGAATTGTTGGCAAAAAGTTCAGGTAGTCTAAATGTTTCCCACAGCTTTTTCAGCACTTCCAAATATTAAACTTAGTTAACTCTTTGTCCAGTTGGTACAAATTCATAATGAATAATCTGTCCGATATCAAAAAAGATTAGCAACATCATTGTAACAAGTTCACAAACTTAATTGTCCTACATCCTATGCCTTAAATGTCTCTAAATCCGCCCACCTCAGGTGTTGCCCTGGCCAGCTTTCTCACTTTTGGATGGAGGCAATTACAATATGGGTTCCCTATGGCACGTGGCAGCTGATGCTTACCTTTTTAATGCTCTAGGGCAGTAGCCAATGTTTTGCTTTTACAAAGCAGCTGTCTTTTCAAAATTGAGAGTCCTTTGAAAAAGAGAGAGAAGACCACAAAAAAACTCAAACCATGGATTTCCACCTCTCGTAACCTTTTCATCTTGGATCCAAGAACAGTTCTATTACATGGCTTTGCAGGTACCATTCTGGGATGAGATGAAGGGCGCCAGGTAATTATTTTTCCGGCACCTGCTTTCTCTTATTCTGATTCAGACACCTGCACATGTTTTTAGAGACTGAAAATTAATTCAGAGGAAGGCACATTTAAAGGTCCTGGTTCCTAATAAAAGACTTTTAACTGAGAGATAAAAACCATTTGATTTTCCTTTTGAGATGCCTGATTCCTGGTTTGCCAAAAGAGATATAATTCCTCAATCATGGAGCTTCAATCTCTACAGAGAGCACTGGAGATACGAAAGTCCACGTGAAATTACGCTAAAACAGCTTCTCTTCACTGATTGCTGCTATTTTTGTCCTTTAATCTCTTGATCCTGACAAATGGTTCTTCTTCATGTAAAAGATATACCAAAAAGCACTTGGCTCCGACATTTCACAGCTTTTTATGAGGCATAGTCAGCCTGATTCTCCCTCGCAGCTTGGGAAAACATTAGAAGTCTTCTCCAAAGGTTAGAGGGAACGTCTGGATAACGGCTCCCTGAGAGCCATCTGCACACACACACTGTCTGAGCTTAACAACTTCACCCCAAGTCTGCTACTGACTCTGACTCTATAGCCATCAGCAAACTCTTCATAAGACAGGGGCACTACCCATGGAATGGATGAAGAAATTGTTCAGCTCCTCCAAATATCTTCGCTTGGGCCATAAGACACCTTTAGGCTGAATAGCACAATGGGACGGGGCTGGACACAGGGACAAATGACATGTCTGTTTATGAGGCCAAAAATACCCAATTGATTTGCAAGCACCAGTGGAGAGGCCATCATTAATGCGAGTCCCATTTTGAATTTTCAGTAAATCATCCTATAGGTGATTACTATGAACCAAAATTGTTGTATAGGTTCAAAATGTGTAACCCCAAGTTGTGCATCTTTTGCATGTGTATTATTTTAAGATAAAAACAACCAAGAGCCTGCCAGCTCAAGAGAATCTTCTCCCCTGGTCCCCCAACTATCTAGAGGAATTTGAATTAGGGGCCTTGCCTATAATAAGAGATTGTCAGAGATAACTATTTTTGACCTATTTATAAGGCAGAGAAAACTATTAAATGACGGAACCTGTCATTTCTGAAGCCCAAGGCACCTTACGTCACCACCAGCTCAGAATGCCTTATGTACCCATTTTCCCATTCTGTCTCTGGCTCTCATTATGTCGGGTTCTTGTGCACTCAAAATTCAATCTGATTTTCTCTTGTCAATCTGTCTTATGTTGATTTGATTATTCAATCTGCCAAAAGGATGAGAAGAGAGGGGTTTTTCCCTCTCCCCACATTGTAACCAATCTTCCTACTGCAAAGCAGGGGAGGTGGCAATGTCCAGCCACTGTCACATGAAAGAAGTTGGCTCTAGAACAGGTTTTTCAGTAATTTGGGGGGCTGGAAGATGTTGGAAAGGGAAAGAACTCCTTTGTTACTCTCCATAAACTTGATCTTTAATTTATTTTTTCTTCTGCTAATATTCTTAATCTAGTAGTTTACACCAAAATATCTTATTTTCTAAAAGGAATCTTGGGCCGGCCGAGTGGCACGGTGGTTGAGCGCTGGCTTGGGAAGCCAGCGGCCCTGGTTCGGGTCCCACATAGGAGGGCCAGTGATACTGCCCTCAAAAAAAATAATAAAATAAAGGGAATCTACTGGATTCAAGTCAAAGGATAAAGAGAGAAGATACACAGTCCATGTCTCCAAGGAGCTTAGAGTCTGATGGAGACACAAGTTGGCACAGGAGGTGTGGAGGACTGAGTGGCCCAAGCTTCCTTGTAGGGTGAAGGTTTTTACTATGAGTGAATGTTTCTTCAGAACAGAGTGGTAGCCATCGTCTCCTTGTGTTGCCCTTCCAGCTAGAAGGAAAACTGCCCTTCTCATTTTTTCCTTCACCTAAAGCCACACCCTCAGGAATACTCTACTTATAAGTAATTATAGTTTACTCTTTTTTTTTGGTTTTTTTTGGTATTTTTTGAGGGCAGTGTCACTGGCCCTCCTATGTGGGACCAAACTGGGGATGCTGGCTTCTGAAGCCAGCACCCAACCACCCTCAGCCAGCCAATTATAGTTTACTCTTGAACAACTTGGGATTAGAGCTGCCGACCCCCTGCACAGTCAAAAATCTGTGTAGAATTTAAGGTGTCCCTCCACATTTATGGATTCCCAACCAAGGATCCAAAATACTATTTTTGATCTGTGAGGTTGGTTGAATCCTCAAATGTGAAACCCCGGGTATGGTGGATGACTGTATATTTATGGAAAAACATCCATGTAGAAGTGGACCTGTGCAATTCTAACCCACATTTTAAGGCTCAGCTGTATGCTTTTCATCTGGGAAACAATAATCTTAGAGAGAAAAACTTAAATTTCATTACTGTTCAGAGGTATCCTTTGAAACTCAGGAAACATTATTAAAAAAGACTAGATTCCTTCTGGTGAGGCTGGATGCGGATGTGGTAAGCAAAGTTTAGAGCCATTTCTAGAGCTTTGTGCCCACACACCCAACCCATTTATGTTGGTCCCTCTGTTTTGTTTCACTTTCTAAACAAACTATAAGTGATAAATAAAAATGTCGATTTGCATACTAACTGTAGATGTGGCATTACATTTTATTTGTACTAAATAGTGTTTCATTTCTTTTTTTTTGGACAGAAGTAAGGGTTTGAGACATTTAATTCAGATATTGAAGGTAACCCATATTATTGTAAGCTGAGAAGCATCTACAAATGCCGGTTTAAATGATACATGCTCTGAAGTATATACCCTGAGACCTATTTTTCCAGGGTCTTAAAAATGTTTTCCCAACATTAGCGTTACTCAGCCTGATATCATCTTTCTCAATATTAGCACATCCCCATTTGAAAGGTGTAGAAAGAGTCAGGCTGAAAAGTAAGAAGGAGTTCAAGGTCACAGCTTCTGTGCTTGGAATATAAAACCTTGAAGAGTCAGGCATTTGGGATATTCTCTTTTTCCCAATTGACAAGAACTAGTCATGCAAGTGACAGCTTGGGAACATTATCATTTGCAAGTGTCCCTTCCCTCTCTTTCCCAAGTCATTTGCATATCCATTTACATAAAGGTCCATGAATTATACATCAGTAGAAATTTTTGTGTTCTTCATGAACTTATACTGCAAATAGTTATGTAATCCTGAGTTTACCAGTTTGATTTGTTCCCTCTATACTCTCCTTAATTTCTGGTAGATACCGTTCCTGCTATAAGCCCACCACCACCCCATGTCACAGCCCTAACAAGTCAGAGGGAGGGAAAACCCTGCTCTTTTCTTGTTCATGTTTTAGCTTCCAAATTAAAGGACACCCTTCCCACTTCTGGCTATGGCTGAGTAAGGTGGTCTACAAACTCTCTGCCCAAAGAACTATAAAACAGAGAAAAATAACTGTTTCAATGCTATAGAAATTGACCAACTATATACAGCAGTCTGAAAAGAGTCTATGCTTGAGGAAGTGCTGTTTCAGGTGAGAACAGTGGAGGTCTGTGGCAACTGCCCCCCATCTCAATAAGCATGGAGGTCCTTTCAGAGTAGAGTAGGCCACTGGGACCAGCAGTTTTACTGCAGTGGTCAAAAGTCTCCCACTCAACCTCGAGGGATGGAGGATGTCTACGCCCAGTGTTATTGTCAGTAAAGTGACAGACTTCACAGTGGGTAAGAAAAAGGGCCAAATTATTGTTACCCTGATGTTTTAGTCATAGTTGGGGCATCCCAGTTCCAGGATAAAGCTGCCTACTCAGTGGAGACTATTAAGGGAATAAGCTGGCTGTCCCTACGGCTACACACATGCCCAGAGGAGACAGGAGAGAGCCTAAGGAAAGGTGAAAGCTGGGCGCACTTGAAAAGAGATGGAACTTTCAACGTGCTCATTCTCTACACAGATCCACTGGCAGAGGGTAGAAGCCATACTGGCTGGAGGCACTGGAGCACAGCCTCTGTGTAACCATTGCCTGGCAACCAGATACAAAGATATGGAGCGACCCCTAGGGAGTCAGGATCAAAAAATAAATAGAACAACTTGGCAGAAAATCAACAAAGTACAGATGACTTAGACAACATAACTGACATATACAGAACACTTAAGCCAATGACTACAAAGTAAAAATTCTTTTTAAGTAGACATGGAACATTCTTTAGAATAGACTATATGCTGGGCCACAGGGGAGTCGCAATACATTTAAAAGAATTAAAATTATATAAAGCATGTTTTCCAAGAACATAGAACTAAATTAGAAGTTAGCAACATAATGCAATCTAGGAACTCACCAAATGTTTGAAATCTAAATACCCATGTTCTAAATAACCTGTTTATTACTGATTCGATTTTGTTAGTAGTAATTGTTCAGTTCAGATTTCCTGCTTCTTCTTGATTCAGTCTTAGAAGATTGAATGTTTCTAGAAATTTATCCATATCTGCCAGATTGTCCATCCAATTTGTTGGCATATAATAGTTCATAGTATTTCCTTATAATCCTTTGTATTTCTGTGGTGTCAGTTGCCACTTCTCTTTCATTTCTGATTTTATTTATTTGGGTCCTCTCAATTCTTTTCTTGATGAGCCTAGTTAAAGATCAATTCTGTTTAGCTTTTTCAAGAACCAGCTCTTGGTTTCATTGATCTTTTGTATTGTTTTTTAGACTCCATTTCCTTTATTTTCACTCTGATTTTTATAATTTCTTTCTTCTACTCACTTTTGCTTTGTTTGTTCTTATTTTTCTAGTTCCTTTAGGTTGTATGGTTAGATTTTTTTTTTTTATTTGAGGTTTTTCTTGTTTTTGAGGTAGGCTTGTATTGCTACACATTTCCCTCTTAGGGCTGCTCTGGCTGTGTCCCATAGTTTTGGGGTCATTGTGTTTTCATATTCATTTATCTTAAGATATCTTTGGATTTCTTCCTTGATCTCATTGTTTAGGAGCATATAAGCCTCCATGTATTTGCTTTCATTTTTCATCTTGCGGTTCATTTCTAGTTTCATACCACTGAGATCAAAGAAGATGCCTGGTATGATTTCTATCTTCTTTTTAGTTTTTTATATAGTTTGTCAAACTGTCCTTAACAAACCTTAAATGTTTTACATCCCACCCTTCAACAAGCATGAGAAATCTTACTTCTTCATACTTTCACCAGCATTTTCATTAAAAATTATTGTAAGTAACTTATGAATTGAAAATAGTGGTACAAAATAAAAATGAAAATTAATATGTATAAATACTTTAATATTAATTTTCTTTAAAAATAAAGTTGAGTTGATTCTTGATAAGGTAATAAAGTTAAACTGAAGGGAAACCTATATTAAGCATACAATGTATAAGAATTTAATTCACTTCTATGAGTAACATCAATTCTCCCTCAAATATACTTGCTTTCAACGAATGACAACTGAAAACAGAATTGTTTACAAGGTTGAAGTTTCTCAAGTGTACTATTAGAACATCAATCAGACTCTTAGACTTTGACTGCTAAAGGGTATATTATTTAGAACATACAATAAGAGTTTTATAGACTGGCACAAATAAAACAATCTACAAATTTGTGAAGAAAATTGGTATTTAGTTAGTTTTAATAATAGTGGTTTGGCATGAAAAGTTCATACAGCCTGTTACAGTGTAGTAATGAGAAAATCCTCCACAGTATGACTCATGTTTAATGATGCTGGAAACACTCCCTAAAAATAAATTATTTTACATTAACTTTTATTATTTAATCATGACAGCCTAATCTACATTTGACTCATCATTTTTTAATATAAGGTTATGGATTTGAAAATAAATTATTATATTTATGGAGGATATATTGATTATGGCAGCATTTCCAAAATGTTTTCTATATCACAAGATATTCCATTAAAAAAAGGTTTTGTGCTCAAATATGTTTGAAAAACACTGTTTATCCTATCGTTTTCTTAGAGATTTGCAATGCACAATAAAAGTTCTGAGAAGTTCTAAAAACAAGCATCCCGTTTTACTTTATTTTAGTATATTCCAAGCTTTTCAGTCAGATCATGTATCATCTCCCCTCCCATATTTTAAGTGTTCTTACTGCCAGAGCACCTCTTATTTTATCAACTCAACTTTATTTCTATAGAAAATTAATATTAAAGTGTTTATACATATTAATTTTCATTTTTATTTTGTACCATTATTTTCAATTCATAAGTTACTCATAATAACTATTTAATGAAAATGCTGGTGGAGAAAATGCTGGTGGAGAAATAAGATTTCTCCTGCTTGTTGATGGGTGGGAATGCAAAAGGTTACCATTTTTATTGAGGGCAGTTTGAGTTCTCCGATGACAGCTTCTCTGTTCTCTAGCCTTTTCTTCTCAGCTGGTGCGAGGCCTGGTCATATGAACTGGTCACGTGGTTGAATGCCAGGATGGTGTGAGGAGGAATGGCTCGGTAGTGCTGGGTCTGGAGAAGATGGGGGCTTGGTCAGCCTCTGTAGTATCTGGGACAACGAGCTTGGGCTCCCTCAGTTCTCATTTATATAGACACTGGCCACCTCCTCCGTCCTTTTCTTCTCTCCACTAGGGATTTCTGGGCTGTTTATTTCTGTTCCTTTTAGGACCTTTTTCATTCAAAAATTGTAGTGATAAGAGAAGGCTGAATTCTCTGAAACCTTGTAACCTTGGCTGTTACTAAGTTAACTCATGTAAAAAACCCAGTGCTTACTGTGTGTCAGGCACTGGTCTAAATCATTTCCAAATGTTAACTTGTGTGATCTTCACACAGCCCCAGGAGAGGCATGCTCTTCTCTGGCCCCCTATTATGGATGGAAACCCAAAACACAGAGGAGTTCAGTAACTCACTACTTGCTGCTAGTGACAGTAAGGGACTGAGCCACGGTTCGTACGCTTAACCACTAACCACTGCACCTCTTGTTTGCTTAACCACTGCAAGTCACTTGTTTGCTTCTCTGTGTCTTTAACCATAAATTGAGAGATATGCTTTAGAGAACAACCCCAGTTCCAAGATTCCATCTCTGCCCTGCTTTACTTGTTCCTGTGTGTTTTGCAAGAATTCTTTCCCTGGCTAAGTTTCCTTGCTCTGCTGATAATCACAGTCCAGCTTGACAAGTCAGACAACATAATTGCAGGTGAGGCTGACAGGTCATTACGGTAGCTGCCACTGCTCCACCCTTAATGGTACTTTTAAAGGGAAGGTCAGAAATATACATGGCACGTGGTGCTATTGGGAAGTTCAGGCCAGTAATCAGCAGGCAGAGTGCATGGCACAGTGTGGCCACTCAACAAGTATTTGCTGACCAGAAGGGTACACTAGGATGCATGACCAGCAATGAATTTGAAACCCTGACCTATTAGAGAGGACAGATGGTCAGTTCTGGTGTGCCATTTAAGAATTTAAGAATTAATTTCACAATAGTGAAATGAAGCTATCAAGAAGATCTGTCAGCTTAAAGCGAGACTCACTTACATGGATGGGAAAGTCAGGAGTCCTGACTGTAAAGCAGTTTTCCTAGTGGAAGATGCCTGGATGCAATTAAATTACCAAAACAATGACTGACCTGGGTAGTTAGGCATTTCTCTGAAGTACTTACAGGCTTCAGTCAGCAGTCATTAACCTATTTTTCAAGTTTAACGTAAGTGTCAGCAAATACAAGAAAATAATTTCTGAAAAACAATAGGAAAATGTCAAAAATGTCCTTTAATATTTACCTATAAGTTGCAATTTAACTTTTATTTAAATTGGGGGAATATGCAATAGGAAATAAAGTAAACATGAAAAATGAAAAGTATTATGGGCAATTTTCACTTTACAAATTTCCCGTTTTGTTACCCGATAGCCTTTCCAATAAATTTGCTATTACTCAGAATAAATAAAAAGGACCCTTTCTACAGTTCCCAGTGAAATGCACACCTTCACATGTGATGCTCCACCATTCACAAAACCCTCTTTCCTGCCTGCTCCTTTTGAACCCGTTTTGCTTTCAACTTGTGCATGTTAAGCAGCAGACAGTGATTCCTCAACCAGCTCACAAAGCCAATAAGCAACAGAGTGGGAACGAGATCACACAGTTTCCTAAATCCCAGTCAGCACTTTCTCTTATATACCCTACTTCCCAGATACGTTCAGGCAAGAATTAGATAATTTACACACAGAAATAAAAGATAATAAAAGTGAAGAATTTAAAGAGCTGGAAAAGCCAACTGTTTCTGAATTTCAAAGAGAAGAGATTTTAAAAGATTTTCAGAGGCAAAGACCTAGTAAAGCATCTCTGTTGAATAAAATGACTCAAATAAAGATTAGATTAAGAGAGTGGACTTCCTCTTCAGGCCTAATAGCCTTGAAGAGACCACCATTAATTTTAGAGAAAGAAGTATGAAGGCAAGAAAATAGACAACAAAAGAAGAGAAGGGGGAAACAGAGAGGGAGGGAAAAAGGAAGGAAGGAAAGAAAGAAGAAAGGAAAGAAAGAAAGAAAGAAAGAAAGAAGGAAGAAAGGAAGGAAGGAAGGAAGGAAGGAAGGAAGGAAGGAAGGAAGGAAGGAAGGAAATGTAAAAAAGAAAGAAAATCCAATTAGAGAGCTGGGTCTACAAAAAAGCATAAGCTGTGCTTACTGAGAATATAAGTGACTGGAAGCAAATATATTAGAAGCCTGAACAGAAAAAAACAAACCTTAAGACTATTCAAGAGTTAAAACAACTCTTGGGCTCCAGCCTTCCACCAGTGAGAAATAATCCCCAAAACCTATACCATCCCTAAGAGGGCTACACACCAATGCTCTCTTCATATGTGTCCAGATGACAACAAACATGATAATAATCTTACTCCACCCCTCAGACAGTGGAGGCAGGGGCCATGGCAAAATAAAGAAATAACAAGACAATAAAAGAGAGGAAACAAGGTAGTTTGTCCCAGAGAACTGATGAAGTGGACAATGGGAACAATACACCCATTTGCAAGACCCGCCTCTCAGGACACAGGATTCCAGCACCCCAGGGACCAGGATCTCCCTGGAATGAGAGTTTTTACTGCAATTATCCTGTACCAGCTGCACCCACTGTTGAGGGGCTGTGAGGCATAGGGGAGGGGACACTGATATCCTAATTGTTTTGCTTTTAACCGCTCATCAAGGAGCCACATCTGCCTCTGATGGAGAGACCTCTGTGACAGGTAGGCTTTGCCTGCATGAGAAGACTGGATGAGAGTCTAGCTTGTGTGTTGTAAAGAGACATTGATTATGTTTCATGGATGGGAAGAAGAGTGAAACAGATATTTGATGATCAGAGGACCAGAGGATGGCAGCATCTGGTTAAATATTTACCAAGCATATTTCCTCCACTTCTTCAGTGACAGGCGTACAGCGACACTATATTTCCCACTTTACTTGCTAATCGATGGCCGTGTGCCTAGATTCTAGCTAGTGACATGTGAGCAGAAGAGATGTGTGCATGTCCAGGTCTGGTCCATTAAAACCCTCTACTCTGTATTCTTTTTATCTGCACAACCTTGGAGGCACTGTGACAAAAACAGGCATCACCAGATAGAAGGGACCCCTTTAAAAACTGCATAGAGCAGAACGATCTCCTATTTACACTGGACTAAAACTGGAGAAAACAAAGCATTATTAGTTTTCATTGTGAGACCGCTGAGGTTTGTGAACTGTTTATTACAGCACTTAGCCCACCTGTACTAATGTAGAAATTAGTCAGAAATTAGCCAGTGCTTAGTATCCCAAGTGACAAGCAAGCATATTATGTTCCCTCTGTACTAATAAATGTATATATTTTTCTGTATAAGCTACAAACAGATCTTACTGTGAATGACTTAAGAATAATAGGGGCTGGCCGAGTGGCTCAGTTGGTTAAGAACTCACTCAAGAACGAGAGCTGATCTCTGAGCAACAGCAGTTCGATGTCCAGCCTGAGCTGAGCTGCTGTTGAGCTGCCAACAGGTGGCAGGATGATTCAGCTAAAAAAAAATAAAATTAAAAAAAAAATTAAAAAATAAAAATCATAATAATAATAGACAACAGTAACAAGTTGCTCATAGCATATGGTTTCGGCCCCCAAAAGGGTGTTAGGAACATAAGCAGGAACTGAACAAAGGTTCTCCCAGGACACTGTCTGATGACTGGATTAGACCATGACTGATGGACCATACTCACGTTCTTCTCATTCCCAGAAGATTAGATTTGTGGGGCAGAAATGAGACAAAGCCACCTATATACCGGTCATGCAGAGCCCTTGTGCTAATCACAGGAGCATGGATCATTACTGATCTGATTTATCCCTGGCATGATTGGATAAGCCGTCTCATTAATAGGACACCCATTATTCTGTGTAAAGCTTCCTACTTCAGACCTATTGGGTGGTTTTCTCCTTATATGAGTTTTTATAAATACATCGCTTTTCATTAATGAAAAGTGTATTGTTATGCAAAAATAATTCTTTTATATTACCTATATTGTTATGTTTACTTTAAAATAATATACTTTAAAAAAGGAAAAAATTTTCCTGAAAGTGTCATTTTGAGAAACTTTTCACAGTAAAGTAAAAAAAAAAAAAAAAAAAATCTTATTCCTGTAGAAAAGATCGGATTATTTGTATAGAAAGGGAAAATGAGAATAGCCAAGTATTATAATGTCTGTTGATCAAAATGGTACACAGATGGCATGAATGCAATTCAAACTCAGCTAATAAAAACCTGTCCTTTTAAAGATAAATAATGCCAACATGAAATTGAAGCATCAATCCTTATCTAATAGTTTCTTAATAATTTATTGTTTGGCGTTGCCATGTAGACAAAATAATTGGAAGACGGCTGAATTTTTCACGTGGATGTTCTGATTCTAACATAGCATATCACTGGTTAAGTGCCGTCTTTCAACCCTTCAAATGTAAGCAATATTCTGATAAAATAATATCTTTCTTAATGTAGAATGAGTATTATTTATAGACATAATAAATTACTAATCTTATCATGAATAATTTATATCAAAATACTCAGATATTTAAAGAGTGTTTCAAACTCAGCATATTTTTAAAAAGATATACAGTTTTTCAATCCCAGCAATCTACATAAATGATTTTTTTCAAGGGCAAATCCATTTTCCAGAAACTTTAACATCAACATTTAATTTTCAGATTTAAATTTATACCTTGCACCTGGCCTCATTCTGTTTCCACTTCCTGATCACTACAGTGGAACAATATCATTTTAAAATGTTGACAGTGTTGTGATATTTTGGGAATGGTTCTTCAGGAAAATTTCAGTGAAGATAATTATTCTATCTCCATGAATTTGCAGCTTAGCATTTTAAGTTGGTATGTTAGCATATAACCCTGTTAGTGCAATTTCTTCAATAGTTCCACATTCAAAATTAGCAAAAGCTGAACCTTTTGATTTTTTAATATCTTTCTTAATTCCTTTTCATTTTTACATCTTATACTTTCTCAATTAAAGTTTTAAAAAGAGTTCAGACCTTATCCTTAGACATTCATTCACAAAACTGACCTGGGCAAAGATAGATATATTGCTTCCTGAGGTAATTATACATATTTATGGAGGGTAGATATGATCCCTTGATATGAATGGAAGCTATTCCTGCTTATTGTGAATGTAACTACTTCATTTGCAAGCCTCTTATTAATGCATAGAAATAAAACTGAGAAGCCCTGTTTTTCAACTTAAATAGTATTGTTTGGAAGAATCTTCCATGTAAGGTCATAGTTTTAAAATTTGGTTATTATGTGGTTTCTCTTTTCTCTACCATCTAAGCCCTTGCTCTCCCCAGGTTACTATTTTTACCCTCGTCGTTATTTATAACACTTTAACTAACATCCAATTGTCCTGGGTGGTACAAGATAGGTCCACATGAAGGAACTGTAAAAAAGAAAGGAGAAGTGGTACATTTTTGCTAAATTAAAGTGTTTTATTAATTTCTTGTTTGAAATATAAAAGTTTTTGTGTCTACATCCTTTTGGAATTCTGCTGAGACCTGGGCATTCTATATATTGTGCAGCAAACAATCACAGTCTTGTTTGAAAACCAGGACTAAAGAATGCAAAGAACAGAATATTTTAACACTGTGTTTTTAGAAACAATTCCAGACAATGTTGAGGGAGATAAAATATGATGAAGGGCAGAGAATCTATAGAGACAGTAGACTTCGTAACTAATGTTACAAAGTCCAGAATTCAAAGACCTATCGCTTATTTTATTCACCCACCCCTGATTTTGAGTCTCTGAAGCACTTTAATATCCTCTGATCTGATCAGCAGTCTAACATTGCATAGCTTCTGGAATCCACATGCTAACTCACATGCTAATGCTTCCCAAGGTACATCTCCCTGATGTCATGAGCAGAGGCCCCGGGGGAGGGGTGAAGCACTCAAAAACCATGTGAGCTTCCCAGGTTGTGAGTGATGGGCTGATTGTCCTCAGCCACCGGCATTTAGAAAGTGGCACTAAGCCGAGCATATTTAGTATGTGTGGACAGAGCCTCCATTACACAAACTCAGAATTGTGTTTTTTTTTAATTTCTTTTTTTACCAATAAAAAGAGAGGGGTATCCATAAAGGGTCACATGCATGAATAATACATAATGGGTCACACCACCTCAACATGAGTAAGTAAATACAATAAAAAGCACATGTTTTCTTCACCCATTTCACTAAAACTGATGCTGTAAATAGATCACTCAAATACTCAAAAACTGTTGAATCCTACAAATGTAAACAATCCCCTGACAAATATTGGTTAGCTTTAGTTTTTTTTTTTTTTCTTTTTCCAACAAAAAACACCATCACGGTTTGCCTTTGTTTTAGCACTAACCTGTTCAAGAAGCAAGAACAATTTTTCAGTTGGGGCAACCACTGTAAATACATTATAGTCATAGTTCTTTCAATTTCTTCCTTTTCCACAGCACAGCTACCTGCTATTGTGATGGCCCCAAGGGGAGTGGTCAGAGACACACTCAGGGACATATATTCAGTTTTTAAAAATCAACTCAATTTCCACATGAATGAGGAAGGGCAGGACGGAATGCAAAGGCAGGCGGTCTAAACCAGGCTGGAATAAACTTCCTTCCTTCCAGGCTGAAAGTGATGACTTCACATCTATACACTTTGGAATAGTCTGAACTACTAAATCATCATCCGTTGGTGTCTAGGGTATTCATCAATTAAATACATGGGTCATTTTCTTAAAGGAAAACATCTGTGCCTAGTTAGGCTGATGTGCCTTTGGTAACTTTTGGGAGCTCTGCGAGCCCTGCCCTAAGACAAGCAGTATCTGGACATGTGAGCAGTGTCACTCCTGGTTACACCACAGGCCAGGTCCTGATAGATCAGGCCTCACTACTGGCTGATGACTTGGGGCAAAGCATTTGGGATCTATACAGCAGTCTGCTCCTCTGTGATGTGGGGCATGCAAATGTGTCTCAGTGTAATGATCAGTTGGTGAGTGTGAAAGTACTTTAAAAAGGATCAATCACACTCTTAAAACAATGAAACTTAATGCAGTTTGTTTTTCTCTGCTTTAAGAATGGCTGCATTTAGAATATTAATTGTTTAAACATTGCCTAGAAATGTACCTATTAACCAGGAGATAAATCATTTGTATCTACAGATATAGATATAGATATTTCCAGGTAGGTAAACCATTTCTACTAATTCTATTTATTAACTCCTCTACAATTATTGCTAGCTGGGAAGGAATAAGATGTGTAGAATTGGAACCCACGAAAACAGATCTTGAAAAGCCAGGAAGCCCAAATGTTATTCAGAAAAAAATAGAAGACTAGGGCCGGCCGAGTTGCGCAGTGGTTAAGCACTGGCTTGGGAAGCAAGCAGCCCCTGTTCGGGTCCCACATATAAGGGCAGAGACACTGCCCTCAAAAAAAAAAAAAAAAAAAAAAATAGAACACTAATACTAAAGGCAGGAAGAGACACAAAAAAGAGGCAGACCATTGCAGATTAGCAGGTGAGACAGGTTTAATAATAAGGGAACCTACAGACAAGCCTGGTCTTTATGGATCTCCTTCTCCCTCTCCCTCTCCCTCCATGGTGCATTCCTTGCATATACCGGACCACCTCAGTTTTGGGCATCTCACCTATACTATACATGTCTAGGTGATACCAAATCCCTACATTTTGTTCAGGGGACACATCTACCTTGAATCATTATGGAACATTTGATCAAGGAATTTCTACATTTTGGAATTGCTACAGAAGAATTTGATTAGGACCTTAGAGCACAAAATCCACTTTCTTCATGGATGTAAAAGAAGTAAAAAAAATACAGACCAACAAAGTTAAGGTAACTTTAAGCAGATTGTTAAAATAAATTAACACATTTCATAATTATTGATAGGAGACAATGAATATGTAGTCAGGTTTAGGAATCGAAACTATCAAAATTCTAGATTTGAGAAAAATGAAGGTAAGAGTTTAAGATCAACATTGTAAACCTATATTACACCGTGCAAGCTTAAGGTGTTGGTTTGGTACACGCATATATTGCAAAATGATTATCACCTTAGTGTTAGCTCACACCTCCTTACATCACATATGCACAATTCCCTTTTTTGTGGTGAGAAATTTAAGATCTACTCTCTTCCCAACTTCCAAGTATACAACACAGTTTTAACTATCATCACCATGGTGTACATTACATTCCCAGAACTTATCCATATAACTGTAAGTTTGTACCCTGTGACCAACATTCCCCACTTGGGGACACTTTACCTGTTGTATCAAGTTCAGGAAAGCTGGCTGGCTCTCTGGGGCCTCTGGTGGCACATATGTTGTTAGAAAAGCAGGTCTTGAAATATTGGCCAAAGGTGGATCCATGTGGGTGCCACATGTGGAGACATCAATTCATAAATTATATAAATGCCTAACCATTATGCTATATACCTTAAACTAATATAAAATAATATCAAATGTCAACTATAATTAAAAAATATATAATCATGCCATGTAAACTACAGCATAGAGAATACAGTCAATGGTATTGCAATAGCTATGTATGGTGTTAGATGGATAGTAGACTTGTTGGGGCAATCACTTTGTGAGGTGAGTAAATGTCTAATAATTATGTCGGTTGGTACACCTGAAACTAATAATAATTATATATATATAAAATTCCCCAGTACTTTTAAGCCATTGATGAATAATGATATATATTAGTGATATTAAAACAGTAAGATGACAACTGCTAACACCCAATCATTAGGATAAAAAATAAAATAAGATGATCTTATTCTGAAGAATAATTTAATTCTGAAATGCTTAATGGCATCATCTGTTAATTCCCACTTAAGCCATTATATATGCCTAAATCTTTGCAGAGTGGGCAAACAAATGAGAGGTCATTAAACATAAATTAAACATAAATTTCCTGAATGGAACCAAGAGTATACCACCCCAAAATATACACTTCAGCATACTGATTATTTTGAATTTAAGCTACTTGAGAAATAGCCAGTTCAAGAAGGACACTCTGATCTTTCTTTGTCCCCTGAAAGCAGAAAATAAATCCCCCATGTGAAAGGCACCCTGTACCAGGAGGGAAAAAGGCATCCTTGTCACCAGAGATGATGAATTTAGGGCCGAAAAGGCTGTATAAACAAACCTTGTTACTATCTCACTACTTTACTAGCCAAACCCAAACCCCTTTGTCTTGTCAATTCTTCAAAATGTATCATTTCTTTGTCTGAAAGGTAGAAAAGATTCCTGTTTGGGGTATTTCTCTGAGTCTCATAGTTTTATGGGACTCTTGTGCATACAAAATTAAATTTGTGTTTATTAACTTGCCTTACGTGAACTTCACTTTTAAACTAGCCAAAGAACTTAAAAGGGAAGAAGGGAAATTTTCTCTACCTCTACATCCCATTTAATTTTGGTGACTTTCGAAACACTTAAGATGGGATCTTTAAACTGCACTAGAAATAACTTTATTTTTAAATGTATAAAAGCATTATTTAAAGTCTTCAATAGTCAACAGATTTTTATTTTATTTTGCAATATTTCTGATAAAATTTTAGATTAATATCTCTGATAAGGTACATTTTGGTCATAGAGTAAAAGGTGGGGTCATGTGATTTCTGCTCCCTTCAGGTCTTTTGCCCATTTGAAATTCCTTTCTGTCTCCATTTTATTTCAGGAAACTGAACTGGACAAGCAATTTGGTGCCCCTGTCCACTTGCGGTCTTCAAACAACTGAGCCATATGATAAAGCAGTTGAAACTCTAGTTTGATCACCTATTGAGTGTGAAAACGCTCCTATTGGCTTGAAAAGGCCACATTTCTCTCTGGAATGTTACAGACATCTTAATTATTTACTCAAAAGAACTGCCTTTCTCATTCATTTATTCAACAACTGTGTATGAGTTCCTGTTGTGTGCTAGGAAAATAAGGAAGTAAAAAATCAGAGGTGGTCCCTCTTGCCATCTTGGAGCCAAATATATCATCTTATCAAAGTTCAGCTTCTGATTCATCTTCTTCCCTTTCTTTCTCCCCTCTAGGTTTCCCATGACTCAGACTTTACTGCAACAATCATCCCATGATTTATAAGTTGGAACAACTCTTTTCAGATGATTTCTTGTCTCTTTATTCTAGCCTTCCTGATTTCAAAGACTTACACATATGAATTTAATTAACATGCTGATGAGTCCCCTCTTTCTTAGTGTGACTGCAGATATTATTATTTCTCTAGTGTCAAGAGTGCAGTGTAACATAATCTTTGATACCATTTGCCACTCATTTTATTGCAGAACAAAATCTCATTTCACAGTTTCAATTTTTGTTCCATGAGAAATTATTATGAAGTAAGTATCTTTCAGGGTTTTTCAAGATGAACTTCAGTTTTCAAGTTAACAATTTCCCTTAGAACACTGTGGCTTTGTTAAAATGTTAGGTTGGTTCCTTTAAAATAGAACTACTCCTGTCAAAACGCTGTGGTGAGACAGGCGAAGGATAGCATCGAAGTGGGGAAGAATACATAGCGACAGCTCCTTAGTTCTTCAATGTTTCTGCTGAAATAATTAAATTGAGACTCAAACTTACTCTAATTTGCCCTATTTTTATGTAACTCACTCACTAAGTTATCCTAGTCCCAAAGGCCCTATTTCAGGGAAGGAAGTGTCCCATGAGGTATGATTTGGATGGGAAAACAACTCTGTCTTGCATTGCTAGTAATTGAAAGATGTTTATCTTTCTCTCACATCAAGGCAAAAATATTAGAGAATGGGTCTTATTAGATAAGCACATTAGAAAGTTTACATGATGTGGTGGAACTAAAACTAGGCCAAGAGTCCGAGTGATGGATAGTAATGCAGTTGTGCCACTGATGCGTTTTCAAGCTTGGATAATTTGCTTAACCTGTCTGGGCACCAAGTTCCTAATCTACAGAAATAGGTTAGTTATGTCTCCCCCACGAGAGTGTTACAAGGGTAAGCATGAGAGAAAATACCTACAAATACAGGAGAATGCCTGGCAAGGGGTCGGCCCGCAATAAATAGTTGTTTCCCCTCTTCCTCTCTCCTTTCCTTGTGGGAGAATGGCATGGCAAACCATTCACACAGGGGGCTGCAGTCTGTATATGAAGTAGTGCAAGTGCCAAAGGATATGGAGGAGTGGGTGCCTTTTTGGAGTGACTTAATGGCTGCCAAAGCACCATGGTGAGACAATGGACACTTTGCACAAGTATTATCATGCTTCAGTAACCATGTGATATTATGCTGTGGTTTTCACAGTATTAGGTGTCATAATTGAATGCTTTAAGCACAGTGTGAGATTTACCCATTATTCCTCAGAGCTTCATTTCCTAATTTCCTCTTATTCGGCTCTCAGAAGCTGCCTCTCTGGCAGCTTCCCTCTCATGCTACATGCAGGCCCTCCTCCTCTCTCTCCATTTCTAAATATTGGAGTGACCAAGAAGTAAATCTGGGCTCTGATTTCTGTATCAAAATGGAGGACTTCCCCTCCCCCTGAACTTGAACTTGCAGCTGCATTCCAATAACAAGCACAGATGTTTTCCTCCTGCATGTCTCTAAAGGGAGCCAGAGAGTGAACTCAGAGGCCTACTGCTTAGGTGTGTAGGGGAGGAAAGTAATTTTTCCTTTACCTTTCTGAATTCTTGGCTCAGACCCTTTGAATAAAAGACAGGTTCATAAAGGAAAAACAAACAGGAATTTATTAACATGTATACATAGGAGATAGCCAGGGAAAATGGGGAACTCTGGAGGGGGCTTAGAATTTCAGCTCATGGAGCATCTTCAACGAAGGACAATACATTTGTGGAGAAATAACAGGACCAAGAAAAGCAGTTTTAGGCTTCGAAGAGAGGAAATAAAGGCTACTTAGTAAAGCTTCTTCTAGAGATTCCTCTGGTGACTTCTGCAGGCTGAAAAGGGTCTAAAGTTGTCTTGAGGATTCACTTTGTCCTTCCTGGTAGAGAGGGGAGGAGAAACATCTTTGTGGGTGTACGTCCTACTTTTAGGAAAATAGGGCAATTGCAGAGAGCCTTTCTTATATCTGCCTCTTCTCAATTGCCTTCAGCTCAAAACAATCCTTATGCCAAACTGCCATATTTAGGGATAGCATAATTGGATACCCTTCAGATAGTTCTAAAAAACAAAGCAAAACAAAAAACTCTTGATTTTCTCCCCCCAAACTATTTCCTTGATTCAATGAATGGTACTACCATCATGCACTTGTTTGGATCAAAAATCTGAAAGCCAAACTTGATTTCACTCAACCTCTTCTTTATTGCTGCTCCCATCTGTCCAACACCCAATCCACTGTTAAAGAACAAAAATTCAGTCAAGTAAATTTGAAGATGTAAACAATTTTGTTGACAAAGTTATCTTCCTTTAGGAGAAGGTGAGGATCTTATTGGGCAGATTGCCTTATCTTCCTTCTTGGGATAGAGAGGAATCATGACAGATTACCAATTTGTACTGATCAGAAATTCCCAGACTGACAGATTGAGGTTACGCTCCTGGAGAAGGTAGAAAGTACTGTTAGGTCAGGTATTAAGTCTAGGTTAAGTGTCATGGGCTTTCACACAACTGACTTCATTTTGTGGTTTTTCTCTTTAATACCACCAACCAGTTCTGCCAGTTCTCATTTCAAAGTATATTCCAAATGTCACAACTCCCAGCACCTGGCCCGAACTACACTCATGTCTGCAGTAACCTCTTAAATGGTCTCCGTGCTCCCGGTGATTTTCCTGCATTTGGCCCTACACCTCAGGAACTAAAGTGCTTTGTACAGCATCACCCAGATCATGTTACTCTTCTACTTAAAGCCTCCCACTGAATTGCTTTAAACTCATACTCAAGGCTAGGAACCCCTACATTACAAGGTCCCTACCTCCCTCTCTAAAATCACGTGCCATCAATTCTCCTTTACTCATTATGTTCCAGCCACACCCTTCTTGGAGATCCTTAAATGCACCTCCCTCTCTCCCAAATAGCACCTCTGCACTGGATGACCCTCCTGCTTCAAAGCATTTCCTCAAAGTAGTGATGAGGTGCAGCGATGCAGTGTGATAATGCAGTGATACAGTGCAGTGATGTGGTATAGTGATGCAGTGTGGTGATGCAGTGCAATAATACAGCGATGCAGTGCAATGATGTGATGATGCAGTGATGCAGTGTAATAATGTAGTGGTACAGTGTGGTGATACAGTAATACAGTGCAGTAATGTGGTGCAGTGATGCAGTAGAGGAAAAGGTACTGAGGCTCTCTAAAACCCCATTTTCCACTGCATCCTTCAAGAGTAAATGTGTGTACTTTCATTAAAAATAATAACAGGTGCTCGCTTCGGCAGCACATATACTAAAATTGGAATGATACAGAGAAGATTAGCATGGCCCCTGCGCAAGGATGACACGCAAATTCGTGAAGCGTTACATATTTAAAAAAAAATAATAATAATAACAGGTATTACTCCAAACTTAGTATCACTTCAGGAGAATCTTACCCTGAATCTTTCCAGACACTCATGTCTCAGATCCATTGTCCCATTAGGATGGGAACTCAAAGAACAGACTACCCAGCTCCTGGCTTTCCTCCCATTTTACCCTTCTTGGGTCTTTCCTTATTTCTGCCCCAGCCCCACATGTTGCTTCACTCTCTTTTTCAGCCTGACCACTAATGTCATCCCCAAGATTCAGTTCCGCCATGGAACCCTAACACTTCCAGCCTGGTGTCACTGTGCCTTGTTCCTGCTGCCACGGATCAGTGCTGCTACCCTGACAAATGCAGACCCTCTGGGGAAAGAAGCACGGGGCTGGGAAAACTTGCCTGAGTCATTTCTATCAATCAAGGCAGGCAGCTCTAAATACCTGTGGTCCTGTTGTCTTTTATTTCTGTATTGAGGCTTTTCTATTCTAATGACTGAATGGAATGGAAAAGAAAGGAAAATTCTAATTCAGCCAGTATTTACTCGGTGTTAGTCATTCTTCAGAACACCTTATGCGCATTCATTCACCTTACCTTAATCAGTGTGTTAAAGATTTGAAGACCAGGGCCTGCCAGCCTCATGGCCAGTTGGTGGGAGAGCTCAGACAGAACCTCATCTCCTGGCTCTTTATTCTGGCTGCTTCCTCATGTTACCAAACAACAACTTCTTTAAACAGTTTTGTTTGTTTGTTTGTTTGTTTGACTGTATATTCCACATCCCAACTGGGAAATGCCTGTTGTTTGATAACACAAAGCCAGTTCTCTTTAGCTGGAGTTTGGGTTGTCTGGGACTCTAGTCTGCAACCCCATGGCAGACTCCCAAATATAAACACTGTTTATATTTTTATTTAAAGACCCAGGAGGAAATAAAAAATACTTTCTCTGTTTACTCAGCATGAATGACCCGGAGACCAGCTCTTTGGGACCCATAACTGTCAGGAAGCTAAACAGACGTCTTTCTGTGGATGTCAGGGGAGCCTGCTAGAGTCAGCAGTCATACTTTTTCACAGGACTCAGTCAAAGTCAGTGGGCTTTTGTTCCCAGAATCTTAACCTTTTCAGACAGCCTCAGACACATGACTGCTTGCCTGCAGCTGCTCATTCCTGACTATAAAGCAACTTTCCTGCAAAGGCAGGAAGAAAATAGTCCAGTGAGTTTCAACTGTGGCCCCTTTAGCAAAATGTCATAATGAATTTTTGATCCCTGATAATAAATGTGTTTGTGAATAATCAGAAATGACACCATATAAGCTCTATCAACATATTCTATGTAATAAAAATGCTCTTGGTATTTAAACATGATGTTGTAATGTGGTCTGTATTTGTAAATCTACATTATGGAAGTTCACACCTGATTATAGACTAATTTATCATATTCTCTATTTTCTTTGAATATAGAAAGTATTTGTTATGGTCCTTTTCCATGCCTTTACTCATGTGATGGGCAAAATGGACCCTAACTAAGGAAGTGTGTCTCCCCCTCAAGGTTTGGATCTTCAATTTCTTTCAGGCCACAAATAAAGGCCATCTAGCCACAGGCAGTTGTTTCTCTCTCTTTAACTTGTAGCCCATAGGATACGAGTAATTACTTGTAACTAAGATGGAATTTTGAGTCAGATCCCCCACCTCCCACCGTGGGGTCATGTACACTTAGGCGTCAGTCAGCCCTGAACTTGCAAGCAAATGTTGTATATCTGTACCAGTGTGCAGGTTTTTCAGGGTCCATAGCAGTTTTCAATTCTCAAGGGGTTTGGGATACAAGATTGAGAATTCTGTGAGCCTTAGAACATCCTTTTGTTTTCTCATCAATGCATCTTCACACTGTTTCTTCTCCCCTCTGGCTTATAAACTCATATATTCCAACACTTTCATAACCCAGGGTCCAATTTCCAAATGAATGTTGGATGACAAAGTGGTCATGCAGCAAACGCAGCTTAACACCAGCAAAGAACCTTCATTCTAAAATCTTGTTCTTTCATTTGAGAATGGTCACCATTTTCGAAGAAGCAGGTGTTCTAAAACCGACTCGGATGGAAATAGTACCTGTCATCACTCTAAGAACTTAGGGATTGTTTTCAAGGACTCTACCTTTTCCCAACATTAGGATTCCTCCCTAGTGGCCATGACCTCTCTGACGTCATCAGGAGAACAGAAACCAATTAGGTTTGTGGAATATATTGATACCTTGCTCCTGACGCCAGCACAGAAAGACAAAAGAAGTTAAGCTTCCCAGTATCATGAATGTGGTTAAGACTCTACTCAGACATAAACAATTATCACAATTATCTTCCAGTCCTGCATGCTGCCTACAGCATGGTCAGAGGCTTGAGGACAAAAAGGGGCATCTCCCTATATGACCTTTGCCCCCATTTGGAGAAATGTTCCATCAGGGATCTTACCCAGGGGATCTCAAAGTCCACAGAACTGACAAACTGCCATTTACAATCCTCCTTCTGGATCAATCTCCTAAATCCTTGATGCTGCAAGTACTGCCCTGACCCGTGGTACCCCGCGTGAGGATAAGCAGGACACAGCGTGGTTCCCATTGGCTGCAAGTGGCTACTGGGCACCTGAACATATTAGTGGCTGCGAGTGTAAAATATGCAATGGATTTTAAAGGATTAACATGAAAAAGTAAACAACTTCATACAATGTTTTCTATGAACCACATATTGAATGGTAACTTTTAGATATGAAAGTTAATTTAAGTGAAATATGGTATTAAAATTAGTTTTGTCTGTTTCTTTTGACGTTGTTATATGGCTATTAAAAAAAAGTTCAAATGCCTACCTGACTCACCTCGCATGTCTGCTGGTTTGTCCCGACCGCCCTGCTCTAGATTGTAAACAGCAAAATGGGAAGGTAAACACTTGAAGCTTTTTGTATGAACCAGGCCCCATCCTCAGCACAGAAAGGAAACTATGAAGATTCTAGGATAAAAGCAAATGAAGAATGTCGTCAAGAACGCAAGATGCTAGAGGCAATACAGGAGAGGAAGGCACAGAAGAAATGAAATAGAGAAAAAAGAACCGCTGTTTCAAGCCCCCATGACTCAGAATCTAAATGTGATACATGCAACTATGAAAGCGCTAGAGGAAAAGCTGGGCAAACTTCTCTGTAACCTGAGCGGAAGAAAAGGTTTCTAACAGGAAGTCCAGGTGAAAAAAATTTTAAAAAGAAAATAAGAAAAAAGATTGATAATTGACTATATAAAAAGTTTTTAAGTACTTTAAGGAAGGTCAACAGACAAATGACAAATTCGAAGAAATATCTGCAACATATATAACAGATAAATGATTTACTAACTCTACTGTACAAATAAGGACATTTCAAAATTCAGAAAACAAAGATCACAAATTCTAGAGAACAATGGAAACCAGACTGGAATAGAGAACAAAAACTATGTAAAATTGGCCCCTGGACATACGAAAAGATGTTCAATCTCATTCATAGTAAAAGAATTGCCAATTAAAATTACAGCGAGAGGGCCGGCCAAGTGGCACGGTGGTTAAGCGCTGGCTAGGGAAGCCAACGGCCCCGGTTCAGTTCCACATATGAGGGCCAGTGACACGCCCTTAAAAAAAAAAATTACAGCGAGATATCATTCTCATCATCAGATGGGCAAAAATTAAAAACCTCAACAATAACTGTTGTCAGAGTGGAGATCTAGGCACACCGTGCTGCTAAGTGGACAACACAACACGTGGCCCCCAGGGAGAGGAGCTTGTCAACAAATTTGTTGAACAAAACTGAATTTCCATTTTCCCTGAGAAATGAATGCTCCACATGCTCTGGATTGGCCAGGAGGGACTCGCTCACATTTGCTCCTGGGTGTTCTTGACATCCCTCCATCAATTCTAGAGCATTTTCCTGCTTTTTGTCACAAGATATTCAAATTATTTCAAACCTTTCCTGCTCCAAGCCCAGAGGCAGGCATTTCCTCAAGGAGACCTGGTTCTTCCTTTAAGAATTTGCACTGAAATTATACTTCCAACAACACAAACATACCTGTGTGGGAGGTCATTCACTGCAACATGATTTGTTCTTATAAAATACCGCAAACAGCCTCAATGGGCAAACATTAAAGAAGGGTGGGAATGTTCTGCAGCTGTCAAAAAGAAGAAACATCTGTATGAAATGAATGACTTGCAGAACACACAGGATGTCGCCAAGGTAAGAGGAGCCAAGGGCCCTTCGCTAGGGGGCGCTGCTAAAGATGGCAGACAGCCTGAAGACTTAAATGTTCAATGGAAGTCAAAGAGGGGATACGAAAACAGAGATGGGTTTTTAAAGTTTTCACAAAGAAACAGAATTGATTAAGGACTGTGATAGAGAAAAAGAATTACGAACTATGGAAAAGAGAGAGGTCTTTGGCTGAGAATACTTTTTGCATAGTTTTGCTTTTGGGAATCATATTAATGTTCAATGTATTAAAAATAAAATACAATCAACAAGAATGGGTAGAACCCTGGCACGAGATGCATTATTTCAAATGATTAAATAACTACACTGAGGAAAAACAATAGATCCAGTCCAACTCACTTTTGAATACTGTTCTTTGACTATATCTGCCCTCATCTACAAACAAATTTTGGTTGGCTCCAGTAATAACGATTATGATACCAATGTGTGTATTGTAGGGCTGAGTAAATAAATAGATTGATGTTGTTAGAAGATAAGGTCTCACACAGGATGAAAGAAGCTACAATTATGGAATGGGATAAGGCAAGTGAAAACAGGATAGGATTCATAATTCCAGGTATGTGTGTGTGTGTGTGTGTGTGTGTGTGTGTGTGTGTGTTTCTAATTCTGTCTTTTGAAAGGGCCTAGAAAATCACATACTTAGGGTCCAGAAATTGGTTTCTAAATATCATTCCTAATGAAAAAGGATCAGCATCTTTGGAAAATGACTTATGGGACTAAGACAACGGGGGCATAAAATAAAGATGAAACATCTTGTGCCACCAATTAAATAAAAGGTCTAAAATTGAAAGAAATATGTCAAAAAGACACAGGAGCAGGCTGAGACTCTTGAAATGTTGGGCAATTTTATCATCAAAATAAATGAAGACTTTAAGAGCATATAACTCATTATGTAAAACAAAGACCCATGAGTCTATACTAATGATAGAGATAGATGATTGATAGACAGATAGATAGAGGATAAAAGATAAATAGAAAATAGAGAGACAGACAGACAGACAGATACACAGATGATGGATAGGTGAAAAATGGCATCTCTTCCTTACTCTAGTATATCAATTTATAAAAGGAATGATGGATCAGAAGGCCACCATTTGCAGCTATCATGGTAAAAACTGATTTAAGCTAGCATCACCAACAGGCGGTAAGGGGGGCATTTTTGATTGAAAAAAAAAAAGAATCTTATATAATCTCAAAATATTTCCTCATAATATACTTACTGATTGCAGAGGGGAAAATAACAACTACGTAGTGAAGAAATGGGACAAAACCTTAACCAAGTTCTCAGAGTTAATACCTCCAATAAGGTCCATATGAAAACATGAGCCTCCAGATGTCAGACCCTGAGGAGGGCACAACATCACTCACATACTATTCTAGCCAAACAAAGGTAAATCATCTAATCATGAGGGTATTTTGCAGAATCCCAAATGGAGGGATGCTATTTTATTAAATGTTTCACAATGAAGCATAACATGAGAGACAAAGAAAAACTGATGAATTGTTCTAGATTAAGTGGTATAAAACAGAAATGACACTTAAAGACAATACATGATCTAGAAAAGAAATGCTCTAAAGGACACAATTGGGAAAATTAATGAAACTGAAATATTGGTGAAATGGATTATGGACTGTAGACTAACGTAGAGTGTCTGTTAAATTTTCTGAGATTAATAACTGAACTATGAATATGTAGGAGAATATATTTGACCTTGGGAAATACACACTGAAATTATGGGATGAAGTACAATGATGTGATCCATGTGCAACCTAATCAAACAGTTGAAAAAATAAAAATATGTATTTACAGAGGGGGCATGATAAAGCAAGTGTGGCAAGATGTTAAGAATTAGCAAACTGTGCAAAAAGTAGACAGCGCCCTTTGTACTACTTTTTGCAATTTGTCTGGAAGTAGTAAATTATTTCCAGACAAAAAGTGTTTCAAAATATCTTTTAAATAGGCATGTAAATCAAAGAGCAGAGAAGTGGGCAAGGTTCCAAAAACAAATGGCCAGTGGACTACGTAGGCAGGCACAAATTGACTAATTTGGGAGATTTCTGTGACCTCTCTTGAAAATAGACTCAGCATAGTTGCTTTAAATGCCCAGGAGTGGCTGAGAAGAGGAAAGGACATAGGTCTTAGACTAGGAGATGGTCATCTCAGCTGACATCTAAGTGGTATCAGATGACAAAAAGGACCCACTCCACCTTGTCCTTCACCTCCCCTCATCCCCAAAATATAAGTCCCTTGAAACTTCAAATTCAACTTAGAACCCAAATCTACTGTGATTAAAGTCAGCCATCTTGGCCAAATGGGGGCCTCAACATAAAAACCAAATTGAATATTAAAATAGAAGAACTGGGCCGGCCGAGTGGCTCATTGGTTAAGAGCTGGTTTTGGGATGCCAGCGGCCCTGGTTTGGATCCCACATATGAGGGCCAGTGACACTGCCCTCTACAGCTAACAACAGCTCCACCTGGAGCTGGACTGTGAGCCCCGGCAATGGTATAAACTGTAGCCCTTGTTGCAGTGGGCTGCCATAGGCTACAGTGAGTGGCCGGCAGCCAGCCTGAGTGGCTGGCAGCCAGCGTGAGCTGCCAATAGCCGCGGTGAGCGACCATCCAGAGGCCAGCGACCGATCTGCCTCATCCGGGAAGAGTGCAATGACGACACCAACATGGGCCAGTGAAGCAACGTCCTCCACAACTAGACTGAAGAACAAAAAGACAGCAACTTGTCTGTTCCCTTTCCCCAATTCCCCAATGCTGTTCCCCTCCCCCAATTTTCCAATAAAATCTTTAAAAAAAAAATAAAAAAAATAAAATAAAATAGAAGAAGCATCTGAAAGAATTCCTAAGTTTTTAGACTTGAGACTTGACAGATTGTATTGTTTACATTTAACAAGTAGCATCCACCTCTCAACTTGACTCTCTAGAAGCATATATTTTAATGGCCTGAGTGATTTTACAGGATTCAAGAATTTCTCCCTTCAAAGGGAGAATGTGTCTGCTTAAATTAGGTCTATTTTCAGAATTAAACCTAAAACAAACAAACAAACAAACAAACAAACAAACAAAAACAACAGTATATATCAAAACACATCTATCCTGACAACAGTTTACATTTAACTCCAATTCATTTAAAGCATGAAAGAACATCAAGAAAAATCCCCCCAATTCTGTGGCCAGCAGAGCACTGCTGGCTGGACTTTCATTCCCACATTCCAGTGGTGCCACATGCGACCTCCTATGAGTGGATTCCTATTTTCCCAGCCTCTTAAAATAATCTGGAAGTCAGGAAACTTCCTATAAGATGGTAAACAGTGCTCGGCAGGACCTTGTTCCTACACCAGTCTCTGACCACTCTACTTCTACTCAGAAAGGATACTTGACAGATGCAAAGCAGTTATTCTCTGCTCTTCACCCTCCAGTGATGCTTGTGGGGTGCCCCAAGGGGAACCCCTGAAAGTGATTTAATGTCCTTGGCAAGACAATGGCTTCCTCAGCAGCCACAGGGAAACTGCTATCACTCCCAAGGTTACACAGTTGCTAATTGTCCAATCTCCATAAAAGTCAGCGATTCCAAACTGGAACCATCCTGATTATAATAGAATCTTTTTTAGTGTTTTATAGCTTACTAAATCATTTTAATACAAAATCTCATTTCAAACTCACACTTTTGTGTCCTCATTAGAAAATAGATTGGCTAAAATCCATGGCTGGTAACTAAATAGTAGAGAGGAACTCACACTTGACCTTCTTATGTCCTGTCCTTTATTTTAGTAGTTCAACCTAAATGTAAACACACGTGTGATGGTTAATTTTATGTGTCAACTTGACTATTTGGTCAAAAATTATTCTGGATGAGTCTGCGAGGGTGTCGGTGAGTCTGTGATGAGTCTGTGAGATGAACATTTAAATAGACTGACTAAAGCAGATTGAAACCCCTAATGTGGGTGAGCCCCGTCCAATCAGTTGAAGATCTGACATGAACGTAAAGACTGACCTTCTCCCAAATGAGGGGAATTTCTCCTATCTGACTATCTTCAAACTTGGTCATTGGGCTTTTCCCGCCTTCGGACTCAACAATGACACAGCAGCTCTGCCTGGATCTCTTTGCTGGCCTTTGGCCTTGACCTACACTATTGACTCCTGGTCTTCACGTCTTCAGACTTGGACAGGAATGTACATCATCAGATCACCAGGTGCTCTAGCTTGCCATCTCACCCTTGAGATTGTGGTGTTCATCAGCTTCCATAACCACATGAGCCAATTCCTATCTATCTACTATCTACTATCCATCTATTGATCTATCTATCACCCATCTATCTACCTACCTACTTATCTATTATCTATCTATCCTTTCTCTGGAGAACCCTAATACATGTGAGAGCTCAGTTTGGAAAGTTTAAACCAGTTTAACAAGTAGGGCTCTCATTTTTTGAAAGCTGCAAACTCTCATCCATGACCTTCTCTTCTGGGTGATATGAGGACTTGCTAGCCTTCTGTTTCTCGCCAATGGAGAGAGGTCGCTGTGCCTTATGTTATGTTCTGGAAACTGGGGTCCACCTAGAATCATCTGCTTAGTTAGCTTAGGGAAGGAGAACCTCCAATATGCTCCAATATCTCAACATCTTGGGTTATGCATTTGTAGTAGCCCAACCGAACTCACGTCTGTGGGAGAAGGTCATCAAAGCGATGTGACCACTGGTTGAACTGGGAGCTGTGCCCAGGCAATCGGGGGGCTCTTCACCCCCTCTTCTATCCTTGAAATGTGCTTTTCACCCACCATTCCTGTGGCTGGAGCTGTTTCAAGGATGCAGCCTTGAAAGGGTAAGGTGTTGTAGAGACCACCTGGACAGTACATGTGACTGAGCCCCGTTAAGGCCTCTGTGTAAATGTTTAAGGTTCTGAAGGGCAGGTGTGGAGATCTACTCATCTTGTGATGCCCAGAGAAGCCTCCTGTGTAAGTTTCCGTGTTTATGACACCTGCTACCTGCCAACCTGGGTGGTTGGCCCCTTTGTGTTGTCTCTCCTTGCCCTCTAAGCACAGGGGCCAGTTTGTAAACTAAAGTCACTTGGTGTACCATATAAAATCACTTGTTGTTCCATATTCATGTTCCCCTCAGGATGGGACACACTGAACACCACATGCTGGTGGAAAGAGCTGCAGGGCCTGAGAAGTATGGTTTCAATGCCACACTTCCACTCCCTAGCTCCATGAACTTGGGAAACTTCTCAAGTCATGTTGGGGTGTACCCATTCCTCCAGCATGGAAAATGAAGATAGAAGCTCCAGATAGTCTTGGAGCTTACAGAGCAAATTGGACAGAATATTTCACAAGAAGGGAGTATAACCGCAGAACCAGCTCAAAATGGTCCTGTCCTGTTTAACAAGATGCTGAGCTGCTTTTCAGAGACAACAGACAAAAACTGCAAGTCATTCATCTGAAGCATTCACAGAGGAAAGAACTGTGACCTCCAGCTGCAACTGGAACCAAAGCCCCATGCCCCCCCAACACACACACACAAACACACAAAACCAAAGAACCAGGACATAACAGGAACTTGAACACCAGAACCCTTTTAGAAGCGAAGGATTCATTTGTTGTCCAGGAAGACACACTGTTATGTCCCTTCACTATAAATGGCCAAGTTCCAAAGTCCTCCAATGAAAACTCCCCTGCTCCACTTTCGCATACTTGTTCTCCCTAACCCCTCAAAACCCCTTAAACTAGTCCAGTGAGCAAGATGGATCTGAGGCTTTATTAAGTCTCCCATCATCTCTGATGGCACCTTCTCAATCAATACACCTTTCCTTACTCCTAACTCCGACCTTTTGAGTTTTGGCCTTTCCAAGCATTAGACACACATGCTGGTTAACACTAGCGAGACCCCAAACCTCCCCCAGCCTGTTAAGGTGAAAGCAGAGAAATTAGAATGGGAAGACTAGACAGGCATCCCTTTTCCACAGCCCCAAGCCTTCAGTAGCTCTTAATGTGTCTTCTGGAGGGAAACACACAGTGCCAGTAATTTTTTTTGTTTTTGTTTTTTTCCTTTTTAATACAGTTGTCATACAATACTGTAATAGTTTCATGTGTACTACATAGTGATTCAACATTTATACAACTTACGAAATGATCACCACAAATCTAGTAACCATCTGTCACTGCAAACTTATTACTATATTATTGGCTCTATTCCCTAAACTGTACATTACAATCTGGTGACTTATTTATTTTATATCTGGAAGTTTGCACATCTTGCTCCTTTCATCTTTTTCACCAGCCCTCACCCACCTCACCTCTGTCAACCATCAGCTTGTTCTCAGTATCTACGGATCTGTTTCAGTTTTGTTTGTTCATTTGCCTTGTTTTCTAGATTCCACATGTAAGTGAAATCATATGGTGTTTGTCTTTCTCTATCTGACTTACTCACTTAGCATAATACCCTCTAGGTCCATCCATGTTGTCACAAATGGCAAGACATCATTCTTTTTTATGGCTGAATAATACTCCATTGTATATATGTACCATACCTTCTTTACTCATTCTTTTATCTATGAACACCTAGATTACTTTGGCTGTAAGGATCGGATGTACCCTCCCTGCTACACACCCTTCCTTCCAGGGTCAATGTTACTGCCCTAAATAACTGGGCACTGACTCTAGTTCTGGGCTGTGTTTTATCTGTGGTCCAGACAATGCCACACATGGGTATACATCCCATCTTATTCACCACATGCAGTGGACTCAAAATTCAGTCACAAATTTGGGTGTGCAAGAAATCGAACTTCCTTCCCCCTTTTTAAGTCACCAACTTCATTCTGTCAGACAGGATAAACTTAATTTCAATTACTGCATGCACCGTCTTTCGCTCAAGTTATCCTCCAAAACCCAACACAGGAACATAGAGTACATAAGTATTTACAGGAAGATGCACTAAGCACTTTCATTAGGGTGCTCCAAAAAGGCTAAGAAAGGATGAGGGATGACCCATCTTGGGGATGACAGGGGCTATCCCAGTGACCATTACTTCTCTTTTACATTTAACCTCCAATAGTCCTTTCACTTATGAATACCTGAATCTATGATACAACAATCCTCAATGCAAGAGTATTTTAGGAATTTGAAACAGATTATTTTTCCTTTTGTCTCGGTTGAGCTGCATTACTTAAGAAAAGGTTTACTCTAAATGGGCTCTACGCAATGTGCTCGGACCTGCGTCTTGGCTGCAAGCTTTGGCTACAGGATGGCTTTTACAAACATGGTTGCAACAGCGCCTTGTATTTATTTGGTGCTTTTCAGTCTCGACATTTATGACTTCACTTTATGCTCACAAAAACGATGTTAAAGTGAGAAGACAAACGCCTTTGACTCCATTTCATAGTTCTGCTAAATGCAACAAATATAGGTTAGGTTGGGGTAAGTAACATATCCAATGTCAAAAAAATATGGTGTATAGTATACTCAGATTATCAGGTATTTTAATAAAGCCAAAGACCACAGAAATATACAGAAATGTATAAAGGTGTTAGAGCGTAGCAGTTAAGGGCAAGTGCCCTGGAGTCAGACGTCCTGGGGTCATATCTCAGCTCTGTCCTGGGGTCTCACTCAGCCAGCTGTGTGAACTTGTGCAAGTTATTTAACCTCTCTGTGGTAGGTTTCCTAATCTGTAAATCAGAATAATAACAGTACCTTTCTCACTGGGCTGTGTTATCAGGATTAAATAAATGTATATCTAGAATAGTGCCTGGTAGAGAGTGTTACATACATATTTGCTATTCATTTCCACTGAGGACAACAGAGTTCCCAGATTTTACTTTTTGTTAAATCTCCATCTAGAAATAGTTGGTTGTAACCCATGTGGCTTATTTCTTTAGCCATCTCCATTCAGAGTCTTAGGAATAGATTTGCGCCAGATACCGCAGAGCCATGTGGAGTTAATACCCGAATGCTCAGGGAAGTGAGGAAACCCTCTGGGAAGCTGGGCTCCCTGGTATTGTGCAGAGCAGGAGATCCCTGCAGGATAGAGGAGTCAGGAGCCCACAAGCCCTGTTCCCCACCAGGGTAGCTCCACCACCCCCATGACCCACCAGCTCCTGTGCATCCTCAGCTGTCCTCAGCTACTGTGGCTTCAATGTCACTATTCTGACTGCTACACTCTCCTGGGTCCCAGATTCCAAATCCCAAAGCAGGAGACCTGACAATGTATCAGTCACTCTCCAGTAGAGAGTCTTCTGCTGTTGGGTGTGGGGGAGAGGATCTCACCGCCAACATCCTCATGCTTCATGTTAGCCTCCCTGCACTATGACAGGTCCAGGTCCCCATCCAAACCAACAATGGTGGTCAAGGTACCCAGGTCCTGTCACAAACTATAGGAAATTTTAAGGGATAAAACCCTCCTGTGGTGGTTTTTATGAGAAGAAAATGAGATGTCCCATATACTATTAGTAAAAGGTTTTTGTTGTTGTTGTTGTGTTTTATTTTTTATCTATTTGCCAATCTGTTCCAATTAAGTATCTCACTGGGTCAGCATATCAAAGACTCTAAAAGCTGCCATTTTGGAAAGGCCTAGTTGGTCTTTGAAATGAAGCATCATGTCGACAAAAAAAGAGCCTCCCGCATGGGGATCCCCTGCCCTGTCTTGTCTGGTCTTCATGCTCAAAAGGCATATAACAGACACTGTAGCATTTCAGGAATTAATTTTACCAAACTTAATTCTGACCGCCATCCTTAGAAACCAAATCCACAGAAATTGACCCTTCCCAACCCCTGCTCCCTTCCGGAGACGGAAAGCACTTCCTCGGGTACGAGGGGACAGCACCATAAGTTCTGGGTATGGGGCCAAAGGACATACAGATGAGGAATGTCAAGACTTTCCAGGGTGGGCCAAACATGGTACAAAAGAGAGGGAGTTTGATTCCAGAATTTACTTATCTGAGGAGGGTTTGCCTTTGAATTAGTCCAGACTTTGAGTTCCAAGTGCCAGAAACAAACCAACTAAAATACAGCCTAAGCAAAAAGACAAATGTAATGAAAGGAAATGAGTTATCTCATATAATCAAAGACATACATTAGCCAGTAAATGAGGAGATTGACAGGTGTCTCAGGGTGACAGAAATTTGGATTTACAGGCCACCAGGATGCTTAATCTTCATTTCTAGTCTCTGCTTGTCTTGGCTTCTAGGCTCTGCTCTTTCCCTCTTCACAAGAGACAGACATGGTCCCAAACACATCACACAGCTTTCCTCCCCCATCCCTGACCCCCACAGCAACACCCCCCCCTCCCATTCCCTGAGAAAACTGATGGCCTTTCCTAATCCCACAGAAAGATTCCTAGTCCACTTGTCCCCCATGAGCCAATGAGCTGTAGGTAAAATGAGGCAGGCATTCACTTCCAGACCAAGCTACAGTGGTTAGGGAGTTACAACTTGGAAGAACATGGCAATCCCCAATAAACTGGAGACAGAAGCCCTTTCTCAGAGAAGGCAAGCTTCCCAGGTGAAGAGAGTACACTGATCAGACAAACAAACTTCTGCCCCAACCTCAAAAATAAAAGACCAGGAGACTCAGTGTGAACACAATGTGAACCTGGGTGGGGACAACTGTCACAAAGGAGTAGGGGAAAGAATCTGCTCTCTCAGCCCGATGCTCTGGTTAGCATTTCTCCTGTCAGTTGCCAAGAACTAAAAGAAGGCATTAAAACAAATATGAGGAAAAAATTAATATTAGCAAATGCATTTTAGTATTTCCCACTAAGCAAATAAAAAAATATTATACTGATGCCTATAAACTCTCATATTCCTGTAATTTTAAACTATCAACAAAATATTCAAATTCATATATGATCTTAGACCTCTTGCATTTGTCTGGAACCCCCACCAGCTAAACCAGTTACATAAACATTAGACAACTGGTCTCATTTCCGCAGTTCCTGTCCTGGCAGGATTTTAACCTCTGCCTAACCCTAACCCCACAGTCTATACCTGCTTTTTGGGAGTAAGAACTGGGAAAGTGTTTCTCAATGGGTTTCCTTCTTAGAAACAACACATTCAATTATATATATATATTGGTTAGAGTTTTAATCTTTATAATAAAGTATAGCATAACATTGGAAGAGAAGCTGATCTCCAATTAAATAAAAATAAATAAATAAATAAATAAATAAATAAATAAATAAAATGTGAGACACATACAACTCAGGCTTTCCATAATGACCCATAGGTTAGAAGCCTAAAATAGGCAAAATTTTCCACCTGTTGCATTTCAAATAGGTTAATCAAACTCAGTTTTCATAGCTAGTTGCATTCTTTTGTCGTTTGGGAAAAGGCAGAGAGGAAAGAGAAAGAAATATTTTTATTATGGTAAATATATATACCATAAAGTTTACCATTTTAACTATTTTTGTCACTGGCCCTCATATGTGGGATCCGAACTGGGGCCGCTGGTGTCCCAATCCAGCTCTTAACCATTGTGCCACTCAGCCAGCCCATTTTAACTATTTTTAAGTGTACAATTAGGTGGTATTGTGCCACCATCTCCAGAAAGAGAAAGAAATAATACACTTAGCAAAATCTTACCCTTTGCCAAAAAGATGTCTTCCTAGTTTTGTAGTTATTGAGAGGAAATAAAAGGTTCTGCCCCCAAACATTTTAAGGCCAGCTCCAGAGAGAGCACCCCTCTTACTGTTCTCCAAAGTGCCAATGGTCACCAGAGACTGAAAACCTTTCTGGAGATATCATCTCTGGGGTGGAAATCATGTCGCTGGCCTTTGGAAGCTCCAGGTACTTCAAGAGAAGCATCATATCATACCTGACAATTCTGACAATTTTATGCTTGTCCTGAAAATACCATGTTGAGCAGATTTTCACACCACATCTTGACAGTAGAAGAAGTCGTGCAAAGACTTCCATTTCGATCATACCCGGTCCCAGGACCCCTGCCTAACTGCAGAACCCCGAAAGAACTCAGTGCAAAACCACAATGAATAAAGAATTCACCCGTCCATCCTTCCCCTGCATTTTAAAACATTCACAACTGTTTCTTGCTTGACTAAATTTAGCCATCTTTCCCATCAAGCATAAGTTTGAACTCTTTTAGAAATTAAACCGAAGAAATGAACATTCCCCAGAGATTTTAGGGTAATGTATTCCACACCCGAGATCCCACAGATTTAACCTGGTGACAAAATCTCGGCCTACAATGCTGACTGGAAGTGATATGTTTAGAATCATTATCATGCCAATATCCTAAAAGCTGTATTGTGGACCCTCACTACACTTTTCCCTGATAACCTGTATGAACCTATTATCCTCTTTTGCCATCCCGACCTCTCATCCCTGATATAGCAGATGAATGTTCAGAATCACAGAAATAATTACGGAGATTAATAGCTAAGTAAGATGAGAGAAGGAAGAGGGAATTTTTCCTTTGTCTCTGTTTTCTGGCTGCAGGTCTCAGTTGTTTACTTTGGGCAAAATGTTGACTCTACCTAAAGAAGTGTGTAACCAAATACTGATTACAGGCAGCATCTTAAAATTCTGGCAGCATCCCAATTGCTGGTGTTACTTTCAGAAACAGGCCACTGAAGCCATTACAGCCTTCAATTTCAAGGTGAACTTGTGGGAAAAAAATAGGAACTAATTCACAGGAGGGTGCAAGGAATTCCCAGGAGTGCAGCACCTCACACAGAAAAGAGCACACAAGGGCTGATTTTTGTTTATACCTTGGGAGTTTCCTTGTCACTACTGTAGTCCATGTTTCTGCAGCAGGACATGTGCTCGTAGCAGTTATGAAGGGGAAACTTTTCCTCCCACCCATGGTATGCTCCCTTTGCCATGTTCCCTTGGCTTTCGGCAGGAATGTAGCTAGCTGGTCTTGGTTCCTCTCCTTGGTGACCACAACCTTCGCTCCTGAAGGGCCTGTGTCCTTTGTGAGCATGGCTGACACAGGACAAGAGAGTCCTCTGAGGTGTCACAATGATGTCCTGTATGTCAGTAATTCCTCCACCTCCACTGCTTCCCCACTGCAAGTCCCTGCTTCCCCTCAGCAGTGACAACCAGTCATCTCAGCCAGTTTCCTCACTCCCTCATCCCCTGTAGTTTCTGCACAAAGAACAACTCAATCCCCACGTTGTTTCCGGGGATGCTGGAGTCACCAATTTATTATCTGTTCTATCGATAACCTGACATGGTTCTACATTTGCCAGGATGTGCCTTTGAAATGCTTTCAATATGGAATTGTAATACTCATGACTGTGCATTTCCTGAGGGTATTCCAACTTTTCTAGGTGATATCTTTTTTTTATCAAATGGATTATAAATTCCTTAAGGCCTTCTGTCTCTTTATCTCCTAGAGAGGTACTTGCATTAAGAAATCCTCTTGAGAAGTTGTACGGAAATCATGGGAATTCTCTTCTGGAATGCAGTGCATTCCAAGTGCACAACTTTAGGGAGAAAACCTGATATGAATATTGCAGGCTTGATCACCTTTGAATTATTCATCCCTGATGCATATTTTCCTTCCTGGAAGCATTTGCCTGTGTCTTAGCAACCTAAGCTGATGGGGACCTACTGAATGCAAAGTTTTGGGTTGTCAGAAAAGTCATGATGCATTTTTGCAATGAAACACAGAAAAAATACGTCATGACTTTTCCGACAACCCAATAATTTGAAAGCATATCATGGATGGCAAAAATAAATAAATGCTAGATTATCCACTCCAGGTAATACAAAGTTTTTGTATTAGCTTCTCCACTGATGCCAGCCTTTAAAAGATGGCTGCAAAACCTACTAGAATATTCCAAGGATTTATTCAACATTCTTGGGACTAAATATGAACAGTCACATCAAAATCATATATACATAGATAAAATAAGTAATTGTCAAGAAATGGAACTCATCACAAGATTTTCCAGGCCAAGGGCCATGCATGCCCCACCAATCTCTGTAATTCCCATGTTCAATTTGGTATCTGACACTAATGGGCACTCTATTATTAGTAGTATCATTGTTATGATTGCAATCATTATTATTTTACGGAGTGAAGTTAGTGTAGCTTTGGTAATAGGACATCATGTCACATCACCTCAAATGTTTCTTTACCTTCGTTGGGAAACCCTGTTACTATTGCCTACATCCAGGTTTCCCCCACGTTTGCAGACTCTGAGGGAGAGAGACGTGCAGGAGCTGTCAGGAGCAGGCAGTCCGTTCTATGCTGGGAGGGGGAGACTGAACAGAGGGGGAATTGAACACGGCTGCAGGGCTGCACCACAGGCCTCAGCAGATCCCACAGCAAGCTCAGGCTGGGAAGGCCCCTCAGAGCAGATCTTCCCCCAGGCGGGGGCATGACCCTCATAGGGCCAGGCATTTGGATGCAGGATGCTCCAGGGAGGGGCACCTTCCTGGGAGAGGCAGCCCCCGCCCCACGGCAAGGGCTGGGGAAGGTGCAGCCCCATTGCCCTGAAAGGAGGCAGATGGGGCACTGCACCCTCCATCCCATTTTCTATTTGAATTTTCCCCATAACTTTCTCCACTGTGTTTCATTGTGTGTGGTCGGTTCAGAGCTTGCGAGTGTATAATTTGTATTTTAATTTTTCTAAATAAGCTGAGGTCTATTTCTCAGTTATTTTAACTCAGAGCTCTGTATAGGCATGTTCTCTAACAGGGGGAACACACTCTTTACTCGTTATTTATTTTTATTTTTTTATTTTTAGCTGAGACATCCTGCCACCTGTTAGCAGCTTAACGGCAACTCAGCTTGGGCTGACATCGAACCACCATTGCTAAGAGCTCAGCTCATACTCTGGAGTGAGCCCTTAACCAACTGAGCCACTCGGCCGGCCCTCTTTACTTGTTATTAATGACAAATGTTAAACAGAGGTTTTAGTGAACTGGAAAAGGTAGCAGCACATTTATAATATCAGTGCATCTGCAAATGGCAAAACCCACTTCTCCTGAAAAGGGCTCATCATGAGACTCAGAGAGCTCCCTTCTCCTCTTCCCTTTCCATCTCAGTAATGACTGAAAGAGAATCATTTGTAGTTTATTTTATGGGAAGAACACAAGCAGGAGCCAGGGATCAAAGATGGTGAGTGTACAGCTGTCTCACTAACTGTTAAATAAACTAAAAAATTCCACGGGGCGTGTTTGGCACCTTTTAATTCACCTTGTTCTGAAGACAAAGAATTCATTAGTGTGTTACTACATAGCGTTCCTTCCCTCTTTCGTTCTTTCTCCTTTCATCCTTTTGATTTCAGATATGGACTTGGGAATAAATCACAATCCTCAGTTCATAGCAGATAATCATCATTCATTCATACAAGATGCACTTCTTGCCTTAGAAGTATTTTTTACTGTTCATCAATTTTTCATTCATTCACGTCTCCAAAACCCAGGTAAATGCTGAACATGTTTAATACATACAACTGAATTTGTAAAATATGTAGAGTGTATGTGTGTGTTTGGTTTATACAAATTTTACTACAGATCTCATTAGGTTTCTCCTATTTTTTTCTCCTTCAGGACTGTTTTCTGGGCTCTGGCATCTCCCTGCCACCACTATGCTCTCTTCTGCGGCTTGTCATCTTTCTTTGTGGATGTGTGTGAGCAGCTCCTTGGGGCAGCTTGTTGTACTTTGGTGGGGATGTGTGTGGATCCTTGGGGATACATAGCAGAAGTGGGATTGATGGATCACAGCATATCTGCTCCCAGCTGGACCATTCTACCTCCTCCAGGGCGTCTAAGAGACTGTTCATTTATCAGATGGGTCACGACCTACAAAATCAGTCAAAACTTGGATACCTGGAGTGCACATATAGCAGGCAAGAAATACCTTCCCAAACTGGTGATGTCACCAGCCTGATATTTTGACAGAAAGATAGGTTTACCGCTTTAAAGAATTCTTCACTTTCATTAAAAGGGGAAGATTTTTTTACCCTTAAAGTGAATTTAGTTTTCACTGGAATCAGTTTTAACTCAAACTCAATTTAAACACCTTCATTTCTTTCATGTGGTTGGACACACAGGAAACCCCCTTAAACTGGAAACAGAAATGTCTTAAAGTCACCCCCAGACACTCAGCAGGAAGGCTGCCCTGTTTCTTCCTTGCAGCTTCCTTCCTGCTCAGTTCTCCTGTCACTGTAGCTTGTCTTGTGTTTTTTCCTGGTTCTAAATCCCCATGTCCCCACACCATCTAAACCACTGAGTCCCCACACCATACCGCCTTCACTCCTGGAAGCACTGGACACCCGATTCTAAGTAGGCAGTTGACATATACTGTCTTCCTTAAACTGCTTTGTCCTTCCAAAAAGTCCCCAGAACCCCTCTTCCTCAGCAGAGCACTCCTGTGTGCCGGGTCCCCATGGTGCAGGCCCACACTGACCGCATGGGTTGAATGTGTGTGAACCGAGTGCTGCCAGCTCAATATTATTTTCTCACTAAAATGAGTTTAGACTAGAAGAACACTGAGGGATCGCCTAACTCAAAAGTTCTATAATATTATACATTTTAAAATAATTCATGCTTTCCTCTATTAAGTCATTAGTTCTGTTGCAAAAGAGTAATATTATTTACCTGTATCCAGAAACTCTGTTCTCTTCTATCAGGGAAAAGTATAAGGAGAGCTTAACATTCTTAAAGTTTCTCATATTTGTGATCTATTTGAGCTCAATGCTCTGTAGAGATATACAAAGTATTTAGTATGAAAGATATAAATATACATATACCGAACCCTGGTTTTTATTAGAGCAAAAAATAAACCAATGCATATAACGATTGGTGTACTACTATCTTTATAACCAAAACTCCACTATGAACTACAGAAAAATCTCTATTATAGTTACTGCATCCTGATACATTGAAGGGGCAATTATTTTTTCAGTGGTTAATTGTCACATGTAAAGACAGAACAAGCCTTCCAAGTGAGGCACCCTGGTGAAAAATTCCACAGATGGTGGAGCAAAGGAATCAGCTTCTCAATGTACAAGGAGTTCAGTGTAGGGGAGATCATCTTCTGCAATTATTTTTAGGAGCATAAATGAACATATTTAAAGCCATCGTGTTGAAATATTGGAACGTGGCTTGATTAAGATCACACTTCAGGGAGATGACAAACAATTGGGTATCTTCTCCCTGGATACCGCTAAGACTAGAATAAAGTGTTCACTGTGATTTTAATAATAAAAGCATTTCAGCTTACACTGCCAATATCAAAGCCAAGGAAACAGGTAGAGATAAGCCAGTTTCCACAGACCTGAAACCCCGTGGAGCCGTGATACAATTCAACAGACATGGATTTACTGCCTAACGGGTCACAAGCCTGTCATTCACTCAACAGAGATATTGAGAGGCTGCCACATAGCATTCTTTGTGCTAAGTGCATCAGGGATATGAAAAATAGAGAACTTTTTGTTTCCTCCAAATATATCTAATCATTTTGGGTGGAGGAAATAAATAGAAAACTGTTCAGTGACAAAATGTGCTTAAATATTACAAGAAGAAAATGCATGAAGTGTTATAAGCCAACCTAGAAATACAGACATTATTAGCACATAATGCTAATTTTCCAATGCCCATATACATCTATATATGCCAGCTTCTCTCAAATGTTTTTTAACACTAAAATATTATGTATATTAAATATTAAGTTGCCTTAAGTACAGGTAAATAGTAATACCAAAACTGCAGGAAATCACTAATAACATGAAGTATATGAAGCTCATTGGATTAATGGCAGGATGGCAGATATGCCATGGGTCCCCTTCCTTCCTCTCCTGATCAATAATCCCTTTCACTATCCATTCCAATCATTTCCTTTTCTGCACTTCAGAATGCTTACTTGGGTTTGAGGGAAGAGGGTGGTTCTCAGGAAGAAATGGGAAGCTTTTGATAATGAAGCCTGGGTACTCCAGGTGGCACCAACATTTTTCTGTAAGAGCGGGAGTAATGATTGTGCCTTTGTGAATCATTCAGGCAACCGGCCATATGCAAGCCCGGCCAGTTAATGGTACTGTTTGCTAATACTGTACACAGGCATTTCTATTCTGGAGCTCCTGGAATTATTGTACTTTCTTAAAGGAAGTGTCAAGAATTCAAACTTACATCTGCATAATTAAAATAAAAGCTAAAAGACTGACTAGATTATCCTTATCCATCGAGCATTAGAATATCTCTAATACTATAATATAATTAGATGCCATTTTATAATTCACATGAAATAATCAGAGGGTGTCACAGAAATGAAGAAAATGTACACAAAAGCGACTTTTGCTTTCTGTATAAAATGTTCAATTGGAGAAAAAAAATCATTTCAGGAATCAGCTGATGTTTCTCTATGATAGAGTCATTGAATTCTGAATTACAAAAACAGTATTGTGATCAGAAAGGTCATATTGTTGAAATGAATTTCTCAGGGAAGACTAATTCATGAACAATTCCTTGTTAATAAAGAACAATAATCAGTAGTCACTAAATGACATGAGATTTCTCCATTTTGCAAGGATATTGGTTAAAAACATATACATAATAAGTTTTTAAAAAGGATACATATATAATTCAATAAGCAATCTTAAAGTTTTAAATTTCAAATAAATATACGTTATTTCTTCAAAGTGTATAGGGAATGACTTTTCTTGTCTAAGACAGGAAAACACACATTTGTTTGCAACTGCTCAGAGTCTCTCTTCATTATTTTTTGCTTTTGGTTAATTATTATATTTTAGATTGATTAGGGATCTGTCTTTCAAATTATTTTCATAATAAGCTGTCCAGCGAAGAACTCAAGTACGTCTTATTCACTTTTGTGAACTATGAGCAGGGAGTCTTGTGGAATTTGTTTTATTTTTGTTTTCATTGTCAACTATATTTGCTTAGTATTCACAGACATTATCACCCCTATCCTTACAACACTGGTCCTATAATTCTCCACACATAGAATTCCCTGTGGTCATGAACCTGGACAGCAGGCATATCCCAGACGAGTCTTACTTGGGTCCCATATGCCCTTAAAGTGACAACGTGTTATGGGAGACCATGTAAGAGGGACACGTGTCTGGGAAGCGGGGAGGTGAGGCTGTTCTCTATGGCTGATCTGCTGCGATCTCAGCCTTGCCACTTGCATTGTCTGTTCAGCCTATCCTATCACCTATATTTCAACAGCCCTTGGAACACACTGACAAAGGAACTCTGCAAATGCACTGTCACCAAGATTGGCTAAGTGCTCATAATATACATATCTAAGGGCTGCTGCAACAAAAGACCACAAATGGAAAGCTTAAAACAACAGAACTGTTAGATCTGGAGGTTACAAGTTCAAAATTAAAATGTCAGCAGGGTCAGTCTCCCTCTGAAATGTATAGAGGAGAAAACTTCCTTGCCTCTGACAGTTTCTGACGTTTGCCGCCAATACTTCACAGTTCCTTAGAGGGACATCACTTCCATCTCTGACTCTGTCACAACATGACCATCTTCTCCCTGTGTGGCTCTCCTCTTCTTATAAGGACACCAATCATATTGATTTCAGGACCCACCCTACTCCAATATAACCTCATCTTATTTAACTATACAAGTATCTACAATGACTCTATTTCCAAATACATATTTAGGGGACAAAATTCCACCCATAACACTCATCAAACACACTTCCTTTTCTTCCTCACATAGCTACACTAGAGTCTCAGCCTGCGGAGAAGGCAGGCTCATCCATAGAAGCCGTTCTGGCTGGTAGAAGAGCAAAAATTTGGACATTTGTGACCTGGACATAAAAATTCCCATGCAGCCTTCCAATCTCTCTCTTTTCTATGTCACATGTGTTCTATGGCACATTGACTGATTAGAACAAAGGCACCATTCTGCTGAGGCATGGGGTATAGAAAATTGGAGAGGCCGTTCAAGTGTGGGGCAGGGGTGCAGGAAGATTTGAAGACAACCAGGAGACTGGGGTGAAGCCCAGGCACTGGTATGTTTTCTAACACTTTCCAGATGATTCTAACATAGCTCAGGATCAAGAGCCATTTGTCTAATTCTTCCCTGCTTCTATCATTGCCCATATTTAAAACCTCAATGACTATACATCCATTACCTAGACTTGTGTGACCAGCCCAGTGATTTGTTGCTGGTTTCTTTTTTATTCTCCTGCTTCTTCCGAATTCCTACCAGAGGAATCTCTATTAAAAAAAAAAAAATTATTTATCTCAATTTCTTCAATAGCTCCCCATTTTTCACATAATAACATTAGTGTGACTTGGAAGGTATTTTCTATATTTTTTTTCTTCCATTCCCTCCCTCCTTAGCCTTTTCTCCATATTTCTTTACATTCTCCCTATTTTATCACATGTTCAGGAATAAATCAATAGTTCTTTTTCCTGAACATAAGGAGCTCTCTTATTTCCTTGTGCCTTTCCAAATGATGTTGTTAGAAGTGATTATTGATGGTTTCAGATGGTGTTAGAGCCAAGGATTCCAGAAAAATTCAGTCCCTCCGTTGGTCTAACGAGTTCTCTCTGCAATTCCTCAGGGAACAATGAAAATGAGATTTCAAGATATGAACTTATTGTTAAACAAAATCTTCTAGTCATATCCTGGGCCCCTCTTGAAGACAGTGCTAGGATGGGTAACTGAGGCACAAATGTAAATAGAAACTCCTCTTTCCCCCTCTAAGTCCTGATCCTAACACCAGAGAGCTTCCATGTTGGGACGGCAGGGGACCAAGAATCCCTAAATGTTCAAGCACTTTTTTCCTGTATAGGTTAGGAAATTATAATAAGTCAATTTGAAGGCTTAATGTCAGGAGTTAATATTTTTCTGACTTGGAGAAAACATATAGTGTGTGGATTGTCTTGTGCTTACAGTCATTTCTAGTGAGTTACACTGGAAAACACGGCTAGGTATGCTTTAAGATGGAACTAGATTATGGGTTGAACTTTTTGAATAATATAGCCTTCAAATTGCTTACACTTTCTCTTTTCAAAATTGAGAAAGAAAAGAAAAATCCCTAAGTAAAAGAATTTATCCAGTGAGGAATTTAAGTTTCCAAAGAAATTAAAGTTATAAAATCTCTGACTAACTTTCTTGTATTTTTCCATTTGAGCCAAATTATCCTTACTCAGATGCCTCGTGATTCTCGTCGGTTCTTTATCTCCTTCTGCAGCCATTCCACATTCTGCTAGAACTGATGGAGCCCTTCCCAAACTCAAGTCCAAATCTCTCATATGTATTATACTTTCAAACTTTCAGAATTCAAAGGACATCGAGATCAGCTCCTAGCTCCACTTTCTCAGCCTTTGTAAGACACCAGCAAGCCATCCGGAGTCTGCCCACAAGCTACTAACTCCTTTCCCCTTGTCACAGGTCCTTATTTTGCTCAAATATCCAACTTGCTGTATAAAACCAGGTGCTTTTGGGGAGGTGAATCCCACCCCAGTCCTCCTTCTCCCAATGCATATGATCGTGCCTGCATGTGATGCCCAACTCGCCAGCAGCCAACCATGAGGGGAACAATCATGACATCAGCGATGGTTCTATCAGTTAAGGTTCATCCAGAGAAATAAAACTGCTATGAGCTTCCTAGAATAAGGACTTTATTATAGAGATTCAACTGCCCATAATCTTAGGAGAAACTGGGGGAAATAAATATCTGAAAGCTGATGGTTAAGGGACCCTAGAAAGGTATTTAACTAGGAAAGGAGCTGGTGAGGATGTCTGTGGATGGCTGCTGTCTCTGCCTCTGGTCCCTGCAGGTTAGCACAGTGCCAAGAACAACTGAGTGCGATGTAGGGAAAAGCAGATGAAGTGGAACCCATGAAAATAAACTGAAATCTGTATCTATCTCTTACAATATCCAAGCCTGTGACCTACAGATGAGGGTGGTGCCCTTCACCCAAGAGATGCACATACACCTGCCCAGGACTCAGCAGAGCTAAAGGACATACTGGTGGCACTGAGGCTGCAGATCTGTCTGCTGTCCCGTGGCAATGAGTGACTCAGCAGATGAGAGACAATGTGAGTGCCATTCACAGAAGCACCTCTCCAATAGCACAGCTGAGCTTCACCTCTCTTCCAAAGCCTGTACAAATTGATCGTGTAACTAACTAACTAACTAACTAACTAACTAACTAACTAACTAACTAACGCCTAATGCAGAACTATACAGAGAAGGGAGTTTTCAGAAACATGCTTCGCTCAGTGATCCCAGGACCCACCCACCACAATGGTGGTAGAAAAATGGGAAGAACTTGGCCTTGGTTACATCTCTGAGATGCCGAATGAAGCAATACAGAGACCTAGCCCTCCATGAGATGTCTTATTTATGAGAAACTATATGTTTCTTATGACATGATATGTCTTTTGAGTTGTGGTCTTTTTGCTACTAGCCAAAATGATCTTAATTGATAAACCAACATGCTTCATAATCTAGAGACATATTATTGCCAGGTAAAAACCATAGCAGCAACTTAGTGTTACCTGGAAGAACAGAAAAATAGAGAAATAGGAGAGAAACTACTTTTGCATAACATTTTACCAGATATCATCCATGTGTCAGTGTTTGGTCTGCAACCTGTGAATTGAAATTCAAGTAGAAGACTGCTCCCATCAGAAGGTTAATTATGACACTGGGCTTCCTATACCCTTAGGAATGCTTTCCCCTTTATCAGAGGGTGGCATTTAGCTACATATAATTGTAAATGTTAAATGAAAGAGTCCATGCTCACCCACTTACTCCCATGCTTACCCTGGGGCACAGCACGTGCATTTAAACTACCTTTATTTCTACCTCACCTCGTCCCCTGAGTTCCTAGCACCACAAAGCTAGCCGGCCCAGGGGTCTACTTGGATCCTCTGAGGTGAGAAGAGAACCCCATTTCCTACCGCCCTGTCCCTTTTTCTGTGTTTGCACTCTAACCAGAATCCTACTCATGCTTTTTTGTGCTGCTGCCTCTGCGTTCTGCTCTGGTTCTCAGGAAACCTCTGAATTCTGCATTCTCAGGGACTTCTCTCCTTGGTCCTCATGTTTGATTCAGCTGGAGAGTCATGTTCAATGGACACCTGAACTGAAGGGCAGGAGTCAAGGCTTCAAGGGCACCCTCCCCCACCCCCTTAGCGACCCGCTTCCAGGGGGCACAGTGAAGGCTGATGTGTCCTCAGGTGTGTGCACCTTTGTTTCCCTTCATTTTCTCATTGGCCAGGCCCTGGGTAATTCATGCTACTTCAAGGGCAGCAGAAACATGCACTTTGACCATTGTCTCTATTCATGGGAGATGCCTCTGGTATATAATTTACCTCGAATATTCCTGTATCCCTTTCAAGAGATCCAGCTTAGGGCCGCTCCTGCTCTATCATAAGACAGGCACGTCTGTTTCTGTGAGGGGCACGCCGCCCTTTTCCTTTCTGTTTCCCGCCATTCCTGTCGTCTGCAAAAGTGAGACACACTTTCTTCCTGAGACTCTGTGTTTCCTTCTAAAATCCTGTACTTTTGTCAGACTCTGAAGCCTTCTTCCCAATTTCTCATGGTAAAAATTTCCCTCTGCTTAAGAGCAAATTTGATATCAAGAGTCATACTGACCCAGCTCCACAGCTTTTTAATCTCACTGGCCCTTAATTTTGTAATAATTTTATGGCGATATTCCCAAGAAGATGAGAAATGTTCTATAGAATGAAGGCCCCCATTTTTCATTATCTGTGCATTGGTGAAAATATTTTATACCACTGCAATGAACTTGACTTGTGATTCCAAATTCCAAAGCATAAATAGAATCTAACCCATGTTCTAAATACCAGGTGGAGGAGGGAAAATATGACAGGGACACCCCAGACTTGGTTGCTATTCCTGACAGGTAAGCAGGACCCTGCTCTGGAAGACTGACCTGGTGAAACCCATCAATGCTTGATGCCTTAAGTCCCTGTTTATACCCACTTCCTGTTCTGAGGGAGGGAAGTTTCCTCAGCCCTAAGGAAGTCATCTGTCCTTTCCAACATCAAACCTAATTAACTGCAGTCAAGTGCCCTGAGTATAGCTTTCCAGATTAGGGAAACAAATGCATTCTTAGCCAATTCCACATCCCTGGTCATTCTTAAGGTTTCAGACAACTTGCGTGGGTACCGAACAACCCCTTTCTACTATTCCAGCTTTAGCCACGTGTGGGATTGGAGATCAAAACTCAGGGGGCCTCTCACGCATGCAGAAATACCAGTCAGTCAGGTGGGAATTTTCTGCCTGAGTGGGAGCATCCTAATTAAACACTGCAATGGGGAAGAACGCACTGCAGACATGTGCAGATTTCATCCCACTACACCCCACACTGAAGCATCTTAGGATTCAGGTGGGTTTAGTAGATTCACCTAGAAAGCCCCTCCCCACCCTCAGACCCTTAAACTGTAAATAATGACTACTGGCCCTTTAAGAGTTCTCTCAGACATGACTCATCTGCTGGACTCCTGATCTTCATTAGCTGTCCTCAAATAGAGACCCCAGGATTCGTCCTGCCACTGAGAAGTCCCCTCTCCATTTCCTTGACACTTATAGCCACTTCACTGGTTTTTTTGTTTTCTTTTCTTTTTTTTAATATGGGGATTATTAGGACTCATAATTTCCTGATGCCATTTTTGGTTGTTCCTATCAATTAGATAGAAAGAATCAACTTCCAGAAAGGGGGGAGTGAGGACCTCAGTGGATCATCCTCTTGCAAAAACAATGAAAATGCTGGTAAAAACAACTAAAATTGGCCATTTCAGAAACGTGAAAATTAGAAGTCACGGAATACCCCAAAATTATTTATGCAAGAGAAGCTACTGCACCTCAGTAAGAGAGTGGGGTCTGTACATTGTAACCGGAGGCTATTCTCATCACCCGCCTTTCCCTGCTTGGTGGCCTAGCACCCTCAGGCAACGCCAGCCACCTCGCAGACCACAGAGGGCTGAATACATATGGAGCTCTACTAAAAGCACATTTCCACAGCATAGCTGCTATGCTGTCCAAACTTCCAGACACCTAGGAGGCTGCTCCCCAGGGCATTACGGCTATTTGACTGAACTCACAGCACAGCTCAGCAGGATACAAAGTGCCCACCCCAGGACATTACCAAAGAAACTGGGATCTTCTGGGTACATTGTAGCTGCCATAGTAGTGCTGACAAGAGCCTGGCCATGAATTTAAAATGAGTTCCTGGAACATCAGAGGAGCACACGGCCCTTTAAGAATCCCCAACATATTCCTGGGCCCTGAAAAAAAAAAAAAGAATCCCCAACATATTCCTGGGCCCTGAAACGCTGTTTGCATTGTGCATGGCTGAGGGCCACCCAGGACAGACCAGGGAAGGAAAAGGCTGCAACATTTTCTACCCCGCTATCCAGCTGGCCTTACCCTCCTGCTTCCTCACAAGGGACACCTTGGAAAGGGTGGAAGACACACAGTCAGTCAAGGTGTTTAAGGAAAATTTCCGACTGATCACTAGCTGACCACGAAATATATTGACTCAGGTGGACCCCTTAGGAAGCTGGGCATAAAAATAAATACAAGAAGTAAAAAAAAAAAAAATCTAAAAGAGAGTGTATGCTCTCCTCACAGATGTGTTCTATCAAAAATATTTATCCTTCTTATAAAAATACGAAATTAATAATTCATCAAAAAAGATATAAAACTAGCCCTCAAATATAAAAAGCTGAAAGTCACTCATAATTGGAGAAATACAACACACAAAAAATACACAAAAAAACAATATGAGATACATTGCTTCCCTATCAGTTGGGTAAAATCTAAAACGTGTGACAACACACTGTTGGACGATCTATGAGGAAGCAGACATGTACCTTTTAACCCTGCAGTGCTGCTTTGAGGACTCAATCCTCAAGATATACCTCAACCATAAGAAAATGCATATAAGCAAATGTATTCACTGCGGTGTTGCTTGTAACAGCAAAATACTGGAAACAACCCAAATCTGCATACATAGGAGAGTAATTGAATGAACTACAGTACATCCACATAGTGAAATATTACACACTGATGCAAAAGAACAAGGAAGGTCTCTATGAACTGATACAGAATAATGTCTGTGAAATACTGCTAGGTGCAAAAGGCCAGGTGCAAAATATTACCTCTCATAGGTGCTTCTTCATATAAGAAACACAGTGATATAAGAAAATATCCATATCTGTTCATTTGTGCAAAGAAATACAGGAAGGATAAACCGGAAGTGAGAGGCAGGTTTCGTACAGAGGGTGTGAGTTGAAAGAGTGGAAAGAAGGAAGGAATAGGAAAGGGTGGTGACAATTCTCACAATACTTCTTTTTGAAGAGCTCTGACTTTTCAAACTTGAGCAAGGTTTCACGTTCCACAAAATATGTAAACAATCATAATCAACCAGGATGGGAGAGGAAAGATGTGAAATGGAATTAACAACAGTCAGAAACCTAAGTAAGTGAATATCTTAATCACACTGAAGGAGAAAGAAAAGAACTAACCTAAGTGACTTTGGAAAACAATATTTTGAGGGAATGCTTCAAGGCTATAGACAAAAAGAAGTCTATGCAAGAATTGCAAACTAATTAGTCATATCGGCTCCCAGCAGCACTGGTGAGTAATTCTGAAACCACTTGATGTTCATACTAGGATTGAAGAAATAAGTAAATGTCTGAAATAATCAGAGCCAGTTTCTCACTGCTGGAGAACAATGTTGGGGAACATATTCCCTCCAAATGAAGAGTGAGGGAAGGCTGGAATAAAACAGTGGTGTGAGACTGGAAATAGAGGTATCAGCAGGAAGAGAAACAAAATATGTACATAATATCAAAATTTCTCCCCAAGATACATACTAATTACAAAAGGAAAGGAGAAACTTTGCAATGAAGAAATCTAGCAGATGCCACTTGAACCGAGTGATCAAGATTACATCAGGAAGACATACAGACCCCAGAGACCCCTGGTATGATGACCTAACAGACAGCATTGTTTTTGTGGTATTCTTGGCCAAAAATGTGAGCTTCATTCAAATGAGAAAACACTAGACAAACCCAATTTGAGAAGCATTCTCCAAAACAACTGACCAACACTATTAATAAGTGTCAAGGTCATGAAAGAGAGGAAAGACTGAGAAACTGTCACAGAGAGAGAGGAGACTACAGACAAACAACAACCAAAAAGAATGTGAGATGCTATCGGGATCCTGGAATAGAAAAGGACATTTAGCGGAGAAGCTGGTGATATTTGAATAAGGTCAGTAGTTGAGTTTCTACTACTGTACCCATGTTAATTTACTGGTTTTGATCACGGCGTTTTGGTGACATGAGATATTAACATGAGGGAGGAGGTGGTGAAGGATAAATGGGAACTTTTTGTAAATGAAAACTTATTTTAAAATAAAACATTTACAAATAGTAAATATTTTGAAACTCCTTGCTTCCTTAGCTATCTGTTGGCTAAGTTATGGATCATAATTATTAGTTTTAAAAGCTAATCTCCTCTTTTACACCTTGATTGATATCTGAGTGCAGGAGATTTTGAGATGTAGCTCAGAGTCCTGGAAGTTTCCTATAATTCTACCGGGCAAGGAGGGGATCAAGGAAGCGTATAGCAGTTAGAGAAGAGAAACATGTAGGAGCCGGTATTGTCTGCCAATAGCATCTGTAATTTGAAGGAGCTAAAATGACACAGTTTTTCCAGATTAATTCACTGCACTCCCAGGAACCCAGAGCCCACCATTAGGCACCAATGTTTTATCTCTAGTTCTCTATGAAAATGCATACAGAGGGAACATGAAGGCTTCATCAGCTTCTAACACTTCAGTGGGCACAGATTCACGCTTGCTCAGTCCTGTAGGAAGGGGCCCCAGCACATCCACGCTTCAGAAAGGGAAGGACAGGGACTTAATTCCAACATCAGTTCCTCTGAATGCCATCTGACCTCGTTTTGATTAGGTGGCCTTCCAGGGGTCCCCACGGCCACCCGGGTTTTCTGTGGGACAGCACTTAAGGAACTAGTACCTTCTGTCTCCCCGACTCTGTGAATGCAGGTCATTCTACTGTAAAAATTGTATTCCTAGGACCAAGGGTGGAACTTAATATATACAAACTAGTCTCTATTATCTTGTTGAATTGTTGAGCAAAACATTTCATCCCTTCATTGTCAAATGGCAGGTAAAATTCCCTGTACAGTGTTCTTGGTAGTGACTAATACTGTTCGTTTTTTTTTTTTTCCCAACATGTTTGCACTCATTATGATTAATAGCTTTTAGGCAAATCTGTGTGGATCTTTTACATCAATAGTTGATTGTCTAGAAAATAATAAAATCTAGTTACTAACTCATTATCACTATATATATGATTCATGTATACATACAAAACCTAGAATATATTTATAGTTTATTTGTACATATATTGATACGTTACAAAATATAACATGATATCAAATATAAACCTGTTACTCTGTAATTCGTTAGGTATCTTTGCCAGTTCAATGAAAGGAAACTTCTGCCCCACAGCTGCCCTGACTGGGTGCATGTCTGGATGAGAAAGTGCCCCCGAGAGTAGAGACTCCCTGGGTGCCCTTCGCATATTCAGTGTGGAGGTCCAGACAGGAGGCAAATGGCTTATCAGTTATTGGGATGCCAGGTTCAAGCCCCAAGCCTTGACTGTATCTAAAACCAGAGCCAAAGGGACTGGAGAGACATGGCCAATAGAAACCGAGGACAGTTACACAGTGTGGAATTCCAGCTACTGTCTAAGGGGGCATTGGGAAATATAGACAAGATGAACTTCCCACAGGAAGAGCTTTGCATGAGGTTCTTTTGGCAATGCATTTCCTGCCTCCTACCATCAAATATTCAGTTATAAAGTAAGTTTGTTAATTTTGCAAATCCTTCCCATTCCAGTCAGAATTAGCAGTAAAACCATAAAAATAGAATAAAATAAAATGCCTTGTGTGCTGGTCTTTAGCAAGGAATGGTGTCTTTCTCTGCCACCAGCCAACTGGTGAGCAAGTTATTGTGAACAGAGCTGGCATTACAGGGTTACAAGGAGCACCCCAGACTGCAGAGCGACCGTGGGAGAAGAATCCAAGCCCTTGTGGGAGTCAAGTGACTGGCCTCATTCCGGAGGGGAAGTGCGCTGAAGGGCTGTCAGGGCTGATGCTCAAACTCTCACGTCTGAGCCTCATACAAGCCCCATCCGAAAAAGCTCCCTGTCAAAAAGTTTGCCTAACCACCAATCCAGTTCCCTTCCTTCATTGTCAGCCCACTTCAGTTCCCATCATCCTCTTATCTTTCTACATAATTATTTTATCTATGAATATTTGATGACAGTTTGCAAAAAATCCATTTGCAGAAGCTCTTTTTCAGAATATGCCTTTGAGTTTAATAATCTTAATGGGGTAAGCCTATTTTTAAGCTGAATCACTCAAAGTCTTGTTACTTATTTATTTATTTAAAACCACAGTTTCAGCAAGAAGAGTCTCGAGTCTCGAAGGCCTTTCCTTTCTTCTTTCTGGGCTGTAAGAACTGCAATATCTCTGATTAAATTTGGGAACTAAAATCAAGTTTTAAATAATTTTGGAACTGTTTTTTTCCTAGCATACATCTTTATTTCATATTTTGAATAACCACAAATGCTATGTCCTTATAGAAACGTAGGAGTTTATTAGGGATAACATTGATATTGTGTTTGAAAGAGCTTATGTCCCTAAATGAAGGCTTTTATGGGGGAGGGGGGTAAACTGTTCTTTTAATGATGCAATAATTTTGTGGGGATGTAGCTAGTGGTATATAGTCAATTGAATTGAATACATTATCCTTTTTTGTACCTACTTTGTGCAATACACTGTGACAAATTCTGAGGCAGACAAAGGAGTAAGCGTCACACACAGGTGGGGAATGGAAGGGTGGGGGATGGGGTGTTGTGGGAGGCAGGGTATGAAATCAAAGTTCAATAAAACTGACTCCTAGGAGCTTGCAGATAACTGGGAAACACACACAAACTCCGTGTGTATAACAGAGCATTTGGGGTGTATTGCATATCCCTCAAAGCCTTCTTTCTTCTTCTTTCCACTGTTTGTTATGAATGTCCCGAGTTACCTCAAACTTTGCTTACTTCCCCCTCAGGATGCCACTCCCACATTCCCAGTTATTCCAACCGTACTTCTTTAGATGACTGCCCATTTTATAGGCCACACCCCACTCCAGGTCTATATTTATTTGTTAGCTGTGACCTTAGAGCATTGCCACACGTCCTTGCAAAGAATTTTGGAACTCCAAGAAAAAATGATCCAGAAAGAAGAGGAGAAAGTGGGAAACAAATGCACCATCATTGGGGTTCACCTTGAAGAAATAAATGCTGATGGAAAAGAAACAGCAAAGAAATGCGGGTTGTGTGGGGAGGTTTCTTTCAAGGGTCAGGGGTTTGGTTACAGAATATCGCACGTCTTTCTCTATGGCACCAATCTCATCACCTAACTTTGTAACAGGTAAGATTTACATCATCATACATCTCTCAATGCTACTTAGATTGAGCGTAAAATTTTAAAATCAACCAATAAGTAATCCTGGGACTCCTGAATCACAGTCATGGGTCAGGCAGTCAGGAGGGGAGGTGGCAGCCAGTAGGGTTCCGTGGGCACAGGCTGAAATGGAGCTGTTGTGCACAGAAAGAGCTTCCTTTCCGAGGAAGCCTCAAACCTGTGTGTAAGGCTTTCCAACTGATTAAGTCAGGCCCAGCCCGGTTACCCAGGATCATCTCCTTAAAGTCAAATGCCTAGAGGCTTTAATTATACCCACAAAACCCCATCACAACAAAATCTAGATTAGTGTTTGATTGGAGAAATGTGGACTGCAGCCTCGTCAGGTTGACACACTAAAACATTAAAAATCACCGCAGCCCCCCTCTGCAGCCAACATGGTGCTGGCCTGACAGTCGGCCCCCATGCTAATCCTCCTCCTACCCAAACCCCATCACCCTTCCATTCACAAGGCTGAGTCCTCAAATGATCCAGGGGAGGGGAGGACGTGGGAGGGAGGGATTCTAAGTGACCGGAAACGCCTGGAGCCTGTCAGATTTTCTCAGATCAAGGAGCGTCAGTCCCACAGTCCCCATAGTAGAGACCATGGAAGTTACAGAAAAATAAAAGTGCCATTTATGACACAGCCTCATGCCCACCCCTTCATTCTGAGGACTGACATGAGCAGATGGCAAGGGTAACATATCTGCCCCACTCAGTTTCATATAAATATGTTAGAAAATGTTCTGCAATTCAGGAGGTTTCTTTTTTCTTTTTAAGGATGAGACAGAATACTCTGGAGAGAAAGACAATGTCTCTGTCAACCATTACATGTGTTTGGACCACCCCTACCCCCCTTCTGCTGAAGCCAAGCTTCCAAAAACAACTGCATAACTCAAAGCCTTGTTCAAGGTCATCCAAAGGAGCAGCGACTGAGGAGAAGAGGGATGGGTCCACCTCCTCTGGGCACACACATATTAATATCCTGATGCCCACTTTGCAAACAGGCTGCCCGGGACTGACCCATGCCTCTTCCTGAGACGTGTACACCTGGACATGAGGCATACCTGTCAGCCAGGCAGAGACAGTCTCAGCCATTGGCAAAGAAATGACAGCTGTGCAGTACCCACCGGCTGGGTTTAGTGAACACTGAAGCAGAACATTTAACATCTGGCTAGCCACATGTGTGCAGTGTCACAGGGAAACTCCACGCAGCCAGTGTGGTCCCCTCAGAGCCAGCACCAGGCCCTCTGCTCAGCCCGAAGCTCTGTGAGGCTCCATGCAGGAGGGCTCTGCAGGGCAGCGTGACCTGCAGCATCAGCCACCATCAGCACTGGCAGAAGCCACTGCTACCACCCTCGGAACGCCCTCGCACAGAGGCTATGCCTCTATGATGGGAGATGACCAGGCACTGCTCCCAGTTTCCTCATTGATCTATGCCCACAGTGAACCCTTGGTGTTGGCGTCCTCCAGAAATGCACACTCAGACAGGGTCACGTGGACGGAGAGCGCCTGATTTCCTCAGTGCAGCTGACTCATCTTCTGGGAGCTGACGTTTGACCCTCCACGGGTGTCCTGATGCTAAAGCTTGCAGGTCTGGTGATCTTGGTGTCACCCTAGTGGCATTTACTCTGGTATTTTTGCAGATGTGGTTGGTGAAAACAGTAGCACACATAGATCTCCTTCATCTTTATTCGGTCCACACACCTGGGTCATGTGCTTCTAGAGAAAGGCATCTTCTCGGTAATCGCAGGTCCCCAGTGCACTCTAGGACCCTTCAGTGGGGTCATCTAGTAGCTGGAGCCCTGACCCACCAGGCTAGATAACCAGCTAGTGGGCAGAACTCCTGGTCTACCTGGTTCTGAACTCAGCAGCCAGGAGCGAGCTGGAACAGGGGCTCAGCTGGATGGTGACAGCAGGTTTGTCCAGGGCGGGCAGATCCAGCCTCTCCAAAGCCCAGCACAACCTCAATGCCCACCAAGCTGAGGAGAGTCATAGGAAGGACCCAGCTTACACAGAGTCACCACTGGCCCCTGGTCACAGCCCCCAGCCCAGTTGGCTAGAGGCCCGACCCACTGTGCTTTGAGCCATTCCACATCAACAACATCCCCCCAAACTTCCAAAGCTACCATCACCAGGCCAGCTGACCCAAATGGGAGTGCCCCTCCCTGAGAGGTCATTAGATCCCTGAATGGCCCATGTGCCCCACCTGCTCCATCTCTACCTGCCCCAGCACATTTACACAAGTGCTTTCCCTCAGGCCAGCCTGAGCCATGACACTGACTGAACCTGCTGATAATGAGGAAAGGAGGAGAAGGTCTCCCACCATTATTTTAGTTCATACATGATTCCCATTGAAACCACAAGGTCACTTGACCAACACTGCCAACTGCTCCAGAGAAGGCGGCTAGGACACAAAGATCATTCAGGCTCTAGAAGCATCAGGACCACGGACAGCAGGTCCCATTAAGATGATGTTCACCAGGATGATGGCTGCTATGAACCCACTTTGTCCCCTGGTTGCCCTCCTTGCTCTTCTTGGAGGTACACAGAAAGTCGGTGATGTCAGCAGCCCATGTGGAACGGGATATCTCCCAGGAGAGAGAAGCCTGGAATCGTGGGCTCACTGAGTCTCCACTATTTTAAACTTGGGTGGGAGAGGTTGGGGAGGGTCCCTCTATTATAAAAGAAATTTCTTTCTGTACTGCAGTTATAAAAACCTCATTTCTTCTGAATTTTATTTCTTCCTGTGTGGTTTTCCCACTTAAGAATTCAGAATAACAGGGCAGTCCCTGACTAACCTCAGTGGGTGATTATTTTTCTATCTTTATGAATCTTTTTAATGAAAAAAGACCACATAATGGAAAAAAATAAGTTATTAAATTTTACTCTTGAGGCACATAAGGGAATTTTCCAGGGTGATAGAAATGTAAATATCCTGAAAGAGATGCTGGTACATTTACCAAAACCTATCCAATTGTATTCTTCAGACTTGTGAACCCCCCAAAACATGGATACACTTAGTGCCGGAGAACTGTGCACTTAAAAATGGTTCAAATTGGGCCGGCCAAGTGGCGTGGTGGTTAAGCGCTGGCTTGGGAAGCCAGCGGCCCCGGTTCGGTCCCATATATGAGGGTCAGTGACACTGCTCTCAAAAAAAAAAAAAATGGCTCAAATGGTAAATTTTACCTTAGGTATATTTAACCACAATTTTTAAGGTTCTGGGCATTCCACTACATGTAAGTTTGTCTTAAAAGAAGGGTATTTTAAAGTTCCATCCTGTGTTAATTGACCATCACAGGACATAAGGAATTATATGTTATGCATACCACCTTCAAACCATGATATCTAAGCTCAGCCTATGATGTGGGGTTTGTATCCTTTTAGGGTGTATTATTCGCCGTTTCTTCATTCAGTGACCTGACCCAGAGTTCCCTGGTGCTGTTTTTGATACACATACCTTCAGGGCACGACTCCTGATGCTGCCATCACCACTTCTGAGGACTGTAGAGCTGCCCCGAGCTCAGAGCCATCTCTGCACAGCACCCTCCCATGTCAGAATGGGGACCCCACACCAGGCTTCCTATACTGTGGTCTCAGAGAAGGAGTTGTGGAGTTGTTAGGCTGAAAAGTGTCAGGTAACCTGACAATGAATTACTGAAGAACCTGCCCCATGGCATGGCAGTAACTGGTGAAGAGTTTGTTTTTCATTTCTCACGTTTATGAAAAAAAAAAATTATCTCATTTAAAAAAATCTGTACAGTGAATACAAAAATGCCTTTGTTAGATGAGCATGCTTTCAACAGCAGTTCAAAACAGAGCTAAGCCAAGTTAACAGTCTCCGAAATCAAAGAAGAAAGGGAGATACAACCCTGAAAAAGGTTTTGCTCTTTGTTTTCTTTTCATTCTAATGCACTGATGTGTGTTCCCGCAAAGCCTGCATTTCTAGAAGACATTGTTTCTGAGACCTTTCAATTTATCAACTTTGATTGTGTTGGTCACAGCCTAAAGCAACTCTCTTTTTCTCCATTACTTAGATTGATTGAGCCGCTGAAATAATTCCCAGTGTCTTGTGGCCCAGTATCTGGTCTGTATATCCTAAAACTAACATTCTTCACTGATATCATATAAAAAAAAGAAAAAGAAAAACAACTTCTGAGGAAAAGTAGAACTTGTACATGAAAAATAAAACAAACATCACCCCTCCCCCTGAGTCTCCTGATATGATAAAGTTTAAATTCACTGGCAAACAAGTCCTCAAAAATAATGCAGATTCTCACAGAGGGTAAAATCCTACAGGATTAAAGTGCATAACAATTTTAGATTTAGCAATTAGAACATCTAAAATCAATAAAAGAAGAGCAGGAAGAAGGAAAAGTGTCTCAGCAAAACTATATCTGAAAGAAAAGACTAAGAGGTTTAGGTAACTATGAGATCATATAAGTAAGCGGTATTATATTTATTTAGAGCAGCTGTTTTTGCAAGTTATGCAAAATAATGCTGCTGTGACAGATGCATCATTTTGCATAATTTGTAAGGAAGGTCCTTGTCACACTTTCCTCTGGTTAGATGATACTTGGAGGATGGCACCTATTGCATTCATTTTACAAAAGATATAGACAAATGAAAATGCATTCAGAGGAGAGAATCTAGAATTCCAAAGGCTCTAAAGCCAGGGCTCCTCAGGTAGTAGCCCCTATAAGCTGCTATAGCACCTTGGTCCAAGTGGATCAAGGAGGTGGTGTTTGGAGGGAGAAACACTGCTCTGATATTGGGATGAAGATCATCAATAAAAAAAAGGAGGATGTCCAGGGCTATTATCAACAATAAAGAAAATCTTGAAAGGTATGTTATTCTCCAGACAGCGCTACTCCATTTCGCTAGCATAGCAATTCAGGCGGACATCTTGGAAGAGGCACTGGGTCATCTGTGGCTTCTTATTTCCCCTGTAGCACATCGATATTGCATGTGATTTGGAATATGCTTGAAGTCTCTAGGTTCTCATGGTACCAGATCACAAAAGGTTTCCATTTGTAGCCTGCAACGTTGCCCCCAAACAAGACTGTTATCCTGTCCTTAGAGGCTTTGACAACTGGTATGACCTGGCCATAGGTCAGGTCGGATGATAGTCCTTTCATGTACCTGTTTCCAGGATAGAGAGGTTTCATTCACGTTCAATATTTGTTCTAACACGTCATTTTCCTCCCTCATCAGCTTATCTAGAATTTCCAAAAATTCCTCAGCTGCCTTCACATCAGCACGTACAGACTCACCACTCACTTTCGCATCATGTAATGAATAGTGATTCTTGAATTATTTACACCACCCAGAGCTAGCAGTAAATTCAGCATCGTAGTGGGGACCAGCTTTTTCTTTCAAAATCACAGACCAACGTTTTGCTTTGGCTGTGATCATCATGGTGTGAGAGAGATAAGCTTCTGTATCTGGTCTTTAATCCAGGTCAGTAGAAGTTTCTTACAGACTGTATTCGACTTTTTGTTAGTCCCGCTGCTTCAGTGAAGCAGATCCTTTAACAGCTTCCAACACTTTGTTCTTCAAGACTGTAACTATGGTGGAATGGTACATGTCTGACTGGGGAGCTATAATCATCACTGATTTTCCACTGTCAGCACCCTTAATCACTTTTAAATTTGTTTCCAGGTCAGTCACTGTATGTGGCTCTTACTGGCAATGAATTTAATATACATTGAGCAGTGGATTTTGTACACTTAGGGGCCACGATACACAAAACATCATGAGATTAAATCAAGCACCAGAGATGTTGATGCAATCAAGAGATGCAGTAAACACCGAGATGTTTACCAGGCGGCTGCTGGTGTAACATGGCACACTGTTTTACAGCAAACACTTTTTATAAGGAGAAAGAGTATACCCTAGAATAACAATACAAAGTATAGTATAGTAACTACTCATACATAAATCAGTACATAGCTGTGTATTATCATTATCACTTATTACATACTATACATAATTATCTGTGCTGTATTTTCATATGGCTGGTAGCAAAGTAGGTTTGTTTACACCAGCATCACCACAAACACGTGCATCATATATTGCACTATGATGTTATGATAGCTAAGATGTCACTAGGTGATAGGAATTTTCCATCTCCACTATAACTGCATGGGACCCCCGTCATATATGTGACCCATAATTGACCGAAACAGCATTATGTGGCACATACATAGTTTATAAACATTCATAGAGTTATTTAGACGGTTAGAAGCAAATCAGAAAGATTGAAATTTTTCTCTTGAAGTTTATTCTGTGGAATTTGAAACTTTAACTGCTGGGGCTAAATACACATCAACTCTAATAACTTCACAGTGCCACACAGACACATGGCAAAAAATATAATATTTAATTTAGGCAGAAACCCACTGCTTCCTTTACTAATATGGAGGCGGCTTTAAGTTGAAGGTTGAATGACAAGATAAAGATCTTAACATCAGATACAGAAACTATTGTACCGTCTTGATTTTCAAATAAAAGCCGAACAAAGGAATTTAACTAGCTCGAAAACACCTCAATCAAAAGGGTCCCTTCTGTGAATTAAAAAATAAATCATGATTGCTGTTTATTTTAAACTTGCACTGGATAGCTCATGGGAAGTGTTTCCAGGAAGGAGAAATAATGTTAATTTCCTCTCTCATACCGTTTCTTTGTTTGCTACTGTATTATTTGAAAGTATTCATCGTAAATATTCATTTAACAACATTTTGGTATTGCAGCTTTTATTTAACCCCCAACTGTTTTGTTGCAAAGCTTATAAGTTTTTGTAACATAAAATCACAGGTGACAACATGCCCCATTAGAAGTGGGGCGAGAAGACATTTTTCTCACTATCGGCCACTTGGCAATCTATGCCTACCAACATCTATCTAGGCAGCAAAAAAGGAAAATTCACTCATTTTATATATCCACCCTGATGTGACAATTTCTCCAAGCATTTACTAAGATTGTATCAATAGTTTACCTTCTTTACAAGTATGATTCTTCAATTTCTCCACTGAGCTTCCGCTTCTTCCCTCCACACATTGCCACTTCCAGTGCCCAGGGCGCATCATCCTCTCCTAGCTTCATTATTTCCGGGGTAAAGAGTAGTATTTGTCCACAAATCTTCCCTCCCTCCTGGCCCTGCAATGCTTTCCCTGGATGTCGTAAACACCCAACCCCACTGGCTGAGAAGAGCCACCCTGGAACAGCGGCTGCCCTCTGCTGATCCCAGGAGAGCGGAACCCATCCAGCAGCTTGGAACCCAGTGTTCAGTCCATACAATATAAAGGCATTCCACGGACCCCTGCACATGGGATAAACATGTGCTGCTACAAGCTACCAAGTTATAAAGTGGTTTGTGATGCAGCAAAGCTAATCTCTAACAGTGATATATCCCCCAGGAAGGTATAAGCGGTTTACTCTTCTGATGGTCACATTGAATCATAATTCCCAGTGAATTTTCTAACATGAACAGTCCTTTTTGTGTGGCTGTCTCACAGTTCTTATATGAGATGAGTATGTAGTCTCGACATCTAAAGACTTACAATGATACACACACACACACACACACACACACACACACACACACACACAAAATAATAATAAGAAAGAAAGAATGGACATATGGATGGAGGAGAAAAATTCAAACATTTTGGCTAGAAAACCATTGGTTTTACATAAACCATCTGGGTGTGCTTTTATTTACATAAAGGTCTAATACATTAATGGATAATAAAATCATGGGCCAAGAAGAGTTTATACTCATAAATACTGTTTATAATATAAACAGAGTTTATATTTAGAAACACTGATTCTGAAATCCTGGTCCTTGGTTAGGTGGCCCCCCTCCTTTTCATAGCCTGGGAGTCACCCTGTCCCTGAACATTTAAGCTGTTACATTTGACTTTGTGTCTCCTGTCTCTCTCATTAGGCTGTGGACTCATGAAAAATCAGGTTTCTCTCATTCAACACTGTAGCTACAGCACGATTTCTGGCCCATTGTAGTGGCCACTGCTTGTTTTGCAGTGAGGTTTCTGTGTGTCATTTGAATTGTTATATTAAACATATAGTATTGGAACTAAAAAATGTTCACCTTCCTTTATCCTCTGACAAAGGTTGTTTTCCCTTATATCAACTGTCCCTTGAATGTAGCGTGGAACAAAGACAGGACCATCCAGAAGAGTATAAATGAATCAAGTCAGACACAGTTAAAATTCATGTTTTCTCTTAATCCTCCCTGGCCCCCAGTTCAGTGTTCTTTTTTCCTCTACCCACCTCCAGACACAAGGGCACTGAATGAAACATCTGTACCCAGGAGAGGAAAAAGTAGATAAAGTATTGGAAATTGATGCTACAAGTGGAAAAACTATGAGTGCAAAATCTCGGTCATGACAAGAGAAAAGAAGAATCATGACATCTCCAAATAGCCACAGAGTAAACGGGATGAATGTGTGACATAGATTTGAAAATACAGGTGAAGTCAAATTTGAGTTACTTCAGATGCAGCAGAGAAAGAAATGGTTGTGAGCAGCCTTCCTGGAAGAAACTCAGGGAAGCATTGGCTAATATCAGAGGGAGAAGTGAATATCTGTCCCAATGTAGAGCCAATATCAACACCAAGAATCAATGAAAAGCAGTGTTAGAACTCAAACAGAATTCTTCCTTCTCAGACTTCTTGCCTGTAAAGGCAGATATGGTAGTGTTGGTAACTATTTTAAGTGTTTTCAATGAGAACAGCATCAATTAGACTAGCAATGTTGTATGTTAAAGGAAAACAGATGCGTATATCCTTATTCATATATAATGAAATCCAGAACTTAAACATTATTATGTATGTGAGTGTGTGTGTGTTTAAAACTCTCAATCTGCTATCTAAAGGCTCATATGTTTGGCAAAATAGTGTAGCTTTCAATAAATCAGAAGAGGTTTTATACATGATTCTTTTAAGGATGAGGGTGGGTATAATTTTCCATTAGTAGCAATTTTCCAGAAACTTTTGGGCAAGGGGGCAGTTTCTGCTCAATTTAGAAAAAAAGAAAAAAATGCTGCCTAACATAAGTCATATGTCCACAAAGAGAACTTGGGTGCCAAGGAAGATCATAGCAGCAAATGTTCTTTTTCTTTCTTCATTCCCCATCCCTTCTTCCCCACTATGAAGGAATGTGCAGGTGACAATGACTAGAAATCTGGATTCTTAATGGAGGAAGAGGATTTACCGGGGGGTGGGGGGGGTCGTATTTCAGGGTCCATGGATCTCTAGATGACCTGTGGGTTGGCCAAACAGCATCTTTGAATCCTGTTGTATGAAGAAGTGTGTGTGAGTATTCACATTGCAGGGAAGGGCAGGAAGTCTGTCGTATTGATCAGAGTCTGAAAGGAGTCCCTGACCCACAGAAGTTCAAGAACCTGGCATAGGGCTCAAAATATAGGAGATACAATTGGAAGTTAGCTTATTAAATATCCAATCTATAAGGAAAAAACACTAAGAGAGGATAAAAGATGAAAGTGTTTCAGAATATACAGTGGAAACTGCCTGTGCTGCGAACAGCTGGCAGCCTCTGACCTAAGCAAGCTGGGAGCCCCGGTTGGGCTGTACATGCCAATTATGGTGTCAGGTCACCTGCCATTTCTCTCCCTGTCCCTTCTCTCAGTATTTCCCCAGCATCGATATGTCCAGTTTCATTATATTTACCAATAAATATAGCCTCAGTGTCTGCTATAGATGAGCTTTAAACTGCAGTGGCCTCACAAATAAATGTCATGAGTGCCTTCCAAGGTGACTTCTGATGGCTGCTCTGTGAACGTGGCACAGGGGCTGGAAGCCACCCCAGGAACCACAGTGTCCTGGACGCTCCAAGTTCAGTCAGAAACAAAATCAGAGTACATTCACAGAAGACCAGACAAACGTTGAGTTCTGTCAGTATGCTCATGTGTGGGACAATGAAAATCTGCACATCGAAATGTTTCATTTGTAACCAATGTCACCCCCATTGTTGGCAGAGGACGGGAACACCACCAAAGACTTATTATCCTTGGGCCACCATTGAACATGGGTGGATCCCTGTCCTAAATGGGTCGCTCATACATTTTTCTCATCGATTGAAGATGTACACCTGAAGGGATGGCTCAGCACTGTTCCCAACCTAATCTAAATGACAATTCTGAGGGAAAGCTTCTTGGCAGCCTGCCCAGGATCGACCCTCTCAACCCCCGTCATTCTTCTCACAAATGAGGACTAGACAGTGGATATTGCAAGGATGAGAGCTTCTGTTTATGGAAGTGAGAACGTTGCACAAAATACCTGACTTTGCCATTTGTAACGTGAGGACAATTATAATAAATACCTTATAAAATTGTTGTGAGTAATTATATGAGATGCTATAAGTCCAGTGCTCAGCATAAGCAATCAATACTTGCCATGACTATTGATGTTACTGGCGTAGGATTCCTATTACTACCTTGACTGCTGTAACTACCAGCACTGCTCTATCCCCCTCTGCCACTAATGCCTCATATGGGGTCTGAGCTTGGACTAAGTCAGCTCAGGCAGGGCTTGCTCATTGTCTATCACAGATGGCAGACAGGTGACCGAATCGGGGCCAAAAGCAGATGCTGTCATGAAATGTCAGCCCAAGGTTCCAGAAGCACTGACACCTGGGGCCCCTGTGACATTCAGGAATCATTCATAGCTCTGTAGGCTGGACCCTGTGGTATGAGTGATAGGGCTGAGGATGGAATTGGGACAAATTATGATGTGTTGGCAACACCACGTTTAGGAGATAATAGCCAACACCTCTGCTTTTTGAACAAATCTTTTCTCCGTCTTTCTGGCAGGCATTTGTGGTATTAATATCAATTTTAAAGAAAGAAAACTGAGAAATGTGGTGTATTAAATAATATGCCCAAAGTTACAGAGCTAGTACATGATAGAGCTGGGACTTGAGCCCAGAACTCATACCCCTGGCTTCAAGAAGTCTGCAGTTTTAGCAAGTGGGTGGTGTTGATCAGGAGGCATGTGACCACACCTGCCTTGGAGCATCTCTGGCAGCAGAGCAGAGAAGGGCCTGGAGTGTTACTGGACTTACAGGAACATTTGATGACAGTCAGATGGGAACTAGACTTATCGGGAGATCACTTTGTAAGGTATATAAATGTCTAATCACCATGTTGTACACCTGAAACTAATATAACATTGTATGTCAACTGTAAGTGAAAAATACATTTAGAAAATGGTACAACCAAAAGAATAAAAGAGAGAATGTCTGGAGTTTTCTTCCCCATTCCTCTTTCTTACTTTGGGGTCAGTTAGAGTTATCTCAGCACAGACTCCTGCAGGCCCAGCGCCCCTCAGCCCTGCCCACACAGCGGCTCTCACCACCTGCTCCCCGTTCCTGTCTGCTCCACAAAGCCCAGCTCACTGAAGTCTGAGCACCGCCTCATGTTCCTACCAACTCCATAATGCTGGGCTTTGTGTGAAATCCTTTAAGACTAACCAAAAGCTGAAAATTCTTCCCAGGTAGAAAAGTTGAACAACAAGTTCTTACGTTCTGAGCTTGGGCTGAATGTCTCCACCATCACACATTGCCCATTTTGTACCTGAGAAGGGAAGGGAATCAAATTGCAGTTACCTGGGAGTTTGTACACTTCACAGCAGTTGGGGGGAAAAGCAAGACAGCCAGCCTTATACCTTCCTTCCTTGACGCAGCTGGAAGGAAGTTCCCAAGGGGCGTTTACTTAGTATTAGCAAGAATGCTTTGAGGAGGTTTAGCTTAAAAATTGCAATAGGCTAATTTTTCTCACTTCACAAATTTGTACTTTTCTTCGTAGTATATTTCCTTTTCTCTAATTGTCATGTAAATAAGGATTCCCCCCACCCCACCCCCAGTACAGCCTGTTCTCCATTCATAAGATGGCTGTGTCTCCCAACTTCATTTGCAAGTCAGTTGCTGGGAACACAGAATGCATTGTCTCAAACTAGCAATTAAGATAAAGTCGATTAGGTCTGAGGCCACCCCACAGAATTGCACCCAGAGTGTGACTCAAGTCTAGTCCCTGGTAACATTTCAGTCCCACAAAACCACTAATTGTTCATATTCCCATTTCCTTAAGGAAATGGATCCTTAGTCCCCTGGCACATTTTCCTCTTTTTGGCTTGAGAAAGAGTGACAAAATCCTGAACAATTGTCACTTGTTTTTGTCCATCTTGTGCAAAAAGAAGTTTCTTTCTATGTCTACTTAAGAAAAAGTTCCTCTGCAGTTCTATATTCCCTCACCGAAGAGAAATCTGCTTTATGTCAACTACCTTTGGCACTGGTTTTCAGAATTTAATATTCATTTGAATTATTCCTCAGGCCTCGAATTTAGTGTACCTGGAGTGGGGCCTAAGGATCTGCACTATAAACAAGCTCTCCAATGAAATCATTTATTTTAAATTGAGATATAATTTACATAGAAGAACAAAATGCACAGATCTTCAGTGTTCAGTCTGATGAGTTCTGACAGTGGTGTAACCGCCGCCTCAAACAAGCTATTCATCCTCTTAGAAAGTCCCTGACACTCTTCTCCATTCCTTTCCCCCCGACATGGAGATGAGTGGGAAGCACTCTCTGATTTCCATCATGTAGGTTAGATTTTATTCTTTTAGAACTTCCTATAAATAGAATCACAAAATACCTTCTCTTCTCTGTGTCTCACAGTGTTTTTGAGATGACTGTTGTAGCATCCATCACTGGCTTGTTCCGTGTTCTAGCTGACTAATATTTATTGCATGAATGTACAGTAAGTTCCACTCTATTCTGTTTCATTAATCTATTTGTCTATCTTTATACAAATTTAATATCATGTTGATTACTACAGCTTTATAGTTAAGTATTTTAATCCTCCAACTTTTTTCAAGATATTTTGGCTATTTTAGATCCTTGGTATTTCCATATAAATTTTAGAATCAGTTGTCAATTTTCTAAAAGTTTTTTGCTGAGAATTTGATTGAGATTGCATTGTATCTATATCTTAATACTGAGTTTACAGCTCATGAATATGATGTGTCTTTCTTTTTATTTAGGTAATCTTTAATTATTCTCAATAATATTTTATAGTTTTCAGTGTAAAGGTTTTGAATATATTGTGTTAGCTTTATTACTAGGTATTGGTTTTTATGTTACTGAAATTATATTTTTATTTCATTTTCAAATTATTTATTGCTAGGTTTTGGAAATATGATTAATTTTGTATTTTCATCTTGTGTCCCATGATTGTAGGTGTATATAGAGTCTATCTGTGTAATAGACTGAGTAATGACCCCCAAAGATATCAAATCATAATCCTCAAAACCTGTGAATGTTACCTTACTTATCAAAGAGAAAAAAAGAACATTACAGATGTGATTAAGTTGATTATCTTGGATTACCTAGTTGGGCACTGTACATATATGTATCGTTATAAAAAGGAGGTAGAAAGAAATTACACAGACACGGAAGAGAAGGGACACAAAGACAGAGCAGGAGAGTGATATGGCTATAAGCCCAGAAATGCCAGCAGCCACAGGAAACTGAAAAAGGCAAGGAGTAAATTGGCCCTGAGAGCCTAAAAGAGCACATGGCCCAGCTGACACTGATTTCAGTCCAGTGATACTGATTTTAGACTTCTGCCCTCCAAAACTATGACACAATAAATTTATCTTGTTTTGAGCAACCAAATTATGGTAATTTGTTATAGCAGCCACAGGACATGTCTCAAATATATTTTGTTAGCTTTATTCCTAGGTATTGGATTTTTTATGCTAATATAAATGGCATTTTTAATTTCATGTTCAAATTGGTTATTGCTAGCACTAAGGCACATAACTGATATTCTGACTTGGTATTTCATGACTTTGCTAAATACTTACTCCTAGTAGCTTATGTGTGTGTGTGTGTGTGTGTGTGTGTGTGTGTGTGTGTGTATGGGGGTAGGGGGCAGTTACAGGTTCCACAGGGTGTTTTTTTTTTATATATAGGCACACAACATATAATCTGCAAATAAGAGTTTTAATTTTTCCTTTTCAAACTCTGTGTTATTTATTTATTTTCTTTGGCTTCTGTTCAGGACTTCCAGCATCATGTTTAATGGAAGTGGTGAGAGCAGATATCTTTGTCTCGTTCCTGATAAGAGGAGAAAAGAGTTCAATGATTCATAATTCAGTGTAATGTGAGCTATTGTTTTTTGTCAATGATCTTTGTTAGATTGGAGGAGTTCCTTTCAACCTTTCATTTGCTGATAGGTCATGTTATTTTCTTTTATAAATGTACTTGAATTTTGACAAATGCTTCTTTCTCCATCTATTGTGAGAATCATATATTTTCTTCTTCATTTTGTTAATATGGTGAATTTCACTGTTTGACTTTTGATTGTGAAACTAATGTTGCACAGTGGGGATAAATTCCACTCCATCATAATGTACTATGTATTATTAGTTTCAATTTGCTAATTTATTAAGTAATATATATATATATATATATATATATATATATATATATATTCAACAGGGATATGGGTCTATAGTTTCCTTTTAACACCTATTCCATATTTTCCCAAGTTAAGGTATATTTGATATTTTTCTATTTTCTTATACAGTTTATGAAATGTTTGCCAGTCTTTATTCCTAAAATGTTTGCTGGAATTCACTAGTGAAGCCATCTGGGCCTGAAGTTCATTTTAGGGAGGCTTTTTATTATGATTAAAATGTCTTTAATAGACATGCAAGGCTATTTAGATTTTCTATTTTGTTTCCTGTCAATTTTGATATGCTGTGTGTGTTGTGTTTTTTTTTTACTACTTGATCAATTTCATGTAATTTGTTGACTGTATTGCATAAAGTTGTTCATGACATTGTTTTATTATCCTTTCCGTGTCTATAGTGCTAGCCCCAAAGTCTCTTGAATGGTTTTATCTCAGCACATCTGCCTGCCCCCAGCCTTTGGCATCCATATCCAGTCAGTCAAGAACAATGGGAAAGAGACAGTAGGTGTGTGTAGGCTCACATTGTGACTAGTTTTTGTCAGTATTCTAATAATCTTACCAGCCCAAACATAGTCATTAAAAATTGTTAAAAGTTCTACTGGTTTCACCTTGTGCCATTTCTAGGGTGGATTTCTCCCACTCTGTCAGGCGTGAAAGAGATAATGTGTCCCCTTGCTTCTAGAAGGGACTTAGCACATCCTAGATTTTAGCTTATTTAAGTCTGTTTCTGTCCTCATCACTTTGACAGACTTTTTAAACAATGATTTTGTATCTTGTAGCTTATCAGGCTTATTATTATTAGGGTAGAAGCAATAGTCTCTTGTAAGTTTCTGTATCCCAACCAGAAAGCAAGTGCACTATGAATACTTGGAAAGGCTCTGCCTAGGTGTCTGAATAGGGACATAGGCAATCACTGGTCTCACTGGGGTGCTGGGTAAGACTCCAGCTGTAAAATTCTCAACCCCATGGATATTCATATATCTTGTCAGAGAATACTTGTTACTTAGAAAATTTCAACAAATGTGCCTAGTACTTTCATTATAAAGTAAAGTGGGATGTTAGAAAGTTTCTACTGAAATCTTTAAATACCAGACTCGAAAATAACTGCTTTATGAAAAATTTAAGCCCTCATTTCTTCTTTTCCTTAAGAATGAAACTTTAGAGTTAGCAATCTTCAGTCTAACTCTTCAGTCATAAAATGCCTGCCTTTTATTCCCTACCAAAACAAACTTTATTCCAGATGGTAATGCCTAAGCTAAGGGAATGGCACTTTTAATGAATTTTAAAATTAAACCACAGAGATGTGCTTTGACAGTTGGAACAGGGGAATACAATTCTAGATATGTACTTTTCCACTGGAAGTTTTTATTACTTACTTATAACTAGTATTTACTGCATTAAACTTTTCTATTTTCCAAAGAGAAAAGAAACTTTTTCTCTCTCTTTTTGTGTCTGCATTGTCTGAATCTGACAATCTCTGAAGAGATTCCCATGCTGAATAACTTCTAAAAGTTCTTTAATGAAATAGTCAACATTTTATATGACATCTGCCATAGTTTCGATGAATGGTTCATACCTGTGACGTCATAATCGATGCCTTCTCTTGAGGCACTCACATTTATATTATTACTCTCCTCTGTGAAGCATCTCCTGACTTCTAAACAGTCACAAAAGGAAGACTCAAGGTAACCCCTGCAGAGGGCAGACAGGTTATCTTTCTTTGCTTGCATATCTATTACGCATCACATTTCAAGGTCTGATACCCAGTCTTTCAGTTCCACACAGGATTTTTTCAACACTTTTTCAACCATCTTTAGGTACTTGATAACTAAGATCTAAGTACTCATGTGAACTAAATATACCCCCAAATGGTATCAAATTAAAAGATAATTGATAAGAACATCATTTTTCATGACCAGGGTGCTTCAGTTCCCACTTAGGACATTCTGTCCTCACCAGTCACCTAGATTAGTCATCATAACTTGGCTCTGTGATCCTGACACTCTAACAACAAAAGTACAATGGTTTCAGGGGTGCTTATCCGGGGCTTTGGGAAAGTACAAGCACAAATGGATCCCACAAGGGGATGTAGAGGCTGCTCACTTGCCACAGATCTACTACCTCTTAGATAATATTTTCACTTTCCCTCCCAACTCTAAACCATGGACATATTGATCATATTCCTTGCTACTATGATTTTCATTTTTCTTAGATGTTATTATTCTCTAATTATTAGATAGTAATTAAGATGTGTTATTATTACTAATGAAACCACTGCTAAGGGTTATTTTCTTGAGCCCAGGAAACATTGTATGTATATCATTTAGGATTCTTTATGGTTCAGGTAAAGGAAAATCCGATTAAAATAGACTTAAACAGTGGTTTAATGCATTTCAGCATTTAACTCAGAGCTTGAGTCTGGCCAGGATCCAGCCTCCTACTGTCCATTTTTTGGGTCAACATCATTACTTTTGGGTCTTATCTGAAATAGACTTTCCCCTCATGGTCCCAGAGTGGCTGCCCATTATCCTTGACTAGCTTTCCTCATTCCTATGGGCTGGAAAATGGAAAGTCTGTTGTAATCAATGTCACAGGAAAAGCTGCTGTGGAATTGATCACAAGAGACTCTTGAAAAAGTCCCACTGCACTATGCTCTGGGGGTTGTGTTATCCTAATTTGCTGAATCCTGGAGCCTGAAATAGAGTCAAAGCCACCAAGCCACATGGCCAGTGGTAGTGAATGAATCCCCTCGGGAAAAACCAGGCAGATGATGCGGAAACAACCAACAATATCCACTATGGGCTCCTTGACTAATGAGCTCATGGAATTAATACAATATCACCATTTGGGGATCTCCATTATAGCAAACCACAGAAGTAATCAGGAATTTTCCAAGGGTGATCAGAGAAATGGAATAGTGGACATGACACAGCTCCCTGTTGAAAGATCTGTGCTAGAAAGAGGTCAGGAAAGCCCTCCTTTCAGATCCCATGAACTTGTGCTTGATGACCATTAAGATTTCTTCTAACGGTATTTAATCAAAACAGGATGAAAGCATGAAATGGAAACCTACAAAAGTTTTACATATTATATGGTAAGTCCCCGTTCAATGTCATTGATAGACTCTTCAGAATGACATACAATGAAACCAATTTTACCACAGGCTAAACAAGTGTTAAGTCCCTACATCATCTCATCAACATCATAACAAAAAAAACATTGAATGAAATGACGTTATGCAAGGACCGCGGTACTCCCAAGTTTTACACAGCAATCATTTTCCCAGAGTAGTGCCCATGGTGACTACACTGACGCAGGAAGGTTCAGCCTCAGGCCCTGTAACAAGAGCCAGAGCTCATGTATAACAGCCTGGACCCCAGGTCCAGGCATGTAACAAATATCTCTGTTCCCTCCTCTCCCCACCCTCCCCATCTCAAGTTAAGTTTTGGTTCCAAGGTCCCTTTTGTCCTTTTCCAACATCCAATTTTGGGTGGAGCTATTTCAGTTTATTTAACATTTTGCAAAATCTTTAAACTCAAATAGTTTGATACTACCATTCTCAGAAGACTGCTGAGCTCCTCCTGCTGGTTCATGTACTCTTTCCTCAGCAACTGCAAGGTCCCCCCATGTCAATAAGACCAAAATACCATGGTCCCTCTCAGAGCTGATGCCAAGACTCTGAATCAACACAAATGTATAGAGTGGGACCAAAACTAAGTGGATTTGCCCCCAAATAAGAGATGTATGTTTAAAGATGACTAAGCAATCCAACTACTCAAAATTGAAACTGTCTGTACTTTTTTTTTTTTTTCCCCTTAGCTGAGCCATCCTGCCACCTGTTGGCAGCTCAACGGCAACTCATCTCAGGCTGGGCATCAAACTGCTGTTGCTCAGAGCTCAGCTCGCACTCTTGGGTGAGCTCTTAACCAACTGAGCCACTCGGCCAGCCCAACTGTCAGTACTTTTTAACTGAAGGTTATCATGGAAGAGAAGAAGAGAAGAAAGGAGGGAAAAAAGAAGAAAGACAAAATTCTACCTCATGAGAAATCTCATTTTCACTTGTTTTGGTTGTAAAAATGTGTCACGTCCAGCACGACAGAGCAGTGGTAGTGGAGAAGGGACGGCGAAAGGTTAAGAAAGAGAGAGACACAAATAAGAGAAAAACACAGTTGGTGCCCGGAGACTCCAGCCTCATGGACTGAGCCCCTAATTGGGCCTGACTGCTTCTTTTATTGTCTCACACATAAGAAAAGATCAATGTATCTTCCACAGTCTATGAGTCTCATACCAGAGAATTTAGCTCAGGGCCTAATCAACCATGCCTGCAGGCTGCCATTATGAAGGTCCCATGATGTTATTGTCATGCATCTCCTAAGAGACAGAAACTTCCTCTGCCAAAACTTACTGATAAGAATGCACAGAGGACAGATATTATCACATCAATAGGTCATTTCACATGCAGGCTGTCAGAACCTGAAACAAGGGGTCTATGCCCTTTTTCTTCAACTCTGTGATTCCTCCTATGGCTCCCATGCAACTCTGCCTGTCTTAGGTTGTTCTTCCTTTGAGGAATCTTATCCATCATTGACTAACCAACCATCTTTTGGGGCCAAGTAGGGATACATAGAGTAGGCATTATATTGAAGTAATGATCTGTCTTTATGGAAAGGTGCATGGGGGCAGGCAGGCTATCGTGTGATGACAAAAATGAAATAGAATTCACCAGCATTTATCTGAAAGGCTTACCATTCATATCTAACTACTATGTGACACAGGAATCAAGCCATTCCTGAAACATGGTGCAAATCTGAGTTGTTTTATTTCATTAGGACATTCAATCTTGCTCCTTCCTGTTCAGACATCCTAGCCAGTTCAGTGAGTAGTATGTTTACTCACTTAAAATTTGGACTAATTCGATAGACTTGTTGCCTTCATCACATGTAGATGGGGGCATCTAGTTTGGGGGTGTCAAAGACTTGAAGGGAAGTGGGGGGCATGATAAATAGATGTGGTCCTAATCTCAGGTTATCAAGAAGCCAAATCTCATACCTATGTTAAAATACAAATAAAATAAAATCTCAGAAATACAAAAAACTCCACAATTATGACACACACATATATTTTATGGACATATGAAACCCAAGATGAAGAAAGTCTTTGGTTTCATACACCTAAATATGATCTGTAAAGAAAGTAAATTAGATGTGATACAAATTACCTTTGTATACAAGTTCAAAAACCATGAATGTGTCAAGCCTTCACACTTTGAGTTATTTCTATTTTCAGAATTTATTACATTTCACCTGCAGGAATTGTTTATGTCAGCCAATTTAAAAAACTGACAGGCTGCAGTGGAATGCTAAAAATAAAACAAAAAAAACGCCAAGGTTTTGATCATGTGTCTAGGAATATTCGGGTATAGGTAGAAATCCTGGCATGAAGAGATAGACTGTGGAGGATACAAAGGACGTAATTAGAACATGCCAAATAAGCAGAGAAGGACAATGTGAAATACAATAACTGGAAACCTTCCTATATTAAATATGAGAAAGTTTTCCTAATTTCTTTTATGTGATAAAAATATTCTAATTTTGAAGCTACATGAATTTGTCTCTGAAGCTTACATATTAAATTTGCATTCTTTTTGTCATTCTGCCCTAGAAAATGCACAGAGTGGTGGTGCTTTGGTGGTGACAGGAAGATAGCAGGAAGGACCCAGGCTGGAGTTAGAGAGGCCACACCTCATCCTGTCCTCCACCACTGACCCCACAGTCCATTTGGTGTAATTATGTCAACAGCTCAAATATCAGCACCGGTATGTAATGTAGAAAAAAATTCTCAACTACAGAAAAGTGGGAAATAATAAGCTCTCCTATATCCATCCCATAAATTCAGCTATTTTTATAATTTTGCACTATTGACTTTCGCTTACTTGTTCTTTCTCTAGAGAGAGTATACACTTCTGAAAATATTAGCGTATTTTTTAAAAAAGGGACTCATACTTAATTTCACTTTTTTTTTTCCCCACCATTCACCATCTTTACCAAATTTGGCCTTTCCACCTCTTATTTGGTTATCAATCCATTTTTTCCTGTGTGCTTGTACTACCATTGCTTTGGTTCAAGCCCCCACTGCTTCTAAACTGTGTTATAGCAACAGTCTCCTGCCTGGTCTTCCTTCCTCTAGCATTTCCTTCTTCTCTTTGCATAGTTGTGCTTCTAAAATCAATATATGATTGTCTCACTCCCCCGGCATCTACAGTACAGCCCAAACTGCTTAGATATCCTATAAACTGGCTCTAGCCTTTCTCTCCACCCTCTCTGTCATCTTCTTCCCTCCTGCCCCTTTTTCAGCCACAGCAAACTGCCATTCTCCAAGAAATTTGCTATGTCTTCCATCTCAAATGTCCTTTTGCTCTGCTCTGTTGCATAAAATCTCACTCAGGGTTCAAAATCCTACTTTCCTGTGATCTTCCTTGATTCTTCCAGGCTGCTGATTCCCCTTCGGTGTTCCGCAAACACTTGAACTTGTCACATGCGTTGTACCCGTTATTCAACTGCATGTCCTCCATGTTGTCCTATAGCTGGAGCTCCAGACAGTTTACGGCAATTAATATTTTCCCATTATCTAGGATCTAGCAATATATGAGGAGTGGAGAGAGAACAATTAACATTTGAAAGAAAAGACATTAGACCTATTTTCATTTGTTTTCAAAGTTCCCATGCATGCATGAATACTATTTGTTTTTGCATAATTCTGAGAAACTCAAAACCATTTTCCGAAGTCCTCTGCCACCTGTAATAATGAAATTTGACCAACAACTAAAGCAGTGGGTGTGCTTTGTGTTGATAACAAGGAAGATCCCAAAACAAGTGAGATGCCAAAATTAACTAATATACGTTGTCTGACAATTAAGTTCACAAACTTGTGCAAAGATGTTGCTAGCCTTTTTTGATATTAGAGGGAATATTCATTATGAATTTGTACCAACTGGACAAACAGTTAATCAAGTTTACTATTTGGAAGTGCTCAAAAGATGTGTGAAAATGTTAGACGACCTGAAATTTTTGCCAAAAATTCATGGCTCTTGCATCATGACAATGCACCAGCTCACATGACACTGTCTGTGAGGGTGTTTTGAGCCAGTAAACAAATAACTGTATTGGAACACCCTCCCTACTCACCTGATCTGGCCCCCAATTACATCTTTCTTTAATAAAGGAAATATTTAAAGGAAGACATTTTGATGACATTCAGGACATCAAGGGTAATACAACAGCTCTGATGGCCATTCCAGAAAAAGAGTCCTGAAATTGCTTTTAAGGGTAGACTAGGTGCTGGTACCAGTGCACAGCCTCCCAAGCAGAATATTTTGAAAGTGACCATAGTGATATTCAGCAATGAGGTATATAGCACTTCTTCTAGGATGAGTTCACGAACTTCATTGTCTGAACTCGTATAATGTCCAATAGTTAAATTTCAGCCACAAGTGAGAAAAGCAAAGGTTAAGGAGCAGAAAGCATAAAGCCTAAAAGAATTGTGTCTGTCATAAGCTGCCAATGTAGGGCCAGCATCCATGCTGTTCATGTGCCTAAAGTTATGTCACCTCATCCCCCTCACTCGCCACCACATAATATCTTTTCATCTGAGCTCATGACCCTTGCTTCCCACTCAGGCCTTCAATTCCCTCCCAAGCAAGGCTGAAAACCAGGGGCCGCACATGGACGTTGAATGCGGACACCATTAGTAGACTGGTATTTTCTAGAAAACAACAAAGAATAGCTTCCTTCTGAAGTTTTGTCATCAATGTTTTTCTTTCTTTTTTTTCAGCACAACTACAGGAGACTTTTCTCCCTGCCTGTCCATTCTCCAATTCATAGCTTTCATGTCCAAGTACTCCTGAACCATGTATGCAGAAGGCCATGCCACCCCCAACACACAGCAAGTGACAGTGCTGGTGTTCCCACAACAAGGAGGCCAGGACAATTTCCCATAGGTAAAAACTTCCGGGGTGAGTTCTCTTTGGCCTGGATACAGCCTTCCTCCCCATCCCCATCCCTCCAGGAATAGCTAATTAGTAAACTTTTACCCTGGCCTGAACTCATGCACTCAGGTGCTCATACACACACACACACACACACGCACTCACACACAGGCACATACCCCTTCATCCCATAGAAGGCTCAAGGAATTGCTGATGCATTTGCTCTTAACTGCTAACTAAATCCATCCTAAGACACCAACCTGGATTCCTGCTTTAAGGGGAGCCACTGCGGGTTATATCACCTAACTCTGAGCTGCTATGATTATGAAAAATTCTCTGCTCCCACAAGGTCTAGGGCTGACGGGTAGCCACCATAAAAACCATTTTTACTTGCCTAGGGAGTGTCTGCTTCTTTCTGGTAGATTGTCACCAAATGACTACGGCACTGAGAGATTCTGCCCTGGGGGGCATCATGATGAAAGCACCTCTTGTGTCAGGGTTTTCTTTAACTTGCTGCATATAGAGGCCCAGAATACCTTATAGGAAATAGACTGTCAGGGAGCAGTGATGTGTCTCATCACAGAAGAGCAAGGTCACCAGCCAGCCTTCAAACTCTCACAAGGAGCATGGCTACACCAGTCGTAGGGCTCAGGGAAGTTTGGAGATTGAGAGGACCGTGTTTCTTGTAGTAACAAAGTCATCACCCCTCCCCCATCAAGTTCTAGGAAGCGTTCAGGGTGGCTTGCTTTCTGTCCCACAATAAAATAAAAGTGACCCTATAATTGTATTCAAAATGAAAAAGAAAATAATTTAAAACCCAAAAAACTTAATAACCCAGTGGCCCATCCCACCTCAACCCACTCCTTAGAAATTACTGGCTCCACTGACATTGTCAGCACTTAGATTAAAATCACATTGCAACTTGTACATTCTTTTGTTTGTTTGTACTTGCTGTATACACATATAAAAATGAAGTTTCCCATTTGTATGGAGAAAGGAGAGAGAGAGCTATCACAAAACCAAGTTGTGCCACTTGATTACCACATCAAAAGTGATAAATTCTGGCCCGCCGAGTGGTGCATTAGTTAGGAGTTGGCTTGGGACTCCAGCTCTGAGCATCAGGACCCCTGTTCAGATCCCACATGAGGGCTAGTGTCGCTGCGCCCTCTATAGCTAAGATGGTGAACAACAGCTCCACCTGGACCTGGGCTCCTGTGAGTCGCCAGTGACGGCGTAGGCTGCAGCCTCTGCTGCAGTGGGCTGTCATGAGCTACCATGAGTGGCCAGCAGCCAGCATGAGGGGCCAGCAGCTGGCATGAGCTGCAGTGAACTGCTGTGAGAAACTGTCTAGTGGCCGGTGCCCAATCTGCCTCACGTGGGAAGAGCACAATGATAATACCACCATGGGCTAGTGAAGTGGTGCCCTCAACAACTAGACTGAAGAACAAAAAGGACAGAACGTTTCTGTTCCCCTTTGCTGACTCCCCAACGCTGTTCTCCTCCCCCAATTCCCCAATGAAATCTTTAAAAAAAAAAAAAGTGATAAATTTTGCTCTGAGTGTTGCCCTGAGCTGTTGCCTACATATAGTTTATGTCCTCTCCAAAAATCCAAACTTATTACTTTATTTCCCTTTTATGACTCTAAGCCATTTGCATTCAACATGCTGAGTCAAGTACCAGGAGCACTGGAAAGCAGTATTTCAGTCTAATTCATTTAGAATATTTCATTGAAAAGAAATGTATCTTGTCTATCAGGTTGAGAGATATTTTGATAGAATGGTTGTTTTCTCTTTAGAGTATATTTTATATTGAAGAAATTTAGAGTAAATTACCAGGTGGTTTATTGACAATCTTTAAAGTTTGGAAAATCATGTTGAGGCAAGGAAAGCAACATCTTCTTCATCATAAAACACCCACTTTAGAACCACAACTGCCCAATAGTCCCTGAAAGTAAAAATGTATCTTGTCTTCTCAGACAGGCAGTGAAATGTGGGCTTTTCCCTAATGACCAAATCATTTCAGTTCTGATCTGTACACTATGAAAATGTAGTGTATTGCCCTCACAGAGAAAAAATATTCTCATTGATTTTTGTGGTAAAGGGAAATAAAACGAGTCCTCTGAGGCAAGTACCTTAAAAGATAAAGTTAGGATCCTTAAGAATTACAATGAGAAAAACCCCACCACTAGCTACCTAGCAGAGAGAGCTAGAAAACAGGAAAAGGGTTACTAAACTCTAAAAAGGCAATGGTTCATAACCTCAGTCTAATCAGGAGAAAAACAGCATGCACATCAGCTCTGGCATAGTCTTCAAACTGTCAAGGCCAAGAAAGATGAAGGAAGGCTGAGTCATTGTCATCACAGATTGCAAGAAACAAAGGAGCAATGGTAACTGAGGGCAGTGTGGTATCCTAAATTGGATTCTAGAACAGAAACAGGACATAGGTGGAAGAAAGGGGAGGACCTGAATAAAGTTTAGTTAATAACAGTACATCATTATCAAGTTCTCGGTGTTGATAAGTGTCCATGGTTATGTAAGATGCTACATTACAGGAAGTTGGGTGGAGAGTATGTGACAAACTCTGTACTATCTTTGCCATTCTTCTATAAATCTAATGTTACTTCAAAATGCAAAGTTTAAGAAAATTTTAACTGTTAGGGCCTGCCTACATATTCTCCCAGCAGCTGCACTATTCTGCTCAGGCCACCTGAGATTATTTGAGACCAAAACACCTGATCTATATTTATGAAGATTTTGTTCCACCCGAGTAAATCTGTGCACCTAGTCATACACAAGGCAGTGATTTTAATTGCATTGTATGTTTTTTAATATCCTTTGTGGGCTCTGTACTGAAACTTGTCCATCCTTTTCTGTTTGTCTAATCCATTTATCTAACAATATCCCACTTCCCAGCCACAGTTCCACATCTATGTCCTTGGCAAGAAACATTTCCTTCTCCATAAGGTCTCCTTAAAAGGTCGATAGTTACCCATATGAGAGCCATTTGGACCTGAATCTTACCTAGATTTCTTGGAAATTCTGAGCATAAACGATACCCAGATGAACCTGTGAAAGTCAAGTTCACTGTGCTGCCTCCTCAGAGACCCGTCATTGTGACCCTGCTCTAGCTCGTTGGGAAAAAGCATTACTAAGCAGAGGTCTCTCCAAAGCCATCTCAGGTCATTTCTCTACTCTCTAATGGTGCATTGTGTACATGCAGCAAAATAAAACAAAATTCAATGTTCATTAAGCGCAGCCTCTTTTATTTTTATTAGTCATGTTCTAACTGTAGCAAGAGGCTGCAGAAAGGGACAGCAAATGGAAGAATAGAAAGAAAGTAAAACATGGACCTGTTTCAACCCAATCGATTATTTCCATCATAAATTAACTGACCAGGTAGATTTAGTGTGGATTTGTTACACTGACTGTGAGCTCTCGACATCTTGGATTTGAACTGTGATCACAAACAGGAGTTGAGCAGAGCATGCTGGCATCTGTAGTTTCTGAGACATCTCCCTTAGTGTTCTTTCAAATGTGAAATACCCAGCACCTCAGCCTACCAGCATGGGCCCCACCTGTGGCTGACACTGGGCATCCCATGGGTTGAGTTGCCTGTTATCTGCTCTCCCTCCATCTAGTCCTGCCATGTCCTTCACTAGTCTGCAAAAATTACCACAATCAAAATAATTCTCATTGTACTTCAATTTATTATATCCTATTTCTTTCTAAATAAATTGTAATAAAGGCAAAATTGGTCAATTTTTACTCAAAAATCTCTCAGTATCTTCATTCCCTTCCTGCAAGTTCCACTTTGCCATCTATTTTTTTTATTGCCCCCATAAAATTATCTGATCGATTTTAGTGATACATTTTTTAGCACTGTCGTTAAGTTGCTCAACCTTCAAAAGCCTCAATTCCTCTCTCTAAACTGAGAGTAAGAAAGCCTACCTGATAAGGATTGTATGGTATGTGCTTGGCAAAGTACCTGCACACAGCCAAAACTAAATACAGGTTAGTGGCTGTCATTATTGGTGCAAATGGATTAATTGAATTTTGAATCTTTGATTAATAGAACTCACCTTATTTTTCTCTTTCAATGAAATGTCAGTCTCCACTTGAGAATATTCAGAGCCCATGATCTATATTCCTTCCCACCACAAATCCTATGACATGATAGTAAATTTATATGTTAAAAGAATAAACTCATGCTGAAAATAAATGCTCTCAAAAAAAAAAACTAATTTGGAGGAATTCCTAGTACACAGAAAGCAGATGAGATCTGACTGATAAACATTTGTAAGATATCATAGTCTAAAATTGACACAACACAACATACTTCAGCAAGCACAATTCCAGAGAAGCTTTTGTTCAGATACATAAGTTGTAGAAACCAAGGTGGGACCTGAGAAAAAGTCAGAAAAATCACTTAAAGAACTACATTTGGAGAAGGAATCCAGCCTCACTCTACCCTTTCACTATTCTGAATGGCAGGTAGCTGTAGCATCCCTCAACTGTGACTTTAATTCTCCCAGAATCACTTTTTATAAAACAATTCAATCCACCTGGAGAAGTAAGCTGCCTCAGTGTTGGGACCAGAGAGAGAAGTAGAATGAGTCTGCCTGAAATAACTCCAGACATAATAAGGTTCTCTGAAGTAGGCATCCTACTGCAGGACAGTCACCTGGGGTGTTGTAGGGCCAGAGATGGGGGGCTAGGGAGCACCCTGAACCCTACCTGGGATGTCACATCCTAGGCCTCCACCACAACTAATTACAAAAGGGAAAAACTCCTGTCATCAGAACCTACATTCAATGACAAGCAAAGAAGGACTCACAATAAGAAATAGAAACAATCAAACATGTCCAAATATTTTAGGAAAACCAGTCCTTGCAAGAGAACCCCAAAGCCAACAAAAAGGAGAGTAAGTTAATGGAGTAAATGGAAGAAAACATCCAAATAAATTTATTTATGTCTTCAGAAAGACTTAAGACAAATCTCATACAAAAATCACAGGAAGCAGATATAAAGAAAAATAATTAGCATTTTGGAAATTTGAAAGATTATGGTTGAAATTTTTTAAAAAATGCAACAGATGAGCTGAGTAGCAGAACTGACCTAGAGAAAGTTTAAACGGTGTTAGAAAATTCTCTCAGGAAGCATGCAAAATATGGAATGCACGCATGGGTATTCATATATTCTGTCTTAAATGATCTACAAAGAAGAATATGGAGATGCTGAAAATAAAAGCCAAAAAAGAAAGGAAATTACAGAATTTAATTTATTTAATTTCACAATGTAACAGGGGAAAATCTGGAGATTGAAAAACATGACTTTTATGCCACTCCACCCCCAAAATAGATTGGATTTGTTTTTAGAAAATATGCTTTCAAGTAGGTTGAGGAAAGCAGGCTGTTAAATAGAATTCCATCTAGGTTACAAACTGCCTTTGTGCTGAACGTAACAAAACATACACACATCCAATTCTAGCAGCCATTGAAGTAAAATGCAGAGTTAGATAAGGAAAGGGGGCACATGCTGGGTGTGTGTGCCCAGCTGGAGCATGAGATGGACCTTCATTCCAATTTCCATTCCACAGCACAAGGTTAGCAGATAGATCTTTGGAAATCAAAATCTTTTAACTTTTCTTGCCCATGAGTGTTAATTATGAGCCATTATGTAATGGTTCCACTCCTCCTGTGACAATACCTTTCCATCTCCTGACACCTATGAACAACTATACCTGCACCTTTCCCCCTTCTATCCCTCTTCTCTCAATACATGCCAAATCTCTCCTGTCAAAAACTAGTCTGCCTTGATACTCTTTTTCTGTTGTTGTTAAGGTGTGACTTTTACAAAGACTTTCCAGGGTATCTGTGCTTCTGTACATTTTCTAATGAAGACAAAACAATGCCAGGTGTCTGACATGGATCTGGGGACCTCTGGCTTGAATGACACTTTTGGCTACTCCCTCTATCTTAGGTTTCCAAAATACCAGCTCCTGATTTTCCTCCACTTTGATGACCACTCTCAACCTTTCCACAGTTTCCTTTTTATCTCTCTTTCCTTAATGATAAGGCCATGCCTGGAGCTGAACCCTCAGTCCTCATCTCTCCAATCAATAGCATCAACAAACACTCCTAGATATGTGATTACTAAATGTGTGTGAACACAGACCACCATGGACATCAGATGGAGACACAGTGTTTGTGGGGGAGGAAACTTGAGTTCTATGTTTTCTTTAATAATATTTATCTGTAAAGGACAGATGTCACCTCAGATGTGACTTACAAAGAGGCTATGGAGTCATCCTTTGACATAATTAAGAGTTTGATCCTTTTATCATCATGGTCCTAATAATAGGTGGCAAAAAAGTTCATAAAAATCTGGTTATTGTGGCAATTTTACAAAAATCTCAGACAACTCAGCCAATTAACACATTATTTTTCCACATTTTATCAAAGTGCATGAGTCTGTTTTATATTCCACTTAATAATCTGTATTTCATTCTTATTTTAGAAACTAATCAAAGGTAGAGTTGGGCTATTACCATAGACTACAGTTTTTATTAGTATTGAAATTCACATCACTTGATGAAAAATCAAGTGACCGCAACTTTAAGTACTTTGTCACATGGAACTGTTCATCTTGGATTTTATAAACAAAAATAATATTTCAAAATAAAGTTAAAGCATAACTCAAAAACAAACTCCAGATCAGATGACTGCTGGCTGTTATAATACTCAGCACGTAGAATCTCATTCTTAGCATCTGTGCCTACCTCTGAGCATTTACAAAATTGCTTTGAAGTTCTGTGCCATTTCTTATTATTTTTTTACAGTAATGACTGTTTCTAATATATCTTTATCCCCCAGCACCTAGCACAGTTATATAACGACAATAACTGACACCTCACATATCATATTTGTGTCATATTAATAAATGTTTGTGGAAGAAATCTGAGATGGAAAGGTGCCAAGCACTTTGGAAAGCAAGGAAACACAGCTAATGAATTCTGATCTACATGGGGTCCACTCGGCTTTGACACTTAGGGGACTTGAGGCAACTTCTAGTTTTCCTCAACTAAAAGAAAAAATGATGAAAACATGAATATCGTAAAGTTATGAAGATAATGAGATTAGGTAGCATAAAACCAAATGAAGTAGCATTATCATAAACTCAATAATATGTGATTTTTGCCTTGGCTAAAATGGTGGTTAGAAGTCAAAAGCAACCATTTTCAATATTAAATGACGAAAAACAAAAGTACTCTTGAGAACATAAAGCAATGAGCTAACACCTTTGTTTAGGAAGATAAGAACCTTCTATTTCTGGAAATGTGGTAGAATAGACACTCTGATCATCTTTCCTGCTACAAAACATCTAGATGACGGACATGCTTTGACAGACATCCATTTAGTGTACAGTTAAGCTTCCATGAATATAAGTAGACAAAACTTAGGTCAGAGATGAAGAGGGAGCTGAAAATAGAGTGGTGACTTAGCATGTAGCTGTTGATGTCCCAGGGTGTGCGACAATGTCAGAAGCTTAAGGTTCAGGCTTCTACCACCACAAGGCTGCTCAGAGAACAGAAGACAAAATCTTGGGCACCTATAATGTTAGGACCTGGAGATTAGATCTCTATATATAGCAATTTCTACACCTACAATGAAACAGTGAGAAAGGAAAAAAAAGTGTCTCACCTGCCAGAATGATAGGAAACTGCTTTCAACATAAGCTCTGGGCTGAAGAAAAATATCAAAAGCCGATTCCACTGAGAATTTTACACTGTTTTAGGACATAAAAGGAGCCTCAACAAATTTCAAAGAATCAGTGCTTAACAGTCCATTTTGTCTGGCCAAATTCAGTTAAACTTCAAGTTAACAACATTAAAATAAAAACAAAAACAGATTTTAAAAATCAAAAGTATTCATCCAAATAACTTATGGATCAAAGAAGAAATTAGAGTGACAATCAAAATATACCTTTTTGCACAAAAAGTTAAATTTGTTTGTATCTTGAAAATTAACCTGTTAATTATGGCCCCTTTGATCTTGTATTAATATATTATAAGTTCTTTAAAATAACCTTATAATACAATCTTGTAATATACGACCTTGTTTTTTTCCCCTTAAGTTAGAACATTATTTGTAACCAAAACATTTATGGGAGTAAAAGTAAAATAAGTGAATCTAGGGGATTATCTTTAAAATACAATACAGATTTCATTTTTCCACATTTAAAAGCCCCAGTTACATATGGTAGTAGGTATCAATACTTGTTAAGTAGTTTCATAAAAGGTGATATAATATCATGGCAATAAGTAAGCTTTACTCTCAGTCATTTTTAACCCTTTTTCAAGGATATTACCTTGAAGCTAGCATCCTCCATAGGAACCTATAAACTACCTTTAATTTTTCATTTAAAAAGTAAAAGAGGGGCTGGCCAAGTGGCACGGTGGCTGGGAGCTGGCTTGGGGCACCGGCGGCCCCGGTTCGGATCCCACATGTGAGGGCCAGTGACACTGCCCTCTAAAAAGAAAAAAAAAGTAAAAGAGGCCTTCAGATCAGGAAAAGAGAGATGTGATGATGTGCTCCAGGCAAAACCAGAGGAAACATCATCAGTGATTCCAAGCCGTCATGGACCAACTCATGTCTCCTTCCAAGAATGAAGTAAAAAACTGCAAAACTGTCTGGAGTTCAAACATGGCTCTGCCTGCTGCTTTTGGAAGTATGGTGAGTGCCCAAAAAAATTTAAAAAAAGAATTGCCATATGGTCCAGCAATTCTACTCCTGGTTATTTATAGTGACTCAAACAGACATTTGCACCCCCAAATTCACAGCAGCATTACTCAAATAGCCAGAGGTGGAAGCAACCTGAGTGGCCATCGATGGAAGAATAGATAAGCAAAATGTGGTCCATCCATACAACGGAATATTACACAGCCTTAGAAGGAAGGCTATTCTGACACACGCTACAGCATGGATGAACGCTGAGGACATCATAGTGAAATAAGCCAGTCACAAAAGGACAGAGTACATGATTACACTTAAAAGAGGCTCCTACAGGAGTCAAATCCATAGAGACAGAAAGTAGGATGATGGGTGTCGGAGGCTGGGGGAGGGAGAATGGGGAGTGATTATTTAAGAGGGGCAGTTTCAGTTTGGGAGGATGAGAAAATTCTGGAGATGGATGGTGGTGCCGGTTGCATAACAATGTGAATGGATTTAATGCCACAGAACTGTACCCTTAAAGTGGTTAAAATGATAAGTTTTATGCTATATATATTTTATTATAATTTTTTAAAAAATGGCTCTTTCCACGTTATGCCATTCAACCTGCCTAGCCTCAGCTGGTGCCAAATCATTTTTGCTCCAAGCTGAGGGAGAGATGAGGTTACGTTTCATTTTGTTAGAACAGTTTTTCTTTCTTCCACACCAGGTTTCTTTCCATTATTTAAGGCAAATACCTTTTATAAATGCATCAGGATTAATGAAATCTGGCAGGAATACTGACAAGAAGCCCCATAAGAACAAAACATATGTATTCTTTTCTAAATATAACTTAAATATAGGCCACTCTCCAGCAGTAATAGCAGTTAGTATTCAAATGTTGAGAGTGTTTACTTCTACTAAACCAGGCACTCATTATTCTACTGTTATTTCCTGGCTTCATTATAGCAGCAGCATCCCTAATGTCTAGCCCGCACTTAAACTGCACAGAGTGCCATTTGCACAGAAAAGTGTGATGGCTCAATTTATAAGTGAGCTCATGATTTTTTATGAGAAGAGAAATGGTTTTACTCCATATAAATGCCTACGGGGCAATATCATCATCCATGGGAATGGAAGGAAATTTGTGTGATTGGTATATCTTTCTCAATGCTGATTCTTATTTTAGAGTTTAACAAGACTTGAAAACAGGCTTATCAACATTCAGAGCCTATCTGAGCATCTCCAAAGAAAACACCCTGGACCCAAATCTCATTTTCATTCTGTCCATGGTAAGCAAGGATAGATCCTGCCGGGCTGGGGAGTCACAGAGGAGAAGCTGCTTATCCATGGGTAAGCCAAGAGCACACAAAAAGCTGCAGTTTCTATATTGAAATCGTAAGCACACTCATCAAAAGTGACCCACCTTCTATCATTCCAGTTCCTACAAATAAAAGCAGTAGCTTCCAGGGTGTAAGAACCATATGTCACTGACCTCTTCTTTCCCCCACAGCACAGAGTTCAGTGTGTATCACTTCATTCAAGTGCTCAGATATTTATTGAGCATCTGGTATATCCCGCACACTGGTCTAGGCACTGGGGATTAAAGAGTGAATAAAACAAAGTCCTGTTTTCTAGGCAATTGCATTCTATGCTTGAACATGCCACATGTTCAAATAAAGTTGGGTAGATTTATGAAAACGAGAAAACTTTTACTGGCTCTTTATAACCCTAAGTAATACAGGACTCATGTAAATAGAGGAACTCCAGCTGGGAGCAACCCCCTTATCTACAACACATTGTTTACACATGCCATAGAACTTCTGTTTCTTCACGCTATTATCTGTATAAGTAGAATGCTATGAAAATAAACACAATCTCTGAGTCCCTGTCAACACGTACCATCTCTGACAACATGCCCAGGATGATGGTTCTTTAGTGCAAGACTCTAAGCTGCTCTGTGAAGACCGTACTTGCTTCCATGCACCCCTTTTTCACCTGTAAACAAACTCAGTCTCCATTCTTCAGAAGTGGCATTAGATATCTGTATTTCTGCCCCAATTTCCTCAATTTAGGGACTTTTTTCCTGATGAGCCCTTATCATCCCTTCTCCATCAAACCCCTACTGACATTGTATTATCTGTTCTTCTCAATATTTTACAAGCCACGTTTTCTTCAAGAGTCTCTTGTGAGGAAGACACTTAAGAAAAATATTTTCTGTGACTTTTAACTTCATAACATAAAGAAGGGATTCTGAGTTGTCCAACAGTCATTTCCAGAATTATACTGCATTGCTTTACAATTAAAATTCATCTCTGCTGGTTTCAGAAACATGATAAAGATATTGATTTGCAAAAGCTACTTACTAAAGGTGTATCCCTCTGAAAGGTAGCTTTCTTTGTTCAAGGCACAACATGACCCTTCTGCCCTGAAAACCGAAGAAACATTTTTGAGATTAAAATTATAAAGAGATTTCCAAGACTCTGTGTGTTTTCAAATTCCATTTAACATGATTTTCTCTAGTGATAACTTTGTTTTGTTTTATAGTTGATCTACCTATACAACTAGGGGTGTGCATTTCTTTAGATAATGCACTTTCAGTAAAACACGCAGAGCTGCGCTGCTCATAACTTATTTATTTATTTATTTATTTATTTATTTATTTATTTATTTATTATTAGTTTCAGGTGTACAAAACAACATAATGATTACACATTTACACCCGTCACAAAATGATTACCCCAAGTCTACTTACCCCTCTGACATAGCTGTTATTTATACCATTGACTATACTCTCTATGCTGTTACATCCTGTGACCATATACATATATACATACATATACATATACATACATATATTCTTAATTATAGTTGGCATTCACTATTATATTATATTAGTTTCAGGTGTACAGCACTCACAATCTTTAATAATACTGCCTCAACTGCCTTTTCACAAGCGCTGTCAAGCCCACTCCATCTCCTTCTCTTCACAAAGGTTCTTGATGCTTTTTTCGACAAGCTAGAGATCAAACTACGACCACAGATACAAACACTGCTGGATGGTGAGTGGATGGCAAGAGGAGGAAAGATAGTATTTGCATGTAAGATTCTATTTTCTTTCCAGCTTCAAGAACGAAATTGATGAATTTTGTAAGTGAGATCCACAGAACCCAGTTGAAATGGTCTCTTGGGTTTGAGGGTGTACCTGGGAGTTCCTCCAGAAGAAATAAGAAACAGATGGAGCTATTTCCATAAAGGATGGGCTGTGGACTGACCATATCAGAATTCCCTGAGACAGTTTTAAAAATTCATATTCCAGGACCTCACTTCAAAACTAAGAATAAGAACAGCAAGTCACTACCCACGGCTGTAAATTTTTATATGCACCTTAGGTAATTTTTATGCAATTAAATTTGAGAACTAAATAACTAGTGATGAGAGGAAGAAAGGCAAGAATTAGATATTAGAATATTTAAACACTTCGTCCATGTTCTGGCCAATACAAAGTGACTGCTTCTTAAATAGGTTGGTTCTTCCAATTTGTCAACTGATGGCAGTAATTGTTAGCTAAGAACAGGAAAGTTGGGGGATGGAAGAAATAAATCAAGACAATGGTTCACGCACCTGCACACACACACACAGAGATAGACCTTGAGTACACTCTTCTTATTTAGTTGGAGATTGCTTTTTAACAGAATTAAGTCATGTCAAATCAGTGAAAAGGAAATATTTCTAATTTGACATTGCAATCAATAACATTGGACTCTCTAATTAATACATCTTTAACAGCTGGTGCGTTAAGACACTACTACCCACATACCAACTCACCAATGAGCCAACCAATGCATTTAATGGCCACTGGGGAAGGGTGTCTTCACATGAACACATAGACATATTGAGTTAATGAGGGCATTAAAAATAACAATGAAAGTCAGTTGTGCTAGAAACAGAATTGAAAGAGCAATTGTGGGCAGCCGTTAACAACACAGCCTTTAAAGAAGATCCAAAACTTGACAGGATTTTCAGCACAAGTGGGATTTTCCCAGGTAGAAAAGTCTGAAGAAGACATACCTGTGTGAGGCTCTTAAATATTTTATAGATCTGTCTGTTGTTTACCGAAGGCAGCACACAAAGCTGTCAGCTCAGTTCAAAAGTGTAAATAGACCGGTTTTCCTATTTCACCCAAGATAACAGTTCTGTAAGATCTCTCGCCAGGAGAAAAATTACTTATTTTCTCCTTCTTTTACCTTCTTTTTACTGTTCTTGGTTATAGATTTAATATTTTTTAAGTAATGTCCAAATGAATATTGCAGTTGGAGATATCAGAGAAAAGATGAATCATTGCCTGACACAGAATGCTGACTTCTTCACAGTCTAACTAATCATAAGGTTTGGGCCCTGTACATATATCCAGATACCCCCTCTTCAGGCCCAAAAGACATTTTAAACTCACCCTTTACTTTCCAGTTCAAGCTTTGCCTCCTTTGCAAATTATCTCGTCACCCGCCATCACAATCAGTTGCTTTTTACCCTTTTTACAGAAATTATCACACTGCTCTGTGATTGTTTTTCTGCCCATTTTCCCACCTAAGTCTAGTGACTAAGTTATGAAGCTCTACAGAGATGAGATCTTAACTTTCAAAAAATACATATGCCTAAAATGGCCTATGACAGGTACTTAATACATGTTTGATGAATGAATGAATGAATGAATGAATGAATGAATGAATGATGTATGACACCAAAGAGACTGTGCTGGGAGAGCAAGTTCCTCACATCATCCTTGGTGACCTCCTCCAGTCCTATTTCCAGTAATGTCTCATCTCTAATTGCAGCTGAATTCTGTTCTGGTCTCTTTCCTCAGCCTATAAATTCTCTCTGGTCTTTCTGATCTTTAAAAATTAGAAGTAACAAAATGTCCCAACTCCTATCCTCACGGTACCCATTTCCTGAGCTCCCTCCTATTCATGGTTCAGTTGGCAGCTTCTTCCATGTCTTATGTTTCCATTGAAACGGCTCAGGCAAAAGATCACCAGCCACATCCTACTTGTCAAATAAATAGTCACATGAATTCTTAGGAATTTTTGTTTGTTTGTTTGTTTTTACTCCTCTGTTTTAAAAGAATTAGCTGAACCTTCTCCTTGAAGTTGTCTCTGCCCTGTGGGTCTAGGACACTCCCTCTTATGTGGTGTTTGACTGTTGACATCTTTAGTCCCCTTTACTGTCATCCCTTTATTCCCTCTCACATCCCTCAGAGCCCTCCTTACTCTCTGCTTCCCCTGAGGGACAACACCTGCTCTCATGGCATGGCAGATGCTGGTGACACCCAAATAATCATCAGAGCCCTCAATTAGAGATGTTTTGATTTCTATGACTGTCCATCTGTGTCTTACATTGGATCCCCTATAAAAAGACTTGGGTGGAGATTCTTGTACAAGGAGTTATTGAAGGAACAAAGAAAATAAGCTTTGTGGGCTATGAGTTGAAGGAGCCCACTGACTGCCCAGGTTGAGATAAATCTATGACATAACCTCAAGTTCACGTTCCAATGTAAAATACTGAGGTATCCAACTGTAAAGGTTTATAAACCTCATTTTTAGTGTAGACTGGTTTTTGAGTTGAGCATCAGAACTTATCGTAGTAGGATGCCTTTACTAAGACATCTGTGGTGATGTAGCATTTTAGAAAAACTAACAAAGCCATCTGTTCTTGGCATTGCCTTTGACCCCAGCTCTTCCTCTAAGGCATCAGAGCCATGAGCATTCACCACCTCAGAGTGGGAAGGACAGAACAGACAGAAAAGAAGCTGTTCACTTTTCAAAAGACTAAACCCTAGTAAGGGATTCAGGGCATGAAAAATAGATTAGGAGAATATCTGGTGAGTCAAGACCAGGCTTCTCTCCTATTGCCAGATTCAAAGGTCCACAGGTCAGGGCAGGGTTGAAGAGAGAGAGGATGGTTGTTGAGGATGCACAGAGAGGTTGGCTTTGAGAAGGGGTCCGAGACCTGCTCTTCGATGAGGTCACACAAAAGCACAGAAGATTTTGAGGAATATATGACCTCATTCCCAAGTGAAACGCCCTAGAAGAGAAATGGCAGTGTGAAGAATGGAGGCACACGGTCCTAAGGCAGTCACCAAACTTCCTGTGTCTCTGTGTGGAAGGAGGCGGCATAAGGACACCCAGTGCCCACAGCGCCCCCTGGAGTAGCTGAGGGCCTATGACCAGGAAGTGGCCTGAGGTCAAGAATGAAGGGCGTCGCAGCTGTGACGGCCTGAGAGAATGGTGACATCTCAGAGGATGCTTGGACACATGAGACAGGGACAGGCACCCCAGTGCCCAGGAATGAGGGGAGCCCCAAGGGGAAGTTCTAGCAGACCAGATATGTGAGCACATGATAAAAATTAAACTGATTTTTTTTAAAAATCAAGAAAGTGTTATTTCTTACATAGATGAGGCTGTAGACTGAGATAGGGAACTAATAATTCATCTCATCTGGAAATGTAGTTTGGGTGAAGAAGAAAGTATTTTACTGTATTTTCTTCACATATGAGCAACAGCATTGCACTGAGAAAGGAGCACCGAACTGTGGGTCCAGGGTGCGGTCAGTTTGGGGGGCGTGTGTGTGTATGAGAGGGGTAGTGTGTGAGTGTGTTTGTGTGTGTCTGAGTGTGAGTGTGCGGGGTTATGTCATGAGCAAGTGCTTATAAACTACTTTTTCAGGAAAAGTGCTCCAAGCCTTACCTAAAATTACCACTTCATAATACATCTTTCTTTTCGTACTCGGAACAAATTGGGTATTAATAGTACTAGTAGGTATAGCGCTTGCTCCAGTAACTGTTAAAACTCAGCAGTTTTATCTGAAACACACACGGTATTTGAAATGTAGACGTATGAGAAGGATTTAGCAGTGTATCTAGAAATTAGTGGTTACTTCATTTCCAAGGGCAGCCCGGTCCTCACTGTCAGGCTGTGTTCAGGAAGACTCCAGACTGTTCCCAGTACAGCCTAGCCACCATCTCTCCAAGAACAAAATACTGGCCTGGGCAGGTACTTCTTCCCTTGAAGGAACAAGGAAAGCTCCTGCAGGGCCCCACTGGTCACTTTGACACTTTCGTGACATTGCAATGGGCTGTACCTTGCCAGGGGAGGTGATGAATGTGACACTTTATTCTCCTCCTTAGCTAAGACTCCTCCCCCTTCTTCCCTCACAGATTTCAGGAGCACAGGGGATGGCATGAAAGCTAGTTTGAGTTTAACCTGCAACTTCTGAGTGCATTTTTTTTTGTTTTGTTTTGTTTTTGTTTTTGTTTTTTTTATGTAAAGGTCCAGTCCTGTAGATGGAGAAGAACCTGCTTTGAAATAGAAAGTTAGGCTTAACATACGATGTGAGCTGAGGCAACCCCATGTTACTTTCAGTGGCTCTGTTTTCTTATGTGGAGAAGTGAATGGAATAGATGAACCTTTAGTTCCTTCCCAGCTCAACATTCTACCATCAGTGAACTAACAGTGTGAGGAGAATGGGGCCAAGGGAGGCCCATCTCTCCAGCCACGCTGCTTCCCTGACTTTTTAATTCTGTCCACACAGCATTCTCTGATTGTCCCGACCCCACAGCTGTGCAACACTGGGGAGCAGCGTTTGTCCCCATGGCACCAGGGCTCTGTTCTCAGATAGTCTTCATCTTATTCCCATCTTTTTGCAAACTTATGAAAAAGCCAGATTCTAGATTTAAAATCTAGATATTATATTGAGTTCCCAGACTCATCTCTGTGTCATACACATTTGAACTAGAATGTTGTGCATGGCATTCAACAGTACTGTATTCACATTTGGTTTCAAAGCTCTGAAAGAAAGAAATGAATCAGAATTCTCCACATAGCTCTGCACCTCTGTGGGCCAGACGGGGGGGGTTGTCTCTCCTTTTCTGAATAGTTGTTTTTGGTCAAAGCAGAAAATCATGTAACACGTAATATGGTGACTAGCTAAGCAACACACAACCAGGTGGTAATCTCACTTGGTGAGATGCTTTACCAAAATTCTTACACCCCTGAGTATTGATTTTGCTGTGGTCTTTAATGCTATTGTTATTCAGTGTCCTGAAGTCAGATTTACCATTTAGAAGTTCAATGCATTGACAACAGCAGAATCAAACATATGGGAATTCATTGATTTCTTTCCTATCTCTTTCATTTGTATTTTAAACATTGTGTCATCAAATCTTCTTCTAGAGATTGTGACTGTTCATCCTGTTTATTCAGGTTATATAGCATTAAATGCTTTATATGGTCCAACCAGTGCCATGGCCTTGATATTAAAACATAAGATAGTGCAAAAGCCATTTAATTTTGAGACTGCTCAAAATCACCTTGCAGGTCCTTGGGTTCTGTTCTGTTAGCAAGCTTTTTTTCCAATTTTCAAGGCACATACTATTTGTATTGTTATTAATTCTTGGGTTTTGTTTACCCACATTATACACCAGAGACTGTTTGTCACCCATATTTCTCCTGAGCTTAGCTTCTGCTTTTCACTGAAGGGTTAAAGGAATAAGTTAACAGTTATAATAAATTCCTTTCAAAATTCACATGGACTAAACACAAGGAAAGGTTTCTGGTGTGATACTAAATTAAATTACAAAAGCTCAAATTATACATGTATTATCTTAATATGTAGAAAAAATGGATGCATATATGATAAAATATTAACAAAGTTGTTTTTAGGAATACAATTATAGATATTATTTTTCCTTCTATCTGCATTTCCCAATTATTTATAGTGACAATGAGTTTTGTTTTATTTAGAAAAACAAACTATTAAACAAGCACAACACATTTACTTAGGACTGGTTAAATTATTATCTTTGCCACTTGGTGGTATATAAACAGTAGTTTTTGCTAATCAGTTATAATTGAAAGTATAGATGAAACATTTTTGTTATTTTTGGACAAATTGATTATTTGGGGACAAAACTTTAAAGATACACAATTTTAAGTTTCAGGACATATTTACGGCTACATCTCAGCTGTTACTGTCCAATGGGATTTAGTCCACCTCTGTAATATTGATACATTGCCTTTCTTCCTGGTTTCTGTGTTGTCACAAAAGCTCCCTACCTGTACTGACATTGTACAAATTCATAGTAGTTGTCATAGATTTAGTTCATTCAATAGGACAGAGAATTTAAAGTATCTTTTATTATACAAACATGGCCCTTTTCAGAGTAGGCTTAAGAAGTATAAGAGTTTAGTATTAAAAGCTTAACTTCTACCCTGAGTCAAACAGACAGGAAATATGGTACATCTGACTGTCCAGGGACAGCTGGCTGTGGCCCCTGAACAGACATGGCCCCAGAGTAAACCCATTGCCCAGCAGGGCTCTGAGGAGAGCTGTCCTATCACATCCACCAGCAAGCAGGGCCCATCAGTCCAGGTCCTTGAGCTCAGGACCAGGAGTGAAGAGAGGCTGGAGACAGGAAACAGGCTACCCCACACTTGTTATTTTTGTCCTTTGGACCCGTATTTAACTTTCAGTGGCCTCACATGAGCCTCCAAGAAAATCATAAGTCTAGCTGATTTTTTTCAGAAACAAGGACCTAACCTGGAACTCATGCGTAGTTAGAATCCACTCCATATCTTTTATAATCCATTGTATATAAACTTTATAATTTATTACTACAAAGTTTGAGTCAGCCATTTACCTTAAATCATATTATAATGTTTCTAAGGTCCCAGGTTAAAGAACATTTTATAAATAACATTATAATAAATATCGATGCTTGGATTCAGTATATCTGCTATGTTGTAACAGCCAAAGTGAGTAGCAGTCCTGAGAGAAACCTGCCTTCATTAGGCTATTTTCTGCCTAGGCTGTGCTCTATGTTACATCAATAATCTCAATACAACAAAAAACTCAATGTGACTGAGTAATATTGAGTGTTTTAGCCTTGTATCACTAATAAGTTACGGAAAACAAATAGCCAGCCTTAAACCATGAAATTAGATTCACTCTCCCTATCCTTTGTCATTCAATGCCTTACCCATTGTAATTAGGTGTGGTGTGATCATATTAAATCATTTTAATTGTTCATAGAGAAAGAAAGGGCAATTAAGTTTCTCAGTGTGATTTTTTTAATAAGCAAATTCAAGTAGCAGAAAGAGAAAAGCACATTCTGCTTTTCTCTCTTTATTGTCAATTCTGCAATAAAGTTACTACTTTTCCTTTGCATAATATGTAAATGATATAAATTTGTATTGACCAATAAAAAACTGCAAAATAAAAGGGATGAATCAAATGAAAGTGTCTGCTATACAGTGGACAATCAATTACCATTTGCCAAAAAAGTAAAAAAAGAATGAATAAATTTTCAAGAGGAATATTTCTGCAAGCAAAATGACATAGACATTTCAGATATTATGTTCAAAGCACTTCAGCTTTATTCATAGAAGTGAACATTTTTAAATTTTAAATACTTTCTACCTCCACCAATTATTTTCATCCCTTTCTTTCCAATGTATTTTATTAATTACTCCTTCTCCCATTAGTTCTTATAATGATTCCTATGAGATATTTATCTATTTAAGTATTTATTGTCTGTCTCCTCACTAGAATATAAACTTTACTAACTTATGGATATCATATGTCTTTTTGATTACTATATTCTCAGCACCTAGAACAAATCCTAAATTCAATAAATATTTGCTCTGTTTTTCCTCCTTATTAATCAATATACATGTGACTGAGATTCCAAGGTACCTGAATCCCCTTGGGTTTTATTATGTGACTGTTTCTTCACTAAGATTTCACTACTTCTTCAGGCTTACTACATTCACATAGCAATATGTACCTTGGAATTTCTCTTTACTTGTTTTATGCCTGGCAGTAAGTCTCTTACAATCTGTTTCTGGACAAGATGTGAGCTATATGATTGTGTAATTAGGTAGATATAAGGTAAATTATCTTTTGAAGATTATGTCTACAAGGGCTGAATAATGATTTCGTTTCAACTTAGAGAAGGGCCTATAGGATGATGGATTCCAAACCTGCCTATGCAATAGAATGAACTGAAGGACGTTTATTTAAAAAGAAAAGTACTGGGGATGCATAATAAGTTATATAAGTAACATGTGTTATATGATCTGATAAATAGAAATAAAGCAACTGAAAAAGGAAGAAAAAGAATAAGGAAGAAGGAAAGTTGAACAGCTCATTGTTGTATAGGCAAAAAATGGGAATTGAAATAAGCTACTAAAGACTAACAAGATGGTAGGTGATGTCAACTTGACAAAATAATTCTCTAGGTAGTCCACCAAAAAAGTGGTTTATTTGGGGGGAAAAAAAAGAAACATAATCACCACAGCAGTGTTGGAACACACACCTCCTGCTGAGGCTCCAACTGGCAGCACACGTGCAAAAAGAGAGAGGGAGCTTTCCCAAGATGGCCTTTTCTTATATTAACCCCTCCCTGGAAATTATCAAAAAGTTTAACAGGAAGTCAGGACTAGAGAGTTAACAAAGAGTCCAGCTCCACCCATAGTCCTCCCAGCTCTATGGGTAGTCATCCTAAGATTCCAGTTCACCTTTATCATTGGTTCAATTAAAAACATGGGACCATGGGCACTGAAAAGGAGATAAGCTTCAAGTTAACTATTAAAAAAACTACTAATCCTCCTAAATACCCAATGATTGTTTTTAAAATAAAAGATTAAAAAAAAATACATCGTACAAAAAATACATCATAAATAGCAAATATACCATATAACATAAAATATATGACAGTATCTCTTCTAAAGTGTCTCTTTTCTGACTCTGTTCCACTAAATGCTATCTAAGCAATGTCACTCCAGCAGCCATGACCACCCTCACACAGATTGGTCTCTAATAACTTTCACACTTAAGGATGAGTTTCTTTGATAAATGGCTGATTTCTTGCCTAAGGCAGGGAAGGCAAAAGGTGAGTTGAGGACATTTTAATGGGTCAGAAAACAAAGCAACTTTTAATGCCATGTCAAAAAGGCATAGTGGTCAGATGGAAGAGGCTCCCAGTGGCTAAAATAATGACAATTTAAACAGGAAAAGGAATAGGAGAGTGTAACACCTTGAATCTATCGACATGCAGCAACCCATAATGACACTCACAGAAGCCAGGAAAATCTCATTTTGTTCACCATTCAAGAGGCTGTTAAACCAATTCCTCAGTCTGAAAATTGGTAATTAAAGGGAAAGAGGCGAGCAGTTAGAACTCAATTTCAGGATAACCAAATGCCTCCATTGAAAAGGAAATGCTCTTTAGAAGAATTCTATTTAATAAATATATAAGAAATGATACCATTTTTTCAAATTCTAATGAAGTTAATTCTAAGGCAAAAACTGATGTTAAAACCATTATTAAGTGAACAATTGAAGGGAAATAAGCACAGAGCTTGATAAGAGGAGGGAAGGATGGAAAAGATAAAAAGAGAAACGAACTAAATTCAGCTACTAATTTGAAAAGTTAATGATAAGCCAATAAAGATATTGTATTAACATTGCCTGAAATGAGAAACTGGTAGCTTTTAGATTTTCATAATTAGTTTTATCTCTTTTCTGATAAATTAAATGAACATGATGTTCTCCTCTATGATTAGGATCCAACTAAACCCTCCACATACAGTCTGCCTTGCTCTCCCTATGGATGCCTAACAGTAAAACTTTGTCTTTAATCTTTACCTTGACAACTGGCAAAACACTAGGGGTGCTGGGGCACCTAGAAAAGGTCTACAATTTTTCTAGACAAGGTAAGTTGGTGACGCTCACCGTTCTCTGTAGCAAAGCACTGTAACTAATTAACTACTGTGTTTTGTCCTTGAACAGTGATTGCATACCAATGACTTTCCGAGAACAAATTACATCCGCTTGTGATACAAAATGCAGTGGGATAAGAAATTAACTCCACACACAACTCTTATGGAGGCCCCTAAGTGCGGGGTCCCCAGGCTTGGATGGTGAGATGCTGACATAGGGATAGAGGCATTTAGAAAATTGGCTCTTGGGAATGACTGTCCCCCAGTCTTAATTTTTTGTTGCAGATCTCCTACAAAGCCAGAAGACGAGTATCACTTTTCTAAAGGGATTTGCACTGACGATACAGGAAAGAAAAAAGCTAATTAATAATTTTCAAAATATTACCCCATCACAAAATTGTAGCATTAGATGATTTCCTGAGAATTAGAAGTATTTCATGTTAGGAAATGCTTTAAAATATCTGTACAGTCACTCTGTACAGTGATATCACTGATAGCATAGTGAATTTACTATCAATTTAACATTTACATTTCATTCTCTACCTAATTCCATGCTGTCACGTAATTAATTGATAGTAACATTATCTCATCATGTTTGAGTTGTCGCAAAATGCCCCCAAATGATAATATCAATAAATAGCTTGGCATTAAGATTTTCTTATCGATATTCTTTAATTAAGCTAATTTGAATTAGTTGATTAGATTTATCCTCAAGATAGGGGCAGCATTATTTTATGTAATGCTCTTTGAATGAATTGTATATTTTTCACAAATGCTGATTAGCAACTGTATTGTTGAAACAAAAAATGTCTCAAGTTCTAGTAGGAGACTTTTTATGGGTTCACCATGTAACCCTGAGAAATCAACAGGTTTGAGAGTCATCCACTCTGAGTTATAAATAGGCCAATGATTTTCCAGCCACCAGCTATGTTTCCCTGAAGAGGACACGAGCTCTCTGCTCATGACATAAGGAGCAGCCAAGGGCTAGGTTTCAACAGCAAACAATGACCCATAGCAGCAGACACCTCCCATCCAGCAACTGAAATGAGGCCAAGCCTGGAAGGAAAGTCCCAGGATACCAGAGTCCTGGCAATCCTTTTTCTTTCTTTCTTTTTCCTCATTTTCCTTCCTTTTGCTGCCATTGACCCCTTTCTCATTTTGCCTAAGGAACACAATCCTGTCTCTTCATTCTGCTCTATGTCCTTACTCCCCTTATTTTTTATCAAAGTTATATACAATCACATAGTTTTTTAAAAAAGAACAGAAAAACGTATTATATAAAATGACTGTCTCCTGTCCACAGTGGCGACCTCATCTAGCCATGTTTGTCCTTAGATGTCATAGCACTTCCCTAATTCTAAATCCAAGCTGTAAGCACAGATATCAAAAGGGCAGCATACATTCTGGAATGGGTTATGCATAAGGCGGGACCTCTGTAAGCCATGTAGATTATAACAAATGGAAAGCATAATGTCACTTAAGAAAAATGCTCAGAACACTGAAAGCCTCATTTGCCTCACAGATCAATCCCGGGGCAGGCAGCTTGTAAGCCTTGATCTAAATGCCATACTTCCACCGCTGTTGCAAAGCTGCACACTGACTCACCACTGTGACAAATCAGGACTTTCTGCTTCACACCAACCGTCTCCTCTCTCATCCTTCCTTCCAAATTTAGGTTATGAATTTTCTGTACCTTTATAGTAACTTCCTATTTCCCGTTCTATACAGTACCCTGTTCCTCCCTTTTGGTTCCAGGTCCAACCACTTCTCCTTCATCCTTCCATCTTCTGTCACCTCGATTTGAATATCTGTGTTGTGGAAGTTAACCTTTATTTCTTGTCTTTAACCATATCTAAGACTTTCTTGTTTGTTTTATAGGTTTGCGGTGATCAGTTTTATATGTTGATTTGGCCAGGGCCACAGTGTCCAGGTATCTGGTCAAATGCCAGTTTGGGTGTCACTGTGAAGGTGTTTTTTAAAGGAGAGGAACACTGAAATCAGTAGACTTTGAGGAAAGCAGATGACCTCCATAGTGTGGGTGGGCCTCGTCCAGTTGAGGAGAAAAGACCGAGGTCCCTCGAGGAAGAAGAATTCTGCCTCCAGATTCCCCTCGTCTCACTCCAACCTCCACTCTTCCCCGGGGCTCCAGCCTGCTGGCCTGTTCTACAGGTCCCAGACTTGCCAGGCCCACCATCACCTGAGCCACTGAGCCAGTTCCTTAAGGTCTCTCTCTCTCTCTCCCCCTTACACCTATCTCTGATATTTTACTCAAATTTAGTATAACTTCCAACAAATATGGGAACTCTTTTAATACATATTATAAGGACAAAGCATATCAAACCAACCAGAACATCATTTCTCTCTATTATCAGGCCAATTTAACTTATAATTTTTGGTAAAATATAACACAAAGTAGCTATAAATACAACACTTCCAAGAAAATTTCAGGAATATATAAAACAGATATGTACAGTCCAGGTAAAATATAACTGACATTCTGCATCACCTGTCATGATTCGAGGTTATCGTAACTCCTTAAACTATGATAGTTAAATGTCTCATTGCACATCTTCATCATAATATTCCTTCGTAGTCTGGGTTTAATTCCCTCTCCCAACTAACTCCTTTAATAACTATAAGAAATGGCTCTATCTGCATTGCATACAGAGGAAACCAGAAAATACAATGACACCTTTTGTAGACCTCATTCTACTACCTTGTGATGTAGCTATAAACTGATGATCCTTTATTTTAGTTTTTAGTATGGCAAAACACAATGTAGAATAGTTATTAAAACTTTAAGCACACTGCCAATTCTTCAGGATTGTTTGTTGTTTATAATACTAAAATAAATAATTTTTTTAACAATGAAATTACCCTGATGTCAATGAAAAGAAAAAGTGTTAAAGGAAATGGAATGTTTCTGGTTAAAAGAAGAGTGTGTATGAGTGTATGAGTGTGTGTGTGTGTGTGTGTGTGTGTGTGTAAATATTACCATGAAAACTGAACATATTAGAAATGAAATCCAAAGCATCTATTATTTGTATTGTACAAATCTAAAAATCCAAAGAATGGGTCCAAAAATTCCCTTTTCCAAAGATTTCCTAGGACACATTTCTAAGTAACAGGAGCAATTTGCAGAATTAGACATGCCTAGTATCCCATTTATGTAATAAATAAATGAAACAGGGGACAAACTATCAGTCTTCTGGTGGGAGGAAGAAGTTTATGACCGACCAGCCTCCCACTGAGAACAGCTACAAAGCCAGAGTGAAAACAAAGAGAAACACATAAAATGGGAGTCGATGTGTCTGAAAGCAGCAGAGCGGCTGGGACAAGTACAGAGAGCTGAGAGGGAACACAGACAGTGGGCAGAGGTGACTCTGCAGCTGCTTTTACCACAAAGCAACTGCCTATTTGGGGCATTTGGGCTTTGCTCCTGGAAATGGCTGCTGTCAGGGAGCAAGTAACCAGCAGAGGTTCCTGTGGAGGCTCGAGCAGCCTCAATCCTGCAGCCTGTTCTTCCCCCGGTCATTCACCATATCTGGGGGCTAAGCGAAGCTGCACGCTAAAATCCTAAGTACAAACCCTCTGAAAAGCTGAGTTTTCAGTGTTTTCATGAGGCAAAGATGAGATTTTATGGCCAGGAGAGGGGGGATTCCAGAAAATTCTCTGGGCTCTAAGGTGCAAACCCTGGAGAGCCAGGGTCAGTTAAGAGATGGACAGGCCTCACCAAGCTGTGACCCAGGCCCCAATCAGCACAAAAAGTCAGCAAGCGGCTCTCAAACAGATGGTGGTTCTGTGTGTGATTACTTGAGTGGCGAGGCAAGCAGACCCCGTGATTCCCAGGCAGGATGTAATAGGTCATTTTCTGATTTGATTTACCTTGGGAGGTAAAGCAGGCAGCTTCTCCTGCCTCATTAGGCAACTACTAGGGGGAAATAACAGCCATTTCCACAGCCGTGGGGCAAATGACCAGCTTATCCTCTTTTCCAAAGGTGACAATGTATCTCAGAACACTGACCCTGCTCTCAAACATCCTGTGAGCATGACCTGCCTCCTGCTTTCTGGGAGGGAGACGGGGTTTCAGGAAAAAACCTAACAGAGCCACTTTGATGTGGCATATGAGTTTAGCATCTGCTGGTATGGATAATCAGACATAAACTCATTGTGAGTGGAGATGCTTCTTCACAATGGAAGTGAAAAGATGCTGTGCTTTCCAAAATAAAGTGCCCAGACCTTAAAATTTTACATGTTCTTATTTCTTTCAGGTGATGAAATTATGTGTTAGAGAAATTAAGAAACATGTGTGAGGTCATATAGCTACTGGTAGGTCTGGCTGTCAAACTTTGGTCCGAATTCAAAATCATGCTTTTTCTGTTATGAAAATAGTGTCTCAAAAAAGCTGCCAATATCAAGTCATCATTGTTTACAGTGTTGAAAAGTATAAGAATGTTAGTCCTTCCCACATTCAATACCCTGAACACAACGTGTAAAGCAACAGAAACCATCCAGGCTATACATTGGACCCCAGGTGTTACCAGCGGAGTGAAGTCAAACAGTGAGGATGACGGAAGGCTTTTGCATGGAGACGCAGGGTGGGAACGGGGATGAAAGGTTTGACATGACATCCATCATTTAGAATAGACTGGATTATGCTCAGTATCAAATAATCCCCCAAATCTCAGAGCCTTAAAGCCACAAAGATTATTTCCCATAATGCACAGCACCATGGGTCAGCTTGAGTCCAACTGGCTGTCCAGTAACCCGGATATGCCAGCAGCCACAATCTTGAAATACTCAGATCATCTAGACCAGGGTTAAAAGATCTTGGCTCTCTATGCCTTCTTTCAGGATGGACACACACACCTCCCCAGCACATTGAGGTGGCTGAAACAAGTCCTGCAGATACCCCTAACTCCAAGCGTGGGTGGGGACAAATAACCCCACCACACACCTGCAGAGAGAGAGAGCCAGGATCTTCAGATCTTCAGATCTGTAGACAGCCCCAATGTCCACCACATAAGGAAAGCTAGTTTCAGTGTTGCTCTCATTGCCACCAAAGTGAACAAAAACACCATATATAATGTGTTTTTAAAACATCACATAAATAGTAACAAGGAACGGTGCCATTCATTGAGTTCCTAATGTGCAGAATGCACACTCCTGAGCCCTTTTAAAAGTCAAAGTCCCTACAATTCAGGAATGAATCGGGCCTCTGAAAGATTAAGTAAAAGCTCAGAATACACCTGTAGCTTCTGTCCCTTCTAAAGCCTTTGGAATAAACATAAGGAACACAAGAAAAATGTGGAACAGGGCAATGAAAAAGAGGGAGATACTGCAGAAGAGAGGTTTGGTGACTTTGTCAAAGAAAAGTATGACAGATAAGACAGAGTAGAGGGGAGGCCCCTACAGAGAATCCTCAGGCTCGGGGGTGAGGTAGAAGGAATGATTGAGGCAGCCTGAGTGATTGAAGGTAAGTCAATGGAACAGCTTTGCTGTCAGACTGTCCATAAATCTCATCCACTCCCATATAGCGTGAACCACCTGGCAAAGATGACATCTGTCACAGGCAACTCCTGGAAATGTGCGTCCTAAAGCAACTGAATGACTTTTACGGGAGGGCCCGTGTCCTTGTGTGGGTATCCTGCCCCTCTCCTCTCGGCTATGTGGCCAGTCTGGAGGGGTGGTCCAGCCCCCTGCCCCTCAGCCGCCCACTCTGAAGTGCAGCCTGCGTGTCATGAGTTCTCAACAAGCCCACCAGTCAGTTCACTGCAGGATGTAGTCAGCGAAAGCCTAGAGTTGTCCCCACCCTCACCATCATCATCATCATCACTGTAATGAAATAAGAGCTACGAGTGATACCCTTGTTTCTGCCTGACTGTAGGACCATCGGGGAGACAGATAGCGCAGGAAGTCTGACAGAGAGACAAACATCAACTTTATTAATAGAAAAGCAACCGGAAAGCCTGACTTAGGGCTTCCGGAGCAGTGGGATTACAATAGTGACCCTGGAATCAGGAAGGTCTAAAAGTCGTGATAGTTAGACCACCTCCGGGCTCACCCCCGGGACTGGCCCCTCTAACCAGAGAGCAGAGCTAAGTAAGTCGTGCTCTCCACAGGTGCCGGCCCCAGAAAAGGAAGAAAGGAAGGGGATGAAGGGGCTCCCTGTTCCTCTGCCAAACTTACCAGTCAGATTTGACACTACTCCCCCTGGAGGGGTGATGAGGGGCTAGGAGGCCAGACGTGCCACTGCAGTAAAAGCCCCTCCAAATGGAAATATAAAACAGAGAGAAGGTTTCTACCCTGGACACCTTGTCAGTCAGCATTCAACCAGAGAAGCACAGCAGTCTCAGTTTTTATTGCAGAAGACATTTAATACAGGGAACAGCTGTAGTCACAGGGTTGGAAGAGGCGAAATAACCAACCAGGAATAAGAAGCCACGAATGAATTAGCGACCACAGGACACCAGCACCACCTAGACCGGTGAGGCAGTGCTGTGGCAGCCCAGGGACACATCAGCAGGATGATTCTGGAACCACAGTAGTGTTTGCTTTGGGGCTACAGCGATGGAAATGGAAAGGAAGCTGTCAGAAACACCACCTGGGGCAGAAAGGGAGGGGGATAAACACCCTGGCCCCTGACTGGCTTCTCTCTCCAGGCAGACGTGGCACCCAGGCTGCCTTGGAAGCACAACCTGTGGGGGTGGCAGAGCCACAGGGGGACGGGCCTGGATGGAAGGACCGTCCCACAGGCCCAGGTTGGATACTGATGCTTATCTGCACAGTGTTCTGTTCTGGACATGGTGCTGGGTGTTACCGCTTCCCCGAAAATAAGAGTGGGTCTTATATTAATTTTTGCTCCAAAAGATGCATTTTATTCAGTTATTCATGCACACAAATCTACATTTATTCAAATACAATCATGTCTGGCTTACTATCTTAACTGGCGCTTAGTTTGGGGTATGGCTTGTATTATGTGCATCCTGAAAAATCATGCTAGGCCTTATTTTCTGGTTAGGTCTTATTTGCAGTGAAACACAGTATACACGGGGTGTCCCCTTTAATTCCTCAAGTCTATACGGTAGATATTTACTATCATAATTCCATCTAACAGGCAAAAAGCCTATTTAAAGTTAATCAGTAGAACAAAAAGAACATCACTAGCAGCAATTGAGGGACAGTAGTTAGTTTTGCAGGGTAGTCAGTAGACTGTTTAAAACTGAGAGGTGGATACCTTAAAGCATAATACTATTCATGGTTCTGCAGGAACTAACGCAAGAAATATTTAAGAGGGTTATCTCCGTGCAGTAAGATTCACTAGGTGGGGGTAGGAGACATTTGCTTTTTTATTTGATAATTTGCTATAATATTTCGATTTTTGCCAAATTCCTAATTGTTTTGTAATAAGAGGAGGGGAAAGGAAGTTAATTGGCAGAGTCAACATCATATAACTCTAAAGTTCGTACTTTTACATTACACTCTGCTGTCTCCAAACCAGGACTGCCCTGTAAATAATTTAACTGCCACAACAACCAGTCCCACCTGTGACCATGTAACACACTCACAGGACAATCAGAGCACATGGGGGGGAATGGGGGAGGGGAGGAGGAATTGCCTCTGACCTCAAGAACAAAAGAGTGTGCTTCTTGGCAATTCAACATAAATCAGGTCTCTGAGCATTTTTTCTCCTCCCCCTCCTCCCCCTCTTCCCCTCCTCCTCCTTCTTTTTTTTTTTTTTTTTTAGCTTCAGGTGTACAAAGCTACGTACTAGTTAGACATTTACACCCCTCACAAAATGGTACACTCCCAATCTACTACCCCTCTGACATCATATATTCTTGACCCACCAAAATACCTGAAGGACACTGATTGCTCATAACCAACAGCTACAGTGAGGCTTTGTTAACAGAGGTCTTGACAGTCAATTAATTATTTTGGGACATTGCCAGCATGTTACTCTGTGGGGTTTAAATAACGGAACTTTTCATGTGTGAAGTGTGTACAAAGTAAATAATGTAATCAGTGATGTGACCAGTGTTATGAAATCTCTCTAATCAATAATAAGGCAATTGACAGAAAATTATTTTGGAAACCTGAAATGTACTCTCTTCCTTCCCCTCAATGCGCACCTGCTGTAATCTCAAAATCTCATTCTAATTGCCAACTCTTCATCATCAAAGTGAATTTGGCTAATCCTCCCATAGCTCAGTAAATCACCCTCATGTTTTTTATAAAAAGGAAGGAAATGGAGAATGTAATGCTTTCAATCCTATGTAATTTGTCTCCAATCTCTTTCCCACAGTTTTCAGCAAGCCAAGAGCAGGGCTCCACCTTAATCCTCCCTCAAACCTGGTGGGGAAGTGGTTTTTTTGTGGGGTCTTTTTATTAACTTACATAATAATTCAAGTGAATTATAGTAGGAGGGATGGGCAGTACTGGGAAGGGAAAGCTTTGTCTGCTGCGTGGGTTAGTCTCAGAGACCTAAAACTTCCCACTGAGACACATGGCAAGATCCTACTGGTTTCCCTCAAAGATGGAATAGGAAAGGGGCCACTATGTCTTTTCTCACCAGTCTGCTTGAAACACTAGAGAAGCACTTTTAACCTCCAGAACAATGTTTTCCTTCTACTCAAGATATTTTGTTTTTCTAACTCTCTTCCTTTCTCTTTTAATGAAAACCCTGCTCTACATATTTCTTCCAAAAGATTATATGGGGTAGTGATTAATGTTAATTCCATAAAATAATTTCAACCTCATTAATACTATTTAAGTGAAACAATGCTACAGAAACCTGAGTTGGAGGGCTGGAGAAAACCTCCCAACAAGCTCAATATTATCTCCAAGGAAATAAAATCTTTTCCCATGGTGCTAAATTTGGAAGAACTACTCATGAACGTTATATCAACAGAATGTGCAGGATATGAAGGTTTATGAGTCAGGTCAAAGAAATGAACCTACACCTTCACCTTCCCTTCCATGTGACCCATCTCTTTGACTTATTTCGAACACAAGGGACCTTAGGGGGCGTGGACGCCTTAGTCTCCACATGTATCCTTCCTTCTTATGGGAGTGCTTCTCTAAATCAACCTTGCGTCCATCTGAGTTTCCAGGATCCTGTCAACTCTGACCCGAGCCCCAATCATAGGGTCAGGGGTGAACACATGACCCAAACTGGGCCTCTCTAGCACCCCCTTTTCTTGGTCATGGTTGATTGATCTGGATATGGACAGCTTGCCCAGTGGACTAATGAATTTGATCCCCCCTTTACTGTTTTTGGGTTTTTTTTAGGGCAGTGTCACTGGCCCTCATATGTGGGACCCGAACCAGGGCCGCTGGGTTTCCAAGCCAGCGCTTAACTACCACACCACTCGGCCAGCCCTGATCCCCCCTTTTCAACTTAAGACCACCGTCTCTGGTGATGAGACCTATGAGATGTGAACATCAGAAGTTATTTTTGCCACATTCCCCACCATACGTAAGAAACTGGTTCAGTTTAAACAAACAGAGAGAAACAGAACCAAGAATAGGTAACAGAATATTCTGGCAGTGTTCAAACCTCTGGTTTCAGACAGTCTGAAAGTCCAGCTGTGTCTCAAGCCCTCGAGACTTGATTATTCAAGTCCTCCTTCAAGTACACGAAATACCCACATATGCTTAGAATAAAAGCATCCCTTTTTCAAAGTTATTTGAGTTGAAATTTAGCGTTTTTAGCCAAAACAGGCGTAACTATACAAAAACTAAAATGTTGACATTCCAATAGCATCAGAATACATGATTTGTATATTTGTGATAAACATTTAATTTACAGCAGACATTTTTAACTATTCAGCTCTAGCTAAGCAAAATGTATGACTGTCAAAGAAGTCCTTTACAGAAAAGTGACCTATTATATAACTGTTTTCTCTACATAAATTCTACACAATATAAAAGTAATATTGTCACAAACGTCATTGGTGGGTCCTTCAGAGAGCTGGAAACAGTGAGCTATTTCAAAACTAAATTCTCAAGTTAAGCCTTTTATTACCCCAAATTGTCCTTTACCCCCTAAATTGTCTATAATATGCATTCATGTTCTTTAAGGAGCCAAGACACACACACACACACACACACACACACACACACACACACACACACACATTACAGTCACTTCAAAATTATTTCAAGAAAGTAGTAAATTTTGAAATTTGCTTAGCCTGCATCAAACATAGCTAGGGCTTGTGTCATCCCTAAAGATCTTGTGAGAGTGCTTATTTCAAAGGTGAAAAGGACATTGGTCCTGAGAACCAGAGGTTACTTACTAGAATGCTCTGTGTCCATCAAGAAAGAGACGACGAGTCATTTGGGCTTTCCTGGTAACAGCCGCTCAAGTGACAGCCTCGGAGGGACTTTCACAGCTGCCAACACAGAGGCTTATAGATTCTGTCAGGAATTAATGCTGTCATAAAAAATATGCTTTATAATTTTTATAGCTTGGCATCCATATCCTTTGACAGACCATCTGCCCACCCCCATTTTCTACCCTCCTCACCCTCCCCACTCTACATGAGACCAGCTGCCTTTGAAGACAAATAAGAGTAGAAACAAGGATAACTGGGGTGAATAGCATTTTAGTGACTTTAATGCAGATAAAAGGAAACTTGGGATGATTTTACCTGAATAGAGAGGGAAACTCTTAGCACAACAAACCCCTATCACCACGAATTCTCATGGGACCATCTAGCTATGCCAGCACCCACCCAGATATAGCTTCAGGTGAGATGACCAACCCATCCAAATTGAAGAGGCCGATACATTCCCTAAGAACTGACTCAAAGCATTTTATTTGATACAGACTATTGCATTTTTCTAATCTGACAAAAGTTTTTTGGACGAAGAAGAAAAGCCAAGTTAAATTGGGCACTGATGTTAAAATGGATTTTCTCAAAAGCAGCATCTCCAACAATTAAACATGTGGAGTTTCAGACAGTCAGTTGAGGTCGCACGGCCTTCTAACAGGTGGCAGGTGGAACTTGGGGTAGAACAGAACGTTAACGACCTGAGTGTTATCTAATTTAGCTAGCAAGGCTTGTCATAATGTTATTAAATGCAAATGAAAATTGATGCTATTATAAATACCTCAGTTGTATGGACATGTAGGGAATAGAAAGAAAAAAAATTCCAGTGCACACTTATCCACACACACATGCAAATCCACAGACACAATAAAACTTTACTGACAGTTTACAACTCTGAAAAGAAAATCACACTGCTCAGGGAGAACTTACCACTGAGCACTGATCACAAGTTCCTTCTATTTCCAGAGGCAGACGAGAGTTTGATAAACTGATAGTTTATTTGCTATCCCTAGTATAATGGATAAAACATCTATCATATAACCAACCAGCTCACATAACGATTTGGGGGAAAGAAACAATTTTCCTAAAAACACACAGTCTTTGAACTGCAGATCGCCTCATTAGAAGGCCTCATCAGAGTGTATTCAGATTGTGGAGCTGCTCTGGCCTGACTTCCTTTCCTCTCTTCCTCTAAAGACCCTTGATCTAGTTCTTAGCTCTTCTCCCACCGCATTCCAGTAACATCCAAACTTCTTCCTCTCCAGCAACTTCTTTCATTTTTCCTTTGAGATAAGTACTCTCTCAACTTACAAAAACTTTGACCTGACTGTCTTTGATCCATTTCTCCCCATCCCTTCCTTTCAAATTGCTTACCACGTGCATTAATCCACGGGGTTCCTTATCCCTTGTTTAGCCTCCTTCCACTTTCTGCTCTCCATCTATAATACTCTCTTCTCCACCAACACACACACTTTTTATAAGGATGTGAGGAAAAGACTCAGGTATATGGACTTCAGAGTTTTAAAACATCCACTTATAAATAAGTCACAGGGATGCAATGTACAGCACAGGGAATATAGTCAATAATGATATAATAACTTTGTATGGTGGCAGATGGCAACCAGACTTACCCTGGTGATCATTTTGTAATGCATGAAAACATGGGATCACTATGTTGTACACTTAAAGCTAATATAATATTATATGTCAACTATAATTCAATTAGCAAACCAAAACACAAAATACTATAAGGAGAATCAATATCTTATTTGACTCTCCAACGTCTAGAACCACCTCTTGATTAAAATAAGTGATCAGTAGTTTACATGGTGACTTATCAATAGATGTCTTGTTCAGAGAATGACCATATGGAGAAGTTGACCGAGGACATGTCTTGTTTATACCTGTTGTCCCAACATGATTACGAATAGTGTCCCCTCACTCAGAAATGAATGGTGTCCTTTTTACCACAGGTTTGAACAATAAGTTATATGATCACCCTACACTACTTATATCATATATAGTCCCAACCAGGACTAAAAGTCCTTGGAGATGCATATTTTAATTTCTGTAGTAACTGCAAAAAATCTAATAAAAGCATATATAATTATAAAGCAAATGAAGGGGAAATGAAATAAATTAAAACTGATTGATTAAAGAAAGACAAGAAATAAAAGGAAAAAGAACAAAGAACAGATACAACAAATAAAAAGAAATAGTGATACAACAGGTATAGACTCAAAGATATTATTATATTATATGTAAATGCTTTAAGTACTCCAGTTAGAAAGACTGTCAGACTAGATTGTTTTAAAACACTATGTGCTGCTTACAGTCGAGGCACAGAACGTTTGAAACATTTGAAAGTAAAAAAAAAACAAACAAAAAAAACAAGGAGGTGGACTTTGAGAAACAGTATCACTAAGTATAGAAAGGAGCATTTCCTAAAGATAAAGTGTAAATTCTAAATAAAGATGTAACAATCTGAAATTTATATTTGCCTAATAACATGGAACATAACAAAACTACAAAGTAGAAAAAGTGACATTTATAGCTAGAGGTTTTATGGTGCATCTCTTGATAACTGATAGAAAAAAAAGAGGATAAGTCAGAAGAAACATAGAGTGACACAATTAACAAACTTGACACGATTAACACATATAGAACAGAACACACCATAGGTGTTAAATACACATTCTTTTAACCTCCACATGGAACATTTGCTGAAATTGGCCATAAACTAGAAACAAGTCTCAAAAAAATGTCAGGGTATTGAAATTCATAGTTTATGCTTCCTAACCATAGTAGAACAAGCTAGAAGTCAATAACAACAAGATAGCTAAAAAGAATCTCCAAATATTTTTAAACTAAGGATGTTAAATAACATGTTGGTCAAAGGAAAAAATAAGAAAATATTTTGAACTAAACGCTAATGTAAATAAGTCATACCAATTGGGAATATAGTTAAATCCACGTAAATGTTGTAACCTTGAATAAATTTATTACTAAAGAGGAAAGATTAAAAAAACTCAATGCATTAATAATCCAACTCAAAAGCTACAAAATAAGCAGCACATAAAAAGCAAAATATGTAGAATTAAGAAAGCAAAAAAGAAAATATATAGGAAAAGAAAAATAAATGTACAACAGAGAAAAATCTGAAAGTAGTTTCCTTAAAACTAAACCTGGTTTCTTTTAAAAGATTTAGAAGAGTTATAAACCAAAACAGGACAAATCAAGAAAAAGAGAGAAAAGGCAAATAATCAATATCAGAAAATGCTAACACCTCAGAGAGAGGGAAAAAATAACAGTAGACAACTAACTCTTCCTTACAGAAGAATTCCATACAATATATGCATCCCAGCCCTCTAAAAGTTGGAGCTCAATTCCCCTGATCTTGAGTGTGAGCAGGATTTAATGATTTGGCTCAATTCCAAATAATAGATTATGGAAAAGGGAAAAGAAATCCTACAGTGGAAAAGGCTGGCAGACACCAGGTAATTAGTCCAAAATTACAGAAAGAGATAACAAATCAACACAGATCTCTAATTTACCAAAGCTGAGGTTCAGAAACCACGTCTTTTTCTCTTTAGGAAACATTTTTTCAGACTGTTACTTTGCCCCTACAAAAAGATAGCTTTCTTTGCTTTAATGTCTTCACTTCTTTGTTCTTCTTTTTCTTCCATCCCCTGCAAACCTACGGAACTAAAACATACACAATATCTATAAAATTACTGTGGTAGATTGCAAAAGGTGGTCCCATAGGCTTCCCATTCTGCATGCTCATTTCTTTGTAATGTGATTTTTGCAGTTTCTTTCAACAAGAGTTGGGCTCCATTTCTCTTCCTCTTGAGTGTGGACTTGGCCATTGTCTTGCCTTGGCCAATGGGACAATAGAAAATGCAAGCAAACACTTGGAACTTTGAGATTGCCGTGTGAAAAGTCCAAGCTAGCCTGCTGAAAGACGGGACACCACATGGAACAGAGACCAGCTGAGACTCTCTCTCCCAGACCAACCAGGCCCCAAACACCATGCATGTGGGTAATGCCACGGTAGACCATCCAGCTCAGCTGCCGCAGCCTAGGTTGGCTGAACCACTGGGCAAATCCACTGAATCATGGGAGGTAACAATTGTTTATTCTTTTGAGCCACTAAGTTTTACAAAGAGATTGTTACGCAACAAAAGTTAACTGATGCAAACATCTTTTCTGCTTTTTATCCCCTCTGAAATACTCAATCCAATATATATTTAATTATATTTTATAATCAGATACCCTCTGCCATCACACTTCCAACTCCATCCACTGTAAGAGGTGCTCCACCATACATCTTTAAGTAAAGTGTACCCCAGACCAACCCTGGGTCCAATTTTGACCCTAAATGATGACCTAAGGCCTAGGACAATTATGCACACGGTCGGCATTGAGTCAGGCTGGCCAATTCTTCCCCTAATTCGTACGCCTGCTTCTTCAAGTTCCTGGTTTGGCCCCTGAATCAGCCTGTGATTAAATCCATTTAATTAATTTCTCTAACTACTCTCATATCAGCAGGTTCTGCATCCACAGATTCAACCAACTACAGATGGGAAACATTTGAAAAAAAAAAAAGAAGTCACATTGTTTCTGACGTGCACTATGTAGTTAGGTCTATGATGGTTGTGTCTGCACTCAACATGTACAGACTTTTTCTCTTGTGATGATTTCCTGAACAATACAGCATAATTATGATTTGCATAGCATTTGCATTGCATTAGGTATTATAAGTAATCTAGACGTGGTTTAAAGTACAAGACAGGATGTGCATAGTTTACATACAAACACTACATCATTTTATATAAGGGACCGGAGTATCCATGGATTTTGGTATCCAAGGGGGCTCTGGAACAAATCTCTTATGGATACCAAGGGGCAACTGTACCTACCTGTGCCAAGAACTGTGCCGAGGGGTAAAGACTCCAAGGGGGGAAAAGAATAGGCTTGCTAATGAGAAGATGAAGTGTGCAGGGCAGACAAGTAAACCAAGGGCAAAACTGAGAAACTCTTGCCTCGGGGAAGGCAATACTTAACCGGTACCTCAGTTGTTCACCAACACACATTTACTGGTGGTGTGAGGCTTCCTGACATCTCAGTAAACCAGGCTGTTGTTTCTGGGACTGCAGTTCTGCTTTCTTGAGCTGCTGATCTGCCTGCCTGAGCCTCACCAGTTGCTTGCTCTTTTAATCTTTAGAGCCACAAAGCTCCCTCCATCCCTGCATGGATGGAGGCCCCAGCTCTGAGCTTGGTCTGGTCCGCTAGCTGAGGTCAATCAGGCCCACTGCTCCGCTCCTTGAGTTGATCTGTTTATCCAGATCTCCCTCTCGACTCACTCTGCTGTCAGCCAATCCCCTGAGCCTGTCCCTGCCCCTTGTCTGAGGTATGCGCCCACCCAGAGCTGACCCAGTGCCATGTATCTGCCTGGAGATCAGATTCCATCCTTCTTTGACACGGGTCTGGTCCCATCAGGTCCCCTTCTGATGCTACTCGTCAACACAGGTTTTGGACTTTCCATTGCAGTCTGCTCAGCCCCTTCCCCCCACCTCTCCCCTAACTTATTCCTTTTCATATTATGTCCTGCACTCCATCCCACTGCTGTCCCCTGCTTTAAACAACACTACCTATATCACAGCTCATTTGATTATTGTATACAGAAAATATAACCCCCAAAGCAGAAAATATAAACCCAAGATGAATCAGGACAGAATAACTGAATCAGTCTACATTGATCAAACCATTCCTTAGACTGTATTTATAAGACAACAGATCATTTTAACTAACAGGAAAACATTTTTAAGTTTTCTAAATAAGGAGAAAGTGTGGGAGAGTCATTGGTAGCCTAATGACAAATTCCTTTGGGTTACTGTTGAAACTCTGGAAAGTGCAGCTGTCACTCACCGCCTCCGAATGCCCTGTCTAACCGGCTCCCTCCTCTGGGAGGCCTGATTAAAACAAAGGCAGGAAACAACCCTGGATGACAAGCACTGCATCTCCTACCTGAGCGTGGAAACAATAAAAAGATCCAACATCTGATGAAAACCAAGATTGTTGTTTAGTCTGCAAACAACCTTGAGGGAACATTGAACCCCTGTGCAGAGCTCCATTGTTCTGCTGAGGGTCCCTGTGCCCCGCAAACTCCATCATCAATCAGCCTTCCCCTTCACAACCTTGTTTTTTCCTTACAGCAGCAATGTGTAAATAAAACAAAACCTTTCCTGAAGGCAAAACTAATGGCTGCTCATTACAATGAGACTATTTGTCCCAAACAAATCGTGGACAGGGCATCTATAATTCTGCAAGAAATGACGGCGATAGTTTTGAAACAACTAGGGTGCTAATAAGATCATTATTGGGCTGTATTTGATCATTCTAAATGTTACATGTAGTCCAAGCTCCTCTGGAAACTATTTAAATTGGCAAGGAAAACATGTCAGGGCTAGAAATCACCGATTTGTGTATATTAGGTATAACTCTTGCTGATAGTTGAATAAAAAATTTTCCAGGGCATGGGTACTGGCTAGATAAGTGGCAAAAGAAGGAAAAAATGAAATACAGTAGTGCTACTGGGGGAAGTGGGAGCCAGTGTTGATGCAATGATGGCGATTATGATTTGTAGTGGAACCCAGGTATTAGCTGCCCTTAAGCACACTGCAGAGTTGACCTGAATTTCAATGCCATGGCCAGTGACTGGCCCCCAGTATTTCCTGTGCCACACATGTCCGGTTCTTGTGGAGCCTTTACCAGCTCCACCAGAAACGCTTTGGACGCACTGATGATGTGGGGATTCACAGGAAGTGATGGAATCAGCCATCTCCCTGGATCCACACCCACCGACTTCCTCTTTGTCTCTAATCACCCCTCCTCCCTTCCTGAAGCATGTCAGGAGCTGCCTCCTATTATATACACATCCAGGCGTCCCCTGTTTTACCCCAAATACTCATCAGGGAGATTTGACTAACACATGTACAGTTGACCAGTGAGCAACACAGGGGTTAGGGGCACTCACCCCCTGTGCTGTCAAAAATCTGTGTATAACTTTTGACCCCCTGAGAAACGTAACTACTAATAGCCTACTGTTGACAGGAAGCCTTATCAATAACAAAAACAGTCTATTAACACATATTTTGTGTGTTATATGTAGTATATACTAGTATATACTTATACTAGTATAAGTAGCCTAGAAGATAAAATGTTATTAAGAAAATCAAAAGGAAGAAAAAATATACTTATAGTACTGCATTATCAATACTGTAACTGTATGTCATCTGAGTATACAGTATTGAAATGAAAGGCATACTTTTATAAAGATGAAAAAAAATCTACATATAAGTAAACCTGCAGAGTTCACACCCATGTTTTTCAAGAATTAACTGTAGTTCCCTCCCTAAAATGACTAATGACCACTGGTGAAAAATGTTTTCTTTATCCCACTGAAATATATACACAGTAATACCTTGGTTTGTGAGCATAATTTGTTTGGAAACAAACTACTCGTATTGCAAGACATCGCTTGTTTACCATGTTAAAATGTATTAGAAATGATTGCTCATCTTGCAGAACACTCACAAACCACGTTACTCGCAATCTAAGGTTTTACTGTGTGTGTGTGTGTGCGTGTGTGTGTGTATCACACATATATATCACACATATATCACATATATATTACATATATTCATCTTTGTAGTATGCTGAAATTCCCTTTATATTCTATATTTTGTCTCTTTACTATTGTAGCCACTGCTATTAGTAGTAATAATAGTATTTCTCCCACTCAACTAACATTAACAGCTTTATGAGACATAATTGATATTTAAGTACTGCACGTATTTACTGTATACAATTTGATGAGTTCAGACATATGCCAACACCCATAATCCCATCACCACAATCCAGGTATAGACTTAGCCATCACCCCCCAAGTTTTCTCATGTCCCTTTGTTTTTGTTTGTTTGTCTGTTTTGTGGTAAGAACACCTCCCATGAGATCCACTGTCTTACCAATTTCTCAGAGCACATAGTGTGTGATTAACTGTAGGCCCACGATGTGCCACAGATCTCCAGCAAGTCTTCATTCAGCATAACTGACACTGTGCCCAGGAAATAACAGATGCCCATTTCCCCAATTCCCCAACCCCTTGCAACCACTACTGTATTCTCTGCTTCTAATCATTTGATTACTTCATACATCTCAGATAAGTGGGATCATGCAGTTTGTCTTTATCTCTCTGACCATAATGTCCTCCAGGTTCATACTTGTCACAAATGGTGGTATTATCAGGGAAGCGCAAATCAGAGCTACAAATGAGACATCACTTCACACCTGTAAGCATGACTAATATATATATGTATAAATATTGATGAGGAGGAGAAGAAATTAAAACCACTGCACGCTGTTGATAGGAATGCAGCCACTGTGGAAAATCATATGGGGATTTCTCAAAAAATTAAAAATAGAACTACCAGCAATGATCCAGCAATCCTACTTGTGGGCATATATCCAAAAGAACTGAAATTAGGATCATGAAGAGATATATGTATATGCACCCCCATGTTCATTGCAGCATTATTCACAATAGCCATGATATTCAAACAAAATACATGTCTACCCATAGATGAATGGAGAAAGAATATATACACACAATGGAATATTATTCAGCCTTAAAAAGGAAGGAAAACCATTAACACTTGAGTGAACTGTTTGCCTTACACAGTAAACACTTCCAACAAACTTTGTCTTACATGCTCCTCACAAGATCCCGTGAGGGAGTCAGAGCTGTAATCACTGTCCCCCAGTCACAAAGGAGGACCCTGAAGCCAGTCAGGCTGTGTGACTTGCCCAAGGTCCCAGGGCTGCCTCATGGTGGACCCAGGCAGGATGGGATGGAAGACTTTTTTTTTCTTTTTTTTGAGGGCAGTGTCACTGGCCCTCATATGTGGGACCCGAACCAGGACCTCTGGCTTCCCAAGCCAGCACTTAACCACTGCTCCACTCGGCCGGCCCATGACTTTTGACTCTTATATCCAGGGTGTTTTCTCCTGATGAAATCAGGCTGTACCGATATGCACATTTGTGAATGGCTTTCTGAGTTTATCAACAGATGTGAATTGTAAGATCTGACACTTCCAGAGAAAACAAGGACAATGGGCTGAGGGGAACTGTAACTCATTAGGGGGAGAGGTGAGCTGGTGGAAGAAACCCAAAGTGAGAAATTTCTCATGGTTTCTGAAAGCACTCAATAGAGCTCACCCAGGGATGATCATTTCATTGTTTCAGGGACTAAACTCAGTATGGAACACGGGTACCTAGTAAGGAACATGCCAATAGCTGTAGCTCGGAGGGGAGACAGGGATAGTGAAACAACACACACACACACACACACACACACACACACATTTATACATAATCATAAATATTTAATTTAGAGAATATTAAATGAAGTATTAGAGACTGTGATTTTTTATTATTATTCTGTTAAGTAAGTTGAAAACGTTATTGTGCAGTGAGGTTAAAAGTCATCATTTCTTTCACCAAAATTTTGCATATATATTTCATTTATCTTCTTCCAACAGCATGTGTAGCGTTAGTCTAGTGGCCACACCCATCCTGGACCATTTTAATGTTCCATCCCAGAGTATGGTAAATTATGGCCAAAATTCTACACCTGTTCATTCCATTAAATTCAGTAAGCATGACCTGAACACATACATGCAAGGCTCTATCCAGGTGCCACAGACAAAGTTAAAAGGATTAGCAGAACACCATTCCTGCCCACAGAAGTCTTACAGGGAAATAGGAAATCTTATAGGGAAATAAGACAAGTTTGAGAACCATAGTAAGACACAGCGGGAAAGCTTGTAAGACATACAAGCAAAATATTAGTCATTAAGATGACTGTTCCCACAGCCCTGGGTCTCTCTGTTCAGGTTCCAGTACCATATTCTAAGAATCTGATTGGCCCCATTCAGGAGCAGTGTCCACCTTACAGCACTCAGCTATGGCCCAACAGAAGGGTCCCCTAGCACCAGGATAGCCAGTGACCTCCCTCCCCTTTTAGAAAAAAGTAAAGTGTATTAAATCCATGGTCATCCCAATGCTTCTATTACAATGTACTACATGAGTCAGATCTTAAACAATTGACAAAACGTTAGCATGAGATGATACAAGGTGACAAAACGTAAGGAGAGGCACAGAACCAGAAAATCTTGCATCATTTTTTTTTCTGCCATTCTCTGTGTGGATGGAGTATAGGGAATATAAAGAGAAGTGGGATGTGAAGATTCGCGGTGGTTTGGAAGTACAGTGTGGTGATAAACAGAGGACAAGTTTAATCCAATTGACCAAAAGAGTCACATGCTTTCCTATATTAGGCATTTGTTTAACTATTACATACATTTATAAAAATATTTTAGTTTCATAGGGGCACGTTTGGTTGGAGTTACTATGATTCAGTGAACCTCCCCATTGGGACAGAATTCCTAGCACAAAATTACTTTCTCTAGGGAGGCCCTTCAAATCTGAGATGTAGGTATTAGATTCTTTTTGCTAAACCGGGAAGATGGATCATGACCAGAGTAGCTTTTGTTCGAACAGCCACAGAAGTAATAACTGCGGGAGAGATCCATCACGTCTCCTGGCAACGTCAACTGTTTGCATTCAATATGAATGCTCTCCTTTCTACTTGGCCTCATCAGGAAAACCTTAGAATTTTAAATTGCCCTCTCTTGCCAAGTATAGAAGTTCTGTCCTTTTCTCAACAAAAATGATATGTTTTCCTAGATTGCAAAGCAGTGTATTATCAGAGGGGGAGGAAAAACGTCCTGGAAAGGAGCATGGTAAGAATTCCGTCAGGCATTAGTGAGGAAAGCCTTCCCGTCGCTGAGCTTTGAGAGGCGTCCTAAAGGACAGCCACTGAAGAAATAGACACAGAATCTTCTAGTGGCAAAGAAGACATTTTTCTGAAGCTCCAAAGTGATCGCAAATTCTTGAACATCTAATGTTCCCCCTATGGCTTCCTTACTGCATTCAATGACAAAACATCATGCTGTGTTATAACCATGTTAGGGTTCCACGTGCATAGATTACAGAGATATCATAAGCTTCCTCTTTATAGGTAGAATATTTTAGGGAAAAAATGTTGTATCTTAAAGTCTGTTTCAGGAAGTTCTCATAAAATTAGTAAAACCTCTTTTCCACATTCACAATTTCTCTGAGGGCTACTGAACTTCAAAGTCTAGAGGGTTTTTTTCTTTCTTTTTAATGTTTTTTTGAGATACCAGATGTTTTGGCTTTACCACAATTAAAAAATCAAACTACCTCCATTAATTCCCATTGACATTTTAAATTTCATGCTCTCTGGGGCAACTCTTAAGGGTTTTTATAATTTTCTCATTTCAAATGCAAATTAATATGAATTGAGTTTATTAACATTTGAAAATGGAAAAATGTTACCAGTCTTTTTTAAAGAATAAAACTATATTTTTAGATCCATATATATAGAGAGAACTAAAGTCTGAAAATAATGTACTCTATTGTTTCCGGTACATATATAATTTCTTTGAAGTTAGATGTCTAAAGAAACTAACATAGCAGCCTAAAGGAGGAAAACCCTAAGGTATAAATTAATGTTTTTCCAGTTGTATCTAGATGCTTATCAGGGAGCCTTTTGAATAAAAGGAATGCCTCTTTAAACTGAAAGAATTTTTGAGACCTAAAGTCACTAATTAATGATTACTATTTTCTTATTTCATATTTCTCACCATACATTTTCATTTCTATGCTATTAAGTCATCTTTAAGATAATACAAGCTCAAGTTAGCCATGTTTTAGATCCATTTAAACTATACCAATAATTGCACTTTTTTGATTGATTAGCTGGGTGCCTTAGGCATTGATCAGATTATGCAGCTATCATCTTGCCTCAGGCTTTCCAATCTGTGTCAGTGCCTATTCCCACTGCATGTGACAGCACTGAGATACAAGCTAAAAAGTCCCTTGTGCCTGTTGTCTTAAGCCCCAGCTATAGAACTGTAGCTAGGACCTTCCAAACAGGAAAGGGCTTAGTTACCAGCTCTGCGAACTTAGAGAAGTATCCCATCCTAACTAGGGTTAGTTGGTTACTTGTGAATGTGTCCGCAAACTATAATTCCTTTGAGAACAGAAACTATAACGTATTCACTTCTGTTAGGCATCTACCGCATGCAAGCATTCAAAGCCTATTTACAGAAATGAAAGAAAACGAATGAATGAATACACAGATGAACAAATGAGTCAATCAATTATTTTCCCCTTGACTTTGATTAATTGCCCTAAGCCTTGGAAGGGGAAGGGATGCGGCAGAATGAGAAATCTGGGATTCCCAGCCCCAGCTAAGCTGCCTCTGAGCTGCCAACAGGTGGCAGGATGGCTCAGCTAAAAACAAAAAAGAAATCTGGGAAGCTATTTTATAGTGAACACTCACTATGCTCATTCACATGTATCATTTCATGAGGTTCAGAGATATTCCATGACATTGATCAAGGTCATGCAGCTAATACATGGTGAGGTTGGGTCTTTTATTCTGTCTGGCATTAAAGCCCATGATCTTTCCACTGTTCCAACACTTCCCACTCTACACCCTACTTACAATATGTGGGGAGGAGGAGAGAACAGGAGGTGAAAGTGTTTCTTCCCTCTACCTAATGCAGGCATGTCTCTCATCCTAAACCTGGGAGGTTTCATTTTGGAGGACATGAAATTAAAAGGCAAGTTTGATCTCTAAGACAATTTAGGCAAATCAGTAATCATGGAGGATGAACAAGCTGGATCAGTTGTGTTTGAAGGGATGGAGGAGAAAGGCTACCACGTTCTGTACATATTCAGTTCTTTAGAGCCATTCATCACTCCTTTGTGTTTCATCAGGAAGCACCGCTGCCTCAATTAAGCAAATAAATCACCAAAGCCAACTGTCATGATATGTGCCAAGTTCAGAAAACAACATGGATTCACGTTGGACTGGGGTCTGGGTCACTGCATATATTCCTTAGCATGAAAGTTCAGTCCTCTTTAGCACCAGAACCCCACATCCTGAGCAATGAGTCCACAGGATGTGTCCTCTCTGTGACAAGCTTCTCCCTCATTTCAGCTAACATCCTGCAAATAAAAGCAAGTCTTAAGCACGGGTCTTAATGTGGGCCCAGTGCCCCTTAATTGGTCCATGCTGGGACTCCAGAGGATCCAAGACCTAAAATGTAGGCAACAATTGCTGGGGGGTAGGGGCGTTGCTTTGGTTTGGTTTAGGTTTGAGGGATTTTTTTGGCAAGAAGTTCTCTAGCTATTATTAGATTCTAAAGTGGTTCAGAACTAAAGTGGTTCAGAACTGAAAAAAAATACACCTTGTAGTTTTAAATTTCTACTTTATCTTATATTTCTTTTTCTCTGATCACATTTGTATTCTCATTTCTATTTTATAATCGGACAAAGCGTATCTTTGCTATAAACTCCCCAAATGAGAATGTAAACAAATAAATATGTGTGTAAGTCGAAGCAGTGATGACACTGCAGGGGGCTGAGGTGCAGCCTACCAGTGATACTGGCAGGGGGATGCTCCTTAGAGCTTCGACTCTCTCTCTTCACACGGAGGACAAGGAGGGCTGCCAACTGCTTCTTCACGGAAGCTCCAGTCTATGCAAGACATGCTGCCCGGCACTGCCATGAAGACTCCAAGGTCATTGCTGTTGAGGAAGCAGTCGTCATCTTAGTACAAACACAAGAAGTGCAATGACACACCACAGCATATCATGAAGACGTGCAGCACCGCAGGAGAAAGGGGCTGAGAGAGGCAGACAGCGCTGCTGAACTTTCACACTGCAACTTTCCTAAAGCACACCCTATTCAAACACTGAGGCCTGTATGTTATGTGATTCCTACATACAAATTGGCATAGCAAACCCTAACTACACCCACGGAACAAACATGGCACATTGCGCCAAGAACACAGCGTACGTACAAGGTTCCCTGGATAGATGCTGTGAAGTCACAGTGCAACAGTTGCAATAGAGGCCTTAACTTGTATTGTGTCAAACAGCTGCATAATAAAGATACTGTAAATAGATAGTAACAGGATGAGGATGGGTGAGGAGCTCCTTGCCCTGCCAGTCATCAGCAGCTAATGTTATAAGATGTTGCATCCAAAGGCTAGGGAAAAAACAGACTAGGTTTGTTCAAGTTCAACCAAGCCTAGTTTGTGGACTGCACCAACCTTCAAATCCCTGGGTATTTTGAAGTGAGAGGTCCCCTGCACAACCTCCCATTTTAATTCGAACACTAAAGGACCCGCTGAGTGGTGCAGTGGTTAAGCGCTGGCCTGGGAAGCCAGCGGCCCCGGTTCGGGTTCCACATATGAGGGCCAGTGACACTGTCCTCAAAAAAAAAAAAAAAATGTATATTATTTGAACACTAAAGTAAACAGGAATGGAGATGAGTGACCTGTGCTAGTGTGTACATGGAGTTGTTACTAGTCACTCATAAATCACAGATGAACTATTAAATCTGCTGATAATACTACAAGACGCTATTGAGGGAAGAACAAGATTTGACACCACAGGTGCCACTTAGTTTTACCCAAGTTCACAGCTAAAGACAAAATGCCCAACCCTGGGCAGCCCTGGGCAGCCTTGGTGCTGGGAGCACCAGGGGACTCCACAGAAAAGGACCAATGTCTCACGACCAAGAAGCAAGATCAAGGTCGTGTGAAGCTGTATTTCGCACAATTCACAACCATTCACACTTAGAGCCAGGACTACATTCCAGCTGTTCATCTCACTGCATCTCGCTGCGTGTTCTTTTGAAGGCAGAACATTAGCACCAACCAGACCATTCAGGGGCTTTTATCGTCCCCGTAGAATGTCATACAGCCTTGTGATCTGGGGACTAGATTGTGAAATTAGAGTAATATGTAAATATCTGTATTTTTTAATAATAAATAGATTTATCGTTAGAAAAAAAAGATAATAATAAAATCTATATCCCACCAATCATATATATATATATATATATATATATATATATATATATATATATATATACAAAAAAACAAATATTTTCTATGCATAGATGTTTATTCTCCATGAAATGGGATCATACTATATATGCTATTTTGCTATGTGATTCTTTTTTCCTTTAGCGATATGTCATAAAAGCCAGCTACTTTAAGAAATATAATTTTAAATATGCTTAACAGTATGTTGCATGACAAGGTCTGAAGCGGGTATCTTCAGTGGAAAGGCTCTTGACCTTTGGGAAACTAAGGTCCATGGCACCACCAAAGGTTTGGGACTTTGGACCCAACATCACTCCCACCTTGACCCCGTTCCTGCCTTTGATGGCGGGAAGCTATGCTGCTTTGCTGTCAGAGTTTCAACCTCTGACCCAGGTTTCTCCTGAGGAAGTACAAGGAGGGCACACCCTTGAAAACCTCTACTTTTAGATGGAGCCCTAGGGGCCGCCCAGGGCAGCATCTTCAGACTGTAGGCCACCACCTTTAGCATATTGGGAAATCAGTGTGTTTTTTTTCTAAATGAACCTATTGGAAGAGAAAGGAATGAAGAAATACCAAGTACATCGCTCTGCTTTTACTTATGCATCTACACGTTTGCTTGGGTCACAGGGTGAGATAAATACAAATTTCAAAGGTTGGAATCAACTGACCTAGAGAGAGGAGCCTTTAGAACAGCCAAACCCCAAATTCCCCATAGAATCCTCCTGTACAAGAAGAAGGAGGAGGGGAAGGAGGACATTTAATGCACAAATCCCCTAAGTCTGAAATGCCTCTGACAGCTCAGGGCACCAAGTAGCTGCCTCTGTTAGAAGAAGCATGCTTTTGACAGAGAGCATTACTGCCTGCTGCTGGGTTCTTATAGGAAAAATAAAATGTGTGCAGCTTGACTTATTTTAATAATAAAACTAGGCATGCTTCTGGAATAATGAATCTTCTGATTAAAGACCGCAAAGTTCAAAGACTCATTTTGGCCACAGGAAATAAAAAGATTTGGAATCAAAGATGAAGGAATTGAAGTAGGTGAAATGTGAAATGGCTTCAATTGCTGCTCTGGTATGAGTCTCTCACGGAATCCCAGCAAAAGGGATGATCAGAGGGGACACTTTGTGTTGGAACCATTACTCAGCCAAGCATCCACAAATGTAGGACACAATGAACATTTCTGGTGCGACTTCTGACAGTTACCAGCTTTATTAAATGCGAACCAATGATATCCACAGCCGACTATAAGAGCATTAATTCCACTAACTTTAGCATAAGCCACAGTCAAAAATGTGGGCATGGAGTCAGGGTTTGGACCGACAGGCTTACGAGTTCGCTTTGGGAATAATTTGATAGTTCTAAGTGTATGTCCTTTAAAATGGTCGATTTCTTTTGAATATCATGAAAATTACATATCTGTTTAACTCAAGACCTACATCCTTTGCAAAGCCTTCCGGACTTTCTTTTTCTGTCCCTTTCCACATTAATAACACATATTCTGAAACATAGTAAGGCATAAATATATATTATACTGAACTATCCATTATTTAATAGGTGACGGTTTTTTTAACCTGTGTTTTGCATATCATAATCCCCAGATTATACACGACAAACGGGTCCCTCACCCAATGTTGATTAAATTATAAAACAGAAGGAAACTGGCATTTGTTGAATGATAACTATGTGCAGGTCTTGTCCTTCATTGTATCATTTGAGACCCATAGATGTCCTGAGTAACATGGACAAATGAAGAAACGGAGCTCAGTAATCTTCAATGACTCGTGAAGCGTCCCCCTAGGCCCGTCTCCAGAACTGGAGACCTTTTTCCTACATCTCAGATGGCATGCACGCACCACCCCTGGCCGACAGCCACATTGCACCATCCTACTGAGCCAAGACACAACCTCAGAATCCTACTCAACACAGTGGGCTGAGCAGTGTCAACCAACCGACAAACCAGTTGGTTATAGTTCATTCAGGAGCTGAGAATGAATTCCAATCCATATTTTTCCACATATAGTTGCCATGAAACTTTCCAACTCAGATATTATACTTCCCACCCACACCCTTTAAAGAGTTTTATTATCACAAAATAGCTTTGGAATAAAAATTGTATACATTTAAAATAAATAAAAGGGATTTATTATGTTATTTACTATAATAAATTAGAAAAGGCACAGGGCTAGCAGAAGACTAAAGCTTCAGGTTGTCGCCTTATCAAGAGGAGTCCAGCAGCCGGCTGAGTGGTGTGGTGGTTAAGCGCTGCTTTGGGACGCCAGGGGCCCGGGTTCAGGTCCCACATATGAGGGCCAGTGACACTGCCCTCAAAAAAAAAAAAAAAAGAGCCCAGGTATCAGTCAGGGCTGTATCCCCATGCTCAGCCCCCCTCCCTGGTTTACTTTCCCCACCATCATTGCCTCTTTTCTGGCTTTACCGTGAAACTGTCCTGTCTGATGTGACTCTCAGGCACATGAAATGGTGGCCAGTTCCAGCTATAATATGCTGTAAATATAAAATCCTCACCAGATTTTGAAAATATGGTGTGAAAAATAGATGATAAACTATCTCTTTAATAATGTTTTATGTTGATGTAGTATTTTGGATATAACTGAGTTGAGAAAAATATATTGTTAAAATTAGTTTCATTTCTTTCTTTTTATTTTGGGAATGGGGCTACTAGCAAATGTAAACACACAAGTGACTTATATTTGTGGCTCGATTGTGTTTCTATTGGACACGCCATTTTCAAGGCCTCCATCCTCGATCTTTGATTCCTCTGTTTTCCTTGTTTCTGCGGCTTCCCATTCTATTTTCAAGGCTGGATGCCCCTGTCTTCCTTAATTGGCTGCTTCTGGCTGCAGCCCTGGGTCTGGCTTCAGGTGATGGATGGGGCAGCTATCCTATCTTCTTCCTTCAGTCCACCAAAGCCTCTCCTGCAACAGCTCTCTGCTGCCCCCTGTGGATACCGTTGAAATTCTCTCAGCGGGATTTCAGTTCCAGCCAATCACCATCAAATTCCACCAGGCTGTTTCTTAGGAGTTCTTTTAGAGAGTCAAGCAAGCCATCAAATTTGGAGTAGGGAAGTAGGAAGATAATCAAAGTCTCCCTCTTTTGACTTGGAATACACCTTCTACCGCAGGACATTCAACCAGCTCAAAGAATTCCACCAGCGACTGATTGATATAGCATCAGAAACAGGTGATCCATGCCTATGACAGCTTAAAGTCTGATGACTATTAGAGATTCACAGCAGGAACTGATTCCTTGGGAGGCAGAGGGAAGTCACTGGAAGATTCAAAGCCAAGAAATTCACTTATCCACTATAGAAACTGAGCAAGCCAGATACAGTCTCGAGAATCTAAGATCCAACCACCAGGGAGCAGTAAAAAAAAAATGTCAAAGGATCTGAGGTACATCCCAGCTGGGCCACCTTATGTTTTCAGTTGTGTCATTCTACTTTTGCATCTGAAAACTGTAGGCAATAACACTCATCTTACACGGGGCTTGTGTCAATTATATAAAATATATGGGGGAGGGGAGGGTAATGGGAGGGGCAGCAATCGCTCCCCAAATTTCCCAGATTGGGAAAAAGTGTGTAGCCATATAGGCAATGTGGTATTGACTACAAAAGCACATGAAAGCAGCTGCACATATTGTAAAACATAAATGAGTTGTTGCTTCCAAACAAAATTAACAAGACAATTTTTTATCATGAATGGAAATTTTTAAAAAGAAAAAGTGACTCCCAGTGGAACCCTGAGAACATTGCCTTTGGAAGGAAGGCACTCTCATGACTGCACCAACTTCTCCAAAAGTTTAGTCACACGGCTGAAATCATGGACATAAAAATTCTCCGGAATCTTAGCCCAGCTTCCACTATGCTTCCTGCCTTTCTTCCGTCATGTTGAGCTTGTCCTGCGTCGGGACCTCTATGCTTGCTCAGTGAGCCACAGCTCGCTCCCTCATTGCTGTTCTGCTCATCAGGGCCATCCCTATGCCCACTGGGAGAGCTTCTGAGGTTAAACTAAATCTTATTAAATGAATTGCAGTCTCAGAAGACAACCATGGGCCACATGTGACACCAATTTCCTGAGAAGGCTACCAGACAGGAGCAAGACTGAGCCTGTCAACCCACAGCCTCTTCTGCAGAGGGTGACTTGAAGTAACTCAGGGGATCCACTTCGGGTGGCGCAGGAGAGGCCCAGGGTTAAAGCCCCCTGCCCCACAGGAGCCAATAACTGTTGCAGTAAATTATTGGGTGTATTTTATTTGTTGTTTTTTTTTTTTGTTTTTTGTTTTTTGGTTTTTTTTTGAGGGCAGTGTCACTGGCCCTCATATGTGGGACTGAACCGGGGCCGCTGGCTTCCCAGGCCAGCGCTTAACCACCGCGCCACTCGGCCGGCCCAATTGGGTGTATTTTAGAGTCGCCCAAACCAACATACATGTTAAGACTCATGGACTCAGAGAATCCCATCTCATGGCACCTCCACCAAACTCTCAGAGTCTGTCTGCAGTGCCTTTTAGTTCAGGTGCAACTTACCAAGACAGCTCCATTGGTATCATAAGCAAGTTTGCATTTTTACCCGTGTCAGGTCGCTGGAAAAACAGACCTCGACATTTGTACTGAAGCGCAGATTCACATGAAGCAGAAGATCTGCTAGATCCCCACCTCCTACCCCAGCCATGTGTCTGCCACTCCAGATTTCCAGCCATTTTGCCATGCTTAGTGTACACACCATGCTCATTGTTTAGTGTGTATTGCCCGAGGTCCCCAACATCAGCTCCGTTATCTGGTATTTCCCTGCTGTACCGGCATCTAGGACAATGTCGGCCACAAAGCAGGCACTCAGTAATCATTTGTTAATACATAACATTTGATATGCAGGGTTTGGGGCAAGGAGAAGAAGTCCAGGCTATTGTTAGTGGTCTCACTGACACACAATGGGCAGATGTGCCAGTGGGCAGCTCCCTGTTAGCCATCTGCCAGCATACCCAATAGCCCCCTTGAGACCTGATCCCAAGGGCACGAGGGTTCAGAGAAAAGAATCATGTTGCTCAGGGTTGGGAAGTCAGGCAAGGCTTTCGTTACATAGCAGGAATAGTGACCTAGCTTCTAGGACTTAAAAACTGGAATACAACAAAACACACACACACACACATACACATACACATACACACACACAATTTAAAGCAGTAATCTATTGGGTTGTCGGAAAAGTCATGACGTACTTTTGCAATGAAAAACATAGAAAAAAAATATGTCATGACTTTTCCGACAACCCAGTAGCTCCTGAGCCACGAGAATACCAACCTCGAAATAGGCCAAGCCCCAACGCGGCCTCATTGCATAGTGGCGTGACATCTCCAAGAAGCCTGGGCACAATCAAATCACCATGCCCCCACCAGCATTCCCCCAACAGTTCCGTGATGTTAATAGACACTATTTAGAAAAGGGGTCTTGTTTGGGGAATCTTTGTTTATTAAAAGACTTCACATATACGAGGTCTGACAATTAAGTTCTCAAACTCATCTTAGAAGAAGTGCTATATAACTCATCGCTGAATATCACTATGGTTACCTTGAAAGGACTCCCCTTGGGAAGCTATGCACCAACACCAGTGCCTAGTCCACCCTGCAAAGCAATTTTGGAACTCTTTCTGGAATGGCCATCAGAGCTGTCATCGTATTACCCTTGGTGTCCTGAATGTCAAATGTCTTCCTTTCAATATTTCCTTTATCTTTGGGTAAAGAAAGAAGATATCAGGGGCCAGATCAGGTGAGTAGGGAGGGTGTTCCAATACAGGTATCTGTTTACTGGTTAAAAACTCCCTCACAGACAGTACTGTGTGAGCTGGTGCATTGCCGTGATGCAAGAGCCATGAATTGTTGGGAAAAGTTCAGGTCATCTAACTTTTTAATGCAGCCTTTTGAGCACTTCCAAATAGTAAATTTGGTTAACTGTTTGTCCAGTTGGTACAAATTTATCATGAATAATCCCTCTGATACCAAAAAAAGGTTAGCAACATCTTTGCAATAAGTTCGCAAACTTAATTGTCGGGCTGCATATAGTGATGGAAGGAGAACTGACTGTGAGTGGTGAGCACACAATGTGATATATATTTGTAGATGATGTATTATAGGATTGCACACTTGAGATCTATGTAATTTTACAAACCACTGTCACCCCAATAAATTTAATTTAAAAAATAAAGAGGCTTCACTGAGAATTAGCTTTGTAAATCCCAGAGAGACAACACAAAACAGCATTTCCTAGCCTGCTCAAGTGATAGAACCCTTCCTTTACAGAGCATCTCACTACATTAGAACAATTTTCATAAACTTATTTTATGCTATTTTATACTAAAAAAGAATATATTGCATATGCTCTAAGCAAAGCTCCCCAAATGAGGAAACAGGAACTAAGAGCTGAGAACAAAATTTATCTAGTCAATGTGATTTTGAGTATATCATTTAACTATAAAAATATACCATTTTTAACATTAAAAGTTATTTGTTTTGAAAGACATATAGGCAGATGATAATTTTAAAACTCTTTTCTTGAATAAGTAACAGATCTCCTTATCCTAGTTGTTTGTGCCCACAGAAATGAGCTCTTGTATGTCTTCGAAGAACCATAAATATTCACAAAAGAGTAGTACTTACACAACTTCAAACACTTAACAGCTAGCCTAATACCCACCTTTATTAATAGGCAATATAAGAAAACAGCAATTTTATGTTTATTCAGTTACCGGATGGAACACTTTTTCTTTTTCAAATGTACTAAAATCAAAGAGAAGAAAAACAAATTTGAAAACCAACCTTCCAACCCCCTTGTGACCTAGAGTGGCACTAGCTATTTGAGTTGGGCAGCTAGATATTCAAAGGCCACTCTCTGTGTGTCCTGGCTCCGACCAAACTCACTGAGGGATAATGCTAGGTATTTGCTTTGACCCTTCTGACATGGGAAATGTGCAGAATCTTTCTAAGGCTGAATAATGTGCTGCCATGCAGAAAGGCAGATGCATGCAAAGAAGTCTAAATCAACCCAAAATAATGTCGTTTTATCATTCTGGCTCTTATTGGATGCCTCCATCCAACAGCCAAGTGAGGCCAAAGACCATTTTTGTTAAGTAAAGATAAATAACCATTAATCAGTTTCCATATAAGCAAAGCTAATAGCAAGTCAGAATCTCATATTTTGACTAAATGTATGGACAAAGGTTGTGTCCTGTTATTATTATTATTTTCACATTAATATTTGTCTCTCTGAAACAATGACATCTTTACACATCCTGTAGATCTTCACACTTCATGACAAGCAATTTATCATACACAAAAGAGTTTTAAATGTGTGCTTCTGGCAGAATCATCATCCATTTTTTACAATGAATGGTCAAAGAAGCATCTTAATTACAATTTTCCTTTCAATATTTTTACTGCTTGGCTCCTGGCTACAGAACCTCATGTACCAACACAATGTCTGAACAACCCCCTCCCCACCTCTTACATCTGGGGGGTGAACTGGGAGGGGCTTAAAAACTTGACTTATGCTGCAGCTTTCTAACAGCCAGCTTACATTTTAAGCACAATATGACTCAAACATTTTAAATCCTGTCTGTCTCCAAGTTGTTTTATTATTTTAATTCACTGATTGGTTTATAGAGAGCAGAGAACAAAGTTGAAGCCATTCTAAAAGCAGAATTGTTTTTCTTCCCTGACATGATGATATCTCATCCCCGAATTCACAGAAGTAAAGCCTTTCTATCCAGAAGTAGCATCTTCAGAGCATGTGAGAACCCAGCGGTTCATGTGTGGTAATGGCAGGAGAGACGCACACATCTGGGATCTCATTGCAGCTGAGCCAGTGAGCGTCAGGGTGGCACCCATTCCCCCTGGGGAGTCCCCTGTCATCCCGTCCCATTGCCTGGTTACCCTTCTTGTGGGGTGTGTCCTTTACCTTTCAGTTTGGTAGTTTATCACAACAAAAATTTCAGGCTGTTACTTCAAAATCTCCTCATGTTTAACAGTCCACAATGTTGGAAGATGTGAAGCACTAAGAAACTCTCCCACCGGTTATGTCAATGTCCCCAAGGCTTTGGTAGTGAGCTGGTATATGTGGGAAAAGAACAAATGAGTCCTGGGTGCACTGCATGACCTAGAAAAAAAATGCCATCATTCCCTTCAGGCTTTATGTGCCATGCGGGGGTTCTTTGTCACCCCATGCCAGGTACTCACTGTTATACTCCAGAAGAACAATAATATGATGTGTGTTTTGCAAAGACCATTTGGTGGCAAATTAAGGGAAGCCAATTCAAGCTGGCTTAAGCAGTAAAGGTTTTATGATGAGCAGAGAGGCATTTCATGGAACCACAGAGGAAAAATGCTGCTGGGCCTTGGGAAGATGCTGGAACCAGAACTGGCAAAGCTCTCGGAGATCTATGCCCATGTTTCTGCCTCTTTGCTCCATTCTCTCTCAGTAACATGAGGTTTTTCTGCTTTGCCGTAGATCCCAGGGTGAAATGGCCACCCCATATCTTTACAGAAATGACTTGATGACTCCCAGTCCCAATTCCAAATTCCAGAAAAAGAATTTAAGGGACCTCTCTTGGGTTGGGTGTCCATTCAAGCCTGAGCTGTGCCCAGGGAGTTGGGTCAGGAGACGTGGAAAGCTTCCCGGGGCCAACCCTGTGGGTCGGAGGTGAAGAGAGGAATCCAAACCTAAAAGGCGGCCAGTACTCATGGACAAGCAAACAGACTCAAGTTCATGCCCTACTGAGCAATCATACAATCATGCAATCCAAGGGACAGAGTCACTGCTTCAGGGACATTTTCCTCTAAAATATAGTTATGGTTTTAATTTTATTAATTCAAAGAATATTCAGCTATCTTGATAAATGTCTACTCTAAAATACTGTTATTTAATTTACACTGGCTATATCATTTGAAACTGAGACAAAGACTGTTTATAATCTATAACACATTTTAAAAGGAGAAAATTCAGAGGAAATTTGATGTGAAAATTGGTTTAATTTTATAATTACATGTACACCACACACATAGGCATACCATGTGTCCCAGGATGGGGTGCCACCCTCCTGGATGCCATATATACCCAGTAGGTAGAACATGTGGGTTCACAAGCAAAGGGAAAGAAGTGTCCCTACTGAATATTATTCCCAGCCACCCACTTGGGGAATTTGCACCTCCAATTCCTGCAAGTCCGGTCTCTGTGGGTTTAGGGACCCAGCAATTTCCACTGAACTGTTGTCTATGATTGCCACCTGGATGCCTCCCATCGTGTCAAGGGAGAGAGCAGCAGGTGAGCCAGCATCTTGGCAGGTGCAGGTGGGGCTGCTGTTACAATCAGGCAGACGTGGACAGGTAGACACCCAGGTTATATGCTTGGGCTCTTCCAGGTACTCTCTTGCCCAACTTGGGAGGTAAATAGACAAGACCAAGACCCAAAAACCAGCCACCATGAAGAGGGCTGCAGTATGCCCCAATAAACTTTCTTCTCCTAGCTTTTCCCCCTGGAAATGGGGCCCCCAGAGCCCTGACAGATGGTTCCCAAATTTATATAGAGAGGTAGTTCTGAGCAGCATAAGAAATGGACTGTGGTGGATGCTGGGATGTAATTCTATCCCTCACATTGCTCAGGCCAAACTTTTGCATTATGCTTTGCTATTTTTTATTCTATCACATCACATATCTCATCTGTCGGCAATCTGACAGCACCATCTTCACAGTATTTCAAATCTAGTCACTTCCCATCACTTCCTCTGCTAAGACCCTGTTTCCTGCCTGGATGTTTGCAGGAGGCTCCTAACTGCCCTTCCTCTCAGAGCCCTGGCCTCCTGTGATGGATGCTCAGATGCACTGCTCAGGTCTGCCTTCGGGAATGAAGACCTAATTCTCCAGCTGCTGGGCATCTCTCATGAGGCCTGTCTCACCCAAGGTCACATCTCCTTGTAGGGCAGCTCTCATCCAATGACTGAGGGTATACAGACCCAGCCCCTCACCCCAACTCAGAATAGCTCTGAAAGGAGCTGTGTTTCTGGTGTGCCCTCTGGGGTTGATCGAGGCTTTTGTTTGGATTGTATGGCAACTTAACTTCTCCTTCTGTCCAGTCCTGTTTCTTTCCTCTTCTTTTTATTGGTGTTGATCCCAAGAGCTCTCCTGAACAGACACCCTATACATTAGTCTCTGCTTCCCAGGAATACTGATCCACAATAAATGCACCCAGCCCTGTGGCTTGAACAGAGAATTGCCAACCTATTATGTTGGAGGGCATTTGGAAGGTGCTTAGCACATCCTAGGTGCACATAGCTCTGTGCCAAGATGTCAAGGGTAAAGATGCATCTAGAAGTCTAACATGTGAGAAGATAAGAACTTGGGACAGTCTTCCCAGAATGAAACCATACAAGCTCCCCCTTTGTGCCTCTCGTGATAAGGCCTCTGTGATCATAATATGAGTCACAGTAGCAGAGGGAGTGACTAGGTGGGGAGGAGAATGGAGAATACCATAACGTGGGGAAGGGACCTGACGTACACAAACTTTAGGAAAACTCACTCTTCGCCTGAGCATAAGTACACACAAGTTTCTGCTCCTAGGATGGGGCAGTAATAGTTACAAAGCTTTTACATGGTATGAGCGCAACTGTCTTCTCCCCAATGCTGCAAAGTCTCAAGCAAGCCACCGTACAAAAAAAGCCTTGGCTGTTAACAAGATGCTACTGTTCCAACTAATGTTAATGATTAATTTTTGCACTTATAATTTCTTTTTCTTCTCTTTTCTGCCATCTTCTTAGTTGGGATCAAGTCTGGTTTCTAAAAACAGAAAAATTCCAACTAAGAGTAGCCTAAACAAGATACAGATTTGTTTCTCTGTCCCATAAAAAAAGTCTTGAATGAGGCATCAGCACTGGTGTGGCAGCCCCATGAAGTGACCAGGGACTGTGTCCCCACCTTCCTTTCTGCTCCAGCATATGTCTGCCATTGTCAGGAGCATTTTCTGGTTCAGGATGGTAGGTGGTGCTCCCGTTGTCCTGTGACCCTTCTATGCCAACAGGAGGCAGGGAATAAAAGAGTGACCCTGTCCCTTCCTGGAGACCCACACACACCTCAGCGTGCATCTCAGTGGACAGAATTTAGGCAGGTGCCACACTGAGCTGCAAGGAGGCTGACAGATAGAATGTCTTAGCTGGCTGGACTGTGCCCAGGGAAAGACAGGTTTCTGCTCCACTGCAGGAAGGGGACAATGGATGTTGGGACAGATGATGAGCAATCACCACCATACCAACCTGCCCAGAACATTTTCTCATCTGGACTTCAGCCACAGACTCCTAATGGGCCTTTCTCTGCTCCTGCTTCCAATCTGTCATTTCACATGAGATAATAATCCTACACAGCCCTTCCACTTACAGAGGACAAGATTAGAGCAGGTAATTCAGGCCACACCTCCTAATCTCCTAAACTCACTTCACTCCTGAGAAGTAATACCCAAAATCCACCCTCCACAAAGCCTGCTGAACGCTTAGCTCTCCAAGGACCTCACTCACCAGCCACAGGTGCACCTTCCGGCCTCCACCTTGTCTCAAGGCAGGCTGCAGCGGAGCCCTTCCAGCACTCTCCTCTGAATGAATGCAATGGGTTTTCCCATTCTGAAACCTTCCTTTCACCCTTGACCATCTCTCCTCTCTCTCTCTGCTTTACTAATCAAATGTTTACATCCACAAAATGCCAAATGAGCCCCATCTTCTCAGTGATACACAGCCTATCTCCCTGACTAGATGTAATTCACCTGGATTGTGTAGTCTTCACTTTTCTCTCATGTGAATGTAATGCTTGTTGTTAATCTTCTGAGGTCTTCTCTCTCCTCTAATGTTGTCATGTTGGGCTTGTTACCCAGCCTTTCAATTCCTGAGGATTATCAGGAAGTTTAAGTGGTATGCTGAAGCCCATCAATCCCGGCATCCCCATCTTGATGACACTCACTACGACTCCCAGGCTTCACAGAGTAAACGCGCAAGGAACTCTCTAGCCAGGTTGCCTCTAACTGAGTCTTACTTTGTATGACCTTAAACTTTACTTATGATGTAATTCTATTGTCCCAAAATGCAGTGAGGCATGAAAATCTTTTTGGGATGCTGTTCTGAGTAGAGGGGGTAAGCAGATTTTTAGTATCTTAACTGCTATTTTTGAACAACTCCAGTATTTCTCATGCCAAAACAGAAAATAGTCTCACATGAGGCGCATAATTTTCATGGCCAGAAAAATCTTCAGCATTCTCTCGGACCTTCTGCTGCATCTATATCTCCATTGTGATGTTTTATCCAAAAATGACAGTCAGGGCAGTACAGCAGATGCTACTTCAATCCTGGCAGCTCTATAAGCAACTTCTGAGGAGGAGAGATCTTAATCTGATGCTTTTGGAATCACCAGCTGGATGAGTCAGACTGAGGGAAGCAGAGAGCAGTTTAGTGTTCGTGGTTAAACATTCCCTGGAATGGATGACGACGTCTTCCCAGCCTGTGCTCACGAGCCACTTAGAGGGCTCAGGACAAGCTCAGGCCATTCAGACTCATACTCATCACCTAAACTCAGCTCCTGAGAACTCTCCACAAGGATCCTCTGGCACTTTCTGTCCAAGCATAGTTTGTTTCGACCAAAATTCCTTTGGAGGAATCACCTGCCCTTAGCTGAAATTACCTGCCCAGACACAATTCAGCTTGACTTGGCTCTTCCTGAGCGAGTGGAGAACAAGTTACCAAAAGTTTCGGAGCGACGATCTTGGTTTTCAAAAAGCCCAATATTGAGTGGCATTTTTTATGTCCATTGCATGACTCTGAAAACACTGTATTTTCCTCACTCAAAGCGCAATATGAAAGACATTTTCTAAAGATTGTATCCTTTATAATCTCCTTTATATAAGTCAATGCTGAAGCATTTCAAGGAACTGGTTTTAGAAATATTGGTAAAGTAAGTCATAGCCATGACCCGAACCTGTTACGTGATTCCAGAGAAACAAAATTTTCAATCAGCTGGAGCAGGAGCATAAACTAAAGTCCTACTAATATGTTGGGAATAAATACTAATGATAAACTCTAATATTATTGAATATCGCCTAGGTGCCAGATATGGGTAAAACTATTATCCCCATTTCCAGGTAAGGAAACCAAAGAGCAGAAAAACTAAGTGACTTGTGTGCAATTATGTGACTAGTAGGTGGCAACACTGGGGTGGAACCTGGCATCAGACTGCACTCCTAGTCAGACTGCTGTCCTGTAAAGGAAGTGGTGCTCCAGGTGTCAAAGCCAAGCCCAGTTCCCATCAGGTACCAGGTACCAACTACAGATACAATAGAACTCTCAGAAACACACCTGGCCTGCCATCCTGTTTCACCTACAGGAAGAGATAAGAAAAACCAGAGGGAAAATGACAGTGAAATTTGGAAGACAATATTGTACTTTCCCAGTTTTTACAAACACAGGCAAAAAGCCTGTTGTATAATACTTTATACAATGGAAATCTCTAGAAACCAATACTTCTGGTCCCACCAGTCTCGGAGGTTAGGTCTCAGAGCTGACACTAACATGCATGTAAGTGAATCAGGCTATATGGAGTCAATTGTTGGGGTATTCAGAATTGTTACCTATATTTCACTGGGTATTCTTTAACAATGCTGAGGATTTGGCAATATGACAATTTTTATTTCTTTATTCATCTAATAATGGACAATAGATGCCATAAAGAAATAGTCTTCTAAGGTGATATTACTTATTGGCAAACCTAAATGGAAAAATTTCAAATAAAACATTCATGATATTTGTTTACAATTATGCATCTATTGGATGTTTGTGAAGATACCTAAGCCAATGCAAAAGGCATATGGAATTGTGAATACATAGTGATGAAGTACAAATTTGGGTAATAGAATATGAAGAATAAACTGAATTTTGAAAGTAGAGTTATCATCGAATTTTCACATCTAAAGATTGTGTGTGGTTACTCTACTTCTCTAAGAAAATGCTCTTTGCTCTTTTTTCTTCTTCTTTTTTTTTTTTTAGGTTTTTTAATTGGGGAATTGGGGGAGGGGAACAACGTTGGGGAATCAGGGAAGGGGAACAGACAAGTTGCTGTCCTTTTGGTCTTCAGTCTAGTTGCGGAGGAAGTGGCTTCACTGGCCCATGTTGGTATCATCATGGTGCTCTTCCCAGATGAGAGAGATCAGTCGCCAGCCAGCCTCTGGATGGTTACTCATTGCAGCTATTGGCCGCTCACGCTGGCTGCCGGCCACTCACTGTAGCCTGTGGCAGCCCACTGCAGCAGGGGCTGCAGCCTACACCGTCACCGGGGTTTGCACAGCCCAGCTCCAGGTGGAGCTGTTGTTAGCTGTAGAGGGCAGTGTCACTGGCCCTCATATGTGGGATCCGAACTGGGGCCGCTGGTGTCCTAAACCAGCTCTTAACCAATGCACCACTCAGCCAGCCTTCTTTGCTCTTTTAAAGAACAAAGATTTAACATTAAGGTAAATCTTTACTGATATGAAAATCAGCCAGGGAGTGTTGATTTCACCAGAGGCTAGACATTTATAATATCATCTTCCAAAGCCCATCTTTGGTAAGTACCACATGGATTCCAAAACAATATACAAGTCTCGGTCTGATGGGCCTCTGGAGATGGCTGATAAAAGAAGCTGATCTAACAGCTTGAATTCTCTAGATGATCTGGTAAATGTCACAGAAAATACGGGAACTTTGGAATAATGTAACAAATTGAAGATCCCTGTCAGATTAGAGCACAGATTTTTATCAATTTCAAAGGACTTGCTGAGAGTACGCACAGACCTCTAATCATTATAAATAACAGATCTAATCAATTCATATCTTATTAAACAAAACAAAAGCTTCTTGAAAAGTTCAAAGTATTTTCTGTTTGAAAAATCTTATTTTAGAGTTTCTAATTTATAAGGAAAAGTTGAAGAGGACTTTCTCAAAAAAAAAACACAAAAACCATCATTCAGTTACTTAAAACATTCAGTGTGAACACAGGACTTTTAGGGTCAGGGTCAGAAATCAGACTTAGTTAAAATTTTGATTTTTTCAATTAATGACTGTGAGACTGAAGGGGTTACTCATGCCCTCTAAGTTTAATTGTGTCATCTGTCCAATGCTTAATACTTCACAAGGGTGTCCAAAGTTTGAAATATTTGAAAAGTGTTTAGTGTAGTATGTGACATGAAGATCCCAATGATGCTGGACTTTATTTAATGCATCAACATCCCTTACTGTCACTCTCCTAATAGAATGAAGGTGGCTTAGTCAATACAGGAACATTGACTTGTTACTGTTGTGTCTAGAGCAGTGTCTGGCACAGTGTGAGTGCTCAATGAATATTTGTTGATTGGAGAATTGATACTTTATTATTATTTAAAACAGAAAATCCTGTTACTCTTAAGTCCATGCTTTTCGTATTCTAATATACCATCTCTTCTATTAAATATATGAGGGACCATCACTACTGATCCCATGAATATTAAAAAGATAATAAAGAAATATTATGAACAATTCTATGTCCACAAGTTTGGTAACTTAGATGAAAATATTTAATTCCTTGAAAGATACAATCAACCAAAACATACACAAGGTAAAATAGTGTGAATTGACCAGCAGCTATTAAAGAGATTGAATCAATAACAATCTTCCAAAACAGAAAGCACCAAGCCCAGATGGTTTCCCTGGTGATTTCTACCAAATATTTTAGGAAGAAATAGTAACGATTCTCTACAATCTCATTCAGAAAACAGAAGCAGAAGGAATCATTTTTAATATTCATTCAATGAGGCCAAGATTACCTTAATACCAAAATCAGATAAAGACATTACAAGAAAGGAAAACTACAGTAACATTTTTCATGAACATAGAGATGCAAAACTCCTAAACAAAATATTAGCAAATTAAATCCAACAATGTACAAAAACAATTACACATTATCATCAAATGTATTTATTCCTGGTTTCCTGGTATGAAAGGCTAGTTCAACATTAAATTAGTCAAAAATATTTTTAAAATTCAATTAGTCCATCACATCAATAGATTAAAGAGAAAATTTATATTATCATACTAGAAGCAGAAAAAGCATTTGACAAAATCCAACACTAATCTAAGATTAAAAAAAAAAACTCTCAGAAAACTAGGCATAGAGGTGAACTTCCTCAACTTAATAAAGTATATCTACAATAAACCTACAGCTATCATCATACTTAATGGAAGGAACTAGATGTTCCTCCCATAAGATCAGGAACAAGTCAAGGATTTCCCTTCTCACCACTACTATTCAGCATTGTACTGGAAGTCCTAGCTAATGGAATAAGAAAACAAAATGTATACAGATTGAGAAGAAATAAAATTATCTTTGTTCTAAAATGCTATGGTTGTCTATGTAGAAAAATACAAAAGAAAAATACAAAAGTCAATCTTTCTTTGTATATCAGCAATGAAAATTTGGTTTTGAAATTACAAATAAAAATGCCATTTACATTAGCACCAAAGAAATGAAATACTTAGGCATGAATATAGCAAAAGATATATAACATCTATATAAAGATCAGATAACTTAAATAGGGGAGGGACCTTTGAAGAACTTTACTGAACTTACAGGGAGTGTTACCTGTTCTTATTTTCCTCACAATCCACTTTTTAGACCTTTATTCATACAGAAGTATTTTTAAGGACATCACTACCCCATAATAATGACATTATGACTGTATCTTTTACGGATAGATCCACATTTCTTATGGGAAATCCAAATATAAAATATTTTTCTTAGGTGTTATCATTGTTCTCTCTGGAAAACACCCTCACGCATCAATTTTCCCATTCATGCAGCCATATGGCTTGAGGCAAATTGGTTGATCTCTCTGAACTTTGTTTCCTTTATTAGATGGGGATATTATTCATACCTACTTCATTGATTTATACTGAGACTTAAATAAGATGATCAATCTAAAACTCTTAGCTTAGTACTTTGCACATAGTAAACATTAGCTGTTCCTTATTTGTTTTTCTACCTAATCTTCAAAGTAAAAAAGAGAGAAGGGAAAGGAAAACGAAATTGTCGTTCCACTTATTCTAGTCTGATGCTGCACGGTATTGTCTGTCAGCACTACCTTTGTGCAGCTAGACAGACATGTATCTATGTTATCTGAGAAGCCATCAGCCAAGATAAAGTCTATGAAAACAAATATTGAGGGCCAGCCGAGTGGCGCATTGGTTAAGAGCTGGTTTTGGGATGCCAGCGGCCCCGGTTTGGATCCCACATATGAGGGCCAGTGACACTGCCCTCTACAGCTAACAACAACTCCACCTGGAGCTGGGCTGCGAGCCCTGGCAATGGTATAAGCTGTAGCCCCTGCTGCAGTGGGCTGCCATAGGCTACAGTGAGTGGCCGGCAGCTAGCCTGAGTGGCTGGCAGCCAGCGCGAGCTGTCAATAGCCACGATGAGCGACCATCCAGAGGCCAGCAACCCATCTGCCTCATCCAGGAAGAGCGCAATGACGATACCAACATGGGCCAGTGAAACAACGTCCTCCGCAGCTAGACTGAAGACCAAAAGGACAGCAACTTGTCTGTTCCCCTTCCCTGATTCCCCAATAAAAATCTTTAAAAAAAAAAAAAAGAAAAACAAATATTGAAAAATATTGAAGATGAAAGTAAACAGATGTTACCAGGGACAAAGTGCATGGATCTTGTCAAAATTGTGCCTAATTGGTTCTTACTAGGTAATTAAACCAAAAAAAAACAAAAACAAAAACAAAAACAAAAAAAACTGAAAAGGAAGGACATCTAAATAGGAAAGGAAGAGATAAATGGCAGATGACATAATCTTAAATATAGATAATTCTAAAGGATTTATTAAGAAACTATTAGAACTAGTAAGCAAGTTCAGCAACACTGAAAAATATAAGGTCAATATACAAAAAGTAATTATATTTACATAATAGCATTAAAAGATCAAAAAAAGGAATAAAAAACATTTATAATAGTATTCAAAAGAATAAAATATTTAGGAATAAATTTAACAAAAGAAATATAAGACTTATACATGGAAAAGTACAAAACATCATTGATAAGGGCCGGCTGAGTGGCGCGGTGGTTAAGCGCTGGCTTGGGACCCGGTTTGGGACCCGGTTCGGTCCCACATATGAGGGCCAATGACACTGCCCTCCAAAAAAAAAAAAAAAAAACAACTCAGTGATAGAATTTTATTTATTTATTTATTTATTTATTTGTTTGTTTATTTATTTGAGGGCAGTGTCACTGGCCCTCATATGTGGGACCGAACCGGGGCCACTGGCTTCCCAAGCCAGCATTTAACCACCACGCCACTAGGCAGGCCCTTCATTGATAGAATTTAAAGTAGGCCTGAATAAATGGAGAGAAACCCCATATTCATAGATTGGAAGATATAATATTATAAAGATGTAGATAGTCTCTAAATTGATCTATAGATTCAATACAATCCCTATCAAAATTTCAGCTTGTTTTTTTGCATAAATTCTGCAAAAGCTTATCCTATAATCATGTAGAAATGCAAGGGACTTCAGTACCCAAAACAATCTTGATAAAGCATAAACTGTGAGGACTCTCATTTCCTGATCTCAACCTTACTAGCAAGATACAGTAATCAAAACAGTGTGGCACTGACATAAGGGTGGATGTAGAGCTCTGTGGAATAGAATAGAGACCAGAAATAAAACCTCTCACATTTATGGTCATTTAGTTTTTGGCAAGGGTACCAAGACAATTCCATGGGGAAAAACTAGTATTTTCAATAAATGGTGCTGGGACATTGACATGCAAAAGGATAAAGTTGGACTCCTACCATATTTCATAATACAAAAGTTAATTCAAAATGTGTACACCTAAAAGTAAGGTCTAGAACCATAAAATCCTTAGAAAAAAAGCACAGGCATAAATCTTCACGACTGTGGATTCATTGCTTAATGATTTCCTTAATCTGACACCAAAAGCAAAAGTGACAAAAAAACAAAAAACAAAAACAAAAAACCAGATAAACTGGACATTGTTAAAATTATTGGTATTTTTTTTTCTTGCTTTAAATGATACCACCATTGAGAAAGTGAAAAGACAACCTACAGAAAGATATACTTTCAAAACATATATCAGGTCAGGCACTTATATCCACACTTTATAAAAAACTTACAACTCAATCATAAAAGGACTAATGACCCAATTTTAAAATGGGTAAAGGACTTGAATAGACATTTCTATAAAGGAGATGTACCAATGACCAATGAGCACCTGAAGAGATGCTCAGCATCAGTGGCCATCAGGGAAATGCAAATAATCAAAACCACAGTGAGATAGTACTTCTCACCCATAAGGATGGCAAGAACCAAAAAGACAGACAATAACTAATGTTGGAGGATGTGGAGAAATTGCTGGCGGGGATGTCAAATGGCGCAGACACTGTAGGAAACAGACAATTACTAGAAACACAGAATTACCCTATGATCCAGCAATTCCATTCTGGAGTGGCTACTTTGAAGCAAAGGATCCAAAATCCCATCTTTAGGCTATAGTTCTAATCAAAGGAATGATTATGAATTCTACCATTAAAATGTCACAGACCACTTCTACACACATGTGCAAACACATCTTACCTGAGAAAGTCCTCCTATAATATATTCTACACGGGCAAACTCTCATGACATCCTTATTGATATTAGCACCAGCGTTAGTTCTCCCTGCTCTTGGTGTTGTTTTGCCCATTCAGTACATCATAATCTTTCATGTCCTCTTATATAATCAATGTATTTGTATGCCCATGTTAGAAGACTAGGCACTGCATTTTGGCATTGTAAATAATCATAGGTTTAAAGCTGGGTTGTCTTTTCTTGGTCCAGCACACAGCTCTCATTTATTGAAGTTACAATAAATCCATGGACAGGAAAGTAATCTTAGTGTGTCCATTGAAGAAGGGTCTCTGTGCTCCGCCCCTTACCTTTATGCCCCTCCCCTCTGGTCTCACTTCCAACATACTGGCTGGACTCCATTCTGGGCAGTTCCCTCTCTTACCCCTTCTCACTCTCTTCTCTTTTCTCTCTTTTGCACTCTCCTTCTCTCTCTCTCTCTCTCTCTCTCTCTCTTTCGGGCCCCCTTCCTACACTAATTAAAACCTATCATATCCAACTTAAAAATCAAAATCTAAGACCCTTCCTTATCCCCTCCATCATAACATATTGGCATTTTCCTTGTGCTCAAGCTGGATACATATGGTAAATCTCACATGTTGAGGATTTACTATGTGACAGGCCCTGATGCTACAGAGATCACCTTGTTTAATCCTCCCAATATCCCACATAATGAAGGTTTCATTAACCCCAATTTTAAAGAGGAAAACAAGATGCAGAAATGCCAGGAAGATGCCTGTCTTACGAGGTGCAGCTGGGGTTCAAACCCAGGCAGACTGACGCCCAGAACTGTTGTCGGAGAGTGGGTCCTTCTCGGCACAAACTCCAGGTTTTTGGCATCTTGAGTAAAGAACTGAATGAGATACCAGAGTAAACAGTAGTTTATTAGAAGAGATAGTATATTTCAAAGAACTAGAAGTAGGCCTGAGCAGTAGCTATGGATTATCTAGAATGATCTGCCACATTCATATCACCCCATCTTGTTTCTCAGTGGTCATATGGAAAGAATCTATAGGTCTGTCCGATCATCAGAGGAAAACATAAAAAGGTCATTATGATAATTAGCATCACCATGATAAATATCAGTATTGTAAGTGTTTTATACATAGTTCGATGCATACAACAAACCTGTGATGTACGATTATCTCCATCGTAAAGGTGAGAAAACAGACTCAGAGCAGCATAGTAACCCGTGTAAAGTCACACAGTTTGTGGAAAAAGCTGTTTCCCCAAGTGGCTGACAGCCCTGCCACTGGAACAGGATTTAGAGCCTGTGTCAGGATGAGGGGCAGCGGGTCCATCAAACACCCTCGCTCTGCTCCCTGAAACGTCCTCAGGGCTCCTCAACCCCAGCCAACAAATTTTTGTATAAACAGCCATTATTCATTTGTAAACACAAAATAGTATTTTGTTTTCTGAGTACTTTTCTCCCTTTTTTGTGACTAGCCTTGACATGTCTCCCAAATTGTTAGCAGTACAATGATCAGATCAGAACTGATTCACAATGGCTTTTTTTGTGCTGTTAACCCAGCGTGCAATCTCCCTGCTGGTCCCACGAGGGTGAGTGGGTTCAGCAGGCTGCGTTTGGGGCTGGATGTGCCTCTGCAATGGAAAAAGTAGTTCATTGTGTAGTGTTTGTGCCGTGCTGCTGTCTTGTCTCATCTTGTGTTACCAGCACAGTAAAAGTTAGATTTAATAGTGGTAACAAACATCTCTAGGTTATTTCAAAGAGGTCATTGGCAATTCCACTTCAACACTGGAGAATTGTAAGGTGCAGGTGTCAGTAAAAACGTAATGACTTGGTGCTGTTTTGGGGGCAAAGTGCCTTACTTCTTTTTCTTTCTTTTTCTTTTTTTCATCTCACTTGTCATCCTTATCTGCCTGCTCAGAATGTCGTGGGCTCATCCTCCCTTAACATGATTACTTGTCAACATTCCCCAACAAGCTGGAAAATAAGCAGCTAGGAGTCTCTCAATAGCGACTGCTTTCTAGATCTTCCCACCAGGCTTGAAAGGACAGACTCCACTGGTCGCTAAAAGAACATCTTAAGTAATTCCAAAACTGAGCACTTAGAGGGGAGATACTCAAATGCATTAAATTTGCAATGTAAATCCTCTGATCCTTCCATTAATTCCTTTAATAGATAGCCTGGCACTTTTGTTGCTTAATTAAATGGGGGAAATTCTGTCCATTCTAAACTCCCCTAATCAATTTTAACTACTGTTTATGCAAATTTGAAAATTTTATTTAAGCAATTAAGGATGATTCTTAAATGAAGGGGAAAAAAGCCCCACAAGAGTGGCCTGTCCATTATTGTCAGTTTCTCCATTTTTTTTAGGATTCTGCACAGGAGCATTGCTTATATTTTCATCCCAGTTTCCATTTCCTTGGTAACGAGGATCCTGCAAAAGGAGGATTGTGACTTCATTAAGCTCCAAGGATCACAAGGAGGCTGGCTCAAGCCTCTGAGAGTCCACCTCACTGAGAAGGAAACAAGAAGTAACTGGCCAAGGAAATGGTTTTCACTGTTTGTGTCCTGTCCCCTTGAATTTTCCATGTTTCACTTTACTTTCGATTCCAAATATTTTACAGAATCATCTCTGACTAAAAGTCAATGGAACTCAATACACAGGCAAGTGTGAAATGCAACAGGGGCCTGGGAACCAGAAAGAGCTGTGATTCCTTTATTTTTAACCCTGAGCTTGGGTGGGGCTGTCTGCCTCCTGGCTCAGTGCAGGCCAGTGTGAAGCCCCTGCTGGGCCCAGCTCTGCTCACATCCCAGCTGGCGCTCAGTGCCCTCCAGCTCCTGCTTTCCAGGCCCAGAAGCATGTTCCTCCACCCCTGGTTTCAGTCAACACCCACGGGGCCTGGTGCCACCAGACAGAACCTGCAGGGCTAACTGAGCAAAGGTATGCAGGCGAAGGTTTTAACAGGTGCACACTTACATTTGGAAGTTAGCCTTGAACCCTGGAACCCAAAGCAATCAATAATGTGGGATGTCAAAGATGGAATTTCCCCCAATGAATTCACAGAAATAACTAACATGTATCTATTTTTGATATATATATATAAATATATATAAAAATTATATATATATATAAAATTATATATATAAAAAAATTATATATATAAAAAAATTATATATATAAAAAATATATATATATATATATATATTTTTCCTATGCAAAATGAAACAAGCCCAGGAGGCATAATGACAGTAGGTGCATTCCCACTTTAACAGAGGAGTAGATGGAAGCTTTCTTAGGGAAGGTGCAAGAGATTTCTCAAGGTCATGGGACAAATACTTTGGCAATTCAGGCCCAGGTCAATGATATCACATCAAATCCCTCACCAATGAGGCCTCCCTGCATGCTCAGTGCCTCTCAGACCTCACCCTGTGTGCTCAGTAGCCCTCAGACCTCACCCATGGGCTCAGTAGCCCTCAGACCTCACCCTGTGTGCTCGGTACCCCTCAGACCTCACCCTGTGTGCTCAGTACCCCTCAGACCTTATCCTGTGTGCTCGGTGCCCCTCAGACCTCACCCTGTGTGCTGGGTGCCTCTCAGACCTCACCCGTGTGCTCGGTACCTCTCAGAACTCACCCGTGTACTCGGTACCTCTCAGACCTCACCCGTGTGCTCGGTACCTCTCAGACCTTACCCTGTGTGCTCGGTGCCTCTCAGACCTCACCCGTGTGCTCAGTACTTCTCAGACCTCACCCGTTTGCTTGGTACTTCTCAGTTCTCCTCCGTGTGCTTGGTACCTCTCAGACCTCACCCATATGCTCGGTACCTCTCAGACCTCACCCTGTGTGCTCGGTGCCCCTCAGTCCTCACCCTGTGTGCTCGGTGCCCCTCAGTCCTCACCCTGTGTGCTCGGTGCCCCTCAGACCTCACCCTGTGTGCTCGGTGCCCCTCAGACCTCACCCTGTGTGCTCGGTGCCCCTCAGACCTCACCCTGTGTGCTCGGTGCCCCTCAGACCTCACCCTGTGTGCTCGGTGCCCCTCAGACCTCACCCGTGTGCTCGGTACCTCTCAGACCTCACCCGTGTGCTTGGTACTTCTCAGACCTCACCCTGTGTGCTCGGTGCCCCTCAGACCTCACCCTGTGTGCTCGGTGCCCCTCAGACCTCACCCTGTGTGCTCGGTGCCCCTCAGACCTCACCCGTGTGCTCGGTACCTCTCAGACCTCACCCGTGTGCTCGGTACCTCTCAGACCTCACCCTCTGTGCTTGGTACCCCTCAGTCCTCACCCTGTGTGCTCGGTACCTCTCAGACCTCACCCGTGTGCTCGGTACCTCTCAGACCTCACCCGTGTGCTCAGTACTTCTCAGACCTCACCCGTTTGCTTGGTACTTCTCAGTTCTCCTCCGTGTGCTTGGTACCTCTCAGACCTCACCCATATGCTCGGTACCTCTCAGACCTCACCCTACATGCCCAGTGCCTCTCAGACCTCACCGTATTTGTGGGGCCCTCGGCTGTGCACATCACCCAGTCTCGGCAGCTCTGTAGAGCCAGTGCATGACATGACTGGGTCTCTAACCTGGGAGCACGGAGCCTCTACTCACCTACACTGCATTCACCTTCCCAGGATCCAACCCATAGAAAGAACAATTTCTCTGCTGTTTGACTGACGTTCCTCAAATCCCTTACTCTGTACATTTTTCACTGAATTTCTTAAGGAGATGGATGCTTAATGTTTTAAAATATTTCATTCCAAAGTTGTGTTCAATTCATATCATTCTTTAACATCTCAGTATGAAGAGCAGTATGAAAAATAAAATGATTATAATCTCTCCCAACCAGTAGAGAGAATGGTGGGGCCAAGAGCAAGGGTCTAGAGGAAAGCATCCCTCATTTAAGGGGGTTCCCACAGGTGAGGGTCAACTAAACAAGAATTCACACTCAAAGATCATTAAACCTGCAAGGAAACAAACCTGGTGGTGAGACAACTGATAATAAATTCAGAGCTCCTATAACCACAGTTTACAGAATTATTGGGTACAGAATAGAAAATAGCAACGTATAAAATATTTGAAAACAAAAATGCAAAACTGAGCAAGCAAGAAGAGGCTATGAAAACAAGTAAGCAGATACCAAAAAGAATTAAATATAACTACTAAAAATGAAAAATATAATCTTTGAAATTGAAATCTCAGTGGATGGGCTAAAAACGTATGTTGCCACAGCCAAAGAAAGAATTGGGAATTACTGGTAATGAATGGGAAGATTGATCTGAGAAGATCAGGGAGGCAGAAGATGAAAAGTGGGAAAGTACAGATAACTAACTGCTGATGGAATGTATGAATGGAACACAGGATTGGACAAATCAATCTGAAGTAGAAACATGGTGACCGAGGTGGGATGGTGACGGTTACGTGCCTATTGCGTTGATGGGAAGCTGTATATGGAGCTATGCCTCAACCAGCCATCCAGGGAAGGTTTCAGGAAGAGGTAAAAACTAAGAAAAATCCTAAGGTGAGGAAGAGGATTGGCCAGCTTCTGACAAAAGAGATACAGGGACATTTCTTTATCTCCTTGTGATGAATTTCTTGAGTTTCTCTCACTAGATGATCTGTTTACAGGATTGCTGAGCTATCATAATGTTCCCCTTTGTGCCTTCCCACATGATCATGACTTGATGAGCTGTCTGTTCCAACAAGCCATCTCATGGTTATTCTAGCTTCTCAAAGGCAAAATACAAGTTCATCTTTTGTCTCCCTAGTCCCCATGATAATGCCCAGAATCCAGTGAGTCCTCAATAAACACTTACTTGATAAATCTTAGTAACTGTATGTAGCTAAAACTCCTTCATTCTGACCGGGTACTCATGCTTAAACATATATCATAGTGTTACTTATCTTCAGCATCTTTCTAACGCCATTTTATTTGCTGTGGTCCAAATTACAAAGATGTTTACTTGTTGCTCCTCAGTAAGAAGAGCCTCCGATGGCACAATTAACACAAGTTCACGTACATATATGACTGACAGCTCCTAATAAGAGCCTCTATAAAAAGACATCAGGGGGTTGGAGAAAAGAGCTGGCTCAGAGACCTCAGCAAAGTAGTATGGAATGGTTTTATTGGCCAAAAAGGTATTCTGTATTGACATGAGCTTGGTCAAGGTTAACACATGATTTTTCAGCCCTCCATTTAACTTCAGGGTTTTTGCACTAAGACAAATAGGCAATAGTAGCTTTAAAGTTTCATATATATATATGATCTGCATGAATGGCAAATTGTTAAATGAGGAGAAAAAAAATTCTGATGTAATTTGCTTCATTTCAGAGTCCAAGAAAAATTAACCTTCCTGAGATTCATTATTCTTATTCAGTGAGCAGCCCAACTTTTACTTTTCCCTCAGAGATTGGTCTTCTCTAATTACTTTTCTTTGCACCTTTAAGAGACATAGTTTTAATAAAAAACTCAAAATGGGTTATATGTTGTTCATTAACATTGATCATTTGTATTCTTGACATCATATGTGCCATGGTAAAGTTAATTCCACTACAGTGGTTTCAGAAAAATTTTTGAAAGCAACAAAGAGTCAAGACAAGTAATGTCCAGTGTTGGAGAGGTTGTGGAGAAAAAGAACCCTCATACACTGCTGGTGGGAATATAAATTGGTGCAGCCACTACAGAGTGTCAGTGCAGAAAAAGGTACAAATGTAATTTGTAAAAGAACATCCCACTGCATCTATAGAGATACATAAAAATAACCTAAGTTCAATCACACTGAATCCACCTCTCAACATCCACCAATGCACATGATGTGGTTCTTTAAGCCCTTAAGTCAGGCAAAGCTTTGCTTTCATGACCTTTATCTTGCTAGGTAACTCACAGAGATAAAATCACCCATTTCGACCAATAGCTAAAATTAGAAATAAAGCTGAACAGACCATTGGTATGGTATGGTATCTTACGCCTAAACAATTCATAACCATCTAAATATATTTTTTAATACAGCTTGCCTTAATCAGAATTTTCATCATGAGCCAACCAGCAGAAAGATTTTTCAATTCATACCTCACAAGCTGCAGCTACCGTGTATTTCAGGGTGAGTCAAAATGATTAACAAAATAACCTCAAATCTCACAAGTCCTAATTAAGTCATTGGATTTTAGTAATGATCAACAAGGGTGCTTTCATTTTCCAGTGGAGGAAATTGAGACCCAGAGAGCACATGACAAGTCCTAGGATTAGCTTGTCGTCCCTTCAGCCACATATTAGTTGACAACATTAGTTGACAACTCTCACGTGCCAGCCCTGGGGTGGGCAGTCCAAGAACGAATCCCTGTGCATGGAACAGTCTGCTGGAACCAGGGTCCAGGCCCCCGTACTCCCAGGCCAGTCCTTTCAGTCCTAGGAAGGCAGGTTGCTGGAATGGCCTCTGCTCCCCTAGGGACAGGGACGTGAATGCCACATACGGCCTAAACTTCACTCACATTCTACGGGTCCCTTACATTTCTAATAACCTCTGTTTGACAATAAAGATTTGGAAATTAATTATTTCCAAAGTCACACAAATAACTTTGTACCAAATTCCCACATGCCTTTGCTTTTTCCCTCATTTCAAGTCACTATTAAATTATCTATGCCCCAGAGCTTGAAAATATCATGCATGAATCAAAAACAAAGTTGTTTTTGTTTTTTCCTATGCTGTTACAGAAATGTCAATTTGCCACATCATTTACCAGCAGGGAAAAAAGCTGCTGATGGGACAGGAGACACATAAGCAATAAGCCGGGTCACTTGGGAAGACACTTGGAATTTTTGACCCAAGTGAATTCCTCCTTGTCTCAGGGAAAGGTCTTAGCATGGAGATAAACTGTGAGGCCTGAAGAGCTGTCCTCCCCTCCTGATGGTCTCAGGTTTTATTTCAATTGGATTTACTTCTGATTCTCTCCCTGCCACTGACCCCGTTGGGCTATTTAGAACATCATCATCATCACTGTCTTCTTGGTGTTACCTTTTTATTTTATTTTATTACTTTTATTTTTATTTTTTTACAAGTGATTGATGTTTTCCCATGCGAGACAAAACCAGATGCCTTGGCAAACAGGAAGTTCTGAAGCTGCACAGAGGAAACTCCATAAGCACAGGCCACCAGAGGAAATCGCTGCAAAAAGCTTCCATAGAAAATTCCCAAGGCTAGGATTGAGGAGAATCAGGCTCTGCCTCCAGGACTGCCATTCGAATGTAAACATCTCTGGATCTAAGATACCTGTTCCTGTACTGGGACTCCCAGGGCCTGGTACACAAGAGGAACTAAAGCTGTGTCAGCTGCCAAATTCATCTTCCAGCAGGGGTCCCTTCTCCACTGTCTCCCACCTACAGCCTGTTGATGTCTTATTCTAAGTGCTTATTCATCTCTTTAGTCATGTCATTTAATTTCATTCGTCATTCATTCATGCATGTAGACTAACCTCCTTCCTGACCATCTGTCTTACCTACCCACCCATCCTCAGCTGGGACTCAGGTCCCATGTCTGACCAGTGTCACCTATGGGGCCATAGGCACAGCCCTGCTCTGGAGTCCCAGCCCTTTCCTCTGGCATCACATCATTTTGACTCCATTATATCATGTCTCATATTAGTGTGGTGGGATTTTTTTCATTATGTATTAATTGCTTCCCTGGGTTTGCCTTGGCTCCCATCTATGTCTTGAATCCCTTTTCTAAATAACCAAAGTCCCAGTTTCTTGTCCCGATTCTCAATGACTCTGAACAAAGCCAACGATCTCCCATTTTATTATACAGAAATAAGAGATTCTTAAAATTTCTTCCAGTTTCTAATAGTCTGTAAGTCTAAGTTTATTGAGTGTTTAAAAATTCAGATTTGTTCTTTGGAGTTTTATCACTATCCCTTTTGATTTCTAGAAAAATTATAGCACGTATTAGATTCTCAGACAGGAAGTGTAAATAAGGCCAGTGTCCCTGATCACGTCCCCGTAGACTCTGCAGAAGGGGCCGGAAGTCCACAGGTTAAAAGGAGGTGCCTTTGGGGCTGTCCCTCAGCTCCTAATGTCTTTGCTATTCAGCTACCAGCATCAGTCTTTTTTTTTTTTTTCTTCAACACACGGGACAGAATGATATAAACACAGCTCAGTGTTTACTGGAAGCAAAAGGCTTCCCAAAAATCCATCTTCAAAGCTGATAATTTTCAGCCAATGAGAAGCAATTCTTTTACCTCCAAAGGGCATTGGTCTTCTGTCTTTTTAAATAAAGGGAGAGGTGCGACCTGTCACATGACAAGCTGACAACCTGACCCAATTTAAGAAGAAAAATGAAATGATCAACAGTTTCAGTTTGCAATTTGGAAGGAGAGGGTGAGATCTGATAATTCTGGCATGCTCCTCATTTTCTGCTTGAGGAAAAAATAAAAGGTACTTATGAGAACTGTCCTCTGTTATTAAAGTGAGATGATTGCTTTGGCCCTTCTGAAGCGTTTTACAATTTTAATGTTTCACTAATGACATTGCTAATGCACTTTGTGATAAATCCCTGCCAGCTTTCTGCTCTCATGGTTTTGGTGCATGGGGCTGGAATGGGCTTGACCCCAGTCCCAAACACAGATCAGGGCCGTTCATCACCCAGCACCCAATGCCATGGCCAATTTGCATCTCCCATCACAAGCTGTTACCTCAATGTATCCTTGCAACCCTGACCATCAGTTCTGGGGAGTTTTGTGTATGAGTATGACTTTGCCAATGCCCCTGGGAAGTCAGGGGATGGGGAGGAGGTGAGGCCACCATCAGCCTCCGGGAGACTCCCAGGGGCAGCCCCACGTGGCCTTTGAACCGATGGCTCCCCCATCACAGATGCCAGCCTCAAAGCTGGTGGCTGGTAGGCTCCTGGTGAATTTGGAGAAAACCTACTTCAAATTTTATCAACATAAGGTAATTCAGATGGCTCTGTGAAGCTAGGACTTTGGAGCTTAAAGAAAAGCAACCTCGAATAGATTCTCTCTTCTGATTCTAACCTTTCACTTATCTGCCACACTGAGGAAGAAAGGGAAAGCAAGAGAGTGAAAGTGGATAGAGGAGACTGTTGAAGGTTTTCTTATATTCAGCACCAGTCTTAAAGGACAGCCCCAGATCACAGCACTGATAAAACCCCAGCTGCTGGTTCTTAAGGGAAATGTGTAGAAACATTTGAAATTAGTTCATCCACAATTTTATAGTTTCATTATTCATTCATTCATTCACATCCATTGCCAGACACTGGGCAAGGCTTAGGGAACACATGTGTGACCAATTATTGCTCAGCGACTATCTTATCCATAAGCTCCATGAGACCAGGTTTTTCCTATTTACCACTCTACCCCCAATCCGTCAGAAGCCATGGCCAAAAACGTGTCTGATGGAAGAGAGACCAGGGTGGAGAGAGAGAAGCAGAACACTAGGCAGGAGGGAGCTGCTTCTCAGAAAACATCTGACCAGAGCAGATGTCACTTGTTTATACACATAGTGGAATTAACACGACTTAATCCCAAAGCCTGACTACACTGCATGACTGGAGTTATGTGTGTTCAACCTGAATAAAAACATCTTAACACAAAGACTTCATGCATCTGTTGATATTTGCTCAGAGGGAAACAAACACAGTTAGCAGCTACCCCTCTTCATGGTGTATTTTTGACGTGCACGAATACACTTTGGCAAAATCTTTAGCCCCACCTCTATGGAAGGTTTTAATGAAGGTACAGAAAACTGATGGAACGCACAGAAGGACTGCTCGTCACCATCGTGAATAGAGGGCAGAAAGAGGTAAGGCGTGGTGGCCTGCAATGGCGTTTTTAAGTTTTGTTGAAGCTGAATTCCAAGAACGGTATCCACCCATTGCATAAATATTTATTGAGGTCTTGCTCTGCTTAAAGTACTGAACTGGAAGGGGCCAGGCAGGGGAAGTAACAATTAGATGCACTGACAAGGGCTGTGAGAAGAGAGCACTAAAGTGCTCAGAGCCCCAGCCCCAGCCCAGCCTGGGTGGCCAGCAGCCAGGGAAGGGTATCCAGAAGAGGTTGTGTCTCAGGCAAATTTTTTTTTAAAGATTTTATTGGGGAACCGAGGAAGGGGAACAGACAAGTTGCTGTCCTTTTGTTCTTCAGTCTAGTTGTGGAGGACGTCGCTTCACTGGCCCATGTTGGTATCATCATTGTGCTCTTCTCGGGTGAGACAAATCAGGTCGCTGGCCTCTGGATGGCTATTCACAGCAGCTCTTGGCAGCTCACACAGGTTGCCGGCCCCTTACTATAGCCTATGGCAGCCCACTGCAGCAGAGGCTGCAGCTATGCCGTCCCAGGGACTCACAGCAGCCCAGCTCCAGGTGGAGCTGTTGTTCACCATCTTAGCTGTAGAGGGCAGTGTCACTGGCCCTCGTATGTGGGATCCAAACTGGGGCCGCTAGTGTCCCAAGCCAGTTCTTAACCAATGCGCCACTCGGCCAGCCCCTCAGGCACATTTTTAAAATAATAAAATAAAAGAAGTAAAATTAAGCCAAGCAGGAGCAAATGAGCAGACCAAAAAGAAGAGTACCCCAGGAGAGGAAGCAGCCCACAGCACAGGGGTGGGGGCATTAGGAGAGGAAGTCAGGATCTGAGAAACCTCAGAGAGGGTCCACATGACCAGCCACTGGGAGGAAAGGGACCACACTGGACATGGGCAGCGACACTCGGGGAGGAGTTGGGCCTGCATCCTCCCCTGAAGGTAACAGGAGGCTCCACTCACATGCTGAGGTGAGAACAAAGCACAGGCTGGTGCAAGTACAAAGCAGGCGCTGCAAAGCCGGCTCTTTCCACAGTGTGGATGCCGACCATTCCAATAACCAGAGTTCACTCACCTCAGAGATGCTGCCTGAGAGCAGTGTAAGCAGCATGGGGCACAAAGGTGAAATGGCACAACCTTCAGGGCCTTCCCATCCAGGAGGAGAAGGCCAAGAATGAAAGGTAACTCTCCCCAGAAGGACACAGCAAGGACATCGGAAAACAAAACTGAGAAGGAATTCTTCCAGCTGGGCCACCAGGACTGGCTTCCTGGAGCAGAAGACCCGGATGGTCTGCCCTAACGCAGCGGATCTCAAGCTTGAGCCTGTGTCCTCATCACCTGGCAGACTGCTAAGCAGAGCCTGGGGGGCCCACACTGAGTTTCTGATTCACTGGGTTGGGCCTGAGGCTCCAAAACTGACATCTCTAGTAAGTCCCCAGGTGACGCAAGTGCTGCTGGCCCAGGGACCAGACTCGGAAGACCTTTGCCCTCAGGGAAGTCAGGACCTGGTCAAGTAGAGATGACGTTGCAGGCGCCCCACAAGGAGGAAATCGTGAACGTGAAGGCACGTGGTTAGGAAAGCAAGGCTACGTCCTGATTACAATCTACTCAGCGTAGAATTCAGGACACCTGAGGTAGCATTGACACCAGCTTGGTAAATTATCACCCAACCAAGTCCAGTGAGTTGAGTGCAATTGTGCTGTTACCAAGCATGAGGCAATGGCCAAAGGGAGCCTGGGTCCCATGTGGCCTGCACCTCTCCTCCTAAACTTTCCATTGAGCCACTGTTCTAGATCCCCAGGTCTGCTCAGCTCCCCAAACTGGAACAGCCATGAGGACCACCCAGCCCACCGTTGGGTGCATGACTGATCCCTTCCCTCTAAACAAAAAGGAATTTAAAAATCCCTTCGGTTGAGCCAAAGCAAGTTGGGAATTTTCAAAAGGCATTTTAAAAAGGAAATGAAATTATAAAAGTAAAGAAACAGAGATATATTCGTAGATATAATTCTCATTTCACCTAAAAATAAAATTACAAGCCCCAAACATGGGGTAGCTTGGCTGATGCAGTTTTATGGTGGTGTGCAAGGTGTTAGGGAGTTCAATCCTGTCCCTTTGTTACTTCTATATAACAAAGATATGTCAGAGTATGACCTGATTTGGAAATAGGGTCTTTATACCACTAAGTTAAAGTAAGGCCCTGTGTTAAGTTAAAGTGTGGGCCCTGATGTAGGGTGATAGGTGCCCCACCCTTAAGTAGATGAGCATAATTGAGGAGGGGACATGCATTGCAATACAGACACCCCAGATGGGCCAGAAAACTCGTATCAAACTTATTGGTAAATCCCCACCCAAAAGGTCGTAATTTTAGCTCTTTTCTTTCTTTAGCAACGTACTCTCCTTCCTCTGTCTTGAAATCGTCTCTTCACCTGACAGTCCTCTCAAAGTCTAAATAGCTGTTCAGCTGGGTGTGTCATCGTCGTCCCCACCGTCCCGTGTGCCCCCCACCACACACACCCCATCCCCGCCGTGACAGGAGTAGACAATCTCCTGCTCATGGCAAAGGAAGGGGTAGGGCGTGACAAAATCTGAGCATCATGGGTGCTGGGCAGGCAGGGTGGTGGGCACTGGAGAGGTGGGTCCTGTGGCCAGGGCAGGTGATGGGGGGGGTGAAAGAAGAGACAGGTGATGGACTCACCACCTCACAGCTGACTCAGCTCACCCTCCAGCCTGGCTTGTTGAAAAGGGAAAGCATGTAAGTTCTTACAGTAAATGAATCGCCATCTTCCTTTGGAAGAGAAGCGTCCTAATTTCCACCACATGCCGAGAACAGCTGGGCACTCCACACTGCTCCTGAATTACTGATTAGCAAGCAACAGGGGCTCATCGTCCCTTACTATTAGGGGTGATTTTGATCATTGCTTCTTCACACTTGAGGGTTTCCCAGGGCTTTGTTTACCTGACACCACCCCCTCCAGTCAGGAGGACACACTCCAGTCACAGCAAGGGGGCCAGTGTAGATGTCACATCCCAAAGAACCTGTGTCCAATGCCAAGAAGTGTCACAACAACCCTGGTGCTGTCAAAATGCCATCACCTTCTAGAGAAACTGCTCGGTGTAGCTACATTCCAATGAAAGGGACATCAGTAAACTTGAAAAGCTGTACCCTTGTCTCTAGTTGAAACTGAAACACTCAAATGTGACTGAGAAAAATATCTGCAGAGCCTCCTGAGACAACAGGGGGTCAGATGTTGCAGTGGTTACCCCCAGGGTCCCTCCAGGTGGATCCCGGAACATTATCAGTCCATTGACCTGAGGGGATACAGCGAAGGTGGGGGCCTGGAAGCACCCACTCCCAGCTGTGTGGGCCTTATCTTGGGATTCACCCTTGACTCCCTGAGGCATCAGGGTAACAGGATGACAGTGTGAGCGCCTGGGTGGACTTCCAGATACCGCAACACAGTTCCAGAATTATGTTCACTTCCTGACTGTAAAGTAAACACATAACCAAACTAGGGGTGCAGACCCACTGGTTCAGGCTGTTCCGCACACTCCCCACCCATCAAAGATCTCACGGCTTGGCACCTGCCTCCTCTTTGCCTCCCATCTCACCTTGCCTCCATGTAGACTGGTCTTATTGATGTTCGTGACCGTTTCACAAGGAATGATTACGCAGCAAGCTTTGTAATGAGCACAGCATTTCATCTCACAATAACTCATTAGTTGTAACAATACCTCCTGGGTGAGTAGGTGTTCTCATCCCCACTTTACGGAAGTAAAATCTGTAAGTCACTGACAGGTCACAGAGCTGGTAGTGATGACTGAGAGTTTGTACCCAGATTCAATCACTGCCCAAATCCATATAACCACTGTGTTATACTGCCTCCCCTCACTAGCAAAGCGGATACCTCTCCTCGACTTCTCACTGTTTTAGAGAGCAGCACTTGTAAGCATAGTTGGGAGATTGGCCTTTTTGCTCATCAGGTGTCTATAATCCCCACTGTCTTTCTTACACTTGCAATTATGTGTAGTTACCTAAAAGTTATGAGTACCTAAAGGTTATGAGTTTGAGCTCATCATTAAAAAAAAAAATGCATCTGTATGTGTTAGGTTTAGAAACCATATTCTCAAGGGGGTTATTTAGCCCAGGACATGGTGGCTAGTGAAAGGACATCCATTGATTCATTCAGAGCGCAGCACACACGTCTAAGGCATTCAGGATGCAGTGACACATAGCACAGGCCCTGCCCCCGATTGCTTCTAGCAGGGGCACAGAATTAGTAAGAGGCCATTACAATCCAGCATGAAAAGTGCTGTGGGCCAGCTAACAGGGTGTGATGGGCCAGTGGTCAAACCCAATCCACGTGGAGAATGTCAGGAAGCCACGTCCCATCCGTGAAGGCAGAGTCCAGCATTCCCTCAGCATTGCTTGTCACCATGTGGTTAATGGATCCTCTATTTTTCCAGGGGAGACCCATGCTCATGTGTTCTCTTTTATTAGTTGAAGAGAATTAGAGATGCCTGATTGTAATTCTCAGCGTTTTGGCTAAGACTTTAGTCAACTTGGGAAAAGTTTTCATATGATGAATATTAGGCTAAATCCACTCAGAAGGCCATTTGGGGACATTGGCAGAAGTCCATGCTCTTACCCCACGGGAAGGAGTGTGTCTGTCTGCGTCTACCTCTCAGGACACCGTAACAACCTGGGCTGACGCTGTGGCCTAAACTAAATGCTGGGTGGAGCATGTTCGTCATAGCTTACAAGGGAAACAAAAGTGTGGGATGCCAGCAAATGAGAAATTACATATTTATGAAAATATAACTGAAGCTCAGGTAAGTAGTAAGAGATTTTAAAATATCCACAAAGGGCAAAATTAGTTTAGGAAATTCATGTCAAAATCCACATGTTTACCTCAATCCTGTAGAGGAGCCCAATAGGACAACGATGGCAAAGGAAAGCTTTGGAATTTGTCATGACTCCTTCAGTGGATTCCCTTAGGACCAGGGAGAGGTTCTGAGTCAGCCTTTCTCACGAAATGAGTTTTAATTTGCCTGGGATTTCAAGCCAGGCTCGAATGTGCCATGGCTTCTCATGAACGCTTAGGAACGCTTAGGACCTGCGGGGATGGTGACAAGGGCCCCTGCAGGCCCTGACCATGTTGACAAGCACTGACCAAGCCCCGCACCAGACAGGTAACATAGAACTTCTCAGTGAAACCTCAAGCCCACTCCTGCCAGGAGTTCTTGTGCCCAAGTTACAGGTGAGAAAACTGAGGCAGAGAGCTGGTAACTTACTAGATCAAGTAGCTCCTAAATGGCAGAGCTGGGAGTCACCCAAACATGCAACATTCAGAGGTCTTCCGCAGCCAATAACCTAGGAAGGGCTGAGCTATCCGGAGCGCCTGCGAGGCAGCCCCTTTGAGTTAAAAGCCACCACGTTTTGCTGGACTCTGCAGGCCGCCTGAATTATGCTGCTTGAAGTGAGGCAGCTGCAGACTGTGGCCTAAAGTGAATGAAGCTGAAGGAATCACCCTCCCCCAGGGGTCGCACCTGCAGGGGACAGCTGTGCACCTGAAACAGCTTTCCTTCTGTATATAAGGAAACCTCTGGGACCCTGGGGCGTGGCTCAGGAAAGGAAGTGCAGGGCTCACACCACTAGGCTCCTGGTAGCGCCATGTGGCTGCTGTGGTCCATCCTGCTCTGTGTTCTGCTGTCTCTGGCTGTGAGTGGCCCACATGAGCCTGAGTTACCTGAAGGTCTTGGCAAAGTCCGCTGTGGGCCACAGAGCCTTCGGTTCACTGTACACCCTCCCCACCAGGGGACGGATACTCCTCTCACACTGATAGCATGGGGTAAGTGTGGCAACTTTCCTGGCTTAGCCAGGCCATGGCCTATCTTCTCTTCAGTCACCTAAAACCACCCTCCAGTTTCCTGTCCTCACGTTGTCTCCCTCCTGGTAAACTGCAGCTTCTCTGTAGCAATGCCACCTCACTCCTGAATCGGCTGTCCTCTAGTTCCCCTCTCACTTTGGCAGCTGCCCTTGGGGTTTAATGACACAGCTGGCTGTCCTTTCCCCCTATGGTGACTGACCTCTTGTGCTTTTTGCTGCCCCAACTCCTCCTTCCACCCCCAGATAACCATGGGCTGCCGCACAGGCTGCAGAATGACTCTGGCTGTGGCATCCAGGTGACGGAGGGCCCAGGCAGCTCTGTGGTGTTAGAGGCATCCTATGGTGGCTGCTATGTCAGTGAGTGGGTGAGTATGGCCCAGCCTCAGGAACACTGAGCCACCCCGTGCCCTCGTCCAGGCTGACTCCCAGGGCCTGTCTTCCCAGGACTCCCACCATGTCATGCCAGTCGGAGTCGAAGGAGCAGACGCTACTGGACACAAGACAGTTACAAAGACCACGCTGCTCAAGTGTTCCATGGTTCTCCCAAGTAAGGGCTGGATGGGGTGGAGCCTCTGGGAAGGTGCCCTGGGGCCTCTCCTACCTGCCCTATGCAATGACACCTGGCACTCATGAAGGATTGCCTTCCAACCCTCCACACTCGTCCTTAGGATAACTTCCACCTGAGAGGTTACTCTGCATGGGGCATTGAGGGGCTTTGCATGTTCCCACCCTAACACTAACTCAGTGCTAGGAGCACTGCTGCTACTGCTTGCAGTGAGCTTGGCCAAAGGTCCCTAACAGATGCTGGGTCTCTAGAGCTGGGATTCAAACAAGAACGAGCCCAGGGCCAGGAGCTCCCGGGTCCTGAGGAAGGTCTGGAGGACACCAAAGTTGTCAGGGAGACTCGGCAAACACCTCTGACAGTAGCCTGTGCTGAGGGACGGGCCTTGACCCCTCTGTGTGGGGGCCAGTTAATCTCCTAACTGGGGGATTAGTAGGAAGCATGCTTCCTACTCAGCTTCAGGAGAACTTACCTCTTGATCTGTGGCCCTAGTTAGTCCTACAGATTCAGACTCGTAGTTCACTCTCCTCACCTGCCATGTTAGCCCAGAGGGTAAGCTGAGGAAATACAGAATCAGCCCCATGAGCCAGAACCTGCATTTCAGGAAGATTCCCCCCGGAACTCATGGGCACTAGATTGAGAAGCAGCTCCAAGGAATAGAAGGAAGAATTCTTTACTTGAAAGAAAGTAAAGAGCCTGCTGCTTCTACTGACTTAGTTGTTCTTTCAAAAAGTACTGATTTCACGGCACTCTTGCAAGGTGACTTCATATTTACTTAATTTCCTGAGGCTTAATCTCTAATGTGTAACATGGATGTTTCTACTCCAGTGGTCTAGGGATCTATGAGAGTTTTAATGCGTTGTGACAAAATGATCTTTTTCTCAAGACTAAACTTTGTTACCTAGCTTGAGTGACTCTCTCCAAAATCTAGCCGTAAATGCTCCAGGTGCTGACCTGTGTGACTCTGTCCCCACGTGGGACAGACTGTCGTGTGCTTCTTCACCCATCACACAAGGAGACTGCAAGGAGCTAGGCTGCTGCTACAGTGCTGAAGGGAATTCCTGTTACTATGGAAACACAGGTGAGTGACTGGGTCTCTGAAACCAGCTGAAGTGTCCATTACCTGCAACTGAGCTTGGCGGAAGGCGACTCCCAACCACCCCCCCACACACACCCAGAAAACAGATACTAAAGACAAACAATGACCAGAGGCTGACACATAAGCAGTGCATCTTAGAACCACTAACCCTTAGTGATAGAGTTTTTTACAGCCTTCTATTGTCTTGTGTGCTTGTGGAAACCAAACATAAAGCAAGTGACATTCTGTGACCTCAAGAAGCTAAGTCTATGTGCAGGACACTAGCTAACTGACCAAGGAGTAGCCACTCTGGTGGCTGGCAGTCTAAGTGTCTAGAGAGCATTACTTTAAAAGGAGTACCTTCTATAATAGATACCCCAAATCATGCTCTAAGGTTTTGTAATGCAAAAAGCCCTCTGTGAGCGAGCACATGCCACACTGTTCCAAGCTCCAGAAAGAACAAAACAGACACCACTATCCCCATTCACAGATGAAGTGAGGGCGTTAAATACTGGGCCTGAGGGCACAAAGTAAGTGGTGGAGGCAACATTCAAACCCAGGAGCTCAGCCAGTCTCGATTAAGCTCTGGGCAGCTGACCTGGATAGGTCCCAGCTGGGAATGCCACCTTCCCAAGGGCAGGGGTCAAAAACAATGAAACCCTTAGACTTTTGTCAAGCTGGTTCAATGACAGATGGCCTGCCTTCAGCACAGCCCCTCTGGTATTTCAGTGACCTCACGCTGTTCCCAGGATGGCTACTTCTCCATTGCTGTGTCCCGAAATGTGACCTTGCCCCCGCTGCTTTTGAACTCTGTGCACCTGGCCTTCAAGAACGACAGTGACTGTAACCCTGTGATGGCAACACACACCTTTATCCTGTTCCGGTTTCCGTTTACTTCCTGTGGCACCACAGGCTGGGTGAGACTAGTGGACCTTTCCCTCTGCTCCTAACTCCAGGAGTCAGGCAGGGATCTTGGTGGCGGGGAGAGATGGCATCTCAGCCATGAAGGATACACCTGTCTGCTGCTGGCTTCTAGGGCAGAAGAGAGCTTCATTGCAGAGAAAGCTGAACCTCATCTGAGCATTGGCTCAGAGCATCACAGCTGTGTTCCCGCAGGGGGCTGGCACTTCCACGAAGCAGGGAAACTAGCAGGGGGCTCCCCTGAGGTGGGTGGTAGTTTTCCTGGCTGCCTCATCTAAACACTCAAAGCTCCTTTTTATATTCTGAAATAAAAGGAAGTGATAAGGTCCCAGGTTGTTCAATGCCACCTGCGTGAGCTCATGAAGCAGAAAATGCAACTTCACAGTAGAGTAGCATCGCTGAATATGAAAGCAAGGCAAGTTCTGAAGGAAGCAGCTTCTGGCTAGCAGGACTGACAGCACCTCTTAATCCTCTTTTCCAGGTCACTGGAGACCAGGCAGTATATGAAAACGAGCTGTTTGCAGCCAGGGACGTGAAAACATGGAGCTATGGTTCCATCACCCGTGACAGTATCTTCAGGTAAAGGTCTTAGTTAACCCGACCCTGCTTGACCAGAATGGCTTCCCTTTTTCCATCTACCAGGAGTCCATAGGCAAACCCAGAATCCACAGAATGTCTCTTAATGAGGGCACCTGTCGACTACGTCATCCTGACCATTGTTAGATCAAGTCTCCCTGCACTGATGTCAACCCTCCCTGCAGTGATGTCACCAATTTGACCTAAGCCTCAAACTCACCTGAACATCTGCTTCGCTCAACTGTGCTTCCTGTTTCTCATTTTGGCCTTTCCCTTTCTACTTCTGTCATCCATGCTGTGGCAAAAAGGATCCCTTTAAAACCTCAGATCAGACAGCATACTTTAGGTTATGGGAAGACAATAAGAGAGCTTTCACTTAACAGGAATGTAACCTGCAGGCCCCCTGCATGAAACAGCTCTCACTTCTCCAGCCTGATTTCATCTCACATTCTGAATCCCACTCACTGTTCTCAGCCCCACATTGTTCTTCTAGAGTCTTCAAAGGACCTCAGGCTCTGTCTTGTCTCCATACTTTGTTCTTTGTCAACTGTGTTCTCCCTCCTGAACCTCTGCTATCACTTTTCATCTGTCTTCATATCAATGTCCCTGTAAGCTCTCCCCTGACTGCCCTCTCTACACAAGTCACCAGTTTCTCACAGAAGTCACCTGTCTCTCACAGGGCCATGTCTATCTCACACGTAGTTCTTCTATCTTCAACTCTTAAATACTGATCCCATTTGCATACTGGTCTCCCTGATTAAGAGCTCTCACGAAGCCAGGAACCAACCCATCGTGCTTATAAACATGCCTTACCCCCATCACTAAGGGTTCCTCAAACCATGATGAAAGGTGACATGATCCCAACTCCAGCAGCTAAGTCCTCTCTCCATAGGCTCCGAGTCAGTTGCAGCTACTCAGTGAGCAGCAATGCCCTCCCTGTTAATGTTCACGTCATCACCCTCCCGCCACCCCTTGCTAAGACCCAGCCTGGACCCCTCACTCTGGAACTCCACATCGCCAAAGGTAAGAACCTTGCCGCTGGAGCATCTGGCCTACGCTCAGAGCCCTGTCACTCTTGGGGGCAAAGACCCTCCCTTGGTAACAAAACATTTGCAAGAGTTTGTATGGTTGAGTCTGTTTCAAGCAACCTAGAGGCTCCTAGATCTCTTTCCAGCTCCTTTTGGCCTCTTGCAGATAAACACTATAGCTCCTACTACAGTGCCGGTGACTACCCAGTGGTGAAGTTACTCCGGGACCCCATTTACGTGGAGGTCTCCCTCCGTCACAGAACTGACCCTGGTCTCGGCCTGCTGCTACATCAGTGTTGGGCCACGCCCGGCACAGAGCCCCTGCAGCAGCCACAGTGGCCCCTGCTGGTGAAGGGGTAAGTGCCCATCTGTGCATCCATGTAAAGCCCCTCCAGGAAGCCCATCTTGACCACTGGGTATCTTGGCTTAGGTGCCCCTACACTGGAGACAACTACCAAACCCAGCTGATCCCTGTCCAGAAAGCCTTGGGTCTGCCTTTCCCATCTCACTACCAGCGTTTCAGCATCTTTACCTTCAGCTTCGTGGACTCAGTGGCCAGGCGGGCGCTCAGGGGACCGGTAGGATGCCTCCCTCTCACCTGGTCTCAGAACCTCCCAACTCAGGGTTGTTTGCACATCATACCACGCCTCAGCCAAAGCTGGCCCTTAAGGTGGGCTGTTGGTACTGCCATAGAAATCCTTGATACCAATGAAATGAGTGACATTTGTCAACTAGACTGGATTTCTAGTGCTATTGTGATATTAGCTGGGCTATGAGGACTTTCTGACTTTCTCTCGACTTCTTCCTGGGGAGATGAAGTGGGTTGGAAGCCTTGCCTTGTGATGAGGAATACCCCCCCCCAACTCTCTTGGGTCCCAGGTGTACCTGCACTGCAGTGCCTCTGTCTGCCAGCCCAAGGGGACACCAGCCTGCACAATGACCTGTCCTGTGGCCAGGCGTGAGTACCCAAGCTATCTATACTAGAGGAAAGACTTGAATAAATCTTGAGTCCCAGTGCTAACCTCTTCCACCCTGTGCAAATGGCTTACAAAGAAGATTCAGCTTATTAACGAGGCTTCTTTAAGTACTTCTATGATGTGGTAGACCAGAAAGGCAACTTGCTTCCTAGAATCCGAGGCATTTTATTTACTTATTTTTATTTTTTTTAGCTGAGCCATCCTGCCACCTGTTGGCAGCTCAGCAGCTGCTCAGCTCAGGCCAGGAATCCAACCGGCAGCCCTGTTGCTCAGAGCTCACACTCTTGAGCAAGCTCTTAACCAACTGAGCCGCTCGGCTGACCCTGCAGGCATTTTAAATATAAGCTATAAACTGTCAAGGAACTCTCAGCCTTAGCTTTTTTCATTCAGTTTTTCACTGACCCAGGAGTCCCACTGGTTTGTAGAGCCTATACGTGGCCCAATTTAACAAAAATGCTTATATCTGGCTAGTTCACAAATGTCGACTTCTACACCTGCTTGAAGTCAGGTCTGGCAATGGGGTCTGAAGGACTACAGGTGGGATATGATTGAAGGGAAGGCTTAGTGTGCTCTCTAGTTGGTGAGGCCCAAAGCTCCTAGTGTGTGTGTGTGTGTGTGTGTGTATGTATGTATGTGTGTGTGTGTACACACTTCTACCTGGTCCACTAACACTTACCTGTCTAGACCCTGAATTAAATGCATTCATAATCCCTGAAACTCTTAGTCCCTTCTGGGTGGGTGAGGGGGGTGTGTGCAAAAAAAAACCCCACCTAAGTATTGAACATTAACTCCAATGACATTTAATCTATATACTCCTAAAAGCACCAAAACAAACTTAGATTAACTTTTCCAAGGTCCTACAACTGCTAAAGAAATAGGATTCAAACAGAGCTCTGCTCTCACTGACCGCCAGTTACCTTTGTATCATAGGAAGGGTCGCGGCATTAACCCTTTATTGTCTAAGTAACTGTGAAAGAATGGCACTTCAGGGATAGTTGACTATCATGATCTCTATTCCCAAATTCTGGTGAAACAGGTAACAGATACAAAGTCAACCTTGTTCAAATTTGTTTTAACAGACTACTAGGAGGTCTGACACGCAAGTGAGTTTTTCTTAAGGCATGGAGTAGACCTATACATATTGTGGGACCTGGCCTTGTATTAGACTTGCTTCCTAATCCCCCATACCCCATGTGCAAAAAAACCCAAAACAAAGAAACACAAACCCCTAGCTCTCATCTCTCTGGCAGGAAGAAGAAGCTCCGACGTCCATTTTCACAACGGTACCGCTAATATTTCCAGCAAGGGTCCCATGATTCTACTCCAAGCCACTAAGGACACTTCAGAAAAGCTTCATAAATACTCAAGTGAGTAGGAGACTTAACTAGCTACCTGAACCACTAGTCAAACCACAGTTCCTTCCTCACCCTACTCCCTCTCCCTTCCTGATATAATCATTGTGGATTTCAAGAGGCTGAGTAGTTTGTTTTTCCTATAGCTAAAGACCGCTAGGCTTTGGCAGGACATAGATCATTACACTAACCTCTTCTCCCATCCCCCAGGTTCTCCTGAAGACCCCCAGGCTCTGTGGGTGGCAGGCCTCTGTGGGACCTTGGTTGTTGGAGCCTTCTTAGTGTCCTACCTGGCTCTCAGGAAATGGAGATGAGTTACTCAGACCAAGAGTGTTAATAAAACTAGATTGCATGACAGCCTGTGTCCAGCTTCTTATTGGAAAGGTAAAGAACTTACCTAATGAAATCCACCTAGCTGCTGGTGGCATATCATCTTTCCAGGTAGGGGTGGGAGGGATATTTTACCTGAGAATAGGGTATCATGGTTTTTATTCTATCTTTCTACTCCAGCCCTTCTATCTTCTGATTAGAACAACATTTCAGTAGAATTTCATAGTTGGTTGACAACTCAAGCAGTATATACAAGAACTAAATATCTCAGACTTAGCAGAGACTTCATAAGCTCATGAGGTGTGTGAAACAAAACTCTTCCACAAGATCAGTTAAACTGAGGCAGAAATAGTCTAAAGCTAGTCATGAATCTTCTAGACCACTGTTTCTCAAACTTGGGTGTGTCTCTTGATCAAAGGGAGGCTGATGGAAACATGACCGGTCCCACCCCCAGGGTTTCTGATTAAGTAGGTCTGGGCTGAGGCTGAAGAATTGATATTTCCAACAATTTCTCAAGTGATACTGATTTTCCTGACCTAAAAATCATACTTTGAAAATCAGTGTCTAGAACAAACACTGAGAGAAGGTATCTATCTGGTCTTGGATTGGTCAACTGGAGGTGATGTGATCAGAAAAGGCTTAGTTTTGAGTCTGAACCGAGTATTTTCCTAATTTAATGGTTCTTAAGAGGAGTAGAAACAGGGAGAGAAGGAATCATGGCAGTTTTTTTAAGATAAACGTCCTGCTCAAGGAACTCGCTGGTAACTAATGCCGTTGGTTACATTCTAGGGTAGCTGTTACTCCTTCCAACCTGGAGCTCTGACAGTAGCTCTGGTTAAATGTTTTCCCCACTCCCTGCAAGAAGGAACTCCTAGGTCACTTGACCTTTCAGCAAAGTAAAAAGTGTTCATCTTGGCTGTTAAGCAGCTGCTCTGTAGTCAAGCCAACCCCACTTCAAACTGCTAAGCAGGGAATAAGTGTTCACTTACTCAATTGACAGGGCCACTGTATGCTTTTAATGGAACTAACCTAGACACTTGCTAACATACTTGAGTCTCACGAAAACCTGATAAGGTGGGCATTCATTCCCAATTTCCAGGATGCGGATCAGGCAAGGTCAAATAACTTACCCAGTACCACTTAGTCAAATAATGATAGAGCTGGGATATGAACTCTTAACTCCAGAACTAGTGTTCTTAATTCCATATTGTACTAAAGATACTCAGCTCTTCAGTGGGACCAGTTTCCAGGGGTACAAATTCAGCTTGGCAGAAGGTTTTCTGAGGCTGTCTGTGCCTGATGCTTGGAGGTAGCTAAGCTAGATGTGGAGATGCAAAGGTCTGTCGCTACCGACTCTTCTGTGCTACAGTCACACAGTTTTAAAGGGGAAGAGAATGGTCTTTAATTGTAATGGTGGGCGTGGTTAACTTGGTCATTGAATAACTTAAGTATAACTAATTCACTTCAGCAATCTGGAATAGATAGAACACATCTTCATTGCATTGAATATAGCCAAAATATTGCTTTTATACAAGTATAACTAGAAATGTTTTTTTCATATCCAATGCATATTGATGGCAAATCTCCAATTTTCAGGTTAAATAGTAACTAGCATTGCTATGTTTTTAGGTTTTATAAGATTTATAGTTGAAAAATATTCACATACCCAGCTGTTCCAACATTTTTCAGTACTGAATAGAATAGTTTAACATTTTTATGCTATCCACATTTCAAGTCTGTCGCTGCAGCTGGCTAGGAGCTACTCCAGCTACGAGCAACATACAGCATGACTAAAGTTTACTAAACTCATACATGTATTGGACATGATGTGACAGGCATTACACTATGCATTGGGAGTAAAGTGACAAATACCAGGAACGCTGCCCCAACAGCTAGGGCAGTCGAACTTCAGGCACTAAATAATAAGGGAAGTGCCAAGTCACGTCTGCTGCTTTTTCTGCTTTCTGTGAGAAAACTAAATGGATACAGTCACGAGTTCCTGATGTATCCTCTTAAACAAGGCAGGTGTGTGGGATCCTCAGAATGAAACTGATTTGATAAAGTCAAGTATGTTTCCCACAGAGAAAAGAGGCTGGTGTAGCAGGGTGCCTGGCATTTAGGTTATTTAGTCAGTGCAAACTTGTCCTTTTTTTTCCCCCAAGGGAGTGTGGTGACACAGAATCTGGATCCAACTAAAGAAAAGGTCCTAGTGCTTCACCTAGAACCTGCCAGGTTCTCTCAGGCTGAGCTTCTCAGTCTGATTACATTAATGCCCTGTGAGCCTCCAGACTCACCAAACATCTGACCAGGGACCCTTTCTCAGAGTCTTACAGTAGTAACGCTCTGCAGAACAAAGTGGAGATTGTTCCTGGTTTCCTGAAATCCTTATTGAAACTTAGCCTGCTCAATGGGGAGTGGGGATAACTCCGGGGGATGTTTTCACAAGGCAGCTGTGAACAGAAGGACCCCTGGCCAAAAACCACCTAGCTTGGAGCTGAATTCCTGCTCTAAAATGAAATATCAGTTGTGGCCATTAACTTGAAAGCTTTTCAATTTCCACAGTCTCTTAGCTCAACTGGGAACTTCACTATCCCTAGAGGCCCCTTCTTAACCGTATACTACTTCTTGGCATTTGTCTAATTTAAGTAGCCATTGTTCAGTAAGTTCTTATAAAAGACTCATACCACCACCCCAAAACTCTTCCCTTCCTTCACCATATGTTCCAAATTTGGTGGAAGTGATTTACCCTTAGGCCAAAAGAGTGTTCAAATCCAACCAGAATAACATAACTCATTCCTGTATATTTTGAGTTTTTTCTGGATAATACCTTTACTGATTTTGTTTCTTTTCTGTGTATGCCCATCACTAATTTATCTTGTTTTCATGTGATAGCATAGCCTCCTATTCTAACATGGAGTAGGAGCTCTCTCAGCTTCCTGCATAGCTGGCAGCCCGAGGTTTCTCTTTAGTGTCTTCCCTTTCTCATAGGAATGATCCCAGGTCCTGTCTCTTACTTCACTACCCAGATCTATGGCATAAACTACTGTGTATCAATTTGAGAAAGACGATGCAGGCAGCTAACATTAAAGACTGTCAGAGTTATCTTTCTCCCCATCACCCCTCCAATAGCTCTGGACAACTTACCCAGGTACCAAGTCAGAGGTGAGGAGGGGCTCGCTCTGTTTTGAAGGCATTGCTCTATCGACTTCCAGCTTTGGAGTCCTTTGTTCTGATTTCTGGTCCTTTGTGAAGTGTGCTGTCCTCGGATATTTCATAAGCTTTAGAACTTACAATCATCTCTATCATCATCCTAGGTGTTCTCAGGTTTTTTATTTGTGCCTGATTGATGGAAAAGAATTTCAATCTATGGGATGCATGGATTGGGACAACGTTCTTATTTCTGATTTACTTATTTCTTATTTCAACTTGAGAAAGAGTTCTTATTTCCAATTTACTCCTTTCTGTCTTATTTTTCTGGAATTCTTATTGGGCTATTAAATCACCTTGTTAGCGCTATTTTTTCACCTTTTTTGTATCTTTGGGTTTCTAGCTCTTCTAAGTCTTTAAAAAAAACCCTTTGTTTTCCATTGTACTTTTTTATTCTGTCCTTTTTATATAGTGACATCCTATCACTTAATGTGCTTTCAGATGTATGAGAATAACTACAGTTTTCACTTCCTTACGGGGTTTATATATGAAAAATCAAGATGATATAAGATGAAACATAATGAAAGGAACACGTGGACCTGCCTGCAGCCTGAGAATTAGAGCATCATCAAACCAAGCTCACCGGGAGCTTTTCGCTGACTCCATCCCTTGAAATCATTTCCAGATGAAATGCTCTTAAATTGGCTCTTTCCTTTCTTGATTTTTAAGTTTTAGCACATGACTTATTGACACTTATAGGAATATTATATATTATGACTTTCCATTCCAACACAAATCTTGCTCACCTTGCATTTTCTTCTCAGACCGTTTTTTCCTTTATAGTTAATATTCTTTAAATATCAATCTTGTCCATTCACATGAGAAAGTAGAAAATCCAACTGGAAGGAAGCTCTGTGTGGATGTGGGACTCAAAAGATCCAATTCTGTAACAGATCACCAGTGCTCATATTTCATCCCCATCTGATGGAGCTACTTCTTCAAAATAACACTGGAAGAATAGATATCTGACACCCCTCTGCTCCAAGAATCTCCAGTCCCAGGTCAACTTGTCCATTGCCAGGATGGAATGGCCTCCTGGCCTCATGACAAAGGGAGTAGGTGTTTGACAGCTTCTGATAATTGTTTTACTTTCTCAAGTCAGCTTATGTATACATGAAGCATGTAAAGTATACTCATGCTGTATGTACCTGCTGAATATTTATATGTGGAGATACCTATCTAATCACCACCCTGATCTAAGATGGATCATCTGAAGCATCCCCAGAAAGTTTCTTCATTCCTGTTTCCAGTCAACACCTTGTAGAGATGAGACCCATTCTGAGCCCCATCACCACAAATTAGTTTTACTTGTTCTTGAATGTCCTAGAAGTGGAATCATATCACTCTTCTGTGCTTGGCCTCTTTGACATAGCAGCTAAGATCTGCCAATATGTCAATAGTTCTGCATGTGTCAATAGTTCTTCCTTTTATGTTCTGCATTACATTAAAGCATTAGCTTATCAATTCTCATAGTGATGGGCACTTGAGCTTTTTCCAGTTTGGGATTGTTAGTAATAAATTAACTGATCACTGGCAGCCAGCCTCTTTCCTTGTACACAGCATCCTATGTCATCTCTTCTTCTTTGAATGGAACTGGCCCTGGACAATAGAATGCAGCAAACGTGACAGTGTGACTGGGCCTAGAATATACAAGACTACAGCTGCTGCCTGGGCTCTTGAGTCACTTGCTCTGGAGAAGCCAGCTGTTGTGCCACCATAAGGGGCTGAAGCAGCCCTGGAGGGGGACCAAAGCCCCCTAGCTAACAGCTGTGAGTGAGCCTCCTGGGGGTGGATCCTCCAGCCCTGGTCTGGAATTCACTGTGACCAAATGAAAGACCCTGAACTAGCTCCATGCAGCCAGACCCCGCTGAATACCTGTTCTGCCACAACCATGAGAAAAATGATTCATGTCGTAAGCCACTACATTTGGGGTGACTTTTTTTATGTAAAAAAGAAAATGTATTGATCTCTTAAATCATATAGGAAAAAAAGGGGAGTTACAAATCTGTTGCAATAATGCTAGCTTTTATAACTGCCCATGTTGGATTTCATTGACATTTTTATTTCTCCATATGGCTTTGAGTCTGTCTAGCACCCTTTCATTTCACCATGCAGGACACCTTTGACCATATTTTGGAGATCTAGTGGAACAGATACCCCCAGCTTTTGTTTATCTGGAAATGTCTTAATTTCTCTCTCACTTTTGAAGGACAGCATTTTGCACTCAGTATATCAGGCCACTGCCTTCAGGCCTTCACAATTTCTGAGAAGAAATCTGTTCAAGATTTTGATAGTCCTTCCTCTGTAATGAGTTGCTTCTCCCTTGCTGTCTTCAAGATTCTCTTTGTCTCTGGCTTTTGAAAATTTGATTATAATATAGTGTTAGTTTGGATTTCTTTGAGTTCGCTCTCACTGGAGCTCATTGAGCTTCTTGGATGTTTGTATTCATATCTTTCATCAAATTTGGGTAGCTTCCAGTCTTTATTTCCTCAAATATTCCCCTTGCCTCACCGTTCTCCTTCTGGAACTTCCACAATGAGTATGGTGGATCATTTGATTTCCCACAAGTCCCTCAGGCTCTGTTATTTTTCTTCATTTTTTCCCCCCTGTACCTCAGACTCAATAATTATCATTCTATCTTCATTTTTGCTGATTCTTCTATCTACTCAAATCTGCACTACAATTTCTTTTTAGGTTTTCTAATCTTTATTGATATTTTCATTTTGCTCATACAGTAGTTTTGCTATTTATCCCGTTGTCCCTCTTACAGGCAAGTGGCAGGACCTGAATTCAGACCCAGGCAGTCTGGTTCAAGCTCAAGGTGTTAATCATTGCTCCTCCCTTGCCCTGACAATGGATTCTACATTAGTTCACCTCTGTGGTGCACATCACCCTGGGACTTCCTTGTAAGTTACCTAAGAGGATCCAAGGCCTAGAGGGCAAGAGACCCCATCAGATGACATGAGTTAAAGTGAGATCATGCACCTGAGCCTAAAAAAATTCCAAAACAGAAAATACAAAAAAACTTCTCTCCACCTTGCTCAGAAAGCACTTTAAGACAACTAATTTTCAGCACATACCACACTGAAGGGTAAAAATAAGATGGCTTCCCTTTCTTCTGCTCTCAGCACTTGCTAAATGATAAATGTGAGGGCAGGACAGATTATCCAGTAACCACCAATGTCTTCACAGTGGTCTGTAAAGCCTTCCTGGTTTATCATGCACTTCTCTCCCCTTGCCCATGCAATTCCTGCCTCTTTTCAAAACACAAGTACACAAAGCATGGCCAGACCTCAGGGCCTTTGCACTTGCTATTTCTTCCTTTCCTATATACCTGTATTGTTCCCTCCTTCATTCTGGGCTCTGCTCAGCATAATGGGGTGATTTTTAAAAGACACAATAGATAATAAATACAAACCTTCCTAAGTTGTGTGTGTGTGTGTGTGTGTGTGTGTGTGTGTGTGTGTGTGTAAATGTGCTATCTTGGATATCAAGGGTTAGAATCACTCAGTCAGGACAATTATATGTTTAACCTCATAAGCAATTGCCAAACTGTTTCCCAAAATATTTTACTATTTTTATATTCATCCTAGTTATGGAAGAGGTCTAGCTGTTCTAAACCCCTTAAGGACAGGCATCTACTGTCAGAGGTAAGACCTGTATGGTCCAGAGTCAGCTCCTCCTCAGGTGAGACCAGTGGCCTTCTGTCTCATCTGTCCCACCTGCCACAGCTCTAGCTTCCAGCACTACGTGAGGGTGTAACTGCTTTTTCCTTCTCATTGTTTGCAAACTGAGGGTGGTTGCTGCCACATCTAATCAGACACAAACAAGGGAGTTACAAAATAAGCCAATGAAATATCCTGGAGAGTCATAAAAACTATGAGATTAAGAGATAAGATGAGTATTTTCAGAGTCAGTAAGGATGAAGGTCTGCTGGTCACCAACCATGCAGGGATCTAGGAAGTATTAAAATTCTCTCCTTCTGTCACTTTCCAGGGAAACAGAATTTTATCTGGGGGCAAATCTAGGAAAATTGACAGGAAACAGCTTGACTTCAGCCCGTGTCCTGACACATTGGTCTATTGAATTTCCGTGTTTAACAGAATAAACTCCCTTTCGGATCAGGCATTGAAATTAGAGTGCTCTGTTTCAACAACCAACAGAGAACTTACCTGGTCTGGGGACAGGAGAAACAGTAGGAAGCCAGCTGACAGCCGTTGAACCTGAAATTACAGTGGGCATCCAGGAGGAAGCCTGTTCTTTGCAATAGAGAATGTCAGCCCCTGCACCCCCCATCTCCCACAGAATATTCAGACCAAGATATCGACTGTTGGCAAAACATTTAATCTCTACAGACTCAGCTTTCTCACATCTGAAATAAAGATTAAATTATATCTTTCAGTCTTCACATTTTTGGCCCTTACATTATTCTTAATCTCCTTCCATCACTGTTCATTGGTCCTGATTCCTGGGTGACCCTTGGCAGTTCTATTTTCCTGACTCCTTCCTCAGAATTTTCATGCTGTGAGCTGGCAATATGCCTTTGTGTCTTACACCACAGTCTGCTTCTGCCTTCTGAGAGCTAAAGCCTAGCTTTTATCTATTAAATAATAAAAGTCTAAGCAAACCTCACTGCAATGGCCACAAGCCAGGCGGGGGCAGAAGTTAGGTAGTTCTGCCACTTACCAACTTGTTCTCTTCCCACTTTGTCCAAGGAATATTGTTTTTCCACCTTTGCTGATATGAAAAGGACTGAAGACGTTGCCACAGAGAAATAAGTCACCTTCCCCAACACCCCAACATAGCTCAGCCATGTTGACAAGAAATGGCCAAATCAAGTGAAGTCTCATTTCAAGCCAAGTGATTGGAAAGGGAGGGACAGAAGGCAAAGGGCTGACTGTGAAAGGATTTATGGTGATAAAATAAACATCAGGCTTCAATGATACTTGATAAAATTAATTATACCTGACAAAGTTTGTCTTTTCATCTCAATAGTAAGTGAGGGGTTGGATGATAATAGATACTGCTTCATGTTTCTTACTCTGTGCCTGATCAGTGAATGCCTCCTCATCAGTACATAAGTGCGGCCGTCTCAGAACTGAATTTGTTACAGGTGCAAAAATTTCTGTGAGGTTAGTTTTCAAAGAGAGCATCTGCTCTCAAACCCTCATACTGTGTTTCCCCCGCAAATAAGACCTAACCTGGAAAACAAGCCCTAGCGTGATTTTCAGAGTGCTCATAATATAAGCCCTAACCCAAAATAAGCCCCAGTTAAGATCGTCAGCCAGACATGACTGTACGAATAAATGTAGATTTTTGTACATGAATACATGAATAAAATGCGTCTTTTGGAGCAAACATTAATATATGACCCAGTCTGATTTTCGGGGAAACATGGTAGTTACTTGCCTTATTGGCCGCCGTGGGTTTGTGTGTGGAGCAGCCCCCACCTGGGAGAAGCCCACCTGTCTACCAGCCACCGTGTCCTCACAATGGCACAGGTACGACAGGACATGGCCTGAGAGGGACAGGTGGCAACTGGGAGTCTGGTTATGGCTGGTGGTTCTGCTCCGACCTTGTCAAAGTCAGACTTTCCCCTTTTAAGTTCTCTTGTCCTCATCCAGAGTGAAAGGCCTGGCTCAGACCAGGAGCTTGTGAGAGTGAATCACACCAAACTGTGACACACTTGAACCAGATTTAAAGGAGCCCAGAATGTTCCTAGAGAACAGCTGGATTTTCAGCAGAACACATGCATTCCCAGAGCAGGACCTCTGGCCAGGCTGGCCCTTTAGGGCTCTGTCAGCAGCCCTTGCCTTATTCCCTGAGTCCTCACTGTTCACAGGAAGGAAAAAAGGGTTCATGTTAACAAAATATTCTCCCTTCACACAAATTTAGTGTCTTTATCTTTTGACAATTTGGAAAACCCACAGACTTCAGATTTCCTATTAAAACACCCACAAACCATTTCTCTCCTTGGGAAAACGTACTTGGCAAAGGCTTATGCCACAAATAAAATCACAAATCTAGTGGCAGATCTATATTCTCTTCTCTTCAGAAACCTAACCTTTGGTTCTCATAATGTAACCATTTTCTTGAGATATAACTCACGTTCCACACAATTCACCCATTTAAAGTGTTCATGTCAGTGGTTTTGGTATTTTCAGAGTTATGCAACTGTTGCTATTCTCCATCTTCCAACATTTGCCTGAGCCTGAAAGAAACCCCATACAAAGTAGCCCGCATTCCATCCTCACCCCAGGCCCTGATATCCACTAACCTACTGTCTGTCTCTATAGCTCTGTCTATTCTAGAACATTTCATATAAATGAAATCATTTAGCATGTGTTCTTTTTTTTTTTTTTTTGAGGGCAGTGTCACTGACCCTCATATGTGAGACCCGAACCGGGGCCGCTGGCGTCCCAAGCCAGCGCTTAACCACTGTGCCACTCGGCCGGCCCTAGCATGTGGTCTTTTGTGACTGGCTTCTTCCACTAGAGAAATGTTTTCCAAGTTTATTCATATTGCAGCTTGTGTCAGTGCTTAATTTTTATGGCTGGATAATATTCTATTGTTCCATTTTGTGTATCCATTTATCAGTTGATGGGCATTTGAGTCACTTCCATCTTTAGGCTACTGGGACTAAAGCTGCCATGAACACTAGCATATAAGGTCTTGGGTGGATGTGTGCTTTTATTTCTCTTGAGTATATACCTAGGACTGTAATTGCTGAGTCATACGGTAACTCCATTTTAACATTTTGAGAAACTTCATAACTGTTTTCCAAAGTGGCTGCCCCATCTTACATTCCTACCAGCAATGTCTGGGGGTCCCAGTTTCTCTATAGCCTCACAAACACATAGTTTTCTTGTACAGTCCTTCATATTTCTGTGGTGTCCATTGTAACTTCTCTTTGATTTCTGATTTTGTTTATTTGAGTCTTTTCTCAGTGAGTCTAGCCAGAGGTTGGTCAATTTTATTAATCTTTTCAAAGAACCAGCTCTTTGTTGCATTAATTTATTCTATTTTTTTTTTTTTTGTTCTCTATTTTCTTTTCTTTTCTTTTTTTTTTTTTTTTTTTTTAGCTGAGCCATCCTGCCACCTGTTGGCAGCTTAGCGGCAGCTCAGCTCGGGCTGGACATCGAACTGCTGTTGTTCTCACTCTGCTTGCACTCTAGAGTGAGCTCTTAACCAACTGAGACACTCAGCCGGCCTTAGTTCTCAATTTTGTTTAATTCAGCTCTACGTTTTATTATTTCCTTCTTTTACTGAATTTGGGCTTCATTTGTTCTTCTTTTTCTAGTTCTTTAAAGTGAAATATTAGGTTCTTTATTTGAGATTTCTCTTGTTGCTTAATATAGTTCTGTAAAGCTATAAGCTTCCCTCTTATTAATACTTTTGCTGCATTCCCCAAAAGTTTTATATGTCACATTGTCATTCTCATGTGTCTCTATGCATCTTTTCATCGCTTCTTTTATTTCTTTTTTGACCCAGTCATTCTTTAGTAGTATGTTGTTTAATTTCCATGTGTATGTGGGGTTTTTTCCCCCCACATTCTTTTTCAGTTGATCTCCAATTTCAAAGCATTATAGTCAGAAAATATGATTGGTATGCTTTCAGTCTTCTTAAATTTTCTGAGGCTAGTTTTATGTTACAACATATAGTCTATCCTTGAGAATGTTCCATGTGCACTAGAAAAGAATGTAGAGTTTGGATGAAAGGTTCTGTAAGTATTGATGATGTCCATTTGGTCTAATGTGTCATTTAAGGCTGATATTTCCTTATTGATTTTCTGTTTGGATGATCTACCTATAGCTGTCAATGTGGTGTTTAGGTGCCCTGCTATACTTTTATTTTTGTCAGTTTCTCCTTAGTTCTATTAATAGTTGCTTTATATATTTTGGTGCTTTCAGGTTGGATGCACATATATTAATAAGTGTTATTTCTTCCTGGTTTGTTGTCCCCTTAATCATTATAAAATGTCCATCGTTGTCTCTTGTTACCATTTTATTTTGAAGTCTATTTTGTCAGCCATAAATAGTGAGTGGCTACACTCACTTTTCTCTGGATACCATTTGCTTGGAGATTCATCTTCCAGCCCTTCACTTTGTGTCTATGTTTGTCCTTGCACTTATTGTCTTTTTGTCTCATACTGCAAAGTAACATTTATAAACAATTTTTGAATATAAAAAAGTACAAGAACAATAAAAGTGCCCATAATCCTACCAATAAAATACCCTACATACTAAAGGGTCTGACCAAATTAAAAATAAATATCAAACCATATAGAAAAGCACAAATAAAAAGAACCAAACTTCATCCCCCTCCCTAGTTGCTCCTCCTAAAATAACTGACCTCATCAGTCTGGTGCACATCACTCCAGGCACAAGTCTCATCTGCGTGTCCTTCAGGTTACACAAAAGTGACAACCTCCTCACACTCTCCTGAGCACAGTGTCACTGTTGTATTTCTCCATGTGGTTGTGTTGTCTGTCTCTTGTCCAGAGGCCTGAAGCCTGCGAGATATGAGCACAGGATGATCAGAATACCCATTGTTAACATGAAATAAATTTTATTAGATTTAATAAGATGTATTAGAATCATACTAGCAGTATCTGATCCTTTGTGTCCTCCCACAGGCCTGGCAAAGCACTCCGCATACAAGGAAAACCATTTTTACAAGGTGACTTTTATTTGACCCTTGCAGGAAGAGGCAGTGTGTGTTGGCTTTTTGGCTGAGTTCCCAGAAGCAGATCCTGGAGATGGGAAGGTTGAGCCAGGGGTCCACAGTGCTTTATGATCCTGTCATGTCTGCGTTAGGTGTTAGATCAGGCTCCATGCTCGTGATGACAATGCTCTGACGCTAGGTCCTGTCTCCATCAGTGGTTTATACCTGAGAGCGCACTGTCGCCCAGGAAGCTGCAGACAGGTGACAGAAAGTTTGTGAGGAAGCCCACTAGTGAGGGAGGCCAGTGACAAGCCCTCTGTCAAAGGCATATTTAAATTCAAGAGTCAACCTTTTTGCAATTACCATGCAGACAAGCTTAATTCAATCAATTGGAACGTTGGCGGGGGTGGGGGGGACGGGGGAGGGGCGGCACAAGACACCAGAGCCCTGAAACGTTTCCAGGTGACTCGGTTCCTTTGGTTTGGGGCCAGTGGACTTAATGTTCTGTGCGTCCTGTGAATGAGTCCTTGCCCTCATTTCACCCCAATGTCTGCATTATAAGATTCCTAAATTGTCATTTTAGCCTTTTTTTTTCTCTCTCAAATCTCTGGTCCCTCAGGAACCGTCTTCTTTTGGCCACAAAAGAAAGATTAAACATGAAAACTCTAATAATTGAAATATGGTGGCACAATGAAAATATGTTTCTACTGGACATCTGATGAAAAAGTGTACCAGAATATATTAGTGGAAAGGTGGACAGAAGCAGTGTTATTTAAACATTATGATTGTAATGCATATTTATCTCATGTAAATGATGTCCTGGGTAAAATTAAAAACAAAATGAGGGCTGGCCGAGTGGCGCGATGGTTAAGAGCTGGCTTGGGACGCCAGCGGCCCCAGTTTGGATCCCACATATGAGGGCCAGTGACATTCCCCTCTAAAAAAAAAATGAGATGCAGAATGAATCAGAGCCTACCCTGGTGACCTTATCTAAGGAAAAGGTTATTCTCCGAAACAGATGGTGTTGAAAAGAAAAGATTAATTGGTGTATTTGAACCCCTGAAATAAATGTTTTGAAAGAATAAAATTATAATTACCTTTCCTTCCTTCCTTCCTTCCTTCCTTCCTTCCTTCCTTCCTTCCTTCCTTCCTTCCTCTCTTTCTTTCTTTCTTTCTTTCTTTCTTTCTTTCTTTCTTTCTTTCTTTCTTTCTTTCTTTGTTTCTTTCTTTCTGGTTTTGGTTTTGGTTTTTGCACAGGCAATATGTCGGACACCCCTGTGTCAGCAATTTCCATGGACTATTTTACTTAATGCTGACAATAACCTTTGAAGTGGGTAATGTTATCATCTGCACCTTTGAAAAAGAGATTTCCGAGTTTTATAAAGTTGCTGCTACACAGTAGAATACCTAGAACAGAATATATATATAGCAGCGCTTCCACAAATATTTCCTGCGTGAAAGTGAATAGGTGATCCTGTCCATGCCCCACCACAGCACCAGGCAGGCTGCCCTCTGCAATCCTCCTCCAGTTGTGAGTCTGGGAAGTACAGGAGTTAAAATCCCGTTTTCCAGGACACTCCCACTACCCACACCATAGCTCAGCCTCCTGAATTGCTGCTTCCTGACTTTCTCGCTTCTCTGGAGCCCAGGAAACAGAACCAGAGCACACGTGGATCTATTTTGCCATCCAAATTTGGATATGAATTTTTCTGATTTCCAAGAGTCCCTGGCTCCATGTCCTTTTCACTGTAGCACTCCCCCCCTTCTTCCCCATTCTAGCATTCCTCTTTCTCCACTTTAATTTGGAAATACCAAATTACAGTGTTCCATTTAGCACTGTTAAATGTTTAAATGGGACATTAGAGTGTTCCATTTAACAACTGCCTGGGCTTCATGTCTCTCCAGGTGCTTGGTCAGGATGTGTAAATAAGAAGCAGCTGTGGCATTGGTATCTGAGCCCCTAGAAGCTTCTCCCCTCAGCCCCTCTATTGATTAGTGTGTTTGGATAATTGCCTCTGCATTCTCGTCTGTGTCAACTCAGATGTCCAAACCATCTGTGGCTTAAGTCACTAATGTAAGATGATAACATTTTGACTTTTAATTTATCACAGTTCAGTTCCTACTACGGCTTTGGGGATCTGAGCAATTTCTCTCAAAAAATAGCTCTTCTGTCACATATCAGCCCCCTTGAAGGACCTTCAAGACCCTCCGCCAACTACCCCGTAGCCCCGTTTACCTAACCGTGCTCCTGTCCTTCCTGTCCCCAAGCCTTCATCACCCCTATTAGGTCACTTGCTAGGTACTTCACCCAGAACCCTGCTCTGACTAGAATATATGCTTCCTTCCTCCTTTCAAACCGCTTTTAAACATGTGTTCTCCCCGTAAAGCTTCAGAATATACTTTGGCAAGATGGAAAAATCAAATGGCACTACTAGGTAGAAAAGAACTATGAGAATTAAATATGATGATGTATTATATTTAATTAGCTTATCACAGTGTGCCTAAAATGTACACCAAAAAAAAAATGGTAGAGCTTCTCGATATCGACATCATCACTATTATCACCCTAGGGTGCTATTAAATATATACTTATTTGCAGGGCAGAACTAAACCTGCACCCCCCAAAAAATAAAAAATGAGCAAAATTGCTGAGCTATCCAGTACCCAGTCCCATCCGTCTTTCCTGGCAAAGCTATCTTTTTTTTTTTTTTTTTTTTTTTTTTAGATCAGGTATCACCCCGCTCACAAGTCTGTGTTCTTAGGTAAAGCTGATCCCACTCTAGGAGGAAGCCTCTTGGTGTTAAGACTGCAGCCTAAGCTGCAGTGACTGTGTGATACGCCTGGCTCTGAGGCTGGAGAATTCCTAAGGGAACTCGGGAAAGTCTCCTCATTCCTAAAAGAGTTACAGGGACAGTTTCTTCTTCCTCCAGGTGTTTTTGTGTGGCCATGACATCTAACACTAGAGTAGCCCATGTGCTTTGTGCCTACAATTACAGGCCGTGCTTAAGGTGACAGAGGGAAGATATGGAAAGATACTTGGACTCCCCTTGACATCTTTGGGCTACTTAATCAACCTCTCTCTGGACTTCTAGTTATATGTAGTAATACGTTTTCTTATGATTTAATGCAAGTATCCTTAGCAAGTACCACAGCTGTTAAATATACAGACATAGAAGCAAAAGTAGTAAAACTTGTTGAATATTTATAGTATCCTTCCATCCTACAAAAACTAAAATAATCATAGAAAAGCAAACTCTTATTTATCTACCCAGAGGTCTTTTTTGAGTTTATCATGAAAGGCTGACTGAGATTGTTTTGGTTTCTCACCCATCTGGTACTTTCTTTGGTGAGAATGAGGGATACACTCCCTCATATAATAAAGTACATTGGAAGCAAAAGTAAAATGGATTGTTCAGAGATGTTTGCTTAAACACTCTCTCTCTTTTGGGCATTGTGTGAGGGAGGTACTGAGGGTCAGAACTCACAATCTAGAGAATAAGTTACTGAGGTGATGATAACATAAGGTAGATACAAGGAAGGGTATTGATTAAGCACTCAAAGTGGGAGGGGAGGGTTGGGAGGGTGGGTGTGAGATTGGTGAATGATTGAGGTAGGAAGGATAGAGAGAAGGTTGGAGCTCAGAAGCAGAGACAAGAGAACATCCCCAGAAGAAAAAGCATGAACAAAGTCAGAGAGATGCGACAAATGGCCTGACGTGTCCAGCAGATGCCAGAGCGCATGATAAAGCTATTAGTCTGTGAACACTGTGGAAAAGGTAGAACAAAGCAGAGAGCTGAAAGAGAACCATTTATATCAGTGAATTTAGTATATAAGAAAGGCAGCATTTCTCATCATGGCAGAAATGATGATGGATTTCACTTTTCATTTTATATATCACTATATTGGTTGAATTCTTCACAACTTATTCATGTATTATTTACGATGTGTAATGAAAATAGAAATCTATTACTGCCTTACATGTCTGTAAAAGTGATGTATACATTGAACATTTTAGAAACCACATAAAATAAAAGGATAACAAACATTACTCTTGGGAATGTAGTCTTCCAAACTTTATATATATATATATATATATATATATATATATATATATATATATATATATATTTATTTTTTACCAAAATAAGATTACACTTTATACATAATGTGCTTCTTTTTTTTTTTCCATTTGTGTTTGCTTTTTGTCAATTGTGATGATTTAAAAATATTTTTGAAGTTCTTTGAAACCTTTTGCTCCATGAGGTGGAGCCTATTCCCTTCCCTGAATGTGGGCTGGGCTTGGTGATTGACTTCTAGTCAGTAGATATATTGGAAGTGACAGAGTGTGACAGCCCCAGCTAGTCCCCAGAGGGCATGGTGAATTCAGCTCTTAGCCTTCCTGTCTGCTAGGGGAGACCACAAACATTTGCAGAGTAGAGATAAATGGTCTCTGCTGTGCTGTCTGAACCCCTGACCTACAGAAACTGTGACAGATAATAATTTTTTATTATTATGTTTGGCCATTAAGTTTTGAAATAAGTTGTATGAAAATAGATTAAAAACACACTAACATATTATCCATCCATCCATCCATCCATCCATCCATCCATCTATTTATATCTATCATCCATCATCTAATCTATCCATTTACTATTATCTATCCATCACCTATCTTCTATCATCTGTCTAGCTCCCTATTAATGCCTAGATTTGTCAAATTAGTCAGGAGACTTCTTTATGCTACTCCTGGGTTTTGAAGATGACACAGGCTGATAATGTATGTAAATAATGTGTGTAAATCTGCATTAACATTAAAGGGTATGGTGAACCGACCTTAGTCAATCTGGTCATGTATAAATCTTAAGTTCTTTTTGGTAGATAATGGTAGCCACAGAAAAGTTTAACGTAATTGAGAGTTAGTTACTCCCCCATGAATGAAAGCAGGGCTCAGACCGAATTCACACACACACACACACACACACACACACACACACACACACACACACAAGTGGTGCACAAAATCAGTCAGGACATGAGTTCCATGAGTGAGGTGAAAAACCCAGATCTGTATCCTTTACCATCTTGCATAAAAGCTTTAGTCAGGCCACAAAGAACATTCTAGAGTCAGTCGTCCTGGGCAACCAGGCAACCAGAATCCAGACCTGGTTGGACACCACTTAAAGACCAGCCTGAATCGAAGCTAACAACTGGATTTGGGGGATTGAGGCTCAGGTGTCATCTCCACAGGCTTTGCTAAATTCTTATACTTTTCTTGGGCCAACTTAGGGAATATCTCAAATAGTTTATTCAACCCATGATCTTAAGTCCCACTGATTTCACCAAGGAGATGCATCTCTAACAATCACCATGGTTGTTAATTGTAAGTCTGGGAAGAGATGGGAGAGAAGACAGTAGGAGAAGGCTCCACACTGGAGGTCCCAGCAACAATGGGGTTGGCTGCTGTTCAGTCACGACTCCTGGGAGGACAGTCTAAGAACAATCCTGTGCCAATTGTTGAACTGAGGGAAAAGATTAGACCATTATGTGACCAATGTAATCTTCTTTACAGGACTGAGGCCAATTTACATAAACATTTTCCCACTTTAAAACAAGAGAACAACAAACAAAACTTCAAGCTACTAAAGAACAGACCGGATTTGGAAAGCAAGTCAGGTTACCTCAGGTGGGTCTGGTGCTGAGAGATAAGTCCATCCTGTAGGCCCATCCAACTTCCCATGGGGAAACTGTTTGTTTAATTCATTATCCTGTTTTCAACTGCTCCACTGCTTGAATTCATTTTGCACTGAGGACAGGCAAGAGAGAAAGAAGAATGCTTTCAGTGCCAAATGATTCCTAGACAGGATGGACAGATGGACAAGGGCAGGGACCACAGTGTTTTCTTATTGCCTATGCAGCCTCTCACGGGCCTGACTAGTACTAGATAAATCAATAGACAGTGAATAACTGAACGGATGAAGCTGACAAACCTCCATCACAGCACTTTCCCACAGCAGGAAGTGATCCCAGGTCTTTCTCTCCGGGACTCTGAGCCACCTGATGAAGTGGGCACTATCACTATTTCATGTCTGCCAGCACAGGTTCCACAGGGCAGCCCCACACAGGTGCTCAGTGATGAAGGAGTGATGCCAAGGGAGAGCACTCATTACTAGTGGTCCAGAACCCAGTGGATCCTCAGCAGATTTTAATTCAAATGTTTAATAAATAGTTGGTTTCAGCATGCAGACAAACTGTCAGCAAACCCCCTCCCTTCAGCAAACACAAAGGGATGCAGCCTCTTTCAGCCCCTGTCATCTTCAAAACCCAGGAGTAGCTTAAAGAAACCTCCTGACTTATTTGACAAATCCAGGAATTAATAAATAGATAGATAGATGATAGAAGATAGATGATAGGTAGATAATAGTAGATAGATAGATTAGATGATAGATGGGTGGATAGACAGACAGACAGATAGATGTATCTTTATGTTAATCATGGCTTGTGGGGGTGGATAATTCTATACAAAAAGATAACTCATCTATTAATTTGGGAACTCATATTGGAGCTGACTCATAAAGGTAACCCATTACAGTGCAGGCCTGTTTAAAATTAGACATTATACTGGTTTCTGGTACATGTGGGAAATGATTAACTCTGAATTCTGAAGTCTTTTAGGACAAACTGCCAGTGTTTTGATAAAGCAAAGTACCTGTCTTCCCCTAGGGACCTGGAATCTTTTTTTTTTAAATGAATTCACATCTTATGAAAGAGGTAGGAAATAAATAATTTTATTAAACATTTACTAAATGTTAAGCATTGTACTTGGTGCCTCATGCATAGTATCTATGTAATGGTCAAAACAACCTGTGAAGCAGAAATTATTTACGCCCATTTTAGAGAGTGAAAACACAGATTCAAAGAGGCTAAGGGACCTGCCCGAAATCCCACGGTTACCTGCAACAAGAAGAGACTTAGAGCCAAAGATTTCTAATTTCATGTGGTCTTTCCTGTAAGCCTTTTATAACAGCAAAAAGTGGAGGAACAAAACTGCTGAACTATCCAAACACAGGGAAATAATTAAACAAACTAGAATGTATTTGCTCAGTGGAGTATCAAAGCCAGTATCCTGTGTGTTTATGAAAACTGTTACACCACAAAAATATTCTCATGTTATACAGTCTTAAGTGGCAAACTCTACCCAGAGTTTCAGATTAAACAAAATGATTAGAACTGAGTTGAAATAAAAAATTCATCAAACAAAGACATATCAAGTCTGCCCAAAAAGAAAGAAGATGGAAGGCAATATTATACAACACAATAAGGTGAAGTTGCGGTTGAAGGTTTTACTACTTAATTCAATAACATTTTTTACCAGAATGTAGATTTTTATACCTGTAAGTACCAAGGCTCTGTGTGAAAAAATACAAAATACTAATACCAGTTATTCTATTATAAGAATCTATATTGGAGGGAACAAAAGACACAGTGAGTATAAAATCACAACCTCAGTCAAGCATGAGTCCATTGATACAAAAAAGGAAAACTCACAAACACACAAGTGAGCATCAGGCCTGGACTTCCTTGTTCTGATGCTCTTCTTTGGATGTTTCTAGTCTTAGCACCAATGTGTATCCATTTTCCAGGCTAGGAACCCAGGGCTCTGCTAATTCACCTCCCATATCCCATTAGTCCCTGCCCCACTACTCCCTTCCTTGAGTACAGTCAGTTCCTCTGGCCGGAATGCCATCCTCTGTGGCCAGAGTAGAATTTCCAAAACACAAGTTTGACTGCTTCACTCTTCTTTTTACCTTTTCACTTCTTCTTTGGCATTTCTTCATTGCCTACAAAATAAGCAGCACTTTCACACACACACACCTCCACCCTCACACACACACACCTCCACCCTCACACACACACACCTCCACCCTCACACACACACACACACTCCACCCTCACACACACACACCTCCACCCTCACACACACACACCTCCACCCTCACACACACACACCTCCACCCTCACACACACACACACACTCCACCCTCACACACACACACCTCCACCCTCACACACACACCTCCACCCTCACACACACACACACACTCCACCCTCACACACACACACACCTCCACCCTCATACCTTCCTCTCTGCCCACTGCTTCTCCCCCGCTCACTTACATTCTACTCCCTACACATCAGTCCTCTGAAGATTCTGAAGGGTTTTCTTAGCATTCCCTGAATTTCTAAGGCTTCATAGAGAGACTTGATAAATGACACTCTCAGACCCTCCATGTTCAGAACTAAATGGGAGATGAGATGCAGCATTGTATGTATGAAGATAAAAATATCAATTACTGTATAAATACTAGCTGGCATTAGACTGTGGCATTAGGTGACCTATTCGTACTTCCTCCCAGAATTAAACACCTGCTCTCTTCTAGGGGGAGATGGGAAACTGCAGGCTCCCCTGCAAAAGCCTGCCCAGCCCGGTAAAGACATGTTGGAGGGCTGGGCAGAGGCATGTGCTGTTCCTTCTGTCACACACACCAATCTGGGAAACTGCCCTTTTCCAGGTAGCGTGGGAGGGACAGAAGCCAGAGTGTGACCCCCAAGAAGCACAAAGCCAAGGAGCTGATGCCCAACCCCCCACCACAACAGAATGAGTGAATGAATGAAAGAAGGAGTGATGCCTTCCAGCTGCAGTGGCACTTGCTAACAAACACGCTGCCTGTGTTTAGCAAACATTGGCAAACACACAGAGAGATGGGAGGAAGGGGAGATGGGGGAGTGCCTTCAGGGTTTCAGAGGGACTGGGCAGGCTGGCATAGGCTGTGGTTCCTCAGGACCCAGCCCGGGAGGCCAGCGCTGTTCTGGGAAAGCACAGAAACAGGGGCCTTGGCCTGGAGCTCCCCGCTTCCCTGCAAGTGTGCAGCCAAGGCCTTGATGAGACAGCACCCAAATGGTGGAAACAGAAGACAGCCTCTGGGGGTCGGCATGAGAGCATCCTTCTGGAGACACTCTCTGGCCCCCAGAAGTACAGGGTATATGCTCCAAGCTCCCCAGTGGATGCCCAATTCATGGACAGTACTGACCCCTATATACGCTATGTTTTTTCCTATACATGATAAAGTGTAATTTATAAATTAGGCACAGAAAGATTTACAACAATAATAACAGAACACTTATAACAATATACTGTAATACAAGTTATGTGAATGTGACCTGTCTCAAAATATTTCATTGTCCTGTACTCACTCCTCTTCTTGTGCGGATGAGAGGTGACACAGCGCCTGCGTGATGAGGTGATGTGAGGTAAAGGACGCTGGCATCGTGAAGTAGGTGAGCCCACTGTCTACCCTTCTGAGGATTTGTCAGCCCATGATCATTCACTTGGGGTGATGCTGGATCTTGGGGCCGTGACCATGTCCGTGGTTGGGAATCCTCAATAGTTGAAGGTTTTTCTACCCAAACCTTTTGGGAAAACATCGTAATCAGAAGTTGCTATCTGTTTCTTTTCCACTTGTCAAAGTGTCACTTCAGGGTTGTAATCCTTCCATGATCATATGGGTGATTTTAATGCTGTTTTCCATCCAAGGATCATATCCCATAATTTTGGTACAGTAAGGGTGACTTGAACACAAGCACTGTGATACTGAGACAGGTGATCTGATCATGGAAAGGCTACCTGAGGGTCTAATGGGCAGAAGCATCTATAGTGTACACATGCTGGACCAAGGGGTGAGTTGCCTCCCTGCGAGACAGTGAACCCATGAGGCTTCATCACGCTACTTAGATCAGCCTGAACTTAAAACTTCTGTTTATTTCTGGAATTTTCAATTTAATACTTCTGGACTATGGTTGATCAAGGGTAACTGAAACCATGGAAAGTGAAACCACAGGTAAGGGAGGCACTACTGTATTGGGTAGGAAGGTGATACTTTACAAGAAACAGACCCCACATTATTCATTTAGGGGCAAACACTAACAAATGTGGATTATAACTGGTGATATAACCCCATTAAACTAGCGAGTCCTGAAAAAGTTAGATTCAGCTTAAAACTTAAAACTGATTTATCCATACTATTTTATTTTTGCTCTCATTAAGTCAACAATGATAGGGTTTGTTTTGTTGTTTTCTTTTTATAAACTTCCGGAAAGAAAATTAACACATGCAATTTTCTCAGAAACCAGCTGTGTGACCTCAGACGGTAGCATTTCACAGCTTTGTTTTCCTCATCCTCAAAATGACAAGATTGAACTTCATGCTTCCTAAATTTCCTCCCAGCTCCGGATGTTTATCTTTCTAATATGTTTTATAATTTGTGTTAGAATTGTCATAATTTCATTGAAAGTGGTTTAGATGGCAGGGAACAGGATCATTAAGGGGGGTTATTATCAGGAAAGGAGAAAGGAAAAGAAAGTCATGTGAATCCAGGAACATGAGCTGAAATATAACCAGTCCTCAAGGAAAGAAACCGGATGGGGATTGGTGGGGGCAGCTGCTCCCGGCTTCTTCTCGCTCCCTACTAAAGCCCCCTCTTTCTCTCTCTCTCCCCCATCTCTTCTCCTTCTCCCCTCTCCTTCCCTCTCTCCCTCTCTCCCCCTCTCTCTCTCCTCTCCCTCTTTCCCTACCTCTTTCCCCCTTCTCTCCCCACTCTCTCCCCACTCCCTCTCCCTCTTCCTCTCTCCTCTCCCTACCTCCATCCCCCCCTGCCCAGGCCTTCAGCATGCTCAGGCCTCTGCTCTTCTGAGCACATAGATCTCACTTTCCCCTCTTTCTTCCAGCCTGCTTTCCCGCTAACCTACACCAGGACTACTGTTTCTGCACAGCCTCTGTGTGCACAAGGTGCAGAATGGCCCCTGGGCCCTGCATCTGCTTCATGAATTTCCTGCTCAGCTCCCATAGCCAATCCCCTTTCTATTTCCCAGCCCAAACTCCAGGGAGAGAAATATGATTGGAGTCAGGCTTCGCAAATCATTGGTCACTGGCCTCCCATGATTCGATGTCCTCGGGGCACTTAACTGCCCTGTTCCAATCAGCTGTGGGTCGAAGGGATAAGGTCATGGGCACAGTGAGATCATGAGATACAAACCACGGCTACTTAACTTGGGTGGGCAGATGCCCTCAGCATGGCTCAGATGCCTAAGATTGTGTAAACCTGTTCAGTCTAATACAGTAGCCACTAGCCTCATGTAAAATTTAAATTCAAGTAAATTGAAATAAAACAAAACCTCCAGCTCCTCGTTTGCACTGGTCACATTCTAAGTGCTCAGAAGCCACACGTGACGAGGGGCAGCCACAGATCCACATGTGACAAGGACAGCCACAGATCCACACATGATGAGGGACAGCCACAGATCCACACATGACGAGGGACAACCACAGATCCACATGTGATGAGGGACAGCTACAGATCCACACATGATGAGTAGCAGCCACAGATCCACACATGATGAGGGGCAGCCACAGATTCACATTGATGAGGGGCAGCCACAGATCCACACATGATGAGGGGCAGCCACAGATTCACATTGATGAGGGGCAGCCACAGATCCACATTGATGAGTAGCAGCCACAGATCCAGGACATGTCCATCATTGGAGGAGCCTCCATGGGCAGTTGTGGCCCCCAGACAACAGGCGTCTCCAGCAGTTATTACATGTAACAGAGGATGGGACCAGAGATCTCTTTTAGTCTTGTTGTCTACCTTGACGCTACAACTTAGATTCTTAGAGAGAGCCTTTGGGGAAATATAATAGGCAAAAATTTCCAATTTTCTCATGTACTTGTTGAGGGTTATATGGCACCAGAGGGCCACCCCATCATCAACTGGCACCTTCTCAAACCGAGGCTATGTCCTGGGTGGTGGCTTGGTCTATGATTTGGGATAAGCAAGAAGTTCTACAGATACAGGGAGGAAATTAGAGCATGTTTTGTTTTTGTTTATGTTTTGTTTTGTTTGATTTTTTTGTTTCCATCATAACAACCACAGACAGGGTTCATGCTGTGAGCTTTGGTACTTGTCCATACAGCGGTTCCATCCTCTGCCCTGTCAGGGTGACCCTCAAAAAGTGGTCCTGAAGCAGGACTCACACATGAGAGTCACAGTATCCAGTCCTAGCAAAACAAGAAAACCAAACAAAACAAAACAAAAACTCCTTATTTTCTGGACCAGAAATAACCAGAGGTACCATTTAAGGATCTTCCTCCTGAGGCAGCGGCCGGGAATGGACTAGGGACAAACACACAGGTTCCTAGGCAGGGCCTTGGGCCTCTTCATGCTTGGAGCTTTCTCAGCTCCTGAGTGTTTACTCCAGCTTCACATCTTCCCCAGGATTCCCCAGAGCCTGACAATACACTGATTTGCTTAAGACAGACAGACTGAGCAGAAATGAAACAACTTCCATTTCTGCTCTTTAAACTGCTTTTGTTTTGTGTCTGTTTGGTTTAGTTTGGGCCTCTTCATCTTTTCACTTCTGCCAGAAGAATGCCTTTCAAGTGCTTCCCCTTTCCTGTTAATCACTCCCCCCACAAAAAAAAAAGCCCCACCCCTGGCCTCACCCTTGGCTTGGCATGCAGCCCAACTCAAAGAAATGATCCCATCTCCTGACCTCAGACTTGTTCGGGGTCATCATGTGACTCCAGAAGAGCAGGGGTCATTTTTCTGTGACTGATACCAGGACGCAGAAAGAGAAAATATTTTGCCTTCAGAGAGCAGAAACACCAAGAGCCCCATGAGCCCACACCTGCGACCATCACCACAGACCAGCAGAGAGAACCTGGCAGAGATTGCCCTGAATCAGGAACAGAGAGAGGAAGGGAGGGAGACAGGAAGAAGGAGGAGGGGGAGAGAAGGAAGAAGTGAGGAGAGGGACTAAAGTGACTCCATTAGTACTTCTGGATTCCCTTGTGCCAAAGTGCCTGCTCTGTAAACAGCCAATACATTTCCTTTTGCTTGAAGGAGTCTAATTTGGATTTATTTCACTCACAGCAAAGGAATCTTTATTTTCTCCACATCCTGCAGCCAGCTAATGATAGAGAAGACAATTAGTTGATAATTTACTTTATACTAACTTGTAAGTTAAGTTACTCACAGCTTAATGTTTCATCTATTCACTGCAAGTATAATTCAAGCTTTGAAAGGACACTGAAGAAGTGGTGTCCTCTTCCTGTAATACTCTGTATTATTTGTTTTTTATTCCTTCTCTTCTCTTCTCTTCTTTTTTTTCATTTTTTTGTTATTATTTTTTAATTAGTTTCAGGTGTACAACACAATGCAATAGTTATACTCTTGACCCCCAAAGTGACAACCTCCCTCACCCAGTTCGCCACCCCACTCCCTCCCCCTTTTCATACATATCTATCACAACTCCCCTGACTCCCCTCCACAGTATACTCCATATCCCGTGGCCATCCACATATTTAGTTACAGTTGGCATACAATACTATACAACATCAGCTTCAGGTGTACAGTGCAGTGATCAAGCCTCTACTCCATCTATGAAGTGGTCTCCCTAACAAGACATGTGACTATCTGACACGCCACAGAATTTTTGCGACATTATTATATTCCCCAAACTGTGTTTCATATCCCTGTGGCAATATTGTAGTTGTCTATTTATGCTGTCTAATCCCTTCCCCTTTTCCCCCATCCCCACCCCCCTCCCAACTAGCCACCCTCAGTTTTTCCTCTACATCTACGAGTCTATTTACTTTGATTGTTCACTCAGCTCTTCAGACTCCACACACAAGTGAGATCACATGGTACATGTCCTTCTCCGATTGACTTATTTCACTTAACATAATAGTCTCTTCACAACATTATCAATTACATTCCCAGAACTGCCCCCATATCCCTGTGGCAACATTGTAGTCCCACCTACGCTGTCCAAAACCTTCCCCCTCTCCCTCTTCCCCACTCCCTCCCAGCCAGCAACCATCAGTTTTTCCTTTATATCTGCTTGATATCACTTCAATCTTCTTACATTTACTGAGACTTGTTTTGTGCCTTAACATGGTCTATCTTGGAAAATGTCCCATGTGTACTTGAGAAGAATGTATATTCTGTTTTTTCAGGGTGAAATGCTCTAAAAATATCAACGAAGTCCAGCTGGTCTAAAGTATCATTTAAGGCCCCTCTTTCTGTGTTGATTTTCTGTCTAAAGGGTCAGTCCATTGGTGACAATGGGGTTGAAGTCCCCTACTATGATAGTGTTACTGTTGATCTCTGTCTTTATGTCTGTCAAAATCTATTATATGTAATTATGTGTTCCTATGTTGGGTGCATAGATGTTTATTAGGGTTCTAGTGCTCTTCTTTGTCTTTTATTGTAGTCATTTTAAAGTCTATTTTGTCCAAAATAAGTATTGGTACTCCAGCTTTTTTTTCTTTCTCATTTCCATTTGCATGAAATATCTTATTCCATCTGTAAACAGCATATACATGTGTGTTATTTTCTTATCCACTCAGCCACTCTCTGTCTTTTGATTGGAGCATTTAGCCCATTCACATGTAAAATGATTATTGATAGGTGCATATATATTGCCATTTTGTTATTTGTATTCCTGGTCTTCCTGGGTTAGCTTGTTTACCCCTTTCTTTTGTTTAAAAAAGCCCTTTTAACATTTCTTGCAATGCTGGCTTCGTGGTAATGAATTCTTTAAGCTTATTCTTTTCTGAGAAGCTCTTTATTTCTCCTTCAATTTTAAGTAATAGCTGTGCTGGGTAGAGCAATCTTGGTTGTAGGCCTTTATTTTGTGTCACTTTGAATATCTCCTGCCACTCCCTTCTGGCCTGCAGAGTTTCTGTAGACAAGTCAGCTGTTAGTCTAACAGGAGTTCCTTTGTATGTAACCTGCTGTCTTTCTCTTGCAGCCTCTAGGATTCTGTCTCTGTCTTTAACCTTTGCCATTTTAACTATGATGTGTCTTGGTGTGGACCTGTCTGGGTTCAGCTTGTTTGGAACGCTCTGCACTTCTTGGGCATGTATGTTGATTTCCTTCACCAGGGTAGGGAAGTTTTCAGTCATTATTTTTTCAAATACATTTTCGATCCCTTGCTTCTTCTCTTCTCCTTCTGGTATTCCTATGAGTCTAAGGTGGTTGCATTTCACCTTGTCCCATAGGGCTCTTATACTGTTTTCATTGTTTTTCATTCTTTGGTCTTTTTGTTGTGCCAACTGGGTGATTTCTGCTATTTTATCTTGCAAATCGCTGATCTGCTCCTCTGCTTCATCAACTCTACTGGTGATTCCTTCAAGTGTGTTCTTCATTTCAGTTATTGTATTCTTTAGTTCTAACATGTTGTTTTTTATGGTTTCCCTATCCTTCTTTATGTCCTCGCTAAGTTCCTTAAACATTCTTATCATCAGTGTTCTAAACTCTGTCTCTGAAAGGTTGGATCCCTCTGTTTCATTTAGTTCCATTTCTAGAGGTTTCTTCTGATCTTTTACTTGTGAGGTGTTTCTTTGTTTCCCCATTCTGGCTGTCGCTCTGGGATTGCTTTGATGTATTAGATAGATCACCAGGACAGCCCTGGCTGGATCATGCAGGCACACACCTCACGGCCCAACACTCCCAGGAAAACTCCCAGTCTCAGCCTGTCCCAAGCAGCCGCTCGTAGATCCAGCCGAGCAGCCCAACAACCAATCACCAGCCTGGCAACTCTGCAAGTGCAGTGCGGAGATCGGGGACCCGAGGCAGCTCGCGCACTCCCGGGTCTCAATGAGCAGCCTGTTGCAGCCAGAAGGCACCTCCCCCAGTGTTTCCCTGGCAATGCAGTATAAGCTGGGCAGAGGGTGGGGATCCAAGGCCACATGCACGCGCACGCACACACACACTTCTATGCCAATTCCACCAGACCAATTAGGTCTCAGACCTGATCCTCTGTGGGAGGGCCCAAGCCTGACAAAATGGTGCCCTCCTTACACCACTCGCGTGCAGGCTCCACACCACGGGAACAACAATCCAAAAACCTCCAGCCTTTGCACCAAAGATGCTCAGTTCAGTCCGTCCCCGCAGGCTCCCGGCTCACACAGCCACTCCCTCCACCAGGAACCAGGTAAGTGCTCACCAGTGAGCACGCCTGGGCGCTGGCCCCACTGATTCTCCAGCCGCTCTCAGCCTCACCGAGCTGAGCAAAGAGAGTCCTCACTAATTTACTGCCGGCTATCTTGGAACTCCTCTTCTCGGCAAAGGAGCTCTGGGCTGGTGAGCTTGGTGTGCGGCCGGAGGGTCTCTCCCCCAACCAGACAAGCTTCCCACGGCTGCGGCTTCCCTCACGGGGCTCGCCCTCTCTCGTCTCCGCCCGTCCTACCAGACCCGACGTGGCTTCCTCTTTAAGTTCTTCTTTTAGTGGTTCTGTTCCTCCAGTGTTCCGGTGACCTCCAGGGTTGAATGCTGTGTAATTCGTTTGTAATTTTGGTGTGATCCTGGGAGGCAGTTAGCACAGCATCTGTCTATTGAGCCATTTTACCAGAAGTCCTCTTCTCTTCTCTTCTATTTTCTTCTCTTCTCTTCTCTTCTCTCCTTTATTAACAGAGTTTATTTTATTTTATTTTTTATTTTTATTTTGTTTTAGCTGAGCCATCCTGCCACCTGTTGGCAGCTTAATGGCAACTCAGCTCAGGCTGGCCTCAAACAGCTATTGCTCAGAGCTCAGCTCGCACTCTTGAGCGAGCTCTTAACCAACTGAGCCACTCAGCCGGCCCAGGCAGAGTTTATTTTTTAAGAGTTTTCAGTTTATAAAAAAATGCTGCAGAACATACAGTGTTCCCCTATCATTATTAGTGAGAAGGACCAAAGTTTTGCCACCCCAAAATAAGTCTTTCAGGATATTGAGTTTAAGATGGCTAGGGCCGGCCGAGTGGCGCGGTGGTTAAGCGCTGGCCTGGGAAGCCAGCAGCCCCGGTTCGGTCCCACATATGAGGGCCAGTGACACTGCCCTCAAAAAAAAAAAAAAAAAATAGGAGTTTAAGATGGCTAATAAGAAACAAAAGACTCAGAAAGAACCTTTGACCCTCCCCCTTACCTGCTGAAAGGAATTCGGATAGAAGCATCTACTTTAAGAAGGAAGCATCATCACCTTAGCATCATCACATAAACTAAACTTGGCCGGTGAAGAAATCCAGCAAAGCTGTTTGTTAGACTCCCCTCCATGTCCCGTTGTTTCTGAGGGGCCTGCAAGAGCCTGTCTGCCACACGTTTGCCCTTTCTCTTCTGCCCATGCAGCCCCTTTTTTCTCTTTGAAATCCCAGACCCCTGCTTCCTCCTCAGTCCATAATGCCATATAAGCCTCCACTATCTCATGCTTCTTCAGGTCTCACCCCGCATGTTCATCCGGAATAAATTCTGGACGTTTTTCTCCTCTTAATCTGTCTCCTGTTAATTTGATACAAGCCCAGCCAGAGGAACTTGGAAAAGTGGGAGGAGAGTTATTTTTGACCCCCACCTCCCTATTATTAACATCTGGCATTAGTGTGGTATGTTTATTGCAATGGATGAACCAATATTAACACATTATCAATACCAAACTCCATAGTTTAAATTATGATTCAATCTTGATGTTGTACATTGTGTGGGATTTGAAAATGCATATTTTTGTGTATCCACCATTACAATATCACACAGAAGAGTTTCCTGGCCTGAAAATCCCCTGTGCTCTATTCATCCCTCCCTCCCCACTAACCCCTGGCAACCACTGATATTGCTACTGTCTCCATAGTTTCGCCTTTTCCAGCATGTCATAGAGTGGGAATCACACAGTATGTAGCCTTTTCTCAGATTGGCTTCTTTCACTTAGTTATTTGCATTTAAGCTTCCTCCATGTCTTCTCGCAGCTACACAGCCCATTTCTTTTTAGCAATGAGTAATATCCTCTTGTCTGGAATGGACCACAATGTATTTATCCATTCACCTATTGAAGGGCGTCTTGGCTACTTCCCATTATAAGTAAAGCTTCACTAGATTGTATGACCTCTTTCTGTTATAGCCTTCCTGTCCTATTTTGAAAGCTGCTTTACAGTTTTCAAAACGATTCAGATGTCACCTGCCCAATGAAGACTTCCCCACGCTCCTAGATAATATAAATCACATGCATGCTTCTATCATAGCACTGTCACATCATTGGATAGTTTCTCTGTCTCTGTCTTCTTCACAATGAACTCGTTCAGGGTATCTTACTTTCTACTGAGTTACTTCACTTTCCTGTGCTGCAGTTTCCTTGTCTGTAAAATGAAAATGACAGGATTGTTGTGATAATTAAATATATATTTACATAAATATAATTTATATAATTAAGACATAAATTTAATTTATATATTAAAATATATAAATATATATTTAGAAATATATATATTTAGAATAGTACCTGGCACAAACTATATACTATATAAAATTTAACTATAATTGTTTTTTATTATTAACATTCATCTCTGTATCCACAGCAACCATCATGTAGATGCCACAGAATAATTTTTTAATCCATATTTGCCCCATGGTGTGATTTGATATGTGATTGAATGTGATTTATAATTTAAAACAATAATTCTGAAAGAATCTTAACATCCATCATTGTAGGGGCTTCTCGCATTATTGCTCAGCTGGTTTAGGTTTAGTGAAACGTGGAGACTCTGGGTTGAGCTGCTTCTGTGACGAGGCAGCAACCGGGGATGGGAACTGACAAAATGGAAAGTGGGGAGAGAACTGGCAGTGTTTGCCACTTTGGAGATAGAGACACTTAATGTCTCATTTTTCTGACTTGATTCATCCCCTCAGGAACTGACACGAACGCAAACAAAACAAACTGAAAAGGCTCCAGGGAGTGAACTAAAAGGTTCACATGTGAATTTTCCATGAACTCAGTGATTGCTAAGAGGAGGGAGATGGTTGAATCACCCCAACTTGTACATTCATTTTTCTTTCTGTAAGAAACCTCGATAGCATGATCGTACCTCGGTCTGTGGGTTTAAAGACATTTCATCAAATTGTACATGCAACCTGTTTTATGTGTATAAAGAATACAAAGTTATATACCACTCTTTTCCAACAAAGGATAATGGAATTGCGCTGCAGTCAGTGTGGGCTGGGCACCAGGGAACCAAAGTCTTATGTGAGTTCAAATAGTCCCACTGCCCCACATTTTGTTTGTGAAATGGGGATGGGAACACCTACTTGTAAAGGTGGTTGTAGGGTAAACAAGAGAGCCATTTCACAACAGCAGAGAGCTTGCCACCAGTCCCCTGTACCCTCATGCCTGGTCCATTGGCCAGGCAAGAAGGGCCGGAGTTCGCAGACAAGGCCCTTGCTCCCCAATACCCAATCCCAAGTTAATCTCGATTCCACCTGAGCCACGTCACTGGCAGTTAACCCACCTAATTCTAGTGCTTAGACATAACCAGCTTTTCAGAAGTTGAGCCAAATATTCAAATTTCTCACTTGTGACTGCCTTTCTACACCCCACTCCCCCACCCCACCCTCGTTCCGAGCACTATGCCTAATTGTCTCATCTTACTAAGTCATTAAATATAAATTTGCTGAAGTCATTATTTCCCTTCTCCCCTCAGCCTTCCTGGAGATTTCATCTGAGTTACTGATTTGCTTTCCTTCATTAAACTATGACTAGTTTGTTTTTTGTGTTGCTAACGTGGTGGCCCTGTGGATTCTGTGCCTGTGCCTGGACGCCAGCTGTGACCTCCTTCCTCTCCTTCCAAAGGAGAGAACTGGCAGTCAGAGAGGTCCAAGAGGGACAGCTGGTCTAAATGAGCCACTTTGAACTGGTTAAACAACTGGTGTCTTAGCCTGGGTTCCCTGACAGAAAACAATGAGACTACCTTTGGGGCAGGTAGGTTGCATGTTGGCAGGACCTGTCAGCCAGGGACAGGAGCAACGGACCAAGAGGAGAAGCAGGGAAGGAGCAAGAGGCACAGCATGTCACCATGCCAGCCACTGCTCCAGTGGACAGGTGTTCCACCCGAGACAGGTTCTCTACTATGGCAAGGCCTCCATCCTTGGCAGTGCCTCCATCCAGGGCATTTTCTGAGGAGCTTCCTGACGTGTGGTTCCCAACTGTCCTCCCCAGGTGAGGTCAGGCAGGTTTATCCATTGGCTCTGCCCCCTATCTGTCTAGGTGGCCTCACAGGACTTACATCATTGGTTGTAATGTAGGGTAGCAGGTGTATGAGCTCATGATGTGGACCTCAATCATCTCATGCTGCAGCACCAGAGGAGCCCGGGCAGAGGCACAGATGGGGCAGCTGCCCAAAGCTGGCAGAGCCTGCCTGGACGTACAGGGATTGGCGTAGAGCACTGGAGAGAAAATTGCCATCATACCATCAGTCATTTCATTTTCTACTTCTAATCTAATTTCACAAATGGCACAACCCTTTCCAAATCTGACATTGGATGCTACTCATTTCCAACTGAAGGGTAGAAGGAAAATGAAGAGTGATTCCCAGTGCTACTTAATGACACTCTGGGTGCTGTCAGTGATTTCAGAGAACACTGTAAAACTCTCCACAATAATTTGAACCTGTGGTTAAAAACAGCATCGCACACATTTAAGAGTATTGACTCGGGGAGGAACACAGGTTGTTAAGTCAAGCAGCAGCGAGATGTTCCCGCTCGTAATGCCTTAGGAGAGTTTGCTTAAAGCACAGGGCCATGTTGATGCTGTCCCATGGACGGCAGTGATGGCCTGAAAAGCTTCAGCCCTGACTGCGAAGGGAGCTGGGTGGCTTCCAAAGCCAGACGCGGGAGGTGGTGGAGACAATGAATGCCACCTCACACAACAGAGCAAGACTGGGACAATCATTTCCTCTGGTGATGCAGGAAACCGTGGTCAGCTTCTGAGGGGGCTTGAATGTGATTCAAAAGGAGCATTTTTATATCTTCCCAGTGTAACAAGTAATTTAGAGTCTAAATTTAAATGTGCAAAGTCCTAGACGAAGGGAGGTGATTCATATACTTATCACATTTCGGCTAATTGTGTATTTGAACAGCAGGAGGAAATTACACAAAGAAAGATGGACAAGTATTTAAGGACCAGGTGTATTTGGAACTCAATTACTGGGCTCCGGTTAAGTCACACCCCTGGTAGCTGACAGGAAGAGGTTTGTATTCAGATCATGGAGAAAACATGACCTTCACCATCAAGTCAGAGAATGGACACTGTGCAAGTCCCCCTTGCACTTGGGCCACGGAAGCATGAGCTGCTCACTGTAGAAATTATAGGCATGTGGGTCTAGTTTTCACCAACGGGGATTTCTCATCCTGAGGATGTTTTCATGAAGAAAGCAAGACATTATGACAGCATGGCAGGATATTTGTCTGAAAAGAGTCGGTCAAAAGCCTTTAAAAAACAAACAAAAAAACTTTAAATGCATTAGAATTTCTGGAGAAGAACAGGCCTGCGGTGTTTGTCTACGCTATTTCTAATTCAAGACCATGTAAATTTGGGCTAAGTTGATATCCTGGATGACACAGTGGAGTACGAGTGGGGCCAGAGAAAGAGTACAGCAAGAGGAGGTGGCTGTGAAGATAACATTTCAGGGAAGTGGGTGGGTGTGCGTTAAAGACAGAAAGAATCCTGGAGGTGGGGCAGACACTGGAAAAGAACATTTATAAGGCTGGTCATCTGTAGATGTATGGGAAGCAAGACAGAAGATAAAGTGTGGAGAGAGGACTAGACAAGGTCAAGGCATTAAGAAACAAAGGCAATTTAGAAATGTATTTCAGAGGCTGCAGCACGGTATTGACAAAAAGGTTATGCTGAAGGCATATTTGTAGGATGAGGGATTTAGTTGCAAATCTATGGGTATATTTGGCTGCAGCTCAATAAAGATGATTAAGGATAAGAAAAGAAAGCTATGATTTTACTCTCCCTTCCAATAATTACTGAGAAGTTTAACCTTTGCAGTTCTGGAATTGAGGACATGGCAAAAAAGTTCAGACTGAGCTTAAGAATAATAGAAAAAGTAAGACTGGGAAGGGAGATGGTAGGCAGATGACAGATGACAGATTATAGATAGATGATAGATAGATAGATAGATGATAGATAGATAGATAGATAGATAGATAGATAGATAGATAGACAGACAGACATGCTGCTCTGGGAGGCATCTACATAAAGCCAGCCTACCAAAATGTTTATAAAGTGATCAACGTCCTTCTTGAAATTCTCATCAAAAATTTAAAACAATAAATTTAAAAAATATAAAGTGCTGTATAATGTACTTGGGAACGTAAGTGGAAGGTGAAGACAAATTCCAGCTAAGGAACACAAGAGAAATTAGAGGTTGTCAGCTTCCAGTAAGCAAATAAATTGATGCATAGAAAGGATTGTAAACTTTCTCTTAAGTGCCAAAGGAAAGTGTCACCTTCAGACAGTCACAATTTATTACAGTCCCATTGTGAAGATGCTACAATGTAACCAGGAATCCTAACCTCAATTAGATTTTGCAGCATTTTAAACTACTGAAACAACTGACAACAAGGGGGAATCCAATGGGATTTACTACATGCTTGAAGCATGAATGGGCTATTACAAGTATGAAAAAGGCTAATATGTACTGAGCACTGTTCTGTGACATAGTAATGCTGGGTGCTGCAGCTCATTTAATTCTCATGACAATGCAGTGAGGTTAGACACTGTAATCCTCACTGTATGGAGGAGATAACATTTTAAATGGTTAGGAAATGTGCCATATTCAATTTTTTTCACCCTGTGTTCATAGTACTGAAGCTAGTGGCTAGCTAATAAAAGCACTTAGTATCTATCTGATGAATGAATGAGTGAAGTGGTGAGCTTAGATTTGCATGTTGGACTGCCTAATGCCCAATCTTTAGGGCTCTGTTCTGTCGCTTATTATTAATAAGACCAAAATACAGTTTGAAATGAGAATTTCATGATATGAACCTTCAGCAGCCACTCCAACAAGGAAGCCACATCCGCAGTCTTTTCTTTGGCACTCTGATGGCTAATCCATCAAAGTAGGATATCTATCAAGACAACCCAAACACTTATGGAGAGAAAGAGAGAGTAAATAGGACTTGCAATGTAGCCTTTCCCTCATTTTCCAATCCAAAAATCAGTCCCTAAATTTGATAGGCTACAAAAATGATTAGAGGAAATGGACATTAACTAAGAAGCTGCAAAAACACACCTTTAGGAAAAAAATGAAACTCCAAAATATTCAACTATTAGGCAGTCCTGGCAGTGTTTAAGGGGAAAAAAAATCAGAAAAGTTTCAAAATATGAACTGAGAAAGAATACGATCAGAATTGCACAACATTGGTGATGCTTCCATATTCACCTCCGCCAAGGAGAAACCCTCTCCCACTTTCACTTAGGTGTCTCCTGCCATTAAGTGGTCAGGCTGTCTCCATATGGAAACAGTAACTGCCAGAGGAAGAGGTTGCAAATAAGTAAGAGGAGACACGAGAATGAACTCCATGGCATGGGAGCTGGAGATACCAGTGGGAATACATGGTTTTCAATATGTAGAAATACATACAGATATAGGTGTGCGAGTGTGTGTGTGTGCATTTGTGTGTGTATGTGTAAACATATATTCCCTGGGCTTGACCACTATGAATAGTTTTACTTCTTCCTTTTCAATCTGAATACCTTTCATTTCTTTATCTTGATGAGCTTACCTGACCAGGACTCTAGTATAAAGTTAAATAGAAATGGGGAGACCAGACATTTTTGGCTTGTCACTGATGTTGGACGGATGCATTCGGTCTTTCATTAATTATAATGTTAGTTGCGTTTCTTTCTTTTTTTTTTTTTTGTAAATGCTGTTGTCAGAGGAAATTCCTCTCTATTTCTTGTCAAGCGTTTTTATCATGGAAGGGTATTGGATTCTGTTAAAGGCTTTTTCTGCATCGATTAAGATAATCATGTATTTTTTTTTTTTTGGTAGTGTTTGTTGCTCTATCTTCAAGTCTTCAAGTTCACTGGTCTTTTGTTATGCAGTCTCAAGTTCCGTGAATTGCATCTCACATGCTTCTCACCTCAGTCACTGTATTGTTATATTTTTTGTGTCTTTACTGGCATTCAAGTTCTATTGCTGTCACAACAAATTACTAAAAATTTGGCATCTTAAAACAACATTCATTTATTATCTCACAGCTCTGTAGTCAGAAGACTTGGCCGTGCCACTCAGCTGATTCTGTGCCTTGTGCTTTACAAGTTCAAACTCAAGGTGGACAGGGCCATGTTCTTCCCCAGGGGCTCTGCAGATGATGCCCTCCCAAGCTTGTTCTGGTCACTGCTAGAATTTATTCCCATGCAGCTGTAGGTCAGCAGTGCCTGCTTTGTGCTGGCTATTAGCCGGAGTCATTCTCAGCTTCCAGAAGCACCTTCCCCTGCCTCCTTTCCTCAATCTTTAAGGCCAGCAACAGTAGGTCAAGTTCTTGTCACACTTTCAGTCTCTCTGACACCCCCTCTGACTCATCTCTTTTTTGCCTTCAGCCTGAGAAAATTCTTTCAGGTGCTTCTTTTCCTAGATTCAGATAGTTTCCTCAGATGCTTCTGTTCGTCTTTACTCAGCTGAGGTCCAGGGGACCCCTCCATACATCTGCAGAGCTGTCTCTCATCTATCTATCTATCTATCTATCTATCTATCTATCTATCTATCTATCATCTATAAATTAATCATCTATCTCTATCTATCACTATCTCTATCTGTCTCTCTGGTTATTTTTCCATAGAATTCTCACCACCTTTGGCATCCCCAGACTCCTAGCAACATCTTTGTAACTTAGATAAGGTGGTATTGTTGTTTCAAGCAAGAGAAATTAACCAGCATTAACTTAAATAATTGATTTATATTTATTAAGAAAACATTAAAAATTTAAATTCTTAGGGCTGGCTGAGTGGTGCGTTGGTTAAGGGTTGGCTTGGGACACAACCGCTGAGCAGCAGGGCCCTGGTTCAGATCCTGCATGAGGGCCAGTGACACTACCCTCTACAGAAGATGGTGAACAACAGCTCCACCTGGAGCTGGGCTGCCGTGAGTCTCCCGTGATGGTGTAGGCTGCAGTGGGGCTGCAGTGGGCTGCCGTGAGCTACCAGAGTGGCTGACAGCCAGCGTGAGCAGCCAGCAGCTGGCATGAACTGTCATGAGCTGCCGTGTGCCGCTGTGAACAGCTGTCCAATGGCCAGCGAGCAACTGCCTCACCCGGGAAGAGTGCAATAATATCAGCATGGGCCAGTGAAGCAATGTCCTCCACAACTAGATTGAAGAACAAAAGGACAGCAACTTGTCTGTTCCTCTTCCCTGATTCCCCAATGCTGTTCCCCTCCCCCAATTCCCCCAATAAAATCTTTAAAAAAATTTTTTTTTAAACTTTAAATTTGCATAGTGAATTCACTGACACCAAAGATTACATCCAAGAAATACTGATCTAGGGAGATGGATGCAGAGAGAGCAAGAAGAAAGGAGAGAAAAAATGGCATCCGCAGATTACAGTACCTACAGCCACGCTGCAGCTCAGGAAGGCTACAGTATTTACACCACCCAGCCCACTCAAGGAGATGCACAGACCACCCAGGCATATGGGCAACAAAGTTATGGAACCTATGGACAGCCCACTGATGTCAGCTATATCCAGGCTCAGACCACTGTGACCTATAGGCAAATAGTCCATGCAACTTCTTATGGATCACTTCCCACAGCTTATACTACTCCAACTGTCCCCCAGGCATACAGGCAGCCTGTCCAGGGATATAGAGCTGGTGCTTATGATACCACCATTGCTACAGTAACTACCACCCTCGCCTCCTATGCAGCTCAGTCTGCATATGGCACTCAGCCTGCTTGCCCTGCTTACAGACAATAGCCAGCAGCCACTGTACCTGCAAAACCACAGGATGGTTACAAATCCTCTGAGACTAGCACAGGGGTTTACAGCTATCCCAGCCTGGGCTATGGACAGAGGAACTACAGTTACCCCCAAGTACCTGGGAGCTGCCCCATTCAGCCAGTCATGGCACCACCATCCCCACCCTCCTACCAGCGATTCCTCTGCACAACTGACTAGTTATGATCAGAGCAGTGACTCTCAGCAGAACACCTATGGGCAGCCAAGCAGCTTAGACAGCAGAATAACTATGGTTAATAAGGCAGGTATGGGCAGCAGCCGCCCACTAGTTACCCCTCCCCCCAAACTGGACCCTATAGCCAGGCTCCAAGTCAATATAGCCAACAGAGCAGCATCCATGGGCAGGTGAGAACCACCGCAGTAGCATGGGTGCTTATTGGCAGGAGTTGGGAGGATTTTCTCAACCAGGAGAGAACCCGAGTATTGAGTGGCCCTGATAACCGCAACAGGGAAAGAGGGGGATTTGATCCTGGAGGTGTGAGCAGAGGTGGGCGGGGAGGAGGACAGGGTAGAATGAGCAGTGCTGGAGAGTGAGGTGGCTTCGATAAGCCTGGTGGACCCACGGACAAAGGACCAGATCTTGATCGAGGCCCACCTGTCGATCTAGATGAAGGTTCTAACAGTGCGATTTATGTGCGAGGATGAAATCACGATGTGACTCTAGCTGATCTGGCAGACTTCTTTGAGCAGTGTGATGGTTAAGATGCACAAGAGAGCCAGACAACCCATGATCCATATCTACTTGGACAAGGAAACGGGAAAGCCCCAAAGGTGATGTGACAGTGTCCTGTGACGACTCACCGACTGCCAGGGCTGCTGCGGAGTGGTCTGATGGGAAAGGTGCCCAAGGGAACAAACTTAAAAGTTTCTCTTTCTTGGAAGAAGCCTCCGGTAAACAGCATGTGGGGGCCGGGGATGCTGCTCCACGACCGCAGGGGGATGCTGCCGCCACTTCATGGAGGCCCAGGGGACCCAGGAGGTCCTGGGGGACCCATGGGTCACAAGGAGGCTGTGGAGGAGACAGAGGCGGCTTCCCCCTCAGAAGGCCCGGGGTTCCCGAGGAAACCCCTCTGGAAGAGGAAACGTCAAGCACCAAGCTGGAGACTGGCAGCGCCCCAATCCGGGGTGTGGAAACCACAACTTGGCCTGGAGAACAAAATGCAAGCAGTGTAGGGCCCTGAAGCCTTCATCCCACCACCCTTTCCACCACTAGGTGGTTACAGAGGCAGAGGTGGCCCTGGTGGCATACAGGGAGGAAGAGGTGGCCTCATGGACCAAGATGGTCCCAATGGAATGTTCAGAGGTGGTCATGGTGGTGACAGAGGTGGCTTCCATGAGAGCCGGGGCATGGACTGAGGTGGCTTTGGTGGAGGAAGATGAGGTGGCCCTGTTGGGTTCTCCTGGTCCTTTGATGGAATAGATGGGAGGAGGAAGAAGAGGCGGGCATGGAGGACCTAGAAAAACGGATAAAGGGGAGCACCGTCAGGAACGCAGAGACCAGCGCCACTGCTAGTCACAGAGGCCTCATAGCACTGCACTGACTATTAGATTTATTTTTTAAACCAGAACATGGTTTAAATTTAGAATTCCATATTTATAATGTTGGCCACAGCATTAGGATTATTCCTGGTCTGTACTTTAGTATTTTTCACCATTTGTGAGAAACATTAAAACAAGTTAAATGGAAAAAATAAACACAAAAAAACTGAGGTACATGAAGAAATCCAAAATCACTACTTCAGGATTTTTATGGCTTCAATTGTGTTCCTCAAACAAAAGCTGTGTTGGCGCCTCAAAACGTGACCTTATTTGGAGAAAGGATCTTTACGGATGTAATCAAGTTAAAATGAGGTCATTAGGGCAAACCTTACTGAATCCAATAAGACTGGTGTTCTTATAAATAGGAGCAATATGGACAGAAACACACACAGGGAGAAGGCCATCTGAAGGATAGAGTGGCACTGTCACAGCGAAGGGACACAAAAGGTAGAGGGCAAGTCACCAGAAGCCAGGAGGGAGGTGTGGACAGGTTCTCCTCAAGGCTCCAAGGAGAGGTGTGATTTCAAACTTCTAACCTCTAGAACAAAAACAATACATTTCTGCTGAAGCCCCTCAGTTTGTGGTACTTTGTCACAGAAAATAATATGAATAAACATGGAATTCAATATGTTTCCTAATTGACAAACCATAAGGTGTCAATTTTCTACAAATTAATTGATAATTTTAACAAAATTATAACTAAAACCACATTGGGAATTTTCTGGAATATGAAAAGAATGATATAACGTGTTATCTGTACAAATTTAAAGCATTAGAAAAGTTGAGAGTTTGGGAGGGATAAGAAATGATAGCAGGTTTGTTCTATTATATAACAAAACATTTTCAAGTTTAGTGATTAAAATAGGGTATAAGTGTAGGATTTGTTCAAACATTTCTTATTGCAAGTAGAAAACTGCAATAAACTAGCCTAAAAAGTAATGAAAATGTTATTGGTTCATACAAACGAGAGATGACAGCCAGCTTCTGGTGATGTTTTATCTAGAAATTCATGATGACATCAGGACGACAGCTCTGTTTCTCGGTGGCTCTCTCTTCTTCCCTCTTCCTCTGTTAGCATCATCCTTGGATTGCCTTCTCTCACAATGGCAAAATGACTGTATGAACTGCCAGAGCTTAGTGCTTGTCATTCAAATCTAACAAGACAGAGAGATTCATTTCCAAGGGGATGTTCCACATCATGACGCACATCCGTCAAAAAGAAGTCCACACTTGCTTCTAATGGACCATCCTTGTCAACAAGCTACCCCAGTAACAATCACAAGGTCAAGGACATTGACAACCATCTTTGAATTACATAAAAGGCTTCTTATGCAAGTATAACTAGAACCATAACAAAAGGACACTTGAATAGTAGGGCAGATAAAAAGTTGGATAGAATTCCAGTAACACGATGTCTGAAAAAGACTTTTTAATAACAAATTCAATTATTTCAGTAAATTGAGGGCTACTCACATTTTTAATCCATCTTGTCAATGTGGTATGTGTTGTTTAGGAATCTGTCCATTTCATTTAAGAAAAACTAAATTGTCAAATTTATTGCCATATAATTTTTCATCATCCTTTTAATATCTGTAATGACATTCTCTTTTATTCCCGATATTAGTAAGTTGTGCTTTCTCTTTTACTTTTTTTTCATGGTCAAACAGTATTGCTATTGATTTATCAACTTTATTATTCCTCTCAAAGAACCAATTTTGGTGTGTTTATCTTCTCTTTTTGTTTGTTTTTATTTTATTGATTTTCGCTCACATCTTTATTTCCTTCTATTTATTTAGATTTAATTTCCTTTAGAAAAATTCTGACTTAAATATAAAAACCTACCCATTGATTTTAAACCTTTCCTTTTTACTAATATGAACATTTTAAGCTATAAATTTGCCTCTATATACTGCTTTAGCTACATCCCATAAATGTCGATGTGTTCAAGTTTAATATCATTCTTTTTGAAATATTTTCTGTGTTCTTATATTTTTGCTTTTAAGAGTTTTTATTTCAACTGACAAATGGAGCTGGGGGTGGGGGCAAGGGTAACAATGACAAACAAAAGAAAGTGGCAAAGTCCTTATAATCCTGGTCCCTGGCCTCTAGCTCTGAACTGGCTTTTGGCCTTTAATTTTTATAATAGGATTGGGAAAAAAGGAGGTCATTAATCCTACCTCCTAACCACCCACCAAAGTAGACCTTTAACCATTGTCTTGCTGATTTCTCTTTCCATAATCATCCCTTTAGCCAATGGTGAAATTCAAACCAAGTGCTCAATGACTGACTTCTTTATGGACCTTGAATCTGGATGACTCAGTTGCCCTGGGAGGCTGATACTCCTTTCCCTCTTTGGTACTGCCTCAGAGAAGCCATAGGAACCCTGTGATAACCAGCATGAGATTCACAAGGGATAATAAACATAAACTTTAAGTAACCTCTTTTACAGCCACAGAGACTAAAGTAGAAACAAATTAAACCATTCAGAATTGTAGAGAAAATGCACCATTTTAGATTTGCTTAATAAGGGAATGATTCACAAGTTAAGCCACTGAGTTTTCAATTATGAATACAACGAACTGAAAAAAATGTTCTTTGTCCTAGAAAATCTTTAGGTTCAGTAGTGCTGATTATCACCTGCATAGTCTCATTTTATTCCTTTGGGAAAGTTAATCATATAAAGTCCCTTAGTTTGAATTGTGTTTTTCAGTTTTTAACATTTGCATAAACTTTGATCCTAAGAATTCTGCCATTAAATATCAGATAAAGTAATCCAGTTTGAGCCAGGTTAAATGAATTCATCAATGAAGGTTAAATAAATTTAGCAAAGGTCTATTGCTAGTGAGTACTGGGGCTGGGGCTGAAATCTAGGCCAACTGTCTCCCTGGCTAGTGTGCTAACACATCACACCAGGCCAATGCATAGTGTCAGGATCAAATAGTCATAGGATATTAGGGGCTTTGAGGTCACTAATGACTCCGTAAACTGCAGTATGTGAACCGTTTGTATGTTGTGTGTTGGTGGAGAACGGATTCTGAGTTAAAATGCAGATTTCCTGGCCTATCTGACTTTCCAAAGCACACTATTTGGGATATGGCTGAGGAACCTGAATTACTTACAAATTCCCTATTCTGAGAATATCTTTTCTGGGGATACTGAAAGATTACCACACAGCCTCTACTTAAATACTTCTCAAAGGAAGCACTTTACCTGCCAGACTTGCCCAGAGAAGCGTTAAAGCTCAGCAAAATCCCTTGTTCTATTACTTTTAAAATGTGGTTCCATGGGGATATGAAATACAGTATGAAGGATATAATCAACAATAGTGTAAAGATTATGTAAGGCGTCAGATGGGCACTGGACTTACCAAGGGGATCATGTCATAGACTGTGTAGATGCCTGACCACTGCGCGGTAAAACTGAAGCTGATGTACAATAATACTGAATGTCAACTACAATTATGGTTGTCAGAAAAATCATGACCCATTTCTGCAATGAAAAACAGAAAAAACACTTCATGACTTTTCTGACAACCCAATATATATGCATATGTATATATATTTTCACTTATTATTTCTTTCTTTCTTTTTTTTTGAGGGCAGTGTCACTGGCTCTCATATGTGGGACCCGAACCGGGGCCGCTGGCTTCCCAAGCCAGCGCTTAACCACCGCGCCACTCGGCCGGCCCTCACTTATTATTTTCAAAGCTATGAAAAGCAAACGGAAACTCGCACAGTGACATTCGCATCAGACCCAAGCCTCATGCGCTCCCGATTTCCTCGGTGCCACTGCTCCCCGGCCTCCAGCCTGTGGCTCTGCCTCAATCTCCTACACCGGACTTTGCCCCGGCCCTCGGGTCTCTGCTGCCTGGGGCAGACCAGCCCTTTGACCTTGGCATGTGGGGCGCTTCGCTTGGCCCCCCCTTGTGTATCCAGGCTCATTGGCAGGACCCTGGGGGTTCTGGCTCCTCTTCCTTCTTCCGGACGCGGGTCCACCTGCCCACTGTAAGATTTGGATCTGGTATCGAGTGGAATCCAGAAGATTCAATCCAGCAGGCCCTACGGGGCTTGATCTGCCTCGGGGTGAACTCTGACCTGGGAAACAGGAGATGGAAGAGAAGTGACACATTTACTCCCTGTCCTATCTCCCTCCCATGAGCTACTGCGAGGCACAGTTTCTCTTCACTGAAAGTCTCGTGAAGCCCAGCACGGCAGCTGAACTTGGCTGAGGGCAGCGGTGCCCGTGCCTGACCGTGCATGGATGCGTGCTGAGTGTGCTTGGACGCTACCCCTCATGGACTACCCCTACTACTAGGCTGGCCCAGGAAAGCCTGGCCCTGGGCTATAGTCTGGAGAACCAAGCTAATGCAACACAGGCGGGCAGTGGCCAGGAAACAGGAAATAGTTCCTTTCTTGCTATTAGGCCTAATGTGGAATATAAATTATTTTTGTGTGTGTAGCACTTTCTCTGAACTCATTCTCAACTTAACCGTCATGACATTTTTATATGCAGGCAGTCATTTCATAATTTATACTCTTGAAACAAACTACTAAGAGTATCTATCAGGTTCCCCACTGGTGAAAACACTGCTTAAATAATTGTTTTTCTTCCATATATATAAATAAAAGACAAATAAATGGACAATCATCTGGCCATGGATTTTTATTAATTTATAACTCCATGCCAAGGTTTCTGCTCCAGTCATCTTTATGTATGTAGAAGGTAGGCCCTTAGTTTGGTCATATTAAAAGCTTAGATATTTCCAATTTATCTTGCTGCCAATAAAGTGTGTAATCATCTTAAGCCCACTTATTATTGGGTTGTCGGAGGAGTCATGACATACTTTTTCTGTTTTCGTTGCAAAAACGCATCATGACTTTTCTGACAACCCAATACTTTGATTTTTGACATTACATCTGCCTGTATCTGTGCCCACGTTTCTAAATTTATATATAATTGGGCTGGCCGAGTGGCTCAGTTGGTTAACAGCTCGCTCAAGAGTGCGAGCTGAGCTCTGAGCAACAGCAGTTCAATGCCCAGCCCAAGTTGAGCTGCTGTTGAGCTGCCAATAGGTGGCAGGATGGCTCAACTAAAAAAAAAAATCATACTTGCAAGTCCTAAATTTATATATAAAATATTAGAGCCACCTAATTTTAATACATTTTGAACATTAAGTTCAAAACTGCAGGTAACTCAGATTACAATGTGCAATAACGTCATGTTTGGTGGTATTTTTTAAAAAAAATTGACTCTCCAGTTTCTGCTTATATGTTAATATACTGTTGTTCATGTTAGGAGCATTCCACTTTATGATATGTAGTGTGTTAACCAGATTTACAAAAAGTAAATTCTTTCTTGACATTCAAAGACCCATTTAGCAACGCTTAATGCAGAAGGAGTGCACATCTGTCAAGTTCAGAGATTTCTTGGAAGGAAATAAACAGATTTTATGATGTGTGGAGGGAATTGAGACAAATTGTGGGTGTGTGGGAGGTGATGGATGGATGGGAATGGCACATTCGATGTTTCTTTGCTGGTAAAACACCACTGACATGCCAACTCATAGGGTTCCTGGATACCCAAAAACCTTTTCTCAACTGACAATATCCAAAATCCTTAAGAAGAAAATATGAACCCCAAGGATCTTCATCATGAAGAATATTACAACTATTTGACCAAATTATTTAGCCACAATAATTTATGAACAGCTATGGAAACCAGTGAACATTCTATAGAACTCCATAGAGAAATAAGGTAGATACTAAAATAAAGATGAGATTTCCCTTACTGTCTTGGACTAAAATGGATGCTTGGTTTCTTTATTCAGGAACAGTGTGTTCAGTGGTGCACTTTTCAGGTATTCATTTGATAGTCACTCCCAGAATCCCCTTTGTCACAGAAGCAGAATGTTGGTGAGCAATGGTGACAGTCATCAAAACTTTTGTAACTATCTGTTTCCCCGTTTCATTTATGCTAGGTCATCAAGCAGCAGCTTTTATTTTTCAAACCATTCTGGCTATAATAGGAAAAAGATTTAAAAAGAAAGCAGGCTTTTTATAAAAAGGTCTAGCTGTCCCACTAACCAGTGCTGTGACTTCAGCCAAGCCATTTAGCCAGCAGAGACTGCTCCATCTGAAACTTGATTGCTTTAATATTAATGTCACTGCTTATTGTTTCTGTACTGAGTTGTGACATAAAAACTCTTGTGATTTTGTGAACATGAGACTTTAGGATTTGTTTAGCTACTGTTCAATACTCATATTGGCCACACAATTAAATACTATGAGGACTTTAGAGGATTTTATTTTAGAGAAATCAATAGGTTCAGAGCTTGTCCCCTTAAGAATCATATGCTATTAATAGGTATGGCTATTAAAAGCCCCAGGTGCCATCCATGAACTTCTCCCAAGGTCAAGATGCTCCTTTCCCAGCATCTATCACAGATATTTCAGAGAGCTGGGCAGAAATGTTATCATATGGTGAGGTCATCCCCTTCCCAACACAATAGATAATCATGAAATAATTTGGGGAATGGCTAACCATCCAAGTGTTTTCCATGTTAAGTTTACGTGAATTCCATGTTTGGGTAAATGTAATAAATAATTTCTTTAAAAGTTGTCTTTTACTGTGTCTGTAGTAGACGAGGCACTAGCCACAGTGATCGCCACCCAAAGACCTTTCCAGAAATGGGGGCCATATTGGTAAATTCACCTGGAAAACTGATGCGTAAGAAATAGGAACATTTCCCTAAGAAAGTAAGATATTGATAAAATGTGTAATTTTTCAGGTATGCTTTTACAAGAAGGCAGAAAAAATTTTCATGACAATATGACTTTTACATGAGATTTTGTAGGGCTCAGAACAAACCTCCTCCTGCACATGAAAAATAATGACCCTCAGACCAAGACGTAAGTGCCATTTAGTGCCTTTGGAGAACATCAACCTGAACTGCAAGATTCTAACTTTATTTCATGGAGTAGGATCAAGGAGGGGAAGAGATGGACTAAGACTGGAAGAAAAATGTCTGTTCAGTGTTGAAACAGACATATGGAGACATTATAATATCCACGGTGAATGTTTGACGATTTATATAATACCAAGTTTTAAAGGGATCTCATTTCTTGAGTTTGAGTCGGGCAGCCTGGAGTTTAATCAGAGAAGGAGAGAGCCCTAGTGTGTTTGAGATCCATGTGAGATTTTGTGGGGCAGTTCGTAATACCCATAAAGGGAAGCCCCTCTTCCCTTTGAGGCCTTGGGAAGGGAACGGTGGGTGGGGACAGGCAGTGGGTGGGTTCCAGGGTGACCAGTTCTGCTCCTTTACTCTTCCTCCAACACTGATGGCTCAGGTCCACTGGGAGAGGGGGCTCCCTCTCCCCAATTCAGCCTCTTTCCCTCTCTTTTTCTCTGAGCACTCTGTCACCTCCCAGGGCTCAAAAGCCAGGAGCAGTCAACCAGGAGTACCTACAAGAGTCTGCAAGATCCAGGCGACCACTGGGAATTTCTCTGCTCACCTGTCACCTGTACTGTTGTTTCCTGTCAACTCTAACTTTGGCACTATACACTGAAGACCTGAATCTCTCAGATGTGATGTCCTAAAAAATGATTTATTCCTCTCTGCTGTACGCTTCCTCTGCAGTATTTCCTGGCAAAGGGGGCTGCTCTTTGATGTTTTAGGGGGCTGACTTGATTTATTTTATTCAGACTCCTCAGAATATAAGACCTTCCTGAGAAGGCTCAGAAATTCTCGGGGAGGCCCAATTGGTTCTTTCTCCTCAATAAAAAAGGATACCAAGCATGCTCACTTTGGCAGCACATATACTAAAAAATGATACCAAAAGGCCAATGCAATATCTGGGTACTCCAGAGCTGATGTGCTGATAAGCTGAAGAATGACAGGTGGCACCCAGCACAGCCCTTGCACACAATCAGCACTGAGTGGTTAATGTACAACTCACCAGAGTACACTTCTCTTTTATATTATCTCAGAAGACAGACCCCTGGTGTTATGGGGAAATGAATTTGCCTTGAGCTTTCTGAGAACTGTGTAAAAAATAGAACAATTTGCAGATACTGATTTTTCTGTCATTTGCAGTCTTCAAGAAACCTGGATGACCCCAAAACAGGGAAATGACAGAGTGCGGTCAGTGGTTCAAAATGCCTGATGTCTGTGAATTCCCTAATGGTAAAAACTGAGCAAACTTGCTTAGATACAAGGAGGTCTGATGGTGTTGACGGCTCAGGCAGTGTTGGATAGATCTGGGCCCCCTTCACGTTAAATGCTCCACATTTTATGATGCACCCCAATTATTAGCGAAATGCAAAAAGGAGAGGGTGAGAAAGTTAGTTAAATAGTTTAATCAGAGCAGTTTTACAATTCTAAAATTAACAAGCAGACTTGTAATAAAAGAGCTCCAATGTTTGCAAAATGACCTTGCTTCCATTCTGAATCTGCCTTTTTTATTTGTAAAGATCAGCATTACATGTAAAAGGACTCAGAATGGAGTGACTGATCTCATCATCCGTGTTTTCCCAATGCAACTGATGAAGTCCCTGAATGGATATTGCTTCAGCTTTGATATTAAAAAATGGCCTGACAAGAAGTCCTTAACCAACAGCTGGTCACAGGTGGCCGAAAGAAAGAGAAAACCCACAATGACGTCAAGTTCATAATGCAACACGTTGTTGGTGGATGACACTGGCTCCAGCTAGACATTAAGCCCACGGCACTTTGTACTATGAAGATAATCCCCATGGACATTCTCTCGCGTGGATCAACTTGCAACTGAAGGTTTTCTCTGTTCATTTAAACTTGCATAAGAACATGCAGTGAGTTACTTCTTTTGAAAGTGTGGTGTTTTTTTTTGCAGTCTTGTTTTCATAGAAAGATTTCATAAAGTTGCAAGGTTGCATTGGAGCACGACTGAAATGAGGGCAGGAGCACATGGGGAGGGCGCGTGTGAGTTCAGCAGATGAGAAGAGCCCCTGGTCCTGAGACAGGCTACCCGTCTTTGTAAAAAGTGCACAAACTGCTTTTCTTACCCTCCCCCACCAAAGAAAAAGAATAAAGAAAAAAACAAAACAAAACAAAAAAAACTCACAAAATCAACCTAAGGGAAAAAAACAAAAACAAGTCGACGTAAAGAAAATAAAGATGTTTTTTCATGCACATGTCTTCTGCATAGCTCAACCCACATATAGTAAGGCACTGTTTCCCTTCGTCACTGGTGTCCACGCAAACTGTGAAGTGCTGCAGTGCTCGGGGACCCTCAGGGTTCCTTCCAGGATGGAGAAATGAAGAGGCCGATGGGTGTGTCTGCCACTTCTTTGCGAATGTCCCATCACTCAGGAGACTCCAGGCGTCTCTGAAGGACATCTGTCTGTGTCATGATCGAGTGTCCAGAATGGCTTTCTTTCCAGAGTTCCTATGTTGTCTGTGTATGAGTTTAGATTATTCTTCAGTCTTTATTCTCAAAGAAAATAGACAAGGTGGGGGGAAAGCACAGGCAGGTCCTCAGAAACAGAGCTTCCCTGCTCCCCGAAAGCATGTAATGCTGGCAAGTCACAAAATCAGCAGGATGTTTGCAGGAGAGAGAGGGAGACAGAGTCAGGGAGAGGGAAACAGAGAAGGTGGGAGAGGAACAGAGTCAGAGAGGGAGAGGGAGAGGGAGAAGAAAAGGGAGAGGGAGAGGGAGAGGGAGAGGGAGAATATGTTGGGGTTTTTGGAGGTGATCTGGGTTTGAATTAATTTAGCTGGTCTTCATACTGTTTCCGGAAACAGTCCCCTGCTGGGAAAAACTCCCAGCATCTTTCCTGATACATCTTCCAGACATAAGATTCCTGTAAAAGTAAAGGAAATGTATTAACATGTCTTTCCCCAACATCTGTGTTCCCACAAAATAAAAGAAACATTTGTTATACACATCTCATTAGCATAATTGTATAATTATACCTATACCTGTTATTGGAGACGCCCACATTGATGTAGACTGTTCCTAACTCTATACCAGACCCTCCTTACTTCTAGTAATAAACACACAAATAATCAGTCTTCATTCTGACCGTAACATAATAAGGACAAGAACCTATTTGTGATATATGTTTTTGAGGGTTCTTTTAAAAATATTATCATTAATTGTATCCTTTAAATTCAAACCATTAACAATTGGAAGTAAATTTTGTGGAGAGAATTTCAAGTAGCCTAAGAAAAACAGACATTTAAGATGCAATTATTTTTAGCTGACCATAATACGTGGGTTGAAGTTATTTGAAATCATCTTCTATATGATTAAGGAATCAAGGACATTCTAATGATCAAACTCCCAACTCAGCATTTTCAGCTAACAAGAGTTTATTTTTTATGTGAACATTTACTTTTCTGCAAAGACAATCTTTGCCCACTCATCCAGGATAACAGGAATTTTATATTAAGATGCCATGACAAATATCTGAAAGTAATTCCACATCTTCATGTGTGGAATGCACACATTGTTCTGACGTGTAGGAATTCCATCCCCATCATTTGTCTCAGGAGATGGTCACCCATTTACCTACCTGCCCTGTGTGCTCTGTTTCATCTTTGTTTATGAGATACATCAGAAAAAACCTACAGAGAAGAGAGAGCCATCAGGACCTGCCGTGTGGGAATCCCAGCATAAACATATGTTCTGGTCGGGCTGCAGGCTAACTGTTCACGCTGGTGCCAGAGCCAGGAAGTGGGGCAAAACTGTAAGGCACAGGGACCAAAAGCTAAACTTTCTTTCAAAATATGTTTCCAAAGGAGCTAAAATGTGTGTACAGATCCAGTTACCCCTCCTGGGAGCTGCTCTGTGCAGAATCAGGGCCAGCCGCAGCCGCATCCGTATTTACTCACAGGGCAGGAATCATGATTCCCATTTGAGAAACTGAGGGTCAAAAACATTCAATAACATGCTAATGTATTTACTCACAGGGCAGGAATCATGATTCCCATTTGAGAAACCGAGGGTCAAAAACATTCAATAACATGCTAATGTCACACAACTGTGAATTTCAAGGTCCGCCTTTTTTTGGGGTGGCGGGGAGCTGGGAGGCACGCTCTAATGCATCTCTTCTGCTTGATATTAAAACTGGGTCAGAAACTGACTAAGAATAATACTTTACTAAACTGCAATTTTGGCTACTCCCAAGTAATAGCCATATTTCCATGTTTTAAAGAAAAAGAAGCCATTTTTAACTGTGTTTCCAATAGTCCCTAAAAGATCTGTGGGTCCTCAGAAAAGAAGAATGGAGGGTCCCATGTCTCTTGGAAGCAGCTGGAGGATTCCTATTAAACCAGATACGAAACCAGATACGCCCTGAGGTTCGCTGTCTCCCTGAGCAGCTCAGCTCGCACCTTCCGTGTCACATTCTAGAAGGAATCAGTCACAGGACAGGCTGCCCCTGCTCCTGACGGAAAGGGAACCCCTCGCTGTGGGTCTTTCCCTCAGGGATATGTGGAGCCTGAGCTCAGTCAGACAAAAAAAGGTGATCATCTCCCTCCTGTTCTCCAGCCTGTGAGGTGGGGTCAGGGTGCTGGGAGGGGCCGGAAGTCAGAGGCAGGCACACTCACAGGTAATTGGCCAGGTTGTGTTCCTGTAAGGTGTGCGTTTCAAAGCCGTGGGGCACTGTGTCGAAGTAATCATTGCCTATGCCACAGATGAAGCACTTGGTCTAGAAGACAAAAGGAATATTAAACTGTCAGAGTGCAGAAAGCAGAACAAAAGGAGAACACAAGTCCCCACTCAGCGAGAGCTGCATTTACTCAGCATATTAAGAGATCACCAGGGAAGGCTGTTCCAAGCATGTGCCTGTCAATTTCCCTGTTGCTATGCCATATCTTGCTATAGGCTCAAGTGACATAGATGCCACTTGTCTGTGACGTTGATAAAAGTTATCTAGGCAGGATCAAACATGTCCACCGCTGAAAATGCAAACTTGGCTCCCACCTGGACCAAGTCTGACGACCACGGGGAAAAGGTACAGGTGACCTCCCATGGGGAGGGCCAAGCCAGTCACAGGGCCATTCACAGGGCCACGCCTGTGAGGCATTCAGGGGGATTGGCATGTGCCAGGCACTGTGCCAGGTACACAATTCACCGAAGGATGCGTATGGGGTTAACTTCCAACTCTAGGAATGGAGTGCCTGCTCCTTCTGCTGCCCTCGTCCTACCAGGCCTCTCTCCACGTGGGCTGTATGCAGCACCTCGGTCGTGCCACGTGCAGGCCGGCTCCATGGAACCCGAGGGGAAGCAGGTTCCCTTTATTATTAGAACTTCGCATGCATCAACTCAGATGAATTCAAGGACTGTCAACCTTTGGAGGCTCCTCCAGCTGCTCATCTTGCCCGCAAATCAGAAGCTGTAACTGAATGCCACTGACAGCATGTGTACGACGGCCTAGCCTCTAGGGCCAAGAATCAAGACAATTAAGATAATCTGTAACCTTCTCTCTGCCTCACTGGTCTGTACCTGCCGACACAGTCAGCCACCAGGTCTTCACACCACTCAGTGTCTCCTAACCAACCAGGTTCACACCTACCAGCTCTTCCCCTGGGTCACCTCTCAGTTACGCTGTGTGTCACCGAGCCACCATCCTCTGGTGGCTTCAGCTACGAACCTGGGGCTCAGCCCTGCTTGTTCCTAACTCCTTGTCCTCCACACTTGGATGACCACTGGTTCTTTTTGGGCCAATTCCAAAGTGCTGCTTGAGTTCAACTGGTTCCTGCATCCTCTGGGCACTTGTTAGCATGAGCCTCATACTCTCTGACCTAGAGAATGCTGATGGGTGCTTCCCGCCCCTGGTCTGGCCAGTTCCTAGTTCACTCTCCATATTTTAGACCTCAGTTATCTTCTAAAATGTTAAGTCCAATCACCTCACTCCCTGGCTTAAACCCCTTTCTTGTTGTCCATGGCCCATAAGTTCCACTGCAAATTCCTCAGATGAGTTCTTAGTCTCTGAAGTAGCTCGCACAGGCCCTCATTCTTTCCAGCCCCATCTCTAGGATGTAATCTTCATCCTGAACCACTTATGCTTCCAAGAACAAATCTGCATAGCAAATTGCCTAAATCCTGAGTCTTAGTACATAAACCTCAGGTGGAGCCATTCTCACAGATTCTAATGTGAATGGTGCCCCGTGGAGAGGTGCACAGTGGGGATGGTGGGGATGGAGGGGACAGAGGGTGGTGGGGAGGGAGGTGGCCTAAACCTCCCTGCTCTCTCCCTCTCAGACCCAAACCTCTGCAAACTTCAGGCCTCAGCCTGGGATCCCTTCTGTTCGGAGCTCCCTTGATCATCCAGGAGGAAGTCAGACACCAGCCCCGGAGGCCCCAGCTCTCAGAGTTTCCTCCCATGAGGGCGCCCACACTGCTCTGTAATCTCCTGTTTACTTATTTGGTAGTGGACCCCCCATTCTGAATGGACCGTCTTCTGCTCCCTGACGGGTGCCTGGTGCCATATGACTGTCTGCATATATCCAGGGCCCGCATAGTTCCAGCCTCATGCACTGCTCACTTACGTGAATTGCAAGAATGTAAAACAGGCTGAGGAACCCACACCTTATGTCCTGTCCCTTTTTCTCCCACATTCGGGATTCCTAGATAAAGAGAATGAGGAAAAGGTGTTCCGTCAGACTGACCTCCATGTCTTCTTTGACTTGTTCCTGTTGGTCTCTCAGTTCGCCAAAAGCATCAATAATTAAACCTAGTGTTAAAGAAAGACATAATTTAATCTTTGTCAACCAGAGAATCATAATTAAGTTCATAACCCCTGGCTAATCCTTCCATGGAAGGGAAAATGCACAGCCACCTTAGGAAAAACGCTCAGAACGTGGGAAAAATGATCGCACACTTGACGCTCCTACTCAGCTGCAGAGTTCTCTCTCTCTGGGGGCAGGAATATATGCAGTTATGGGGCCTACACTCCCTAAAACAGGGCTAACAATGAGGTGGCAGAGCAGGAAAAACCTTCAGTTAACTTGGTATGGCGACCGTATAAGACTAACTGAGATGTACGGTTGTAAAGTACAGAAAACTCCACTAAGAGTTTCACGTACTATGTTGGAAATCCAACACTATCATATTAACTGTGAGGAAAGTGCCTCCAATTATTTTTCCACATGTTCCTCATAAACTTTCCATCTGTCCGCTGCGGCAGCCAGAGCCTAACAGCTGCTTCTATCCTAGGGCTGGCTGGCTGCACGTTTTCTTCCAAGTGTCGTATGACTTTGCCCTCTTATGAAACACATTATTGTCACCCTCAATAGAGGCATAAAACATGGATCATGAATGCTTTAAACCTGTCCATGTACTTTACCGAAAATAATACCATTTTATGCCTATAGAACTTAGAGATCATATCACATTTATCGACATTTAATTAAAGCCAGGAGAAATATGTAAGCAGAGAAAGATAACATGAGTGATTTTTCTGAGGAAGAAAAGTGCCACACCCCACGTTACCTTGGGTGAAAGGAGGAACTCACAGGTCAATATGGAACTGCGGCTGAAAGCGAGGGCTCTGGGTCCAGACCTGGGGGTTTGGTTCCGGCCCTCACTCTTTCCAGCTGTGCCCTTGGGCCAAGAGTCTTAGACATATTACTACTTATTTTCATCAAATGTAAACACCAGCACCATCTCACAGGGCTCATTAAATGTGCTTCATTTTTTTTTTTAACTTTTCAACAACCCTATGGCTCTGAGATTTAATTAATGTCCATTTGATAGACCCAAAGAGGTTGAACAGCGCACCCACCTAAAGTTGTAAAGCTTGTCAGAGGCAGGGCTAGGAATCAAAGCCAGGTAAGTGCTCTTTCCATTGTGTTATGTGAAGGGAAGCCAAAGGGCCCTGAGTCCATCTTCCCCTAGACCCCAAGGGTCCCATGCTTTTTTGTTTTCCCCTCCACAGATTTCAAATGAAGAAAGACTGAAAGTTCTATTTGGTTCGTCCAGAAAACACTTGACACTCTTACCCTCGCTTCAAGGTCAGGGGAACACAGGCTGATTCAAACTCTCCATCTTTACCTTGTATGATGGCCAAGAGGATGACAATTACAAAGAAGAAGAAGGTGATGTCAAAGATGATGCGATAGATCTCATACTCATCACCGGCGGGGTCCTCAATTTCATCCCCAATGCCTCCTCCAGCACGAACCCCGACATACATGTGGAACATGTAGCACTGGGGAGAGAGAGACACCATCACTTCCTGCCCTCGCTTCCTGCCCTCATTCCCGGAGGGATGCTCCCATCCATCCCATGGCCTCAGGCTCTCTCTCCAGCTTCTGATCCTACTCGGATGCTGTGAGATTCTCTGCAGGCCCTGCTGCCCATCTTTGTTTCAGCACCTGTCATTGTCATGCAGGCTCTGCCCTCATCGTCTGGTCGGTTAACAAATGCTACTACCTCTGTCACACCTCGCAGAAAAGGAAAGCGCCTCACCAGCATCTGGCATATGTAACCCGTTAAGATCTCATTAAGAGTCACAAATCTGTATTGAATTGCATTGCTCATTTTTTTAAGCATCACAGACCTAGGAAATGGAAAGCAAATGCCCAACATATATAACACAATGGAATCTTAGAAATTAAGGTAGAAACAAAAAAAACAGACTTAACAGTCACAATCCCCTCACTTATGTGACTATGATGCTGAAATATGTCTCTGCTCTAATACCTAGAATAAAGAAGAAAGACAGAGGAAAGAGACGGGGGCACACAGCAGCTCACTGTTTAAACCCTGAAACATTAAAGCATCCTACAATAAATAGAGCACAAGCACCCAATGCGGAAAAGGGTGAGCTTTGGGGCAGGGTCTCTCACCCCAGCACAGTTCCCCTTTGAAGCCCAATGATTCTTTACTGTGGGTTCTGTCCTATGAACGAGGACTGAAAAGATATAAGGGGCCAGCTGCTCTCATGGAGACCTCACAGCCTCAACCCATAGACCTCAAATTCTCAGATCACCTTAAAAAGCACCAACTTCTGACAAAGAACAAGCAGCAAGGTGACACCCACACATTCATAGTTCAACAGCTAATGTATCGATAGATGCGGAATAGAAAATGTTTCCTGGGTCAGATGCCTGGCATTTAATGAGCAGAATTAACTAAAGATCGTGCCACTCAGAAAAGAGGCCTGCCAGTCAGCACACAATGAGGCGGGAGCATTGCGAGGCTGCTCCGCTGGGCCACGGTCTCCTGCCCAGGGGCCAGACAGCCTTTCAGAGGCGCTGGCGAGACCAATGGGCTGAACCTGCCTATGCACTCGGGTCTCATGGAGACACGAACATTCAGATTCCTGGACCAGCTGCTGAATCTTTTACTCAGGAAGTAAAATTTGAAGGCAGCCACTTTAGAAAACCCCTCGGGTTGCAGCATTCATTTCTTAGAACTGTGTATCTAAACCAGTACTTGAAACGGTTAACAGTGGATCTCTGGAAGGAAGAAAGTTTTATTTGCACGTTTTCTCATGCATACTGCTATAATTGTTTTTGCCCTATGCATTTCTTACTAAGGAAATATTGGGGTTATGTGTTTTTCTCCAAATCTGTCCTCATATGTACGGAATTGGACAGTGTCATTCCTGCAGCTGTGCCCTTTACTTAATGACCTAACAGAGGCCATCCTTCCTGGCCTCTCCATACTCTCCTTTGCTTGTGATCCCCATCTTTGGGCAAAGGGCCCCATTTGGACACTCTACCGGGCTCTGGTCTGGCACCTGTCCGTGTCTAATTCTGGCCCTCAGGTGCCCACCCGTGGTGGGCCAGCAGTGTCACTGTGGTTCCCAATCTAGGTCCTGCTTGTTTGACATCTATGGGACTGAGACCAACCAGCTGTTTCCTCCTGTTCACTCCTGCCGACCAAGGCTTCTGGGCTGTAATGCTTCCCACACAGAGTTCTGTAGGGAAGAGAACATGTCGACTTGTTGCATGAGCAGGGTGTTGGAATTCCGACTCATACATCTGACTCTTAGAAGCCTGGTTAATGTGAGTCTGTCCTCAAGAGAATGATTCCCTGGTAGCTTCTACATGTGGAGAGTCGGGGACCAAGGAGGTGGCTAAGTCACCACAGCAAATGCCTCGCCTTTTCAGATCTCCGGTCAGCCATCTCTCCTGGTTGTAGCCCTGTCTCCCTGCTCACCTTCATTCTGTGACTGCGCTAAGAACTCTGAGGAAGGGATTCCACCATGTTTCAATAACAGACTGATGGCTATGCTGCAAAGATAGGTAGAGCCTTGTGGATTTGATTATCTGGGCTCAATAAGATACCAACTGTAAACAGAAAAAAATGCACCGTGCACCTCTGGGATTTTGATACCGATTTTCCCACCCAGTCCCTCCCTGCACACCCCGGTTGTCCCCACAACCAGCAGACAGATGCTGTTGGGTACAATGGGGGGCAGGGTGACACCCACTAACATGGTCACTAGGCTCTGAGCTGTCAGATGATCATTCTGCTCCTGAAAATGAAAATGCTTTCATCCACCTTCCTTTTCATAGAATCTGCTTTAACCTAGATAATAAGAGCTGGAAAAATGGAAAGAATTCCATGGGACAAAAAATATAGAATCTGGATAATAAGGAAAGAAGGCGGCTGGCTGGTGCTACACAAATTGGGAATGGGCAGTTGTTAATTCCAAAGTGTACTCGTCTATACCCCTCCCCCATCCACCTCCTACAGGCTTCATCCTGGGTTCACCACCCCGGTTAGGAAACTCGGGGGGGGGGGGGGAACCAGCTTCGGTGGATTGGTAAAGATCCTTATGAGATCTTTATCTCGGCCAAAAAAAAGGAGAGCCAAAGGTAGAGAGAGAGAGAGAGTGAGAGAGGATGCCTAGGGAGAAAAATCACTTGTTGGGAAGGTAGGGTAAAATAAGTGATTTAGAACAATGACCTAAACAGCTTACCTCCCGAGGAATGTACACTCTATCTCAGCCACTGGAAAGCTTTTTCCAAAATACACAGGTCTTGCTCCCTTCCCTGCAGGTTCTGGCTCTGGGGTTCTGGGATGGATATGTAAGAGCTGCCCTGGTGACTGCTCTGTGCATCTCAGGGTGAGAGCCCCTCCTTTAGAGATGAGCGCCCCCGCCCACCGCTTATGATTCTGAGTCAGGATTCCTGGTCTCTATCTACAATCAGCTTTTGCCCTGGACTTCAGAACTTCAGATCATTTTTCACTTTCTCCTCCTAAATTCTTGCAGCAGAGCTTCAAATTCCATCAGGATACTGCTGGTTAAATTAGATTCCCAGGCTCAAAACGCCAAAATCCTAAATAAGTAAGTAAATAAGAAAGAAATGCAAATGTGAATCACCGGGTCTGCACAGCTGCAGCCACAGCGCCGCCTGCTGTGCATTCTGGGGCACTGCAGGGTGAGTTAGGTTCCTGCGAAAACCTGCACAAACCAACCCTTCGGACCCCAAGAAAAAACCTGAAACTACAGGCAACAGGTACTCAGGGTGATGTGGAGACAAGGTGATGCGAGGGAGGAAAACCCGTCTCAGTGAGAACGCGGACTTCGCCCTGTGAAAGGGAATGCAAGGGAGACCAGGACAAAGCAAGGATTCTCTCTGGAGAACTCAATTCAAACTACAGGTGCCACTGCCCGTCACACTGCTGTCTTGCTGACTGCCTGCTTTCACCAGCGTCTAATTTCCTGAGCACGACAGTAAGTGATTGGTGACACTTTAATCATGGTTTCAAATCCTCATGAACAAGTGTTGGTAAGAGGCAAGCTGAATGGGGATTTAGACCTGACACTAAAGCTCGTCCAGGCAAGGTGGCCACTGACGCGGGGGTTTTAAGGATAGTCAGCTGGATGGGCCTGTCTGGTCCGGTGACGGGCAGCAGTGAGGAGCCTGAGTTGAGAGGCTGCTGGTGATGTGGCACTGACTTTTCTCTTGAAAGAAAGCAGCAGCTAGGCTGTGCATGGACGGTGCCTCTAGCCTTACCCGGCCAAAGCCACACAGCACATTTCCCGTTACGGGGAGATGTTGGCACACACACAGAGCTGGGCAGGGGCGCTACCGCCCACACAGACAGAAATTCCTCAGACTGAACAAAATCCAAGCCTTGCTCGGTTCTGAGCCCACAGGTGGAAACACCCAGAGACTTCTGCCCTTCCCTTGACATGAGCAAACTCTCCACCTTCTCTTCGCACCTCTTGTGGAATCAGGTAAAATCACCCAGGTAACAATGGCCGCCTCCCTACCCACCTCTTGTTCAAATAATGCAGCTTCTTCAAATGAACAAAAGCAGTGGGAATTCACAGGAGAGCAAGAGTCCCATGTGGACATCTGTGATGCCATGAGGACAACATGAACAGGGTCAGACATGGCTCCTGATGTGTGGAGGAGACAAAGGCACTGCAGGGTCTTCCTATGGTAGGCAAGGGGGTCTAAGGTAGGTAGCATCCTGTCCCCACATCTAACACAGGCCATTGTCACTACCTGAGATCACCCCTATTTCCACCAGTCCTGAGGAAGTCCTTGAACAACCCACCCTCTGGGACTGGGTGACCTCAGTACAGCTTTCTGACCTGAGGCTGGTGGGTTTTGAGATTTAGAATCATCGGGTGTTTCTCCTCGAAGGGAAATAAATCTCCCCAAAGTCACTGTAGGCAAGCAGCCTGAGGTCAGCACTTACTGACCCTCCTTTGTGCCCCGTTGCCGCCCCTAGCCTCCACTCTATATCTTCAGGGTCACAGGATAGACTGGAAGGTGGATATTAAAGGCAGGTCTCTAAGTCTCCTCCATCTGCACCTGCAACAGGAAGGGATGTGGGGACGCAGGAAGGGGGTAAGTGTCACATGTTAGTGACAGGGTGCTAGTGAATACTAGCGACCAGTTAGTCTCTTATTGCATAAGCTCGCTCTCTCCTTGACCTGTGGTCCTACTCCCTGTAGGAAGCCTTGTTAACCAATTGTTATGTTTCCTTCCAGAAAAGCTGTATGTAGTTCTAGCATATCTAACATACACATTCTAGCATGTCGGAGTGTGTGTTGTCTTACACAATTAGGATTCTATCACCACACTGTTCAGGGTCTTACTCCCTGCCCACCCCCACCCCCCACTTAAATGTAATTTTTATATCTTTCCTTAGCAGTATGTCCAGATTCATCTTATTTTTAAATAGCTATGTACATTTCCATTATATAGATTCACTGTGATTGACTCAATCAGCACTCTATTGATGATAATTTAGATCATTTCCAATTTGTGAAAGCAGCTCATCTTCTTGAACATATAGAGGCCTGTTGGTGAATAAACCTTTAGGTCAATTACTAGCAGTGGAACTCACAGGCCAAAGGGTAAGTACACTGACAAATTTGATAAGATATTACAAAATTTCTCTAAAATTGTGTTAAATTTAAATTTCCAGCAAGTGTTTATGAAAGTGCCAGTTTTTCCATCAATTCAACAACTCTGGGCATTAACGAACTTTAGTATTTCGCAAACCTGAGGGTAAAAGGTGGCAACTAACTGTTTTGATTGGCATTTCTCAAATTATGAGAGAGGCTAAGCATTTTTCCATATTTAGAAGTCAACTGAATTTATTTACTGTGGATTGTCTAGTCATATAATGTGCTCATTTTTTTCTATTTGCTCATTTATTTCTTCTTACTGATGTGATGAGGATTATGTAAATTAAGGACACTGGCCCTCTATTATAGTGTTAAGTATATTTTTCCCCATCTGTCATTTGTCTTTAAGACTCTGCTTATAGTTGTTTCTTTTGAATGTACTCTTAGTATGCTTTCATGGATCCTAAGGTTTTATATCATGTTCAGAAATATCTTTCTCCATCTAAAAATTGTTATTAGTTCAAACATCAAATTCTATTGATATTTTTTTTGCATTGAAATATTTATTCCATGCAGAATTTATTTTTATTTAAAGAACTAGGTTGATAACAATTTTGGGCCCATTTTCCCCAAGTGGTATGTCCATGGTACCATTACCATTTATTTTTTTATTTTATTTTATTTATTTTATTTTATTTAAGATTTTATTGGGGAATTGGGGAAGGGGAACAGTTTTGGGGAACCGGGAAAGGGGAACAGACAAGTTGCTGTCCTTTCGTTCTTCAGTCTAGTTGTGGAGGACATTGCTTCACTGGCCCATGTTGGTATCATCATTGAGCTCTTCTTGGGTGAGGCAGATCATTCGCCGGCCTCTGGATGGCCACTTACAGTGGCTCTTGGCAGCTCACAACGGCTGCCAGCTGCTCACACTGGCTGCTGGACCCTCACTGTAGCCTATGGCAGCCCACTGCAGCATGGGCTGCAGCTATGCCATCCCTGGGGACTCACAGCAGCCCAGCTCCAGGTGGAGCTGTTGTTCACCATCTTAGCTGTAGAGGGCAGTATCACTGGCCCTCATATGTGGGATCTGAACCGGGGCCGCTGGCGTCCCAAGCCAGCTCTTAACCAACGCTCCACTCGGCGGCCCCCATTACCATTTATTGAATTATTTTTCATTCCATGATTTCAAAAGCCACTTTTATCATATTTTTAATTTCCATGTATCTCTGAATCTATTTCTAGACTCTAATCTGTTTCATTGATTTGTCATTCTCTAGCACAAAAACTGTCTTAATTACCAATCTATACAGTATTAATCATTCTCATTACTCTTTTGGGACATTCATTTTTTTGAGTGTAATTTCAGTATAAATGGTGTCTCAATTATTTACTTTAACCCCAACCCCAGTTATGTAGGCATCTCAGTTTGGAGCTCCATGAAGGGGTGCTCTTTCCAGCTGGAGGTCCAGACTTGGTCTAATTTCCCTTCCCTATCTAAGGTCTCAGGTATGGTCATTTCTGATTTGCCTGTACCAGAGAGGCAGGTTAGAGAACAGTGATAAGGCAGCATGAAGCCTTTAACATCTGCTGATTTTAATACTGAGCCTAGGGAAGTTTGAAACAACTACTTGACTTGAAGTCAGGGCGGTCAGTTAGCTCGGTTGATTAGAGCGCAGTGCTTATAACACTAAGGTTGATGGTTGGATCCCCACATGGGCCACTGAGATGCATGCTCCACAACTAGATTGAAACAACTACTTGACTTAGAGCTGATGGGTCCTGGAAAAACACACTGCTCCCCAATAAAAAAACAACAAAAAAAAACAAGGGCCGGCTGAACGGCTAAGTTGGTTAAGAGCTCGCTCAAGAGTGCAAGCTCTGAGCAACAGGGTCACTGGTTCGATTCCTTGCCAGAGCTGAGCTGCCAACAGATGGCAGGATGGCTCAGCTAAAAAAAAAATAAAAATGATAATAAATACATAAATAAATAAACAAATAAAAAAAGAGATATATTTTGGACTTAACATCAGTTAAAGTCACTAAGTCAAATAAATAACTAAGCCTTCAAAATGTTCCCCAGGGAGATCACTTTCCGTGCCTCCCTGGAATGTCTGAACGAAAGGCTGGGGTTTGCATTAATCCTTCCAGTTCTCCACACTTTCCTCAGGAATTCTACACAGGACTAGATGCACAAAGTCAGCAGAAAAGTGTACAAACTCACCGTGAGCATATCATCACATTTCATATCTGGCGTATCACCGTCTTCACTTTTATTGTAGAATTTTCGGAAAAAGTTGAATGCCACGACAGTATATAGGTATACGACAACAGCTAATAAGCCAACAGTTAATACCAGCTGGAAAGCAACGTGACATTGAACATGTATTAGAAATATAAGACATATGACATCGGTGTGGGAGGGAAGCACTCTATGGGGTACAAACCTGGATTGACTGACATGAAGCTAATGGGATCCATACCTCATACACCTTCCTTCCCACCCAGGGGGGAAATCTGTTTTCACATTCTCTTCACTTTATCAAGTTGTCAGACTATTTTAGGCAAAACTTGACTACTTAATTAGCTAATGAATGCATACCACAGCTGGAATATAAATAAACTCTGATTTAATTTCACATCCAAATTGATATTAAAAAATATTAATAAGCTGCTCAAAACATTCATTTTTCTATCATCTAAATGTTCGGTACTAGATACTACATTAAGTTCTTTCTTTTTATAAGGTCTATTCCCTTTAAATTACTTACATTCCTAATTAAAACTATCTCATTTTTATGGTAATAACTGTATAGTGCCAGGTGCGTACTAGACTAGTCAGGAGGGTCATTTCTTAAATTATATAAATGGCTAGCCACTACTGTACACCTCAAAATAATATAAAATAATATTGAATGTCAACTGTAATTGAAAAATTCTAAAAGGAGAGAAAAAGCTGAAGGGGAATACGAGGCCCAAGTTTCCAATATAAAACAGATAAGTCATGGGATGTAATGTACAGCATGGGGAATATAGTCAATAATATTGTGATTACATAATATGCTGGACTTATTGTGGTGATCACTTTTAGGTATACAAATATTGAATAACTATGGTGTACCCCTGAAACTAATATAATATTGTATGTTAGCTATATTTTAATGAAAATCTTTTAAAAAATAATTTTCAAATTATCTCATTTTAGTTATGATAGTAAGATGGGTTGTAAGTCATTTTTTCTTTCAATCACATCTTAAAACTAAATAAGAATTTGTATTACTTTTAACATCTGGGTATACACAACTGTCAATGATGTGTAATATACATATTTTTAAATAAAACTGAGAAGTGCTTTGTTAACATAAAGTGAAAGACACTATAATAGACGATAACCAGCACCATTTGAAGGCCAATTTTTTTCAATGTATAATTAAATGTTATACTTTCAAAGGTCTTCTTTCAGCTCTATGTAATCTTTCTTTAATTCCAAACTATGCCTTCACAGAATATGTATATGTTAAAAATGTGACTTTCACCAAGCTAGTGAGAATATTTTTCTGGTTATATCACAAAAATTCTAAATACACTATTTTTTATATCACTTCCCTTGATAACAACACAATCCTTTGTTCTTAACGGTATTAGCATATATTAAGTCTTTTACAGATTGCTTTATAATTATCCTGAGAAAACATGTTATATCAACAGAGGGCTTAATTCACTGCTGTAAATTAAGTACAAAGCCACTGTAAATTTCTGCATGTTCACTTCTAAGGACTATTAAGTTCTACATATTTCTGCAAATGAAAAACTGATACTTCAAAAGTAAAGGAATAATCATAACCCAAGTTTAGAAATTAATTAAAGGTAGCACCAGACTTTTTGTGTGAAACCCTCAGTTTTCTAAATACTATATTAGGGTCTCAAAACCAATATACTGACTGACTGTTGAATCAGCATCACACACTTTTTGTCACTGGACCCACGATGGGCCACAATCATCATACCCAGATTCAGATAATAAAACATAAGGACAGTGCTGAAATTTAGAAAACTAAAGGTCATGAAAACGTGAATTTACTGTGGACACAGTTCAAGGTTTTTGGAGGGGCACTGATTGAAAAATATACTGGATTATAAGATTCTGGAAAAGAAGGACTCTGTTGATCTAAATAACTAACATAGCATGTGTCCCCTCCCAGTGAACACTTGATAAATAGAAAATGAATCAATAAATGCATGCTTCTCAAGTGCGTTTATTAATAAAAGTTTTAACATTGTGCTTGGGTTCCATTAAAACATAAATTGATTATCTGGAACTCAGCCAGGTTTCCTCCAAGTAAGCATGACCTTGTCAAGTCTGAAATATTACTATTATTTTTGTCCAATTTAAAAGTGGAGAAAAGGTCCCATGAATAATCCAGTTTTGAAATAGTACATTAAATTAGGAACAGGGCATCTCATGTTTCTTACTAACACAAGTATGTCAGAAAACTGTGACACATTTAGGTACCCACAGTGTCACATGGAGCAAACAAAATATTGGGACAAAATGACAACTGTTCTCCAGAGTGCTGGACTGCCGGGGCCTGTGCTAAGCTCTCCACATTCACAAAAACTCTGTAAGGTAGGTACTCCTCCTGTATTCATTTTACAAAATGGGGAGATGAGATCTAAAAACATTAACTAGTTTATCCAAAAACAAGCCACCAAGACTTGAATGCAAATCTAGGGGCCTCTCGAACTACTAATCCTCTTAGTTTATAAGAGAAAAAGTGCAGATCCTCTGTTCAAAAATATCTTTAAACCTATACTTTGTCATCTGAGGTCTGGCTTTATGTTTGTTTGTTTCAGTGTTTGTAGGTGGAGAAAAGGGTAAACTCTTACCTGTTTGCCATTGTGAGTTACCGATGACAAGATGGTTCTCAACGTCTTGAACCCCATGGCAATGTCAAGAAGGTGAGCAGCGAAAAAGAAGTTGTTATAGTGTCCGAGAATGGACATGGTCATGTACCAGGCAAGGTAGAGGAAGGACTGTTGGGAAGAACCCGAAAAAACACGTCAGAAAACAGAACGTGTGACTGTTGCCATGAGCTACTCTGGCTTCCTTGGATGAGAATCATCCCATTTACTTTTTCTTCTTCGACTATAAACATATAGAATTTGAATGACGTTGATCAGGCCTTGTTTTTATTCATGGGAGTTGCTTCCACTGTTAGAGAAGAAATTAGCTGCAAGATACATTATTAACAGGTAACAGTTCTAGAACATACTTACAAGACGTCGTTTTGTGCTCTTAGGAGGGTTCTGGGCCCATGGCTGGGTGAGGTGGGGGTGGAGGCAGGAGATTTGCGGGTGTCAATAGTCTTTAGGAGAATGGAACTCATTTTCACCCTAAGTCAATGCTAAAATGAGAGGAGACTTTGGGACTCAATGAGCTAGGCACAGAGGAGATGCACAGAGGCAGAGCAGAGGATGGCCTGCAGGTCTGATCCTATGCCGGGGTGTGAGGGGGGTGCGAATTGGGCAGCGGCCAGCAGGGGACGGCTGGAATCCCACAGCAGAAATCACAGTTTGGCCAAACCTCATGATTCTCTACAGCAGCTTCCCAGACCAGCAAATGGTGGCATAAAACAATCGACAGTAACCATTATCTAAACTGAAAATTCTAAGAATCAAACATGTGCAGCTATTGAGCAAGCCAGGACAGTCACACGTGATGGTCTGCCCTTGGCAGCTGGCGGCTTTTAGTAACAGGTAATTTTTTTCATATTTGGATATATACTTAGGGCTTAGGCTTATTTCATAGGCTCCTAGGTTCTTTGGTAAAAGAAGGATCGATCAAGAAAAAGAACACAATAATGTATTTAATTGGGGGGAACTAAAATTTATCACAATGAATGTTTTTAAGTTTTTATGTATTTAGAACTTTCTTTTTAACGTCTACAAAACGTTGACGTATGCCACTGCCCAACCGAAACCTACAAGAAAATACACATCAATTTGCATCTCAGCTTCTTTTTTCTTATGTACATATATTTTCGTTTTAATCTTTCAGCTACTGAAGGAAATGGAACAAGAGGTGGGCTGATTAAACCTATATTTCTGTGAGTTCTGCCTGGTTCTGCTGTGATTAAATGAATGGACGTTTGAATAACTCTCTTCAGTAACCATTTCTCCACCTGCAGAAGCTGACACCCAGCCAGTGAGAACACTGGCCCTCTGTGGAAGCGAAGCAGCTTACATTGTCAGTGAAAACGACTCCGAGTTTCCACATCTGATACTTGACGTCGATGGAGTTCAGGCTGGAAAGACAAAGGAGAAGCGTTTGTACAGCTTCCAGAGCCTGCTGCAGTCACTTTCCAGGGGTGAGCCCGGCACCATCCAGGGACATTCGTTCTAACCCAGGTGCCATGGGCCGAGCCGAGAGCTCATGGGACCATGCATCCCAGAGTTTTGTGAGGCTTTTTCAGATGGATCTTGGAAACAAACAAAACTAAACATCACCACCTTTGTCTTCTATTACTTAAGAAAAGTCCTTTCTTTTTCACTTTTCTTCTCTTCCGTTAAATATAAGCTCAGCTCACTTTGAATGTGACAATTATTCCTGGGAACTATACTAAATTCACCACCATCTGTGCATCCAGTTTCCTACTAACTTATATTATACATTGGTGACTGCATTCCAATAGAATAATTTTTACTTCAACTAATAAAAATTTGCATAAACATCCACAGTAATTTTACAACTATACTGATTTTGCCAGTGAAAGGGCCTTTTCATTTGGTCATTTTGTTTTTGTTTCCTTTTGTTTTTAGAAACCTCCCCTTCTGTACCCAAGAAGGAATTTATCAGTTCCTTGTCCCCACAGCACTTTGTTGAGATCCCTCCCTTTACTATTATCCCCATGCTGTTCTGTAGATCCAGGGCTCGCACACGTGTGTGTACGTATGTATTTCTGCCTCTCTCCCTCTGTGAACTCCCCAATGCCCAAGCACATCATCTCATACATTCAATGTTTGAATAAGTACATGTAGAATGAATAAATCTGAACATAAATATTCATGATCCGTGCAGATTAAAATGCACATAGATTAAAACATACCATTTAATTTTCATTTTTTTTTAGAATTTGCCACTGATTTATGAACTAGAAATGATAACTTTGCCAGCCTTTCCAATATTCCAGGTAATTGATATGACAGAATATGATATAATAAACTATAATATTAGTATTATTTTCAAAAGGCCTTCTCTAGATTTACTGTTTTAGTCTTTAATTACTTCTTCAATCATTTCTTTTAGTTAGGCTAATCTTAAATTCTAAGTGCTATGGTATGTAGTTGATAATCACAGCTGATTTTTTAGGAGAATTTTCCCCTAACAGTTAAGGTTTAATTTACCTTAGCCTAGGATGTTTTTATTGTAAGAAAATTAAGTTGTCTTTGGGCTATAATTAATTTTATTATTAAAAAAAAACTTTTTAAAAAGTTCCATGGATAATTACAATGGGTTTCAATATAAGAATAATTTTTCTTTAAATGAAAAAGATGATAAAAAACAAACAGTTGGGCAATTTGTAACAGAGCATGATTATTTTCCATGAAAGCAACCTAAAATAAAATCAGGATGTCTGAATTTCCCATAATAGTTTCTTGCTTTATTTAAACAATGATTCTTATGATTAGTTATTGTCCATCCCTATCATACATTAGGGTGATGAGTTTGTTATAAACATCATTAAGTAATGCAGTGATTCTGATTGGGTGAGGCTGACCACACCCCAGGATGTGCTCTCAGCCAATCAGGGCAGGGCCTCCTCTGACCACAGGGCTGGGCTCAGGGAAACTGTAAGCCAGATGCTGAGGAGTTTGGTAGATGGTTTTGAGATATGAGTTCCCCCTTTACTCTATGAAGACACAAGTCATGAAGCATGTCCGCTTTCTGGCTGCTGGTGGCCATTCTGTCCCCAGGAGGCAAGCTTGCCACCTATTTAAATATGCACATACCAAACCTTATATATTTGATTGATAAATAAGTTCATGGCCAAATAATACATAAATCGGCCTTATATTCAATTGCCCATTTTAAGATAATATTCAAAATAGAATAGAAAGGAGATAATCTTTTGAAACTTGATCTTTCTAATACAGGGACACTGTAGTAAATACATGTAAGTATTTTTCCTAGTAAATACTAGACCTGTATGGGTCTAATTTTATTATCCATATTTAAAGGTGTTGATAAATCCCACGTTAATTTCTGGGTACTTTGCTAGGGGTCAAACTTGCAAACATTTACTATGTAAAACAGTGGGAAATGACACTAATTTAAAACTATTTGCGGGACGGCCAAGTGGCACGGTGGTTAAGAGCTGGCTTGGGACACCAGCGGCCGGGGTTCAGATCCCACATATGAGGGCCAGTGACACTTCCCTCTAAAAAAAACAAAACAAAACAAAAAACTATTTGTTCATAGTAAAAAAGCAGTCTAAACCCTCCTTTGATTTTTTTTTTTTTTTTAGCTGAGCCATCCTGCCACCTGTTGGCAGCTCAACGGCAACTCAGCTCGGGCTGGGCATCGAACCGTCGTTGCTCAGAGCTCAGCTCGCATTCTTGAGCGAGCTCTTAACCAACTGAGCCACTCGGCCGGCCCTGATTTTTTACAAACTTATTTTCTCAAGTCACAAATGTGACCATGGAAAATGCATAATTCAGTAAAGTTATTTAATTCCACGTTGCTCATCAGGGACCTGAATGTGTTAGTAGCAAGTTCCACCCACTCACGCCACAGTCCTCAGATGATGTCCTAACACAGGGCCCTTAGTTCCCAAGGTTTGTCACCTGTTTCATCTTATACACACTGACTCAGTCTTTCAGCGCCATGTTCATTTTCTTAAAGCATCCAAGAAATATTTTCAATCTAAATTCACAGTTTATGTCATTTATCTGCTTATGTAACTACTTTTCAACTGGGTGCTCAGCATTTTTAAAGCTAAAATAATATTTCTCTAGGACAAAATAATATTGTTTTATAGAACCTTAAATCTCTACAGATTCAAAAACAATCTTTGTTCCTTAACTGACTGACAATAAATACACAGATGAGAAAGGTTGATATGTTTTTAAGGGATGGTAACTAACAGATTCTTCTAAATTCGTTCAGTGGTTACAATAAGAAATTGCATATTTAAAAGCAGGATTGCAGTTGCTTACATTCACAAAATAGATATATCTGTATATATGTATACTCACACTATATATGTGTGTGTGTGTGAATATGTGTGTGAAATTCAATTTTACGTGAATTCAATTCAACTGGTTTACACCCTTTAGTTATAATGTATTATTCCATTGCATGGAATAAACTTTACAAATAACAATACAGCAGCATAATATTTCTGACAAACAAAGTCTTTGCTAGTTAAATAAAATACAGTAATTATAATTAAAGAATGTGAGCTTTGAACATTTCTATTAAAAGGGCAACATGGTTCCCTTTTTCAAACTTAAGGAAATTAACTTCTTTTCAAACAAGCATCAGAAAACAGTCATGTATTGTACTTTTGCATATGATTTACTTTGACTTAAGTGACATTTAAGGATAGAAAAGGCAAATTACATGAAGAGCATAAGTTGTTTTTTTTCTTTTTTTTGCTTGAAGTAAACAATGAAAAAGGCACCTTCAAAAATCAGAAAAAAATCCAGTCATTCCACAGTTTAAAAGGCCTAGAGGTGTCACAGCAGGATTTCTGTGTACCCTGTTTCTCTTGTCTTCCTATTCCCCTGACACTGAAGGAACAGAAACCGAGGCACCTGCAAGTTCAGGCTGTTTTAATATTTTTTCTTTTCACCCCAGACTCACAGGACAGAGCACAAGTGACACTCACACGGCCGACAGGGAGCTGTCTTTCTTTGGCTTCTTCTTCTCCCGGGCGTCGCTGAAGTCCAGAGCGGCTTTGTCCATGCCAAGTAACTCGCTGATTCTGTCCCGGCCATAGAACTCTCCATATTTATCCATAACCTGGGAGGCAGGTAAAAAAGCATTTTACTGGTCTCAACCATTTTATTGGCCTCAACCATTAAGTAACGTCATCTGTGGCTGTACATACAAACAACTGATTATTTTTACACTTCCTATATACGAGGTGTGATCACAAAATACGGTGAATGTTTAAATTAAAAAAATGTATTGCAGTAAAAGACACATGGCCATTTATCCCCTTTAAAATACTCCCCCTCACTTTGAATGCACTTATCCCATCGTTCTTGCCACTTTCTGAAGCAGTTCTGGAAGTCATCTTTTGTGAGTGTCTTTAGTTGCATTGTTGTGGCTGGCTCGATGTGCTGAATTGATTGAATACATTTATCTTTCACGGTCATTTTGACTTTGGGGAAGAGCCAGAAGTCACACGGTGCCATATCCAGTGAATAAGGTGGATGAGGACACACCATAATGTTTTTATTTGACAGAAATTGCCATAACAGAAACAATGTGTGACACAGAGCGTTGTCAGAATGGAGGATAAAGTAAAGACACTCACAAAAGAGGACTTCCAAAACTGCTTCAGAAAGTGGCAAGAACGATGGGATAAGCGTGTTTGAAATGAGGGGGAATATTTTGACAAGGATTAATGGCAATGTGTCTTTTACTGTAATAATTTTTTATAAAATGTAAACATTCAGAGTAGTTTTTTTTATCACACCTCGTATTTCTCTTATATTCAAGTTCACTTAAAAATCTAGTCTATGGCTCATCTCCTGTGATCACATGGCTTCAGGTTAAAGCAAACTTATAGCACTTTAAATAATACCTAGCTGAGCAACAAGATTTCTAATTGAAGAGAAGGCGGCATGTGAAAGGAAGAGGGCAGGCTCAAGTAAACGGGTAAAGAAGTCGGAGGAAATAGAATGAAAGAAACTTCTACCAAATTCATATTTTGTGTCGGGAATTACACTAAGAACAGGACTTTGACATGCTTTCCCTCATGTGGACTGTCACAATATGTAAGGTTTGTGTTATTAACATCCTATTCTGCAGATCAAGAAATGTGTCTTAAAATGTAACATGCCCAAGACAGCTACGCTTTGACAGTGTCAGACTCCCAGCAGTGACCTGCACAGAACATGCCACTGGGCTGGCTGTTCAGTGACGGTACCCCATCCTTGGTCTGGAGTGCACCTGTTCAATACTCCCCATACTGTTCTGACCCTAGAAATTCATCAATAACACCTGGACCTGGAACCTTGTCACCATCCTCTGGTCCTCAGTTGAATTCTTATCTAGTGTAGGCTCTGTGTGCGTTATTGTTTTTGGAATCAGTTCTTAGCAACCCCCTTCAGCTCCTGCCCCTCTCTCCTTCTGTCACATTTGCCTGGCTTTGTCCATGTGTACTGTTTTTAGCTCAGTGCTTAGTCTGGGCTCACCATTCACCCTTGAGCTCAGTACATGTGACTCTGTGATATGGCTGCTCTTGACCTAAAGTTTGTTCATCATGAGAGTCCCACATGACAGTGAAGACAGGAGGGATGGGAAAAGTAAAGAACAAAGAGAGGATTGGGCAAAAAGGGGGAAGAGGGGCAGGAAAGAAGGACCCAGCAATACAGAGAAACAAAGGGAAAGAGAACAAGAGGAAGGGAGGAGGGGCAAGTTAAAGGAAAAGATTAAAGTTGATGAAGGAAAAATACATAGATGGAAAGAATGTGTACAATCAGGTGAACAAAAAGAAAACAAAGGGACAATGGTAGTTAAAAAGCCTGTGACATATATACAATGCAATATTATTTGGCTATAAGAAAAGATGAAATACTGCGATTTGCGACAACATGGATGGATCTTGAGATTATCACGCTAAGTGAAATAAGTCAGACAAAACAAGTTCAGAACCATATGATTTCACTCATATGTGGGATATAAAATGGAAAGCAAAAAACGAACGAGACAAAAAAACAAAAACTCATAGACACAGATAACAGTTTAGCGGTTACCAGAGGGTTAAGTGGGGAAAGGAGTGGTAGAAGAGGGAAGAGGGGGTCAAATATATATGGTGATGGAAAGAGAGCGGAATGGGTGGTGAACACACAATGCAATATACAAGTATAGATGATGTATTATAAAAATGTATACTGAAACCTATATAATTTTACTAACAAATGTCACCCCAATAAAGTTAATAAAAAATTTTAAAGTCTTTGAATATAGAATATTTAGGTTAATTAAAACAATTCATCTTGCATTATTCTCACAGCACTAAAAATGGGCGGGCCTGATCTGAGGGGGGGGGTCTCTCTGTGGATTGTATTATTACCCCCAATCCTGTGAGAGCAAACTGGGCACTAGAATAGGAATGCCACAAATATGCTCAACTGCAATTATAATTTATCTATTTATTTGACTCTAAATATACAGTTTCCTTCAGAGAAACTCTTGCTTTAATAGCGTAGAAGCTCCTTCTTATTTCTGTTACCAAATGAGAATGAAATGGTCAAATAATCTATCTAAAATTATTTTTAAATTATTCTTTCAGAGCTTTTGCCTAATTTGGGTACACTCATATGCAGTCACATGAGGCTCCTTAAAACATCAGGTCACAAGGAGATAGAAACTTGTACCCAAACAAACAAACAAACAAACAAAATCAACTAACACACTGCTTATTTTAACTAGAAAATCTAGTTATTTAAGAAAAAAAAAAGTCAATGTGCTTAATAATGTGCTTGATTTAAATCCTCGGTGCAAGCTCTCTATCCGTCCTCAGATTCGTAACAAAAGTCTGAGGCCGCCCGTTTCCAACCACCCTCTGAGTAGCACTGAATGAGTGGAATGGAAGGGAAAAAAACATTTTATTCAACTAGTATTTATGGCCACATTCCAGACTGTCTGCAATGGAGCTAGAACTCATCATGGTACAGAAGGTGATGGAGTCAGTCTGGCCCTCAGGGAGCACAAGGAGTAAGCAGGAGCAAAGCAATAAAGATGCCATATTTTACAGGGTGCAGAGACGGCTCTATCCACTCTTTCACTCAAACAAGTGACCTACATTAAAAGCCTGTGTGGAAGGAAAAGCAGAGAGGACCTGCAACTCCCCAAAGCAGAGCTTTATGCCATGATCCACAGATGAACCCCCCCTCAGTGTTCTTCCCCACTACCCTCAGAGGCACCGGAGACTGCATAAAGTAAGATCTTTAACGTTTATACAAAGTAAATAAAATTCAGTTCATTGTTGCCAGGCAACAACTTTACTTCTTTACTGTAAAGGAGGGTCTGGGCCCTGCCGGTTTCTCAACAGTCTTAACAGCGATGGCCTTAGGCTGGTTCCTATTACCCAAGCAATTTCAGAGCACTCTCAGCAGCATGTGCTAATGTGTGGGCTGAGCACCGGTTATTCACCTGAGTCAGAGGAAGGGTGGATGGAGCCTGCTTGCATGTTTTGCAGCTGGGAGTATGGAGGTCTTAGTGTAAGTTTTCAAATTCAAATTCAATTCTACTGCACATCTGTAAAGATACATGTGCTCCAATGTTCATTGCAGCTTTATTTATGGTAGCCAAGACATGGAAACAACCAAAGTGTCCCTCGATAGATGACTGGATAAAGAAGATGTGGTGTATAGATACACAATGGAATACTATTCTGCCATAAGAAAAGATGAAATAGTGCTATTTGTGACAACATGGATAGAACATGTGATTAATATGCTAAGCAAAATAAGTTAGACAGAAAAAGTCAAGAACCATATGATTTCACAGATATGTGGAACAGAAAACTGAAAACAACAAAGGAACAAGACAAACAAATTAAGAAACAAAACTCATAGACACAGACAATAGTTTAGTGGTTACCACAGGGTAAGAGGGGAAAAGGGTGGTAGATGAGGGTTAAGGGGATCAAATATATGGTGATGGAAGGAGAACTGACTCTGGGTGGTGAACACACAGTTGGATGTTTAGATGACGTATTACAAAATTGTGCACCTGAAATCTGTGTCACTTTGCTAACAATTGTCACCCCAATAAACTTTAATTAAAAAAAAAATTCAATTCCACTGCACTTTTAAATGACATTTAATGGGCAGAAAAAGCACACCCCAATATCTCACTCTCCATATGACCCACATCAAAATCAAATCTGAATTGCACTTTAGGAAAAAAATAGGGGATTTATTTCTTCTAAGAAGTATTACCTTTCTTTTAACAAATTTGTCCCAGTAGTTGTTGGGAAATGACCTAAAAGATATAAAAGCATAGAAGTAAAAGAGAATCATTTAAAAAAATAATAAATAACAATATATCATTTAGATTATACAAAAAACTTAAAATATTATGTAAACATATATTCTTCCATTCACGAAAATTAGGATGAATTTGTTGCCCATCTTTTCCCATAATTTTTCTACATCATGGGTATATAAAATATTATTTTCAATATTAATATATACATGTAACTCACAAAAAGGCCCGAGGCTAATATTTTCATAGAGAACGTCAGCATATTTATTCATAAGCAGTCTTGTTACTGTTCTATTTAGTTATAATGTGTCAATAATTCTTTGTCAATTGTCTTTAAAACTGAAACTATCTAAAAAATTTTCATTGTTTTTCCTATTAATTAAAAATTCTCATTCTACCAAATACCCTCAAGGAAACTGATCATGGAACCAAACATGACGCTGGCATCTTGACTAGTACAGGGCTCAGTGAGGGGGACACACTTAGTTCAATTCAGTATTAACAGCTAGAATTGCTAAACAAAACACGGAGCATTCTAAGTAAATGTTTACTGTATTATTCACAAACAAATCATCCATATTTGAACATCCAGAACCTATTACACATGATAACTTTTTAAAAATAAGCAAAACTAGGGCCGGCCGAGTGGCGCCGCGGTTAAGCACTGGCTTGGGAAGACAGCGGCCCTGGTTCGGGTCCCACTTATGAGGGCCAGTGACACTGCCCTCAAAAAAAAAAAAAAAAAAAAAAAAAGTAAGCAAAACTAATCAAAATGAAAAGAAGATATTTCACCCTTGAGTAGTGCAAACTACTCCAAAAATATTGCATCACCAGTGCTTTTAATGGTGGAAAATTCTACCTTGTGGTGGATTTGGACCTGGAACAGCAGCCAGCAGTCTGGGCCTTGATCTCACAAGGCTAAGTAACCAGTGTCTGGAAACAGTTTGTACTTTCCTGTCTTATATTTTACGTGTCATAATCCTTAGCTCGTTTTATGTGAGGCTGCTTGATGGTACCAACCGAAAGTTCACAACTTGCACCCAAAAGTATGAAATTCAATATCTTTGCTTTCAATGCTCCAACTCCTCCCTTAATGAATAATCTTTGCTTCTCCCTGCTGTGGGATGAGATAACCCCCAGCTGCACCCTTCCCTGAATACCGAGTGACGTTGGGGAGGGTAGCTTCCTCAGAGCTGTAGGAATGGTATCAAAGCCTGTAGGGATTCAGGGATTTGGACACAGAGGGCAAAAATGGATGGCCGCCATAGACATATATGATATGGGGGGGGAGGAGTGGGGTGGCGAATTGGGGGAGAGGGGTTGTCACTTTGAGGGGTAAAAAGTATAACTATTGCACTGTGCTGTACACCTGAAACTAATAAAAAATAAAAAATAAAAAATAAAAAAAAAAATAAATAAATAAATAAATAAATTTTAAAAAAATGGATGGCCACCATTAAGAGGCTGATGGAGCTCCGTTTTCTTGGCTCAATATATACCCATTATTTACATCTGCCAAATGTGAATAATAATTCGCTGAATTCCAGTGAAGTATTTCATGTCTAAAAATGTGTGAGCACAGAAATGTCTCATATTCTTTACTCACTGTGTGTTGATTACAAGTCTATCCCATTGGCCTTTAATATCATCTTCTGAAGGCTGTTCTGTAATATAAAGCCCATCAAATTCCAATTTCCGAGCTACTTCCTTTTCACGCTTAAAAATAACGAGTGGGACCTATGTTTTAAAAAAAAAGAACAAACCATTTTTAATTAGTTTAGATTTACTGACATCTCCTGTGGTCAATATCTTTACAAAAGAGTTCTTGGAAAGAAGTATTTCCCATGTTACTTTCAGGAAAGTAAAAACTGAGTGAAAATGAATCAGCAATATTGAGGCAGAAAGAAGCATCTAGAGGTTTTGGAAAAACAGAAGATAGAATAAATATTATAAATATTTTTGTGTTTTTAAAACACATAGAGGTTCATATGTAGTTGCACTAATGAAATCAATTTTAAATATTAAAAAGATTATGCAAAATTATTTTCTTTTGCATCATATATACACATATATGTACATACACGTAATTGCAACAGAAGTTGAGGCAATAAAATATAGCAATTTTCCTAACATTCCAAAATGCATGCTTCTAAAAAATGTAGAGTTTTATTTGAGAAATCTCTTTAATAACCCCTTGCTCAGCATGCCCACAGGCTATTTTGAAATAAATTTTAATTTCAACATCAGCAAAAATCTTTGTCAGTTTGCCAAGATGTCTCTAGAGCACACTGAATCTCTTTTCATATGGACAGACACAGAGACAAAGACAATGCAGATGTTCTGGAAGCACAGAGAATATCCCTCCCATGAAACCAGGGAAGAAGGGACTGGAGAGTTTCTGAAGAAACTTTTATCCTGGGCCCTGGTTTTTCAAAAGTTCTGGAAACCGCACGAGCAGAGGCAGGGACAGTGACAAGATGAAGAAGTGGGCCAGGTAATAGGCAGCGCGGAGCACTCAGAGATTCTTTTGAGTTTCATTCACAAATTAAACTGTCCCCTTGGAAGGGCCTCCCCAAGAGCTACATTGTTTTCTGGATAAAGTGAGACAAACTGTGAAGCATTTCCACCCAGGATGTCAATAGATGCGTCCTAATACAATCAAAATGATCTCTAGGTTCGATATGACAGATTTCTGTAATTCCTAAAACACTGGAACATTGCTAGGAGACAGAATGATTGGGTCACTTCTGTGGAGTCAAGTTATAGGTGAAATTATTCATTATGTGAATAATTACCAATGTATAAAAGCTGCAGTAAGACAGCCCAAGGCCACACCCCTTCCCAGGGCAGCCAGCAGCCAATGCTGGGTCACCATGGAGATCAGAGAGAGGGTCAGGCTCCAGTGCCCTAGCCCAGGATAGCCCCAAGGGCACCAGCTTCAGAGACTGGCCTGGGCTGCCCTGTGCATCTGCATGCAGCCCACCGTCCCCTCTGTTGCATCCTGCTCCCACCTGTTGCCCTACAAGAACATTCCCTAATGAACCCCGTGTGCATGCTCTCCATCTCACAATCCGCTTCTTCCCTGTTACTCCCCTGCACAGGCATGTGGACACACACACGTGCACAGGTGTCCTACCTTTAAGCAGTAGTAGCCGATGATGCAGAAGAAGGAAATGACAGTGTGCAGCACAGCCAGGATCCGCAGCGTGGGCTCCATGTAGCCGCTGCTCTCCTCCAGCACGTAGTGCACGGTAAGGACGCGGGGCGAGCCGCTGTCCAGGCTGCTGACCTGGGCGTTTTCACTTGGGCTGCGCACGGGGAGTTCCTTTCCTTCAACCACAGAAGAAGTGGAGACCTGATTCAAACCATTTAAAGTGCAGTCAGTTCACTTTCTCTATGACATCCGTGTACACAAGAAACAACGGAAACTCAGCCTTAACGACAAGTAGCCGGATGTGAAGCCACTGCATGGAAAAAAGACTAGAGGCAAAGGATGGAAAGATCGTTCTCCAGAAACCAATGTTCTCCAAAAACCAACGTTCTCCAACATCCAACGTTCTCCCAAAAACCAACAGCATGTAATGAACACACTTGTAAATGCCTTCTAATTCACCAGGACATATGAAGATCCAATGCATGCATGAAAAAACTGGAATGCTAAGCTGCCTTCTCAATTATCAAAAGAAGTGTATGTAGCCCAGGTAATACCAGCGAGCTATTCAGCCAGCTAGGCGGGGAACATGCAGGTAACCATCTGCCAAACAAACACGTTCCGTGAGGCCATCCTTAGCATGGGGAGGAAGAAATCGGCCCCTGCCTACCATTCGAGACATGCCCGAGCGTTAGGTTTCTCTTTCATCAAATATATTTTAGACTGGATTTAGACAGGCTCACTAGTGGATCTATGAAATCTTTGTCCTCAATTCAGCTTGTTTGTAGCATCATATTGGTTATTCAAAGACTAAGACGTACGTACCTTATAAAAGAGCAAGATGAAATTGATTGCAAACGCGACAAACAAGGCTAACATCCTCATGTTGTAAAAGTTGCGAGCAAAATAGTTCTGGAGGTGAAAAAAATTAGAAGGTCACTACATCAAAGGACTTGAAACTGGCAGACAATTTAAGTAAAGCATTCGCTCATTTACTCAAAACTACTCTTGATCACCTACTATGTATCAAGCACCGTTCTTGGGGCTGTGGACATAACAGTGACCGGCTTAGGAATCAGGGAAAGTGCTATTTTCAGATTGGTGGTCAGGGAAGGTTTATCTTAGGAGGTGACATCTGAGCAGCGGCCTGAGTGCCACAGGGCATAGGTCAAGTGAACAACGAGGGGAGAGAAGCGTATGTCAGAGATGGAGAGCAGTAAAGTCCAGAGTTCAGAGTGATGTTGGTGTGTCTGAGGATAAAGGAGGAGACAGAGTGAGATGAGGGGAGAGTGGGAGGGGCTGAGGTCAGAGGGGTGAGCAGGGTGAGTTTTGCAGGCCTCGGATAAAGTCTGTGTCGTCCCTTCCAGCCCAGTGATTCAGCTTACGATCTCTGGGGCCACACTGGCCACTCTCATCCCTCCCTCGCTGGGGGAGGTGCAAAAGCAACTTATCACCCTTGTAGCATCACTTCTCTCATCTGTGAAGTGCAAATAGAACGACCTTTCTCGTAAGTTTGCTGTGAGAATTCGATGAGTTAACAGAGGGAAGGCTGGTTATGATTCTTGTTATTATAATTGGAATTATTATTTTATTCTAGGAGGACCTGAACAGGGCTTGATGCAATCAGTTTATGGTTTGGAAAGATCATTCCAGTTTCTGTATGGGAATAGTTGGGAGGCCCGCATGGCAGCAAGGGGACCAGTTAGAAAGTTATTACAGAAGTGCAGAAGGAGTGACGTCAATGGTGGCGGCTTAGATGGGGTGGTCACCATGGAGAGGGTATTGGGCAGACTCTGGACGTATTTGGAAGAGAGAGCTGAGAAGAATTACTGTTGCATTGTATTTGAGGTGGGAAAGAAAGAGGACTTGAGACCTGATAACTTCTGGATTTCAGCGTCTGAGCAACCAAGTAAAAGGTTGGTGCCATTTATAGAGCTGGGGGAAAATACTTAGAAAACTGGATTTAAGGGAAAAGGCTCTGGGAGAGAGAGAGATCAAGCATTTATTTCAACATTAAGTGGGAGAAGTCTGCAAGGTGCCCAAGTGGATATGCCAGGGGCTTCAGCGTTATGAGGCCCTATCACAATGACAACACATCTCATGTCGCGCTTAGTCACAGATGCCATTTTGGTGGTGTCACTTCCCCCAGATGACCCCACCTTTACTGCCACAGATTATGGGACTAAGGCTGGCCACTGCTGCAAACTGGTTCACCGTGGAAGCTGGAACTGGGTCAGGGAGGCTGTGTTAGTTCCCCTGGCTTTCTGAGCTGGGAAGTGACAAAGACCTGGGGACACAGGGCCCGTGCGGGACTGTGTGGCCATGACCAGTCTTGTGTATACAAACTAGTGATCAGAGAAAGTCACTGCAGAGTCAGGAGCCTGTGACCCAAGGCAGAGAGATGAGAAGCCATCTTTACTTGCTTTGCACCTGGAACCCACTGCGCTACTGTAGGGTGAGTGGAGCCAATGCAGCCTTATGGCCACACTGTCCATCTATACCTGTAGCCATGGAAACTATCACAACATGCCCATTACTGACTGTCAGAGTGATCTAGAACACACTTAAGTTTAGTGTACTCTGCGCTAAACAATATAGGGGACCAGGGGACGTACAAGGTGTTAAGAAAATGTAGTTAAAACTATTAACATGTAAGTATATATAACATATAAATATATATACATATAAATATATGTATGTTCAAGAATTATATGAAAATATTTAATATACATATGTGTAAACAGTGAGGATATTTAATCACTGAGACCAACCCATTTCCCTTACAAGTGAAGTTCTAAAGTACACTGAGTTTTGTCTTTTTTTCAATTGGGGAATTGGGGGAAGGGAACAGTGTTGGGGAATTGGGGGGAGGGGAACAGTGTTGGAGAATTAGGGAAGGGGAACAGCCAAGTTGTTGTCCTTCAGTTTCAGTTGTGGAGGGTGCAGCTAGATTTGCTCCAAGTCCAGTCGCACAGCTCAGCTCAAGGTACCAAGTTCAATCTTAGTTGCGGTGGGTGTAGCCACCATCCCATGCAGGAGTCGAACCTGGTAGCCTTGTTGTTAAGAGTGCATGCCCTATCCACTGAGCCATCTGGGCAGCAGCTCAGCTCAAGGTGCGAGTTTAGTCTTAGTTGCAGGGGGGCGTAGCCCACCGTCAAACAGGCAACCTTGTTGTACACCAGCTGAGTCATCCTGCCACCTGTTGGCAGCTCAGTGGCAGCTCAGTTCAGGCATAGTTAACTGACCCATGTGGGAATCGAACCGGAGACCCTGCTGCTCAGAGCTTGCGATCTTGGGCAAGCTCTTAACCAATTGAGTCACTCGGCTAGCTCCATACACTGAGTTTCTTAATGATCTATTTTGATTCCCAAAGGCTGTAAAACACTGAGTATGATCTTGCCTATCAGGTGGCTTTATTATGAAGAGTGTTGTGTTGCTGTTAATTTCTAGGTCTGACATTACTGGTCAGTATCTCTTGTAGGTTTATTCTACACACACATTTCCCCAATTTTTCCTGTGTTAAAAATTATGTATAATACTTACACACATACAAATAAAAGGTCTTTCAAACAAAATGTTTAAGAATTCCACCCTGTAGGCACATGATTAGAGATAGAGAATGACAATTTCTTTGTTTTCCAAAGATGAATGTGTATTTTATTAATTTGGGGAGCATTTCTGTAAAATGTACAGGACATTCCATGAAAAACTATCTTCTCTCCATTCATTCTTGTTTTTTAACTTATTTCTATTTAAAGAAAAATTTTGAATAGACCTTCTTATTATCAATGGACAGTTGGCTCATTGCACTGATATTTTTATAACTGGATTTTTAACAAAATAGTGATGTTCACAGTTCAGGAACATCACTAGGAGTTCTCGGACCCTGAAGGCTTTAGTGTTTTGCTCTCATGAACTGTAAGTCCTCATGTAATGTCCTGCACACAGTGGGGCCACAGGATGTATGGGCTGACTTGCTCTAACATCTTTGTGGGCTGACACTGGAAGCCAGCAGTCACTACATCCGGTGGGTTCAGGTCACAGGAACGTGTGCAGAGGTTACAGGTTTGACCATCAGGAGCCATGGACCAACGCCATTTGTTATAAAATATAATAAATATGCTAAGATGGGAAAATCAAACATATGTGCAGGTCTGCCGTGGTTCCCAAATTGCCACCCAAGGAAGGTCGATGACTATTTCCTGAGCCAGCATTATCACTGTCTCACAATATATCACAACATTCATTCTGAAACGGCTTACTAGGAGCTTCTGCTGGTAGGCTATGATTTTCTTCCAGAAGGCGGACTCGGGGGCCTCGGGCTCTCCATATCTGTGCGTGTGCAGCGGCCGGAGCCTCTGTTTGCCCTTGTCATCCTTGGCCTTTTCTTCTTTTTCCCCGTCTTCTCCCCTGTGAACACAGACGAAAAAATATATGCCATCCAGAAACTAAAGAACAAACAAGTTCCGTGCCAAAATGTGGTAACAAACAAATATTTAAATCAGCGTATTATTTTTGAAAACTACTTTCTCAATATACAGATGATGGATTAGAGAACCGCACGCTTGAAACCTATACCATTTTATTAACTAATGTCACCCCAATAAATTCAATAAAGTAAAATAAAAAAAGAAAACTACTTTCTCTCCAATGAACTATAATATTCAGAATTTTAGAATTAGGGGTTGGATTTCTGCTCATCATTGCCTCCTGTGGTTGGATAATTCTGGAAGTGTCTTTATATCTGTACATAGCACATTCTTTCCCAATTGTACAATAAAACATTTACTGAAAGAGAGTGACAATGAAGGCTTTTTTATTGCTGTGACTTTCCACCATGCCTTATTTTTAAATTATGATCTCAATGTTCAATCTTTAATACTGACTAACCATGAGGAGTTAAAATCAGAGACATATGCATTTGGTTGTTCACATGTATAAAGGATGTGATTATTAATTTTGCAGCCAATAATGAAATGAGAAGCACTAAAATGTGATGTCTAAAATCCCTCTAGGTGCAAAGTACCAGTCCTTCATGGAAATGTATTTATGCACATGTGCCATCACAAATACAAAACCCAGACACAAAACCCACACTTAACCTCAACCCACATGAGGCATGTCTTACATTATTTTTAATATTAAACAGTCACCATTGAAATAGCTGTGTGTCCTGTGACACACGTCTACATCTCTCTATAACAGGCATTTATGCGGCCATTTTTATAACTGATCCAATAGCACAAGATCCGTGACAATGAATAGTGCTGACAGCAAAAAATAAACAATGGCAACAGACCAAAGAAAATGCCGGAATAGAGGAAAATAGACTGCTATGTGAGAATAGTGGCACTACAGACCCTTCAAATTCTGATTTCCCCACCTTTAAAAAATGTGCACACAGAATTATTTAAATGTGGGGAGAAGTGTGTGTTTCAGTTACTAACAGAAAGCCAGTAGCCAGTGTCAGGAGGAAGTTATACATTTTCACTACTCCATTTCCACTCTTTAGTGCTTATTGCTGCCCTTACAACTGTGCTCTAGGGGTGCTGGTGGAAGCACAGATTCTGGGGCCCCACACAGACCTGCTGAACCAGCATCTGTGGCTGTGCCCAGGACTCTGTATTTTTAACAAACTCTCCAGCAATTTTTATGCATGTGGCCCTGGGACCAGCTCTGAGGGACTCCTCAAGGACTCTAAGCAATGGCATTCAGAATGTGGGTCTCCTCCCCTCTTTTCAAGGATGGAAATACATGCACAGTTTTAAACCAGAACTGCAGCCAGCAGTTGTCTGTGGAGAGCCTCCCATGGGGTCACAGGGGGGCTTTTCTCCTAAGACAGAAACACAGACAGAACCCAGATGGAATGGGAGGAAGGCTAGACAGGCTGCGAGGCGGGCAGGCGGCGGGCAGGCAGATGTGTATGCTTATGCCCCCAGGACTGAGGTCCTTGTGCAGAGCCTGTCCATGGAGATGACACATGTGGACAGTCTCCATTCTGCCCCTGAAGAGAGAGCACACGTGAAACAAAGCAAGTATAGAGAAGCTACACCTACTCGGCTTTTTCAGGTTCCGATTTTTCTTCTTTTTCTTCCTTTTCTTCCTCTTTCACCTTTTGTTCCTTGATTGAGTCAACAGGGAAAAGAAAAGCAGGTTACACGTCACCTTTAAAGGAGTTTAGGGAGCCCTGGGACCATGTTCCAAATTGTGACCTAGAAACGAGCGTCTGCCTATGTCGAGATAAAGTGCCATTCGGGCTTTCACTAGCGGTCCGCACCGCCCCTTGAGCACACTGACCCTCCATGCATAGTAGGTGCTGACTTCCTCAGCATCTACCCCCCACTTTCTCTCATCTCTTCAAAAATACCCTTCAAGTCCCATTAAGTCCCAGTCCTTAACTCTCACCTAACTGCTGCTCCAAACCATTCTGACACTTCCGTTCCCTCGATATATGCAACCTCTGCTGTCTCCGGCTTCTGGCATTGAACACTTAATACTTTTCTAGTTTTTTCATGAGGGTCAGTTTTCTCTTCCTAAAAATTCTTTAAGGCAACTGAAAAGCCCTGACCACACCTTATATTTTCCTTACTTCCCTATGATACTCCATGTGTCAGACACGTGGTGAATACTCCTAAAATATTTATGGATGGAATGGTTGTTCAATTGGCTCATGTTTTTAGCTTACACCTAGTAGTTTCAGATAATTCAGTAATTTGTAAAGACTCTTCCAGAGGCCAAAAAGCCACTTCTCTTGGAAGCTCCAGTCACATGTTGAGTACGCAGTGGCCCCTGTGCAGATGCTGACGTGAGGCTCACGTGCTGAGCTCACCTGGCATCCAGAGAGCCGCCGGGACCTAGAGGGAAGTTACCTGAGATTTCTCCTGCACCTCGGGGGTGGGGACAGGGTTGCTCATGAGGTCGCTGAGGCCAGCGTTTGGGTTATGAGGGATGAGCTTGTACTGGCCTCCTTCTCTCTTCAGATCCAAGCCGAATATGTCCGACAGGAGGTCGCTTTCCTCCGTCAGGTCCTTGAGGTCCGTGAGATCCTCGGAGGGCAGGGCGGCTTCCAGGGGCTTCCGCTCGCCCTCCTCCCCGTCGCCCCTCACCTCATCCTGGGTGGGGTCCGGCATGTTGGCCAGGAGCTCAGCGACTTTGATCTTCTTCGCGCCTTCCACCAGGCTGCCTCCCAGGAGCAGGCTGCAGACGATGCGGGAAAAGCCTCTGAGCACGCTGCTGACGAAGTGCACGAGGCTCATCGCAGCGCTCCAGTAGGAGGAGAAGAGGGCCGTGGCCATGTCCTTCATGGTCATCTTCTTCGCCTTCTTCATCTGCTTCTTCAGGCTCTTCAGGCTGAGCATCCGCATAAGGGTCAGGACATTGTACCTGAGAGCGAGCAGGGCCGACTTGACGGTCAGAACGGAGAAGAAGCCCATCCTCGGGCCCTGGTCTTCCGGCTTCTCCTTCTCGCTCTCCTCCTTGTTGGCTGACCTCTCGTTCAAGTCCGACTCTGAAATCTGGGCCGCCAGCTGCATCTCAAATATGGTGTCCTCGCAGAAGTTCACAAAGAGCTCCATCTTCTCCTTCTCGCCGCCCTCATTGACCACATCGAAGATGAACTGCCTCTTGGACTCCTTGACCTGGGGCTTCTCCCACTGCGTCCGGCTGGACTCGCTGATTTCGAAATACACCCTCTCGATGCGTTTGGCGCTCCCCATGATCTCTATGCGGCCCAGAAATGGTTGGAAGTAATTGAGCACGCTCTCCGCCAGCTCCAGGAACGTCTGCAGCCGCGTGTCGTTGGGCATGTGCTCCGACAGATTGGTCAGAAGGACGGCCACGTTGAAGCCGATGTCCTTTGCGGGCTCGTGGAACCGCTTGACAAATTCCTCATAATCGAGGGTCTCGTTCTCATCGGTCTCAGCGCAGGACAGAAGGAACTCAGTCTCCGACTGCGTGTAGTGCTTGTGGCTCTCCATCGCTTTGTGGAACTCCCTTTTGGAAATGACGCCCTTGCCATCGGGATCGTATTCCTTAAACGTGTCAGATGAGGTCAAGTCCTTCAGTTTCAAGAACATGTCAAAGAACTTGAGAATCATCTCCACGTTGTTGGAAGACTCCACGAGCATGTCGACCATCTGCTTGCCGATAGTTCCATTCACCACATTGCCTGGCAGGAGAGAAAGGCACTTGTTCAAAATGAACTCCCAATCAATAAAAAGGAGTGTCTACAGAGAAAATAACAATATAGACCTTATACAACGTCTGAGTCAAGGGCGGCTCCTTGTTGAACAATTACTGTGATTCCACAAACATATGCAAAAGCACATTTACAAAGGAATTAGACTAACACAGGTTTAACAATATTTGAACAAAATCTGACTTGTTTTTTCTTCCTTAAATTGATCAAAGCAGCAATAGGTTGTAGGAAAAAGAAAATGGGAAAACCTGTATATCCAGAAGCTGACCTGAAATCCAGTCTTGTTATTAATAATAACAATGAGCATTTGCATAATCTTTTACAGTTGAAAAATCTCTCCTTATAGACAACACCTGATTGAAAGTTCTCCTGTCTGTAAGGCAGTTACTTTTTATTAATTTTGATTTTACCATCGAGGAAACTGAGGTTTAGCAAGGCTAAATTAATGTTCCCATTGTGATATGGTAATTGAGGGTGAGTGCCAGACTTCAAACGGATCCCCGGAGAGCAAGTTGCATGCTCTCTCTGATTTGCAATGTAAAGCTCTGCCCTGCATTTTCCTTCATGGTCCAGCGGGTTGATAGTTAGAAAATGGCAGATTACCGATAAGCTTAAGAAAATTCAATAGCATGTCAAATTATAGTCACAGAATGCTTTCACTCCTTGAACAGTGCATGCTCTGTAACGTAAAGGCTGACGACAGAAGAAGAACACGTGGCGTGGCACTTGCTGCGTCCACCTGTGAGGCAGTGACCACCATGGTTACGAACGTGAGCTCAGGAGGCACACGGTGGGATGGAATCCAGGCCCCACCATCTACCCGCTGGGCACCCTGGCAGGGCTCTCAGCCTCTCTGCACCCCAGTCTCCCCATTTGCAAAACAGTGATAATGATACTATCAAACTCCTGAACCTGGCATGAGGATGGAATAAGTACATAAACAAGACACCGGAACAATACAGGAGGTTAATTTTAAGTCATGACTATGGCTGCTGCTGCCATTCTTATGGTTGTTTTTTAGACTGGAATTTGAACTGAGGTCATGGTGAAAGGACCCTGTTCTCGGAGGTATGAAGTGGCCGCTAATGAAGGGTTTTAAGGAAATGCTGCATCTCTGAAGTCTCCATATAGGGCGAGACTCCTGCCTGAGTTAATCAAAGTGCAGTTTCACAATGCAGGGCAGACTAGGAAGGGAAAATTAGGAAGGTTTAGGAAAAAAGGATAGGTTACATAATCGCGAACGTTGTTTAGTTACTGTGCTCATATTCACTGAATTCCCTGAATTTTCACATCACTTTACCATTATCTCCATTTTACAGAGGAAACTGAACAGTGGAGATGAGACTTGTCCGTGGACCCCGCTCACTGGCTGCAGATGTGGGAACCACTATGTTTGCCGCCAGACACAGAAGAGCAATATAATCACAGAAAAAGAAGTGGAAAGAGCAGAGAGAATAAAAACTGAGAGGGGCATATGGAGGGAGGACAAGACTGCGACCCACAGGCGTTATAACGAGGTCAGCTCTGTGCAGCAATTCACACGGTTGGAGTTTATCCAAATGTCTGCAATCCCTGCTGATTACTCATAAACAAACAAATAAAGTCTTTACGGTTTTTCTGGAGAGTGTTCTCTTTAGGGCACTAGTATAAAAGGAAAAGTATTACTATAAAGTACTATGGTTACATTCCATAACATATAAACTGAGATATGCAGGACTTCTCTTTTAAAAACAAACAAACTTAAGAGTCATAAAGCCCCCAATAAGCCCAAGCATCTGTCATCTGTCACATCCCATTGTGGCTGTTTTACTCTTTGCAGCATGCTGACATATGATCCCTTAAAAATAGAATAAAGCGACGTTGAAAATTTATAATAGAAACATATAAATAGAAGTCAAAGCTACCTTCTAACATGGACAGCAACATCACCACCATGTCCTTCTGAAGGTCCATTAATTCTTTCAATAGTTCGATTTGACTGGAATCCTGAAAATATTAACAAATTGCATTTGAGATCACGAGAAAACGAGGCAGCCAGAACACAACATGTCTCACGAGTGCCCTACCAACAGTAGACATGGTGTGACAGAAGGAAAGGAAGGCCAAGTGCAGGCGGCGTGTGGTTATTAGAAATATACACCTCAGAACTAAAGCGCATGTACGACTGATTCCAACTCAAGTGTCTGCAGGGACAGGAGCCCGTCTAAGAAGCACGGAGGGACAGGGCAGCGACATGTTCCCCAGGGCTCGTCCGGTGGCTCTGCACGTGGACATCTTTCTGTCACTGGAAAAGTCTGTACAGTACTTATCTTTGCTTCTTGCTAACTTACTACACAAAGATGCTATCTATTTTGTGAAAATTAACTTGTCCTGGAAAGAACATGCATAGACTTACGTTACATAAATCTAACCAAAAATGCATACAAGAGTACCTATATTCATGGTGCACAGTGTATCTTATTTACCCTTTTTATTACGTTCTCTAATATTTCTCTGGTTAAAATTTTCTGGGTTTTTTTGTTTTGTTTTGTTTTTGCTTTTGATCTTTCACCATGAAAAAATTATATTTTTTAATTATACCAGGTATCATTCATCTGGATTTTGCTACATACAAAGCTAAATTTCCACACGGCTGGAAACATAGGGATTTTTCTTTATAAACAGTTGTGAACTGTGAGGTAGCACCAGATGTTAATAGAGTGATGGAGATACATCAGAATGAGAACTCTCTTGGTTCACACTGGTCTCCTTTACTTACTAAGACTAAAGATCAGATGACAGCATCATGACATTTCCTTATTCAGCTGAAGTCATCTATGACTAGACAGTGACAAAGATCGTCTCCTTGACCGAACTGCAGCCAGGCGCCTCTGAACCTCTTCTCAACTGGGCCTCAACCTTAGGCTCCAAAGCCTTGAACAAACACTTGTAGTTTCTGACAGTTCAAGTCCTCATCCCTGGGATGACCACATCCCCCATTAGAGTTCCTACCTAAGAAAACTCAAGGCCACCAAAAAATGTACTGTTTGCTCATTCCAGCTAACACCTGAGGACAGGACCTCTGTCCCCACGTCTCTGTGGGACGGTACCTGCCAGCTGGCAGACACAGCTGGCCTCATCGCATTCACACTGACCAAGCTTTGGTAATTTTTTCACTTTTCTGTCTCTACTCCCCCACCCCCCCCAGCCCTTCACTCTCCCTTTAAAATACCCAGTCAACTCTGTATAAATAACGCTGGACTCTTCTCTCCTGCAATAGTTTCTACCAGTTAAAATCTTCCCTGACCATGTTAACCAGTGTCAGGCTTTGATCATCTTTGTTGTCATGCTCCTTCCTGCTTTAGGCTGGGGGCAGGCATAAGCATCCTCAGGTTACAGAGGAAAGAAGACGGAGGGAGGAGAGGGAGCGGGCCCACACTCCTGGGACACAGGGGCGAAGATCTTCTGACTTCAAATCCAGCACCCTTTCCTCCACCTGATATCTGGCAAGTACCCACACCCTGACTGCTATGTCATATCTCAGGACATCCAGCAAAAGTCACTGCTTCAAAGGGGCATGTTTACTCAAGATTTACATGAAGGGTTTTTCTATTCATGCATCGCTTAGCTTCAAATGAAATAGATACAGTGGTGAGAAAAAGATGCTGATATTTTCAATATGTGCTTCCCAATTAACATTAAAATATAGTGAAACGTCTATTTTGTATTGGCTTATCCTTATAGCTACTTTTTTCTCTTTGACTTCCTGAAATTAAGTTTTGCTGGTGGGTGAAAGCCATCTACGCAGAAGAGCTGTTTGTTTCCACCCTATAAGAAAACCCTCTCCCTTTAACGGGCTGGTAGCATATCACAGCCTTTCCCAGGAATCTGTAGGGAGAGTAATCACCCAGAAGTGGGTCTGTGAAGGTCTGTGAAACGTTCAGTGTTCGGGGACTACACTCTTATTTCTCCATATAGTCAATTCTTAATATCTCCTGTTCACAGTTTTGAATAATGGCTCCCACCTATTCCCAGCTTGCATCAAATTCTTTTATTTAAGAAAACGCTTTCTAACATAGAGTAAGTGACGTATAAGAGATAATCTATTATAAGAACAATAAGACTCAAATGACTGAGAGTGTGTTTGATCTGCCAGTGTTTACGTCTCCCATCTGTCATTCAGGATGCCGGAAGGTAGCTGATTTACCTGAGACAACTTCATCTGCATGTGGGCAAAGACGTGGAGGAAGCCGACCACCGCATCCCAGAGCCGGCTGTGTGCCAGGCTTTGCTGGTTCCCAGTGCAGGGGCCCTGTGGGAAACACAGCAACTGTTACTGCCAAATAAATGTTACAGTAGTAGGGACACACTTCACATAGCTTATCACCAGCATGTCATCTGAGAAGAGGGAACCCCAAATGAAACATACACAGCAATAATAGTACAGTCCCCTTAGGAAATAAGCACCTTCATCTTTGAAATGTTTAATATGATAAATCCTAAAAACAACTTCACAACAGATTTTCATGTTGTTTCTGTAAGAATATAATAAAACATGGACAAAAAAGAATGGTGAATGGTTTCGATTTTATCTGCCTTTAGTTTCTTCTATTTAGAGAAGAAGGATAAGAACCAGTTGTTTTGGCTGCTAAGTCAAATCAATCAGCACGTATTACCTTGTGCGAAAGTTTCAGGGATTATGCTTACAATGGAGAGCAACACCTCCTATTGCTAATTAGTAATCGGGGTCAAGCATTCATAGAGAGAGAAACGTCCTCTTCAATGGTTTCTTAATTGTACAAGTGTTTTACCAATCATATAGCCACTGAGATTTTAAAAGATTACTAATTAATCATTAACTTTATGAACCCAGAGTCTGAGGCAATTGGAACCTAACTACGCTCTCTTAATTTGCACTTCAGAACTGATCTTTACGTGGCACTATAAAATGTGCATTGTAGCAGGCAGAAAGTTTCCATGGAGACGATTTCTATTTTTATTTTCTGAGGAAAAATTATACAACCTCTAAGTTCTGCAAACACACAGACATCAAGCCAGACAATAAATAACAGGTATCTTATTTCAAAAGAAAAACCATAGATACATCACAGTTCTTCACTTCCAATTTATTCATTCCTTTAGACAAGTGACTCATAATGAGTTTAAGTTAGGGAGAGCATTAAAACATTTGAGATTTTACTCTAGAAACAGTGACCAGAAGAGATGACCACACTAAAGATACTGAAGGAATTCTTTGTCCTGCCTCAGCTTCTGTGGAGACCCTACAGCTGAGAACAAAGGACAGTAAGTGCCAAGTGCCTCTGTATTCCATCAGCAAGATGGGGATTCTGGCACCCTTAGTACCCACGGAAGGGAGGGCTAAGTAGATCTCCCACTCTGAGGACATAATCAGATTAAAGTTGAAAAGGAGAGACGCTGGAGTGAGGTCTCCTGGCGGGCACCTCCACCCCTGCTGCAGTGGGAGAAGAGAGGGGCTGCTTCTCCAGCCCTTACCACCAGGGAGACAGGAGGCGACCAGGACCCTCAGAGTGCTTGGCTTCTGTCTCCTGAAGTTGGGTGCACAAGGTCTGGTATTAGAAAATGTTAAAGACAGACGGTAAGACACACACACACACACACACACACACACACACACACACACACACACAGTTTTTATATGGGCTTCTTAGCACGGAGCTACTCTGTTCTAATATTGCCCTACAAGGCTGTCTGTAAGGGTCATGTGACTCCGGCAGATGGAGCCATCACATGCATAGCTTATGGAGTGGAAACCAGGCAGGAAGTGAGCCATTTCCAGGCACTGGAGGGTGACAGGGTTGCTACAGGCCACCAAGAGGGCAGGTCCAGGGTGAGGACCAGACTCACAGGTGCCCTGAAGGGAGCCATCCCTCCCTGATTCTTCCCCTTCCCCAGTTCCAGCCTTGAGGAAGCCTGAGGCTGAGGATGGGAAGCAGGACAGAGGAACTCTGTGGGGAGAGAGGAGATGGGCCCAGATCTCACTCTTGGCCCGCAGTCCTCCACACTCACCCCTGAGGCCTTTCCAGCAGGAAGTCAGGTTCAAGGGTAAAGGGAGGTTTTAAGCGGATCGGAGTCAAGGGACTGCCACTGTTCTGTCACTGAAACGAGACTATTCTGTGACAAAGTGACTGGAGGAATTCTATTTATCTGAGAGTAGCCAGTGCACAAGATCCATTTGAATATTGGGCAAAGAAATGGTTCACAGAGCGAGTCCGAAGAGACAGTGGTGGGAAAGAATCAGGTTACTTTAACTTATACGTTAATAAATTCAGCCCATACAGTATACTGGGCTGTTGGCTGCTGTAATTTTATAGTGACTGTCTGGCTGTTATAGTAACTCTGGTTTCAAAGCAGAGGATTTTCAGGGTCTGTGGTTCATGCCCAGGCTGAAGGGAGCACCTGCCAGGTAGAAGTGCAGGAGGCCATCGGGTGGACACCAGAATGCCATTTCAAGGAAAATAAGCATGATTTTTCAAGAAAAATAAACGTGGTATTTCTTCAAGTCAGGAAATATTTCCTTCATGTGATATTTAAGGATTTAACCAAACGTTAAAATATTTTAAAGGCCTAAGTTTTGTATCTGTAACATGTGACAGTCACAAACCCAAGGTCAAAACCCCCAATTGTCCTTTAAACGTGAAGCACACAGAATGTCCTTCCCAGGACTTGCCTAACCTTGGGCCACGCACTGCTGCGCACAGATCGCTAATTGGAAGGGAGCTCCGGCCTGGCCCACCACCTCGCACTCCTGTTTCTCCTGGCCTGTGTGGTACCACTGAGCACCTCTGCAACCACCAGAACGTAGGCTGGTCTTGCTTTCAGACCGTGGCAACGACATATAGAACTTTCTTTTTTCTCACCGGTCATCCTGTGGCCTTACCCTAGGAACTCTGACAATACAATGTCCTCTTACTCAAAAGTAATTCTTCTTCCCTCATTATTACAACTGGAATGGAATCTTACAGATAATACCTTTATTTGGATGGTTTTGGATTTCCCCCTTGTACAATTCATTAGCAAGAATTTGAATAAAAAGCAATAAGCAGTGCTGTCATCTTTAAGGCAGCCCAAAATAAGCATGAAGCTAATGATAAGCTTTTATTCGGAGTATCAATAACAACCTGTAACTGCAAGGTGTGGCCTCACAGCAGCCTCACTGTCTGCCTCCCTGCATTTGCCCATAACAGCAGGGCCTCAACGGGGACAGGATATTCACTATGTCTATGGCAAAACCCCATGGGACCCTAAGAGAGAAGGCGGGTCAGCCAATGACAGGCAATACCCTAGATATGCACAGGATTCCAATATAGGTGTGAGATCCTATATAAAATATGCGCATCAGGGTGGCCTAAGCCAGGCACCCTAGGAGAGTCCCTAGGAGGAATCAAGGAGGTGAAGCATATGGGGCCTAAGGGCCTGTTCATCCTTTTCTGCAGAGTTTACAGCCTGCAATGGAAAAGAGAAATCTTCCTAAGATAACAGCAGTCCTCCTTGCATTCTTGCCTCAAGGTGTCATAGTGAACCATTATCTATCCCCATAGGGGGCAAGGCTGCATTGAGCAAAGGGTCTTTGGGCTGAGGGAGTCTGTGAGGCATAGGGAAATTTGGCTAAAATCTTGGGTGAGGCATGTGATTTACCGACCTCGCCCGGTCCCTGTTTCTACTCAATAAAAGCTGCAAGCTGACCAGATTCAGGGCTCTTGTCCATCAGACAGAGTCCCCTGGCTCACATTGCTTTTTAAACTATCCCTGTCTCTTGCTCTTTATTTCTTTTTCTGAGTCCCCACAGATCCTCTCAAGGAAGCTAGACCCAGCCTCGCAGAGACGCGACAGCAAGGCTAAGGCAAGCTTCTTCAAAACGTGTTTCACTAAATGTGATGTGGCAACCTGGACAGAAAAAGGACATTAATGAAGAAACTGGTATAATCAGGATAAGGTCTCCAATTTAGTTGACAGGATTGTGCTGATATTAATTTCTTAAGTTTTGACAAATGCATCATGGTTACATGAAATATCAGTATTAGAGAAAGCCAGGTGAATTGTGTATGGCAGCTCTTTGTAATTTTTCTATATATCTAAAATTATTCCAAAATAATTTTTTATTAAAATACATGTTTCAGAAATGATTAATTTATATAAAAATATGTCATATAAACAAGGAGTAAAGAGAAGTTAAAAAATGAACAAGCAATAATAAGCCATGCTCCTTTACCTAGTATCCCTTGAATGTTTATATAAACAAGCTGGAATAAAGAACTTTGCACATAGTGAGAGGTTAAGGGGTGCTTCTATTTTTATATTAATTCAGGAATCTGACTTATTTTGGGAACCACGAAAGGTGCACTCTTGGCTGAAATGGCATATAAGCTTCATTTGTCATTTTGAAACCATTTTCCTAACTGTTCCTGTAAAATTCACTGGCTTGCTCATGCCATCGGTTAATCTTAATCAGGCCCGTTCACATTAAATGTGAATAACATGTTTCTAGATGTCGATAAGAATATCAAGGCAATAATAGAAGTCAGGGAAGATAAGGAAATAGGAATATGAGTGGGCTGAAACTGATTCAAAACTCACTTTCATTTGATTTAAAGAAAATGACTAGAAGTATAAATGTGGCTTTTCCATTTTGAACTGTGGAAATAAGGATCTCTTCCCTGTGCAGGGAGAGAGTAGAAAAAGTGAGATCCTTCCCAGGTCGAGACCAGAGGACGGACTGAGCCTGGAGGGGGCAGGGACAAGCCGTCCACCCCCACTGCCCTCACTGTTGGCTGACCTCCCATGGTCACAAGTCCCTTATCTGCTCAAACAATCATCCTGCCAACACCTGAGAGGATGCCAGCTCTGGGGACAAGATCTGTTATTTTTACATAACTTTACCCCTCTAAGGCTATGTTTCATCTAAGGAAGCAAACTATACATTCCTTCCTCCTATTTAGCACATTGCAAACACAGTGGTCATGATTTGGAGTGATCCTGTCTGTACAAACAGAAGATACAAAGGAAAGAGGGCAGACTGGGCTTCTAGGAAATAGCAACGTTTCGCTAGTTGAAAACAAACAGAATTTTACGAAATCTTTTCCAAATCTGCAGGTTAAGACAAGAAGTTTAGCCTATGAACAATATAAAACAAATCAATAAAAAGACTTCTTTATAGTATTTGTAATTTCACCTATTCGACATGATTATATTCTATTATATAATTATATAATTACACACACAGAGAAGGTTTTAAATACTCGTCTTGCTTAATGAAGTTTCTATGAAACTTCTTCCTCACTTCAACTGCAATGCTCTAAAGAGGGTGTCATGTCCTCCTTCCTTCCTCACACTCACTGGAGATGCCAGGACCAACACTGTGGTTCATGCCTCCAAGAAGTGAGTGACATGTCAGTTGGCCAAAGGATAAAGACGCTCATTCCGTATGAATTCGCACCTCAGCCTAATTTTTTCATTGTCATCACAATGAGAATTGTGGGATCCCACGCTAACCAGTTGAGTCTTTCTTCAAACAGCAGAAATGTTTAAAGACTTACCTGAATATACTCTGTCAGGGTGTTAAAGACTTGCTTTGCTACTTGGATTGCTTTGGAGAAATTCCTCTGCCCTTGCTCGTCAATGACGTCCTTCCCAGAGTAATACCAGTAAAAATCACTAATGGATTCCTGTGAAGGAAAGATGGTGGATTAAGGCGCATTCTGAAGCTATCGCTGACCTGTCCAGGGTCGGATTCTATAATTGGAAATCATTTTCAATAACAGATTTGGAAGTGAACAAAAGTATCTGTGAAGTAAATACAATTCCCAATGATTTTCCTAAAGGTACAATGCAACAAAGTCCTCCCTAGATACAAATAATCAACTGGAGAGAAGCAGCAGAAAACTTAGCTTGAAAAAATGACTTTCTAACTCTGATGACCTTGAAATCCACAAACATAAAGATTTGTAAGATTAGTGCACATTTATCCTTTGAGCAGTTACATGTTAACTATGTGAGCACAGGTATTAGACAAATCATGGAACAATATTTTTTAGGTTAGCTGGCCACCTCTTTCTCCAACAAAGCCGCTAAAATTTCCAGGGCGAAAACTCCAGGATGTCCAGGCTTATGTAACAACCCGGAGGAATCGGCTGGACTACTTATAAATACTGACAACCGTAAACAAATATCTAAATAAGATCAATCTTTCCAGACAGGATGTTTTCAACACTAAGTAACATTCTGAAGGAATTTCAGTCAGCAAAATCAATAATACAATGTACTGTATTATTGTATGTAAAGTACATTTGTGTTTTATGACAGGATTTTTTTTTTTTGAAAAATCACACACAAAAATCAGTAATGCTTCAAAAATGTATTTGCTTCAAAAATGACTTGTTTTCCCATTATACTTTTAAGTAAAAAGGTGTTGTGCTTTTAATACTCAATGATTACGGGAAAAACTGAAACTTGGTGAAAATTTTTAAAGTGCAACACCTGGCTTCCCTAATAAATAAAATGAGGGAGAAAAGTTACATAGGGTGTTCATTAGATTCAGCTTTATTAACATGGAAAAGATTACTATAACATCAGAAATTTCTAACTGATTGAGTGTTAAGCTGAATTTTAAAATTAATTCAAATATTAGGAGGGCTGAAAAGAACTAGCCTGAGATTATTCAATTTAAGTATATGGTAAGTAGTTTGAAAGCCTTTATTTCCCATTCCTGAGAATGTTTTGAATATTCTTCCCCCATTTATCTACCAACTGTTGGAGAGCCAAGCATGCGCATGCTTTACAAAACGAAAATAATATATAAAACATTTTACAAGCTAAAACATTTTGGGGAAAACAACTTATAGAAAGAAAATAATGTGCATAGTGGGACCAGGATCAGAGACAGTGACAGTGGCAGCCCCACCCCATGACTTGATGGAAGACTGTGATCAAACACAAAACTTCAGATGAGTCGTAAGTCAAAACACATTAAAACATGTCAGCTTAACATATTAATCTGCCACATTATTTCAGCTGACCACCCCTTTAATTTGCAGCTGGTACCTGAACTCTCAGCAGATAGTCCACAGTGGAGATGATGATATTGACAGTTGTATTGTTGCCTGTCTGGGTTCTCAGGTAATTCTGAAAATCTATGTAGGATCAAAAGATGTTATTACAGCTCATTCAAAACCTTCAATGAGTTACTTGAATAAGTCCCAAAGTAAATGGTGTCTCCAGCAAAATCACTGTAGCTAAGAGCAGTGTTTTATCTGATAGTTTTAATGTGGAATAATTTACATTCTCTATAAAAACTGAGTGACCTCCCCATAAACACATCCGGGTGCTTCCCACAACATTATATTCATTTTTTGTCTAAGAGGTCACTGACACCTGTTTCCTGATTTCTGGCTCTTCAAGCTGTGGAATGACTGAAAGGATTTATCAGGAGATAGGAATTAAATGATTCCGTTTGTAAGCATTTGTTCCTCAGGACTGTGCTCAGTGCTGGGGAAACAAAGAGAAAAATGAAGATCTCATTCCTGCCTTTCTGGATGCACTGGCCGGGTAGAGAGCTAGATACAGAAACAATGAGCAGAAACACATTCCACTCAGTACCACTATGAAGTAGGTTCACCAGTTAAAGAGAAGTGGTACAAAGAAAATAAAGCTGTCCATTGCTCTGTAGCTACCCATCTAATCTATGTCTTTCTCCACCTGTAGCCTGCCTTCTCTAACATAAGGACAATTCATAAGAATTAGTGAAATGGCTACAGAGGACTCTGAGGCAGCAACACAAGAGATCACAGTGCCAGTACATATGGAGTGAAGCTCCAGGGCTCCAGGGATGAGGCGTAATTGGAGCTAACAGGCTCCTGTCATTCCTGGCTTCAAAGCACTTACTCCTTGGTCCCATCCTCCAGCCTCTGGTCTCACAAACCTGAGTTGTGTCCCTCACAAAGCAGCTGCAGGAAGCGGAAGAGATCACAGGTGAACTCGTCATCCTGCAGAACTTTTTCTCCTGCAGAGAAGTCCAGGCGTTACCAACCACCTCAGAATGCCCTGCCCTCTGACCCCACCTCCATGGGACTAGCATGTCGGTCTAGCATGTTCTGAACCAGAACCAGTCACAGCTCATCACCACTCCTCTATCTGAAGCTCATAAGACCATGCGCTTGGCAGATAGATGCATGTTTTCTTTTGTCAGAAAAGAACATTGAATCTTAAAACTCAGATTTCTCTCTGTTAAAAGGAGCAGCATGGGTTTGGCAACATTTTAAAAACAACCTGAAGATTTAACCTTATTTTCTTTTGTCTTTTTTTTTTTTTTTTTTTTGGATAAGATGGGTATAGAAATGATTTCCGCATCTCTTCCAAATGTTAGTTAAGTCAGCATATTCTGCATCATTAAACACTGAGTATATTTGAAGGGCAAGAATGACAAGGCAGAAAGGGCTCAGATATTTTACCTAGATTTCAATTTCAATGTATCTTGATCATGAGTTATCTTCAAAGCAAAAACACAAAGAAAGAAAGTAACAAATAAAAAAACACAGTACCACACAAATGCAAACTGATTTTAAAAGCAAAGAGTGTCAGTGAAAAAATGTTCAACATATTGGGGTGTTGGAAAAGTCTTGACACATTATTGCAAAGAAAATCATAGAAAAAATACGTCATGACTTTTCCAATAACCCAATACGTGTATGTTCTGGAATCTGAATTCATTTAGAAAGCAAAATGACAAAAAAAAAAAAATGTTGTTTGGCAAGTGAATGAATGTACTTATGTATTTTAAAAAATAATAACTTTTCAGACTGGAAATACTTTGGGTTAAGAAAGAAAACTATGCGATGATCACGTGTTTAACTAAAGGTGTGAATGAACATAATGACAGAGCTGATGGACTTACCAGTCTGCAGTCTGTGACTTTCAAAGTGACAGGCTTCATATAATGGGAGGGTTAGGAGGCAAAACCATTTTGAAAACTAATATTAACATTAAAAAAAAAGTACATAAAATCACTGTAGTGGTCGCCCTGTTGGCCTGGAAGATATATTTGGTGACCAAACAAAAATTACCAGGTACACAAATCAGCCCTGTGGCAACTTTGAGTGTTAAATCTAAGTGCATTGTTTGGAATCTCATTATATGGCTGATAAACCCATTCCTCAGTGTTTAAATTCATTACAAAAGAGGAAAGAAAGGGAGGGCTGTCTAGGCTAATAAACTAAACTCTTCATCATCAATGATACTTAGTATAATTTCATCAGCTATGTTAATCAGAAGAGTCTCCAAATTGATATTTAAATCAAAATATTATCAGTTAGTTATATAAACTGATTCTTTCCTTGTGAGCCCATCTAAAATGTTTTTCCCCAGAAAAATCAAATCAATAAACCATTTACATACTTTCAATGCTCATGCATTCAATATGAAATGAGTAACCTTTGATTGAAAGTATTCAGAAAAGGAAACATTGAAATAAATATCGCTTCGTCTTCCTGTGGACCTAAAAATGCTCTGAACATTAATTTATGACACAAGATTTTAGCGATTGTTGGCACACACAGTAATTTCTTGACTGCATATGCATACAAGTCACTTGAATTACATAAGGACAGGTGACACATCGCAGAACAATTGGGAAGGGGGAAGGGCCAGGGCTCCATTCCCACCAGGTAAACCAGGTATCAAGGGGGTGCTACTGTGTAATGGACACCTTTGCACCTGATTAAAATGCTGCCACTGCCCATGCTGCATGAAGGAGGGACAGCAACAGAGATGGATGGTGGCTTTATGTCTGAAGCTGTTACAGGAGCGACAGTCCATTTGGCGAGGGATGCAAAAGAAATTCCACTGGAAGATGGAAACTAAGATTAACAAGGAATGAAACAGAGTAAAATGTAGTTGAAAGCGTTCTTGCGTTCTTAAAATATTATTTGCAATCGCTGCATGATGGCCAAATGTAAATATTGTGAAGAGCATTCCTTTGCCTGAGTTTTTAATCACAAGGGACTTATGGTTTCTAATACTGTAATAAAATGAGAATTATTTCAATATTGTTGCTGCTGATGAGTTGGTTCTTTGTACCTTAGTTTTCTCATCTATAAAATGAAGATAACATGCACTGTTCACCCCAATGGCTCTTCATAATCTATGTGACCATTTTTATAAATTGTGGAAAGGTTAGTTTTAGTAGCAGTGGCAGTAACACTCAGTCAAGTTAGGAACAATATGCCTAGTGATGAATATAGTTATTTGAACAGATTTAATACATGTGTTTATATTTTCAAAAAACCATCTTAATTTTCATGGACCAAAATAGTCTCAAAAATATAAATTTTCACTTGGAAATAATATTAGGTAGACTTTATTTATTCAAGCCACTAGTGAAAATGAACTTCTATTTTAGAGGTCTAATAAAGTTAACACACTTTTAAAGACCACTGTCTACACACAATGGCTTTACCTGATTGATACAAAAGTACACAAGTATTTGCTTGAGTTCAATAAAAACAACTTTGTTTTTATTGATTACTTAGACTATCCATGGTCATGGCTCAAAGTCTGTGGCCTTATACCCAGTCGAATCTTGGTTTAATTGTTATTAACTGTTAATAATTAATATTAAAATGATCAATAATTTTAATACAATTAATGTGATAAGTAACAAGACTACCTAGTACGTATAGAAAACAATAGAATTAATCTAAATTAACTTCAGAAGACTAAGATTCCCTTTTCATGTCCGTATCTCCAGCAATAGAAAGCTAAAGGGCTGAGTAGCAGAAACCATAAGACTGGTTGCATCAAAGAATTCCCTGTAAACACTTGTTAAATGGAATCAAGAGCCCTCCCCCCTCTCCCCTCCCCCACTGCCTTGGGAGAATAATTCTGGTTACTGATCTTTAGAGGACTTCAATATCTATTTTGTATAAAAGCAAAAGTGAAGGATTAAGGCAAACAATATTTTTAAACAGTGAAAAGTCAGCTATTTGATTCCATATGGGTAGTTTTAATGTGATGGTTTAAAGAAATGGCTTGAATGTGGCTTAAATCATATTACAATTCAACTAACAAATAATAAAGAAAAATTAAATGGATTCACAAGGAACATTTAGTTAGTGACTAGTGTGTGCTAGGCATTGTACTCAATATATTTTCTCATCATTTAGTTTCAGGTTTACGATAATCCTGTAAGTTAGGTGATATGAACCATTGGGTGGTTCAGTAAACAACTGAGAAATTGAGTAACTTAACTGATGTGCTACAGCTATTAACTAACTGGTAAAGGGTCTGAATCCAGTAAGCGTGAATAAGCATTCATGAAGCGTCTGCTCTATGCTGGGTACTGAGTAAGGAGAAAGAAAGTCTAATGGGAGACACAGGCAATGACAAATAATTTCAGAATTATACAGTCTTTCTGAATCCACTGTATGCCGTAGTTTCTAAACCTCATAAAAGTCTCCTCGGTAATCAATGCAATGTTTGCCTAATAATCTTTGATTACATGCGCTGTTATGTTATTTAAAGTGTGAACTCTGACTTGTTTGCATCAATTCTAGAGCCCAAAGAAAACATTTTCTAGAGGTGTGGCTTTGAGAAAGTGCTACACAGTTGTCAGCAACTCAGCGATAATGCTCCCCTGATAAGCAGACAGATTTCTTTCATGGTAATTATGAAAAGTATACTGTTGAGAATTCCCTATAATCTCTCATTAAGGATAACCTCTGAGCTCCCTAACGGCCCTGAAGGAAATAAGGCTTTAGAGACCCGATGTCCAGTGAGCATAGGAGCTTCGCTGAGAAATAGGAAATCTGCGAACTGCAATGTTTGTGGATTCTACCGTAAGCATTTTCCAACACCAGATGTGAGGAATTTAATTCCAGGTGGATCATCACACAACACATAATATCACTTACGTGTTCCTTATTGAATGGCTCTCCACGGCCTCAGAAATAAGGCGCAAATTTCTCGGCAGGGCACAGAAGGTCCTTCAGGCCTCCTACAGACCATGTGCCTACCTTCTGGTCCACTCATTTCCCTTCAGCCAGACTAGGTATGTCACTATTCTAACATGGCTTGTCCCTTAAACTCTGCATATACTGTTCCCTTCCAGTGGAAGGCCTTTCTTGGCCTCCTTTATAAACTTCTACTTCAGATACACTTCGACTTCAGGCCACAGGTTACTTCTATGGTGGTACCTCCCCGTACTCCTGGCAGCAACGCACTTCATCTCATGCCTATAGGGCACTGTCTTGAAGGTTATCTATTTCCAAGCCTGTCTACACAATAGTGAGCGCCCCAGGACCCCCAATGCCTAGGACAGTGTCTAGCATGTTATAGCCACTGAAATTCAGATGTGTGCTTCAAAGTTTAAAAACTGTGCAAGGATGTAAGGAATCCTATTTAGTGCCATGAACCAACAACTATGAACCACTTTCTCTTTTTGAAGACAAAGTCTGCCCACAGGAATATCAGGTGTGTGATCAGACCAGGTGTTAGCACTGGACTGCACTTGTGAAGGGCTTTGAAAATCCAGGCTGGGAGATAGCTAATAAATAAGCTCTAAAAATACTACCCCAAAACTAGGGAAGACAATACTTAAAGGTTCCTTTAACTATCCTGCTGAGTAATTGAAAATTAATCCTTTTGCTTCAACTTCACAAGTCGCTACAAATATGTCAGCAAGAACCTCGATGTAACCCATTATCAGATACAGATGGAAATTGGGGAAAATTAATTGCTAGTTAATGCTTTACATAAATTTTTAAAAATCAAATAATTTCTGAGGAATCAGATCAACTTCCAAGTTTCTTCTTGCTTATGAAGTCTAGGACCACTGCAAAATTATCAAAAAATAAAATGCAATATTTCCTATTACATTCTGAGATGGAGACAAGGAAAATTGCACTTTCAAGCTCATAATGATTTAGTAAGGAGTCTAAATGGTTCTGAGGAGAAACATAAAAATTCAAAGATGGAATGAAACTTTAAATATCCATATAGGTTTTTGGCTTTGAGCATCATTATATGTTAAAAGAAAACACATATGACTAAAAATATACAGGGAAGGCAACACTGAGCACATTAGAAATTTACCAAATACACTTGCAGAAGGACTGGTTTTCTTAGACTAATCTGGGGGACTGCTACATAAATCATATAAATGTCTGACCACTATGTTGTATACCTGAAACTAATACAAAATAATATCGAATGTCAATTGTAAGAAAAAAAAAAAAATAACCCACAAGTGGGAAGTCCAGGCTTCTGTAAAAATGGGGAAATTTAGTTAAGGAGGCATATGAATACGGGCCAATTTACATGATAATAACAGCAGTAGAAAAAGGAATATAAATGATTAGTCTGAAATCTTTAGATACAAACCTTAAAGAAACACATATTCCCTAATGGTACCTCAATACCAGATTAGAAACATCATTTGTCACCACAGAAAATGTCAAAGTGATTCTAAAACTTCAATGACACATGCAAAAACTGGCAACAGATTGGCGTCTTTGAAGGGAGCAAGGAACGAAAGGTAAAGGGACAAAAATTACTACCTAAGCCAACAGGCTGGGCACAAAATCAGCCCCTGAAGAATTCTAACTGGTCGGGGGGGTGGCGGGAGAGACAGAGTTGGCTCATGGAATTGGTCAATGAAAGTGGAGGCAGGATGCCCACATTTCAGTGTTGGCCCTGCCATTTCCCCTTGTGACCTTGGACAAGCCATGTAACCTTTCTGGCCCTCAGTCTCCTCATCAATAAAATGGGACAATACCTCATTGGAGGGTTGTGGGTATCAAAAAGTTCATGAGTTTAAGTTGTACATTTTCCAAGGCTATGCAACTTACAGTCATTTTTATGATCATCAGGAAGAGATTTAGCCTAATAAAGATAGTTAGAATGGAGATGTACATCTGTCAGATTATGTTCTGAATGCTCAGCTCACCCTCCCCAAGCCTCCAACTTGGAAGCAATGACATCATTGAGAGTTTAGATTTTTCAGGCTTTTCTGTGCAGTCCAAGAGGGATGACTGCTTTTCCTTCTCCTATGAGGGTAAAAACTTTTCTTAACTTCCATAGAATCTTAAAACAGAAGACAGGCCATGTAACAAAAGTTTCTAAAATATGCCAAAAGAGAGTCAGCATAGGTGTTCTTTTAATCTGGGAAATAGTTCACGTTTGTAGAGCTAATAAACTGCCATTGCACGTTCTCCAAGTAGGTCTCTAAATAAGGCAACCATGTATTCAGAAAACACAATTTAATCTTAAAGTGTTGTTGACATACTAAGTGCTACTCAAAAATCTCATCTCTTCTTCATTTCCACTGTACGAGTATATAAGGTCTTTGAGAACTATCTGAAATACCAGTGTCATCACTTATTATATGATTTTGAGGAGAAATATTTGCAATGGTTTCTATTGTTCTTTGAATTCAGCCTCAAGAATGAAAATTAGTTTGTATGTTAAGAAGGTTTTAATGTGTGATTTTTTTTTTTCCCCAAAGGAATAGAGAAAAACTGTAGCTCTCTCAATACTTGGAAGGGAAGTGACAGTGCCCACTGGACAAGAGGACAGTCCGCTTAAGCCCCCCGGGAACCCCACTCAGTTCCCATGCTCCAGTGCTTGTAGCCATAAAGCCACAGTACATCCAAGACAGACGCCACAGGGAGATGGCGCACACATCCGAGATCCATCCATTTTCACAACAATCGCAAACACTGGGTCTACCAGAAATTTGTTTTTAAATGAAAGAAACAGAAAAACAAATCCAAGGACATAATTTAAATGCGTGTTGCCCCATCATGACTAATATGTTAATAACTGCAAATCCTCATTGAAAAAAAAAAAAAAAAGGAAAGCTTAGGATATAAACTCAAAAAATAATGAAAAGGATGCATAATGGTGGAAATGAAATAATCTACTTGTGAAAATGGTCTAAAAAAAAGGAAAAAAATGCACAAAAACTATCACTATCAAGACTGTACACAAAGCTCACAAGAAATCAAAGAACAAATAAATAAAAGGCAGCTCATTTTTAATAATTACCACGCTCATGAGTGATGACTGAGGAAGCAAGGACAGAGTACATTTACGTAGTCAAAAGAAAAGGGAATGGGGAAAAGGGAAAGTTGAGATTTTGTTTTTGTTTTGCTGTTTGAAAGGAAACACAATAGTAAACATGTTAATCAGTTTGGGCGTGTGTGTGTGTGTGTGTGTGTGTGTGTGTGTGTGTTGAAAAAGAATAAACAAAACAAACCAATCTCATATGGAGAGATGTAATTAATTCTCACATCAGAATGGTCACTCTCACACAGTACTTGTGATTTGGGGCCACAAACGTTATTGCAATCCATGTCTGGCTGACAATGGATAGGAGACCCGGTAAATTAAACCTGGGTGGGAGCTGATATGAATAGTGACAAAGAATGATTCATGAAATTGTATTCAGAGCCTCTGGAACATTAGGTTATGACTGCTGAAAAAAATGAAATAGATTTCTAATTCGAAGACAGGGAAGTCAGACTTTGAACAGAGAATTCATTCATTTTTAGACACTTGATAGCTGGAAAATTCCCCAAGCTTCGGTAGAGGCAGGAGGGTAATAGGCCTAAGACATGTATGTAGTAGCTCTGAGTTCTCCAGATGGGACCCTCGGGCCAGGTGGTGTGAATGTTGACACAAACCAAAGAGATTTGGCTTAATACTCATTTCCTGAAAACCTAGGTAAGTTCAGAGTGCTGCTGATGATTTTTCTTGATGGTAGCTAACACAAGTAAATAACAGTATGACTAATGCTTGGTGACTGAACCTGTACATTCAACTGATGAGCAGAAAGGACAATCACATCAGAGCTATAGAGTAACGGAGTGTTAGAATATGTATGAATGACAATCTCTAAAATACAGCAAGAAATATGCAGCTAATTCTTTTCCTATTGTGAGAACAAAAATATACAGATATAATGAGAAAGGTTAATTCTAAATTATTTCAGAAAGGCAAGCAGACTACAAATCTCAGATAGGAAAAATTTATTTTTGAAACAAGATTAGTTTTATAGAAGACCCAATGGTCCAAAACTCTAAACCAGACCAAACAAACAAAAACAGATAAATACAGAGGGCCTTACTAAAACTAATTTAAAAACCAAACAGAAAAGAAAAACAAGTCAAAACAAAAAAAGATTGAAGATATTGTTAACAAACACTAAAGTGAATGTGCAGCAATAGTTACTTCTGCTTTAAATACACTGTGTGCTAATTTTTCTAGTTTATACACCACATCTATTTACAGAGAGAAAAACTCAGATTACGTGAGTCGTTATTTTATGCCCATTTAAATGACGTGATCAGAGTTCTTCAAACACAAACGTTGCTCTTTAACGTCTTTCCTCAAACAATTGGAACTTGCAAAGATGTTTGGATACATGAGACAGAAGGACAACTGTGCTAAAGAGGAGGAGATGGTGGGAACAGTGGTGGTTGGAGTGGTCTGAAAACATTGCTATCCTAAGGAGACAGAAGAATCTGAACGCCCGACTGCTAAAGTCAGCATCCTCTAATTTGGTTCATCCACGTGCTTTCTCATTTTATAGGTAATTCTCTAATAAGGGATCTTTATCTACCACCCCACTAGGGGAAAGACCATGACAGAAGGTCGGCAACAAAAAGGAGATAATGGCTGCCATGGAAGGTTGGGTTTGGGTGTGACCTGCATGAGTGTTCAATCATGAACTTTTAAATGAGTCACATAAGTGTTATGTTCATTTAAAAATAATCTTGTATCTACCTCTCTGTATTGAAAAGATAATTGATCACTGCCTCAACTCAGGAAAGAAGGGGGATAGATGACCCTCTTACTGTAAGTAATCAATACCTGAGCCTTCCTCTGTCACCATTCCAAGTCCTTCAGCTTTGTTTTGTCGCTCAAAGGCATTTAGGTCGAGGACACTACAAATAACAGGGAGAGATGCAATCAGGAAACTCATAGAAAATTTTCTTCCTTCAGGAGAACAAATGTCTAAAAGATGTATAACTTGAAATGTGAAGCAAATGTTAACACACACTGGAACCAGGCCCACCATGTTTCTAGCAGCAGGCTCGTCTCTCCCCAGGGCCTGCGCCGAAAGGACCCACATGAAAGTCAAAACATAAGGATTAATGGGCTTCAACGTTGCGAGTACATTACAAAGTTGGCAGATATATTTCAATAGAATTATAATAACCATGTTCTTACAGTTGGAATAGCTTATTACATTAAGTGTGGATCAGGTTTCTCAGTTAAAGGCTGCCTGAATGATTTTAAATACTAAAAAATAGAAATACTACAAAATAGAAATACTAAATAGATACTAAAATAGAAATACTGAAATACAAACACTAAAATAGAAATACTAAAAAGTAGATAACAATCATCATATATTACTTAAGAAAAATGAGAAATTGTCTAGGAGGTCCCAAATAAAACTATCAATAAATAGAATTTTCTTGTTTCTCTTTCAAAACTTAAGACACTACTTCAGGTATGCAGACTACACATTAATTGAAGCACTGGGAAGACCATTTTAGCACATTATTAACATGGAAAAAGTTAGTAATTAAGACATTACCAGCATAAAACAACAAGAGAGAAAATGAGGCACTCCCTGCCATCCCACTTTAAAGTGTATAATCATTAATAATTATAATAATCATTACATTACAAAAATCATTATCATCTTTCAAAGCTCTTCTATGTAGTTATTGTCCATAATGAAAACGAACACTTGGAATGACGCACGCGCTGGGAAGCGCCCCGGGGAGGCGCACGCTCACCTGCAGGACTGCATCAGGCCCGCCAGGCTCTGAAAGAAGCCCACGTCCTTCTTCTCCTTGAGGTAGTCGAGCATTTTCTATGGGAAATACAGACACCACAAGGCCACTGAGTATCACTCTCATTTGTTTGGTTCAATAAGTAAAGAAACAACAAAAACATGCTCTCTCTTCTGGAATAAAGATAAAGTCATACTCAGTGTATACAGATATTACTGATGCCACCTTTTCCCTGGAATAGTGATGAGCATGTCATAGCGAGATAGTGGCACATGTCTACATGGTTTGGAACAAGGGCTCTGATTTACGCAAATGGCAGAGACATCATAAATATCAAGGGGAAGAATTCTGTTTTCTTCTCATCACTAAGCATTTGGAGGTTCAGGTACTTCCACGTTTAGTGGGGAGAAGGTCCATCTGGAGGCTAATCACAGATTTCCATCCAAAAGTGAGTTTTTAAAACAATACTACAATCCAAGAGCTGTGACTACCATGTACTAATGTTACAGGCAGAAGTTCCATGTCTGTTACCAAAGTCTCTAAACCAAGGAACAGTAGGAATCGTTTTGACTATTAAATTTCTCCTCTATCTGTTTCAGAATGATGTCAGGTTCTGAGGTCAAAGCTTTGGTTAAACATAAATGTAAAACAAAACAAAACAAAAAACAAAGCAAAACAACATTGTTAGCTTACGGCTACATGCCAAAATAGAACTGGAATAGCTATATGGAATGTGGATAAAATGTGCTGGAGGTTCCAAATAACTGGTTCATACAAGATGATAAGGTGATAGTAGGCACATCAAATTTCTAAGAAAATAAAGGAACTGTTCTCCAAATCTTGAGCAGAGGAGAATAATTCCTGTTATCAATGCTGTCTAACAGGGCTCAGCTAGGCAGTGAAAATTTTGGTTGTAATCTTTTTTCAGAAATCAGAGTCAAAGGTATTATGAAGCTAAATATACAAAAGCTGCATACACATACACACATATGGTGTGTGTGTGTGTGTGTGTGTGTGTGTGTATATATATATATATATATATATATATAGAGAGAGAGAGAGAGAGAGAGAGAGAGAGAGAGAGAGAGGGTGTCAAAAATGTATACACATTTTAAGAAAGCAAAAAACTGTACTAAAATTGTAATAATATATACCCATAACAAAAGATGAATACAAGTCATGTGTATTCATGTTTTGGCAGCCCCGGTACACAAACACACATACACATACATACATACATACATACACACACACACACACACATGCATACACCTACACATGCATATATACATACATACACACAAATTTGTACACACAGAGATACAGAAAACACATATCCATTTTGGACAGTTGTGATAACTTCTTGGTCTAATAAAACGTGAAGCACTTATTAAATCATTGGTCTTTTACAACAAAAGGAGTATGGCCTAAGAGGGTAAAAGGGAAGTGGTGAAATACATATCTGAAAGTTTAGAGAAAAAAGAAAAGACCTGTGTAGACAACAAGCACATACATCATTACATGATCTCTCCAGGTTCCTTTTGGCTCCAAGGATTTCTGAACATATACCACACGTTTAAGGTCTTTTTGAAATAAAATGGAAGGCAAGAGAAAATTATTTTTTGACAAATATTGTGGACATATTAGGTAGGTTTTTTTAGCTGAGCCATCCTGCCACCTGTTGGCAGCTTTAGCGGCAGCTCAGCTTGGGCTGGGCATCGAACTGCTGTTGCTCAGAGCTCAGCTCACACTCTTGAGTGAGCTCTTAACCAACTGAGCCACTTGGTCGGCCCAATTATGGAAATCTTAAAAAGGACATCTGTAAATTGGATGGGAACAAAAGGCATCTTTATTTTCATTAACTTCTAACTGAAACTTAGCATTCTTTTCAACTATTCACCTAAGCAACAACACAGGTAGGATTTAGCAGTTGCTATGGTTTTGTCATGAATAGAAATTCTAGATATTTCAGATCACATTGCAATTGTTGCAACTATTTTAAAATATTTAGACTAATCAATTCTTCTCAATTATTAGACCAAGGACTAGATCTTTTGTTTAATGAGTTCTTAAAGCAACATATATTACTTTATCGAAACCTGTTTTATAATATTTTCATAACCACATGTCAATATATTTGCTTTGTGCGGTATAATGTTGCTTTAATGTGCAGTAACATTACCCGGGAGGAGTCCAGAAGCTGGACAGAAAACTGCCAGAAAATCTGAAAACATTTATCTGTAAAGATATATGTACTCCAATGTTCACTGCAGCATTATTTATGGAGTCCAAGACATGGAAACAACCAAAGTGTCCTTTGATAGATGACTGGATAAAGAAGATGTGGTACATATATACAATGGAACACTATTCTGCCATAAGAAAAGATGAAATAGTGCCATTTGTGACAACATGGATGGATGCTGAGATTATTATGCTAAGCGAAATGAGTCGGACAGAAAAAGTCGAGAACCATATGACTTCACTGATATGTGGGATATAAAACTGAAAGCAACAAAGGAACAAGACAAATGAAAAAACAAAAACTCACAGCCACAGATAACAGTTTAGTGGTTACCAGAGGGTAAGTGGGGAGGAGGGATGGTAAAAGAGGGTAATGGGGATCAAATATATGGTCATGGAAGGAGACCTGACTCTGGGTGGTGAACACACAATGCGATATATAGATGATGTGTTATAGAATTGCACACTTGAAACTTAATGTAGTTCTGTTGACCATTGTCACCCCAACAAATTTTAATTGGAAAAAAAGGCAAAGAAAAAGCTAAGAACCCTGGCTTAGATTATATCTATGTTCTCTTCCAATCCTAAAATGCAATGACTATAGTTATAGAAAAAACGTACAAAATTTGAGAAAAATGTACAGATGAGTTTTTCAGCTTTCTGGGTTGTACTTAACCTAGTCCAAACTTCATCAGCCCAAAGCAACCTTCTGATTGTCTCTGCTTTTCTCTTCTTAGACTAGAGAACTCCCAGAAGCATGTTTATGTCTTTGTCCCATGGTCATGATTCTGAAGTCACAGCAACTTGAAGTCAGACATCCTAAGGGTTACATTAGCCTTCCTTTCCATCTATGGGGTAGTCCTTTACCTGCCTCATAAAAACTTACCCAGGAAAGAATGATATTTAGTTCCATGTTCATAAACTGTTCTTTCTCATACAGAAGTCAAAATATAAAAGAGGTAGATTTTAGCTTTAGAATAATCTGGACTTAAATTATATTTTGTTGCTATTTTACAATTAGCGTACGATTTTTTTCTGAGTTTCTGACTATACTGTAGGTCATGTGAAGAATGTCCCCAGGGGGTGCAGCCCAAAACTGGGGACAGTCTGTTTCTGACAGTTTTTTTTTTTTTAAGCCACTCGAATAGTCTTGTTTTAACAAATTCACAGACTTTGGCTTCCAGAGATGGCATCCTTTGTCGCAACTGGTTGAAGTTACTAAAATCCCAGCCCAGATCATGTCTCACTTTTAAAAAGAATACGGGAAGTGATCCTTCTCCTATCTTGGGAGACTAGAAAGAATTATAATTAAAATAATTCTTAACAGTTTATTCTGCCTCCATGGTACCTAGGAGCAAGCTTCATACCAAACACAACCAAATCCTGAGAGTCAATTTATAGGAGCTCTAACACGATAAAACATGTTACTAAAATTACATTTCGTTGCTGTCTTTCAATTAGTATATGATTTTTTATTTAATGAGACGCTTGGTAAGAATATTTATTTTTCACTCTGAGACAAGCCAATGGGGGCTTAGTCACGTGAAATGCAGCACTGCAAGTGAGGACGTCTCATGGCCGGACTTCAGATTCTAAAGAGAATGAGTGCCCACGTGGGATGTTTAGTGTACTACCCAGAAGATATTTGGATGTTTGGACAAGATGACCATAAAATAAAGACATATTTTACATAGAAAATGAAAACTTTTATAGTTAATAGTGCTTTTAGGATGACTCAAGTAGTTCAATAGGAGGACTATACAGTCCATTTGAAAAGTGAGTGGCTTAAAGATATTACCTGTTGTACTGTGGAGTTCCCACCATTTAAGATAGCAATTCCAAGTTTCAAAGTAGCAGCTACCATTGGTCCAGTTTCACCTTAAAAATATAAAAAGGAGTGTTCCTTATGTCATTTCACCTACTACATTAACCTGTTGTACCTCAAAATACGCACTTTTAAATCATCATTAACCCTTACAAATCTATATAATGATGGAGGGGGACAGACTAACACGCCAAAAAATATTAAAAGGGTAAGCATACATATTTTGCCATCAATGTTTTACCAAATTATGTTAAAAATTAAACCTCTATGAGGACATAGAAAAAAAGGAATAGGAAGAAATTGTTTGATTTTGAAATACTGAAGCCTAAATTATTAAAATTCAAAGCTAATCATGTGTATTAAAATAATATTTTATTTTAGGATGGCTTTATTAAGATGACTAGTCATGATTATAAGTTATCTAAATACTAATGATAAGATTCTAAATCCAACTAATTGACCATCATTTGGTATGTTATAGTTAATTGAATATTATTCACCTGTACTTATCTTAGAAATAGAATTAATCTCCATATTTGGGAGAGGTGTGCTAAATAACAGAGTGTACCACCATTAACTTTCCATTCCATTACAAATTATGGCAAAAATGTTTTCAAAAGGAAAATATTACTAATGTAAGAAAAATCATCCAGAAATCTACTAAAACATATAATAGTACTTTAATTGTTAAAAAAAGAGTTCATTTTAAAAGTCTACACATTTATATCAAGGGTCTGCAAACTGTGGCCCGAGGGCCAAGTCCAGCTTATCACCAGTTTTTGTAAATGAAGTTTTATTGGGACACAACTACACCGTATGCTTACATGTTGTCTCTAGCTGCTTTCATGCTGCTGTGACAGAGACTGCATAGCCAGAAAGCTGAAAATATTTATTCTCTGGACTTTCGCAGGAAACGTTTGTCCACCCCTAATTTATCTGATCAGTTTGCTAGAGTTTTGTCACAACAGCATTTCCAAAAACTTCATGAACAGAAATAAAATAAATCTTTTAATAAGACTCTGAAAAAAGAGTCAAGGTTACACTCAGTAAATGAGAGCTCCCATTGGTTAAGTCACCTGACTGAGTCATGAATCTGAACTTCTGGGACTAAACAAGTCTGCAGAACTGCACTAAGGGAACTGCTGGAGCAGAAACAGGAAGTCTACAAACCACTCCCGAGGTGGCGTGGACTCACCTTTGCTGGCACTGATGGTCTGCAGCACCATCTCAGCAGCTCCGCGATCGTGCAGCCTGGCTTGTTGGTACAGAAGCTTTTGCTTCTCCATTTCTTTTTCCTGAACACAAATCCCAACCATTTATGTTGTGGTGATCAGTAAGCAGGGTAGCTTTTTATATACCATATTTTGTGTCATCTCTTCATGTATGGGCTCTATGACAACATTATGGACCATTTCAACACCAACGATGTCATTATACAGACGTTAACATAGTCAACTCTTGGTTTTGTTTCAACTGGTTTATCAGGATGGATTTTCTCAATTTTAATGATTTGATTCGTCCAAAGCCTGTATCATAGTTTTGAAGTCTGTACTTGATCATTGAAACTTGCACTTTCTCAATCATACATTTGTGCATAAGTTTGCCACATTTTTAATAATCTCCCGTGTCATGGCCATAACTTGATACTGCTCAGCAAATCGCTCGAGTTGAAGTTATCACTGAATGGCAGAAAAATGTTAGCTGAGACGTGTTTGAGTTTAAGCAAAATTGAAAGCTGATATGGATAAAAAAAGTAGGCTTCAACTAAGTAGCGGACTTATGATACAGATCTCCCCCGTGTTCCCCAAAAGATAAAAGAAGCAATGTGCCTTTATATTTTGTATTCTCTGGCGGTAACAAACAATACTGCATGGTGCTGCTGGAGCAATGGCTGGAGTTGGTTCTTTTCCACTCAAACTACCACTGAAAACATAAAGAAGAAAATAAAAGGAAAATATAAAGGCACAGCAAGTTCAAGACTGATAGGATCATTCACTTGAGCTGTCCAGTTCGCTGGAGAATTGAGACGGAACTAAGCAGTATAAGTTGCAGAATGCGAGTTGCATAGAGCCCTATGACAGCGAGTCCATCAAATGGCGTGGTAGAGAAGCTTAGTCAATGGGACATGAAACGGTCAATTAGTATCATGTCCATAAACACAACGGCCAAAAACATATATGACCTCAGAGCAGAAAGAGCTGCAGCAGAAGTAGCCAGAGTGACAGCTTTGCTGCCATAAACTTTCCATCCAAAGTACGGAAAATAGACACTGGAAGATGGAAGAGGTTTAAAAAATGAAGGCTTGCTAGTTACAGAATATGAAAAATAAAGTGAACTAAAAGGGGGGAGGGGGGAAAGAAATGGGCTCAAACAAATGAAAAAAAAAGAAACCTTTAAACCAAAAGCAACCGACACAGACATTTATGCTGTTACCAGAGAGTTCTCGCCGATGCTGGCAAAATGGTTTCTTAAATCTTTGATATTATCGTGCTGCGAAAACAAAATCGATCAGGGTTTTTTTTTTTTCACACTATCGTTAGCGTTCCTGTGGTTAAATTTTTAATTTTTGTTCTTAAAGTATGTGACAGGCCTAAATGGAAGCAGAGAAAAGAAAAGAAAAAGGCAGCTTTGCTTTATAGGTAGCCATGCTGACATCTAAAAGGTTTGCCTTCATGTTTAAACCTCTTCCTGTGAAGTCGAAAACAGAACGAAAACAAAACCACACAGACACACAAAACCATATTGTCATTACAACACAGTTTCAGAAAAACTGAAAGAGGACCCTTCATCTGCTCTTCAGGTAGTGTTGAAAATCGGTGAGCAACATTTTATTCTTCCTTTTAGACCCAACAATCTTTTACTGTCCTCCCATTGCCAGAGCTATTTTTGGAATTTTGCTGGCCAGCTTTACCTTTTGTGAGAGAGTTTTTCAATAAGACTGTGATAAGACCTTATTGGCTTAGGAACTGCTTTATCGTTTTCATCAATGACAAGAGGGTTAGAAAGAGCAGTTCTTCCGCTGACCCAATAAAACATAAAGATAGTAATCAGGACACCCAAAGAAGATGGAAGATGGCAGCATGCCATATTTTTTTGAGGAAAAGAACAAAACAAAACAATAACCATTGCCATTTGTGCTCCAAAAGTAGGTAGACCAGCTCAACGATCTGCCAGAAAAACTTGTACAATACATTCTAAGGTCGCAGTATCCTTTTCAGTAACTTAAAGTAACACAGGATGAATGGAGGTCAGGAGGATCAAGACATAGACAGGAGTCAAATTACCTTCTTTAAAAAACATAAACTCCCTAGTTTCATATCAAAATACAATACACTCCCTGCACAAAGATTGCTCTCATTTTTCTTATATAGCCTCTAAGTTTCCATAATAATAAGTATTTCAGGGGTGATGAGGCTACTCATTTGAAAAAAATATTGACCTAAAAATGACATTATGATGGAGAGGCAGAAAGTGCTTCATGAAGAGGGATCATGTTGACCTGTCTGAATTCCCTCTGTCGTGGATTGTGGGTTGGGAGCTCTCTTCAGGAGATCTGCAATAATACCATTCTTTCTGGTGCTTTACCCTGGACAACTATTTCTCAGCGTTTAATTGAATCTCACCACAGGAAATTCTATCGCAACATTTTAAAAAAAAAATCTTGGCAGCTAAACCAGCTTTCAGGCAATAAAACGATGGATTAGGTAGAAAGAAAAAAGACTTTCATTTCAAATTTACTGCAGGTTCGCTTTTATAAGCAAATTGGAGACAAATCTCTTAAAACTATCTTACTCAGGGAAATCACACCTTCAAAGGACCTTTGTACAGGTAGGGTTGCCCATCAAAGGACCTTTTTACAGATAGGGTTGCCCATCCCACCCCACCCTAGATTCTGCTTAGAGCTGCCAAAGGGTCTTAAATAAACATTATACCTTAAACCTGCAATTAGTCTTTCAATTATTCCAATGTTACAAGAAAAGTGAAGTGTGTGTGTGTGTGTGTGGGGGGGGGCAACCTCATAATTTGAATTTTTCCCTTAGGCAAACAGTTGTGACTGCCAAGAGTAACCAATAGGCATCAGCTTTTTTCCTAATAAGATTGTTAGCTTTTTCAAGGTCAGTGGTGGTCAGAAATCAGACCATGCTCAAGTCGCAGGGGTTGAACGGAAGTATTCACCATCTTGATTTGCTTTAGTGTAACAGAAATTTGTCATAAAATTGCTAATATTGTTTCATTTTGTCTTCAAGTGCCTCAAGCTTTTAGCACTTGATGGGGGAAAAGTGGAAAGGCCTGAAGAAAAACATCGATTTGGCATTTTAAATGTGAATGGGCTAAATGCTGCAATCAAAAGACAGAGAGTGGCTGAGTGGATAAGAAAATAGGACACATGTATATGCTGTTTACAGATGGAATGGGATATTTCATGCAAATGGAAATGAGAAAAAAAAAAGCTGGAGTACCAATACTTATTTTGGACAAAATAGACTTCAAAATGACTACAATAAAAGACAAAGAAGGGCACTATAACCCTAATAAGCATCTATGCACCCAACATAGGAACTCCTAATTACATATCACAGATTTTGACAGACATAAAGACAGAGATCAGCAGTGACACTATCATAGTGGGGGACTTCAACACCATTGTCACCAATGGACAGACCCTTTGGACAGAGGATCAACACAGAAAGAGTTGATATAAAGGAAAAACTGATGGTTGTTGGCTGGGAGGGAGTGGGGAAGAGGGAGAGGGGGAAGGTTTTGGACAGTGTAGATAGGACTACAATGTTGCCGCAGGGATATGGGTGCAGTTCTGGGAATGTAATTGATAATGTTGTGAAGAAAGTATTATGTTGCGTGAAATAAGTCAGTCAGAGAAGGACAGGTACCATGTGATCTCACTTGCGTGTGGAGTCTGAAAAGCTGAGTAAACGATCAAAGTAAACAGACTCCTAGATGTAGAGGAAAAACTGAGGGTTGCTAGTTGGGAGGGGGGTGGGGAGGGGGGGAAGGGGAAGGGATTAGACAGCATAAATAGACAACTACAATATTGCCACAGGGATATGAAACACAGTTCGGGGAATATAATAATGTTGTAAAAATTTTGTGGCATGTCACATAGTCACATGTCTTGTTAGGGAGACCACTTCATGGATGGAGTAGAGGCTTGATCACTGCACTGTACACCTGAAACTGATGCTGTATAGTATTGTATGTGAACTGTAACTGAATATGTGGATGGTCACGGGATGTGGAGTATACTGTGGAGGGGAGTCAGGGGAGTTGTGATAGATATGTATGATATGTGGGGGAGTGGGGTGGCGAACTGGGGGTGGGGGGATGTCACTTTGGGGGGTAAAGAGTATAACTATTGCATTGTGTTGTACACCTGAAACTAATAAAAATAAATTTAAAAAACAAACAAACAAACAAACAAAAAACATCGATTCGGTTCTTCAACAACTTGCCTTATATGAGAAAAAATATTGAAATAAAAAGAACAAATTACATCTGTCCCTTGCTACTTGATGGAGAAAAATCCGTCATTTATCTCCATAATGGAAATGAACAAGTATTTTAAACCAGGGCAGCCTGATGAGAGCAAAACAATTCACATTGTTTCTGAAGGGACTTTCCTCAGTTATTGGGACTTTTGGGCAACAAATGCATCAAAGGCTGAGGCTACCAATTTAAAGTCTGTGTTTCACACCAAATGAACCTGTTTCTTTTCTGTCTGTCTGTCTCTCTCTTTTTATTTATTTATTTTATCTTATTTTCATTTCCAAGGTGTCAGCAACCACTGAAAAGGTTTTCATAATGTTTTCCTCTTAAACTGAATGTGGAAGCTAGTTATAAGTGAACAGAAATTTCCAGGAGCTAAGCTCTTTTAAAAAATATTTTCTATAATTTAATAAAGTTATAAGTCATGGATGTTAATATTGTAAGTCACTAAATATTCTTATCTGGCATCTTAAATGTACTCATACCCTACAAGGTGACGCTGACTCTCAATATTACTAGAAAAGATTGAAATACGGAAAATGGAATTGGAGAACTATGAGGACAAAGACGACAGTCAGTGAAATGATACCAATCATCTGGTTTACAACACAAGCAGGCCAACTCAGGACAAGGGAAGACAAGGGTATGGAGAAAGCCACATTCTCCACTTCAATTTTGTTCCGTATTCCAGCTTTTGAACTGTACGTTGCCATATTCATACAGACTTGACTCTCAGTGCTATGAAAACACTTATAAAATTATAACTTGGTTTCATAATAGATGGATCTCCAAATTTTTTAATTTAATATTTTTAAATTAAATGAATGTGTATGGAGTTTCCTAGAAATGAAGCTCCCTGAGGACAGAGGCCTGCTGTTTTGTTTGTTTTTTTGTACTGCAATACCCATACACATGTACTGTATATCCAGTACAGTTCCCTGCATACAATCAACATTCAAGAAAATGTGAATGAACTAAATAATGTGATATGTAGCATGTACAATTAATCTGAAATTTTACAAATGTTGTATTTCCACTGGAAGAGCTTTTTCCCTTGTAAAAGCTAGTAAATGTGAAAAAATTATTTAGCTTATCTTCAGAACCTGATCAGAGAAGTTTAGAATTATTCACATACAAACAAGCAACAATTCTCAAATTGTAGTTTGGGGCTCATTTAATTTTTTGCCTGTACTTTTCATTATTACCCACTCTCTTTGTTGCTGAACTAGTCATCTTCCAGATTCTACCTGTCAGGAAGAGCACAGTTTCTAATGCTCTCAGAGGGAGAGAGGGAGAGAGAGAGAGAGAGAGAGAGAGAGAGAGAGAGAGAGAGAGAGAGAGAGAGAGAGAGAGAGAGAGAGAAATATGATTTTACTCAAAGTAAACTTTGTTTACATGTCAAAGATTTACTGATGTATGCTCAGAGATGACAGAAACACTAAACCAGAGAAATGCAGATCAGTTAATGTGTTCGGGGCTCTAAAGTTTCGATGTGCAATGCACGTGACTTTATGGCTTACTTCTTCCCGTGTCATCTATATTTGCATTTCTGTTGGAATATTGTTTCTCCTGGATTCAACATATTTAGCACTAGTTAATACTCTGCTAAAGCAATAAAACACAGCTGAGCTGAAGCAGTTTTGTATTTTAGGATCCTGATGACAAAATACATACTGCGTCACCAAAAACTCCAGTAACAAGGTATAAAATGAGAGGAAATAAAGAGTAGCTCTATAATTGGAGGTTATCATATTAGCGAAGTTGGGTTGACTTATCATTAGAGAGAATGTGGTTTATCCTGAGCACGATGTTGACTTAAAAGTCTTCATTTGTGATATTTTTTTTTTGAGGGCAGTATCACTGGCTGACCCAAACCAGGGCCGCTGGTTTCCCAGGCCAGCACCCAACCACCGTGCCACTCAGCCAGCCCTATGATTTGTTTTTTTAAGCTTTAAATGCATTGCTATTGCCTTGAATACAGAAAGTAAGGGCTATGAAGTTCTATTACTATCGCCTGACAAAGGAGAGAATAAGAACAGTAAGGTGATTGGTAACCTCTAATAATGTGAAAGTCTGATTAGATCACCAAAGGTACTGGAATACTAGAATAATCAGTGGGAAAAGGAGAAGTTAGAATACGTTTTATCACAGGTGGATCATAACAACTCATTATCTGGATTTTGAGATCGCACCATCTTAGTAGTTCTAGTATTTCCAATTCTAAGTTTTCACAAATGGTTATTAACCCCACCCCAGATCAACTCCTGAGAAACATCTGTACTCCATGTACTGGTAGTCTCAAATCCCCTGTGCAGTGTTCTCTGTTTTGCTCATGGAAGGATTTCTCAGGAGACTGTCTTAAGGATACAAAGCCTTTCCATTCTCCCAAACACTGGTACTCCTCTAATGCCAAGCTATCCTCAGATGAACATTATTGTAAAAATTCTTAAGTAGTTACTTTTACTGAATTTCTAAGGACTCTTTTCATCATACCATGTGTCTTTTTCACAAAGAATATCAGCAGAAAAATGCTTCAGGAATTTTTGATTCACCCAAACAAGATGACCATCTTTACCTTATTAATATAGTAAACTGTTAAAATCATATGATTTTTTGTTGACTGCTGCAAAGCTTGGATCAGTGTGTGACAACCTGCACAAACCAGCGGGACTCTGTGGCATGGGTTTCTGGGTTAATCTCATTCCTAGAAGGTTCCACTTGATGTACCTAAACCCTTTTCATCCCTTGACACTGTTTTTTTCCCTTCACCTGGCTGTGTTATGTATAATTGTATGATATTTTAAATGCCAAACTAGGAAAGGGAGATACACACACACACACACACACACACACACACACACACACACACACACACACACGACTTTATTTTCTATCAAACATTTTTATTGCGACATTCCTATTCTAAAAAAACACATGGGGTTTATTTTCTTATTTTGTTTCTCTACAAAAGATCAGAAGAGAACTAATGAAAATGTATATGCTTCGATCAATATTTATGCATTTAAAAGAATTATGAAATTTCCCAGAAAATGAGAAGAACTTACTCTTAAACAGCAAATCAGAGCATTTTAAATGTGGATATGACCCAAGCCTCAGAACATCTAGTTCATAGCTGTTAGTTCACCACCTCCTGCCCAGTGATGCTGTGTTCCCCATCCTGTACACACTACTTAGTGGGCTGCCCTGACTTGATTTTAGGATGGACGTGAAACTCATCAAATGTAATAATAACAGCAAATATGCATAGGGCTTGTTATGACAGGCGGTGTTCTGAGCGCCTCAAATGTATGAACTAATTCAATCCTCATCACAATCCTGGGAAGCTGATACTTTAATTAGCCCCAGTTTACAGATAGGAAAACTGAGGCTCAAGGTCACACAGTCAGGTGATGGAACTGGGATTCAAACTCAGACGGTCCATCTGAGTGTCTTAATGACTCACTGCATCCCATTTTCTACATGCAATGCTGTGAAGCATAAGCTTCTGCTAGGGTTACTTTAAAAATGACAACACATGAAGTCAAATTACTGAGCATATCAAAAATGCACAATTATATATTTAAATATATGTCTTCTATAGTTTGCTATCTAGGTCTGCACACTCATATACATGGATGACCATCTACGTGACAGAGGGCTGTGCTTTCTGGGAGCCGTCCTCATGCCGGGACCAGCACTCCTTCCTGCCCAAACCCCTTCTCTCCAAGCATTGTCAACTTGCCTTGCTTCTGAGCCAGAGTGGTTCAGAGCCAGAGTGGTGATGAAAGTTGGCTGCTACCACACTATCACTCACTAAGGAGACCCCATGCTGATGGATACAGACAGACTGCAGTCCCCAGACACTCAGCAGTCTGGACCCAAGCTTACTCTGGCTTCCCCAGGGCTTGCATGGAGAGCTGCTTAATATCAGCAGGAAGTATGAAGACATCAACTCCCTCTGACCAATCAGACAAAGAAGGTGGGCAGGAACCAGCAGATAAAGGCTCACCCTTCCTCAGAAGGCACTGTCCCATGGAGCACATGGCCTCTCTGGAGGCATCTGAAGCCACAGAGCAGCTGGCGGGACTGGAGTAGCTGCGGTCAGCTCGGGAGGCACTCATTACCTTGTGTTTGCTCTCCGTCCTTTCCTGTATCATCAGTTCTTTTTCCCTCACTCATGCTTCCCTGAGACGGCAACACCCTCAACCCCATAAAATGTTACCACATAATCTCTAGGCTTTGGGTCCTAGGGGGGCTGCGACACGAGGGCTTTACTTGAGATGAACAATTTCATGACATAAAAATGCAGTTGGCAGGTGCAGTGAAAGGCATGAGTGTTCGAGAACACTGGTCATCACAATCCATGGCCCCTGCCCACATTGAGCTTCTGCAGTAGGAACCAAAGAGTTGTACATTTTCTTCAGAAAAGGAATAATTGTTTCAATGTTTTATATCCATAGCTATAACATCAATGTGTTTATATGTAAGGGCTCTCTTTGGTAAGATTCAGGAAGCCCTTCTAATTCACATTGCTGTATTCCTGTGAACAGAACAAAAGAAACCCCTTCAAAGATCAACTTATGTAGCTATGGGAGAAGGGACTTCTTAGAGCAAGGTCATTCTTACAGAATTACCAAAAAATGGATTCCATCCAAAGATCACTGGAAGGACCAGATGAAATGCTATGATCAGTGGGTAGTGCTACATAACATCAGTCCTTAAGACTTTATGGGTCTAAGCTGATTCTTCCATATTTAATGGACATAGTTAGGAATCCGAGCTGGGTATTGCTCCGGGTTTTTTAGTGCAAATGATGTCATTTTAGTTATGTCAGAGGCCCATCTGGGACAGAAAACAAGCTATTCTCCTAAGTTTTTATCACCAAATGTCAACTCTACCACAGATATATTTAATATTTAAGACATAAGGAATCCCTTTAATCAATAGTGCAGACTAATAGAACCTCAGAGACTCATCAGGAAATTAATCTGTGAATTAAATTGGGCATCTGCCAAGGGATGTGCAACTTGCCTAATATTTAACAAAGATGTTCTGGGAGGCAAGTTAACCCTCCATTCCTCTGGCTTACTCAAGCTCCACTGTCATCAAATTAGTTTTTGCAATAACTAATACATCTGTATTATAGTACCTTAATATTCCACAGAAATGCTTTCACTGCATTATCATTTAATGTCATACCCTCAGATTTAATGAATGTCAATAGAAGAAGCAACCCTCTGAAGAACGTTTCTGTATATTTTGCAAAATCATAGTTTAAAACTGTGGTCTACTCTGCTACCAAAGCTGTCTGATAATCTCAGTGAGAGCAAAACCCATCATGCTCAGAAAAATAAAGTTATTTGATTTGAAATGTTATCATTTATTTGTTACTATTATTATTTGCTTTGGCTGATGAAAACTTCCAAGATAAAGACAGCATTCAACTGCAGTAATTAACATTCTGGGTAATTGCTAAGATGTTTCTTCCCTTTCAATGAATATTGGCCTCTTTATAAGATTTAACTGTTCATTTTAATAGTTTCAATACTGAAGTAGACTCAAATCTAGAACGGTTATCTATAGTAATTAATTAAAAATGCAATCAATTAGTAAATAAGTAGTTGTAAAAAAAAGTATATTTACATATATTACAGATGAAGCAGTGGATTAAATTATCAAGTTCAATCAGGCAAGTTTTAACAGGAGCAGATGGCTGAAGCATACATGTGATGGCAGAAGACCTGGCAAATCCTTGGCAGTTTTGCCCCCCACCCCCCACCCCAATCCCGTTTTCCATATTTCTTGAGCTTTACACTCTCCCTTATGGAAATTTTCTTATAATGTTCCATTTTTTTATATCTCAAATTATTTTTTGTAATTCTAGGTCAAAATAATTTCTCTTGGCTCATTTTATAAGCACGCAGCTCTTCAACAGACTAAGAGATAGAAATAATCATCAAGTTCTTCCCTAGAATGAAATGCTAAAAACCAATGCTGAAGTAGTGGAATACAATCTCCAATTCCTAATTGAAGGGCTCGCTAGAACAGTGGAAAAGCAAGATTATTTTCAATGTCACCAGGAATGCCGTTTTTCATGTCTCTTTTCAAGTGACGAGACTGGTACAAAAAACATCAAGAGGGATGAGGCCAGACGCTGCCCTACAAAGTCTCAGGTTAAAAGTGCACCACCTACGAGGGCTGGACTCCTTCATCCAAGCACAATGTGCAGCTCAAGGTTAATACGCACCATGAGATTTCAAATTGTGAGCTACTTAAATTACAAGAAGAATAAACCCGTGTCAAGGAAGGGACACTGAAGCGTCCAACTGCATTGGAGCTAGAAACTTGTAGAAAGATTGCAAGACTTTTTGTAACAAAAGAATCTGAGATGTTGGGTCTAACAAAAAGGTAAATGTCACAGAAACCGAAACTCAGACCCAGACACATACACACACATATACAGTTTACCTTGCTGCGCTGGGATCCTGTGACCTTAGGAAGGATGAGGACAGAAGCAAAATAGCAATAAACAATTGCTCTGAAGACAGCTGGTAGACCACAAGTGGTTGTGCTTCAGAAAAACAATGTTATTCGCTGCTCACGGCCCATTCTAATATACCTCAGTTTTTTATAATAAAGATGGACTTGAGAACAGAATACACATACATTAGAAAAGATTATAGTGCCATGTAAGAAATTAACCTTAGGGAATTTTTCTCAGTCAGAAACGGTAGTGGGTTATTCTTTAATGAGTCTGTTTTTGTATTTTATACCCACTGACTTCAATACAGCAGAGATTCTCACATCAAATTGTTTCTGGAAGAGGCACTAACCATCTACGTCCAGTCCTCACCTCCACCTTTTTGTGCGTCCACTGTAATTAAAGACTCACAGTTGGATCCTAATATATTTCCAGGCTTGTAGCTCAACGGCCAGACATGTCCATCAATAGAAAAATTAAAAAATTATAAAGAATCTAATCTAGTTCCTTCCACTTAATTTCTTTTTGAAAGGTCTAAAATCAAAAGCAAACAAAAACAGAAAAAAAAACAACCCAATAAATAAGAAGAGTGGTAATTAGAACACCTAGTTTTTCTCATAAAAAGCAAATGTACAGTCTAAGCAAAGGGGGGAAGTAATATTTACTTGCCTTGTGGCTAGTTACCATTGAGCAGTATTTCAAATTATATGGATATTTAAAAGCTGAGAATGTTTAAGAAAATAATCACAAAATAGAAGGTGGTCCTAGGAATAGACGCACTCTACCTCATGCAAGCAAACCACACCATGTGCCACCGTCTACATATGTACAGGGAATGAGTGACCTAATTGGGCAGAAGTCACAAGAAGCCAAATCTTTCTGACTTCTTCAATTCAGGAAAAAAATTGCAAACCATGGGTTTCATTAAGAACTCAATGTCATGTTGCTCATCAGTAAATATTTTCCTTGTGTGTCTGTTGGAAATTTCAGATCGCAACATTCACGGAGATGAGAACAATTGGAAGCCATCTCATCTCGGAGGGTTCTCAGGAGCACTCATTCTGAACATATGGCTTCACTGGATTATCTAACTAGTCTAGGTCCCTTGGTCTTAACTGCAGCAAATGGGAGGACTCAGGTTGTCCCTCCAGCTTCTGACATGCAGTTCCTTGACACAATAAGCCGCGATAAGCCATGAAGCAAGAAACATAAATGTCAGTTAGAAGCTATGAAATAATGCTTCCAAGTCGGAAAAGGCAAATCTAGAAAGATCCATCTTACTTCAAAACTCTTCACTTCTTCTTCACCATCATCATCTTCTTCATCATGACAACTCTGATGCAAGAACAAAAAAAAGCCAACAGGATTAGACTATGTTGAGGCAGACAGTACAAAAGAATTCAGCATAAATACCAAATCATATGCATTAATTTATCATCGGCATTGTTTAAATATATGTAGTATATTAGATGCAATAAGCTCAAGATGACATCATCAATACATTCATGACCTGAAAGAAAATTTTACTGTGCTTTTACAAAATTAAAATGTTAAATTACCAATTTCATACATCTCCTATTTATGAGGGCAATATCATATTGTACATACTACTTGTTCATGTATTTGCCTTGTTCAAACCAAAACATAAGCCTTACAGACAAGCATCATTATTTTCTCTTTATGATGTCACTGAATTCACTGCTACAGATACTTGTAATACCTATGCATTAAAACTAATAGAAAGCAGTGTCCATTAACTAGAATGAATATTGTGTTCCTTTTTTTAAGATCATTTTTTAATTTCATTTGGTCCAGAGGAAAAAAGTGAAAATGTAACTGCTACTAATGTTATTACTCTTTTGTAGAAAAATTACAAAACTGACTGTTCTATTATTTTATTTTTCCCAGAAATGAGATAGGAGCTGTGCTAATCCACGCATATTCATCTGACTCCCACAGCTGAAATTATTTTAGGAGGCAGAGTGGCACAGTGTTAGGAACACGGCCTCAGGATACAGAGTGCTTGGTTCGAATCCTACTGCTGCCAATCATTAGCAGTTTGGCCAAGGGCAAGTTCTTTTACCTCTCTGGGTCTTATTTCCTCATATTTAAGATGGGAATAAGAAAAAAAATACCCAAGTCTTGAAAGGATCACATGAACTAATGTATATAAATTCTTTGTAATTTAGAAACAAGTGTCTGAAAAATAATAAGCTTTTAATAAATCTCAACTGCTATTATTATTGTGGTTTGGGATTAGAAGTATCACATGACCACAGGAAGCTGGTCATTAACCAATACCATGGTAGGAAGAAACCTATGGCTCTCTAGTTAGATTGTTCCAACCTTCTAAGAATTTTTTATGGTTTCGTTAAGTGCTCAGTGTATCAGTGAAGCACATGGAGGCAGTTAAATATAAGTTACAAATCAGAAAAGCACTTTTAAGTCAATGCTTCACAGTACTTTGAGTATGGAGATAAAGATGGGATGGGAAAGAGGGTACAAATGTGATCCTTCCAACCATGCAGTGACAAATTCTACAAGGCTTCTCACATTCTTTTGTTCATTCAACAAATATGTACTGGGCATCACCCCTTCCATGTAGAATAATAAGAATGTGAACATGGTTTGCAAAAGAGAAAATAAAGGGGGCACAGACCTACGACTGTTTCACTATGTAGAAAGGTGTTACACAGCATGTTTCACCAGAAAAACAAGGTGTTAATTATTCATTCAGAGTGCAGGAAAAATGTCCCACTATGAGCTAGGGTCATCTTGGCGTCCACATCATCAGTTAGCCAAGAATTTTGAAACTAAGAATGCATGAGAACTTCAGCACAACCTATTCTGGAAGGCAAATCTGCAGTACTCCTTAAATTTTGTACATCTAATATTGAACACAGAGGAATTGGGCTTATCTGCGCCTCAAGGCGACCAATGTCATGTTAGTAACTGGGAGTAGAAAACATGGCGGTCTAATCAGGTAGCGGTGTGTTTACTATTTAAGCAAAATAGAATAGTAATATAAAATGTCTCTTAAGGGTACAAAGTTTTAAACTTTCTCAATACATTCTCTCCTACATAAATGTCATTGCCTTCAGAAATACTGAGGAGGAACAAGGTTTGAGATGAATATATTCAGAAAAATTCTCATTTTGAGCTATAATGACATGTTTTTAAGCTATAACATTCATACAATATGTTTGCTTTTGTACAAAGGGATTTAGAGCTCTAGCTGACAAATACGTTTTACAAAGAATTATATTGAAATAAAATATTTCAAACTTTTTTAAAAAAGTCTTCCTAAGGAAATTTAGTGAGATTTGTTTCTGATAAGGTTAAAAATTGTGTTTGTGTGTGTGTGTGTGTGTGTGTGTGTGTTTTAAACCTATTAAGCCTGATCTATGTGGCAAAAACGTGTATTTGACAAAATTCCTCAAACCATAAACTACTTGAAACTTCTACTAATAGTCACGAGAGTGTGCTAGGGCCCTAAGAAAACTATAGCAGATTTCTAGCAACTTTTTAAGGTACTGGACAGAAACAGGAAATTCCAGGCATAGGAGATATGTTTTCCAATAGCAAAGGGCATCCATGTAATATATATGAAAATGCAAAGTAAATAAGGAATTCTATAAATCCTCCTCCTGAAGCACAGTATTTAGCTTTCTGGATCAAAATGAGAAATTCTAGGAAAGGAGGAGTGATAGCACATGCCAGGAAGGAAAAAGGGAATAAAATCATACATGAAGAGGCAAAGCATGGAACAGAGAATTTAGAAGAAAAAAGTGAGAGAAACTAAAACAGAGAGTACTTCAGAACTTTCAGGTATGTAGATCCAAGTTCAGAATTGGCGATCAGAATATACAAAGTAGTAAATAAAGAACTTCGCCTGGCCAGTATCTGCTGGAAATCCCATTCTGCAAAACGAGTATATTTCATACACTCTTAAGTTGCCTTTCTGAATGTGTGGCTCCTCAGAAGATGGAAGAAACAAAAAGAGAAATTTTACTGTCGATTTAAATCTGACTAAGTGCTAATGGGTGAGAAAGAGACGAAGGAACTTTCATAAGTTAAGTGACCCTGGCATTTTATAATTTTAAGCAACAAAGAATGGACCTATGAGCATAACTTGATTTTTTTTTAAAAAAAAATAAGAGAAGGAAGAGGAAAAGATTCCCTTAGACAGAAACTCAAAGAATAGAAACATTATTAAGTGTTGAATTTATGATGGTATCATTCCATATTCTTCCACATGGTATCTTGTTCAAATTGGTAAAAGCATTCAACTAGGATGAAACAGCTTAAGACAGCTCAGGAGGGATTAGGGGTAATAAAGAGACATCCTGACAACCAAGTGTGAGTGGCCACGATGAGGACAAAAGAGGGTGACAACAGTGAACCAATCTGGATGCACTGGAAATTCTGTTCTAGGATTTGTAAAAGAGGAGGTATGCATGATGGAAGCAGGGGTTTGAAAGATAGGCAGAAAAAAAAAAAGATTAACTTAAGGTTTAGAATAAAGTGTGGCTTGAAAAATACAAATATTTAAAATGATATTTAAACATAGAACAAAGCAAGAGAACAAGGAACAGTACACACGATTTAGAGCAGATGTTACAATAATTAATAATAATGATGATGAAATACACAACTACTCATTATATGTTTGCTTCAGACTAACCACCAAAGAGAAGTGATTTTTAAATATAAACATTACCCAGCCAAGAGAAATGAAAGGTAAGACCCTCTATCAAATACCATTTTACACCTATTTGATTGACAAAAATTAATAAATTGCAAATTTACAAAAGTTTTGATGAATCTTACAAAATTAAATGAAACAAGTGCCAGAAGATTACATATAACATACTGCCTTTTGAAATGTTAAAAACAACAAAAATTTAAAAAATATATAATCATATGTATAACATATGTAAATATGTAATATATGCATTCATAAATAAGCATATTAAAGGAAAACTTTATAAAAGGAAAGCGAGGGTATCTTAAACATAATATTCAGGCTGATGGTTTCTTTATGTAGGGAGACAGGGTATGAGTTAACGGGGGGGACCATAAGATTACATGTAAGTTATTGTTAAGGTCTTAGTTTTTTTCGTGAGTGGTGAGTTTATGGGTAATTCCCATAATATAATGCAATGTAAAATAATGTATTACTTCTATATTAGAAATAACTAAATAAAATGAGGCCACTAATGGATGAATGATGAGTGTATCATGAATTCAGAACAATGATTAACTTAATTTGTGTTCCTATGCTTAAAAAACAATCAAAACTATAAATAAAAACCTAATTAAGATGTAAATAATGCCTTCAAAAGGCCCTGCAATGGTGAAGGAAGACATGAAGTTTCTTGAAGTGAGTTCAAGTTTCAAGACTCAAGGCAAAGATAATTACATGCAAATGCAAAATGACTGTTGGTAAACTGTGAGATCCAAGAAGGAAGGCCAAGAGAAAGTTCAGACTACTGGGTGCCCATTTTCAAAATGAAGAAAGACAGTCCAGAAACTGCAATCTAAGAAGCTTGATATCAATCACCAAAACTGTCACCTTAGATAAACATAGGGGCAGCACACATGTCAAGTTTATGGTCAACATAAATGGACAGAGGTATCTGACACTGGATGATGGAACTGAACTTTAAACGTATTTTGACCTTGGGCAATAGTCTGACACTAGAAAAATGAAGTCATATACTTAATTAAAAAGTACATCAACTGTCAAAATACAGGTATGTGAGATAAAACTTGTGACATTAGGTTGATAAGCAATCTCTAAAGGACATAAACATGTGATCTCGCTGCCAAAAAACTAATGAATTCATACCATTTTTGCAAATGTACAGGATCCAAAGGCAAAATAAGCAAGGCCAGAATGCACAGGTGACTCATAATGATCATACTGTGTTCAATGAATTTCTGGGTGGCACATCTTGTTAAGTTAGAGTGCGACAAAAGCTTGGCATTCCTGGGACACATTTAACAATAAGAGGAATAAGATTATTTAATTATGAAGGGGGAAATCTTGAGAGAAAGTGAGCCTCAGCAAATATTTGACCGTCTATCAAAAGAGATCGATTCAGCTTGAGGACACAGCTTAACACATGAGGAGACAGATGCTGCCACGATCACAAGGAAGAGCTGTAACCATCAGCATCACTCCACTCAAACCAAGAGCATCTGCCTCTCGGCCCACCGCTGGTGGCCTCTTCAACCACAGAGGATGACAATCCAGGATTCCTTTACCATCTCCTTACATCAGCTGTGTCTTTCCTCATTTCCTTATTTATTCTAGTTAGAATCCAAGACTCAGTGACTCAGCCACTCTCATAGGGACAGACAAAACCCCTCTGATCCACAGCAGTCTGGCACAAATCCTTCTCCCCATGAAAGAGCTTCCTGCTATCTCTGAGTTAGTATTCGGTTTCTGAGGGCTGCTAGAGAAAAGTCACACAGCCAGGAAGACTGGAACTGCAGATTCACAACCTCCTGTACCAGGCTTTCTACACCCTGCGTCTGGCTTTCGTTTTCGCTACCCCCATTTCCACAAGGGGTAACATCTTTCCTCTTTCTCTTTTAACCCAGTGTCTTTTCAACTCTGGGTTTCAACCCACTCATTGGGCATGAAATCTATTTAGTGAGTGATGATCTCAAGCATTTTTTAAAGTTAAATGAATAAAAAGTATCAGATTCTACCGCTCATAGGACAGGTATAATTTCATGAAAATTTTCTTTCGAAGTACCTATTTTTATGTTTCTAAACCATGTTGGTAAAATGTATTTCTTACTGTGGGTTATGGTTTAAAATGCTGGAAAACTATGCCATTCCCCTTACACTCTGTAGCCTGTCCTGTCTCCCTGCTCCCACCGACACATGGCCTCGCTCCATGAATTGGTCCCCTGCCCATTTTACTGCCCCCTTCCTTCCCACCAGGAATAGAAGCAGCTTCAAATCTCTCTCTTGAGAAAAATAAAGCAAGAGGAAAATAATCCCCCATCAACCTTCAATTCTATCTGAATATTTGTCACCTTCTTTTTCCTCCTTCTCAATCTCCTGAGTAACGTCTGTGCCCCATCTCCTCCACATGGCACTGGCACGAATGGGCCCTGTCCAACATCCTCTGAACTGATCTGACCACGGTCACGTGATGAACATGTCCTCAGACCTCACCTGTGTAACCCCTCAGAACACGACTTTGTTGACCACACACTTACTCCCACTAGGGCCTATCGATGTTCACTAAGATTCCCTCCTATTTTTCTTTTTTTTTTTTTGAAATGGGCTTTTTCTCTCCATCTCTTAGCCATCCCTATCCATAGAGGCTTGGTCCTAGGCCTTCGTCTCTTCTCATGCTGTCCTCTTTGCCTGGGTGAGACCACGTACATCTATGGCTACAAAGATCTTGGAATCTGATAGAACCCAGGTCTGTATTCATTAGCCTTCCCAGAGATACTGAACGTCAGACATGAACGTCTTATCACATGTGTGGCACCTCCACTTAGCTGTCTCACATGCATCTCTAACTGACATGTCCAAAATTAAATTTGTCATCTTTCCTCATCACTCCAGGCCTGCAATTATTCTGACACTCCCCATCTCAGCACATGGCAGCCATGTGCCCAGCTGCCCCACCCAGAAGCTCAGGAGGTACCCTGGCTCCTCTTTCAGACTCATCCACTCACTCATCCTCCAGCTGTGAGAGTGTTTTGTAATCATCTGTTTAAATTTTGTCTTCTCCATCAGATGATGAACTCCAAGGAGGCAGAATGTGGGTCTTCCTTCCTTATTAACCATGTTATCTCCAATACCTTAATGCCCAGGGAATATGTGTTGAATGAATGGATGTTTGGAAAGTTAGTAAGTTCCCCATAAATATAATGTTCAAGGAGGAAACGACTGCTTGTCAAGGACATTAGAAGAGAAATTCATACAAGTGAAAATCTGAGATGAAAGCCCCTTAGGTTTCTAAAGCTTATCACTATTTTATTTTAATCCAGAAATACATACATTCTTTGTCAGATGAAAATGATTCTCCCTTATTAAAATTAAACATTCAGATGGGTGTTTATTTACCTTTGCCATAATATCCGCATAGGCCATGTATAAAAAATCTTCCTCTAGTTTGCTATGGAAAACAAGAGAAAAAAACACATCATTTTAAACGGAAAGCTAGTCGTATGCAAAATGATCATCACTGTAGAAAATAACCTTTATTTTTTAACAAGTACACCCTTTTAGAATGAAATAAACACAAAAATTAGGCAACACAATCATTTAAAATAACACAGAGTCAGAAAGTAAAGACATCAGACCTCCTAAACAGATGCCCCAACTTACCTTCCTGAAGAGGCTCGCTCTCAAGTCTCACAAAATAAAGTGTCTATTGATTTACACACAAAGGCAATGACTTTAATTGTCTTGAAACTACAAAAGTTGAAACAAGCAAATTTAAACGAGGTAGGAGCTTTTGATAGCAGAAGTGACTTTTGACATTTGATGAAAAGACTCCCCACATTATTATGCTATAAAATCATCATAATGTTTTCTAAAATATAAGAAAAGTTTAAATATATTCATCCTCTTTATAAGAAGTATGGAAACCATTAATTCATGAAGAAAGTTTCCATCAAAAATGTCTAATATTTGCCAAGTTGTCTTAGCAGTTTTAAACTTCAGCCATCAGAAAAATTCGCTTATGAGAAATACCTCATTACCTGCCAATGCCAGACAGTTGCTCTATGCTTAGGGATGAGATGATTTTGTTAGGAAACAATCAGAGAAGGAGAAATTGTGAGAGAAGGATGGATCGTGTAGGCTAAGAGGGAGAAATGCGCATTATTACGGCATGCATAGACGCCAAATGGCCTTTCAAGAACTGATAATTAGATCATCTCCTAGCTTCTGCAGGGCATGAAACTGAGGCCTGCAGCCGAGCAGGATAAGGGAATGATGGTTGTATAACCTCTGCAGCGTCTCCTCTAGGACGTCTCCTCCCATCTATGCAGCGCCCTCTACAGGGTGAAGTGGAGCCCACTCCGATTCCCCAGCCCCAGGACATTTCCTACTTAACTCCATAGATTTGTTGAGTGAATTCATATGAAAAAGAGTGTAGGCGCCAAGAAAAATAGAGAATGCCCCTAAAATAGACCTTGAAGAAACTTCCCACTGAGATAATGGCTTACCCATATCCTAAAGGTTGCCTAAGACCCACCACCACATAACGGCAGTACAATCTACTCAGGACATTTTGGGTAAATTGTGGGTCCATACATTTTTGTATACTGGAATTTGCTTTGAGTTATTTTATTTATAAAGGCTGTGTGTGACACATAGAAAAAAATCATTTTATAAGCAGATTCAGAATCAATTAAATTGGCTAAAGACAAAGTTATGAAAAACTAGAGTAAATATTGAAGCTTGAAACTGAATGAATGTCGGTTCCTCGGTGTGTGCCAGAATACCCCGTCTCTGAATGACTCTTTTTCCTAACAAGAACAAGATGAAATTGAAACATGAACACGTGACACACAGACCAGCAGACATAGGTTCCTTTGTCTGTCCTCCCTACGGCTGACATGGCCCTTCCAACCATACCATTTCTCTGTTAAGGCCGTTCGGCTAAACAGAAGGATCAGCTGGTGCAGAGGGTCCACTCTCTTAGTGCCTTCATCTTCCTCTGCAGGCTCCGCTCCAGGTTTCTACAAAATAGTCACATTTATAAAATTTCACGATTCAATGAAACGATCACTCAGGTCTAGGAGCAACATGAGGGGTAGGGGCAATACATCAAAGGAAAACCCTTCTCTTCAGTTGTGACAGAATGTATGTGAGTGTGTGTGTGTGCCTGTCTTTCTGTCTGTCTCTCTGGGTTACATTACCATTGCAAAGCTATGCAGCTTTTAAAAAAAGGTATTTATTCATTGCACCAAAAACATTATTGGGCAAGGATGTCCTAAATCATTTAACAATTCTGAATGCTTTTCTTATAAGCAGATTCCCATTAACTGAAAGTGTATTTGCTACATAGATTTCAGCTTTAGGATAGGCTCAACAGACACAGGTTTGGAATAAAACCTTAACTCACTCCACGGATAAAAATTTAGTTCACACAGCAGTTCAAACTGATTAGCAAATGAAACATTTTCTTTGCCTACACAATGACAGTCAAAGAATGCTAAAGGAGGTAATGCTTGAACCACCAACATATATTTTTTTCATTTCTGGTTACTTTTCAGACTTAAAAAAATATTGGATAGCACTTTCACCATGAGGAAAATTATTAAGCAGTTTCTACTGACTGCAATTGATCAATATTGACTTTTTGTTGCATGACAATGAATTTTATATCTTCACTGACTTATTCAGACTGGCTTTTTTTTTTTTGCTCTCTCTACATAAATGTTCTCTACCAGCTTTAAGGTTTAATATTGCAGGAACTGGAAAAAATTCTACAATACATCCAATATTCTACAGGTTGTTTTGGTTATAAAGACAAATTGAATTCATTTAAAATGTCTAGAGGTGATCAAGATGCAACTTTCATGAACTGAATTAGTTTTTCCATTTTATTCCCTGATAATTTATGAGTTAAAAAAAATAACTTTTAGACAAGAGATCTTCAACTTGGGAATCATGAAGCCTCTGACTAGTCCACACAATCCTGTGGAATGGGGATGCTTCTAAATCTCCCTGAGAAGATGGCTTTGGTCAGGTTTTTAACCAGGTCCACCGCCTATAAAAGGTTAAAACCATGCTCCCGAGTGCCTCCTCCTCAGCATGGCTGACGAAAATTCTCCTTGCTTTCTCCTACATTTACGTGACTTGTGTCCAGTCAACATTCTCTGCTCTGCATATTATTTCAAACCAGCTAGTTTTCATTTGCTTTTAATAACCTTCAACTTATTTTTGGTGTGTAACTTTTTTATGGTTCAGCTTCTATAGTTCTATCCTGGCTCTGAGGTGTTTAAAGGTGCTTTGAGGATGAATTTAAAAGAGTAACGGTCAAAGTTTAGTTAATAAGAAACGTGTATGATTCTTCTTAAATTCTGAATTGCTTGATGTTGATGAGATCTCTTTGAAACAGGAAGAGTGAATCCTGCCCTAAACACTGGATGTCGTAACAATGGAGAATTGAGTCCCTAAAACCAACCACGGCAGTGACATTTTCTTTCATGTTATGTGAGAAGCGCTCACACCGTTTTGCCACCAAACCCACATACGCTTTCATCTTATAAGCCCATTAAAAACATACTGCTAAGTCTTCTATCAGTTTATCTTCAAAGTAATGTTCTTCTGTTTCAATCCAGGACTTTTCATATCCCTGAAGAAAGAGGTTGACGGCCCGATGCCTAAAAGATAAGCACAAGTTCAAACACAGTGTTGGTTTTTATAAAAATAAATTAAAAAGGTACTCAGTAGTGCTTTCTCATCAGATTTCTGTCAACTAAAAACTAAAATAGAAATACACATCCTACTCTTGACTGGAGAGGCAGCCATCGTAGAGGAGAGAGCAAGGTTTTTCAGACCATGTGTGACCTGGGCTTAAATCCTGGCTCAGTCATTTCTAAGCTTCCTGACATGGGTCATGTTATCTAACTTTGACAACTTTCATTTTTCCTGTTTCTAAAACTAGGATAATCTCATCTACACTTCAGTTTTGTGAGACTTAATCTGGGATGAAGAACATAAAGCACACTGACTAAATGCTCATTCAATGATAGCTTTTATGACAAAGTGACTCTGGTTAAACAGTGTAACACCTTGTGACACGTATTCCATGTTTAGGTTAACACAGATACCAGCCCCGAGCATTACAAAACAAACTGAAATAGTGATGATACACGGTTGCCTGTGAAAACAAAGAGGACCAATAAAGACCAGAAGATCAGTAAACTCTTCATGAAGCTGATGAGAGATGTGGATAAGATGCCAATATAAGAAAGAACAACAACAACAAAAAAAGATATCAGAAAAAATAAAATAAAGGAACATAAGAGAATATCCAAAGAGCTAAAAGGAGACAGTGCCACGGCAGGGTGGGAAGCTGAGCCCCACGACACACCAAAGGTCGACTAAGGCGTCGTGGACAAATGGTCAGGTTTATGAAGGGCCTTGAAAACTGGGCAGAGGGAGTGACAATGCCCCTGGAACTGCCAGAAGCCACCATAGACTCTTGTACCTCAGACAGGCATGCAGATTAAGGCTTGGCTATTTCTTAAGTGTATTTAAGCGTATTTCCTAAAAGCACCAGGTTTGAGAACCACTGGAATAAGGGATACAATTTTGAAAATGGCGTATCCTAGAGAGTGGAACAGTAGACTGTGATATCTTAGAAGCTGACTCAGATTCTGCAGCCGTCGACCTGCTAGGAGGTTCTAAGAAGTGAGCCAAAGCCATGGCCATGAAGGGAAGAGTGGCAACATAATAGTTCAAAGACAATGTCATGAGACTTGGAGAACGGCTGTGTAGGAGTAATCAGCAAAGCAGTAAGAATCTGAACATGAGGTTAATGTTCCGTTTGAGTCAATGGTGACACCGTAGTTGAGTGAGAGAATTTAGAAGGAGCACACAGTGTGAAGAAGAAATTAGTATGTTTCAGACGCAGTGTGAAGAGATGGCCAAGAAGCCAGTGGTCTCGGTGAGACATTTTGTTGTTTTGTTTTTTGTACTCCCTGCCTTATGGCATTCATTCATTCCAACACTTAGGGAACATGAGCATTCTAGGAGCAGAGGATAAAAACTTGGACATAACTTGAAGAGATCGCCAAGTCTGAACCAGAGAGTCAGGCAGCTTGACACTACAGGAAGCTGGTGTAACTGGAGGTATGCGAGAGCATCCTAGAGACAAGTAGGAGCAAGCCCAGTGCGGTCAGAGGCTTTCCATAAAAGGGGAATCGCTGTGCTCAGTCCTGTTCACTGGGCATGGGCATGATGTCACTCATATATAACTCAGAGAGGGAAAGAGCAGTGCCTTAGGAGAACAGCACGAAGCCTGAAATGGTACCCTGGGCCACTGAGTAACTTGAATGCACAGGTTACTTCTCTGTGAATAAATATGCCTACGCTAAACAGAAGGCTGGTGGGACTATCAAATGTATTCTCTTCATTCCCATGAGTTAGCTCCTTATCAGCTCTTTTCCCCAACAATCACAAAAACAGTAGCAACTACAATTCACTGTGACGAGCGCTGTTCTACGCACTCTGCCTATCTCAACCCCTTCAATAATGTGAACAACTCTGTGATGCACATCGGATCATGGTACAAAGAGAAAACTATAACAAAGCCAGGTGAGGAACTTGACCAATGTCATACAGCCAGAAGCTGAGGCCCCAGGGCCCCAGTCAAGGCAGTCTGACTCCAAAGCATGAGTTCCTAATTATTCTACCTGCCTCACGTCGGTGAGCTGATCTTCCTCCGTAGTTGAGTCATTTAACAATCACATTACAGACCACAGTTCTCTAAGAAGGCCCACCAAAAAAAAAAGCAAAAAAACCAAAGTATTACACGGAAGAGCCACTATTGTCTTTTGCATTCTTCTTTGGCACCATCGGATTCATGCCAGACTCCTATCACTTACTAGAGAGAAAATAACTTTAGTCAACTGTAAACATTTTTGAAATGCTGACCTTGGCAGGTTATATAAAGGGGCCATCCGGAAGCAAGCTACCACTGCCCTTTTCCTCTGCTTCGAGAGCAGCTTGTGCCACACCGCCTTCTTTGATCTCTGCGGATGCTCCACCTGGGGTGGGACGACACAAAGGAATGAGCACGGACACCCCAAACTGGCCTCAACACCACAGCACTACAGAGCCACGCCTTACAAGTCAAAATTTTTGAAATTTAAGTTCCAAAAGTGCCTTAGAGTTATGGAAGAGTCCATGTCCTAAAAGTTACCCAATGCTAAAGTTGAAATAGTTTCAAATGTTACCTAGTTTTTCTTAGTAAAAATACAGTATCTCCCAATAGTGTGTACTTTAGAAGCTATGTCATCTCTTAACATCAAAGAAATATAAAACCATTCTATAAAAAATCATCTTGCATCTTTCTCAGATTTTGGTTATTTTCTGCCTATGCAAAAAATTAACCTGTTTTTATTTATGTATCCATTTTAACTGGGTTTTATTATAAGAGCTACAGTGATTAACATGCATAGAGGCAGTTAAAGACAATTTCAATGAAAATACTGCTGTTCCTTAATGCAACAGGATGGAGAGATGGCCAGGCTTCAAGAACACATTACTAGGAGTGGGTAACACGACTTAATTTTGCAAACATGTTAAACTATATAACTATTTTGTTAGATAGGGATAAATGAGAATTTAAAAGCTGCAGTAAATGATGCAAGCAAGCTATTTATTTAGCTAATGGTGTTTAGAACTCCAAGAGGAAAAAGAGATTAATTATAAGTATTAGAGGAAAAAGTCCCAACATGTAATTCCACATTAATTAGTCATCTCTAGGCAATTGAACGCTGTACTTCCCATACTGTAATATTTCCAGCGCATACATGTAGATCTCTGGAAGAAATAAAAATGGTACATTAGCTAAAAAAAATTAAACGTATTACCCTTTGCAGTAAAGGGTCAAAATATGAACGTACTAATGCCTGAAGAGAACATTAAGAATTCGACAGTGGTTTAGAAATTTTAACACAGCAACTTGTATAATTTTTTTGTTTTTTTTTAATTCAAATATTATTATTATTACTATTAGTTTCAAGTGTACAAAACAATGCACTAGTTCTCCTTTTCACCCCTTAGCAATTCCACTTCTAGGTATTTATCCTGAAAAACCCAAGACACTAATTTGAAAAAAATATATGCACCCCTATGTTCATTGTAGCCAAGACTTGGAAACAATCGAAATGCCCATCGGTAGATGACTGGAGAAGCTGTAGTACATTTACACAATGGAGTATTACATAACTTGTATAATTTGAAAGTGCTTGTTTCTGCAACCCTCTGCCCTCCACAGGATAATTTTGACAATTATCCATCTCAGTTTTCTTCTTGATGACTGTGTTAAATGAAACAAAACACTGTTGATATTTAGCACTGTGGTAAAAACAGAATCAAGGATAGTATCATTCAACTAAACCCAATGCATTTCAATGTAAAGTTCCAGTTTGAGATCCAAGACTGGAAATGGTAGTTTTTACGGGAATATGGCACTTTGATCAGCATAGGTGACAATCAGCAAACATAATGAAATGCCTAGGCATTGAAAATACACAGTGGTGGACATGGCAGAAAAGGTCTCTGCCATCATGAAGCTTACCGTTTGGCAGAGAATTTTATTACACAAGGGAAGACCTTAAATAGTGAGTTTTTCTATACATCAAGATCTGTGGTCCAAGGTGTGTCTTTTAACTCTCTGAATGCCCAGAAGTGTTGGCTTAGCTACAGTTTTTTAATATTAGGAAACTCCAAAAAGACAGCTTACTCTCGTGAGAAAAATTACCAGATATACAGTACAAACTATACATTCGCAAAGGTCACTGATACTTGAGATAAATTACATCAAGTATTTCCTGTATACCCACTGATTTTGCATTGAGTTTAGCAGGTGAAAATATTCTTTGCAAATTGACCTCTAACTCAGTTATAAGTTAACATTTGAATAGGGGAATTGAAGGCATGAATTCTACACACAAATATCTTCCACTCTTCTCTATTCTTTGATAATAGATGCTTTCTTTTTGCTCATATCCTTAACATTTGAAGAATATTTGGTCTTAAGTAAAATCTGACTCCCTTACCTTTTCCTAAATAATGACTTCTCCTTTAAGATTTGCACAGGGATTATCGACTTGATAACTAGATTTCATTTGGGCCGTTTTATCCCCTCTTCATATTTCATATCCCAGCACAGTGATCTCATTACTTGTTTATCTATTTACGTGTCCACATCCTGTACTGAAGCACGGGCGACTTGAATGAAAGGGCCCTATTACTCAGCCCTGGGGCCTGCTGAGTGCAAAGCTGCCATGCGGAAGTGTGCTCCAAAAACGTTCACAAATGAATGTTTGTGAACGTTCTGCTTCACAAGTGATATCGGTCATTATGGTTGGATAAATTCATGAATAATAAATGGATATTGTGAAACACAATCAGATTTCAATAAGCTTTAATTAATGTATTTCAAATTCATCCAAACAGATCAGATCTGTGCATGAAAGCCAAAATTAATTAAAAATTATGGTAATTTTGCTAGAAATACTCCTCCAGTAACCATTTAATGAACATTTAATAATCTTCTTAAACATGTATATAATTCTGGAAACAGAACTCTATGACTCTACATATCACTTATAATTTTATTACCTTAAATCCTGTAATTTTCTGATTGATAATAATTTGTATTTATTTTTTTAATAAAAATAGGGAAATGTTGAGTTCCCTATATTACATTACATTACATCATATTACTGATATTATGGTGGTACCTAATGTAAAAACATGTTCAGAGCCATATGGTGTCAGAGGATCCTAGCTTTACCTCATCAAATGTAGTGATAAATTGTATGCCATAAGTATTATTTAGCTGGCCAGGGTAGGGATGGAAGATCACCGGATAATATAAGATTGGAATCAAAGAAAACCATCTATGAATGCTATGCTGATACATTCCAAAGAACATTTAGGTGACAAAGTTTCTGAGATGACACAGGGCATTTTACTACTTTATGGTCAGTAAAATGCCATGTCAGGTGGGTGCTGTCATGAAGGCCCAGTGACGGTTGGCACTGATGGCTCACACTGACTCACTCTGTGGTATTTTGCTGAATGGACCTCGTGGGATATATAGACTACATCTCAGTGTCACAGATATAGTCTCTAACGCAGAAGACCCCTTATACCAAAATAGAACCCACTGAATGACTGTCTCACATATCATTGGTTCGGCAATTCTTGAGCGAAGATAATGAGTAAGGAAATCAAACACACAGTGAGCTCTCTAGTTTAAAATAGAATACAGCTGAAAAACTATATAAGCACTATTCTCACATGGTTTTAATTATCAATGCATTGCTTTTCTCTAAATGCAATTTATTGCTGATCTTGGAGAAAATTAGCTCAAAAATATTTAACAAAAGGAAAGGTTAAGAAAGTGATAAAAATCTTCAAGAATTAAACCAGTGAGAGAGAGTATCTCAAACATGTTGTTATGAGCAGTAATAAAAATGATAAGAGCATAAAACATTTGAAATCAGGTGTAACCCCTAAAATTTTTGTTACAATGATTTAAAATTAAGTATATAATCCTAATTATACTTTTAGAAATATTTTGAAAAAGACAATAAAACAAAGGCCTTGATCTCTCAAAATACATTATTTATATATTGCTTGAAAAATTATAAGTTAGGAAATTGTGTTTATTAGATACTAAACACTCCTTAGTCATATATTTTTTTATAATGACTATGCTGAACAAATATTTACTTTTGGACCATAGTTGACAAATTAACACACATCCTCTTTTTAAAATGTTGTTCCACGGTTAAAGCAAATATGATTGAATCAGCATAAAGTCTAACCTGCTCAAGATGGAAAAGCACATTTGCTATATCCAATACTCTTTCCACCGTCTTCTCAGGATCGGAACTATCTTCAGTCCTGTTTGGTAAGTCTTTGTAAAGAGCCATTTGCCATCTAATAGCGGGATCCTCCAACTGCAGAACAAAGGAAAACATTCAGAAAACCTTAGTACACAATATAAAGAGGGGGAGACCTACTCCTGAAAGGTAGATCAACAGTTATGTGCTGAGCATAGGACAGTATCAAAATATGCAGAAGTCAAGGCAGAGAAGGGCCTTGTACTCATGAAATTTCTCATCTGATGGGAAGACAAACATTAAACATACATTTACAACTGTGATGAGGGCTACTAAAATTATATATATATAAGGTACCATGAGACTTAACCTATTGGTGGTTGGGAAGATTTCCCTAAACAAGTGAAGCTTCAACTAGGGTTTAAGGATGAACTAGAGATGGTCAGGAAAAGGAAAGAGGCAAAGAACTTTTTATCTTTTTCTTCTTTCAAAGTCAAATCCTGAAAGATGTACATATTTACATTCATAGGCAATGATATAGGATCACATTTATCTGTAAACACAGAGACTCTATAACACAGCCTAGTCTCACGGAAACAAAAATATCAATTACTATAATCAATGGAGTGCTATAAAATCATATTCTTATAATAAAAGAATCTACACTTTCTTATTTTTAATAGTGTCAAATTTCGTGAGTTAAAGATATAGCTGAATTCTGTATGCTTTTAAGAAAGGTTATTATAAATCATAGAAATGGACAAATACAAGCACCTTACAGGGCATAAAGCATGCTGCTTCAAGGAAATAATCTAGACTACTGTCATTAGAAACGGGAAAAGCAATCCCTACCTTTCTCCTCTCATTTAAAATCTCCATTGAAAATGGGAGACTGAGCATAACGAAGCAGAAGTAAATGGACAACATCTAAATATTCACAGCTCCTAGCCTGAGAAAGTCTGGTTTGAAATGTCAAAAAGAACTTTTATCTAGAGACACACAGATAGTGTTTTGTACACTGAATGACTTATAAACACACTAATTTGTCCTTTGATAAGACAAAGCGCTTTTTCTCCACATGCTTTTGTCATCTGAGGACTATTGGATATTTCTAGATTTTAATATGCATACTTACTTGTATTTGGCAAAATAAGCACCACCTGTATTCTCTCTCATATAACACTACCCTCCCTGTCTCCGGGATCTCCATTTCTATCGTTTCAATACAATGTAGTCAAGAAGTAGTTAGGAACAAAAGAAAAAGGCTTCATTTTCTCCCAGTTTACACGTCTCCATAATATGGGTGCCTCGCCCCCAGCATAAGAAAGCACAGAATGAAATGTCCCAAAGAGTATGTCTTCATTACCACTCTGTCACCTCATTCATTTGGAGGTGAAATGTTAATTACAAATGTGTTTCCTTTCCTGCTCTCCTTTCTTCCTGGCTGCCTGATAAACAACACAAATTGTCCAAGGTATTCCTACAAGCAACCTCTAGAATATAATGGAAGAATTTCCTTCTGCTCATCCAAAAAATAACCTTTCTCAATGGACCCTTCCCTGAAAGTAACATAAACCCCTTCTCAAGAGGCGCGGACTTTTCCTGTCTCTTCAGTCGTGGTTGTCCTAGCTCATGGTTCCCACCATGTGGCCTCGCGTCCCCTGGGAACCCTGAGGACCTTTCCAGGGAACATGGCCTCAAACACCATGTAAGTAGTGCAAACTCTTCACCTGAGGTTCAGCTGGAGGATTTATGTACATTTTTTAAAATGCTGAAAATGTTTTTGCTATCTGGAAAGAGATCATGCTCTATCTGATAAATACAGGAGTACACATGAAATTTGCTCTAAATAAATATTTGGGTGTTGTGAGTATTGTAAAGATAAATCTCACCTTTATCATATTGATTCTGAAGTGCTCAAAGAAAAATAATGAGGTTTAGGTCTTTGGGAAGAAGCCCAGAAAGGCATAGATTATACTGTAGTCACTAATTCTTTACATTTGGATATTTTCATAATTTAAAAAAAAAAATCTTCAGAAGGAACATCACAATAGAAGCAAGTAGGCTGAGTCAAAACAATAAATGGCTAGACTGTTATGTAAATAATAGGTTGTATAAACAAATGAATAATTTATCCCCTAGTACGAAACAATTTCCAAATAACAGCATGCTTCATGGACTACAAAAACTACTTCTAGCAATTTTTTTGACCCACTATTAAAAAATAGTTGCTATCTTGGTTTCCATTCATATTTTCTTCTAAATAGATATTTGCTTTTCTAGGCAAATTTAATTATGCCTATTAAAGTAATTCTTAATATCTTCTATGACTAATCACTCTTAAATACAGTACATATCTAATTCCTGAGCAACTGATGTAGAATTTCAAATTCTTATAGACACCTGTCTCCATGTCCCAAAGGTCCTCAGATTCAGTTATATGAAGGAAATTCCCAACCTTTATTGCAACTGGTGACATATATTTTCAAAGTTTGGCAAACTCTGGTGATCTATTTTAAAAACACATCATTTGTAATTGTGAGTCTTTAAGACAAAAGGATTTGCAAGTATGACAATGATTGATTAAAATAATATATTTTCACAAATTTCAGTTCTTATTTGCTGAAGTAACACTTACAGTACTATCCTGAAGAGAGATTAACTAATGTATAGGTACTAGACGTGCTTTAGAATACATGTGACTTACCTTGCCTTGTAAATGAATATTACTGCGGATGATATCTCGAACTTCTTCCTCAGTGTCTTTCTGTCAAGAAACAAATGTTACTGAAAAGCCATCTTATAAAGCATCACCTGGCACAAGTCAATAGACATAATGCAATGCAAACCTCTTTCAAAACAGTACATTTCTGAACAAATACCTTTCTAGGATTTAAATGCATGTCACAGATTTGGGGATCTTTTTCAGATAATTTATTGATACTGTGACTTAAAACAAGACCATCACCTACTTTAACGGCACAGCAAGTGTATTAAGACTCCACGGAACCGAGTTTCTGGTTCATAAGGGTGCCAGGGGCATGTTGCCTGGGGTTCAAATGGAAATAAGTCGCCAGCATCCCCCTAAACTTCCACAAAGTAATTTTAGCACTTAAATGACCCAGTAATGAAGGGCACACCTTGAGAATCAAATATTAGGCAACCACCAACAAAATGCTATACAGTCTCCACTCAGTTTGCTCATTTTGGGGTGTCAAACTCCAGAAGTACAGAGGGGCGCCTCAGAATATCCAGGGGGGGAAATACATCCTCTGATTTACATGAATATAAAATAGGAACCCCAATGTACTTTTCTCATAAACTTCTCCATCAGCTGGGTAGCCATGAAGATGACCGACAGAAGCCGTGAAGAAATCAAGAGAGCTGAAATCCTGATGCTTGCAAAGAAGAGTTGCCGATTAAAAAGTCAACAGCGTATCGAACCACAATCAGCACAACACATTATGCTTCTAACGTTGAAAAATCACCCTTCGTAAATCTGAGTATACCTCTCTTAAATCTGAGTATACCTCTCGTCACAAATTCTATGTAGGAATTCAATCTGAAATCCATTTTTTTTCACTACCTGCGACTTCTCTGTAACTTTTCCATGTGGTTCCTGTATGTGCCTGGAGGGTGATGAACACAGTTTAAAAATAAAAACAGCCTCCAAAAAAAAAAAAAAAAAAAAGGGCAGTGTTTGTATCTCACTCCTAGGGCCTGTGCAGAAAACAGCTTAAACATGTAAGGGGCCGGCCGAGTGGCTCAGTGGGTTAAGAGCTCGCTCAAGAGTGTGAGCTGAGCTCTGAGCAACAGCAGTTCGATACCCAGCCCGAGCTGAGTTGCCACTGAGCTGCCAACAGGTGGCAGGATGGCTCAGCTAAAAAAAAAAAAAAAAAAAAACATGTAATGCCACTGAAATATTGGCACTGAGCAGCAAGACAAAGGCGTGCGAACACTGGGAGGCTGCAGGTGGAGGCATCGTCATCGGTGTGGCCAGGGGACTTACCAGACTAAACCGGTTTTTGGCCAGAGCGATGAGCTCCTGGTCTCCCGGGGCACAGATGTTCAGCCCAATGGGGAGCAGCCGCTTCAGGGCCGCCACGATCAGCGAGGTCTGCATGGAGTAGCGGTCTCCTTTCCGCTTCATTTTCTTCCGCTCCTGGTCGGACACAGCCGCCTAGGGACCAAGCGGAGGGTGGGAACCTGTGCTTTCTCCCAGACCTGTGAGCCTTTCCTAACTTGGTTGTGGTTTCATCTCCCTCATCCTCTGCTGGTCCCTATTTCTGAAAATCCTACTGAGAATATTCCCCCTATTTCCTTCTTCATGTCTTTGCTGATGTTAAGCCCTACTCTCACATTCCGACATCATTACAATTCACTGGTGGGCAATGTTATGCAATTTTAGAAGGAAAATGCACATTGGCATTCTTGAGAAGCGTATGGATATATGAAAACTCTGTGGTAATTTCTCATAGTGTATGTTTTATAATTTCTGATGCTTAAGAGGCAAAAAATTGAGAATGGTTTATTTTTTGTTTCGACAGACCCTGCTTTGCAATGCACATACACACAGGGTATATATAAAACTATTATAAAGTACTTTGCCTTTTATATAGTCTGCAGGCGTGGGTCCCCAGGGCCTTAATCCTAATCTAGGAGAAACACAATCATGTGCTAATCGGTGTTATGTAAATAACTGGGACTATCTCTTGGTGACCTGCTTACAACTGAGGGCAGCCATGCTACTCGTGATTTTGTTGGAGTTTATGCTCCAGCAACAGGCTCATCTCAAATGACAGAGTCTAACTTCCACTGCGTAGTGAATGTTCTTCTTTCTATTAAAAGGGTATGCTCTAAAGTCAAAATTAATTGTCCCATATCCACTTCTTTGTGCATATTCAATTTCTTTGTAGCAATATATCAAACATTAATGATATTTTCATTTCAGTATTACAATACTGACATATTGTAATAGTTTTGGGCTACTGAGAAAAAAAATCAGAAGACAGTTTAATATACAAATGACTTGCTTTCCCCAAAAGAAGGCAAAATCTATCACAACATGATATTGGAATAAGTTTTTCACATAGTGAAACAATTGAAATGATAATATAGTAATGGTAGCTTATATATATATATATATTATATTGTGTTAATTATATAGTATATTACAATATAATATATCATTAACTATATAATATATATTGATACATTATATCAAACCTATAATATTTGAACCATAGCAATAAGTACCATATTCACTTTTCCAAGAGATATATTTATTGAATGATCCCACTTTTATCTGTACCAATTTGTAAGAGATTATTTTCAGTAAGTTTGGTAGAAAAAGCATGGTGAATAATAATTTGTACTGTTAAATTGATAAACCCATAAAATAATAAATCAGTGGTTTTGAAATGAGCTCCTTACTATAAAAGGAAAGGTAACCACAGTGACAAACATGATTATCCACAAGGAACTACCAGCCTAAAAATTAAACAAATTGATACTAAGTATACAAACACATTTCTGTCCAATCATGGCAATGTAGTTACATTACAGCAAAACAATATTACCCAGTACATTAAAGTCTAAATTTCATTGGGGCTGGAGTTTTCTTTGATTTTTAACTTGTTCTTTTGGTTTATGGTTATATAAACACAAGGGGCTTATACCTAGTTCGATATTTATAAATATTTAAGTGACCTTCTAATGAAAATAGTGTAAATCAACACTGAAGGCAACTATCAATTGCTCAATTTTGAGAACATTAGATTAATTCCTACTGATGCTCAGGCAATAATCTTGCTTTCTATGCCACAGGAAATTTGTTAACGGACCAGAGAAGTTAATGACTCTCCGAACACGGATGGTGTAGTCCACTGCTAGTATGAAGAAACTAAATCCACAAGTAATCAAATATGCTCATGATCATCTTATTGGTTAGCTTTTGTTTAGTTGCCTGGCATCCGTTTTGCTCCTTTTTGTACATGCAGAACGGCCTTGCCCAGAGAAGCTGCTCCATAATTTGTGAACTGAATTTGCATGATATCTCATTTTCAATATTCCCTAATATTCAAATCAGAGATGAATATGCAATAACATGGTCACTATGTAGACATGTTTAAGGGGCAGGAGGCGACACTGGCCTGTCTGTTAAATCAGCCTAATTCAGGAGTCTGGGCGTGGGTGTGTCTGCTGCTGTGACGCCTCGGCAGACAGCTCAGGTCCTGTCACAGGAGTCCCTGAGGCTCTGCATCTCTGTACTCAGCATCATATGGGGAACATCTCACTGTTCACCTCAGATGTGAGACTCAGGGCCACCCTCCCAAGTCCCTTTTGACACTAGACCTGAAATGCAGCTCTGGGGAGAGAAGTCCTCAGCCCCTGACTACATCCCACTTTGGGGTCCGTCATGCCACCTGTGATCAGCAGAGCACCTCAGGGATTCTGCTAAAACCGCAGGTAAGATGCTGCTACGACCAGCACTGTGACTCTCGGATCTGTCCAAATGCTGAAATATATGGACACCATGATTGCTTTAGTGAAACAATATGATGCTCTAGTGTATTTGACTCCATTGTTTGAACTAGAAACATTATTTCTAGGAAAAAAGTTCATTGCACTTATGTGACATAAAATTTTAAGCACATATGCAGGCAAAAACAAAATATTAAAAATAAGCAAGCAGGGCCAGCCGAGTGGCGCAGTGGTTAAGCGCTGGCTTGGGAAGCCAGCGGCCTCGGTTCGGGTCCCACATGTGAGGGCCAGTGACACTGCCCTCAAAAAAAAAAAAAAAAAAGCAACCAAAGCATAATCAGTAACTTATAAATTTCTCATCAATATTACTGTTATTTGCTATCTATTTTGTCTCACAGGGTTTGCATTCATATGGCAAAAAGACTATAAGGTTTAAGGAAATTCTGGGACGAAACATTATAGCTGAGAGGCTTCTATCCACTCCTTTCCTTTTTTCCCCTGTACATAGGAGTAAATGTTCCTATTAGTCAATGCTTACAGATGCCTCAGCCTAGTTTACAAGGAAGGCGGTGCTTCGAGCTATGCTTCGGGCATGACTGGACTGGAATGGTGGGAAGATGGCATACGATCCCGTATAGGACACACAGACCTTGCTCTGAAGCCCTTACATTGTCCTGAGTTTGGTGACACCCTGGAATCACTGTCATCCTCCCAGAGGACACACTGGCCTCCTATGTACCCTCTCCATGGCTGGCTTACCACTGGCCTGAACTGACAATATGCTGTCCAAGCAGAGAAATTCACTAACAGTTTTCAGTTCAAATCATCGTGAAATGTGTTCTCTCAGGATAGCATCCTTGAAGGAGCCTGTTCTCACTCTTCAGGTGATTGTCAGCCCCAAGGAGAGAGAAGATCCTCTCCTTTATGTGTGTTTCAGGAGCAGGGTCACATGAATAAGAGCCTGCAGTGGTCACACATGTGTTCTGGGAGTGCAAAGTTTTAGCTTCTGGTTCATGTCTAACATGGCAACTCTGTGGCCTTTCAAACCTAAATAAGATGAGGGGTACTGAGGGATGCTATTATGCTGTCCTGGGAGTCACCAACGAAGCCCATCACATGAACTAGTCACATGGAGTAGGGGCCCCTTCCACAACAACCTCCTCCCCATAATTTACGGGGCAGGTAGGGACTGGTTTCCTCAGCTGGGGTGTCACACTGTTGTGCATCTTAGGTTTTTTAGTGGCACACTTTCTGTGTTACTCATGTAATATATTTATTTTCTAATTTAGTGGGAATTCAAAAGGTGCTTTAAAGTGTTTTGAAAGGATGTTCCTGCCTTCCCCAACAAGTGTGACAGAGAAAACAAATCTAGGGGCGTACTTCTCATCTCTCATGTGAACAGCAAGAATTCATCCAGGTGGTTCTCAAACAGCGCAGTGAATTATTTAGGGGTCTATATGTATTACACCTGGCACATATAAATGCACATATATTTACTCTTGACGAATGCAGTGGACCCCCCTTCTCGGTGGTTTCACTTTGTGTGGTGTCAGTTGCTCATGGTTAACCATGGCCCAAAATGTTAAATGGAAAATTCCCAAAATAAACAATTCAAAAGATATTTTGAGAGACCGGGAGGCCACATTCACATAACTTTGATTATGGCATATTGTTATAATTTTTCAATTTGATTATTAGTTTTGATGTTCATCTCTTACGGGGCCTAATATATAAATTACACTTTATCATAAGAAACTATACATAGGAAAAAACATAGTGTATCTAGGGTTCAGTAGTATCTGCAGTTTCAGGCCTCCATGAATATTTCAGGTATTGGAATATACCTCCATATATAAGGGGATGTCTGTACATAATATTGACTAGTTATATGTCTATTTTGTGAGGGTTTGTATGAAACGCTTCTTTTTATTCTAATGCTTTGACATCTTGGGGTCTCCCAGGGCTAGTCAATTCCTAGAGATAGGAAATTACCTGCCTGCAAGGACACCTTTCATATACACCCCAACCAATAGAGTCCATATTCCCCACCATCTCAATCCACCTGCCCTAATTACCCAGGGCCAACTAGGAAACCACTAGGGACAGTCTCTATGCCCCCGGGCCCTGGGGTTATTAAGCTGGTCATAAACATGCTTACTTTGCTCCACCTTCTCCTTCCCGCAGAAGACACAATAAAGGGTGGTGCCCACATTTCCCCTCACACTGCCTCCCGACTGACCCTGGGACTCCCTCACAAGCCCCACTATACGCCGTGCCTTCTGCATCTATGGAATTGTGAGTAAAACCTTCTTCCTTCATGACAGTCATTTCTGTGCCTGCTTGTCATACCACTCGTGAATAAATCAAATCCTGGGTGCCTGCAAAGCTGTGTGTGTGTGTTTGTGTGTGTGTGTGTGGTCAGTAAACATTACCATATCTATCAAACTCCAGGTATCAACCTTCAAAGACATATTTTTCAAAAGCAACCAATGCAAATTGTATTCAGGCATTTTCTAGAACAGCGAAACACTAGAGAAATACCTTTGACATCTTCGACTTGGTGTCAGTGATGAGGAAAGACATGTTATTGATTTCGTTCTGTACGACAAAGTTCTGCTCCTCTCTTTTGAAATTCTGAGAAGATGCAAAGAAAATGTCAGTTAAAACCACACAGAGAAGACTCCATGTGATTTGAAGTTGCATAGGACCCAATAGTTTCTATGAAGATAAGTATTAATTTGATACATAAAACTTATGAAGAAAGGGAATGAGTATTTGTTGAATATCCAATGACAATGCCTGGCTAGGGGGAACAATTCTGGGAACTGGGTGTAAATACTTACGTTTCAAAGGTTAAAAAAAACTCATGTTCAGAAAATTTAAGTAACAAAGACACCCATTTACCAAGGGCAGAATAACTATTAAGCCCTATTTAGTTGGTGAGTTAACCAAGGATAGAAAATCACTGGCTTTTATCTACTGGAACATAAGCAAGCTTAAAGAATTCCTGTGACATCACAGAAAATGAATGTCAATGTGAGGATGATACAAATCCACATGTTTAAAAAAAACCACTATTTCACATATTATTTCTGCGTGATGGTATTTTTAATGTATGTTTTTACATACATTTTGGTATTAAGTTTAACAGACTCCTCAGGGAAGGCAGCAAATAATATTTGCATCTTACACATTAAACATGAACATTTTTAAAAATATTACATTTCCAAAGTAATCTGATTTGCCTAACAATCTGATGAAATAAACTAGGAAGACACCTCGGAGGATGAAATTGAAGTTGAAGTGTTCATTTTTACTTTCTCGGAATCGTCCATTTACAAAGTACCATAGAATTAAAATTGATACAAAAACTTTAAGCTTTTGAAATAATTTGGGACAATAAAAGAGCTCCCTTGCCCATATTCTGCTAATTACTGAAAATTATAGGGTACTATCAAGTTCTTCCTATGATTGAAATCATTTTCAGATTTAAAAATACATAGTTCTACTTGCAATATACAAAATGGTGAAAATTCACTGAAGACGCACTTTATACATTCTACTGACAGGGTTCCCAGCAGGAGCTTTATTTTTTTCTAACACGTGAGCAAAACTAAATTCCTATAGAAACAAAAGTGTGATGATGATAGAACAAATTTGCAGAAGTAAAACAAGTGTGTCCTATGACTGAAGACACAAGACTAGGTAGGTCAGCAGTTCTCAAACTGAGGCTGGAGGATTCCTGGGGGAGTGGGTGGGAGTTGGGGGTGAGACAGCAAAGCACCAACAGAAAGAAGAGGCTGAAGGATAAAAATGGCAAGCCTGTCCATATTCCCCTGAGATTTAGGGCAAACATAAAATGTGTGTATGGATTGCAATTAAAAACCCTGCAATTTTTTAAAAAATAAATTACAAAACTCAAAAGAAGTTTTACAACTTCCCCTGGGAAGCTGTCTGTCTCACCAGTTAAGTGACGCCTAGTAGACGAGATGAGTTTGAAAAACACTTCCGTATGTATTTACCAAGGGGTTGGAAAATTGGCAGAAGTTCTGACATCCCTTAACATATTGCAAACACGAGGCACTGCCCTATTTTCCTACTCACGTGGGATTTTGACCAGTAGATAAACACTTCAGCCACCATGCGGAACAGGTCCTCTGCTTCTGGGTTAGGCTCTTTGAGCCACTTTGCCCTGAATCACAAAATAAATAAAGCGGTTTCTCAGTTACAACCTAATTAACAACACAACAAAAAATTCACCCTCCCAAAATTAAATCTGAAACTATGTAACTAAGGGCAGCTCCCGCCCACAGAACTCAGAAGGCTTCCGTCTAGTTGTAACATTTAGAACCACTTAAATATGATAACTGTCAGACTGTACCTTTCACCTGCGAAAGGCAGAATGGGATTTCTGATCGCAATTTTAAGATGCTCCATGAACATAAGCTTATCTATACAAACATTTGGTTAAGTTATAATCGTGAACAAGCTCATCGCTAAGTAGTGAGTGAAATGGAGTGATTCAATCAGCCCATACGAACGCAGCAAGGAAGGTCATGATGGAATAAGAGACGGTCATCATTTTTGAATATTATACCTGTTATAGTCCACAAATCTAATCAGGAGAGGGTAGAAGGCATAGAGGTCCCTGGCCAGGGTGGTGAATTCATCCAGGATGAGCAGCTCAGCCTCGGACATGTCCCCCCTGGCCTCGGCTTTCAGATGATCTTCCTCAGACACGACCATGGCGGCCTTTTTCTTGAGTTTCTCCATTAATGGCAAGAAATGAGTTTTCAAGAGCTGAGGTTTCACTTTGTTTATAATAGGCTGGGAAAATACTGTTTGAAGACAGACATGAATATTTCGCTCTACATACACATTCATTATAACGAGGACAGACTATAATTACAATTGCAGCTCGATGAGACCCCCTCTCTTCCTTTAAGAGTCAGCTCAGGCCCCTGTTTTCTAGTCCAGAGCCTAATTATATATGCTGTTCAAAAATGATTACTGAATTGAATTTGATGTGCTTCCCTGGTTTTGAAAAAGGACTGACAGATAATTTAGAATAGGGGGGGAAAAAAATTCATTCACTTTGCAAATCAGTTCTTTTCACACAAAGAATTCCCCAAATGGAAAAGGTCTCCCATCTCTTTCCTTAGAAGGGGTACGCACACTCACTAATTATGTGAGTCTAAGTGCAGTTCCCTCACTTAACTGTCCCCATCCCATCCCAATGGAAGAGCTGTTTTACACAGAACACTGTTCATTTATTTCATCATAGTTGCAGTTAGCAATACTTCTAACTTGATTTTTAAAAGGGCTTTTTCCTAAAGGTGACATATTATATATACACTGGGGAAATATATAAAGAAAAACATTACAATCAACCATAATCACCCTACCTCAATTAGTATGACATTGATGTAATTCTTTCGAGTGTTTATAAATAATTTCATAAATATATATTTATATGTATTTCAGAACTCAATTAAAAAAAGATTTTTTTCATCCTCCATGATGTTGTGAGCAATTTCCAAGCCATAAAACACTGTTGAAACCTCACTGTTGAAAGATGCATAATATTCTGGTATTTGGATGTGTGGCCATACTGCAGGGGTGGAACATTTAAATGGCTTCTAATCATTCAACAGAAATCGTGCCATGGTAGATAAACTGAAGTGTGAACATTTGAATATATCCCCCATTCCCAGTAAGACAGATTGCTGAAAGTGGGTTGTTTTAAATCCAGTTCTATCTTTGTCTCTGTCTACAGAATAATTAGTTTTTACTGCTGTGTTTACTCATTCATCTTAGAGAGATTGTCAAAACAAGACAATGTTTACTTACTGAAAAGGAGCCATTTATGGAAAGTTAATCAGTGTCTGATATGTCTACTTTTTAAAGAACAACATGCTATTTTTAGCACAGAAGAAAACATAAATAAAGACTAAAACAGAAAAAGTCTAGTCTAATCTATATCAAATCTTTTTGCAAATAAACCAACTTTAAGTGGTACATTCCTTTCCAACTCTTACCTGCTAACCTCTTCATCCAGGCTCCCTCATCAATCCCCAAGTTATTATAAATGATTTTCAGTATATTCCCCAGGAGGGTGTTCATGTGCTCCGAGTTCAGGGCCGTACAGCACATTTCAGCCCTTTCGGGGTTGTTCTCAGGTCCGTGTTCCCACCAACGGGACATGTAGCTGCAAAGCATGGGCAGGATAACCTCCATCACGTGTGGCATCTGTGTGTAGCGAATACCAGACTCCGCGAGCTCCACAATCTCTTCCATGAGCTTCTCCAAAGATGGTATATTTGGGCAAACATCTTCCACATTAGCTGGCAAATTGAGAGCTGAAGGAACATGCATAAAAATAAATCAATGAAAGACCTGACATGACTGTCAGATTCCCACTGCTTATAAGAGCCACAAACAACCATTTCATTTCGGCTTCAACACGCAGCACAGACGGCATGCTATGGGCCTTTTTCCCTTTCTCACGGCAGCCATTTCAACCTTTCTTTTCCCCAAGACCAGCAAAGAGCCATTCCTTCTACCTCAGAGTAAACAAGGATGTCCATGTCTCTGCCTACAAGCCTCTGTCTGGCCCACATTCAGGTGTGACTGCATTTAGAGGAAGGAGTTTGAGGTGCCGGCTCAGGGTCCCGCCTGTGTTTCCGCAGAGCTGACCCCACAGAGGGGCCGTGCTTGCTCGGGCCTGCATTTTCAGCCCCTTCCTCTCTAATACCCCTGCCCAGCAGCCTTTCATAGGCTCACAGCTCTCCTCAGCTGTTAGCTTTCCTGGCATTCTCTTAGGGTCTCTGCTTCTCCCCATGCACGCCATTTACTTTCACAATCCTTATCTTACTGCCACAGTGAGCTTTCACATCACTGACCAAATTCCCTTGTCCCCAATCCCTCCCTTTCCCAACTTCCATGCATGCGGTCTGTCAGGCCTCTCTTCTGAATGATCACTCTTTTCTCCTTGTGGAACTTTTAAATGTCAGTCTTCTTTAGGATCTGTCTTTAAGTCTCTTCTATTTAGTCTTATATGTTTGCCCAGGCCATGTGGACCATTCCCCAGGGGCTCGTGCTATAAGATAACAATTTTCAAAGCCATATGTTTTCATTCAGTTTTTAGTGTGTAATACTGGAATTCTCAAAAAGCAACTAAAACACCATGGCTCTATACTCAAACTCGACCTTTCTCCCCCTTAACCCACCTCTTGAGCAAGTTGGTGGGTTGGTAACAACGTTATTCAATCAGTCATGCAGGCAGAAACCTGGGGCCATTCTAGTCTGAGATGCTCCCTCATCCTCCACACAGCATGATTCCTCCTGCAGCATCTCTCATCATCACATCACTATATGCACCACCCAGGCCTTACTCAGTCACAGCAACTCCAAATCGCCACTGTCACTTCCTAATCAGTGACTCTTCCTTACTTCTGCATAAGAGGTCTTTAAAATGCACATTTACTTACATGACTCCCATTTTTAAATCCAACAAGAGGATCTTCTTTGTGTTGGTAGAGTCCCCACTTTTCACCTGACACAGGTAGCCAACCTCACCTCTGCTGGCTTTCCACTCACCTCCCCTTTTATTCCTTTCTCTCCTGAAAGCTACCTCCACACCTCAAAGAGCTCGAAGTTTCTCCTGAAGTACCAGTATTTCTAACGCAACAGTCATCGTGCGCCAACTCTGGGAAGTCTTTCCAGGTGATCTGCTAACACTGCTTTTGTGTCCCCAGAATTCTTTATTCTGAATTCTACTATGTCTATTTATCAGTCTCTCTCCCTCTGCTATAACTAAAACTCCCTGAGGAAAAGAATCAAATTTTCTTCATCTTTGAATAATATCTCCTCCACCTACCACAGTGTGCTTCACAATTATTTGTTGAATGATGGACTAAAAAATATATGAATGAAAGGGAATCAGTAAATTCATTTCCTTAACTTCGTTATGCAATTGATGTGTTATGGAAACCGAAGAAGGTAAATTACCAGCTCTGTGTTATTCCTCATCTATAATGAATAACAAATTGGCAACATTCTTGGTTCATAGTTAAACTATTAATGGATCAAAAATCCTAAATAAGACAACTTAATAAGACATATTTATGTAGGTGATTAATAATTCAAACTCAACCATGTTTTACTATTTGTAAATATATTGTGGAAATTTTGTAGGAAAACAGTGCTAAGTCACATTCAATATATTTTTGTTTAACCTCCTCTGTTGTATGAAATAAGAATTATAAAATAGGCAAATTAAGTAAAAAATGAATATTCATCATTTTACAATTCTCTATTTGATGAGATACACTATCCCTTCCAATGGAATCAGCAGCTCCCATGAAAACACGAATTCCACAGAGAAACAGTCTTAGCCAAGGTTACCCATTTGTGAACACCAAAAGGTTCTTGCCTTAGAGGAAATCAAACAGAAAAAAATAAGAGGGCACTTGTGTAATGGTCAGGCCTTGAAAATTCTGTTTGATTGCTTTAAATGGCTGATTAGAGAAATAACTTGCTTATTAAGTATTTGTTATCCAAACCAATTAAAACCTTAGTAGTTAATTCTAATAGATTCTCAAAGGCCAATCCTTGAAATCATCAGCAATGGTTCTAAAAGCTTTTTCAAGTGGGACCGTGAAAAGAAATGGGCCTATCTACCCAGCAAATAAACAGCTTCTCCCAAATGGAAAGTGATATGACACATAAGTATATAAAGATACCTACTGTACAAAGACATACAAATTTTAAGGATATATATGCTAGGGTCAGATGCAAACTAAAGTCATTGATCAGTTGTTTGGGATTTATGTTTTATAAATGATAAAAACTGGACAAAACTATTAGAAAAAAAAACCACATGGAATAAAACTGTCCCAATAACATAGACATATCTGGTAAACAAAGAAAAATTGAAAGGTACAAATCGATAAAGATAATAAATGTCATACCCTTGCTGACCATTTATAAGATATAACAATCAGAAATCAGAGTGACTTACTTTCTCATATCTGCTGATTATTTTATCTTATTCTTAGGTGTTAATTTGAACTTAGAAGACATCAAACTAATATTTTTTCAGAAACACTACAGGAATAGTATTCAGCATTTCAAAAATCTCCAAATAATAACACATCAGAGCCAAGAGCACTGGAGACAGTGAAGTGAAATGGCCCATTAAAAGTCACTGTAGGTAAATCCCACAGACGCCATTAAGCTTTAGCTTCACATCTCAAACACTGCGTATGCCCCCACATTACCTGCCCTCTCTCGCGCAGACTTAGTGTTGTAGATGGAGTAAACATTATGTTTGTCAAGATGAGTTTCCAAGAATGCCACGGGAAAGGCACCAGCGAAGGCAGCCAGACATTCTCCCAGCGCAGAACGCTGCCTATAAGGGGAAAACGCTTATGGTTTTTACGTCTTCCAGGTAAATAACTAAAGTTATATTCTATGAAAATTGGCAAGTTTAACCCCAAAGAGGAATGATAAAAGTGCTATGACTAAAACGAACTTCCAAATGCAACTTCTATATTGCAAAACATCATATGCTTTCAATAGCAAGGTCCCTGCCATTTAAAAAAAGCTAAAATTATCTGCTAGCTAAAAAGAACTAAAAAACAGACCAAATTACAAGAAAAACCCTGGAAGCCTCACAAGTTTGGACATTTCTTTTTTTAAAAATAATGACCTATTGAGGCAGCACTCTTGCTATGGGAATATAGATTAATAAAAATTGAACAATGAAGTACTAATACTAAGGAATATAATTTTATGAAAATTATCATATATAAGTAATACTAGGACTATAGCTAGTAAGTAATACTAGCTGTGAATATTAAGACATACTAATGCTAAAAGCTATTGATAACTCTTAAAATTGATTCATCATTTTCAAGGGAAGGAAGGTATTTAAGGAATCAGGCTGTGATTAATTTATCCAGAACAGGTTATGACCCCAGGCTCCTGTACCACTGATAGAAATTATCTCTCTCCCTTAGTTATCAACTCAATCCAAGGCTTTACTGGCACATTAAGTGTTTATTAAGTAAAGAATAAAATGAGAATTATTTCAGCCTATTATGAACTCCTTAAATGATTTTATATAAATATTTCATCTTAAAGTCAATAAAATGGATCTACTCATAATTATATAATTCTCTTGGGAAATTTTAAATTTCTTATTAAGACTATAATACTTAAAAATGTCTGATTATCTAATGTTTTAATTTAAAAATGACTAGGTATTTAGCTAGTAGAAAATGTCCCTTCATAGAATGACACTGAATAAAATAGTTTAAATCAAATACTTATTAATATGTCATTATTAAACACAATTTAGGACATCATGGAATTACAAAGGTCACAGGTTTTGATTCAGACAGACTTCAGTCCCAGTCTTATTCCTCTCACATCACTGTAAGAAAATTACTCTGTCTAAGTTTTGCTTTCCTCACCTAAAAATGGAGATACAGAATTGCAAAATTTCAGGCACACTGTATGGGTTCAAAAAATTTTTTGTTTGTTTGTTTTTAAAGATTTTATTGGGGGATTGGGGGAGGGGAATAGCACTGGGGAATCAGGGAAGGGGAACAGACAAGTTGTGGTCATTCTGTTCTTCAGTCTAGTTGTGGAGGACGTTGCTTCACTGGCCCATGTTGGTATCGTCATTGAGCTCTTCTCGGATGAGGCAGATCGCTCACTGGCCTCTGGACGGCCGCTCACAGCGGCTCTTGGCAGTTCACTCTGGTTGCCGACCACTCACGCTGGCTGCCGGCCACCCACTGTAGCCTGTGGCAGCCCACTGCAGCAGGGGCTGCAGCTATGCCATCCCGGGGACTCACAGCAGCCCAGCTTCAAGTGGAGCTGTCGCTCACCATCTTAGCTGTAGAGGGCAGAGTCACTGGCCCTCATAAGTGGGATCTGAACCAGGGCTGCTGGCATCCCAAGCCAGTTCTTAACCAACGCGCCACTCAGCCGGCCCAATAAATGTTTTAAAATAATGGTATATAATGTATTTAAGTATTTAATAGCTTAAAATGTTTCACGCATGACCTCAAAGTAGGTAATTTCTTCCCTCACATCTGACTACACCAATCCTTTCATATATATATATATATATATATATATATATATATATATATATACATACATATATATATATATTTACATATATATTTATAATTGTGTATATATATAATATATATAATTATATATATATTATATATAATTATATATGTAATATATATAATTATATATATAATTATATATGTAATACATATAATTATATATATTATTATATATATGTTTCTGATATATAATGAGAAACTATACTGTTTCCTTCATAAGACATAAATACTCAAGTTTAAACTTTATATTAAATATGGTCTTTACCATGATTGCTTTCCTCTTTTTTTTTTAAAATAACTCAGCTATCTTTTATTATATCAATTCCAATTTGGCTTAAAGCTTATCTAATTACCCCCAATGAATTCAATACATGAACCTAGCTCTTTGGTTTATAACTAAGGAACAATTTATAAAGTGAAGGCTCTTGAAATAGTTCTAACACTTGAAACAGCTATGAATACAAAGGGAAATTTTTGAAACTTACCTTTCCACATAAATGCTCTTGCTCGTTCCCAAAGCATATAGGCTAGTCAGAATTCTGTAACATGATACCTGTACCTCTTCCACTAAGGAAAAAGAAAATCCCACATGAGAAAAAATGCTTGTTATTCACACATTGTCCCAAGGAAGTTTAGGCTAAAACCAAAATTCCATATTGAAGGCACACTAATATTTTAACATTTCGAGGGCACAATATAAAACAAACAAACATGTAAAATGAAATATAAAAACTCATTCTCGAACAAAATTCTTTTCTACGAGGAGCTGAAGGTGTCCTAAAGAATCATGCTGTGATTATTTAGAACATTATCAGGAACAATTTTTTTTATAATTTTTCTCTAGGAGTTAGAATAAAAGATTTCTTCAAAAATAACATTAAGCACATGAATATTTGGGAGGACAGGTAGATGTTGACTTCTGTTCCAAAGGTATATAAAGCCTGTATCTTTTATTTTAAGTCTCAAATGAACACGCATGAGAATGCTGTGGGACAGGGTATGATAGTTATTTCTGAAATGACTTGACATTTAAGGGTATTGACAAGTCACTCTGGCTGTTTTAAGCTAGAAAATCAAATAAACCCTTATAATGAGCTATGATTCAATAAGACAAGTTTCAAAGGCAAGGAAATGTAAGAGCCTTGGATTTCTAATTCCAACTCTGGTACCATTTCCTGGAGGAAGCAGCACAAGGTGAATGGTCAAACCGTCCTTGTCCTCCAGAGCCATCTCTATGTCCACGTCATGCTTCTACTGGTTCAAGTAAATGTTCTGCAACTAATGGCTGTGTCATCCACCAAGTGGCACAGTGGTTTATATGCAGAGCTGCACTCAGAGACTCTCAGTGGCTGGGTCTGCAGTCGAGACCCACCTGACTGCTTGACAGGGGCTCATATCTTCTCTCATGTTCACATCAGTGGGCAAGCAGGACATCAGTGCAGGTCATGTGCTATTTCTTTTCACATAACCTTGGGCGTTCTGTGGCTATTTTTAATAGCTACAGCATTCTAGCCCCAAACAGCTGGTTAAGTCCCTTATAAAAATAGACCTATAAACAGAAGGTATTTGAGCCACCCTAGTCAATCAATTATTTAGACCCAGACTTTGTCTCAGCATCTTCCTGTTTGCTGGTAGTCTAGCTTGTGGAAACAATATGCATCAATTCAGAAATAATCTGAAAACATTTCATGTGGCATGTCCCGTGGTCAAATGGCATTAGGAAATGGCCATGGAGTAACAGTAAAAAATGTGGAATTTATACTTGGCTGGGGAAGTGACTGCTCATATGATTCAGTAATCCATCTCTATAAGAACAGTTTCTATAATTCAAACGTCAACCTATAACGTTCTGCAAAAAACGCATTTTAATGTGTAACCCAGACATGGCTTTCACAGTTTCTAACTGTACTATTTAGATAATGAAACTCTTAAGTAATAGATTTACATACGTATCAGATCTTCTCCGAACTGATGCTGGCCAATGTGCTCAAACAATGATGACAGCATGGGCAACAGGGCCACCGTGGTGTAGTTGATAATCTGAGTGACCCCTCTGGGTTGGGTCCGGGTGTGGGTGAACTGGCCCTGCTTCAGGTTCTCCATGGTCTTGTCCAGGTCCTCGGCGGCATGGTCCAGAAACGCCCTCAGTGCACTTTTCACGCTCTCCAGGCCAGTCTTCATGACCGTCCTGTGAAGGACATACAGGAGAGCTCTCACCATGCAACAGGAGCAACTGTGCTCCAGATAAAACATGCTCTACTTTACGTATGTGTGTCCATCCAACATTCACTCAGTCAACTCCATTTTTAAATCTACTCTCACATGTGTCCTTTCAACGTACTTGAAATTACAGCCCACAGTGCTCCATTAATTCATAACCATTCCTAAATTCTTTCACGGTCAACTTAAATCAGATCTCGGAGCAAAGGGCAGGCTAATGCTTTTTGTTTTCCCCCAGTGGCCTCAAATTTTGAAAATGTTTATTTTATAACTAACAAAACACAGCTTCTAAGCAAGTTTAGCTCATCTCAAATCCAACAGAGCTAGAATGTTCCCTGAGGCAATGGCTGTGAAAGAAAGATAAGGCCAACTAAACCAAATGATATAGATATTTTGTACTTTAAGGCAGCAATCAGCCTTTCCTAAATTAGCCTCTGAAGGCCAAACACCGTACAAGTAACACTCTAAAGTCACTTTTTCTAGTAAGTAATGAAGGCATATAATGGCATCTCTTTTCTTCATTTATTATACAAAACACCTCAAATACTGTTTTAAAGACAAAAATGGATAACCCAAGAATATCATGGACTAGTCTCTGCAGGAGACATTCAGAAACCATAGTTAGATTTATCCGTGATAATACGTGAATTTAATGTATGGCTTAAAGACTGAATCAATCACACTAAGTAGATTGCTTTTGCATTTAGTTCACATGTTGGATTTCTGATCACATTGTTAGTGGGGCAGAGTAAAAGGGGCAGACTTGGGAGCTGGTCTACTTCCACACTTACTATGCCATCTTAAACTGAGAATAAACCCCCATGTTTCGGGTAAAGCTAAACATTATTACAAATGTGGAGCACAAGCACCATGACTTGACACTAATGTGACCTCTAGAGTTGCAGGTCACCTTGTTTACCTCATGGAACATCCCCAATTCCGCCCGCAGACACATACTGAGCTACGACAGAAAGCATGGGAAATTTAAGTAATACTTTATATATTATCATAAAAATAATACAATGCCACTATTTTAGTCATTTCCACAAAATTTTCTTTTCACCTCAAGTCATTATTACCATCCAAATAATAAAATCAAGACACTAGGGCTGTCTTAATATTTTTACATACCATCATTACCCTCACTGATGAAGATAGAAAGGTATCCATTTACCTCGCATCCAAAGTCTGACCCAAAATATGGAGACAGTTGACAATTGACGTTGCATCATTTCCTGAAGAGGAAACAAAATGCTGTATAAATCACCTGGAGAATTGCTCAGTGTTCTTCTTTTCTATTAACATCTGTGCTTTAAAAATTAGTCCATGGCACAACTCAGTAGTAATAACTCAAAAAGATTTTTGATAATCAAGTTTCAAATCATGCAGTTGTTCTGCTTACAAGTGGTTATGCGAATGTAAGTAGAGAAGCAATAAAGCGGGTTCATCAAGTAGCTGACATACTCAGAAGCGTTGAAAGCATTGCTCCAGACTAGCCGGCTTTGACTGGATTCCTCAGTACATCCCCCACCACACACCAGATCATCTCATTTTTAAATCATCTTGTCTGACAACTGTTCTAGTCAGCTCATAGCCTTTATGAAATGAGGTAGGCTAAAGTCTAATAAATGGAATTCCACTTTAATTACCCCAATGTCTCTGCTTTCTTATTGCATTCAACTGCATAAAGATGAATTAATTTGCCTGAATGTTGTTGGTCTTTGGTGAAAAAGAAGCACCGAGCTACCATGTGAAGCATCAGAGGCTGAAAAAGTTAAGTATTACTCGCATGAGATATTTGAAATGGAGGCACTACTCTTGAAAGAAAGAAGAAATTCACTCATTTTGATTGGCATATTTTGTCATGAAGTATAGAAATACGAATTATGTAATTACTACATCTATTTTCCTTTGTGATAAGAAACAAAAGCAGATAAATAAAATGATGAGTCCAAAGTCACAAAGTGATTTGTTCATAATACAGTTTGACATTATGGCATCCTCATTCTGTAATGTATTATACTGTATAACATAGTCGTTTCCTGGATTCTGAGGTTAACAACTCGTAGCTGAATGTAAGTTTTTATAACCTTTGAGTATGTTATATTCTTTATACAAAAAAAGGGTCCTAAAATGAATGAATTAAATATACATAGTAATCAATTAGAATGAGAGCAAGCCAGTTTAGTGATATGACACAAATATGAAAAAAAAAAGGCATTCATTGCTGAGACTCTGAGTTCTTAAGAAAAATTCCATTCATCGTGTGCTTCGTATCTCAGAATTTCTGGTAATAATGAAGACAAAACCAGCAGACGAGCAGAATTTGTTCTGTCCCTGTGTATTGACTGGTGGCAATCTTAGGGCTTGCACTATAGCCCCTGGAAGTGTTATTCATTTAATTATTCATTCACTCAATAAATACATGTAAAGTACCAGGGGCTCTCAAACTTCCAGCAATAAGCAAGTAGAGTTCTCGTGGTATTTTCATTTCAGTGGGGGATACAGATAATGAACTATTCATCCCCAATTCAATATGTGGCATAGTATCAGGCCACAATAAAAACATGTAGCAGGAAATTGAGATAAGAGCAACTGGACAGAGTAATAGGGTGAGTAACCATGAGGCCATCCCCAGGAAGGTGGCATCTGGACAGAGATCTGAATGAAGGGAAGAAACCACCCACACATGTATGTGGGAGAAGGACCCAGGCAGAGCCAACGGCACGTGCAAGGGCTCTGAGGCAAGAAATGAACCTGGTGTTCCAGGCAAAGAAGTCAAGGTGGCTGATGTGGGCAGATTCAGGGAAATGAAGGAGGACAAGGGGTGGACAGGAGGGCACAGGCCAGGTCCTAGATAGAGCCTTGCGACCAGAGCAAGAACTTTGGATGTTTTTTTAAGAGCCACAGGAAGACAGTGTTAGGTTATGAACAGGATGCTGTTTGATTCATATCTTAAAAAGATTAATTCACAATGTACAAAACTCTGGAAAGGGTAAGGGTGGAAGTTGGTTAGGAAGCTACTGCGGTAGCCTAGAGTCAGAGAGGACTGACGATGGAGAATGTGGATCAGGATATAGGCAGTGAAGAGATTAAGAAGATATTTTAAGTTTTTGCTTTTGGGCTAAATGAGAGGTGAGAGGGACAGGAGACAATGGAAACTCCAAGACTGTTTGGGTCAGCAGCTGTATGAGTAATGGGCAAATGGTGATGCAATTTAGAGATGTGGAGAGAGACTTGAGAGGAGTAGAATGAGGGAGGAGGGGGCGGGGATGGGGGGGGGTCCTTCCTCTTCTTTCCAAGGTTAAGTGTGCTGGGTCCATTAATCTCCATACAGCTGCAGAAGGGATGATGAATAAAAAATATGCAGTGCAAACACAGACCTCAGTTGGAACTATACATTTGGGCATCATAAGCATATAGATAATGTTTAAATCATGGGCCTAATGAAATTAGCTAGCGTGAGTGAGTGAGTGAGTGAGTGTGCGCATGTGTATAAAGAAAAAAGGTCCCAGGGCCTCCAATATTTGGTGCATAAAAGACAAAGACAATGCAGCCCAGGGAAGGAGAAGACTCAGGAGGAAGGAGGGGCAGAGGCTAAGTCTGATGACACTATTTTTCAGCACTAATCAGAGGGGCTGGTCCTCATCCCCTAAACCTCACAGTCCTTGTCCCGTTCCCTTCTGAACTACCGTCTCTTCATGTGAATGATCAGGATTTGCACTTCGTACTGAACCTACCCAGGCCCTTTGCCCACAGATGGCCAGGGCTATTTTAAACCACCACTCCTTTATGCTCCAAGAGGCAGGATTTCTCTTGGCTTTGGTTCCTGACATAGCCCGGCACCTAGAACACTGTTTGGCATACAGCAGGCACTAAACTACACCTTTGTGGAATGACTGTGGGATGTGGGTAAGAGAGGAGGAAACAGCACCAAGGGCCCAGTGAAAATGTGTACGGTGAAGATGAGATTTCTGCAATGGTTCAAATCACAAGCTGTAAGCTCCAGGAAGCCACTCATTTCGTTACTCTCCATATTAGATGCAGAACTGCTTTAAATGGGAATATCTCCATGTTATAAAACAGTAGAGGGCCAGTCGAGTGACGTGGTGGTTAAGTGCTGGCTTGGGAAGCCAGCGGCCCCGGTTCGGTCCCACATATGAGGGCCAGTGACACTGCCCTCAAAAAAAAAAAAAAAAAAAAAACAGTAGAAGAGGGCCCTAAGGAATTCAGAACAAATCTTAATTCAATCTTCAACACTATTGTGTAGACCAAGCAAAAGCATTGATTTAAGAAACCTAAACAATCGTTAGTCTAGAAGAGACTAAGGCTTTTAAATGAAATAAAAATTGCCCTTTTTAAGGCTATCAGATCACCATAATCAGAAATGTTACCATGCTGTTAGTAAGGACAGGAAGGGCTGGTGAAAGTGGTGTGGCAAGACGGTACCATTTTATAAGGATGATTTATATGTTCGTGCATATAGCCGTTAAGTAACTTAATTGCTCTGAGCAGTATAAAAAAAAAATTGGGGGGCTGGCCGAGTGGCGCGGTGGTTAAGCGCTGGCTTGGGGATGCCAGCTGCCCTGGTTCAGGTCCCACATATGAGGGCTATGACACTGCCCTCAAAAAAAAAAAAAATTTGATACCTTTAAACTCATGCTTTTTTAAGGCCCAAGCTACTTCCCTTGTCTTCAGCATAGTTCGCCTCACCTCTAAACACTGAGGGGCGCGTTTATGGATACATCATCTGTGGGTCAGTGAGACTGTGTGTTTGCCTCAGTGTGTGAGTGTGTGTGAGAGTGTGTGTGTGTGTGTGTGTGTGTGTGTGCATGAAACGTCCATCGTTAAAATCACAGTCATACCGGAATCTAATAACCACAGACAGCAAGCACTGGGTTTTAAAAACCTTGTACCAGTTGCATAAAATAATAATACCACTCTCTAAATAAAAGTAACAGGGTTAACGCTCTCAGAGTCAAAATATTTTTTTGTATTTTAATCTCGAATTGTTTTGTGGTTTTTAATATAAAGTTTCTATAACTCAGGAGTTTTCAACATTATCCAAAATTTAACATGTTATGTGCTGCTTCTGTATTATAATCTAATTTATTGAGGATTATCAGAATGTTGACCCTCTTTCTTCTGGGAAAGCAGTAACAGCCATTCTTATTTTTATTCTTCTCTACATTTCTTACTTGGCTCCTTTTACAATATCTCATTATGTTTTCTTCTTTGAAGAAATGATTAATCTTGGCAGAACCCTTATTCATATTTGTAAAATAAAATTATGCAAAATATATACAATTCTTTCAAACTTAGCAGATAGAGAGAAATTGAAGAGTGCCAATTATTTTATTACTTGTAGAGTCTGTGATATGGAAAAAAATAAAATCACTGATTCCATGACTTGGTGAGACATTTCAGATCAACTGATAGCATGTTTCAGATGATTACACATTCTTTTCACTTGTTCCAAAGTCAGGAAAGTCTCTCATAGTAATATGTTCAAATGAAAGAAATACCTGTATCATTCTAATACTAACTTCTGATATAATTTTCATTATAGTGTCTGATTCTGATATTTCTGACCTAAGCTGCCTCTCCATAAGAAATGGGTTACTTTTTTATAGAGATAAAAAACAAGTTAAATCCAGGAGACTCTTGCCTTGCCATGTAACCTGTCATAAAACTACAAAATTTTTAAAGAAAGACCTTAATAACTCTTTAGTGATGAGTGACAATGGTTAGCAGGAGGCTGATGGAACCATTAAGTCCTCAGCAGAATGGCGCATTCAATTGTAAGATATACACGATCCTGAGATTCTTAGCACTTCAAGTCATTTTTCCTCTCATCATATGCATCTTATTAAACAAATGCAAGAACAACCTGAACATTTTAGGGATAATTAAAACATATACTAATTTTCTAATATCTCTGAATAAATACATAAATAGGTTTTGGGGAGAGCTAACAGAAGGATCAACATAAACTTGATCTGCTAATTATTTAAACACAGAGAGATACCAACTGATAGAATTCACTGTATTACTTTATTTACTATTAAAACTCTTTCAAACATAACATTAATATGTATGTGCCAATTTCAATTGAACATACTCACCTAAGAGGGAAAAAAAAATGAATATTTTAAGAACTAGAGCTTTATTTAAACACATAATACTTATCTCCTTCATTAGCCCTGGAGTTCACAGTAGAGTTGTATTAATGATGTGACATGTTGAGTTCTGAGCCATTTGAGGTCAAACCAGAAGAAATGTCGGAATATTATGCTCATTATGTTACAATACATTCATTTTTCCTCAGGCATTTCTGAAAGTCTCTCTGTTATCAAATTTGGAAACTTTCCAATAACTCTGAGGAGTCTGTGGACAATTTATGGTCTCACTCATATGTTAAAAATCCACCAGAAAATGGAAAAGTAGAAAAGCCCTCCAAATCATAACTGTTTTGTGTCAGCCTTCTCAGAGTTCCTCAAACTGAAAAGATCATTGTGGGTTGAGCCTAATAGTCTTATTTGAAGAGTCACTAATTATGTGTCACTTCTGTGTCAATCAAGTGGCCTAAGTGCTTCCAGGGACTGCTTAAGGAATTATAAAAATGTGATTCTCATAAATTATGATATAACTGGATACTGCATGTTTCTTAATCTCCAGCGAAAAATGTAAAGTTTGGGTTATTTGTGAATGTGAGAAAAACTCAAATTGAGAGCACTTATCTCATTGTTGAAAACATATGCTCACTAATCTATCTTCTCTATTAGACTGTAGGCATCTTGAAGGCAGGGCCTGGTTGGTTCATTCAGTCATCAGGTATTTATAAAATGCCTACTGTGTGTCAGACTTCCTGCTGGGCACTGAGGATACAGCAATAAGCCCTCAAAGAACTGAGTGTTTTGTTCCAGAAGGAGATGTTACTCTAGTAATATCATCAGTGAGATGAAGGGCTGGCACAGGAGCTCTGAGAATGTTCTAAGGACAGGAGGATGGGGGAAGGCCGGAGAGGGGGAAGGTTTTCCTGAGAGAGGACTGTTTGGGTTGATGGATCTGGGACTGGGCAGGTGAACGCTATATACGGGCATCTATTCCAGTCATCAGGGGCAGCACGTGATGGGCCCTGGGCAGACAGGGACGTGACACAGTCAGGGAGCAGAGAGGCAACAGAGCCTGAAACATATTGAGCACAGACATGCTGGGAATGCAGTGGGGTGGCCCGCAGCGGCTCTGCTATCTTACTGCCTTGAAATTGGTAATGAGAAGTTTCACTTCGCAAACATAGGGGAAAAGGTGGGATTAAAAGCACTATTTCTTAGTCAACAACGGGTCCTTGAAAATGGCGAACGATATTCTTATCGCTTGCCAACCGGCCTGGGTCCTGACCACATCCTAACTGATTTTCCAAAACATAAGACTGAAAAAACTTACAATCACTAGCAAACATTTCAGAATTCAAACGGGAAGCCTACAGAGAAACACAATGCTATTTTCTGTATTACTTTTTCCCATGAAGTATTTTAATCAATACTCCAGAACTACTGTGCTGTGGGGAATATGGCTTGTCCCCTTTTTTAAAACCTCACCTTTTTTTCTAATATAAAATGAAATAGCTTCAATGCCTCAGAAATAATATATGAGGCATAAAAACACTAGTAATCTCTTTAATTTTCACATAGTATGCATCATTGTATAGTAAATATTTAGATAAAAGATATTCACAAACATGTTAAGCCCAAGTTTGGGGATTCCTCACTTTATAGATCAGAAAAATCTTTCAACTAAAGATGAGGTTTGGAGGTATAACTACAATTTGGCATCCAACTTGGAATAAATGTCCTTTTATTCATCAAACCAGCTCACCACGAGGACAAGTGTTTTGTCCCTTGGTTTACTGTCACACTCCTCTTTGTCTCCCTCGCACCTTCCTGACACATTTCAGGTTAATGTGTGTCTTTCTATAATGCATCTTGGCTCACAGACAGAGCCCAAGGAATCCTTTGTTAACCTCGATTTCCAATTCAGTCTAGGAAGATCTCGGATGTGATGGTGTAAGGTTATAGTTTTCATAGCACTTCAACGTCCATCATCCAACATTAGATTTGATACATGCAATAGACCTCTGAGATTAGTAGCTATTTTAATCCAGTTCAAAAATAAAACAAAACAAAACAAAAAACAAAAGTTCACAGAAGTAAGTCCCTTGTCCAAATCATTCAGCTGATTTAGTTACAAATCTAGGACTTACACCTGAAAGCCTGCTATTCCGACTGAAAGCCTGCTATTCTCTCCAGGACGTCACATAAGTGTCAGAAGCCAGGTTATAACTGTATTGTCTACAGTTTACATGCCTTAGACTTAAAGATTCTAATAATTGGGCAAGTCTGTATTAGCGTATGTTTGATTAATAAAGGCCTCTTGAAGTTTGCGTTATTCTACAGGAAAATGCCAAAGCAAATTTGAAACAATAACAACAGACACTAGAATGATATAAAGAATTCACAAAAATATGATGCTGAGGAAGAGACACAAAGTAGCTCTCCAATAAGTCCCTGCTAAAAAATGTTTTTTTAAAAAAAGTATTTAAACGCTAAGGGATTTAAAATGCAATGCCTAAATGGAATATCAGAATCCCGCAGAGCTGGAACGCATGTCAAAAGTCCAGCTCTTCTCTCCCTAATGTGTAGGACGAGTTATAGTACGTGTTTATCTTCAATTTTTGAACCCTTAATTAATAGATTCAAAAGGAAAAAAGGATGTTAAATAAGAGGCAAAATTAATCCCTGGTCATGGAAGTCTACAGATAGTTCCTGTTTAGAGGGTTATAAACTGGGAAATGACACAGGGCTTCAGGGATGTCACAATCTGAGAAAATGGGTATATTACACACGTAAAATTTCCCCATGGTCTAGCATCAGGCTGTCCTTAAGATATCTGTACTTTGCTGCATGTATGGAATACCTCAAAAGATTTTTTAAAAAGGAATTTACAGAGAGTTGTAACATAGGAAACAAAGAATTTACAATATGTAAGAAGTTAGAAACAGAACAAGAGAAAGTATTATGCTCATGAATAAGAATGCAAACAGCGCAGCTGAGAAATGGGCTCCCCATCAGGGCCATACTGAATGAGTTAGAACTCTCTGAAAACAAATGGAGGATCTTTGAATCCACTGTTATTATGAGAAGGGTAAAGAGTACATGAAAATTCTGTCTGAATATTTTCATAGGAATTTTTCTGTGTTGAAGAGGAGTCAAGAGTCAGTCAACAGGAAATTTTTCAGAAGATAACTTCCCCATTAATTTTGGATAACTGAAACTTTAATGTAAAAAAAAAAAATCAGGCAATTTATATGAAATATAACTTTAAACTACTAAATTTAAGAGCACCAAATACTGGAGATAATAATATTGGGAACCAATATGGCATCAAGTAATTATAGCCAGAAACTATAATTTCTCAAAAAAAAAAAAAGTAATGTTTTAAAAAACTTACAGGTTAGTTGTGTGTGTGTGTTTGACACACGCACACACACGCGCGCACACACACACACACACACACACACACACACACACACACCCTATTCCTCTGTTGGTTCACTGTGGCTTTTAAACAACTGACTTGATCTTTATTTTTTCCTATAAATGGAACTGAACTCATAACATCTCTATCTGTACACTAACTGTTTTGTTACTGAAATGACCCTAACAGTTTCTCAAAACCTAGAGAGCCCAGGGCTGTATTTGCTGCATCCATTTATGAAAGCAGATGCAGGAAAGGTAAAACAGTAAACACAGCTCTGCCAGTGGCTGCACTGTGGGTGGGAAGGGAGTGACCGCCCAGCAGGGCTGGTGAAAGCGGGTACCCAGACCGTGGACCTCAGCTACACGAACTCTCAGAAACCACACAAACTGACCATGGGGTGAGCGGTGCTCGAAAGATCACTTTCCACGGAAGCCCTTGGCCTCACTGTCTCTATTCGGAAGCTCCAACATCTTCAGTGCAGTCAACATGCAAATCTTTAGTCAAGAGCATTACAAACACAAATGCAGTTAAAAATTTAAAGTGGACTCTTGTAATAGCTCATTATTTAACCTATCAGAAATAACCAAACACAAATTCAAGGGAACAATTTTGCTTTACCCCTCTACAGTAAAATATGGCGGAAGCTGCCATTTTCATTTGTTTGCACTTTCATAACGTCACCTTCTGATTTTCAAATGTGCTTTGGACAAGTGTAAAAAAGTGACAGTTTTCAATTTCCCCACAGATAATGCTCCTTACAAACAACCTGGAGGACCTTTCTTGGCCTAGGACAACCACGCATGCAGCCATGCAAACATGCGTTCATGCAACATAGCAGCACACAACACAGTGTGAAAAATGGCAAAGAAAACCAAGTGATGGCCATGCTAGTAATTTTCAAGGGTCTCCTTACCAAATAGTGAAATCCTATGCCTGACAAGAACTCCAAGTTTGCAGAATAGGCTGAAGACAAAAGGAAAATAAAAGAGAAAGGGGAAAAGGGGAGGAAAGGTAGAAAAGACAGGGAGAAATGAAAATAAAATAAAAAAAAAAAGAAGAAGAAGAAAACAGAAAATAAACAGCTGGTATATGAGCCGGAAAAAGCAACATGATGTCACGCAGAAAGAATCAATTCTCTGAGCAGAATGTGGAGTAAGGGTATTAAAGAAAGAGTCTCTGAGTGCATCTCTTTAACAAACATGGTTAAAAAAGCACGTATTATAAGTAAAGAAACCAAAATAAAAATTGAAAGCAAAGCTAATTAATATAAAAGCAATCTATATGAACCGCGCAAGAATATAACTACTGAAAAAAAACCGCAAGGAAAAAAATTAATTTTATCTGTTCAAATATACCACTTAAATTCTATAATTTCTTTTTTCTTGTTATGGATATTATTTAACAACAGAAGTATGGTGCTCAGGGAATAAAATGTTACTTTAAGTTCTAGTATGTGTCATCATTGGAACTTTCCTTCTTCCCAACCTTGACCTTGCCCCTTACACATATATGAAGGCATCCAGTGAATTTGAACATCATGAGATAGAGACAGAATTTGAACAACTTATAATCACTCAGAGAGAAATATTACAGGGGTGAGAAGCTGGGCTCTTAAAGCTAATACATGATTATGTTTCTGATCTCCTCTAGAGCAAGTTCCTGGGTCTTGGTGTCTTCCTGGTGATCAATAATGGGAGATGACAAACACGGGCGTCTTCATTCATGAGGACAGCACTGGTGTGCACCGACTCTCAGACCAGACCCCAGGACCTGGGCAATACCTGCTGCTGTCCTGTCTTGTCACCAGACTGCAGTCTGGTGGGTTCTTTCAGGTCCCTCTTTTCAGGACTAGCCCTCACTCACGTCCATGCTGTTCTTCCTTCCACCCACCCCTTAATATCCTGCACAGGACGTGTTTATTCCATGAAGCCTTCTCTATTACAACAGCCAGCTCTCCTTGGCCACCCCCAAACCAAGTTGAAAGCGGTCCCCTCCCAGCATCTCCCAGGGGCCATGTCACTCCTAACCTCCCATAATACAATGGACATTATTTTCACATCCACCCACACGCGTGTGAACTCTCAGAGAGCACAGGCTCTGCATAGCCAGAACTCATCAAAGCTCTAACCTTGAAGGCAATTTGTACAGCAGCACCCCCTGACTCAGCCTGACCTTCCCACTAAGGAGAACAGCTATGTTCTGGCTATCCCAGCATTTCCTGCAAAGTTCTCCACTACTGGCAAAGGCACGCTTGCCTGGCCTGGGGATACAGACTATGCTGTGGGATAAAATAAGGCAACTGCTCGTGACAGGATGGGAAAAAGGAGACAGAGAGAGTCTCGTGTGTGATGCTGACCTCTTCCACTGCAAGTTCTGGCCATCATATCTCACTTCAATAACAGTGTGGAATAATGAGTGAAAATTAATTACATAGAGCACCGTGTACCTCTTCCAAGAAAACACTCATCCACAATTATCTAAGTGAAGTTAAGGTCATGGGAAATCTCTTCAGTGCGAGAAGATTTTAAAACAATGATCTACTCAAGTGGACAGATTAAAAAGACATTGACCCCTAAGCTGTATTATTTGAACAAAAAAGACAATAAAACAAGGGTGACTTTCTCCAGGCACCCTCACCCACTGAGCTTTATACACACTAACTCAACAAGGACCTGGCTCTGTCTAAGGGGAGTGATTACATCTTAGAGCTATACACACTTTAAAGCCTGTACTCCAATCTATCTTGAGTGCCATCTTTTCTCTCTCTCTAGTGGGGATTCTCTGGCATCCAGAGGAAATATTCTGAGATGGTGTTGCATTTATAATGCTAGGATTACATTTTACCCCAATTAATCCCAACCTAGGATGCTCTACTATGATGCTAAACAGAATCACTCTGCATCCCACTCCACTGGGTTGCATTTAATATCTGAGAATCCTTCAGAGAAAAATGACTTCTTACAGTGTCAGCTGCTCCAAAGAGTAATAGATGTGCCACCAGAGAGAGACACTGATATACAGAAAGCTATACATTAGATAAATTATGTCTCTTTTTCCTCTGTGTCATCCACTTTCAGGCTGTAAGTTCTGCACAGACTACAGGGTTTGATTGTCTTGAGCTATGGCCTATAGTTTCTCTACAAATACTTTTGATAATACAGTTATCCCTTTGCTCTATATCCCTCCATTCCTAACACTCTTCAGAATGAACTATGCATTGACACTTCCTTGGAACTGACTCACTACCTTGTGTCATCCCGCTGCTCCACAGAACCCTCCTCTGAAGCTCTCAGGAACCCAACCAGCAAATCCTTTTCAGTCTCCTTCCTGGAAAGCTCTCGAAGGTGGCATTGCTGCCTACTTAAAGCTGTGAAACCTTGGATTCTGTTTTACAGCAAGATTTTCTCCCCTTTCTCTCAAGCTAATTATTCTCTGTGCTCTTCAAAGACCCACTTCTCAAACCCCTCTGCCTGTCATAATTCTCCAAGTTTTGGTATTCACACCCTTTTGCTTCTCCCCCCATTTTCCTGTAGTTTCATCTACTTTCAGAGCTTTGAGCTCTGAAACGTAATCCCAATGGGCAAAGGTCACCCCAAAACATATCATTTCTTGCCCTGTTGTCCCCAAAGCCAGACATGTATTCCCAACTTTCTGCTGGATCTTTCCAGCTGACTGACCTGTTGGTATTTATATGTCAATAAATGCCTAACCCAATTTAACCTCTTTTCAAAATGAGTTCTTCTGAAAGCACTTGGTTTTGCTGGTGACACCAGTATCATCCCAACTGCCCAGCACTGAAACCTCAGCTCCATGCTGGCTCCTCATGTCCACTTGCAGGTGACTCACTGCTGAGTCCTGGGGACCTTCTCTCTCGTGTGTCCCCACATCCAGCCCCTCTCTACATGGCATGTCCTCTGTATCCCTGGCATTTTAATCTGTCTCTGCTTACACGCCACATAACTGATTATCTGGTGAGCTCCACAGGGATGCATCACCCAGTAAATGTTAGGGACCGTGTGGTTGCATGTCCTCGCTTAGGACAGTGTCCTGTGCATGGCAGGCACTCAGAAGAATGTGTGGAATGAGCTGTGGGGGGCACCCCTTATTCAGAGGAGCACTTCTGTTACCACAGCCTGCCACAGCCTCCCCAAAGCCCACTGCTGTCACCCTCACTGCTCCTGCCAGACTGTCATTCTCCTTTGGAAAAGTTTCACTGGCATCTTAGTACTTTTAGGTGAAAAAAAAAAAAAAAAAAAAAAAATATATATATATATATATATATATATATATATATATATATATATATATATATAAAGAAATTAAAAAGAAGGAAGAAAGAAAGCCCCTTATTCTGGCAAATCATATCAATGACAATATTCCATAGTGAATCTACATAACCTGCACTCCCCCTAAATTCCCAGAATTGTGATGCTGTTCTGACTTATTCTGGGAGGGACACAGTTGGTAATGGAAAATGAGTCACTGGTGGTCAGTGAATAGTTCCTAGAATAAGACTGAAAATTAAATGGAGACAACAAATCACAATACAGGAGAGGGGGAAAAGGGATGTGCCTAATTGTATTTTTCCTATGTTCTCTGATTGTATGTTCTCTTGAGTTATGTGACTGAGTGACATCTAAAGGACCTACATCCTCTGGGAACAAAGCTTCTGTTACAAAAGGCTGACCGGACCCAGGGAGGATGAAGAGACTTGGCCCTGATGTCACAGCGTTAATGGGGCCTTGGTGCTTTGGTGTTTCTAGCCCTGTGTGCACTCACCATCCACAGCGGGGCACTGGGTTACGGAGGTCAGGAGGCAGGCCCCTGCTCTGCTGGGGGTGGGGGTGGGGGGGCGCTGAAGGAAAGCCAAGAGTGGGGGGTGGGGGAGGTAAGTGGTGCAGATCTTGGAAAGCAGCCCCTGCCTGACCTTTCTTTTGGATAACACAGTTTGTGAAACAAAGTGTGTCACTGGGATGGATTCCATTATTTTATCTACTATCAGTCTTATCAATTTCCTAGGAAGATTATTATTTGAAGTTTGGGGATATTTTTAATGCTGTTGAAATTCTACATCACATGACTGTCTACTTACTAGTTAGTAAAATAGACAATATATTTGAGTAAAAACATGAGCTTAGAATTTCATTCAAGTCCCCATTCCCTACGTTGCGCAATGCAGAAATCTTATTTCTTTACCCTCCAGTGAGTCTGTATTCAATCTCATCTCACTCTATCCAATAGGTTGACAAGGCACTCCCAGTCAGCATATCATTAATGTCAAGTTCAAGGAAAGCCTGTACCTACTTTATATAGGTTACTCACTTTTATAGATTTTTTTCAGATACAGTCTAAAAGCTTGGCATGGACTCCTGCACAATGTAATAATATAGAAGATGGCTTGTTCAGCAATCAATTATCATGTATATTAAGTTCTGGCAGAATTCGGAAGAATCAGACTTGCAATCCCCAGAACAATCAGAAATAAATCTATGAATAATATTTAGATTGAAACAAAAATGAGAAAGCATTGCTAAGTGCCAGCTTGAGTGGGGTAAGGGGAAATCTTCAGCAAAGCTATATTTGTACTTCATAATCTTCCAAGAGTGGACAATACTTTTTTTTCAAATATTTGAAGTTATAATTTCTGTAAATGGGATTTTGCTCTCCTGTAAAAATTAAGGCTAGCAAAAATATTAGATCTGAAGGAATTTTAAAGAAACTAATGTCAAAAGCACCATTTATCAAACATCCTAATACAGTGAGTCAGCCTCTACCTGTGAATTCTGTATTGGATATTTTATTCCTTCTCTTCAGCACGTACTAACTCCAAAAAACCATCCTCCTCACAGTGTTTGATTCCAAGACGACAGGCCAGGGCAGATGGGCGAGCCCTCTGGCCACCTCCCTTCCCCCCAGGTCCTAGGTGCCCTTTCCCAAAGGCAAACACGCCCAAACAACAGTCTTTATTTCAGGGCTCTTTACCTCGTCACCATTTCTTTCTCTTTGTTTGATGCATGTCCTCCGGAACAGAGAGGTCTGCTCGCTGCAGATAAGAAGTATAAACGATGGTTTTTGAAATACTGATCAATTAAAGGAAGAACGACCTGAAAGAAAAGAAAAGAAGACAGATCTACACGGTGGGGTCTCTGGGGGAATGAGAGAGTGCTGAGGCTTCCGAGCATGCGACAGACAGATCCCCAATATCCGTGGTCACACCAGTAGGCACCGGTTCAGAGTAGGGCTTCCCTATACCTCACTCTGCTAACTGCAGTGTGTGTGTGTGTGTGTGTGTGTGTGTGTGTGTGTGTGTGTGTGTATAATTATGGGGAACACACTAAATTCTCAGCAGTTTGGAATTATTTTCAATATGTTTTCAAAATAAAATAATTCTTCATTGTTTCATAGAGTGCAGTTCAGTGCCCAATAGGTCCAAAAATCATCAGTGACAACCATTTATTGAGTCTCTACTGTGTGTGAGGACTGCAACTGGAACCCTGTCATTTAATTGATCCTGTAACTTGCTCTGTATGGTAGGTGCCATCATCCCTTCTCTGTAGATATTAAACAGAGGTACAGAAAGGGAGTGACTTACTCAAAGTTGCAGTCACTTTCCTACCTCCATAGTGTTCTTCTTACCTGGCATCCCTCAATGCCCACCTTCCGTTTCTGCACCCAGGTCCTGCTGGCCTTTGGTGCGTTCCTCCTCTTCCCTGCCCATTCACACCACAAGGCTTTGCCCATGCCATTCCCTACATCTGAAACGATCTCCCCACACACACCCCGTAACTGATTCATAGCTCTTCATCAGATAAGCTTTTGCTGACTCCTCAATGAGACAAAACTCCCATATTTCTGCTCTTATAACAACACCATTTGCAATTTCACATTTCACATGTGTGATCTGGGTTTAGTCTCTGTCCCTAAGAATCTATAAGGTACCCGAGAACAAGAAACATTTCTGAGCTTGTTTCCCAAGACAGGTCCCTCCTGGCCTCTGCAACCACTGCCTTCACTCTGTTTTGGTTACCATGAATCGCCAGTGCTGAGTACCTACTATGTGCCACTGCCTTCACTCTGTTTTGGTTACCATGAATCACCAGTGCTAAGGGGTTTTGTTGGGCTTATAGCAAGCACTAGATAAATATTTGTTGAGTAAATGAATGAAAAAAGTAAGAATAATTGGCATTACCAATATTTAGACTGAAGTGTGTCCATCTACATTTTTTCCTAAAATGTGGTATAGCCTATTTGTATATTATAGGAATATGCAAGTTTTGGTTATCTTCCTAGAAAGTTGTGACATATTGGCATATAGTAGATACTCAATAAATATATGAATGAATGAATGAATGAATGAATCGTAAATTTAGTAGAAATTAAGGCACATTAGGCATCTGCAAACAAAATCACTAGGGTGCTGAGTATGTAGGCAACACAGTGCAGAATATATATTTAAATGTGTGACTAGAGTCCATGAACATGGCATTACTGACAACTGGCTATCAAGGGGGGTCAGCCTAGTAGGAGGGATAAGTACAATAGGCAGCTCAGAATAAACTTCAGATGCTTGATAAAGACTTTGAGTACAAGACTAAGTGAGGAAAATATACAAAACAAAACAGTGAACTCTCCCTTACAGTACAGGGCAGAATTCTGAAAATATATAATAGAAGCCAAATATTCAGCAATCAAAACCACATTCCAAGCAACACCAAGAACCGGCACTGTACATCTGAAGCTGCCACTGAATAATATTAGATGTTGACTATAATTTAACACATATATAGTCATGGGATGTGGAGTATAGTGTGGAGTCAATGGAATTGTAATAGATATGTATGATATAAGGAGTAGGGGGGCAGTGGAGGGGCGGGGGGCGTCACTTTGTAAGGGGTGAAAAAGATAACTATTGCATTGTTTTTGTACATCTATAACTAATAATAATAATAATAAAAAGCATTAGCAGTACTAGTTAGTAATGCAAATATAGGAAATGATGTACCCAAAATCCAGAGAGCAGTCTTAAACGTGTGCCACTATTCACACCAGTAGTAAAAACAAAAGCAAACAAAATACAAATGAAAACAATAACAGGCATTAAATAAGAAATGAAAAAAAAGAAAACCACATTCCATTTTGCAAATGATCTATAATAACCACCAGACGCAAGTACTTTGAAAGGAAATTGACAGAAATCATGAGGTCTCTAGGTTAACTGCAACATCTATTCCCAGGAAAGCGTCCCAAGGGCGCTGTGCCCCTGACAGGGACTCCACAGGACCTCATCTAATACCTGACATGCTAGCACAGTATGAACATTGAGTAAGTGAATGGACCAACATGGAGACTCCGCAGCTACCTCCGTCTCCTTCCCTTATTGTCTGAGAGGAAGTCATGAAAGCTCTAGGCAGACAGCAAATTCTAGATAAATTATTTTAAATGGAATGCATCATAATAACGCGATATACTTTATATGTAAACAATTTATCATCTTTGAGCCTCAGCTGTAAATTAAGTAGGAACCAGGTCCCACACTGAAGATTGTACCACAAAGGTCCTTCTTTTTTTTTTTTTTTTTTTGAGGGCAGTGTCACTGGCCCTCATACGTGGGACCCGAACCAGGGCCGCTGGCTTCCTAAGCCAGCGCTTAACCACTGCGCCACTCAGCCGGCCCCACAAAGGTCCTTCTAATGTACCCGTTTATAAATTAGCTAGTGCTTTTCCTCTTTATAGAATAAATGCTCATCTAAACATCTTAGCTCATAACATTCCAATAGTAAGAAATAGACATTTTTCCTGTATATTATATGATAAAGCCAAAAATGAAAATTCTGGTTCAGACTTCATAGGAACAAAGTCATTCGAGAAATGAGGGAGGGGGAGCAGAGAGAGCTGACATGAAGACAAGTGAGCTGGGAGCAAAGTACCCCCACGGTTCCTGCAGCCACTGGTGCTGAGAGTATTTACTTGCAATAGAAGTCACGTTTGGAGACAAGTGCGTTCTGTAAAGAGGCGAAGACCTAGCGGGTATATTTTGTAAGCAAACATATCGAAGAAAAAACAAGATGAATTGTATACTGTACTTTAGCGAAGAACTTGATTTCTTGTTCATAAGGGAAGTGCTCTCCTTTGCTTCTGCTGCCACCATCTGTAGACAGTAGACAGAAGAGTTTTTAGGAACATTTGCCTTTCAAACATGACGAGATATCCACCCCACACAAAGATTATACAACACATTGCTGAATGCGCTGTCCCACTAACTTGAAGGTAAAAAGCCAACCAAAGGCACGTAAAGACTAACTTGGGCAGTGTAATTTTAAAAAAGGAATTTAAACTAATAGCCAAACCCAAAATAAACAGCTCTAAAGGACAGCCCGGATGTGTGGTTATGAGCATAAGTACGCTGCTATAGCTCTGAGGTCTTACTGGCATGAAGGGGAAAACTGGAAGAACGTACAATGAAAATCCCCCGCTATTGAAAGAAGCTCGCTGGGGTGAGAAAAATGAGTGTAAGTTGAGTAAGCATAACTGGTTCCACTTTGGACTCTAATAAACACAGTTACTTCTCAATGTGTCTCAAAGCTTCCACTATTAATATGACCACAAAATCAGAAGGGTGCTGGCACCTACACTGAGAGAAAGGATCACAATTGTGATACTAGATTGGAAAAGTGACATTCTGCTAAAAAATAAAGTTCAAAAGATAATTTCCGTAAGTGAAGCAAAAACACCCAAGTACTCCCATGATTGGGAATATGATTCTGAGGTTAGGAACCAATTGACCTAAGGCACTTAGCTGAGAGGCTGGCCTTTCTTACCCACTTCATGCACACAGAGAAGGTTTCATGCACACGGAGGAGGTAAAAATGAACTAAAACAAGCGTGATGAGACGCAGAACATACTGGAGAGCTGAACCACTCAGAATTAGACACAAGGTCACAGTTAAGTTGTTAAGCACAGCTTCCATATTTTATAAGAATCAAACTGACTTGCTTAAAAAAAGTTCTTTGGCAAGTAGAAATCCAAATGATTTGAGATACACATTTATTAAGCCTTAGGCATACATCCAGGGTAATTTTGTGAAAATTTGGGTAATATTTTGTAATATCAGCATGTTATTTCCATGAATAAAGAAAAACATGGCTTTTTAACACTTATGAATTTCATTTTCCTATCACTTTTTCATTAAATCTCTAAATCACTAAATCTCTCTCAAGCATATAATGCAAAATGTCTGGAGCCATAAAAAGGGACTTTCTCACATAAACTATACCAGGACAGAATTTTGTACATAGCTAAATTTGCTGATATATCCAGGAATTACATAGGAAATACCTTTTTCATTACACATTTTAATACAAATGCTTCTGTGTAAAATGTGAAAAAAATTTAGAGAAAATGTGATCTCTGACATAATACAAAAATTAGAAAAAGGCATATGTGTATTCTTACTTCTGCCATCAGGCTACATTTAAGAAGGAATACATTAAAGGCTTGTGGCAAAGGCAACAATGTGACAGACAAAAGGGGGAGGAATTATGGAAGTTTTATTTGTAGTAACAATGGAAAATAAAAACTGAACAAACGATGTGCAGACAATCCCATGCACACTGGTTCCTCTAACAGGGTTCTTGTACATCATTTTCCTTCACAGCCTCTGGAAAAAGTACATGTCACATTAGCAACTGTAGGAAGCCCTATTTTGTTGGGCTCTCTATTCATCTAACCTTATGTTGTCCCAGTGACAGAAAGAAGTGTACTAAGTGGGTGAATTTGCCCACTCCCTACACAAACACTGTCATGGGTGGTGTATTCAGAAACTTGAATACAATGTGGATAAAACCAAAACACATTTTATGCTTCGAATTTCTGTTTCTACTATCCATGTTGAGGTTTAAAAAAAAAAAAAAAAAGACAATTTTTTGTTCCCTTCTCCAAACAATTACTCTTTGCCTCTTTTCTTCTCACTTGCCAAATAGAAGACTGGATCTCAGGGTTACTACTCATATCAGATACGTTTAAATGTGGATGAGAAATGTTCATACGTAACTTTTCGCATAAAAGCTTCAAAAATTCACCTTAGCCTCAATTTTCTCTTTGGTCAAATTTCATTAATTCAGGCTAATGTGACTACTAGTCAGGATGACTCATAAATCATATTAAAAAATATTGTATGGGTCACCAAGAGATTACATATCATAAATTGGTTTGCATAATTGGCTTTTGTGTAAAAGGCAGTTAAGAAGAGAGCAAAAATATAGCTTTTGTAGATAGAGGCAGATTGAAAGACAGGAAGGTTCTTTAAGAGAGTAACAATCTAAAAAGGGGAAGGGATTAAGAAGGACAAATTGCAGGTTATAAAAACAGTCACAGAATGTAAAGTACAGCACAGGGAATATACTCAATAATATTGTAATAATTATATGTGTGGTGTCAGGTACTAAACTTATTGGGGTGATCACTTGGTAAGTTATATAAATGTATCATCACCATGTTGTACACCTAAAACTAATATAATATTGTATGTCAACTGCAATTGAAAAATAAAAAAAAATTAAACAAATAATTTTTAAAAAGGGAGAGAATAATGATAAACTGGAAAATCTTTAATCCCACTTAGGTTACAGGAGGCCAGGAACAAGAAAATACCAAAGGGAAGTTAATTAATGACTTGAATTTTAATCTAACAGAGCTGATGACAGCCACGAAATCACAGAAGTGAGAGGGGGCTGTCTTGATGAAATGTTCTGAATCTAAGATTTAACATAAGGAGTTCTTTCCGTACACAAGTGGCACTGGGCCAGATGGGTAGGGAGTTCTTCATTCTATTCTCAGAGGGTAATCAAGTGTCCATATTGCCGAAACTCTAGTATAAACGTGAGCTCCTACAAAGGCTAAACTCAAGGCCTCTATATTGTCTAGAAATTGCAGAATTCACTGAGTTTTAGTTTGTTTGTTTTTTAAGGGCAGAGCAATTTATTTCATAAGGAAAGATTTAACTGTACCTTAAAGTTTGATGTCCTTCCAGTGTATCTTTCAAAATGAAAAAGTAATGCCAATGAACTTTATTGGGAGAACAAAACTATGTTAGGTTTCTCTTAGAGTCTGAAAACTCACCCATCCCTAAGAACATGTTTGCCTACTAACTGTTAGGCTCTGGTTAGTGCCAGGATGGACGGAAAGTGTTTATACCACCAGGGAACACACCACATATGGCCCTGAGGCTGTAAACATGAACAAGAACAGCTGGGTGGTCCGTAGCAGGGCTGTGGGACCTACCGAACTCCAGGATGTACTGATGGGCTTCGTCTACATAGCGGATGAGCTGCTGCAGGAAACTATAGGCAAATCGCTTCTCAATAGAAGGTGTGTCCAAGTCCAGGTCCTTGAACCCTCTACAAAGGCAGAAGGGAAATATGAGATACAATATCTACAAAGTCTACTGAAAGGTATATAGATAGATACATAGATACATAGATAGATAGATAGATAGATAGATAGATAGATAGATAGATATACACACACACATATACACACATACACACACACATATATATAAAATATATATTTTAACAAAAATTTACATATATTATATATTAATTTGGAAGGTTATCTAATATTCTGTAGCTAAAGTTAAAAATGAAATTTCACTTATAAGAAATGCTTTGTATCTGATACAAAACTGTAGCTAATAACTATTACTATGCAAAACAATACTGCCTTTAGGAAAACTGAGTGTCATTTGCCTAGAGAGTTTGCCTAAAGGATGGATGCGGATGAAACCTAAGTAGCGAAAGGAACTCAGTTATGTGGCAAAGAGCTAATTAAGGGCATGCATGTTTCTGACTTGTGTATCTGAGCACGCTCCATGGTAGCTCTAAGGTTTACACAGATTGATGAATTCAGTTGCAACATCACATCTGGTGGGGATTGTAAATATTCGGTTGTAGAGCAATGTGTACGTGGAGCAGGGTCCTTTTACCTGGACACGGCATACCCGTTGATCTGCAGGAACTTGAGAATGTCCTGGGCTTTTTCCCTGTCCTTGGCTTTCTCCTTGGCCGTCAGCGTGTCATAGGGCACCAGCAGGGGGTGGTTTCCACCTCCTAGGAGAAGGGTGAGACAGAAAGGAAATCGGAAACAAAGTGAAACGAGACGCAGGTGCCTGTAAAAGAGGACCACATGGCAGAACTTCTGGTGTCCTCTTGTATGTATGCCTACGGGACTCATGCAAGACTCTTCCCTCATTAGTTAGCGCCTTTAATGTTCCAATTAATTTAGGGAATCTGTTCAAGGAAAGACTGCATACACCTTGTAAGAGGCAACTAAATCATGAATATACAAGCACTCAAGGCATCAAGTGCCAATAACATCTGCAGTCACACAAGAAGGATGAAAAAAATGTGTCTCTTGTCCATTCAAATGAATTCCGAATGTGGAAATTAAAAACACCATTGCAAAATGCACGGCTGGATCTGGTGAAATTACAAAGCATGTTTCAAGAGACATGCTTCATTTGCTACCCCATAGAGAGAAGAGAAAAAAAAATGGTCTTATATGTGGAATTTTTACTATGTCTCCAGATGAAAGAGTACTTTGTAGTCACATATGTCCACATAAAACCCACACTTAGGTTGCTAAAGTTAAAATTTTGATTTCTTTGGGGCAGAGGATTAGCTCAAATGGTTAGAGCTCAGGCTCATCACACCAAGGTTTCCAGTTCAATCCCCACATGGGCCACTGAGCTGTGCCCTCCGCAACTAGAATGAAACAACTATTTGACTTGGAGCTGATGGGTCCTGGAAAAATACACTGTTCCCTGATTTAAAAAAAAAAATTTTTTTTTAAGAGTTGGTTTCTTTTACATATCTAATAAGAGCAACATACATACTTGACTAATTAAAAATTTTGGCAAGAGTCTAGGATTCTACTTTACCTATTCTGGCGAGAAATACTAAAAGCATTCTTGGAGGTTTTAAAATGCTAGGAATTATTTACATTTTAAAAATCTAATAATGAGAGAAACATTCATAAAATTATAAATTTTGTAAATATTTTTGTAAAAAAATTTTTTAAATGTACCAGTAATTCTAGATGTAAAATCTAATACAATGATTGCCATGAAATCAGCATCAAAATAAACAGCCTGGCACACCCCCAAAGTTAAAGTTTATAAAACGCATATGGGAAAATTTTGTGTGGGATGATGGAATCCCTTGAAACATAACTGCTCAAGGAATGCCAGAGAAAAATAATTGAAAATAAATAATTTTGTTTGAATCATGGTGACATCATAGAGCCTAGTGAATCAGTGTCCAGTGTGGTTTAGCTGGGAGCTACCAAACCGGAGCTCCCAAACCTATCATTAACTTTGAATTGGCCCTATTCAAGAAATAAGCAAACAGAAAGGGAAACGAGGAAATGCCATGCTTTGACTGAGGGTGCCAAGTACAGAAATGCAGTCACGCACAGGGTGACCATTGTATTACACTAAACAATCCTCAATGCAAAGTGTCCGTCAAGAGCAAGTGTAGGATGCATTAAATTGAAAAAAAAAATACTTATGTAAATAAGTTAAGAAAATATCTGAGAAATGACTAAGAGAATATTAGGTCATTTTAGTCCTAAAAAAACAGCAGAAAAAAAGGAAGGAAAAGCATGTAAGAGACAATAACATAATTGGACTGGACACAACAGAGAGCCTGGGATGGGCAATAGAAAGGGGTGAGAGAAGAGAAGTATCTAAGCTGGAAGCCAGGGAAGGAGGTCCCAGTAACTGACAACACCTCGATGCTAGGCTGAGATACTCACATGCTGAAACAGGCAAGAGACAGCCATAGAAATTCTGAGACATGAAGAAATATGTACCAGCCGTCAGGAAATTACAGAATTTCTACCATGAAACTGTTACAGGCATATCTGAACGACTTTAATAAATTAAACAAATTTAGCTATTGTGCAAAAGGGGCTATTTTATCCACATGATATATTCACGTAGTCAAACTCTGTTTTTTTAATGAATATTTTTAGAAAATACTACCTTTGGACTCCAGTTCCACTTTCTTTTTCTTTGCCCATATATTATGGTAGTTTTCAGCCATCATTTCTGCCATAGCCTTAAATGAACAAAATATTTGGCAACTAAGTTATACATTAATAAGTAGAAAAAGGATAACTTTGTTTTCCAATATATAATATGAAAACATGCTTTAAATGAATAAATCATAGCATGTTAGTGTTAAAATACATCGAGAAGATAATCATACACAACTGTCTTCCTTGTAATCTGAATCCCAGGGAACGGTAAGGATTGAGAGATTACACAGTAGAAAGCAGCAGAGGTGATTGTATGGGAATGGTCATTGTTATTTATAATGTTTAAAGACATACGTTTTATTAATTCAGTCATGAAACTCCAAATAAGCTATAGACTTTAACAAAAAAAATACTGATTTACAAGTTCTTATTTTAATTTCCAAAGCTTTAAAAATGGTCTAAACCTTATGAAACGTTGAATGTAGAAAACATAAGACAGATAGGCTAGATCAGGGGTCAGCAAACTGCGGCTCTTTGGGTACGTTTAGTCTCAAAAGTTTGCTTTCCGCCTGGAAGAGCCAATTCTGTCCCTCTAAACAATTTAAAAATTATTTGAGAGCCATAAATATATTTTTACAAGTAAGGAATATTTAAAGTAATATTATAAATGAAACTGTGATAGTTTTATTTTCATTTTCAATTTTACTTCGGAGCCACATGTACGTACCCAAAGAGCCACATGTGGCTCACGAGCCGCAGTTTGCCAACCCCTAGCGGCTCTTCCATCTCAAAAGTTTGTTGACCCCTGGTCTAGATCAATGAATGTCCCAAACAACATGAGACCTAGGATAAGCCACACTAGCTTTTCTGTGGACTGTTGGATTTTGACAAGATTACCTTTAAGACTCTTTTTACTTCTGGCTTTCAAGTTTACTCTGTCATTTGAATACATTCATACAGGAGCAATGACAAAGGGCAAGCCAAACAATTTAACAATTCATAGTTTTGGGGGGTTTTTTGTATACTTATTTCTCTTGGAATAATACTAACAATGCCAGTATCAGTGTTTGATCATTAAATTGACCTGTTAACTTATGTTCCATGCAACAAATTTTATCTTTCACTCAAACCAGCCATTTCACAGTATGTTCCTTAGTGATAAAGGAGAAAAAGAACCATGGATGGAGCAGGCACAACACCATCAGTTTCCCTGGACAGACAACTGAAAATACATGTTCTTCAATGAGGAACTAAGATTACTCTTCAGTAGAGTTTCATCAGCTATTGATTCACTATCTTCTCACAGCTATTTAATGATATCGGGATATTAGAGAGCTTCCATTTAATGGATATTATCTTTAAAGAAAACATGTTTCCTGGAAGAAACATCCCAGAAAAAGTTACATCAACTTTTACAGCATTAAAAAGTTAGGATATGTAATCCACAAATTCCACGGACCCGTTATATGATCACCACATTCAGACCATTTATGCTGCAAACTTTGTGCAGGGAAACGTTACAACACACTCTTTAAAAATGAAATCTGCAGAGTATTTTCAAGAGTTACTGGTACTTACGTGCAGGTCTCTAGACAGCGTGACATTGCTCATGTCGACGGCCCGGGGGCTGTAACCATGGGCAGCATCTATGGAGACCTAGATGATTTATGTGGGGGAAGTAGTATCTCATTAAAACACCCAGCGCAGAGAAACTGAAGAGGTACTTTAGAAATCCAAGGTAAACAATCTTTGAAACATAACGTTTCTCAGAGGGCACTGGCACATATCTACACAAAATGATTTCGCAAACATAACTAGCCATTTAAAATATATTTGGGTACCCGCCAATTACTTATGGCCGAATAATAATTCCCAAGGTCTTAGGGACTGCCAATCCCAAAATCTAATCATCAAATTTCAACAAACAGTGCAATGAATCCAAGATTTTGAAATATTTCCTTAGTCAAAGGATCACTGCGTGCTTGAATTTCTTACAAATTCTCACTGGATGCAATGAACTGTATTCTTCCTCATGGAAACAGTAGTTAATCAAAGGGTCAATATTTACAGATGTCTTTATGAGCCAAATGTTAAGATAAAATATAACCAGCTTTTTACATTTAAAAGTATAACACACAGTATTCAATGATTTACAAAGATATTCCTAATAACTATAAGGCTTACTTAATTTCTAAATTTTGACATTTAAAAAGTAAAACCTATCTTCTTGTCAACTGTCCTGCGCTCTTAACACATTCCTCCCAGTGGCACATTAGGTGACAGTGTATCATAGGCATGAGCTCTGGTTCATGCATATACATCTAAAACCATATCTTGATATATTTCACAGTGTACTTACAGTATTATTATATAAAGTATACATTAGATATATTTCATAATGTGTTTATATATTTCATATGGATATTCTCTCAGACATGGATAAACTAACTAACTAACTAACTAACTAACTAACTAACTAACTAACTAACTCATTAACTAAATCAACAACTGATACAATACAGCTCACATATGTGCTTCTAAAACCCTGGCTTCTGTGACTTTACCACTCAGTACCATCTAATAGTGGAATGTGTAATCAAATCACACATTTGAAAGGAAATCTGAGACTTAGCATAAATCACTTACAGAACTAAAACTCTGAGCAGGCAGGACCCCAACTCAGGTGCCCGCCTACAGGTCTGCTTCTCTCCTGCCGTTACCTTTTCTACCCTCAATACATTGCAACATGTCTGTTTCCCCACCAATCTACTATCACTGAACCTCTAAAATGTTATCAGTTTCCGGGCCAGTTGAGTGGTGTGTTGGTTAGGATTGGCTTGGGATGCCAGCTCTGAAGAGCAGGACCCCGAATGGGATCCCAAATGAGGGCCAGTGATGCTGCGCCCTCTACAGCTAAGGTGGGGAACAACAGCTCCACCTGGAGGCGGGCTCCCGTGAGTTGCTGGTGATGGCATAGGCTGCAGCCCCCGGTGGGCTGCCATGAGCTACTGTGGTTGGCTGGCAGCCAGCATGAGCAGCCAGCACCTGGCGTGAACTGCTGTGAGCCGCCGTGAGCCTGTCCAATGACCAGCAACTGACTGCCTCACCCGGGAAGAGCACAATGATCACAATACCAACATGGACCAGTGAAGCGACATCCTCCACAACTAGACTGAAGAACAAAAGGACAGCAACTTTTCTGTTCCCCTTCCCCAATTCCTCAATGCTGTTCCCCTCCCCCAATTCCCCAATAAAATCTTTAAAAACAAATAAATAAAAATAAACAAATAAATAAAATGCTATCAGTTTCAAAATTGCTAACTGCTAAGTCCTCTTTCCAGTTACCATCACATCGCTGTGAGACTGGACATGACTGCCCACTGCTCACCAGTCCCCTCGTTTCACACTATCACGAAGCACCCTCCTGGCTCCCCGCTCACCTCTGCGACTTATTCTCTTTAGGATCCTTCTCTGGCTCCTCTTCCATCAATCACCTTCATATATTTGTCAGTTGCTTCTTTCTTTAGTCTATACACTCTCTCTAGGTGTCCATATCCGTATCTACTCCAAATATTTAACTTAACCATTTCTTCAACCAAAAAAATCAACTCATCTAGCCTAACATTGTGCTTGTGCTTAAATTTTCCATTATTTGCTACCATTTCCATTTGGGATTTGATATCTGCATGCATTCTCTATTGCCATGGTCAGAGATTACCACAAATTTATGCCTTAAAACATTACCAAGTTGTTTGAAGTTCCACACAGGTCTCAGTGGGCTTAAATCAAGGTGTTGGTGGGGCTGTGTTCCTTTCTAGAGAGTTTATGAAAGGATATTTTCCCTGCCTTTTCCAGTTTTGAAAAGTTACCCACATATTTTGGCTCACAGCCCCTCCTGCCATCTTCAAAGTTAGCAGGATTCCATCTTCCTGACCATTCGGCTGTAGTCACACTTCCCTTGTCCAAAGCCACAAAGGGTTCTCCACTTTTAAGGATCCTTGTGATCACACTGAACCCACCAATAATTCAGTATAACCTCCCCCAACTTAGCGTCTTCAGCCTTGACCACACTGACAAACTTAATTGCATTGGCAAAGCCCAAGTGAAGAAATGTGTTCAGATTCCAGTGACCTGGAGGGTGGGGTCATCTTTAGGAGCCATAATCCTGCCCAACACAACATCCAAAATCAAATTTATTATTTCCTCCTTGCTGCCCCCCAGATTTTACCATCAAGTAGTCCTTTATAGCCCAGTGAGGAAAAGTGCAGCCTGATATATAAACTGTAGCACTTTAACCAAGACTGAACCTCCCTTAAAATGGAGATCAAATATATTATGATGGAAGAAAAACTGACTCTGGGTGGTGAACACACAATGCAATGTGCAGATGATGTATTATAGAATTGTACACCTAAAACCTATGTAATTTTACTAACCAATGTCATCCCAATACATTTAATTTTAAAAAAGAGGAAACATTTTTTCCCCCTTCTAAACTTCACGTTAATCTTCAGAATTTTCAAATTATTTGTTTTGGAAACCCCAGAAGTTAAATAAAAGACTAAAATTATTTTAACATATTTTTTGCGGGAAACGAGTAAACTCGTCATATAGCTTTTTATGCCCGATTACAAAGTGTTAAAATAACATAAACCGTGGATTCCTCATTGAGGCTCTTACCTGGCTTGTCTGAGAAATGCGCCGAGTCCGGTTGTAGAGTGCCATGCTGTCTCCCTCCCGCGTTCGTTCAATTCTCCAACCCCAAGCCAGCATCGTTTTTAAAGATTCTTTGATTGGCCAGCGATAAATTTCTTTTTCCTAGAGACAAAAAGGAAGAGAAAATAAAAGAGGTGGGGGAATATTATGAGTCCAAATGAAAATAAAAATATTTAATGTTTTGCTGTAAAATAAACTGATTTCACTCTAAGAAACCTGATTTACTGGTTTATTTAAAAATAAAAAAGGAAAGTAAAAATTCAGAAAAGCAGAGTGTAAGCTGAGACCAAGTTTGACTGGTGCTGCTAATTGAGATTGCCACTCATTATAGCATCGAGGTTAATTCCCTTTGGTTACCTAACTCCTGATACTTCAGAGAGAAAGGAGAAGGGAGAAACACAATTAGGAAAAAGTGCAGATTGGGGCTGGCCGGGTGGCGCGGTGGTTGAGCGCTGGCTTGGGAAGCCAGTGGCCCCGGTTCAGATCCCACATGTGATGGCCAGTGAGACTGCCCTCAAAAAAAAAAAAAATAGTGCAGATTGCATGACACGTGTGTGAAGGCTCTTCTACCATCTGAATAAATATAGAAGTAACTCTTCCTCCATAAGCACCAACCTAGAAATCCTTTCCAATTCATTTGTCAAGGTACTGATTTCCTTCCAAAGAAGGAAAATATATGAAAAGTTATACATACTATTAAAATATTACTTCAATTCCCTTCATCAAGAAACTCTTAAGAATGATAAGAATATTTTCTGAAGTCCTTAAAAATACTGGCAAGGAAAAAAATCAAAAAGGAACACAAATATATTAAGAGAATAATCAATTAAGTACTGAGAGAAAATGGGAATACAGAGAAAAAGACAAAGATAAAAAGGGACCTTTGAGTAAAAGTAAAAGCATGTATAAAGAAGAGACTTTAATATGAAATTATATAACAGGGGAAAAAAATTTCAAAAAAATTAATACTATATAACCTAAAACACGAATGCTCACCTTTTCAGATAATAGTTTATATGGTTTCATTAATGGTTGAACTTTAGACGAGTCTGAATATATTTCTCCATAAATCCATCCATTTGCCAACTAAAAAAAACAAACATCAAAATTGTTCTACATGTATTAATTTTAGGTGTGCAGGTTTTCGGCTGTGTACTTGATAAAATGAATCTAAAGTGAACCAAGATAAAAATTAAGGTTTGAATTTTCTGCAGCACAAGTCAATATTAAAATTCCCCTCCTAACCAACATCGTTTTGAGTAATCAACTGGAACAAATCTTTGAATTCAGCGACTAAAAGCGCCCCGTCTTCCTTAAACAGACCCAGGTCTGTGATTGTGTCAATAAGCCTAAAACACTGCTTCAAAACAAGGACGTTTCATTTGGAAGTTTCCTGAATAATGCTACTTATTTTATCCACCCCTATATCCAATTATCTCTGAACACATTTATTCCAAATGATTTTGTCCTCCAGCTTTGTACATATCACCATCTTCCTGCATCATTTCACGTCTGCTATGGAATCTGGTTTACTAGACAGGAACAGCTCAGCACTGCCTTCCTTTAAACTTTGTCTCCACCCTCAGACACTCAGCTCTTACTGACTTGCCTAGCAAATCAATCAAATTACTGAACAAATTGCCACACGTTTGTCAAAACAAATAGAGGGTTTCTTCGAGAGAGAGAGGGACTGGCTGGCCAGGGTTAGTGCTGAAATGGACTAGGAAGCGCACAAAGCAGGATGATGCTGTGTTGCTATGAAACGAGCATCCTTGGAAACCTTTGAAGTTTGACTTTCACTTCGCCAGATCAATACATGCTTACCTTAAGATTCCAGCATCATATGGACTCAGTTTCTCTGACAACCCAATTTTAGACATTCTCTCTCAATTTTACCTAGGCTCCACTTAAAGGTGCTGACTCAGGCATAATAGTCCCTTTAGAAAATTTCATAGTAAGTGAGATTTATGTCACAGATTGCGACTGCTTTGATCATATCTCATTCAAGTTGGGGGTTTTTTGACCACACAAATAAAACATGTCATCTGCCATGTAATCTATTCTTAGTGAACTGCATATTTACTTAGTAACGAGAAATACAATAGAAGAGTATAAACAATCACTACATTCTGACTAATGATTGTCAAGATTTTTTTCTAATATAAAATTATGCATAAAGCTAAAGTTTCTTTAAAATATTTCTGGACACAGAGTCCTCATTTTCTCCTGAAGCCCTTCATGAGCATTATTATTTTATTCCCACAAACAATACGTGTCTAGAAACTATGTTTATGATTTAATTAACAGATTTTTTGAATTCTTAAAACTGCTTTTTATGAGTACATATATTCGTATTCATATGTGTATTAATGGCAGAACTAGCTAAATATTATATGAGCAAATCATAATTAAATGTTCTTTCCTAATCTACATAAAGCTCTCGCTTTAAAGGAGAAAATTGTTATGGTCACAAATATTGGAGCTGTGACCAGTCCTTGTGCATTGGGTACTGAATTAGAGTGGCACTTCCTGACGTTACCTTGTCCATGGACCATTTGTCATGGGAGTGTTCTGCATATTTGTTAATGAAGTATTCCAGCTTCTCAGGAATTGTAATACTATGAGAGAAATGAAGAGAAAAGGCTTGATTTTCACAGGGCTGACAGAAATTCACAGCTTGTGATTGCTTAAATCCCATTCAATGCATCACTGTCAAAAAACCATTTTAATGAAGTATTACTTTTCCATACTATAGGAATAATATAGGAAAAGTCAAGCAGATACTAGTCTATCTATTTATATTATATTGATTCATACTTTATAATATCTTAATGAGTTATCTATAATAAAATTATACACAGTACAGACAAAAATAATTAAAATATATTCAAAAATGTGGACATTATACCTTTTTTTTTTTTTTTTTAGAAAACCTGAATCAATATATGGTTAGATGCAACAAGCTTACAGACATACTTCTCTCCCATATTCGTTTTTTGAAGTTATTCTTCTGTTTTGACTCTGTCTCTTCTGTAACAACTCTAAATGGGTAAAAGACTGCTGAAATCTGACCTGTTACATTACTTAAGTGTACTAAAATTTTGAATTAATTTCATACAACTAGTGATGTGTCAAAGATTTTAATTATTTATGATCTATACATACCGTTCTAATTGTTACTAATATGGGCTGCAAGGAAAATTAATTAACCAACTCATGCTTTATGAATTCGAGAACATTTATTCTTAATTCCTCTTATGTTTAAATAAATATTTAATCTCTTAAACAGATGCTGAGTGCATGCAATTGATGACCAAATCTGATGGTAAATGTAAGGCTTGTGAACATCAAATATACCTATGAATGGAAAACTGAATATACATGTAATTCCATTCATTAATGAAAATGACTTAATACAATTAACTTTGGGAATAGAATTCTAACTAAAACCTAGTATAATGAGATGGTTTACAAATCTTTTCCATCAATGTTATCAGTCAGTAATTGAACTATAGGACATGCACATACTTAAAAACTATATAAAAATCACAGAGATGTAGAAATTATTGATAACACTTTTTACCTAAACAATGTTAAACACTGTTAAGAAGTCCCCAACAGGCAAGGAAATTAACACACATGTCCACCACTTATTAATTAATTGGATTTAATTAATCAACACCCAAACTATGACTCTGTTCTGATGTTATTTGAAAACCTTGGAGTATGTTGTTATGTTAGCAAACCACACACTTACCGGTATAGGAATGTGAACATGTGACATTTTGGGTTACTTACTTTGGAAGAAATACAAAGGATCAATCTCATAAGCTCAACCCGGGGGTGGGGGTAGTCTTTTGTCACAGGACTGTCATTACATACCAAACATGCATGTTTAAGGCATTATCAAACTAATGGCATGCCACCAGGGGTGAAACACTCTGCTTATGGAAGCTAAACCAGCTGTGGGGCCGCCCAGAAGCCTGAAAGGTGAACTCCCAAGCAAATGCAGAGGCCATGGACAGTGACTATCAAGGCCTTCCTAATAGGCATCTTGCTGAGTGGCCATGGACGCTACAGGATGATGGGGCCTGAAGAGGCAGCTTTCCTTGCAAACGGGAAACCTAAACACAGTAACAGCAGCAACGAGAGTGCTGAGACTCCACATGCCTGTTTACCCAAACATCCTCTTTGTAGAACGATTTACTCAGCTAAGAAGTTTCATCACATTAAGTGACGTGTTATCTGCAGTTAAGGTTGTCACTGCATTCTAACTGCTCGCCAACTTTCCCACAGATATTCTCACTTAATATTCCCATCAATCATGCACTGTGCTATTTCTATGCTGAGCGCCAGCCCTGGCCTGGCTGAGGTGAAGTGATGTGAAGTGATGCTGGCAGCTTGCAGGGACAGCTTTGCACTGCATGCTGGGAGCACCGGAGTTAAAGATGCTACACAGAGCTTGGCTGAAATTATCCATAAACACTCAGGGCAAATTTTCAACAACAAATGTAAAGGACATACTTTCTTGATTCTCATTATTTTAGATATTAGCATGTGGTTACAGACAGAGAAGCCTGATTATATTAAGCATACACTAGAAGGTACATCTTATCTACCTCTGATAGTCATATAATCATTATTTTTACTACTATCATGTCATCAAGGAGAGGGACTCCTATTAAAAGGATACCAATTCAAAGGGGCATGGGTTAGAGAAAGTTCACTTTAGTACCTTATTCAATTTCAGACTGCACACATCATTTACAATAAAAATCTGCTGCAATAGAAAGAGTCCATACTTTGAGGTATCAACAGGTTGTGGGTTAAAGTTCCCTTCAGAGTCCATTGATGACTGTTTTTCCATCATACTGACATAATTTGATTCCATGTAGTCTGGAGGCAAAGCTCCCGCAACAGCACTCAGGCATGGCAGTGCCAGTTTGAACAGTTCTTGTTCGTATTTCTGGGAAGAAATGGAGGACCGAAATAAATAAAAAATAAATAAATACTATATGACTATTGAGCAAAATTGTCAACATGATAAATGTGGCTGATAAGATGCAGTTGGAGAAAATTTGAATTACCTGGGGTCAACTCAACTTGCTAGCAGATTTTTTTCCCCAGAAAATGGAACATATAGCCTGACATCCCCCCAAAACATTGGAGAAGCTGATCTACTACACTTGCAGCATAAGAAGAATATTTGCCTCTCTAAAAATGTATTCTTCAATAATTAAAACAACATCAACTTGAGTATTCTAAGTGTATAACATGTCTTTACAGCTTAAACTTAATCTCAGTCAATGAGGACAGTATTCCTTACAACAATTAGTTATAGTTTATTGCTGTAATTCATTGTGAAGACTGTACATGAAAAATACTGACAACATAACATTCCAGAAGTAAGAAATTTTAACTGATCTGTACTGCATAACAAAGTTATAAAAAAATAAAATTCTGAACTGGGAAAGAAATTCTATAGGAAATAGGCATAATCAGCATTTCTGGGAAGGGGTATTTGTATGTCAGCTACATTATTAGTTATATTTGTATTTACAGATACTTTTAAAAATCAAAAATTGTTTAAAAGTTATCTCACTTTAATCATTCAATTTTAAATTAATGTTGTCAGTGCCTCTAAAAATACCTTCTACATGTTATTTCAAAAGCCACATAACCAAAAACCACATAACAGGACAAAGTATCAAGAAGTAGCTATGAAATGGAGTCATAAATAAATTCCCCTTATTATGTAGCAAATTTCTGGTTACACTGCTCCCATCATCTCATCATGTCTGTCTGGGAGTCAAACTGATTTTGATGAAATAATTCAAGCATAAGCGTGTGAAAGATTCTGGTCTGATTTTCTCAAAAATACAACCATCCACTCTTCTGAAAGTGTATGTTCACATAAATATGGAAACTATAATGAAATGTCACATGTAGAGTGGCCCTGAGTGAACATGCTTAAATCTCCACAGCAACAAAGCGGGAAATGTCAGCCAGGCCACTGGATATTATAATTTTATAAGATTTAATATTTTTGTATTTGATGAAACATCTTCACATTTTATAAGATTGGGGCAGTGACAAGGGAGGGTTGCAGTCCAAGTAAGTCCAAATGTACCAGGAATGTATCCACCTGTATGCGTACTTTCCTAGAGTACTGAGCCATTTTCAATTCAGAAAGTGTTGTGATCACAAGAAACATGTTACCACCATGATGATGGAAAGTCAATATGAATTGCATTCTCAACATTTGCTATCAATTAAGAAAAAAATAAAACTATACAAGTCTTGATACATCTGTCTTATCAAGAACCTAGAGCTTTTTAATTATTTTACCCCACAAATAAATCCACGACATAATAAATCACCTTTTGCGACAGGGCGTCAAAAATGCCCCAGAACAACTTTCTTGATAAATGGAGTTCTTCTTCTGAGGCAGCTCCGAAGTTTCCCCACCCTCCGGGCAGGCAGTAATATTTCCAGCATCTCTCATAATGATTTGTCAGCAGCTATATGGGAGAACAATTATAAAAGCAATGAGCTAAAGGCACCTTTTGTATTTTTTCCATTTCTTTCCATATGGCATTTTAATGCCATGTAATAAGGTCAACTTCTGAAATGAACGTGACCGATGCCTATTAATTCTTTGGGAGAAAGCTATTTATTATCTTGCACATGATGTCTCTTTCAAATTTAAATTAAAACTGATCACAGTATGAAGACCAAATGCCCTGTTTTACAAATAACTGTGTTTTGCACAGCATTTTTTATGAGGCCGTTTGGTCTTCTATGGATGCCTGAGTTCTACTTTAGTTGCTATCATTTACTCCCATTTTTATGAATCGACATTCCCTGGAACCCAGGCATATCACAAACGGTGTGATGCCAGGGTGAGCCAGAGTATGAGTGAGCATCTCTAGGACATGGCACCTCAAATGTGCATTCTAAGGGGCTACACCTCTGAACGCTTTGGCTTCCTCTCTGCCTGTCCTGAATCATGATACTTCATGATTGGTTTCAGAATGTCCATCTCTAACTAAACCTCCCAAACTGCACGACTTCAGTACTTTCTTTACCTGTATTTCTTTGGTGGTTACGGATGCAATTTATTATCTTATGAGTGTTTATGTTGCTTCTTATGTTTCCCTGTGAATATTTTGTTTCTTTAGGACTAAATTGTAAGTTCAGAGAAAAGAATAGAAACTTTCAATTATTTGGTAGCTCTTTGGATAATTTATTCTTGATCTGTAAACTAACACATATTCACAGCTCTTTGCCAAGTTAATAAAATGGTCTTTATGAACCAACTACAACATTGTGGATTCTATTTTCTATATCTAAGGAGGGAAATAAATTGATGAAGATTATTGCTATGAAAGCTTACTACATGTCTTACTGTAAAAATATTTCTTCTAGTTTGGTCTCCCTTTCGGTTACAAAATACATGTAACAATTTTGGAGTCTCAAATGATGAAATATTGAGATACAATTTGCTTGGGTTAACTTGGAAATATATGTAACGTAAAAAAAGTTTTATCACATAAGGTGATATTGTATCTTTTTCAAAGTATCTTCCAGCTAATTTACATCAAGAAAATTTTGTATGACGAGGGCAATCCTAGATAATAAAAACTAAAAATTGGGTTTTCAGCACTGGCCTAGAGGCTCAGTTAGTTAAGAGCTCGCTCAAGAGTGCAAGCTCCGAGCAACAGGGTCGCTGGTTCGATTCCCGGCCCAAGCTGAGCTGCCACTGAGCTGGCAACAGATGGGAGGATAGCTCAGCCAAAAAAAAAAAAATACAATAAAATAAAATAAAAAATAAAAATGGAGTTTTCAGCAATTATATAATTTATGTTACCTAATTCATTTACCTAAATTTATTAAATGAAAATCAATTTTAATAAAGATTGTTTTTGCTAAATATCTAAGTATCAATTGTATAATAGCAGCTCAAAAAATAGACCCATTTATATTTCAGATCCCTTTTTCACAGCACTATTACTGGATGGCAGTACAGAGTGGTCACCTGTAAAAAGTCCATCACATGACCATGACCTCCATGCACAAACCATGCTATTAGTCTACATCTATTACTTAGTCCTGAGTCTCAACTGGGATATTAGATGATGGAAAAATATTCCCAAGTCAGTAAGACAGTATGAGACTTGTCGTTCATGAACAGAGTAATATAGCTGGGCAGAGAGAATGTCAGTGACTTTTCTACCCTCTGGGATAAACTGTAACGGCGTATACAGAAAGGTATCACAGAACCTGTTACAATGACATTTGGAAACTGTCTTAGATTGCCAACTTAGGAAATGCTTTAAAGCCATCTCCTTATCCCCTGAGGTTCTAATACTCCAGGTCTGTTACCCTGTTTTCCAGCCTAAGAATTTCTTGGCTCACCATTTTTCTTGTGGCCCATTTGTTCCTATTGATTTCATTTCCACTGACTTACAGCAAATCAATCTTAGGATCTATGGTTTGCTACTGATTATTCATTTTAGGTTGATGTACACATATCCATACTCATATACCCATTTCAATAACTGGAAGAAATTTTCCAGCATCAAAAATCAAACATGATGTATATAAGACATGTGCATGTTTTAACAGGAAGCAAAGTCAGAGGAGCCAGTATTCAAATAACTAACAATGCTTCTTATACTTACTTTAAGAGGCATCTTCGCATGTTCATTTAATAATGGGACGTCAAATACTAATCTTCTGAGTAAGTGTTGCATCATAGAAGGTCTCAATTGGCTAGTGGAACAAAGTTAATTTTAATAATGGAGGGAGACGCATCTAAACCAAGTAGATAATTTGTGAGACTAAATTAAATATATCAGGAACTTGTACCTATACCTCTCTTCAGAGGATGTTATGTTTCATTGTTCCCAATCCAAAGATTAACCAATAGTCACATAATTTTATAAAGGGTGACATTTCCAACTCATCGCTACCCCCAGATCTGAAGGCCAATCCTTTTTTGCTACAAAAGATGCTGATATTACACTCCTTCCCTTCCCATCACACACAACTATGGACCCAGTTTCCATTAACTTAGTAAATGCTTCTTCCCAGACTCCAGGGGGTGAGAAAGGCTTCAGTGACTAGATTACAAGCAGAAAGAAGAGGGAGTGTAGGAGCAGGAGGGAGAGAAAAGGTGGAGACAGGAATTTGGCCAGAGGAGGAGGGAAAGATGGCTGACACAGGGTGAATATCTACCGAGTCAGGCCGTCCTGACAGCGTCACCCCATGAAATATGTAGAAAGATCTGTGATATAGGTATTTTCACCTGTCTCAGGCCCATCTTCCAAATGCATACAACCCCTTTGTGTGTGCTGCCGGCTGCAAGCCCTCACCTCCAAAAGCTCCTGCCCAGTTAGAAACCACCATCCTGTCAGGAAAGCCACCATCCTGACTCGGAGCCTGAGAAATTGTCCCTTGCTCTGTGAGAACTTCAGAGAGAGGACATATTTTTCTGGTTTTCATGGGAGGACATCTGGACACTGCTATCTATAGGAAGTAGTTTTCCAGGCCATAGGAAATAGCGTCCGTCATTGCCACACATAAGTAGTGTTTGAATATTATACTATCTCATTTTTTTATATTTAAGAAGTCTCTTTATTTTTCTTTCTTTCTCTTCTGGAAAAGGAGTGAAAACTCATACACAGTCAAAAGGGGAGAATCCTTTAATCTTACAGCACAGTGGCCAGGGACCCTCATACAGTCGCCTCACCCACCAGCATCCAGAACAGAATAACTGGCCCAACACTTTGTATCCCACAGCTCGATGCCCTGCAGGGGCCTGGAGGAACGCTCCTGAACTTGGCCAAGGTGCTCTGATACGACTCATCCCTTAATATGTGGGACTACTTAAAATGAATGAATTTAATGGTACGGAAATTATTTCCAAAATTCCTAACAATCTGTCAAGGGCTACATAGTAAATTCTCTTTCTTGCAGAGGTTGCCCACTTACCCACAAATGGAGAGCAAACACACTTCTATGGAATCGCGCTGAGCTTTGGTCAGTGAGCAGCCCTTAGAGAGTCTGTACACGGTGTGAAGCAAGGAGTCGATGAGGGAAGCGTGATGCTCTGTACCAGCAAAAAGGGGAGCACATCTTGTTAACAAAGGCAACACGGCTGTGCAAAGGTACCGATTGAGGGCCAAGGCCATGTCCGTAGCGCTCAAAGCAGCCTACAAAGTAATTGAAGAAGAGAAAGTCATTTGTGCTTGGCAGAAGACAGCTCCAAAAGCATCAATATGTTGACACAGAACTTTACTACATAGAAAAATGACAACCACATGGAAAATGGAAACGTATTCCTCAGTTATATCTTTAAATTGTGCTTCATGTGATTTTTTTTTTTTTACCACTAAAACAATCAACTTCCCATTATTTATTAAAAGATAAAAAATGGGGGCCAGCCGACTGCCTCAGTTAGTTATGAGTTGGCTTACAGCGCGAGCTGTGAGAACCAGGGCCGCCAGTTCGATTCCCACATGGGTTAGTGAACACTGCCTGAGCTGAGCTGTTGCTGAGCTGCCAGCAGGTTCAGCTGGTGTAACAACAAGATTGCCTGTTCAATGGTGGGCTATGCCCACCTGCAATTAAGACTGAACTTGGCACCGTGAGCTGAGCAGCTGCCCAGATGGCTCAGCGGATAGGGCATGCACTCTTAACAACAAGGCTGCTGGGTTCAACTCCTGCATGGGATGGTGGCTACGCTGACCTGCAACTAAGATTGTAACAGTACCTTGAGCTTAGAGGCCACAAGCTGCCGACGGGAAGCCAGACGGCGACTGGCACCCTTCACAACAAAGATTGAAGAACAACTTGTCTGGTCCCCTTTCCCAATTCTCCAACACTGTTCCCCTCCCCCAATTCCCCAATTAAATCTTTTAAAAAAAAAAAAAGGATAAAAAATGAAGTGATAGCTATCTCCTCAAAAAGGCCAAGGGCCCAGGGGTTCATATTCTATAACAAAATTATCAGTGGTAGGACGAATGAAAGACAAAGATACTAATGATATAAAAGAATGTGAGTACTGTTCTTTATGAGGGAGGAAAGAAAAAGGAGGTATTCTTATACTCTTATTACTATATTATTTATATTTCTACTCATATCCATCAGCACCAATAGTCAAAGGTTGATTGTCTTACTGTGTTGTCAACCATACTATTTAGGCTCAGAATCGTGTGACCACACCCAAAGAAAACAGAAACCTCAGTTTCATTTTTGTGAGTCTCCTCTCATGGTGTTCATGAAAGAGCTACGATTAATTTAAGGCCAATTTTCCTCTGAAATCATAAAGACCCATTTAACTGAGGATAAAGGAGGTGTTACCATAGCTACTGGAACAACACTTGGAGCTACAGCTTGTTCCACAATGTTTGAGTCAGCAGGACATTTACACTGATAATGGCAGATTCTCCACATGGGCCACTGCATATACAGGACAGATTTTAACCTATCTGTTAAATGAACAGATTGGTATGACTCAACAATGCCCATTGGTATGACTCAACAATGCCATACAATGAAGCAAATTGGTATGACTCAACAATGCCCATTAAACCTTCCTAATACTTGAGTTGCTTGTACTGAGAAGCATCATTGTTTAGGCCAAGTTAGGGGTTAGCAGGAACTATTGTAACCTCCCAATTAGGGTTACATGAACTTCTCATTGTCTTCCATTGTACTTGGTCAGAATTCTTATCTTACTCTTGAGGCCGTCCATCTTCTCCACTATTCAATGACTTCCTTGAGGACATAGTCTATTTTAGTTTCTGTTTAATCCACTGGTTGCCTAAAATTGTCATAGGTACTCAAAAAACATTTGGTAACAATAAGTGAATGAATGAGTATATCTCTCAAAGAATATCATAAGCCACAGACTGAAGAGTCTAAAGTTGAGGGAGCCAATTGTTCAAATCATTACCGTATCTAAAGAAGCAGCAGCCCGGAGATCTGGCAGAAAGCCAACCTCTAGAAGATGGAGGAGGAAATCTTGAACCTCAATTCCATAGACCCTGTCAAGGAACAAAACCATGGCTGCCTTGTGATCTGGGCAAAACCCCGCAGACATGTCAGGCTCCAGCACACTGCCATCTAAAAGAGAGAAGGTGACATGCTGTCGTCAGTGGCCATGCCATTCACGAGACAGATTACAAATGGCTACTTTCCAGCCCCCTCATGTTTTAAATAAAATTATCAGTTGAATGGTGTCCTGTTCTTCTACTACCTATATGCAAGTGCTGGCAAGTGGCTGAGGAAACATGGCAGTGCAATTTAAATCCAAAGTCATCTCAATGTTATTTGCATATTCATTTGTTAACTGCATATATGATAAGGACATAACATCATGGTAGATACTGAGAAGGAAATAACAAAGCATCCAAATTCCACAGTGTGAAAGTAGGAGTAAATACCATAAAAGTTAAAATGTAAAGTAAGGCTCTTCACTCTTTTAAAGAATAAGAACCTCTTCTAAACATTAATCAAACTCTTTTACTTCTATGTGATAATTCTGGTATATTTACATATTTATGGATTAGACAATTACAAAATGATAAAATTTTATGAAACTGGTTTGACTTTCAAATGAAATATGTTTCAATAATCACAAAAGAATTAACAACATTTAAAAAATATTCAGTCATATTATTTTCTCTCTCAAGCCTATATAAATTAGTAAATCCCTTATAACTCCATAGATTCATAGGTTGAGGACCATTATTATGAGGAATTTGGGGATTATGCGCCAAGTTAAAATAATGGGAAATGCATTTCCTGTTTGACCAAGTGATAATTATGCCAACTTCTATGGAAAACACACCATTAAAAGTCCACAAAGACTATCACAGAATCTTTAATAATGGTGCAACGTTGAAGAAAGAAGAACCCAGGGAAAAATGATGCAGGACCGTCATCATCCTGAAAGGATCGAATCACAACTTTTTTGTTTTCATTCATAGTCAATGAATGAATTTTATATTTAAATCATGAAAACAAACAAATAACAATGCTCTTAAGGAAATTAGATTAAAGGTTAATACCAAACCATTTCCATTCCATACAATTATAATAATACCTAATATACCTACTACCTACCTTCCTATAGTTCCAATAACAAAAATAACAGTTCTTGGTGTTTGTGCTGTTGTCAGGCTCTGAGACAGGAATGCCACAGACATGACTGCACATAGTTTTCACAAGCACACTAGGGTCTGATCTCCCTTGAACTGAAGATGACATTGACCTTTAGGGAAGCTAAAGAACTCACCCCGGGTTGTACACCTAGTGGCTGGTAACGGTAGAGCTAAACCAACTAAAGTGAGATTTAAAATCCAACCAAAGCTGAGTTATGGCCTAGCATTAAATCAGTATGCTATAATTTTCAATCAAACATCTATATGAAATTCCAGTTCCCTTCTCCTTAAAAATCACGTTATAGAGGAGTTAGATTTATCAGGTTCTACCATTTTAACATATAGTTGAGCCTAAGGAAATGGTGAGCAGCTCACTAATCCTGAAATAAGACTGTGTTTGAAACTCTCATTCCGGCGGACATTCCTTTTAAGGAATGCTGCACCGCACCCCCGGGGACTCGGGGCTCACTCATGTGCTACGCTCGCTGCTGTATTTCCACCACCACTCCCTCTGGCAGCTGGAGACAATGAAGCTGATGAAGGCCTGTGGTTGGAGCTGGAATGAGCAGGGCTGCGGCACAGGCTTTGCCTGTGGGGCCTACATTGCTCAGCTGCCTGTGTTACGGCCTTGGACATTGGTCTCAACCGGCCTGGGCCCAGAGCTGCAGGTGCGGAATCTACTTTGGACACTATGTGTCTGCCCTTGAGGTTTCTGAACCCCTCCCTCTTTCATTATTATTTTGGGCCATACTCTAGTTCTAGGATAAGTATGATAAAAATGTTTGAGAAAAACCTTAGCAAATACTTGGGATGTGGGTGGAGAAGTTCATCTTTAGAGGCAAATGTCAAATACTATATATAGAACAGATAGGAACAATTATTACTGATCAGTGATGCCTAAAGAATGATGTGTCATTGAAACATGTAAATATTGATGGTTTAAGTGCTACAGTGGATTTAAATGCATACCACAGCAAAATCAAAACACACAGGCTTCTGTCTAGGGTCTTCATAAAAGTAAAGCGGTAAAAGACAAACATAGAAATTTAACAATGACCAGCGGATTGCGTTTTAGAGATTAACTTTCATCGTGTGATTGTTATTAATAGTACATACACACACACACACACACATACACACACACAGCGCGCACACACACACCATTTAAATTCCAAGGGAGAAAATATATCTCATCTATTTATAAAGAAAAACATAAAATAATATTCATATAGCGTAACTAATTAGAACAGGAAAGAAGTCACTTGAAAAATCTTGAGGGCTGGTGAAGGCAGGTAATTGGAGAAAAATGAGGAAGTATAGATGACTTTGGAGCCAGGCTAACAGGGATGTGCGTCTTGGTTCTTTGCTATTACCAATTTTACCTTAAACTTCAGCACTTTCTATTTTCTAACCTGTGTGTCACTGGTATTATTATTATCTTTATCCTGACATGTCAATTTTGTGGCTCAAAATGTAGGGAAAGAAAAGATATTTTACTTAAGTAAATGACTGAGTTGGAAGAGAGGTAAAAGGAATGACAATGAGGATAATCCTTATATACACAAGAAAAATACTGCTTAAATTAGGAAAGACTAAAAGCTATGGGACAATTTTTAAGTTCCAGTTGTCCCTAAAATTTAACAAGTGTTCAATTATTATGGCTGCTATGTCACCTTGAAGACTTGGGTTTATAAGGTTAACACACATGAAACTTTACTTTCTCATAATCTTACTGTTGGCAAGGAGAATATGCCACCTTCAGTGGCCATCTGCCATTTCCAGTGCACTTTGGGGCAGGGGTCCCTGTGGGTGTGACCCAAGGCCCTGCTGCCACTCCCCACCAAAAGCTTCTGTGCTCCACCTTGTGCTGCCCCAGACACACCCCATCCACCCTGGGCAGGAGAGGGTGGGGCCAGAGCTGGGGGGCAATGACTTAGGCAATAGGTTGATTTTATTTAACATGCTTTTGAGTTAATACTGAAAAACGAATCCCAAGGAGCTTCTAAACCCAAAATGACACGTTGAAAAAGGATGATAAATGTTTGGTCAAAATGGAAAAAAAAACTACCCCAAAATGTTCTCTTTAGTTTTGAAAAAAGCACTTCTTTCAACACACTTGGACTATTTAAATCTCTAAGTTAAAGCTATGATCATTATTTTTTGGGAGGGGAAAAAAGCATTATAAGAAAGTAAAAATGAAAACTACCAAAAAGAGTGAATTAAGGAACTGTGATAAAAAAAGACAGGGAAGAATGGAAACCAAATAACACTAGAAAAGACATTAGATAAGACAGATGGGGTGCTTCTTTCCTGATTGGAAACATAGCTGTTTATAAACAATAAGAAGAGGAAATAGTTTATGAAGTAATATACCCTAGTTCTTTTCTTGTTTTAAAGAAACTTCAGTGTCCTTAGGCGGTCAGTAGGGAAATGCTGAGTACTGATCCTACTCTATCATCCAAAGTCCTTCTGAGCTACAAAGAGCTAGAGCCGCCTTACCTTTGGCTATAGTCGGCATCTGGAAAGCGATGCTGATCACGCCCACCAAGTCTCCCAAGGGAATGAGGGATCTCAAAATAGATCTGATCCTGATGGCCTCTCCCTTACCAGCATGGATAAGCTATGGGAAGGAAAATAAAGGGACATTAGAATAACTGTGAAATCAATGCTTTAATTCTATCCATAAAGTCTGAAGCACGGGAATCCAAGTCAAAAAATAATTTTCTGTTAAGTATACATATAAAGTTAGATCTCGCTCCAAAACCATTGATTCGGGCTTACAGACGATATTTACTTGCTCACATGGTTTTCACTAATATCAGCATATATTGAGTTATATACTATGGTCTAGGCCAGCTGGTTTATCCATTAGAACAATAGTTTTATCCTCTTCAGGATGTTAAAATATAGTGAGAATCTAGTAAGTCTATTGACTTACCAAAATCACATGTAAACTGCTATCCACAACATGAGCTAAATACAAAGGAAAAAATTATTATCTTTAGATCCTGAACATACACTGAAATTTATGATTGATTTAGCCTGTTTCTTGCTTTGTGATGAAAATACAACTGTATATCCAGCTATATGCCGCCATGATGTAAAACCCAAGGATGGGTTTACAATATGGGGGTACATGGTGAACATGAATCTAACAGGTATTTTGGACTGTCACTGTCTAATGCAGTACCCATGAAAACGTGGCTCTGATACAGTCAAGAATGTCGGCCAGTCTTGGGGACAGACCACATGTTTCAGCCAGGGGTGCATCTGTTTCCTTCACCACGAAGTGTGGAACACAGGCACAAGCTCTGACACATAGAAGGTCCTCAACTAATAGTTACGGAGATGAATTCATTTCAGAAGTGCCAAGGTCAGCCCCTTATTAAGTCACTTAGATTTGTTTACTCTTAATATAATAGAACAAAAAACTTCTATTTACTAGCATAATTTCTCTCCTGGTTCCTTTGATCTCTCATGTTAACAGGAAAAGAACAAATATTGTGATCATAAACTTTTTTGTCCACAATCACCTCCATAATACAGATTTTTAACAACCTATTTACATGATGAAAATCTCATCAGCAGCAGGTTACGTTAACCGGAAGTAAATACTGTACAAGAAAATGACCCTCAAGAGAAGGGGCTGCTTTCTGCACGCGAGGGAACACTGTCCAGGCAAGATGTGTTCTTTGCTTCCTGATGTCTGGGTGCTAAATGTGTTTTAGAGCTCTGTCAGTAACTGGCTACTCTACTAATGACTTGTACTGAAATCTCGTTGCTAATTTTTACAACCGACAAGACATTGCCAACTAAACAAACACTCATCCAGCAGTTAGGCTGCAGTGTTGTTTGACCTGGATCATGAAGGTCACTGGTTGTGGGTGCTGCTGGGACCTTTCCGGCTGTGGGTGTCGTCCCACAGATGAGCCAGGGTGCTGCCCCTGAGCCCCGAGGACTTACATGCATTTCAGGAGCGCAGCGTCCTAACAGGTCAATCAGAGCTGCATAGAAGGTCATGATGGCGTTCCCCATGTGGATGGTGTCATCCTCCTCCTCTTCCAGGTCACTTTCATGGGTTATTCCGAAGAAATAAAGAGCAAAGCAAAGAAGAGAATAAAGTGCCATTTCAGGTTTATTCCACATTCTCAGAGCAAAGGGAACACGAGCTAATTCGTTCTGCTGCTTCTTTTTTTTTTTTTTTTCTGTTAGAATTTTATTTTATTTTATTTTATTTTTTGAGGGCAGTGTCACTGGCCCTCATATCTGGGACCCGAACCGGGGCCGCTGGCTTCCCAAGCCAGTGCTTAACCACCACGCCACTCAGCTGGCCCACGTTCTGCTTCTTCTGATGCTTTTCATGTAGGTGTTTAACTCACAGCTGGACATTTTAAAGCAAAAGTAACAGTGGGCTAAAGACCAGATTTGAGATTCTATCACCAAGCACGCATTTCTGGGAACTTTAATATTAAGATTCCTCAGAAAGGAAAAAGAGGAATTGCCAATTGGATGGATTCTGTTCATGTGTAGTGGCAGACAGCATAATAACAAAAAAAACTGCAAAGGAAGGACTTGGTAAGTTAGGACGTTTTTGGAAGAAGCATACATTTAGAGAAAGGTGACAAAGGTCTATCCTACAAGGTCATATATCTAAGGCACCCAGTACAGTATTTTCCCCAGAGGAAGCACTTTATGAATGTGATTTTATTTACTCACTCAGCTATTAACCATTTACTCTACCACAGGCCCACTTCCAATAATGCAGCTTGTCCCCTTCCCCTTGAGAGAAGACCATAAATATTTCACTATGGCACTGATGAGAGACAGCTCTGGGTGGCCCCGGAGAGCCTCTGGGGACTCAGCAGGCAACTGCGTCAGCTGGACACAGGTCTGCAGGGTGACAGAGAGCCTTGCTGACAACACTGCTCCTGGCTGTTCCCAGGGTCCTTGAGTGAACACCCGCTGGGGTGGGCCTGGGCCCGAGACCTCCTGACATGCTTTCTACTATGCAGAGAAGCTGGGGACTCCCCAGTTCCTCTATGGCTGACTGATAAATACATCACCTGCCCATGGAACTCTCCCAGTCTGGAACCCTGACCTTGCTGTGGACAGAACAGCCATGCCTGTCTACATGGGCAAAAACAAGGGTTTGCAGGATGACTTCTTTGCCGGGAAATTTGCCTCCAACAGGCCCTATGTTATATCTTTACCAATGGAGCTAGTCGTGTGGGTGCATGACCCCCAAGCAGAACATTCACCTCCACAGATTAAAAAACAGGAAGCAACATGCCTGGATTAATGTATGTCATGGCTGAAATCAAGTATCAACAACTTGGTCTATGGAGAAATGTAAGGTAGTTATCCCCTACCCATCTGTCACCAAGGCCTTAACCAAGCATTTTACTCCTAAACTTTACCACCACCCCAGTTTAGTTAACTCCTGCGTTCTCTTGCTAAAGATCTCTTTCTCACTTACTATTGTCATGGAAACTCATTCACTCATTCCAGCTAACTTCCCACTGAACTCTGCTCCAATTTCAAAGACTCACCTGCCATCATTTGCAATGACTAAATTTGCCATAGCCCCCTGGAAAAATTCACAAAAAGACATATCCTCCTACAACCCAACTTTCTCTCTACTAAATCTACAATTTTCCTCAGGTCTCACTTTGTTCATTCAACCTATTCCAACAGCAATTCCACCCATTCTTCCAAGTCTAACACATCAGATGTTCAAGGGGAGAAACCACGAGAGCCAGAGAATTACACTGCAATTAACAGGATGAGAATTATATTTTGGAAACTTTCAAATCAAGTAGCACAAGTTACTCTTAAGAGCGGGTATAGTAGACCTACGGGGTTTTAGCGGATTCACTGGTTGGTGAGGGACCGTCTCGAGAAGGATCCTCAGCTATTTTGATGGCTTCCTCCATGGCTGCGAGAAGACCGTTCCCGCCTTCCCCTCGTAGCGCGGGACCAAAACACTCGGGCCGCCGGATGAGCAATCTCACCACCACGTTCGCATTCTCCTCCACGCTCTCCCCTGAAATCAGCGGAACATACATAAACAAACATGGATCAATGGACGTTCCGAACAAATACATGCTCCACTAATTCAATGATACTGAAAGGAAAGTACCGAAAACCAGCAAACATACGAACATGGTAGGAAAGACAAAACTGAATTCAGATCACTAGGTTTCTGTGTACACAACAGTCGGTTTCTGGTCTTGCATGTAAATTTTTTCAAAGTAAAGAAAAGCATTATGGAGGCATAAACTGTTCAACTCTGTTAATTCATAATTCATAATTCAAAGCCATAATCCTAGAGGTTATTAGAATTCAATTATAAAAATTTATAGGAATGCAAGTGCCTACAATTTTTAATTTAATAATGAAGTACAGCATCACTATCAAAACAAATATTATAAAATGGTTACTGTAAAAAAACAATTATAAAATATCCAATTTATTTATTAATAGTTACCTCCTTCATAAAAATGCTGGGATATATAATTATTTTATATGACTATTTTTATGCAGTTTCAGCAATGCCAAAAAGGAACCCCAAAAGCAATCAGGCCTACCATTACAGAAGACAGCAAATCTGAGGAAATCAAGATATCTCTCCCCTTCAACTGGGTTCCACCCAATGTCTGGATACCCCTTAGACACCAGCATCTGGCAACTCTGCAGTCCACAGCCAGCCAAGTATCGAACTACCTGCAAACAGGATGATGAGCAAAGCATTATCCCTTGGGTAAGAAGTCAGGTGCTTACACTGTATGTGGTGAGAGATACCCTCAAAGGTGGTTTCAAACGAATGCAGCTGTGCAAGGTATTTTCATTCTCATGACAATCCACATGAGCTCCCTTTTGTAAAACCTTAGAATTCAGAAATATTCAAAAATCGTAACAAAGTGCTATCATAATAAAAATATTTATAAGCCAACTCTATGAAAGAAAAACTATTCCTAAATCTCATATCATTCCATTTGTGACTTTTACCTAAAAAAATAAATCAGAATATCTGATAAACTTCAAAAATGTCTAATGGCCTCTGCTCCTGGGATATTGAAAGATCCTTCTAAGATACAAAGGTATTTTAAAGAAGTGAATTACATCCAAAATGACATAGCAATTTAATAGGGAAGACAGGAGTGTGTGAGAACACACAAAGAGAAATACAGAAAACTAAGCTCAGAGTCCAATGTCCTTGGGTTCACATCTGGCCTGCAGCACTTACTGGGTCATTCTGAACAAGTCACTTGTTAGCCAGTTTTACTATCCCTATAAAACTTGAGATAATACTACCCACCTTTTAGTATTGTTGAATTTAACACATTAAAATTTCCGCTTAGCTTTGCCTTTTAAATATTCTTTTTATATGAATGTTGGTCCTCTACCATATTTCATAACTGATCCAGTTTTAAAAGGAACCTCTAACAGAGTGATTATCAATGGTAGTAGATTGTTAAAGGATCAATTTATCAAATGAATTAAGTTCCACCCAGCTCAAGCTAAATCAGTTTTAAAAAGAAATAAGTAACACAGCTAAACATATCTCACATCAATTTCATTAAGGTATAATTTATGTACAATAAGCTAATCTACTTAAAGTAGAAATTCGGTGAGCTTTGAGAGATTGCACATGTGTAAGAACACGCCACCATCAAGACGCAGATTATTGCTCTCACCACTCAGGCCCCCATGCCTTTCGGCAGTCCTTCCCACCCTGCCTGCCTGGGCCTGCACAACCTGCCTTCTTCATGACACAGTTTGTATATTCTACGTTTATCCATGCAGTCATCCAGGAGGCATCTTTCTGCGTCTGGCTTCTTTCACTCAGAATGAGGACTCTGAGATTCACTCATGTTTTGTTGTGGCACATTCAGGATTTCCCTCCTGTTTAGAGACTACTAATAGCATCTCACTGTGTTTGAAAACACCCCAGTTTTGATTATCCACTTGTTGGTTGATGGACACTTGAGTAGTCTCCAGTTTGGGGCTAGGATTAATGAAGCTGTTATAAACAATCATGAACATATCTTTGTGTGGACATATATTTTTATGTCTATTGAGTAAATATCTAAGAGTGAAAAGGCTAAGTGTGTGTTTGTGACAGGTGTATGTTTAATTTGTTAAACAGCCGAACCGCTTTCCACACTGACATCAGCATTCTTCCTCCCAACAGCAGGAGATAACGGTCTAGTCACTCCACAGCCTCATCAACATTTGGCATTGTCAACCTTGTAAACAATAGCCATTTTAGTCCGTGTGCAGATAAAAAGATTTTAAATTATGTATGGGAGAAAATTCTCCTGAGGTTGGTTGCAGATGCCAAGCTTCGAGACTCTTGAGTGGATCGTCAGAAGGGTTCGGGGAAGAGTTCACTTTCTCATGCCCTCGACAGCTATACATTGAGTGCCAACCAAGTGCCAATGCTGTTCTCTCAGACTGGGACACAACCATGAACAATGGAAAAAAAAATGTCCTAAACTCACTGGCCTTACATTATGGTAGGGAGTAGATTTTTTAAAAAAATACATAAATATAGAGGTTTTATTTTTAAAATGTTTATTTTGAAATATAAATATAATTTTAAAGTATAAATATGTACACTATGTTGAAACAAATATAAATTAAATGAAAATGTACATTTATGTATATAATATACAAATACACGTTTTTTTCAACTGTAGAAAATAAAGCAGTAAAAAGGAGCAGAAGAACTTAAGGAAGTGGAGAAGTGTTTTCAGTTTTAAATAGCATGGACATGGAAGAGCTGAAAAGAAGGTGACTTTGGAGCAATGGCTGTAAGGACGTCTGGAAAAGAGCCATGAGGACATCTGGCAGAAGATGGAGGGAATGCAAGTGCAAAGGCCCTGAAGCAGCAGCACACCTGGCCAGTTCCAGGGACAGGAAGGGGTGCAGTGTGCTGGAGCAAATAGAGAGATCAGGAGGGCTATGGCAATGAAATAAGACTGATATGTGAAATCAGCTGGGGTAGGAGCGATGGCAATGCCTTTAGTTTTGGCTGAAATGAGACAGGAGGTCTTTGAATAGTTCTGGGCAGAGGATTAATATGATCCTTTTAAAAGTCTCACTCTGGCTGCTGCATAGGGAAGCAAAGAAGGATCAGGAAGACTACTGAGACTGCAATTGCCATTAAAATAGGGGGGAAACAATCTATATTCTGGCAAACATGTATGTGGCTTAATATGCTTAGACTGCCTGACTTGAGTATATCACTGATGCCTGAAATTGCAATATATAAATTTCAGTAGAATACCCAATGTATGCATGAGATGTTAAAATGAAATTTAAAAACTGAAACACTGTGATTAATGCAAAAGTGACAGCAGATATCATGAAAGGACAAAAATACACAAAAATACAAATCAAATTGAAAAACGCATGCAATTAAGGAAATACCTCATCTCAAATGTCTTGTTCTTTATAACTTATAATTATACTATTGTATATGTAACAGTTATGGTATATAAGATATATAATTATAGTAATATAGTCATAACTGTATGATAGTTATATTTAAATAATCTGGAGACACAACTCTGAACAAGCACGAGCCACACAAACATGGCAGGACACTGCTTACCTTTTCCAGGTCGGGCTCACGCAAAGCTAAGGCCAGCTCGTTATTATCCATCACCGAGGCAGCTGCCACATCCAGCGGCGTTGAACCTCTCATAGCTGGCGAGGCTGTTAATCCAAACCAAGATGAAACAGAACCTGGGTTGTGCTGCAACTATGAATTCCATGTAACAACACACTTTTGCTTAAAATTTGATTTCTAAGTGCAACACCCACTGCACTAACCTGAATTAATTGTTCGTTACATTGGAATAATTATATGCTTTTTTATCTTAAACATTAAAGAATCAGAAATGTACTCACCGAGACCCACACTGCTGTTTTCCAGTAAATAACTGAGATGGTCAAACATGGCTTTTTGATTCTGCCTACTTATCCGGCAGAAGTAACAGAGAAAACGGCAACAGTTGGCCACCATCTTGGGAAAAGTGATCTCCTACATAAAGAGCATTTAATTAGCTATGAAAGGAAATTATCTTTCTGAAATGAAGTTTGGAGGTTGACGTTTCAATCACATCGTCAACCTACGTGTGCCCATGTCGGCCAAGCCTCAGATATTAAAGACCTTCCCGTTTCCAGACTTGGATTCACCTAGTTCTTCAGTCACAGAAAATCAAGGCTGGTATTAATTGTGAAACCTCAGTATCATCAATAGCTTGGTCTGTAGAAGTAATCTACAGCCCTAAAGCTGAAGGTGATATGTGCCTGGTTTAGAAATCAGGCAGACTACCACATTTATCTGTGCTTCCCTAGGAAATAATGCAACCTTACTCACTGTTCTATAAAATTGGAATAAGATGGATAATACTTTAGATAAGAAAGGGGGCTGTCAATGAGACACTTGAAAAATACCCAGTTGAATATTTGGAACACATAACAGGGTGAGCTTATCAGTGTTGTTGTTACTATCATTCTTGTTATCATCACAATTCCCGGGATTCTCAATTCCCCTGATTTGCGCACGAACTGTCTGCTGTGATGAGCCGGGGACCGGAAGCTGGGCCCCATAGAACGCATCTCCCTTGAGCATCAGACCTTGCTCTAGGATACCCAGACGATCCCTGGAGCCCTTGAAAAAAACATTTTACAAATATCTTTATAAATCTGTCTAACTGGTAGACTGAAAGTGAGAATCATGGACTCGTTTCCATATTTTGAAAAATACATCATAGAATTTCAAAAAATATTGAAATATATTTTGCAAATCAGAGGGCATGAAATTATACCAATTTATAGGAAGCTACCTGTTATATTACTCTATTCATTTGGTGTTAAAGAGGTTTATTTTAAATTTTAATCCCTTAATAATTCACCTTAGAGATAGCAAATACTCTGGATAATCATCCTCAAATTGGTCTGGCTCAGGAATTTAGTGGAACCAACTGTCATCTGAATCAAGGGGAATGACTGGGTCTGAAGGCCGTGTTTGTGTGACTGACCTCTAATGTGATGAAAACTGATTTATCATTCAAAATTTTTAAAAATTAGGAAAGTATTCACTTTTAAAGTTTCTCAATGTCCCCTAAATGATAATAATTTAGGACATAGCAAATTACACAGCATAAGATAAAAATTATCAATATCAAAGGAGAAAACACTAGTAGCCAATCCAACTCACAATCTGTAAGGTTTTGTTTGTTTGTTTTTCAACAGGTGTCTCTAAAAACAGTTCTCCTAAGAGGAGTCAAGAAATCCTTATTAAGAAAATGCAAGGGCCAGCTGAGTGGCTCTGTTAGTTAAGAGTTTGCTCAAGAGTGCGAGCTGAGCTCTGAGCAACAGCAATTCAATGCCCAGCCTGAGCTGAGCTGCCGCTGAGCTGCCAACAGGTGGCAGGATGGCTCAGCTAAAAAAAAACAAACAAACAAAAAAACGAATATGCAATGCGTGCACTCCAGGAGGTTGGAATGGACAGCATCCCAAGAGTCAAAGGTCGACCTTTACCTTGGACTCCCCACCTCCGAGGACATTCACCATAACCTCCATCACAGTCTCGTGCATTCCCAAGGCCCGCATGAGATTCGGGTGCTGGTAAAACACTTTATTATTCATGATATCCCTAGAAAGAACAGCACAGGGGTAAAGGAAAGTGCAGAGATCAGAGCAAAATAAAAATTTATCTGAGATCCTGATCAATCTTGGAAATAATGACTGGCAATCACGGTTAAACCACAAAAATCAATAATTGCAATTAATTGAGTTTTCCTCAAAAACTCTGATAACCTACCAAAATAGTATATGAGTTGTTTATTCCTTTCAATTACAAGAAATGTATTAAATATGCAAACATTCATGAACACGAAATAGAGTTTTGGACACTTATCATTCCTAATTTAATGTATATACAAACATGTTTAACCTTCTTTTGTACAGAAATATGAATCAGTGTTACACCATGTTTATAGGAAAATTTCTGTATAAATTATTAATAGATAAGTATACCTGCATTTCATATATGCTATTTTAGTACTATGTTCAATATTTGTTTAATAACAGTAACATTATTTCCTGTTACATCCTGTTATACTGAAATGCTTTTAAAGGATACATATTCTCTCAGAGAAACTGGATACACATGAAGTCTAGGTACAAGCAATCCAACTCATTAAAATGGACAGCGGAGGGTACCTAAAATGTTTCTTCTCATTATTATTGCATTATATAATATTACAATATGTGCATAAAGGCATTCCTAAGGATGTTAATGTTTAGTCATTCTATTAATAAATGAAGAGCTCTGTTAATTTTTCTTTTAACATAAATCAAATTGACGCCAAGAGTTTTGTTTTTGTTTTGTTTCTACAGAACACTTTGCTGTCCGAGTTACATCAAAAAATAATGTATGGATGGTAAGAACTCAGAAACTTTGCTTTCGAATCTGATTTCCATAATTGAGTCTCTCACCCATTCATTTAGTCCCATGCTAACTTTTAGTTACTGTGGATGTATCTAGAAAGTGGAATAGTAAGATTGATTCTTCTATGATTCTTCTCTTTTTTTTTTTCCTTTTAGTTGTGTTTTTTGTTTGTCTTTTAAATAAAGAGAGCTTTTAGATAGCACAACTCAGAAAGCTGACTGGGGGCCAAGACAGGTCTGATCTGTCTCATGCAAGAAGAAAGGAGGTGAAGAGGCATCTGTGCCCTCATGAGAGAGCACCTCATTCAGCAAGAGAACCTCAACTTTCAAATCAGGTACAATCACAGGATTTGTTCTCTCGTCAATTCAAATCCTTTGTATAACCCAACTTCGAAAAGTATTTAATTGAAAAATCTCGTTTGACTTTGTTCTAAGTAAATTAAGTGGATGTATAATTCTACCACTCAATAAGCAGGTTGTCACTTACTAAATGTGTCTTTTTTAGAAATATTTCTAATTTCACAAAAATACATTTTTTTTCATAATCATTTTGAGTTTTATCACTACTGAGTGATTTATATGTAAACAACAGATTTTACAGTTCTATGTTCATTTGAGAAAGAACATTTCCATTTCCTTGACTCCTTCCTTTTTCATTGGTTACTTACTATGAGAGGCTTCCTAGGGTTAGATTTCAGTATTAGCATTTAAAAAAGACTCATGCTTACATAATTATAAATAAAGCCCATAAAATTTCCTTTCATTGTTCCTGCTTTTCTGTACTCCCTCTCTACCCAGTTAGTATATTTATTTTTAGTGTACAACCATTATAATGACTTTGGAATATAACCTTCTGGTTTACTTTTGTGATTTCAAATACTTAATAGGCTCATGGATAATATATAGCATTGCTTTATGAATTTAAAATGTACACAAATGATACCATACAATCTGAATATTTCCATACTTTTTTCCCCTCACAATACATTTTTTTAGTTTGTCAAAGAAAAAACTGATTATTCTATATTTCATTAGTTTTTTGTTGTTTTTTTTTCAAAGAAACAAGTTTGGGTTTCTTTAATCTTTTTTACTGCTTCTTTGCTTTCTATATAATCCATATCAGTAGTCATCAGCATCTCTTTTATCTGATATTTATATAACTAGATTAGCTTTTCTATTTTATTTTATTTTGGTTGAATATCTGTCTTCTACATCACTTTTCAATATTCTACTTTCCAGATTTCTATATCCTTATGTTTAGGTATTTTTTCTTGTGAACATCATAGAACTTAATTTAAGCTTTTATTTTTTTTCTCGTTTTCATATCGCCGAGTTACGCAAGCTTGTTAATGATTGCTTGGAGTTGTGGATAGACACACCAGTAATAAACTCACTAAAACTTATTGCCTCCCATTCCTTCTCTCTGAATTCCATTTTCTTTTCTTGAATGTACAGCCTTTAGAAGGTCTTCCAATGAGCGGCTGTAGGTAAATATTCACATGTCTTTGTCTTGCCCTCAATATAGGTTATAAATTCTAATCTCCAAATCCATACAAAGCACAAGCTCATTGTGCTAAATTCTCAGTTGGGTAACATATTCTAAATTGATGGTTATTTTCTGTCAGAACTTTAAATATAGTGTTCCATTGAGTTATGCTTGCTAGTTTTGCTATGGAGAATCCTAAATATTGTTTCTTTGCCAATGTTCTGGCTTTTCTCTGTATACTCTTCTAAAATAGTCTATTTATCACTGGTTTTATGCAGTGATAAATTCAGTACATTTATCCATCTGTAGATGTGGAACTATTGGTTCTTTATTAATCTGTGAATTCATGTTTTTCATCAATTCTGAAAAACTCAAGCCAAGAGCTCTTCAAATATTCTCATTCTCTAGTTCATCTATTCTGTTTTTCCTAGAAATCCTGTTCAGCATATACTGGACCTTCTTATACTATCCCCTAGGTCTCTTAATTTCTCTTTTGTCTTTCTTTATCATTCAGTGCTGCATTACTAATTTCCTCAGATCTATGACAGCATTTGTTAATTTTCTCTTCAGCTAGGTCCTATCTGTAATTTAACTAAATCACTGCTTTAATGTCAATTATATTTTTCATTTCTAAAAGTTCTATATGGATCATTTTCAAATCTTTCTGGACTCTTTGCATACCACATATTTGGAATGTGATTTATTCCTTTGTGTACAGTAGCTTTATGTTCTCTTTCTGGCATTCTATTAACTACAGTTCTTGGGGGAGGTGTTATAACTCCACTATTTATTATATCTGCAGATCCTTATTTATAGTGATATGTTTCCTTATGTGCTTTGTAATTTTTGATTGTGGGCTAATCTTTGGTAATATTTATATGTTTCTAGCAAAATTTCAGAGTAATCTGAGCTGAGAAACCATACCTCTAGGCCATTTTTTATATTATTTTCTCAGCTTGGGGATCCTTAGCCTATGCATGAGCTAAATGTTAACCTTCAAATCCATGTGCAGAACAGCTTACAATGCTAAATTCTTAGAAAAGTTGTTTTTTCCCCATTGTTTTTTCAAGGGCAGGTAGATACAGACCAACTTCCTTATTATCTCCTGCTGGTGAATGTTTATCCCCCCATGAATTTTAGTGGATTTTTATTAAACTATATGCTTTAATATGATTACACATATCTGAGACATTAATAAAACAAATTCTAAGATATTTGTTGTGTATCTCAATCATCTTGTATCTAGGTGTAAAATTAGTTAATATAGTTATTGGGCAACTTTCTTATTTAGCTTTAAACTTCATCTCTAGAACAACAACAACCTAATTTAACAATCATATAATCTAGACAAGGGGTAGGCAAACTTTTGAGATGGAAGAGCCGCCATGGGTCAGCAAACTGCGGCTCATGAGCCACAGGCTCTGAAGTAAAATTGAAAATGAAAATAAAACTATCATGGTTTTATTTATAAATTTTTTTTTAAGAGGGCAGTGTCACTGGCCCTCATATGTGGGATCCGAACCGGGGCTGCTGGCGTCCCAAGCCAGCTCTTAACCACCGTGCCACTCGGCTGACCCTCATTTATAAAATTTTTAAAGGATATTATTCACATAATGGTGATTATATAAAAACACATTTATGGCTCTCGAATAATTTTTAAATGGTTTTGAGGGACAGGATTCGCTCTTCCAGGGGTCGGCAAACTTTTGAGATGGCACGTACCCAAAGAGCCGCATGTAGCTCAGGAGCCGCAGTTTGCCGACCCGTTCTAGACGATGGATTTCCACTAATATGCCTACTGTACTAGTATTGAGATAAACAATTAGAAGGAAGAAATACATATGACAGAAGGTGGTAATAATTACATAATTTACCCTAGTCCACGAATCATAAGCTTCTCTTCCTCTTTGCCCATCCTCACACTCAGCAGAGAACGAATCTGACCCAGAGATGCCAGCAGACTGATGGTGTCCTCCACAGAAACGCTGTTTATAGTGTAGGTCTTCGGCAGGGCCCGAACCAGACCCCCAATGCCGTCGTACTGTCGATGGAGCAACACAAACATGGCCCTCACCAACTCAGGGTCTTCAATGACAGACTCTTGAGCCCATCGAACCATCGTGTCAGAAATCAGCTGCTGAAGAGTGGCTGCAGAGTCATTATTGGTATTTTTTTGAAAAGGAAAAAATATTAAGAGAAGACAAATTAACTGGACATGTCAACTGCATATCTCATAACCCCAAACTCATATCGACATTTGTACCAGAATTTTCAGGAATATTCTTTGAAGGAAATAAACTTCATTTAAACATATATATGTATATCAATAAAGATGAGTTATAGACATGTAACAACGAAAATCCACAAACTTCTCTTTGAGAACCATTCTTATAATTAAACGATTTTACTTGTTTCAAAATTGCAGCCATTTTTTTCAAAACTACTACTGGCAATGCATAGAGCAATCACTATGAGTGGTGCTATTACTTTATTTCTTTGTTCCACTACTTTCCTCCCAGAAGATTTCATATCATATATCCTTCTAAAGGTCAGTCATAGTCATCCAAGGAGCTATCTATTTGCCCAATTGTCTCATCCGAATCATTTGCAATAGTAACCTTATGTAATTATATTTCTACTTAAATCTGGATCCCCAATTGCCACTTAAAACATCTTCAAAATGATTTGGTTATGAAGCTGTATTAAAGTGAAAAATCTTTCCATATATAGATTATTTGCTATGTGATGTATAATGTAGTACACTTAAAAGCAATAGAAATTCCAAACCTCCTAAAATAAATATTACAATTATCAAAGCTAAGTAGGGTTGATGTGACCAATTCATACATAATGAAGTACTTAATTCCTATCATTAGTACTCTGGCTGATTCTGAAAAGAAGCTGTTTAACCTGCTTTAATCTATACATTATTTAAGGAAAAAGAAAACCAATATTAACCAACTACAAAATGCAGGAAAAATACCAATATATTTCCACATACCTCAAAACCATGCTGTCAATTTAAATAGGTCAAATTCATAAACTTCATAGTAACATAAAATGATTATAAGAAATACTAAACTGATTTTGAAGAAGGCCTGACTCAAATTTGACACTAAAAAATAAATTTAGAAGCAATTGTATAAATAAAGCGTTGCCATTGTAAGTTGGTGGAAAAGAGTTTTTTTTTCTTGAGTTTGTTTACTTGTTTTTCTTTCTCTCTTTCTCTTTTTCTCTCTTTCTTTCCTTTTCTTTTCTTTATTTATTTACTTTATCTTTCAATAAAAGCTGTTAATCACCCAGCACTGCATCTGAAAATGAATGCAGTCTTAGGACTGAGGTAACGTGTAAGCAGATCTCACAGACGTTCTGCCCTACTGATGAGGGTATTGGACTGAGAGACTCACTGCCCACGTGCTCACTTGTTTTTACGGATTATCAACTGTCAGTCTTCAGTTATATAAGATATGGATGAACCAGAAATGCATAACACTTCAGAAAATATTTCAGAACCAATATAGTTACAGACATTATCTATTTAAACTTTAAGAAAAGGTTTAACTTAATGCAAGAATATTTGAAAATCAATTGCATATACTTAGATAGGAAAGCTAAATGATTCCCTTTTACTGTCTGATCTAATGCCTAAACTTTCAGTGCTCTAGAGAGCCTGTCCACCCTTATAATGCTGCTCTCTCTCCATCTGTTCCTACACATAAAGTTTGAGGCTCTCTACTTCTGGCCACTCCAGGCATCTACTGAAAAGCTGCTTCTTGGGAGTTGCAAACTCCATTTTCTCACTGGTTTATCTCTAGTAAGACAGTAGTGGGTGAACAAGTGTCAGCAGCTGAGTCACTCTGCAGTGCCCCTTCATACTGCTTACAGGACTTCTTGGCGTCATTCTCAACTGGCTTTTCAGTTTGTTTCTTCTTCAGGTATGTCACCTTTTCTACCAGGGACAGCAGGCGTCCTCTAATTGTTAAGTCACTGTTTCCATCCAGAGAACCATCTTCATCCAGCTCAATTCCTAGCATGAACAAATCAAAGAGAAAGAAGAAAATAATATTTAAAAAGTACATGTAGGGGAAATAATTCTCAGGCTCTGCCACCTTTTCTATTCATAGCTTAAAGCTATGCCGCCATTTCTAAAACATTTGACAACACTGAGTAAGCAGGCTTGCCCACAAGCGCGCAGAGATAAGATTAACCACTGGCCTCTTTTCCTCCTTTCTCTTCTTCCTCTGTTCCTGTGGACTCAGAGCCATGAGCAGCCAGTGCAAAATATAAACTGAGCACAGAGCAAAAAACTGTCTCAGAGTCAAGATCAATTCTGCTACTCGAGCTGATACAGGCATCTCAGACTTTGGGTGCCATTTGCCTAAACCTATAGTTCTGCCTGCCTAAAACCTCCCTCGTTTTTATCCCCATCACTTGCCTCTAGTGGTATTTTAATCAGCTGAGACAGAGAAACTAGGGATAATAAGGTTTTCTAAACCAGGGGGTGCTTTATGTGTGAAGCAGTAATTCTACTATTTTAGAGTATTCCCCATATTTATATACTACATATAAATATATATGTATATAAGTAACATATATATAGAGAGTATATATATATATGTATGTATATATGTATATACTATATATAAATATGGTATATAAGTAACATACTTATATATGTATATAAGTAACATATATATAGTATATATATGTATGTATGTATATATGTGTATACTATATATAAATATGGTATATAAGTAACATACTTATATATGTATATAAGTAACATATATATAGTATATATATATATATGTATGTATGTATATATGTATATACTATAAATAAATATGGTATATAAATATTATATATATATGACAACTTTCTGGAAGTCATTTAGTGATTCTTCATTCATGAACTATTCAAGATGGTGCTTTTATTCTCCTTATTAAAATAAAATAAAAGTCATACCACTAATGCCATACCTATCACTTTGGAATGTCTAATCATTTTCCTTCCCTGGAACACAGACTTTATCCATATTATTTCATAAAGACAGAAGGAAGTAACCATTTAGAACATCTAATCAATTCCATTTTAAACATTCTTTGACTAAAAGGAGGGGAGAATTCCCTTAATAGATTTGGGTGACTAACATAATTTCGTGCAGGATTTCCTTTGGCATTAATTAATTTCAAAAGATATACGCTGGATTTCCTACGCCATTCCTAAAAAGCGACCCTGCAGTGAGTTTAAATATAACTGTCTGTGATCAAATTTCTTTAGAGGATATCAACCTAACACTCACCTCTCTGCCCAAAGCACCTGGTTACAATTCCTCATTCTCCCTGCCCATGCCCTGCTACTGAAGGAAAGAGGGAAGAAAGGGAGAATTTCAGTCATCTTCTGCTCTGCCTGCCTTTCTGATCGCTCTACCCCTCCTGACTCACCACACAGAATCAGTTAACCATTTTACTGTAATAAGTATTCTTAGGCAACCTCCTAACAGGCATTATGTATATTGACACATATCATATACTTACTTTTGTACCAGTATTTGTACATGTAAGAACAGCTGTAAATCAAGAAGATCTTACCACAATGTGCCATCAGGTCTTCATGAAAATCCAAGAGTTGGTCTCGGATTTCTTCAGGACATGGACATTCGCTTTTGTCATCCTTGAAATTGAGGAGCATATTGATCTGAAAGTTTGGAACAACAAAGAAAGAGGACGAACAAGAATGAGAGAAAAGTGGATTCAGGAAAGACCTAGCAAAGATTGTGAAAACCAAAGACTTCACAACCTGTTTCTGGGTACTCATTACATTGTTGCCCAACAGATGAAAAAGTATTAACTATCATTGAATCCAACCAATAACCACAAAATAAATCAAATCATTCAAAGCTTAATATTCTGCAAAATAGTCATGCAAGCTGCTTCCTTCTCAACGATACATCCGTGTATGCTTAGAGTTCTTAAATCAACTAAGATCTAAATGTTATTAAAAATATGTTATTATGCTTCTCCTAGATTTCCATTTTCTATCTAATTTCTACACTTTATTGAATATTTTAAAGAACTCTTTTTTGAGAAGGATACGCCAATAAAGAAGGAAAAATCTAATATAATGGATAACTATACTTTTGTTAAGAGTTCAGTTAAATAAACAGCAAGAAACTTTCTTCCATTTATTTTCATTTTAGACACAATACTATTACATTTATGAATGAAGAAAAGGAAGGTCTGTTGCTGTTCCATAATTTTCCTTTAGGCAACAATTGTAAGTTTTCTTTTTAGAGTTTTTTAATTTTTAAAAACTTTTATTTTGAGATCATTGTAGATTCATATGCTATTGTAGGAAATAATACAGAGAGATTCAAAACAGCAGTACAGTATCACAACCAGAATATCAACACTATATAGTCAAAATAGAGAACAACTCCATCATCTCAAGGATCCCTCCTGCTACCTGTTTATATCCACACCTACTTCCCTCCTGCCTGCTCCTCATCCTTAATTCCTGTCAACTAATAACCTGCTCTCCATTTCTGTATTATTGTTATGTCAAGAATCTTATATAAATGGTGTCATACCATATATTCAGGGTATGTAGTGATATTTCACTTCATTCCTAATATTGATCATTTGTGTCTTCTCTTTTCCACTGTCAGTCTTTTTTAGAGTTTTGGTCAATTTTAATAACATTGTACAATAACCAGCTTTGAGATTCACTGATTGTTTTCAATTGTCCTGTTTTCAGTTTAATGACTTCTATCTGCTTTTATCTCTTTTATCACCTTCCTTCTGGTTGCTTTGGGTTTATTTTGCTCTTCTTTTTCTAAATTCTTATGATGGCAGCTTAAGATGATTGATTTATTTTTCACTTTTTTTTTTTTTTTTTAGCTGAGCCATCCTGCCACCTATTGGCAGCTCAGCAGCAACTCAGCTCATTTTTCTCTCTTTTTTAAATGTACTTCCCCCTTCAGCACTGCTTTAGCCATTTCCATAAATTTTCTCACATTTCAATGTATTTTTTAATTTGCTTTGAGACTTCCTCATTGAACCATGGATTATTTAAAAGTGTGTTGTTTATTTTCCAAGTTTTGGGAGATTTTCCTGTTATCTTTCTGTTATTGATTTATTTTTCTTTTATTTTCTTTCTTTTTTGGTCAGGCTTTCCTTTCTTTATTAAAATTTATTGGGATGACAATGGTCAACAAAACTACATAGGTTTCGAGTGTACAATTCTGAAATATATCATCTATATATTGCATTATGTGTTTACCACCCAGAGTCAGTTCTCCTTCCATCACCATATATTTGACCCTCTTTACCCTCATCTACCACCCTCTCCCCCCCTTACCCTCTAGTAACCACTAAACTGTTGTCTGTGTTATGGAGGAAAAGGAACCCTTATACACTGTTGGTGGGAATGTAAATTGGTACAACCACTAGGAAAAACAGTACCTCAAAAAATTAAGAATAGAATTACCATATGACACAGGACTCCCTCTCCTGGGCATCTACCCACAAAATAGGAAAACATTTATTCATGAAGATATATATACTCCAGTGTTCACTGAAACATTATTTATAGTGGCCAAGACATGGAAAATAACCAAAGTGTCCTTCGATAGATGATTAGATAAAGGCGTGGTATACATACACAGTGAAATACTACTCTGCCATAAGAAAAGATGAAATACTGCCATTTGCAGCAACATGGATGGCTCTGTTATTGATTTCTAAGTTGACTCTACTGTGGTAAAAAAAAATATTCTGCAAGAAAAAATCCAATTATTTCATATTTGTTGAGGTGGTTTTATGGCCCAGGACACAGTCCATCTTTATGAGTGTTCCATGGGCACTTGAAAAAAATGTGTATTCTGTTGTTGGGTAAAGTAGTCCACAAGTATTCAAAAATCCTGTTAGCTGGTGATAGCATTTCATTCTCCTATATTCTTACTGATTTTCTGTTTAGTTTGATCAATGATTGTGACGGAGTGTTGAAGTCTCCAACTATAATTGTGCATTTGTCTATTTCTCCTCTCAGTTCTATCTGCGTTTCCGTCACATATTTTGCAGCTCTGTTGTTCAGTGCATAATCAGTATGTAATGTCCCATCTGTCCAGTAATCTTCTTTGCTCTGATATATACACTCTTACTGTCTTTTGATTAATTTTTCATGATATATCTTTTTTCATCCTTTTACTTTCAGGCAACTTACATGTTTATATATGAAGTGAGTTTCTTGTAGACAGCATATAGTTAGGTGAAGTTTTTAAAATCCACTTTGCCAAACTCTTTTAACTGGTATATTTATTTATATTCATGAATTTGTTGATATGTTCTGACAGAAGTTGTTATTTTACTTGTTTACTGTTTGTTCTGATTTATGTTTTCCCAATTTGCTGTGGGTTTTGTGAACAAATTTTAGGATCCCATTTTGAATTATCATGGTATTTTTTAGTGTATTTCTTTGTAAAGCTTTTTTAGTGGTGGCTCTGGATGTTACGTTATAAGTACATAATCTATCACAATCTACTGGTAACAACATTTTACTAGTTTGAGTGAGATGTAGAAGCCTTATCTTTTTTATATCCCTTATCCTTCTCCATTTAAAATATAATTGCCTTAAATATTTCCTATCCAGCTAACACCATGAGGGTTAGGGCACCGACGCCCCTCGCAGTCGAAAACCTACGTATAACTTAAGTCAGCCCTCTACATATGCAGATTCCCAACCACGGACAGAAACTGGAGTTGACCCTTGAACAATATGAGTTTGAACTGCGCGGGTCCACTTATACATGGATTTTCATGTAGAGAACTTAAGGGGAGAAGGAAAACGTACTGTATTTATCCATGTCTTAACACTTTCTGTTCTTTCTTCCTTCCTGATTTTCAAAATTTTACCCTTTCTGTTTAAAGAACATCCTTTAGGCATTCTTTCAGGGTAGGTTTAATGCAGCCAAATTATCATTGTGTTCCTTCATTTGAGGATGTCTTGATTTCCCCTTCATTCCGGAAGGAGATTTACACAGAATATAGATTTCAGGGTTGACAGTTCTTTTCTTTCAGCACTTGAAAGCTGGCCTACTTCTTTCTGCCCGCCCTGTTTTCTGAGTAGAAATCCGCTGTCACTCAGCCTGTTTTTCCCCTATATGTGTCATTTCTTTCTCACTACTCTCAAGTATTTTTCATCTTTAGTTTTCAAAAGTTTGACTCTGATATGTTTGGTCTAGATTTCTTTGGGTATCTTGTTTGGAGTTCACTCAGTCTCTTGATTTTTTTGGTTTGTTTATATCTTTTGCCAAATTTGAAAAGTTTTCAACCATTAGTTTTTCAAATATTTTTTCAGTTCACCCTTTTTCTCCTATCCCTGGAACACTCATGTCACAAACATTAGATCTTTTGTTATATTTATATTTGTCTCTGAGGCTCTATTTTTTTCTCAGTTTATTTTCTGTTTTTTGGGTGAGGTGATTTCTATTGTTCTTTCTTCAGTTCAAGCTAATGATTTATTTCTCAGTCACCTCCATTTTGCTGTTAAGTCCATGCATTGATGGATTTTAAATTTTGATTATTGTATTTTTCACTTGTAAAATTTCCATTTGGTTCTTCTTTATTTCTTCTATTACTTTGCTGATGCTTCCTTCCTTCCTTTCTTCCTTTCATTCAGAAACAGTTTATGATGGATGCTTTAAAAGCTTTGTCAGATAATTTTAACATCTTTGTCATCTCAGAGTTGGTATTTATTGATTATATTTTCCATTCAAGTTTTTCCTGGTTCTTGGTGTGATGAGGGATTTTGAATAAAATCGTGGACATTTCTGGTATTATGTTACGAGACTTCGGATCTTACGTAAACTTTTGGCTTCGTCTGATACTATCTAGCAGGACAAGAGCTTGGTTCCATCCGTTACTGCCAGGTCGGAGTACAAGTCCATTTCCCCACTCCACTGCCCTGGGTGCTTGAAGAAGGAAGGAGGCCTTGTTCCTGCTGGCGAGGCTGAAAGGTCCAGTTCCCCACTAACCTGTTCTCATACAACCCTGGCTGGTACTTCTCCCTCTATGGGCTCAACTGACATTTTGGTGGTCTCGTTACCACTCAGCATGGTGACGTCCCAGCTCCTAGATGGAGTACCTCATTACAGTTGGTGTGAGTAGAAGTCTGGGCTCCTCACTCGGCGTTGCTGGTGCGATTGGGATCAGGGCACAGTGTTTTCTGTGGTGTTTGGCTGGACTTATACAGCTATTACCTAAAGGTTTTCTGTCTTCCTGGTCCTTTGGCTGCACATAGTAGGCTTCTGTTGGGGCTTTTCTTGTCTCTGCTTGTTGGTGTTCTGGGTGGTCAGCTTCTTTAGCCCATGTGTGGGACAGAAGAGGCAAAAGAAAACCCAGGGAAGTCACCACCGTGTCTTTCCTCAGGTTCCAAGTTCTATAGCCAGCCTCCTTTCTCCTCTCTATCTTTCAGAGTCTTTTTACGTTGTCTTTCATGTAATGCCCAGGGTTATGGCAGTGCTTAAAATAAGGAAAGGCACGTGTCCTCCATCTTTCCAGAAGCAGAAGAGTCCCAATAACAGTTTAACAAGTGGAGATAAAGTGGGAGAGGTTGGACTTGATCTCTGCTCAATAAATGATGTTTATAGCAATAAACAACATTCTATGTCCCTCCCCTCAAAGAAATTACATTCTGGTGAGAAAAAATTAATTTTGCAATTAATTCCCTAAACACTTTCATCAGGAGGTATCTTGACTCTAGAGGGAAATATAAATAGTAAGGGTAAGATACCGAAGACAAGATCTATCAGTTTTAACTTTGACCACCGTAACTACCTCTTGGTAATTTCTCACACTGTGAATCCCACCCTGAGGAAGACTCCAGACTCGCCCAATTCTTTAGGTCTGCTACACCAAGGTGACCTCAGTTTGGAGGTGAACAACAAGAGGAAGAACCACAAACAGGCGATCAATCTTCCAACAAGAATGGTAGCAGTGAAATTTGGTTCTTCTATGGAGGGATTAAATAGAAAGTGCCTAGCACTGAGCCCCAGGAGTCAAGGGTTCCTATTAGCTGGGGCGGAACCATATCAGCCACGAAGACCCACCTGTCATTGGATATTGTTTCTATTTGCATAACTTCAGTATCTTGCACACTGGCTTCCTCGAAGAGTCCATGATACACCTGATCCCTTTATAATATGTCTCTCATTTGTTTAAACTAACCAAGTAGATTGTTTGGAGAAACTGAGAATACCAACTGCATCAACTTGGCTAGTTGAAGGAGAACAGGAAAAAATACACTTGTAACTTATGGTAGAATTTTGCAATGCCTGGGTCCTGAATGAGCTAAAACACAAAGTAAAAGGAACAATTTTCAACTCGTTTGTGTACCTGCTCTTGAGGTGGTGACCTAAATTCCTTTGTTTTCCTGGCTGTGAGTGCAGCCGACATGTTTAAGGCTTGCATAACTTCATTGTACCGGAAGCGCTGATTTTCTTGGAGCTTTGCTACAAAATCATCTGAAAAGGCCACGATGGCTTCTATCCGGTGCCGGACCTGGCAGTCACAGAGGTACTGAAGCAGCAGGCACATCTAAAAGGACAATTAAAGGGACACCAAGTTTAATTTCTGAATCTTTAAACAGTTAATGAATCTCAAATCCAGAGATGCCGAGCAGCCACCTCTTCTCCTATATGATCAGAATCCTGGTTTTGTGCAGGAGGCCCTGGGAAATGCACCAGAATTTGAACCAAGTGGCAAATGCATGTCCCTTTGGTGGACACTCCCTGTCTTAGCCTCCTCTGTTGCTTTATGTACTATATGGCCAATGAGATGTATAAGGAGAAGTTGGTCTTCTGGGAATGATTTTCCATCATTAATAACAGATTAGAACACCCTCTTCTCAAAATGAATATTCCTGGGTCGTGACATGATCACTGGAGGAAGATGTGCTAACACACCTGTTAGGATGAAAACCATAGAGTGAGGGTCACAGAAGGGTATTATGACCTGATGACATCATTGAGCTACTACACCAATTTTAGAACTGTCTACCTCCAGACTCTGCATGTAAGTTCAACAAGTGTTTTTATTGCTTGTTCACTAAATGAATGCTCAGTATTGTGCAACCGGAAGCCCAAAGGATTTTTAATTGATACAATAACTTGGTAGAAACGTGCCTAGCAGGGGATGCTTTGCCCAAGTTCAGGAAAACATTTAAATACACTTAATGCCAATCATGATATGAATACAAGGCAGTGTTTAAAAGGACTTTAAAACCCTGTGTGTCACCACAAAAGGGTCATTTCTGTCAATGTTGGCTCTGAAATAGCCCTAGCATCTGTCCCACCCCATGTCTCCTTCACCCTACGCCAGTGTAAGCACTGTCCCCTTGGGTGTGGGCCCACGTGACAGTCTCCCGACTCAGTGGACCCTGGACCACCCTCTCTTTTTCTCCTTCTCTATTTTCCTCACAGCAGCTACACTGAGATTTTTTAGAATAAAATCCTCCTGTTAACATTCTTCAGTGGCTTTAAGTGAACTTAGACTAAAATTCAAAATCCATTCCATGGCTGGTTTTAGCAAAAGGCCCGGTTCTGTGTGACGTGGCCTCTGCCTGGCTCACCCTCTCGGCTCAGCTCATTCAGCTGCTGCCACCTGGCCTTTTCCTGCTTCGGACGGAACCTTGCGGTGCCACATGCTGTGTGCAGAGTTCCCAGAACACTCTTCCTGCTTCCTCTCCACACCCGCGGAAGCCAGCTCATTGGTGACTCAACTTAGAGAGGCCTCCCCTCCCCTTTCTCAAGCATTCCAGTTACAATTTTCTTTCTTCTAGTAACTCATTCTACTCGTTCAGATCGTTTCATGTAAGTAGCAATGAGACATTTTAAAAGAAATGCATCAATAAGTGTACGTTTCCCCCAGGGACTATAAGTTCCACGAAGGCAGAGCCCACACCTGTTCCCTCCCCCAGCACCAAGTGCCAGCCTCCAAGGACGATCTGGCTGAGGAACAGAGAGCAGAGTAGTGCACCACTGATGCAAACGTCCAGTGACTCTAATGGACCAGAGAGGCTAAAGAAAGGGTCCCTGGACATCGTGAGCACAAAGACAGCCATGCCTTTGGTTCCTCAGAAACACAGGCAGGAAGGGGAAGTGACATCTGTGAGGTGGGTGTTGCTACTGGTGTGCAAGTGCCTAAGATTGACGAGAGTGCAGGTGGTGTAGGAAAGGGTGAGGAATGCCTGCATTTCACACATTCCAACAAAATGTGGTGAGATGCATGTGGAGAAAGAAGAGAAGATATGCAAGAAATGGCTGATGAATCGGAGGGAAAATAAGAGCTGGCAGGATAGAAGCCTATCACTTATGCTCCTTTCAGATAGACAAACACACACAAACATACACATATGCAAATATACATATACACACATAAATATACTATAACACATAACTGTATACACAAATACAGACATGCACACATACACAAATATACATATACACACGTACAAATATGCACATGCACACACACAGATACACATACATATGCATAAATATGCATATGCACACATACATACAACTATACATATGCACAAATATACATATATACACACATACACACAGAGAAACAGTGATGACAGACAACACTTGCAGACATGAGAGACCTATACCTGGCCAAGGAAACCACCTAGACAAATAGACTAAATTTATCTTTGACTATTGTCAATTGACTCAATTGGAAAATTCATTAATTCCATTCCAATGTAAGAAAATTAGATTGGTGGATCCCAAAACACAACAGGACGTCAGTTAATTTTACGGACCACACAGAGACCAGTTTCGGGACCCTGGGCTCCCCAGCCCTTCTCCCTCCGCCCACCTGGGACCCTTTCCCTGCTCACCTGCAGCTTCACAGGCTCCGGCAGCTTCATCTGCAACAGACCCTCGGCTGCATCCCCACGTGCACCCTCGGGCCTGGCGTCCTCTGCGCGGGGCTCCCTGGACGGCGCCTGGCGTTCCTCCTCCGGGAAGGCCTCGGTGAACACCTGGGGCTCGATCAGCTGCAGGATGTGCTTCAAATCCTCGCCGTGGAAGATACCCATGATGAGCAGCGTGTAGAAGAGCTTGATGAGTGGCACAAAGAGGAACTCGGTGGTGCCCCCGACCGGGTCCCGCGCGCGCAGGCCACCCTCCCGCACCGCCTCGGTCAGCATCTGCATGGTCTTGGCCTTGAGTGTGTCCAGCGGGAACTCGGGGCTGTCCTGGTAGCAGTCGTGATTGACGCGCACAAAGCTGGGCGAGGAGAAGCGCATGCGTGGCCGCAGCGACGTGCTGAGGCCGATGCCCGGGAGCCCGTGCTCCTTGTGCTCGTCCGGGAAGAGCGTGATGCTCTTGGTCTCCTCGGTCATGGGCACGATGAACTCGCTGTTCATCATGAGCCGGGCGGTGGCGTAGGCGTTCAGATGGATGTCTATGAGCAGGTCGTAGTAGCCGGTGCGCAGCAGGCCAGGCATGTACTTGCTCTGGATGGCGTAGAGCAGCTGCGGCTCGTCCACGTGGCTGCACAGCGCATGCGCCACGCGGTGGTTGCCCAGGGCACACACGGCCGAGTACAGCCGCAGGGTGTGGTAGTGGAACTGCAGCAGCTCCTCCTGCTCCGTCAGCTCCAGGATGTCCACAGACCTGCAGGCGGGGCAGGGCCAGCACGGTTAGATGTCTGCCAGCACCAGGGAAATAAATCAAAAGCTCATGCAAACACGCTGTCATCTTTTTCCACATGTCCTTTCCATGACATGTTTAATAGTAGCATAGATTGTTTAAAAACCAGTTCTAGATGTTTCACAAATTTTCTTCTGTATAGGATTTTACGTTGACAATTTTCACCACTCATGCTCGGACCCCAGTCATCGCCCTGCAGCCCAAATTTTGGGTATCTCTGTCAGATACTTGGGTCTCAATCTGAAGCTGGGGACTCCCCTTATTTCAGAATGTGAGCACTCCCCGGAAAATCCTGACTCCTTTCCACCTTGGCTAACTAGGTTGGAGAAGGCAGAGCCTTAGGTTTAGGAGTCTGTGCCCTTGTCTCTGACCTGAGACTAGCTATCCGCCTAACCCATTAGAAGTAGGCGACAACAAGCTCATTTCTCCCTCATTTACCTTCTAACCTCTCTCACAGGCACACACGGGAGCCAGTGTCACCCGGGTTTCCACCAAGTAAGTGCAACTCATGAAGCACACACTACAGTGACATTTTCACTTCAGACTGTTTCTGCCGGGAATCTGTTTCCACCAGACTGCTACCCAGTTCAGGCCATTTTTCTTCTGCTACATAGCGCCCTTTCATCACATAAATCCTTTAAAATATGGCCAGAATGTGCCTAAAGTAAAGTCTGTCCTTTTAGAATAGAGTCCATTTTAAGAGCACATTCTTTCTATCAAATTCTTTTACATGCGCTAATTTTCCTAAACAATTTAAATTATATAGTTTGTTCAAAGTTGACACTGTAACATTAAACGTAGAAACTGTAGCATTAAAAGTAATCAAGGGAATCTAATTCATCTAGAAAGGCGTCCTTGGTGAAACTGGAATATAAGCTCATCAGAACAGGGGTTATTATATATGTGTTTATTAACAGTCATCCAGCAACCAACCTAGTACATAGTAGGTACTGAATAATTATTGGTGACTATTTATTGTTAAGCTTTGTCCCTATGAATGGATTTGTGCACCCAAATCCATAATCTAAATTTAGAACATTTTCATCACCCTAAAAGAAACCAAGTACCCATTAGCAATCACTCCTCAGGCCCACCAGCTTTAAGTAACTATCAATCTACTTGCTGTCTCTAAAGAATTGCCTACTATGAACTTTTCATGTAAATGGGATCCTATAATAGATGGTCTCTGTGAATGGCCTCTTAAACGTAATAGAATCTTTTTAAGGGTCATCCATTCTGTGGCAGGTATCAGTACTTCATTCTTTTTTATTGCCAAATAACATGGTGTGGATAGGCCACGCTTTGTTTATCCATGCATCAGTTGGTAGACATTTGGGTTTTTCCCACTTTTTGGCTACTGTGAATAATGCTGCTATGAACATTTGTATACGCGTTTTTGTGTGGGCATGTTTACATTTCTCATGGGTACATACCTAGGAGTGGAACTGATGGGTCCTATGGTAACTCTATATTTAACTTTTTGAGGAAATGGCAAACTATTTTCCAAGGCACACATTCAATTTTAAAGGTATTAAAATTTTAAAAATGCCAAGCATGTCTAAATACATAAAAATGGACATAGCTCCTACAACGGTTTTAAGATTAAAGACTTAAAATAGAAGAAGGACAGCAAATGTATTTGTCTTTGCATGGTTTTCATGCAATGTTTTCACTCAATTTGTGCCTGAACTTTTTAATATTTTGGGAGGGAAATCTTGCTCCAAAATTGGCTCGTTTTTGATCATGAAGCCACTAAAATGAAATTTCTGCGCTCTAATTGGTTATTACGTGGAAAAACTGAGTCATAAAGCCACCTTTGGGTACTGGCCATAGTAATGTTACTACTATTACTTTCTAGAGTGCAGGTCCGCTTGATTCCGAAGCCCTCAACTTATTTTGACAATTGTATTTCATTAGTGTCTCTTAGTCTCGGTTTTTCACATATGTCAAATGAAGGTCTGCATTAAGCGATTCATATGACTCCACCTCTAACCTCTTGCAAGCCTGAGACACTGTGTTACTCTCCAAGCTGTGAGTCACGCTGCAGGGGTAGCTGCCTGAGTTTTTGCTTGCTGTTTTCATAAGGAAGACACAAGAGCCGAAAGAAACAATGCACTATCATATTGCATAGTAATTTTGTTTCAGGAATAAAGCGGTAGAGAAATATATTTAAACTTGCAATATGCAAAATAATGCCTCTGCTGCTGTAAGAAATGAGGTATTTTTAAACCCCAACCCGAGCCCCTGGGGAGCAGTCTCATTTGAGGTGTGGCGCAGGCGCATGCGCAGACCTGTTCTCCTCCGGGATGTGCAGCGACATGAACTGCAGGGGCTCCACGCACTGCACCAGCCAGCCCTGGCGCTCACTGACCCGGGACACGTCCACCTTCAGGAACTGGTTGGGCATCCTGCTCCACAACACGTGTGACAGGAACTGCACGTGGAGACGCGGAGGACATTGAGGCACTGGGTTTCTGTGCTCGCTCTTGAATAATCCCGCGGAGAGAGGCATCACATTCTGGGGGGATGCAGAAGCAGAAGTCATTTGTAAGACTCCCCAGGAGTCACAATGAGCAGAATTCTGCACAGCACAGAGATAAGGGAAGTGAGATACACTACAGGTCAAGCAAAGTCAATACTGGAAATAACAGTAGCTGGGTTAAAGAGCCCTTGAGAGGACCAGCGGAGGAAATATTCTGAGAGAAAATACCTAGAACTTCAGGGCAGGCCCAGGTGTGGGGCTGTTTGTTTCCCACATGCTCTCTGGCCAACCAAGAATAAAGTACAACTAAGTGTAACCACACATCCTTCACATATATTTACCAAGCTGGGCCTCAGAGATACCTGGCGAGTCTGCAGCTACTTCCTGAAAGAGAGGCCATGTCTCTCTCTCTCTCTCTCTCTCTCTCTCTCTCTCTGTCTCTCTCTGTCTCTCTCTCTCTCATCACCCACCTCGTCCTTAAGCCACTCACTTACTGTCACATTTGTCAGGCGTTAGTAACAAGCGGTATACCAGAGACAGCTCAACAGATGAACCCGACTATCACACAAGAACACAGAATTAACCAGGCATTAACTAACACAATCTATGTCTCTCCCACCTCCTCTGCCACCAATAAATATCTTCAGACATCCTAATTCCTTCAGTCTGGTCTCAAAGAGAAAGGGGTCTCTACTTTGCCAAAGCTTATTCAACCATTTATGATCATGATACCACCCCTCGCCTGCCTATTCTGGACCGTAGTATAAAAATCATGATTTCATCTTCCTGCCTGATCTTGAGTCTCGCCCTGTGTTCTTCAGATGGCCTCAGCCTCAAGCTGCCTTCCTATCCTCTTCTGTGAATGGGGCTGAGCGTGCGGGAGCCAGGCACCATTTTAAAGACTGAGAACAAAACAGATAAAATGGCCTCAGGCCGCTTCCATTTTCTTTTCTTTTTTTTTCCATTGGAGACATAAGCACAATCGGTAAAATTAAATAATATGTTAGAAAAGAAGTTGTTGGGGAGCCAAAAGAAGAGGGTGGGGGAAACAGAAGGCAGGGCAACAATAAATAGGGTGGTCAGAATGGGTGTCTCTGAGAAGGTGACAGTTAAGAAGAGGAGAAGAACCACCCGGATAAGAAGGGGAAGACATTTCCACCAGAGGGACCAGTCTGTGCACAGGACTGCTGAGTTGCAGAAGGAGCTGGAGGCTGGCGTGGCCAGTTTGGAGTGAAGGAGGGGAGGGCAGTGGGAGATTGTGTCAGAGGGTCAGGATGTCAGATTCTCTAGGATCTGAGAACTGATACAAGACCTCGAATTTTCATTCTTAGGTAAACAGGGTCGCAAGGCTTTTGAGCAGTGGAATGACATGATCTGATTTATACTTGAAAGAAATGACAGTCACTCGGATTGTTGAATGATAAACAGATGGGCAAGGATGAATTATGGAAACCCTATTAGGAGGCCATTCAGGTAGCCCAGATGAGACAGGATGGTGATGGGGACAGTCCGAAGGCAGAGGATTTCCTGGCAGATGGAACCAGGATGCAGAATGCAAAGGAAAGAAGTCAAGGACAACTCAAGGTCCTGGGCCTGAGCAGCTGGATCTGCTCTTAAATGACATGAGACTGTAGACTGTCAGGAGGAGGGGCTAGTGGTGGTCAAGAAGTCCTGTTTTGAACACATTCAATGGGCCGTACCTAGAGAACATCCAAATGAAAATGTCAAATGGACCGATACACAAGAGTTCTGAGAGACTACCACTTTTGTCAGATTAACAAAACAGAACTTCCAAACTTACTGCCTCCTTTCTTACACTTTCAATCTTGAATTCACCAGAATATAGATTTTTTCCCCCATCATTTTGCAGAAATACTTCTGGCCAAGTCCCTAACGCCCTCTTGACTAACAAACATAGTAGGTTCCTTCAGTCCGTATTGCATCGGCCATTCTGTGGCAGCTGGGAATCTCACTTACAAAGGCAGAAACTGAGCTCACATGGTTTAAGAACGTGTCCAAGTCACCGAGCCACAGTCGACTGGTAACACAGTCTGCTGTCTTCAGCCCCATGTGTGTCTGGCATCGCAACATTTACAACTGCAGAAAGCATCCCATGCTTTTTCCAGAACTGCAACTAGCTGTTCTGCTTGTGGTTGTATTAGCATCCCCTCACTGTCCACACTAAAACATTTAAATTAATCCTTGATTTTTCATTCTCCTTAAGTACCTGAATGCAATTCATCAGCAAACCTCATTAATCCAATTCACTCTCAAATTCCATTAATTTGTCCCTTAAAACACCTTCTCATTTATCACTGTCTCTCCATTACAGGCTTCACAGCTCTCCTCATCTCTTCCTGCCCGGACAGCATCAAGTTGATGATACTGATTTGTCACCACCTGCTGTCATTCTAGTGAGAGCAGATCTTTCTCCACATTATCACCAACATATAGGCCTAGTTTCATTGGCAATTATATTTATGATGAGCAAAGCCAAACCCTTCTAATTAATTGTGTTTCCCTAGTGATCTGAAAGAGATTATAGAATTTCCAACATGCTACCTTTCTTTTTAAAAAATGATTTATATGATTAATAGCAATATTAACAAAATATTGAATTCATTGAAGAAGAAATAAACATGATTCCCTAATAGAAAACAACCCAAATATATTACCAAAAATGAGTCTTTCTTACCTTTATTCTTCCCAACTCAAACTGGAAAACATTGGGACTTGTAGCTTGTGCAAAAACCGCAGGAAATAATTTGGTACTTGGCTCCACCTTAGAGAAACCAATGAATTTAATACTATTAGTAAAGGAAGGGGCAAAACAAACAAACAAACAGATTTCCTTCACAACCACTAAGAAACACTTTATGGAAGGGGCCCAGAGACTTTTCCTTTTTCCCACATGGATACCATCTTTCAATAATTATCGGGAGCATTTCATTTCATTGCTATGTGAATGATTTTGGAAGAATGTACTGTTTACTCTGAAGGATTTGTGGCACAGTTATTATTCCAACAGTAGTGAAAATACATAATTAACCCATTTTTGTTTCTACTATTTTCTAATTTACATTTTGATCTTACAAAACGTGTTTTCCTCCAATGGGTAAAATGGTTTCCGCCCCCAGGAGCAGCCGCCTCCCCCACGTTGACCAGTACCTGGTAGTAAGTGCTTAGTTCCTTGCCGTTGGCTGTGAACGTGAGCAGCCCACCGGCAGCGTCCACCACGCAGCCGATCTCCAGCCCGTTGTTGTTGCGTCCTTGCCCAGGACTCATGCTCTCACCCGCACACACCATGTAACAGTTGCTGCGTTTGATGCTGAATTTAAAAAAATATATATTTTCATCTTTGTACGACCACAGATGCAATCGGGAGCATGGATATCTTGCAAACTACACCTAAGTTATGCTGCGCAAGCAACAAGCTCATGCCGTGATGGAAGAGGTGCATATGGGCCCGAGTCTGTAACTCTGAGCAGAACTTCACTGACTTTAGTGGACATTCTGAATCAGGTCTTACACGTCCCTAAATTCACACTTAAGGGAGACTAGTCAAGAAGTTGGAATCAAGTAAGAACTGACCTGCACCTTCCCTCCAAAAACTCAAACCAAACTGGACTTTTTCTGAAGTTCAAAAAAGTTTAACTATTTAATAATCATCCAAATTTGTAATTTTCCTTCTCATTTTTTTTAACCACTTGTTCTATATTGAGAAGCATTCATTTCCAAATATTACCAAGGTCATTAGGCAAATTCTACGTGAGCCATCAGTGATTCAATATACAGTAAAACCTTGGGTTGAGAGTAACTTGGTTTGCAAGTGTTCTGCAAGATGAGGAAACATTTCAAATACATTTTAACTTAGTAAATGAGCAATGTCTTGTATTATGAGTAGTTTGTTTCCAGACAAATTATGCTCGCAAACCAAGGTATTACTGTATTTAAAAGTTAGCTAAAACTATGCCCCTTTGTGGACAATTCCCAGTAATCTGTTATGAGACAGACTCAGCTATAATATGCACAAAACCAGCGGTATGAACAACAAACCCCCCCAACTCAGTTTCACTCTCACTAAAACCTTCACCAGAGATGGTAACAAAGCTTAATCTATTTGTGCTTTCTCTGCCACTCAACAGCACATATACTGAGACCAGCAAAAGAAAGGCCAACATCAGGCAAAGAACAAGGTGAGATACAGTCAGTTTCTGAATAATCAAAATTGGCTGTGTTTCTTTGCACCACTTAGGTAAGATTCAACAACCCTTCCCTACACTCTATTCCTACATCAAAAATCATCTATTACGTAGCCCATCCCTATACTGAGTTATTTCCATACATTGTCACCTCCTCTGAAAATCAAATACATTCCCCCAAGAAGATTCCTGGAAAGAGGTGGTTTGGGGCCCCCATACTGATGCGAAGCACTCCTGATTGGAGGTTTCTGCCAGCCTGCTGTCTCAAGGGCTAAGTTTAAGTATGTCAAGTGTTAAAACCTGAGGCAGGAGAGTGAGCTTCCAGTCACCAAAAATGAGGTGCAGGTATAAAAGAAAAGCAACGTATGGAGGACTACATCTATGAGACCTGTCACAGCAGATCAGAGAGGATGCATGGGCAGAAAAGGCAGATGCAAATGGTCAGATCTTCTCTTGTCTAATGCTGCAAGGAAGATGGCCTTCTTCACTTTTTTGAAGGTTTGGTTTGAGCTTGGTTTGTTTTACAAATGGAAAAGGATGGCACAGAAAGTGTAACTGACTTACCCAAAGCCACACAGCGAGTCAATGGCCAAGCTGAGGAAAGAACCCACTGTCCTCAGTCCAAGTTCAAAGGCGTCCACCTGGTCTAAACCACTAGCCCATCATGTCTTCACATTGTCTCCCCACCACATAACCAGCTCCCAAGATACGTATCAGACCATATGCTAACTCCCTAACATTCACCCATCCTAATCCCTAACATGGAGGCTGAATAATGGTCACCCAAGTTGTTAGTCACATACAGTGTCACCTGAATTGAGTATATGATTATTACCCAAAAAGACTGCACTGCTCTTACTTTTAATATATTCAGATTCCTTATCGACTTGTATAAGCTACAAAAAGGACACTGACATTAAGGGTTTAATTATGTTGTTCCTATAAATAGAAACATTATCGTGGGCATGATATCCAAAACAAAAATCCCTAGGTTTATCGACATTTTTTTCAGATGTCATTAGTGCAAACAATTGAAGAAAACCAACCTTTCATGCACTTTTCCTTTTTCATCTCCTAGAGTAACGGTGACCGTACGAACTCTGTCCAGGTCAAAGCCTGTGTCATATTGGTGGAAGTCAGAGGTGATCCAGCCCACCCAGACATTAGCGGGTTCTTGTCCAGGAAAGATTCTCACTGAGTAATAGTACTGTCAAGACAGCAAAGCCAGGCATTGGCAAAGTAAAAGGAAACAAACCTTTGATTTGCAATGTTTCTGAATTGTGGAAGAATGTATTTCTTTGTTTAAAATCATTGGGCCTGATTAAAATGGTATAGGCACCAAGGGCTGATGCTGCAAAACAAGAAAAGTCTTAACACAGAGATCCTGAATTAAATCAGAAATAACGGGGAAAAAGAAAAGACTCTATCTGAGCAAATATGCTAAATGATTTGAGGCTTTACATACTCCCAAGTGTGTGTGTGTGTATGCATGTATGTATGTGCACACACATACACACATACCATATGCATGTGTACATATGTAGTATATTTACTATTATTAATAAAATCATCAACCATTAGTAGTTAAGCTTCAAATTCTTCCAGTTTATGCAGTATGTTAATTTATGATGGAGTTTTGCATCTGTTACCCACTTTTGAATAAGCTTTATCTTTCCTATCGCTAACATGTAACATTTTTACACATTCATAACTTTGGAATAGCTAAAATTTAATATGTGAAAATCAAGTTCAGACATGGGGGCACTCTACAAGGAACACAACTATCAATTTTTTTTCCCCCCATTTGGTTGCCATTTTAGAAGTTGTTTTGAAACTTTTAAAAGACAGACAGCAAAACTTGACCTCTGTAACAAAGTATGATAAGTGATCTCCTTTCAGACATATCACTGAGATGAAGGACATTCTACGTACTTGGAAAAATTAAGTCACAAAATTTATTTTGCCAAGAAACATATCAAAATCAGGATTAAGTACTCTGTTAAGGACATTTTTCCTAAAATAGCTCTTTATGGCATAATATGCATCAGAATATACACATATTTTTTAACTTTTCAGTCCTCAAAATATAAGCGAATAATTATTTTTAAAATAAGCTTGTTAAATATGATGAATCAAAGTGAACTATTTGCAACGTAAAGCATAGTAAGTGACAAGGACAACTCAGTGACAGGAGCTGCAACCTCATACCGTGGACGTTTGCATCAAGTAGTCGTAGTCGTCCCTGTCATCTGCAAGGACGTCTTCAGTGAGTCTTGCAGAATGGCTTGCGCTGTAATCTGGCTTTGTTCTTCTAAGCAAAAATCTGAAAGATATTACAGGACTAGGAATAAACAACATTACAAGTCCTGCCAACTCCAAACATGAGCATACAGTGAGTTTAGCAGAGTGGTTCTCAACCAGCATGATTTTACTCTCTAGGGGTCATCTGGCAATATTTGGGGATATTTTTGGTTGTCACAGCTGGGGGTGGAGTTCCCACTGGCATCTAGTGGGTGGAGACCAGGGATGCAGATAAATGTCTTTCAAAGTGCAGGGCAGACTCTCACAACAAATTATCTAACCCAGCATGTCAATCATGCTGAGGTTGAGAAATTCAGATTTAGCGCCAGAGAGAATGGTCAAATAAGTTGCCTTTTTGTCCATAAAAATACTATTTAGAGAGAATGCTGTTTAATTTTCAACCAAGAATATAAACATACACATCTTAAAAATTAACTCTTGCAAAAAATACTTGCAAAGCACATATCTAATAAGGGATTGATATCCAGAATATATAAAGCACTCCTACAACTCAACAACAAAAAACACAAATAACCCAATCCTAAAATGGGCAAAGAATTTAAAAAGGCATTTCTCAAAAGATGATCAACAAATGATCACTAAGCAGATGAAAAGATGCTCACTAACTATGAGGGAAATACAAATCAAAACCACTACATGGTATCACCATGTCAGGAGGGCTGCTATGAAAACAACAGAAAGTAACAAGAGTTGACAAGGATGTGAAGAAATTTGAACCCTTCTAGAGTGATGGTGAGATTATAAAATGGTGCAACCGCTGTGGAAAACAATATGAAAGGTCCTCAAAAACTTAAGAATAGAACCACCAGCAATCCCACTTCTGAGTATATATTCAAAATGACTGAAAGATGGATCTCGAAAAGATATTTGTATACCCGTGTTCATAACAACGCTATTCACAAAAACCTAGAAGTGGAATCAACCCAAACATCCATCAATAAATGTATAAATAAACAAAATGTGGTCTATACACACAATGGAATGTTATTCAGCTTTAAAAAGGAAGGACATTCTGAAACACGCTACTACATGGATGAAGCCTGAGGACATTACGTCAAATGACGTAAGTCACTCACGAAAACACAGATGCTGTATGGTTCCACTTATAAGAGATACTAGAGAAGTCAAATTCATTGAAACAAAATATGGAAAGGTGGTTACCAGAGGCTGTGGGGGAGGTAGAAAGAAGAGTTGTTTAATTGGGTACTGAACTTTAATTTTGCAAAATGAAAAAGTTCTAAAGATGAATGCACAATGGTGTGAACATACTTAACATTACTATACGCATCACTGTGTTGTACACATTGAAATTTTAAGTAGACTTAAAAGTGGTGAAGACAATAAATTTTGTGTGATGTGATTTTTACCACAATCAAAAATTGCATAAAAAGTAACTATCGGGATAGACTATGGGTAACCAATTAAAAGACAAACAGGTTGCTTTATCGTCTCTTATAGAATCCTTTGCACATCAAGGACGAGGAGAAAGAAAAAAATTGACATTGGGAAATCCCTCCCCTCTACTGTAACCCTCCCCACATAACCGCCACATATTTAAAATCATAGATCAGTGACCTTTGTTTCAGACGAGAGGGCTTTTCCTGAGCATAATCTTTGTGATTATTAAACTCTGGTTTCATAGCTTCTTTGTCTTTGTCAGCTCTGTCAGGCACCAGGTGGCCATGAGCTGTCTTCATCAGAACCTCAAAGTCCGAATCTGCTTCATAATCCTCCAAATCATTCTTGGGCCCAAAGAGGCCAGCGGCAGGCAGCCCTCCGGCTGCGGTCTTGGAGAAGACCTCTGCACACTCGATTGGCATGCTCAGGCGGTAGAACATGATATCTGTGCTGCTGTTCTGAGACCCAAAGGACTTCTGAGTGACCTTCAAACACGGGCAAGTGTCTACGGTGCCATCAATTCTGGTCACCTGGCAAACGAAGAAGCAACAGTTCAATTCTAATCATCACCATCCATTCTCTGGTCTGAAGATCACTAACAGCTTTAAAACCCCAGACACAGCCACGCATGGCATGATTTTGTAAATGAGATGACCAAACACAGGGAGTGCCAGGTTACAGATATACTCATAGTTCTGCTTCGAACTCAGAAGATGTTTGGGAAATTCATGCTATAATTATATACAAAGGGTGCCAAAAACATGTGTAAACATTTTAAGAAAGAAAAAAAACAAACTGTATTACAATTATAATAATATATACCAATAACAAAAGGTGAATGCAAGTCATGTGTATACATTTTTTTGGCACCCCCGGTATATTCAGACTAAGACTAACACTGCCTATATAAAAAGAGAATCAATAATGATTAATCATCTAATAAGCTACTCACAAAGTATTTAAAATAGGAGGCTGATCCTATGCTTAGATCCCACTACTACTTAACACATCAGGGCCACCATTTTAAGTAAGTGACGATAATTGTCCAAGTAGAACTCCCGTGTGTAAATGTATTTCACTCCTGATGTCTGGCAATGGTATGATATTAAAAAAAAAAAAAAAAGCAAACCTCAATATGTTCATGGTTTGATGGAACTTGGAGAAACTGTGGAAGCCGCTTGCTTAGCCACATGGTAATGTCTCTGTTTGTATTGACGGCGAATGGCTCATAGCCCTCCTGTAAGCCACAGATGGTGAAATATTTCAAGGTGCTCACATCCTTTCCAAAGTTCAGCCTGCCCACTTGAGCCACCCCAAGGCTGCAGACAGGTATGAATCCTGCAAGAAAAGAAAATCAAAGTCTTTAGTATCATTACTAGGAAACTCTGTTAGGATGGAATTACCAAAAGTATGGCTCCAGAACTCTTATCATTGGAGAGACATGACCCTAAGCGGAAGACAACCGTAGAATAAAGACAGAACTGACATGAAGTATTAGATGTAAGGGTCAGAACACAGTATTTGCTCTTAGAGTGATAATGAGTACATTATCTTAGGGTGGACAATCATAGAAGAAAGTACCTATCCTTCAGCACCCCCAGCTAAGGAGCGCACATGTCTCCCTTCTGGAGAGAAAGTGAGAAGGGGACGTGCCAAAATATGTTGCTTCCCCGTCTTGCTGATCAGCTTGAAACACACAAACACCACAGTCTCAACTGTGGAATTCTTTACATACAACTCAAAGAAAAAGGAGTGGAGGCAATATTTTAAAGGTTTTCACCCACTGATGGCTGTTTTTGATCTTTGATGAGAAAATTGCCTTTTATTCCTGGGGTACACTAGATCTAAGCATGGAAAAATGTATACATACATAATATTTGGACATAGTTGCTAAAATCCTACACAGACTCCTCCATCTGTCTCTTTTCTCTGAATGTCACAACCAGTGTATATTAAACAGGGCAGCCAATGTGTAACCTAAATAATTAAGACATGGAATCAAAGACGAAGTTAAAAGAAACAAGAAACTAAATCAAAAGCAATAACAATGAGCAATAGGGAGAAAGAATAAAGTATTGAATAAGCAAATCGAATGTGTGGCAGGGTCAGTAAATCCTTCCACTACTGGATAAAAGAGGAAACTATATGAATTCAGTTGTTTCTTTGCATCCTTTTGACTCAATTGTCTTTGGCAGGGGGATAAGATGGTATTTTTTGATGTGTTGTGGGGGGGATAGGGGGTTTACACTCTTCATTTCTTTCTGTAGTATTTTAAACAGAAGCTCAAATAGTCAACATAATAAACAAGGTCAGTATTGGAATGTAAACTACAAATTAAAGGACTTGTAGATCAAAAAAAAAATACAGTGGATCCTAAGAATAAGCTAACAATTTTCTACCATTATAATTCATACTTCTTCCCTTGTTGAAATTAGTGACAATAAAAGTAATACATAACCCTCAAAATAGCACAAGATGATAGAAATTATATCCAATAATTCATAATGATTTCACAAGTTTATATTCATATATGTGTGTGTGTATATGTATTTTTTTTTCAAGTAAATGGTTGCATAATAATGCTATCAACCAGGAAGAACATATCCAGCTGTGTTCAAGGAAGTGTAAATGATGTTTCTAGATGAAATTTAAAGAACTGCAGCTGTGTCTGCAGCTGTGACAGCTCTTGCAGCAGTCACCAAGGACAGTTATTTTAAATAACGGTCCCCCAAGGAATCAAAGAAAAAGATGGCATAAATACAATAGATCTGTGAAAACTTGAACTGCATTCCCACAAACTGGCAAATCTAACCTCCATTTGATACAGTCTAGGGGATACCAAGATAGAAACATCTCAGATGGTAAACAGTTATTTCTTTCTAACCAACTTATCTGTAAAAGGAGTTTACACCCTATAAGGGAAGCTATCAGATACCTATAAATATCTGTGAAGTGGATCTTTGGGTGTTTGTTATATTAATGACTGAACTTTTCTGTATGTTTGAAATACTTTCATTTAGAAAAGGATCTAGTGTTGTGCACAAAGATTAATGCCCCAAACTGCTCACTATGGCTATGTTTACAATCAGAATATTCTTTTGACAATAAATACATATTTTTAATAAGATGAAATACTGTTTAGTCTTTGAAAAACTGATTGTCAAACATTTATAATATGTAGGAAAATATTCACTGTTAATATTTTCATTAAAAAAAACAACGTGGTTTATTTTTAAAGATGGGAAAACTAAATGAAGAAAGTTTTTATCAAAAAAGTTTCAGAATGGTGGTGCAATGTATTTTTTTGGTTCTCTCTTTTTATGTCTCTCAATTTAACAAATTTTCTTCAATTAATAAGTATTTCATTATGGAAACAAGTGATAGCCTTTGTCAAAATAAAATATTAATTTAATAAAATGAGATAGACCTACATTTTTCTCACATAGGAATGTGTAAAAATTATGTGGTTATAAAACGATCCAAACAGCATGTTCTTCATGTTGTTGGAGTTCAAGTTCTCAGTGCCAGTGGGTGGTGAGTTCAGAACCAGAAATCTAGCTAATTTGATCTTTGGCAAGTTATTTAAATTCTCTAAGCTTTAATCCTTTCTTCTGTAACATCTACCCCATATATATGCTCACCAAGCGAAGTTTAAAATGTGGAAAAATGTAAGAGACACTAAATATCCACAAAAAGAGTGGTTAGTTCTGATATGGACACAAGGTTAAATATGTGCAGCCATTAAAAATCATACCTAGAACACACCAAGATGACACTGTATATATAGATAAAGCTAATATGGCAAAACAGAAACAATTCATCTTTCCAAGTAAAGGATGCACAGGTATTCCATTGTACGATTCTTGCATTTTTATGAAGGGCTGATATTTCTCAAAATACAAAATTCATTAAAAAAAAATCAAGTTATGTTTAAAATATTTTTATACCTTGGGACAACATTTATAAGATTCAATTAAAAAGGTGGCAACAGAGCCAACCAAGTGGCACATTGGTTAAGAGCTGATTTTGGGATGCCAGAGGCCCCGGTTCGGATCCCACATATGAGGGCCAGTGACACTGCCCTCTACAGCTAACAACAGCTCCACCTGGAGCTGGGCTATGCGAGCCCCAGTGACGGTGTAGGCTGCAGCCCCTGCTGCAGTGGGCTGCCATAGGCTACAGTGAGTGGCCAGCAGCCAGCATGAGCTGCCAATAGCCGCGGTGAGCGACCAGCCAGAGGCCGGAGACTGATCTGCCTCATCCAGGAAGAGCGCAATGATGATACCAACATGGGCCAGTGAAGCAACATCCTCCGCAACTAGACTGAAGAACGAAAAGACAGCAACTTGTCTGTTCCCCTTCCCCAATTCCCCAACGCTGTTCCCCTCCCCCAATTCCCCAATAAAATCTTTAAAAAAAAATAGGCGGCAACAGAAAATTATTATAACATCTCAATTCTTTAAATGAGAAAAATTCATTCAAGGTCAAGTTTCCCTCTGGATAGTGGGAATATATATGTAATTTGTAACTATTTTCATTATTCTTCTTTGTATTTTCCACACGTTCATGAGTTATTGTTTTTATGATAAACAGATGCAATGTTTCATTAGTTTATGGCAGTTATCCACTTATAGATGATATTTTTATTGCTTTATTATTTTGGTCCCCTGTAAAGGAATGTATTTATGCAAGTGCATCTCTAAGTAGAAATTAGCATATATATTTTTTCCTTTTTTAATTTAAATGAAGTGGAACCTAAAAATATTAAATCATATTCTGACTTCTGAAGATGCAGTTTTAATACGTGCTATGATAATAAAACAACCAATATTTCTAAACACTGTATTTAAAAATTAACATATGCACAGCAGGAATAATTCGATGGCAATGGCATCAGAGAAGACAGAGAGTGGAGACAAGGTACGGGTACTGTCCAGTCACCGTATGGCAAAGGGCCAAGCCGGCCAGGACTTGGCACAGTGTGCCTCAGATTAAGGTGCTGACAGTAGGTGGAATGCCTGGCACACAAGCGCCTAGTAGGAGCTCATGTTCCCTGACCGTTTACCTGATGCTCACCCTAGTGAACACAGACCATTCACTGAGATGGGAGGCATCAGACAGGGAACAAAATTTTAGCTTAAACCACTTGCTCTCACAGTTAAGTGGCCAGAAAAGAAACCCAGGCCAGCCAGGGCTATCAATGACCAGATAGTAGAGATTTTAGGTTTCATAGACCACTTGGTCTCTGTTGAAGCTGCTCAAGTGCAAAAGCAAGCACGGACAGTCTGTAAGCGAATGAACATAGCTGTGTTCCAATAAAACTTTATTTACAAAAACAGGGGGCAGGCTGGATTTGGCCCGCAGGCCTTAGTTTGCCAACTCCTGCTCTGAGCTACTATTCAATATTTGTCTCTGTACAGCATCAGGTCCCCCATTTGGCAAGTATCTAATGAATACCTACCACGTGCCAAACACTGATCTAGGCACTGGCGATACAGTGGTCAACCAAATCAAAAAGGGTCCCTGACTTTCTGGAACTTACCTCTGTGGAGGGAAGACAGATAATAAGTAAATAAATAGAGAGTTACCAATATACACAATATAATGTCAGGAGATGATCACTGCTTTCAAGACTGCCTGGATGTTTGCCATAAATTAAACTTGACAGGTTGATAAATGATATCACTCTCAATAGTTGCTTTTTAGCAAAATGTGGCAGTGGAGGTTCAATTGTTTATTAGCATGAAGTAGGCTGAACACACTAATGTTCCAACACAATAAAACAGATTTCCATAAACTCACACACACCCCGGCACACATAAAAGTTTGGTCCTCCCTGCCTCCCCTCTGTGTTCTCGATCTCCTATTCCAGTTACCATAAATGATAGCCTGCAAATAACAAAGCTTGACAACATCTAATGGAAGTTTAAATCAGTACACAGTCCAGTTGGTCACTGGGCCTCAGTCAGACCCACTCTAACGCTCTGGAAATCTGTTAAGACAGTAGCTACCAATGTAGCTGCTGCCTCCTCCAGCAGAAGACAGATAGCTTCAGCAGTTTGGATTTGCTCTGTTTACCAGGCTCCCTGCTCCAGAGCAGAGGGGTATGTGACAAGCATGCCCATCCAGCAAAGGAACTGGCAGCCACAGGATGTGTGGGCATGAGTTCTGTGGCAGGAGCTAAAATGAAATGAAGATAAACCAGATCACAAGTGTGCCAGCTTTTCCTAAGAACATACGGTATCAGACTTTGAAATTTCTGAAATACAGACAGGAATCCACATTTAGGACCCAAACCAAATGGCCAAAAACAGATAAAAATGGCCAGTAGTATATTAAAGTGTAAATTTGAAGTATCTGAACAGAAGAAAAAGAAGGAGAACACCTATTGGTGGCCTCCTATGGGCCAGGTGACAGATAAGCACTTTTGCAGGAGCTGTTCTCAGCTCCCACAGGCAGCCCTCAGACTCCCGCCATGTGGCTCTTCACACCATTGCAGTTTGCTGTCAAGTCCAGTAGAAGATTTAGGCTCACACTTTGTGTCTCTCTAACTTCAGGAAGAAGCCAATCCTTCCTAAGGGCTCCCCTGATTAGGTCAGGTCCATATAGATAATCTCTATATGATGAACTGAGAGCCAGCTGATTAGCAACTTAATCCTACGGGCTTTGTCCCGTCATATTCACGGGTTCTGCCCATACTCAGGATGAGAAGCTTACACATGACCTTGTCCACCAGGAGTAGGGACCCCTAGAGGCCATCTGAGAGTCTGCCTACTGCAGTGGGCATTACCACCTCGTCCTGGGCTCCCCCAACTCCTGGCTGTCAGTCCAACAGTGAGAAAAAGCAAGGAAGAATTCAAATCAGCTCACCAGGCACCGCCTCTGCATTTGCCCAGCGCTGTTCCTGTGTTGACATGACAGCCGGGGGGACCTTCTGAAAGTGAAGATTCAATTCATCTGTTTGTTTTACTTAGAGATACACTGAAGAGTTTTTTTAAAAAACCCAAATAGAAGCATCCTAATAGAGGATTTGCCACATAGAACTAAATAGCTTTGAAACTCTGAAAGCACCACTGTGGTGCTACAGATCAACAATGGTCTTGACCTTGACCACGTAAGTCCTGGGGCTTTGTGGGGTGCTGAGGGTCAGTCTCCATAGGCCACGTGTGTCTCAGCAGAACCTGATCAAGATCAGTCCCTGTTTGGGGAAGAGACCTGTAGCTTTTTAGCAAAGCCCTGCCCACCTCTTTATGAAAACCCTGTCCTCACCTGGAATTAACTGGATGGCCACACCTCCACCTGGGTTTCACTGGATGACTCCACCTTTGAAAGACTTGTGTGATTTTCTTGTTTATGTTATCTAGAAACAACTTATACTTGTCAACATATTGTTTCAATTGAGCAAACTACAAAAAATAGAGACGTCAACTAACGTTTAGCAGTGTTTTCTACCAAGCCGAACAAACAGTGATCTACAAGGTGAGTATGTATGCATGTGTGTACATACACATACATATGTAGATCTAACTATTTAGATGTTTATATTTTATATATCAATTTTTTTTTCTGCCCATCTCACCAAACAGTTCTTTTGGCTGTTTTAATAGCCAATGTATATATGGCTGAGTTGACTGTCTCTGTAGCAATTAAAAGAAATTACGAAGATGAGAAAGAAAACACCAAAGCAAGCATGGTGCTGACATAATGACAAGCTGGATGCCAGAACAATTTGAAAATGGAGCAATTATGATAACTTTTTAGTATTTTAGCGACCACAGCATTTTCCTGTGCTAAAATATCTGCTGACCAAAATCAATGGTTTTTCAAACTTGTTCCTTTGAGCCCTAGGTGATGAAGGTTATCTCAGTGTTGCTGGGAAAGTTAAGAAGCTCATCTCTGAGCCTCCCATTAGTTACCCAGAGATGTGTCACTGAGTTTCTTGTTATTTAGGAAGTTATGAAAGTTAATTGGGAGGGAAAGGGAAAGTTCCACTCCCAAAAAGAACTTGTAAGTCCTTTTTGTATGGATAAATTCTTTCCATGGTAGACAATTTAGAATCATGACTGACCACTATAAAGTTAATAGTTATGATCGTGGCTCCAGAAAACTTATAACCTGCCTTAGAGACTGAAAGGACACATCTCCAACACCCCCAACGAAAGCCCAATATGGACACACAATTTCCAGACAATTCACCAGCATGCTATATTAACTCTACAATGGATGTGTCAGTATAAGTTTCAAGTCACTTTTAAATTTTTAAAGTTATTTGACATTATATTTAAAGTCAAAAACCAAAGTTGTTTATATGACTGTGCCACTCAGGCTCACTGCCTCACTGCCATGGAGACGGGTCACACTCTGCAGCACTGACATTTGTCATGAGCTTAAGTCTAATGGGCGGGCATTCCACCTGCTTATCACCCTAACATCATCTTGCGAAAGTATGTACTATGGATTCAACAAACAGGACTCACACAGGCATTTCAAGATGTTTAACCTCCCAAGAAGGAAAGCACAGCATGCAAACACTTTTAAATATCAACCATTTAAAAATGAAAATCTCGGGTTATAGCTATTGCACTGGCCAGTAGAGAAGGGTGACAAAGAAAAAGTCCCCCTCCCATCTGCCCCCTGACATGCTAATGCTCCTAAAGACAATACCAGAAAAAGGGAGAAAAATGATGAGGGTCAGAGTGCCAATGTCACCACCCAGGGGAACTAGTGTACAAAATAGGAATTGAGTTATAAAAATACAAAATTCCTATTAATTTTGCAAATTTGTGTTTGGGAAATGATGGTCATATCTGCTCAGAAGCTTGCTGAATGAGTGAATGAATGAATGAATGAATATAGAACTTAATGCAAATAATGAGCTGGCTAACATTTTGAAGATAAGTGACAAGTTTAAAGAATGTTAAAAGTATCGATTGAGGTGTAGCTTAAAATCTAAGACTATATAAATTCAAAGAATAGGATACATCCAAAAGGCAATCTGGAAAAAATAATCAGCTCATTTTGAAATGAGATATTCCTATAATATTTTATTAAAGGTTGTCTTGTTTCTAAGTTTTAGAGTAGGGGTCGGCAAACTGCGGCTCGTGAGCCACATGCGGCTTTTTGGGTATGTTCTGTCTCAAAAGTTTGCCAACCCTTGAAAGAGCCAATCCTGTCCCTCACAACAATTTAAAAATTCAAGAGGCATAAATATATTTTTACAAATCAGGAAAATTTAAACTAATATTATAAATGATAGTTCTGTTTTCATTTTCAATTTTACTTCAGAGCCATATGTACGCACCCAAAGAGCCACATGTGGCTCGCTAGCTGCAGTTTGCTGACCCCTGTTCTAGGGCAACACTGTACAACAGAACCTATGGGATGGTGTAAGTGTGCTATACCAGTGCTGTCCAGTAGGGGCAGCACGAGCCAAAGCTCCATACTGAGTGGTTGAAACGTAGCAAGCGCCTCTAAAACAGCTCAATGTTTAACTTTTATTTAATTTAAATTAAAATAACCCCACGTGGGCAATGGCCACATTACTGGAAGTGCAGCTCTGAAGAACAAATGCCTTCTTGTTTGCTTCACAAAGAGCTTTCGTCTCTTATAGTCCTGCCCCATGTCATCTCAGAGCCCACAGCACAGGTGTCTACTCTCTCCATGGCACTTCCATAGAAATTGCTGCATTCCTTTGTTTTAGAACTTCACTGAATGGAAATTACACAAGTGTTGACTTCCCCTGATAGGCTGTAATCACCAAATGTTTTCTTCACCTGTGTCATCTCAACATCCAGCATAGGGTCTGATACATGTAGGTTCTCATTACATTTTTGTAAAACAAATGAATAGAAAGAAGCTAAAAGCAGCTGAATAAACAGGGGAGATCCAAATGAAAATTTAACATTTGTGGAAAATGATCCTTTTGCCTGCCATTTAGTTTCTTATTCACATTCATAAAAGCGACTTCTGCCTTTTTGAAATTCTAGCTAAGTAGAATAGATAGCACTTCTGCTCAAGTAATTTCAAGGGTGTCTGATCAAATAAGCTGTATGAGCACCCATGTGACTTCCAGCTGCAGCTCACCTGCCCTCACCCTCAAACCAAGATGGTGGCTATGAAGCATAAGAACAAAGAGCCTCATTGTGCCACCAACCTGAACACAGCACTCACCATCACCAGCGTCAAAGTCCTTGAAAGCCAGTTCCGAACCCGAATCATCAAGGAGGATTTCGCCGTTCAGTGTGAACATCATGGTGTGTTCTGTCATGTCGACCATACACCCCACAACATCGCCGGCTTGCCAAGACCGCCCATAATGCTCACTGCCCTGGTGCCAGCGCTGGGCCTAGGACAGAAAAGTTATTTGTCATCACAAAAGGCATGAGAACAGCACCCCAACCACCACTACCTGCAGGACCCCACTGCCAGGCCTTCCGAGATAGGGGCTTTCTGGGGATTCTAAGTCCCTATATTAACATTGTATGTTATGGACTTACGCAAAACCCAAACGCTATGTCATGATTTTGAGTCTATCATTTTAAAAATCTACTTCACATACTTTCTATTAAAAGAAAATACATCTCTCTGTAGAAATTTATTTTTTTTCCTACAATTAATGCTTCCTAGGATATGGGTCATTTTTTCTCTACTCCCCAAAGTACCAAGAATTACGAGCAGAGAATCAAGCTGAAAATTTAGCAGTGAAAATGACAATTGAATTTTTATCTATTTCAAAGAAAATTCCATTCTTTGGAATCATTGGGACCGATGCTTTAACAAAATAGAAATCTAGAAGCATTTCAGCATAAAAACAAAACAAAACCAAAAAGCTTCAAATCAAGCGTAAAAGTATTCTTAACATGTTTGCTGAAATAAGCTGAAGGTTAAATACAGATGCCAACATTGTTTTATAAAGACAGCTGAAACCTCATATTATAAATGCATTTGAAATATAGTTTGATAAAGGTGGCTTTTGAATCTACAGTATATTCTACAAAATTAATTCTATTAATTATTTTGTCAGGTAAATCTTTAACTTTCCCCTTAAGCATCACCTCTATTGTGAACTGATATGTGGTGGGATATAGTCACCAATGCAAGACAACGATAAGGTTCTTCTCAAGTATAATACATTGTACCTTTTAGAAAATATATTTAACTAAATTAGGTACCAACAAGTGTTACATTTTTCTATCTGAAATAAAAAACAGGATTTAGGAAATGTCATGTTTCAGAACAAAGTGGGTCAGTCATCCTAAAAGACATAATACTAATTTCTAGCCTCCTAGAAATGCTTTCCTAGACATACATGTCTGAGTACCCGATTGTCAAACCTCTACATGATTGCCTATTGTAATGTTTTTTTAATTAATTTTTTCCCTCATAGGAAAAGGAATACAAATTCACTGAAGAAATTCAGAGAATACAAATAAGATAAAATGATAAAATGTGTATAATTTTTATCAACCTAAAATGACTATTATTATTCTACTGTGGCTATGTTCATACATATGAAGATATTTTTACTTTTAATATTTAAACATTTGTACAGATAAAATAATCTTTAAACATGTGTATAGTGTATAAATAAATAATAAAATGAGCACCTGACCAGCTTCCCCCACACTTAAGAAATGAAAATTACAAACAATGTTGAAAATGAAAACTTTTGGCAATTATAAACCACATTGCCTTAGGTATTCTTGCGGTTATTAAATGTGTGTGCCTATCATTAATTATTGCTTGAGGATAATTTCTTCCATGAAATTGCTGTGTCAAAGTGTATGCATTTTTAATTAGTATGTGTATTTTCAACACTTTCGGTAGACAAGGGAGATTCATCTTTCTGATAACAATTTCACTGTAATTGTGGAGTGGAGAACAATAATTCCTAGGAACTATTTTTCCAAATTTGTGCTCTAAGGCCAGCCGAGTGGCGCGGTGGTTAAGCGCTGGCTTGGGAAGCCAGCAGCCCCCGGTTCAGGTCCCACATATGAGGGCCAGTGACACTGCCCTCAAAAAGAAATATAAATAAATAAAAGAATAGCAATAGCCAAATTTGTGCTCTAAACGGTGCTGGTGTTACTGTTCTACCCAAAGGAATACCAAGGGAAACAGCACCTTGGCCGAGGGGGAGCCTGCAGACACCCAAGGCTGGCACATAGCCACGCCCACTCACCTTGAAGCCATCAAATGCAAAGGCACGTTCATCGGAGCCCAGCTCCTGATCGGGTTGACAGCCGGGCCTGCTCCAGCCAACTCTCATGTCTCCAGCAGTGACGGCCTCGAACTCAAAATACCACCTTCCTGCCCTCACAGCATAGGTCTTCTCAGCCCGGAAGATGCGGAACCTCTCCCCTGTGCCACTGCACACGTCTGCTCGCACAGCTGTGAATTCAGGGAGAGTACGGTCATCATCGGACGGGGTATTGAAGGAGGATGGTGGATATCATACACCTTTAGTAATTTAACCTCCAGAGATGATGCTAACGGTACTTTTTATTCTCATCTTGGTTCACATTTTACAAAGCTTTTTCATTTATGATCAGCCACTGTCAGGAGGTGCCAGCTGAGCGGAGAGCACGGGCCTCCTTGAGAGAGGCCTTTGTGAAGTGTCAGTGATGCACGTAGTGTGGGTGATGCTCTCATTAGCCCCTTTTCAGGAGCAATTATCTTCTGTAGATAAAAACCCTAGTAGCCCCTTGGTGGTTTGGTAGTGGGAGATGAGACAAAAGTGAGGAAACATATGGAAAGAAGAGAGTAGAAGAGATTTAAACTGCTCTGCATAACAAATGGATGGACATCTGTGGGTGAGAAGAGGGCAAAAGCAGCCAGGAAGTGAAGGGGGAAGGAAAAGCTATAAATAGCAGAGAACGGTAACCATCCACCAATTTCTGGGACGGGTGGCTGAGGGCAAACCATCCCACTACCCACAAACTTCTGTGCTACACACACAAACGTTAGGTTTGAGAGATTTGTAAGGAGGAGGGAAATAAAAGGGTCGAGTGTAACACTGGTATCAGTGTGATGCAAAGGGAAAAAAATACCTATAGGAAATGAGACACTCATGAACTGTGAGTGCCAGGGGTGCATGGGAAACCACAGAACTCAGAACCTGGGGCCAGGGTGGCCATGAGGATGGAAGCCCTCGGAAGTCACAGTGCATGGGGACAGGGTGCACTGAATTGACACCTCAAAGGACACGGTCAGTCAGCTAGGATCTGGGTTTGATACAGAGAAGGAAACTGAAGCAATCTGACCAATGTCACACAACCATCAATGGCAGAATCCGGGGGTGCCTCAGGCTGAGTTCTCTGCTCTCTGCCTCTGTAGCTGGCACAGTATGTAGCTACTGGTTAAATGTTAGTGCTCACCTGTTCTCCTTTTAAGAGCTGGGAATGGCCTTATAAATAATAGAAGTATAATAACAGCTTCGGGCGATGAAAATAATCTAGATAAGCTCTAAAGGTCACCAAGAAACACACAGTTATATCATCTTTAACAATTTAAGATTAGATTAAAGCAAAAAAAGAAAACTGACTGAGGTCCTTATTAGCTCCATAGTAGGAGCAAATTTATTGGCATGATGAATTATTGATTTTTGATGACGTTTGTGGTGATTATGGGACAAACAGCTGAACTGTATGTGCTAATAAACCTTTCAACCACTGGGTTAAGTTTCTGAAAAGCAACACTTTTTCTACCATTCCCTCACAATGCTTATGCATACACATTTACACCCAGTCTGTTCCAAGCAGTTCTCATGTCTGCAGCAGTAATGGGCTCTAACTCAAAATGCCACCTTACCTGTGTGCTTACACGCACACACATGCACAATCATGTCACACCACATATTCAGACATTGTACTGAAAATGAATGCATTGGTCCGGTCAAGATGGCGGAGTAGGTAAACACTGTGCCTGCTGCCTCCTGTGACCACATCAAAATTACAACTAAATTCTAGAACAATCAACCTGGAGAACCACTGAAAACACTCTGAACAGAAGTTCTTTAACAAAGGATATACAGAAGAAACCACATCAGGACTGTAACCCTAAAAAAAAAATCTGCATTCTGCATATATTGGGTTGTTGGAAAGTCATGACATGTTTATCTATGTTTTTCATTGCAAAAATGCATCATGACTTTTCCAAAAATCCAATATAACAAAAAAAAGTATGCACTAACACAGTTTAAAAATAAGACATTTATAATACTATAGGGAGGATACAGCATGTACAAAGTTCTCTGAAGAGTAAAAGTTTGCTATTCAGTTTGAGGGTGGACAGGGGTCTGAATGAAAGACAAACTCTATGGTGAAGGGTAAAAAAAATCCTCATGTCTATTACTTAGTAACTAAATGATTTATGAAAGAAAGGTCAGTAAACGACTTTTTGAGGAAAAAAAAGATGAGATATTATGATACTTAAAGACAGTTACTGCTACATAGAAAATAGTTGTAAATGTGTAATACTAAAAAAAAGGAAAAGTCAAATTTTCAGAGTTAATATTTCCTCAGTAAATAGCACACTGATCTGCTGTTTCCTTAAATCATAGTTGTAACCTTCCCTAAAGTAATGCAAGAGATAGAATAGGAGCTGTGAACTACATAAACATTTGGAGATTACTTTTCAGGAAAGAAGAAAGCTTTTATGTAGTTATCCTTATTTTTAATCTTTTCAACATTTGAAATAAGATCATACATTGTACTCCAGTATGCACTCATATAAAACACCTGATTTCCTAAGCATGGACACTAAACCACTGAAAAACTCACAGGTCCATTTCTCCTCTTATGCTTCCAGGGCACCAGGTTCTACTTATACGCAGTGTCCTCAAGGAAAGGAAGCAAACTTTAATATTGGCTTAAGTCTAATATGTTGGAAAGCAAACTTGATATAAACATAGAAGGATGACTTCCTTAAAAGCCCACTACAAATTTCTCTTGCTATTAAGATTGGCCAAGAATCCTCTCCATGAAGATGGATAATAAAAATGGGAGCAGGGCTATGTGGAAAATGTGTGGCAATAAGAGGTGACAATGCAGGATTTCTTAAATCCTCTTGTTATTTTCCTGACCTTACACTGATGCTCCAGTCTTACACTCACTGATGACACTCAATCTGAACTTGAAAAGAACATGCAATTCACAGACACATTAGATTTTCCGCCAAATGCCCGTGTGGTTCACAATCATATTCCATATTTCTCACATTAGTTTCAGGGAACTTGCAACCATGGTTTAAGAAGCAACAGTTCAATATTCTGTTTCTTGATAAAATATTAATACTAAATAAAATATCCAGATCCACAGAAGTTAAAAATCTGTAACAAATTTCTTTGGAAACCGTGTAGCATCGGGCAGCTAGACATAAAGTGGGTGCTCTATAAACACTTGCCAAAATGAATCAAGGAACAAAGGCTCTTGGGAGCCCTGGACGGAGATGTCCAGGCACACAGCTGATGGGCTGCACCACTGGCCCCCAAACGTGCAATCCTGGGGTCTGCTTGATTTTAAACACTCCACATTCATATATATTTGGTAGGCAATTTTAATTAGCATAAGTGTGTTATATAAATGCTTTTTATGTTGTTATAATGAATATAATCATAAATGACATTAACAAATGAAGTCAGCAGATAGATTCCGAATGTACTTCATCAAGGCTGTTGGTACTAAAAGAAGAAGAAATTCAGGAATTATGCCTTTAACAAACCATCCAGGTCTAAATAGTACTGTGTTCCCAGTGCCCTGTGAGATGCTGACGCAGAGACTGATCAGTGACACATCCATGACTGATCAAACAGGGCTTAAGGTGTGTCTATGAAGGCTTTACACCAAACCATTCATTTAAATGCCACTGACCACTAGAGGGCAGTGAAGACATAAGTATGCATTAAAATCATGTTATTTATAATAAGGTATCATGGAAGGCAGGTTAGTCTCTATAAATTTCAAACATATCTAGAAACCTTTAGATGTATTTATATAATTAAAAAGTTATTGATATTAACCAGCCATCCTTTTAACCTCCTAGTGTAATTTCTAATTAAGCAATTTAAACCTTGATAAAACCTTGTAATGAACAACAACAAATTACTTCTTCAAATGATTGAAATCACACTTAGAACAATACTCCAAAGACAGTGCAATTCGAAACTGAGTTTATATTCAGTTTGCAACATGAAAGCATTCTGATGACCAATAGAAAATAAATTATAACCCTGGGTTACATAGGGTTATATTAAATTCTACCAAAATTTTAATGCCCTTAACTTTTATAATGTCAGCAATAGCAGTAGAGCAGCCACAAATAGTTTTTACTCTTAGTGATCACCAAAGTTATGTTACTTTATTCTATAAAAATCTCTCAAATCTACTTGTTAATTTCCATTTTTACCATCCTACTTCTGAAAAATCACTATTTTCCCAAAGCTTCCCAACTGGCCTCTCTACCTGCAAGCATTCACTCCTCCAATCCGTTCCTTCTCACTGTTTCCACAGTTACATTGCTATTGTCAACTGGAGTCACACATCAAGTTTTCGTTTAAAAAGTCCTGGGGCTAGGATTCCTTGCACAAATTTATCCACATATCTTATCTGGGTTTTCAAGACAGTCTGTATTTTGTCTTAATCATCTACCTTCATCCATTACTGTTCTGTACCCCCTTGGACCTACAATTTAGCATAACAGAATGACCCATCTTCCCTCAACTCTTTCTATACTTCATTTCATCAAATATACTTTCCCTCTGGCGGAATGCCCTTTCTCACACTAACTCTACTTGTTTACATTTTGATCCCTTCAATATCTAACTCAGATGCCATTTTCTTCCCTAATTCTTCCAATGGAAATTAATCATTCCTATGTATTTTCCATAAATGTCAATTAAATCCCTACCATGAGGCGGGCATGCTGCTGGATTCTAGGGCACACTGGTGAACAAGATGCAGGATCTTGGCCTCCACTGTGGAAGGTACTGCCTACACTAGCCTCACCGTTCACTGTTCACGTAAGATTGAACCTTGTCAGCCAACCATCAATAATTCTATCTCTAAATTCTAAAACTTCAGAAGCCATGCCATCCTCCAATGACCAATTTTTCCTCCCAGTTTTCTCATTTCTGAGAAACACTCATCACATTCACTCTTCACACACACTAACTTCCTCAGTAGCTTCCCTGCCCTACGAATACAGCTTTGCAGAGTGTCTTGCCCTTACTCTTCCCACTTGCTCTGTTAGCCCAATCTTCACCTAATTTCACTGTCTTCCTTCTCCATACCCATACCTGCCCTGCTGAGCTTGCTGGAACACCCATGCACACAGCACTTTTCATTGCTACTAACTCACTCTCCAAACTCAACTGGACCACAAAAGTTTCTCTTCAATTTTTATCTGCTTACAGCCTGCTCTCTGTTCCATCCCACAAAACAGCTATTTCTAATCATTATTGGTGACTGACATCAGCAGAAATGACAGAGTAAAGACCTCCAAAAATCCTTTTCTCTATAAAAGCAATGAGGACACTGGAAAACATTATCAAAATCAACTTTTTCACAGTTCTAGAAATTAACCGAATGGCTGACCATCTGTAATGAGAGCAGCTTAGAGGTGTTTAACTTGCCTTAGTCCCATCCCCTTCTCCTCAGCTGCATGGTGCACTGAAAACCAATATCCCCTAAATCGTAGTGAAAATCATCAACCTAGAAGCTTCTGGAAGGGGCAGAACACAGTTGGAGCTCCTCCAAAGCTCAGTTCACAGATAACTGTCATTATTTTACCTTTCTGATAGTTTCTTGGAATCTCTCATTTGCAAGACTTATCTCTATTTGACCTTAAAGCTTGACTAATGCAAACAATCTTTTTCTCAGGGGCATTTGTTGAAAATAATCAGAGGCAATTGTTTAACATTGCAGCTGCTTGAGGTGGCAATAACAATTGAGGCAAACAACAAGCTAAGCAAAAAATGTAAAAAGATAAGCTGGAGAATGAGATGTCCACAGTGGACTGTGGAGGGTTCGAACATATTGTGGCAAATCTAAAAAGTCATACTTATGACCAGATGACCCCAAGTTCTCACCTCTGGGAGCCCCTGAGGCTGTGCACAGCAGTGAGTGAAGGCTAAGGTCAGGATTGAATGTCAAGGCAAGGCCCACCATGCACACAGAGCCCCTCCCTCAACAAAGACTGGGAGTCCTAGGAGATTAAGAAAGTCTATCCAATCACTAGCTGACCACTAAGTTAAGGATACAGAGACTTCAATGGCCACATGCAGCAAACAAAACAAATTCTACAAAACTTGTTCAGAAAGCTCATTAAACAAACCACAATGACAAGAACAGTAACAAACTCTGGAGGAGAAGAGAATCCAGAGTTCCCATATTATATTATTTTAAATTCAGTTTTCAACAAAAATAATGAGGCAGGCAAACAGAAAGAAAATATGTCTCATACATGGGGTGGAGTTGGGGGAAGGGGTTAAGCAGTCAATAGGATTGTCCCTGAGGAAGCCCGGATGTTGGAGTTATCAGGCAAAGACTTTAAATTACCTATTTTAAATATAGAACTAAAAAAAAAAAAAAATGTCTAAAGAACTAAGGGAAAGAATGGACATAATGTCTCACCAAATAGGGAATATCAATAAAGAGACTGATATCATTTTTTAAAAAAATAGAAATTGTGGAGTTAAAAAGTACAGCTGAAATTAAAAATTCACTTACAGGGCTCAACATCAAGGTTTGAGCCAGCAGGAGAAAAAAAAATCAATGAATTTGAAGATAGAGCTATTGAGGTTACCAAGAATGAAAAATAAATGCATAAAAAGAAATGAAGAAAAATAAACAGAACCTCAAAGGACTATGGGATAAAAGTGAAGCAAGTTAACCTACACACAATGAAAGTCTCAAAAGGAGAGAAGATAGAGAAAAGGGCAGAAAGAATATTTTTTAAAATAATAACCAAACAATTTCCAAATTTGATGAGAAACATTAGTTCACACATGCAAGGAGCTCAACAAAGTCCAAGTAGGATCAAGTCAAATCCACATTAGACACATCATAATCAAACCACTGAAAGAGAAAGATAGAACCTTGAAAGCAACAAGAGAGAAGCAACGCCTCAGCTACAGGAATCCTCGCTAAGAGGGACAGCCAACGTCTCATAAGGAAACACGGTGGCCATAAGGCAGTGGGGTGACATACACCTGAATTACAGTTCTTTGTTGTTTCCAAATAAACCCATTTTGCTGGAGAATTATCTGGCTGTCTATTTGTATAAGGTCAACAATATCAATTCATACTACATGGAGCAAAGAATTAACAAGGTACTCATTTTAAACCACATTCTTAAAAGGTATTATTTAAACAAAATGTATTCTTTATAGAACCTTTAAAAATCCATTTAGTCATCACATATTTACTGAGTGCCTATTCTAATGTGTTTCCTTAAAGCAAACTATTGTACTAATTAATGTTGCCTACATGAATGAGTATAAATAATGAAGGTTTAGAAAACACTAGCTCCCACTACAATTTACTCCCATAAACAACTCAAATCAGCTCTTCTGAAGGAGAGCTGGTGGGGGTGGGGGGAAAGGCAATATCATAATAACATAGTTAACTGTTCATGTCATTTCTCCCCCTTGCAGAATCACTGCAGTCCTGAGCCACTCTACTGATAGATAGATTGGTCTAATCCTTCAGTGCCCTTCCTGAAAAAAAGTTGCTCTAAACTATATGCTACACACTAACTTACATACTACAGGGTTCTGTCTTGTACTCCCCTTTTATTCATTTATTTGGCTTCAAAAAACAACTACATGATTTTGCAACCAGCGGGGAACAGAGTGAAGCTGAGATACCATGGTCTTGATCCGGAGCCTCCAGGTTGTAGCCGTATCCCAGCAGCGTGCGCACAGCCTCACGGAGGCTGTCCTTATTTGACTTCTTGGTTCTGTCATCCAGAAGAGCGTAGGGGACAAGGCGAGGGTTTCTTCTGTTCTTTACATCCTACAGGGAAAAAAATGGGCATGGTCATCAAAGACATTTCAACAACTTTTGGGAAAGAGACAGTAAATATAAGAAAACTAATGTACAACAAAATGTAAAGCCTCTGAGGATAAAAGCTGGCTACCCCCCATTCCCTCTGTCTTCTCGGGCTACAGAAGTTACAGGAACGCTATCAATATAGAAGATTTAATTGACTGGCTGCATCAATTTAAAGCAAGCTCTCTCCATGAGAAGAAAAACTAAAATTAACCACAGCCAACTTGAAGGCTCTCTAACCATCTTCCATCTGCCATGGACACAAGGCAATGGGCTAACTAAAGAACATATAATTTCCTTGCTCAGTTGATTGACAAGTCTTGGTTATGAGAAGAGCAAATTAGTACTGGTCGTAGTGATTTTGAAACAATGAACAAAGAAAGCTGCTGTCCTTTATTAAGAGGACAGCCAGTATGTAAAAGAAAGCCATTCTATGTTCAAATAGCTTGAAAAATATGCATTAAGTTGACTCCATCAAGCAGTGAAACCAGAAGTACTGACATAACTACAAAACTCACAATGTGTCTATTATAAAAGAGGCTCCAAGTTCAAAATGGGGTTAAAATTGTGTTGACAAAGCAAGAAAACGGCTGTCTTACTGTCTTGGCAAAAGGATGCCTAATTTTAGAGGAAGTACAAAGTTTCCTCTCCTGGGAGGTAGAAAGACACCAAAGACTGCAAGTCCACAGGGCACAAATTCTTAAGAAATGACTTCTTTCCACTCACTCACCGAGACTCTGCTGCAGCTTTTGTCAAACTTTCCTAATTTCCAGAAGCATGCTCCATTCTCAATTTACCTTAGCATGAATATAGGCTGTGGATATACCCAAACCTTTTCAAAAACAGCTATGTGATGCACAGGGTTGGTGGGGCAGGGGCGAAGAAAACTCTTCCTACTTTCTGCTTCCTGCTCTCTAGTGATTGGCACTAAATACCTAATCTGGAATGCATGAGCACCTGTGACACCTAGGTGGTGTCATTCTGGGTGGTGTGTTGGGGACACCATTTGAAAGCCACCCCATGATACACAAGCAGTGAAAATGGAGAGCTTGCAGCTTCAAGGCAGTACCCAGCAACGCTTCTTTTCAACATGGCTTGCCCCCACCCGCCCAAACTTTTCCTATATAGAAATTCAGAAACTGTGTCCTGGTACTCTAGTTGTTAAAGTGGATGCCAAGGGGCCGGCCCAGTGGCTCAGTTGGTTAAGAGTGTAAGCTCTGAGCTACAGCGTTACCTGTTCAATTCCCCACATAGGCCAGTGAGCTGTGCCTGAGTTGAGCGGCCGCTGAGCAGCCAACAGATGGCAGGATGGCTCAGCTGGTGAGAGCACAGCACGTGCTCCTAACAAGTTTCCCAGTTTGATTTCTGCTTTGGATGGTGGGCTACGCTTGGCACCTTGAGCTGAGCTGCCCTGAGCTGCCAATGCAGGACTGGATGTCTCAGTGGTTAGAGCATGCGCTCTTAGCAACAAGGTTTCCGGTTTGGCTCCCAGAGGGGATGGTGGGCTATGCCTACCAGCAACTAAGATTGAACATGGCACCTTGAGCTGAGAGGCCAACAGGCGGCTGGATGGCGACTGGACTTGGAGCTGAGCCAGCTGCATCCTGCGCAACTAAGATTGAATGACAACAACTTGGCTGTTCCCCTTTCCTCATTCCCCAATAAAATCTTTTTTAAAAAGCAGGTGCCAGGGCTTCACTCATACGCATGTGTGAAGTAACTGTGCCAGAGAGACAGAAAAAAGGTAACAAGTAAACGCCTGCTCTCAAAGAATTTACATTCTGAACAGGATTAGTTTAATAAGAGGGTGATGGAAAAATTAAAGACAACACTCACGCAAATAATGCAGTCAATGAGTGCTGTCAGTGGGGAATGTGGTGGAGGGATGAGGAGGGAAAGGGACTGAGAAAAAGGGTTCCAGTGAGGGCTTGGGCCGCCTCAGGCAGAGCCTGTGATTTATGAAAAGGGACCTCCTCGTGCACAGGAAGGGGCGGCCTCCCAGAAGGGTCTGCGGGGAGAGCTCCTGGCCTGTCAGACTGAGCCATGTGGTCTTCAAGGCAAAGAGAGAGCCAATGTGGACCCATTACCACCTTGTGGTATAAGGTTCAGGTTCACAGACACACAGACATATACACACACACACACACACACACATTTAGTGTTGACATTCTCATCAGGCACAGCTAGTTTAATAACAGAAAAATATCATATCATTTGATGAGGTAAACCAAAGCTATTCAAGTTTTCTTTAGCCTTACAAATGACAAAAGTCACTGGCCTAGAAGGAGTAGGAATACATCTTTTCAAACCAACATTTAGCCTTTATCCTGAACCACAGTCAAAGTCTATACATAATAATCCATTTTGTTCCTAAAAATCTTTCAGCAAAGGCCACCCACCATGAGCTGGCAAGAGGCACTGTCATGAGGAAGGGAAGGATTTGGGCTCTGGAACCAGAAGGGTGCACTGCCTGCCAGCTGTGTGGTGCTGGCTGAATGGCGCTCTAAGGCGACCTGTACACCACGTGTGAGCTGGGAATCAAAACCGTTCATCCTTCATGAGATTGTTGTGAGAGTTCAAGGAGAAAATACGTGAAAAACTCTAGGCACAGTGACTGGCATCTAACGCTAATAGCAAACTGTTGTACATTTGTCAGGTGCCAGGCACTATCATAAGCCTATGTAAGTTACATAATGAAGTTAAATAATTTACTGATGAGGAAAACAGTGGCACAGAGAATTTAATTTAAGCAGCCTTCCCAACCAAGGTCACACGCTCACGAAGAGGCAAGGCTAGAATTTGTTTTTAGCCCTTCTGCTCCGCTGCCTCCCTATGCGGACAAAGACTGTCGGCTGCTCCCATGAGGGCCCCCATTCACAGAGATCCATGACTCTCAAATCCAGAAACCTCTGTCTGAAAACTCATTTTTTACTAAGTTTAACAAAAACTCAGTGGGTGGCAAAACATGATCTGAATTCAGGCAAGACTGTTTACAGTCTTTATTTATCCTCTTGGAATTATCCTGCCTATGCTGTGCAGAAAGATAGGAACCAACAGTCTGTTGCCCTGCAGAGGGGGCCACGTATCATGCAAAAACCCATCCCATCACCACTCTGAAATTCAAGAAATAGCTGGATTCTGAAACTCATCTGGGCCCAGGGGCTTTGAATATGGAATTGTGGGCCTCTCTTATTACTATTTTATATCAATCATCTCATATTTCAAGAGTTTCTCCTAAAATACAACCTCAGAGAGAGAAATGCCACAGAAGCACGTTATAAATCACTGCCCTGGTAATATTCACGTGTACGTCCTGTTAATCCCCAGAGTTAGGCATCGGACAATTTTTGAGTCCAGCACTAAAGGTGTTTTAGCACATTTGTACATTAAGATATGATATGAGTTTTTTGTTTGTTTGTTTATTTTGAGGGCAGTGTCACTGGCCCTCGTATGTGGGACCCAAATCGGGCTGCTGGCTTCCTAAGCCAGCGCTTAACCACCACACCACTCGGCGGGCCCAATGATATGAGTTTTCAAGTCATCATTATTTAATCTCTCATGTTACAATCATGCTAAATTAGCCCTTCAGTAAACTTCAGCCTGCGTGCCCAGCGTGGCCCCGCCTACCTGCTGGATGCCGTAGGTCCAGCCCTGCCGGATTCGATCTCGGGCCCACACATTATGAGCGTTTTCTGCCAACTTGTCCACCATGGCTTCCTGAGACGGGGTGAGTTTGATAAAGCTGAGGTCCATTGGGGCAGGCTTGTATCCACTTGTCAGCTGGTAACTACGGACCAAAGCAAAAGAAATATATGACTGGCCTTTCCATAAAAGTCAATGTCTAGGAATCCCTGTCTTTTTATGGCCCCCACTTGCTCTGTTTCATAAACCACAGTGCTAACAACTGAGAAGGCACCAGTCAGTGAGCCTGGGCCCCTTCCACTTATGCCAAGAGCTCATTAGGTGGAAAAGCCACACCATCTTCAGGTTTTCATTTTTTCTCCAATAAAACAGAAATGTGACAACTCACCTCTTTCTCAAAATTGAAAAAAACTTATCATTGTTTGCATTCCTAATAGTTGAGGCTTTTGTATGGTAAATCAAATTATTGGTTATAAATTACAACATTTGATGGATTTCTCATCCAAAGTTCTCATTTTCCTTAAACTCTCAAATGTTGTATCAATGTAATATTGATTTAATAAACCTGTGCATCCTTTCAGATACCAGTTGTTCAGTATTCTATGGGAAAGTTCTAATGCATTTATAAGTTTTTCCCTGTTGCCATTCCTAGTTACATAATTTAGGAATCCAGATAAGCCAGAGACGTGGAAATCCCGGGCAGAACCATGTAAAACATTCTGAAGGCCTGGATTTTAGGGAACTCTTACCACAGACTATTTCCACACTCTGAGCTGGAGAGAGGGGAAACTCACATGCGTAAAAGTTTTTTTTTAAAAGTCATTACATTTTATTTTATTTTTTATTTATTTATTTTTGAGGGCAGTGTCACTGGCCCTCATATGTGGGACCCGAACCGGGGCCGCTGGCTTCCCAAGCCAGCACTTAACCACCGCGCCACTCGGCCGGCCCACATGCGTAAAAGTTTTGTTCTTTTGGAAGAAATATAAAGTTGAAAATATAAAATTTTCAACACACATAACAGTGAGGCCATAGTACTGCCCTGCTCCATTCAGAGACACACTTGTCTCCTATTTAATGACTGTTGGCCCAAAGCCTCCTTTCCAGCTGCTTCTCTCTCTTTCTCTGTCACACTGTGTTCCCTATAATCAATTGTGCTTTGAGGTCAGGATCTGTCTCTGAACCATTTTTCTAACTGTCATTATGCTTAACACAGTGTATGGCAGACAGCAGCCTTTCAACCTATACTTTTGAAAGAATTAGCTGTAGCTACCAACTTAAAACAAAGATACATACATCTTCATCTCAGAAATTCTCCTTTTGTGCAAGTGAAGAAAAGAAAATTCATGAAATAATTATGCTAAGTTAAAAAAAAATAAATTATCCTAATGTGAGAAACTCTCTTTAAGATAAAATTATAAGCCATCTTTACCCTTTTAATTATTCTGTGTAGCATCATTACAAGGTAAGGTCACTGACAGAAGCAAGTTTGACTGCTTTGTCCCTAGTTCTGCCCAGAGCCTAGAACAGTGCCTGACACATAATAGACATTCAATAAACATATGTTGAATGATTCAATGTGTTATAACAATAAATAACTTTTGAGGTTGAATAAAGTGGACTTTACCTAAGTTACACCTATTTAATTATAAGACATCCGTATTTTAGAAATCATTTATACACAAAAGACTTAGAAATATTGTGTTTTCTGAAGTAGATTAAATTGGTCTGGCAATGCTAACAATTATGGCTATTTACTGCCTATGCCATTCAATTTACATTCACACACTATATTTATAGACAAGAAATTTTGTTCTGTTTTAAATCAGAACTCTGCATGTTTGGGTAATTAAGAGTATTTTTTTCTTTCTTTTAAAGGCAAGCCACATGGGATTTTTAACCATTCATACAAATCATTATATTTTATAGAATTCCAATGTTTAACTAAACACATCTCCACACAGTAAGCACAGCCTATATACAAGTCCTCATTTGGGAAATATTTTCTCAAGAAACAGCTGTCAGTGCATTTCAAACGCACCAAAAGGAAGGAGTTCAGGATGGCAGGTCTAATCTCCAGCTTAACATTATCAGCTGGAAGCAGTGTCAGGAGCTGTGATGATCTGTCCTTTGTGCCCTCCGCCTCCCTTCTTTACTTCTCACCTTCTTCCCCACTTTCTCACAATCTCCCAGCACACAATTCTTTCTCCTTTCATTTTCCAGTGGCCCTGATCCCATCTCGCTGTCACAGAGGAGCCACATATGGCAAAGTCTTTAAACTAACCTACAAATAATTGACGAGTGTCTACACTGCCCTAATGGGGGCTGTGTGTACTCAAAAAGAGGGAAGATCCTTCGCCTACAAACTGATCCTCTGGGTAAACTTTCCAGCAACATCTCAGACGAATGGGGAGGGTGGAAGGAGGTACTTTACATCATCTTCTATAGTAAAAATAAATACAAATATCTTTGAAATTAATAGACTTCAACCTACTGTATTTGATAAAATATACTGACTTATGAACACTTAAACCAATATAAATTAGTGATAACAATGATTTATGAATCCATTTTAGTTCATAGTACATGTTGATAAAGTCACTAACAATCAAATGATTAAATCAAAGTGAGGCTTTTTTAAAAGGCATAAATGCACTTTAGCAAACAATGCCTATTTCATCTTATTAATACAATTAAATTAGATATATAAAGATCGACTGAGTGCTAATATGAAGTATTATCTTCTTGTGATTAAAAAAGAACTAAGCATAGAGTTTTTCAATAAAATGTGATTGACATGAATCTTGGAAGCTAAATGGTTTCATGGAAAGTGTCAAATTGATTTCCAGAAATTTAAAAGAAATAATGAAAAATTGCCATAACAATTCTTGGGAAGCAGAATTTCGTAGCCCAAATAACAGAGAAAAGTCATATCATTAGCAATTATATAATACAAAATATGCATAGCTCATAGTAAAGACATCTATATGTTACATTCTACTTCTCAGGCATCCTGGGAAAATTCTGCTGGAATCAGGCAATAAATCTCTTTCTCCTCCAATCTATCGGCTCAGTAGGTATAGTTTTACTTCCCCTACTTTAAATGCTAGGTCTCTCTGCGGACAATCACACTGCAAAAAATACATTTAATACATTCGTTTTCTCAAATATCAAAATTATTTTGCAGTTATTAGCTCTTTTTGTATTTTAATGTAGCATATAATGCAATAAAATTATTTTTAAAACAGATTAATAAACTACATAAACTGTAGCACAATTTCTTTTTTAAATACCTCTTTGCCTGGGGGGTGGGGGTGGGAGTGGGTATTGGCAAACTGCCAGCTTCATTTGCATCAAATCACCAAAGCAGTAAACACAGAGTTGACAGCACTTGGCCCACTGATGTCACCTTGAGCAGCAGCTCAGTTTTGTGCTTCATCCCCACCTGACCCACACCTTTCCTAAGCAGGTATTCCAAATGAGCCTTTGAAAAAAGTGTTCAGTATAATATCACTAAACAGCCCACTCAAGTGGTGCCACAAAACACGTGGCAGAAAACCAAAACGACTAAGCAGCAAGGCTTTTCCTTTTTCCTGGCGTCTCCCACCCTCACAAGCGTCCTTGTTTAGTATGAATCAGGTTCAATGAAGCTTGGAAGTCATTATGTGGTGAAAGGTGTGCGTTAAACATGGAAGGATTATGTCCAAGTTCAGTGGATGTCGGCTGTAAATTTCAAAACCAAATCAGCCCTCCAAGTACCTTGGAACAAACGGGAAAATCCCAGATGTCTGCACACCAGAGATGTTATTATAAAAACAAGGTTTGCTGTAAGCACATCTACTACAAATGAATACTTGGCTGACATTTTCATAGAAAGGATAAAGGAATCTTCAAAAATTCTCCAGAAAACAAATACAGACTTCAATTCAATGCAGAAATCAGGAAGGAGAAGGACAAGGCATACATTTCTTCTAAGGCTCCCTTCTTTGTTTTGTTTCTAAATAAATGTGATATGATGATGTGCCCCATGCCTGATCCCCAACCCACCCAGACCCAATTCCCTTTTATCCCAAGGCTTTCCCCTACCTCACAGCCTCCACTGTCCCAAGAAAGGTTCATTTCAAGAGAGAGGCCCAGAAAAAAAACATTCTTGGATTTTATGTTTTTAAAACGGGCTTTGAAAATTCACTGCAGAGACAGCTGTCTTTAGAGAAAGGCCTTCTGATATTAAAAGATTACAAAAGAGTGAGGTCCTGACGCCCTGGGACATAAAGGAAGTCCCAGGCGTAAAGATGAAGACCCCAGGTTCTCAGTCCCAGACGGGCTGATGGTCCAGAAGCCTGGAGCAGAGGAGAGCTGGAGGGAAATCAGTCTTCTCCACCCCTGTCCAGGCAGATTCCAGAGCTTGCTTCCTAGATTGTAATCAGGGAAATGGCCAGGGCCCAGAATCTCCCACACCCAAATCCTCATGCAGCAGGGATTCAGAAGAGATATGGCAACAAGGCAAGTCTAGGCTAGGAGGCAGGCCTCCCTCCTCCCTCCACTAACAGACCACAAGAGAGAGGCAGGAATGGAGGACTCAGACCCAGTGAGTGGACAAAACCAAAGATCACTCAGAAGAACATGCATTCCATAAGACGGCAGAGGAGATGAATGGAGATGATGACTGAAGACTCTCTTTTGTCCAAACTTCCGTCGGGCTCTTCAGCCCTCTTTCTTATTAGGTCTCTGACCCTGGGCTCTGTCCTGCTCCATTCAGTCCAGTTTCAGCAAGAGTCTTGCTGGATCGCTTTAGTGAAAAGCCCACCCTTGATATCTGATCACCCTGGTCTGCCTTCAGCAAGAATCCTGTCAAATCGGTGTTGCCAGAATCCCCCTTATCTTCAGAGTCTCTTAGTGATTCTCCACCCACTGGACCCACCCTGCTCCTAGGCTGCAAGGCCTCACTTGTCCTTGTTGAAGTCGGAAGGGAGCCTGGCTCCATACCCAAATCTCTCTTTCCTGAATAAAATCTGCCTTTACAGCTTTCACTTCTGTTCAGCTCTGGTTTTCTTTGACACAATTAAGTCATGGTAGCCAAGTTGAATGAGATTTACCACGGGTCCAGTGCCCCCTCGCCATCAGGCAAGTATCCCAAATATATGTAGCCCCGTGAGTAAGAGGGGGTAAACCTTGAATTCAAATTCAACAACAAATATTGGTTCTGCAATAGAAAGTCTCAGGCCCTATTTTCAGAGCTGGTCATTGAATAATATGAGCCCCCCCCAAAAAAAAAATCTGTATCTTTATAGAATTATGCTCTGAAAGGAACCAAGCAGTAAACAAAATTAACATAAAATAATGCTATGTTCAAAGATGGGGGTACTGTGTGGAAAAATCAAATAGAAGAGGGGGTGTGGGAGGAAGTACAATTTTAAATAAGGTACAATTTTTAAAAGGCCAAGGAAGGCACTTTGAAGGGGTGACATTTGGCTCAACACTTAAAGGTAAGAATAAACACAGAAAACATAATTTTAATTGAGTTTGTACTGAACAAACTACATTTCTATGACCAAGCTGCCGTGTAGCTGCAAGGCCCGCTGGGTTTAAAAATGATATCAAGCCCAATCAGAGAAAACAAAGAACATGACATATTAGCACGTTTCTCAATTTGTGGTCTGTGAAATGTACTCACCACACATAAAAAGAGTGTATAAACTTGTTTTCTTTATTCCTTCCTAATCACAATGCCTCATCATTTCAGAAAAAAAATCCAACTGCATTTGTGACAGCGTTTTTCACTTACATACATATTTACAGAGGCTGAATTTGGTACATGTGCTTGTGTCTACTATATATGCAGTCCTCCACACTCAGCATTATCTCAGCATTTGAGCTATCTCAGAAAGTCGTTTTAAAGGTATATATATATATATATATATATATATATATATATATATATATGTATGCATTAAGAATGGCATTCTAAGCCCTTTATCTGCCCCATTATGCCTGAGCGATTGCGCTGACCCCTCTACTCCCCATCACTACCAGTGGCCCCACAGCACTCGGGACAGAAGGTGGGGTGGGGGAGGGAATGCAGCAGTTTTAGAAGCCTCTCTGAAGATTCTGTTTTTTCACAACTTGACACTAACGCTTATTTCTCAGTGAAATATACAGGCAACCAGTTTCTGACCCATTATGCTCTGTGTTGATTTACTAACAGGTAAATGCTAAAGACAGGCATTTTCTATCTAGTGTTACACATCCTTTTATTACTGACCTAAACTCAGCTTGGGCATAATACACTTTCCTAATATAAGTGCTGGGTTGAGTTTGCTAATATATTCCTTAGCGTTTTTGCATCTATGTCCACGAGTGAGACTAGATTGCAATTTTCCATTTTCATACTGCCCCGATCTGAGCTTTGTATCAAACTTATATTTTTCTCCAAAAATAAGCTGTAAAGTGCTGTTTCTTTTTCATTCGAGATTATCGTTCTTAAGCATTTGGTAGATAGAAATCAATAGAAAAATTGTTGGGGATATGTGTGTAGACTTTTAATTATTAATTCAATTCCTTTAATAGTTATAGCTGTATTCTTTCTTCTTGGGTCATTTTTAATATTCTACATATCATCCATATCATTTAACAGTAGAAAATTTTCGCATAAATTTATTGCACCTTACTGTCTGTCGCTCCTGAAAATATTCCTAAAATTGCTCAAGTAAATCTTTCTTTCTTCATCAATCTTTTCAGAGGTTTTTTTTTTTTTTTATTAGTTTCAGGTGTACAACACAATGCAATAGTTATACTCTTTATCCCCCAAAGTGAAAACCCCCTCCCCCAGTTCGCCACCCCACTCCCCCCTCCATATCATACATATCTATCACAACTCCCCTGACTCCCCTCCACAGTATACTCCACATCCCGTGACCATCTACATCTTCAGTTGCAGTTGGCATACAATATTACACAACATCAGCTTCAGGTGTACAGTGCAGTGATCAAGCCTCTACTCCATCCATGAAGTGGTCTCCCTAACAAGACATGTGTCTATCTGACACGCCACAAAATTTTTACATTATTATATTCCCTGAACTGTGTTTCATATCCCTGTGGCAATATTGTAGTTGTCTATTTATGCTGTCTAATCCCTTCCCCTTCTCCCTCATCCCCACCCCCCTCCCAACTAGCAACCCTCAGTTTTTCCTCTACATCTAAGAGTCTGTTTACTTTGATCGTTCACTCGGCTCTTCAGACTCCACACACAAGTGAGATCACATGGTACCTGTCCTTCTCCAACTGACTTGTTTCTCGCATCATAATAGTCTCTTCACAACATTATCAATTACATTCCCAGAACTGCCCCCATATCCCTGCGGCAACATTGTAGTCCCACATACACTGTCTAAAACCTTCCCCGTCTCCCTCTTCCCCACTCCCTCCCAGCCAGCAACCATCAGTTTTTCCTTTATATCTGCTTGATATGACTTCAATCTTCTTAAATTGTCTCTCTGGGTTAGCTTGTTTACCCCTGTCTTTTGTTTAAAAAAGCCCTTTTAACATTTCTTGCAATGCTGGCTTGGTGGTAATGAATTCCTTAAGCTTATTCTTTTCTGAGAAGCTCTTTATTTCTCCTTCAATTTTAAGTGATAGCCATGCTGGGTAGAGCAATCTTGGTTGTAGGCCTTTATTTTGTGTCACTTTGAGTATCTCCTGCCACTCCCTTCTGGCCTGCAGAGTTTCTGTAGACAAGTCAGCTGTTAGTCTAACAGGAGTTCCTTTGTATGTAACCTGCTGTCTTTCTCTTGCAGCCTCTAGGATTCTGTCTCTGTCTTTAACCTTTGCCATTCTCACTATGATGTGTCTTGGTGTGGATCTGTTTGGGTTCAGCTTGTTTGGAACCCTCTGCACTTCCTGGGCATGTATGTAGATTTCCTTCACCAGGGTAGGGAAGTTTTCAGTCATTATTTTTTCAAATACATTTTCGACCCCTCTTCTCCTTCTGGTATCCCTGTGATTCGAGGTGGTTGTGCTTCACCTTGTCCCATAGGGCTCTTAAACTATTTTCATTGTTTTTTATTCTTTGGTCTTTTTGCTGTGCCAACTGGGTGAGTTCTGCTATTTTATCTTCCAAATCGCTGGTCCGCTCCTCTGCTTCATCTACTCTACTGGTGATTCCTTCGAGTGTGTTCTTCATTTCAGTTATTGTATTCTTTAGTTCTAACAGGTTGTTTTTTATAGTTTCCCTTCTTTATATCTTCTTTATATCTTCTTTATATCTTCACTAAGTTCCTTAAACATTCTTATCATCAGTGTTCTAAACTCTGTCTCTGAAAGGTTGGATCCCTCTGTTTCATTTGGTTCCATTTCTGGAGGTTTCTTCTGATCTTTTACTTGTGACATGTTTCTTTGTTTCCCCATTCTGGCTGTCGCTCTGGGATTGCTTTGATGTATTAGATAGATCACCAGGAGAGCCCTGGCTGGATCATGCAGGCACACAGCTCACAGCCCAACACTCCCAGGAAAACTCCCAGTCTCAGCCTGTCCCAATCAGCCACTTGCAGATCAGGCCAAGGAGCCCGACAACCAATCACCAGCCTGGCAACTCTGCAAGCGGAGTGCGGAGAGCGGGAACCCGAGGCGGCTTGTGCTCCCGCGTCTCAATGAGCAGCCTGTTGGAGCCGGATCACTCCCACTAGTCGTTTCCCTGGCAATGTAGCACAAGCCGTGCAGAGGGTGGGGATCCGAGGCCGCTCGCGCACTCCCGGGTCTCAGTGAGCAGCCTGTTTGAGCCGGAGAGCACCCGCCCAGTGTTTCCCTGGCAACGCAGTATAAGCCGGGCAGAGGGTGGGGATCCAAGGCTGCAGGCGCGCACGCACGCACACACGTACTTCTGCTCCAATTCCACCAGACCAATGAGGTCTCGGGAGGGCCCAAGCCTGACAAAATGGTGTCCTCCCCACACCACTTGCATGCAGGCTCCGCACCACGGGAACAATAGTCCAAAAACCTCCAGCCTTTGCACCAAAGGCGCTCAGTTCAGTCCGTCCCCGCAGGCTCCCGGCTCACACAGCCACTCCCTCCACCAGGAACCAGGTAAGTGCTCACCGGCGAGCAAGCCCGGGCGCCGGCCCCACTGATTCTCCAGCCGCTCTTAGTCTCGCTGAGCTGAGCAAAGAGAGTCCTCACTAATTTACTGCTGGCTATCTTAGAACTCCTCTTCCCGGCAAAGGAGCTCTGGGCTGGTGAGCTTGGGGTGCGGCCGGAGGGTCTCTCCCCCAACCAGACAAGCTTCCCACGGCTGCGGCTTCCCTCACGGGGCTCGCCCTCTCTCGTCTCCACCCGTCCTACCAGACGCGACGTGGCTTCCTCTTTAAGTTCTTCGTTTAGTGGTTCTGTTCCTCCAGTGTTCCGGGGACCTCCGGGGTTGAATGCTGTATAATTTGCTTGTAATTTTGGTGTGATCCTGGGAGGCAGTTAGCACAGCGTCTGTCTATTGCGCCATTTTACCAGAAGTCTCTTCAGAGGTTTTTTTTCCTCCTTATTAAAACATGCTTTCTCCAAGTATTGATTTATATATTTAATCCATGTTTTGATACAAAGTCTTTTCCTTTTCCATTCTTGTGTTTTTAAATTTTCATGATGATACATTTGATCCATAAGCAATTTAGAACTATTGGGTTTTCGGAAAAGTCATGACATATTTTTTTCTATGTTTTTTGTTGCAAAAATGTGTCATCTTTTCCGACTACCCAATATGTTCTAAAATTTCTAAATATGTGTAGCTTTGCATGACTTTTTGGTCGTTGCTTTCATTCCTTCTGATTCAATGAATATGATCTTTATGTTATCAATGTCCTCATGTTGTAAAGAATGTTAAATTTTACAAAAGTTCTGTGTGCGCAGTTTCCTATATATGCCAACCTTTTAATTTGTAGGGGTTTAAATGTTTATTAATCTTCATTAATATTTGCCTGTTATACATCTCAGTTTCTGGGAGCTGTATTATGAATTACTGCTGTGAAAGTACATTTGTCTATTTATTTTGAAAAGTGTATTAATATTTTGCTGTTTTGATTTTTCCAAAGCTACCTTATTTAGTGCATACATGAGTAATTACAGCATAATGTGGGGTTTTTTGGGTTTTTTTTTTAACCTTTATACAGTGACCTCCTTTTACTAATTTTGCTTTCAGAACTATTATGCCTTAAAAAAGTTTCTTTTGAACTTTTCTGCTTGGTAAGTCATAGTCTCATTATTTTCAGCTTTTCTATGTTCAGAATTTCTTGATGTGTTTGTTATAGCTGGTTGTTATTTTTGTGAGGTGTGTGCAACTTGAGTTATCTTTTTAAATCCAATCTGACAAATTCTGTATCTTATATGGAGAATTTAATCCATTTATTTTTTTTAAATGTTTCTACTTCATTTTTTAAATATTTTTTTATTTAAGTATATAAGTATAGTTGGTACACAATCTTATATTACACCAGTTTCAGGTGTACAATATAGTGAGTCAACATTTTTATACCTTGCACTGTGATCACCCCACTAATTCTAGTAACCATCTAGTAACCATGCAAACCTATCACAGTATTATTAACTATCTTCCCCTCCATCTTTTCACTCATCTCCCTACCCTTTACCCTCTGGTAACCATCCCTTTGGTCTTTGTTTCTAGGAGTCTGTTTTTGTTTTGTTTTGTTTTTAGATTTCATATATAAGTTTAACCATATTTGGATTTATACCTGTCAGTGTATTATTTAATTTTTAAAAATAACTATCCATAAAAATTACAGTTGACATTCACTATTATTGTGTGTTAGTGTCAGGTGTACAGCATAGTGGGTAGACATTTATATAACATATGTAGTGGTTTCCCCAATTAGTCTAGTACACCCCAGGTGCCACACATGGTTATAAGAATGTCATTGACTATATTCTCTTTGCTGTACTTTATATCCCTATGACTATTTTGTAACTACCAATTTGTATTTCTTAATCCCTTCACCTTTTTCACCCAGGTCCCCAACACCCCTCCCATCTGGCAACCATCAGTTTGTTCTCTGTATCTATGAGTCCGTTTCTGTTGTTCTTTAGATTCCACATATAAGTGAGACCATATGGTATTTGTCTTTCTCTGTCTGACTTATTTCATTTAGCATACTACAAGGTCCATTCTTGTTGTTACAAATGGTAAGATTTCATTTCTTAGGCTGAGTAATATTGCATTGTATCATATATATATATATATATATATATATATATATATATATATATATATAATCTCACATCTTTTTTATCCATTCAGTAGACACTTAGGTTGCTTTCATATCTTGGCTATTGTAAATAACACTGCAATGAACATAGGGGTGCATATATCTTTTCAAATTAGTGTTTTGGATTTCTTCAGTTTAAATACCCAGAAGTGGAACTGCTGAGTCATAAGGTAGTTCTACTTTTAATTGTTTGAGGAACCTCCATACTGGTTTCCATAGTGGCTGCACCAATTTGTAATCCCACCAACAGTGCATGAGGGTTCCCTTTTCCCTGCATCCTCTCCAGCACTTGTTGATTTATTGATGGCCATTCTGACAGGTGTGAGGTGATATCTCATTGTGGTTTTAAATTGTATTTCTCTGATGATTAGTGACCTTGAGTATCCTTTCATATATCTATTGGCCTCTTTGTGTGTATGCCTTTTTGGAGAAATATCTATTCAGGTTCTTTGCCCATTTGTTAATTGGACTGTTTGTTTTTTGGGGGGGTTGAGTTGTATAAGTTCTTTATAAATTTAGTATATTAACCCCTTATCAGATGTATCATTGGTAAATATCTTCTCCCATTCAGTGGATTGTGTTTTCATTTTGTTGATAGTTTCCATTGCTGTGCAAAAACTTTTTAGTTTGATGTAGTCCCAGTTGTTTATTTTTTTTCTTTTGTTTCTCTTTCCCAAAGAGATAAATCAGGAAAAAAAATATTAAGGGCAATTTCAGAAAGTTTACTGCCTATGTTTTCTTCTAGGAGTTTAATGGTTTGAGGTCTTACATTTAAATCTTTAACCCATTTTGACTTTATTCTTATGTGTGGTGTGAGAAGGTTGTTCAATTTCTTTTTTTTTTTGCATGTATCTGTCCAGTCCCAACACATTTATTGAACAGATTGTCAATACACCACTGTATATTTCTGCCTCTTTTGTCATAGATTAAATGACTATATAGACGTGGGTTTATTTCTGGATTCTCTATTCTGTTCCATTGATCTATGTGTCTGTTTTTATGCCAGTACCATGCTGTGTTGATTACTATAGTCTTGTAGTATAGTTTGAGATTTGTAAACATGATACTTCCACTTCTGTTCTTCTTTCTCAAGATTGCTGTGGCTATTTGGGGTCTTTTGTGGTTCCATATAAATTTTAAGATTATTTGTTCTAGGTCTGTGAAAAATGCCATTGGTATTCTGATAGGGATTGCACTGAATCTATAGATTGCTTTGGGTAGTATGGACATTTTGAGGATGTTAATTCTTCCTATCCAGGAGCATGGCATATGTTTCTATTTAATTGTATCTTCTTCAGTTTCTTTTTTCAATGTCTTATAATTTTCCAAATACACGCCTTTTACCTCCTTGATTAAATTTATTCTTAGGTATTTTTTTGATGCAATTGTAAGTAGAATAGTTTTCTTAATTTATCATTCTGATAATTCATTATTGGTGTATAAAAATGCAACCGATTTCTGAATATTAATTTTGTAGCCTGCTACTTTACTGAATTCATTTATCGGTTCTAATTTTTCTTTTCTGGAGTCTTTAGGGTTCTCCATATATAGTATCATGTCATCTGCAAATAATGACAGTTTTATTTCTTCCTTTCAAATTTGGATGCCTTTTATTTCTTTTTCTTGTCTAATTGCTTTGGCTACGACTTCCGAAAATAACTTTTCTTGATACTTGTACATACAAAAACATATGCTTTAAAGCATTGTAACAAAATGAACTCTGTTAATCTGTCGTGACATTAAGAATTAGAACATTACTAGCATCATTGTTCCTAGATGTGCTCCTCCCACCTCACAACCTTGTGTGATGTGTTCTTTCCATTCTTAAAATTTTTTTAAGGTTCATCTATGTTCTCATTTATAATGGTAATTTATCCATTTTCTTATGTGACTAAATACCACATAATTCATCTTCCTACTGAATAATATCCCTCCCACCTCCTCTGACCTCTCCCTTATTTTTATGCTATTACAATAATATTTCTGGGAACAATAGTTTTATGTTTGTTCATGTGGACCTTCTTTAGTGTATATCTCTAAAGAGTGAAACTGCCAGGTAACAAGATGTGCAAATGTTTAATTTTGCACAATGATGCCAAACTGCTTTAAAAATGTTTGTAAAATCACTCCAACCTTTTAGGCTTGTGCTGATCTGCATCCATATCAATACTTGTTATTATCAAATTCCTTAACATTTTTCAATACAAGGAAACAACTGAGTTGTCACATGATTGATCATTAAACATGATGTTTGATGATGAACCACTATGAAGTTTTGGTTCAACAGACTGAATGATTTTTTAACAATAAAATTATTTATATGAACAAAGAATGCAACTTGACCTTTTCTATCAATAAATAATATTTAGGGGCCGGCCGAGTGGCGCGGTGGTTAAGCGCTGGCTTTGGGAAGCCAGCGGCCCCGGTTCGGTCCCACATATGAGGGCCAGTGACACTGCCCTCAAAAAAAAAAAAATAAAATAAAAAAAAAAAAATAATAATAATAATATTTACACATGGATATATAATTGGAAAAATAGCTGGATCCATTTCTTTATGAGCTATTTCCAATAATATCTTAACTTTTTATGTTGATTTTTATTAAAAATTATGTTGTTTTGAATACTTGTATACCAAAAATAATTATAATAATCAAGAAGAAAAATGTTAACACATAATGACTATGATCACAGAAAACAAAAAAATTAAAAATTCAATTTAGATATATACTGGGTTATAAAGAAGTATGATAGAGTGATCAATCAACATATATTTTAACAGGGTAATATTATATAGGATAAATGGGTTGCAAATACAATTCAATGAGAGAAAATTATGTAAAATCCTCTATTATTAACAAGTTTACATGTGATTTTAAATTGATAATGGTACGTATCCAGTTGCTATATATCTCCTTTTATTAGATACACTAAAAATTGATACAAAAGTGTCATTTCAAAATACAACTATGTGAAACATTGCATAAAATAGCCTCCTTTGAAACTACTTAAACTTAAAAAAAATAGGAGCTAAAAGTGTGAAAGATACATCATCAACAATTTTTTTTAGGGGAATGCATGAGTAAAAATGTTTATAGAACTAGAGGAGGTGTGTGAATTTGCATTTGTATAGCAAGTACACTGTTATTACTTAACACATTTCCAGGCCTGCTATTTACAATGCATGAGACTCAGAAAAGTGGCCTGAATACTTAAATTAAAATAAAGAAAAAAACAGTAAAATGAAACAGCCATTATGTATTAAGCACTTATTGATTTAACACCTAAAACTTCTCTATGAAATAGGTATTATTAATACCCATCAGCAGACGACAAAGCTGAGGTTCTGAGAATTTAAGAGGCTCACAGGCAGAGGTGACCTTGTTTACACAGCAGACAAAATTACTCCAATAGCATTCACAGTCTCAGTGTTCTCATCTTAAAATGGGGGTAATAATACCGACACCATAACTATTCCTAAAATATACTTGGTTTATAATAACAAATAAAATTATAAATATTTTTTGGTGGAAAGTGGGAAACCATACCAATCAGTGGAAACATGGACTCATGTTTACCACACATACACAAAGAGAAGGAAAATAATATGCTTTTCATAACATCCTCCCAACCATTTTCTCAGCTTTGTGTCCTCTCTGTCAATGTGACAGAGACTCTTGTCACACTACAGACTTGATATAGCCCTAATGAGACATAGCAAGTTTAAATTCTGAATCTGAATTTTATAACGTATCTCAGTCACAAGTTATCTGGGTGCTCAAATTAATACGTGGACCATTGAATATTGTCAGACATGCAACCTACTTCTTGGGTAGCTTCATCTTTTTCACCTTTTCTTCGGCATGTTCATCTGATATGCCCACGTGACATCCTAACGCCAGCAAAGTCCTGGAAAAAAGAACCAGAGATAAACACAATTCCTTCCTTGTGTCCCAAGTAATCCAATGGAATTGCAGGGAGGAATAAGGTGTAACAATCCACCCAGGAGCAGAGCGGAAGTCTTGTTTTTAAAGCAAATTTTTTTGCTTTATTTATTTATATTTACTTCTGAGTGATGAGTAAGACCAAAAATTGAAAATCCACAAAAAGAACATATTGAAAAGTTACCCTCTGTTCTTGTAAAAAACACTGCTACCAATTCTTGGATGTTCTCCTAGGGTCTGCGCATATTAGGGTAAGTGTGTGTGTGTGTGTGTGTGTGTGTGTGTGTGTGTGTGTGTGTGTGTGTGTGTCTGTGTGTGTCTGTGTGTGTGTATTTTTCCTTTTCCACAATGGGTATACATAAAAGAGAGTTCTCTGCAATTTGTTATCTTGACTTGACACTGTAACTTTGAAATATTGTCCTTCTCACAAAGCTGGTTTAGTTTTCAACAGCTCTGAAGTGTCCCGTTAGTTGGATGTGTCACAATGTTTTTACACAATTCTCTGCTCTGTCTTTTGTTATTACAAACAGTGCTGCCAGGAACAGCCTCATACATTTAATACATGAACTACGTCTTATGTCTGTAGGATAAATTCCTAGATGTGGATGTACCGGGTCGCAGGGTATGTAGGGTATGTACAGTTTAGAGTCTGACAAATATTGCCGAATGTCTATGGATGGTAATGATTTCTATTCCCACCAGCAATGTGTGACACTACCTGTTTCCCACACCTTTTCCAATATCAGTTATCAAACTGCTTGAACTTATCAATTAATAGGTGAAAAAGATACCGTTACAGTTTTAATTTACATTTTTCTTCATATCAAAGCCTTTAAGTACCTTTTTCATATGCTTAAGAGATACTTATGCTTCCTTTTTTCTGAATATATTCTGAGTCCACTTTTCTATTAGATTTAGTTTCCATTGTTGCATTTTATGAGCTCTTCAAATGTCTGAGATATAAGTTGAAAATATTTTTCTCTAGTTTGTTGTCTTTTTACTTTTTCCTGAATTAAGTGTTTCAACTGGATCTGTTAGGAGGGCATTATGGTTTCAGGTGGGCAATAATTGTTTCGGTTTAGGCTTGGGTGGTACAGTGCTGGTATGCTGGAGGTGATGGTTTGGTCACAGCATCATTAGCATGGAAGAAAAGAATAGGCATAAGTTGATGAGAAGATGACTAGAAAGCCTTGGCAGGGAAAAGGAGTGTCAAGGATGACTCTGATATCTGGTTTGTGTTATAGGGGTTACTTTACAATGTAAGAGAAAGGATAGTGAAAAAGCCTGAGATTGGAAAGGATAAAAACCTCACAAAGTTTGAGATACAAGCCTATATTTTATAAATTAGATTCAACAGACATAAAGTTGCTCCCTTAAATTGGTATAATAGTTTCTAAACACTGTTCTTAACATCTTTACTTATGTTGTTTCAAATCAGCAACAATTGTGACTGAGCTGGTCCACCGCCCACACTCCAAGTACTTTACGGGGTCACAGAACCTTGTATTACATAACATCCATAAACATTTATAGAACACTCTATATAAAAAGCTTTTATAGAGCAAAAAGACATAAAAGAACAGTGTCAAAGCCTAATTCCAACAATATTGATCCAATCCTCCTATGCATTATAAAAAGCTGTAACTGGAATTAAAATAACTCTGCAGCTGAATTAAAGTATATCAGCACCTGTTTCTTTCAGGTGGGGTAGATTGGGAAATAGGAAAAGTTAGGGACTCACTTCAGGGTCTCGAGCGACATCTGTAAATTGTAATTGCGTTCCTGCTCAGGCAGCTTGGAGAACTCCACCAGACACGGGTGTTGCCTCTTATTGTCATCTCTAACCTGAAACGGGACAGGAAATGGGCATGTAACAGTCCATACCCAGCAGAGCTGCCTCCATGATTGTTCAGGCACAGTTAATGTTTGAGGTCAGTGCTGAAACCTAGCATTATCTGGGCTCCTCTGTATGGCACCATTCCTGACTCAGCATCCATGCCTTCTCTACCCTGGGACCCACGTGCTCGCACACTTGGCAACTGCTAGCATTTGCTTAACTCTTACTTTTTCACTGAGGTTTATCCTTCCCACCTTCCCAGCCTGACAATCTGCTCGCCCAGCCTGCTCTCTTTGTGTGTGAGTCCATAACACTCACCGCCTGCCACCAGGTTTAACTCTTATTTGGTTACTGCCTGTCTCCTGCACTAGGATGTAAGACTGAAGGGCCAGATCTTCTGGTCTCTTCTGTTCCTTGACGCATCCCAGCATGTAGAACATGCCTGGCACATGGCAGACACTCCACGTGTTTTGTAAATTGAACTGAATTCTATGTAAGACAAATACAGTCATGACTCAGGCTTAAAGTGTTATAATTTGTATGTGTTCAGAGCCGCAGTGATCAGTCCTCACTTAACAACAGACTGGGTGATACAAGCTTGGAGGTGGTGCCAGCTCTTCGTTTCACCCACTTCAGTACCTTCCTGCTAACTCCAGTCACTCCACTACCTTAGCAAAGTCAGAAGCATAAAACAGGTGTGTTTCCTACGACTCCTTAAAAGCGTATATTAGCAATCAGACTAAACTGAGTTCAAGATTTTAGGACTGAATTAATGAGAAAGATGTCCTGTATCATTGCATTAGTAATTGGGTGTTTTGTTTTGTTTTATCTTCTCAGGGACCTAAATTACAGAGGCATTACCACTGTGGTGGCACCTAGATGACAGGCATATGCTATCAGGGAACAAATTACTCCATGGGAATAATTACCAGGTTCTACAAATTGACACACGAAAATATGTAAACACAAGCAAGAATGTTTTTTAAGTCTTCAGGAGCCATCAAGTAAAAACTAAGGTATTTATTCTTTTCTTTCTGGTGACTCATATAAATGAACAGGACTTACACAAGAGCACATATTACATATACTTATTTAAATGTGTAACTCTGGAAATGAAATCTACAGTTATAAAATGTAACTCTAAATATTAAATGTGCATGTGAAAATTAACGAGGGTAAAAGGGATCAAATGTATGGTGACGGAAGGAGACCTGACTCTGGGTGGTGAACACACAATGTGATATATAGATGATGCATTACAGAATTGTACACCTGAAACCTATGTAACTTTACTAACGATTGTCACTCCAATAAACTTTAATTAAAAAAAGAAAATGAACGTGGCCCAGTCCTGAGATAATCTACCCCTATTTATGCAATTCCCACTTTCCCGTCCATTCTCTACATGAGAGAATGACCACCATCCCCTTGGGTGTCCACATGCTAGAACCAGACACCAGCCCAGACTCGCCCACCCCCCACCTTACCCAGACTCCAAAACAGCTTCAGCGGTCACATCTCTGCATCCCCCAGCCTGGCAAACACCACCTCTCACCTGGGCCACCTACGTCCCCTCCCTGAATCTCTGCCTCCTCCAAGGTCACTGTCCTCCACACCAACATCAGAGCTTCTTTCCAAAATACAGTTAAGCATGCCACCTCCCTCCTAAACATCTTTCAATGTGCTTTACCTCTTACAGAATCAAACCCTGTTCTGCCCCAGCCCTTTGGGACATGCCTCCTGACCAGACCTCCCACCTCTACCCCCTTCACCTTGTTCTTTATCTCCCAGAAATGCTGAGCTACTGAAAGGTCGCTGCAATGTCCCGCACCTTCCACCTCCGTGCATGTACACACGCCAGGTCCTCTGTCCAGAAGACTCATTTGCTCCTGGATCTCTACTCAATGTGTAACTCATCTTTCAGGCCTCATAGGAAATATTTACCTCTTCCTGGAAGCCTTCCCTGAGTTCCCAGGAGAGACCTAAATACCTCTTCATCACTCTGTTAGCACCTCGATTATGGAACTTAGCTTGTAACTGTTTGCATGCGTATCACTCCACTAAACCAGAAGCTCCTTAGAGGCTAAAAGTCAAGGTCTTTTCACCTTTGAGACGCCAGTACCAAGCACAAGGCCAGGCAAACAGGGGGCATATGATAAATGTTAAACGGGCAGATGAAGGCTTGCATGGATCTGCCTGAGGTTACTCTGTGAAATAGAGCTCTTGCATGATGTGCCTGTGAAATATGTTCCAAAGACATTCTTTGGAAAAAACGAACAAAACAACGTATTCAATACAATGGGAAGTTTCATTTACTCTAAAGTAAAACACAGGCTGGCCGGGTGGCGCAGTGGCTGGGCGCTGGTTTGGGACGCCAGCGTCCCCGGTTCGGTCGCACATATGAGGGCCAGTGACACTGCCCTCAAAAAAAAATAATAATAAATAAATAAATAAAAATAATAAAGTAAAACACAACCGAACACTTCATTAAAAATGTTAAAGAATTTATAGAACTACCCTAACCAAAGGGACGTTCCTAAGTCTAGAATATTAATAGAGACCATAGGGCAGGGCTCATAACCACTCATCTGAAAGGACTTTTAGAAAAGCCTCATAAGGAAGCAGGACTCAAGGTGATTCGCAGTGGAAAGACCAATACGGAGCCTCTTCACCTGTGAATCTGAGACTGTCCCAAATTTCTGATCCTCTCATGCGATCCCTGAGCTATGCTTGCCCAGCATGGCCCCAAGGACACGACTGTTTTGCTCTTATCAGCATGTCCTTGAGTCTGTTCCCTGAACCAGGAAAGGGGCTGGGTGCCTGCATGGCAGCGGCAGACCCAGTCCTCATTGGCTACCATGAGGCAGAGGGTGCTTTCATAGAGCCCAACACTGCCTGAATCAGGTCAGGGAAGGGACCACAGGGGACAACTGTGGAATGGACGGCTCTGAGGGTCGGCTTTCCCTTCCAGCATCAGAAGCTAAAAGGCCACTCTGAACACACAGGCCATGGAGGCACATGACCAAGATGGACGGGAATTAACCTGAAGAGCAGGTATACCAATGAGACCTGTATTTTCCTCACCTGTTAGAGAAGAAACGTTAAGTAAAAGTTCACTGCAGGATATAATGACTTAGGCAGTCTTAGGAGCGAACCATAGGGACCATCTTTATGGAGCATGTGCCCAGTAAACTGCTCCTGTGACGATATGGGCTATTTGTTTGTTTGTTTGCTTGTATAAAATCTTTTGAAGTCTTCCTACCCTGCAATCATCTTTCCCCTCATCTCGAAACATAAGGAGAACTCTGTCTGTAATTCAAATCCTTCACCTTGAATTTTATGGTAACTTGTGTCTGTAATTCCTCTGCCAATGAACTATGTCCACATTTATAATATCCCCCCTTTGCTGCTTTTCACTGATAGTTAAATTTTTTATTAAGCTCTTATAGATTTCCCCAATTTTTAAAAGTCAACGAATGTAGCAGAAAACTAGGTACATAAGAAGTCTTCGCTGATTTGACTATTGTCTACCCATTAGGGAGTTTGTCAAAGGACCCCATTTTCAAAGGACCTCAGCAGGTCTTACACTGAAAAACAGTTCTAGACTAGAAGCTGAGGAACCTGGGCCCTGGTCCTGGCATGGCCACTGACAGCTGTGACTGCTGTCCAGGCATTGAGAATTCTCCGCTATGCTGTCACGGGTAGAACTGAGAATGCAGCAAGCACATCGCTCAGTGTGCTGTTATGAAAATGTAACCTAATCCTGTAAGTGACAATGTATGAGGAAAGTCAAAGCTCTGAATAAAGATATGAACATTACTAAGTAGTATGGGGTAGTATACTGTATTACCACTAAGTATTCTTTATTCCACGCTTAGTGCAATTGACTATGACTAAGTGGACACACTCATTTATTTCTATATTCAGTCAAACATTAGGGTGTTGCAGCCTTCAGGATACTTAGGCTAATAATATTACAAAAATGAAAGTACTGCTTCAGTCCTGCATAAAACAGCTCTGCAATATCCTGAGATTACATAGGCAGTTATTTGGTTTTATTTAATCTAATTATATTGACAAACAGTACGCTAAATTCTTTAGAAAGTATTCATTTGGAAACACAAGCCATCATTCTTTCTCAGCCTGCCTGCTTTTGAATCCAGCTGTGAATCCAGCTGAGACCTGGGACCTGGGATGTGCCCTGTACAACTGGGAATAAGACAGATGAATCATCAGAGGCGAAAGTAACTTGGCATATTTCTTTCCATTTTCAGTTTCCACTTTCAGCTTCAATGTGTTTTTTTCCTAAGTGACTTAGATATTAATGCCTCTTGTGTGTATATTTTTGATTAAAAAATGTAACTGTCAGCCTAAAGACTGGTGATTTTTCAAAGGTCTAGGCAACTGAGTCATCCTTCAGGGAACCCACCAATAAAACCTGATGAAAACTGATGTGGAGGAAAAAAAAAAATCTATCTAATTCATTCATGTTACCCCACAGCAGGATGCATAAGAAAAAGTTAATTTTCTGAAAATTGTATTAATGGAATATGAAAATAATTTCAAAACTATGTACCGGACCATACTGCCAGCCAAGTTCAATTTTATTCATAACCCAGAGCTCATGGATATTCTCAGCCAGTTTTTCTCTTATCCTCTCCAGGTGGGGAGGCAACACGATCTAAAATGTAAGAAAACAAAGAGAAAGCACACATCAGAAAAAAATACAATAAAACATCATGCTAATTGTCCTCAGGGTGAATTGAACTAAATAAAACAAACTCATATACTATTAAAATGTAATACTGTAACTAGGTTCTAAACCATCTTTTATAACCTAGTTATAAAAATATAATTAGTTATCTAAGCAGTCTTTAGGTAAATTTTGGGACCGTCTTTCTTGGCGGGGGGAGATGTGGGGGTATGGACAGCTTAGGTTTCCAAGTGAATCTATACACCAAACTTCGGAAGAAAGAAAACAGACCATTGGTGAGGACCATCACCACTAAAGAAAGATGACTTAATGGATGTATGTGGGATAACCAGGGCTTGCACTGTTTAAAAAGAGAATCACCCTAAAGTTCTTACACCAACCTAACCACCTCCACAGGCCCGAATGAAGGCGATTCAGTGCCGAGATGATGCTCGCTCATTGGCTCTTTGGGCTTACAAATATCTGATTGCAGTGACTTATGTTTTCTCTTAACTCTGCTATTTTTTTTTAATTAACTCTGTCATTTTTGATGGTTTCCAAATATAGTCCTCAAGGGGAAAAATCGTTACATGTTCCCATTTTAAAGAGGAAGTTTAATGACCTCTCTATAAAAAACACAAAAGGTTTTCAAGGTGAGGGGTTGTGTGTCACCCATCACTAATCCCTGAACAAACAGATCAGGAGGAAAAAAAAAAAATACAGATCAGGAGACAACCCACAAGAGCCATGGTGGAGGCAGTTTCCCCAGAGAGCAGGCTGACACTGCCTCCTTTCCCTGACACAGTGGAGGTGACCCAGGAAACCCACAGTGCGTTCGCACTGATAATCCTGTGGTACACTCCAGCCCGGGTCTATCCTCCCAAGTCTGTTTCCTGCTAAATTTCAGCAGAGCAGCTCATAACCCTGCCACCCTGCAGCAGCGGGCCACGCAAACGGAATCTGAAATATGAACAAAGCTCGTGTGTTGTTTTACTACATCGTATTAAAAGACAGCACGGAGGGACAAAAAATAAAAATGTGATTCAAAGAGCTTTACACGTGATTCTAAAAAGCTGATGCTTCTGAGGTCTGGTATGAATTCTACTTCAGACTTGAGAAGAACGGCCTTTCATCTTCAAAAACTATTAATACACTTTGAATATCTAACCAGCCTGACTGAAGTTATGTCACCATCAAAATAAAGCAATATTTAATTCACTGTCAGTGTCAAGATATTTTCATGTCCATAAAACAGAAAAGCAAGAATAATGGCTGGCATCTCTTGGTGCCTCTTTGCGAAGCGTTGTACTAACATGTTATTTGTTCATACGACAAACTCTTAGCAGCCCGACAGGAAGAATAACTTCCTAAAGGTCCCCAGGGAAACCTCTGATCTTAGACTTTCTGACTGTGGAGCCCATGATTTCCTTCTCTACCCGAGATAAATGGCAGCTAAGTCGTTTGAAAATAGTACGTTTGACTAGATGGGAGAAGAAATTAAAAACTCCATGTCTGCCCTATGTAAAAAGCACCCTCTAAACTTAGTATGACACAGACCCATTACTGCATTATGGAATCAGTGGAACAACCCTTAAAAAAACAAAATACAGTAGGATAGGATATAGGTAAGTAGACATGATACACGTAAGCATTATTCGATGAAACTTGTTTCAGCTATACATATAAATTGTGTATTACTGTAAAAATGCATCTCTGGCGGCGGGGTGGGGCATATCAGAATGACGACAGTGCAGATGCTGCCATGAGTGCAGCTCTGGGTACCTGGCTGGTGTCCACAGGGATCGGTGTGAAGGCCGCTTGTGCCAGGGGCACTGTGGGGCCCAGCAGGTCCCGGGTGTACGTCCTTTCTTGCTTGTACTCTCGGCTGTGTTCCACTTTCAGCTTTTCTTTGGGCAGAACAGCTTCATAACAAGGAGCGTAGCCAGGTGGTGGAAGGAATTTAAATTCTCCGTGTCGTCCCCCAAGCAGAAAGCGTACCCTGAAAAAGACGTATGTTAGGGTCAGTTATATCTCTGGTGTACACAAAAGAGTCCTGATCAACAAAACACAAGGAATAAATGATTAGTACACAATTAACTTCCTCAGAAGCCGCTTTTTCCCTGATGATCTTCAAAATGTTGACACCTCAGTCTAAGGACCTCTAATCAGAAAAGGTAAAACAAGATCAAAAGAGAAAACCTGACGGAATTATGTTAATGGATCAGCAAAAACGTATCCCTCACTGGGGACATAACAGAAGCACAGGTATCATATTCCCAGCTGAATGAAATACCTGTCCACAGTAATTGGTCACTTAATGTCTCAAGGTGCCTGAAGAGTCAACAGTGAAAGAGCAGACATGATCTAAATATCTATACACTTCAAATTATAAGGCTGGATGAGGTCACTTTCCAGTGTCCCATTTCCCAGGGAACCTCATTAAGGGAACTCAAATGATACTTCAATTTGCTGAAGAAAGTAGGTAATCTTATGTCTTATTCTTCTTATTCAACAACAACAACCAAAACTTACTAAAATCTTTTATCTATCCTACTCAATAAAAATAATTAAAGATGAGTTCCACGAAACAACCCTTTTTGAAACATAAATAAATGATATGGGTTTCTTAGGCTCTCAAAATTTAGCTTACAAAAATAAATTCAAATTTTTATCTTCTTTGTAATTCTTTTTCTAATTTGTATATCAGTTCCAGGCTAAAAATAAAATAAATAAATAAATAAAATAAAAAGCAAAAAACAAAAATGAGGAAAAGCAAAACCTTCAAAACATTCCAGAAGCTTATAGAAAGAAAACTAATTTGCATAAACACATGAGAAAAGGTCATTGGTACATGGACAGCTAATATTTCATGATTGTTCTGTCCCTTCTTCAATGTGGTGCTTTTGTATCTATGAATTATTTCTGTGAGTAGAATTGCAACAAAAAGAATAACCAGAATAAATGGATGCTCACTTGAAATAAGTGAACCAATCTCATTAAGTAGATACAGTCATGTATTGATAGATGACAGAGAGGCCCCTTATCACAACAGACTATTGTTCATTAAAGTTCTCTTTGTAGAACTCCAAAGAATTATCATTTTAATTTCTCTTTCCATTTGGCAGTAGCAAAAAAGCAAAAGGTTGGAGGAAAACATCTTGACCCAGTGGATCACAGGCAGATAATTTTCAGGTGTAACAGGTAGAGGTTAAATGGACAGCAATTGTCTTGATTAAAAACAGTAACAAAAAATTTGGTTTCTATAGAAATGAGGGGCTTTGGAGTAGAGTGTGGAAATATGATGAAAAGATAAAGAAAATGAATGAAAACAAACATAAAATAAGTCATATGTTTTATATAATGTTATTCATTTCCCCTTATTAAATAAAAAAGTAAACTTAAATGGACTTGAAATATTTCAGGACACTGGTTTGTGAACTGCCCACATCTAAACGCATGGATATGTGGACAATGCATTCAGTCTCCCCAGACTCCCCTCTGGGGTGAATCTTACCTCTTTCTTTAAGAACAGACAGCATGCCCTGTGGACAGATGCCCAGGAATGAGAGAGAAGGTTAGGGAAGCAGGAAGGGTGATAGCACAATCTTCTGTGAAAGTGTAAGTAAGAAGAGATACAGACCAAAAACACAGAAATACTAACTTTATTCCTGCAGAGAAACTAACAACTGGAAAGAAGAGGCCATCAATGTTGAAATTCTCAAACATTCCTTGAACAGGTTGTCCGTTAATTCGGAATGAGATGCTTGGGGCACTTAGATCTAAACAGCAACTGATGACATCATCAGTTCTCAACAGATGTTGGTTTGGAGAGCTTACAGTCCTAGCGATACAACCTAGGGAGGGAAAACACAAAGGACGGAGATGTGTGTTTATAACAAATAATCATCTTCAGACCCCGAGGTCAGAGGTCTGAATGGGCAATGACAAATCAATGCACAATACTATAATACAATAAATCCTGAATGCAAATAATGTTATATATTAAGTCCTTTGTCAGAAAAACAAAAATGTTGCTTTTTTTTTTCAGGAGGCATGCTGCCATCTTTGTTATACAATGGACTTTCTGATAGGCAGAAACCTCTGCATGTAGATTGGTGGCATTTTCATCTTAGTGATGATAATATAATGATGTCAGTAGGAAAATGTGCTTGTATGATCATCAGCAAATGACTTAACCTCTCTAAAGCTTGATTTCTTGTAAACCAAATGTCATCACCTTGTAGAGTCATTGTGAAGATTAAATTAATGATTTATAAGAACCTAGAGTCTCAGATATAGCAGGTATTTCATGTCAATCCCTTTTTAAACTTTCATATTCCCTTTGTTTTGTAAAACAAAAATACACAAGGATTATGAAGCAGAAAATGTGATCATTTACTGGAGACAAATATATCCCAATCAGTTTGTTGTTTTACAATTTAATTCACATAAGATCTTGGTTGGCTTCTTAAATACAGCAGCATATAATTTGAGGCCTGAAAATGATAAATGGTATTTCTTGCCCTGGCCAGCTTATGTGTGGCCCAAGCCCATTCTTCACCATGTCAGAACTCCTTGGCCAATTAGTCCCAGGGGCACACTGGGCGACAAGAAAATAAAGTTCTCCCAAACACAAACACACAAAATACCTCAATCTGAGCACAGACAAAACAAATTTCATGATACAAGCTTTGCCATCTTAATAACACCTTTTTTTTATTTCTAGCATGCCAAGGTTTTACCAACAGCATATTTAAAATGCCAGTGATAGAGCATACCTACTTCTTAAAATGTGGACATGTTTATTTTACCAATATTCAAATCTGCAAGCAATAAATTCACTATCAAGAATTGCCTGAATATAATAAAGACAACTTTTCAAAAAACCATGTTAAAGCAATGCAGCCCTCAGGAAAAGGTCTACATTGTTGTTTGTATCAAGAGCTGTGGCTGATAAAAATGTTACTACAGACATTTTCTATAATCCAAATATGGTGCTCAGTCTGAAGGATGTTATTGTGCTAATGATGATGACTATCTAAAAGTCACCATGATACTTGATTTGGCAGTGCCTGAAACAAACAATAAGGTAGACAAGATCACTAGCGAACAGCCTGAGGTCCACAGGTCCAGGGGCACTCAGACTGCTGAGCACACTTAGATGCATCTGCAGGTTGCACTTCTATGAACTCCTATCAGATCCCTAAAACTACATCCTGTTCTCTGCATGAGCCGGAAAGGAAGGCGGCAGGGTGGGATTTATCAGTCCTGGATTATAAATCTGTCCGCATCTTTCCTGTTTACATTCTCCAAAACCGCCCGGATTTTTCACACTTTGGCCTCATGAACACATGGGACTCGTACGCCCAAAATCCAATTCTGCAAGGGGGAATATGGCAACACGGTGCAAAATTTAAACTGAAAGAATAAATAAAGACACAGCTCAAAACTTTGACTGAGGAGCCGAACTCAGGTCCCATCTTCCTTCTCCAAGGAAAAGTGGTTAAAGAATGTGCCCAGAAATCACAGATATTTAATACGTTAGAGTCTATTTCAACTATTAAAAATAAACGAATAGGACAGTGGTCCCAAGAAGATTATCTGGATTACTTACTAAGAAGTTGACCTTGGCAAGTCAGTCAGAAGCCAATTTATTTATATTTGTCTTTTTGATTAGGAGTATAAAATGAATGGGAGGGGGGTTGGGGGATAGGTAAAAAGCTGGGAGGGATTAAGATGTGAAAATTGCCAGTTATAAAAACAATCAAGGGGACTGTTTTATAACTTTATAGTTATAAAAACAGTAAAGTACAGCATAGGGAATATAGACAATAATATGGTAATAACTGTGTATAGCGCCAGATGGGTACTAGACTAGGCGGGGGATCACTTCTAAATTATATAAATGTCTAATCACTATGCTATACACCTGAAACTAATATAACACTGTGTGTCAACTGTAATTGAAAAATAAAAACCAATATTTTTTAAAAAGCATTTTAAAATCCCAGTGTTGGAGAGAACACATCTGTTAACTATAGGCATGATATGGTACACATTTTCTTGTCACTAAAAAAAAAAAAAAAGTCTCTTGACATGAAGTTTCAAGGTGATTTTCTCCTGAAATTCCACAACCTAATGTTCTTTCTGTGATATTTTCACAGATTCACAGAATTTGTTGCTCTTAGTGTTCTATTTTTAACAGATAAGTTGCAGTGAAAGGCACAGCGCATACAGTACGATTCCATAAACACTTTCTATGTGTTGGAAGAAAAAGTGTCAAACTAAAAGTGAAAATAAAAATGGTGAAGTGGCGTTATATGGCTAAAGTAATTAGAAAGAATACAGCATTGTTTCATCAGAGTAACTTCCCCCACTCATTTCTGTGAGATGGGAGAACAAGTTAACATGTTCCTTTCACTCTCCTGAGTGAGTTTACCCATTTCATGGGGACAGATACTAGGAGGTAAAGAGAGATGGCCCGAGTCAAAGAGTGTTATAAAACAGACATTAACTCTATTTGGTATTTGTTAGATCTTCTCAAGTTGCTGATCTTTGCCTTCTTTGGTAAGAAAACTGTGTGATTGGAACAAGCATTGTGACTGTATAGTCTGACCAGCACAGAACACCTATGTATAAGACAGGCCCAGGGATTCGGTCAAATATGCAAACTCCAGCCCCCTCTCTCCCAGACCACTTGAGCTATTGGCACTGAATAAAGGAAAAACTCAGTAAGTACTAATGTTAGATAAGATTACATAGAATGCTTTTATTCATAAACTCATCACCAGGGCCGGCCGAGTGGCGCATTGGTTAAGCGCTGGTTTTGGGATGCCAGCGGCCCCGGTTCGGATCCCACATGAGGGCCAGTGACACTGCCCTCTACAGCTAACAACAGCTCCACCTGGAGCTGGGCTGTGCGAGCCCCGTTGATGGTGTGGGCTGCAGCTCCTGCTGCAGTGGGCTGCCATAGGCTGCAGTGAGTGGCCCGCACCCAGCGTGAGCGGCTGGCAGCCAAGCATGAGCTGCCAATAGCCGCGGTGAGCGACATCCAGAGGCCAGCGACCGATCTGCCTCATCTGGGAAGAGCACAATGACGATACCAACAGTGAAGCAACATCCTCCGCAACTAAACTGAAGAACAAGAAGACAGCAACTTGTCTGTTTCCCTTCCCCGATTCCCCAACGCTGTTCCCCTCTGCCAATTCCCCAATAAAATCTTTTAAAAATAAATAAATAAATAAATAAACTCATCACCATAAACTCCTAGGTTGAATTCAATTTAATTTTTACATGTCTTTTCCTAAGCTATTAGACCTATTCAGTTCTAATACATGACTATCTCTGTACCACTAAGAGACAAAGCTCAGCTTTTTATACCATAAGGTAGCTTTCTGTGTATTCTATATGCTTCATTTGTTGCAAAATAATTTAAGAACAATACTCTAAATGCATTTTATGAACATAAGCCAGTGTCTGCAGAATTCAGGTGAATTCCAATATCTAAGAACTATGTACATAATTGAGAACTAAACGTTTAAATGGAACCAACCATGAAAACAACTTTTCATAAATCAGGGAAAAGTGTATTATTTTTAATGCATGTCACTCATTTTTAATATACATTCAATCATCAAACCTGAGAGTTGGTAGCAGGTAAAATGAACTATACATTTATGTTTAAAGTTTCACAGTCTAAAACTGTCACATGACTAACAATTGACTCATAATACATTGTTAGGAACAACTGGGTCCTGACATTACATTATCTATAAGTGGAACACAGTCTATTTCTTCCAATTATTTTCTAGGGATTGTGTTTGGCTCTTTTTTACAAAGGAAACTAAAGACCAATCAAAGAAAGTAGGAAGCAAACACGGTTTTAGCAGTTGATTCATGAATCAAAATGTCACTTTTTAAATACAGAAGGCCCCCTTATCTCAAGTTTCACTCTCCATGGTTTCAGTTACCCACAGTCAACCATGGCCAAAAAATATTAAATGGAAAATTCTACAAATAAACAGTTCATGTTTTACATTGTATGCTGCTTTGAGTATCATGATAAAATCTCACACCATCCCTCTCTGTCCTGCCCAGGATGTGAACTAACCCTGTGTCCAGTGTCTCTACACCCATTAGTCACTTAGTAGCCATCTTGGTGATCAGATAGACTGTCATCCCTTTATTTTACTTGATCATGGCTCCAAAGCATAAGAGTAGTGATGCTGGCAATTCAGATACTCCAGAGAGAAGCCAGGAGTGCTTCCTTGAAGTGAAAAGGTGTGTATGGACAGGGAAAAACATAGTATATACAGGGTTCAGTACTATCTGTGGCTTCAGGCATCCACTGGGGGTCTTGGGATGTGTGCCCCGCAAATAAGGGGGGACCACTGTATATTGTTCATAAACAATATAGTCTATAGAAAATGTACTGTAATCGTAAGTTTTCTTTTTCCCCAAGTCAAAATTGTGGTTTTTACTTAATATTCTCATTCATCATTTCGATGTTAAATTTGTGAATAATAAATGGATCTGGTATATGCCACATCAATAGTTCTCAGGAATGTACAGCAAGGGCAAGATTTCTCTCAAAAAAGCTATGAAGGAGCATGGACAGTGCTTACCTGCCCAGAGATGCAGGCCATCAAATCCATAAGAAAAGAGGTCGTCTCCCACGCCATTGCCGCCCCACTCCTCACCCCCGCCGGGGTAGGGGGAGTACCCTTCCGTGGACGCCCAGCCCACGCGCAGGTGGGTCGCCTCCGCTGTCACGAATGGCTCTGTATGGTCCACCATCAGCTCGTAGTACCATTTCTTATACTGAGCAGACCCTTCACTGACGCCCAGAAAAATATTGGGTCTCATGCTTTAAAGAGAGAGAAATGCACGTGAGCAAACCCAAACAAACTTTTCAGTTTTCATTTAAATCTCACTGTCTTGAACATCAGTCCTGCTCTTCTAAGATGCATCATATTAAATATACCTGTTTCCTTAAGTTCTGCAAAATGATTTGGACAATCACAGAGCTAGTGAAAGCCAGCTGGCTCTGAGAGAGTGGCGTTTGCTTTCTGGGTTACCTACATGTCACCGAAGGGGGTGATATGATTTTTTTTTTCATTTGCTCTTGGGTATATTTTATTTCATTAACCATGTTTCAGGTGAGACACTCAGTATAGTCAGCCCTGACAATTGATGGAGTTGATATTAGTCCAGGACATGGAGACATCTTCCTAAACTATGCTTATGCCACATGGGATACAAGGCTGAAGCGTGCCATGTGTCAGTGAAGAAATGAGGTGACTAATCATCCTTGTTGTTCTCTGTGCCTCACTGTGAACAGAAGAGTTTCTAGCTTGTTGTATGTAATTGCATTTCATACAGGAACTTGTACCCCATGTTATTTCTAGGGGTTAGAGAAGGCCTCGGGAAAGAGCACTCAGTAATGGCAGGTCTATTCTATACAGAACCATGAAGGAAGTCATAAATTAATCCTATTTTAAAAACACAAAATAGAAATAAACACCAAACCGTACATTTTTTATTATTATTATTATTATTATTACTATTTTGTATAAGAAAGGCACTGTGACATGAATTCAGTCTCCAGAGTAGACCTGAGTTCCATTTCCAGTTCCCATATTTCAATCAATAACATGTGATAACAGCACCTCATTCAAACGCTGACACTACAGAGTAAATATAAAGCATTGGCCTGACATCAATGAATTTTATACCTTGGGAGGTAGATATACCTGAAAACGTAGTTTTATTAGTTAGTTGTGGAATTTATTATATCTTGGATATTCTAATTCAATTTTTTTTTATTATAAATAGCGGGAAATTCAACATTGGTATTGAAAGACAGTGTCTGCAGTTATACAGAGAGTGAAAAAAATGTATATACGCTTTAAGAAAGGAAAAAAAAACGATTAAAATTATAATAATATACACCAATAATAAAAGACGAATACAAGTCACATTTGACTTCTGCAATTACAAGAGGTGCTCAAAATGGTTCCCATCAGCCTCCAGACACTTCTGATTACGGCGAACCACTGCTTGAGCAATGTTGACAAAGTGTTCACTTGTGTACATTTTTTGGCATCCCCAGTATTTTAAGAAGGTGTGAAACAGTTTTATTCCACTGTGTCCTGTACAGCTGCCAGCCTGCTCCTGAAAGTCAATGATAATCCAACTACATAAGAATGTGAAACAAAAGCCATTACGCATTTGTCTGTGTGAAGTGGGTATTTCTCTTGGTTCATCTATTCTTATTTATCTTATCTGAGTGGTAGGAAAAAGGCCTTATACCACTAACTGGAGAAATACATAAAAGACCCTAATAAAATAAACAGACCATTTGATGTCTTAGCTGTAGAGTAAGCACGTGGATTCCTTGTTAGGCTACCCGTCCGGTGACGCTGTGCATGTGAACTTACCTGCTGACGTGGTTCACGAGCCGTGTCTGCAGTAACAGGTCCCTTCCTGGCAGCAGATTGTCACAGATGAGATGCTGGTTGGAACGGACTGCTACTCCATGGCAAACACAGAGAGAACATAAGACGTCCAGGACCTGGGAACAGAAACCACTGTCGCTGACTCCAACTCCCATCCACAGTCAGGTATCGGCAGCGTTTGTCACACAAGCAAATATGTTCCTCTAGTCACTTCTGATCTCATCATTTAAACAGGACAGTGATGTGACCATTTACTTCACAACTGTCCTCCATACAAACTGAGAACTGCTCATTCTCCCACTGATGCTGCAAATAAACACTAAACAATATTACCTGATCATAATTAAGAGATGAAACACTCTCACAGAAAAATTGACACACCTTTTAAAGTTAATTTTAAAATATATTTTAAATTATTCTAGAATTCGTTCATGGCCATAAAAAGGTTCACTGACCTTGTGGTTTCTCCCATGCTTGTCTAAAAGTGAAATAATGGATTTAATATGGCCTTCTTTAATAATATTTAGAGCTTCTGGACTTTCTACTAACACACAGTGCAAAACTTCAAGAATACCTAAAGATAAAAGAAAGAAAGGGAAAATAGGATTAACCAGTCTACAAAGATCTGTCTTCCCTGTTCTTTCTGTGTTCATTCAGTTGAGAGTGTAATTATCATGTGTTCAATGTCTTTGTCACAGGGCACTGTGATAGGGGACAGGTCATGTCTGGGAGGAGATGACTGATAACCAAAGGTAATGAATCACAGTTTGGTGAGGACAAGGCAAAGATACAGTGTTCAGCCCCAGGAGAGGTATGGAAAAAAAAGCAGCATTCGGGTGGGGCCTTGGAGACCACACCCGTGAGCATTTCCAGACAGGAAAAGGGCAGTGCAGGGCCCAGTGGGGTCATGACTGAAGGGCACACCTCGAGTTCTCTGTATGTGTAAGTTGGGATTTTTTTGTTTTTTGGTTATGTTTTTAGATTCCACAGGTAAGTGAGATCATACAGTATTTGTCTTTCCCTGGGTATATACTGGACAGCATGATGACTACATTTAATAATACTGTGTTCTATATTTGAAAGTGGCTAAGATAGTAGATCTTAAAAGTTCTCATCACAAGAAAAAAATGTGTAATCATGTACAGTGACAGATGTTAACTAGAGCAATTGTGGCGATCGCTTCACAACATATACAAATATCAAATCATTAGGCTATACATCAGATAATAATACAATGCTATACATCGATTCTATTGCAATTTTAAAAAAGAAATGAGAATGAGAACATAAAGATAGAAAGGAAATTCAAATAATTAAAAGATCATTTTGCTTCAATCTGAAAAAAAGGAACATTTTTAGAAAGAACCAGAACACAATAGGACATAACATCTATTTCCATCTCATTCTACATCAAATATCAATAGTTAATTAATTCATGCAACCTCATCAATCCTCAGTATTCCTGACAGCAAATGAGCAGTAATATTCTCTGCCTGTCTTCTATACAGTATATAATCATAATTATAATACAATTATAATTAACTTCTAATCCATGGGGAATTCTATATGAGCCTTATCTTGTATCTTAGACTTTGCCCGTTACATGAACTAATTTTCATTCATAAATCTAGAATAAGCATCAACAAAATCAGCCCCCTCGCACTCACAGAGCACACATTACAGGACTGAGGATGCTGACAGGACGGAGTAGAGTACAGCAGTAAACCAGGTGCGGCATTCAGTATGCATGCTGCATCCTAGGAGGAGCGACCAGGATGCAGGTAGACTAGTCCAGGTGGGTTTTAAACACCGCAACCTAACTGTCTTTCAGACATTCCAGAATGTCTCCACGCACCTCCAACACAACTTTTCCAAAACTGAACGGACATATTGCCTTTTTCTGTATAACATGTAAAGCTGTGTCTCTGCCTCATCTATATCCTCACGCTAAAAGCTTCAGGTTCTTTTTGAATCCTCTTCCACTTTCTCATTTTCCCAAATCTAGTCATGAAATTTCATTAATTCTAGGTCCTAATTTGCCTGCTACATTCATCCTCCCCTTTCTCTGACTAGCCTCATGTGACTTCCCTGACTCTCACCTATCCTCCCTCCCTAACCCACCCTCGAAACTATGGGCAGTAATTATCCTGAAACACACATTTACTCGTTGTGAGCTCCCTGCGTAAAATCCCCAGTGGCTTCCGCAGACCTTTCAAAGTGAAAGTCTACTGCGTGTGGCATGTCAGTTGCTCAGCAGATGGCTTAACCAGCCTTTACAGCCTCGTTTGCCATCACCTCCTCCTACAAAGAATGATTATACATATGCTTTTATTAACTATGAATCATACATATTTATTAACACGTACCAGGCACTGTTCTAGGTAATGGGTGTCAGCAGTAGAGAAAGCCTGCAGGGCCCTGTCAGAGCTTGTAGCATTTTTCTCACCTTCAGTCCTTTGTACGTGTTACTCTCAGACCTAAATACACTCCATCTTCTGAGATGGCAAAATCTAAATCATCTTGCAACTTGGGTGGGGGGGAGTGGCGGAAAGTCACCCCATCTAGAGAGTCTTCTCCAATACCATGGGCTGAATTGTTCCTTTTTATAGGACTGGTATAAGTAGGGTTACGTGGGTGGGTTCAGCTTTGAGAGGAAAGGAGGCTCTCTGCCATCTCTACCATGAGTGGGAGTAATGACCTTAAACAATTCCAGAAGCAGGGCATGGCCTTCACTGAGTTTCAACATGGGAATCTCAGCCTAAGCTAGAGGTGCACCAACAGGAAGGCATCAACGCAGTGCTGATTGGTATGAATCAGACTGCCCCCTGGTGAAGTAAACACACAACTGCAGTGTCCCTGGACACAGACAGTGACAAAGTAAGGGAAACTGGAAATTCCAGATTATTCAAAGCATAGGTTGCTTTTATTTCTACCCTTCCCGAGAGTTAAAATTCATGTAACTTTTTGGTCAGGCCTTATTACTAACACCCCCATGTCTCACTGAAGGCAAATGGAAATAGGGAAATTCGTAGTTTCACCCTGGGTAATTAAATCTAACAAAGTGATAAACAAATAAAAAAAAAACTGGGGGAAACACACTGGGAAGTGATTGGGAAAGAACATGAAAACACACAATACAAAACAAGCAGACAGGCCAAACAAAGTTTCTACAGCTGCTACTAGATTGTTCCCGGACGCAGTGACTCATATGTGATGGATGGTTATCCTTCCAACAGAGGGATTAGAACACCTGATGTTTACAAGCCTTAATGAAGGAATATAGTCATAAGAGGTGTTGTTATTATCCTGCTCTGTTATGCAGTAGCTACAAACACGGACTCAAGCTCATATGCTGGATTTAAGTCCGGGCAGATTTTAGGTAAATTACTTAACCTCTCTGTGCCCCAGTGTCCCGATTTCTAAAATGGAAACAATATTGGAATGCCAACCCTGGGAATGCCAAGAGGAGTAACATACGCAAAGCATTTAGAACGGGGCCTGGACCCAAGCAGTGCTCCAGGTTGTGATGAAATTAACAAAAAGGACAAGAAAAATCAAATGAAAAGGATCAACACAAATACAGTACAAATATGCTTCTTTTTAAACAGAGATTAAAATTTAAGAAAATGTAGGGACATGCTGAAAGAACAACACTGATCAGGTGAAAAATTCAAGAAAAATATTGATTTATGGCATGAAAAAGTGAAATCAGGGTTGGTCATTAAAATAAGGTAAGTTGGTAAGTTAAGTTGCAGGAGAAATTAACTGCTGTGTTATGACCTGTGCCAGAAATGAGTCATGTGGTTAAAAGGGTAACTATGGAAAACAATTATAAAATCAGTCAACTGTATGTCACAAAGCACTAGATATCTTTTTCTCAAATAGGAGCTCATTCACTTGTTTTTTCATTTCAAGAACCGTTTTCTAGAAATGAAATTTGCCGCCTATCCCTCACACAAGCTTTTAGAAAAGCATTCTGAAAATGAAAAAGATTTCAGACAACCCAGCAACTCTGACCACTTTTTCATTCAGGAAGGCAAGTTCTGTTTCTTTGGGCTTCACTTTCGGGGAATTCTTTTATCACTTTTCACACTGTTGGTAAAATATACCGAAATACAGGAAGTCCTCCAACTTCAGATCTGCTGCTCTCTGTCCTCTTTTTCTTTCTAGCTACAATTTAATGCTTTGCTGAGACCGGGAGGAGGAATGTGGTGGCATGCTGACTTGTCCAGCCATTCAAAAATGAGTAATTTTTGACCAGGGTTTTAACTATCTATTAAATCAATAACCTTTCATTGCTAATACGTTATTTCAAACATTTAGAGTGAATATCTTTTTAAAATGTATTCTCTGTTTCCTTATCAATTCTTAATTAACCCATCAGCATTAAATATTAATTTAAATATTTTGATGACCCAGGATCGTTATTAAAAATACAGATTACTGTAAATGTGCCAAGGATAGGGATGGGTGTCCATGGTGAGCAGAAATAGGGTCAAACAGGCACTGACCCCAACAGCTTTTATAAAAGTTTCTAGTCTCCTGTGCCATCATGATTCTGACTCAGTGTTTGGCCTAAGATTCAAGCTCATCAGTACACCACAGCTGACTTTCTGCAAAACAGCTACATTGCCTTCTCCAAGGAAAACTGTCTCCTCTGTCATCACTAGTGTTGCATGAAATGTTGGGGTCACTCGGGAGGTTAGCTGTGACTTCTGCATCATGAACAGTGGATCTCATACAATGTCCTGGGAGCCCATCCTCGTTCTAATGTGACTGCTCACACCTGACTAGATACGAAGACAGAGGAGCTTCCTGCACACGAGGTTCTGGGGTGCCTTACTCTGTAGGCTACAAGCTCTTCCCTTTGAAAGGTCATGAGTTTATGCTCCACCAGAAATGGCTGTTCCATCTTTGGAAGCATGAAACTATCATATTTCCAGGTACCAGAAGTTGCATCGTAGGTGAGTGCAAAGCTTCGGCAATTCAAGACCTCTCCAAGACGCCTCATTCTGCTTATACCCAGAGGGAACTTCATTCCTGGCATTTACTCAGAGTGGGAGGAAGTGGCGGGCATCCCGGAGACCACTTTCAGAACCCTGGGGAATATACTGCACGAAAAATAAGACTCTGAAAAAGTATGCAACCTCTTGACCAGCTGACTTGTTAGTCAGCTGCCTCTTGAAATGCTATGTGGGCACATTGTTGAGGAAACCCAGCCTTCAGCAATCTATCAGCTCTATCAGCTGTGCTGACTCACACAAACCTGTTGTCTCTTCAGTTAAATTCATGTGACACCGTCACACAAGAAGCCTGGGACAAGGTCTAGCTTATCTTTCCCCCAAAGAAATTCATAGTGATTATTCTGATAAACTGATGAGACTTTCTACTGAAGCTTTACATCCCAGTGATACTGGTCAACTCCAGATGATGCGGAGTGTGTAAGAAAATCTGTCCCATGGACTTTCTGAGGCTCTCTATCACATGACGAGGGGGATAGTTAGCTGGGTAGCAGATACTGCAGGGCCCAGCTCACACTCGCACCCTCTTGGCTCTCCTGCTTTGTTAGCATTTGCTCTGCCCACTGTGGCAGCTGGGGGAGCCCCTGGGAGCAGCACCACCAGTGACAGAGAGAACTTGGTTATAAACATCCCAAAGCCTATGTTCTACAGTTTCCCAGAATTCCCCAAGGAAAACACTCCAGTCACCCAGGGCAGGACCGAGCTGGTCAACACACCCTCGCTGGCCCCGTCTCCTCCTGTCACATGTCCACCCACTTCCCAGATCAACTTGCCCTTCCATCCTTTTCTCAAGGTCTATTTCAGAGAGAACCCAAACTAAGGGAAGCTTTTAGGTTAACGCATCCTTTTGCGTTTTTCAAGTGCTCATCAGATTTCTATAATACTTTAGTTCGTGCAAATGTGTTCTGATTTTCTTTTCCACTGACCTTTTCTGAAGGAAATTTAGAGTTCACAGAGCCCCCTGGCTTTGCTCTGCTGCTCGTATACAGACATATAGAGACCAGCAGTGCAAGTGGGAGACTGATACGCTGAGCAGAGCACGTGGTCAGAATCGCAGACAGAGAGGAAATAAGATGATGCACTTGCTAAATAATAATGTGTGATTGAAATAAAGGCATACATATATTTATTTATATAATACACAAATAATATATGAATATATATTATATATAAATTCATTTATGCAGGGCCGGCCGAGTGGTGTGGTGTTTAACCGCTGGCTTGGGAAGCCAGTGGCCCCAGTTTGGGTCCCACCTATGAGGGTCAGTGACACTGCCCTCAAAAAAAATAAATAAATAAAAAATAAATTCATTTATGCATATATGCATATTATTGTCATTGTCTCTATAAAATAAGCAACATTCCATTTCCTCCAGGATATGTTCATTAAAAGCAAAAACGTAACTACAGTAGAGAAAAGCATTCAGCGAAAAAGAGTTTGGATCCTTAAAACCTGGGAGGCTGTAAAGTATAGTGAAGGCCTTTCAAGCCTGATATAAAGGAGCTGGGTTTACCTCTTGGCTGTAATAATTAATCCTAGCATCTCGAATCAGTCATTTAAATGGTCTGTGCCTCAGTTTCCTTTCCTCTAAACTGAGAATCTTAGGTTCAGCATTGTCTAAGGGTCCTTCCCACTCCTGACTTTCGCTAGGCTTTCTGAGGGAGCACAGGGCTGCTTCTATCGTAAGTAGACGTGCCTGTGACCAATGACTGGACTGGGAAAAGATAACCAATAGTGATAGGATGCAGTGGAATTGTTCCTGTACCTGACGGAACTCAGACCGTCTGCTCCCGACTCCTTGTCTGAGAGTAAAGGATGCTCAGCTCTCTTCTTTTTCTTCTCTCCGCTTCTCCTCTGCATGTAAGTGACGTGGCTGATGGACCAGCATTAGCACTCTGACCTCTGACCTCCAGACACCCCGGGGCCAGGAGAAGGGATCAGCATGCTTTTCTGTATCTACCAGAGCTTGCCACAGTTCTGAACACTTTGACCCAAGAATGTACATCATTTTTGCAATCACTGCCATCACCTTGTTACCATTAATTTGGTCACATCCCTCAGGAGCTATTCAGTTTTCTCTTCATTCAGTACCATCTGTCGTCTCATTCATGTTGTTGTGATACCCTGAAAGGCCTTGCCCTATAAATCTTGTACCTTTTATCTCAACAACATCCATCTCTACTCTGTTTCTGCCACTCAACAATCCAGAGACATCTTAGCACTCACTGTGACTCAAATTTCTCTTCCTTCTACCTCTGAAAATCTGAAGTTTTGCTCTGTGACTTAAAACAATCCTCCTTGAGCACAACCACCTATTCTTCTATCACTTTACTCATCTCCAATCAACCTGCCCCCAAATGTGTCTTTCTCATGCAAAAGTCATGGAGTTATTTCTGTATTGACAGGCACTGTCTTAAGAGAGGTCAAACATCCATTTATTCACTTATTCAACAAATACTATTGGGTTGTCGGAAAAGTCATGATGCATTTTTGCAATGAAAACATAGAAAACATACATCATTACTTTTCGGACAACCCAATATTAAGCATCTACTAGGCGCCGGAAGTATGACAGACCCAGAGAAGACAAAGAAGAATAGAATCATGCCCCTCCATTCAAGTTAATACTACTGTAGAATCTGGAGAGAAAAAGTAAATAACATAAAGGGTATTAGTGTTACAGAAAGGCAACTAATAAAATACTGTGCCCATGGGTGGAGGAGCAGGTAGGTTCAGAGCAGGGTGTCACTGAGGCCATCGATGGAGCTAGGAAGCTCACGTGACTGGGGACTCACCTGGAAGTCTCCAGAACACCGAATAAAAATAAGATACATGTTAGAGACAGACGTATCAGGATAATTGTCTACGATTATTTTACTATAACAGTCTGTTTATAAATATTTACTAAATCCCTGTAAAATAAAATAGCATGCTATGTTATTTGGAAAACCAACTCTTTTGTTTGTACAGTACATTAGGAGTAACTGATCTGGGAAAGATGGGAACCCTGGCTCTGTAGTAGCCATCTGCCATCTGGACTTTACTATTTTTAAAATGTAAATGAACAAGATATTGTTAGACTGATTTTCAAAAATAACTAATAAAAATACTGAGAGTATTATCATTAAGTAAAATATCTAACGTATTAAAAGGAAGACAATTAAATCACACTGAACGTCAGAGTTTGTTTTTATATCTTAAAACACATAAACAGAAGCAAATAGGAATAATATGTAATACAAGGAAATAGCTGGAAAACATACCTGAAGAAGCTTCCAGTCTTTCCAATCGGCTGATCAACCAGTCGAGGGAGCCAGAAAATTGAGCACAGTTTTTACGATTTCCTCTAATTAGAGCCGCTGCAAAAGAAAAAGCAGATTTCACACTTATGTGATTTTCTAGTTCGAAACACAAGGAAAATAATAATAGACCTAAAATGTTAGCTCAAGAACAAAATACCTTTACTTTATATCTAAAACATATGCAAATACACACACAAAACATTGAGACATAAACAAAAGAACTGATGTGTTAACAGGGACTGGAGACGCTGGTCATTAGAAGGGCTGGACTCTGAGGAGGTCACAGGTCACACAGGGAGGTTAACAATGAAGGAGAATGGAGAAACCAGGGTCCTGGGAGTTCCTTCATTGGGGATCTAATACCCACTGCTTTTAATCAGCCATGAGACTAAATTATTTAGTTTCCCTACAGCTTAATTTTCTCAGCTATATAATGAAGTTAAGAGCATATCATTTTCCTGAAAATACTGAGAGATACAGCTATAAACTCTAGCAGGCATACAGACAGATATAATGAAATGGTACAGGGGAAAAGAGTGGGAGGGCCAAAGGTTAATAAGCTGGAAAGCCTTTCTGTTTATTTTCTGTATCTGTTCTTCCCATTTGGAGAGTCGCATGTATATCAAGGACTCCAGCAGTAAAGTCACCTATTCTAACTTTGCTTAACCTGATGTTTTCTACATTTCTTTGACCACAGAACCCATCTTACCTGAAATGCCAATGTGACCTTACAATCTCCTTCAACCCAATATGTATGCTCAATTGAAAACTTCCAATGTTTCAAAATCAAATCATTCAATTCTATCAAGATAAATCTGGTAAATATTTTATATAAACGCTACTTGTAACACCCACAAGATGGGTCAGAAACAGTATAAGTGTTTACCAAGGGCTGGTGAGATTTTTATATAACACGGTATTTAATGAGAAAAAGATGTTGTCCTAAGAAGAATCACTATTTAAAATATGCTAAGTGAAATAAGTCACACAGAAAAAGTCGAGAGCCGCATGATTTCACTGATATATGAGGTATAAAACTGAAAGCGACAAAGGAACAAGACAAACAAATGAAGAAACAAAAACTCAAATACAGACAATAGTTTAGTGGTCACTAGAGGGTAAGGTGGGAGGGGGATGGTAGATGAGGGTAAAGGGGATCAAATACATGGTGATGGGAGGAGACCTGACTCTGGGTGGTGAACACACAACATGATATATAGATGATGTGTTACAGAATTGTACACCTGAAACCTAAGTAACTTTACTAACCATTGCCACCCCAACAAACTTTAATTGAAAAGAAAAAGAGAAGAAGAATCACTATTTAGAATCTGGTATTGCTGGGAAGCAGTCTGAGGAACTGAAGTGTGAGGACAATGTCTGGTTACCTCCTTGTTAACAACAAAACAGAGGAGAGTCTAGGGTGACCGAGCACAATAAACCTCTAGACTCCTTCACATTTCCTCTTTTCCTGAAAAAAGTTATCTGACTTGAGGGTAAGAAAAGTAGTCATGACAGAAAAGACAGGCAGGCTCTATTCTTACAGCTGCATGAGAAGAGCTGTCTGTGCAGAGAGTCCCCAGAACAACGATGAGAAGACGACACATGCCGCCATTACTGAAACGCTCCTCTCGTCCTGGGACCAGCAGCCCCAAGAGCCAGCGCCCAGCGACACACACGGTCAAGACTGCCAGGGCGGAGTTCCAGGAAGGGGCATCGTAGAGGATGAGGGGCCCTATGTGCTCAATGGGACTTTTAATCCGTCAGAATACCTGTTCCTGACTGAGAATAGCAGCCACTGGGGAAAGTATATAGTGAAGGTTTTAAATCTGTATCGAGTCTCATTTGTTTAAAATGTAGCTCGCTCTCTTCATTTTCCCTTTGGTTTTTCAAATTTAAGGTATTAAATACCTTCTAGCAGTCAAATGTTACAGATAAGGTGAGCCTTGAAGAAACAAATAATATCCCTAGGTGGTAAACACACGATGCAATATATAGATGATGTATTATAGAACTGTACACTTGAAACCTATATATCGGGTTGTCGGAAAAGTCATATTGCATTTATCCAATGAAAAACATAGAAATGTTTTTCCGACAATAATTTTACTAACCAATGTCACCCCAATAAATTTAATATAAATTATAAAAAATAAATAAACCCTTTTAATAAGCCATAGGACATTTAAGAAAATCATACAGTAAGCCACAAAGAAAACTTCATTAAATATTGCAAACAGGAATGGCAGACACCACATTCTATGACAACATTATGAAACCAGAAATTAATAAGAAATGCAGAAACAAAAATAAAACCCAAGCACTTAAAAATTTAAACTCTCTCTTAAATAATTTTTTGAGTCAATAGGGAATCAATACCACAATTTTTGAATATCTAGTAAATATAAAAGATAGGAATGCTACCTAACAACCAATGGAAGATGGTCAAACTGTGCTCAGGGGGAAATTAACTAACCACTTTAACTGCTAAGCAACATGATGAAAAATGTTAACTAAATATTCCTCTCAAAATATAGGGAAAGAACACCAAATAAATATAAGTAAAATAGTTAAATAGCAATATAAGTAGAAATTATTGTATTAGAAACAGGAGTGATCTAGGTAATAAGTTAAGGGAGTAAGACTGATCAATATAGTCAAAGACATTTTAAAATATAAGCTAAATACCAACTGATCAAGAAGAAAAGAGAAAAAAGACAAAATTAAAAAGAAAAAGGAATTATAAACCCAGCTACTTTGTATATCTCTGTACTGGAATTTTCTAACATTTAGGAAATGTTACACATATATATACAATATTTTTTCATCACAATTGAACCAAAAGAGGAAAGTCTAAAGAAAAAATATCTAAATAAAACAATAAACTATGAAGAGTATTAAGAAGTATGTCAAAGACCCAAATATTTTATATGTTTAAGAAATAAAAATCTTCTGTACTACACTGCTCTAAAGCAAAGACACCAAGGAATCCTCCCTACTCATTTTATAGGACGTCATAATAATGACATTACGCCTGACAGAGCATGCATATAAGAAAACCAGAGGAAACTCCTACTTATGGATGTAAATCCAAAAATCTTAACAAGAATGGCATTTACAAATCGTACTCAGCAGTACATCAGCCACATTAAGTCAAGCAGGGGCTCATTACTCCCTTGAGAGAAATATATTAGGAAATCTGTGAAGTCAAAGATGAATCAGTCATAGGATGGTCTCCATACTCTAAAATGCGTGTTTCTAACAAAAAATTTTAACTGAGTAAAACAGAATGCCTACTGTGTGTATGCACATGCACAGTATGTTTTACAGATAAATGGAGTGTATGAATCATAATTCAGAAAGTTAGGTACGGAGAAATCAGTTAAGTGAGTTTCTAAAATAATGGGGAAGTATAAGAGAAATATAAGTTTATAACAGAGAAATTGTGGAAACACACTGAGTGTGGACTAAATAAATGATGACACATCCCTTCAGTTGTGTTGTTGCATCCACTAAAACCTGATCGTTTACAGTCAGTAAATATGCTCACTGTATAGACGTCATGTGAAAACAGTGCTATAAAAGAATGCTGAGAGTATGATTCCATTTTGGTGAAGTAAATGTGTAACTCAATATAAGTATACGCATAGCTTGGAGAAATTGTTTTTCAGAACATTTCTGAGGCAATGAGAGCTGCCTTTTGGGGACATATATGCTGGTAAGTGCCTGGGATAGAAACAGAGAATCTGCTATCCCTGGGTCCAAAGGGGAATATTCTTATTCCAGAACAGGAGGGGAGATGAATGGAGCTGGGAGGGAAAAAAAGGGTCATGCTCTGTGCTCTGATCCTTCACAGGGACCCTGTTGGCCAAGGACAATAAATCCCATTAAAAAAATCACAAATGCTCTATCAGAACGGCAGTTTGTACGGATCTGTGAAGAGGTGACACTCTGCAGCCGAGATATTATGTAGCCTTCAAGAAACAGCCGCCGATAATGAAGAAGCATAGAAGTGGGAAACAGAGTGATCACCTATCATCCCCCCACCACAATGTACAGGCATCAAAGGGAGGCCTGGAGCCTCCCTCAGTCCATCAAACTGGAATTTGGACCAAGCTAACTAAACCTTTAGGGAGGGGGGCCACGGCCGACGTCGCAGTGGTGCCCTGACACACACACACAATGCTATGCCACATGTGCATGTGGGTGTGTGAAATATATTATATGTGTATAATGCTACACAGACATTCAAAGAAATCGTTTTAAAAGATTAACACACTGAGATGAGTTGTTAAGTTTGAAAGTCATCCCCACCTTTTTTCTTTTATTATCTTATTTTTATAGTGAAGATGTATTGATTTTAAAATTAAATAATATAATAAAGTTATTTGCTTTTCAAAAAGAAAAAGGACAACAATGGCATCAATAACTATAGTGGCAGCTGCTGTCAGGTGTGTCAGAGTGCCACTCTCATCTCCAAGGAATGATGATAACTTTATATGGTGCTTCAAGGTAAGGATGCAAACTCCAGACAAACGTCCTTTCCTCAGTGCAGGACAAGCAAGCTAAACCTTAAAGTGCTCTTTAATTGCTGGGTATCTGGCCTTAAGACATTTAAGACCTTTCATCTGTTATATATCACTATTTTTCTTCATTTAAGAAATATTGATGAAAATGCATCAGGTGCTTTGGTTTTCACTGGAATACTGGCTTGGATAAAATATGAACATAATACAATGGCTTGTAGGTCTTCTTGTAATATATTTTGAGCTTTTTTATATCCGATACTCTGTTTTATTACACATTTCGCATTGCCTGAAACTTAGAAGATATGCTATTTTCCAATATAGTGAATGAATAACATCCAGTGTCTTATGGAAAATCAATGGTTATGTGTATTACAAGTTAGGTACTATAAAAACATTCTGAGCTAAGCTCTAAGAAGAAAGTGCTAGTTCACTGAACCAAATGTTTTAATGTTGATGAATTAAATTCCTGAACTTTTATCTAATCAGAACATGAAAAGTAATATTGGTAGTTAATTGAAAAAATTATTGTAAAAAATATCCTGTATTTAGTATCATAACATCCCTGTGTCCTGATGCTTTGGTATCTTTAAACTCTATGACTCAAAATTTCTCAAAATACACATAGAGTCAGAAAAGTACCAATGAACTGAGATGTAAAACCCCTCTAAGAAAACTCTCACTTTTACGCGTTATTCAGCAGATACCGAGGGCCTGCTATGCACCACACCCTGCGCTAGGTGCTGGAGGTAAAGTAAGAAACCAGTGTTCCTTCTAGGAGTTCACTCTCAAACCTTAAAAATATAGAGTGAACAGGCCTTTAGCAGCACAAATCAAAGAGGGGCAGATAGAGCTGGAATCCAGAAAGATGTTCTCAATTTTTAGACTAACACTTGAACACTCTAAATCTTAAAACCCAGAAAAACCCAAAACAAACAAAACCCAGAATATCCTTGAAGAATTGGAGTGTAGTGCCACGGAAACTTCTTAGAGAGCTTGCAGGGCGGCTCCTGCAGGTGGAAACTTTGTGAACTCAGCTTTGATGGTTCCTGCCTAGAAGTCACAGGATGAGGGACGCACTAACTGCTTTGGGTGGATTGGCCTACGTGACTGCATTGGACCAACAACACATGAAGGCTTCCCATGGGTCGTAGAGAGGCAGCACCTCTGTGGAGTCACCCTGAGTCTATCCAGCGGGGCCATCAGGAAAGTAGGAAGATTCCAGGAACAAAAGCTGGAGGGAGACCATTAGCTGCTTCTGGGCCAAGGAAGGACCTGCCAACAGCCACTCAGCAGCCACCCAAAGCCACCCAGAAGAGAGGACCTGCCACCAGCCACCCAGAAGAGAGCTGTGGTGGCCCTGTCACAGGAATGGGGACATGGCTGAGAACTTCCAATATGGCCACCAGAGAAAGTCAGCTCTCACATTGCCAGGATGCAGGGATGATGCCCCCAAGCAGATGGCATGCTGTCTGCCACATAACCAAGTCAGAGCTGTGCCGTCTCCTCTCTTCCCTCTCCGCCCTTATCAGCAGGCAAACCAGCTTCCTTGTGGGGAAGATAAAAAGAGACAGCAGCATGTCCATGCTTGCGGCTCACAGTGGAGCCAACGCACAAGCAGGCAGCTGTGGTTCCAGAACCTGGCCATGCTGCCTCCCCACCAAGATCTCCTGCTGCTTGACTTCCCCCGAACCAGGAAAGTTAAGAAGAGGGGAGATGCTGGTAGTATATAAGCCAAGTAAGAAAGTAGGTGTCTCCCAAAATCGGTTATCAAATCAATTTCCATTAACAATATACTAATGACTGTCATTTCATAGACCTAAGATTATCACCAAGTTGGAAAAAAATAATGTCTCTTGTGTATAAAATTTCTGGAGAACAAACAGGGAATATCTATACGCACAAACGCAGAATGATACCTATATGTCCATGTCTGAAGCTAACGCCCCTCTTTTTCATCTCTCGACTGCCTTCCCCCCCTGGCTGACAGCATTTAGGAAAATCTGCCTTCCCACGTCCCTGGAGAATGGTCTGAATATGCCAAATGCTTAATTGCTGTACCCCCTGCCAGTCTTTAAGGACTCAGCAACTGGAAACTTCCGGCATGCTAAATAAAAAAAAACCCAGTCGTTTACCCTGTTTGTTCCATACTTTGAATCTTTATAAACTTAGCACCACAGAGCGAGTTTGCCAAAGAATCATTTCTCAGACATCTTTAGAAAACCATCCTAGCTGGCACGTCGCCTGCAGATAGTGGTGTGGCTGTTGGAAAAGATGGATGAGCATGTGCCCCAGCAATGCCTCGCAAACCATGGGCGTCGGTGCCTGGTACACCCTTAGGTCCTCCAGATGGCAGGCGTGCAAGTCTCATAAATCAAAATCAAAACTGATGTCAGTCACTGCATAAAGCACATATTAAATACATCCACGTCAAATTTGAAAGTTGTTCTCAGTTATCATTCCTGCCATCTTCTCCCTTTTCCCCACGCTAAATAAACACACTAAAGAAAAAGAAGGCCTGTTTCGCACACAACCCCAGGAGAGGACCTATTGTTTCTGTAAGTGAAGAATGGGGCAGGAGGCTTAACAGACCTGGAGTTAATGATACTTGAAGCAGAGTTTTTGATAGCTGGGTAAATGACAGGTAAACTATCTTACTGAACTCCAGTTATTGATGCAGATCTGAGACTTTTCCAGCCAAAGTGAGGTTTGTATGTAAGTATAGGTGGCCACCTATCTTATGATCACACTGAATTCAGTAAAAACTATTGTCAGAGATGGTGCTTAAGTGAACACAAGCTTTTCATTCCTTTTTTTTTCCTAAGAATAAAATCAATGTTCGCTAATAAAATAGCTACATCAAGAATAGTCAAGGAACATTTAAACCACAAAATCTCTCATAATTCTATTTGCCTGAAACAACCACCATTAAAACTACCATATGTATACAGAGAGTACACTAACATATAAATATTCTATTTTTTCATTGAAGTAGAATTAATATATTGGGTTTTCCTTCCATCATCAACTCTCTATCATTACACATTTATGTTAACTGCTTTTTTTAAGTTATAAAAGTAATGCATGTAAATAGATGAAGAATAAATATGAAATAGAATACACAGAAAACTAAAAGATCTCTCTCCTAAGAGGCAGTCACCTAGCAGTTTTCTATGGATGCTTTCAGAAATGTCCAGTGAATGCACAAGAATGTATCTTTCTCTACATATTTTTAACTTTATGCAATTGGACTCTTACTAAGTATAATGTAAACATTTAGCTTTTTTTTTTTTCTTTCACTTAAGACCACATCCTAGATTCCCATGCTAAAAAGAACAGCCATATAGCCTGGCTCATACTATTGTCCAAATGATACATTTATCTCAATTTTCAGTGATGACACAGGATTACACCATGAGGTACACTATTACTGATGTAACCAATCTCCTGCTGATAGAAAAATTGTTTCCAATTTTATGCTATTTATGAACAATTTTGCAGTGAACATCCTTCCCACACATCTACAAATACATCTCTAGAACACATTCTTAAAGAAGAATTTCTGAGAGTAAGAGGATACATACACTTAAAGTCATATATATTGTCAACCGAGGTTTTTTGTTTTTTTTTATTGTCATCAATTTACCTTCCCACCAAGAATATATTAACCCAACATTTTTACCAATGATGGCTATTAACAAAATGTTTTATCAGGCTGAGTCGATGCATTATGTTATTTGCAATTGAACACATCCTAATAGATACATCATTTCACCTACAACCAGAGCTCCTTCTCTCTCCATTTGAATGGGGAAATTATTGAAAAATCACATTTCTGGCCACATTTCCATTAACAATCAAACCAGGAAAACAATTCTGATGAGGACCTCTGCTCACAACCACCATGTCCCCAGCATTTTGTAGAGCTTATTATTGCTGCTCTAATAATCGGGTTCTAAAATAATCAGATTTGATCTCCCAAAGAACTCTGTGAGTTAAAGAGAATATAGGCTTGAAGGGTAAGAAGCCCAGAGGATAAAACTGAAGGGTTGACTCGGTAAAATAGACTTTTTCCATGATTACAGAAAAATCATTACAATTCTCTTTGTACATTTTTATTAGTCATGGGTACATGAGCACACCGGCGTGTCAAAAGGAATAACTAACAAACAGATTATGAAAAGAGTTGACATGAAAATATAAGTAAAATGCTTATTATCTAGACTTATCTACAACACTATTCTCTCTGTACCTAACCGTTTCTACCCTCAAACACACAGAGACAAAGCACTTGCTCACCAAAAGCATCTATTTGCCACAGGAATGAATCTGGTATTATGACAACATGTGCGGCTGTCAATTGTCCCCTTGATGTTGTTATGTGAGAACAGAGACCCAAGGAATTAGCACCAAAAATGCTGATATCCTGGCTACATCCATTGTTCTGAGAAATAAACTGTCCCTCTATATGCTAATTCAGGCTAACACACTAGCTCACAAATAGGGTAAAATCTCAGGCCCTTCACAATCCTTGACAAGAGACAAGTAGAAGCTACAGGAATTATCCAGGCCAAAAATAAGGTGGACCTATGCTTGCACAGAGCCAAGAGAATGCAGCGTATGCCATGGCCAGTGTGGCTTACTGTTTGTCAAATTACCTGGAAGCAGCAAATACAGGTGTCAGGATGATGAGAGGAGATCAGGGGAGATCCCTAAGGAGATGGGACAGGGAGGGAGTCAGAGGGGCTCTTGTGGGGCTCACTTCAGAATCAAAAAGGGAGTATTTAGGGCACATGCACCCCAAGGCCCAACCTACACAACTCCACATTGGATGGCTCTTCGCCATTACCCAAAGGCAGGTCTACTACTCTGGCCATTTCACGTTCAGAGATGGACTTAAGCAGAGATGGTAAACACTGACAGCCTCAAGTCGGAAGCACATTATGAAACCTCTGTGTTATGTGATCCTTTTACACAGGCATAAGCAGTTGTCTTGAAAACCCAATCATACTTCTTACCCAGCAACTCATACAGAGAATTGAGGATCGATTTCCAGGCGTCCCCGGCTTCTCTCCCAGCAACGTCGGCAAAGTGGGCGGCGCTGCTGTACACGTGCAGCCTGTCGATGCACTCGAGCACGAGGCTGATCATGCCCTAGGTAGGGAGAGAAAACGCCATCAGGAGCACGGTTCGGCGCACACACACAAATGCTAAATTATTTAAAAAAAAAAAAAAAGGCTGGCTTAAAGCAGATTGTTGATCATTAAGAAAATTGAGATCATTTATTGAAAGGACAAGAAGAAACTATCCTTTCAGCCTGCATGTGAAAAAAAAAATGCTCCTGAAATAATTCAAGTGGTTTTTAAATCCTGACTGCTCTTCTCAAACTGAAGCAGCAGAAGAAATGAAAACGTGTATTTCACGCTTCTTTTTGCAAGGTTTAATACTAGATTAATGAATCAGACCTAATAGTATTCTACTGTAAGTAAGTGAAGGGGTTTGGAGTATGCCACCCCAAAACACGACACTTTGGCATAAGGACTCTTTTTAACTGAAGACAATTAAGAAAGAGCAGACACAAGAAAAATCCTCTGTCTTTTCTTCCTTTTCTCCAACAGGAAGGACGGAAAAAGGATTAATCACCAGACAAGGCCAGACTCTTAATGCTCAGACTGTACATAGTAAGCTAACAACCTTTACTAACTAACCCTTATCTTCTATTAGTTTCCTCCGTATAAACACCTTCCTACACTTTGCTGCCTTGAGAAGCTCAAAATCCCCTTCTTTTGCCTGATCACTTCTCTATATATTCACTGTTCTTTTAATAAATCCCGTATGTCTGCACGATGCATGTGTTAATGAACTTCCACTTTTTCTTCCCTTGTAAACCTGCCCTTTGTGACTCTAATTTGCAGGGCTGCAGCCACTGAACCTAAGGTGATTAGAGGAAAGATATTTTTGTCCCTTTCCTACAAAAGCATAAGAGCAGATCCTTATTCTCAGGGAAGCCATCACCATCATCATCATCATCATTATTTTACTTTTAATATTAAATTGAAGATTCAATGAAGAAAGAGAAGCTCATGAAAAGATATCTTTAAAGCAAATCAAAGAGTCACTCTAGAGCTTTGTAAGATGCTGTCTAAATTTGAAATTATGCTTTTATTATTATTGTTAGATCAAGGTTGCCAAAATGAGGCAAAGCACATGAAAGGAAGAGCTAAGAGGTTGACTAATCAAATTAACTTATTTCACACCAAGAATTCATGAACCTAAGAACACTTCTAGGTTCCCATCCATTTGTCTTATATGAAAAATTGAAAAAAAAAAAAACTAACCAGTACTTCAAATTTTCATAGCCTATTATTTTATTTTAGTTTCACTAGATAGTAAATGAATGCAGTATAGTCTAACAATCTGGCATATATAAAAAGAGAAGTTCCCAATAAACTATTCCCTGTTGTTAGTATTGGTTTATGTTGACATTTCCTGAGCTTTCATGCTACCATAGTCTCTAGATAGGTCATTTCTTTCATATAAACATGAAAAAGCCCTCAAAAATTCATGTCCGTTTCAAAGGCTTTTAATGGAAAATTAGGAAAGTTTGCAAACTAGAAGAACATAGAATCAGAGATTATGGGAATTCAGCAATGTCCTCTGAACACTTTCTTAGATACTTTTACTCAGAGAAATCTGTTATTCCACGAACAGGGACATTGGGAAGAATGGGACACTTGCTGGGCTGGCCTGTTTGCCAGCTCGGATCTTATACCCTCCGCACTGAAACTCTGGAACATACGGTACTATTTCTGATACTGGCATTAGGGCCATTGGACATATCACACGTACGGTCCTTCTGTTATTCTGTAAAACACAACACTCGAGCTCTTTGGAGCAGAGGAACTTTTGTGAAATAAAATCGTACATGGAAACTTAATATATTCAAAAGGAAGAAGTGGGGTTTCTGAGGCCAAGCAGGGCTCTGGGCTGTGCCTCTCAGGAGGTGCTCTCCTGGGCAGCTTCCCTCCCTGACACAAAGGGCCCTGTGATCTAAGGCAGCTCCAAGGAGCCCTGAAGAAACTGCTGTACAATTTGAAAACCCTCATGCTTGCCAAACCTGTATTCATTCAGACAAGTTCAGAGTCTGTTTTTATATAACTAACATGAAACAAAGTGCAATGCCACGAATGATCAGTGTGACGGCGGAGCAGGCAGTAAAATATCCCCTTTGCCAGGGGAGGGACATGCACCATACTCACTGATAGAGAGACAGTGAGTGTGGCTGCTCCTCGAGACCCCAAAACGTAGGATGTCAGATGGAAACTCTTCCCACCAAGAAGCTGCTTTGCAATGGCAGAAAAGACACGGTGTCGGGAGGAACCCACCTCTTCCTGGAAGAGATTCTGCCGGTTCTTCAGAGCCCTCAGCCTGTTCTGCTTGTCTTCGTGCTCCAGGTGCTCCCCTGGCGGGTGGAGGTAGCCTGTCAGGTCCTGCAGGCTCAGGCTGACGGACTCGATGGGCAAGTCCGCTGCGGGAACCTTCGCTTTTTTGCTCAGAGCATCAAGGCCCCTAAAAGAAACAACCAGCATTTCTCTACATGACTGAGTCACAATTTTAGGTATTAATTTTTAGTGTAGAGATGGTTTAAAGGGCTACTCTCTCTCCCTATACCACTGGGAAAAGAACATATAAAAAAAGTTTTAGGACTGGCCGAGTGGCGCGGTGGTTAAGTGCTGGCTTGGGAAGCCAGCGGCCCCGGTTCGGGTCCCACATAGGAGGGCCAGTGACACTGCCCTCAAAAAAAAAAAAAAAAAGGTTCTAGATTTCCTGAAACAGCAATAATGAATATATTCAAATGAGACATTTTATATTCTTTCATGAGTACATAATGCTCTGTTAAAAACACCAGTATCAAGAGACATTCATCTATGGAAAAACCCGAAAGGATTAGAGCATCGATTCCTACAAAACCAGTGGCCTAAGTCTTTAGAAACCAACCCATTTTCATTTGAAAGTACTACATACTTCAAGGTTTAAGATGTAACTTCCCAAATTCATAATTCTGACATTTACTAGTTCTGTTGTGTTTTGTTTTGGGAGAAGGAACTGTTAACTGCTATGCTATCACTGATGCTCACTGCATTCTGCTTAATGCCTGCCAGTTTAAAAATATATTCTAATGAATTCAAAAAATCCACTTATTAATCAGGAAATAATGTATTAAAATGCTTTTCTAATACCTGAAAGAAATGTATTTAAAATTGAATTTAGAAATGATATCATGTTGCATTTTCTAGCCTTTGAGGAAAAACATGTTACTGGTCATAAATGTGATATTTTGTTGAGTTTTTTGAGATTCTGAGTTTTAAAACTCAAGCTTTGAATGTTTCTGAAAAGAACTTTAATACATGGTGTTTATAAATCAAAATTATTCCAAAATAAAAATTTTATTAAAAAATATACAACATACACCATAAAAGAATAGGAGAATGTCTATGCTAAAGTTGATATAACAATATTCGCATTAGTCATGATAAAATTTATTGTAAAAATATTATGCTTTCTTTCCTGCTCTTTGTGTCAGCAAAATTGTATGACAACATTTTATTCCAAGAAAATGTTTCTGGCTAGTTATCTGACAATACTGGAAATTAAGTTTTTGAAAACAATAAAAGCCTTATAAATGAGAACTGGCTTACCTTTGAACTTTATGATGCTCAAAAATATTATTTAAAATGTATCATAATTTACATAAAGTTACTAATCATTTTGGAATATTTGACTTCATCCTCATAAACAATAGAAATAGTAAAACTGCATAACTATTCTAAAATTTTTCCTGAAGTTTCAAATCAATTACATCAATGGAATTCATTTATTACTTAGTGTTATTATCTCTATAAGTTTTTGAATGCCCAAAAAGCAACAGAAACAACTTTTCAGAAAATAGTTATTTCTCCTGTTTTAAAATGAAAATTCATATGTAATTAAATATTTATTTTGTAAACATTTTATCCCATTTACTCTAGTTGAATAATAAATATATTTATAACAGTCACACTCAACTCTCATCACACTAAAGTGAATGAATTTAGTGATTCAAATATAATATCTACATTTTCAAACTGAAAGAGAAACAATAGTAAATGTCAGTTTTTTTGTTTTTTGTTTTGTTTTTGTTTGTTTTTTAGTAAATGTTAGTTTTTAGGTTATTATGTTGAATATATCCACTAACAGAAATGTAACCATTTCATTACTCTCTAGACTAAGCCTCTTCTCAGACAAATGCTAAGACTCAAAAATTGTTAATTATGCCAAGTTTTAGAATTTCCATCTAATATAGACATATTTGTCATCTTAATTTATTAAAGACAAAAGAAGGACCGGCCGAGTGGCGTGGTGGTTAAGCGCTAGCTTGGGAAGCTAGCAGCCCCGGTTCGGTCCCACATGTGAGGGCCAGTGATACTGCCCTCAAAAAAAAAAAAAAAAAAAAAAAAAAAAAAAAGAAGAGAAAATAATTGGGGAAAACCAAAGGTGATAGAACCACATGATGTCAGAGAAAAGATTAAAGCCCTGAATTCCATCTTTATATTTTGTAATTTGAAGATTAAGCCTAACAGAGCCAGATTCCTCCCTCCTCCCATTTACTTCCAGAATACATTTGTTAATATATCTAGAGAGAGAAAACTTTTTTTGTTTTGTATGTGTGTGTTTTGTGTGTGTGTCATGTATGTGTGTGTGTATTTTATAGTCCAGAAAAATAGAATCCCTTCCCCTACACCCATCACAAATGCAAACACACATACACACCCCACTAACACTACCCTGACCTGGGAGAGAGACACCAGAAATTTTACAGAAAATAAACTCATAACGCAAACTAAAACATCTTGACTTGAAAAAGTAAAAAAATAGGTGTCTGCATATATTTTTTTTAAATGAGGCTCTTCATAGTAAACATATCTACATTAATAAAATGGATATTTAAAAATAATTTACTTTGAAAACTATAGGGATACAATTATTGTACAAATATTGAAATTTTAAAGATTTTGAAGCTTTTATTAATATGACAGAAGAATCAAATTATTTTACTTAGAATAACACGCCCTCTACAATGTTCTATAATTATGCAAAACATTTCAAAGTTTCTGACATATATAAAAAATTTGCATAAATTCCGGACTTCTAATAGTTCAGTAACACTGAGCATATATGTAAAGCCCACATATGTAGAAATACAAATAAACATGATGAATTAAATAATATAACTAATGAATAAATATTCTGGAAAGAAAAGAAAAAAAAACAAAAAAAAACAAAGCTTAATTAAAATTTAATATTTCAACAAGCACTGCATAATTCAGGTCAGTATTAGATGTAAGAGAAGGAAACACAATCATTCTGTTCCTCCATGGCATTTGTTAGGCGAACACAGGGGAGACAGACACTTAAAAGCAGATACTGGATAACGCAGGAAAAGATGGTAATTTGGTGATGGGTTTATAATGAGAAGCCTAAAGGAGGATAAATAGCAATACAGAATTGGCTATTTCTGGCCATAGAATACATTTGCTGAGGAAACTTGGAATCTCATCGTGAAGTAAGAATTGCATCAGCTACACTTGAGTTGCTTTTGGCCAAAAGTAACAGTGACAGGATTCACTCTCTCTTCTGAAACAATCAACACCCCCCTCTTCCCCAAAAAACAGACAAAATGTTAGGGAAAAAACACATTTCAAGACATGATATCAAGGAGTAAAGGACATGAATACCTGAGAGAAAAGAAACAAACAAGGTGAGTCCTACAATTGCCCCAGTTCACTGCATTGGGAGAATTTCTAGGCCACATGTAGGCAGGGACCCAGGTGAGCACAAAGATCCCCTGAATTGTACAGTCTTTGGTTTTATAAAAGTATGCACACAATACACACACATAGTGCAATAGTTTATAAAATAAACAATAGTTAAGTGAATGTTTATATAATCTTGGGTGGTGAAGGTCTTTATATGCTGTAAAGCAAAAACATGATTTATTGAGTAAAGTACTACTATGGGGGGGAAAAAAACCACCTTAAAATTATTTTTCAAACCAATAAATTAGGAAAATATTTACAATTTATATATGGTGACAGGAAATTAAAATCTCTAACATAACACAAGCTCGTAGCAGCCTAATAGAAATATTAACAAATAATGGGGTAAATCACAAAAGAAAATAAAGAAACCTAGTTAACAAATAGGAAATATACACATTTTCACAGTTCTCAAATGAAAATTTTAAAAAATAATTATAATTATAAATATAGATGTATGTGTATACACACACACACACACACACGCATAATTTTTTCGCCCATCAAACTGGCAAAGTTTAAAAAAATATATGATATTCATCACAGGTCAGTGTGTACATTGGTATAATGTTATCAGAAACACTGGTCACAAGGTTGATTTAATTTGTAGATATGTAATTATCTCCATTATTAGGTGGAAAAACTTAGTTATTACAAGAATCATTTTTTTAATATAGTTAAAAATTCAAAGTATCTAGGCTCACAGGTATCTAGGTTTAAGTTTTTAAAAATACAGCTCAACACTCCATAAAACCATCTAACTAGAACTTTCTAACTTGTTCTGCTGACCTTCCAAATTGAATGAGATCACCACCATAGTATATTTTAGAATTGTTTATTTGGAACTCCAGTAAGGAGGCTGAGATAAAATGTCAAACAACTACACTAGAAGAAAATGTACCTTATAAATCTATTGAAAAGGAAGACTGTGCTCCGGATGACTCGTGCTGTCCGAGATTCTTCATGCTGAGATCTGGATAAATTTATGCCATCGTCCATGTGGCCTTCATGATGCATAATAGCCTGTAAGGAAGCAGAAATCACGCCATTACTCCCAACATCTCTTCCAAGTTAGCGTTAAGAAGATGTTCACTCAAAAATGTGATAACAAGGGCCCACCAAGTGGCGCGGTAGGTAAGCGCTGGCTTGGGAAGCCAGCGGCCGTGGTTCGGGCCCCACATACGAGGGCCTGTGACACTGCTCTCAAAAGAAAAAAAGGTGATAACAATAAATAGAATCAAAAGACAGGTGGAAGGGACTGTAAAACTACAGTCTAACTATTGTTTAGGTAAACTATAGTCTAAACTATTGTTTAGGTAAAACAATATGTGTAGGTCCCTGTATAAACTAGTCATTCAATATATTCATTCAGTTATTGTTTTAAAGAATGAATCAGTTATTGTACTGAGTTGAGCAAAACAAACACCAGAGTGTTTTCACATATCTATGGTCAATGACTGATCTACAGTCTAAAAAACCAGATCAAAACAGAACAGTCATTACAAAAAGTCATTACAGTTAAACCAATTGTACAGTAGCTCTGAACACAGACTGGCAATAAGTACTGAGCAATGTTTCTAAGGCATCTAAGTCTCTGAAAAATGCATTTTTATTTTATGAGCTCTTTTTGTTAGGCTTCTCGTTTTGGAACTTCCTATGAAAGCATGACAAGAAGAGAGAGAAGTGCAAAAATCCTAAGTGAACAACTGAATGATTTTCACAAAGTGAACACATTGTATAAATAGTACCCAGATCAAGAAAGAGAACATCATAGCATCTTAAAATTTTCCCTAATGCTCCCTTCCTGCCCAGTCCTACACAGTGGTCCCACCTTCATGGTTCCATTTAAATTTATTAAACAAATGACAGCAAAGGTCATTTGTTTAATAAATTTAAATGGAACCATGCAGGGGGCAACCATTTGCATCTAGCTTCCTTCACTCAACTCTTACAGCAAAATCCTTAGTGCATCTAATTCAGTAGCACTGAATTATATTAGTAATGAGAACTAAAATTATAAAATACCTAGAGAGCCATGTAAAATGAAACTCCTTATATCAAATCAATGAAACAGAGATATATCTGTATTCAAAGGGAATTTTAGAGACTTAAATGCCTCATTGACAAAGAAAAAAATGACTAAAACGAAGGAATATATTACTCATTTTAAGACTCTAAAAAAGAAAAAACAAAGTTGAAAGTGGGATTAATAAAGACTTAAAAAGGAATTAATGAACTAGAATCAAATAAACTACTAGAAAGAATTTTTTTAAAAATCCCCAAATTTGATTAAGAAAATAAATACAATAGTTAAACTCACAAACCAGGCTAAAAGTAAAATAGAAAGAAAGCAAAAGCAGAGAATACGATATAAGATACAAAAGACATAAGACAATATTGTGGGGGATTCAATTGCAAAAAAATACAATTAAAAAATAAAAACAAACATAACTGAGTATTTCAGAGGAAATGGATAACTTCCTAGCAAATTAAGAATCATCAAAAGAAATCCCCCAACTGAGCAGAAAATTTGATGAGGTCGGTTTATTTAAAAGAGATTGGAAAGGAAATTGAAAATCTAATATTTAAAAGACCCTACGACTAAATATCTTCACAAGTGAGATCTAATAAACCTTCAAAGGTTTATTATCTTAATCTACTCTTAATAGTAGATTAGTCTTGACCAGGAGTCAGCAAACTACAACCTACTCATATTGCCTATTTTTGTAAAGCCTGTGATCTAAGAATAGGTTTTACATTTTTAAAGCTTCAAAAGAGACCAAAACAAAAAATTTCATGATATATGAAAATCGTATGAAATTCAAATTTCAGTATCTATAAACAAAGAAAAATTAATTCTGCCTAATATGTGTAATTCTAAATAAAATATGAAGAGAATCTAATAAGATTTCAAACGAATAATAAACTATGGCCAAATAGGGTTTAGCCTATGAATTTATAGATTCTCCATTATCATGATGTCTATTATTTATAAACAAATTAAAGGATAATAAACTATTTTAATCTCCCTTTAATTGATAAAATACAGCAATAATTCCCAATTTTAAAAAATCTAAGTAAAATAGGAAAAGCAAGATACTACTTAAATATAATTGTCCACAGGACACAAGGTCTAACTTCTATGAAACAGGAGTGACAATCCACAAGAAAACATGCTGAGATAAACAACCAGCATAGATAAGAACAGAGCAAGCTGAGCTAAAAACTCATCTTGATGAGAAATATGAAACTATATAAAAAAACTAAAATTTCAAAGGCACTGATCAAGCTTAAAGAACAGAAAAGCACCAAAGAATACAAAGTAACTTGGTTGACACACTTGAGAAACAAAATGTAGAAACAAGGAAAGAAAGGTAAGAATTGTGACAAGGAAGATGGTGGCCATGGGGAAGAGGAACCACCTGTGTTCCTGAGAAAGAAACTACCGAACTGAAAGGAAACAGAAACCAAAGATGTGGTTGAACAATTCTCCTCTCACTTTTAAAAAGACCTCAGTGACAGATTCAAAAACCTTGGTTTTTGAATTAAAAAACCTTGGTGACAGATTCATTTCATAATTCTGAGTTCTTAGATATTTTAAAAGGTGTTCGTAACACCCCAGTGTGATCTGTGAGTCACTCGGCAATCAATAAATTTATATTTTGGCAGCAAAACTAAAAACTATGACTAGTGGGCCGGCCGAGTGGCGCAGTGGTTAAGAGCTGGCTTGGGAAGCCAGCGGCCCGGTTCGGGTCCCACATATGAGGGCCAGTGACACTGCCCTCAAAAAAAAACAAAAAAAAAACTATGACTAGTTTTTTTTAACTAACCAAGTTTTTATTCATATGAAAGGACAACAGAAAAACAGCTTCAAACATGTAAAGATTTGGTGAAGATAGTACCAACATGCTTTTCTTGAAAAATAAAATGATCTGAAGACACTAGCTAACTGGGAAGTGCATACAAATTAGGTCTAGATTGGGGACATCCTAGTGCATCCTCATGACTACAGTGAAGTTTCCTATAAAGATTTAATATAGTGGATGGCTCTAGAAGTAGTAATAAGTTTCAAGGAGAGATTTTAATTAGATTATCTCTTCCATGTCCAATAAAGTCTGTTTCATATGTTCCTTCACTAACATGACTTTTCAGCTTCTCCAGACCCTTGTCAAACTATTCTATTGTAAAAGGCCAACTCTAGCTAGCCTGGGATGGAGACAGTAAGTCCTGTTTTGACTTCAATCCATGGTTAAGGAGGATGACATTGGAGTAACAACTGAGGACCTGGCATCACTGCTGTGGACTGAAGGCAGCAGGTGGCTAGAGGTGAGGTGAGGCAAGTATTCTGGTCTGTCGTGGTAAGGAGATTGGTTCCTACAGAAAGTAACGCTCAGCCATGAAAGCTTTTAAACATGGCAGCCATTAGGGCAGAGGTAGACTGAAGGCAGAGAGATTGCTGAAGAGGCTATATAAATCCTGCACGCGAGGGATAATAAAGGCTGAACCAGATTTGTAAAGACGGAGCAGAAGGAGCTGACATGAGGTACACCTGGAAGATAAAATTGCCAAGGCTCAGGGCCGGCCGAATGGCTCAGTTGGTTAAGAGCTCGCTCAAGAGTGCAAGCTGAGCTCTGAGCAACAGTGGTTTGAGGCCAGCCCGAGCTGAGTTGCCGTTGAGCTGCCAACAGGTGGCAGGATGGCTCAGCTTAAAAAAAAAAAAAAAAAAAAATTGCCAAGGCTCGGTGCTTCATGGAATTCAACAGAATGAAGGCAGGAAATTGTGGAATTTAGTTCCCATGCAACATAGTTAAAAGACACATGTAGAGCTTGGTTTAAAATCTTCATATTTACAGTAGAACAGAAATCACTTTATTTGCAATTATTTAAATTTATAATGGAAAGTATGTCATGGGGTACATAGTTTTAAAAATTCATTCAAGGGGTACATGAGCAAAAAGGTTAAATACAATTGTTTAAGCTTTTGTTTTGTTTTGTTTTGCATTTACTTCTTAAGTATAGTGAATGGATAAGAAAAACCTGGAGAGTAGCTAGTGATTTTCTGATTGCAATTTATGTCTATCTTTTAAAAAAAATGTGGCTACATGTTTTTATTTCTGTCTATATTTCCCCCCATTACCATTGATCATAGTCACCTTAATAAAAGCTATAAAGAAAACATGATAGTAGACAAGAGCTCTTGGGAAGTAATATCTGAATTATTAAGAGTTTTGCTTTGTTTATTCTTTCAGCTCCTTATGATTTATGAAATCTATTTTGAATGTTTACCTTTCTGGTAAATACTGAGCTTGAACAACATAGACTGCAGTAAGTCAAATCCAATAAAATCAAAGTCAATAAAATAAAAATCCCAACAGCAGAACTCATCTCCAGCATTGGAAGCAATGATAGCATTTTATCACTGAGAGTGGCAGTGGCTGGAAAGAAACACATCAGAGGCAGAGGTGTTTCTAAAATATGTAGCTTTGCATTTTCTAGAACCCATACTAATAAGTTTTTTTAAAAAGGTAAAATTAATTTTAATCATATATTTGCTTCGACCTGATATATACAAGATATTATTTCTACATGTAATAAATATACAGACTTGTTTGTTAATGGGGTATTTTACATTCTTTTTTTCATTCTGTGTCTTCAAAATCCAGTGTGTGTTTTATACTGATAGAATACCTTGATTTGGATACCAAATTATTATTGAAAATACTTGGTTTTTTTAGAATCAATAACATTTATATATAGTTAGAAAAGCATATTTACATACACAACTTGTTTGAAACATACATAAGTTTTCTAATAACTTAATAATTGATTAAAGTATATGTCTTTAAATTTAAATTAATTTAAATTAAATGAAACTAAAAATTCAGGACCTGTAGCACTAGCCACATTCAAGCACCAAATAGCCACATGAGGATAACAGCTACTGATCTGGACAGTTAGCCTAGGCCTAATTTCAAGTGTATGGGCATTACAAGGAACAAAAGCAATGGGAAAAAAAAAGTCAGACACCTCTGGAAATAGGGCATCCTGTAACTGGCCTGGATTCTTAAAAAACTCAATGGCCTGGGACAAAAATACAGTGAGAAACAGTTCTAGATTAAAAGAGATCAAAGAAGCATAAAAAATAAACAAATGCATGAACCTTGATTGGATCCTGATTTAAACTGAGCTATAAAAGACATTCTTAGGACAATAGAATATGAATGGGAACAGGATATTCGATGACATAATGGAATTTTCACTATTTATTAGGTGTACGAATGGTATTGTGCATGTGTGGATGTGTGTACACACACACATTCAGAGAGAGAGAGAAGGAAGAAGAGAAGGATGGAGGGAAGTAAATATTGCAAATTATTAATAATTATTGAATCTAATTTGATGGCATATGGATGTTCATTGACTAATTAGTCTTCAACTATTATGTAGGCTTGAAAGTTTTCAAAATAAAGTTTTTAGGATAAAAGACAAAGAAAAAAATCTGATACAAAATCCATCCATGGCCAAATATCATTACTAAAATAAAAATTTGCATGAAGCCCAATGAAACTCTTTTGCCGCGATCTGGGCAGTGAGCACCTTCAGATGGTCACACAGCTCCGGAGGGGCCCAAAGCTCTGCCATGCTCTGGAGACCAAGCTAACAGCCACCTGGGGGATCTCATCAAGGCAACTGTTACTACATCCTTGAAAATACAGGTTTCATTCAAGAATGAATGTGCCCTGTGCCAGATGTTGAGAATACAGAAATAAAAGATGGTGCTCCCTCCCCCTGAGTCTAGCAACAGAGACCTTGCCTTTTCCTTTTTGTCCCTCCCTCTTGACTGTGTATTGAATTTTGTCTAAAACTTTGGCTCTGTGGCTTTTGAAGACCTCAAAAAGCAGCTTCAATTCTTTGGTTTCCAACATGCGGCAACAGGATAAAGCCAGGGATATTCTGCTGCATGAAAGATGCCACATACAAAGGGGAGTGTGCTGTGTGACTTCATTTATGTGAAGTTCTCCTTCAGGCAAAAGTAGCAAGATCACCAAAGCAGCTGCCCCTGTGGAGAAGGAGCAGGGATGGCCTGGGGTGGAATGTTGGGCACTTTTAATGGAAATGTTCCATATTGTGATGCACTTGCCCTAAGGAAACTCACAAATTTGGAGGGAGAAAGAGATATGTAGGCTAATAAATAAAATAGCACAGGGAGGGTATAGAAAATTTAATAAGTTATACACAAATATTATGAGAACACAAAGTATAGACGATAAGTTGAGATAGGAAGAACTTCTAAGATCAACTTTAAACTTCACCTCTGGAGGATGGATAGGAATTGGGTAGAGGAAAAAAGTTTTAAAGAACACTCAAACCAGAGAAAGCAGCATATGCAAAAACATAGATGTGTAAAAGACATGTTTTTTGTTTTTGTTTTTTGTTTTTCTGAGTGACTGTAAGGAATGTGCTGAGTGGCACAGTGGGGAAATGAAGACAATGCCTAGAGATTAGCCAGAGAACAGAAATGAGGTGAGAGGCATGTTGGGAAGGACTCTGAGGTGAGAACACAGGAGCTCACCTGCAATTTAGAGACATGACTCCAGCCAAGGCACCAAGGACAAAGTGAATTAGGCAGACTAAGTTAGAATCCAGACAGAAGCATAATGCTTTCTTTAATATTTAAATCAGTGATGTGACATCCAGCTATGTTGACCTTACAAAAACCAAAGAATGCATAATGATAGGATTTGACCTTTGGCATGTCAGGAATGAACCTCAGGGGTCAGCTGAGAGTGTTGGCTACCTCTTTTTGCCTTGTGTTGGTGTTTTCTTAGTCCTAAAAAATGGCCGCTATAAATGCTGTTTCTCCAGAACCTTACCTTACGCTGTATGGCTCCCATTCTCACAGATTTCACATCCACAGACTGATAAGTCAGCCACAGGCCCGTGTTCACGTGTTGTATGTAGCACACCGAGTCGCCATATTTTATCTCGGAGGTCCCCATGCCGTCAACTTCTTTTCTCACCCCGGTGTCCAATTTTTCCTATGGAGGAAAAAAAAGGTAGGCAAATGTTGTAAACAACTAGTGTAATTGGAAAGAACTTTGCCTTGTTGTAGATATATACCTTGAAAAATTCAGCCCCTTGAAATCCCCTGAAATAATGAAGGTCAGATATTTTATTCTAGCAGTTCAGCATCTACCGAAAATTGTAGGAGGAAATTGCAAAAATAAATAACATATGCTTGAATTATTCACCTGGTAGAAAATTATTTTGGCTATTACAGAAAATTTTATATTGCTTAATGGCAAACTGCAAATTAGAGATCTTAAAATTAGCTTCATATTCTTTCCAGATTATTTTTTTCATTATTAGCATAGATTTGGGGCATAGAAAATTCGGTTTTGAGTAAAATCCATGCCATTTATTATCTCTAGAACCCTAGAACAACTGAATTAAACCTTTTAAGCCTCAGCTTTTTCATTTGTAAATAAGCTAACAAAAGTCTCTTTCCCATAGTACAGGGAAATATGAAATAACGCATGTGAAGTTTTCAGCACAGTGCCTGGGACAACATAAACACTTAATAAATTTTAATGATTTTGATCATAAAGTGGTATTGATAATGGTGATGATTTAACAAAGATGTAATGGTGATTAGTGATGATTTCTTTCAAACTAATGAAAGCTACTGTAATTCAGTTTCCGATATTGCAATTTCCAACTTGGACTACAGAGTTACTGGCTTCTAAGGGGGTTCTATGCTGAGCTCTTTCTGCTATGAGGGAGCAGTCACTTCTCTGATACGAGCTAAACATTTCTTTCAAGTTCCTATATTTTAATGCTTCCTCCATGCTCCCTTTCAATTTTCCCTCCCATGCTTAATCCTGATCTTCAGCAACTCAGAATGTCTTAAAGTTTTATATAGTCCTTAAAATAACAGTGAATATATCTAATATTGTTTTGGTTGCAATACTTCCTTTAATGGTTTCTTATTTTTTTCCTTGGTCTAACTTTCCTTGTTAAATTTACTGTGTCTTCTATATCTTCAGTTATTTGACTGTTCTTTGAAAGTAGTAATAGTTATATTGTGTTTTTAAAGATTAGATTTGAGTAAAATTCATGTCTGTTTTACAAAAAGGAACAATTCAAATAAAACAAAATTCTGATAAAGTTTTCACATCACTTGCATACTCTACTAATGATAACTCAAAAATGATTATGAACATTTCATCAACAATTGAACATAAAAATTAAAATGAGGTGAAATCCTTAAGGTCAAGGCCATGTGAGAAAATGAATACAATTACAAATTAGGTTGATTTAACCATTATGCAAATAACTTAAAACACCATTCTAAGAATCTACAATAAAATGGATAATAAACTATTGCAATTTCATTCTATCAAACAAGGTAAACTACTAATCTACTTATACCAACCCTATCAATAGGAAAATTAAATTCTAAGGAAAAACATAATGCAATTATCTCCTCAGAACAAAACAATGAGCCTCTAACATTTTAACTTATTATTTCTTTTATCTAAGAAAATTAGTTTGTAGTCCATTTATAGGCTTGTGGATTGTGTTTTGAGGGGTCACAATTACAAACTGTACAGTTACGTTTATTTGCTTTTTATTAAAGAGGTTCCCATCACTCTCTGGACTACAAATTTTAATTGTGAAACTTCATAATGACCTTGTTATAGTAATTACTGTGATCGTGGAGTCTGATAAAAGTTGCTAAAGTGACATTAGGGAAAAAAAAGAGTATGGTTATTTGCCATATGAAAGAACAAAGGCCTTTCCTTCTTTTATTTCCTGTCATTTCTGTGGCTCAGGCTTTGGAGAAATTCAGGGAAAATAATCTAGATACTTCAAACAACCACAAGAATAACCATAACATGAATCAGCAAAGGGACAGCTGGTAAAAACATCAAACAGAAAATTAGCCTGTGTAACTAGAAATCAAGCGTCCAGATTAGGCAAGTAATAATCTAATGAAAATTCTGTATTAGCGATGCTATATCTGAATTAGTGACCTTTAGTTTTGGCATCATCTTTTAAATTTTATTTTTCTTTTCAGTTATTCTAGCTTTGGAAAATGATGGAATGGTTTAATTGGACTAATCCTCCCATAGATAACAATTATAAGATTTCAAATAAATACTTTGCAAAATCTATTTGAAGGCACATAAGAGGTACCAGAAGCGTGAAGAAATTGGAGAGTAGATTTCTCTCCAAAGACAAACGGCACCCAGGTGATTTGTAAAAGCTGCCTTTTGCCTTGGGCTTGCCCTGCCAAATCTGCCTGCAGCTCAGGAAGAATGCTGCCACCTGACTGACATGAGGTATCAGAGGACACACTCCCGGCTCACAGCAGCCTGAAATTTAGATGAACTAAATCCTGGACCAGAGAAGTATCCACAAAATCTGCTCATAAAATTCATCCACATTCTTGTTAACTTAGCAGAAATGTAAGCAACTGCCCACTGCAAAAGAGACAGAAACTGGAGTTTCATTCTAGCAAGCTTAATTGCCTGCCTGGCAAAATGAAAATCATTATTCAGGAAAAAAAAAAAAAAAAACTTAACAAAATGCAGTCCCTACGACATATCCAACATATCATTTCTAACATCCAATCTATTTCCAAAATTAAGTAGATGTGAAGAAACAAGAAAATGTGATCTACTAAATTCAAAACAAAATGTAACCTACACTAAATTTCTTTAAATTTCTTTAAATTTAAAACTTAAATTTCTTTAAATAACATGCAATAGAAATTGATGCAAAGGTACCCCTTACAACTAGTAGGCAAGGACTTTAAAACAACTATTATAAATATAAAATATGTTCAAAAACATGTTCAAAAAATAATGCATAATGAATAAACAGATGGGGAATCGCTACTGAGAAATGTAAATTATAAAAAGTGAAATGTAATAACAAAATAAAAAACAATAATTGAAATATAAAATTAAATGAATCAACTTAACATCAGATTGCAATTACAGACTAAAAAGTCAGTAAAGCTGAAAGTAGGGCAATAGAAATTTTCTGACCTCAAGATCAGACTGCCATTAAAAGGATTCTGATATATAAGTACTTTGCCACTAAGTGGAAACTTCCCTCAAAAGACTACATAAAATTTAATTCTATACCTCTTGCATTTACTCGAGGAAATGTTGAGTTCCTCACTATTATCTTAACATTCATTAACATCCATACTTTTTTAACTCTAATAGTCTAACTGTCCATCCTGTAAGAATAATCATGAGATCTGGAGAACCACAAAAATGCTTATAGAGAAAACAACTGGTTTTGACACGATCTACAATTACTAAAGACTTATATTTTCACTGTAAGAGTTTTGTCTGGATAGATATTTCCTCCTTTGATTTGTGTATACTCATAGTCTGCTGTCCTTCACCCATCAGAGAAATAACCTCAGGACCTAAACAGTGCCTGCAAATACTAGATTCTCAATAAATATCTATTAGGGGGCCGGCCGTGTGGTGTGTTGGTTAAGAGTTGGCTTGGGATACCAGCTCTCAGCAGCAGGGCCACCAGTTCGGATCCCACATGGGCCAGTGACGCTGAGACCTCTACAGCTAAGATGGTGAAAAACAGCTCAACCTGGAGCTGGGCTGCCGTGAGTCTCTGGCGACGGTGTACGCTGCAGTGGGGCTGTGGTGGCTGCCATGAGCCACGTGAGCAGCCATCCAATGGCTGGTGACCGACCTGCCTCAGTCAGGAAGAGCACAATGATAATACCAACATGGACTAGTAAAGCAACGTCCTCCACAACTAGACCAAAGAACAAAAGGACAGCAACTTATCTGTTCTGCTTCCCCGATTCCCCAACGCTGTTCCCTCCCCCAATTCTCCAATAAAATCTTTAAAAAATAATAAATAAATAAATATCTGTTAAATGGATGACTGAATTTTTGTAGAGAAATCACATGCTCCTTCAGTTTTCCCGCAGAAGATAAAAACTACTCCTAATCCTAGCATTCAAATAATCCCATGGGTGACGAACACTTAATGAAATATATCGATGATGTATTACAGAATTATACACTGGAAACCTATGTAGTTTTGTTGACCATTGTCACCCCAATAAATTTTAACTTTAAAAAATGAAGAATAGGGCCGGCCGAGTGGCGCATTGGTTAAGAGCTGCTTTTAGGATGCCAGTGGCCCCGGTTCAGATCCCACATATGAGGGCCAGTGACACTGCCCTCTACAGCTAACAACAGCTCCACCTGGAGCTGGGCTGCGAGCCCCGGCGATGGTGTAGGCTGCAGCCCCTGCTGCGGTGGGATGCCATAGGCTATAGTGAGTGGCTGGCAGCCAGCGCAAGCTGCCAATAGCCGCGGTGAGTGACCATCCAGAGGCCAGTGACCAATCTGCCTCATCCGGGAAGAGCACAATGACAATACCAACATGGGCCAGTGAAGCAACATCCTCCGCAACTAGACTGAAGAACAAAAGGACAGCAACTTGTCTGTTCCCCTTCCCCAATTCCCCAATAAAATCTTTTTTAAAAAAATGAATAAATAAAATAAAAAGGGTGCTTGGAAAATCTAATTTTCAAATAAATATCAAAATGGTTCCAGAAGTAAAACAAATCACGCTGAAAAATATTGAAGTGGTGGAGTTTGGTCCTTGAGTATACCAAACTGGTTCATTACAAAGCCAAAACTATTTCTGAACAACTGTCCTTATTAAGTGATATATAGGCATTGGATATACCAAACTAGGCTCATGAAGAGATTTAAACTAGTCCTGTGGGATTATGTTCTTATTATGAACCAGGTAGTTCAAAGAGATTCTGCCAGTATTAATTGAGATCACCCTTAAATCTGCCCAAATTTTCCTGTCAAGTGGCTGATATGAAAGAATAAAAGGCCTTTCTCCTTGGTGATAGAGTGTTTGTTTTTGTAACAGCCAGCTCTCGAGACAAATAATCGCTAAAGTTAGGAAAGTTAAAAGATGGAAAGAATTTTTGTTATTTGCTTCTTTTTGGTGCTACATTGAGGCACAGAACATTTGATCACAGAGAAATGTGAGCCTGAAAATGCCACAGGGTCAGAGAAGTTACTGAGACTGACAGACCAGGCCAACCTTTAACCCATCCAGGGCAGAGTAGCAAATACACAAATATTAATTTATAAGCTCTCTTTATCCCTGGTATTCAGAGATGTCCTGAGGAGACTCTCTAGTGGGTGGGTTTGTGGAGAGAAAGGATTTAAATTTTTCTTGTGCTGGGAGGGTCCTTGAGGGGCTTCCACAGCAGCAGGGAGTAGGTCTCAGAGCCTTGGAGAAGCCCTCCCATGTCTATAATCCCCTCCCCTGAGTGTGAGCTGGGCCATGATTGGGTTACACTGTATGCCAAAGGCAGAGACCCTGCAGATGTTATAAGGCCCCTAGTTGGCTGATTTTGAGCAAATCAAATGGGAGATTATCCTGGGTCAGTGATAATCACCAGAGCCCTTTAAAGAGAGCTTAGTTTTTCCCTGAGCTCAGAGACCACAGCTAGGGCCCATGGGGTTCTATACTGCTCATGACCTTCCTTTCTTTCCAGACAACTTGAACTATGGCTTACTTCACCAGTCCTCACCATCTCATAAAGCAAATCTGCGTAATAAATCCCTCAGTGTCTCTTACTGTCTCATACTGGCTGTGCTTCTAAGGTTGGAGCCTGACTGATACACCTCATCTTCACCACTGAAGGTTTCAGTGAGCTCACTCTTGCTTATTGCCATTAAAAAGGACCAGCATAAAAACTGTCATGGAATTTCTATATCTTCTATAAAACCACAGTTGACATTATTTTCTATTATGCTATCAATACACCTTGAGAAAGGATTGCTGAAAAAAAAATCTCTTTTTAATTTAATCCTGATTAAATAAAAACTCATTGCCAATTATTACATTGTGTAATCACTTTGATAAAAAAAAAGACATGTCTCCATTTTGCTTTTATTTTTTAGATATTTCATCAATCACTGAACAACTATAACAGGTGCTCATCTGATCACAGGTAAGAAGCAAATCTTTCCTGTCTGCTATTATTATTATTATTATTATTATTATTATTATTAAATCTTTAACTTTCTTATTAAAGATAGCTTTAGTTTTACTTCTTAGGTTAAACTTTTGCCACATAACTTATCTCAACTTCCGTTTCCTCATCTGCATAATTAAGATTAAAAATAGTATTTAAACTTCATTGGGTTAAACTAGGATTAAATGAGATAATGCACATAAGGTACTTAGCACATTATTTGGCCTATAAACTGTTAACTGCTACTCTTATTTTCATTTTGTGAGTGTGTCTTTTAAAGCATCTGAAACATTTTTGAATCAAGAACAAAAATCCCAAACAAAAATAACATACTAAGAGCTATGTCCCCAAAATGTTTTGTTCTTTCTATTTTTGCCATTTGCAACCTAATCCTTGTAATCTCATTGGTCATCTTATTTGAGGCTGGTATTTCATCATTCCGGGGAATAGGTTTCTATTCATGGTGCATGGGAGTTGGGAAAACTGGAGGTGAAAGCCCAGAGAGAAATATTTTAGCAGCATTTTAAGCTCAAAAAATTGTATCTTGGGATGAATATAATACATGTGTGGTTCGCAACATATACCTTATAATTAAAATTGATTTCAGCACACTTGAAAGTGATAATTAAAAGTTCTAGGAGTAGAGAAAGTGAAGAGTAGGTCTAAGAAAACCTACACAAATCATATAGAATTCTTCGTTATATAAAATGTTTTCCTTAAGTGAGGACCAACATAATCATATTGCAATATATATGTATATCAAATCATTATATTGTGTACATTAAACTTCAAAAATGTTGTGTCAATTACATCTCAAAAAAACTGGAAAAAATAGAGGACCAACATAGGTTGTATTAAAAACTGTTTTCTACCTTATTCTGTTTATTCTGAATACATGTTGTTATCAACAATTGTTGATTCTTCTGTCACACTCGGAATTTGAGATTGGTTTTTGAGTGTTCATGTTACTGTCAGGCATCTCAATGACAATCAAGAGAAATGCTCCTTATATTAACTAGTGGAATAGGTTTTTAAAGCCATCCTCACTTATAATTTTAAGTAAGAATGATCTTAATGATCTGTAAAAATCTCAAAAACATACTTTCAAAGTGGTCTCACACACTTTACAGGTAAAGGAATGCCAAGGTAAATACCAGGATTCATAAGAGATGGTTTTTACTTCAGAATTCCCAAAACCATATCCCAAAATCCAAGATAAAAATTGGTATTTTTGACTGACCTACTGATGAATAGAAAAGTTTACTTTTTCATCAATAGGAAAACAATTTACACATCAGTAATTCTGTCAATCAATAGTCATTTATTAATTGTATACTTAAAGTCTACCTAGAATTGAAGAAATGTTATATAAAAAAGCCTTTGCCTTCCAGAAATTAAAGCACTCAGTATTTTCATTGGATGAAGTATAACAAAAATATGTGAGATATGGAAAGCATTTTCAACCTGTCAGTGACACTAAAAAAAAAAGAATATACCTTTTAACTGAACCCTATATATATTTCAAAGACCAGAGCCCATGACCAAATGTGATAATTAATAAAAGGATGAAAAAAACTGTTTAGTTACACCATTTTGTCTAAAATGTTGACAATATAAAAACACTATTTTATTTTAAAAACATATCATTTTATCTTTAATTGGGTCTCCACTTTTATTCTTTCAGTTGGTTCTAAGTTCAATGCTTCTTATGTAATTGCAGAAAACAATTCTCATCACGAACAGACCTTTCTTTCAATTAAAATGAGTTTATATTTTAAACATTACAATCACCACTATTAATAACTCTTTAATTTTTCACAACATGTCTGTATATGTGAGTGTATTTCTGTGCCACTTTTTCCTCCTGGGATAACAGTTAGTATTCTGTAACTATTTTCAATAAAGCTAAGCTACCAAAATTAGGATATGTTAGGGCTGGCCGAGTGGCGCGGTGGTTAAGCACTAGCTTGGGAAGCCAGCGGCCCTGGTTCGGGTCCCACATATGAGGGCCAGTGACACTGCCCTCAAAAACAAAAACAAAAAAAACAAAAAAAATAGGATATGTTAATTCCATCACTTTCTCCAAGACCATGCAGTTCGATTTTAATTATGTTTCTAGTATCATAAACATTTTCTATTTTTAAAGATACATTCTACCAAACCAAAATTAGTTAAAATATTACATAATAGTCAGACACTAATAAAGGCTTTCTTCTAAAATGTTACACACCATACACACACACACACACACACACACACAGGGTTTTCATTTGAATCACAGTCTAATTCCCTTACAGAGTTTATGGTTACCTATAAACTTCTGAAAATCAAGGACTTAAAAACTGAAACATTCAAAATACAATAGGGAGAGAATTATCCATTCAAAAGTTAGCCAGAAGCATTCATTTGACTTGGTAGAGGTTAATATTATTTCAGAAAAGATGCAAAAAAAGAAGTCACTCTTCTAGTTTTGACTAACAAAATGGGACTCTGAGTCACCAGCTCTAGACAGTTGTCCTGAAGTCAGGCATTGTTGTGAGCAAAAGTCACTTTTAAAATTCTTAAGTCATTGTGTTCAGACTTAGGCATAATTAGATCAGAGAGACCTCATATTATGACATTGGGGAAGTTGAAAAAATTTGGTGGAAAGCATAGAAAAATACCCTCCCTCCCTTTCTTCTCAGAGAAGACATATTCAGGAGAACCAAGTCTCTCTACACCACTTCAACTCTGAAAAATATGGAACTCCTTTCTATTCCCAACTGAATACATTTATGCTGAGTTTTAGAATAAATTTTATTGATAAATACAAGAGTCCGCAATCTGGAACATGTTATGGCTATTCATCCTATTTTGATCCATACTAGTTAGGATTAGGAGCTCATTTGAAATATATATGAGGATATACATATAAGATACATATATATTTAAGATACATAAAATATCTTAAATAATCTGAATTACATTCTAAACCAAACTGTGAAAATCACATACTAGAGAGAATTCTAAAGCCATTTGCTTTGGGAGACAGAGTATAAAATGTAGCGACGTTTTGCTCACTTTCATTTGCTTGTAAAAGCCACATGCATTCAATGAAATGGAGAAAAAAAAAGCCATTTCTAAACACTGCTTACTGCAGGAATACACTCCATTCACCAGCAACCTATAAACATTCTAATATGCCTTTAAAATTATGTCAGCTTCGAAGTAAATGACTAACTGAATCCATAGAATACAAAACAAGATAAATTGATTTTTATCTATCAAATTTAGCAAAGATTTTTTTTTTTTGAGAATTATCTATTGGTGAGGTTGCACAAAAAATGTAAACCTTCATACACAGCAGCACAAAGTTTCGACAAAGCTTTGGCTCCCAGCACGCACAGCGGAAGGCTCCCAGCACGCACACACCATGGCAGGCACCAGACTGTGGTGCACCAAATAGACACAACCCTCTGAGAGCTTCCTGAATCAGAAACCTTTAAAAATCTTCATAGTCTTTAACCAAACATTTCAACTTCCAAAATAGAAGGAGTCAGCAATATGCAGAAATATGCAGACACAAAAATGTTCAATTTATAAGTACAAACTTGAAAATTAAATATTTAAACAGAAGTAGCTAAATAAATTATGATAAATTTGCATAACAGAATGTTAAATTACTATCATTAAATAAGGAATTATTAAATAAAGCATCTAGCAGCATATTAAATAAAATTAGACACAACACAGCATATATTTGCCCTATTTAATATCAAAATGTGCATACATTTGCTAAAAACTGAAATGCACACTCACATACAATAGAGTTGTTTTTGAGTGATGGATTGCACATGATTTTAATTTCCCCCTACCACATTTCTGTATTCCCGTTTAAAATGTTTCATAATGACTGTGCATTAAATATATAATTAAAAAAATTATTTTAGAAATACATAATAGAAAGAGTTACTGCCTTGACCTCCTGGAAAAAATGGTTAATTACCTAATCTGCCATTATTCTAAAATTAGAATTGTACCATGATTTTAAAAATAAAATACTTACTTAGATTTCCCTTCCACCTATACTACCCTCAATGTCACCATGTGCAGTTATCACTGTAAGTTATTAGTAAACTGCTCATTAAAGTGGTTCTGTCAACATGAGTGTCAGACAGGAGACCAGCTTAGAGACACTGCGTAGTTCATTAAAAACTAATGCTGGGATCCCTGGCCTCTGTGGCCTCAGTGTAACTGACATTACACAACTGCCAAAATCCAGAAACCCCCGAAGGACCTGGCAGCCAAAAGTCTCCACAAACATATTATAAGAGAGATCTGGAGAAAAATTGTTTCAGACGCTATTGCTGTGGGCAAGAACTTTTATTAAGGGATTTTGAAAATATTCATAGCTTTGTGGTCAGGATGTCCACTTCTGGGAATCCATCCTAAAGAAATAAATAAAAAATGTGCACCAAATTTATGTCCAAGAATGTCAGTGCAATGGTTGTTTTTTTCTCTTTAACTGGTTTTTTGTTGGTGCTGTTTTTTACAAAAGAAATATGGCGATTGTAAGAGGCAAAATCATCCAGAGATTAACTTTTTTAAGTTAAACAAAAATTTCCCGTGCACACACATTCTCATACACCTTCCACTTTGATCTCTGTGAAGTAGTCAAAATTAAAAGGTTAGAGATCCTTCCATATCGATCATATAATCATATACAAATGCATACAGATTTTTTAAATTAAAACAACAGGATTTTAATTACATTACAACTTGATTTTTTTTCATTCAACAATATTCTGATGGATGTCTTTCCAGATCAATATATTCTGACAGCTAATACCACTCAGCTATCAACTATATTTGTTAAATGTTTTAGACTTTTCCAGTTTTCTGCCATGGCAAAAAATGAATCAAGTTAACTTGGACAGGCTTTATATTATTTCTGTAAAACAGGAAAAAATTAGATTGCTAGATCAATGGCTATATGTATGGAAGGAAATTTTTAAATATGTTAATATACTTTTCTCTTTTGCATTTCCATAGCATTTGAATAACCTAGCTCCTTTTTGCCAGAGGCATCCATTTATCTCCTAGAGAATCAGGACTGTGACAGAAGAAAAGGAAAAGGGAAAGATGGTGTCAGTATTCAGCTTCCTAAAGCAAAAGTAGGATTTTCGGAGACCATGGGAATATAATTGCTACAGAAATAATGAAAAGAGAAAGATGGATTCACTGTTCACATTTCTACAGCAATAGCAGGATTTTAGAAGACCACAGTTAGACAGAGGTGCCAGGAGGCTGCCTGGGAACCCGTGGAGGGGCAGGGTTGCCCTTCAGCTGTGTGAGGCCCAGGGCACCCCCCAGGCCCTTATGGTAGCCCTGGCAGCCTCAGGACGAATAACCAACCAGCCAGTCCAGGGTTTTAGGCCTGGCACTAAGCGTGGTCATTTAAACCCACCCCGGCAGGGTAGTTTGGGGCAGCAATAACCTCCTGTCCATGGGCGCTTCTGTTTTCCCAGCTCAGTGACCTGAACAAGTGATTCATTTCTCCCGCCCTTGGTTTTCCCTTCTGTAAAATGGGTGCCCTGATACTCAGGGAGATGAGTTCCAGAGAGGGCGCAGCTCTGCTGGCAAATTGGGAGTAATCATTGGCTTTAAAGAGCCAAGAAGTGGGAGGAGAAAGGGCCCCTGTTCCCAGGATCCTCCCTAAGTTTTAGGAAACAGAACCGTCTTCAGGTCCCCAGCTCCCAGCCCAGGTCCAGTCAGCCCTCAAATACCCCTGTGTGAATGAATGTCCACTAGGGACAGGGCCCTAGGACAGCTCAGTTCTCCAGGCTCAGGCACCCTAAGGACCCTCAACAGTGTGGCATATACACATATATACACCTTATTGTATATGATTTACATCTTCTACAAGTGATCCTATCTTTGGTCTACCTACCTATCATGAAATGGAAAACCTGACAATGTCTCTGACTATTTCTCCTTGTACCACCTGTACATTTTCTCCTGTAAACAGGAGCACTGTCATTTTATTTGGTGCACAGATTTGCTAACTGCTCTCTCTGCAGTGAACTGACTTCTCTACTGTGAAGCACCTTCCTTGGTCTCACTCAAGGCTTTCATTCACCTGAATTCCCCCTTGTCTGATATTAAGATCACACTCCTTTCTGTTTTCATGGTCCTAGTGTTCATTAGCTATCTTTTCATTTACAAGCTTTCCAGACGAAGGTGTTTTAGGTGTATCTCTTCATGTCAGCATAATTTATACTTCATGATCCAATATGACATTTTCATCTTACATTGTGATTTTAACCCATTTATATGTGCTGATAAGGCCAATACACTGGGTCTTCACTCTGTCATATTTTAGGTTGTTATTTCTGGTCTTGCCCAAACTTACCTTTATCTGTAACAAGGGCATAAAGTTTTGCATCTCTGAGATCAAAACTAACCAGTAATTTATGCCATTCTTATCATATGCCCAATTTCACAATTTTCATTAAGGACAGAAATATGTAACTATCATAAGATATGAATATAATAGATGTTTTGCATCTGTCAGTTGAACATGTGATTTTTCACCTGTTTCTGAGACACTGCACTGCCGGGACATTTGTTATTTTGCTGGGGCAGGTGACTGGGAACCCATTGCATGGTGGGACAGGTGACTGGAAACTACTCATGAGGTACTCAGTGGGCCTCGCTGTACGGAAGCACTGGTATTCCAACTGGGCTTTATGTGCATTTACTGTTTTCTATTCTACTCATTGTCTGGTTCACAGGGATTCTCATTAAAGACCTTAAGGGTTCTCTTAGAAGTTCTGTTCTTACAAATGATTCAACAGACTTAAGAAGGAAGGTCTATCTGTAAGAGTGGAAGTGCAAATGTGCCTGGGGTGCTTCCCCATCATACTGTCACACTCTCTGTGCTCAGCCTGCACTGCCGAAGCCTAAGGAAGCAGCAAGGGGCAACAGGGATGTGCTATATGTAAATAACCAAAGAACCATAAACCAGGTGAAACACCTGGACAGGTGTCAGTGGTTTAGAAAATGGGTTTTACAGGGCAGAAATGGCTAGAGGAGAAACTCGGAATTTAGAAACACATGTAAAACATGCTCTCATGTCAATTTGTTTTCCATTTCTAATGTCCAAGGAAATGTGGTGGATATACTTACAGGAAATCCAACATTATATTTTCTGTCTTACCTTGGAAGATCGGAAGGTAAATGCTGTTGATTTTACATCAGCTTTTTCCTTGTCCATGAGGAGAAGGTTTTTGTCTTCCAAGAGACTCAAGTATTTTCCTGTTGTGACATGGCGCAGTCGGAATGGCTGGCCCCACCTTATGTGGCTTCCGCTCCACCTAACACAAGAAGTTAAGACTTGATTCAACAGCAGCCACAATCGCAGGAGCAATAGCAATTAAAATTATGTGTCAGACAATGAACAAATATTCTCTGGATATATTGTCTTAATGTTCTCAAAGAACTTAGGATGTTGGTGGTATTAATTCCATGTCACATATAACAAAATGATTACTCAGAAAGGTTAGGTAAAATTCAATGCTATACAGCTAATAGTAAGTGGAAGTGAAATTGACATCTATGTCTTCTGACTTTAAATGTGATACTATCCACATGACACACTACTCCTTAAAAAAATGATTCAGAGTTGTGTCCCAGTTAACCTCTACTGATTAGTCACAGATAGAAAAACTGTAAGTTTATACGGTACTTTAGAATTTACTGCTTAAAACCTTTGGTTGGATATGCAGAGACTTGAATAAGAGAGGTATATTCAATAACTAAGTATATGTTTACCTGGAAAAAGGAATCCATCCCTACACTTTCAAATCAATATTGCAGAACAATTATATCATTACAAACTAATGAATAACAAAGATAAAACAAGAAAATGAGAATTTTAAAAAGGTCAAAAGGAAAAAATAAAATGTAATAGAAAATATATACCGAGGTTGCAGAACAAAGATAAAATACCAAGTTATGATAATTAAAATCTGCTTTTGAAAATAATGACTTTCAGATTAGGTGGAGAAGAAAAATCAAGTCACACACCACCTTTGCTTTAAGCAGCCATGTAAACTGTCAGTCATGCATGCCTGAGTCTTGTATTCGCCGTGGCTCAGTGAAACCAATGTTCTGACGGGCATGACTTTCAGTTAACAGAGAACTTTGCGAGACAGTTTCTTATCATTGATAAGAACCATACTTAACATCAAATAATTTAAAAAAAAAAAACTAAAAATAAATGAGTGGAAAAGATTCATTATGCACATGAAATCACAAGGAAACAATGATGGCAAATTAGTGCTAGAAAAATTAGAATTCAAGGCAAAAGCATGAAGGGGATACCATCAGGTACTTTATAAAGAGAAAGGATAGACTCTAAAAAAAAAAAAAAGGGTATGAAATTATCACTGTGTAATGAAACAAATAGATAAAAAGTAAATATATAGAGGGTTTCAATATGATACCATTAATGAATAAATTTGTTTTAATATAGAGTCATTAAGAATTTTTGTATACTACACGTCAAAAGTTTTTTTTTGCAAATTTTGCAATTTTACAAGCTATAAGTTATTTTTATGCTGTATTCCTAACCTGGCTTTTTGATTTGAGATCTCAGCATTGAAAATTAGCAATATAGTGATATGTAATAAATCCATTTTTACATGAGTTTGTTTACAGACAAGTACCGCAACTAAATTAATAACCATGTACTAATATACCTTGATAATGACACCCTGTTATCTTAAAAAATGAAATTAAAGTTTGTTTTACCAACAACAGCATGTGAAAGCATTTCTAGGCTGGTAATAAACAAGCTTTATTCTCTTCTCATAAAGTTAAGTGTATTTTTGCGAATGCTATGAAAACAAAATTATTTTTAATAGTTGTTTTCATGTTTTGAAAAAGCATTTGAATATTTTTTCCAAATAATGATTCACCTTAACCATCACAGAAAACAACTCCATTTTCCAAATAGTTCAAAATTTTGACCAAATACCTGCTTTTCACCAGAATTTTTAGAGGACATGTTGGGTACCATGCTTAAAGTTATTTACTGGGGCTCATTTTATACAAGCACTCCTCTCAGTTCACTAAGTGGAGTCTGTTATAATGGAATGAATTTGGCCAGTTATTGGCAAAACATTGTGAAGTTTATGTATACATAATTTATATTTTTAATTGCAACAACTATTCCCACTACAGAAACTAACCTATAGTCCTACTTACAAAGTTCTTACAACTTTGCATTAGAGTAAAATACTGAAACATGTTTCATATTACATTTAACTCCTAAAATTAAAACTTACTTTATTAAAATGTTCATGATACTGAAAAACTTTTGACAACATTAAATTTATTTGTATAAAAGTATGCAATATAAAACATATAACAACTGAGCTACATAAATTATAACAAATATAGATTGGGACTTTGTTGGAGAAAAAGAAAATACAGACCCTCCCAAATATTATAAACATTGACCTTTGGAAATAAAGTTCTGTTATCAACATAAGCAGGATCTTTGACCATCATTTCCTAAGTATAAAGGAAAATGAGTAATTATGTGGCCACTGCATATAGGAAATGTAAATTAAATACAGTCTAATTTGTACATTTACAATAAAGCCAAAATAGCTCAAAAATTCAACAGAACCTAAAAAAGACATCTGTTACCTAAGAGACTCCTGCTTTGCTCCTGGAGACAGGAAGGTGAAAAGGCTCACAAAATAGAATCAAAACATCTCTTTAATCTTTTAAATGGGTGACAAACTACCTGCCCTGCCCTCTGCTGCCATGTCCCTTGCCATTCGCTGGATTCTGAGAGGCAGTCAGCATGGGTACAAACACAGCTGAATGCCCCCACCAGCTCTGGCTGGAGGCAAGACCAGGACCTTTCTATGGAGCTGCCATCTAATTCAAAGTTAAAGCCAACACCACACTTTTTATTTCAAACTTCAAACATCAGGCAAAAGAGGAGAAAAAGAAAAATGTGCAGAACCATCGGATTTATGTAATTACAGGTCATCAACAATATCGTTGACAATAAAACTGAGGACCTATCATGATCTCTCACCATCCCTTTTTTAATCTACAAATTGAAACCATCTGGGGCATCATTTGCCCAGGAAAAAAAAATCTATTTCTTTAAGCACCTAATCATGAAGGGCAGGCGTATCTACAAATCTGAAAACATCTGGAATCTGGTTCTAAGGTAACAGAACCTCTAACCTTCATTTTAGTTGACTATTTCATTATCTAATGAGCTGTCAATTTTATAATATACAAGGTAAAGGAAAACACACACACACACACACACACACACACACACACACACACATTTATAACCCCTTTCCCTAAATTTTCTTAATAATTTATGAAGCACCTAAAAGCTATGAGTTTTCTTTCTTTGGCTTTATAATTCTGTCTCTTCTTTTTCCATCTTCTTAAGAGATATATTTCCAATAAAATTTTATCTTTAAGTTCAATATTTATTAAAAGTTTTAATATTTAGGTGGATTTGATCAACTATGTATTTATATAGAAGAAACATGATATTATCAGTTAATAATTAAAGGGGTTAATACAGAAGCACTTCTTAAATTTACAGACATACTGATAGGAAGTATAAAAAATAAATTTAATTTACATATATATTTTTGTTGTATAGGAGTATGATAGAGTGAACAGGTAAAATTTTTCAATCATAAAAAGTATGATTGGGATAAAATCCTGTCATGGGAGAGTAACGGAACTATGATTTCAATCAGAAACACAAATAGCATATAATTTTTACTATTCAAAAAGACCGTATCCAAGTATTTTTAAGTAAGTAAAAACTGAGTGTTAAATCATAGCAGCCCTTAGTCAATGATACTTCTAAAATGTCACTACTTCTAATAAGTTACCTCTATAAGTTATTGGGTTGTCGGAAAAGTCATGACATATTTTTTCTATGTTTTTCGTTTCAAAAATGCATCATGACTTTTCCAACAACCCAATATATTCTGTGCATCTATTTAAAGTGATGTAAAAAGTTCTGTGTCAAACCCTACCATGTTCAAGAATCTACAAAGTTTTTCAAAGCTAGTGTATGGGAAAAATAACTGAAGACCACTTAACTACTTTAATCATCACTAGATAAACATTAATCTCAAAATACTAGGTCTACAAAGATAGCTATTCTATACTAAGATAATAACTTACATTCAGCCATGGAGTCTATAATACTAAATCAATCATTTCTTTAAAGTGTAATATAATAGAGAACAACTACATTGAAAACTTACTGCTTTTTAGGCAAAGGACTGAATCTTATCATCACTTTTTAAAATCTATTTTAATTCTATTAACAATAGTTCAAAATGACATTTTTTATTGTAATGACTTCGCATTACAATTCAGATTTCTTACTCAGCTATCAAGCTATTTGCAAGTAAAGATAGCGACTGCCACTAATGATCTTGTACTTCTGTTCACGTTTCTTCTGTTTTACATGTGCCTTTCTTTAGATGGTTAAATCCAGAGTTCGCCCAGCCTGAAATGTGTGGCAAGCTAGCAAACAGTCTGTCCTGCCTCCAAACCTTACATCACTCTGTCCTAGCAGCACTTTCTGCCAGGAGACGCACAGACTGAGGTGAGATGATGTTACAAAAACAAACGAGGCAAAAGACAGAAGCAGATCATACACAATGTCTGCGTACCACCTGGTGAAGTTAGGCTCATAATGAAAGATAAACAAGTGTAGGTGGAAGGGGAAAGAGGAGAGAGAAACCCTCCAGCACTCTGGATTTTATTGGCTTGTCTGTTGCAGTTTAGTTGTTGGCATGACCGTTTCACAGAGAGCACACGTCAAGAGCCCTCGAAAGATTTTACACGCTTAGGCTGCATGTAGACGGTCTACTTACGCAACTCTTAGCGTCTCTAGTCTCCACAGAGATCGCGCGTGCACAGCCACAGCACCACCTTCATAGTGAACGGTTCTGTCAGAGAAAAGAAAAAGCCCAATTTTAACATGTTTCCTCCTTGGACTCTATTTTTCAAACTAATTAAAACGGGGCCGGCCAAGTGGCGCGGTGGTTAAGCGCTGGCTTGGGAAGCCAGCGGCCCTGGTTTGGGTCCCACATGTGAGGACCAGTGACACCGCCCTCAAAAAAAAGAAAACAAAACAACAGCAAACTAATTAAAAGGAAAAAGCAAATGGAAAGCCTCGGATAAACAGTTAAAGTCTTACTTTTTGGAGGAAACAATATAGCTGAAAATAAAAACAAACAAAAAAAACTAATAACAGTGATCAACATAAGTTTGCCCCGAGTAAACATTTGATTTAAACATATTCTCTTATCATTTTCTTCTAATCCCATTCAATCCCCTCTCTCCCCTCTGCCATATCTGCCCCCCCATACAATCACTGTACTCATTTAATTAACTTGAATCCATAAAAGTACTCAAGTATGAGTTTAGGTGTAGTTTAATATATTATATATATATATATTATATATTTTATATATATAATTATTAGCAATTCTAAATTCTGTTCTAGATATTTAAAACATTTTAAATATATGAATACATAATTTTAATGTTTTAGGATAACAATCTGAAAAAAATGATAAAAGATAGAAAAGTATAAATTTCACCAACAATATAAATATAAACAAGAAGTCCCTAAACAATATAAATATCAACAAGAAGTCCCTGTCCACAAAGAAATTTATTTAGATGCATTGTGCATCACACACACCCAAATTCCTAAGCTGTCATAATACCAATTTGCTAATATGCCAGACTGTGATGCTACGTAATTTACATAAGTATCCAAACTGATCTCTGTGCCAACCCTTGAGACAGTTTTAAGGCAACCAAAGCTGAGGCAGCACCCTGTTTTTTTCCCCAAGTCCTCACCATCTCCCTCTCTACTGGATCTTTCATCCTCACACATATAACCCTGTCCTGTCTCAAACACAAGATCTGGCCATATGTTCCTCTCCAGCGCCCCTCTTTTCTCCCTCATTATCACCTCCTCTCCGTGCACTCCAATCTTGCTTCAAGACTTCTCCGCTGAAAACAGATTTTACTAAGGCCATTAAGTGGCCTCCACAGTCCCAAATCCAATGGACTTTTATCACTGGGAAACTCCTACTGCCTTGACAGTTTTTCTAACGCCATTCTCACCTGTTTTGCTTTTCATGTACTTAGATATGCCTTCTCATTCACTTTTTCCTGTGGAACTCTCTCTATATACACAGAAGTAGAAAGAGTATAATAACCCCTCATACACCCAGCACGCAGCTTTAATAATAACCAATATAGGACCAGTCATCTTTCACCTATCCATTAGGTGTTCAAATTTTCCCAATTATCCCAAAAATTTATTTTCTTTTGCTTTTTCAAATCAAGATCCAAACAAAATGCACAAATTGGTGGGGCGTCTTAAATTTCGTCTGTTCTAGAACAGTTTTCCCTTCCTTTTTATCCCCCCCATTTTACCATTTATTTGTTGAAAATAATTTTCATCATTTTCCTGGAGTACTTTCTACATTCTGAATTTTACTGTCAACCTCATCACAGTGTTTTTAACACTGACCTCTAAATTGATAGTTATTAATAGATCTAGAAATCTAGAAGCTTTTTGAGGTTGAAGTCTGATTTTTTTTCGATGCTTTCAGAAACTGGCATTTTGTACATTCTGTTATACCACATCAGGAGGTAAAATGACTTCTTGTCTATCTTTTTATGTTAAAACTGATCAGTAGTTTCAGGACCACCCTGATCCTTTCACTATAATCTAAGGATTTTAGGTACATCAATGACCAGAGTCCACCCAGCAGTGACTAAAATCATGTGGACAACTTTTAAAAACCCTGATGCTGTGTTCTCACCAATGGCCCATTACATCAAATCTAGAGCTGAAATAGTTTTTTTAATTCAAGTTTATTGAGGTGACAATGGTTAGTAAAGTTACACAGGTTTCCAAGTACAATTCTGTAACACATCATCTATATATCGCATTGTGTGTTCACCACCCAGAGTCAGATCTTTCCATCACCACATATTTGATCCCGTTTATCCTCATCTACCACCCCCTCACCCTCTGGTAACCACTAAACTATTGTCTGTGCCTATGAGTTGTTTTTGTTTCTTTTTTGTCTTGTTTCTTTGTTGCTTTCAGTTTTATGTCCAACAGATCAGTGATTTTTAGCCACTCTCCAGCTGGTTGTAGTGGGGAGCCCAGGTTTGAAACCATGGCCTAGATCAGTTTCTAAACAGAGGCACTAATGTTCTTTGCCATGAGTGGGTGTCCTGTGCCCTGGAGGACAGTGCCCACCCATGGTCCCCACCATCTAAATGTCAGCAGAAGGGGCCCCCTTCCTCCACCTTAGGTGTGACAGCAAAATATTTCTATGTATTGCCAAATGTCCCCCAAAGTCAAACCACTGATACAGAGCAGTGGTCCTCAGTGTTTGGTATTAGAATCATCTTACAGGCTTGTTAAACTGTAGATTGCTGGGCCCCACCCCCAGAGTTTCCAATTTAGTAGGCCTGGGGTGAGGCCCAAGAATTGGTATTTCTAACAAGTTCCCAGGGGAGGTTGACACCGCTGGTCCACATTCTGAGAACCATGAAGCTAGAACCATCATTTCATTAGGACACTGATTCTTAGCATTGGTTGTATGTTGGAATTACCTGGAAAGCTTTTAAAAACTCCAATGCCCAGACAATTCTCAGACCAATTAATTCAGAACCTTCTATGTATATAGTTGAAAAATCATGAATGACAAAATATAGATGCAATGTTTGTGCACGTGTGCGTATGCATATTGAGATAGAAACACACAAATAGCTATTTTTAATCAATCAGACCTTTAACAAAGATGTTGTACTTGGCCACAAGGGAAATTTTATCAATTATTTTTTAAGTGAATCTATTTACTCATCACATTTTCTGATCATAACCAACCAGTAAAATTTGGAAATAAATACCAAAAAGATAAAATGAATAGCAACTTAGAAAAGTAAGAAACTCTAAGTGATCATGGGTCAAAGAGAAAATAGAAATTATATCCTATTTAAAGAATAACACTTCGTAACAATCTGTGATTCATAAGCAAACTTTAAAAACTTTTAACCTGCGGTCCCTTAATGTTTAAAGAGTCATTGAAAACAAAGAACTAGAGTTGTCTAAAAAAACTAAACAGAGAACAAAATAAACCAAGAAAAAAATTCAAAAGGAAGAGGTTCTATGACATGTTGTTAAGTAAGATAAAGAAGATACAGGCATATAAACGATATGCATCTTCTGTACAAACAGAAATCATTATAAATCTATTCCATATATATGTGTATGTACATATGCAGATGTAGTATCTGTATGAAGATGGGGGAAATTGTCAAATAATGAACACCAGGCTATGAATATTAACTACATAAGGAAAGGTATGTAGGTATTAAGCATGAAGATTAAATAAAATGGACACAAAAATACAAATAGCATAAATAATATGTTGATGTGAAATTATATTTATTATATATAATAAAGTATATGGAGAATTACTCAAATGTTTTACTCTCTTCATAACGGTTCCTTTATTGACTGAATTTGACAATGTTCTTGAATTATTTATATTAGAAATCTAATGATATTTTTAATTTGGGAGTAAATATTTAAAAACACAAATACAAAGTCAAAAGGAAAGTCAAATCCTCCTTCCTACCTGAAATAAATTTAGCTCTATCTGGTTGACTTCCTTGAATATTTGTCTCCTGAAAGGAAGTCTGCCTTTAATCATTTCTCTTTATTGTTTTTCAAATGCTTCACTGGCAGGTGTGGAGAATCTGATGATGGCTTACAATTCTCTGTTGCCGATTGGGGAATCTATGCTATTATACAGAATTACCCCTATAAATACATGGCACATGCAGAATATCAATAGCTCACCAAGTCTTCACAGGCTATTTAAGACTGAAAATTGGCATCACAATATCAGGATCCTAAATATAATAAGAATCTCAGCCCATCATAAGTGATACTAAGGGTATTGAAACTTGTTTAGAAATCAGCCTACCTGGAGAAATACACCTGGCCTATGAAAGAATCATCTCTTTCCACTGCAACATAGCTCAAGTATCAAATCCAAGTCCAGGAAAACAGCTGTTTTCAAGACCAACTAGTTTACCAAATGGTTTTAGAGACCAAATTTAAACTTACAAAACTAAATGGCCATCTTTATAGCAAGTGCCCTTACCAACAGGAAGACTGAGAAGGGAGAAAGAGTCTCTAAGAAATAAAAAAAGACACATAGCAACAGCACCCTAGAGCTCATCGCCATGGGAGACTTCAATGCACATGGCAGCAAAAGATGCAAATATTCCAGGGGAGGCCAATGGATATGAAAACACAAAAGCCCCTGTGCAGCTCTGCATTTACTAAAGATTGTTTTCCAATGAGCCAGGAAATAATAACAGAAAGAAAATGTGTTAAAATAGCTAGAAATTAATATTATTTGTAACAAAATGTTTTTAAAGGATTCTTCAACCTCATAAATCAGAAAAGAGTCAGTCAGTGTAATTTCACCAGATAGAAATATTTAAAATTTGCACATCTAACAACCAACAGTATGTTCCTTGTTCAACAGTCCTTTAAAAAACCCCAGGCTTCAGGCTGTAAATTCTGTCTACATAATACATTATCCCCCACTAAATACACTTCATTAAGGAATTTATATTTCACGCTGATCACATAAAACTTCCTGAAGAGTCCTTTTAAGGTTATTCTGTTAATAAGGACAATTATGCCATCAATTCTGCTTCACCCAGGTACTAAAATATTGTCCACTGAAACAAACGTAGTGAGCTATATTTGCATTTTCAGCTATAAAATACAATTTAAGTCTCCTCCCAATTGTCAAACCACTTATTTCTCAGTAGAAAACATGCCCCTTGGCAGCCAAGACAGCTCATCTTCACAATCTGAGGCCCAGAAAAAGCTAGCATTAGCATTCTAACAAAGTGCTTACATTCTATGTGGCCTGACAGTGTGGCAGATACTGGCATACATTTATAAGACAATTTTACGGGATACACAACTCCAATCAGTGGACTTTAGGAGAGACTCATAAAACACATTATTAATAAAAGACCCATCACTGTAAAGAGAACGTTCCACCCACAAGGAAAGCACTTCCTTTTATGCATTGGCACCACAGGCATCTTGACAAGAGGGCATCACCGGGGTGAGCTCACATCTTTCTCAAGGTACCCAGGAGTCATAAACCACTCTCCCATTTCATCATTATTAATTTCCTGAAGATGTCACTTCCTTGTGTGAACTTGTGTAAAGTTACTTAATTTTTCTGTGCCTCATTTTTTCATATGTAAACACGAAGCTAATTTTCACTGGGTTACCATGAGGAAGGAATGGGTGGCATAACCCATGCCAATCATGTGTAAGGGCCCTTGCACAGCAAATGTTAGCTCTGAGGGTGTGAATGATGATGGCTCTGGTGTTATGTTCAGCCCTTCCAGATGGGGAGTTAAGGACGCAATGCTGTTTGTTGGATTGAACTGACAATAGTTTCATATACTTGTTTATATTCAAAGGTATAGAAAGTCCTATATTATAAAGCTGGTTGGGACAACATAAGTAGGATAAAGTCATTGCTCAGACCACCTCCTTACTAGCCTCTTCCTACTGTACAATAGCCTGATCCTAGCATGCTTTCAGCCATGATCTACATACCTTTTTTTGCTTCCAGGAGTTTTATGTATCAAGTAATTATTTCTATATATCTCTGTAGTCTTAAAATTTACAAACAGATCATGCAATTATGGAAGCTGACAGGTCCCAAGATCTGCAGTGAGCAAGCTGGAGACCCAGGAGAGTTGATGGTGTGAGATCCGGGCCGAAGAATGACAGGTTGGAGACCCCCAAAAAGCTGATGTTTCAGTTTCAGCCCAAAGGCAGACAAGAAGTGATGTTGCAGCTCAAAGGCAACCAAGCAAGAGGAGTTCCCTCTGATTCATGGGAGACTCAGTCCTTTTATTCTATTCAAGTTAACTGTTAACTGATTAGATGAGGCCCACCCACATTGGGGTAGAGCAATCTGCTTTACTCAGTCTATCATTTTTAAATGTTAAATTCACCCAAAAACACACTCTCAGAAATACCCAGAATAATATTTGACCAAGTATCTTGGAACTGCATAGCCCAGGCAAGTTAACAACATAAAATTAAATATCACAATAACTAACTGAGAGAAAAATCCAACTTCTCCATCTAGAATTGTATTTTTAAATCTGGAATTAATATCCACTTTTTGAGTGACATATTTTTTCTCCCAAGTTAATTATAGATAAATTCAGAGTGTTTAGGAGCACTTGGCTTATCTCAGAAAACTTCAGTGTGATCAGTGAAGTATGAGCAACAGAACTGTCTTTTACCTGAATTAGAAAAAGAACAATTGGGGCATTTTCAATCTACCTTTGTTTGTTTAACATAAAGAAGCTGTCAAGATATTAGTATATGATTTTAACACGAACTGTTTATAGAGTCAAGTATTACTGCAGTACCACAGATACCACTTTTCTTTCTCCAAATAAACTTTCTTTTTTCTTTCTTTTTTTTACATTTATGACTTTAAAGTAATGAGGGGTGTTGGAATTAGAGTTCTACTTTTTTTTTTCTTTTTTTAGGGCAGTGTCACTGGTCCTCACATGTGGCACCTGAACTGGGGCCGCTGGCTTCCCAAGCCAGCGCCTAACCACTGTGCCACGTGGCCGGCCCAGAGTTCTACTTTTTAATGCAATGTGGTTTCATTTTTGTCCAGAGAGAGGCTAGAGTATGTAACAAATGCTGACCATCAAAACAGGGAACAACAAGGGTAAAAGGTAATTTAATCTGTCAGGTCAAATTTGATGATGAATCAATTACACAAATTAAAAATAGAGACGTTTACCAGAGTCTGAAGATTGCCTTGCAAATTCAAATGCTTATGACATGTTTATATAAAATTCAGTAGGGACAAAAAGAGTCATATCAATGTGTTTTTGTTACTGTAATGCAGGGCAGTAAATAATATCATAGAATTATTCATTTTTCCAAACTTACTGTTCAATGAATGCATAATGGATGACAGAATTCAATTCTCCTTTGAAAAGTGTTTTTTAAACATAAAATCAGTTTGTTTTTTAAAATCTTAATGAAACTGATTATAAAAGTCGTAATTGGTATCACTAATTTATTTTATCTCAAAAGAAATGTTCTGCTTGAATATAAGCATTATTACATTAACAATACATTATTAATTAAAATATCATTGAACATTCATAAAATCTCACAGCAACAGGCTAAATAATAAAAATCATAATATCATATCAGTAAATGCAAACAGCACTTGACAAAATCCAACATCCATTCATGATAAAAATTCCCAGGAAACTAGGAAGAGAGGGGAGCTTCCTAAACTTGATGAAGATGACCAACAAAAAAAAATCTAGTTAGCATCAGACTTAACAGTGAGAAGCTAAACGCTTTCCCTCTAAGATTGGCTGCTCTCCTTCTGGTTCACCATTGCTTCTGGGTGTAGGTCCTGAGCTCCCCTCGAATGGGCCTCTTCTTAGGTGGGCCCTGTATTAAGTACCATTTGGGTCCACATCCAGTCCATGATTGCTCCAGCACCTCTGTTCTCCTCATCACTCCTTCAGCTAGGGCTGTCCCCTGGAGAAGGGGCTCAGATTCCTGCTACCAGACCAGAGGATCTGCCCTGGGGAGTCACTTGAAGTCAAGATGCTTCCAATATAGAGGGCTCTTAGCCAAAGATGTGGGACTCACTGGCCTCAAAATCGTCTTCCACTCACTCAGGTTGGTATGCTGATTTAGTAACATGGCTTTTCTTCTCTACCCCGAATTACAAGCAGATAACCAGCTTTCAGGAGCCACCAAAATACAAATGGGGACCCTCAGACCTTTCTGAGTTAGCCGGAGTGGCTCTCAACACAGGCATCTATCTCATTATTCTCCTTTAACAACCTAGACTCCTGACTTGCCTGATCTCAAAGGGAAGACTGGTGAGTATGTTTTCTACAGTCTAATGTTTTAAAGTACAGCGATTGGCCTCTCCCGGGTTAACATGCACTTCTTCCTGACTGTAGTGTGGTGGCAGTCTCAACAGGCTGTCAGGTTCTTAAAGACTGGCTGGTGCTTGTTCATTTTTATACCCAACACACAAATCCAAATACAGGAATACAGGAGTCCTTCAATCAGCATCCAGGAATTGAGTGGAAGTGATTGAAATGTAAACTCGGGATTAAAAGGTTATTTCAGAATGAAACGATGAGTTTCAGTTTATATACGTCACGGTAGAATTTCTGCCTCTACCGCCTTCTCTGTAAGTGCCTACGAGAGTGTTTGGAGGAAGAGCTGAGCCAGGGGCAGGTGCTAAAGCAAAAGCTGTAAGGACTCTTAGAAAGGAACAGAGAAAACAAGAAGGATAAGGCTAAAAGCGCTGAAGGTAGCACGGCTAACTACTCGGGGCCGGGCCTGTGATGATCGTTCCATTCGAGCTGCTGCACAAAGGAGAAGCAGGTATGCATTGAGATGACACATCTGTATAAAAAGCAAATGAATCATCGTGGATTCAAAACGCTAACATCCTTACACCCCAAACTGATATTAAAAGAATCGAGTAAATAGGGCTAGAACAGAAAACCGACAAAATACATGTTGTTACTTTCACTTTTCACTCCACGCACAATACAGTACAATCACAAAGGCATCAGGAGGACCAGCCCAGTGGCTCAGTTGGTTAAGAGCTCACTCAAGAGTGCAAGCTGAGCTCTGAGCAATGGCGGCTTGATGCCAGCCGAGCTGAGTTGCTGGTTGTGCAAAAAAAAAAAAAAAAGCATCGGGAAATAAAAGGAAGAGTAAGTTTTTTTGTTTTGTTTTGTTTCCTGAAAGCCATTGCTTAGATCTAGATTAAATTAATAAGCTAAATGCAGACAAGTAAAAATGATCTTAAATTTTCATTGAGAAACTGAGAGATTGCTCTTTTTCTCTTAATGTTGATTTTTAAGTCTGTTTCTTGTGCAGTTTGCTCACTTTAAAAGCACCAAACACGTCAATTGCTTTTTCATTTTTTACTGAGATCCAGTGGCTCCAATTCCTGTGAAGAGTTGTAATCCTTTGCCTTCAAAACCTGTTTCTGAAATCAGTGCCTCTTAGCCCGGTCATTCCTTGACCGCATGGCCCCTGCCAGAGCTGGGCTGCTGGATGATGGATGACAGGCAGAAGCAAGGCCCCCATACCCTCCTCATCCAGCAGCCAGAGAGGTGTAAGTTTGGGGGGAACCCTGAATCTCCCTTAAGGGAGACAAACCATCTAAACTGTTGAGCAAATCCATCCTATTCCCAGATCCATCCTGAAAAGGTACACACAGGACATGGCCGGGAAGAGAAGGAAGAGAAGCCTGAGATGATAACTTCATCCTTGACCATCTTGAAGGACAGCAGGGCAGCTTTACAACTTCCACCGCTAGGGGCTGAGCACACACAGATCCTGCAGGGATGTTAGTTATCCCGGTGTGTACACAGACATAAACCATGCGTCTCTCTAAACCGGGCTGAGAGACATTTAATGCATCATACCCAGCCCATCTCATGCCTTAGCGATTACTTACAACTGAAGCTCATTAAACCATCACCATATCAAAAGAGCCATGGAGGCAAAACCATTGCCATGTATTCATAGAGCAAGGCTTTAGCCTGCTGAGTCACATTGCAGAAAGCAAATGTAGCATTTATTTCCAGATATTGTCAGAATTGATGATTTAATTGTCCTGCATTTGAAACTAATAAGCAGAGCAATACGTGCCAAGAGTAATGCCTGATAAGGTGGAAACAGAACAAGCTCTCCCTTCTGATACCTTTCCCCTCTGCCCTCCGCCCTCTGCCCTCTGCTCTCTACCTTCTGCCCTCCGCCCTCTGCCCTCTGCTCTCTCCCCTTTCCTGTTTCCCTTCTGCCTCCTCCCCTCTGACTTTTTCCATCTTCCCTCTCCCCTCTACTCCCTGCTCTCTCCCCTCTGCCCTCTGCTCTCTCCCCTCTGCCCTCTGCTCTCTCCCCTCTGCCCTCTGCTCTCTCCCCTCTGCCCTCTGCTCTCTCCCCTCTGCCCTCTGCTCTCTCCCCTCTGCCCTCTGCTCTCTCCCTTCTGCCCTCTGCTCTCTCCCCTCTGCCCTCTGCTCTCTCCCCTTTCTTGTCTCCCTTCTGCCTCCTCCCCCTGCCATCTCCTGTCTACCCTTTGCTCTCTCCCCCCTCCCTTCTGCCTCTTCCCCTCTCCCCTCTGTCCCTCCCTTTGCCCCTCCCCCTGCTTTCTCCCCTCTGCCCTCTGCCCTCTCTCTCAAACACATAAGCAAAAGTGAACATTCTCCATTTCCTTTCTCTTCTTTATTTCTCTCTATAGCTCCCATCACCTAGTGTATTTTATCTATGTGCACATGGGTACGTGTGTATGTATAAATAAGCACATTTATGTTTTCATTGTCACATGTCCCCTCTAGAATGTAAATCTCCTTGACAAAAGATACTTTTTATCTTTTTATACATTACTGTAACCCCAGTACCTACAACATGACAGTCATTCCACAAATGTTTATTGAATGAATAAAACTACTTATGAACTATGTGGCAAAAATCTGTTTGCACATACAAATAATGCTTCTCAAAAAATGTTCCCCGAATACTGGTTTCCAAATCACAGATCCTCCATAAGAATTCCAAGTGACATTCCCCTGATTAAAAGAACATCCCCCACGCTTAATTCAGATGGGGCACCTTTATCCCTAAGTAAGCAGGTGCACATTTATTACAGCCACATAAAAATGGTCAGAAGTAATAAGATAGCATCCAGAGACAGGACGTAGAACATGATATACTCCCCTCAGAAAATATCTCAGGCTTGCAATAAAAGTTGGTAATCAAATTTCAAGCCTCCAGAATGAAAGCTTATTTTTAAAGCAAAAATTAAAACTCTGTGTTGCATCTGACATGCACCAGAGCCTGTTTCTGCCTAGTCGATGCTCTCTCACTCTCTGAGATAACAACTAAGAAATTGCAGTTCTAATCAAGTGTGCCTTTGCTTTCCCCCAGCTGCTCATGTCTGTTGATCATGTTTTACTACTTTTATTGTTGTTCCCACAAGTTGTAAACCAGTAATTTTTTAAACTTTATTATTATTATTATTAATAGTTACATATGCACAAAACAATGCAATAGTTATCTTTTTCATCCCTTACAAAGTGACGCCCCTCCCTCCTCCCCTGTCCTCCCACCCCCGATATCATACATATCTATTACAATTCCATTGACTCCATCCCCACACTATATTCCACATGCTATGACTATATATGTGTTAAATTATAGTCAACATCTAATATTAATCAGCGGCAGCTTCAGATGTACAGTGCAGTAGTCAGGCCACTACACTGTCCATGAAGTGGTCTCCATAACAAGACATGAGTCCATCTGATCCCCTAAGAAAATATTTACAACCTTATTGATTATATTCCCTAAACTGTCTCTTCTGTCCCTGTGGTAGTATTGTAGTTACCAGTTTATGTTGCCTCACCCCTTCCCCTTCTCCCTCATGTACACCAGTAATTTTTGAGCCATTTGTCTTCCTGGAAACATCTCAAGAAACGTAAGATAAAACAATAGTGATGCTGTATTTTCAGGAGCATAATCTGTAAAAGGAAAAGGAGCAGGGAGTAAGAGAGAAACATCTATTTAAACTTTGGTAGGCGTCACCCTCCAATTTAATTCCATTTAATTAAATGACACTATATGTTCTTCATTCTAAGAGGTGGTTTTTTCTTAATGCTTCCATGAGAATGCAAAGATAACCACATACACATTCAAATCCAATGTGAAGAGGAAGTTCAAGATAACTCCATCAGTATCTAAAATTATAGAGCTCATCACGGAAATGTATTTTCAATCACTACAGTTATAATCATAACTGTATATTCAATAATCGTCAATTGAACAAGACCTGAGCAGATTGAAGAATCCACTCAGGAACATAGCATTTATGACCAAACTCTTCCTAAATGACTTAGAAGTAAATGTCAGTCTGGCCATCTCCTTAATCATTTGCACTTAACTTCTTACAACAAACCTGGTTTGACTTCAGTATTTATTTAATAACAGGATACTATTAATGCATGTAGTCACATCATAGTTACGGCAAAGAGTGATGAGGAAAAAGAATACTTCCCTGGAATTGGTCCAGCTTTCAAATCACTGTCCAAAGTCAAATTATATTTATTTTTTTTAGATGAATCAAAATATATTTTTAGGTTATCATTACGTGTTTCTCCCCAGGGTTGTGCTGTCCTGTGCCTTCCCCAAGTTCCCTGAGGCACTGAAATGACTTAGGGTGAGGACAGAGGGAGGCAAAGAGATTTCTACGGTATCAAGATTTGAAATAATACAGTGCTCTATAAACATAAAAATAAAGGAATTATTTGTATCGTTATATGCAAATAATTGCTCAGTCTCACTATATAATCAAGACGAGTACAGCTCTTCTTTTTTAAGCAACATCCTTAGGCTTCTGCTGCCTATTTCTGACTCATTTTCGCCCTTAAGTCATGATCTGATGTCCACTGTAATCGAATTTCACCCATGTAAACATGCTGTTCAAAGGGCAAAAAGGGATATGTTCTTACTAACATCACTCAAGAAAAAGAGCTGTGATATATTGATCTAAATGCATACTGAGATTAATACGACACAGAAATTATCAACATTAAATAAAGAATATCGGGGAGGTGGACAGACTTCAACATGCATGCAACTGGAAAGTGGGCCCAGAACAATGTGAAAATATCTTTGAAATTTCCCCTCGTTTTCTGTGCAATAATGACCAGCCATCTAAAGGATAAACAGGACACCTGCTCTGTCAGTGCCACATTCAATGACACACCGATTTATCATACAGATTCTCTAAGACCCACAAGAGATGGACAACTGTAGTCATCGCCAGTGAGTTTGGGAGAGGAACTCTGGGATCTATCTGACACTGAATACTCTCACTTGAAATGAAAACATCCAACTGGTAAACCAAAGAGATGCTCCTTGATCCCTGACTCCCTGAGCTAGAGTGAGGGTTCTTGGCTCACCACACTCTGTATGTTCAGTTCCAAAGAATAGAGGGTTTTCTTAGAGACTCCAAGTCTCTGCTCTACCACACTTTCATCCACACGCCCAGGGTCCCTACAAGTTTCCCACTTCTGACTGAACACTGCTCTTCTGTCTAAATATTACAATAATGATGACAACAATAATAAAAATGTGTTGATCTCTTAATAGGCATTGAGAGTTTTTACAAGTTCTCATGGAATGTTCATTACATCCCATGAAGCAGTAGCTAATATTTACATGTCGGCATTTTACAGAGAAGGAAAACAGTGTTTAAAGAAATTAAGTCACTTGCACAAGTCACACAACTAGGAAGTGGCTGGGCCCACCGCCTCACTACACATCTCTACATGTCTGTAGAGAGAGACGAGGGGCAGTAAGAACCACTCACTCTAAAGGTCTCATTTAACACATCAGAGACTGAAGACCCAAAAGACTATGGCATGAGTGCTTTTTGCCCTGAGCCTGAAGGAACATATCGGAGCATTTAACACATGGTCACCCCACTCCTTGGCTTCCATGACTAACGGCCCTGGTTCTCCACGTACCTACCATTCTGTGCCTCTTGCAGACTGTTCATCACCCACTCCCATCCTAAAGGCCCTCTCTATCTAGGATCCCCATTCCTTCAGCTCTCCTCCATGTGCTTGTGATTTATATCCAGCTCCAGCTTTGTCTACATTAAAGACTCAAAATTCCAATTTCCAGCTTACTCTCCCATAATCCCTCCACACCCACCCATGTTCAAAATCTAAGTCCGTGCTTCGTACCGAATGTCCAGCTCCTCCAGTCCTTGACACCCTCTGTCTTCATTCAAGTCAGAACCATCAGACTGTCGTTGATGTGACACATTCTCCCACAGTTCGCACCTCGTCCACCCCTAAGCCAGTCAACCTGACCTAAAATTTTTCGGGTCGGAGTGGCCCTCTGTGATCTGAGGGCCATTCTCCAGGTTCAGTTCCTCATTTTCTCTCCCATGAATGACGACAACAGCTTCCTCCTCGTTGGTTCCCATGATTCAGCTTCTTCCCACCTTGCATCTAAGCTCCTCTTGCCCATCAGTACGATTCTCTTAAAAGAAATCTGACCACTCTACCCCAAGCCCACACTCCTTTCCAAGTACTTCAGAGTAAAAGCTAGCCCCCCTAGGCATGACACTAAGGCCACTCTCCCTTCCCCAGTTCCCATCCCGCTCCCACGCTTCCCATTGTCACTCTGGAATCACTACTATTCCCAGAATGCACTGCCATCCCTTTGAGTCTTATGCTCTCTCTTCTATTTGGAATTAATTCCTCAAAACAACTGCTGTTTGGATTCCCTCTCAGCTTTTATAGAAACTCTATCAACACCATCAGCATCTTCTTCCTAACCTTCTAAAAGCAGCATTTGTAGTTTAGAGAATTTTTGCTACATTTCACTCTCCACCATAAGCCAGGTCTGTCTGGGGTAAGGTTAATACCCAGGCCTCACAGTGCGTTAATGGTTATTCCCTTTCTAAATGTTCCCTATATCTTTCTTTAAATAACAAAAATAAACATTTATTAAATAATACTTAACTTAAATGTATATGTTAATAGTATGAGACATGTGCCCAAAAAACTTAAAGATGTAATAAATCACCCAGACATCGCCTTCTCTCACAGTCATCTCTTATTCATGTATTCAACTTACCATATTCAACGATTAATCCATGAGGCAAAGCAGAGCATTCAAATCATCCTAAACGTTTTTTGGGTTTTTGTATTATTTGTGCACTTTCCCCAAGGATCCAGACCACGTGGATCTTGGCCTAACGCCCAATAATATTAACATGAGAGAGGACGCCAATCACGGGAAGTACAGTATTAGGGAAAGTGTCCATTCCATTATGTACATCAGGAAATGGGAGGTGATAGGAAAAAGTCCTCAACTTTTGTGGATTTGAGAACTTTGACTTTGAAACCGAATTTGAGACTAAACATTCCAGAAAGAGAATTCACCAAAACTAATGAACATTTAATGAAATTCTAAGTAGTTTAGTTTAATGTGTTCATTCCTCCTACTCAGTGTATTTAATTCAGTGCTTCTTACCTTGTTTCAATTTTACAAAAACTTTCAACAATTCTATTGATAGGTAATAAAAACATAACATGAGAAAAAAACCTCTAAGGAGGCCAACAAATGAGTCACCTCAGGGGACAGATGAACATTAGCGAACCACTTTCTATTATGCTCATGGCCTGAACAGATATATCCTTAATTTAAAAAATTATATCAAGGCAAAGAAATGGAGGGCTCTGGGCACTGGGCTCGGTACCCACCTCCTCTGCTCTTCCCCATGCTCTCCTGAAGGGACAGTGAGGCATTCGTCCATGTGTCCATGCAGCAACCTGAGGACGTCACCACCGATCAGGTACCCTGGAAGGATTGAAGCTCAGTCACATATGAACTGTCATGGACAGATCCCCTGGTCCCACCTTCTATTTTCATACACAGAGAGACAGAAGTCCAGCGAAGCCTAACTTCCAGGCCCAAATCAGAGAAGGATGGTGCCACCTGCCTGCAACCTCTGAGCTCCGGGTCCCCAAATCCCACTAAGAAACATGACCTCAACCCCGTAAAATCCCCCATTAAACATACAAGCATGGACAGGCTCAGATTTGAACCTACACTAACGACAAGGACCTGAATAAATGCAGGTATTTCCCAGAAACCCCGATGCGATGATTAACCACTGCTGTAATCCCACCCTGGGAGATGAGAACTCCTGAAATTAGCCTAACTGAGCAGTATCCTGGGACCAAAACACTGGAGAAAACAACCCCTAGAAAGCTAGCACATCAAACACACACAAATAAGCGAAAGCTGACAATAGCATAAAAATAAGGAAAGATAAATCTTAAAACAAACTTCACTTTTAAATAGTGATTTAAATGAATGTCTCACATGCCATGCATCTACATTACAGAATAGTCTGACACAAAAAGCTCTCAGGGGCAGTCAGCTCATTATCACAATTCCAAAGATGACTCAAATCTGCCTCAAGGGCGAGCTCTCTAGCAGAGTGGAGTTTTTACCTTGGGCGGCTTCGCTTCCTGAGCTGATGGGAGCCACACTCCAGAGAGTCTGCTGGAATGCGGCGTCCACGTGCAAGCTGCCATTGCCGTAAGACAGGTGCTGTGGGGGAGGCAAATGAGGCATCACTGCAGGCTCCAGAGGAGTCTTAATACCTACGTGCTCCTGGCACCTCAAACCCAGCATAGCAGATTTGAAATGTGCTTGGAGAACATCTATTCTCAACCCGGTCACTCAAGAATGAAGAGTGGCGCAGTGGTTAAGCGCTGGCTTGGGAAGCCAGCAGCCCCGGTTCGGTCCCACATATGAGGGCTAGTGACACTGCCCTCAAAAAATAAAATAAAAAAAAATAATAATAAAAAAATAATAATAAAAACAAAAAAAAAAGAATGAAGAGACTAGTAGAAAAAAATTAGAATTCCTGTGTGACTTCAGGTATTTTCCAGCCTCATTCGAAGAGTTACTAACTTAAGCCACTAATCAGAAAACACAAATAAATGTACTAAAATAAATTTGTTAAAATAGACTATTTGGTTTTAAGCCTTATTGATGGACAAAACTGTACAGATAGGGGGCACTGACCATTACAATTATAATGAGTTTTCTACATGTCACACTGAGACGGTTTTTGACAATGAAGTAGGTGCAATCTACAGAACCAATGTTTTATGGGGGCCTTTAGGAACTTGTATCTGCAATTTGATACAATAGCCATTAGGTGGCGATATTTCCTAATAGGTATCTATTGTAAAACCAGGCCTAAACGTTTCCAAAATAGATACTACAAATTTCAGATTTTCCTTCAGTATAAAAATATACTGAAATATCATATTTCATATCTTCTAGAGCCATAATCGAGGAGTTCTCAAATGATAAGTAAAGTAAAACAAAATTATGTAACCACTCGAGAAAGTTACTGCCAAACATCTCGATTATTTTATTGATCGCCTGGCTGCCTCTAGAATTTCAAGCACCCATAGAACCACCTCCGGTTTCCTTGGAGTCATCTCAGTAAACACCACCAACAACCCTGCAATGTTTCTGGAACACTTTTCCAATGCTGATGACAGCCTCAGCTTTCAAAGCCTTGAATTGCCCCAGAGCCTCCCAGAAACCCAGTCCCCCAAGTGAGCTGAAAAGCCTCACCGCAGGAACTCATCACACGGGAGTATTTCCCAGGCCTTTCAACGGCCTCTGAGACTCCTTCACCTAAATATACTATTCTCAAGTCACCAGCAAAAATAGGTTTCACCATCTTTCTCTTAAAAACAAAAAAAGAAATGTTTGACATTTGATTTATATGTAGCCATCTTATCAATCAATAACTTTTCCAATCAGTGAGATTAAGAGTTTACCAGTCGATGCATCAGATTTAGCAATAACTTCCCCTGACCCCCTCCTCATTGCAATGAGCTGTCTGCTTTTTTGTCACCTCTTCTGTACCTCAGCCTCTCTTTCATTTGCAAATCCCAGGTGAGATTCCTTTATTGTTAAAATTCTTTAACTACTTACAAATAAATCATATGCCTTCTGCCTCCACAAACAAGAAAAATATTTCTTCCTTCATAGCAACCATCACACAATGTAATTTAATGTGTTTTTCTTTCTCCTCCTGTGAGCTCTCTGACTCAGGTTCACAGCAGTTACTGTCATCTAGCAGTTATTCAATAAACAAGTACAGGGAGAAGCCAACCAAACCTTTAAAATCAAGGTAGCATAAATCTAAAAAATATTTTAGCTATTCCACAAATACACCTATTTCAATGACCTGAGCCAAAACAGCGCACGCACTCATGTGTGCGAGCGCACGCACGCACACACACACACACACACACACCTCTATAAATCCATATGGATTTTACTAAACCGTGAGCAGATGATTCAAAATACCAATGCTTACATGTTTACTTTTGAATTCAAGGGATAGCTCATGCCATATTATGATAAATAGATTATCATCCTTTATTAATTCATCATGGTTCACTGGCTATGCTCTGTATAAAGCGTTGTGCTAAATATAAATAGAACACACTCCCTACCCCGAGGGTGTTTGCAATGGAGAAGAGAAAGTGAAGTATGTACACAAAACACTACAAGTCAGTATGAAAAATGTCAGGTGAACTGTAATCCAAGTGCTGCAGGAATTGAGAAAAGAGAGCGCTTCAGCCAGCCTAACTGAAACAGGTCAGTGTGCTGGGGTTGGGGGACAGGCGGCATTTCCATGGGTGACACAGGGTTTCAGGTGGGATGAGGGCTTGAGGGCTTGAGAAGCCAGTCGGATCGATCATTTGGCCTGGGCCTCACATTTATATATTGAGAGACATTTCCAGATACATCTGTAACGCTGGATCTGGGTATGTGCATTAGTCGTGCAAATGTGTGAAGTGTAAATATTTAAAACATACCAACATTTCTGTAAACCAGTGTGGAGGTTTTCATTTTTAATAGACCAGAAACCACGTGACTGGAAGTGGCCTGGGCCTCTCTGGCCCTCTAAGGCTGTGACAAGGGGAACAGTGTGACAGAGAGAAGGGCGCACACAAAGGGGCAGCCATATGAGGACACGGAGGACAGCAGAGTTTGTTTCGGCGGGGAGGGGCATACAGCACCCACTTAGAACAGCAAGAGACAGGCGCCAGGTCACAGGGTTATACTTCAGGCAATAAGGAGTCACTACAAGAAAAAACTAGTAAGCATGGTGGAACATAAAATTATGAAGATTTGCATCCATGGGAGAAAGTCCAGAAATGTCCTTAAGAACATATTATACCATAAAAAATACCTAAACAATGTCCTCTCTTCTCAAGAAAATATTCTCTAGGCCTAACTGTTTTTGAATGCTTCTGTTTAATGTTGCTGCTTAAACAGCAAAGGGAAATCGGAGTAAGACCAAGGTCAAGTCAGGCCTGTGGTATTAAATATTCAGAATGCAGAACCATTGCAATTAATTCATTGAAACTAAGTTGAGTCGTCCTTAAAGCAAAAGAAGAGTTCTCAGAGGTCAGGAGCCAAGTTGGCCTCGGGCTGACCTATGGCAGGGCTCCAAAATTCCGGAATTCCCGCGATAATATGGGAGCATTGACCTCCAGCAGCCGTGCTGGGCCTCTGGGCAGCACCTGCTCTCCACACACCTTGAATCTTACGTTAGTGATTCTCAAGTTCTAATACTCACACGAATCATCCAAGGATATCTTGTCTAAAAATGCAGATTTGGATTTGGGATGGGGCAGGGGATGGGGGGAGGCTGCTGGTCCAATGGCAGGTAGCATTTTGATAACAAGACATTATATGACAGAAAGCACAGCATCTCAGGGATAGGGAGCATATTATAAACCACCTCTCAGGACTTCTTAACCTAGACGGCCTCTGATACTTCAAGTTCCCTTTGTAAACCTTCGTATTTATTTTATGCATTTGAAAACATGACGACAAGGGCTCAGTAAGCTTTATTAGACTGCCAAAGAGATTCATGGCACAAATAATGTTAAGAATATCTGAATGCAACGGCTCTCTGATGCATTTATTATTTACTCATTTATTTCTGTCTTATTAAGTGTCAGGCACTTGGGCCTTGTGGTGAAACGCTCTGACTAAATTATTTGGTGATAGGGACACAAGTAAATAAGACATTACCCGTAGGGCTTCATTGCTTTTTCTTCTGAGAAAAAAATGAATGGCACAGAACAGGTGCTCTTTTTAAATGTAATATTCTATGACTCTATCCCCCAAGCAGAGAAGAAAAAAGGCTCAAGGCAAATCAATCAAAACTACATTGGTTGACACAAAAAATAAACTGAAAATATATATGAGTCTGTCTTTTTAGTTATCAATATTTTTGTGAACCTGAGGCAATTTAGCAATTTATTATGCAATCAACACACCTTGCATTTTTATCAGAAATTCAGAGATGGGTAGGAGAGAAGTAAATTTTTATAAATCCTAAAACAGCTTTCATTAAAGCATTTCTTCACCTCTTTAGCTTGTAGGGTTCTATTTTTCCTAATTTACTTTCAGACACTTGTTAGTTTGGTAATGTTTTCATGGATCTTGAAATCTCTGTCTGTTTCTACAGGTGACCTAATCAATAAAAAATTAACCAAAAATCAAAGTCTGCAATGCAAGCAATCCAACTTATGCATTGAAAACTGAAGAAGTTTACATCTAATAAGTATAAGTTGTTTGGTATGCTTTACCTTATTTTGTTTAGTATGAAATAGATTTACTAACAGTCAGTAATACCTAGTTGGCCATATATTCTCTATTGTAAATAGTATATTTCTCTTATCAGTGTACATCACAGTGATTCAATATTTATATACATTACTAAATGATCGCTACAAAGTCTAGTTACAATCTGTCACCATACAAAGTTATTATGGTATTGTTGACTATATTCCCTATGCTGTATATTATATCCCCATGACTTATTTATTTTATATCTGGAAGTTGGCACTGTTTGTAGCTCTAAATAAATGGTTACCAGAAAAGGAAGTTAAATAAATTGGCTACAATGTAGCTGGAAAATTATTTGTGAATTTTAATGAGTTATGAAGTTTGTCTCTTTCCAGGGGTGACAGAAGGTGAACCTCATGCATTATGATTATTGCTATTATTTGTACGGTGCTTTTCATTCAACTCATATTCAAATCTATGACCTCAGTGCTTCATCGCAATAACCTTGGTGCCAAGTATAACCACCACCATTCTGCAAGCGAGGGAGCCAGAACTCAGGGAAGCAAGGAACTCCCTCAGGCATTTGGAGGCAGAACTGATGCTGAAAGCCCTGGCCTCAGTGAGATTCTGAGTTTCCTACTCCTTCAGTGCATGACGATGCCATCCTGACAAATCAACTTTGCTATGGGGTGGAACGGACACGTTGTACAGCAAAAACCACGCGGGTATGCCAACATCAAAATAAGGCATGTAAAATATATATATTGAAAAGGATACATGAATTATTTTTACTGCTATTGGTTTCCAAGTAAAACTACAACTCCAAATGTGTATCGCCTAATCAAAATACATGACAGTACGTGCACACAGCGCGGGCTTCATAAATGTTTCTTTGACCAGCTGACACACTTGCATTGTCCAGGAATGTGCTTGGTGCATGCTGGTCACTGGTCAAATGACAAAAGGAGAGGCCTGATCCAGGCCTCCTGCAGCTAAGCACCATCCAATGAACCACTAGAAGCTTCTGTGAGCTCCATGAATGCTGTCTCGCCCGTTTTGTCTTCACCACTACTTCCACAGAGCAAGTGAAACAAATCTATTGTCCCTAGAAATATTTCAAAATTGGAACTAAATGGGCCAGTAGCAAAAACTGACTTGCAACACCCCCAAACCCACCCTATTCCCATGTTCACCCTATTCCCAACTACTTGCTTAACCCTAAGTCAGTTACACACAAAAATAGTGTTTTGATTTATGCCAGCAGGAATACACTTTCTATGAACCAGAGTGGACTCAACTGCAGCAACACTCACTCTATTTCTGATTTTTGTTTCAATCGTCATCTGCTAGAATGCCTGGGAATCTTTTGTGCAGGTATTCACATAAATTTTATAATGCCCCATTTTATATTTGTTTCATTACTTTTTCAACCTTAAGGTAAAATTAGTATTTTGCACTGGCATCTCACATTTCTGTTGATTTCAATTTGTGAACTTCTGTGTATGGTTATTCTTTAGCAAAAATACAATTCTAAATAAGTTCAACTAAACATATATTGGCCTCAGCACAAAAATAAGAATACCTCCAATGATTAAACATAAACATTTCTTCATCCTCCCATTTCCAGCCCCTACCCTTTGAGACAAGGCAATGTCAGTGAGAAACTTACATGTTCTTTATTTGGTCTATTTCTCCTCTCTTAACATGGCAAGTGTTTCTCAAATAATAATTTGCTTTCAAAAGTAGCAAAATAGGTCATCACAGCCTCAATATACAGCTTTCTCATTGGATGCAAAATGAAGTCCATGGGATTCTGAACTTCTGATTAGACTGAATGTATATGTGAATGATAAAATAATCTGGAACAGGCACCATCTGTATCATGAAAATGCATATCAAGGGCACAAGGGAAGCCCATCTAAATAAGAGAATATGGTACACTACGCTTCCACACACATAACATCATTCCCCGACTTAGGGAGTTATTAATAGCTCATCAAATAGAGGTACGGGATTGTTTCTGAACAGTTTTCCTGGATAATGTGCAATCTAAAATTTAAAGGGGTAATTTCATTGACCTGTCATTTATCGTATCACCAAGTCCACAGCCCTGCCTCTACACTTACCAAGTACCTTTCAGAGGACACGCTCACTAAGATGAGGTCATCTCCAACCCGGACTTTCTCTCCTTCTGACCGCTGTTTCGAGGCGGGGTGGATGGTCCACCAACAAGCCTCACCTGCAGAATGAGGGGAAGCAAACACACGAAGAGGGGCCTCTTAGTTCAAGATCATGTTTCTTTGCCAGCGGCTCCAAAATAAAAGAGGGAAATGAAATAAGTCTTCAGAATCAGTCTCCTTAAAATGAAATTGTCCTAGTCACACAACTTTTAGAAATTTGAAATTTAATGCAAATTGATCTCTTGGACCGTGAAAATCAAAAGAATTAGACCAAATTAGCTTAGGATAAGACACCCTGAAGCGCCAAAGCTGCTCATACAAGTGGTGGGATATTTTGGGACATGTGATGTCTTTTCTCCTACTAAGAATTGCTAAAAAGTGTACACTGACATAAGACCAAATTCACCAGTCATGTGGACCTGACTTCGTTCTGTATGTAATCACATGTCAGTACACCGTTCATACTGCTCTCTGAAGTTACATCTAATTTTTGATCAATTGATTTTCAAAAGGACCTGAGGTTTTGTGATGTGAAAGTTGCATTATAACAATTTAAACAACTCTATGTTTTTGAAATGCTGACTTAAAATGGGTGCAATTATTATCTAAATGTTACTATACTGTATCTTTTCTTATTTTTAAATATCATTTTTAGTCATCTAAGAGTGAAATATAAGAGAATCCTACTATAGAAGTATATATTATAAAAATATCTGGGTATAATCAAATAATTTCTTCTAGAACAAGTCAAGAATAAGCCTCACAAATTATCTATCCATTCTTCATTCTTCAGTCCTACTACCTAAGATATAAATTTAGCATACAATTCTTCAGTCTGTTCATTATTCCTTTTAAAACCTAAATGCAAGTTCTATCCAAAAATAAGAATAGTTTTAGTGATATGTTATCTAATAATTTTCATTCCCTCCTTTTACCCAGCTTTATTATTTTTCCATAACACCTAATTTTTTTTTCCTTCTAATTCCCCAATGCCACAACATAAGTACCATAATATCAGGAATCATTCATATTTTGTTCACTGGTATTTTCCCAGATACCAGCATTTTTGTTTTCAATGTTCTGATACTCAATAAAAATTCATCTTGCATAAATGAGTAAATAAGAGAACAAATAATATGTCTTAAGCATGTTAACAATCATTATGTCATCTCTGCCCTGAGCCTGCTTTTCTTATGCAACCACAGTCTTACTTGAATATCATGTTGTAGAATTTCTAATCTTCATTCACTCAATTCACATTTTTAGAGTTGTAGAGAGTTTCCATTCATTCACTGAAACATTTATAAAGCACCCACTATTTGTCAATCATTGCAATAGTACCTGGGGATACATCAATAAACAGGGAAGAAAATATTATCTGCCTCGCGAATTCAGTTCTGATCAGGCAGGCACACCACAGATGATAAATATAATAAATACTTCCGTAACTCAGAAGCAGCAGAGAGCTTTGGGGCACAGTAGCATGGGGGATCTGGGTGCAGGCAGAGGGACCGCCTTGCTGTTTTGACAATTTTATAGTCATCTCAATGTGTGAAAACAACTTATATATCATGCATGTCTTGTACTTCTTTTGAGAGAGAGAACTGAAGGCTTTCTTTTTTATGTAATGGTATGTGGAAGCAATTTAATTACAAAGAGAAAACTTTAAAAGTACTAGCAAACATGCAGAGAATTTACTGAACCTACAAAACATGAAATGCAAATCAGAATAATACATTTATCTTTTTGATGCCTGGGATTCTTAGAATTTCATGAGCAAGGCAATGTATTGATCCATCTAAAAAGTTCATTAGGGGCCGGCCGAGTGGCACGGTGGTTAAGCGCTGGCTTGGGAAGCCAGAGGCCCCGGTTTGGTCCCACATATGAGGGCCAGTGACACTGCCCTCAAAAAAAAAAAAAAAAAAAAAAAAAGTTCATTAGGTTGGTAAATGGAGCTTTATTTATTTATTTATTTATTGGCAAAGATATATAAATACATATCTGTTTGGAAGATATGCAGCTTGATACTCTGTGGACTGAGAAATGAAAATGACTTCCATTTTCTACCTTTCTGTTTGAATGCTCACATTGCGTATGTTACATTTTTAGACTTAAAAATATTTTTAAGATGAAAGAGATATGCAGCAATACTTCACAAAGTAATCAGTGCATATGAGTATGGTTAACAGCCAGTAAATCATGTAGTAAGTACTGTTTTTCTATCCAAATCCATCAGAAGATAAGGTTTAAAGTTTAGTTTGAGCATCCAGCAAATTATGCAGTAATGGCAAACAATAAAAACAATGGCAAACAATAAAAATTACCTCCTCCCTCTACTAAAAACTTTCCTGAGAAGTCATTCATTTTTCCCTGATTGCATCCATATGGACATCCATCTAATATATCTCTGATCATCACATGACTTCCTCCAATCCTCCCCCATCATGCTGTCTGATCACTGCTTTACCATGGACCAAGGCACTCACCTGTGGTGTCCTCTTGCAAGCCAACATCAAAGGCCAGCTTATCAGTAGAAGACTGGGAGGTGGACAGGCAACACAGGTACTGAAAGACACAGAGTCAGCAGCTGTCACAAAACATTCATAGGCCTGCGTGAGTCTAATTCGGACACACAATGAGGTGTCAGCCTGTCTCTGCTTTGTCAGCCAGCCTTTCCCTTCAAATATGGCTGCATCTGCACAAAGCCCAGGGGCATCACTGTGAGGAAGGAGAGGACCCACACAGCATTCTTCAGGGGCGATGTTCTCAAGGAAGTAGGCTGGCTGCCCTCATAAAAAGACTGGGGTAAGGGCCGGCCGAGTGGCGCAGCAGTTAAGCGCTAGCTTGGGAAGCCAGCGGCCCCAGTTCGAGTCCCATATATGAGGGTCAGTGACACTGCCCTCAAAAAAAAAAGACTGGGGTAAAAAAAAAAGACTAGGGAAACCCATCCTGCCCATAGAAGAAGACAAGTAACTGGGGATGTGTTTGTCCATGTCTCACTGCATGTGATGTTCATGATCAGATGCAGAAGCACACCCTGATCTGACACCCAGAAATCTTCCTTCCAAACTGAAATTGGAAAACTCTTCCCTTTTATCTTCTAGCTGTATTTTCATTTTAAAGTTTGTAACTCTCTGAAATTCACCCAGGATTGCTTTGGGTGTGCAAAATGTTGCCTTACTGAAGTGAGGTTTTATCATGTGTATACATGTGTGTGTGTCCCTAATATTAATCCAACTCTTGTAACATCATCATCTCCTGATTTCTTTCCTCCCTCTTAAGTTTTCCTAGTTGTATATTCTTGGACATAAAATTTAGAACAATTTTTCAGGCCAATTCTTGTATTGCCACCCCCACCTTAAAAGCCTCGTTAAGTGTCACAAGAATAAGGAGACACAGGTGAATGTGTATGAGCCCAAGGTTACACCCACCAAGTGTACCATCAGCAAGAACTGGAGCCCTGCAAAGAGGACAGAGATGACCCTGGGGTCTGAGCAAGCCCAGACCTCCCAGAATCCCTGGACAATTAATGCAAAGCCTAGTGGGTGTCTGTGCGTGGGAGGAGGCAGGAAATGAACTGATCAGGGACGGGTGTTCCACACACCTGGCATGTCAGGTGGTGGGAGCCGGTGCCATGGGATGTAAAATCAAATTGACCTGGAGACTCTGAGTCTGTTGCCCAACTGCGAAGCACTGGCTCCCAAAATTATAGAAAAGATACTTCAAGAGCCCTCCCCTATGTTCTTAACTAATGTAAGAGTGTGAGTCTAACCTCAAGATAGGCAGCCCATGGTGGTCCCTGAGGCTGACAGACTTTCGAGCTAAACACATTCAATGTCTGCCTTTATCTGAGAATAAGTAACAATTTTACAATACTGACTTCCAGGCAAAAACATAAACTGGTCCCTATTCAAGTCTTCTGTAAAATTTCTCAATAGTATTACCGTACCAGGCACTGTAACTACTAATGTGCATTCTTTTCTCCTCTAATGTCCACAGCAGCTGTGATGTAAGTACTGTAATTATTCCACTAAACTGTAATTAAGTTCTATAAGGGCAGGACTTGGTCTGTTTACTACAATATACAGCACCTACAACAGTGCCTAGCGTACAGTAAGTGCAAAATAATATTTATTAAATGAATGGGAAATTTTCAGATGCAATTACAGGCTTGCAGAGGTTCAGCCGGGGATCCAAGGCTATGCAGCATGAGGGCAGCTGAGCCTCAACCCAGATCTTCCAGCCAGGTCCAGGCTCTTCACTGTCTGCTACGTACAGAGACTGGTTTTCTTAAAACAGATGCTCACGTTTATTATTTCACGCAACTTATGTGTTTCGATTGCTATTGAAAATGGAATTCTTTCCATGAAGTTCTAATGTGTCTGTTACAAGCAAACAGGTTGTTTTCAATCTGTTTGTCTTGCATCTAGCCATTTTATTAAAGTGTTTTCCTTTATTTTATTTCATAGTTGCCATGTCAGCCAAGATTTCCACACAGTGTTAAATAGCATATTCTTGTTTTTCTTTGTTTTTGTTCAGCCAAGAATGGCTTTGGTGTTTGACAATTAAGTATGATGCTGGCTATTAACCTGACATTGATATTCTCTTTATCATTGGAGAAATAATCATCAATGTTTAGTTTTTAATAGAAATAGGTGAGTTTAAAATATTTTTCACCCTCTATTAAAATGATCATAATTTTTCTTACTTGACTTATTTATGTGGTGTTGCACACAAACGAATTGTATTGTTAAGTCATCATTAAAATCATCTCTATGCTTTTCTCGTATTTCTCTTCATGTACTTTTGAATCCCAGTAACCAGACTTTCCACATCAATATTCATGATGGAGACGGGCAGGTTTTTGTGTGTGGTGGTTTTTCTGGTTTTTATTTATTTATTTTTTTTGAGTACTGGTATTATTGAGGCTATGCTTAGTGTCCTGCCCTGGAACAGTTTACAGATTTGGAGAATTACCTCCCTCTTAAAAGGATTAATGAATGACATTTGACTTTCAGATATTGAACTATCATGCAGTCATTAAAATTAGGTTAAGAATTTAAATGACATGGATAATGCTTAAGCTGTGATAACATGTAAAAAATCAGGACATAAATTTGGTTATATAGTAAGATCTCAATTATGAAAAATAATTTTAAGAACAGAAAGGATTAAAATTCGTTTAAATCCCTAACCATTTTCTCTCATTAGTATAATCAAGAAGAATTTTTTCTTCTATAATTTCAAAACCGTGTAGAACAAATGTATTGTTTTTACAATTTAATAAAGCTTTAGAAGAATGGAATAAAAATTTTGTATATTTTTCCATACTTTATATATATATAAGAATAAAAAAATATATAAGTATCTGTAAGTACATATAGTAGAGAATGAGTAAACCATGTTGGAGGGGCAGCTGAGGGATAATATGGATAACTGGGTGAAAGGAGGGGTCAATATGGAAAAAGAAAGCTAACAGCTAGTGAGGAAGGAAAAGGAAAATTGACAGTGGAATCACAAGCAGATTTTTTTAATATTATAATATCTTTCAATAAGGATATGTTAATTCTTTAATAAATAAACTATTTAAAACAAAATCAATGGGCTGGCCGAGTGGTGTGGTAGTTAAGCGCTGGCTTAGGAAGCCAGTGGCCCCGGTTTGGGTCCCACATATGAGGGCCAGTGACACTGCCCTCAAAAAATAAAAAATAAAACAAAATCAGAAATGAGAACCATATCTTATTTTACTCTTTTTTTTTTTTTTTTTGAGGGCAGTGTTACTGGCCCTCATATGTGGGACCGAACTGGGGCCGTTGGCTTTCTAAGCCAGCGCTTAACCACCCTGCCACTCAGCCGGCCCTCTTATTTTACTCTTAACATTTCTCCCAAAACTTGTCTGTCAAAAGTAAGATGCTAAAACTAGGAGTCATGCTCGTATAATGATAGAACTAAAGGACCTTAAGGTCATCTAAGCTAATTCTCTTCTTATAAATGAGAAGCAAGGGTACAAAGATATTAAGGAACACAGGTACCCAAGCTCATCGAGGCCATTGCTGAGATACTATCAACCAACATTCCTGACCTCAGATGCCCAAATAGATGGGCACAACCACACGGGAGATAAAACCAGTGCCTACTCACCATGCTGCTGTAGGAATGGCGCAGCAGGATGGCATGTCCATAAAGGAGTGTCCGATGACCACCGCCTTGAGCAGTCTGAGGAAAAAGGGCAGATGAGAAAAGAAAAACCAAAAGAGTCAAGTTAACTACATCAATAGTCAATCAAATGTTGTCTTGTCCTCAAGGAAAAGTTAAGAGCTATTGCACAGAAAGATGCTGACATGGAAGAAAGCTACCAAGGGAATCCACACTGTAGGGCGAGCAGTTGATGTAGTTCATGAAGCATGAGCTGATTTCAGTAAATACTTGTCATAATTTGTAATTATTTATTCATAGTTATTTATTGTATTTCCCTTTGCATTGTGGCCTGCATCAGGCAGGACTATGGCACTTCAGTCACCATTGTATCCAAGGTGCTAGCAAAATGCCAGGCACACTAAGGACCAAATACTTTTTCAATGAATGAGTCTTCCTAAAACACAAAATTGATCAAATCATCTGCCCGCTTAACAACCTTCGAGACCTATCAACTGTTTATGGGAGAGAATCCAAACTCTTTCTTGTGAAATAGAGAAATGCTTCTCAGATTTTAGCATGCTTACGAGTCACCTGGAGCGCTTGTTGAAACAGACTCCTGGGCCAATGCCTGAGACTTGGATTCAGCAGGTCAGGGGTAACAGAGACATTGCGTTTTGATAATATCTCAGTGATGCGGTGCTGTTTTGCACAGCAGGAGCATCGAGAACATTTGCCTTGGCCCTTCCTGGCCTTCCCCCCATACCCCGTATGCTCCAGCCACACATACTTACCCCGCCTTGAACACACCACGCTTGCTTCCGGCTGCTATGTCTGAGAATGTGACGTTCCCAACTCCTGTAGTCTTTTCTGCCTTATAAATTGTGCTTGAAAACTCGGGTTAAAGGCTACCTCCTCCATGAAACCTCATCTGGTTCCCTCAAAGTTACCTGCTCCCTCAGCACTCCTGCAGCCCCTGGTATGCACGGTACCCACAGCCCCAGGTATACATGGTACCTACAGCTCTGGGTTTGCACAGCACCTGCAGCCGCAGGTATGCACAGTACCTGGCCTTATCACTCTGCACCATAAGCACCTTTCTCTCCTGGACCAGACTGCACAGTTCTCAAGGATAGGGACCAGAGCGTTCAACACAAAACACTCAGTTAACATTGCTGAATGAAAACCTGATGTGGGAGCCGGTCCAGGCTGAGCGAGGAGCTTGAGTCCAGGCCGTGGTTTACAATCCCACGTGCTAAGGAAGAGGCGGGGCCATGACTGCAGTCGAGTTGGAGAGAAACTTAACGGGATCCATAACAATAGATCAGAGTAAGACTGCGTAAGGTACATAAAGTTATGCCAAGGAGTTCACACTTTTTTTCTGTAGGAAAAGGAGTTTTTTAAGAATCTTAAGAATGAGTGATGATGTTGACCTATATATACCTCAAGAAGTACAGAATAAAGTACTTTAGTATCAATACTATTATGTCCTTTCTACTAAAAATACATCCCTTCTCTACTGTTCCATATAATTTCTTAAGATAACTTTATTTTCATGTTATGCTTGAAAGACCTCAGAGCCATTCTTAAAATAGATATTAAAAAGTATTATTTTATTATAAGAAATTATAATATTATAATTATATGAGAAATTATAAAATCATAAGAAAAACAATTTCATTTACCTTGTCTGATTTGGGTTACTGTGATAGGAGCTTAACTTTTCACATCAGACCTAAGTTCCAAAGCTATGAAATCCAGCTGCAGTTTAGTGACAACTGATAGTGACACCAGTCAAAACAATATTTTTTAAAATGAAAGATTTAACGGAAATGTATTAAGTGTTCCTTTTACGGTGAAGCTTTGCCTATGCATTTCATGTTTATATGAACATATATAAAAATATATGTATGAATATATATAGAGGGTGCCAAAAAATGTATACACATTTTAAGAAAGAAAAAAACTGTATTAAAATTGTAATACAATGAATGACACTAGCATTCATTTGATTAACTCCATCTTTTGAGAGAACATCCTACTACACATTGCTACTGTAATTCAATTCAAGTTTGAAAAGTAACACATAGATAACATCTTTTAAAGGTGCACATTTTTTTTGGCACCATTGGTATAAAAAAGTTCAAATTAGTTAAGCAAAGAAGAGATAGTCTAGTGTCTGAATTTTCTTTCAGCTATAGTTTTTCCACATGGAGACAATTACAGATTTTACAGTAGAGATTTCCTCACCACTTAAATGCTAATTAATGCCACAGAATAGGTTGAACAGAACTCTTGTAAAAAAGTATGAAATCATCCACACTAAATTAATTTTGTTACTAATTGTGTCACTTAACACAAAGTGAATGTAATTTCTGTCCCATGGGCTGCAGTACTTTTCCTCTAACATGTCACTTTCAATGATATTTCTCAAACTGACTTTGATTCAGAAAAAAATAAATGGTGTCATTTCCATTTTGGGGCAGGCTGGGTGACTTGTTCACTCAACAAACATTTTTCCAAAGAATTGTGTGCGGGGAATGCATCCAAAGGGGTAATTGGTTCTTTTCTGTGTTTTCTGATTTTGGTCAACCACATCAATTTTCTTGTTAATTGTGGCTGAGTCCTTGTTTTAATTTAAGTGAACAAGTATTTATGGACTTGCTCAGATGTAGGGAACTACTGGTCCTTTATGAAGATGGCTGTACCAGACACTGGCTAGCCACTTCTGGGGTTATTCCTTCAAGATCCTATGACATCCTGCTTCAGGTGGGTTGTCGGGCTGCCTCTGAGCAATTTCAATGAGAAAAGGATCATCATTGCTGGATGACACATATATAAAAAGCAGTGGTAATTCATTCTGCGGGAACAGGGCCCATTTTCCCTCTAGCCACCCAAACCTAAACCTATACACACACAACGATATGGCCATAACCTTTGGGAAGCCAGCCAGGACCAACTAGATAAGAGTCGGTCAATCTAATGGGGCAGCAAGCTCATGCCTGGCCTGCCTTCAAGATCACACTTTGAAAAATGTAATCCTGGTGCTTTTGGAAGTTAACTTCTTAATTGTTCCTTGGAATCTCAAACATGGGTCAAGTAATCAGTGCTTTCAATTGCAACAGTTAAAGGAAGAATTAGGAAATTAAAATTTTACATACTACATAAACCTTCAGTTCACATGAATGCCACCTACACTTTAATTAGTCCTGCTAATTCTCCAGTAAATATTACACAAATATTTTCCTATTTATTAGAAACAGTATTTCTTGGTGTCTACTCTCTGAAAGGAGCAGTACCTGACACCAGGGGTATTACACAGAAGAAGTTCACAGTCTGTTTCCTCTGCCTTGAGAATGAGAGTTTCCTTTGAAAACTCTAATTATTCATTCACTCAACAATTTTACTGAATCCCATCTCATTTCCTTCAAACTATTTGCACAACTTTGCGTATCAGCAAAGAAAATGGAAGATTAAGAACTAATCCTTTGTATATTTCTTAATAACTCCAACCATAGGATAGATGATCAGGTCCGTCAGGTAAAATTATTACCTGGAACTTATATGTCCTTGAAACACATTTCTAAGTGTGACTCAGGCCCCCTCCATCCCTGAAAATGCAACTGTCAGTCCCCACCCCCAGCTCCCCTCCTGTGAAAGGTAGAGCCTGTGCTGCAGTGAGCTGTCACCTTCTGCGGGACCAGGATTGTGATGTCAGCTTCCGCTAGACCACTGTAGTCTCTGTACATGATGGGGATCTACATTAAGGGGCCATTGCTCTTGTAAGCGATAAAAAAACAACAAAAAAACACCAATGGCAACTACCATTTCCAAACTCCTCCCTCTAAACATTTCTGGTACTGCAGAGTCACGCATCATTTAATAAAAGGGGAAATTTGACTTTCTGAAAATATCAGTAAAAATTTTTTTTCAGACTGTGTGAGGGTTTGGTTTCATTATCCTTGAGAGGACCGACAGTGCTAATGTTACATAATAGTGTAAATAAAAAGCAAACTCATGAACCACAGTGGATAAAAAAAAGTCCAGATTACATTTGAACAAAACCTACGCAACACTGCGGTATGTGTCTACACAAACCTTGCCTCAAGCTTTCCACAATTTATTGCAATGTTAATTTACTATTATTAAGCATTCCTATGCCTCTAGCTTTCCAGGAACTTGCCAAAAATGTAAGTAAAAGCTTGATGTAAATGTTCTGTATTTACATTTATCTAGAATAACATGCAATAATAAGGCATAACTTACTCTGTTATCCCCTCTGTGGGAAGGGGGAAAGTGGGTCACTGTAACTACATTTGATGTATTATTGTCATAAACTTAACGTTTAACAGCAAAAAATTATGATACATAAAATGAGAATAGTAATGACTAGGATCAACCAAGGAGATTTATACACACATGAAAAATACTAGCTCTGTGTTTTGCTGTTATTGGGCTTTTTTTAGCTCTGTGTTCTTTCAATACATGTTTTTGTAGTATCGTGTTTCCCTGAAAATAAGACCTAACTGGAAAATAATCCCTACCATGATTTTCAGGATGTTATATCCCAAAATAATATAAACCCTATCCCAAAATAAGCCCCAGTTAAGATCATCAGCCAGGCATGATTGTATTTGAATAAATGTAGATTTTTGTACATGAATAAAGGAGTAAAATGCATCTTTTGGAGCAAAAATTAATATAAGACCCGGTCTTATTTTCAGGGAAACACAGTATATATTTGTTTATTAACATGTCTCTAGTGTTATTTCTGTTTAAGTTCATTTACTAACTATATAACATCCAAATATTTTAAGGTTTTATGTTCTTCTAGTCATTTTTTCTATACAAAAAAAGCTACATTAATCAGTGTAGGCTATTCCTCATGATTTCAAACCCTTATTATACAAGAGGTTTGTGTGTGTGTGTGTGTGTGTGTGTGTGTGTGTGTGTGTGTGTGTTTTCATAAATCAGACTCTACAGGGGGACTCTTCTACACCTTTTGACTGCTAAAACATAGCATGCCATCTTAGATGTAGATAGATGAAACCTGAAAAGAAGATTATTACTGCAGGTAACACTAAACTCCACTGCCCAAAGTTAAAACAATAGACAACAACAAAAATAAATTTGCTTTAGGGAACTTCTCTCATGGTGCTGAGATATTTAAGTTTACCTCAAATACTAACAGTAATACCTGGGTAATGAGTTGTTTCTGGGATACAAATCTGTCCATGCTAACTCTTCACGTCATCTGAGAATGACCTTCCCACCCAGGTATGACCAGCACGAGATGGCACACACAGAACTGCTGAGCCTGGTACTAGGGTCTGTCCATGGGTCCCTGACAGCGGGCGGAACTCAAACAACCCTGGACCCTTTGGAGCGAATCATATAACCAATTCACAGGATGGTTATAATAATCAATGAGAAATCTGCCTTCAGTGCAAAATAAATGCGGCTCACAGAGCTAGCTGAATATCGTCAAGACAGCCCCTTGGCATTGGAGGGCTCCCTTGTGACTGTGACTTAACCAAAAGTCTCCTGAGGGAGCAGATCAGGCTGGTGACAGGACTAATCACTGTTTAGCACAAACAGCAAGAACAACCTCCCGCCACAAGCTAGCACCTATCTGGTTCCAGTAAGCTATGCAACACCTGTCCAGGTAGGAAACCCAAAGCAAATCATGACTGAAAGGTGAAAGCTGAATACAACTTAGCATCCTTTCCCTTGAAAGTGGTTTAAATTCTTCTAATGCACATATCCTCCACTGAATCAAACTCTAACCTCACCAGATAAGGCAATGCAGGGCAGGCATAAAAAGAAGTCACTCGGCATCTGGCCTTGCAGTTAAAAAGAATCAGAGCCTAATGACATTCTTTTAGGAATCCCACCTGGTTTGAACTGATTTTTGTATGAATCTGCTCTCATTAAAGATCTTGAAATATGTGTTTCTGATAATGATTCCATTCATCCTTTTCCAAGGGGAAGGAGACCTCGCACTGGGTGAAGGATCAAGATGATTAAATGAGTACAGTAAATGCAGACTTAGCAAGAAAAACGGAATTTCTCCAAACTCAGTTTCATGACTTATTAATATTTTCAAGGAGAGGACATATTCCTGTCTCGCTGTTCTTTATAGCACTTTCCAAACACTTTCCCAACCAACACCCTTATTTCACACTGTCTAAATGAGGGGCGAATGTCCTCTCTTTCCAGTGTAATAACAATGTTTTCTACTGAAAAAGAAGAGCTGGAATCATTTGAAATTAAAGAAAACATTTTGTGTCCTTGTTGATAGATGGCTTCCAATGACTGCTCTTCTCTGTCATCCTGTCCAAACTGTCAGATTCTTAATGTTAATGACCAGACCCAGTTGTCGCATCTACAGCTCTCCAGGTTTGGTAGTGTGAAACATGAATGACAGACTCAGAGAAGCTGTCAGGACAGACAGCAACACTAGGCTTCCTTTCCTCTAAGCAGCCTTTTACATTTGCATCGGAATTTTGATCTGATGCTTTTCAGAGTTTACATCTTTTAAAAATGATACTCTTTCGAAATTCTAAACTATATGAAACCTTTATTAACTGAATAAATTTCTCTATACATTGTTTTTTGGCTTTTAGGGTAAAAAATAAATTTCATGACTATTATATGAGAAAAGTGGTGGGTATACATAAGGCTGAAACAAAAACTGTCTTTTTGTCCCAAATAATGACATCCTGCTCTTTCTGTCTTTCTACCACATGTTTCCTTCAATGACACGACCGTGTACTTTACTCTCTTTTAATCTGTCTCCTTTTAAAACCTTTCAAAATGGTGTCCTAATTTGGTTGAGAAACGAAAAGGAGTTGAATTATCTTCACTTCTCCTGGAGTAACTGATTCTATAGTAGCTTCTTGGTGCCTCTTCTAATTTCCCAGGGTATGTATGAATTTCCTATTGTATTCATGAAAGAGTGCTTAAGCACAAAACAGCCAATATAACCCCCACAGTGAAAATTATAAATGGAGAGATATTTTAAAAATCTGTTTCATGAAATTCCTAATATTGGCTAAATAAAACTTACCATATTACAAAATGATTCAAAAATGTCAAGTGCTGTTTGTTAAGCTGACTAATCTAAACATGTGATTTAGTTATTTAAAAGTGCCAAAGTTTATTTAATTTTTAGAAACTTTGAAAATGTGAAGAAAAGTGCCATGAATCCAAAAAGTAAACCAAGCTGAAATTGTACAAAGCATTCCATATAAATAGATGATCCAATGCCTTACCTTCATCATGAATTTCTGTAGGGGCATAAAGAGAAGAGAGAAAATATTAAATATATATTATCTCAAAGACTTATTTTAAAATATCTCTTATTTATAAATATTGGAGTTATGTGAACAATAAACATACAAAAACACATTCACTGTTTTGTCACAACAAAACAATATCAACTACATGCTAGAGAAAAGCTGTAGCAAGCAAAACTCTTTAAGAATAGTTTTACAGTAATTCTTCCTTTTTCTGTGAAAACATGCTGCTTTAATGCGTGATTCAATTTACAACATATCTAAGCACCAAAAAACAACAAAGGTATAATCTTAAAATTATAACGTGAAAAGGCTTTAATTTTTTATTTATTTCATCTTTTGCATAAAAAATGCAGTGATATAAACAGCAGCACAGGTAACTTTAGTAAGAATAGTGGATTTCGAACAGGTAAGGTAGATGGTAAAGTGCTACAATGAGCTGCTTGTATTCCATGCAAAACCACAGGAAGCGGGTTTCCTAGACACTACATACTGTGTGAAGTGCGTGGCAGAGAAAAAAAATCACAAAAACTTTTCTTTTGCTCTTAAAATGACACAGCCTTTTCTCATGGTTGTATTATAATAGCTTTTTCCTTCTACAAAACATACTATGCACATATATGCCTTCATTTTCCTTTAGACCTGTAAAGGTTTTTTGACTTATTTTTAGGAGACATCTACAGATGAAAAAGAGCTAAGAAGGAAAAAAGATATTAGTTTTCCAAGCTCAGGACTAAATTTAGTTGTCACCACATCTAACTGCTATGAAGAAAAGATACATGTATCCACAGCAGTTTTACAGAAAACAGCAAGTTTTCTAACATATTTGTAAATACAATTCTTTTCCTAAAATATACCTACATAGTAATATGTATACTACTCAATGGCAATTCTATTGTGACTGATTTTTTCATTTTTAATATTATAACTTGAAAGAAAAATTGCAAACATGCATACATAGTAATATGTATATTACTCAATGGCAATTCTATTGTGATTGATTTTTTCATTTTAATATAATTTTAAGGAAAAATTGTAAAAAAAAAACTATTTCATTCTCAGCCTAGAAAATACAGTCTGTTTAGTTACATGTTTGTAATTGATATCAACAGTAAATTATATCAGGAAATGAATTGTCCATGTTGAAACTGAATAATTACATGTGATTGAGTGTGAGATAGAATTTGCTAAATGAAGAATTAGGAAAAAATCATTTTTAAGCCTTTAAGAAAAACAAAGCTCCAAATTTTTGCTATGGAACATGGTTTTCAAGATACTTTTATGGAGAGATTTAATTGGTCTTGGCTTTGGTGATTTTTCTTTCAGAAACGTTCTCACTCTGACTTCATCAGTTATCTAGGCTGAGTGACTTTAGAATAGTAGTAAGCAGAAAAAGGACTGGTCCATAGAGTTACTGAGATCTGCTATTCCTAATTTCTAAGTTGGGTATGACTGCAGGCAGGAGGTCATAGAGGACAGTAATCTGTATATATGATAAAATAAAATGAATACTAGAAATTAGCAAAGGCTCAAATATCCACCCATAAAATGAGGAGGAATAGCAGATGTAAAGGACACACATTATTTTCAAAAGCTAATCAAGGACAATAAAGATTGTTTGAATCATTATTGAGATTCACTTTTTGTATAAATGCATTGGTCAATTTAGCTTAAGTGCTAGATATTACCAAAGTTATAACATAATGAGATTTTCAAAAGGGATCATTCAAGGGCAAGGAAGAAAGCAAAAAATACATCAAAACCAAAAGGGCAAATATTTAAATTTCAGTGTAAACAGGGCTTAGGGATGATAAAAAGCAACAGAAAAAGAATAACAACAATAACCTTTTAAAGGTTGATGATGTGATAAAAAGAAGAAAAAAAGAAACCCATGCAGGTAAACATAAATATTTTTTTTAAATAGCCTCAATTTTAGGTGTAGAGAATATCATGTTTATGCTAATATGTTTAATAAAGAGATTATTTGGTTTATTTCTCTCATGAAAATTTCACTAGATGACCTAAATTCCATTGGACAAGATACAGAAAAGGATGACAATGAAGACAATTAGAGTCCCGGAACCAGCATGGGTTCTCACACTATTGTCTGTCTCAGAAGAAATTTGGGGATGATGATCAATTTGCACAGAAACACAAAGGCGGAAGGCAGGTCAGTTCTGTAGGGTAAAACTGCAAATGGCAGTAATTAACTGTCCCAGGTTTAGTTTAATTACTTCACAATTACATGTCAGATGAAACTTCAAATGTGAGCAAGATTTGGGGGCATAAACCCTATCGTGCTGTATGAACATGAAAACCAGGAAGGAAATAGAAACCCTTGTTTTAACAAGCATGGCTGGTCCGGGAAGCCTAATGGATGACAAAAAGAAGCAGAATAGCCTTTGGTCTGTAAGTGTGAGTCACTTGATCCAGTGGATCTGAAAGGCCTAAGGGACTTTTGTAGCATATGCAAATGATTATGTGTAAAAAAAATCAAATTACAATGCTTTATTCTGAAAATTGTAATGAAACACTGAATATCAAGAGAATACATAGTTTATTCACTCTGTTACTGGTACAAAGAAAGAAATAGTAAGTCAGGTGATATGAAAAGCTCCTCTACCGTAATTATGCCTTTCAGTTCAACCTTGAATTTTTTTTAACTGTTATTTCAGTTTCATAAAATGATAATTGCTTTAAAAACTTAATACTCCTGTATGTGGATTTGTCTTAGAAGTTTTAAATGAGCCTTTACTGAAATGTGTTTTCAAAAATTATAAAGATAAGGAATTAGCAACAAAGCAACAAAATAAACATTTGGGAGCTAGTAAAAAGAATTATCATTATGATAATCTAAGAGACTAGGTCAAAATTCTGACTGAGGAATCCTTCTAACCATGAAATTTCCATGAGGGGCTGTGAAATGCCCTACTCTGCACACAAAATAGCCATCACATTGAAGCTTCTTTTGTCATTTTTTTTCTCTCCCCGTCTCAAGATGTTGGATTCCCCTTAATATTCCAACTGGTCACCTCTCCTCCTGAGTAAGGATAATCTAGTAAACATTATGTTGACAAAAAGAGAAGTTATTTCACCACCAAAGACTTGGTTTTGTTGGTGACTATGTTAAATCAATGATGATTAATGATGCTCCTAACAAATTTTAGGGGACAAAAGAAATTTCAGATGAACAATTTCAAGTTCCAGGCATATATCAGTATATAGTATCCAACAGTACGTGTGCATATGCATGTGTGAGAAACCTCAGCTATTTCTCTAATGATAAAAATATCCCATGTAAATGCTTCATTTCCACAAGTTGCCCCACGGAAAGCAGCCAAGGTTGCACTGATTGACAGATATGCTGATGGTAGCCCCAGAGAGCAGCATGGGCTTCCAGCCTCTGAAGAGCTGCTGTGCATGTAAAGACACAGCCCATGTCACTCACCTCAGTGGCCATCACGGGTATCCAGTTACGTGTGCATGCAGATATTTTTTAAAAGAATTCACTATGTTCTGGGGCAGATTGGTGCCAACTGTTGTCTTTTTCAAGCCGTCAACAACTCTATACAGACAGTGTTACAGTGAACTGTGTCTGCCTTTGAGTGGAATGAATTTGACATAAACCTGTACATATAATTATCTAGTTCTGTTTTAGAGGGTAAAGGAAAATAAACATTTCTGGTAGGGTGCTATAAATACGCACACTTCATCTCTGTGACACACTGAATGCCTAAAATACGTAGCCGGTGAGCTATCTAGTAGGACTTTCTTCTTTTGTCTCAAGAGAGCATTTCTATAAATCAGAAACCACAAGTTGAAGTCCACAGAGGACATATGGATAATAATGACCTGAGGACATATGAAGCCTGTCCTATACTCAGACTACTGCCTACATATCAAAAATTCCTGGGCCGGCCGAGTGGCGTGTTGGTTAAGAGTTGGCTTGGGACACCAGTGGCCCAGGTTCGGATCCCACATATGAGGGCCAGTGACACTGCCCTCTACAGCTAAGATGGTGAACAATAGCTCCACCTGGAGCTGGGCTGCTGTGAGTCCCCAGGACGGCATAGCTGCAGCCCCTGCTGCAGTGGACTGCCATAGGCTACAGTGAGTGGCTGGCAGCCAGCGTGAGAGGCTGGCAGCCGGTGTGAGCTGCCAAGAGCCACTGTGAGCGGCCGTCCAGAGGCCAGCGACCGACCTGCCTCACCCGAGAAGAGCGCAATGATGATACCAACATGGGCCAGTAAAGCAATATCCTCCACAACTAGACTGAAGAACAAAAAGCTCAGAAACTTTTCTGTCCCCCTTCTGCAATTCCCCAATGCTGTTCCCCTCCCCCAATTCCCCAATAAAATCTTTATAAAAAAAAATTCCTCTATCTCAGGATATAAAAGAATATTCTATATTTTTTTTCAAACATGAATGAACCTTAATAACATGAAAGCATTTCACAGACCCACATATAATAGTAGCTGCATGTGAAAATGCATTCTTTTTTAAAACTACGACTGAGTTAGGAACATTCGAAAAGATTTTCTTATATTTTAACAAACACAACAGCATCAACATAATTTTTAAAAGAGTAAGTATATGTAGGAGACAACATTTGGTCAACAGACAATGCCTCATATACAATACTATCACAATCTTTCCCATCCGTTTTTTGTCCCCAGCTCCACCAGTGACGTTCAATCCCTGGCCTCCATGACATAGACCAGCCCTATGGGTTAGGATGCTGGAGACCTGGGGCTGGGGGACTGGACAGAAATAACTGTTCATCAGTTTTTAATCCAGGACTCATAAACATTATTCTCTCCTGAAGCATGACGAGCAGCATTTGATTATTCTACGGGCTCATGATGAAACACTATTGCTCAAAGATGCTCAAAGAGACACATGAGGTGGAGAAGAGAGGGGGGAGGAAAAGAAGGGGGAAGTTTATTAAGATAGTTTGCATTTAGATGAATTCCAGAATTACGTTATCAGAAAATTTATAAAGAAGCCATTTTAATTTCCATTATTAAGTTTCATAAAGGCTCTTCGAAGTCTTGACCTAGGGCTGTTCAATGTGCTCTGTAGACAAGCAAATATTATATTGTATAACAGGGTGTTAAAACAGGACACCTGTCTCAGCCAAGTGATGGCAAACACCACCATACCCAAGCCACCCTGTAACATCAGCCAAACAAGGACACCAAGATGAGGGCTGAAAATCCACTGGCCGCCTTTTGCTGACCTCAGCTCCTGTGTGTCAGAAGAGGTTGGCGAGCAAAGAGATGGTTTCTTATTAATAGATATAGGTGTTGGTGGGCTTGGAGCCCTGCTTCCCCACCCCCAATTTTGCCCTCACCTCAAGCCTAGCAAGAGTAGCTTCAGGGATACTGTGTTCCTGGGAGCTGGGACACAACAGGCTGGTGTCTGATTATGCCTAGAGAAGGAGAGGCAGGAGATTGGCTGAAGTGGTAGGGAACTGGGAAACTGCACTGCCAACAAGCCAGCGGGGCCACACTAGACTGAGCCAGCCTGGGGGTGTCTGCAGTGCCACCAGGAGACCCTGGATGAGGAAGTAATCACCGCTGACCAATTAGAAGTGTATGTGGCGGCAGCAAGATAACTGCAGGTCAGAGATTTCTGGTGACAGAAGCTGCCCCCCCACACACACACAAAAAAAGAAAAACCTCCTAAGTGTCCAGAGAAAGTCAGCTTTAAACACCTGACGAGCCCAATGAATGACACAATCATGGAAGAAGCATGTTCCTGCTCACCTTCCTCTTCCCCCTGGTCCCTGCTGCCTCCTGAAGGAACCTGGCAGGGAGGGTGGGGGGAGTCAGAGCAGCTCCCCGCACCCTCTCCCCTGCAAGCTCCTGCCTGGAGAGGCCTGCGCTTTCTAGACAAGTTAAGCTGGATTAACTTCAGATTCTCCTATTACACAGGGTTGGGCATTTTAATCACTGAAATGGGATTTATAGGACTTGAAATGGCTGGGGGCATATCATTATCTGAATAATGAGAAAAATTGCAGGACTCCTAATTTAACTCAAGGGACAAAGGATAACCAGCCCCACAGAGCTGGTAAGTACGCTGCAGCTTAAATTGTTTTCTGTTGCCCTGCAAGTAACAGGAACAGGTAACAAATTCTACCTGTTTCTACCCGCTCTCCCCTTAACAAATGAGGAAACAGACCATAGTCACACAACTTGGCCATATCAGGCAATTTGTCACAGCGCTGGTCCCCAGATAGCCTCTAGGATCCTGCAGCTGTGTCTTTCCTCATGCTGTTATCATTCACCTTCACTTTTTAAAATTGTACAAGTACGTGTATAACAGCCTTTTTCTATAGTACATGGAAAAATATAAGAGCTAAGCAGTAGGTCTTAAGATTAAACAGTCAAGACTATTGATAAAAGATATGCAATATTGGGCCGGCCGAGTGGCGCAGTGGTTAAGCGCTGGCTTGGGAAGCCAGCGGCCCTGGTTCGGTTCCACACGTGAGGGCCAGTGACACTGCCCTCAAAAAAAAAAAAAGATATACAATATTAACAATCAAAGCCTTCTTATTGACCAGAGCATATCATAATTGCAAAGCCACTTATATAGGAACTATGTGGTTGTAGAGATGGAAGTATTTTAATATCACCCATTTCAGCTGAAGCAAAACCAGAAACATATAAGGTTCTAATGAGAAACCTGTAAACCACTGGTTCATTACAACATAGCAGCTATTTTGAAAACTATGAGCCACACGAGGAAGCCAAACAAAAAGATTAGAGGCAAGAGCAAACATGCACTGCTTTGCATTACAATTTCTTTGTAAATACAGGAAAACACATACCCATTTTTCCACATCAACTTGCTGTGGAAAGAAAAAGCCAAAATAAATATCAAGCAAGTAAATAAATACCCAGCAACGTTTCAATGATTCTCATTTAAATAAACTGAAATGTGGCCCCTGCTCCAAAATCTACTTCCAGTGCTGAAGGATAAAAAACAGTATTCAAACTTTTAATTAATAATATTTAATATCCTCAAAAAAAATTCCAATTAAGTTAGTAATCAAAACTTCAAAAGACATAAGGTTCGTAATGCACCCAGGTACGTGAAATAACCATAATTCAATATATTCAAAAGCAAATGTGAACATTTGCCTAATTCTCAAACCTAACAGGCCTCCTGATTTAGGAACCACTATTTCCTCTAACTGTATAAATCTATTTAATGAAAAGAAGTCAATTTATAAATACAGCATCCAACTATAAATCTCTCATGAAATAAAAGTAAAATTTCTCTCACCCAAATTTTTTAACATTATTTAAATTTCACAATACAACAAAAGACATACCTTTCTAATCATTCTGAAATTATATCAGAATCAAATTATTTTAAACTTGGATTTATTAATGAATGTATGTTAGCCTCAACCATTATGTGACTTTTAAAAATAAGTGAATATAACTATATTTAAAGTATAAAATAGAAATAAAAAGCCATGTAAACAAGAATTGTTTCTTCCAATGTCCCAGAATTCCTAGCAATTCAATGCTCATCCAAAAGCCACCCCCGTCCTACGGCAGCACACAGTTAGTGTCCTGTCAGAATAGAGGTTCGCTTCATTTAACTTTATTCATAATTTTTGCCTTAGAAAATTGATTAATCAGGTAAGAAGTCAATGTTACATAGGTAATTTAGGGCCATAACATCTCCACCCCTTAGGAATCAAGGTCCGGGAAAGAAATATGCATAAAATGCAATATACAGAGTGAATATTTTTTAAATGTTGCAAAGTAATAGAAAAAGATCAATTTGAACATACAGGTGGAATTGTTTTGAAGCCCTGGTGAAATCCGATAGGTTACTTATAACAGAGCATTTTGGTTTCTTTAATTAATTTATTTAGTCCTCAGAAAAATCTGTTAAGTGTACCCCCAATCTTTACATTTTAAAAAATACACAATTGTCATTTCAAAAAGGACAATTTATTGAATGGAAAGGTCCGGTTTTTGCTATAAATTTTTAAGTTATTTAGCTGTTGTATAAAGTTTAAGTTCTCATTTTAACCATTAACCTATTAGAGAGATAAAGCTCTTTCTTTAGATCTTGGAGCAAAGAAATAATTTAGTAATGTTTAGTGTAATGTACTGATCATTCACTTTTCTACCTCGAAAAGGACAAATTCTTACATGTGTTCTTTAAAAAAAAAAAAAAGATGTGAAATTAATTCCTTCTCATATTTATCAGGAAAATAGGATATGCCATACTTTTAATGATTCCCATAATTAGCAAAGGCATCATTATCTCATCATTTTTTCTCACTTCTAAATGTTAAACATTCACATACACACACATCAGTTCAAAGATAAAGTGTGGTGGGTTTGTTCTAGAAGAAACAGCACTTGTAATCAAGAGTCATGTTACTGGTATTAGTAGTAGCAGCTCTTCAATGATCTATATTACAAAAGAAGAACAGTATCTTAAGTAGCAAGAAAGTAGCAATAATATAACACACTCAGTATTCAAATGCCCAAGAAAAGGCTTAGCAACAGTATGTCCTGAGGCGTATTCTGGGCTAAACACACAAGACAGGACAAGCCACAAACCATCCACAGAATGATAAGACTGACAGAAGTGCAATAAATGTTTATGCATAAGCAAGGCAGAGTGATTTCATGACACGTCTCTCATGAAAGTTAATCAGGATCATTTCATCAAATGCCTGCAAACAGTGAAGAGAATGATTTATATGGAGGTAATCAAAGAAGGGAAATATAAGATTCACAATAAACTTAACCAATTTTAGACTTTAAACAACTACCAGATTCATAAAGCATAGAAGACAACTGAATATTTATTGCAATAATTTATTATCCAAGTACGTGGGGTTTTCAAAAAGTATATGGATTCACAGCTGGCTGAGTGGTGCGGTGGTTAAGAACTGGCCTGGGAAGCCAGCGGCCCCAGTTCAGGTCTCACATATGAGGGCCAGTGACTCAAAAAAAAAAAAAAAAGTATATGGATTCCATTAATTCAGAGAAAATAAATATTGTAACATCTGTAGAAAATTATATTTAAAATTTTATCATATTAAAGACTGGGAAAAGGGCAACTTAATTTTTCAAATAAAAACAGTCATTTAAATGCCAACTTAATTGAGCAGATAGGACATAAGAATACTACAAAAGCAATTAATTCTAAATTATATTATTAAATTAAAAATGGAGCATTCATATGACATCTCTATTTTCGTATTTATATTTTCAATAATAAATGTAAGGCACATAAACATGAAATATTTCATAATCTAAAAGAAAAAAAGTGTGGTGGTTTCTTCCAAATTGCTTCACTTGTTTTACTGTTTAAGGTGGAGATTTTTGTTATTATTAAATCTATAGGTCACAAACTAAGTAGTTACTCTGTCCCAGGTTTTGAGTTAACACTTAACATGAAATCTTATCGTCTGCATTCTACATATGAAACAAATGACATATAAAGGCATTACTGAAACTGGAGGCCAAATGAGTCCGGGGCTTGTGCTGCCTGTGCTACTCAGCCAATAGACCAACACAGGAGTTGGGTCATAGAATAAGCATTTATTATCAGAGCACCAGTGGTCTGAGAAGGCAGAGGGTCAACACCTCCAAAAGCTGCCTTAACATTCTCAGACCAGCCTGGGATATTTAAGGGAAAATCTGGACATTCCTCCAGAGACCATGGTTCCAGGGGTCTGCATGGAGCCTTCCCTCTGGCGATGTGGCTCTCTAACGTGGTCATCAACCCAGGAGCAGTGATGACAGCAACCTGGAAAGATGCTACACCATAGAGATTGTGATCAGTAAGCATGGGGTATTGTGATCAGTAAGCAAGGGATATTGTGATCAGTAAGCTTGGGGTATTGTGATCAGTGAACATGGGGTATTATGATCAGTAAGCTTGGGGTACTGTGATCAGTAAGCGTGGGATATTGTAATCAGTAAGTGGGGGTATTGTGATCAGTAAGCATGGGTACTGTGATCAGTAAGCAGGGGGTATTGTGATCAGTAAGCATGGGGTATTGTGATCAGTAAGCAAGCATATGTTTCAGAGTAATTATCTAAAGCGGGGAACTGGGACAGGGGATATTCCAAACTCAGGAACTGGGACAGGGGACATTCCAAGCTCCAACCGCAGGGAGGGGGTTGATGAATTGTTAAGCTCTAGGGCAGGAAGAGGCAAGGCCAGGGACATTGCAAGGCCTGTTTTGTGGGGGTCCCAAATGGGCCCTGTTTCATTATGGATCTTCCACAACAACAAAGGTCAAACAGTTCCTAAAGAATGGAGCTTGACCTTGAAATTGGGTCCGTGACTTCAAAGCCCCATTCTTCTAAACCACCTTTGTGTACACCAAATCTAAGATACATCACCTTTTTTCTCTTTTGTTTCAAAGCTTTAATCTGTATATAATTTGGAATTGCTCAGCAGCATATTTTACGGTGAGTGCCACCTAATACAATATGTTAACATCAAGATAAGAATGCACATTATGCATGGGTAGTACTAATTATTTATCTATATAAATGTTTTTAATTATTTTATTTATGTTTAAGAGTTAAAAGTGCAACTCTAGAAATCAATAATGATATCCACATGTAAACTAATACCCTGGAATACGATAATCACTTTCGTTGAACTTACGACAAAACTTGCTACAACAAAGAGTTCTTGGCCTTTTATGATGCATAAACATTGTAAATTTGTTACCAGCACATAGAATTTCTTGTAACTTGTATCTGTTCTTGAACTTTGTAATTATTTCTTACATAAAATTTCTTGTACCATAATATGTTAAAAAACACATGCTAAAATTCCTTTATAATACAAGAAACAAGTATTTAAGTGTAAACAAAGTTTAAATTAAAAAATTAAAACGGAAAACTTTTTTCTCTGAAATTTTGGGCCAAAAAAAAATGCATGCCCATTATACACAGAAAAATATGGTAATAAATTAGAGAAAAGAAAAAACTACTCTGCCCTACAAATAATTCTTCACTGCACATGTTTATTATTAAGATGGTGGGGGAGGACTTCAAATTTTCACACTGTATTCCAGGATTCAAAATATAATAAAGTCATTAAGATTTTTTTGAAGTAAAGTTATGATTTTTTAAGGGTCCACATTTTTAATGAATATGACAAATTCTGAAAAAAATATATAAATCATGAGCATCAAGCTTGCCATAATTTTAAAAGTTAACAAGCCCATGTAATCAGCACCCAGATCTAAAAGCTGCCTCCATACCCTCCCCAAAGGGAACCATTATTTATCGCCATTAATTAGTTTGCTTTTTTTGATTTTGGAAATATAGACTATGTTGTCCTTTTACCTATCTTCTTTAGCTGGCATTACACTGGTAAGACCCATTCTCTTGTCACATGTAGTAGTAATTAATTCATTTTTCCTGCTTATTCTGTTGTGTGAATATATCACAATTCATTTATGCATTCAACAAATGCGCATTTGGATTGTTTCCTGTTGGGACCAATACAAATTATTCTGCACATACTTGTACATAACTTTTAGTGAATACATGAATATATTTCTAATGGGTATGTACGAGGTGTGGAATTACTTGGTAACGGATTTATACATACTGAGCTATTATAGTAGATACAGCCAGAAAGGTTTCGAAGAGGTCCTCTGACTTTTTGCTCTCATCAGCAGCATCTAAGCTTCCTTTCTCACCAGTACTCGATATTTCTAGTCTTTTTAATTTTAGCTTTTCAGGTGGGTGTGTAGTAGTAGTACCTTGTCACAGATTTAATCTGCAGTTTTCTGATGCCTACTGAAATAAACACCTTTTCATGTGCTTTTAAATATTTGAATACCCACACTTGTGATGTATTGTTCAAGTCTTTTTTACCCATTTTGTTATCTATTAGGTGTCCTATCTTTTTCTTACTGATTTGTCAGAATTGTCCATGCTATCTTAATCACTGTAACATCAAAGTAAGTTTTAATATCTGGTAGCCAAAAGCCCAAACTTCGTTTTTTTCTTAAATATTATATTTGCTAATATGATCCTCTTAATTTCCTATAATGTTTAAAAACAATTTATAAATTTTCATGCACACAAAAAGAAAACCTGCTGAGATTTTAATTGAGTTTGCATTGATTTACAGATTATGGGAACTTTTTATATTTTTCATTTTTCTTTTTAGGTCATCTTTAATTTTTATTATACTAATATAGTTTTATTCTAATACAAGTACACTCATTTAGAAATTTTTATTTCACTCAGAAGTTTAAAATTTTCCTTTTAAAATTTAAACTATGTAACAAAAGAGTGAGATTTACTACTTCCTATATTTTCCTTTTTTAGAATACACCCAGTTCTCACACTATTTAGATTGCTTTCTGAATTTGTCAAAATCCTCAGGAACATATATATACTTTCTAACTCAGAATTACCAATACCTCCTTTCTTTAAGCACAGAATATGTTTAAAAGGCTTCTGCATAAACTTGAATGTTAACAAATTGAAACAGATGAGTACTTTGCAAATAATATGATCACTTTTTTCCATGTAGGTTATCATCAGAATTACTAAGTTTGATTAAATAGCACAGGTAAATTCATTTCGGAAAATAATCAAAAGAAAATGAACTAAAAAAAAATAATAATAAGCAATGGCCTTTTGGGCCGGCCGAATAGCGCAGTGGTTAAGTGCTGGCTTGGGAAGCCAGCGGCCCGGTTCAGTCCCACATGTGAGGGCCAGTGACACTGCCCTCAAAAAAAAAAAAAAAAAGAAAATGAACTATTTGTGAGGGACTCAAAAAGCAATGAGGTGGAACTAGCCCTATTAAATATTGAAACATTTCTAAAATACAGTGAGTCAGCGCTATCTGGTAGAAAAAAAAACCCAGATAAGTGTGTGCAACTAAATATTTAACTTAAAGTAACATGTAGGAATGTATGAATTTAGTGTCATGAATAACAATGGGACTATTGCTTAGCTATTGAGAAAAACATCAACTCAAATACTAACTTTAGATAAACTCTAGATGGATCTACTATGAATAATAATAAATTCCATATAATAATAAAGTCAAATAAATTCCAGATCTATTTCCTATATAAAAAGTATTGGGTACAAAGAGGACAATAGCGATTTTAACAAAACAATGCAATGCAACCCCAATCAAAACCCCAGCAAGTTATTGTGTGAATATTGACAAACTGATTCTAAATGTATACAGGTAGGCAAGAGACCCAAAATAGCCAACAGAACATGGAAGCAGAGGGATAAAGTAGGAGAACTGACCTTACCCAACATAAAGGCTATCGATAAAGCTATCGTAATCAAGACAGTGTGGTATTGGTGAAAGAGAAACAGAATAGAGCCCAGAAATAGATCCACACAAACACAGTCAATTGACCTTTGACACTTACTTTGTTAATTCAATGGAGAAAAAAAGATAGTCTTTTTCACCAAACGGTGTTGGAACTGAATATCTACATGCAAAAATAGGATTCTAGACACAGACCTTAAACCCTTTGTATAAATTTCTTCAAAAATGGGTCACAGGGCCAGCCGAGTGGCGCAGTGGTTAAGCGCTGGCTTAAGAAGCCAGCAGCCCCGGTTCAGTCCCACATATGAGGGCCAGGGACACTGCCCTCAAAAAAAAAAAAATGGGTCACAGACTTAAATGAAACACACAAAACTATCAAATCCCTAGAAGAAAACACAGGATAGAATCTAGGTGACTTGGGGTTGGGTGATGACTTTTAGATACAACACCAAAAGCATGATCCATGGAAGAAAAATTAGGAAGTTAGGATTCATCAAAGTTAAATCTCTGCTCTGTGAAAACACTGTTAGCCAAATGAAAACACAAGTCACAACTGGATGAAAATCTTTGCAAAACACATATATGATAACAGACCAGTATACAGAATATACAAAGAATGCTTAAAACTCAACAATAAGAAAATGCCTAATTAAAAATTTGGCAAAAAATCTAAATAGACATTTCACCAAAGAAAATATACAGATAGCAAATAAGAATATGAAAAGATGCTCAACATCATATGTCATCAGGGAAACAAAAATTAAAATGACAATAAGATATCACCACACACATTAGAATCACTAACGTCCAAAAAGCAATACCACCAAATGCTGGCAAGGATGTGGAGCAACAGGAATGTTCACTCATTGTTCATTGGAATGCAACGTGGTACAGCCACATCGGAAGACAGTTCGGTGGTCTCTTACAAAAATAAACATATTCTTACCATAGGATCCAGCAATCACACTCCTTGGTATTTACCCAAAGGAGCTGAAAACTTACGTCTACATGAAAACTTGCACACAAGTTTATAGCGGTTTGCCCCATAATTGCCAAACTTGGAAGTAACCAAGATGTCCTTCACTGGGTGAATGCATAAACAAACTACTGTACATCCAGACAATGGAATATTAATAATAAAAAGAAACAAGCTACCAAGCTAGGAAAAGACATGGAGAAACCTTAACTGAATATTGCCATGTGAAAGAATCCAGTACGAAAAGGTTACATATGGTATGATTCCAACCATATGACATTCTGGAAAAGGCAAAACTATGGAGGCAGTAAAAAGGCCAGTGGTTACCAGTGGTTGCCCGGCTGGGAGGTGTGAATACGTGAAGCACAGGAACTTTTAAGGCAGTGAAACTACCCTGTATGACACCGTAATAGTGGATACATGACATTATTCATTGGTCAAAACTTATAGAGCATACAGCACAAAGAGCAAACCCTAATATAAACTCTGGCCTTGGAGTGATAATGTGTCAATACTGGCTTAGCAATGAAAACAAAAACTAATGCCAGGTGTTCATAATAGGTGTGTGGGAACTTTTAAAACTCCTCTAAAAATTGAGCCAAACAAAAACATTTTTAGACATTAAAAAAATACATATATTCTAATGTAAAGAAAGAGTTCATAATATATACCAAATAATTATTACACAATTTGCAATGAGAGAAATGTAGGAAAACTTTTTTACAAAACCAATATTATGGAACTCCATGCGTAGACACATGACTTCTGTTTGGAGGACTATGGAAGATTTCAAGGGAGATATGAACTTGGACGTGAAGGATGGGGTGAACTTCTGAAAGGCCCAGAATTCTAAATTGAAGAATCAGGGTGATGAGAAGGTGAGGATGTGTTATTTGGGGAAGAGAGAGTGCACTCGGAGGGAGTGAGGCCAGTTTAGACAGAGAACATACAACATGAAGAACTAACAAAAGTCAGACATGAAGAAACACTAAGCCTTAAATTCTTGCATAAAAACTGAGGCCATGTGGCAACAATTAAATTAGAAACAGCCTGCTCAGGGAAGGGCTGTGCATCAGTTACAGGCAAGTGAAAGGCCTAGAAGGAAACATCTACCACAAGAGTTATCTGATTGGTGGCTGAACCCACCCAGCTGCACAGATTTCCGCCTCAGCAATGCTGGGAGTTTTCAGGGGAACAAAAGACCCCTGATAGGGAAACTACACACAAATCTACTCAGTTTTTATCTTTGACCCTGGAATCCTGCTTTTATTTAAATATCTATGTAGCATATACCTCAAATCCATTCTGGAAGTATAGAGACTATATCTCATGAATAAATAAATGATATAACTCATTTCCCTTCTGATACTACTATTATACCACTAATACTTCTATTCTGTAAACCATTAGCAACAAAACAAAATCTCCATGCCACAGGTGTGGAAAACAATTCAATTTTTATCTGTGACCCTGGAATCTTGTTTTTAGTCCTTCAACCTCCTAGCCCCCAAACATATATTGTTCATATTTACACTGCGTCCATTCTGCTATGTCCTGTCCTAGTAGAAACATCCCTCGCTCCTCAGCCTCTGTCTCCTTTATTTCTCTACAGAATCTTACACATTTACTATAGAGCCCAGTTACTCAGGATATATCTGTAAAGTGAACAAATATGACTAACTCCACCAGCTCATGAAGTATTAAATATTGCTGGTTTATTATTGTTTCTTCTGCTGTCTCTGCTGTTACTTACCTGTCACCCCCGCCCTTCTCTCTCTGCACTGTCTAATCTCATTGAGACACTCTTCTCTCATATCAAATAATGTAATGCTTTCAATATATCTTCTCATCTCACACAAGGCTCATTCTCTCTGGAACAATGGAAATCAGTGTATTGCAACATGAAGCCCAACCTGTGTGGCTGAGGGGTGCCCTCTCTGCACTCTGCCAATGGTTTAAGGACATTTAAAGGTTTAAGGTTTCCTATCCCAGTCAAGACTCAGCTCCGTGTGGTCTCAGAGCTAATGGCCTCCCCATTATCTCAGAAGCTACATGAACATATCTGGCTAACTGACAGAATATTCCATGTGTTCTCTCAACTCTTCAAGTTACCCACTGGCCTTTGTTTTTTCCCACAGCTGTAATATTAGTTGCAAAGAAGCATAGCTTCTGCAAGTGTGTGGCTGCTTGCCCTGCTTTTAAGTGTTCAGAGCTGAAACTCTATGAAATTTTGTATGTGGGCATATTATCTGTATTTTTATGAGAAAATGTTCTATAACTTTTATCTGATTCACAAAGGTCCATGACTGGAGATGGGCATATACTTTCTCATCCAGAATGGGACACTGGGCAGTGAGACAGAGAACTAACAGAAGTTAAACTGTGATTTAGGTGTTAATCTGGGCTGTGCAAGGCAAATGAGGATGGACGGTTTCCTAACTCCAAAAGCTACATTCTCATGTCCCCTTCTGAAAATATTCTTTTCTCCCCCAGTAGGGAGGCAAGGAGAAAAAGAGCTGCCCTTACCAGGCAAAAGTTCCACCTTATGTTCAAAACTATGATGACAGCAGCAGAAACAGAATTTTTAGAAATTTTCAGACCCTTAATTTTTGATTTATAAATTCTACCTTGTAATTCCTCAAGTCAGCAAGGATTTCCTGAGTGTCTGGCTCATGACATGCATTATCCTAGGTGTTGGTGGTATAGCAAGTGGACGTACAGGTTCAAAGCCCTGCCTTCATGGGGTCTACATGCTAATGGGGACATGTGGTCTATGAAAACACAGAAATAAAGAGAGAAGCATGTAGTATGTCTGATGGTAATAAGTGCTTGGGGAAAACTCAAACAAGGTAAAAGACAGTGCCAGATAGGGGTTGGGAGAGTAATGGGTAGTGCCACATGATGAAGACTGGTGAAAGAAGAAAGTGGTCAACCATATTAGGCTAGAATGTTTTAAGAAAATAAAGCCAGAACTTTAAGAGAATAAAAATTAGAGGGCAGTTGTCTCAATAGTTGTGAATATCTTTAAATCACTGGTTCATTCTGGAATAGTTTATCATAAACATTTACAATCTGATTCATTCGCTGTCAAATATTTACACTTCAATTTTTTTTACATTTTAAACACACACAAAAAAAATCAGAAGATGTCCAAATTGAATGATACTAATCAAATAAAATAATTGATATATTCAAGAGTCATAATCCAAAACAGATGTAACTGTGCCACGGGAATCAAATTACTGCTGATTAACTTGGTCTCCTTATTGAGTTTGGTGCTGGATTCTCTGAGAAACACAGATACTATGTTGTATCCTCAACTCTGGAGTAAAAAGCAGACTTTCCAGAGACAAAAAGACAGTAAAATAGAAGATGCATATTCCAACCATAGACAAATGTCCACATTCACACAAGTGGTAGATAAATAGTGTTGCTCAGTGAATATTTTTAGCTAACAGCCCCTTTAGAAGATATAAGTCACTGCACCTATTCTACAGTTGAAGGACAAGTACATGGTTATATGCAAAGGCTTGGGATAAGATGCTGACTAACAGCCATGTCAAGTTACTAAATGTCTTAATTTATTAGCATTACAGCTCCATTTACAAAGAAGTTCATGCTTTCCCAGAGACGCTTCTGAACAGCAAGGTATACAGAACCCAGCCTCTTAAAATAAAATGTTAAGCTATAGTAGATAATTGAGAGCTTCAGTTTCAATGTAAACAGCTAGTGATATCATACTGTCCACAATATAAACAGACTCATCCATTAAGCTTTGCACAGTTTTTATCCGTAGAGGACATGGGCCATTTATGATGGATGTATGCCTTTGTGTAGGGAGAGAGGGTAACGAGGAATTGGATGAGTAATTAGAGCTCCCTCCTTGGTACTCTCATTGAACTATTGACTATTAAATACATGCGACCACTCTTAAAACTATTATTCAAACAATAAAGAAATGAATATATGCATATATGTATAAAAATATATGTACATGATATATATTCCATAGTATATTCCAGGCAGGCATCTTGCTGAAGCATGAGTAAAAATCATGAGTGTGGTATTACTTTGTTAAATAGTAGCCCGTTCAGCCTTTGGCCCTGGTCTCTTCAGAGGCAGATATCTACTGTACTGACAGTATTGAAAAGTGCAATTACAGTTTTACACCCCACTTGTTTAGTTCTCTATTTTAATGGAAACAGGCTGTGCAGAGCAGTAACTTATTTGAAAATGGATGAGTAAGAGCAAATGTTTAAGTAAATCTCACTTTCCTCCATGAGCCATTAATTCAATCACCTGAGAAACTTACTTTTAATAATGTACAGAACACGGTCTATTTATATGGACCCCAAGCAAGGTTTGTCAGGCTTCCTTTTCCCTCCACATGACCCCAATTCACTTTAATGAAGCAAAGCAAATAGAAGAAAATCAATATAAATTTTACCAGGTGGATACAACATTGAGTCTTTTAATGTTGGTTCCTGGGCCATGTCTGCCCAAGCACTTGAACAAATCAGTCTTGTAGATGGAGTGCCACTGAGCATCAATCAAATTACCAGAAGAATAAGGATACAATGGAAATATTAAGACCCACTTTTGGTACTACCAATAAATACTGAACACTCAGAAAACTCTTCAGGGAATAAAGTCTTTTAAATGTAAAATGTGTGTGATTCTATGAATTGGAATGTGCATGTAAGTTAGACATAAACTAATATTGATTGGTTTGCAAGAAAACCAGGCTCCTGTCAAAACAAAGTATACTTTCAGTCCTCATTCAACTACATTTCTCAGATTTTCCATCGATCTTGTCCATAACATCTCACTGAAACTCTGTACTTCCATGATGTGATGGGCCAGCTAGTGGCACCCCAAAGAAGGTACAGTCCTAATCCCCAGATGTAGATGTGTTTGTTACATGATGCTACGTTGCTGGCTTTCAAGATGGAGGACAGCCTAGAGCCAAGAAGATGAAGCAGAATAGGCCAGGAAGCCGAGCCTCCCCAGGCCGCCCATAAGGAGCACAGCACTGCTCACACCTTGACTCTAGCCCACTGAGACATTTTAGACTTCTGACCTCGAGAACTGTGACATAATAAATTCATGATGTGTTAAGCCGCTGTGCTTGTGGTAACTTGGTTGAGCAGCCACAGATAAGACATGCAGCACCTTGGACTGTTCTCTCCTGCTTCTCCTCTTACCTCTCAGACTATCTTCTGTGGGACCCTCCACCTCCCCTCCCACTGCTGATGGTGACACCCCTCAGGTTCTTCCACTGCTCTTACTACACGGACACTGATGATAAAGAGCTTAAAGCATAGACTTTAGAGCCCAATGGACATGATTCATGCCCAGTTCTTTCCAGGCCTAGAGATTCTATGTTGTTTTTCTGAATAAGTTTTCTATGTTGAGTATTTGAATCTTCATATTCACTGTAGGCATATCTTCCTTTATTTCACTGAACATTGTTATAGCTGCTTTAAGTCCCTGACTGGTAGAACCATCTTGGGCTTGTTTCTGGTTGTCTTTTCTTTTGAAAGTGGGTCATACTTGCATGTTTCTCATATGCCAAGCAATCTTGATTGCATCCCGTCCTGTTGCACTGTCGAAATGCTGGAGGCTCCCGCATTCCTCCGAAGAAAAATGTTGATGGATTTGCTGTAACAGGCAATTAATTAACCTGGTGGGATGAAAACTGCACACTGCTAGGTGGCAGCACAAACCTTGGTTCAATGTTGTACTTAGCAACTGGGATGAATTGACATGTGCCCCAGCCCTACACACAGGCACACAAGCACGCACACACGCATGCACAGGTTCAAGCATCAGCCTGAGTCCTAGGCAGGGATTAGGCATGGAAATGGGGGTTCCCCTGTCTGGATTTCTCTTTTCCAGGATTACTCCTTGACCCTGAATTCTATCTTCAGATAGACTGCGTATTCTTTTGGAGTTTCAGTTACCACATAGCACTGACTTCAGTCCAACTTCAAGCTAAAAGCTTTAACAAAGGGAAAACCCACCAATCCCGTTTTCTAAGCCTCACTCCTCTCCAAAATCTGCCTGATTTTATTCAACTCTCTGGAGCCTTCAGATAATTGGGGTTTCATTGTTGTTTGTTTGTTTCGGTTTTGATATAATATTCGGCCCATTTTTCTCGAAAGGGCCAGCCTGGTAGGAGTTGTTCAGGCAAACCCAAAGCAAAAATCATAATAATAATGAAACTAGCACAGCTCTAGTAACTTCCGTGTGCCAGGACTGCCCCTCACACTTCATATTAACTACTTAAATTCTCACATGAGGGAGAAACTATTACCTGCCCCATGTTATAGATGAGAAAATGGAGGCACAGAAAGGTTAAGGCACTTGGCTTAGCTTACCAGGAACTGAGTTTGCTTAAGGCGTTTGCTCTCGAATCTGTGTGCTTAACCACGATGAAATACCACACGGACTGTCTTTAACTTCATCTTCTTCTCCTGCATTTATATCAAACTATCGTCTCTAGAAGTACGTGCCAGAAATTGGGGCTTCAATGTTTGATAAATGTATTTGTTAAAAATTCATTTATGGTGCTTCAATGTTTTAAAAAATGTATTTTTAAAAAACTCATTTACCAATAAATTTAGCTAGTTGCTGCTTAAGCATTTTTGAGTGCTCTCAGAGTACAGAGGCTTTATTAGAAGAATGGTACAACTGTATTAATAATACTCTATATTCTACAACTTCATTTCTCTTAAAAATGGAACATGTCTGTGTCTGATGTGTATCTCTAATAATTGAGTCACTGCAGTATTTTGTAACTTTAATTACAAGATATAATTTAGAAATATGAGGGCTGGCCGAGTGGCGCAGTGGTTGGGCACTGGCCTGGGAAGCCAGCAGCCCAGGTTCGGGTCCCACATCTGAGGGCCAGTGACACTGCCCTCCAAAAAGAAAATAAAAATAAAAATAAAAAATAAAAGAAATATGAAATATTCCTAGGATTCCATATAAAATAATTTCATATAAAATAAATTGCAACATAAAACTCCTATCAGGAATATCTCTGGACACTTTATGCATTGCTCCCTGACAAGTATTGTTTTCTATTAGAATTCTAAAAAATAGCCTAATGAGGTCAAGTAGTTCCTTGGAAAAAAGTTTAAATGATGTTTACATTAATAGTTTAAATAATTCTACTTATATGAGAAATTATTGTAAAAATCCAAAGAAAATTCAGAGTTTCATATACCCAATTCCTTCCTCACTATAATTATACACATTTCTGTGACAACACACATGAAATTATACTATAATTTTTTTTCTTTATCTGCATTAGACTGTGAACTCATTGATCATAAAAGTTACTCATATTCATTTTCTATACACAGAGCCTTGTAAAGCATATCTGATAAATGCTCAAGAAGTTTTCATTAAATAAATGAATGTTTATGACTAATTTTATTCATAAGAAACATTACATTATAACATTACATTCTGAAGTTTATAGATTTTAAAGTATCATTCATAATTTAAATTGTAGTAAAGACCAATTACCTATAAAGAGGGAACTATATGACATAAATTGAATAATGATTCCAATCACAATCACCTAAATTATAAATTTCAACCTACTTCCCCACCAAAGGGCAAGATATAGGGGCAAATGTGGTTTTAGTGGGGTTTTTTTCTTGGTTCAAGCCATAATACTCTAATTAGGGGCCATTAGTCAAGTAGCCACAAGCCAAAGTCAAAAAGGACAGTATCCTAAAATTCTCTCAGAAACAAATAAACAAAAGACAAAAAGGTTAGTCGATGCTATAATTTCAAAATATATTCTCCTAAATAGAATATACAAGTAAGCACTCAATATACTCATAGCATTAAAAAAAGTAATGCCTAGGGGAATATAATTAATAATGCTGTAAATATTTTGTGGGGTGTCAGATAGTCACATGTCTTGTTAGGGAGACCACTTTATGTATGGAGTAGAGGTTTGATCACTGCACTGTACACCTGAAGCTGATGTTGTATAATATTGTATGCCAACTGTAAGTGAATATATATATAGTCACTGGATGTGGAATATAGTGTGGGGTGGAATCAAGGGAATTGTAATAGATATGTATGATATGGAGGGGGAAGTGGGGTGGTGAAATGGGGGAGAGGGGTTGTCACTTTGAGGGGTTGTCACTTTGAGGGGTAAAAAGTATAACTATTGCATTGTGTTGTACACCTGAAACAAATTTTTTAAAAATGTTTATTTCACAAAAGAATTTTCAAAAAAAAAAGCAATGCCTTTTCAATAACAATTATAAATATTATTTGAGTTCCGGTCAAGATGATAGAGAAAAAGTAAGTATGTTCAATAAATTTCACAGACGCCAAAGCCAAAGCTCTTTCCACCATGCTACGTCACCTCTCACTTCATATCTATGCTCCTACGAAATAGAATCCTTAAACTGAACGTTAAAAAAGTAAAATTGTATGGAGAAAGTGCCCATCAAACATGTTTGTGAGTTAAATAAAGTATAATAATATAAATTGCCAGGGTATAAAATCATCTAAATTATTAAACTTTATTAACTACAACTAATAGTAAGTTGGTATCAACAAAGATAAGTGGCATCTACAATACAAACTTTCCTAGATACTCATACCAAAGAAAAATGAGTTTGATTTGTAAAGACAGATTTGAATTTTAAAACTGGTATGTGTCAGCAATGAATAAAACTCAGGAGGTGTTATTCCAGGTAGTTGAATTGAGAAATATTTTACTCCTCTTTAATGTAAGCCTACTCAAAAGCTTTGCATTAAAGAACAGGAAAAATTTATATAGTGTAATACAGTCATTTCAAACTTTGCTGTAACCAAAAATGAATTTGGAAAATGAAAATATGCATAAAACATTTGGATCTTTTGTAAAATGAGCTTTCAGTCTAATATCAAATAAAAATCACTTTATTTGTTTCTCTTCCATGCTTGTAGTATACTATTAAAATTTAAAATTAATTTAGAATTAATGCACATATCTATTAAAGCCCTAAGCTGTGCTACACTGAAATTTAAAAAGCTATAAAGCTAATGAAAATATAACACATCATAATTGATCACCCATTTTCTGTTGAATAGTGTATTATCATTTTTTAAATCTTGTCACTTATCCAGACCCAAACAATGGTTAACAACAACAACACATAGACTAATAATGGCAAAAATTTTTCTGTTTCATTCCTAAAATAGTATAGTTTGTTAAACCATATACTATAGTAATTATAGCACCAAAAAAAAAAAAAAAAAGGACCCCGGTTCGGTCCCACATATGAGGGCCAGTGATACTGCCCTCAAAAAAAAAAAAAAAAAAAAAAAGGAAAGAAACTAAAGTTTGACCATTCATCCTCCTGCTTAATTCTAAACTTTAAAAATTGGCTAAGAATGCGTAGTAACCCAGAAATCAATCAAAGTAAGTCATAGTATACAAAGTAATTTACATTACAAAATAAGCTTTCAAAGAAAAATGTCTGCATTAGGAAATAAAATATTAATTTCAATTTTCAGAAAAATATCATTGGCTGTTTGCAACATTACAATCAACTAGAGCTGTATCTCCATAATTTCATTACTTAAAATATGAGTGCCATGAAATTTTATTTGCCATAAAAAAGCTTAGAACATAGTGAGATGGTTAGAGACTTTTGAAATGAAATAAAGACTAATGACGAATAGCGATGCATAAAGCAGTTAATTAAAACAATAATAGCTTTGAAGATGGAAGAAAACACAAATGCTCAAAGAAAAACTATTTTAAATCAAAGACATAGGCATGAGGTACAATGACCTTGAGGTTGGATTTATTTTTCAAGTTCTGTCAGACATCATAGGTCTGCTGGATAAAGCAAAAATCATACTTAAGGAATTCACAAGTTAAAGGTATTGGCTTATTTCAGCAAAAAAGAAAATCTCCAATACCTGTGAAAGGAACCATTCATACAATAGCTGAGTTCATTAAAACACCACATAAATAAGTACATAAATTAAGTACTTGCCCCTTCTGATTTCTCCACCGTGTTTGCCAGCATCTCCTGTAAGGCCCGGACGGAGAGGGACTGTTCCAGCACAAAGGTGCAGATAGAGAGGTCTGGGGGGACATTCTGTGAAGAGAGAGGGAAAGAGGTCATCATTATCAACACTATCATCATCATCACCACCACCACCATCACCACCACCATCACCACCACCATCAACACCACCACCACCATCATTACCACTATCACCACCACCACCATAATCACCACCACCACCATCACCACCACCACCACCACCACCACCACCACCACCATAATCACCACCACCACCATCATCACCACCACCACCATCATCACCACCATAATCACCACCACCACCACCATCACCACCACCACCACCATCATCACCACCACCATCATCACCACCACCACCATCATCACCACCATCACCACCACCACCATCACCATCACCACCACCACCACCATAATCACCACCACCATCATCACCACCACCACCATCATCACCACCATCACCACCACCACCATAATCACCACCACCACCACCATCACCACCACCACCATCATCACCATCATCACCATCACCACCACCACCATCATCACCATCATCACCATCATCAACCCCACCATCATCACCACTACCACCACCATAACCACCATCACCATCATCAACCCCACCATCATCACCACCACCACCACCACCACCATCACCACCATCATCACCACCACCACCATCATCACCACCACCACCACCACCATCACCACCACCATCACCATCATCACCACCACCACCATCACCACCACCAACACCATCACCACCATCACCACCTTTACCATCATTCCTACCATCACCATTACCATTATCACAACCAACACCATCATCATCACCAACATCAAGCATCGAGATCCAATTTACTGTATTATACTTTGGTTGCTTTCATAGAAAAAGTAAGAGTACTTGTCAATGATCTAATATGAGCTCCCAAATCATTGAAATACATTGTCTACACTGCTCACACTTAATCCACTTTTTAATTTATGGATAACAATAGCTACTACCATTAATGAGTGATACTCTGATTGTCACTGAACTCAGGGCTTTATCAATAATTCCTATGGTCATCTATGGTAAGGATTATTTTCATCGTTGTGTGGCCAAGAAAATAGAGAAGTTAGATTACTTTTCCAAAGTCACAATTACTGAATTTTTCAAGCTAGATTTCTCTGACTCTCAAGCATTCATTTCTAACTTACCAAGCAGTCTGCTGATCAAACAAAAATGACAGAAAAATACTTGCCTCAAATTAATACTGAAGTTAAGCTAATATAAAATTGAATTGGTATAAAATACTCATTTACACAGGCTTCTCTTTACCCACAAAGAAAACCAGTATTTGTTTCAATCAAGTTGGATATCCTATTTGGCCTCTAACTTGAGATGTGATCATTTGACTTCTGTATGTATGTGTACATTGTTTTATTTTCTCATTCATTCTTTTCCCCTTTCTTTCCTTCCCTTAAACTTCCACTCCAGCTAATAATCCCATAAATTTTGAAAATCCCAAAAGGTAATTACCAAGGGGATGAAGGAAACAGGATACAAGTTATCTGGCGAGTTACAGAGAACTCCCCCAGTGGGGAACAAATACATCATCATTCATGTCTGCTTTTGCTTTAGATAAGCAGGATCCAGTGGGCAACCAGCTGGGTACGAAAGATGCTCAAAGGAGGATTTTCATAATAGAAAACCATTTTAAATACATTAAACAAAGTATGAGCAAGAGTGTGTCTTCATAAAAAGGACATTAGGAGAATAAATTTGACAACCTGCTATAATGCATCAAAATGACAATTTGTAATGTTTAAGTATTTATTAAATTGAAACACTACCAGTAGAATGGTTCTTATCAGCAGAGAATGAGGCTTTATAGTTCCAAGGGAAGATTAAGTACCAGCGTCCCTGTATTAAAGTTAAAATTAATTATGGATGAAAGAAACATATAATCAGGCCGCTAAGCTTACTCCTCTGCACACACCTTCCTGGCACCTCTGTTTGGTTTTGTCTTGGTTTTGAATGAACTCTCCTTGCCTGGATCCCTCCATCCTCCCTGGCCTTTGGCCCGCCCACCCAATCCCTTTCCATTCCTCCTCAGACCATCTCAGCCAGTCGTCAAGGGAACCTCTCATATCTGGGGGAGCTACCCCAGCATCTTCTGCAGCTAGCTGGCAAGTCTTCCTCTCCAACACACTCAGATCAGAGACTGGAAGCCAAGAAAAGGACTCTCTTCTATGCAATTTAGAAATAAATTCTTTTCAATTTAATTTGCTCAGTTCTAACTATACTAATTACAACTTTTCAGACCAAGACAAATGCTACTGGAAAAATAAAACTGCGAATGGAAGTGTTTATTTCATTCATAGCTATTTAAATTGTGAGGGTTTGGAAGATATATGCTAACAGTGGTGCAGAGTACTGTGTTATTCAGTGGTATGCTAGTGAACCAACCCTCAAAAAAATGCCTTGATTTGCAGCATTTGCTCATATCTGTGGTGTCAATACTCCAATGATTGCGAATTTCAAAGTGTCAAAGTTTACAAATAGTCTCAAAAAATTGCTAATTCACTCACAACTGGCTCTCAGGGACTCCTGAGAGCCATGTCCAGCACATCACTGGACTGATTTCAAACAAGTCCTCATTAATTCCTTTAGAATCAGTATATTATAGCAGTTAAGAGCTTGGATCCTATAAACAGATGTTCCAGTATTTTCAAGAAAAGGCGCCTTCTGGAAACATTTCAAAGTTTACATACTAGGTGTATTTAAATTATTTCATGTTTCACTTTGATCAAAATATGAAGTATGGATCTCTGTAATGTCTTACATTTATTTGAAAGATCCTTGAGAATCATGGATTAGAAATGAGTGAATCTTGCCAAGCTAAGTTCATTTTGCCACAGAGTGACATGCCTGTCACAGCTATTTTTCCAGGTAGTAGGAGTTTAGCAGGAATAAAGGGAAAATACGCAAAGGCAATTCTCTTTCTTGGAGAAACAGTTTGTCTCTCAATGCATTCTCTTCCAATCCATCCTTATCACTTTTTCTCTTTGTCCCTTAGCCCTCTCAAAACCCACATAAATGTAAGAGAAAAGCTAAGACAGTAATACACACACACACACACACACACACACACACACACACACACACGGTGCCAAAACAATGTATACACATTTTAAGAAAGAAAAAAACTATTAATTGTAATACTCAATATACACTGATAACAAACGATGAATATAAGTCACGTTTGACTTCTGCAATTACAAGAGGTGCTCAAAGTGGTTACCATCAGCATCCAGACACTTCTGATTATGGCGAACTACTGCTTGAGCATAGATAACAACTCTTAAAATGTGTATACATTTTTTGGCACCCCCAATATATTGTTTACCCCTTTCAGGAAAACTTGAAAGAATGCAAATCAGGGCATTTATTTGTTTTACTCTAAAGAAAAATGGGCTGGTTATTTTAGACAACAGAATCCTTACCATCGCTTCTTACCTTGCAAAGTAAACTATTTAAAGTACTCCTTAATTTGGATGTATATTTCTTTCTAAATAACCTTGAAATTTTTATAGCCATGCCATACTGTCGCATTTACTTTCAGCCTTTGTTCCTACCTCCCCAAAATAAAGTTGAATCAGTGGAAAATAAAGGGTCTCATTCATTAATCAAAGACCAACTAAATGGCCCCAAAATGGAAACCAAAATGAGCCCTAACACCAGACACAACAGATAAAGTACAGCATTCTATAAACCCCTGCAATGCGAGCTCTTATTCAAAAGCATATGCGAGCTATCATCTTTTCCTTAGTCTTAATTTTTTTTACTTGAGTCTTACTACTGAGAAACTTAATTTTTAGAACTTCATTTGAAAGAATTTTTGCTTACCCTTACAGCATGTATGCCCCCAAATCATAAGAGAAACCATTCTGTGGCATGCTTTCCATTCCAGGTGCTTCAGAGTAGATCACGTGAGACATAAAACTGAGAGCAACAGCCCAGCAAGTGCACCTATCTGCGTCTTCCGCCTCACACATAATATCTATGTTTCAGGCAGACTTAGATCAGAGAGCACTTCAGTCTGTCTACATGTCTGTCTGGGCTGCCGAGAAAGGACCAAAGTAGGCAGGAGCTTAATGCTGCTTTCTATGTGGCGACAACACCAACCTTAGCAGGATATGTGTCTTCTGGCAAAGCTAACCAACCTTAAGCTGTGTGGTTTTTCTTCATTTTAAAGTACAAACTGGGCACTGTTCTCTACCTGACAGGCATGACCTAATCATAGGAGAAAAAATTCCCAAGAATAACAACAATGCACCATCTGGCTTTGTTGGCACTGAAAGCTTATGGAAAAGCAATGAGGTTGGATGGGCACCTCAATTCCCACCGAGGTCTCTGTCCATCCAATCATGTGGCTTCCCCACATGTATCTGCCTAACTCCCTTAAAAACCGACTGAAACATGTCATTACCTTAAGTGACTGGCACCCAATGATCTCGGGCTACATAAGACATAGAACGTCTCTCTAATCATCAACGTGTAAAAATTGCATGGCAAACTCCTCCGTTATAATTTCCGAATTCCTTTGTTCATAGTTTTCCTTTCTCAGCCTGAAATATCTATCTCCAAGTCTCCATCTATTGAATCTATTTCATATTTTTAAGTAAATAATAAAATCACATATAAATGAAATCACATCAAACATAAACAGTTCATAAACACATATTTTGTGTGTAATATGCATTATAAACTGTATTCTTACAATACAGAAAGCTAAAGGAAAGGTTATTAAAAATTATAAGGAAGAGAAAATACATTTCAGTACTGTACTGTACTTGCTGAAACTGTAAGTTTACATCGTTTTCTTACAAGATGAAAAAAAAATCCGCGTCGGGCCGGCCGAGTGGCACGGTGGTTAAGAGCTGGCTTGGGACGCCAGCGGCCCCAGTTAGGATCCCACATATGAGGAACAGTGAGTGACACTGTCCTCTTAAAAAAAAAAAAAATCCGCATTATAAGTGAACCCATGTAGTTCAAACCCATGCTGTTCAAGAGTCAACTGTATCCTCACACCCCATCACACTCCCTCTCAGTCCTGACCACGTGCAAGTTTGATGAGTTTTTGGGTGTGCCTCTTTCCAGGCTTTTCTCTACACCTATGCTTTTACATACATATGTATCTATAGGAAAAGCCTATATATATATTTCCCATTAATGGGCTCACTTTGGACAAACTACAGTTTTAATTTACTAATATATATTGGAGGTCATGTTAATAAATATATATCTTCATTCTTTATGATGCTAGAGAATCTAGATATAGCATATTCCTCCTGAAAACTGGTTCACGTTTTCTGCCATGCAACCCTGTCATTCAGTTTAGACCATCCCCCTCCCACTCCACTGGCCTAATATGGTGGTTTGCAAAAGAAAATGTTCAGGCTTTGATGAGCTGACCGCAAACTCCGATTTCATCTATTTCTGGAAAATAAAGTAAATGTGCAAACAGGAACATGAGTAGTTAGAGCCCTAGTGACAGGTTTCTTTGTTTTTGTTTTAGTAATGCTAGGTCACTAGGTCTCTAGGTTCATAGATTCATTGCCTGAAAGTATCTAGGGCAAAAATAATTTTTAGCATAACCAGGTCAACTTAATCATTTGCCATATGACCTATGCCAAAACAGCCATAGGACCTTGTCTCATAATCAGCTTAAAGGGGAACAATTAAAATAAACTTGTGCATGAGGTCAACGAACAGATTCTGACTTACCTAAAGCTGCACAGAAAGTCAAAAGAGGAAGAGAAAATGAGAATTATGGCTTCTAGATCAAGTTATGTAGGCAGTAAGATGAGGTCTACAAATTGAATTAATTAACTATGCAGTCCAGTGCAGATATATTCAGGAATAACCATACAAACACCAATCATTTCACTCTTTGCATGTATCTCATTCTGTGACAGTGTGCTAGATAATTTCATCTAAATTCATTTAAAATGTCAAAGGCTAAATTAATTATTCAGTATCAGTCTGAACAAATCGCTGGAATCAACTCAGTAACATCATGTGGGTCTTCAAAACTGAAATTCCAACTAGACTCAGACCGAGACATTCACTACCTCGGAATTCTTACTAGGAATTTTGACAGCATGGAATTTCTACACAGTTCCAAGAAGATAAAAAATAATCATGTGGACACAATTATGTAAATTATAATGGCTATATCACTTTTTAAATGGCCTCCATGTGTTAGGTCCTAAATCTCATCACAACCCTACAAGCATTATGATCCTCATTTTAGAAATGAGTAAATGGCAAGTCTGAAAATTAAATGACTTGATCTGAGCCAGAAACTATTAAGAGGCAAATCTACTTCGCCTAAAACTCATACCACATTGCCTCCCTGAGGTAAAAGCAGCCAGGTTGTTGGCTGATTTTCTTTCTTTTTTTTTTCTTGTCCATTTGTGGTAATATTTATGATTGATCAATTAAACCTACATGTGACAGTGTATATGCTCTAAAATTGCTCACGCAGAATCAGACTAATGAATACCCCAAACTCCATGACTTTGGCCTAGGGGACAGTTTAGCAGCTCGTAACCTGGAATGAGCCCCTTTGGGAATGGACTAGCAGGAGCAAAAGTGTAATAAGACATTAAAATAATCGTCCTTTCTGAACAGATGCTTTGTGCATGGATTTGGACATAGGGATCTTCCCCATGCTATCTGTAGAGAATCGCCACTTCAATGGGAGATTCAAGATTTTCTGGTTAAAGGGTCTTGAGAGAGAGGTAGTAGGATCAGAAAGTTAAGTCAGGGTAGGCAATGTGGGTTATACGGCCCAGAACTGTTATACAGAATTGAAACTGAAGCTGTATTTGTGAGACTTCACCCTGGCATAATATTAGGTGATCTGGACATACTCCAGACTCCAGCTGGGTATATGATGAATGACAGCCACAGTGTTATACTTTTTATATTCAAGAATCAATTCAGGAAAGATGAAAAGGATTTTGAGCTACATTTTTTAAAAGAAATTAGGGGGACTTATCCTTACAGCCAAGTGAGGAGGTTGGCAAACTCTCTCTTTAAAAAATCACCTGGAAGAGCCGGCCGAGTGGTTCAGTTGGTTAAGAGCTCACTCAAGAGTGCGAGCTGAGCTCTGAGCAACAGCAGTTTGATGCCCAGCCCGAGTTGAGCTGCCACTGAGCTGCCAACAGGTGGCAGGATGGCTCAGCTAAAAAAAAAAAAAAAATCACCCGGATAAAATTGACAAAAATAACTTTTCAGATCTGTGGGACTTAATTGAAGGCACAAAAATATGACACATTTTACACACGAACACTGCTGAGCTTCAGGTAAGAGCAGTGAGGGTCTGTAGTGTTCTTTCCAAGGCTGCTCCCATCTCCCCCCAGCTCCCTGATGTAAAGGTTTGCCAGATATGGTGCGGGGTAGGCTGTGAGGAACACCCATTGGGCCCCCTCATGAAAGGATGCTTACTCCATTTGGAGCACACGCCATGCACACTGCATTGTCTGTGACAGTGACACTTCCCAGGGAGACCAGCAGCTCTTGTAGCCTGACTCAGAGTATTCCTGATTGAAGTTTCAAGCGTGTAGAGTCCTCCCGAGCTATTCGCACACTCCTGGCTGACCCTGAATTAGCATAGGCACAAGAGACACACATAGCACCCAGTGGAAAGTAAATCCGGGGTAGATTTCAAATGACCTGAAATTCACATGCACTTCACCCCACACAGGTCCATTTGCAGGGGACAGAAGCCACACTGCTCCAAGTATCTGAGTGCAACCTCTGTACAATCACTGCCTAAGCTTAAGTGATGCAGAAAGAGGGCAACCGCTACGAACCAGGCTGAAACAAAAATGAGTCTGAAAAAATAAATAAACTGAAACAGTTGGCATCCATGACAACACAACATATCACAGGGGAAACCTATGTCACAGATTTAGCCCAGACAAGTTACTAATCAAAGAAAAACAAATGAAAACAGCAACAGCAACCATCAGTAGGGAAATGTGATGAATCAGAGTTCCTAGGTTTATTATCTAAAAAGTCCAGCTGTAACAAAAAAGTATGACATAAGGGGAAAACACAAACCAAAACGCAGGAAAGTGTAACCTATATCAAAAGAAATAAAAAATAGTGAAGAGAAACTGTCTCTAAGTGTCCCCAGACATTGGGGTTAGCAAATGCTTCAAAGCAGCCCTCAAACATAGATGTTTAAAGGACTAAAAGAAACCATGTTTAAAGAAATAAAGAAGGGCCGGCCGAGTGGCGCATTGGTTAAGAACTGGCTTGGGATGCAAGCGGCCCCAGTTTGGATCCCACATATGAGGGCCAGTGATACTGCCCTCTACAGCTAACAACAGCTCCACATGGAGCTGGGCTGTGCGAGCTCTGGCAACGGTGTAGGCTGCAGCCCTTGCTGCAGTGGGCTGCCACAGGCTACAGTGAGTGGCCGGCAGCCAGCGTGAGCGGCTGGCAGCCAGCATGAGCTGCCAGTAGCCGTGGTGAGCGACCATCCAGAGGCCGGTGACGGATCTGCCTCCTCCGGGAAGAGCACAATGAGGATACTAACATGGGCCAGTGAAGCGATGTCCTCCGCAACTAGACTGAAGAACAAAAGGACAGCAACTTGTTTGTTGCCCTTCCCCGATTCCCCAATGCTGTTCCCCTCCCTTAATTCCCCAATTTAAAAAATCTTAAAAAAAAAAAAAAGAAATAAAGAAAAGTATAACAATGAATCAGCAAATAGAAATTCTCAATAAGGATCTAGGAATTACCCAAAGAGAACCAAATGGAAAGTCTGGATTTGAGTACAATAACTGAAATAATAAATATACTATAGGGGTTCAACAGCAGATTTGTGACAAAGGGGAAAGATTCAGTGACCTCAAGATCAATCAACAGAAATTATTCTCACTGGAAGTACACAGAGAAAAAACAGGGAAGAAAATTAACAGAGCCTAAGAAACCTGGGGGAACAATATCAAGTACATCAATATAATGTGAGTCTCAGAATAACAGGAGAGAAAGAAAAGGCCAGAAAATATAGGTGAAGAAATAATGGCTGATAATGTCCAAATTTTAATGAAAAACATGAGTTTACACATCCACAAAGCACAACAAAAGCCAAGTAGGATAAGGACGAAGAGGTATCAAAATGGCATACTAACCATTTTATGCAAAAGGAGGGAAAAAAAGAAGAGAGGAATAAATAAATAAATAAATAAATAAATAAGGCATATAAAACACAAATAAAATGGAAAATGTAAATCTAACCATTTTCTGCTTGTTTTAAAAAGAAAATCATACACAGAGATAGGAATATTAGCCTTAAAAAGGAAGGAAACCCTGACATTTGCAACAACACCAGTGAACTTGGCATTATGCTAAGTGAAATAAGCTAGATGCAGAAAGACAAATACCACACAATCTCACTTTAGATTTTACATGTAAAATCTAAAATAGTCAAACTCACAGAACAGAGACTAAAATGGTTGTTGCAGGGGAGGGGGAAATGAGATGTTTGTCCAGGGGTTCAAAGTTTCAGGTATGCAACATGAGTAATTCTGCAGATCTCATGTACAGCATGGTAATTATAGTTAATATCCCCAATGCTGCGTTGTATACTGAAATTTGCTAAGAGCCTTGATCTTAAGTTTCTCACCACAAAAAAAACAGTAATTAAGTAACTATATGTGGTGTAGGATATGTTAATTAGCCTGTTTGTGGTAATCATTTCACAACAGATACATATATCAAAACATCACATTTTGTACCTTAAATATACACAATTTTTATTTGTCAACTAGAAACTTAATAAACTTGGGGATGAGGGGAGAGGGCATGACATTGTCTAAAAAATTTGAGGCTGAGCTCCCTGCCTGGTACCTGTATTCTGGACCCAACCTAATTTTCCAGCCTACACTCAATGCTTACTACAATTAGGCTAAATTAAATAGCTCTCTACTTTTCAGACATATTTCCTTTTCACATCTTGTCCTTGGTCCAATGTCCATGAAGGAACTCCTGACTGAAACTGCCATGCACTATACATATTTGTACACAATATATGTCCACACTATCTTATAGAATAAGACTGTTCTCCTCCCTTTCAACTTATTTGTTACATATCTTGTTGAATATTCCTGATAGTATTGCTTGTACTCCATGTTCAAAGTTTAATTAATATAAAGTTTAATAAATACATTTTTTTGTGATATGACACATGTATCATCTCATTGTAAAAACACTATTAAAAAATATTGCTCACCAAGCCCTGGTAATGTATTTAAATTACTTTTAAATATTAACTGATGAATTTTAAATAACACAAATATGATATTTTAATGTAAACATGTTAAAATAATGCAAAAACTACAATATTTTGATAATGGTCTAAAAATTCTAATTTATGAAGATTCTGGAAAAAATCTTTATAGGGTCAAAGATTAAAAAAATCTCAATTATCTGCACAGAATTTAACCGCATTATTTCAAGATCCTCTATTGCAGGAAATTAAAGAGATTCATATGAATATACATCCAATCCATTCACATGTAGGTTACTAATCTGAAAGAATCATTGGCTCTCTACAGGAGTTAATTCTTTGGTGATAAAATAACACATTTCTAAATTTTTTGTTTGGCAAATACCACAATTAAATTGAATGTTTGATGCCAGGTTTAATCCCAGTGAAGAGAATCAATAGTAAAATCACCCATTGAAATAACTACCCATTTGTTTACTACAAGCTAATCCCACTTTATATTAATTTCATCTATAGTAACTGCAGTTTATGTTTCTACCCATAAGTGGTAAACAAATGAATACTCTAGTTTAGTTTTTGGTGACTGCTGGAATGCATCTTTACTAGACCAACCTCATTTCCTGAAGAAACCAATTTCATTTCCTTTATGACAGCACCATGCCAAAAAGACAAGTGGAAAACAAGCAATATAACGTATCAGGGACTTGAGGAAAGCTTCCATCTCTGTTCCACAAAACATTCTCATCTTTAAGCATTAAACTGCTCAAAGTCTTTCAGTTTATGATATACCTGTGACGCTAACCACCCCAAACAGCTCATATTAAATTGATATATGCTCATCAGAACTAACGATTTGCCATGGTGAACTCAGCATGGTTTCCTAGTGCTATTTCAGCCAGTTTCCAGTAAGAATAAGTGTTTTCCTAAAGAAATGTGACTTTTTCTGTTCCACTATTAAAGAAGACACAATAAGAAGCTTCTGAATAGTTTTCAGGGACATTGCAAGTCAAATTTCGTGTTCTAAATGTTAGTTCTTAAATGTCTGTGATGACTACACACCTTCATCAGTTTATGTCTCAAGGAATAACTGACCCATCAGGTAAGATTTGTAATTAATAATGTAAGTCCATCTACACCTTCCTGAGAGATTTGAATATTTTTGGTCATTCTCTCATCAGATCTCATTACCGTCATTGTTGTGACTTCATAACACAGCTTGCGAATAGTTGGTGCTAGAAATAGAAATAGCAGCTCTTTTATTTTCTTCTTTCGTTTGTGCTTACATTACTAGCATATTTCTTAATTACTATTTCTGTGTCTCTGCAAAATAGCTTAATGCCAGTTGTCCATTTCTTGAACTAATTTAGATAGAACTGGAATATTTAATAGCAGTGAAAAATCGTAATAATAAATAATCATAATGGCTCACACTCAATTACTGCCTACTCTGTGCCTGATACTGCTCTAAGCACTTGACATTTATTAACTCAATTCATCTAGAAACTTATATAAGATAGATATCTACTGAACTGAATTAACATTTTCTTATGATATACTAAAATCAAACAAATCCTAATTGTGTAACTCCCACCCACCAGAGACCTTGTCAAGAATTTTTTTTTTTTTTGAGGGTAGTGTCACTGGCTCTCACATGTGGGACCCGAACCGGGGCCACTGGCGTAACCACCGCGCCACTCAACCGGCCCTCCCACCAGATACCTTGTACACTTTAGGCAACAAGTGATGCTGATACATAACCAAATGTCATTCAGACGGTGAGGGTGGGTGAGGAGAGAGAAACTATGTCATAAAATTAATGCACAGTGATACCCTGGTTTATGAGCATAATTCGTTCCAGAAACAAACAACTCATATTGCAAGACATCGCTCATTTTCCACTTTAAAATGTATTAGAAATGTCTGCTTGTCTTGCAGAACACTCACAAAGCACATTACTCGCAATCCAAGGTTTTATTGTATTTTTCTTACCTCTTTTTGGATAAAAGTAATATAAAGTGATGTTATAGTAACAATGTTATCTTCCCATATCCCACTGAGTTGACATTGCTTGTATATCCCCAGAGGCCAAACTTTAGATTGGAAACTACTACTAGATATACTATAGGAGTCTATTCTATAAACAACAGAATAAAAACATTGGGTAGTACAGTTAACCGAAGGCTCATACCGAAAAGGTAACTATTAATAGCCCCAACATAACTTACAAATACATATATCATGTGTTATAAACTGTGTTTCCTCTGGGAGTAACAGTTCTCAGGATCTGTATAAACACCATGAGGAATGGGACAGATTCCAGAGTTAAAGCGCTGAGTATTTCAGGAGTCGTGAAGATTACAGAATTCTAACAACTATGGAAAACAGAAAATTCAAGCGAGCTTAATAAATAACAAAATTCAAAAAGCAAATAAGCCAATACACACATGTATAGAGGCTAAACCATACTGAACCTATTCAGGAAAGCAATTTCAGAATTACTTTAGAAGCTCCACTTTTGTTCCATGTGACTTTCACTCCATTATACTATGAACATCATTGCTTGTTGCTTTTCAGTTTGAGAAAACTTGAAAATTTACTACTGAGCCAACTGCTTAGCTCATACCAAAGATAGTTTATCATATTGTAGTTAGAAAGAATTGGGTTGGAATCCTGGCTCTGTTACTCCACTGCTGTGTGATCTTGGGTAAATGACCTAAACTCTCCGAACTTCAGCTTCTTCCTCATGCTGTAAAGAATAAGTGAAGGACTGCACATGTGATACCTAGCAGAGACCCCGATGCACGATGTGCATGTAAAGAGCAGTACTAATGTTATTGTTCTAAGCTTTTAAGGTAGAAGAGGAAATGCTGGCTGGATTCCAGTATAGTAGACAAAATGGTATTTTATGTAGGGAACATATAATACAGAAAATAAACTAAATATGACTTATATCGAGGCACTATTTTCTAAGGTACAAGTTATTAAAGTGTTGGGGATACATATGCATTTCATAAGCGTTAAAATTGCCCTTCCAGTGATTAAATTGCGTATTTGCACTGAAATGAGTCATTATATTAAGGTAGAATCAATGGGAAAGAAATGATGCCTCTAGAACTCAGAAGGTCCAAATTTTAGTCTTGATTTTACCATTTAAGGACTAACTTTTGTTAAGTTACTTAACTTGCACGCCCCAATTTCCTCAAGAGGAAACAAGCATGGGGGTAAAATCATTTGTAATGTAGCTTCAAGTTCATTTTATAAACAGCATCCATCATGACCACCCTGCTTGGTTTCGCCACATGCTTAATAGATCTGTTTTTTGCAGTATTTAATACAGCAAAAACAATTTAAATCATGAGAACAAACCCACACAGAAAAGTTAAAGCATCAGAGGAAAGATGTTTATCACAAAAAAAGAAATGACCAAATAATTGTTTTAAATATTAATCATATAAAGTGTAACCAAGAGAACAATGTTGAATAATTATTCTCCATTTTTATTAACTTCAAAAGAAATCTATTTAAAGTCTTCAAATGTTTGGATATTATAAAAAGATTAAACAATGGAACACTTCACAGACTCTTCATAGACAGATACGAGGTGTGATCAAAAAATATGGTGAATGTTTAAATTAAAAAATAATTATTACAGTAAAAGATACATTGCCATTAATTCCCCTCAGGATACTCACCCTCACTTCAAACACACTTATCACATCCTTCTTGGCACTTTCTGAAAAAGTTCTGGAAGTGCTTTTTCATGAGTGTCTTTAGTTGTGTTGTCATGGCTGCCTCGATGTCCTGAATCATTTTGACTTTGGGAAAGAGCCAGAAGTTGCATGATGCCAGACCCGGTGAATAAGGTGGATGAGGACACACCGTAATGTTTTTATTTGACAGAAATTGCCATGTACCAGAAGCGATGTGTGACATGGAGTTTTGTCATGATGGAGGATGAAGTAAAGACATTTATGAGAGAAGACTTCCAGAACTGCTTCAGAAAGTGGCAAGAACGATGGGATAAGTGTGTTTAGGAGTATTTTGGGGAGGATTAATGGCAATGTGTCTTTTACTGTAATAATTTTTTTTAATTTAAACATCCAATTTTTCGATCACACCTCATATTTGAAAATAATGCCAGATTACTATTATTGATTGTTAAGTCATTGACCAATCAAAGGATTAAAAAAAAAAACATAAAATCATGAAATGCATGTTTCACAGGGACATGGATTATCTTTAGTTCAGGTACAGTAAAATTTAAATTTTGTGATAGGATATAAGATTTCATTGGGCTGATTTTTAGCATGATAAATAGATGATCAGATAATTATTAAAATGGCATATAATCCTAGCAGCTACTGTATGATTACTGCATAGTCCAATCTTAGCAAATATTTTAAATTTCTCTTCTCAGTTTAATTGACTCATTAGTTTTCTCATCTACATACTTGTCTTTCTACTTATTAGTGCCGCATTAGTAAAACAATAGTTAAAAGAAAATTTTTTCACTTATTTCTAACATTTTCTTTAGATTATGGCCAAAAGTTTCAGATTGGGCCCCAACCAACATCTCCTAGGCCAACACAATTTTATTGAAAAAGTATCATATATTCAAAACAATGTATTTAAGGAAATACATGTTTTAAATAAAATGAACATCCATGAGTCCATCAAGCATGTTAAAAAATACAATGTTATGAGTAATTTTGAAGGTCCCTCCACCCAACAATATTCCTTGCTTTTCTTTATACTTTTATCACAGGTTTATGTATACCAACACAATATGATTGTTCCAATTTGCTGGATTTTTCCCTTTATGTAATTATAAACATAAAAGTCTGTATTTTTGGGGGTGATTTTTGAGATTCATCCATGTTGACCTAAATACTTGTAGTTCATTCATTTTTACCACTAGAGAAACCTATGGTATAACTGTAGTTCAATTTATTTAGTCAGTCTGATATTGTTTCTTTTCTTATCAACAATGTGGCAACAAATATTCTTGTATATGTTTCCTTGTGTACATGTACAAAAATGTAACTAATATTATGTACCTAAGAGTGAAAATCCTAAATTATACTGTATGCACATCCTCAAGTTTACTAAATAATTACCATTTTCCAGTATATATTTCTACCAAAAGTGTGCAAAACTTCCTATTGCTTCACGTTCTCACCAACAATACCGCCAAATTGTGAAATGCTTCCTTGTGCTTTTAATTTTTATTTCGCCAATTAATAGTGAGGCTGATAATGTTTTTCTACTAAAATGGTCCATTTGCATTTCCTCTTCTGGGAAATGTCTATTCATGTATATCTCTAATTTTCTGATGGGTTCTTTGTTGTTCTCAACTGATTCACAGGAATATTCTAAGTATTCTGGGTACTTCTGGGTCTTCAATTTTGTTTTGGCATGCAAAAAAACAAATAATAAAATCGGGTTTTCCTTTGATGGTCTATACTCTTTACTTCGTTGATAAAAGACATTTTCATAAAGTACATAAAGGCTCTTTAATGGTTTGTATTATTCCCCTTTTGGGTTATATTTATATATAATAATAATATGCTTATAAATAAATACCAAGAGAAAACCTTCATCGCTTTTATATTGAAAACTTGACCCAAGCTCCCCAAACCTAGATATGGAAGACAGCATAAGATAGTAGCCACGTGAGCTTGGAGGAAGGTACACAGCACTGTCTACTCATAAGCAGCCTTTGAAACAGGCAGCCCAGTGACAGAGCCCATATGCACTGAGTTTATACACAGAATAATCAGAGTGGAGACTTTTCTTTCCTTAATTAATAGCCACTTACATTTGTGTAGTGCTTTATGTGTTTTCAGTGTACTTTACATACTTAAATGGTGCTCAAAACAATTATAATGAATGGGGAAAAAATTATTATTGCCACTTCAAAGCTAAGAAAACCAGGAGATGCCCAAAACAGAACAAGCTGTAGAGCAAGTCCAGTCCCCTGCTCTCTGGTCCAGTATGCTCCCTCAGCGTCACACTGCCTTCCAAGGTAAGGAATGAAGCTGCCAAAGCAGCGGTGATGGCACTTTTTTTTTAAGTCTGACTCATCCATGTAACAGCCTGTACCTACTGCTTACAAAAGGATTATGTTGTACTCAGAAAGACTTCTACTGTAAAGTGAAGTCTGTGACAGGTGCTGAGACAGAATTAGAGGACAGTCACCTGTATTTCTCCCACACCACTCATTCTCTGCTAAGTCAGGACTTTCTCTAAATACAAATCTCTTACCCTTCACAGAAGATTCACACAAACCAGTAAAACATGGCTACGGTGATGGGACTTGATGAATTATGTGATAACTAGAAATACTGTGTTGGACAAAGGATATGTGGATTTGGCCCCATGACTCTCCATTTTCAGCAACCATGTAAAGTAGACCACACTCTACATGCATGTGGGTCACTTCTGAGACAGCCCTAAAAACTGGAGAAAACATTTACTTGATACGATTGTAAGGACTACTGCAATTGATGTGATTGGCAGGAAAAAGTAAGGAATAGGTACATATGTATGTTTAATATCATAAATGCATAGTTTTTAGGTAATACAACACAGAATCTACAGAAACACAGTAAAAAAACAAATGGTCCGCCTTATCAGTAATCAAAGAAATACAATTTTTCCAAAATAAAAAATTTTTGTCTTTCAAATTAGCACTTTTCTTGCTTTAAATTAAAATGCTGAAGTGGTGGGGAATGGAAAATGGATGCTCATAAATACAGCCCATAGGACTATAAATTATTTGGAGAATAAAATGTGGCAGTAAATATCACAAGTCATAAAAAGTAGATGCCTTTATCTAGGAAGTCATTCTAAGGAAATACCTGAACAGCGCCCAGAGATGTTTGTGGATATTTGTATGTGGATGTTCACCGCGATGTTGTTTACGCTCGAAAAAAAGTTGAAAACAAACAAATCCATAAATGATAGAACTGGGATTTTAATTCAAGGCCTCTGCCATCAGGGCCTGTACCCCTGATTAATTTAGACTCCATTCTCTTAGCCTAACAGCCTTCCTCTTATTATATTTCCTAACCCTGCAACAACCAACACACAATGCAGATACAAGCTGAGGGAGACGACTAGCTGACCACTCCATAGAAGGGGGAACAACCTGCAGAACCCAGGGAAACTAGTAACCAGTACAATCAGCCCACCCTAGGAACCCTCTGTTGTAAACAGTGAGACTTGTATTCTAGGAATCTTAGAATCTATTAGTAAACAAATGCACCTTGGTTCAGATTCCTAGAACTCTTAGTCAAAAGGCTATATATACCCTTTTTGTACTTCTTATCTTAACTGCAGAGCCACTCTGATACATTTTTCTGTCACATCAAAAGTTATGTTAGGTTATCGGGCCGGCTGAGTGGCAGTGGTTAAGTACTGGCTTGGGAAGCCAGCGGCCCCGGTTCGGTCCCACATATGAGGGCCAGTGACACTGCCCTCAAAAAAACAAACAAACAAAAAAAAAAGTTATGTTAGGTTATTAAGTTGGAAGTACAGGAAATAAAATCTATTGAAGTTTCCGATTTTTTAATTCAATGTTTATTAGTTTGACAACTGATAAGTTTATGAATTTGTAAAATAACAGAAAAGCTTTTTGAGCAGAAGCTTGAGGCTTAGTGTTTTTAAATATATACAGATGCTGCCCAACTTATAACGGGCCTACATCCCCGATAAACCCATCGTAATTTGAAAATATTGTTAAGTCAAAAGTACATTTCATACACCTAGCCTACCCAACATCATGGTTTAGCCTAGCCCACCTTGCACGTACTCAGAACACAATATCCCAAAACTGCTGGCACAGCACACAGTAGAGTATCAGCTGTAGATCTTCATGGCCGCGGGGCTGACTGGGAAATGTCGATCAGCCCCGCTGCCCAGCATCACCAGAGAGTATCAGACTGCATATTGCTAGTCTGGAAAGACCAGAATTCAAACTTCAAAGTGAGGTTTCCCCTTAATGCATATCACTTTTTCACCATCATTAAGTCAGGGACCATCTATATTATCAATTTTCTTATCACTAAAAATTTCCTGGGTTAAATAAAAATAATTTGCAATAATATATTTCAATTCATATTTCAACAAAATTATGGCTGTGTTGGAATGGTGTGAACCAGTTTGTTCTTCAAAGACAAATGACAGCATGACCAACAAGGGAACAACACTCAAGCCACACTAATAATCGATAATCGTTAGAAGGTTGGGCCTTAAAAGGTGAGGCTCCTGGTCTTATCGCATGCATTTTATCTCTCGACAAACTAAGTAATAACTAAATTGCTCTTGTTTTTTGTCATTGACAAGACACAAAAGTCATCAGACTGTGTTTTATGAATCTCATTACTAAGATATTGGTGCTGTTTAATAATACCAGAGGAAAAAATCCTAAATAAGAAACATTTTAGTTGTAACAGGAAGCTCTGTTTTCAGTAAAGAGGATGACTTAACTTTTTAAACACATATCAACTACTTGGAAAACTCTGGAATTATCATGATTATAAGTTCTTTCAAGCAATGAATGGTAATACTCTCTGCACCACCCATATTAAATGGAGTTCCTGTGATATGCTTATTACAACATTTGGTCTTCAATTCTTTAACAAATGGAATGCTACACACAATAGTTATAGCTCTCATGAAAACACAAGAAATAGCATATTTTAATACTAAATATCTGCAACTGTGAGTTTTACAGCAGTAAGATATGTGTATTCAATGAAGAAGATCTCAGATGAGTGTAAGGTAAAGGATAGCACAACTATTTTTTCAGTCTCTAAGTAGAATTTTAATTATGAGATTATAATTTTTTAAATGTTAATTATTTGATCCAAATTATTGGTGTTTAAAGAGTGTAGCAATTGACTTGTCTCTACAAAGTTGGCATATATTTAAATCAAAGGCATGTGTCACAAACAACACTTGCATTTCCTGTGCCATCCACAGCACATCCGCTTGGCAAACAGAACTCCTTATCAATTCAGTTCCACCTACAAGACGTAAGTCCTCACTACGTACCAGGAACTCTACTTTTCCATTAAATTTACTTCCATTATTGTAAGATAGTTACCAAGACTTGGTTACACCTCAGATTGATTCACAGAAAACTCAACTGATCTCACAGATGCTATGATGTCCTCGGCACTGAGAGAGCAAAGCTGGGGCTTTCCAGCAAGCTCATCGCGTTTATTTTATCAAAAATATGGAAAAGTTGGGGCCGACCGAGTGGCTCAGTGGGTTAAAAGCTCACTCAAGGGTGCGAGCTGAGCTCTGAGCAACAGCAGTTTGATGCCCAGCCCGAGCTGAGCAGCCACTGAGCTGCCAACAGGTGGCAGGATGGCTCAGCTAAAAAAAAAAGAAACATTAAAAATGTGGAAAAGTCACATGCATCCTGGCTGGCATTGATGAATTCTCTACCATCATTATAATGATCTGATGACAAACTGTAGGAGTAGTATTATCAGGAAAAGTAGGAGAGAAATGTTTTGCCTAACTCAGCCTTGAAGATCTTATTAACAGTCAGCGACATGCGTAATCCCTGAAAAGTCTACAGAGGAGCAGGGGTGTACTCAATACTTTAGCAACAAAGGGACTGTTTGGGCCTCTCCAATTTTTACAAGTAGGAGGTAAGGGAAATACCCAAAATCATATATACCTACATGTCAATTGGGAAGCCAAAGAAAGTAGGGCTTACACCTAGGTAGCCATATTTTACAGACTAAGGGAATACAAAAAAGTCATATGATGATAACAGTAATCAAAGGAGAGAAATATTAACAAAATTAGCCAGATTCCCAAGCAGGCAGAGAATGCCTAGACTCTATTGCAACCATGAGTTTAAGTTATGACTTAAACCCTGCCCCTTTAACCAAAACGATAGGAAGGGATTGCTCAAATGTCCACTGTCCATGTATCTATCACCATATTTCACTCACTCAGTAATCCTCAGTAAGCCTCCCATCATAGCCATGGCAAAGGAAGTGGTATTGTCATGTGACTTTTCCAAATCCAAACAGAAAGTAAGCAAAAACCTTGGCCTAAAATCTAGGTCCCCAAAGTTGAGAGCAAATGGCCTCTCCTCCACCATATACATGGGAATGCCACCAGTCAACAAGATTCTTCAAGAAATAAAAATGAGAGGCCGCATCTCAGGCAAGGAAATTATCTTCCACATGTGACTCCAGGTTAACGCTCTCCATCGTTAGCAATTTAAAACACATTATGAATTTGTGAGCAGCTCCAGGATCCATAGCCTCTGGTATAATTAAAACCCATTAGTTTGGCTCACAATATAATGGTTCCACATGTGCTGTGAAAACATATTCTCCTAAAAGTTCCTAGGAGAACATAAAACATTAACAACCCACAACAAAAACTTAGCACACATGTCCAAGTATAAAACTTTTTATTAGCAGATGGCCTGACTCACCGCTCAGGGAGACTATACTTAGATCCAGCCAGCCCTGGTTTATGACTTTGAACGAATAGAGGTGGGAAATATCTCAGGGCCCCGAAGTCCACCACATCCACAGGTCGTCACTGTGCTCACAGTTTGACAATTTGCTTTGCAGAGTTCTGAGAGAAGTTGCATTTTCGAAGGCCTTGACCTCGTAATCTTATTTTATATCAGTTCTTCTCTTTATTATTAACCCTCTGTGACTCAACTCATATTTTTCTTCTTCTCTACTCAAACAGGGCAAGTTTCATCCTTTCTCTCTCTAGATGGTCACCTTCTGGGGGACAGAGAGGGGTAAAAACATTGTAATCAATGATAACTCTTAGTGGCAGCAGAATAAAGAGGAGGAAATACAAAAGTCAATAGCCTTTTAAAAACTGAGTTTAGAGCAAATCCTATGCAGATGTATGCAATAAACAACAAAGTTTAAAGAATTGTACTTTCAGTTCATGACATTTTCACCAAGAAAAATACCTCTGAGCACATATATTGGGTTGTCAGAAAAGTGATGATGCATTTTTGCAATGAAAAACATAGAAAACAATACATTATGACTTTTCTGACAACCAATATATAAATGTTGAATCATTTATCAGAGGCACAGATATGACACAAAAACAAGATAATCGTGAATCTTACAAAAATATTATTTTCTTCTATATAGGAAAAATAGCTTCATTTTCCCCATTATGTTGATGCACTGTCTGATAGAAGCCCCAGAGAAAACAGAATAAAGATGATGACACTAAGGTTATGAAACTGGGTTCCCTACGATCAGGAGAATTTGAAAACAAAACCAAAAACAAGTGTCGTCCAGTCACACATTATATCTGTAAAGTCTAGAACAATGGTTCTTAGTGTCTTTTTTATTGTTTATTTTTTTGGGTTTTCTTTTGGTCACAGAACTCATTGTTAATCTGATGAAAAATGCATATGTCCCTAATTACAGATACAACTAGAAAAAATTGTGGGTCCTCACAGGCCATGATCAGAGTCCCCATAAGAAACCATGTGCTCCTGACATCAGAAACCTCATTTTCTCATGCATACAGATGGTGGCAGAGTTGATAAATGAAAACGTGTATCAGGGTCAAGTGATGAATAAATGGTTACCACGAAGAAGAACTTGATTGGTTAAGGGAATGGTACAACTTGCTTCTGAAGGAGCAAATGATTCAAACACATCAGTAGTATCATCCGAATATATTTAAAAAGAGAGAGGAGAAGCTTGGCCTTTTAAAAGAAGCCAGTTACTAAAACTTATCCTTGAGTGTTCCCCATATATTATGAGCACTCTGTCACTGTGAAATTCTCAAAGTGAGCTCCAGCATACTTTATAAAACTTATAAACTTCAACATCCAAGTTACTGTTGATAGTTAAGGGTGGCTGCATTGCTTCCTACTTATTCTGAATCAAGCCATCCCTTTATCCTCCCATTTGATGTGATTCTATTAAAAAGTCTTGTAAACTCTTTGAAATAGTCATTCTTCCTGGGTTTTAGACATGTGCTGAAGTCTTTCAGTCTAACACCCACTGGTACCTTACGTTTTTGTAGAGAGGTGATTATAAAAATGGCGGATGGTGATTTTAACTTTTATGGAAGTCATTACTCTGTGTCAAAACACACTGACATACTTATGCCTTATCTGCCCCTGCAGTTTGTTAGGGTAGACAAGAAACATCACCCCCAGCCTGTCCCTCCAATTATTTAAATCCATGGATCAGCCTCAGGGCAGTGACTTCTTCTTTTCTCCTTTTCTCTTCTTCTTCTTCCTCTTCTTCCTATTCTTCCTCTTCTTCCCCTTCTTCTTCTTTTTCTTCTTCTTCTATTTTTCTCCCCTTTTTCCTTTACAAATCAGTCCTCTTCTCCATCTCCCTAGGATGGAGTTTTGTATTAGTTTCAATCTTCTTTCTTCTCCTCCATAAGAAATATGACTATCCTTGCTTTTATCATTTGTATTTTTGACAACTGTTTTCTTTCACATTCTTGACTTTTTCTATTCAGCTGTTAAATAATTTCCAAAACTGTGACTTTATATTTGTGTTCATCACATGCTTTTCAACTTTGTCGGTGACAATATATAGTTACCATTAAAATTCAACTGTGTACAGTATTTATATTTTAGTTCCCTATGGATTTGTTTAAAACTCATAGTCCATTCTTCTAGTTTATTAAGCAATAAGGATTCTGAGGGAGATTTTGCTATCTTAGAAGACCAAAAAAACCCAAAAAGCACTATTTACTTTGCTGAATCATTCTTCTCTGATACCTCTAAATGTATAAATGTAAGTGCCTGACCTGAGTCCCCTTCTCTGCTATAACTCCATATCCCCCTAGGTGATTTTCACCCATACCTGTGATCTTAAATACCATACTATACCTCAATGATTCTCCAATTTATGTTGCCAGAACTGACCTCTCCTAAGTCTTCCTGGCTAACAGTAAGCTGCTGTTGACATCTCTACTTGGAAGTCACAAATCTAGCATCGTCAAAACAGAACTCTTCATGTTAACATCTTCCTTTCTCTATACTTTCCACCAATTTTGTTCAACTAACAATACATTCCAATCCAAAAATCTTTTCTTCTTTTTTCCTCACCTTGAATACATTACAATTTAATGATCAGTTTTCCTACTGACAAATCCAGCCCAACGAAGATTCCAAATCTCAGTGGAACACCCATTGCCTTTGCTAAGACCTGTTTGAAGCTACTGTCCCTTCTTGTTTCCTCCAATCCCCTCCCCCTAAAGCAACCATATAACACATGTGCTAAAAACCACCTAAGAGCTTTACATTGAACCTAAAATAAAAGCCAAACCTCTCACCCTAGTTTGCAAAGCCCTTGATGATTTGGTCTGGCCCATCTCTCTGAACTCATGTCATATGACTTTTCCATCTCACCTGCTAGACTCCAACCACACTAGTCTCTTTCCGTCCTTTGAACAGTCCTTGCTCGTCCTCACCATAGAATCTCTGCACTGTTTCTTCTATCTGCCCGTCACTCTCCTTCCTCTCCACATTCAGTGGCCGGTTCCTTATTCTTACTCAGCAATCAGAGAGGCCTTCTATGACCAAACCAACCTAACAGACATCCTGTCATTTACTACTGCCTTGCTTTAATGTTCTCTGCATCATGTATCACTAATTGCCAACTAAGTTATTTATTTTCTATCTTCATCCACGAGAACGAAAGATCCACAAGATGAACTCTGTCTCAATCATTGCTCTGTCCCTGACTTTGGACATTGCTTAGCACATAGTAGGCAGTCAGTAAAGTATTTATTGAATGAATGAATTTAAAATTACTATAATAAACAACTATATTTCAACACCCATCTAAAATATAAATTATTCCATACACAGTTGAAGTAGGTGCCCAGCCCGAGTCCATTGTACATATTTTCCTAAAGCAGTAACTATTCTGCTAAATTCTGGTTATCACTCAAGTGCCTTTTTTGCAGCATTTTACTATATATTTCTGTATTCTAATATTTATTAAAGAATTGTTCATATTATAATATGAAATAAATGGCATCATACTGTATATATCTGTCCATCTATATTTTGATTTTTTTATTTTTGCTCAACCTTATGTTCTTAAAATTTATTCTTTTTGATACTGTGTGCAGTATAATACTGTTTGAATATACTATAATTTAATTATCGATTTTCCTACTGACAAAATTTAGAGATCTTTTGTATGTTTTTAAAATAGTCTTTATTTTTTAGAACAGTTTTAGGTTCACAGCAAAATGAAGTCAAAATACAGAAATCCCCAAAATTCCCCCCGCTCTCTGCCCCTGCTCCCAGAGTGGTACACTTTTCACAGTCAGAGAATCTACACTGGCACACAATTATCACCCAAAGTACATGTTTAGAGTTCACTCTTAGTGTTGTACATTCTATGGGTTTTGATAAATACAAAATGACATGTATCCACCATACGGTATCATACAAAGTAGTTTTACTGCCCTAAAAATTCTCTGTGTTCTACCTATTGGCCCTCTGCCCCCACAAGCCCTGGTAGTCACCCAATCTTTTTCCTGTCTCCATAATTTTGCCTTTTCCAGAATGTCATAAAGTTGGAATCCTACAGTATACAGCTTCTTCAGATTGGTTTCTCTCTCTTAGTAATATGCATTTAACTTTCCTCCATGTCTTTCCATTGCTTAATAGCTCATTTCTTTTTAGCACTGAAAATATTTCATTGTCTGGATGTATCAGAGTTTATTTATCCATCACCTACTGAAGGGCATTTTTGTTGTTTCCAGATTTTGGCGATTATCAATAAAGCTGTTATAAACATCTGTGTGCAGGTTTTTGTGTGAATATAATATTTCAACTCATTTGGGTAAATACCTTGGAACACAATTGCTGGATCATATGGTTAACAGTATGTTTAGTTTTATAAGAAACTGCCAAACTGTCTTCCAAAGTGGCCATACCCTTTGTATTCCCACCAGCAACGAGTGAGAATTCCTGTTACTCAGCATCCTTGCCAGCATTTGGTGTCTTCAGGGTTTTGGATCTCATCATTCTAACAGCAGTCTTTTGTTTATTTGTGCTATTACAAAACTGTTAAAATGAATACGTATGTACATATGCATAAGCTCTTGTGCAAGAGTTGGTTGAAGCCAGGTATATTTCTTAGAGTGAATTTGCCAGGTCTCAGATATTATCACCATCAACATTATCAGGTTTAATCATTTTGCTCTCCAAAGTGGTGCCCCAATTTACAGTGTTAACAGGAATGTGTGAAAATTTCCACTGATCCATATCTTTGTCATTGTTTCACAAATTTATCTACTTTTGCCAATCCACACACGAGAATTAGAATGGAACTTTAAGTTGTACATCTCTTATTACTAATAACTTGAGAATCTTTCCAAGTACTTAGAAGCCACTTGAGTTTTCTATGCACTACCTCTTCAACCTTTTGAATATTATTATATTTGGATATTCTTCCTTCCTTATTAACTGGTAGGAGTCTTTATATATTCTGTATAGTAACATTATATCAGTTTTATATGCACCTGTTAAAAACAATTTTCCCCCAATCTGAGTTTTGTTCTTCTATTTTTATGGTACTTGTTGATATCTAGGAGTCTTTCATTTTAATGCCAAATGTGTATTTATTTTGCTTAGTGGTTCGTGTTTTGGATTTTTTTTAAAATCAGCTTTATATGTATATAATTTAGTGTAATAAACCTCACCAATAATACATCTACTTAATGAGTTTTGACACTTGTTTGTAATCATAAAACTATCACCACAATCATAAAATAGAACAGGTCTTTCTATTTTATGGAATAAAAACATTTGCATGTCTCTGCTGTCAATTCCCACCTCCTTCCTTAGCCACTGCCAACCACTGAGATGCTTTTGTCACTGTAACTTTGTCTTTTGACAATTTTGTGTGAATGGAATCAATCAGCACGTAGGCTTGAGTGTCTCCCTTCTATCACTTTACTTACTGCTCTTTTGTTGCATCTGTGTTGTTGCACAGATTAATAGTTCATTTCCTTTATTGCTAAATAGTGTCACTTTATCAGTTAATGGAAACTGGGTTGTTTCCAATTTCAGGTTATTATGGATAAAACCATTCCAAACATGAGCTAAGGACTTTGTGCAGAAATACTGGTTTAAAAAACTCTTGGATAAATAACTGCGAGTGGACAGGTGTATTTTATCCTAAGTTTATGCTTAACTCTGTAAGAAGCTGTGCAACTGTTCCATAGCAACTGCATCCTTCTGCCTGCCGTCAGCCCTGGTAGGAGGATGGCTGCACTTGGTATTATGAGTCTTCCATTTCAGCCATTTTAGTGGGTGTGCAATGACATTTCATTGTGGTGTTAACATGCATTGCCCTAATAATGAATGATGTTGGTCTTTTCATGTGCCTATCTACCTCTTTCACTAAGACGTTTTTCAATCTCAGCACAACACTGCACCCTGAGTTCCCCAAATGCGTCCCTCTGACCCTCCCCACTCCTCACCCCCTCAGACTCCCTGCTGCACACACTACAGTTCATCACTTTGTTCCCACAAAACGTGCTGTCCTCTCTTAGCCTTTCTGACTCTGAACACACCTGCCCTCCTCCCAGCACTGTTTGTTTCTTCTTTGCCATCTTCAAGTTCAGATCACAGCTCATGACTCTTCCTTTTGCAGAAGACACAAACACATTCCTCACAATCCAAGCTCCACACCGACTTTAGAACTCACCTCTAGTTCATCTCAGCATGGAAACCTTTCTAGCCACCCCCTCAGAGTGGCCGTCCCCTTCTCTGAGATCCCACTGAATGGGTCCATGAGCACTGAATGATCCACTGGGGTATCCGATTAAGTAAATGTCTTGTGTTGTCCTCTGGCTGTTTTACAAGGTCAGACAATGAAGTTCGTGAACCCATCCTAGAAAAAGAGCTACATACCTCATTACTGAATATCACTACAGGCACCTTCAAAGGACTCCCCTTGGGAAGCTGCGCACTGACGCAAGAGCCTAGACCACCCTTAAAAGCAATTTAGGAACTCGTTTTCTGGAATAGCCATCAGAACTGTCATCAGATTACCCTTCATGTCCTGAATGTCATCCAAATGTCTTCCTTTCAATATTTCCTTTATCTTAGGGTAAAGAAAGAAGTCATTGGGGGCCAGATCATGAGAGTAGGGAGGGTGTTCCAACACAGTTATTTCTTTACTGGCTCTAAACTCACTCATAGACAGTGCAGTGTGAGCCAGTGCATTGTCGTGATGCAAGAGCCATGAATCGTTGGTGAAAAATTCAGATCGTCTAACTTTTTCATGCAGCCTTTCAGCACTTCCAAATAGTAAATTTGGTCAATAGTTTGTCCAGTTGGTACAAATTCATAATGAGTAATCCCTCTGATATTGAAAAAGGTTAGCAACATCATTGCAATAAGTTCGCGAACTTAATTGTCAGGCTTTCATATGTCCCTTTGCTCTCCAGTGTGAGCTTGACTTTAAGTTTCTCAGGACAGAGGATATTTTAGTAGTAAAATGTATGGTAAGCATTTTATAAGTAATGCTGCCTGACCTATAATTTAACTTAAACAAAATAAATGAAATATAAACTTCTTTATTACTTACTGTAAAACAATGTGTGAAATGAAAATATTTCTGTGCCAAGAGAGTATGCTGGCAAAAAAATCTTAGGCTTTTATTACACATCAACTTTGTCAACAATTATTTATAGTTTTTAATTATTTTTCAGTAAAGCGTGTGAATCTTTAAATTATGTATGAGCATGCTAACAAAAACATTAATCTTAACATAAAGTAGTAAATTATTACTGAAGACACACTGTACCAGTCCATTATCCTTCTATACAGGATTAAGCACTATTGTAGTCACAAATATGAAAATTTATTCTGATAACATTAAAGACATTAAATTAATTCTTTGAAGCCAGAAAAAAATGTCTATGCATTCTTTGGAAAGTACAGTATGGTTTTAAAAAAAAAAGAAAAAAATCCAAATGAACTAGTTAACTATCAAAATAGGTACATTGATATTAATTAAGTTATTAGTCCAAGAAGGAAAATCAGTTAAAATCAACCAATAATTTATTGATCATCCACTTCCTTCAAAAATGAATTATGTACCTGAGATACAAAAGATGCCATCTCTGCCTGAAGGTGCCTTCATGATTATTATTTCTTAATAATTTCAAAAAATAAACATAACATAAAGGGACATGTGATTTAGCAGCAAGAGGCACAACAGAAGGAATTCATTTTGCTTGACAGAGAGACAGAGAGAGGGAGAGGAGGAGGGAGAGGGGGTAGAAAGAGCAAGAGAAAAGCAAACAACAGAGCCCTTTTCCAGGGAGAAGGGAGATGCAGGGAAATTCAGGAGGGCTTCACAGAGGAGGCACATTCAACAGCTGCCTAAAGCATGAGTAGGGTTGCTTTAGGTGAAGACTGGGCAAGGGTGTTCCAGGGAGCAAGAAGGCAACATACTCAAAGTCACGTCATCTTGTAGTAAACTCAGTTGAGTTGGACTGTTCATACCTCTAGGGAAGTTCATATATCATCTAAATGCACCCATCAGAAAGCAGTGACAGAGATTCACTCCTTGAGCAAACTCTAGCCAGATGCCTCTGAACCCTCTTCTTGACTAGGCCTCAAATTTGGTATTGAAAAACTACAGACTTGGGGCCGGCCGATTGGCTCAGTTGGTTAAGAGTTAGTTTAAGAGCACAAGCTCTGAGTAACAGGGCTGCTAGTTCGACTCCCACATGGGCCAGCGAAGCTGCGCCTGAGCTGAGCTGACACTGAACTGCCCACAAGTGGCAGGATGGCTCAGCTGGTGAGAGCACATGCTCCTAACAACAAGATTGATTGTTCGATGGTGGGCTATACCAGCCCGTAACTAAGAATGAACTCAGCACCTTGAGCTGAGCTGCCACCCAGATGGCTTAGTGGATAGAGCATGCGCTCTTAACAACAAGGCTGCCAGGTTTGGCTCCCGCATGGGATGGTGGCTACACCTAAGATTGTAACACAGCACCTTGAGCTTAGAGGCCACAAACTGCTGCTGACGGGCAGCCAGATGGCGACTGGCGCCCTCCACAATGAAAACTGAAGAACAACAACTTGGCTGGTCCTCCTCCCCAATTCCCCGACACTGTTCCCTTCTCTGATTCCCCAACTTTTTTTAAAAAAAGAAAAACTACAGACTCAACACAAATGATTTTGTCCATTCCACTGCCCGCATCAAGAGACTTTAATATAGTCTCCAACAGCTTAGGATTACATCTCTGGGATGATACCCCGTTCCTTAAAGGGCCTGCCTGAGAAAGTTCAAGGCTGACAAAAGCATTGACAGTGTATTCCAGCCAACACCCGAGGATCTGCCGACCAACCTTTCTTAGAGCCCTTACTGAAAGGCCTTACAATTGTGAATCTTCTCTGTCCCTTTGAGATGTACTTGCATCTCCTACAAGTCAGAAGTGTCTTTCTCAAGGAACGAACACCAATCCTTTGAAATGTCAGCATCAGGAAGGATAGAGCCTCCTGCTCTCAGTCTCTGTGGGAGGGTAGTTCCCAACATCCATAATTGCCAGCTGACAGGCACATCTGGGCTAATCAGCATTTATATTCACCAACCTTTGGTCATTTTTCATTGCCCTTACTCTATGGGACTGTGCTCACCCCCTTCCCTACTCCATCACTCTCCCTTTAAAATGTGCAGTCACTTCTATACCAATCAAAGTTGAGTTCAGTTCACACTGAACTCTCTCCTCTATTGCAATAGTACGCTGATTAAAATCTGTCCCGACCATCTTAACCAGTGTCTGACTTTGTTTACGTTGATAGTAGTAGAACATGAAACAATGCCATCCACTGTCTCAAAGCTTTCAGTAGCTTTCTTTATCTTTCAGATACAGCTATGCTGGTGCATGGCATGTGAAGATCTGTCCCACCCCCAAAAGTACCCTTGGGAATTCCGTCACAGACCAATGCTTCTTCTCCTGTTTCTCTGTGTTTGTCCTTCTAATGAAATGCTTCCTTCCACATCACACTCTGTGTATCTATATTCATATTTTACTCATTTATTCTTTCATTCATTCACATGACAAACACATTCATGAACTTACTAATTACGACCTGTCAAGGAGTCTGCTCAAACACCATGATTCTACCCCCATAAACCTTCAATAGGAGTCCCAACATAAGTTCTCTTTCCCAACTTTAGGATAAAGTGAGATGATTTAACCTGCCGGCAGAAATTTGTTCTTCCATTGTATCTTTGATTATTGCTCCTATTGTATTTGCTCTAGCTTCTCCTTTAGGAATATAGTATTTTCCGTGTTATATCAGGGATGACACCCTGCAGTCCATGCACCATAACTGTCCCATTGCCTGTTTCTCTATAGCCCACAAGCTAAGAGTGGCTGTTACATTTTTTAATGGTTGAAAAAAAAATCACAAGAAGAATACATAATATTTTATGACATAAAAATTATAACTTCAAACTTCAGTGTCCATATAAATACAGTTTGAGGGAACACAGCCACACTCACTTGTTTGCAGATCGTCTACGGCTGTTTTCATGTCAATGTCAACATCAAAGTAGTAGTAAAAAAGTAAAAATCAAATAAAATATACCTTTGACCCACAAAACCTAACGTACTTATTATTTGCCTCTTTATAGAAAAAGTGCACCCGCCCGTGTTAAATCCCCATGTGCTGCAGTCGTGTTCAGCCAGCGATGATTAACCCCCACTCTAGATCCAGAAAGCAAGATGGTGGGCAGGACCTCACTGCAAATTCAGTTGTTTACAGGCACCCACTTAGTTCCGTTCTGACCAACTGAACTGCAGCTTCTGTCCCTATGCCTGGTTCTGCTCTCTATTATCACAATAACTATGCCAATCAAAGTCACTATTCCTACCTATTCTCCCACCAAAGCCTTTAGTGCTTCTCTCTGCATGTGCCTTTAGTACATCAGTTGTGAGGACCAAAGCTCCCCGAAAGCAATGGGTCAGCCCCCTTCCTCCTGATGCCCAGGCCACTGGTGTGAGTCTGAACTGGTGTGACAGAGTGACAGGAGGTACAAAAAGGCTGCTCTTCACTTTGCCTGTTAGCACAGCCACTTCAGAGGCAGACAGGCTACATGCATTAAAGTGTCAGCCAATTTTTCTACAGTGTTTCAGGCAAACCTGTGTCTCAGAGCGAAACCCCAGGTGGCTTTGTCTCCAATGGTTCCACCTGCCATATTATCAGTGGGTATCTCTCTCAGATTTTAGATTGTTTTTCAGTCTTAGATTTCAGTTTTCTTAAGTTTTCATTTGATGTCAAAAGTCATAATGGGAGACTTTCTTTCCATTCCTAGCGAGGAGCTTGCTTCGGGTCTGGCATATGGCCCAGTGACTGCAAAAGGAGCCCCGTTGGTCCAGACGCCTATCTCACCTGATTCATTGAGGAAAGGTGAAAAGCTCCAAGTTGACTTCTGACAGGTCCCTGTTACATCCGCCTTTAACAGGAACATAGACTGAAGCTAGTCACAATACTTATATATAGGGCCTGTCATCTACAAAGAAAAGTACCCTTACAACTGCCAAGGCAACACAGGAGCCGTGGCATGCTACCCTACAAGGCCGAAGACCAGACAAACTATTCGTGGGTTGGCAGGCCATTGCTGGAGCAAAAGCTACACTGCCAAGCCTACAAGGAAATGAGTGTGACATTAAAACGTTGCTCAACTGTGATTCACATCCCAGAGGGACAGTTTGTATGGACTGAAGGGGATGATAATGAATATCCATATGTTGCTAAATTAAGCTGTTTGAAGATGATTTTGAACCTCATTCCAAGAAACGGGCTTGAGTACAGTGGGTTATCCGCTTCTGTGAAGTCCCTGCCCATAACCAGCATTTTTTTTGTTGAGCGGGAGGCCTGTGAACCAAGCCTGCTGAGCCAGAGATGTCCCGGTGTGACTGCCCTGCCTGTGACAGCGATGTTAATGCCGAGACCAACATCAGTTCTGTGCAGGTAGCAACTTTAGCCACAGATAAAGTGACACCCATGGATCTGAAAAATGAGAGCACGCTCTTGGTGAAACTATCTTGCAGTGAGAAGGCATTCAGACCACTATCCCCGAAACAGTCTGCAGAATTGGATGAGCTACAAGAAGACAGTCCTAGATGCCAGAAGCCAGTCGGAGCCAAAATTATTAGAAGAGCACAGAAAGCTCTTCTTAGACCACAGCAGAGCATCGGTCAAAAAGATTGAATCCAGGCTCTCCACCTCCGAATCTCGCCAAACTCCTATCTATGGGCAAGGAAGAGGCTAGAGCGCCGCACTCCTGGTGAGGATGAAGAAAGCCACCTAAACATTCACACCCAGGTTCCCCTAGGACACCTGACACTAGTGGTCTCTGGCAGACCTGTGGGCCTCTTTGCATTCTCCCAGGAGAAGCAATGGAAAATGGCCTTCCTGAGGTCACCTCACCCCCATTGTCTCAGCAGGAGTTCTCTCCTGACTTTGAATCAGATTAGGCAGCAGCAGTCAGTGTTCAGGTGATACCAACATGACCAAGAAGAGGGGGAGTCTGTGCTGGCAGCAGATTCCAGACCCAAACAGTGAGGACGCAGAGGCTTCCAAGCCACCCCTTCCCAGTAGGTGTCCAGAAACCCACACTCTTCTGTGAAATCATACTTATAGACTCCCTCCAAGACACCCCAAGCCAAGCATGCCCATGTCATGCTGCCCTCCAGCTCCGCAGCTGAAACCTGGCTGCCCAGAGCCGGCTGGTGTGCGCACAGGGGCCCGGCTGAGACTGCAGGACCTGAGTCTGCCCCGTTAGGATCAGGAATTCCAAGATGGCTACAACTTTGTAGGATGCAACTTCTTGACCACACTGGAGGGGGTGTGTGCGTCTCCAGGGTCGCTGGGCACGAGGTGACACACGGCCTGCAGCAGGCAGCCCAGGGAATGATGCTCCTCCCTGTCAATCCATTGAAGTCTATGGAGCCCCACCAAGTCCACCTACAAATCTTGCAGCAGCTAACCCTGCAGCACAGCTGCTGGCGATTCACATCCAGGGGTCCCCTCAGGAAAGCCCCGTGCTGCTTGTGAGTGAGCTCGGCCTTCTGAGGACCCGGAAACAAGACGGAATGAATGTACAGTCTCCTTGGCCCCCTCCCAGGAGATCCAGCCTGTGGCCAACACCATGCACCTGACAGAGCACATTGTGATGAACCGGGGTCAAGCCGACTGGGTGTCACCAGGATGTCCTTCCAGCCCTGTACTCTTAGCCAAGACACTAGTGTCCCGGCTCAAACATTTAAAGGCCTTTGAGGATGATGCCATCCAGGGAGTAACCAGCAAGGTGGCAGTCCCCTCCGGAGATGTAGGACGCTGCCTGGAGGTCTGGAGGCGTGCTGCAGAATCGGTATGCTCTCCTGCCAGAACCTGGCTCCCCCGGCCTGGGTACTGTCACCCACTCAATGGGCACAGGAGATGAAATGTTTCCATCATCACACATCCCTGCCATCCAAAATTCCTACAGCCACCCTTGTAGAGGGCTCCATTGATCGGGACTGGAGGAAGCAGCATTCCAACAGGTATACAGGCGACACGTGACACTGCACAGGACAGAGGGACTCCCGTGCCCCCCATGTCAGACACCATGGCAGGTGCTCTCACCTGGGCGCCTGCCGCCCAGCCGGGCCCTCACCCGGGAGGATGTGCTGTACGCACTGGACCAGCTGTTTTTAAAGAGCCTGAACACATGCAGCTGTTGTGGCAAAGTATACAGAGTGGAAATGGCCACTGTGTGGTTTGAAGCTTTCCATTAAATAATTTGCTTTTTCCAGAGTGTTTGGGAATTTCATAGTTATTACAAACATCAGATTATAAAACCAAACAATCCTTCCTACAGTAGACCCTCCCTCTGACTTTTATTTCTGTTAGTAGCACTGCCATTTATGTAATGGTAGCATACCATGTATATAAATATCTGTATACAATTATTTGTATTATATAAAAGAGTTCTGGGAGAATTTAAAAAAAGAAACATAATGGGAAATCAGAAGCTCACCTTTCACGACAATCAGAATTTTTTTATATCCTTAAAATCTTCCAAGAATGAGCCTTTAGCTCATAAGACAATGTAGCAAAGCTGTATTATTCTCATGTTCCATAAAATGGTTCCTACTTTGGCAATTTCAACTATGTCATCTCTGTCCTTTTGTATCACCACCTTTTCCTAACTGAGTAGCAGCATCAATGCACGTTTAATACACTAAGAAGAAATAGTCCCATATAACTTATAAATTATATTTAGCAAACAGTTCCATTTTGGTCACCATAATAATCTGACAAGATTGGTAGATATTTTCTTATAACTTGTGTTCTACCGGAACGTTGCATGTAATCATTCATTCTTTACAGATTGGACATTAATTCATCTTTAGAATATTTCCTTTCTGCCACATCTACCATCCACTTTGTTTTCCGCTTAAAATATTGGCAAATAAGTAATTAACTATATAACTGAAACACAAGGATTTTGAAAAGCAAAGCTGATAATTTATGCTCTTGACCTACCGCATGGGTCTTCCTTTTTCCTCCCTTTTGCCCACACAAAATTCTGTGAAGGTCACGATGAATAAAGTAAATAGAAAAACAAAACTACAATGTTAATATTTATTTTCCTATAACTATGATTTATTACTTCAATTAATTTTAGGGGAACCATTAAGAAACAAAGTATCTGTTGTTTAAAATATTTCATCGACTTTATTTGTAAAGTGAATCCTATATCATCCAGCATTTATCTTACACTGACATTTTTATTATTCAAAAATTCTCACTTGAATAAGAAGAACAGTTCATCTGGAATATCACAACTATTATGCATCATTAATATCCTAATGCATTATTTATGGTGGTGAATAATATCCTGAAATGAAAAGTCACTGAGGATAAAATATTGCTCTGTCATGTTCCATTATAAGAAGAAATACTTTTAATTAAAGTGATGCCACAGAAATTAGAAGAAATGGAAAAAGCTCTGGATTTTGTTCTATCCTGAAGCTCAACTTCCTCTTTGGATGCCTGATAAAATCCAGTCATGTTTTATACAAACAGTGAATATGTACCTGTCTTAGAAATACAGAACACCAAAGTGCTGGGCCAAAAAAAATCTCAACGGCCTTCTTACTTTCCCTGTCCTGTGTCCACAAATAGTAAAACCAGAAAACTATGCTGGGAACGTTAAGGTCATTAAAAAAGACTCCATTTTTTTTTTCTCCCAGTGAATGTTCTTTTCTGAGGGACCACTTTATGACTATTAGCAAGTGATTTGCCTAAGACTATTATTGGTTTCATCATAAACAGTAACTATCCAAACCAGAAAGTTCATGACCAATAGATTATATCAATGGAAATAAATGGTCACCGACGTCCTTCACCCTGGGAAGGCAACAGTACCTAAGATAGATATCTGGGAAAAACTAGCCAAAATGTACAAGACCACACCAAATGTCATCGTTGCATTGGATTCAGAACCCATTTGGGTGGTGGCAAGACGATTGGCTTGGGTATGATTTATGATTCCTTCATTACGCAAAGAAAAAGGAACTCCAACACAGACTTGCAAGACATGGCCTATATAAGAAAAAAACCAAGAGAAAACAGCAAAACGAATGACAGAACAGAATGAAGAAAGTCCAGGGGCCTGTAAAGGCCAGTGGTGGTGCAGAAACAAGGAATCAAGATCCTTCAGTGACTTTATCTGACTGAGCAGGTCTTCCATGAGAGGATTAATAAACTAAGAATTTTTATGTGACAAAAAATTAATTAATTTCTGGTTTTATTTCACTATAGTCATGTTTGTATTATTGCTATTCTTGGGAATTAAATAAATTATTTGGTTTTCTTTGTGGCCTAAAATACGATCAATATTCTTTCATGTTGTATGTGAACTTTTTGTAAATCTGTATTCTCTATTTCTGAGGTTCAACTTTTGACATATCTCTATAAGACCAACCTCTCTGACCTTTTATATTAAGCATTCTACTTATTTTTTCTAGTTGAAGTGTGTTATATGTTCTATTTTAAATGTAGCATGCATATGAAAAAGAGAGACAAACAAGCAGAATTATGTTTATGGGCAATAAAGCACACCACAAAAACAGATCAAAGTTAGGCTGAGGCTTCTTGTGCTTTCAGCAAAGGAGCGTGGTCAGTACAGCTTTTGTAGCTTCATGTCTCTAGAACAACTTGTCTGTCTCCACTTGCCGTCAAATACGACCTTTGATTTAGGTAATCTACTGGCTCCTCTTCCACCTGACTGTTTTCCATCCCTTGCCCCTGACGCTCAATCCAAACCTGATTCCCAACAGTTGCTACTCAGAACAGGGCTTTGTCTAGAGGGAGCCTTACTTGGTTAGTTTCAGGAGTCCAGAGGCCAAGATCGCTCCAGAAATATCCCTCCCTACTTTGCTTCCTCTGCTCCCTCCTGGTTTGGCTGCTGTTTTCACGATGTCTCCCCCTGCTTTCCAGTGAGTTCCTGCTACCAGTTTTCTTTCTTCCACTTCCTCCTACATGCCCACTGATACCAAATGTGGGCTAACCTGTCACCTAGTTTGTTTTCAATATTATGTTGTCTGTGTGTTTGGGAGTTGACATCTTCATAGCACTGTCTGTTTTTATGTGGAGATACAAAGAGATTAAAAACTATCCCTCCCCGATAACTTCTCATTTCTCCTTAAACTTTTAATAACAGCAAGGTGAGTCTGCCCAAACATGACTGATTCCTAAGGGAAAAAGTCCAACTTCTCAATTCTAAAATACAGAAACAAAATGAAAACTCACTCATATGAAGAGTGCATGGTCAATACAGAGGGTGCCAAAAAAATGTACACACAGTTTAAGGAGGAAAAAAAACGGTATTAAAATGATAATACTCAAAATATATCAATAACAAAAGATGAATACAAGTCCTGTGTATACATTTTTTTTGGCACCCCCCCCAGTATCTGTATGAATTATGAATACATCCTTGAAACACATCACCAGATTTAATGTTTACATTTTCTGCAGGAAAATCTCTGCTGGAATTATAAACCATTCTCAGGCCGTGATCAGCCTGAATAAATATCCTAGGAGCATGAAACAGGCTTCTGATAAAGTAAGTCCTGCCTTTGATTAAAAAATTCTGGAGCTTAAGACATTTCTGGGATCGCTTCCAGAAACACATATATAATTTACAGTGACTGACTGCTCACAGCCAATGATAATTCTGTTCTCCCAATCTTTATAATAAATGCAGGAGATACCAATTTGAAAGGAAAAAAAAAAGGCCATCTCCCATTTTCATACCAATGAAAGTCAACTACAGCTACATCTGCATAAAACAGATCTGTATCCAGCCTTAGGTATTTCGAACATGAACTGAAACAGAGTTTTAACTCTGTTATTATAGAAAATTAAAAGTCTATCTTATAAAAAATATAATTGGCCGAAGATGAGTGGTTCCCTTTCAAACTTAATAATCCACTAAATTTTATGGATCACCTACTATTTAAAGCACTATACTTAGTACTAAGAAATAAGAAAAATAAAGGACATATGCTCTGGTCCTTAGAGAACTCAGAATCTGAGAGTATAGAGTGGATTTTATACAGAATTAAGCCCAACTGCAATACAGTAGAAGTATAAACAAAGCATTAAGAAGCACAGAGAGAAGTGAGGACATTTGGAAAAAAGCAACTCCGAAGAGGGTCTGTGTGAGACAGGCTTTCAGGGACAAGCCACATTTCAACGGGCAAAAAAGTCCAGAACAGGTATGCACATCAGGGGGGAACAAAAGCAAATGGAGATGAGAGAAAAAACTGACAGAGTGGGGGATCATCAGGGAGTCCGAGGGAGGGAAAGAAAGGAGTATGTCATAAAAAAGTACAGTTCAGATTGGTTTACTGGACTTCGCTTGCTCTTTTTTTCTATGCTTGATCAGCAATCACAATATCTCATCCTACAGGAGAATTTTCAGGAAAACCTCAAAAGAATAAGACAGTATGACAACAACAAAAATGGTTCAAATGGTCAGTTCACTAGGTCATCAGTAACCAGAGGGTCATCAAGGCCCCTGGCCAGGAAGAAGCACTTTCCATGGATGCCTGTCCTGGTCAGTGTCTCGGTTGCCACATGATGTACCTACTGCGGAACTGGGAACATGCATGGTCAATATTGCAACCAGTGCATATGGTAAAGACCAAGAGAACAGCAGCTAGTCCAGTGCTCAGGGTAAGGCAGAAAATCAAACCCCAGCTACCAAAAGGACCTGCCAGGTTCTATCCAGCACAAAATGTCCACAGGGAAAGCGCTAACTATCCAAGCCCTTAATATTTTCTTTTCACAGAGAATATTTTTATAACTGATACTTACCACAGTAATTTTTGCAAGACTTGTCAAATTAAACAAAAATCTAAGCAGGGCTACACAATGCAAAATGTCTTGCCGTCACTATTCATGATGTTACTTGGCACTAAACTATTATAATGAATAAACCATTTGTATATATTGCTCAATGCTATTTCACAGACTAACCAAAGAGGGGTGTGGCATAAAGAAAAGAATCGGGGACTTGGGGCCCAAATGCCGAGGTGTAAGCGTGAAAAGCCACAGCTAACACAGCTGCTTCCAATTACATTCAGCACTTCCCGGCCAGGGCCCAACTGCTTTGAGTTTCCCCCCTCCCATCAGTACAATGAACACTATAGCGACACCATCACACCCTTTTGAGTGAAATGAGACTGCCTGTCATAAGACTCTGTAAAGCTGCTACACAAAAGATTAAAATGACTGTTTTCTAGTTGATTTCCTGCCCCTGCCCCATCTTCATCCCCTCTCTTGCCCTTATTCTACACAATCTGACCTCGCAGCACATCCTCTACAACCACGAAGCACATTCCCAACCCCCGCACCTTGTTTTCCCACCACCATGGTTTCTGGTCTGAGGAACCACCAGTCCCATCCTTCCCATGAGTCTCCCTGCTTCCACTCTCCCTGTCTCAAATCTTTTAATCCACACCAGCACCAGAACAATCTTCTAGATCAGGGGTCGGCAAACTTTTGAGATGGAAGAGCCAATCCTGCCCCGCACAACAATTCAAAAATTATCCAACAGCCATAAAACAGATGAAATCCCCATTATGTGAAGAATATCCTTTAAAAATTGTATAAATGAAACTGGGATAGTTTTATTTTCATTTTCAATTTTATTTCAGAGCCACATGTATGTACCCAAAGAGCTGCATGTGGCTCCTGAGCGGCAGTTTGCCGACCCCTGTTCTAGATAACCAAAACGGTACTGCTCCACTGGCCTCCCTTCATACCCGGGAGAAACCTCACCTCTTCGGCCTGGTGGGCAGGCGTCTGTGACCTGGTTCTGAGACCTCATCTCCTGTCACTTGTCCCTTCACTCACGGTATTACAGTTGTCCTGAGCTCCTTCCTGGCTGTTCCCTTAAACACCCTGCAAGCACCTTTCTAACTAGGAGCCCTGGAGTTACCTGGTCCCTCTTTCAAGGACGTTCAAGAACTCAGCACTGCTCACTCCCTCACTTCATTCCCATTTGTTAAATGTCTCTGCCACAGAATGGCTGTCCCTCAACACCCTCAGTGACAAGCTGAGCCCTTGCCTCCTCCCTCTGTACCCCATGACTCTGCTTTTCTTATTGTCCTTAATTCTGAAATGATATCATTTATAAACTTATTTACTTTTCCACTGGGATATAAATGTCATGGGGACAAGGACTTGTCTATTCTTATTAACAATCATATCTGAGTTACTTACAGAGTAAGGGCTCAATTACAACGTTGCTTAATGAATAGTAAAAGTGTTTTCCATGTCCACTTTAGTTTACGCGTTCCACAGAAAATAGTCGTGTGCCCATGAATAACTTCAATGCCACGAGCAGAACCTGAATATTGGAATCGCCTCAAAGCCTTTACCCCACCTTGGAATTCGAAGTGGACTCCAGGAAACAGAGCCTGTTGCCAAATCCTTCAGCTGCCAGACACAGTTTCTGCTGCTCCTTGTGGATGGTGGCAGTGCATTGCAGGACCACTTCATCATCCTGTGGAAGGGAGACAAAGGGGGCAAGTGAGATGAGCCAGTCTAACTCAGATCTACAAGAATATACCTTAGTGCATTTTAAGAATCAGGGAAAATATAAGAATAGTCAAAAACAAACAAACAAACAAAAAAAAAAAACCACCCCCAAATCAAACACAGAATCAATTTCTAGAGCACTTCTACAAATAAAAAAAGGTAACCAGATGGGGGAGGGGGTTATTGCCACTCGAGGCCAACAACAGCTTCCTCACTATCATTATTGATCCCCAGGGACAACCTGCATGGAGAATGGGCAAATGCTGATTTCCACGTTAGCCCTTTTACCCACTGTCTTATTCATCAAAATCACTAAGAACTTCTCTGACACATTGTTCCTAGGACATCAAGAATGGAACTCATTCTAACAGCAAGAACACACGTTGTCATTCCAAAACTAACACAGGAAAACAGGTCAATAACAGAGCTGGGTTCAGACCGACCAGAAAAGTCATCGTAGCTCAACCACACGTTGGCACTTGATCATAAAGAAGGCCATATTTACCAAACATGCCACATATACCAGTCCTGCATTAATTCATTTATTCCTCACAACATCCTGTAATGTAAAGATCACCCACACAAACGAATGAGGAAAATGAGGCTCAAAGGCACTTGTTACTCACAGAGGGCTGATCCCACTTACTTCCAGGCACTGGTCACCTACCTAATTCATCTAAACCTAAAAGTCCTCGGCCCCCCACTGCTTCTAGAAGCTCCACTCATTTTTACTACATTTGTCATCTGGAGAAGCCCTTCTCAATCTTTATCACGCATCCTACCACCGGCGGGTCTCACTAAAATGGGGATTTTTGGCTCGGTGGGTCTTGGGTGGGGCTGATTCTTCCCTTCTAACAAGTGCTCAAGAATAAGGGGACCCAGAAGGGGACGCAGACAGGATGAGGTCCCAGGAGAGATGACAGTGGTCTTCTATGAGAGTTTGGAGCCATCAACACAGCTAAATATTAAGGTAAGTTGGTCCTTTGGACAGAACCAGAAATGAGAGCGCATGTGGAGATGCTCATGAAATGTGGGACATACCAACCATATAAAGGAAAGGAACAAACTTAAATAACATACTGAACGACCCCATTAATGCACCAAACCAGCTCACTGGTGCACACTCCCCGTCAGTCTGTGCCTGCATCCTGATGGAGTGCCCGGTGGGGAGCTCAGGGCCGCTCTGCTACTCGCCAGGGACAGTGGCCAGAGCAACCACGCTGATGGCCATTCAACTCAGGATGGTGGGGCCTAGCCTGGCATTCTTTTAGGCTTTTTCCAATTTATCTAGGAGCTGATTTTACATTATAGTACACAAAGAGTTCCATTTTGACAGAAAGTAAAATATGCTAAGCATGAGTGGACCAAACACCAGTTCACAAACACGTTCCCTTTAATTAACCCCTTATTCATCTCAAGGCACAATATTTCTCCAGAACCACTGTGTTTTGCGAGTCTACTGACTATGCATTTCGGGATCTTTGATAAGAGTTTTATTTTTTATTTATTAATATTATAACCTATGTGCAGTAAATCTGGTTATTATCGACATATACATTTGCGTCTTGGTGTGCACACACGCACACACACAGAACCCGTCCTCTATCCCGAGAACAAAGACTAAACACCGCTAATACTAATGGAGTTCTACAGCAGAAAGAGTGCATGCACCTGGGGCCAGCAGAGCCAAACACTGAACACCAACAACTGCAGGAAAGAAACCCTGGCTATTCCATTATGAATGGTCCCCGGGAGAACGGGAAACTATCGATAATACTCAAAAGCCCAACTCCCTGATGGTGTGTAGGTTACAGTTTCTACGGGGCAAAATCACAACGCTCTGCGGGTTAGGGGCTTGGGGTCGTGCTGGGAGCTGACTGGTCAGAGGTGAGGTTAGGGTAGCGAATCAGTTCTTTGTATCTTATGGACAGTCTCTCTGAGGTCTATTCCTGGGTCCCTCTGTCCAGTCCCACGGGAAGTAGCAGGGGGTCATTCCATCCCAGGACTCAGGAGCTGAAATGTGACTTAGGTCAAGGTGTTATCTTTAGCTGCTAGAGGTCTGGACCGTGTGAGACCATTGGTCAAACTTGGGCTACTGTCTTCTGCTGTCTCGGGGGATGCTGGTTATCTGAGGGAAAGGCTGGGTCTCTGATGGACATAGAGAGAGAGGGATATGACTTCTAGGCTAGAATCTAAAACTAAGTTCATTCAAAAGCATAAGGACCCTCTGTTTCAATGGGGTTCAGAGAGTTAACACCACGTGGGTGACAGAACTAGGACGCAGTTCAAGTATGTCTTTTTGGCCTCTCCCGAGTTAGCCTTTGCTCCCTGGTCCTGGGCTCCGGACCACTAACGAGCACTTCTTGTCTTCATATTTTGCTTGCATGTGCTGTGGGTGTATCTGATTATGGGAATGCACAGATGACCACCCCTCTTCCTGCCTCCACCCACAAAAACTAAAATCACCCTTACATACTCACCTTGGGTACACTTTGGTTTTTGAGTCCCTGTGACTCATGCCCTAGTACCTAATGCAACCAATTTTGATTCAACACAACAAATCATATTCCATAACCAAAATGCTAAAAGTGAATTCTGCTTATGTTCTATTATTTCATTGTAAACAATTTCAAAGTCTGTTGATTGATTAACCATGCATGACTAGCATGACAAGAAGATAATAGCACTTGCTGTTCCTGGAAACCAATTCTAAACTTGAACCTGTACCATTACCTATTTTATAAAATAAACTTGAAGAAACAAAATTATTGGGTTGTCAGAAAAGTCATGACATATATTTTTCTATGTTTTTCATTGCAAAAAATGTGTCATGACTTTCTGACAACCCAGTACTAACCCTTCCCTGTACAAATTCTGAACAAAGTTATTTAAAAAGGAATATCTTATTTATTTATTTTTTCAAAGTGAAATTAGTTTATTGAATAAAGATCTCCTCTATCCGCAGAGCAGAGGCTGCCTATGAGTGAGAGACAACCAGAAAAGGACTCTTTTAGCAGAAACTTCATGGACAATTAGATGAACGGCAGCACTTAAGTAAGAATGATACAAAGCTTCCAGGCCCAGAGTCTTCTGGGCTCTACTGCAGCCATACCTTTCAAGGCCATTAACTTCCCACCACCATAACTACCGCTGTCTCTTTTTTAGACCCCTTCAAAACCCGCTGAGCCGTTGCCCACACTGCACTGGTCCTTCACTTTAAGGTCACACCATCAACTTGACTGTACTGTTTCTCACCTTAAAACCTTTAATGGCTTCTCATTACTCTAAGGAAAAAAGACCCCAAATCCTTTAGCCGACCAGCCCCTGCACAGCCTTTCCTCGGACCAACCTCCTTCCCTCATTCCTCCTCTAGTTCAGACATGTTCATCTTCAAATCTCGACTTGAGCATCCTGTCCGGAGGTTGACCTTCCCTAACCCACCAGGCCACGTCAGTTCTTTGTTTTGTGCTCCGCTGGCACCATTTTCTTTCCTGCAGTGTCCTCGGTGGTCATTATGCATTCATTTATATTACTAGGTTACAGTGTATAACACTCTGCCTGGCAAATATATCACTCGATAAGTGACTACTTATCATATAATTCACTTCACAATTGCTTATAAATCCAGGCTGCCATGCTGACAAGCAGAGCTGTTTTTTTAGACTTGTCAAGGTGAGATCCTATTTAACTCCCAATGAAAGCTAGTACTCTGTGATCCCATTAAGTGACTTCATGGTACACGCAGGAGGGAAATAGGGCAATACTGGGTCCTGTCTATTACATCCATGACACATTTTAATGTATCACAAGCATCCACAGCATCAATATAAAACTCAACTGAATCACTGGGGAAAAAAGCAGTCCAGTCCTTCATTTTCCTGCTATTTCCACATAAACATAATAAAACTTTGATTACAATTCTTTCTATAGGCAATCTAAGCAAATCAAAGTGTACTCTTGAAAAACCAAGAAATGTTCTTAATAACTCTGGCCACTACAAAGTCCCTCGCATCATGCCAGGTACCTCCTTCAACTTTTACTTTCAAACTATTTACCCAGGCTTAGAATTTCTGTAACTGGTCCTGTCCCTCAGTTATGTCCTGATCATTTTTCCAGTTAGCTGCAACTCAGAAAGTCCACCATATGCACTGTATCCTGTGGCTATCTGACAAGTAGGACAGATTAAACTCTATGGACAATGAATATAAATCCTTGATCAACACCGGAAGCAATCATATCACCATCCAATTTAGACCACTGCACATAGAAAATGTTCCATAAATACATGTTAGGCTGAATTCCTTTTGTTAAATGCTCCTATGACCTTACATCCCTTTAGAACAAGTATATATTATTTATTGGGGTGGGGGGGAGATGGTGAACCTATCACTGGAATACTACATTCCAGGCAATTTTGCGATGAATAAATAAGACATTTCTGTAACAAACGGTGCCAAACCTACTGGAATAGGACAATGTAGAAAATAATTTTCAAACAACATCATCAACAGCTTCATTCATTCATTTATCATTTAACAAGTATTTACTGAGGACATAATACATGCTAGGAAATGTGCTCAGCGCTTGAGATAAATCACTGAATAAATCAAAGATCCCTGAACTCATTAGGAGGCTTACATTCTGCCAGGAGAAGAGAAAGACAATAAACAAAAACAATGCATTGATAAATGATGTTCAAGGTGAGAAGTTCTATGAAAAGCAAACGGAAACTGGTACCATATAGGGAGGTTCGGGGGTGCTGCTGTGGAGAGCAGGCTGAAATTATGAATAGTCAGGTCTCATGGAGGGATGACTTCTGAGTGAAGACCTGAAGCAGGAAGATTAGTCACGTGACTGCATGGGGAGGGTTCCAGGCAGACAGAAGGCCAGTGCAAACCCCTAGGGCAGGAGCAGAGTCAGCCACCAGGAGGGTGGTGGAGAGCGAGTGGGAGATGGTCGTGGGACCAGGTCATGGGAGACCTTGAGTTCAAGGCAAGGTCTGCGCTTCCCCAGAGAAAACAGACAGTCCCTGGGCAGTGTGTAAAGGCAGCCTGCAGGGAGGCTAGGAAGAAGCCAGGAGATCTCCTGGGGGTGTGTAAACATTCAGGGAAAATGGCAGTGACTCAGACCAGGGCAGTGGCAGCAGAGGTGGAGAAAAGTGATTCAATTCTGGATGTTTTTTCTTCTTTTGAGTGCCGCCTATGTTCCAGGATCTGTGATAAGTGGTCACAAGTGTATCTTATTTATTCCACCATCGCTTCTCACTTTTGGGCATATGGCCAAATAAAATATTCTCTATATGACTTGTTATTCTTATAATGCATATGTAGTTATCAGAGAAAACGAGTTGAGACAATTTCAAAAAAATGAAGCCCATATTTTCAGTCTTGCATGTATTCTGTATTTATGCATTAAAAAAAAACAACAACAGGCAGATAGATCTTAGTTTGCACATTAGAACGGTACCATAAAAATGACCATGCAAAGCAATCTTTGGGAAAATTATTTATGACTGTTCTGTGACCTTATCACTTTTTTTCCAAACATTAAAAATTTTGCTTAGTATCGTCATAAAAGTACAAAAAAACAACAACAAAAAATAATATCTGTTTAGTACACAATAACTTAAAACATTAGAAACATTGAGAATTATAGGATTTTATCTGTTTGTAAATCACTCATCAAGAGTAGTTCGAAGATGAGGGGTGACCAGTTAGCTCAGTTGGTTAGAACATGGTGCTGATAACACCAAGGTTGGTGGTTCAACCCTTGCATGGGCCGCTGATGAGCTGTGCCCTCCTTTAAAAGAGTCAACTATGCCATTGTATCATGAAAGCAATGTGTAACCCATGACCATGGTTGTTCCCTGGTAAAATTTTTAAAAAAAAAGAGTAGTTGGAACCAGGCTCACCTGCCTACCCCTTCTCATTATATAACTTTCTGTGTGGACAGAGCTTCTCTTCTACACCTTGGAAAAATTTCACACTTCCACATTTGGATTATTTTACACCAGGTTTAATGTTATAAAATACCTCTAAGTTCTTTCCATGTGACTTTTTTTGCCACTGTCACTTGCTCTGAGACATCCTCATCCTTTGTGTCATCTTCTCACTTCTGTCAACCAGCCCCCTTCACTCAGCTCCTCCCGCTGCATATCCAGTGTCTCAAGTGGAAACAGGGTCCATGCCCCCAAATGCAGATCTGGCTTCCACGCCCCTGCTTATGTTCAAGGGGATTTGCATTTCCAGCATCACCATTTTGTGTCTCCTTGCTGCCCCTTCACCTTTGGTGGCCCAGCCCCATGTAACCATCTTTGTAAAACACCTTGCTCACGGGGACAAGGAAGTACCACATCTGCATGCTTCCTGGTCCATGTGTGAATGAAGAACCAATGGTCACAGGCTGAAAGGAGTGACGTGCTCGGTCATGATGAGCCCGGGTACCTGATGGTGATTCACAGGGTGAAGAGCGAGCAACCAAGTCTGTACTTCAAACGATTACAGTTACAATGTCACGGTCAATGAAATGTGAACTGTTTTGCGGGATGCCTACGCTACCTTACTGACCATGCTCACCAGAACAGCCCGTCATAACCACGTAAAGCACAGGTTGCCCATGTTTCCTGAGAAGCTAATAAAGACACAGCAATTTGAACATAATATGTATATTCTGAAGGTAGAATGGCAGGATTGGCTGGCAAATCAATATGAAGCAAAACAAAGTTTTGATTAATGAACTGCATTTGTGCAACTGGAAAAATGAAAACTATCCCCCTAGAGAGAAACCCTATAAACTAATAAACCGTATAAATTAATTAAAGCCTTCAACCATGACTTTAACCTTTACAACCCACCCCTTTTGCCGCCAAAACTCACACGGGAAGACACCCTCTGACTGTTCTCTGTGGAAGAGCTTTGGTTTTCATCATCCCCTAAAGCACATGAGCAAGTTTACACTGGGAAAATAAACACGAGGATGGCAGTTCTGTGGAAAAGTCCTTAATGACTCTGCCCTTAGACATCAGATGCTCCACACTGGAGAGGGACCCTAGACAGTAGTCCCCCTTTACCACGGTTTCACTTTCCGCAGTTTCAGTCACCTGAAGTCAACAGAGATCTGAAACTATTAAGTGGAAGATTCTATCACGATTTAAATTGCATACCATTCTGAGTAGCGAGATTAAATCGCGCCACACTGCTGTATCCCACCTGGGATGTGAATCGTTCCCCTGTTCAGTGTCTCCATGCTGTAGATGCTTCCCACCCAGCAGTCGCATGGTATCCATCTAGGTGGTCACATCAACTGTCACAATATCGCAGTGCTTGTGTTCCAGTCACCCTGATTTTACTTCATAGTGACCCCAAAGTGCAAGAGCAGTGATGCTGGCAATTCGAATATGCCAAAGAGAAGGAGGCGGTGCTTTCTTTAAATAAAAAGGCATGTAGGCATCTGTATAGGTGAAAACAGCATTATAGGACTATCCACAGTTTCAGGCATTCACTAGGTCTTCAAACATGTCCCCCATGGATAAGGGGGAATGACTGTTAATGCAATGGATATGGAAGACCTATCGGCCAGAGCACACACCTATAGAGATACCATAGAATCCCCATGGTGGGGGAGAGGGGAGGAATCATATGAATATAATAATTATGGGAAAGATTTCAGCCAGGAAGCTAACCTTTATTCACACTAAAGAATTCACATGGTACAAAAACTATGTCTGTGGTCAGTGTGGACAGGTTTTCACTGATAAATCAAAAACATAAGCCCGCGGGGGCACGCGCTGGCTCCGAGGCAGAAGCCTTAAACCCGGGAGCAGGGGACAAAGAAGACTCGCTCGTACACGCAGCGCGCCGGGTGGAGACGCAGGTCCCCGAGAGACGGAGCGGGGATCTTAGCCACACGGTAGGGTGCGCGCAATTCCCTAAATCCCGGCAGACCCTTTGGGAGAGCAGCAGGAACTCCGCTGGAGCATAAGAGGCAAAGGCCTTAGCTTAAAACAGTGTTGGAACTGTGGCTTTGTTTATTTTTATGTTTTGTTTTTCTTTTCCTTTTTCCACTCTTGAACAGAAAGCAAAAAAAAACCAATAACCCACCCACTCCCACAAACTTTGGCCCCTGCCAAGACAATCTTAAACTGACTCCTGAATGGAGCAATAGGGGCAGACTAGGAAGATATTCCTGCCTGCAGGGGGTTGAGAATTTCCACCCAGTAAAGGCTGCAGAGTGAGACTACCTACCCCGCCCCCACCCTTATGCAAGGCTTGGGAGGCAAGGCAGGTTCACCTGCTGAGGCACTAACTAACAGATTCTTAGCAGCAGGCTTTTGGTAGTGAGGAATTCTTTAATTCTCCACAGCTGTCAACCAAAAGGGTGCCCAGAGACACTCATTGAGACTTGGGGGGTGCAGCCTGCCTTGGGACAGGCAAAAGCAAAAAGGCAGTGACTTTGTAAAAACCACCAATCATACGTCACAACCACACTCAAGTACAGCAAACCTGCAGTGCCAGGATCATGCTAGGCATCAGGTGGTCTACTGTTCCCACAAGATGCACAGGAATTTTTGTACAGCAGACAAACTGAAGAGAGCTTGGTGGACTTTAGCCAGACCGGCATGGGTATTTTTGGTTTGTTTGGTTTTATTCTGTTTTGTTTTCTCTTTATTGGCTGCTTATCTTGGTTGTTTTTGGTTTTTATTTCTATTTCATTCTTATCATTTTGTAGTTTTTAAAATACACATATATATAGGTGTATATAGGTGAATATATGTCCATATATATGGGTGTGTAGACAAATATATATATTTTTTTTTTCTTTCTTTTCTTTTTCTTTTTTCCCCACCCTCACTTTCTCTCTTATTTCATTCACTCTTCTCACTGCTATCCTTTTCCTCTTTTCCTTTTTTTCTGCAAATTTTATTTTTTTAATTTTTATTCTTACTTTTTTTATTATTATTTTAGTTTATTTTTATTTTTTATTTTTGAGGTATAGCTAATCGGTTTCTCATGTTTATTCTATTTTTTATTTTAGGATATTGTATTTTATTTTGTTTCCTCTTCTGTTATTATTGTGTGTGCGGTTTTTGTTTTGTTTCTGTTTGTTTTCTTCATTAGTATGATTGATATTTCTGTACAAGTTGACTGTAGTTTGATGGTTTTTCTTTTTACTTGTGCGAGCATTTGGTTTCCTTTGGTGGCTGCGGAGGTTGTTCTTGTTGATCTGTTATGCTCTAAAATCACTCTGCAGCAGTGGGTCCAAACAAACAGACACAAGAATCATCATACCCGGAGGCCAACTTTAGATAAAACCAGAGCATTTCTGGGTTTGACATACAAGAGTCACACCCAAAAGGAAGTTGCTACAGGTACTAGGGCCCATAGGGTCCAAGTTTCATCAGAGGGGTCAATCCTCTCACAGCAGCTCATAAACTGGAGATGCTGATGATCCTCACAGCTAATCAATCTGGGAGTCAATCCCACCTACTGACAAGCCAAAAGTAATCAAAACTAAAACTTCAACAAGTGAGGACGCACGACACAAGGAACACCTCAGATACAAGCACACAGGAGAATAGGGAGACTGAGTAATTCAAATATAAAGGACACACACCATATAAGTTTACCCAGAAAAGACTGAGAAATCTGGGGGATCTATCTGTTATATTGAAGCAAACATAAAGAGAAAGCCAGAATGGGGAGACAAAGAAACACAACACAAATAAAAGAACAGAAGAAACTTCCTGAATCAGTGGAAATAGAGGAAATAGAGGTAACCAACCTATCGGAGACAGAGTTCAGAACACTGATTATTAGAATGTTCAAGGAAATCAATGAAAATATAAAGAAGGATAGAGAAATCATGAAAAGCAACCAGCTAGAACTTAAGAACACAATTACTGAATTAAATAACAAACTTGATGGGATCACTAGCAGATTGGATGAAGCAGAAAATCGAATCAGTGACTTAGGAGACAAAATAGCAGAGATCACCCATGCAGAACAACAAAAAGAAAAGAGAATGAAAAACATGGAAAATAGTTTAAGAGAGCTGGGGGAACACATGAAATGCAATAACCCATGGGTCATTGGAGTACCAGAAGGAGAAGAGAGGGAGCAAGGCATTGAGAATATATTTGAAGTAATAATGTCTGAAAACTTCCCTAACCTGGCAAAGGACATTGAAATACAAGCTCAGGAAGTGCAGAGAGTTCCAACCAGGATGATTCCAAACAGGTCCACTCCAAGACACATTATAGTGAAAATGGCAAGCGTTAAGGACAAAGACAGAATCCTTAAAGCAGCAAGGGAAAGGCAGCAAGTTACTTACAAGGGTACCCCCATAAGATTATCAGCTGACTTTTCTACAGAAACTTTGCAGGCCAAAAGGGAGTGGCAGGAGGTTTCCAAAGTGATGAAAAATAAAGGCCTACAACCAAGATTGCTGTATCCAGCAAGGTTATCATTTAAAATCGAAGGCTAGGTAAGGAGCTTTGCAGAAAAGAATACGTTAAGGGAATTCATTACCACCAAGCCAGCTTTGCAGGAAATGCTAAAAGGGCTTCTTTAAGTAGAAGAGAAAAACAACCTAAGAAAGACTACGAACACAAATAACAAAATGGCAATAAATACACACCTATCAATAATCACATTAAATGTAAATGGATTAAATGCTCCAATAAAAAGACATAGGGTGGCTGAATGGATAAGAAAGGAAGACCCCAGCATATGCTGTATACAAGAGACTCACCTCAGATCCAAAGACTCATACAGGCTGAAAGTAAAGGGATGGAGTAAAATATTTCATGCAAATGGTACTGAGAAAAAAGCTGGAGTAGTGATACTTATATCAGATAAAATGGACTTTAAATTGAAGAATATAACAAAGGACAAAGAAGGACACTTCATAGTAATGAAGGGATCGATCCAACAAGAGGACATAACTCTAGTAAACATCTATGCACCTAACATAGGAGCCCCTAAATATATAAAACAGATATTGTCAGACATAAAGACAGAGATCAACAGTAACACTATCATAGTAGGGGACTTCAACACCCGGCTGTCACTAGTGGACAGATCCTCCAGACAGAAAATCAATGTGGAAACAGCGACCTTAAACGACACATTAGACCAGCTGGATTTAATAGACATTTTCAGAGCATTTCATCCCAAAGCTACAGAATATACGTTCTTTTCAAGTGCACATGGAACATTTTCTAAGATAGACCACATGTCTCAATAACAAGTCTCAATAAATTTAAGAAGATTGAAATCATTTCAACTGTATTCTCTGACCACAATGCTATGAAACTAGAAATCAATTATAAGAAGAAATCCGGGAAGCTGACAAATAAATGGAGGCTAAACAATATGCTATTAAATAGTGAGTGGGTCACAAATGAGATCAAGGAGGAAATCAAAAGATACCTCGAGACAAACAAAAATGAAAACACCACGACCCAAAATCTCTGGGATGCTGCGAAAGCAGTCCTAAGAGGGAAGTTTATAGCAGTGCAAGCCTACCTAAAGAAGGAAGAAAAATCTCAAATCAACAGGTTATCCTTACACCTAAGGGAACTGGAAAAAGAACAGCAAAAGAGGCCCAAGGGGAGTACAAGAAAGGAGATAATAAAGACCAGAGCAGAAATAAACAATATAGAGAACAGAAAAACAATTCAAAAGATCAATGAAACCAAGAGCTGGTTTCTTGAGAAGATAAACAAAATTGACAAACCTCTAGCCAGGCTCATCAAAAAAAAAAAAAGAGAGAGGACTCAAATTAGCAAAATCAGGAATGAAAGAGGGGAAATGACTACAGACATCACAGAAATTCAAAAAATTCTAAGAAATTACTATGAGCAACTATATGCCAACAAATTTCACAATCTGGAAGAAATGGATAATTTTCTAGAAGCATACAACCTTCCAAAGCTAATGCAAGAAGAAACAGAAAATCTAAATACCCTGATTACTACCAAGGAAATTGAATCAGTAATTGACAAGCTCCCAAAAAACAAAAGCCCTGGACCAGACGGCTTCACAAGTGAATTTTATCAAACATTCAAAAAAGAACTATCACCTATTCTTCTCAAACTATTCCAAAAAATCCAGAAGGAGGGAAGGCTCCCAAACTCTTTTTATGAAGCCACTATCACCCTGATTCCAAAACCAGATAAAGACATCACAAAAAAGGAAACCTACAGGCCAATCTCCCTGGTGAATATAGATGCAAAAATTCTCAATAAAATATTAGCAAACAGAATTCAGCAATATATTAAGAAGATCATACATCATAATCAAGTGGGATTCATCCCTAGTGCGCAAGGCTGGTTCAACATCCGTAAATCAATTAATGTGATACACCACATCAACAAAATGAAGGATAAAGATCACATGGTCATTTCAATAGATGCAGAAAAAGCATTTGACAAAATCCAACAGCCATTCATGTTAAAAACCCTTAGCAAAATGGGAATACAGGGATCATATCTCAACATAATAAAAGCCATATATGATAAACCTACAGCTAACATCATACTCAATGGGGAAAAGCTAAAACCATTCCCCTTAAGATCAGGAACAAGACAAGGCTGTCCACTTTCTCCTCTTTTATTCAACATAGTGCTGGAAGTTCTAGCCACAGCAATCAGACAACAAAAAGAAATAAAAGGCATCCAAATTGGCAAGGAAGAAGTAAAATTGTCATTATATGCAGATGACATGATACTGTATATAGAGAACCCCAAAGACTCCATCAAAAAACTATTGGAACTGATAGACGAATTCAGTAAAAATATTCTGTGGAATGTCAGATGATCATAGGTCTTGTTAGGGAGACCATTTCATGGATGGAGTAGAGGTTTGATCACTGCACTGTATTACTAAAGCGGAGGTGGTATACCTACTGTAATTGAATATATATAGATAGTCACGGGATGTGGATTATACTGTGGAAGAGAGTCAGAGGAAGAGTAATAGATATATATGATATGGGGGGGAGTGGGGTGGCGAACTGGGGGTGGGGGGTTGTCACTTTGAGGGGTAAAATGTATAACTATTGCACTGTGTTGTACACCTGAAACTAATTAAAATAAAAATAAAAAATAAATAAATTAAAAAAAAAAAACATAAGCAAATTTGCCTTGGGAGCAGGCCCAGCTCCAGAATCACAGGGCAGCCTCAGGAGGGCTCCTGCTTTGATGTACACAAGAAAAGCACAAGTAGGTTGGCCCGATGGCTCAGTTGATTAGAGAGCGTGCTCTTAACAACCAGGTTGCTGGCTCGATTCCCGCATGGGATGGTGAGCTGCACCCAAAGCAACTAGATTGAACACAGCAACTGGACTTGGAGTCGAACTGCGCCCTTCACAACTAAATTGAAGGACAACGGCTTGACTTGGAGCTGATGGGTCTTGGAAAACACACTGTTCCCCCCCAAAAAAAAATTCTAAATAAATAAATAAATAAGTACAGGTAGTTATGATCCTTCAACTAGAAAGAAAAGCAGAAAGTCTTTACAGGAGGTACAGCCCTTGTGGGGAACACCAGGTAATTACTGCTAGGAAAGCATTTCAATGAAGGACGCATTCGAAATCCATTATTCATAGAGCAGTATTATCGAAAAGATGTAAGATAAAGACATAGAGTTCTGAGAAATACTGAGGGTAGAATTTGCTAACAAGTAATAATCGATATGCTCCCACATTAACTTGTCCTTGTGAATATGTATGCAGTAAACCTTGTTGAAAATCTAATATGTTGCTATTTGTCTTGACAGAGTCATGAAAATTATGCTGAGTGAAATGGGCCATTTTTGCCATTATTAATCCCTCATTGTTAGATGGCTGCTCTCATTTTATGCAGCACTAAACATAACTTATAAACATTTAAGATAATCAGAAAACGACTCTGAATGCAACCAAAAATGTAGAACACAAAATAATGCACCTTCATTATTATATAAACATTGAAATACATAAGAACATAATCTGAATGAATGGAAACATAGATAAATATATAACTTATTAAAAAATGGATTCCTATACCATATCACGCACAAAAAAGAAATTCTAAGATTTAAGTTGTGAAAGGCAAACTTTTAGGCTTTTAGAAAAAGATATGGATGAGTATCAGTGCAAGTTATAATAAAAAAGGATTTCTCAAGCAAGACACAAAGAACACAAAAGAAAAGATTGATAAATTCAATTTCATTAAAATTAAGAATCTCTGTTCAATAAAAGCCACCACAAAGTAAAATGACAAACAAAAAACTATAAGAAGATATTTGAAATTCATATAATAGATAAAAAAAACTTATTTCACAGTAGGAGAAATACAAATGCTAAGTTATATGAAAAGAGGTTTAACTTTACTAGAAATTTAAGAAATATACAGTAAGGAAAATAAAATCCAATTTATACTTTCCAAACTGATAAAAACATAGAGGTCTGACAATATAAATACTTGGCACAACAATATGGAAAAATGGGGACTCTTATACATTTCTGACAGGAAAGTAAATTTTAAAAACCATTTTAGAAAACAATTTGACATTGAAGTTGAAAATGCACATGCCAAAATAAATCCACCAGAGAAACCCTTGTTTATTTGTATGAGAAGGCATATGTGAGGAAGTTCATAATAGTACCAAAATCATGAACAAGAAAATGGTGTCCACCATCAAATTCAACAGAAGAGGCAAGAAGAATAAGAGACTCCACAATAAGACCAAGGTATTCAGCTGCAAGGAAGGGGTAGGTCAAGGTGGGGCTTCTGAACTCATCATAAGTAGTCAACGTGTGCTGGAAGGGCTCCCTTTTGTGGTGCCCAGGACATGATGCAGGGGCAGACAGGCCACCCCAAGGACCCAAGCAGAGCTGGACATCAGTAAGAATAAGTAAGTCTTGGAAAAAGAAAGGAACCAAGATTTCAAATTCTGCTGAAGTCCACAAGTGACTAGTTAGGAACTCTTGGCCAAAAGGTCTACACTTTGCAGCACATAGTAGGTATACACAAAGGACATCTGAAGAATAAAGTAATGAATGAGTTCTTTCCATGCCTGATAAAGGGAAAGGAGCTCCCAAGTATTACATGCTAGAACTACCTCCTCTTCAGGGCAGCAAACAACCATTACGACCTGTGGCCCAGGTATGTGCATTTTCTCAGTGGTATCCAGAGAAGGCCTATGCCAGCTTCTTGGGTTCTAGCCTTTATAGAGCACAGAATAGACAGTCAGGGGATGAATAAATGAAGAGCTTATGAGTCAGCACTATTGTTACGCTTATAAGTCTGAGTAGTGTTATTATTATAGTCACTTTACAGATGAGAAAAAGAGGCCCGTGGTTGCCCATCTGGTAGGTGGTTGAATGGGACTCAAACCTGGGCCCACCTGACCCTGAAACCACTCTCCCGTCCTCTGTGCTGCCTGCCTCCTGCAATGAGATAGGATCACTGCACTGGAGTCTAGCTAGGAAGTTAAGGAAGCTGGCCAGAAAATGACCCTAGCACATGCTCTGATTTCCTTTCATCAAATAGTTTTTGAGGATGGGGCTAGAGATAAAGTGAGCCAAGTTACTGTATGCAGATTGAATGGAGTTAAAAACAAAACCAAATGAAAAACAAGCACCCAAAATATGGAAATGTGTTTGAAGGGAGCAATGGCAGGTAGCGGTGTGACGAGAACAAGAAGGTTGGCTATATCATTAATAAATAATTAAAATTTAGTCAATAATTAAAATTTAGATGAGAAAAGGTAGTAGGAAGTAGTGTGCGTCAATGGATTTTTAGGAAAGGACAGAGAAAAACAAAATAGAAGACAGAGATCAACACAGACAGAGGAAAAGAAAGGCACCTTTGCAACTTCCATTTCAGAGCTGGGAAAATACTAGCATAAACAGATTTATCTGGGCCATTGTAGAAAGAATGGACATATTCACATACTCCATATCCTTTGAAACGCATTAAAATACTTGATAAAATAAAGTCTTCAGCTCAGAATTCAGCAGAGTATCTTTCTCTTCAATCACTGCTGTCCTATGTTTCCATGTCACCCTGTCACCCCGGAAAGTGAGTGATAAGTAGGGGCGGAAGTGGAGCAAGATTAGGGGGTCAGGGAAAGTTTGCCCAGGAAGCATGCAGACCACAGAACTCTCTGTAGGGAGCGTCAAAACCGTAATGAAACCCACCCAAAGATGGCCTGCTTTTAACATCACCATGCATGGGCAATTCTAAACACCTCTGCTCACCTGGGCAACGGCTTCCTCCACTGCACCCTCCTCCCGAAAGGGGGGCCACGGAATATTAGAGCTACTGAATTACTACAGGAAAGCTACACATACACACACGCACACACACACACACAGAAGCAGGTATCTATATTAACAGCACAGTTGGAACCATCACACACAGAATTAATGGTGCAAATAGAGCCCTGTAATCTAACTGATCCCGACTACAAGAGAATGGAGGTAGGTCAGTACTGATGCACCTATAAGACTCCATGAAAAAAAATCCATTTGTGCCATGATATGACATATCCCGTCCACTCTCTAGTGGAATTTTACTTTTAAATGTATGAAAAAAACATTGAAACTGCCCTCATGAATATCACCTAAGGTTTAGTAATGGCAAACTATATTTCTTAATAGAAAGTAAGCACAGAAGAAAAAAAGAGATTCCCAGAAACTATGAGGTCAGGGAGATTTTTGTTCCTATGTGAGAAATCTCTGACAATACATTTCTGAAATATTTTAACAGCTGTGGTTTAAAAAACTGGGATTGAAAAAAGAAAGGGAACTAAAGAACCTAAAATGGCTTGGATAATATAAGAGGTCATATATAGACAATCATAACAATGGAAGCAGCTTATAAATATTAAGGATTTAATTTGATCTTTATAATAAGAAAATTGACATGCAAGTAAAAAAACAGATCTAGGAAGACTGACCATATTCAGATGTTCTAACTCAGAGTCTGTTTCATGTGTGAGGGAGATTAAATTTGTCAGATACTTTCACTAACAGTGACATCAACAGGAATGTGTCTGCTTCTCTTTTCCACTTAGAAAATAGTGTGCATAAAACCTTCTCCTGTTCCCAGCTCTGAAATGATCTGAATTTCCTACTTGGCGTTGAAGACTGCCTCATGTATACAGATTCCTGTTAAAATTCATCCTAATATGGGGCCGGCTGAGTGGCGCGGTGGTTAAGCGCTGGCTTGGGAAGCCAGCAGCCCCCGTTCGGTCCCACATATGAGGGCCAATGACACTGCCCGCAAAAAAAAAAAAGAAAAAAAATAATTTTCATCCTAAAATAAAAAAAAATAAATTTTCATCATATGTGCTGAGTCTAAGAATGTTATTCTGACTCTCACGTCTACATGTGGAATACAACCAAAGACACAGCTATTAAAGAAAATGAATGTTCCTATTTGTACAGAAAGCGTTAAAATCAAACATGGAGACAAGTAGAGTGATTTAGCACTAAATGTGTCCCTGTCACCTGACTGACGCTGAGACAGAAAGCAGTAAGAGACCAAAGGGAGTCAGGTGGGCTGACCCCTTCTAATTCATTCTGCGATGACACGAGTGGTACCAATTATACAAATTACATTTGAGATATTACGTTTCTACAAAAAATTAAATGTATTTATTTGACTTCTCTAAAATATTTAGTAATCATGCTGAGCAGATGAGACCCACATATAAGCATAAATATATGTGCATATTTAACATAATGTATTGGTTGAGGGAGCATCATGCATATTTTAGAATTTCCAAGTCCTCCTTCTTCTCCTCCTCCTCCTCCCTGAAGAATGGCAGAAACCAGTGAGCAAGAGGTCCTTGCCAGGCTCAGTGGGTATAAGCCATGTTAACACCATGAAGACAAAACAACTGTGTGTTAATCATCCCAACATGTAAGGACAGATATTGACGACAACATTTAAAGGAAGAACACCAAAAAGACAAAAACAGAGGAAGTAATTTTAGAGGCAATTTTCAAGACCAGAATCTGTATATCCAAAACTCTTTATTTTAAGCTAAGGCAATTTCAAACTATTGAGAACACTATGCTTTCTTGTATTTTATACATACATACATACACACACACACACACACACACACACACGCACAAGTATATACAAATGCATGTCTATACATATATATACACACACATTCTCTCTCTCTTTCTCTCTCTCTCTCTCTCTCTCTCACTCTCTCTCATACTCTCTTTTTTAGGTGTTACATTTACAACTATATGACCTCTAGTAAGTGTGTTTTTCCTGTATTGCACAACACAAGGACAAAGTTCAAGACAAATAGGAAAATACATATATATATATATATATATATATAAAACAACAGTCTGGGCAGATATGTAGTACATACCACCCATAGGAGAATGAACAGCAAAGAGCTTTCAGCAAAAACATGGAGCATGGAACAGTATTATTCATAGAAGCAATTTTAATCATGTTTCCGGGACATGTTTTGATATGTATTTTCTTACCTGCATGACTATACAAAGGTTTCCTGGCTCAGCATGTATGGATATAACATTTACCTATGGATGCAGATTCGCTTTTGAAAAACACAGCGAAATATTAGTTTGCAATTTCAGCATCACGTTTATTTCTGTAATTGGCAAACCTATCAAATTATGTTTTGCTCATTATAAATGTAATTCTTTAATTAAAGTGGATATTACCATTCAGTGAACCAAGCACCCAAATCTCCCAATTTTTGGAGGCTTTCAGTAAATTACCTCACTTTTTTTGCAATCAGGAAATATTTCAGCTGAGGGCTTTTCTTTGACCTAGGGATGAATCAATGAATTAGCAAATTATACCTGGGCATTAAACTATTCCTGATAAGAGGCAGGTTGTACATTTGCACTCCAGAAAGTGAACAGAAGCAAAATATTTAGCAAACGTCAGGTCTTCTGTTGTTTTCACTCAGCTTACACAAGTATTATGAAGATCAGCATAAAATGAAGTCATGATACGAGTTTTAGGAATAGACTTTGAAAAGCTTAGTGTTGAACTCCCAAATGCCAGTTAATAGAGGGGTGAAATATATAATGGATGGAAAACAGAAATGCTGCCCAGATAAAGTCAGACACACAAAGTATCTGTTACAGAAACCTTGTGGTTGTGAAAATGAGCCTGTGGGAGCGCAGCTGGAAGAAGCTCAGGATCCCAAGCCCCTGTCACTCTTCCTCGCTTGTGATCCTATTACTTTGTCCTCAGAATTCCCAACGATTAGGTGGAAATCAGTTACATAATAATAATCTATAACAACTTATCCATCATACATAATTTTTGTTTAATAATAATAAATCTTATGAATTAAATGGGGAAAAGCACTATGTTTAGACCAGATTCACTCAGTTTGAATCCCAGCTCTTCTTTTACTGGTTACTGTGGCTGTATTTTCATCTACGAAATGTAGGGAACAACACCTACCTTAGAGGGTTGTTGTGAGGGATCAAGAATATAATATTTACAACGTGCCCAGGGGGGAAAAAAAAAACCTAGAAAATATTCACAGTTCACTTGAAGATGTTGGCAAAAGATGGTTTAGTCAACTAGTGACAAAAAACACAACTGAAAGTAGCGTTTTCCTTTGAAAATAAATGGATTTTTCCAAACTACATAGGATATTCATAATATTCTAATCAGATTCTGCAAAATCCCACAAGCATCGTGATTTGCACCTAAGATTTCAACATTATGGATACTTCTGAGTCCACTGCTTGGCTTCTCCATACTGTGGATTACAGTACAACTTTTCAATTGAGACGCACCCGAGATATCCTGGACTCTTTCTAGTTCCTAGCTTTCCTTTCAGCATAACCAGCAGCAGCAGGTCCCCCCTCAAAAGAATTGCTTCTCCCCTTCACTGCAAGGAAGCTCTAGTCACCTTCCTCCTGTTATCTAAATACCCTGTAGTGGGGTTTTTGTTCTACAAAATGTTTTGCTTTTGTGTGTTCTTCCCATGATGCAGCACACTCCCGACTTATCCACAATGGCTGCAAGAGGTGGCTCATTAAGCTGTCATCTGAGCCCCTTTCTCTAATCACCACTGGAAAGAGGCATGAAGCTTCCACCCAGCAGCACCTCGCGGGTCCATGACACTGAGTGGGCTCCTTCTCCAATGGTCCCTTCACTCTTTGGTTACCCTAACTACCACTTCTATTAAGATTACCCCCGACAGGAGCCCTTCCCAAAGAGTGGGCACGCCATAAATGAAAGTCTGTGGTTTAAAACTCCAGAGCAAAAGGAATGACAAGAAAAGTGGAGCTGTAGCTGAAAAGCTGACTTTAAAGAAACAATTATTGTTTTCAGGAGCTCAAATGTCTACTCTTCCTGTGCTTACTTAATAGTGTTGAGGGATTTTTCTTTTCCCTTCTTCCCAAGCAATGTCAGAAAAATCAGAAAAGAAAATTATTGTACAACTGTTTGTGATAAACTGTGAATCATTTAAAGGTCTTTTTTTTACAAATTAAAATAAAAAGTAGATAAAAACAGCATTTATATGAGTGTCAGTCCTAGACAAAATAAAATTCAAAAAAGACATTGTTCAATTAGTACCAACAATACTAGCAAAATAATATACAGGACCATAAAAAATAGGGTTATAATGAGGACAAAAATATTAATTCCTCTCCCATTAAAACTGACAATCAATGAATTAAATCATGAAATCAAATTTAAATACTGTTAAAAACAAACAATATTTAAAAAGTAAAATTAATGTATAGTCTTATTTCGGAGCAAAACCCAAATCAAATACAATAAGAGGACAAAAGCGACAAATAACCAAGGCAAAAAATATGAAAGCCAAGGGGGGGTTCAATTATTTTCAAAAGGGTAAGAAATTATCAATGTTTCTTGAGTATTCAAATGTTTTGTAAATAACACTGGTGTCCAATATGTGAATATAACCACCTAAGAATGAGTAGACTGACAAACTCCCAATAACTCAATGGTGAAACAGTAAGACAAAGAAAGAAAACCTTAAAACACTTGGGGCCTCATGTCATTTCAATTAAAGCTGCTTCTACAATTACAGCAAATGTTCAACAACTATTGATTCAGAAACCTGTTCAGATTCCATGAAGAGAGAGAACAGAGATTTCCTAATTCAAAATTTGTGTACAGATCTTCTCTACCAGCACTGCCCTTTCATATTATCTTTGCTGAATTATTCAACCCACTTTGATACAGTATTTTAAACTCAATCTACATCAAATCCGAGTCTCAATTTGTAAAAGAAAGCTTGTTTTCAAAAGCTATGTGATCTCCCTCTATGGAAGGCTGAAATGGAAATGGGCTTTTCCCCTGTGTGCTAACCCTATGCCCTTTCTGCTCCAGGGCCCGAACAAATACAGAAATGGAGCGAATTCTAGGTTCACATCAACAGGTGCGCATTGCACAGGTGCAGGGTCCTATGCAGACATTGTCTCCTGCTGGGGACGTCCTGAGCTAGGCCCTGTCTAGCTCCAAGGAGACGATTTCCAACAGAACTAAACAGACCTATAAAGAGGCCAATCACGACACAAATGTAAGTTACCTTGAACACGAGCTGATAAAGCATATAAACAATGCATAATTACAACTTATTTTATAGATAAAACAATAAATCCTAATAACTACCATTTTTCCTAATAACTAATCCTTTCCTGGCACTTCCCAAGGAAACAAACAATAAAGTTGCAAGTAAAAAGAGTCCAAAACAAGACTTCAGTGCTTGTCACTGATCTACTGTCTCACAGGTGAGTGGCAGGTGGGCTATGACAGCCACCTAGCCAGTGTCTGAAACACGGCAGGTACATCCCTTCTTTTCCTGCTTGTATCACAGCTATCACTTTATCATTCGAAATAAGTGTCTACAATTTGTAAGCTAGATTTTTGTTTTTTATTATTGTTGTTATTTTGAAAAATTGATGGATGATAGAATACCATGGAGGGGAACAAAGAAGTTGGTGCACATGGACTCACCATATTCCCTCGGAATATGCTAGAATGAATGGAGGTTTGAGACAGTGCCTAGTCATAATTCAAAACAACATCGAGATAAAGGTAAATGTGTCATGAACACCAAGGCCCATTTCAAATGCTTACCTCAAATACACATACATGTCATACACTAAAAGTTAGCATGTCTGTTAAAAGGATGGCGCATCTATCCTGTACCCTTTGTCCTAAAAATTATTTGAATAACCATGGTGCCTAACCATAAAGGACGATGGGAAAGTCTGTCAATGGCCTATCATTCTCTTGAATGATCACATCTGCTTAGAGAGCCAATCAATGCTGCAAATACAGTAATCAAACGCAAATATTTCCAACTGTTTGAAAAGCCAGACAATAAGTGGTTCAGTCCCCAATCCACACTTTGTTTGTACTGTCTAGAGAAGGAACTGTGTCACAAATTCAGATTAATGGGCGTTAATACCTGGGAGCCATTTTGAGAAGCAACCCTATGGTTTATAGAAAGCATAAAAGTAACCAAGATAAAGATCCGACTGGTAACACCAAGATCAGAATTACATGGATTCCCATTGATCTTATCAGCTGAACACCACACCCAGATTCCACGTTCAGGGCTGCTCTCAGGATGCTGCACGTCAGATCAAAAGCAGCTCTGCGTTGATGACCAGGAGACAGTGAGCTAGGAAGGCCCAGGCAGTACTGGACCCTTCTGCACTAAGAAGGGTTTTTGACTAACAGTAGGAAAGCTCCTCCTATTTAAATGGCATCTCTCTAGAATGGTTTCTTCTGCTTTTAGCAAATGCTCCACAAAGAGAAAAAGTCAACACTTATGGACCGGAGTACAGAGAAGAGGTCAGTTAAACCTAATCCTTTAACAATCAGAATTTTGGAGACGATGCCTGGGTTTCTGAATCAAGACCCTTCAGAGAAGACACCCAGTAGACCCCCACTCTCAAGAAGGCTACATTAGTGCTTTGAAGCATCTATATCATTAAGATCAGAGGACACATTTCTCACAGCATCCATGAGCTACTTTAAAAATTAACTAGATTCTTGAGCATATTAAAAATAATCTCAAAATTAGGAGCATCTTGATAGGGGCCACATACGTCAACTATGAGTCCCCTACCAAAAAATTATTGAATAATGTATTCTTAATTTCTGCATATCTAACCAGGATTTACAGTCTCTCTAGAAATGTTTTAATATTCACAGCAAAAAAAAATGTATAATTACGAGTATGTTGAAAATACTTCAATTTACATATTTCAACTCATTCCCTCAGTTAAGAAATTTGAGATCATTCCAATATAAAGTATATAAAAAAAATATTTTAACACCTTAGATTCAATGACAAGCCAATTCCACTCAACAGATATTTCATATGTAAATTTTTGAATATTTCATAGGCTCTGTATGTACAGGGATTCGTGAAGAAATTATATACCATAGTTTACTAAGAGCCAAAATTACCTTCTGGGAAGTACTGCGAACTTTGCCTAGATATGGCCAAAGGGTGGATGAAGGAGGGCTGGGCAGTGACTGGTTCAAAGATTCATTCTCAAGGTTCATTTAGCTCTTAGGATTCCATGACATGATTATCTACAAATTTGTGTCTGTAGGAGAAAAGGCACCGAACGAAGCAGGGGGAAGACGATTCTTGCTGGAAAATAAAGGGATTTACTCTGAGGTTAGGGTTACTTCCGAATATTCTAGAAACAAAATGTTGGAAGCTGTAATAATCCAGGCAAATGCATACCCAGAGCGTCAACCCCCTGTGAGTTCCCAAAGGTTAGTTACTTAGTATTTCATGTCGTGTGCCTAGCTCTGAGGCCACTATCTTGTGTGTCTTCAATAAATGCTTACTGACTAAATTCAATCACTACCACTCTCAGCAAATGTAAAGATTTATAAAGTGATTTAAATACAGGATTAACACCCAAACCTTTTGCATATGAAATAACAAAAATAGGCAAAGACAGAGAGTTGAAGTGTAAGCCATCACTATCAATTAAGAAAAAAATGGGCACTGTTTATTTTAAGTATTTATCTTCTTTGATCTAGTTGGTAAATCTTGGATTATTTGATGGCTTGAAACAAGTGAAGGTTTCAGAGATTATAGGAGCAGCTTCCACAGAGCCTGGGAGGTCAATGAGATTAAAAGAAGGCAATGTGAATTCAGAAGGCCCAATATGAGAGCACCTTCCATCTAAAAACTGAAAAGCCTAAAGACATGGAGGGTGAAAGCAGAGCTAGTATTCCTACAAATATCAGACAAGTTTACCAAAACTTCTAAAAGAAACTTCAAAAACTTTCTCATTTTTTGGTACTTTGCTGGTAATTATCTTAGTGGGAGAACACCACACAGAACTGTCCATTAGGACATCTGTCCCAGGTTTCTATCTAAGGGTTAAAACAAAGCTCCACTGTACCTTTAGGGCATCGCTAATCCTCTGACAGAACTGGGTGTTCAGTTCTGATTGGCAGATAACATGCTTATCCATGTGCACCCCTATAATTGGTATTAACAGTTGAGAGAGTTACATTTAAATTGAAGCTTGGATTTAAAGAACTTCCTAACCAGTTACATTAAAAAGGGCAGATCACTCCTAAAGAATACTCCAAGGAAAATGTAAATAAAAAAATAAGTATAGGGCCGGCCAAGTTAAGAGCTGGCTTGGAACACCAGCGTCCCGGTTCGGATCCCACATATGAGGGCCAATGACACTGCCCTCTACAGCTAAGATGGTGAACAACAGCTCCACCTGGAGCTGGGCTGCTGTGAGTCCCCGGCAACGCTGTAGGCTGCAGCCCCTGCTGCAGTGGGCTACCATAGGCTACAGCAAGAGGCCGGCAGCCTGCGTGAGAGGCGGGCAGCCGGTGTGAGCTGCCAAGAACCGCTATGAGCGGCTGTCCAGAGGCCAGCAACTGATCTGCCTCACCAGAGAAGAGCGCAATGACAATACCAACATGGGCCAGTGAAGCAACGTCCTCCACAACTAGACTGAAGAACAAAAGGACAGCAACTTGCTTGTTCCCCTTCCCTGGTTCCCCAACGCTGTTCCCCTCACCCAATTCCCCAATAAAATCTTTAAAATAAATAAATAATAAGCATAAGAGTACCAAGCTAGGAAAGGTAAGACTCATGGCCATTCCACCTGACTGATGTGTGGTATGCTAAATTCTACCCTGTGATGTGCACAAAAGCAAGGTAGACATTAATCAGAAACTCACCTGATGGAGATGGAGTATGCAAACTCACCTACAATGGGCCCATCAAGAACTAATCCAGAAGTACTAGATGAGATTAAAAGAAGAAAAAGCCACCTCAGTACCTAAAGTGATCATTTACATCATAAACTGCTTTCCTTAAAATAACAAAAAATTCTGTTCATCTGATGGACTTAAGCTTGCACAAGAAGGAATTCCAAAAAGGATAAGGCAACCTCCGGACCTCTAAAACCAGGCTAAATCCCAATTTAGCAATGTGTTCTCACAGTCTAATTAAACAGCTTTGGGGCATTCAAATGAGCTGGAGCGCAGACACCAAACACTAATGGACAGTTTTCACAGGAATGTGGGAATTCTCAGGGTATTTCCTCTTGGCCACTGTAGCAGCCTAACAAGAAGGTGGCATTTCTTCAGTCTTCATATTCTTTTCCTGTAGGTTGCCTGGCTTTCTTTTTCGATATCCTATCCCAATGTGCAAAGCTGATAAAAACCTCAGTTATGTAGGGCTTATCGCAAACACCCTGTGGATGACGCACTAAACGAAAATACCTTCAGTGTTTGAGTACCTTCAAGCATCACTTCCTATTATTCTAGCATTCAAAACTTTCTCCCCCTGTTTGTATTTTCTCATGTGCTTTGGTCTGAAGGTTTGTGTCCCCCTAAATTCACACGTGAATGCCCAAAGTGATGGTCTTAGGAGGTGGGGCCTTTCAGCGGTGATTAGGTCATGAGGGTGGAGCCCTTGTGAATGGGACCAGTGTCCTTAAAAAGGGGCCACAGAGCTCAGAGCTAGCTCCTTTTGCCCTGGGATGACAACAAGAGGTCTGTGACCCAGAAGAGACCAAAACTGCTGGCACCTGATCTCAGACTCCCAGCCTCCAGAACCATGAGACATCAATTTCTGTGGCTTATAAGCTAACCAATCTGTGGTACATATTTTGTTATAGCAGCCTGAGCAGACAAAGAGACATCATGCAGACCTCAGACATTGCTACCTAAAACTAATTAATTAGAACCAAGCTACAAGATTGGGTTGGAGGGCGTGGGAATGTGGAAAAGGCAGGCAACACATAACTTCTTCAGTAGGTGGTGGCTGTGGTGTGATGACCGCAAGCCTCATATAGGCCCATGAGGTCCATACTGGGCCTGGCCATGGATTCTGCTAATGCCACACACATCTTCCATCATTGGGGAACATGAAAAAGCATTTTCTGTAATCAGGACAATGTACGAAGTTATAGAGAGATTAACAAAGTTTGGGCCTCGGAGAACAAAATACAGGGAAGATAGGATATTCATTTAAATAAACTATGTCCACCCCTGATGCTAATTCTGGGCCCACCACCATGGATTCATATAAGACCAGTAAACATGAGCTCAATTTGTTGAGGACTTTTAAAAAGCATTCATTTTGCTTTTGCCAGCCCTGTTCAGCAAGGCATTTCATTGGCTTAAAAACAAACAAACAAAAAAAGGTGGGGGGAATAGATATTAAAAAATATGGTTCTTTGATATATATATATATATATATATATATATATATATATATATATATATATATATATATATATATATATGGCTGCTTAGAGACAAAGCAATTCAATCAGCAGCATAAATCTCATCAGCCTCACTCATGATGCTAAAATCACGCTCTTCTTAAAATTTCCACAGATTTAACTTGCATACAAGGAAAATCAAGTATGCTCCAAATTATAAGCAGTTGTCATTTTAGGGGCATCATTTAAAAAAATAAAAACATCCCAGTACACAACTGACTTCTATGAAGCCAATTCTCAGGGACCAAATCTACATTTGGTCAAAAGATAAACTTGTTTTTTGAAAACTAAATATGTCTCTAACTTCAACGATAATTTCTTAAAATATCTCCATTTGGAAAAAATAATATAATTTGGAGACTGATTATTCATGTCTAGTGATTGGTGTTGCTTTTGCTTGCTTTGTTCTAAAGCTATTTGCCCCGTAATGATTTGGTAATAAGTCTAACACTACTCTAATTGTGTGTAGGGGAGAGACTTAAATCAATGTTCTCTTTTAAATAAATCAAATAGCATTAGCAATAATATTAGAAATATTTATTTTAGGGCCGGCCGAGTGGCTCATTGGTTAAGAGCTGGTTTGGGGATGCCAGCAGCCCCGGTTCGGATCCCACATATGAGGGCCAGTGACACTGCCCTCTACAGCTAACAACAGCTCCACCTAGAGCTGGGCTGTGCGAGCCCCGGTGACAGTGTAGGCTGCAATCCCTGCTACAGTGGGCTGCCATAGGCTACAGTGAGTGGCCGGCAGACAGCGTGAGCTGCCAACAGCCATGGTGAGTGACATCCAGAGGCCAGCGACCGATCTGCCTCATCCGGGAAGAGCACAATGACGATACCAACATAGGCCAGTGAAGCAACATCCTCCGCAACTAGACTGAAGAACAAAAGGACAGCAACTTGTCTGTTCCCCTCCCCCAATTCCCCAATAAAATCTTTTTTTAAAAAAAAAGAAATATTTATTTTAAAAGTATTGAACCTATCACTAAGATTTTATTTTCCCTCTCTGCTGATGTTAATCACAGAAAAAGCTTGTTTTTTCTTTCAATTCAGTGTTTCTTCCAGTATAAGTAAAAGATAGTTGCTTTTCATTAGTTATTTTTCTTAGAGTGATGTAATATTACAACATTTTATTCACCTTTAAAATAAACAACACACATTAGGACACTAAATCAGGCATCGAGATTGCATTGTGGAGGAAGCTGGCAGAGCCCTAGAAAAGAGTAAGGACATTTTCCTAACTGTTGTTCTCAAGCAGGAGGTGACAGGAAAGGTGAGGGGCAAATGTCTGCAACAGCCAGCAAGTTCACCACCTGCTGTCGGAAGTTGATTCAACCAGCAACAAAGACTAGAGTCTCAGGGCCATTCAGCCAAAGTCCTTCACTCAGGTAATATTAAAAGACAGATGTCGCTGCAGCAAACAAGATGAAATGCAAAAGGAACAAAAGCACTAACACGGAATCACCTACCTCCAACATGCATGAAGGCCCATAAGTGATCCATTTCTCATGTGGGGTATTCTATTAGTTTTAATGTATTAATCCATGGGTACTTAAGGGTTTTCCATCTTTATTACCTCAACCAGATTAAATCAGGTAATCAAAGCACCACCATCATCTCTTCCTTACTGTAAAAGACGCCACGCACGTGTCACCCAAGCTGGTGTATGCCTTTATCACCAGTTAGCTGTGTGACCGTGGAAAAGTAACTTCACCACCGGAGCCAGAGATCCCGTGTCTGCAGATGGTAAATACCTCATGGACGTGAAAGGAGCAATGATTAGAGAGGTTGGCACAGTTCTCAGACATTGTCAAACGCAGTAAATGTTAGCCACCACTATTCTTTTTTTCTATTTCCTTCATGTCACTGAAGGCTTCTAGTTCAAGCAATACACCAAACAGCATTTGAAAACCATGGAAAGGAAGGGAATTTGGCAATATGCCTTAGAAAATATTTTATGTAAATTTTGGACAGCACACGTCCTTACTGTTTACACATAATTGTTATTAAATGCCATGTGACATGTGCCATCCCCACTCCATTCTAAGTGGCAATTCTAGACATTAAAGCCTGGCCTCCTACACTGTCCTGTCACTTTTAAATACCATACATTTCACACTAATCACATCTTGTCTATCCTGCAAAGTAGCAACCCATTTTTAAACACTCTTAAATGGTTCTTGAAAGAGGACACAAGTTGAAGTCTAAACATTTACTAAGTTACCTCTCAAGATTTTCCATACAGATACTACTTTCTGAGCACTCTAAATTGCTCTGAGATCTGGGGCGTTTCCTAAATAAATACAATTACTACTCCTGGTGTATCACATTTGTGAAGACAACAAAGCCTTCTAAAGCATTGTAACTGGTCACACTGATGGTGATAAAAAAATATGTAAGCAGTGCCATTGAAAACATAAGGGGAAAGACAAGTACTTCAAGGACATGGAAAAGAAACAAAAGCAACCAGGTCCAGAGGGGCCTGCTTTTAAATCCACAAATAAGTGACAGCAGAGATATGCAGCAATGTATTACAAACTCAAAGGATTCTAATTACATTCAGAAGCAACATGCAATGTCCCCAGTGAACCACAAAACGATTCCTACACATCACAGCAAACTCCCGTTTCCTAATTCTAACGATAATAATGTTTTGTTAGATCCACGACTCAATCAACTCGCAGCTCTGTCATTACAAAGGAGCCCTTTTCACCCTTCCTGGTTTCCATTAGTGGGGACCACCCCGCAACCACCCACTCTGGGCTTCTGTGCCTTCACACCCTCCACACCAGGAGATGGCCTGGCCTAGCTGACTGGTAAAATTGGGACAAGTACACACACTTGGCCCCACTCTGCCTTTTTCTCCTCTTGGAACCTGCTGCCCACAAGAAGAATGGGTCACCCTATCAGTAATAAGTGTGATGCTTTAATCTCCCATTTGTTTTACTCCTTTATTTCCCAAGTTCTTCAGAACCTAGGCAAGAAATTGGACGCTGGTGACTGGGCCTACTCAGGGAGGCCAAAACACCGCCACCCCCTGAGAAGGCTCCACATCTAAGCTTCACAGTTAAGCAACAGAGAACAGACAAATGTTCTGAAATCATTAGAACCTTTGGAAACACAGCACAGTGGCTAAAGGTGAACAAAATAAAACTAGAATGCAATGTTTGAATGCATCTCTGACAACAAGCAAACTGTGGGCAGATTTCTTAACCTCCCTGGGCCTCTATTTCCTCACCTACAAAATGGGGATAATAATAATAACTCTTAATGATTATTAATATAAGTAAAGACTTTAGAATAAAGCCTGCACATACTCAGCTAAATGAATGTTGACGATTGCTAATGTTAACCATTTTTCTGATTGCTGTTACTATGTTGCCCCACACAAGACAAGATTTGATAAAAGTACTTATCCAAGACTAATTAGGTTCCACTTTCTAAGTTCATACCCACAGCAGGACCTCAATAATAATGAACTAACGATAATGAAAAATTCATAGGAAAATGAATCCAGTTGGTCCACTGTGGGCACTGTCACCCAAAAAGATAGTTCTGCCTTATAACAAAGAAGAGTAAATTCCATAAGTGCACACCACACACACACACATGCACACCAATCTTTGAGCCTCTGTTTTTGCTTTTCATGTCAGTGACTGTTCATCATCTGCTTGCCAATTCTTTGGTGTGCGTGAATCTGCCTAATAAGAGACTGACTGAGAAAGACATGTGGCGTGGCTAATCTTTTCTGGACAACAGAAGAAAAGCCATGCATCCCTTGCTTAGGGTTTTCTGTGACCCAGAATGACTTTTGTCTCATCCTCTATCGTGTATCTTAATAAAACAGATATAGACAAGAAAATTTGGTTATTTGATCACCAGAATACATTTTAACTGACCAAACATGACTACAGCTCAAATACCAGCTCCAGGAATAAAGTTGGGTTATCAGAGACCTCCCATCTCACTAGTAAATGAAATGGACTTTATGCCTTCACTCAGCATTACTCCAGAACACGGTGCCTCTTTACCTGTTGCAGGGCCAGGCAGAGTAACAGGCTCTGATGAATCACAGCTCTAGGTTTTAGGACACATGCTACCTGTAGGGGTAAGCTGCTCAGGCAGCCACACACCAGGGCCACCGCTCAGATGGAAGCTTGGTGACAAGCGGCATAGAGGTCCCTCACTTTCAGCAGGGTAGCTCAGAACAGCTACTCAGAACAGAACTGCTCTCCTACCTATCCTTAAAACAACAAGGTAAAGAAGAAACACAAATCTGGGGTTGGAAAACGCTGTTGCTACTGGACTATTAGGAAAATTTCCCCAAATCTAAAAGCAGAGCTGTCTACCTATGTGCCAGGTATCATCAAAACCTTAAATAGAGACTGAAAACTCAAGGAAAAAGAAAGACATTCCCTTAGCATACCAAAAACCTGAAGAAAAAGGCTGCAATAACAGCTAGAAGCAGGACTTTGGTTGCCAAACAGAAGAGCTTTAGAGAATGTTTGAAAAGCCATAACTTTTAGAGCCTCTCCCTGGCCTATTTATTATGCACCGACATACCCACCAGCCCAAGCAGGTTAAACCTCTGAAAGATGATACAAAATGTCACACAAACTCAACCCTCCCAGGAATAAACAGGTGCCTGGTCCCCCCATAGCCCACTGGCATCCCCTCCCCATAGCACCTGCCAACAGCTACTCGCAAACTCCCCACACCGTCTGGTCTCAAGGAAGCTTTTCCTTACATGTTAAATATTTGTCTTACAAAAATAAAAAACCAAAAAAAAAAAAAAAACCCAGCAGGATCCTTAGTTATTCAGTTGAAAGTCCCTGATGCCATTTACAAAATGAAAAATGCCAAATGGCATTCCCCCAGTGTCCAGGCCAAAATGACCAATACTGACCTTCTGACATGAAAAACAAAACCCAGATCTCTTTGACCTCCACCCACAATGTCACCCAATGAGCCACCTAATAAACAAAAGTACCTCCTTTCTTGTTAAACTAAATACTTTATATGAGCTTAAATCAAGAAATAAGTAAGCAATCAGCTCATAATTCTACTTCTGAATGTATATGTAATAAAGCAAATACTAAAAGACTTTTCTTCATGGAAAATTGGTAGTATATATGACTAAATCAAATATAGGTATTATTAAGAAAGTGGTTGAGATACTCTGAAAATCACTCCTCTTCTTGTATATTTCATAAACTAAACTTAACGTCTTAAATAAACAGAAGTGCATTTTAGCTGTTATGGTGTTTCATCAAATCAATGTTTTCATTCAAGTCTTTCACTAATCAAAATAATAATATGTTAACATTTTTATTGGTATTTTTAAGTTTATTGATTTCTTTTTCATTAGAAAAATATGATAAGCTAATTACAGAAAGTTTAACAAAATAGAATGTAATAGAAATATCTACTTACAAATACATATGATATCACTTTTTAATTATTTTTTATTTTTCAGTTACAGTTGACATTCAATATTATTTTATATTAGTTTCAGGTACAGCATAGTGGTTAGACATTTATATAATTTACGAAGTGATCCCCCAATAAGTCTAGTACCCACTTGGCACTATACATAGTTATTACCATATTACTGACTATATTCCCTATGCTTTACTTTACATCCCCATGACTGTTCTGTAACTACCAATTTGTACTTCTTAACCCCTTCACCTTTTTATTAACATTTTTTAGAAAAGGAATAGATTTTAAAGATTATTAATATATGAAATACTTTAGCTACCAGCTTTCAAGGCAAGCAGACCTAATTCCAGACCTAATTCCAGTTTGGAAAGAGGAAGCAGGTTTAACGCTGGACTTCTCAGAACACTGAGATAGTTTTGACCTTTGAGGTGGTTTCCCCAACTGCGTCCTCTTGATAATATTCACTTGACATTCACAGATGCATTTCCTCGACTGTGAATCACCTGCTCTAAGAAGCTATTATGAGGATCAGGGATAATGCATAGAAAGTGTGTAATACATTGTGGGGCACCGCAAGTATTCAATAGTCAATACATAATCAATCATACATACAAGGAGACACATAATCACAGTTAACAGTACCAGCCTCTGGTTCTGAGCATAGCGTCTGCCCCATGGCAGGCTCTCAGAAAAGAACTGCTGAGGAAATAAAAGGGATTCCAAGGTTGCTTAAAATTGCACAGCTGTAGGTAGCTGAGCTTAAGCAGAGGCCAGAAGGTGTGGTCCTGGTCGCATGGCGGCTTCAAGTTCATGGGAATCCCTTGTTCTGATGCTGGTCTTTGGCACCTGTCTCACGTGACAACCATGTGACCTACGTGTTCTGCTTCCCCATTTAGACTGGAGGGAACTAACATGTAGAGGGGAGATTAACATCCTTTGCAAACTCCTTCTGACTTTGTAACAGGATCAGGATCCCACTTTTGTGCAGTAGCTGTTCCTCCCCGCTGAGGCCATGTACACCAAGGGAGCTACCCCACTCCTGGCTGCAGAAGTGGATTTTACTCCATAGTAATTATTTCAGGGGCAGACATTTGACCAAATTCTGCTTAGTGAGACATAAGAGAGATCCCCTGAGGAAAGGGGTCCTGGGAAAGTGTTCCCCTCTACTAGGAGAGGGCCACAAGAGATATGATCTTTTGTCTTTCTCTGGACATGGTCCCATGGAGTATGATGCCCGGAAGTTCTGCAACCACCATGCTATGAGTTAATAGATGGACTACCATCACGTGTAGCTGAGCAGAGAGACGGACCGCCTGAACCAGCCAGCTCTGGGCAACTCTACCTCTAAACTTACGTTAATAGATTCTTTTGGTAGAAGGCATTTTGGAAAAAGTCTCTTATTAGCAGCCCAAATCATACTGCGTGAAGTCAGAGAGCACCACATTGAGACTCAGGCCTGTCTAGTGCCTCCGCATGGCCTCTCGTTTGCTGACTCCACTGGATGGTGAAAGGCACAGCGGAGCCCCAGCCAAGCCAGAGGCGGGCGAAGAGAAAGCACTTTGCGATGAGTCCCTTGGAGATGACACGTTATTTAGTTTCATCCCCATAACCCAGCATCTCACTCTAGGACTCAAATGCCAAATTCACCCTTGTGAACTGGCTCCTACAGAAGGCTAGATTTTACTAAGTTTAAATATATATATATATAGTCAATTGTATCAAAATTTGCCTTGACTTGCAAAGTATGACAGAAAGAAAACGAGCTTAGAGGTTGAACCTATGACAGGTTGGATTGGTTCATTGTTCACCCTCCCTTAGCCTGCACTGTCCCAATGTAAAACACCTACTCTGTGAAGCTCATGTGACATAGTAGGTGGTCATTATTCAATCAATAACCAGGTCATAGCATCCCTGAATCTTACAAAGTACTGGTAAAGAATCTATGAGCACTGAGGCGCTTGAGTGGTTCCATATTAATCCTGCAATCATAATCAATAAGTCACAGCTTTCATTCTGCAAGGATTCCTCATAATGTTTAACTACCATCAAAATGAAAAATAACCCTGAGTAGTCTATAATCTTATTTATCTTTCCAGAAGTGACAGGGAATTATTAAACCCTATTGGTATTTCCTAAACAGAAGAGGCAAAGATGAAAAATGAATGTGAAACGAGAAGCATCCAACCAACTTTTAAACATCTTAGAAATATTAATAGGCTAGCCACCCAGCATATCTGACAGACTGTATAGGCCGCTGTTATTAGTCACTAAGTGATTTTAAATTTTGCCATTAATCCTCTTGTCCCCATTAACTATTATTTCACATTCTGAAAGTCACAGCAATAAGTCCTTCAAGCAAAACAAATTTAGCAAGGCCTCTATTTGTAGAAAACAAACCCTGAGCACAGACCTGTGCTCGGTCTTGTGGGGCATGCAGGGCGCACAGGGGAGACCTGGAGGTCCCCTCTGGTGGGGACAGCAGAAAGGGAACCAGCAACCATGGCTCCATTTAATCCCAGGACACCCACATTCTCAGCACCACCACTAACGCTCACCAAGCTAGCTCTTACCACACAATGTACACCACTTAAGCACACTGCCATTCTGTGACCCATGTGCTGTTATTATCTCCATTTGACAGAGGAGACATATTAAATAATGTGTCACAAAATAATGTGACAGAAGTAACAAGCCCCGGGCTGCACGCTGATACGTGGAGTGAGCCAGGATGCAAAGCCAGCATTCTGACACCACTCTCTACTTTTAACCATCACCTAAAGCTCTTGGTGACAACTAAATGACATCCAAAACTATATTTTCCCTAATGTTCCTATGGTCACTTCAGCTACATAGTACTTTCCATCTATGTTCTTTATAAAAAGAAATGTCTTTTAGACTCTAACATCAAGAAGATAAGTAGATCAACAAGTCCCCTGAAGCTTGAATGATCAGGAGGGAAAAGGTCTTATTATAACAATGTCACCAGGAACTGGCATTGCAGAGAGCAGAGAATGAGAGCAAAAGAGTCAAAAAATACTTATTTGAAAGGAAGTCAAGTAAATGTCTGTGTCAGGGCTGTCACTGACAGATGAGCCACCTCACTTCCGTCTTGGAGGCCACATCTCACCCCAAGATGCTCAGGGACCTGAAAGCGAAGGTGTCCGCTGAGGACACAACCAATAGAGAAGACACGACCTTGAGCAGATGCCCCAAAAGCCTTGTCCCATCAGCCCGGCTCCCATTACTAGAGCAGCACTTCCGATTAGAAACTAAACATCTTAATGCCCATAGTTGGAGTTTCAGGTACCCTGGGGGAGCAGGAGGGATTTGGGGGATGTCCTTCACTGTCACAAACATTTGAATATTGACTGTGCACTAGGAGCTATGCCACCATCACTGACTATGAGCTATGCCAGGCCGTGTATCAATGCCTCCAATTAGAGAATCTATGCAATGTGCTGAATACATGATAGTTTTTCAAAGATACAGTCAACTGAACACCCAACATAAGGCTTAGAATCTTCATTTTTCTAAGTATTATCTTAGGTTCCTGAAATATGTTATTATTTTATTGATTTTCTTAAAACAAGAAGAGAATTTTTTATTAAATTTATTGGGGTGACATTGGTTAATAAAGTTAGATAGGTTTCAAGTGTACAATTCTACAATACAGCATTTGTATATTGCACTGTGTGTTCTCCACCCAAAGTCAAATCTCCTTCCGTCACCATACAATTGACCCTCTTTACCCTTTTCTGGCTCCCCTGTCTCCCCTTTCCCTCCCGTAACCACTAAACTATTGTCTGTGTCTATGAATTTTTGTCTTATCCATTTTTTGCTTTCAGTTTTATATCCTGCATTTGAGTGAAATCATATGGCTCTCAACTTTTTCTGTCTGACTTATTTTGCTTAGCATAATAATCTCAAGATCCACTAATGTTGTTGCAAATGGTATTATTTCATCTTTGCTTATGGCAGAATAGTATTCCACTGTGTATATATACCACATCTTCTTTATCCAATCATCTATCGAAGGACATTTTGGTTGTTTCCATGTCTTGGCCACTGTGAATAATACTGCAATGAACATAAGAGCACATACAACTTTACAGATAAACATTTCCAGATGTTTGGGGTAAATACACAGAAGAGGGATTGCTGGGTCATATGGTAATTCTATCCTTAATGTTTTAAGGAAACTCCATACTGTTTTCCATAGTGGCTGCACCATTTTACATTCCCAACAGCAGTGTATGAGGGTTCCTCTTTCTCCACAACCTTCCAACACTTGTTATTATTTGTCTTGTTAATAACAGCCATTCTAAAAATAGTTGTGAGGTAGTAATTCATTGTGGCTTCGCTTTGCATTTCCCTAATAGCAAGTGAAGTTGAGCATCTTTTCATATGTTTGTTGACTGTTCGTATGTTTTCTTGGGAGAAGTGTCTGTTCAGGTCCTCTGCCCAGTTTTTAATTGGATTGTTTGTTTTTGTGTTGTTGAGTTGTATGAGTTCTTTATGTATTTTGCATATTAGCCCCTTAACAGAGTCATTGTTTGTAAATACCTTCTCCCATTTGGATGGTTGCCTCTTTGTTTTATTGATGTTTTCATTTGTTGTACAGAAGCTTTTTAGTTTGATATAGTCCCATTCATTTAGATTTGCTTTTATTTTCCTTAACTTTGAGGTGAAATTTATAAAAACTTCTCGAAGACCAAGGTCCATAAGTTTAGTACCTATGCTATCTTGTATGCAATTTACTGTTTCATGTCTTACGTTTAGGTCTTTGACACATTTTGAGTTGATTTTGGTGTATGGTGACAGATAGCAATCTAGTTTCTTTCTTTTGAACATGGCTTTTCAATTTTCCCAGCACCATTTATTGAACAGTCTTTCTTTTCTCCATTGTATGCTTTTGGCTCCTTTGTGAAAAATTATTGGTAGTATATAAATGTGGGGTTATTTCTGGGTTCTAAACTCTGTTCCATTGGTCTGTGTGTGCAAGAAAGTTTTGTTTTAAAACCCAATATTCAAAGCTAAGTATTGAATTCAATGCACCTACTGAAACAGGTATCCAGGTGGGAAAGACTGAATATATAGAAATTCAGATGTTATATGGAACCTAAACCTAATCTATGAACCAGAAAAGTCTTCAAAAATGAGAACTGAAGTTAAGTTGGAGGCAAAAAGGCCCTAATGCATGCTCATTTATTTTTCATTTCCTGTGTTGTTACAGGGTTTATATTTAGAATGACATAATGTGTTCTTTACTCAATTAAATATATTTAACTGTATATTTATCTAAACATGCAAATATTGGCTTATTAAGATGCACAAACTGCAGTGCCAATAAACCTGGCATGAGATAACACTGTGACAGTTCCATATTTTTAATTCCTCAAGTTTGGTGACTTAAGAGAATCGTAGTAGTTTAGTAATATCAGTAGCAGAATAAGATAGAAAATAGTTGAAAGATTTTTAACAATCTGAAAGTTCAGTCATATTTCGACTAAAATGTGAATCCATTAAAATATGAAATTTTGACAACATAGGACTGCAGTAAACAGTATCAACCCCCCAAACTACTTATTATGAATTTATGGAGAATCTCTTTCTTTAGTCACCATTGGAGGTACCTATGGTGACCCAAGAACCAAGCTAAACAGCTTACATATGTCAGCCTCTACCAGCCCCATTTTAAAGAGGAACAGAGTCATTTCCCAAAGTTATAAGACTGGTAAACCTACATCTCTTGGTCCTTAAAATCTAGTCTGCTTTCCCTCTTCATTTGTGTATGACTACAATGAAAACATTTTAATAGGTTTACCATGATTGCTATAGAGCCAAAATGCCCAGTTAGAAGAATATAAAGAAAGAAAATTAAATAATAAGAGAAAATATGGAGACATAAGTATACAAAGCAAAATATTCCATAGATTCCAGTAGTCCCAATAAATAAAAATCTTCATTTATAGCATGTGAATTTGGTTTAGGAAAGAGGAATGATAAATAATAAATATTACATCCTGAAAACAAGGTATACCACTAGAGAATCAGACCAGTACCAATCAATATTTAAGGGACTCAGAACCCACATATATAGAATTCTGCAAGTTTCTAAAATATGTGTTGGTTTCTTGCACCAAATATGTTTCTGACTTGTAGGTTTATGAATTATCAAAACTGATTGTGAGGTTGGGATGAGCTGAGCCTTGCCTATTTCATTTTCCAAATTTAGAATCTAGCATATTTTCTCTATTGGCTTTTGATTTTATTCACCTGAAAATGATTTAAAATGGCAATAATATGGAAATCCTAAAGGAAAAAGAATGGCAGTGGGAAATGCTATTTGTCTAATGTTTTAGCTTCTAGTTAAATTCTTACATAATAAATGCAAAAAGAACCTGGAAGGAAATTTTAAAACTAGAAACCTTAAATATTCTCAGAGAGAGCAACTAAAAAATAGTAAAAAGTTTATAAATACAGGATTAACAATGACTTACAAACACTGGGACCGAAAACAAGGTTAAAAAAAGTGGAGTAGGAAAACCTGGCTAGATAGTAACAGATGAGATGCTAGTTTAATTGTAAACAGTACACCATTCTTTAAGAATGATGTTCTTGTTAAGCACTAAGTGACAGCTGCCTAGGGAACCAATCAGATCTCAGACACTGAAGGCGGGTGAACAAGAGACAGGACTTTTCTACATGAGCTTTTACAAGGAGAAAAAAGTATTTCACTCAGACCTTGCCAATGCTACAGATTTTCCTCCTAGAAAGTTTATCAAATAATTCTGGGGGGAGAAGGGAATTCAAGGCTTCTTTACCCTAGGATTCCTGGCTCAATTCTTGGACCAAGGGATGGTAGAACGGGTGCCAGGATTAAGTTGTCAGTTCTAGTTTACAGAACAGAATGAACTTAAACCACATATCTCCTCACCCTCCCAAGATGAACTCTGCTGATGGAAGGAACATATTCCTTGGGCCACTTTCTTTCTCCTGCTCAAGAACTGCAAACCCCTGCAAGTTTCTAAAGTCAGTTTCAAATTCCTAGATCTATATGTGCTCCAAGATGCCTTTGCTATGGGAACATGATCCGATTCCAAGTATGTTTCTCACATTGATTTTGCAAGTATAGGCAATGAACATTTTTATTCTTAAATTTCATCCTGAAGAATAAATTAATGAGAAAGCAAAGAAGATAATGGAAAAAGAAGTGTATTGAATGAAGTTCCTCCACTACACATTAAAATGGAACATAAAGCTATAGCAAGTAAAAAAATATGAAAAAGCTAGTAATTATGTGCATAACATTAAAACAGCTAAAATCAATGAGATAGAAATGGTTGGGACGATTGGCTAACTAACAATTTGGGAAAAAAATAAACCTCTACCTCATGGTTTGCCAGAATAAATTTCAAGTGGATTAAAGACTTAAATCCTAAAAATGGGGGGGAAAAATAAAATATTTTGATAACACATAGGAAGAGATAAATATTTATATCTACACAGAAATATAAAAGATCTGCACCAGAAACCCAGTTAAAGGTAAGTTGAAAACTAGGAAAAGCAATCACATATAATGTACTGAGGGTAAATAAATATTCTTCTCATATAAACAACTCTATACACCCAGAAAGAAAAAGAGAAGCTCCCCAATAAAAACACAGCTAAGAACATTACATAGAAACCTCACAAAAGCTGTAACGTATTCAACCAAGGAGAGAATTCAGCCTCACCATTAAAATACAAAACTACTAAAATAAACAAATAAGTTTTTTGTTTTTTTAACCCATCAGGTTGTCAGGTGAAAAATATTAATAATAATCAACGGTGGGTAACACACCAGGAAACAAGCATTATTTTACATGCCTCAGTGTGCACAATATTACCTTTATTGAAAAAAAGGTTTCAAAAGAGTTTAAAATATGCATACCTTTGATCCAGCAAAGCTATTTCTGGAATTTTTTTTTTTTTTTTTTTTTTGAGGACAGTGTTACTGGCCCTCATATGTGGGACCCGAACCGGGGCCGCTGGCTTCCCAAGTCAGCGCTTAACCACCGCACCACTCGGCCGGCCCTTCTGGAATATTTTTAAGAAAAGAATTTAATAAGTTCACAAAAGTACATGTAAAAGAATATTCCATGTAACATTATTTATGATGGTTTATGTTGTATACATCAATTGGGAACAACCTAAATGTTCATTAATAGGGAGGTGAATACAATAGAATACCATGGAGCCATTAAAAATGTTAGTGAATAACTGATTTTATTAATGTCTAGGAAACATATCCACATGTAGTTTTAAATGAGAAAAGAAAATTAATATGTATAGTATAAAAAGATACATGGGGATACTTGTTTCTGGATTACAGATTTAAGAGTAAACTTAATTTTTTCTGTATTGTTAGTATTTTCTGAATTTTTTTTCATAGAACATTCTTTATAAACAACAACAAGACAAAAACACTACAAGAAACAGTAAAAAAAAACAGGACGAGGTCTGCAACACTTAGTCATCTGCCAAACAGATTAAAGATAGCAGTATCATAAAATTTGCAAATATCTTAATTCCTCTCTGTAAATCTGACTTCAGGTATCTTATTTATCCTCATCTAATTTCCCTCATCTAATTAACTTCATTTGTTTCAATCATCCGTTTTATTCTAAGTATGTCCCATATAAAAGGTGACACTTCACTCAAGTGGGTATCCTACTTACCGACCATCCTCAGAGGTAATAAGTCACACTGGTTGCAGTGAAACTCAGTGGTATGAGCTGCTAAGAATAATTATTAAACACGCACCACAATTACTCAATACACCCTGAAAGCACTTTGGCATTCAAGTAAATCAAGCGCGGCATTGTTGATGTGTCTGAAAAGTGGGGCAATCATGGTTCAGAAGCCTGTCAAATAGATGTGATAAAACAAGCACAAATCCATTGCAATGTGACCGCCTCCTGGAAAGTACATGACTCAGTGGTTTGGTATAAGAATTGGTCCAATGGTGCAAAGAGTCCTAGACTTGGTGTAGGGAGAACCAAATTTTCATCCCAGCTCCACCACTTGCTATTATGAGAACACCAGCAAACCTATCTCTAGGCTGCATGTCCTCACCTGAAAAAATACTAACTCTGAAAAACAACCCAGGATTGTTTGAGGTGCAAATGCAAAATTATCATACCATAAAGGATGCCTCAAAGAGTGCAACCAATTCCTACAAATCTTAGCCCCTCTACCATCACTGCAGAGTAAATTCGTTAGTTGTACAGATAGAGTCAAATACAGGTGCTGACATGGCCCATCACCAGCTCCCTGAGTCTGTGCCATGCCATGGGGCCATGGTGAGCCTAGAACTGTGTGGAGTGCGGAACGGTACAGGGAAGAAAGGCACATGCTCAGCCCGATCTGCCTTCATCCAGGAACGCCATGCGGTAGGCTCAGCAATATCCAGGGCCAAGGCTGATACTGAACTTGGCACTGAATCAGACCCGCACCTCCAGCAGTGTGCAGACTTCTGCTAACTCACTACGCTCCATCTGCCCTCCCACAATTTCCAACAGAAATATCCATGACAACACAGGGAGGCTGCAAAAGTGTAACAGCACTGGAAGTAAGAAAATCAATTAAATAGTTATCAATCTCTGAGGAATTATCCCCAACCCTGACCCCAGGTGGTCCCAGTCCTGCCTCTCTTAGGAATTGGGGCAGGACTACTGACCACAGAGCCTATTTCAGAGGTGAGCGGAGTAGTTCTTCTATCTACACAGCTCGGGGCTGTCATCAGCACCTCTCTGCACTGACACCCACAAGACTACTGCACCCAGCAATGCAAACTGTCATGGGGAGCAGGAACTGGGGGAGTCGCTGTGCCTCAGGACATAGAGTCTGCAGAATGTAGAGGCAGAGACATGGAAGAAACAGGGAGCACACCTTCACAGGGGATGCAAGAGGAAATGCTGACACCATCCAAATCCACTCAGAGCCATGCCTATCAGACATTACAAGGGAGGCAGCAAAAATCAGCCAGAGCTGGAAGCATTGATTTGACCTCCAGGTCTGAAAGGAGGTTTCAGGAGTGTTCAAAGACGCCGCTGGTAAAAGATGGCTCTTTTTATTCAGGGATGGGCACGCAGGGAAAATGGTACCTAAGAAAAGATGCTGTGACGTGAAATAGAAAACCTCCAAATTTTCAGAAGGAAAATGTACTATAACTGGAATATGATGCAGCCATGTTAAAAATTGTTTTCACAAAGAGTTTATTGATAGAGAAATGCTAATGATAAACATGAAAAAAAGACACACATGATGTAAATTGATTTCAAACTTATTTTTTGAAATAAAAGGAAAGAAGAATATGTGGAGAAAAAAGAATGGAAAAAGTATATTATATACTAACAGTGGTTTATCTCTGGGTTGCAAGATTGCAAGTAGTTTTCATTTTCCTCTGTACATATTTTTGTATTTTCCAAGTTTCCTTCATGTTCCATTTCTAACACAAAATATCATTATGAATTAAAATAAAGAGAAATACACTTTTTCCAAAGGCTTAAGGATGTTTCAGGTATTTTTAATTCACTTGGACTCACGCTTTCCAAAGGAAAAAATATATATAAGCTGATTTTACACTATAGCAAAACTAGGGTATCAGCACAAAGCTTTAATATCTATAAGCATATATACATATATATTAATTTCTAAAGATTTATGTCAGTTATCATATAAAATAAAATTCTGAGATGACGCATCTCCAAAATCATGCCCATCCAACAAAATGCTACATGTATCTAAGGCATCACACAAAACATGGACCACTCAGCACTTCCTGTTTGACCACTTAGTAGTCAGGCGTTTTTTTTCAAAAGAAAGCACATTACATATGCATCTCAGCATGTTACTTTATGTGACAGGGTACAGGGCGCTTCAGTTGAGGAGCACACACAAATGTCCCCGCACAGAAGGCAGTCAATCAGCTTCTCATGGTAACATCATCATGGACACCCAAAATGGACACCATTGTACACACTGTGGAGCCAGAAAACCCCATAATGACAGCACTTGATTCTATCACTGGGTCAATGGTCACCATACATAACTTTGAAATAATTAGTGACTGCACACGTCTTAATCCACCAAGGCAAAACGCATTCCAAAAATGCACGCATATGGTGCTCTGATGCTGGCTGCAGTAGAGCAATTGGGCCTTAACAAGTGAGCATTTGCCCATGACTCTCATTGGTCCACTTAACGTCAGCCCATCCAGGGCAGGATCACGTGGGCCCCACATAATGCAAATCTGAATCCTTGTACCTTTCTAGAACCTAATACTCCTCAGCTTTTGAAAAAAAAGATCCTATCTAAGCTGAAAACTAAGCGAAAACTCATATGCTATGATAGTTTTGAAATTTTGTGCAAAGCGGAGAAGAATGAAAATCTTTTAGGGTATTGGGACCTGACCAGTCAATAAGTGGATTTTTTTGGAAAACTCATATTAGGAAAATTTAGAAAAGGTAGTCATTACATACAGTTTTAAAACTACTTTTCCCATAATAGCTAGTGCCAATGTTTTTTTTATCACCATTGGTTTTTCAAATTTTTGGCCTCTTCCATAAAAACACAATGCCCAGTAAAGTGCCCAGTGAATTGATCGGATAAGGGTTTCTAAATAAATCATAAATAATGCGCATTATTTGTACTAGCTAAAGAGTGAATGTGATCTAAATAGTTCACAACAAGGGAATATTTTCATAAATTTAGGTACATCTACTGGATAAAATATTGGGATTTAAACTATGGGATGAATATAATAGTATGACACTGTTAACTGCAGAAGTCAACATACAAAAATGTCTATATTATTATCATATCTATATGGACTGTAAGTGTATGTAAAAAGTGGTTAATTGATTCAGGTGAAAGGACTGAGAAAAACTATCTTTCCAGGCAGTTTTCATGACGTTGCTTTATACATTTGGTCCCATAGTGAATGCTGCATTTAGAAGGTTCAGCTCTCCTGATATTGCCCCCACTGCCTTGGGGTCTTCCCCGCTGGCCTATATCCCACCATCACGGAGCTAAGAGGTCCAAGCAAGGACACGACTTCTAAGGAAGAACAGCACTCAAGACACGGCCACCTTCGAAGCTCCTCAATGAATGCTGCTCAGAACAAGGTTGCAGCTGACAGGCTCCTTTATAAAGGAAACTCCATGTATAATTTGTAATGGAATGGACTGGGGGAAAATTTAGATGATGCTAAGCGATCATCAAATGCTTTTCCAGTGTTGAAGTGCTCACAATCAAAACCAGGTAAGAGAAAGTCCTGGAATTCGAAATGAGTGACGAAGAAATGAGAGAATATCATCAGACACAAAAATATCCCATTAGATCACACACAAGTTATATTGAGGAAAATGTTAATGCAAAGTTTATAACACAGGATTTTGATGATGTTAAAATGACAATCTTTTCTCATGTATAATAAAATTCATGATCGCCAATAGTGTCCTTCGGGTCTTACACCCCGCCATCTTTCTCCAACTTCTCTTTTAACAATGTTTTATATCTCACACGCATGTTCATCCAGAACTGCCATCTCTGAGAAAATCCAGCCAGACTGTGACAGCCTATCTGTAGTCATCAGCAGGGAATTCAGTAAATCAGTAGATGCGGTGAAAGAACTCAGATGGAACTAAATGGTGCTTATTAAACTAATTCTGAGTATGCTTTCTGTCCACGCCCGACAGACAGTTAGCACAGGCAGGCCAGTCCTAAGCCTTCTCCACAGTCCAGTGCAAGCCATCACGTGGCCGACGGGGGACTTTGAGGCACGGAGCCTCCGGAGCCTGCCCTCTGATGACGACTCCACGTGCACAGCTGGACCTTCTTTAAAACCTTGGTGATGATGATGATGGGGGCGGTCAGAACGATGCTAACGCTGGTTTGTGGAAAGGGGCTTGCCTAAATTATTGTGAACACTGAACTTGGGGATGAATAATTTCCTTTCTAGTGCATCAAGTTTTTACAAACAAAAACACCCTATCCATGCGTGTGTGTGAACTTTACCTGTAACAGCCAGAAAAACACAAAAGAGGCTTCCCAGCAAGAATCACAAAGGTATTTTTGTCTGAACTGAAAAGTGTGCATCTCATCTGATGGTACACATCAACATACATATCTGTCTAAGAGTATTAGGGAAAACCAGACAGCTGTCAAAACCAGGATCTGCCAGTAAAACAAGATTGTTACTAACAGCAAGGGCAGGGTCAGGACCTCAGAGTGACACTAATAGGCTGCAGGAGTCAGCTGGCATCAAGTCAGGTCAATTTCTGTCATTCATTTATCAGAGAGGAAGGCAATCACAGACACAGATCCAACATGTCTTGGTCCAGTCATTTTCAATTCTTGGCTAAAAGAGGCTTATTTGAAAAACATCAACTAAGAAAATGATACTCTGATAAGTCTTACCAATGAAATTATTATTTTTCCACAAATGTTATTCTGTAGCATCAAAATCCTTCTGGGGAAGCCTGGCAGAAGACATAGAACTAATCAGATCGGGGAGCCCTACACTGGAATGACAATAACTTGAAAAGATACTCTTCTGTGACTGACACACTGAGAGAGCCGGATTCCGGGTGAATGAAAGCCTGGCCACATCCCACCCTCGGTGCTAGATAGGACCATGAGCAGTGAACAAAAACGAAAAGAGGTGTCAGAATGTATACTCTGCAACTGATGGAGAGACTGAGATTCCTTTGACAAAAATTCAGAGAAATAAGCATTCAATTGCTTTTTCGTTATATAATAAAATATATTTGTTCTTTTCTGTGTTTCCTTTTTTGTTTTATTTGGGGGGTGGGAATAGTTATAAACCCAAAGTATCAACATACTGACAATTATTAAAATGATGGCCCATAATAGCAAAAGTAATCCCCCTAAAATTTGCAAATTTTCCACTTATTTTCTCATGAGTATCTATTTCTACCTTATTCATTAAAGGATCAATGAGAATAGGTGGTAAAGAATAAAACACAAGGAACTAAAAATAAAGCAGTATCATGAAGCTGAACTGCCGGGATTCAAATCCTAGCTCTACCACACATTTACTGTGTGACTTTAGAGGAATTACATAACCTCTCTGGTTTCCACATCTTTAAAAGAGAGGTGACAATAAAAGATCTATCTCATAGGGCTATTAGAACAGGTGAAATGAGTTATCAGTTATAAAACCCTTAGTACAGGTATAAAGCAAGTGCTATAAAAATATTTATTACAATAAATAAGAATTCATTCCTTAACAAAAGTTTCTAAAATAAATTCAAATTAGCATAATTTTGAATTTAATTAATATAAATGTAGCTATTGATATATGATTTAATTTTTAGTAGGAAACTGCTTTCTATTCACTTTTTTCTATGCATCAGAAATGTCTGCAGACATAATATAAATTTTCACATATCCACAAAAGTGAAAGATTCCTAAGAATTGATGCAACCCTGTGCTGTTCTGTGTAATTTTTTGTTCCAAGATTGTTCTTGCCTCTGTCATGCAAGTGAAATTTCCCTGAAGACAAAGGCCACATCAGACTGTGATTTTATACACTCTGCAGGACTCCACAAACTACCAGGCATAAAGTTGGCACTTGTCAAATTAACTGCATTAATCATAACTGAATTAATTTGACAATTTTTATGGCATTAATCTGTAATTAAGATTGTTAAATTCTTAGTGTAAATATGGAATTGTGGCAAATTTGGTTACACTATAATCTGTCAAGTTGTTGAGAACCTTTCTTAGGTCATACACAGATTACCATTCTCCAGGAAAAAAGGGCAAATACATTTTAAAAAAAAAAAAAAAAACCATTTCTACCACAGTGATTTTCTGAATCTTTTTCCAGTTTTCCAAGGTCATAAAAATTGTGGATTACAACATAAATTCTGGACACTTGCCCAGCCTAAAACACCTGGAACAGACAAATCAATCCTCTAAATTGAAAACCTATTCTTTTCACATTTTTCAATACTTTTCAAAGTGGAAGGTTATTTGATAAAACAAAAGGTTTGCTCCTTTTTATAAATCCTAAAGGGATATAAACAAGCACAGAATATCAAATTCTAAGAAAACGACCAGGCCATCAAAAAAAGGTGTCCATATTGCATTCAAACATACCAAATAAAAAAAATTAAAAATCAAATTCCTTTAAAACACAAGAATTTTCACTTCATAAGTTAAATGTCTAATCAGTATGTTGTACACCTATAACTAATATTATATTGTATGTCAACTGTAATTGAAAAATTAAAAAATTATTTTTAAAAAGTCAGGGATTAAAAAGAATACACATTTCATAAGCTGTAGCATAGTTCAAATGTTAATATTAATACATTTGTATAATGACAGAAAAAACAGCTCGACACTTTTTTCCACTGAGACTTTTTTTTTTTTTTTTTTTTGACGGCAGTGCCACTGGCCCTCATATGTGGGACCCAAACCAAGGCCGCTGGCTTCCCAAGCCAGCGCTTAATCATGGCGCCATTCTGCCAGCCCTCCACTGAGACTTTTTTAATAATATTTTTATTTTTCAATTACAGCTGACATACAATATTATATTAGTTTCAGATGTAAAATACAGTGATTAGCCATTTAAATAACTTACAAAGTAATACCCTGATAAATCTAGTACCCATCTGACATCATACAGTTATTAAAATATTACTGACTATATTCCTTATGCTGTACTTTATATCCCCATGACTATTTTGTAACTACCAATTTGTACTTCTTAATCCCTTCCCCTTTTTCATCCATCCTCCCAACCTCCCTCCCATCTGGCAACCATCAGCTTGTTCTCTGTATCTATGAGTTGGTTTCTGCTTTGTTTGTTCATTTATTTTATTCTTTAGATTCCACATATAAGTGAAATCATATGGCATTTGTCTTTCTCTGTCTAACTCCACCCAGCACAATACCCTCTAGGTTCATCCATGTTACTGTAAATGGCAAGATATCATTCCTTTTTATGTCTGAGTAATATTCCATTGTATATATGTACCACCCAGCCATTCATCTACTGATGGATACCCAGGTTGCCTCCATATCTGGACTATTGTAAATAATGCTGCAATGAACATATGGATGTACATGTCCCTTGAAAGTAGTGTTTTGGGGTTCTTCAGCTAAATAATCAGAAGTGGAATTATTGGGTCCTTCTTTGCCTCTTGTTATAGCCTTTGTTTTAAAGTCTATTTTGTCTGGTGTAAGTATTGTTACCCCAGCTTGTTTTTGTTTTGTTTTATTTTTTCATTTTCATGAAATATCTATTTTCCATTTATTTCCTTTCAGTCTATGTGTGTCTTTCAATCTGAAAATCTGAAGTCAGTCTCTTGCAGGCAGTATATGTAAAGGTCTGGTTCTATTATCCATCAGCTACCCTATGTCTTTTGATTAGAGCATTTAATCCATTTACATTTAAAGTAATTGTTGATAGATATTTAATTATTACCATTTTATTACTCATATTTTTATCTTATTTTTTCTTCTTCTTTTTAAAGAAGTCCCTTTAACATTTCTTGTAATACACATTTGGTTGTGATTAACTCCTTTAGCTTTTTCTTATCTGGGAAGCTCTTTATCTCTCCTTCAATTTTAAATGATAGCCTTGCTGGTTAGAATAGTCTTGGTTGTAGATCCTTACTTTTCACCACTTTGAATATCTCCTACCAACCCCTCTGCCCTGCAAAATTTCTGTTGAGAAATCACCTGACAGTCTTATAGGAGCTTCCTTGTAGATAACTAACTGCCTTTCTCTTTCTGCTTTTAAGATTCTCTCTTAGTTTTCAACATTTAGCATTTTAATTAGGATATGTCTTGGTTTAGGTCTCTTTGGGATCATCTTGTTTGGGACTCTGTGCTGGCTTGGTTTGTATGTCTATTTCCTTCACCAGGTTAGGAAAGTTTTCCATCATTATTTCTTCATATAAATTTTCAATTCCTTGCTCTCTCTCCCTCTTCTCCTGGCACTTCTCTGATTACATGTGATGTTGTCCCAGAGGCCTCTTAAACAATGCTAATTTTTTAAATTCTTTTTTTGTTTTGCTGGTCTGATTGGATGTTTTCTACTACCTTCTCTTCCAAATTGCTGAATCAGTCCTCTGCTTTACGTAGCCTACTGTTGATTCCTTTTAGTGTTTTCTTCGTTTCAGTTATTGTATTGTTTAATTTCTAACTGGTTCTTTTTTCTGTTTTCTATCTCCTTTTTCATATTTCCTATCTCTTTGTTGAAGTTCTCACTGAGATTATTGAGCATCCTTATATCCAATGTTTTGAACTCTGCATCTGGTAGATTGTCTGTCTCCATTTTGTTTAGTTATTTTTCTGGAGTTCTGTTCATTCATCTGGGATATGTTACTTTGTCTCATGTTGGCTGCCTCCCTTAGTTTGTTTCTATGCATTAGGTAGAATTGCTGTGTCTCCTGGTCTTGGTAGAATGGCCTTATGTAGTAGGAGTCCTGTGGGGCCCAGTGGCACAGTCTTCTGGGTCACCTGAGCTGGGTTCTCCAGGTGTGTCCCTTGTGTGGGTTGTGTGTGCCCTCCTATTGTATTTGAGCCTTGGTTGCTGTTTGCACATCAATTGAAGGGATTCACCCTCAGGCCAATTGGTTGTGAGTACTCACCATGACTACAGTGAAGGAACTGTTTTGCAGAAACTGACCCTACAGAGTAAGATTCGCTTTAGCAGGGCTCTGGTACCTTCCCAGTCTGCCCTTTGGGTGTGTCGTCTGTGAAGGTGACCTGGTGGTGTTCTGGCACAGTCCAAAGCCAACCACCAGGCATGCCAACCCCAGGGCCTCCTGGGACAAGCTCCACAGGAGGTCAAGTACCTGTGCCCTGTGCAAGGCCATTTGGTATGAGCCACAAAGCAATCCAAAGATGTCTTCTACCTCCACTGGGCTTGGAGGTACCTGGGAGAAACTAAGCTATGAATTCAGGCAGGCTGCCACTAGTATCAAGCTTGGGCCTGCTTAGCAAGAGGTACAGGGCATATCAAGGCCAGATGATGCTTGTCTGGGGTTTGTGAACATTTGAGAGATTTTAGGGAAGTCTGCAGAATAAGCCAAGACAGGTCGTTTGTATGAAAAAGCCACTGTAAGGGGTTTGGATGTGTTTTCAAGTTGGATGGGGTGGGGTATCATGAATCCCCAGGGCAGGGCTAATGAAAAGTGTTAGCCAAGTTGATGGCAACTCAGATATGGCCGTGGCCTGCATCTGCATGCCAGAGTCAGAGAGAACTCAAAAAAGGAACAATGGATTCTGTCAGCACTTCTGTCTGAAAGAAAGCTGCCCCTCCAACTCTCATCCTGAAGCCAGACAACTCAGTTCATCTTTGTATGTCCCTGGCACCTTTCAAACTGTTGCTCTAGCACTGGAGCTCAGAGGAAGTGAGTCCCTCAGCAAGTATATCCATGTGTGGGCTCTTTTAAAGGGACACCTGGGACTCCAGCAACTCTCATTCTCACTTGGCCACAATCTCCACTGGTTTTCACAGCCAGAAGTTGTGGGCACATCCCTCCCCAGCATTGGAACCCTAGGCTAGGGAACCTGGTATGGAGCTGGGACCTCTTGTTCCTCAAGGGGGATCTCTACAGCTGGGTTATCCAATTTTTAACTACCACACATTACTGTGGGACCAGCCCTTTCCACATCTCCAACCCTCCAACCAGTCTTGATGTGGCCTCTTCTGTAAATCCTTACTTATAGTACTTCTGTTCAACTAGACTTCAGGTAATACTCAAGGATGGTTTTTCTGTAGTTTAGTTGTAATTTTTATACAGTCATGAAAGGATGAAAGCACAGCATTTACCAACTCTGCCATCTTGACCAGAAATCCCAGCTCAACATTTTTGTAGATTTAAGACATAAACTAGATAGTCCTATGGTAATAAAAGTGTATTTATTACAGATGGGAACAAGTAGGTTGCTTCATCTGCAGGCAGTTTGACTAGAACTAACTTATCTCACCTACAGTGCTTTCTGAAAACTGTTCTATCAAAAACCTTGAAATGCATGGCTATTCAGCTACCTGAATTTCTGTACTCTGCCCAAAACTCCTGTTATGGAGAACTACTGCATAAAAATCACAAGAATGCTATATAGTGTTAATAAAAATGTAATTTTAATCTTAGTTGTATGCTATTCATTTCACTTCCTATTTATGCAGCTATAATTCCAAAAGTTCACCACTTATTCCTCCCCTCTATTCAGTCTACCACTCTCATTCCTACAAGATAACATCATCTCCCTCCCATCCCTTCATCAACTCCACAATATGTCTATACCTCCACTCCTAGATGAATGCATCTTTCAGAAATTAGCCTGATTTATTATGTTTTCTTCTGGAAAAATCTTTGCCTCAATATTGTTAGGTGAGTCTATATTTAAGGAATGTACATTAAGAAATTAAGAGACAGAAAAACATGGTCAATCAGTAAAAGCAGAAAAGCACTGAATAAAATTCAACAACATTTTTTTTAAAAACTCAGTGAAATCAGGATGAATGAAAACTACTCAACTTGAAAAAAAATGTATCAGAACCTTATACCAAACATCACAGTTAATGCCCACTTTGAACCACTTCTACTGAACCCTATGCTAAAGATCTGAGATACTGCAATAGGACAAGAAAAAGAAATAAAAGATATGAGAGTTACAAAAGGCATTATTCATAGACAATATGATTGGCCATAAAATGTTCAGATATATTATTTGAATGAGTTCAGCAAAGCGGCTAATATATGATAAGTATACCAAAAAAATCAATTTACTTCATATACAACAGGAACAAACAAAACATGTAATTTTGTAAAAATTTCCATTTACAACAGCAATAAAAAACATAAGAAGTACCTAATAATAAATGTAGCAAAAGATACAAAAGGCTTAAAGAAAAAAAATTTAAAACTTCAAAGATTTACATTGAAGGAGACCAAAATAAAAGGAGAGAGATACCATATTCATGGATAAGAAAACTCAATATTCTAAAGATATAAAGTATTCCCAAACTGATCCATAAATTCAATGTCATATAATTAAAATACTAACAGTGTATGTCACAGACTTTGTCTCGCTGACCCTTAAATCTATATCAAAATGGAAAGTGCTCAGAATAGTTTATAACATGTTAAAAATGAAGAGCAAGGTAGAGGATTTATTATCAAGTCTTAATATAAAGCCAGAGTTAAGACAATGTTATATAATAGCACGGAATTGGAGCAGACTTGATAAAACCAAACTAGACTCAGTGCATAGAAATCTGAAATATGTCAGAACTGACATATAAATAATGGGGTAAAGATGCACAATAAATCATTATTAATATGGAAAAAAATAAACTTTCAAAAGAACATCCAGGTGAACTCAATAAATAGCTGTGAAAAAGCAAAACCTCAAACTTAAAAAAAGAAAAGAAAGAAAAAAGAAAAACAGACACAGGAGAAAAAAATTATGACCTCAGGATGAAATGCATGTCTTAAATAATAGAAAAAGAACCCAACCACAAAAATGACTGAAAATTCTGACTTTATTTTAAAATTCTATTTATCAAAGCTATCATAATGTTAAAAAACAAATCAAGTCTGAGAGACAATATTTAGCATACAGAAGAAAAAATATTTATATCCTTAGCATACAATGACCCAAGGAAAACAATCCAGGGGTAAATGGACAAAGAATAGGAAATTCTTAGAAATGGGAACCCAAGTGTCCAAAAATTATACAAAAAGATGCTCAACCTCACTAATAGTTAGGAAAATGTAAATTTAAAACTTTGAGATAACTTTGTTACAACCCCTCTTATTGGGGGAAAAGAAAAATTAAAGTCTGATAATGCCAGCTATTGACAAAGATGTGGAGAGTCAGGAACTCTTATTCACTACAGATGGAAGAATAATGGCACAACCCTTCAGGACAGCAATTTGACTACAGCCAGCAAAGCTGAAAACGCACAAGCCCTCAGACTTAGGAATTCCCACACTAGGTTCATGCCCAAGAGTACATGTGTCCAAGGAGACATGACCAAGAGCGTTCATGGAACTAGTGTCTCACAGAAAAACAAGCAAAAACACCTGAAAACAATATAAATACACACAGACAGGAGAATGGGGGAATAAATTGTGGTAATGTCTCACAATGGGACACAATGACAAAAATCAGAGAACTGAATTACATGGATCAGTCTGGGGAAATCTCAGAAGAATGCTGAAGAAATAAAGCAGGTAACAGAAGAATACAAAGAGTATTACATAATTTTATCATGTTTTAAGACATGCAAAAAAATACCACTTATACCTTATATATGGATGCCTGTGGAAATCATGCATGAGTCATAAACATCAAATTTACCAATGTTTATTAACTTTCTAATTATAATATCAAAAATAATTTTATCATGTTTTAAGACATGCAAAAAAATACCACTTATACCTTATATATGGATGCCTGTGGAAATCATGCATGAGTCATAAATATCAAATTTACCAATGTTTATTAACTTACTAATTATAATATCAAAAATATAAATTTATTTGTTTTCAAAGACAAAAGATTTTTCTTGATGTGAACAAATTCTATAGCCAAATCTCAACATTCTATTCTGGATGACCACATATATTAGATTGGCTATTGGATTAGAGAGAGAATTTTGGTTCTAATCTAGCTAGCTATTAGGATTTTGTAGAAAACCTATTAAATACATATAAAACACTTTGAAAGACACAAGTTAAATCAGAAAAATATAAGGAGACAATGTTACTAGTATTATAAAGCCAGATTAAGTATGTTTCCATATGTTATTATTTTACCTAGGTGATCCAACTCAAAAAATGTTTTTCTTCAATTGTCCTTGTCTCAACATATATATTTAACATGGTTAAAATGCAAGTAAAAATAGTTTATTAGAACATTAAAAGCCTAGTAGAAGTACATTTCACTAAGTATTGGGTTGTTGGGAAAGTCATGATGTATTTTTTCTGTTTTTCGTTGCAAAAATGCATCATGACTTTTCCGACAACCCAATATTTCACTAAATATTCTTAGACCATAATGTCTTCAGTTGTTCCTTAAGCTGCCATTTACTTGACACTTGTAATTAATGATTTCTTAGTGTATCCTGACCTCGGCGTTATGAAAAAGGAAAGCACTGTGATGATGTCCTTGAAAGGTTAGCCTTGAGATTGGAAAAGAAATAAACACATTCCTCTCAGTACCCAATGATTTAAACAACCTGCCAGACAAGAGGTACTCCTGGATAATTAGATATTTGAAGACTGGAATTATAAAGAACTTTTCCCAAAGAATTGCTTTTGTTTCCTGAATACACAATTCAATAATAAGAAGCACAGTTAGCAGGGGTTCCGTGCTCACTAGCCCCTGGGCATTATGCCAAGCGCTTCACATGTATTATCTCATTTACTCCTCACATCTTCACAATGAAGTGGCCAATCTAACGTCCTTTTATGGTAAGGAAACAGGCATGAGGTCAAATAAGCTAACTGAAGATGATGGATTTACGAATAGTAGACTTGGGGCCAGAACACAGGGCCTGCCTGCTGCCACGTCTGGTACCTGTGAACACTGTCCACATTGTCTCAGTAAATTAGTGCACGTAGGTGGAAGGCAGCACAAGTACACTGACCAATTAATGCAGAGAAGAGACTGAAGGAGCCTTATCCAACTCTAAACCTGGTTCTTTCTAGGTGCCAGAATGTTGGGTGATTTCATTTTTACTGTAATTAATTTTCATGGTTGAAGTTTGTAATTTAGTTTTCTCTATTTTCCAAAGTTTATACAATGAGCGTGTTCAGCTTTCCTAGTAAAAGCAAACATACTGAAAAAATAGCAAGAAAATATGCTTATGTGCATGAACCTAACAGCTTGAGAAGTAGCTTAAAAGAGTTCAGAGTTTAGAGAAATCATAAAATATGCATTCACCGATCAGATTCAATTAACGTTTGCTGATCACCCGGTAGGTGCCAGGCACTGCATGAGACAAGGTGCAAATGTCATCATATTATGCGATTGCTGAGAAGATCTCCACTTTACCATGAAGAAACTGGGGTTTGGGGGAGCCCCAGAAAGGGGGGTCCAGCACAGCACTCCTCCCACTAGTCTCAGCTGCCTCTCTGTTCTATCAAGGAAAACCTCAGCTGGAGACAACGCCATGTTTGGAAACTAGCAGCTAAATCCCTTCAAATTTCTGGCTCTCCTTGTCAGACTCAAGGAGGAGCAAGCAAGGTGCTTTGTCATCCTGCTTCTCAACTTAGTCCTATAGCCCTGCTTACTCTCCTGAATTCGGTCCAGAAGATGAGGGTGGGCCTGCCTCTGGGGCAGGGGCAGGGTCTACATCAGGGGTCAGTATTGACTTCCTTAGCTCTCTGACCTCAGTACCAGCCTGCCTATTGCCCTGGGTCCTGCAGGCACCTTTCTGTCTTGGCCAATGACCTCTATTCTCCCGGACTTGCCATCAGCACTGGATACTTCCCAACTTATGGCTCCTGCACAGAGACAGAGGGACTGGGAGACCAGCATCTGGAGGACTGTGTCTCATTCATGTAGCACACAGGGGGTTCAGTAAAGGTCCAAGGAATAACTAATTCACTCATGATCTTGACTTTGTGCCTGGAAGAAAGGTGACAGCCACAACCTGTTTTCTTCTGTGTATTTCTAATCCAGGTCCCTCCTAGCCTCCTCTGCCCATGTCCAGGATAAGAAGAGGAAATGTGTGGATGCCAGGAACAATAAAATCATATCTGTATGCTGCCAGCGACTACATCAAGGTCCAGAAAAGAAGAAATTAGATGCATTATGCAAAGGAAATATTTGAGAATGCAGAAGAAACACATTTCCAGCAAAATTTCTTTTCAAGTGCTCCAATCAATGGCAAGTACTCAGAGGCATCAAAACGATTCCACTTCCTCACAGTTAGGACCCAACATTTGACTCAAAAGAAAGACAACCTTTTCCTCATTAGAATTTTTTATGAAACTACTACAAATGCAGTGAGAAAAGAAAATGTGACAGAAATGTAACAAGTATATTCTTGAATTTGGACCAAGTCCTGATAACTATGATTTTGTTTTATAGTATTTCACAATATATTTGTGTCTCCACATAAGGACTTGTCAGTTTTGACATTAGCACAAAGTGTGCATCTGATTTCCACAAAGTTCTCAGAGATTTTGGAAAGAAATGTAAGTTACATAAAAATGAGATCCAAATACATCTGTAATGTACAACAGCTTCTTCCCCAAAAAAGCAATGCTCAGTGTCTAGAGCTGGAGGGAGGAAGGATAGATAGCACTATGTGGAGGGCAATGAACTCCCCCCAGAATCATCACTTTAATCAGTTAACTTCATCACTGTGACAAGTTAGAATTCATTCAATAGAATTCAAAATATTTTTAAAAGGCATAGAAAGGTGATTTTCAGAAAATCTCCAATAAGTATCCTCTTACCCACAAATTTTGGATTGGGGAGAATACGGAACAACACATCTGCTTTTCTATGCCATTACATTTGCATTCTAAATAGCATCAAATAGGGCCGGCCGAGTGGCTCAGTTGGTAAAGAGCTCGCTCAAGAATGCGAGCTGAGCTCTGAACAACAGCAGTTCGATGCCCAGCCTGAGCTGAGCTGCTGCTAAGCTACCAACAGGTGGCAGGATGGCCCAGCTAAAAATAATAAAAATAAATAAATAGCATCAAATAATTTAACTACATATAATATCTAAAATACTATTACAGCTAAGGCATATTGATGACTATTATTCTGTTATTCTCTCTTTTTTTTTTTTTTAAGCTTAGCCATCCTGCCACCTGTTGGCAGCTCAACTGGCAACTCAGCTGGGGCTGGCATCAAACCGCCATTGCTCAGAGCTCAGCTCGCACTCTTGAGCGAGCTCTTAACCAACTGAGCCACTCGACGGGCCCTATTTGGTTATTCTTAATTTGAAAATGCATACTAAGTGGAGTAAAATGAAAGTTAAAAAAAATTGATGATTTTTAGAAAGTTGTATTTAACAATTACATGTCTGTTTCACCCTCTGTCTTCCTCTTTTCTTGAATCTTAAGATGAATAATGTCTCCTGTGATCTTTGACTCCACGTAAGGGTGCTGTCCAAAGACTAAGAATTAAATGCCCTGGTAGTTGAATGTGTGGTTTGTTATATAAGCTCCAAGAATTTAGAACTACCGGTAAATGTATTAAATTCCATCAGAAATGACTTTTTCAGGTGGGAGGGCAGGCCATGGTGTCACAGAGCATGGGGTCACGCCATGGCTCTACCCCTTGGAGCCACCATGCCTTGGACAAGTCACCCGCTCCTCTGAGCTTCGCATCCTCACACTGAACATTTTACAGAAATTCCTGCTCTACCTATTGCACCGTGGTGTCGGGAAGAGGCCGTGGAACACATTCAAAAAGGGAAGACTGGTGATTCAGGGGCTTACACACACAAAACCCAGCTATTCTCAGGTAAGGGACCTGATCCAAAAATGTAGCAAATATTACTCAGCAAGTAACAATAACAATAGCAGTAACAACAGAAAACTCCTATCCCCTACCTCATCCTCTGTAAAAATGTCCACTAGTCATTTGATATTTTAAATTGAGAGTTTTCCCGAATAAAACGGATATTTGTCAGCAAGAATAGCAAATGCTCACTGCTTCTATTATTACATCAAATCAAAAGTCATTAAAACAGTCATTTTATCATATAGAGCTAAGATCATTTGTCTATAGGCTGCACTGCATGGCTTGATTGTGCAGCTCTGCATCTGGCCTGGATCAGAACATTAACTTGGCAACACAGGTCATGCTGCAGAAAAAGCAGTCAACAGCCAACAAGCAATGAACGCCGAGCTTTGGCAAACAAGTAAACAGAGGTGTCCCAGGTCCGTTTCCCATTTGTATCCGAGAGTCTATGACACCTGCCAAGTGAGACGGCCCTCTGTCTTCTCCTTCCTTGTGGACCCACATTGATAAATAAAGACTATGAGAGTATCACACGGGGGCAGCGCGGTGACAGCGGAAGCATGCTGCGCACATGCCCGACCCTGCCCAGCAAACCACACCCCTCACCACAGCAGTAGCCAGTGAGGCCCGACCAGTCCCAAGTTTCTCATCTGGAACCTGCTGCTCAGGACCTGGGACAGTGACACATGGGGAATGCCACTGGGCAGGCCACACGGCTGCAGGGCGTGGGCAAAAGGAAGAATAGTGACTCAGAGTATGAGAAGAGCATCAGAAGTAGGCAGAACAGGACAGACAGCATACCTTTCAGTTAGCAACTAAAAAAAATCAAACAACCAATCCTGCTCTGACAGAGGCAGTCTGGTTGGGGCCGCGGTTCTTAAAATAATCCTTAAATCCCTCGGCCCACAGACAGTACAATTCTGCGGTCGCTTTTTGCCAAGGGAGCCACTTCACGACTAAGTCCAGAGGACATTCTTAGCATTACATGTCTGTAACAACTCTCATCGGAATTTGGGGGTGGCGTTGGGAAGGACCCATGATTTACTGTGTGAAGTTAGCAAACAGCCAGGCCCTGGGCGAGGCTGCCGGGAGCTCCACTCTGGCCTTTGAAAGTGGCGGAAGCTGACCTCCCTCCAGGGTTCCCCTCCCTGGCTCTCCAGAAAATGCTGCAGCGAAAAGAGGCAGTCACAGCTAGTCTCTGGTGGCCCCGATGGGGCTGCACTCTGCAGCCTCTTAGCTCTGCAGCCATCTGACACAAAAATGCCCAGATCTGAAAATTTGCTGCAGGCTCGGCGACACTCACCCCCATAGGGAAAAGCAAATGATTATTTTTTGAAAAGCTTTCTCTCTGTTGTCAACACTAAATCAAGACGATGGGATTTCTGGAGACACAAGGGAAAGGAAAAATTGTACTTTTAGGTACAGTGACGAGGCCTGTTATGCAAGTGGGTCTGATTCTGTGTCTGTTCTTGCATTAGAAGGAACACCCAGAATAATCCCCTAAAACGTATCTTTCAATCTTGGTAATTGAAGTTGAAAAGAGGCAAATGTAGATCAAAGCATCCAAACAAAAAATGGGGGTCGTTGACACCTTACACATCAGAAAATCAAAGCAACCCCAATATCAAATCCACATGTTTGGCAAGGTCCAGTTAAACCAAAACTAGATGCCTCAGTCTGAAATGGATTCCAGGCTCCATTATACAAAGGGAGCTCATAGGATCACGTATTTGTCCTCACATATGCAACTGTCTGTCAGCAGAGAGGTGATATGACCACAGTGCTTGGTTAAAAGGTGCTATCTATAGAATGGGGAGACTGTCACATGTAGTAATGATGTCTGGAAATTTCACACAGAGAAAGAGAGAAAAGTTTTCCTCCCAACCACAGACTTCAAGACAACAGCTTACGTCTCACGAATCAGGACAATGACCCACTAAAGGGCTTTGATTTCAAGGGAGAAGAATTTCCCAGGTTGCAGACCTAACATGCCCTGGACCTGTAGCCCTCAGATCCCTGATACCTGAGGCCCAGAGACAGGTCTCTGTTGATAGGATCCTGCAACAGAATGCTGTCACCAGGCAGGCGGTGTTACTGCTGACCACATTGGAGGACCGCTGGGAAACCGAAGACTGTGCCAGGGCTGCCGGGAGCTTGCCACCTTGTGACCGTGGTGCATGGGCAGGAGAAGAGGCCCGAGGCTTACGCTTCCTTGGAGTCATGTGTTGTCTACCCAAGTCTGGTCACCCTAGAGAGATGAATCCTGACTGTCTGGAAACTGCCACTCACTTTACCCCGAGCATCCATCTACAGCCACACGCCGTCACCTACCTTCCCAAGTAGATATGAGGTCTGCAGCCCCACTGCACTGGTAAGGATGCAGAGGTTTGCTGTTTGTCACTGGACTGACAGCAGGACTGAGAGAATCTGAGATGCCTCTTTAGAATCCCAGGGGTACCAAGCTAAAGGAAAGGAGCTATTAGAGGGGACCTGTGAAGTCAAGGAGTGTTCTAAGGCAGATAAGGAGCACCACTTCAGTCCTCCCACTGCTGTGACAAAGTACCATACACCCGGTGGCTTATAAATAACAGACATTTAAATACATCTCACAGTTCTGGAGGCTGGGGGCCCAGCATGTCTGGACTACAGACTTTTGTGTGTCCTCACGTGGTTCCACCAGCTAGGGAGCTCCATGGGGCCCCATTTAGAAAGGCTCTAATCCCATTCACGAGGGCTCCAGCCTCATAGTCACTTCCCAAGGCCCCACCTCCAAACACCATCACAGAGGGGATACGGCTTCAATCTATGAATTGTGAGGACACAAACATTCGTCCATAACAGAGTATTGAACCTAATAAAGTAAATTTGGGAAAACATGCCCAAATCTAAATATGTTATGCCGTATAATAGTGATGGCCAGGACTTTTGTGTGTAAAGACTGTTTTGAATGGGCCTAAAATCCTTTGACCCCACTAAAGAAAAAACTGACATTGCTTTCAGAGAGACTGCGAGAGGTTCTGTACTCTTTTAATAAAAATATATTTTAAAAAAATTTTAAACTACAAAGAACTGTGTCATACTAGAAAATAGAAGTATTACCATATGATAAACATTAATAATGTAGAAAAACAAGACTGAACACCTGAGATCATTACAGACTACCATCATACCCCAAATGGCACTTCAGTAATAGCTGAAGTCAACTGGTATCTAATTTTTAATAAAAGTAGACTATGTAAATATTATTTTTGCCATAGCCTAGGTACTCTGCCAAGTCATGTAGCTATGCCTATTATTTTTTTTTTTTTTAGTTTTTTGGTTTTTTTCTTTTTTAATCTATTGTGGTGACGATGGTTAGTAAAATACCATAGGTTTCAAGTGTACAATTCTGTAATACATCATATATATATCACATTGTGTGTTCACTACCCGGAGTCAGTTCATTCTCCTTCCATCAACATATATTTGACCCCCTTCACCCTCTTCTACTATCTCCCCATCCCCTCTAGTAGCCACTAAACTTGTCTTTGTCTATTTTGTTTCTTTATTTGTTTGTCTTGTTCCTTTGTTCTTTCAGTTTTATACCCCACATATCAGTGAAGTCATGGTTCTCGACTTTTTCCATCTGATTTATTTCGCTTGGCATAATAATCTCAAGATCCATCCATGTTGTTGCAAATGGCACTATTTCATCTTTTCTTATGGCAGAGTAGTATTCCATTGTGTATATATACCACAGAAAATAAATGATGTAAGCCTCTGAAAGCAAAAATACATTCTTGATTAAATTAAAAGCTCCTGGAAAGCAATTTTTTTCTTCTAAACTGTATTTCATAATTTGAGAAAATTTGCATTATCAGAACTGATAAAACTGAGTCAGAATCTTCCCATCTCATACTTAAGAAACAGGACAGGAGTGATGTGTCCGGCTGAGATGAATCACTCCTCAGTCACCCCTCTTTTTACCCCTCCCCCATTTTTTTGTACCCAACATCCCTCCTCACAGCTGCCCTAACTCTTGGAACATAGGATTTCCAAGGGAGGCAGGGTGCCCCAGAGGCCCTGATTCTCTGCCACCCCCACTTCAGGCACACTCATTTAAGGGTTATATGGAGACACTAGGACAGATACTTCAAAAGGGGATGATGGCACAGGCACCTGCCTAAAGCAATGAATTATGTGGAAAACATTATGTCATAAATCCTGATCAATTTAACTTCAAGACCTTACAATGTTTGGGACCTCCTTCCTTTAAGGAGGTTCTGGGATTTCCAAGTTCTAGTCATTGACTCACCTAGCAGCTGATATGCAACATGAAGCTATGTCTTCAGTTGTCAAACTGAAATGGAGCACAGAAACTCTGAGTAGTACCAGCTGCCTCATTGACTGAGAAAATCCCTCCCTCCTTTCCACCCTTGTCCCATGTCACTGGTATATTAGCAAAGGTAAGTCTCTAAATGAAGCAAAAGATGAGACATGATATTGAGTCAACATTTGGGAAGGGCAATGAAAGGTCACCCAGCCCATCCCGATTCTCCATGAGCTGAAATCTGAACTGGTAAATGAGTACCCACAACTAGCTTTGATGGATAGTCCTTGTCTTTACTAGCTGGAAATTTTTTCTCCTGACCTGAATATGTCAGACTAACCTCCCTTCATTAGGTACTCAGTGGCTGGCACCCCCACATCTCTCCTAAAACTGCCATCGAAAGGTCACAATGGCCTCCCAGCTGATGAATCCAGCAGACTGTTTGTGGTTCCCAGCAGAGTGGGATACACTGAATCCTGCTGGTCATGCCTTCTTCATGCACTAAGCATGTGCCTTCTCCTCAAGTCCCCTTTCCTGCTCTGGTCCTTTTCTTCTAACTCATCTCTCCTGGTCCCTTTTCAGAGGTTCTTTGTTCTCAACCAAACTTAGCTGGGCCCCTCTCAGACTGCACTTATAGACGCAGCAATGCACACAAAGTCAGCTCTATGTGCAGAGGGGTAACCTGGGATGATATCATTTTGAAAAAGAGAAGGACTAGTGGTGACATAGTTGTATTCCAATCTGTAAGTCCTGTGACAGCCAACTTATTATGTGCTGATTAATCCAGAAGGACTGGAAGCAGGATCTTGCCTGCAGGTCTCTGCTGTCCCCAGAGCAGGCACAGGTGAAGTGAATGGCAGCCTGGTTGGTCCACCAATATCTTCACTGTCACGTTGTCACACTGTCACACTAACAGTTTTCATGGTGGTTTTCTAGATAAGGGGGCTATTCTAAAAGATAAAGATGAGGTAATTCACTAGAAGTTCCATGATATCAGGTGGTCCCTCGTGGGAAGCCCTTGGTGGTGTCTCACTGGATTTAAGACAAAATCCACATGCCTCTGCAAGACCTCAACATTTGATTCCTGCCCCATTCACATCTTCCCAGATACAACCTCTGAAAACAAGAAAAGCACATCTTTTGAAATTGTGTATGTTCACACAACAGAATAGTACACATCAGATCACTGAAAAACATACGTAAAGGATAGCAAGAGAATGAGAAAATGAGAGCCAGATGGTGGCAGGTTCCAAGAGAGGGAGGCGAGCCTGGGACGGGGTCAGGAAGAAGTCCCAGGGAGCTGTGTTTTACCTTAAAACCACACAATCTACATGTACACAGCATGCATTCTTTGTATGTACCAAATGTTTCCTAATTTTAAAAGAAACGTAAAACCAAGTTTGCAGTGCCATATAGCAGCTGTCCACAACTGCCTGCCATCCACTTCACCTGTAGATACTCTGGGGACAGTGGTGACAAGATCCTCATTTGTCACCTCTCATCTTTCTCTATTATGAGACAATATCGACCAGCTTCTTAACCCTCAGCACACAGATCCTGTTTTGCAATCATCAGCATATTTATTAGACTCGTAATCACCTCGAGCAGCCACTTTGAGGTGGTTATTTTCCTTGGACACTGAGGCTGGTAGGTTGCCTGGATGTGTATCCTTTATACCCCTTAGTTTCTCCTTGCAGCATACCAGAGCCAGCTGTGTGAACATATCCTGCTGTCCCCAGTTCTGCCACATCATACCAACCAAACCATCTGACACCCCCTGACTGTTGTGCTGTCTCTTTCTTGGGGGATACCTGGCTGTCAGGGAGCTCTCTGGGGCTCCCAGCCGGAGTTCAAATCCTGCCTCCACCACTCACCAAGTTTGACCTTGAGGAAAGGATTTAAATGAGAATAATCACTGGAACCTCTGCCTGAGGCTGTTGTGAGGATGAAATGAGATCATGCATGAGAGCCCTACAACAGTGCTCAGTGAGTGTCAGCAATAATAATACTTGTTGTTGCTATTATTATTATTATTATTATTATTATTATTATCTGAGCTGACCAGAAAGACAAAGCAAAAACAGGAGTTACTCTGCATGATCAAATGTCTAAAGAGTGTCACAGGGACATAACCAAGTTGTGGAGGCCCAGAAGGTCAGCTACCACAGAGCAATCAACAGGGAAACCCAAGTCCAAACAAGAGAGAACAGGAAATGCAGGTTGCAGAACAACCACCATCTACCATTGAAAGGAGCAGGCAATCACACAAGGGCTGACCCTGGAAGCCTCTTCTGGCAGCCAAAGTGGGGAGACAAAGAAACATGTCCCAGATGAATGAACAGAACAAAACTCCAGAAGAAGAACTATACAAAATGGAGACAAGCAATCTACACACGCAGAGTTCTAAACACTGGTTATAAGGATGCTCAGTGATATCAGGGAGAACTTCAACAAAGAGATAGGAAATATCAAAATGGACATAGAAAGCAGTAAAAAGACCAGTCAGAAATGAAGAATACAATAACTGAAAAGAAGAAGACATTAGAGGAAATCAACAGATTAGATGAAGCAGAGGACCGAATCAACAATTTGGCAGAGAAGATAGCAGGAAACACCCAATCAGAACAGGAGAAAGAAAAAAGAATTAAAAAAAAGTTAGAATCATTTAAGGAGCCTCTGGGACATCATCACATGTAACAACCTTCACCTCACATTTTTACCAGGAGAGGAGAGAGAGAGCAAGGAGTTGTAAACTCATTTGACGAAACAATGATAGAAAACTTCCCTAACTTGGTGAAGGAAATAGACATACAAGCCCAGGAAGCACAGAGAGTCCCAAACAAGATGAATGCAAAGAAGCCCACACCAAGACATATCATGATTAAAATGGCAAAGTTTAAAAAGTAAGAAGAATCTTAAAGGCAGCAAGGAAAAGGCAGCTGGCTACCTACAAGGGAGCTCCCATAAGACTCTCAGATAACTTCTCAACAGAAACTTTGCAGATCAGAAGGGATGTGCATGAAATCCTCATATTCAAAGTAATGATGAGTAAGGACTTCCAACCAAGACTACTCTACCCAGCAAAACTATCATTTAAAATTGAAGGAGACATAAAGAGCTTCCCAGACAAGAAAAAGCTCAAGTTCATCACCACAAAACCAGTATTACAAGAAATGCTGAAGTCAGGAGAAGCAGCAAGAGAAGGAGGAGGAGGAGAAGATGATGACAAAGAAAAGATCAAAACTATGAATAATAAAATAGCGATAACTACATATCTATCAACAATTACTTTAAATGTAAATGGGTTAAATGCTTCCAATCAAAAGACGGGGTGGCTGAATGGATAAGAAAATCAGACCCTTAAATATGCTGCCTACAAGAGGCTCACTTCAGATAGAAAGACACATACAGACTGAAAGTAAAGAAATGGAAAAGATATTTCATGAAAATGGAAACAAAAAATATGGCATAACAATATTTACATCAGACAAAAGACTTAAAACAAAGGATATAAAGAAGGACCCAGTAATTCCACTCTTGGGTATTTATCTGAAGAAACTCAAACACTAACTCAAAAAAGACATATACATCCATATGTTCATTGCAGCATTATTTACAATACTCAAGATATGGAAGCAATCTAAGTGTCCATTAATAGATAAATGGATAAAGAAGTGGTACATATACATATATACAATGGAATATTACTCAACCATAAAAAAGAACAAAACCTTGCTATCTGCAAGAACATCTGCAAGAACATCTGTATGAACCTAGACGGTATTATGCTAAGTGAAATAAGTCAGACAGAGAAAGACAAATACCATACGTGTTCACTTATATGGGGAATCAAAAAAAAACCAAAACAAAACCTAAGTAAATGAACAAATAAAACAGAAACAAACTCACAGAAACAGAGAACATTTTGATGGTTGCAAAATGGGAGGGAGCTTAGGGGGATAGTGAAAAAGGTGAAGAGATTAAGAAGTACAAATTGGTAATTACAAAATAGTTATGGGGATGTAAAGTGTAGGGAATATAGTTAATAATTTTGTAATAACTATGTATGGTGTCAGATAAGTACTAAATTTACCAGAGTGATCACTTCATAAGTTATGTAAGTGTCTAATTACTATGCTGTACACCTGTAACTAATAGAATATTGTATGTCAACTGTAATTGAAAATAAAAATTAAAAAAAGTCTATTTGAAATATTTCTGAAGATGAGGGAAAGTAACGAGAAATCCCAGCACTATTTCTATTTCTCTGTGACCTCTGGCACAGCACTCTTGAGGAACTGGAGGAAGGATTGCACTAAAAGGTACCCACCTTAACACAATAGCTATCATAATGCAAGGAAGACAGTACTGGCACAGGGACAAATCTGACAGAATAGAGAGTGCAGAAACACACATCACAAAGGCAGCAATGGGCAAAGATGCCCTGTTCAATAAACGGTGCTAGGGAGATAGTTCATATATATCTTGAAAAATAATATTGGGTATTTCCCTCACACCATACACTATACATTAATAAAAAATGATGGTTATTAAGAACTTAAAGGTTGAAAGTAAAACTTTATGACAGTTTTTCTGAAGAAAAAAATTGTTTCTATGACCTTGGAGGAAAGAACACTAACCACATAAAAGTCCTTAACTACAAAGAAAAATAAGAGAAATTCTCCTACTATAAGAATTAAGACCACCTGTTAATAGTAGAAATCTACAAAGAGTATGAAAAAGACAAGCAAATAATGGGGAAAACAGATGTTTATGGTACATGTCAATGACAAAGAAATAGGATGTTCAATTCCCAAAGAAAGTAAGAACGATGACAACCAAATGGACAAGTGATAAGTAGTTCCAGAAAAGAAAGGTAAATAGCCAATAACCATATCAAAAGATACTCATTTCAAGTAGGCAAAGATGTGGAACAAGCAGAATTCTTAGCTAGAGCTGGTGAAAGCATACATTGGAAAGCAGTTTGGCATTGTCCATTTGTTACTCTAGAAAACATATTTTTCTATATGTAAACATTTTATATACATTTCTTTGAAAATTCTGGAAAATAATTTGGTATTACCTTGTGAATATGAATATGTCCTCCCATCCAATCCAGCATTTTCCTTTCTAAGTATAAATCTCAATGAAATGTTTCTATACAAACATCAGAGGACATATGCAACATTGTTCATAGCAGCTATTGTTTTTAAAAGAAAAAAGAAGGAAACAATCAATTACCAACAGCAGTAGTTTGCATAAATAAATTAGAGTTGGCCATGAGTTCGAGCTATGTCGGTCCACTTACACAAGGGTTTTTTTTTTCCAATAAGTATTGTAAATAAATTTTCTCTTCTTTATAATTTTCTTAACATTTTCTTTTCTCTAACTTTATTGTATGAACACAGAATATAATACATATAACACAAAATATGTTAATCAACTATGTTGTCAGGAAGTTAAAAGTTATATGCGGATTTTTGACCATGTGTGGGGCTCAGCACCAGTAAACCCCTTGTTGCTCAAAGGTCAACTATATTATATATTTACAAAATGAAATATTATACACTTGTGAAAATAAATGATCTATAGCTACCAGCATCAGTGTGGATCAATCAGAAAACACGTTAAATGAAAATAACAGGTTGCAATAGAACACATATATAGCATGTGAAATCATTTTTAAAATTTGCAAACAAGCAAGTAATACACTCATGTGATTTTTAAAAACAGGAAGCAAGAGATGAGAAAAAATCAGGATCGGGATTATTGATTGGGAAATAGGAATTTGTTCAGGCGAATGGTCACAGGGAACTTTCAAAGTTCGTAATGCTCCTTAAATGGTGTCTGTGGGCCGGGGGACGGGGGAGGCAGGGGTGTGCTCACCACATTTTCAATTGACTGATTACAAGCTTTTATAATTCACATATCTATAACATTTTAAATATTTAAAATTGAATCAGTTTGAAAAGAATTTTAGGATCCAATTTGCCATGCCACATCATGTCCTAAAATCATAGAGCAATTCCAATGTAGATAGCTGACTTTATTGAGTAGCTGCCAATTCAGAAGGACCAGGGTGAAGTAATTGCTAGCAAGCGAAATATGCCAACAGCCCCAAAAGCCAGCTCCATGATTTATGAGATTGATAAGGACATGCTTTTTTGAAGTGCTCCAATGTATACTTTTTATTTATGAAAGATCTAGTTATTCTATCTGCAAAAGCACTGGTAATCTCAGTAACTATGAAGATATTATTTCTTCCTCTATAATTAAACATCTGACACACATCTCTGTACCCTTAATTGTTTTGGATTCGCAGTTTTCTTAGAATACTATGTGTTCTTGAACTTTCTACTATGCTTTCATACAAACTTAAAGAATATCTTCAGCAGTAAAATGCGAATGAAGGACTTGCTACCAACTGTGTCAAATACAATGTCAACATTTTCACTGCAGTCTCAAGCAAAAAGTTGACACCTGCAGGGTTAAAAATTTTTACTTACAAAAAAAAGCACACAAAGTTCACAAGGTACAGAAAGGACCGACAGTTTAATCACAAATTCAGCAAAGGAATAGAACTAATAAAATTCATGCATTGCTGTAACCAAACCTTTGATATTCAAGTTGGGTTATTTTTAAGCAGCAAGACTTCCAAGTCTCAAAACAAATGGTTTAGTTATTTCAACCAATACTCAGTGCAACTAAGTGACAGAACCCAGTAACGCCACCTTTTGGCCATTTCTGAGATTTTCCTAAGAAGATAACGACACTATATATATATATATATGACAGTGAATTTTAAAATAGGAACCACTGTCAATTAAAATTAGACAAATTATCTGAAAAAGAAATATTACAATGTGAATATAAGTGAAATAGCATTTGACATTTTTCCGAGTTAACAAGAAATTATTTGTAATTTTAAAATAACTTTCCAACCTACTGAATCTACATGCCTAACACTGACAGCGCTGTCACAGAGAGCAAAAGCAGACTTGCCGGGGGCTTTTCAAATCACAGCTGTCAATACAGAAAATAGGCCTGACGGCAGGACCTTCTATCTGTGAGCGAGGATTCCAGGAAAAAAGGCCAGGGAGAGCCTGGCACCACAGAGGTTGTCCTGGCTGGGACTGTGTTAGTCAGCTGGGAATCAGAGAGAGTTTTAGCTTCAAGGTCATACCTCCCCTCCTCCATATCTGCAGGGGATTGGTTCTGGGAACCCCTGTGGATGCCACAATCCACAGATGCTCAAGTCCCTTAGTCAGCCCTCCGTATGCACAGAGGCAGAGTCCAGGGACACATGTAAGGCATGACGAACGGTGTTTTACATTCCAAAAGAATTCACATCCATGGTTCAATTATCTCTACTAAAACCAGCACAGCATAACCAATTTTGAAATAGATTACAGATGCATGTATGCACAGGCAAGCCCGGGTATAAAAGCATGTTAGGGTATATAGACAAACACAGAAAGAAAAAATCATACGTGGGTTATGGACATGACTCTAAAGTAATACTAGATGTTCTAAAGTCCAAAAAGGAAAATAAACCTGGAAACACTCCAAGAAGGCTAGCATCTGTGACAGCACGGTCCAGAGAAACCATTTTTGCTATTTTAAGAAATTATTTCTGAAAAATACATAAAAGAATTCAAGCACAACAGTACATAAAGTGCCTGAAGCGGACACTATCTAGATTGAATTCAATGTGTAGATTACATGGTATATATCTATAAAATGTAGTGCAAATGAGGTAACATTTCTAAAATAAACAGAAAAATATGAGCCTTCAGATTACGATTATTATAAAATTGGCATATTTGAGTGCTATGCATAAGCACGTTATTCATATAGAAGTTATGCATTATTAAGAGGACTAAGGCTTTGCAATCAGAAAGGCTGACTCATAATAATACTCTTAAAATCTGGAGGAAAATATTTGTTAAGAAATGTTGCAAACAGGAAACTTTCATTAACATAGTATTTTTTTAACTTTCATTGATCAACTTCCCCATATCAGTGATTTGTTTTTTGTTTTTAAATGTGGAGCCTACCACCTATTAGATCACCTTTCCCTCACTAGTAATTGAAATACTTTATGAATTCTACTTCATCCCGATCCTGAGTCACTTTCAGGATATTTCTGAGAGTCCAAAAGAGCCCCACTATGAAATCACTCCTAAATATTTAGCATGAATTAGATGTACCCCACTCTCTGCTGACTGCTCTTTGAAAAACCAGCAGGTATATTAGAAAAAACGTGAGTTTGGTAAATTTCAGTTTAGGTCTAAGAGAAAAATGAAGAGTCAAATAGGGAACTGCATCTCTGTTTACTGTGTGCTGAGGCAGGAAGCACGACAGCACCTGAGAGGGAGGTGGACTGGGGGAGGACAGTGAGAGGTCAGAGAAGGCTGAGGGTGGGGGTGGGGCTCAGCAGGCGGGGCTATGGGGGAGGAAGGTTCACAAGTGAGAAAGGTCAACATCAAGACAGAGTAGGTGCATTTGAGATGCAAGTGCAGTTAGAAGGGAATTTAGTTTGGAAGGAAGTGATTAGAGATGATGTGTTGGAGCTAGGCAAGAAACCAGAGCACAAAAGTGTCACAAACCAGGTTGATATTAACAAGACCATACTGGGTGTTTACAATCGGTTAATACTCCCGAGTATTAGTGAAGCTCAAAATACTTGAGGAAAACTGCTAAACACGCTGATTTATTATAAATGCACCACTGTCTAACCTCATTCAGTACCTTCTGTTTAAATATTAAACTAGATTGAAGCAAAATAAAATATTTTATTTAATGTTGACTATCACAATCAAGTATCCTTGGAACTCTCTTTCATTTAAATAAAATGAACTATGCTAATCTTTTGTGACGAAGGTCAAACTCTCTTTGAATGTGTCTGACCAATTTTCTAATGCCTACAGCACATCAGACATCATGCATAAAAACCGCCACTACCCAAGTAGAGACAGGTATTTACAGTGTGTGGCCATGTATGTCCCAGCCCATCCATGTGGAAAATTTAACACACAGGGACAGAGACCAGGCACTCCGGGGGTGACAGACTGTCACCTAACAGTTTCTCCTGCAACCCTTCTCAGCTCCTGATCAGAAGCTTTCTCAAAAAAGTAACCGTAATAATATTACGAGCTGCCATCCTGGAGAGCTGACTACGACTGCATACAGGCACTCTCCTTACACACACCTCCCCGACTCTCACCGCAACCCAGGGAGATCTGTTCTATTATTGTCCTTGTTTTACAAATGAGGAAATTAAGTTTGGGAGAGATTAAATAATTTGCCCAAGGCACACAGCTAATAAACAACAGAGCCAGGCCTCTAACCAATTGTCTTCCGTCCAAACCCCAGGAGGAACGGTTAGCCAAGCAGCAAGACACACACAAATTGTGCTGGGACTTCCTTTTTTATTGTCAGAGTCGCAGCTAACCCTGTCTGGATGCAGGGAGATGCTAAGTAAAAGAGTCGTTAGTTGAATCTATAGCAAGGTATCCAGCTTCACACTAATCCTTTTGAACATTTTTCCTCACCTGAAAAGTCAGGTCGATAATACCTTAGAAGTAATCATAATAAGCTTAGCAGAGTTTCTAGGAGGATTAAATGGGCCATATGATTTACTGCAATGTGCAACAACCAGCCAACAGCTCCTGGTAGCAGGTTTCTGGCATTTGGTACCCCAAGTACTTGAACGTAGCAAATAACTTTACCTAGGATGGAAGTCCAGCCATCATTCTGTGGCAGGTGGCATGGCCCCAGAAAGATGACAGACAGTCTGGGTTCCCCGAGAACCACCTTGGGACCCCACAGTCACATTCAGACCTAGATGATGTTGGCAGTTCCTCCTGCACCAACGTTCTACCCATAGTGAGAAAATAAATCAATAAAACTGGTGTATCCAGAAGGGGCCCAGGACAAAAGAAAATTTGGTAAATTTCTGAAAATATTTTCTTGCTTTTTGCATCTCTTTGTAGCCCTCCTAATAAAAATACTCGATTTTATCACTGGTTTTATGAGAATGTTCTATTCATTGAGCACTGGATTTCCTCTTTAACAAAAAGAAATCAAAATAGGCATGTAAGAGGAAAGATAAGAGCTTTTCAATTGTCATCTCTTCTGTTTGCTCTGCACACTGGCCTATGAACTAGGTGACATGAACGTCCGTCCTAGATCTCACCTTTGACCCCTTACACAAAGCTTCTCACAGGGGGTAATGCATCTGCACTCCGTTTCCTGGATGGAAACCAGGCTAACAGTAGGAAGCTGCCTTGTGGACCCATGAGTGGGGCACATAATGAGTTCCACCTCCCACAACAAACCAAAGTCAGAGTCTAGTGAAAGAGCCTACTGATTACCTTCTTCCTTTATGAGCAAACATTAAGAACTTAGTTAAAGGGGAACAAGATTTCCCTAATAGGAAAAATTAAATAGTGATCTAATCAGGCCCAAACGGCAGTGGTGATAATGGAACGCATTTAAGCCAGACTCTACTGAACTAGCTACCTCTTCTCAAAGGTCTGCATCTGTGTAAGGGCACAGCCAAGCCAAGCCGACCTGCTGCTCAGCACACTGTGGTGTGGGGGCAGACAGAGCCCAGGTCCAGGAAACACCACGCCAACAAGGATGGAAGTGCTTTCCCCCTCGGGGGAGCCAGGCAGAGAGACCCATGAGTGACAGCATTGCTATTCCAGTGAAGAAGCACTTTTGTGCATTGAGCTCTGTGTTCCTCACCCTGTTTGAGTGGCAAACTCATGTCACCCATCGTGCGAAGTAAAATTCTAGAGCAACGAGGCAGGTGCAAGTGAATCGATCACAGCCTTTTTCTAACCCACTGCACCGCGCAGACAAACTCTGACAAAAGCAGGTTTTGAACAATAAATTCCAGAAGAGCCTCAGAGCTTTTTGCTTGTTCCTCAGTAATACTTGATGGTATTTTGATAGTGCAAGTGGCTAATAGCCAAAATAGCAAGAGGCAGGTTACCTATGACACTGAGCTGCAAGAAAATGAATAGGAGGACGTTAGAATAACAACTAGGCACCCTGGTGAGATGTGCACATCCAATCTCACTGTCAACAGGGCAGGTTCAGCCCATTGTAAATGAGTGGCCTGCAGGCTTTAAAGTCCTCTTTCTCCATAAACACTATTATCTGTTCACATCATGCCAAAGTTTATGTTGTAACTGCCATTTTATTTTTTTGTTTGTTTGTTTTTTTTTTGTTTTTTTTTTGAGGGCAGTGTCACTGGCCCTCATATGTGGGACCCGAACCGGGGCCGCTGGCATCCCAAGCCAGCTCTTAACTACCACGCCACTCGGCCTGCCCTGTAACTGCCATTTTAAAGCAGAATATTTTAAAACCTGTTCTCAGAGCAATCTGCCAATTCGGCCTCACTCTCCTCTTTACCATAATCAATACCCCTTCAGAAACCTCCAAGAAACCCCAGGACAACTTAGAACCCAGATTCAAATCCCTGGTGTCATGCACACATGCCCTCTTCCTGCACCAACACCTATACCTAAACCTACACCTAAACCGACTTCTACACCTGCGCCTACACCTACATATACTACACCTGTAAGCACACTCACACCTACACCTGTTCTAGTTTCCACTCTGAAGTTCATGCAGGTTGTAGCAGCTGTATCTTCGTCCAGCTCCACTCCTCTGTAGCTTCTTAATGCTTTTTGGAAAGGTTTTCTGCATCTTTAGGATTATAACCTCTTTCGTTTCCTAATTTCCTTCTGTCCTTACAAAGCACCTTAACCAATAGTTACTGTAAAGATTTTTTAAAAACACAGGCTTGTTATGAGGGTGGAATGAAATGAAATATGTACTTGTATTAATTACAAAGTTGGTTTTATTTAGTCCCATGTAATAAATTCGTCCACCAGTCTTCTGTCAGCCATTGGTGTCCCCCAGGCCACCTGGCTGAGGCTGATGGGGGCCATTGGTGTCCCCCAGGCCACCTGGCTGAGGCTGATGGGGGTCATTGGTGTCCCCAGGCCACTTGGCTGAGGCTGATGGGAGCTGCTGCTCTAAATGCTATAACAGTTCAAGTCCTCATTTGAACCCCGCCTCCCATCCTTCCACTTTACACGCTGGGTATACTTACTTCTGCCACAATGCACCCCCTCCCAACCTGCCAAGCTTCCCCCTGCCTGGGAATTTGTACTTGCTGCTTCTCTGTGTGGAAGTCTCTTCCCCAGGCCTTTCCAATCATAACTCAACCCAAATGGCACATCCATAAGATAGCAATCGGATCAATCTGCCTAAAATACCCTCCCTCTTACCCCCAAATCCATACTGATCTCTTTCCCATTGCTGTGCTATTGTTTTTATTCTTCAAAACAATCCCCCTTTCTGCAATTCTCTTTATTTTTTTTATTGTCAGAATCCCTCCATCTTCCAAGGGAAGCTCAAGAGAGAAGGGTATTTGTTTATTTTGTTTACCATTGAATCCCCAGCACCTAGAATAAGGACTTCACACAATAACACTCAACAAACAAATAAAGAGAAAAAAAACATGCTAAACTATAGCTAAATCAATATTAAATGGCTAACTTTAGAGGAATTTTTAGATATGAAGTTTTATGTTGTGTCTAACATTTCATATTAATAAATGGTAGGAGTTTAAGTGGAACCATTCTTAGAATTGTCACTAAGCCCCTCATTCCTACAGAACGTGAATTATCCATACAACAAAAACCTACAATGGTACCATTACTTCTAAGGCTCCAAGCAGATCTGTTTACTTTATCATTTTTTGCTTAAAATATTTCAATTATGCTGTGCATTTAGGAATGTGAAAATAAAATTCTAGTCATATTTATGTTTAAAATCCAGAGAGAAATTAGACATATATTTCACTTGGTAAAAAAGCAATCACACAGAGCAGTCCATTCATGCCATAAGCCAACCCAAAAGCAAAATAATCTTTCTGGTGTTTAGGGGAAAGTACACTAAAATCTGATTAGATGACATTTAGAAAGTGAGGAATTCAAGTTCACACTAACTGCAATTTAATAATGATTTTATGTTTTATGCAATCATAGACATCTCATTGTATCACTATCAAAAAATAAAAGAAACCACCATGACATATCAAAAGCACCAAACGTTTCCTATTCTTATGAAAGAACCAAAGATGAAAAAAAGAAATGTCACAGAATAACATATCTCAAGTGAAACATTTAATCTGTTCTTTGTGGTTGACTAAACAGAATAAAACAAAAATACAAAAACCAATAGCCAAGTTGTTTCCAATATCATGGACCACACGGGAGGGAAGAGCTGGGTAGGCTTAAATATTCCTAGTACATTTAAATCAACACCCTAAAATGTCAAAGCAGCTTTGACCATCAAATTAAATCTACAGGCAGATTTAGCGGAGCAGCTAACATCTGAAAGCGAGCACATCTACTGGCAGTCCGCTCTGCTCTCCCTCACACTGGCATACAAAATTAGCAAAAACAGACCAATGAAACCTACAAATTTTTAATTGCCCCACCCTTAAATTTTCCCCAAAACTATAACTGAAGTATGATATGGTGCCTATTTTTTCACCTCCATCCTCAGAAGGTGCTGATGATCCAGAGCAAGGCCTGAGAAGAGGGGACAGGAACAGGAGGCTTGGAAACCTATCAGCTTGATAAGCGGTCTCTGAAGAAATATCGGACTCTACCTCTGACAGGCAGGGGTACGAGAGAACAATTAACACCCATCAAAGTTCATAACCCCCAGATAATGACCCAAAGGAAAACTACGACATCTCAAAAAAGCCAATAGGAAGTTCCTAAGCCAGTCTCCGCATAAAGAAGATCAAACCCATTTTCCTTAGAGCTCCATGCCTAACAAAACACTGAACAAGTAACGCCCAGGAATCCTAGAGGGACAGTACTGGATAGAGGGGACTAATCTTACCCCCCCCACCCACCCTTAGCATCTGCCATGCTGGATCCACACAGAGCATTTCTAGGTGAACTGGGTGACATGGCAGGCCTTTTCTAAGACACACTGTGACAGCAGCAACTTCCAGCCTGCCCTGACCCCCCAGCACTACCACCCTCCTGAAGTCAGAACCCCAGTAAATCAGTTTCCCTTTGGCTGGGCAAGTAACCAAGAAAAGAACTGTTGTGTGTTTTTCTGTTTTAAGGTCAAGTCAGCCTAGAATCACAGTTTTCAGCTATGGGTTCCTTACATGCAAAGCGACATCACAGGACTACGCTGATTCCCTGATTTAGAGAAAACTACTGTGGACAGACTGCATTGCTTACTCTCTGCCTGAGGCAACAATGATGACACCATCATGTTCACCAAGTGGAAAAGCGATGGCAAACAAAAGGACCTGGCCACCGTGCCCAGAGGGATTACTCAGCGACCTGCCCTCCCTGGAGACACAGTGCTGAGCAGCCTTTGTTCCCCTGAGAAAAGCTGGACCACGGTCTGATGTGAAGACCAGGATGCCAAGCGTATGTGGCGTTTTATCGTAAGGTAGAAAATCCTGAGTGTTCACATACCAGTCTGGTGCCACATACTTGTTTGATTGGAATAATCACGCTTTTCTCCTCTGTCTTCTGGAATGAGAATCAACTCCTGGGATGTGTGAAAGGATCAACTCCAAGAGCTGCCAGCAAGGACTCACTAAAATGCCCCTGTGGATGCTTGCAGTCTGCCCATCAAATAGCCACCAGGGCACAGCCTGCCAATCAAATGAGAAAGCTCTGCTTACAGCTTTTCCGGATCAGCTCAGGGCGCCAGGTGTTAATGGCAGGTCCGCAGAGAAGAGGTTGGCTCTGTTGCCTTGTTTATTGGTTGTTTCATTATTTTTCTGTGGTTTTTTTTTTTTTAAACCCGAACAGAAACATGTAGTTTCATCTCCTGTAATGTAATGCCAGCTCTCTGGTGACTACCGATTTTCTTGGTGAGTCTTGTACAGAGATTGAACCTGAAACCCCAGAATGTAACCAGTGCATCCTGATGTTTTTATATTCTCATCTCTGAACCCATCAGTGAGGCAGCACAGGTTCTGAGCTCAATGGGACCTTCTATCCTGCAGAACAACGTGTAACTGGAATCGCAAATGCTCTATTATCCCCAACTGCCAAGAAGAAATTGAGGTGTTCCAGGGAATTATTTGGCTTTGTTAAATACTCATTACATGACTCAATGATGTAACATGCCTAAAGAATAAAATACATGTTAGATTTTACCTGCTTTTCAACAGTTACTTCTGGGATGTTATATATTTTAAAATACATGGCTGATTTCACTTACTTCAGCATTTACATCCTAAAATAATTTTCCAAATAATAGTAAAACCTGGACTCCAACCCTGAGAGACTTCAGGCTAAATCATAACAGTAGCAAGTTACAAAGTTCAAAAGGACCATCCATGTGGACAAACGGTTCATATGCATCAGAAAACAAAATGCTCCATTGGTTCACCTTGCTGCCTCCAAATAATTGATGCAGAAAGTGTGTGCTTTTTTGGTGTTGTCTAATGTTATTTTCAAAAGACTGCTCACAAATAATATCAGAGAAGCAGTCAGGAGCTGGCAAAATACCCAAGCATTCTACTGCAGGTCAGATGACAACTGTAACCTGTCCTTACAAAGCCGCATCCCAGTCTGTGTTCTAAGGGGACCGGCCCCATGGAAACACAGGCTGATGAACACTTACTGCAGGGGTGGGACACGGGTCATCCTCACAGCTTTTCATTGTGAATTGTTAGTAATAAGGGAAAGAACATCAAGTCACATTAAACAACATCGTGTAGTTTGGGGGTAGCCAGTTCGTCATTTACCCCACCCTGAAGAAAGTGTGGGCCCCATTTCTGATAGTCTCAACAATTTGTAATTCACAGATCTGTTTCCACAGTGCTTCCAGATGAAGGAAGTCTAAAGCAAAGAGATGTGGATCCATCTTAAGAATTTTCATCTCTAATGCGTCCACAGCAATTTGCACAAAAATTTGTTAACAATGCTAACAATATTCTCCTGAAAGTAAGTTTCCTTTCTATAGTGTTACTGATTTCAACCATCCCAACTTCACCTCGCAGTTCTGCCTTCACCAGTAGCATGCATTCCAGGGGGAAAGCAAAATGAATAATAAACGACAGGAGACCTGAAATCACTAACATTGTAAATAATTACCTGAAATATATTCCTACACAAGGTCAGAGTATTCCATTATTTTAAGGACACCCTACAGGCATATGAGTTATGGACATGGGCTAGACAGAGAGCCCCACTAAATCTTGAAAATAAGAGAAACTGTTTTTTGAGAGTTGGCACAGAAAGTAACAGAAACAAAACTGTAAACAAAGATACGCAAATCAACTGGGAGAGCTGTGGACTGACCTAGAATCGTATTTATAAGCAGAATTAAAGAAAGCGTGTCTGTGAAAAGGGTAGGGGGTCCAGGGTCCTTGATTCCAAGCTCTCCAAGAACCCGCTGGCTTACCTGTCAGGAAGCCCAGGCAAGCCTGCCACCTGGCCACTCGCTGTCACAGCCTCCTACTGTCACCTCCTGCACAGACTCATGCTCTGCTAGTTTTCTCATTCTTTCATTTCTTTGTTGCTCGTTTCTGCTCCCTCAACATGCCTCCCTCTCAGCACACCCCAGAATGTGTATCTTGTTCACACTCTAACCCAAGAGCCTAGAATTAGTGTTTGGTGAAGAAATAAATGAACAGCATGGATCCCCAAATCCACAGTGGGGCCACAAAAAACTCCAGTCCAGCTTCCGGGAACATTTCCCAGTGATAGCTATTATAAATCAGCGTTCTCATGTCATTCCTCAGTTTGATGAGCTTGCCGAACCTGAGGCAGGAGTCTGACTGACTCCAGGACATTCATGACATTATTTGTCTGATCCTGCAAGAGGTAGAGTCTGACTTCCAGCTCCGCCTCCCTCCCAAGTCAGCAACCTGGGTGGGCAGGTGACTGCCTGAGACAGCCACTGTCCCTGAGCTCACCTCCTCCAAGCTCGTCTGTCCACACAGGTGGGTTCAAAGGGTTATGTTACATCCACTGGCTAGTGCGTATACCAAATTCTAGAATTCTGAAATGTGAATCAATCTTACAGAAAGCTAACCCAGTGGGGAGCTGCAAAAGCAGGGTGTATTCCAGCTCCCTCTTTGTTTTTAACATACAGAGAGAACAGTATATTGGACCCCCATTTACCTACCACCGAACTTTATCAGTGTATGGCTAGCCAGCCTTGCCTCCTTCCTCTCTCCAACCTGTCCTTCTCTTAAGAGTGCTTTAAAGGAAATCGGGATTTACAACTTAATCTCTAATTACTTGAGTATATATCCCCAAAAGATAAGTATTCCCTTTTATAAATATAAGCACAATACTGTCTCCCGAAATCAAGAATAATTTCTCAGATCCCTATTCACATCAGTCTTCAAAAAGAGACCAGAGGAGGACTTCCGGTAAAATGGCGCAATAGACAGATGCTGTGTTAACTGCCTCCCAGGATCACACCAAAATTACAAGCAAATTATACAGCATTCAACTCTGGAGGTCCCCAGAACACTGGAGGAACAGAACCACTAAACGAAGAACTTAAAGAGGAAGCCACATCGGGTCTGGTAGGACGGGCGGAGATGAGAGAGGGCGAGCCCTGTGAGGGAAGCCCCAGCCGTGGGAAGCTTCTCCGGTTGGGGGAGAGACCCTCCGGCCGTACACCAACCTCACCAGCCCAGAGCTCCTTTGCCGGGAAGAGGAGTTCTAAGATAGCCGGCAGTAAATTAGTAAGGACTCTCTTTGCTCAGCTCGGTGAGGCTAAGAGCGGCTGGAGAATCAGTGGGACCGGCGCCCAGGCTTGCTCGCCGGTGAGCACTTACCTGGTTCCTGGTGGAGGGAGTGGCTGTGTGAGCCGGACCCGGGAGCCTGCGGGGACGGACTGAACTGAGCACCTTTGGTGCAAAGGCTGGAGGTTTTTGGACTGTTGTTCCCGTGGTGTGGAGCCTGCACGCGAGTGGTGTAGAGAGGACACCATTTTGTCGGGCTTGGGCCCTCCCACGAAGGATCAAGTCGGAGACCTAATTGGTCTGGTGGAATTGGCGCAGAAGTACATGTGTGCATGCGTGCGCGCCTGTGGCCTTGGATCCCCACCTTCTGCCCGGCTTATACTGCGTTGCCAGGGAAACGCAGGACAGGTGCCCTCCGGCTCCAACAGGCTTCTCACTGAGACCCGGGAGTGCGCGAGCCGCCTCGGATCCCCACCCTCCACAAGGCTTGTGCTACCTTGCCAGGGAAAAGCCTAGTAGGAGTGATCCGGCTCCAACAGGCTGCTCATTGAGACCCGGGAGTGCGCAAGCCGCCTCGGGTCCCCGCTCTCCGCACTCTGCTTACAGAGTTGCCAGGCTGGTGATTGGTTGTCGGGCTACTCAGCCTGATCTGCAAGCGGCTGATTGGGACAGGCCGAGACTAGGAGTTTTCCTGGGAGTGTTGGGCCGTGAGCTGTGTGCCTGCGTGATCCAGCCAGGGCTCTCCTGGTGATCTATCTAATACATCAAAGCAATCCCAGAGCGACAGCCAGAATGGGGAAACAAAGAAACATGTCACGAGTAAAAGATCAGAAGAAACCTCCAGAAATGGAACCAAATGAAACAGAGGGATCCAACCTTTCAGAGACAGAGTTTAGAACACTGATGATAAGAATGTTTAAGGAACTTAGCGAGGACATACAGAAAGATAGGGAAACCATAAAAAACAACCTGTCAGAACTAAAGAATACAATAACTAAAATGAAGAACACACTCGAAGGAATCACCAGTAGAGTAGATGAAGCAGAGGAGCAGATCAGCGATTTGGAAGATAAAATAGCAGAACTCACCCAGTTGGCACAGCAAAAAGACCAAAGAATAAAAAACAATGAAAATAGTTTAAGAGCCCTATGGGACAAGGTGAAACGCAACCACCTCGAATCATAGGGATACCAGAAGGAGAAGAGAAGAAGCAAGGGGTCGAGAATGTATTTGAAAAAATAATGACTGAAAACTTCCCTACCCTGGTGAAGGAAATCAACATGCATGCCCAGGAAGTGCAGAGGGTTCCAAACAAGCTGAACCCAAACAGGTCCACACCAAGACACATCATAGTTAAAATGGCAAAGGTTAAAGACAGAGACAGAATCCTAGAGGCTGCAAGAGAAAGACAGCAGGTTACATACAAAGGAATTCCTGTTAGACTAACAGCTGACTTGTCTACAGAAACTCTGCAGGCCAGAAGGGAGTGACAGGAGATACTCAAAGTGACACAAAATAACGGCCTACAACCAAGATTGCTCTACCCAGCACAGCTATCACTTAAAATTGAAGGAAAAATAAAGAGCTTCTCAGGAAAGAATAAGCTTAAGGAATTCATTACCACCAAGCCAGCATTGCAAGAAATGTTAAAAGGGCTTTTTTAAACAAACGAAAGGGGTAAACAAGCTAACCCAGAGAGACAATTTAAGAAGATTGAAGTCATATCAAGCAGATATAAAGGAAAAACTGATGGTTGCTGGCTGGGAGGGAGTGGGGAAGAGGGAGAGCAGGAAGGTTTTGGACAGTGTATGTGGGACTACAATGTTGCAGCAGGGATATGGGGGCAGTTCTGGGAATGTAATCGATAATGTTGTGAAGAGACTATTATGTTACGAGAAATAAGTCAGTTGGAGAAGGACAGGTACCATGTGATCTCACTTGTGTGTGGAGTCTGAAGAGCTGAGTGAACGATCAAAGTAAACAGACTCGTAGATGTAGAGGAAAAACTGAGGGTTGCTAGTTGGGAGGCGGGTGGGGATGGAGGGGAAGGGATTAGACAGCATAAATAAACAACTACAATATTGCCACAGTGATATGAAACACAGTTCCAGGAATATAATAGTGTTGTAAAACTTTTGTGGCGTGTCAGATAGTCACATGTCTTGTTAGGGATACCATTTCATGGATGGAGTAGAGGCTTGATCACTGCACTGTACACCTGAAGCTGATGTTGTATAGTATTGTATGCCAACTGCAACTGAATATGTGGATGGTCACAGGTATACTGTGGAGGGGAGTCAAGGGAGTTGTGATGGATATGTATGATATGGCGGGGGAGTGGGGTAGCGAACTGGGGGTGGGGGGTTTTCACTTTGGAGGGTAAAGAGTATAACTATTGCATTGTGTTGTACACCTGAAACTAATAAAAAAATTTAAAAAAAAGAAAAAGAAAAAAAAAAAGAGACCAGAACTTCTGAGCAACATCCCACATCCCCCAAACTTTCATAGACATTGGGTTAAAATGGTGCCCTCTCACCAAGACTTTTCTGAGACCACTCCTGTATTTTCTTTGACTTCATCAAGGTATAATTGACAAATAAAGCAGTAAGGTGTGTAAAGTGTACAACGTGATGACTTGATATGCGTATATACCGTGAGAGGACCCCCACACTGAGTTAACTGACATACCTGATCACTCGTTAACACTGCATCCCCCCAAGTAACATCCTTCCTGACGCTTATCACCATCTAACATGCTAACTATGTCTGTCAGCATTCTCCTACTAGAAATAAGCTCTACAAGGCAAGAACCTCTGTCGTCCCATGCTGTGACACCTGCATCCAGAACCGAGCTGTCCAGTGGAAACCTCTGTGATAATGGAATGTTCTGAGTCCCTGCTGTCCGATAGGAAGCCAAGAGCCACAGGTGGCCACGAGCACCTGACATGATGCTTGTGCTGAGAAACTGATCTTCCATCTTTATTTAGTTTTAATTCATTTAAATTTAAATACTCTCATGTAGCTAGTGGCTACCATATGGAGAGCACAAGGAAACAAATCCTGGCACATAATCGATGCTCTATGAATGTTTGTTACACGAATGAACAAGCCTGTTCGCCATCTTTGTTACAGAATGTAGGTTGTGGAGCCAGTAGACTTCTGTTTGAAAGTCGGTATCACTGTATCACCAGCACCCAGTGTCTATGGAAAAGATACCTAACAAATTGTATGTTTTTGCTTCAAATTTGAGTAGACAGCATTCTTGGAGAGAAGGGTTTTTATTAAAACTATTGTATAAACCAATAATGAAAAAACTCCCAATTGATATACTTACAAAGTATTTCCTTTAGATATATTTAAACTCACTATCAACTCTCTATACAATGTTTCTTTTTTTTTCAAAAATTTTGTTAATAGTGAAGACAGGTATGTCTTACACAGTGTGAAAGGTACAAAAATGCACAAGTAATTGAAATCATTTGGATTTTTTTTTTTAAAGTGCTTCAAATCCATTTTGTTTGTAACAAGAAGTCAAGTCCTAATACATCATAACCACAAATTCCTCTGGTCACATCTGATTTTCAGCTGCTTAAATGATTCTTTTTATCCATAATGTTTGCGAGCAGAGTCTACAGTTCACACAAATGATCCCTAATCTATAAATATCAGCATCTCCTAATACAGCACGTCATTCAAAGTATAACTTATCTCCATTCAATGCTTAATATCAGTTATTAAGCAAGTCTGAATTACATGATTTCTTAAATGCCTGTAAAGAAAACTGTGGTGGGCAAATAAACTCTTATCAAACAAAATCCCACCATGCCTCTACCATCCAGGAGTGTGAACAGACTCCTATGGAACGTTGTTATGTTTCTATGTGTACAAATATTTGATAATAGATGCCATAATGGTTTAGAATTAAGCTATAAAGAACAAGTCTTTCATCAAGTTTCAGAATCAGTTCTTAGTTTTTTGTTTTGCTTTTTTACCATCTATTAGGAGGAGAAAGAATCCCAGTTTGAGCCAATGACCTTGAGCTTGTAAAATCTCACCTTCCCAGAAAAGAACCATAAAGATCACTGAGCGGCTGTAGGTAGACATTAGTAAAAAAAACAACTCCACTAAACAGGATGATTACCCATTCAAACACTCAGAGCTATGCTCTCAAACATCCCTGCCACCAAAAACAAAACAAGCAAACATTACAGAAATTTGTTCCAAGCCCAAGACAGGGACTCAAAGACTGGGGGGTGGGGGGGTGGGGAATTAAATCTCATTGTTTTTCAGAATAGCAAGAAGGAAATAAGGAAGAAAATGTAATTGAAGACCATAATAAAATTGTTGAACTCTGTTGATATCTTTGAAAAACACTTGGTTTAAAAAACAGACAATCTTTTGTTTCCAAAATATATTATTAATTTGTACACTCACTCCAGATAATGAAATAATATGAATAATACAGATAAACCTGTTTCACAGATTGAACTGCTTTTATAACAGTATTAAAATGTGTATTCTTCTTTAGTGTAAAGACGATTAATCCAAGGATTCCAATGTTTCTAAAGTATGTATTTGTCAAGTACTGGGTGTTAGACTGCAGGAATCATACACGGGTAGTCTATTAGTAATGGCATATTCATCATCCCATTAGCAAGGTATGGTTCCTGACCTCAAATATCCAATCTGGAGGGGAAAATCAAACTAATACCCGCACAGGAAGCAATTAGTAAATTACATAAGGTGACACAAAATTAAGTTTCCAGCTGCACATTAAGAATTTCATAGGATTCTGTTTCCATTGGGGAGGATTTCATGGAAGAGATGCTAATTGATATGGGCCTTAAAAGAAAGCTTGAATTTGTGTGTTTCATATTTCTGTGAAATTGAAAATTTCCCAAAGGATCCATTGACCAGAAGCTCTTCACATCCCTGTGACTCATAGCTTCTTGTGTATGTGAGTATTTAATAAAGTGAACCATGAGTGCCATAAAAATATGTGTATTTCTGATCAAAGCAATGGTATGAGCCTGCATCCTCACACATTTTACCGAATGGTCCTGTCCCCTCGATCACCTTTTCCTCCCCGGGCGTATCCCCAAGGAACACGCTCTGTCCTGGATCAAACATGATTGTCTGCGAATCAATTCCCACTTCTCTTCTTGCCTTTTCTGGGAGCTTTCTAACAGCTGTGGATACCTGGACCAGTAAACTGTACTGTGAGCACGCCGCTTGCTGCCAGGTCACAGCAAGTCTGAAGGACTTGTTTCTCATATCTGCTACAACCTAGCACTGCACATAAGCTACTTAGAGATGCTTAACCTCAGTCTTATATACAGAGAAGCAGATACCTCCTTTCTTCATCCCTCCATCTCTCCCTCCGTCCCTCCCTCTGTCCGTTCCTCCCTCCCTCCATTTAGTTAGCAATCCTTTAGCCCATAACTATTCATATTCAGCATGACGTCAAGCACTGAGAGGATAAAAATGAATGTGATTCTTGCCCCCAAATACTGCATTGCCTGTTAGTACAAGTGTTAATCAAAACGGGATAAGAATATTGTGGGCAAAAACAGCATATCAAAATGCTAAAAGCTGGAGGTGAGAAAGCATTTTTCAGAGTAGGAGGAGAAGAAAGTAAGGCAAAATGGTCTCATCTTGATAAATATGTCTAAAGAAAAAATATCAATATCCTCCTCAAAAGTCAAGGAGAGGGAGTATATGAAAAAGATAAAATATAGATTTTATATATATTTAGATTTTATATATATTTATATATATAGATTTTATCTATATTTTATATAGATAAAATATAGAAGTAACCCGTGTTTCTCAGCCCTCTTGCCTCGAGATGCTTATTCTTGTTCTCTCTCTTGTCCTTCCCTTGATCTCCATATGTCCGAATTCTATCCATCCCTTAACTCACATGGTTACAAACCTTCCCTGATCCCCACAGCTAGAGGAGATATCATCCTAACCACCCACATCACTTCATCTATAAAAGTTTTATGAGCATTTTACTTTCCATGGGAAGAGAAAGGAACTACCATTTGTTATCTTCTCTGCCAGAAACTTACAGTGCATTGATTCTTTTAATCCTCACAGGGTATTTTTTATTGCCATTTCATACATAAAGAAATCAAAGGTAGGCACAGAAAGTCACACCAGTGAATGGGGTACTGCTAGAATTTGAACCTTGTTCTCTGTGTGTCCATGGTCCTTTCACAAGACCCACTGACTTCCACACATTATTATATTGATTTAAGTGTTTCATTCAATGTGTATTCACTGAAGGCTCTTTCTGACCTCCGTTCTCAGACTACAGAAGTGGTCCTGTCTATGACTCAAGAAGGTCACCATTTAGTGTGGGACAGACACGATTAAGCAGGCAATCACAATTGAATGTCCCAGAGACTATTCTTTCGCAAGATATTAATCGGTCATTGTGGGTTTTTTTGTTTTGTTTTGTTTTAGTCTCAGTATTGGGAACATTGAGTCGAGCATAGTTAAGGTTTTTAAGACTTCTCAGATTCTTTAATGTAAATTCTCCAGGAAGTGCATGTAATATGAGTATTTCTCAGACTTTCTTTTGCTATTGTAGTAAAATATATGTGACCCTTTACCATTTTAACCACTTTTTAGTGTACAGTTCAGTAGCCTTAAGTACATTCACTTTCTGTGTAACCATGCCCACCATCCATTTCCAGAATTTCCTGACCATGGATTTTGTGGAACACACCACCTGCATGGGGGTCCCAAAGAACACGTTTTGAGAAATATGTGGCATGGTATTTCAGGGTTCTGATAAGGGAAGCACAGGGTGCTGGGAGAACACCACCCAAGTCCCTATTGAAGGACCAGAGCAGGTCCCTCCAACAGAGACAGGCAAATGTCTAACCAGACACCTGCAGGCTGAGAGTTAGCCAGGAAAGATGGGAGGTTGACCAGAACGAAGAGTAAGGTAAATAAAGGCCAGCACTGAGAGGGAGATCAGGTCGATGAGCATTACCGGCAGGCCCTTGGAGATGGAGTCGCGCCAGGTAAGCAAATGGCTGGTTAAATGTCAAGGAGATGGGACAAGGAGATCACTTTGTGCCTGTGAACACCGTGATGAGGGCGATGGTGAACTTAGATAAAACCTGGAGACACAGGCTTCAACTTCCGTTCTCAGGGAGAAGTAGCAAGAGTCCTACGGGTTCTCCTTCATCCCCCTCAGACCTATAACTGCAGGAAGGATCAGCGACAGTTGCCATAAGAATTTTTAGGTGGACAATACCAGTATTTAGTGACAACTGAATAATCTTCCTTTCAATACAAAACTCAGAACATCCACCTTTAGTTGTCAATCAAGCCATCTACTCTTTCCTGAAAATAACATATTCCAAAGTTCAACCTAATCTCACTTTCTCTAGTTTAATACATGTTGCCTAATACTAGTTGTCAGTTTCATGTATTAATTTATTTCACTTTTCCCCTTTTATAGGGGAATTGAATTTGAGGGAACAAAGAAACAACTGTCAAGGTAAATCCCCAGAGACCTAAAGACCCAGCAGACCCCAGGGGCACCTGAGACTTGATTAAAGCAGCAGCAAAGTTTGAACAGTGACAATGCATTCTCATTTCCTCCTCAGTACTAGGGCATTCTTCATCTTTATTACTGACAAACATGGTAGCTTGCTACAGAGGGTCTTACATAAACGTTAAAATCCCATTGCATTCTTAAAACCAATAGGAAGAGAGTATGAGGGAAAACATATACAAGTGCAATATACTTTAAACCACATACGTCATGTACACTACAAAGATCTCTCTAGAGATAGGAAGCAGGTCCAAAGCCACACAGGTCATTTTTCAATTCTTTCGTTTAAACCCTACATTATATCCAGAAAGCTGGGTAAGCAGTTTAACAGTGTTTCACTGACCAATGAAAAACTGAAAATAAGCTGCAACTGCTTTTCCTTAGCCAACAGATGTCCAGTGATTCCCAGGGGGACCCATCATGGAATGGCTGCAGGCCTCACAGCAACCATTTATTCAGGGGTCTTCAAAAAAGCACACTCACTTATCACTGGGGGAGCTCTCTTATTTGCATCATTGTAAAGTAACAAGGAGGCAACAAACACCCTTACTAGAAATGTCAGAAATGTAAAGCCAAGTTGAGGAGAAGCCCAGAATCGTATTTGCATAGAGACATGTACAATTCATAGTCCTCTGCTCCTGCAGTGGCTTCCCTCTGGGCTGCCCTGGAGGCTGATAACATTATCTCCTGGAAGGCAGTGCAGCCCACAGCCCCTCTCCCAGGCTGCAGCTTTCATTCCTACTCATCTTCCTCTTAAATGCCATCATCCAATCCTGACGAAGCTGCTTCCCAAGGTCACCCACCCTTTACATCTACTGTCCTTTAGGATGGAAATTTTGAAAAGTAATTAGTACCAACCAAAAAAAATTTTCAGGTACATCATTATTTTAACCTGGTGTTTCCAGAATCAAAAATCACTATTTGCCCAGTAGTAAAACAGTATTTCTATAGTAGAATATTGCTCCTTTATTTCTAATACAAACACAGCCTTGGGGTGATTTAGAAAAATACGTAACTATTCACAGAAGCATCACCTAAATTAATGATGTTCATTTCCTACCTATGGCCTAAAAAATGGCTTTGTAGGTTGTCTGCAAACTTATTGGAAAAACTAAAAGATGTTTATTGAGTTGTGGTTTGTTGCCTTCAAGAGCTACCGAAAGAGAAAAATGCTCTGTATACACATCTGTCAGACTATCGATAAGCGTTCCATGCCAGCTGACTCAACATTACATTTGTTTCTCCACCTGTGTTGCATCAGTGCAATACTGATGAGCAATGAAGGCCCATCGTTATTACATGAAGAGAACAACTTAGGTTTCAGTTAGGGTTTTTAGGCAAGACACTGTCTCCTTTCCCACCCCCTACCAACTTGCTCCTTTTCTGCTTTCTATGCTGTCTCCATTCATGTCATCATTTATCCAACCGCCAACACCAGAAACGATTAACCCATTCATAATTTATTCCTTTCCCTCCCACCACATTTCCCAGCCCAGTTCTTTACCATCTGCCTTCTGTCCACTTTTGCTCCAAATGGTCTCTCACATCCTTTTATTCTTTGCCCCGGGGCCTTCATTCTCTCCCCCATACAAGAGCACATAATTATCATTCCTATTTACAGTCTCTCTACAAACACCTTGAATCACCTTTTTTAAAACACAGATGCGATCTGGCACTTAACACAGTGACTAGTAAAGGTCCTTCATAAGTGTCTGCTGGATCCATGGCCATGTCATGACCCACTGATTAAACACCAGATTCCACCCTTAGCCCACCTCCATTTCCTAAAGGGCATCCATGATAAGGGAGCTGCCCTGCTCCCACACCAATCAGCTGGACATTTGCATGTTACAGCAATAACAACAGCAGTAACAGCAATGGTCACGTGTCAAGCTAAATATTATGCACCTCGAATTTTTTTTAAGTATTTATATCCTAATTTAGCAGAAGAGAATAAGGGGGTTTATGAAGAAAGGTAGGATGACAGCACATAGCAAAATCTGAACGTAGGTCTTTCTGACTGTATTCTACAGTCATATCACTATCCTGTTTAAAGCTGTTATTACAAGAAACACCATTTAATTTGTTATTTCTAAATAACACTTAGCAGTGCCCATTCAAAGAACATTCTGAGAGGTGCCTTATGCCTTACTGAAAGTCATTTTCTTGAGAGTCAAACATCAAAAATTTGGGAGGCTGCCTCTGTCAGGATAATTATTCTACTCTGATATATCCCTCACTGGAGCAGGCATAAGCCCCAGGGTGGACAGGGTTGCTTTTAGTAATAATGTTTTTCAGAAGAAGCGTTGGTCCCTGACAGTTCTGTCAATTGCAGAATTGCATCTGGATACTAATGTGTTGACACTAAGCTTAAAATTAAAAAACAGGCACAGTATAATCCTAATGCAAAAGTTAACAGCCCAGAAAACTATTTTCCTGACAGCCCATTACTCCTAGATCTAAAATTAATCAGAAGTGAAAATCAAGATGAAAATTAATCAACCGATCGTCTTTTCTCCTGTGATTCCTATTTATCTGTTAAATGTCACCTTGAAAATCATGACCCTGAGATCCAAAAGAAGAAAGCGTAAAACCGTTGAGTTAAACCTTTGTCCCTCATGTTAGCAAATTCGAATGCTGTTCTTCCAGCAGCACATGGAGCTAAGAAGGTCCCTGACAATCAAAAGCAAAACTGAAGCCAAAATCTGTGGATTTTCTATTAATTCCTCCAGACATGAAATTCAGGAGGATTTCCAGAACTTCAGCCCATCCTCTTCAGATTCTGAAAATCTGTCAAATGTACCATGGGTTCAATATTTCCACTAGCCTGTTTTAACTTTCTTATAATAAAGGACATGATTGTGCAGACAATGCTGTAAAAAAAATAAATTAAAAAAAACACAAAAACTTTCCAACTTCTAATCCAAGGAAAGTACCTGCCTCAACTATATCCGGGGACCTTTCCACAAGCTAGTATTATGCTAAGCACCGAGAACACAAAAATGAAAGGCTTGATCCCAGCCCAATCCCGAAGCTGGTTTCCACGAGCCTTCCATCCTTTAGCCTCACTCCATCAGCAACATTGCTAGTTTGAGGGCCAGACCACGGGCCAGCATAAAAGCAAGTGCTCTCTTTCTTTGCATGCTTTTCCTTTTCAACACCTCAAGAAGCAGCTATTACAGAAGTAGAGACCTAACAATGATCAAAAGTACGGGCTTTGAAGTCAGACAGATCTTGACCAAGGTCCAACTCTGCTCCTTACACTTGTATGTCCTTGGAAAAGTTATTCAGTGTCATTAAGCCTTAGGGAAACAGCGGAACAAAGGAAGGCAGTGGAAGGACTTACCTCACAAGACTGTCATTACCAAGGATGCACGCTAAGTTCTCAGTAGATGGTCTGGTTCACAGAGTAGTTGTAGAATCACAGTAGCAGCTATTTTGTAAACCTAGCCTTCAAAATCTCTACAAAACCCAAAACCCCACTAATGAGCTTGCTTGGGTGGAAAACAAGCCAGTGTGTGAATCTCAGTGACAATGTCTTGCATTTGAAAATACTGGTGTGTATCGCCCTCACCTAAATATTCTCAGAGGGATACCAGTTCAAGATATCACTGAAGTGGCCTCGGCTTCATTTCACATGAAAACAAGGTAATACGATAACCAAAGGTACTTATGAAATACCATGATGTTCCAGTTAAATTAATGGAGAAGTCAAAATAAAAGGAAATACAATATATTCTGGTGGGCTATAACAGATGGGGGGGTACCTTGGTTACACATCATGGGAGAATAAAAAATGCTTCATGTCACACTATTTTTCTACTACTGTCTTGGACTGTTCTCCTCACAGTCAGAATGCTGTGTATGGTTAATCTTATTAAATGAATCTGTTATTTTATTTTGTTTATGTCACTTCATTTATGTTTTTAAAGCCTAACTATTAAATCTCACAATAACATTCTATAAACTAACTAGCCATATCAAGTCCTCACAATTCTTGTCCTAGCTCCTTTAAAATTCTTTTAGTGTTTAAACATTTCAAAGATAAAGACAGGCATAGAAAATAACATAAGTGGCACCTTTTGAACAAACTATCCAGATCTAAAAACACATCTTCTATCACGTTTAGTGTCTACTACTGCCTTGGTACATCTCACCATCTGAACACACCATCATGCTTTAAACAATGTCTTCTACTTGATTTGCTCACTCAAAAAGGAAAGCCAACTGAGAAGAAGTTAGAGCTTGGGACCAGCAGTAGGCACAAAAATATAAGAACTTGAAGAATTTACAACATTTTGGGTAAAATACTGGATCTTCCTACTCTGAAGTATGGGGGTCAAAAGTCACTCTTACCTACATCTTACAGGGGAGGGCAATTCCAATGACAATAAAAATAACAATGACTACCATTTAATACCTACTGTGTGCTGAGCACTCTCTACTTGCCATCTCTCATCTTTGTAACAATCCTACAAAGTAGGTATAATTATCACCATTTTATGTGAGGAAATGGAGGCTCAGAGTGACTTGTCCAAGATCACACAGCCAGAACCAGGATTCGAACACAAGCCCCATTGTCTCCAAAACTCATATTCTTCCCATGATTCCATCCTGCCTTTTCCAATAAACTTCTGCTTAACAACCACACCAACGGTCATTTACATACACAGATTTCGATGAAAAGCAACCCCCCTAAAAAAGGAAACGAAAGGGGAGAAGGTCTTTTTTACTGACTATTTACCCCACTGCCTGATTTTTATTAGACTCTGGACACGTCAGCCAAAGCCCATTAACATGCTATGTCATCTCCACTGCAAATATATGTGTGACTTGGCTTGTGGTGGAGCATAGGTCAGGAGATAGCTACCATGTTCTATCTGATTTTCAAATGACCCAACCACAGGTCTTGCTAGCTTTAATTAAGTCTGGCCTGAATAAAGCCAGATAGGGGTGCCATGAGAATGCCAAGGTCAAGTCTAGTGAGCAATGGAGGTCTTCTTAAGAAGACACCATTGAAATCGGCCTACCTCACTTGCTTCATTATCCCAACGTAAAAAGCCTTTACAATAACTGACCACATGTCTGGTCTTTGCTATAATCAGTTGGCACTGATTCTCCTACAGCCACAGTGCTCCAAGCTTCCAAAATACTCAGTTCGGCAAATACGCAGAGCACAGGGCTTAAGTGCCAGATGTACCATCAGGACAATGTACAAGAAGTTATGAAATGGAGCCTCTTATCAAGGAACTCATTGTACATTATGTATCCGGTAGCAACCTCTTAGTGAAATTATTCACAAGGAAATTCTTAAAAAGTGATCACCAGTGAAATCTCAAAATTTCATGATGGCCCCTGACAAATCCAAATCGTTGAAGGTGTAAGATGGTCATGGTTTGAGCAGGAGGGAGATGGATTAGCGAGGCGCTAAAGTTGAAATGAAAAGATAAAAGAAAGAACACCCCACACAACAGGTCATCTGTGTGTGCATCCCCCCCGCCTCCATATCCGATCCCGCTGTGTTTCGTTGGATGTTATTAATGTTACCAGGAAGGCTGCAGACCCTCTCAGAGCAACAGAAAAAGGGAAATTTCTCAGTCAGCAAGACTAACAAGCTGCTCACCTGTTTCATTATTAAGCTAAACTAAAAATGCTGTGAAAGTCCTTTTATCGTTCAGTCAAAAAGAAAGATTTCTCAGGCCCTCTTCTGCAAATATATAATTCAGCATGGAATCCTGGATCTCTTCTGGTACTTAATATTTTTAGGTAAAAAGAGTTACCTGGGATTTCAAATCTGTATTTTCAAGTTGTCTGGTTCATGCCCAAAGACATCTTTGTTTAGGCATTAACTGTCCTCATTCCAAAATAAAGGGCATTAACAGCCCCAAACTTTAAAGTTGGTGTAAAATTAAAGCCATTAAAGCCATGTTTTTATTTTAAAAGCTATTATGTTTGATGCTAAACTATTATAAATGGCTATTACAGATCTTAAGTGGGGAAAAAAAATCCAGAAGGTATGTCTCCAAACTATAGTCTCTTTTTTTTTTTTCAAAGATTCAACAGAATGGCAAATCTGTAGCCTAAAATTCAGAAATTAAACTAGGAGAATAGATTATGATACTACTTAAAATGCATTCTGGAAATAGATTAACACACTTTCCAAGTGAAAGAAAAAACTGGCCAGCTGACAATTCACAAAGACCCAACTCCCTGTGGGGCTAAGAAGTATTTTTACTAGTGGACAGAAACTGGTAAAAAAAAAAAAATGAATTTTAAAAGGATTTCAATTGTCACAATTGCACTCATCAGGGAAAAGAGCCGGCAATGCAGCCGAGTGCTGCAGGAAGAAATGTACCCTCTAAACAGTGGGAACTGTTTACTCCAGGCCCTCCTACAGCTATGTCATAGGCACATTTGAAGGGCGTTCCCAGCGGAACTATGTCACTGGTTCTGGGAACCGCTTTCCCAGGCATTCCTCTCCATACCCACTGCACAGCTTTCTAGGAAACACAAACCACGTTCTATGTTCAGCAGCACCTCCTTCCAATACTGGTGAGCTCTTTCGATAGCTTACTTACTGCCCATGGATACCACACACTAAATTAGAAAGTGGGCTCAAAAATGATGGAATCCATGAAGCAGATTCTAAATCTGACTTCCAAACACTGCCACCCGATAAATGTTTTCCATCCCCTCTAATAGATGGCTTTTTAAGAGAAATTCAACCATTATTTGTGTTTTCATTATACCAAGGACAACAAACACCACATATCAAATCCGTCATCTAAATGGACGCTCATCTTAAAGCCTCTTCATCATCCCTCTTAAATCAGCATATCTGTCTCTTGGCAAAATTTCCTCTAATGTTCTTACTAATACCGACATTCAGAGCCTTGAACACTATTTTTATTTACTCAAACACAGTGGCATGCAGAAGGGAAAACCCTTTCAGTTTTAACAAATAACAGATCTTGACAGTCAGAAACCCCTGCATTTAAAAATACAGCCAAGACATGTAATTTCTCCTTTAAAACTTCTGTTTTTCAGGCAAGCTACTGTCAGTTGCCTAGTGTTCCTCATTTTTTCTTGACCACCTTCCCCAGAGTGGAGAGCTGGTGTTCTCTGGAGGGTCTGTTTAGAAAAACCAGTCAGCAGGATTTGGGTCACTGGTCTTTATGTGCACAGCAGGTCTAGGCCCAATGTGTGCACAGAGGCCTGGGACAATGGCAGCTGGGGCAGAGTACACACTGTGCAGGAGGGAAGGGGACAGACAGAAACAAGGAAACAAGCAGACCAACAAGACTCATTAAATTTTGCCAAGAAACAGATATGCTGATTTAAGATGATGACGGGGTTTTAAGATGAGCATCCATTTGGATGACAAATTTGATATGTGGTGTTTGTTGTCTCTGGTGTAATGAAGACACACATATTGGGTCGTCAGAGAAGTCATGACATACTTTTTTCTATGTTTTTTGTCGCAAAAATGTGCCATGACTTTTCTGACAGTCAATAATTGTTGAATTTCTCTTAAAAAGCCATCTTTTAGAGGGAGTGGAAAACATACCTCACTTGTGCTGATGGAGTCACTCCACACTCCCAAAGGCTGAGGATAGGACCCAACAAGTCGGTGCAACGTGGGGGCCCCTACCAGGCCAGATGTCTCTAGTGAGGACCTTCATAGGTAAGAATTACCTGATTGGTGGCTTTAAGGAGGGATCTGGTGGTAAATCCCACAAGTGCTGTGGGGAGCAGGCGGCAGGGCTTCCTGGACAGCCGTGGTTAACGAAAAGTTACACCACACCTCCCCGAGATATGAAGGCTAAATTTAAGTCACTGGAAATCCCCAGCTACCCCATAAGTATGAGACAGTAGAGAATTGGGAGGATGATCTGTTAAAACAACTTGGCTAAAAAAGCGTTTGCTAAAATTCAACAACAATTCACAATTATTTTTTTAACAAAGCACCCTTAACAAATAATAAGAGAATATCCTTTACCTGACAAAGAGATTCTACCAAAAATCTACAACAGAGCAACATCTTAATAGTGAAACATCAGAAACTCCCCCTAAAAGTCAGGAACAAGACAAGGATACCCACCAACACTATTTTATTCACCACGATGCTAGGAATTCTAGGAGGTACAGTAAGACAAGAAGAAGAAATACAGTATGTACACGCTCTATTAGATGTTCTCACTCCGCACAGGAAACATATAGGGTGGTGCCTCGCAGAATTCTGTGGAAAGAGGAAACTGTTTAAAAAGAGACAAACTGCATGTCCATCAACAGTAGAATGTATTAAAATTGCCATATATTTCTACAAAGGACCGTAAAGCTGATGCACTCCTTAATCTGCAGTTGGGAAGGAAGGAGAGAGGACCGGGCCCAGCTCTATATGTCCAGGGACACTGAGGCTGGGAGAGCTGGGTGCTGGCATTACAGAGGGTTTTACACAGGTAACCCTGAGATATTCTGTGCTCCAAAGTAAGCCGGCTCAGCTGTAATAGTTCAGAGTCACCTTAGAATAACCCACTTCAGTAGGAAAATATATGGTCTGGACCCAGAAATTCCACAGGTACCCAGAGCCTTTCTGTTTAATTTTTTTTTTTAAATATCTTAAAGCCACATTCCTAAAATTACCCGATAGACTTCACCATGAAATACTACCAACTAGGAGTTGACTAATTTCAAACTGTTTGTCTGTTTAGAAATGAGAAAGTTGAACAAGGTCATCTCTAAAAGCCCCCCTCATCTTCTAGTCTGAAAGGAGAATATAAATAATGGGTAATGGCTTTTGTGCTGGGGTGTTTCAGACACCCCAAGGTGGGGCATCAGTGTTGTGTTTTTTGAAAGAAAATTCAGGTTCACAGACCAGTGTGGAGAAAAACTAATCACAACCTAATTTGTGATAATTGGCTTCATAATAAATTTGCAAGTGCTTTTTTCTTTTTTAAAGTTTCCGCTCTGCCATACCTAAAGATAAATTTAAACTCTATCATGCAAATGATCCAGCACAAATAGTTATTCTACTCAGTTGGCACCTATCAAAAACCAATCCATCCAGTGCTTTGGATGGAGGTAAATAAATTGATATTCATGTGTAGCTTTAAACTAAGTAAAATAATAAATCATGAAAAATATGACCTGATCTAGTAGTTTACAAACTGTGTTCTATAAATACAATAGTGTTTCGGGGTTCCATGAACATTTCATTCTGATTTCTTTTCCCAGATTTCAAAATTACCTAAATTCTTATTAAAAACATACATTAAAATGTATATTGTAGTCAGGCAGTCATCAGCTTCTTTGTGTTCCACTTTTGAACAAAACCCATTGAAATACAAACATAGCTTTCCATTCCCCAAGCTTGAACTTGCATGTTTCTCTGTGCACACACTTGGGGCTCTCACATCACAAATGCTGCCTACCAGCCAGCAATTCCATTTTGTCAAAGCCCCTGTATGTACAAAACAAAGTATCCCATATCTGTCAAATTATTTGAAACTGTTAGTGAATTTTGCCCTTGTTATTTATTTTTTTTAAATGAATATGAATAGAAATGTTTTGCAAATGCAATAGCTAGTGATAACTGAAAGAACACGGTTAGGCGTCAGGCACACAGGATGAGGTGACCAGCCATGGTCAGTGTCGGGGGAGCGAACCTGCTGGACGCACAGCAAATATTGTTTTTATCATGGTCTTTGTCTCTCAGCAACAGAGTACTTTTACTACTTCCTGCTTCCTGCTGCTTATCATGCAAGATCATTATGTCACTTTTGCACACTTAACATTTTTATAACGGCTTTATTGAGATATAATTCATTTACCCTACAATTCACCCATTTAAAGTGTACAATTGAGTACCTTTTGGTACATTCACAGAGTTGTGCAACCACAATCCATTTTAGAATCTTTTCATCACCAGAAAAAAGCAACCCTGCACCCCTTAGCAGCTTTCCCACAATTCTCCCATCACCCCTAGCCCCTGGCAGCCAATTCTCTACTTTCTGTCTCTACAGACATGCCTATTCTAGCTATTGGGTTGTCGAAAAAGTCATGACACATTTTTGCAATGAGAAACATAAAAAAATACGTCATGACTTTTCCGACAACCCAATAATTTGTATCAATGGAATCATATAGTGTCTGGTTTCTTTCACTCATATATTTTCATGGTTCACCTATGTTGTAGCATGTACAATACTTCTTTCCTTTTTACAACCCATTGTGTGGATTGACCACATTTTTTTATCCATCCATCTATTAGTTGATGGATATTTGGGTTGTTCCTACCTTTGGGCTATTATGAATAGCGCTGCTACTGATACATGTTTAGAAGTTTTTATGTGGACATATGTCTTCATTTCTAGGAGTGGAATTGCTGGTTCATATAATAACCCTATGTCTAATCTTTAAAGGCATGCCAGACTGTTTCCCAAACCATCTTATACTGTCACCAACAGTGTGTGAGAGTTACAATTTTTTCACATCCTCACCAACACTTGTCTTTTTTATTGTGGTCAGCTTAGTGGATATGAAATAGTGTCTCATTATGGTTTTGATTTGCATTATCCTTAGTAATTAACAGTGCTCAGTATCTTTTCATGTGCTTATCGGCTATTGCACATTCAACTTTTACACCCTTTAAAATAGGATCACATTCAAAACAGGGGAAAGCTAGATTACAAATTTTAACACATTGAATGCTGCCAATATGCTAAAGTATTCTCATTTTTCATTTTATCATGAGTAAATTTTATAATCTGAACTTACAAAATAAATACTAATTTATTTTTTATATTGAAGTTTGATAAACAACTTCATCTTAACCTTTAAAAAAAGCTATGAAACCACTTATTTAATCAAACATCTTTTGTTTTGTTTTTTCACAGATATGAAAATAAGCCCAGAGACTCTAAAAAGACAAAACTAGATTGGGCTAGAGAAATCATGATAATAGTCTCTTCTCTCCCAGACTACAGCTCTTTCTAGCAGAATTAAATGAACAAGAACAACAACAAAATTAATAAAAACACCTCAGGGATACACTTCATAATATGCCCAGCACAAAGGTGGTAAAAGCAAATAAATCACAAAAGTCAGGGGTTTCCTGGAAAGGCATAGCACACGTCAAGTTTCTGTAGTGCTGATAATGTAGTGATGATTAAACAAGTGTTCACTTCTGAATTATTCACTATTTATCACTTCGTAATTATTTGTTGATAGATAATATATGGATGTGTTATTCCACAATAAAAAAGTTTATAAACAAATTATTGCTCATGCAAACTTAATAATTAAGTGGGAGATTTTGCTTCACAAAAGAAATTGTTTAAAATCTATCCAAAGCTGACAATTAAAAGGAGAGAATTATCTTTCTTTGATCTTTCATATTATTTGAATGGAGCCCACATTGCACATCTTAATTTATTCTGTACAGATACACAGAAGCATTGCTTGCAGAGATAACCCATTCCTCTAAGGGATCCCCTTTGGTCAACATCGCTCACTGCTGAAAATTACATGAATTGCAAGATCATTACATCCTCACCATTCTTGTCAAACCTAAACATAGCACAGCCCCCAGAGTCATCATACCTTTCCTTCATGCCCACCACGAAGTTAGCAGCAGCAGCAAAGACATTAGCTACTAGCAGCCTTAGCACGTACACTGCTGAGTAGCCCAGTGCCTGCACTCTAGCAAATCGTTTTAGAGCTGGGGATCTAACCAGAGGCCAGCCCAGCAAAACAAACATATAGCCAGGAGCTGGGGATACGGGCAGGAGTCAGGAATCCCCACTCTCACTGACTCCCACCTTGGGCAAAGAATGTTCCTGAAGGGAAGTGAAATTAATGATTACAGTGGGGAACACACACACACACACACACACACACACACACACACATTGTGTTACTTGGTGATTCATGAAGCCAAGTAAAATTTCGTAAGGTCCCTCATATAGGCATGAACATTAAGTTGGAGACCACTGGCTAGAGTGATCTAGAATATTTTCTTCTGTACCCTTTTTTAACCACCAATCCCTAACCTTTGATGTACTAAGAACCCTAACTTTGCTCTCACACTGCAGCGTATTTGAGCAAGCAAGCCTTCTGTCTTCCCCATTCTTCTCCCATCCATACACAGCCTGTTCTAGAGAGATCCAAAGCACTGAGCGCACATCAAAACTAACCTCCACTGTGAAGACGCCAAGCCACCAGGGACCTTCCATGGGAAGCAGGTGTGCTCTGCTTGTTGGGAGCCTGACAACCCATATGATGAGGCGAGCAAGGCAGGGGGGAGTGGGGACGGGAAGCTGCAACCTGGTCTTCATCCCTGGCACTCTCAGCAGCCCTCCATCCAGCATTGATGCTGTCACAGATCCTAGGTGACTCCAAGAAAGGGGCAGATGGGACTTTTCACCATAAGAATAACCCAAGGTTGTTGAGTCCCTTATACAACCCTGCCCTGTACCAAATTATTTTCCAAGAACCTTGTGGTCTAGTGATCTCACACTCCATGTTATTTTCTCTACAGGGCAGGTGCTCCTGTGCAATTACAATTACTGCCTCAAATAGCATTAACAGAATTCAGCTGGCGAAGTTGGCGGCTTGGGACTGAGTAGAAGGTAGTCTGTCATGGACACACAAACTGATACACTTGCACACCCCACCTGCACAGTGGGGCCGCTGCTCGTTCTCTCTCTCTCTCTCTCTCTCTCTCTCTCTCTCTCTCTCTCTCTCTCTCTCTCTCCCCCTCTCTCTCTCTCATACACACACACACACACAGTCAGCTCAAAAGACTGCAATCAGCATGGGAACCATCCTCTAGCCACGTCCACACAGATGCGATGTATGAAAACGAAGGCATCCACAACATAAGTCTAGCAAAGCTGAGGACCCTCAATAAACCATCAACCAAAACTTGATGTAAAATACAAGCAGTTGAACGACGTGGGGGAGACTGCAGAGCGTGACTTTAGAACATGTGAGAGCAACGTGAAACCTCATGAAACTCTATTACAGGAACTTTTTTTACACGCCTTGCGGTCTTATGTCACAAAGGTAATTGAAAAGTGATGCTGGACCTTGCCTGGTTGCTGTTGCTAAGCGCCTAGAAGATACCTGAAAATAAACTCAATGTAACTGAGTAACCTTACATAAGGCACTGGAAGCATGAGTCATCTGCTACCAAGAGCTTGCATACTAAATATGTAGCAAACAGCTTACTTGTTAACGAAAAGTGATCTAAATTAAACGTTTTCTGGATTCCGCCTCCACTCTCAGATTCCTAGCATGTTTCTGCTCCATTACCTCAGTTTTTCCTGTTATAGACACGTATAGCCTAGTGAGGAGGGCCAAGAGTTTGAGCCAAACTATCTGGGTTTGAATTCCAGCCCTGCCACTTCCTACCCCTATGACTCAGTTTCCTCCTCAGTAGAACAGGGATGAGAATAGCCACTGTCACCAAGTGTTCTGAGGATTCAAGAAGTTAATCAATGAAGGATACTTCCAGACGGCCCTGGCACTTTCTACAGCTGTTTATTATTATATCGTTGTTACAGCATTAAAAATTTTGACAGTTCCTTTGACCACTTACTTTGAAAGGAAGTATTAAATTCTATTTTACCCTGCTCATCTCTACATACATTATAATTAAAGAGAACTTCAGACAAAGCAATGAAAAAATAACTGGATGCCAGAAATCAGCTGTTGCTCTTCCCAGGGAGGGCTGCCAGCAGGGTAGACTGGCTCAGACAATCTGCCAAGCTAGGAGCAGCGAGCGACGGCCACCAGGGTAGCACTGGGAGCAGGGCCTTCCTAGGATTCCCCCAAGACGGGGTCCTGGCAGCAGCCTGACGCCCTTCTCACCTCCCAAGTGCTGACTCAGTCCCATCAGGGGATGAGTCACACAGAAGTCATCCTAGTGAGCTCGGGCTTCAAACCCAAGGAAACACGTCTAATAACTGCAAACAGACACATGGGGGACCCACAGGGCATGTTACCTTTCCTCACTGTGGGATGACCTCCACCTGCTCCCCAACTCCCCACAAAGGGAAGGGCGTCTTCTTGCCCTATAAGAGGCAATCCAACCCTGACCATGCAGTACTAAGAGTTTGACATACACACTGCCCCACACATTTTCTTCTTGTGCCTGAATTATAACAAAGCCATGCTGAATGGGTGGGAAGGTTAGACTTCAAAGCTTCCGTAAGAGAGCTCAACCCTACCTCCAGTTTCAGCTAGTTGCAAGCAAAGCATGCAGGTCTTTATCAGACTCAACAAATTATTAACTACATCCTATCAAATCTCAAGTAAGAAAGTAGTCTGGGAAACATTCTAAACCAAATGGTCTAAACCACATAGACCAGGGGTCAGCAAACTGTGGCTCTCGAACCACACGAGGCTCTTTGGGTACGGACATGTGGCTCTGAAGTAAAATTGAAAATGAAAATAAAACTATCATAGTTTCATTTATACAATTTTTAAAGGATATTATTCACATAATGGTGATTTCATTTGTTTTATGGCTCTCGAATAATTTTTAAATTAGTGTGAGGGACGGGATTGGCTCTTCCGTCTTCAGTTTGCCGAGCCCTGGGCTAGACTATCTTGTCCAAGCGTAACCTCTCCCTTTCGTGATTTCTCCCCTTCCAGGGACCTTGGCCTTGGTCTCCACCAGATCTCCATCCCTCATGCTTGGGGTCATTCCCCAGACTTCACTAATTACAATTCTCCCAGAACCCCACTTTTCAAGCATCCATTTGCATTCCTGCAGGGCTTGCCTGGTCCCCTGAACCTTACAATCCCTAATCATACCAGCAGCCCACAGAACGCTGCTATCAACAGTTTGTATGTGTCCCTGTGTATTGTGCAAGCACCTCTGCTGGCTATATAACAAAGAGTGAGATTGTTGGGTGATTGAACCATATCTTGAGCTTTAATAGATAAGCAAATTATTCTCTAGTTTATACTCCCTCTACAACCCAACAAGGACATTACAAAAATGAAAAAGTACATGTTAATCTCACTCATGAACATACATGCAAAATTCCTAAGTAGAATGTAAACAAGCCCAAATCAGTAAAATATACAAACCATAATATATTACAAACAAGTTGGCCTTATTCTAAGAATGCAAGCTTGGTTTAACATTCAAAAGGCAGTCAGTATTATTCACCACATTAACAGGAGAAAGAGGAAAAAATTATACCATCATTTTATAGACACAGAAAAAATATTTGATAAAATTTAATACCCAATCACAATTTAAAACTTTTGGAGAAGTGGGAATAAAAATGAACAGGATCAATTTGATAAAAAGCATTGACAAAAAAATCTCAAGGAAATATTCATCTTGGAACCATGGAAATGTTCCTCCTGGTCCCATCTGAGTCAAATTTACTGATCATTTGTTCAAATCTTGATCATTACTAACTTTTGTCTGCTTGTTGTTGTTTTTTTTATTATTTTTGAAACATACTTATTTAATATTGATGTGAAAAATGAAACTGTTCCTTTGTTTTTAATCTTACAGAAAATCCTAAAAGTAAAAACAAACAGCTGATAAACAAAAGAAGGAAACCTGAGGAGGATGAAAAGAAACTAAATATGAAAAGACTATGAACTGACAATGTTTCAGGCTTCTCTGAGAGCAATGACTCAGAAAATTCAAATAAGAGAATAATAAATAATTCCTCAGAGCTGAAACCAGAAAATGAGTTGAAAAATAAAAACACTTCAAAGATAAATGGAGAAGAAGGAAACTCCCAGAATGATGAGAAGACAGGAGAGGAGAAGCTAATAGATAGCCAGCCTCCCTAGGAGGCTTTTTACGAGAAGATAAAAAACATGAAGCAGAGAAGCAAGTCTGTTGACTCTCAGCTTCAAGAAAAAGTGATGATCCATTCATTAGAACAGGCCACACTTTCTGATCATGATCCTAATGATTTACTTCTTAAGGAATGCAATACGGAGAAAACACATACAGTGGAATTGTCAAATGAGAAGTTTGTATCCTGATCACCCACACCGAAATGTATTATTGATATTACTAATGACACTTTCTCCAAAAAAGTGGCTCACAAAAACTCAAGTACCTTTGGCTTTCAGGTACTTCAGAAAATGGATCCTAATGTTAGTGATTCAAAACATTCAATTGCAAATGCAAAATATTTGTTGTGTGCTTGTTAATCAGTTACTAAGAGAATTGTATCATACTGTTATGAAAGTGAATTTGGTAATTACTCTTCAAAGTTCTGCCAATTTTTGCTTTATGTATTTTAAGGCTATGTTATTAGTGGCATACAAATTTTGAATTATTAATGGATCTTCTATCATTATGAAATCTCTCTCCAGCTCTACTAATGCTTGATGCATTCAAGTTTACTTCATCTGATACTATCATTCTTGAAAATAATGTTTACTCAGTATAGCTTTCCCCAGTCTTTCATTTTCAACATTTCTGCATCCTTATATTTTGAATATGTCTCTTGTAACAGTATATATTTAAGTTTCATCATTTATCCAGTCTGATGGTCTTTGTCTTTTAATTGGCAATTTTAGAAGATTTTGTTTTAATACAATTACTGATATATTTGGGTTTAAATCTACCATCTTTTCATGTGCTTTTTATAAGTCTCATCCCTTTTCTCTCCTTGTTGCCTTCTTTTCAAATGATTTAGAAATTTTATTGTTATATTTTTATTCATTTATAAATATTTTCTAATTTCTCTTGGCATTTGTTCTTTAGCCTATGGGTTTGGAAGGGTATTATCTAATTTCCAAATATTTGAATCTTTTTCAGATCTCTTTATTATATTGATTTCTAGTTTAATTCCATTTTGAACAGAGAACTTTTTTTTTAATTTCAATCCTCTTGAATTTATTAAGGTTTTCTTTTATCATCCAGAATACGGTCAACCTTGAGAAAAACCCATGAGCACCTAAATTGTACTAGTGAATGGCACTGGGTGAGTGTCCCATACATGTTGATTGATAATGCTGTTGAAATCTTCTATATCCTTACTGAGTTTCTATTTTTTTCTATTCATTATTAAGATAGGAGTGTTGAAATACCCAACTATAATTGCGGGTTTATCTATTTCTCTTTTCAATTCTTTCAGTTTTCCATAAAAATATTCTGAAGTTCTGTTATTAGATGAACCTTTAAAATTACATGTTTTTCATGAACTGATGACTTTATCATTATGTAATATAATTCTTTATCCCTTATAATATTTCTTTATCTGGAATCTACTTTGGTATCATTATAGCAACTCCAATTTTCTTTTGACTAGTGTTTAAATGGAGTGTTTTTCCCCTACTTATCTTTACATTTAAAGTATGCTTCCTATACGGACCATCTAATTGGTTCTTGTCTTTTTATCCAACCTCTTTTAAGTAAAGTGTTTGGATTATCTACTTTAAATGTAATTATTAGTATGCTTCATGCATATCTACCTTCTTGCTACTTGTTTTTTTTTTCACCTGTTCCATCTGGTGTTTTGTTTTGTGTCTCCTCTCCTAATTATTCATTGAGAAATTTTATGATTTACTTTATCCCTACTGTTCAGTTAACAATATCCCTTCATTTATATTTTGTTATTGCTCCAGAGTTTACAATGTACATTAACGTAACTATCTACCTCCAAATGCTCTTATTCCACCTCACATAAGGGACAGCATACTTCCACTAGCAACCTCCCACCCTCTGTGCTGTTGCTGTCACAGATTTTACTTCTACAGGTGTTATAAACCCCACAATACACTACAGTTATTTTTCTTTAGACAGCTAATTATTGTTTAGGGAGATCAAAAATTAGAGGGAAATCTCTGTTTTTATTTCCCCACATTTTTGCCATGCCCAGCACTCTTCTTTCTTCTGTGTAGATCCAAACTTCCATCTGTTATCATTTTTCCATCTGCCTGATGAGTTTCATTTAAAAATGTCTTATAAGGGCCAGCCGAGTGGCGTGGTGGTTCAGTGCTAGCTTCAGAAGCCAGCGGCCCCAGTTCGGTCCCACATACGAGGTGACACTGCCCTCAAAAAAAAAAAAAAAAGAAAAAGAAAAAAAAATGTCTTATACTCCTGGTCTGTTAGTAATAAGTTTTCTCAGCTTTTGTTTGTCTTAAAATGTCATTATCTTCATTTTTTGAAAGATATTTTGTGTAAGTAAAATATCTATGTTGACAGGTGTTTTGTTGTTCTTTCAGTATTTTAAAGATATTACTCCACTGTTTTCTGCTTTACATATTTTATGAGAAGGCAAATGTCATTATTACTTTTATTCCTCTGTTTGTAACAGTTCTGTTTTTTCTATATACCCTCAAGGTTTTCTCTTTATCTTTGGTTATCGACAATATGACTACTGTGTGCCTAGCAGTGTTTTTCTATGTACTTATTCTGCTTGGGGCTTGCTAAACTTCTTGGATCTGTGGTTTGTTGTCTTTCATTAATTTTGGAAAGTTCTTACACATTATTTTTAAACATATTTCTTCTGTACCTTTATCTCTCTCTTTTCCTTCTGTGAGTCCAACTACATGTATTTGATATTTGCTCCATATATCTCAGATGTGCTGTTCTCTTTTGTTTGGTTTTGTTTTTCCATTCTTTTCTTTGTGTTCTGGTTTAACTTTTATTGACCTGTCTTCAGGATCGCTGATACTGTCCTCTGAAGTGTTCAGTAAGATGATAAGCCCATCTGTATTAGTTACCCATTGCTGTGTAATAAATTAACTCAAAATTTAGTGGCTCAAAGCAGTTTCTGTAGATCAGGATTCAGAAACACCTTAGCTGATGTCCTAGCTCAAGACTCTCATGTGGTTGTCATCAATATGTCACCAGGGCTGCAATTATCTGAAGAACTGGCTGGAGCTAGAGGATTTGTTACCAGGATAACTCACTCCCATAGTGCTGTTCATTTGGCAGAAGACCACAGTTCCTTTTCTTGTGGGCACCTCTACAGATGCTTGAGTATTTTCATCACATGGTGGGATGGTTTCCCTAGGAACATGCAACCAAATGGAGAGCAAGGCAGAAGCCACAATATATTTTCTGATGTTGCCTCAGAAGTCACACACTGTCATTTCCGCAACAACTCACTGGTTGCACAGTTTATCCCTAGTCAGTGGGGGAAGGGAGTACACCAGGGTGTGAACACTAGGAGGCAGGGATCATTAGGGGCCATCTTCAGGTTGGCTACAATCCTGTCAAAAGAATTCTTCAACTCTGATATTGTGCTTTTCATTTTTAGCATGTCTAGTTGATTCATTTTTATAGTTTCCGTCTCCCTCCTGAAATTCCCCATCACTTCATGCCTATTGTTTACCTTTTCCACTTACATCCTTCAACATATTAACCATAGGCATTTTTTAAGTCCCTGTCCAATAGTTCCAATATCTGGACCACCTCTGTCTGCTTCTGTTGACTATTTTATTTCTTAACATGGTTCTTTTCCTCTCCCCCCACCCTTAGTTTTTTATCTCATGTATTTTTTTTTACTTAGTGCCTAACATTTGGTTTAAAAGAACCAAAATAAATAATATTTACAACTAGAAATGAGTACATCACTTCTTCTATCAGGCCATTATTGTGCGAAGCTGAGCCAATCTAGTCTATAGTTAAACTGGGGCTGGGCTTTGTTGTTCTTATAATAATCATCCATGTTCCACAGAGTTCAGATTCCTCCAGAAGAGAGTTGTCATTACCTTATGCTTAGTGTGAGGCCTGGAGTGCCTTTTCTCAGTATTCCTGTTCCACCTTCACTTTCAGCAGACTCTGTACCACTGCCAGAGGTCATGTTTCTCTGTGCTTTTGTCTCTCCCCAAGTAGTATAATGCTGTTGCTTTTTACTCACAATAAAGCTCAGAGTGGGGGCAAAAAAGTTATTCATTTTTCTTACTCCAGCCTCAGTCTCAGATAGCCCTGTGTACGTGTCTCAGAGGTGGGGCTTTCTCGGTGTGTTTTTCCCATTTACCAGTAATAAGCTGAGCTGGTTTCAATTTCTGTTGGACCCTGTACCTAAAAAATTGTTAGCGTAAACAATTTGAGGCTTATGATGACATCATTCTCCAAAAGTTAACATTTGCTTCTGCTAGATACTTGATCACAATCCAGGATCACCTCAATCTAATACCAGGTTCAGAAGTTATTTTTTAGTGGGCAGGGAGAACCTGCACACCTGGATGCAGGTCTGACATCTATGAAAGAGAGACGGAAGGATGGAGGATTACCGAGAAGGAGCCTCATACTGGAGCACAGCTCTGAGCAAGTCTTGGAAAGGCTGATGACAGTAAGGGAAGGGAGAGCAAAGACTGCCCATCAGGAGAGTCCCCCATGTGGCAGGAAGGCCAAAATTAGCCCCTCACCAGGCTCAGTTATTGGAAGGGAGCAGCCCAGGGGGAGCATGGACTTAACATAAACTCTACAGCGTATGGAAAGTCCAGCAGCTAAAGGCTGTCACCAGCTACTCAGCAGGTTCTCCAGAAGGGAGAGTTGAGTGGCACACCCTCAAGGCTGCCACATTTTGTTTTTGCTTTTGTTTCAATTTTTTTTTTTTTAAGATTTTATTGGGGAATTGGGGGAGGGGAACAACGCTGGGGAATCAGGGAAGGGGAACAGACAAGCCACTCTCCTTCCGTTCCTCAGTCCAGTCGCGGAGGACACCGTCCCACAGGCCCATGTTGGCATCATCACCGCACTCCTCCCGGATGAGGCAGATCAGTCACTGGTCCCTGGATGGTCTCTCACCGCAGCTATTGGCAGCTCAGGCCGCCTGCCGCTCATGCTGCCTGCCGGCCACTCACTGTAGCCTATGGCAGCCCACTGCAGCAGGGGCTGCAGCCTACACTGTCGCCGGGGCTCGCACAGCCCAGTTCCAGGTGGAGTCGTTGTTAGCTGTATGTGGGATCCGAACCGCGGCCGCTGGCATCCCAAAACCAGCTCTTAACTAATGCACCACTCGGCTGGCCCCTCAATTTTTTTTTTATTACTTAGTTTCAGGTGTACAACACAGTGCAATAGTTATACTTTTTACCCCTCAAAGTGACAACCCCTACCCCCCAATCTGCCACCCCACTGCCCCCCACCAATATCATACATATTATTATAATTCCATTGACTCTACTCCCACACTATACTCTACATACCATGACTATATATATATATTCAGTTATAGTTGACATAAAATATTATACATCAGTTCAGGTGCAGCTATCACTGCCACATTTTTGTTTTTGTTTTTCACCAGCATTTACTCATTTACTCTATTTTATACATTGGAGAAAGTGACATTTATAAAATGGAAATTTCCATTTGTAACTAATAACGGTCTCTTCTTGCCCATGCAATATTAAAACCAAAATAGGCACCAAAGGAAAAAGGAAAATTCCTTTAATTATATGTCCATTTTGCTTTTCATAAAGGACCTTAATTTGCAAAAACTGTGTCTAAACTGATTTTTCATTCAGTTTAGTAATTTTCTAAATGCCCTTGAGGAACTTAGTATAGAAACTGTGTTGCTAATACTTTTATATCATTACTTAATTTATCTGTTTTCACTCTATAATTAAATTTTAATCTCTCCAAGATGAATCAGAACTACCAAAGAATGCTCTCTAATTACTGACAACCAACCCAACCTCTGGGCCTGGTGGCAGCCACCTTTTAAATACCTTCCCCAGGGCGGGCCAAGTGGCGCGGTGGTTAAGCGCTGGGTTGGGAAGCCAGCAGCCCCGGTTCGGTCCCACATATGAGGGCCAGTGACACTGCCCTCCAAAAAAAAAAAAAAAACACTATATAAAATACCTTCCCCACATTGACCAAGTAAAAGAGTGCAACTAAAATATTAACCAGCATAATGTCTTACTGATTCCTCTGAGCCCTCCAAGATTTGTACTTTCTCCTCTTTCTGGCAAACACCAAGCAAATATCTCTCTCTAAAAATTGCACCGGTTAACCTCACAACCAGGAGAGAGAGACTTTCCTTAGTTGTGCTTAGTTGTCTTTAGTTGTGCTGTCGTGGCTGCCTCGATATCCTGAATCGTTTTGACTTTGGGGAAGTGCCAGAAGTAGCACGTGCCAGACCTGGTAAATAAGGTGGATGAGGACACACCGTAATGTTTTTATTTGACAGAAATTGTTGTACCAGAAGTGATGTGTGACATGGAGCGTTGTCATAATGGAGGGTGAAGTAAGGACACTCCCGAAAAAGGACTTCCAGAACTGCTTCAGAAAGTGGCAAGGATGATGGGATAAGTGTTTTCAAAGCAAGAGGGAGTATTTTGAGGGAGATTCATGGCTATGTGTCTGACTGTAATAATTTTTTTTTAATTTAAACATTCTCCATATCTTTTGATCACACCTCATGTAACAGGTGACATCTACAACTCCTTCAACTCTGAGTTTGTAAGCAAACATTTTCTAATTTCTGGACAGGAGGTGGTTGAAAGATTTTGGGCAAGTCATCCCAAAATGGACAAAAAAACCATGACCACCCTCCAGCCTGTGTGCTATGACTCAGCATGCACTTTGGCTGCTCTCCACGCACAAAGCAGAAACTCCCCACCACTGACAAGAGGTGCACTTGCCAACATTTGCAACAATGCTACAAGAGGTGATAATAGGAAACACTGCTCCTTGGACAAACAGGACAACCACAGCATCTAAGCATGTCCCGAGGTTGTGCCAGTGCAGTGCTTTAAAATTAGTGGGTGACAAAATCAACAGAGGGGATCTTCATCAGTTCTTATCAATAATAAAAGAATCAGATAAAGCTGAAAATATGAGAAAGTATCAGACAGAGGGTATTATTCCATGAATTTTTGTTTCAGCTCTGTGTGTGTGTGTGTGTGCGTGTGTGTGCGCGTGCGTGCATGCACAAGCGCGTGCAAACACACACAATGGAGTTTTCACTGTCGGTGGCAGCCCACCGAATTTGAAGGCCACCGTAATGGAGGGGACAGGATGGCAGCACATCATCAGTGCAAAAGGCATGCACACAAATTACAATTCAGTATTCAACCGAGCTCATTATACACGACGGCTATAACTCTGGCCCTTGTTCATTAAGTAATTTCAAGGAAGATATAAACGTCTTTTCATCTCGGAGTCTCTGGAACATCTATTTTAGCCCTCATATCCATAAGGTCTTCATTTTTAAAAATTTAAAGAGAAAACGTGTTAATTTGCAGTGACAATTATTTGAGAAAGTGATGGCACATTTACCAACAGCTTAAGCTAGACCGGCAGTGGCAGTCACAAAACCAAGTGCTTCTGCAACGCCTAACAAGTCAGGCAGCAAGCACCAAAGAGAGTGAGCTGACGGCATCTCCTGTTTCCTAATTAGGGTCACAGTCTGCGGAGTGAATCTTTCCTCATCCTGTACAGGCCATCATCTTTGTGCACGTTCCATTTGAGCTTTCATCTTTTGAAAAGGAAAGGTCATAATTCTGCTAAGTCTTTCCTTGTTTAGATACCTGTTTCTCGTTTCAAGTCAGCAAACAGCTTATGTGGAGGGACATCACATAAATGACTCTCGCCTCTGAACGACTCCCATCCTGATTGCAATATTCCCAACAGCAGCCCTAATCTTCAACTATGACCCCATTTTTCTGGCGGCTAACATGAACTAACCCTAAGTTTTCCAAGGATCTGATAAGCCCATCATCTATGCCTCATTCACAGCAGTGATGAAAACCTTGAGCCCTAAAGGGGTGCAGGCAGGCTTCCTTCTCCGGTGATCCCAACCCACCAACCAGCCCTCTGAGGAAACAGCCACTGAACTAGTTTGTCTCCATGTTAATGACCCACTACCCCTATACTTTCTCCTATACCTCATTCTTTTTCTCTCCACAGGATCCCAGGGGAGCCTTATCAAGGCACCATGTCTGAATTGGTACTTCCCACAGCTACGACATTCCTCTGATGTCCCCAGGGCAGTGATGCTAGTCACAAACCCAGAGAAGTCACCTGGCGTGCTGGTTCAAGGGAGCCTGTCATGGACTCTGGTGGCTGCTGCTTCTCTTCCTCACAAGACATCCATTTGATTATCAGGCCAGAATCTCACAGGAGACTAAATGTAAACACCCCAGTCTGAAGTCTGTGGGGTTCGGCTCTCTGCCTTCTGGCACCTGTCCTTTCCCACAGCCCCTCAGTGACTCATGACAGTGGGCAGCAACCTCCACGACAAGTTCTGGAAACATCCTAGGAAGTGGTTTGTCCAACTTATTTGGAGTTTACCTCCTCCTTACCTGTTCTGGGTACATTCTCTTACAAGTACATTTTTACAGCCTTCTCCTTGACCAAGAACACAAAGCAAAATGGGGGTTCAGTGCTCTCTCTATCATCAGTCCCCCTTAGGCTGAGTGAGAAAATTGTGTAAAATGCCAGCCGCAGTGCATGGCACCAAGGTGGTACTCAGCACGCTTGCTTTCTTCCTTTCCTGTCCCACCAGGAGCTGACATACTCCTTTTTCATTTTGCTCCATGGCCTGAATATAACCCAAACAAGACGATGTTTGCTGGTTTGTCTGCCTTTTGCAAACTGCATAAACCTCACCTCCATGGGGTATTTACCCTTCCTATCACCACTCTGACAAGTCGGCGCCATGCCTTCTCCACTCCACCTGTATGTATTACAGTGTTCTCACTAACTAAATATGGGCACACTCACTCACACACACACACTGCCAGTCTCACACACACACTCACTTGCACATCACACACACTGACATTAAGACACTCACACACACACTCACGCACATCACACTCACACTCATTCATACACTGACACACACTGTCTCACACACTCACACATACTCACTTGCACATCACATTCACACTTGCACATACACACTCACGCTGTGCAGTCTAAGTCTGTAGCTTAAGTCTGGGCTCTAACAGCAGAAAGAAGGTCCTGCTTTCCCTTGGCCTGCACGGCCATCCTGCTGTCTGGGAAGGTCATTGCCTTGGACACAGCCCAGCGCCTCGGGAGGGTGTGCCTGGCATGGGGTCACCTGGCGAGCAGCGGGGCCACAGGTGCACCAGGTTGCTCTCACAGCCACTCGGGACTCAGTTTTGAAAAGCCTGACCCCTCCTTAGTCGTTATAGATTCCAGAGAGCCAGATCAGGGGAAAACCATTAATAGGAAGCTGTCCAAAGCTCCACAAAGCGCATTTGGACTCATAGAAACCTAAGAGGGTATGTTCTCCTATTGTTCCCATATTACCAATGAGGAAACGGGCTTGACGCACTTCAGAAACTTGCCAGAGGTCACTGAGCCGCTCAGTGGAAGAGCTGGACCCAAACCAAGGTCAGACCCACCTTGATTTTGGCATTTCAACCACCATTCCTTGTGTGCTTACAAGATTCCATGCGTGTGAAACTGCACGCACTGTCTCTTCTCAGACTCACAACAACTCTGCCTTTGAACGATGAGTCAGCTGCTATCCCTGACACAAATTTAAGGGGAGCTGAACAGTCCAGGTTTGCTGGGATGCACGGTGCATTCCCCGACCTGTCATTCCTCAGGTACTTTTGATGGGATGTTTAAGTAACATAATCATAGCAGGCTCTTACTATATGTCAGGCAATGGGACACAGCCATAAATAAATTACTTCCTTAATCCCCCAATCCCCTACAAAAAAAAACTATTAAACCACTTCATAGAGAAAGAAGCTGAGGGGCAGAGAAGCTGATCAATTTGCTACAGGATGTAACACAAACTGGGGAGACAGGAGTAAAACCAAGTGGTCTGTCTCCAGAGACCATAAAATAAACATTACACCGCACCACCTCTGCTTTTAAGAACAAGTGCCTGGTATTCGGCCTAAAGTACTTGTCTGTGCTTTCTGAAAAAGGCATTAGTCTCTGTCCATTAATAAAAACATTCGGACAAATAATTTATCACTTAATAACATACATGCTGTGAAATAAGCCCAAAAACTATGACTAACAGTGATCCCAGATGAGGTCCAGTGAGGAGACGTGGTTCCCGACAGGCCCCAGGAACTCAGTGAACGGGACTCCGGTCCAATCTCTGTGGCACTGAGGGCAGCAGAGGGCAGGCCCTACAGTTTCATACAGCCCAAGTTCGGTGGATAAAACACAAGTGCCACGCCCACAGAGGCCAACGTCACCTTCTCTTCCATTCATCAAATATACATGTATCTCCCAAACACATTGACTGTCCTTCGGGGTGGGGACCCACTGGAGCCTGAACGGCCATCTGACACTGCACCTGTAGGACTGTCTTCGGACAGCTGGAGTCCAGTCTGTCCTGACCAGCCCCAGAGGCTCACTGCTCAGGTGCTTCAGGATGAGCGCACACACGCATTCGGCTTTAACAATCCGCGCTCTCTGAGTTCGTGAGGGCTGCCCTAGCGAAGTACTACAGACTGAGTGGCTTCAACCACACAAAGTTCTGGAGGCTGGAAGCCTGAGGTGAAGGTGTTGGCAGGGTTGGCTTATTCTGAGACCTCCCTCCTTGGCTTGTTGACAGCCATCTTCAACTCCTTGCTGGAACCCCAAAATACCCAATTTAGGTAGAGACTCAGAGAGAAATGAGCCCCTCCACACAACCTGTCCATCCTCCATTGCAAGCCATATCTATCTTCCTAGACACAACCAAATGTTTCTATTGCACTGACCTCCACTGCCTGGAGATATAGGTCAGAACCCCTGGTGTGACAGAGAAGGTCTTTTGTGATCTGAGCCTCACCTGAACCTCTACCATCCCCCATCCTGCCCAGGCAGTACCTCACATTCTACGGCTCTGTTTCTCACTGTTCCCTAAAATCCTCTCATAATTTTATCCCTCTACTTGTACATCTGCTCTTATTTCTTCCATCTTCTTCATCACCTTCTTTATTTGAGGAGCTTTGTTTTACCTTTCAAAGCGTAGCCTCCTGTGATCGAGGCCTTCCTCAGCACCCACACACAGAGGTATTCCCCCAGGGGCTGGGAGATCAGAGCCTCTCCAGTATGTCTGCCTCCTCCAGCACCTCCTGGAGGGCAGGCATCGTGTCCTGACCAGCTGTCATTCTCCCAGGCCTGGCCACAGTTTGTGACAAGGGGCAGGTCCCCAATAAAGAAAGGACAGGAACAAATCTCCCACCCATCTCTCCTCCCTCAGTGACAACAGTCCGTGTGAGATGGGTGAGTTAAGCGGTCACTGGGCCTGGCCCACTTCTTCTGCACACCAAGCCGACCCACCCTCTCTATGCTCCTTTCTTCACAGGCTTCTGTGAAGATCAAAAAAGAAGGTTGCGGGCCGGCCGAGTGGTGTGGCGGTAGAGTGCTGGCTTGGGAGGCCAGCAGCCCTGGTTCGGGTCCCACATATGAGGGCCAGTGACACTACACTCAAAAAAACACACACACACACACAAAAAAAAAACGTGTACTTTAAAAAAAAAAAAAGAAGAAGATTGCAAAATCACTGGGAATAACTTCTCATTCTTAAATAGAACATATTCAGATTCTGATATAATTTCTGATTTTTAAGGTCAGTTGAAATCATCTTGTGGCCCTATTAAATTTTCCTCAGAGTTGTCCCTTCTTTTCTTATAAGTCCACACAGTCTTCCATTTTTCAGCCATGGGAGAGAACACACAAGCAATGTGTTCTCCAAAGAAAGAAACTACACGGCCCACAAATGAATGACCAACCAGGACATTTGTTAATATCAACATCACATTCAATCTTCCTACCTAGAGTAAACTTGATCTAAAAAAAGAAAAACACCCTTTGGAGCAAAGTCTCAAATGTTGTTAGCTTGGCAGATTTTGAGAGTAGCATTTCATACCTCCAAAAGCACTAAGGTCTTCGTGTGTTCTCACCCAGATACACAGATACCTTCACACCCTTTGGGAGCTTCATCACACTTTTTGTGTGAAAACAAACCTTTGTCTTTGGTACTAATTACCACAAAATCAACTTCCTTTCCAGGAGGAGAACACTTTTTGCCTCACAAGGAAAAATTTCTATCACCCTTAAAAAAAAAGAAACAACTGGGCTTAACAAAAACACTTTCCATTCTTTTTTATCCACTTGCACTATTTCTTTGTGTTGAAGTCAAGCTGAGCTGGGGGTTCTATGAGTTTCCAGAACTTAGTCTTTGGAATGGCGCTGTCTGCCATTCTCTGAGGACCTGGAGAATCAGAGGGAGACTCCGCGTGGGTCACAGAACCTGCTTCCTGTAGAAAGGCCAGTGCCAAGGAAGCAGCAGACCAAGTCCCGGAGCGGCGGCTGCCACCTGGCCCAGAGCGGCTGGTACTCCTGGGCAGCCATCGTGATGTCCACATGACCCCCTCGGAGAGGGAAATGGGGGCCTGACTTCACTCCCTCCAGACTGCTTTCTTCTTCTTCTCCTTTGAAACTGGATCTCAAAGTCTGGGCACGCTCCCGAAGTCCAATCATACGGTGGTGACGACCTTATTCTTTCCAGGGCTCTGGATCATCATTATGACAAAAGGACCCACAGTGAAGTTCAGGTTCCTTCTGCTCACAATGCACTTTGACCCATATTAACTCAATAATGCTCCCAACTGGGCCGGCCGAGTGGTGCGTTGGTTAAGAGCTGGTTTGGGATGCCAGCGGCCCGGGTTCGAATCCCACATATGAGGGCCAGTGACGCTGCCCTCTACAGCTAACAACAGCTCCACCTGGAGCTGGGCTGTGCGAGCCCCGGGACGGTGTAGGCTGCAGCCCCTGCTGCAGTGGACTGCTATAGGCTACAATGAGTGGCCGGCAGCCAGCGTGAGTGGCTGGCATCCAGTGTGAGCTGCCAATAGCCGCAGTGAGCGACCAACCAGAGGCCAGTGACCGATCTGCCTCATCCGGGAAGAGCGCAATGACGATACCAACAGAGGCCAATGAAGCAACATCGTCCACAACTAGACTGAAGACAAAAAGACAGCAACTTGTCTGTTCCCCTTCCCCGATTCCCCAACACTGTTCCCCTCCCCCAATTCCCCCAATAAAATCTTTAAAACATAAATAAATAATGCTCCCAACCACCCTACAAGGCAAATACTGTTACTACCCCCATTTTACAGAATAAGAAGCTACCAAGGCTCAGAGAGGTAGAGTGACTTGCCCAAAGTCACCATGCGAGTCAGAAGGCAGCGGGGCTGAGACGTGAAGCCAGGTAGTCGGGCTTCGGAGTATGGGTTTTCACTCTCTAAGCTGAGAGCCCTTTACCCCTTTATTTTCATCAATTAACATTTCTCAGTGGAATATCATTCTAGTCTCCCTTAGGTCTCCCTCCCTCGAGAGGAGGATTCCTAAAGGATTTCCCAGAGCGATGTAGATCATTTTAAATCTAAATATTTACAATCTTCTGATGGAGCTAGTGTCCAAACACACACATTTTACACTCTTACCTCCTATGCTATGAACATCTGTAATTCATTGTCACTTGCTAAAGGTGATGATATCATTTCCATTTCATCACTTCCTAAATCTTTCGTGTGGCAGAAGGTCTTGCCAATCAAAGACTTTTTATGTAAAATGCTACCCGTAGTGGCTAAAACTTTAAGGAGCAAAGATATTTTATATATATATATATATATAAATTTAATGGTTTTCAATAAATAAGAAAATAAAACAAAATTATAAAAAAACAGCCTTGTTTGCATCAAGGCCAGCCGTAAGTCATAGTGACCGGGCAGGATCTGTCCTGCGGTCCCTGTCCCTTGGACCTTTCCCCTCTCTCCACACCCCTGGGAAGTCTAACCAAAAAAAATCGCTTCTGTACAACTTGATGTAAATTTATATCAGTTGGATTATTTTTTTCCCAGACATCTGTATTTTTTAAATATGCTCTATTCATGAAAGTCTCTGCTCCCTTTATAAAGAAATGCCCAGTTGGCCGTGTGTTAGTTGGGCCAATAGCTGCGAGGGGAAGGGACAAGCTGTGTGCTCCCTTGGAGCAAGACGGATACTGAGCAGTGTCCTGCTGAGGCCATGGTCCTGCCTGAGCCCGGGGACCTCGCCAAGTCTTTCATTCCCTCCCTTCAATACACAAGAGTGAACAAGTACATCAAGCTATAGATTTGAGATTTATTCTTGCAGGATCTTTAAAAATAATGCACTCAGAGATGTTGAAATAGATATGATTGAAATTCATCTCTCACACCCAGTGGGTGTTAGCCTGAATCCCACCTTCCAGTAATCTCTGTGCCTTTGCCTACCAAACCCTGGCTCTTAGCTCCCTTTGCTCACAAGCAGACTGCATGCCTCTTCAGCTGAATCATGGCAGCTTCAATCCCCTTCCACGAGCATGTATGACATGTGCAATCTGGCCAGGGACCAGCAAGTAGCTGTGAGCGCAGCATGATTCCCCACCCCCAGGAAGCAGGCATGTCCTTAAATGACCACAGACGGAATCCAGGGACAGGGCCAGCAATGTCTTACCACCAGGCAGAGGGGAAAAGTCCCTTTCCAAGACCATAGAAACTGAGCCCCCAGGAACTGTCAATTCCTGGAGAGCAGGGGTTTACCCTCAATCCCTACAGGGAACCGTGTCCAGCAGGTGAAAACAGGAGCACCTGTGGGAAGGAACATAATGCTGGGATACGTGGTGCAGCCCCTGGTCAGACTCTAGTGCTTGTTCAATAAATATTTATACAATGCTAAGGCTCTGCGAGGTAGGGCACTGGGGATGAAAAAGCCAACAAGCAAGATGCAGGATTAAGCATCAACCTGCTCAACCCAAGAATGACAGCAAATTACACAATGAAACATAAACTAAACACGAGCCAGAAACTCAGTTGTTAGTTTAAAAGTCAGCCACATGTCATGGGAGAGTCATGGTCCCCATTCCTAAGAAGCTTACATTCTCACGGAGAGATAAATAAACGTGGATCCCCAGAAACATAAAACTCTAATTATTACTATATGTAGGCTGGAAAGGTGAGCCTTTGTATCAGAGGAAGAAAACATTAAGTCATTTAATCCGAGAAATTTGCCTGGAAGGGGTGAACCATTAGCTTTTCTTTATGTGTAGCTTAGAAAGAAGAGGAGGGTTAGAGTTCTCCCTGCCTAAGGCAGAGGCTGAGCAAAAACCTTTAAATGGAGGGGCGGCCGAGTGACTCAGTTGGTTAGAATGCGAGCTCTGAACAACAAGGTTTCCAGTTCAATTCCCACATGGGCCAGTGAGCTGAGCCCTCCGCAACTAGATTGAAGACAATGACTTGAGCTGAGCTGCCAGTGGGCAGCCAGATAGCTCAGTTGGTTGGAGCGCATGCTCTTAACAACAAGGTTGCTGGTTCAATTCCCACATGGGATGGTGGGCTGTGTCCCCAGCAACTAGATTGAAAATGGCAACTGGATGTTGAGCTGAGCTGCACCCTCCACAACTAAGATTGAAGGACAACTTGACTTGGAGCTGATGGGTCCTGGAACAAACACAGTTACCCAATTTAAAAAAAATAATAAAATAGGGGTATTGAGTGACAAGACCCTTACTCCCCTCTCTAATCATATTATCTCATTTAACCTTCCTGACCATCCATCCACTAGGGGCCACCCCCACCATCACCCACTGACAAAATCACCAACTGGGTGTGTCCGTCTGACAGTCATTGGGTGGGACATGGGGATGCCACACACACGGTGGTGCTGCTTTTGTGGAGCCCAACATGGAGTAAATTACATGTTGTGTCCCACTTCACAGGCCCAACACTGCAACTTGCCTGGGTGCCCACTCCAGAGCTCGCATTGGCAGAACCAGGGCACAAACCAGGCAGGTTTGTCTGACGTCAGATACGCAAGCTTTCTGTTACCCTGAATGGTCCCTGATGGATGGGCAAAAACAGATACCAGCACAGCAGGGCCTTCCCTGGGGTTTTTCCATTTCCCCTGCCTATCCTGGCACACACCTCACACTCAGGACTTCAAACCTTGGCTCTCCCTCAAGACCCACCTGAAAGTTCACCCCCTCAGAGCAATGGCTGCCGCCCATGACCACCATCCCACAGGGAAGGCCGCAGGGAGTCGGGAGAGGAGAGGTGTCAACTATGATCATCTCCTCAGGAACAAACGTAATAACCTCTCCCCCACCCCTTGCGAATTCTGAAAGAAGGAAAGGCGAGCAAAATACAGCAGTTGCAATAGCCAATCCTACAATTAATTCAACAAGGAGAGGGCTGTGAACATCCTTGTAACCAAAATGTTTCCCTCTCCTGTAGCTGCCTATACAGCAGCATCAGAAATGTCACCAAACAGGCATTCATTCATGTGATGTGGGCTCCCCGCCCTGCAAACATCCTGACAAGGACTGTGGCAGAGGGAAGCACGGCGGACCAGCTCCAGGGGCTGCGAGTCTGAGGACTGTCATCACTCTGGACCTTGATAAAGTCATTTAACTCTCGAGTCTTAATAAAAGGAGACCCCAATTTTTACCTCAGGAGGCTGTGGTGAAGATTGGGAGACAAATGGAAGTACCTTACGGCAGAGCAGAAGTAGGCAAATGTCACTGATGCTGAATCCAAATCTTAGTTCAAATGAATCAAACAGGAAGTTGGGTTCCACACGAGGAGGGTCTGGAGCACTGGCCCCAGAGGGAGGGACAAAGCTGTGATGACACGGAGTAAGGGCAGAGCTCACCTGGGAAGGGAGGAAGTGTGCACCTAAGACAAACTGCATTGGCCGGCTTGGCCCAGAGCAGTGGCTCTCAAAGTGTGGCCCCCAGACCAGCAGCATCCGAGTCACCTGGGGATTCATCAGAAAGCCATGTTCTCAGGCCCCACCCCACTTAGTCAGAACCTCTAGGGGTGGGCCACATAAACTGTGTTCTAACACACCCTCTGGGGACTCCAATGCAGGCACAATACGTTTAGTGTGATGGTTCCATTTGTCCGAGAAGAAAAATTAATACAGGATATAGAATGTGTTACCATTTCTACCCTCGGAAAGCACAGTAGGGGGATTGGACCTTCTTGGCTTAGCAAAGGGGGTGCAGCCGGCCATGTGTGTGTCTCTGACCAAATTCTGGAACCTGTTATATTAGGCAGTTCTCTCAGCTGAGCCAGGTCACATGCTCAATAAATGTGGCTGGACACCCAAAGATGATATTGCTACCTAAAAATAAAAGGCCTTTCAAAGTGAGAGGCAACAAGAATTTATTTGAGAACCCCACACACACACAAAAAATAGCTATTCTTGATGTATTGATTCAGGCAGAAACCCCAACAGTGTTGCAGGTAGGGAATAAAGGCGATGGGTATGTATGAGAAAGAGAAGGGGAACAATGAAATCAACAGTAGGAAGGCCTTGCTATGGATGCAGATAACAGAATATAGTGATGTTAACTCTACACAATGGTTTTACTTTTCAGTGCAGGCGTCATCAGTCCAGTAGTCATACTATCTGCTTTCTCTGCAAACAGTTCTTTGGGGTACAAGGTTTCCTAGGCCCAGTCCAAAGGTTGTTTTGCCCTGTTTTAACATTCCAAAGGTTTGAAGTATAAGATGTGCAAGGCAGTTTCCCTGGGATAGCAGCTCCATTTTAAAGTGGTTCCATTTATATTATTTTTTTTACAGAATTTAAAGCAAAAAGCCCTCATGGAGGGAATCTTCCCTGGAAAATATCGGTAGTTAGGTCAGCAACCATCTAACTTTCTCTATTTCCCCAACCTGCCTGAGCACAGACTTTTTTCAATTTCCCGAATCAATCGAGTTACACCCCTGCCACAGAGCACTGCAGGGAGAAGTGGGGGCCTGCTGTCCACCTGGCCGGCCAGCTGGGGCCCGTCTGGAGGACCGAGAGTCTCCCATGTGTCTAAGGACGTGAAGCACAGATAATCAGACATTATTTTTAGATTTTCTAAAACATACAGCTACCATCACAGACAAAAAACAAGGCAAAAAAAATCTTCCTTTTCAAGGCTATTTTCTCTCCTAGAAACTCTATGCCTGAATTTAACTGCACACTCTTTGCCAGCTTTAAAAAATATTTTTAAATTTAAAAAATATAAATTAGAGGGGCACATGGCACTTCCCAGTACATTTCTTTGCAACCCTCTGTGAATCTATAATTCTTCCAAAATAAAAGTTTATACATAAAGATTTTATACATACAGAGAGAGAGAGAAAGCGAGAGAGAAAAAGAGAGAGAAAGAAAGAGAGAGAGAGAGGTCACAGCCAAAATTTTGTTGGTGATTTCAGAATTCAACCCACTTGCTCAGGTCTGTGTAAAGCAGAGGGTTGCCAGTGTGGCCACCACATGGACAAACCAGTGAGGGACAGCCTCCTCTGCCTGTCAGGTGACACCCCAAAGCAGACGCTGCGTGAGCTCAGAGGCGCAGAAGCAGAGCACTGCAGTGAAAATCTAAGACCTGCCTCCCAGGTGTCCGTGGTCCTGCTAGTGGCCCGGGGCGTTGCAGCCCGAAGGCTGTGCCCACAGCTGACCGCCAGGAAAAGGACTCCCCCAGCACACTCCAGGCTTCTCCCCGTCCTTCCCCTGCTCCTGGGGGATGACTTCTCTGGCGACAGATGGGGAGAATCAGGGCCCTGCTCAGCTCAGCTCCGCTCCAACTCTCTGGAAGAAGCTTCTGCAGGCAGCCCCAGGGCCTGTGCCCCAGGGAGGGGCTGTGCAGAGGCAGATCAGCCTCATTCCAGGAATTCAATTAGCAGGCCCCAGGGGCAGCTGCCTAACAACATCCTCCTGCCAGGCCCGGTAGGGAATCCGTGACATTTTGACTTTCCTTTGGTCCTAGTCATTGTTTGCCTTCTCAGTGTGCTCAGAACCCGGGCAGGAAAGAGGGCATGCAAGGCCCCTGGGACACCTCCCCCATTATGGTCTGACTGATGCAGAATGCCAGGTCTCCCCAGCAGGGCCCGCTGGCTAAGTCTAAACAAGCGCTGATGCTTGTAAGAGGAGCCCAGGGGATTCTCCTTGTCTGGAAAATTGGGGAGAGCCTGTAGAAAAAACTTTCTAGTACTGAGTTCCCTATTATGCAAAATTTGGAGTATATGTGAACCAGCTTCTACGGAGGTTCACAGCACCATCGAGAAGCTTAGCTCTAATCACTCCTATCACAGGGGAGAATCAGAGAAACTGTGGGCTCAACACTAGAACCATTTAGGCAAGAAGAACAGCCGCCCGCAGAGGACAGGCTTTCCAAAGATGACTCCAGAACAGAAAAGGGAGGTTGGGAAAGTAGAGCCTTGGCACTGTGAGTGTCCAGGGGCCGTGGGGACAGAGGGCAGGGCTGGCACTCTGCGGTGGGGCGGCCACTGCCTGCTTCAGCAGGAATGGCTTCTGGGCAGAATCAGGACTGCAGACGCTGTGTACGGGGAAAGGCACCCCGCAAGACCTCTCCCACCCCAAGTCCCTGGCTCCTCTTCGTCTCAGAGACCACACCAGAGCTCAGTGTGCTCAGGGACAAGAAGTCAGAGGCGGACGTCACCAGCTCAGAGCCAGAAATGGGAAGCGCTTGGCACCCATTACCTATCATAGGCCACAGTATGTTTATAAGCATCTCAGCGAAAAATGAAAATTGCAGGGAGTGAGAGCCTATAATGATTTCTAATAAGCAGGAATCATGAATGGGATTCATAGCACAGCACCCACGACTTCTGAGTTGAGTAGAAACCATATATTGTCATTGACATTTTGCTGCCATTATGTAATGCGCTGGTCCATTTTATCTTACTAAACATAATGTTTATAAGACACTTCATTGGCTCACTCCTGACTATACTCCTCCGACCCTATTTTTTCCACATGGCCTTAGATTTCTTAACTCACATTAGACTCCACGTCTGGGGAACAGACACTGTATATATACCACACCGAGAATCCATTTCCCCACGGACAAGATTTTACCTCCGGTTCAGACTTCTCTCCTGATCCCCATACTAACCAGTCCCCAAAAAGCCCCCGAACTCTCCAGCAGATGCAGAAAACACCCACATGTCCAAAACCAGCCTCCTGACCCCCACACCTGCCAGCCCTGCTCCACTCACAGCTTCCCCGTCTGAGGTGACAGCCATGTCGTCGGTGAGCCAGACCCTCACAGGGACTCCTGACTCCTTTCCTCACACAGCACACCCTGGAACCACTGGGAAAGCAGGCGGGTGCTAGGTCCCTGCGCCACGTCCAGCTGCCGCCACCCAGGGACAAACCACGTGACATGCTATATGAGGTGCAGCAGGAGCCTGGTCTCCTGCCACTCAGCTCACCTGGCCACTATCTATTCTCAACACAGGGCTAGAGTTGTCCTAACATGAAAAGGGCCCAGTTGGCCCTCTGCTCCGAGCCCTGCAATCACTCCCTGGGTGAGCGCTTCCAGCAGGCATCCTCAAGGCCCTGCCCCACTGCCCAGCGCCCCAGCCTCGCTCCCCTTCCTTCCCGCTCCTCCTTGGACCCTCCAGGCTCACTCCCAACCAGGTCTTCACCTTGGCTGTTCCTTCTGGACTGACTCCCTCGCTTTCTCCAAGTTTGCTCCAATGGCATCACTTAAACATACCCATCCTGATGGCTGTATTTAAATCACCCTCATCCCCTCCTTCACCCCCCCTTACCCTGTTCTTCTTATTTTTCTCCATCACACCTTCTAACATACTATGCAACAAGTTTATTTTTTACAATGTCTCCCCCACCAGCATTAAGCTCCTCAAGGGCAGAGGGATGCAATAGGCGCTCAGTAAACACCGAACTCCACCCCCTACAGTGAGCAGAGGCAGCTGGATCAGCTCAGTGCTCCACGCCCCCCACACTGCCATGTCAGCAGGGATGACTCAGAAACAGAGCAGCGACCCTTACTTGTGACTGTATTTGCAAGGTTCCAGATGGCCCCTGTGCACTTGTTTTCTCCCCTGATAGTCTGTCACGAGGCCTGAAATTCTCAGCAGCATCATCAGACCTTGAGCAGTGCCTCTAAGGAGGGAATGTGATGAGACTGTCATGGCCACTGTCTTCTGGGTACACATCAGTCCGCTTGGGTGTTGATCCCAGAGCAGTAAACACGGAGGGCCTGCCATGCACAAACACGACGCTCAGAAACGTGCTACTAACTGAAGATGGGACTCTCCTCAAGGACACTGGGGTCTCAGCAGGCAGAGAAGGGCTACACAGGTACCTGCAGCACCGTGGTCACATCTGCAAAGAAGGTGCACATGGTCCTGAAGAACCAGAGAACAGATGGCTGCCAAGCTAGCAGGACATACCAGGAGAAGAAAGAAGGAAGAGGGAACAGTGCGTGCAAAGGCACAGCACAGTGAAAGGCTCAGCACAGTGAAACAATAAACGCACTGGACTGGGACATCACATGGAAGAGGGGACTCAGGGAGAAGGTGCCACTGAGCCAGGATGCTGGCTTTGTCTCAGAGGTAGGGGAGCAGGAGGGCTGAGATCAGGGCCGATTTCTAGGAAGAGAGCCCCTGGGCAGGACAGGGAGCTGGAGGGAAGAGACCACACGGGCGGGGCTCTCATGAAAAGAGTGGGACCCCCTGGGTGGGGGTCCCAGTGAGAAACCAGCTGGGCTTGAACTGAGCAAGAGCAATAGGAGCAGGAGGAGAATCCGAGTCCAAGGACTTACGACATGGAATCATCCAGCCAACTGCCTGGGAGGACCTGACAAGAGGTGCGGAAAGGCGCACAGTTTGGTGGAAGAGGAGAGAATGGCCCAGGGCAGAAGGCACAGCTCTGGACAGCTGGGACAGCGGCTAATGACTGAGGGACGCCTCTCAGCACCAGATGCCATGCCAGAGGGACACAGGGCAAATGCCCACAGCCCAAGCCATCAGCAGGCACCATCCAGGGATGACAGATGACTGCTGTTCCCTCAGGTCCTCCTACAAACCAAGGGCAAGAGATGGATAGGGGACAGGAGGGCCCCTTCCTGGTCCCGGTGAGAAGTGATGAGGGCCCACCCGATGGATCTGCATGAAGATGGAGTTGGGATCACAAGGAATTAAGAACCCCATAAGGAATGGCAGCCTGGGATGACGGAGACCAGGAAAGGCCTGGGTGACTCCCAGAGGGACAACCAGACCAAAGAAAGCCAGAGTCAGACTGCCTGTGCAAAGGTCAGGTCTACACCTGGGCGACTCTCACCATCATTTAACCATGTTACTAGATGAGCAGTGTGTATAGACCTCCTGAATGTGTCTGTATTTAGAAAGAAGAGGCACTGACTATGGAAGGATTGTTGGGAGTCTGTGTGTGTGTGTGTGTGTGTGTGTGTGTGTGTGTGTGTGTGTGTGGTGTGTCTGTGTGTGCAAGCGTGCGTGCATGTGTGTGTGTGTACGTACCTGTACACACGCAGGGTGGGAGGTGAACAGAAACGGTTTTGACCTCCTGGGTGCTTCTCTAAGCTAAACAGTACCACCTCCCCCCTGAACAAACCCTCAGCTCTGCAGACTGATCTACTCGCTCTCCATTCCCACCTGTCTGTCTGGTTCCCCATCTACCTGCCTAATCTGCAGGAGTTCATCTCAGCGCCAGTCTCCCAGGGCATCCTGGCCCATTGCCGGGCCCACAGCCATCTCCCTGGGCATTCCACTCCTGCACCACTCAATCAACAGACCCAGGAGGCACTCATCTGACACTGCCTTGTCTCATTAACTCATCTTTTATGAAACACATACTGTAAACAAGAATAAAATCATGAGTGCAGGAATTATCTTTCTCATCTTCTCCCACCTTAGCTTAGAAGAAACACTCAATAAATATTAAGTTGCTGATAGAATAAAAAAAGTGAAAAAAAAGAGAAATCGTGAAAAACAGATGGAAAGTGCATTTGGGTAATTCCTCAAGAGCTTCCTGGGCTGTAGGGCAGTAACTCCTTCATTAAGGAGGAGACACTTGCTTCAGCTTTCATGTCAGTAAAGGTGTGTGCTATTTATGCATCTGTCTGGAGGCCCACTGGCACTTACCTGATATTACCTTGCACCATTATGGCCTCTTCTGTGTGCATGTATTTAAACAAGACTGAAAACATTACGCGAGCAGGAATTCTCACTCCTACTCTGTGTGTGTGTGTGTGTGTGTGTGTGTGTGTGTGTGTGTGTGTGTGTGTGTTTGCTACTGACTTCTATAAAACCTAGTAAGTGTTCAACAAATATTATTTAATGGACTGAATAACTAAAAAAATGAACAGAAATAAATGCAGATGAAATGTGTTTTCTGTTTCTTAAAAAAAGAAAATCTGCCACTGTTCTAAGGATACAGCTTCCCTCAGTAATGATGAGACCACATATTGTGGCATCTGTACACACACACCACACACACACACAGGCTTCCTTTGTAACTTTCTCTTATTTTTGGTAACTTATAAAAAGTAGTGGCTGGAATCCAGCAGGTAATGTCCCTGGAGGCACCAAAGCTGTGCGTTTAAGAGAACAAAATGGCCAGAGTCAAGTGTCTGGATTGCTTACTGGTGAGTGGGGCCTGGAAGTCACGCAGCCCTGCCAGGAAGCTAAGCGGGAGGGCTGTCCCCAGACAGACAACAGAGCCATCAGGGGACAGGCCAGAAGCTGCAGGGGGCTTCTGGGCCCTGAAAGGGAGCACTATCACTCACTCTCCTGCTCTCCCAGCAGCCCCTGTGAGAATGCTGAGGCCCCTCTGTCAGCTAAGGATGACCTTTGACCTACCAAGCAGGACAGAGGGAATCAGGCTGAGGTAAGGGTAGGCCCTGGGGCCTGAACACATTGATGAAAGGGGCGATGAGGAGTCAGTGCAGGAAGACCAGGGAAGGAAGAGGTGGGCGGTGCGACCTGTGAGGAAGTCTCTTCTCTACCAGGCTGACTTCAGAGGGATCCCAAGGGGGCACATCCACAAAGATAAGAACCAGTGGCTGACTCAAAAACCCTAAGAATTCCAGGCACATAACATGTTTCTTGCCCCAGCTTGTGTTCACTCAGCAATCCTAGATCAGGAATTGTGTGAAGGCCCAGATGCATGCAGGAGGGCTCCATGGATGATGTAAGGATGACGGAAAGAAATCCACGCTCTTTAACCTCATCCACTTCTGTCTCAGCTTCTCCATTTTCCTTTTTCTAATATCATACCAACTTCCTGTCCCTTATTATTTAGTAAGCATTCCTTGACAAGCTCCAAACTTGTCTCAATGGGAACCCAAGAAAAATGGAAACTAACCCATTTCTAAGCTAAGTTGCTGGCGAGAGCGGGTGGAAGGACCCACGAGGAAGGTACAGAGGAGGCAGTCACCTCAACCCCAGGAACCAGGACCCAGAGAGGACAGAACTTAGGCCGACTGCACCACAGAGCCCGATGTGCGGGCTCCGAGGCCAGTCACCTGGGTTCATAATCCAATGTGCTTCTAATTGGCTGCTTTAATTGGGGAAAGTTACAAAATCCCTCTCTGCCTCAGTTTCCATATTTATAAAATGCCAAAACAAAGAATGCTCACTTTATAATATTTGGGGGAAATTACATAAGTATTTAGAATAGCGACTGGTACTGAACACTCATCTCTTCCTTCCTCCCCCCCTCCAAAAATGAAAAAAACCCTAAATATTTGTTTCAAAATGTTCAAAATGCAAGGTTTTCCAGAGCAAAAAAAGGTTCTACGGATCCATAGAATAGGTGGCACTAAACAATTTTCTGGTACAGAACAGGGAAAGAAATAGGGAGTAAAAGAGACCATCAGAGTCTATCTTGATTTTTATCTTCAAATATAAAAATGTTAATGCAGGGCCGGCCGAGTGGCTTGTTGGTTAAGAGTTCGTTTGGGAACGCAGGCTCTGAGCAGCAGGGCCACCAGTTCTTGTCCCACATGGGCCAGTGACGCTATGCCCTCTATAGCTAAGATGGTGAACAACAGCTCGACCTGGAGCTGGTCTACTGTGAGTCACCGGCAACAGCATAGGCTGCAGTGGGGCTGCAGCAGGGCTGCCGTAAGCTACCATGAGTCACCGGCAGCCAGCGTGAGCTGCCGTGAGCAGCTGTCCAATGGCCGGCAACCAATCTGCCTCAGCCGGGAAGAGCGCAATGATCACAATACCAACATGGGCCAATGAAGCGACATCCTCCACAACTAGACTGAAGAACAAAAGGACAGCAATTTGTCTGTTCCCCTTCCCTGATTCCCCAACACTGTTCCCTATCTCCCAATTCCCCAATAAAATCTTTAAAAAAAAAATGTTAATTCATAAAACTTAATAAAGAAAATGGTCAAGGAAATCCAATGGGAAATTCAAATCGTAACCCAATGTATTCATCTAAAATCTGAACGTGCTCCCACAAAACCATGGCCACACGAGGCCCACAGGGGTTGGGTGATCGCTTGCTGAAGAGACCACAGAATGTGAGGCGTGGGTTCTTCCTCGCCAGGTCCCCAGCTCAACAGACACTATAACATCACTTGTCATGAACATACATGGAATAGCGTCATACTTGGTTTAAAATATAAACTCCCAGAAAGAGTGAAATGAAATCTTTTCCTTAAGACCCTAACCTCACTGCCAAAAAAAGTCAGTTGCTTTGGCTACATTATAAAAGATATTTTCCTTCTGCCTTATCCTTTCCAATCTCTTTTATACTAGAGGGTGGTAGCATGAGGATTTCTAAGAAACTGAAATAGGTATTAAAGAAATCTTTGTAAATATAAACAGGTACCGAAAGGCCAGACTTACAAAATATAATTATTTGACCTCATTTAAGCAATGGAATAAATTTCAGCAATCACCCAATAAAGGAAAATGAGTTCCGTCATTGGGGGTTCACGTGTGTATTAAAAATTAATACATGAGAACAGGAGAGTCACCTGGATTCCTGAAGTCCAATAGCTCAGTCTCTGGCTTTAAGTCTACAGTTTTGCAGTTCAGTGCTGATGGAAAAGGTCCGTTTGGCAGCTCTGAGGAATTCCACTCTGTTTATTTTTCTACCTACGGGACAGAGTTTGGGCCCTTTGCTGCCCTGGAATACTTGAATCATACCAGCTGGAGTATGCTCCATCTAGAAGTTGAGGGAAAAAATAGGTATTCAAGTAAAATCAATCCAATTTTAAGGAGGTCTTTAGTCAACCCCAATTTTAGAAAGGTTTTGAACAAATAGGCTAGACGAAAATAGACTAAACTCACAAGTGCGACTAAACAGCTCCCACTGGGAACTCACTCCCACAGCCCATGGTGGGACAGGCTTTGAGGTCCAGTTCCCTCAGGTGTGGGACCCCCTAATTCGCTACAATGTGGGGAGGGGGCCTGAGCTGGTGCCCTCTGGTGGCAAGGTCACAGAAGACAAGTCCAAACATGCTGGAGGGCTGGTAGTTCCTTTCAGAACTTTCCTTTCTGTCCAAGGGGCAAAATCTCAAGTAGTCATGTCTTGGCCACTGTAAATAAAGCTTGAAATTGTTATGCTAAGTGAAATAAGTCAGACAGAAAAAGTCAGGAACCATATGATTTCACTGGTATGTGGGATATGAAACTGAAAGGAACAAGACAAACAAAGAAACAAAACTCATAGACACAGACAATAGTTTAGTGGTTACCAAAGGGTAAGGGGGGAGGGTGATGGTAGATGAGGGTAAAGGGGATCAAATACATGGTGATGGAAGGAGAACTGACTCTGGGTGGTGAATACACAATGTGATATATAGATGATATATTACAGAATTGTACACTTGAAACCTATGTATCTTTACTAATAATTGTCACTCCAATAAACTTTAATTAAAAAAAAAATCTCAACTACCCTTGAGTTTTTAGTTAACCATCTGCAATTCTTTTTCTCTGAAGCAGGTTGCAGATGGTAAAATAACAAGTATACAAGCGAATACCATGCCCAGACACCGTTTCTGGGAGTAGAAAGATACACTATGGATGTACCAAAATGCAAAGCCACTCAGGAAAATTAGAACTGAAAACAAAGTGGTCCCTAGTACTTTAAATTTCAAGTCTTATCTTCCACGTGATGCCATATAGAGACCATTCTCATAGGAACCATGAACCATAAGTGTTAATTTCTGACTTTAAAAAAAAAAAGAGAAAAGGTTTACCATTTAGAAATAAGAGGGAAGAAGTAAGAACGTCTCACATACAACAAGAGAGAAGAATTCCATGTGATTTAATCTCAAACATAACAAGCCCAGGAAGAGATTTACCAGACTGGCAACTGGACAGCAACGGGCGATCTTTCTTCAGTGGAAAGTATGTGAAATAGCACATTGCTTAATGTCACAAGCGCAAAGGCATGTCCCTTCTGTAGAAGAGACTGTCAGTCCCAGTTTTTATTCCTCCTTCCATTCATCTAGGACTGTGAAACTCTGTGAAAACACAAAATAATGTTCAGGATCCCAGGGGCCATGACCTTAGCCATTTTCCTAGACAGTTTGTGGGTCCAATTAGTCACAATAATTTATTTGAATATTCAGATCTTTGCAAGAAAAAGGAAAGCCATTCAAGTGAGACCTTGCTTTCTCAGGGCACATGCTCTCCCCCTACCTGCAGTGTCCAGGATTCAAGGTCAGCCACAGGCTACCTTCCTATATATCCGGTTGACATCCTTATCTCTCCTTGGTGATTCCTCCCTCCTGAGTTGTGGCCTGAGCCTGATGGAGCCATGCAATGAGTAGCTTACCACATGCCTGTTACATTCCATCCCCTTTTCTGACTCGTCTCCTTCATATAACTCCTCCCCAGCTGGGAGCCTTGCGGTCGTGGCTGGTAGCTAACATGTCCCTACGCATCACAGACGGAACATCGGTTACTGGGCCCAGGGATGCACTGTGGCTTAGCGATTGGGCATTTTGTTTTTTGTGAGAAAGAGGTTTCTGCAGCCCTGCTATCAGCTATGATTATGAGAAATAACCCCTTGATTTTGTATAGCACTCTTGGCTACAGAGTGATGTGGGGCACGGTCACAGTAAAATGTTACTTTTTCTCCATGGATGGGAAGATGATACTTCTGTAATTTCTAGGTTATCTTTGCTGCAAGAGTGCTGCCCAGCTCCACACGAGCTGCCATGGAAGTATGTGGTACATACTTAGAGTATTTATAGTAGTCAGCTGAAGACCAAATTCTAGAAATATGCAGTGCCCAACTCTGGCTGACAAAATTCCAACTTTCATAGTTGAAGCCAAGACTTTCCTTAGCAAGACAAAATTATAACATATATAAATTTTATTGTAGCTATCCTTGACATGCCCTCTGCCTCTTATGGTCTCTCAACTTTAAGGGAAAAAAAAAAAAACTGAAGGGAAAAAAGGCTAACTACCTGCATGGTTATTTTCAAGATTGTAAATTCCTACAGGCATGTAGTCTAGTAGGAACCCCAGCTAACACGCCACCTTGTCTTTGTTTATATAGTCTTCTTTCTGGTGGTCTATGCGTCTCTCAACCCCAGCCTCACCTGCTGGGGTCTTACCTGCCCCCCACCTCTGCTCCCTGCCATACCTTCCCTTATCCAATTTCCTCAGCTGTCCCATCAGGTGAGCCCGTAATACACACCAAACTGATGCTCTCCAACCTGAGGAGCGATGGACCATCACTTTGCTTCCCCTGTCTACAGCCCGCCTCCTAAACTGCCCACCCCGTCCACAATCCACAAGGTGGGGAAAAAAAACAGGAGTGGGACAGTACAAGAGGCCTGGGAACTTCAACTCACAACCTACAACTTTCCACTGGCCCTATTCTTTCTCTAGAATCTGGGGAAGAAATTAGCAAAGGGGGAAATGTTGGTAATATTTGCAACATTTTGATTGACAAGTAGAGCCTGGAAAAGGTACTTAACTTCTCTGAGCCACAGAAGTCCCATCTATTAAATTAGGATAACGCTTAACTCATGAGGTTGTCTAAGGTTTACGTGACTTAAGCCACGTGCTTATTAGCACAGTGTAAGGCACCACTCAATACACAACAGATCGGTTATTTATTACTATTGTTTGGAAAGACAAAATAAGTGATATACTTGTAAACCTATAGGATTCTGGAAAAAAATTAAGTCACTCACTCAATATCTGCATTGAGCACCGTAACTGTTATGGTCTGAACGTTTATGTTTCCCCAGAATTTATATGTTGAAATCCAAATCCCCAAAAGTGACAGTATTAGGAGGTGGGGACTTTGGGAGGTGATTAGGTCATGGGGGCTCTGCCCTCATGAATGGGATCCGTGCCCTTAAATATAAAAGAGACCCCAGCGAGCTCCCTCATGCCTGGGAGGACGCAGCAAATAGGCCATCGATGAACCAGGAAGCGGGCTCTCTCCAGACACCAAATCTGCAGGAGCCTCCAGGGTGCCTGTGACTCAGCAACACTCTGGCTACTGGAGACCATAATAGGCGGTGCAGGTCTGGGATTTACAGGACAAGGGGTGGGGCTCAGAGGAAGGCAAAGTAGGAGCTCGGGGTTCTGCGTATTTTAGAATTTGAAGAAGACCTTAGAGGAGTAATCCCTGGTGCATCCATAATTTCGAGTCCATATCACCAGGGATTTGGGAAGGGCACCCTCTTTAGGGTGAACTGTTTCCTACAGGAACCTAAGTCCACTGTACAGGGTACAAGAGCAAGTTCCCATCTCTCCATCAGAACTCGGAAGCTACCTGCCTGATGATAAGGCCATGTGACAGCGGCTGCCAGGTGTTTTTTTAGATGGTCACAGAGCTTCCCAATAGTTAACGAGCGTAGCTGATCTCAGATTTCTTTCCACTCAGTCCATTCATCAAGCCACATTTTCAAATTCATTATCTATTAATATCTTCCTCCAGAACAACAATACTCCTTCACTAACCAAAACTTACACTACAGAAATATCATGTGAAGATTTTCCAAAAAAAAAAAAAAATGTATAAGATCAAACACAAGTACATAATTGTCATTTAACCAGTAACTGAAATGTAGTAATACACATGTGGTAATGCTCTCAACTCAATCGGCTGTAGCAGTGACACTGTGGATCTTGGCCCTTTAAGTTCCATCACCAATCTTCCTTCTTAAAGCTGAACTTCCTCTTGAAACACTTGGCCAAGTAAAAAGTTCTATGAGCATTCTGCAACTGAAAATTTTTTCACATTTAAAAAGTCAAATCACAGACTACCCTTCACTTGGAGATCAGGGAGCACAGTCAGTCATTTGTAACCTAGGGAACACAAAGCCTCAAACCATTCAAGCAGACTGCACTGAATGTGCCTATCACAATATCCTACTTTTATACCCAACTGTATTAACTCTTCTTTGCTGTTGTAACAAAATATTGCAGAGTCACTTAAAACAAGGCAAATGTATTACATTACAGATTTGGAGGTCAGAAGTCTAAAAGGGGTTGGAGAGCTACATTCCTTCTCAAGACCCCAAGGGAGAATCTGATAGCTCTTAGGCCCTTTCTCCATCTTCAAACCCAGCAGTGTAGCATCTTCAAATCTCTGTCTCTGATCTCTGCTTCCGACGTCACATCTTCTTCTCTAACTCTGGCCTCCCTCTTGTGAGTAGCCTTGTAATTACATTGGATCAACACAAATAACCCAGGATAATCTCCGTATCTAAAGATGCTTAACTTGAAACAAAATCTCAAAATCCTTTTGCCTCGTGACGTCCTTCACAGGCTCCATAGATTAGGACATGGATATTTGGGGGAAATTATTATTCTTCCCACTATACCAACCCTATAAACTCATCTCTGCAGACTACCTAATTAGTAAGCTCCTGAATACCAGAGATTAAAAATTCATCATATGTAGTCTCACCAACTGAAGTTTTATATTCACATTATGCACTTCAACATCGGGTGGGAATAGTTAAGGAATGTGAATTACTTTTCTAAATTATAGACTATTTACCCTTCCATGTTTATTAATAATATGCAATTACCATTTGCTAAAACTAGTGTGGATTTTTCTGCGTGCTTTGAGGGATTCTGGTGATAAAATGTGAGGTCCAATACACACTTGAGTAGCTTATGTCTTCAAAAACATGTGGCTTTTTGGTTATTTCTTACCTCTGAGTCACAAATTTGAACTAACACTAGACTGAACAAAAAATTATTTCCAATAATAAAGGTATTCAAGGAATGAAAATGAAACAGTATATGGAAAGACAAGGTTATTCATTTTTACACCATTATCTTATTTGGAAATACATCTAAAAGTCTGATTAAAGGAATGGGAAGAAAAGGCTCTCCTTATTCTCATACATGCCTACAAAGATGGTAGCTTCCTTAATTTGCATCTGAGAAAAACTAGTCTGAGATCCACTATGGAAAAAAGTCCCCGCACTAGGAATGCACTAAGCTGGATGCAGATGGGATGCACGGATGAGCAGAGGTCTCCTGAGACGTCCCAAGTACTTCAAAGGTAAGACTCAGCAGGCGGAAAGGGCAACACTGGAGGAGCCTCCCATGAGTCTGCAGCTGTGTTTAATTTGAGGACCAGCGATTCAGTTTCCTGGGACCAGACAGGTTTGTTTTGCTATTTAGGAGCAAAAAAAGACTTCTTGTTATATTGGAAACTCAGTCAAGAAAGGGTTATTTTGGTTTTATAAATGATACGAACACCTAACAGAAATTCAATACAATGCCTCTCTCACCATATTGTCCTGTTACCTCTTTCAAGGGCATGATGAGCCAGGTACTACAGGGAAATACTGCCTACCAGGCTGGAAAGATTTAACTTGATGAGTAGAAGAAAACTTACCTTAGTCTTTAAATATTTTCTACAACAAAATAAAACCAACGCAGGCTAGTTTGTGAGTCCCTCATTTAATTTTTTGCCAAGTAATGGAACACAAAATATGGAAGAAGGATAAACCACAGATTAGCCACCTTAAAAATAATCAGGTACACCACCAGTACCTGGGTTTTGTTTTGTCACACTTGGCACAGGAGTTTGGGGTGACAGGTCAAGGAAAACACTTACTCCAGCGCCCAACATCTAGGAGACATCCAAGACACATTACACGTTTGTTGCAGGAATGATGAATAGAGTCCACCCTTGCAGAGAAAGCACAAGAAAGCAAGGACAGGGCACATACTTGCTTCCCATCTCTCATGACCAGGCCCCAAGCCTCATGAGTGGTGATCACAAAGAGTGTGGGGCCAGGAGCGACCTCTCTAACCATCCGCATTTCACCTAATTACCCAAGGCCACCAATCCATGAAGGCATACATGCCAGGCACATGTGACAGGCACATCTTTGTAGGGAATGAATCCCAAGCAATTAGGGGCTGGGAGAACGAGAAATTTCAATGAGTATCATGTATCTTCCATCTATTTACATCAATTTCCAACATCCTCTGAAAAACAGAAATAGCAAATATAGTCATGATTCTACTTCTGAGTTTGAAAGTGTGATGGGCACAGTTCTCATCTGGGGCCAGCAGATACCGAATGGGTGGCACATATACCAACAATGTGAGCCAGCATTCAGGGAGAAAGCTGGCAGGGACTTCTGTGTTTTCAAAGTGGTCTGGAGTGTTCATTCTAAATAACGAGAAGAATTCCTGAGACAGAATCACATAAAGCTGACTGGAGATCTCAGGTTTGTAAGGCTCATTGAAAAACACACCCAAGCCCACTGGAGTAAGAGGAATGTGGGGAGAGAAACCCCGCCTGCACCCCCCCCCCCCGACATGGAGAGGGACATCAGGCTGTCAGCATCTCAGACCTGAGAATGTGGTGAGATCTAGTAAGTTTCACTCTGTGCCCTTGGCTTCTGACAAAACGTGTGAATGCCTTTTCTGCTTATTTGACATCTATGTGGGCTCAAAAGAGAAAATGTATTCAGGCGCATCCAGTGTTAGGAGTAAAACCACATCCGCAAATGGCTCTTGAAGAGTGATGAGTGTGAGTCCTTACTCATGACACTTCCCACATGGTGCATCTCCATTGGAACAAAACAGCTCCTTTTTTTAATCCTGACTTTGCTAGACTATAAAATCATAGGTAGGTAACCAGGTTAGCCAAAAAAAAGAAAACAGCGAAAAAAAACAACCCCAGCAGCAGCAGCGAAGGGAAGCCAGCGAGCAGGGTATCTTCACCCTGGACCTGCACCCAGGACCAGACAGTGTGTGACAGCTGCTGCTACAAACACACCTGTAACAAACCACGCCCAAAGGATGAAGACTGCTTAGTACTTATTCTCTTGGCCCAGGTGCTCCTGGGAAGCAACAGCAACTAGTCAGGGAAGAAGGGAAACTGTGATTCAGATTTTTTTCCTACCGCAGTCCCTCCTGCGGGGAGTCCAAGCTTTCCTGGGAGCACAGCCCTCCCCTCCTTCACAAGTGCAAGTGGGGAACACAGTGAATGTACCAGCAGCCCCGAAAACACACTTTGCAGCCTCAGAGGAGAACGCATAAGCCATAACACTGGCTTGACAGCTGCAAAGAGATTCACACACAAATGCAGGCAACTCATACTCCTCTCGGCTTAGTGCTAACTTACCACTGTTATCACCTCTATCTAATTAAAAAGCATAATTTTTACTGCTTTCAGCCAACCTGGTTCCAATGTAGCTGGAGAGGGAAGGCCCTAAATCCTATACACTCACAGCATCACTGAGAGGCAGGGTGGCCCTTGCCACACCAGCCATTCACCAGCCTACACCAATGATACCATAAGAAAGAAACACCCCTAGGCAAGTCCTGGCTTGGATTAGTTCACCAACATGCTTACCCTCCCTCGTGAGGTCAGCATCCGTCCTTTCTTTCCCACCAAGATACCTTAGCAAAATCAAGGGAACAGATGTGGATGAAGGAAAGGATGAAGTCAGAACATAGATAGACAAGTTAAAAAAAAAAAACTCTTGGTCGCTAAGATGGGAAGTGTTGTGGAAATTGTGTTCCTCCGAAATTTATATGTTGAAGCCCAAAACCCCAGCACCTCAGAATGTGATTCCATTTGGAGATGGAATCTTTAAAGAGATCATTAAGGGAAAAGGAGATCGTTAGGGTGGGCCCCAGTCCAATGAGACTGCGGTCCTTATAAGATAAGGATACAAGAGCACAGACATGCACAGCGAAAGGGCATGTGAAGAGGCAGCGAGAAGACAGTCATCTATGTGCCAAGGAAAGGGGCCTTGGGGAAACCAAACCTCCCAACACGTTGATCTTGGACTTCCAGCCTCCAGCACTGTGAGAAAAATAGATGTGTTATTTAAGCCTCCCAGTAGTTTGTTATGGCAGCCCTAGTAAACCAATACAGGAAGGAACAGGGCATGCCTCAGACTGAACTGTCAGGAGCTGCCTCTTCCTACCCCTTTCTACACAGCTGTCTTCCCCTGGCGTCTCTCCCCCCGAGTCCCCAGGAACACAGGATCCTCATACTGTCCCCCAAATGACATCAAGTAATGGAACATTTCACTCCAAATGCTCTTGGGTTGTGATATTATTAAAGCAATCTGATTACACACACACACACACACACACACACACACACACACACACACACAATCACACTTCCAAAAATACAGCTGCTGTGTACCCTACATTTTCAGTCTACTACTCCTTCTCATTGCTTCCCTTCTCCCTGCTCCAGCATCCAGAAACAGCAGAGAGAAAATCAATATTTATTGAGCAAGTTAAGAATTTTATCATACTGGGTAGATTTTATTTTATGCAAATGGGAAGGGACTTGAGAGGTTCAAGTAACATTTCCAATAGTAGAACCAGGAATCGAACTGACTCCAAAGCCCTTATTTTTTCACTAAGCCAGTTTCTTTCCTGCAGCTGAGATGGCGGAGTGTTTTATAAATAGTTCTATTGGAGGGGGAAAAAGCCACTGTAAACACTATGCTGATATCCCTTGAGATCAATTCGAAATTGGTATTAATAAAATGATATCTACTATGTAAGCCCATAGAGAAACTAAAATTTCATTTTAAATTTTTCAAATCATGCTAAAAATGATCATAGATGACCATAACAGCCTTTTCAGTTTTTACTGAAAGACAATGAAATATCACCTTTAAAATATGGCATAATGAATATAAAAGGCAATGTGAGTTCTGTGATTGCCTGTCATTATTCGCCATTTGGGAGTGCAGCTCTGGTGACAAGCGAAACCTGGGCTCTAGGGGCCATGGTCCATGAGACAGTTCCCCTCCCCCAAGCAGGCTTTCCTGTGCTCCTGCAAGGGAGCAGCAGTGAACTCACAGCCAACTTCACCTTATAATGAGCCCCAAATCCGCTCGTAATTTTATTTTCTTTCCTGAGAGCTGGAAAGGGAAAGCACACGCAGAAAAGTGCCTGATGGAAGCAAAGCACAGTCCCTAAGCAGCAACACTTGGGAACAGGGAGACCAGCTACCAGGAACAGACTGGGGTGGCGTGACAGGGTGATCGGGTGGGGGCATCAGTGGGAGGAGAATGCGGGCCACCAGCGACTCCCGCCCTCTCCTTCTTCTGCTACCCAAACGCGGGCTCTGCGTTTGGGGACCCACCAATGCTGCCTGTGAGAATTACACATGTCACTTAAACACTGGGTTTTCTGGTAAGTGCCGCCCAGTTTCCACAACACCCTCAGCCCCTGGCTTCTCAGTAGTGACAGCTTTTGCTTACACAGTCTGACTGTCTGACTGCTTTATAAAGTCAGAGGGGACATCAGAACCCAGGAAAATCAAAGCAGCATGGACGAAAGCAGAGAAGCCAGCTTTTTCACAAATGAATTTGTTTTGGGACAAGCAGAGTGAAGGAACAAAAGGACAGTAACATCTCTGTTCCCCTTCCTCGATTCCCCACTGCAGTTCCTCTTCCCCAATTCCCCAATAAAATCTTAAAAAAGGAAGTAAACAGAAAAAGAAGAAAAAGGTGAAATTAATTTTAATCATATTTTTATATCATCAAATATGTTCAAAGTTATTATCATTTCAACACACGGTCAATAAGGAAAACTATGAGGGAGATATTGACACTGATTGCCACACCACGTCTCTGCAATCTGCTGTGTATTTTACACTCGGAGCACATCTCAGTTCACACGAGCCACGTTTCCACTGTCCAAAAGCCATGTGTGGTGAATGGTTACCAAACTGGACACAAACGACCCTAACTAACAATTATACCAAATACAGGCCATGGCACTCACTCACTCCATGGCCCTCCTTCTCTCACTGGGGGTCTTTTCGGGCCTCTGCGCCCTCTCACCACCCTTGAACCATGCTGCTGTGGATTAATCCTCCTAATTAACACTATCTGACTCACTTGCTCAAAGCTGGGGTCAACCAAAAGTACAAGCCGTATTTATATCCTCAACACCTACCACAAACTAATATATTTGTTAATAAATGTCAATAAATGTTTGTTAAACAGCTGATCAGTGAAATATGCCAGTTTTAGCCCGTCACTCTCCCACCTTCCTCTGTAAATCCTCCACTCTGGGCCCCAGTGCGTATTCCGGGGTGCAGGGGGTGAAGGTAGCAAAGGCCGCAGTATGAACATGCCACGTCTTCCTGGAGCACAAGTTACACTACCTGGTAAGTTCGTCAAAATGTTTGTATTAAATACTCCAATACAAACCGAAGAAGGGTAAAATCCCCACCAACCGTGAAGATTAAATACCCGTCTCCAAATACACTGTGTGCTTACAGCAAGCAGCTCTGAAAATGGCGCCCAGAAAACCTCCGACTAACCCCACTGGAATTTGCTTCCCTCTGCTGGTTGCCTACTGATGGAAACACTCTGAAAAGCCTGAGTTGCCCAGTGCCACCTGGTCACGCCTCACACCTCCTCATCTCTGTCCCTTTGCTACAGGATTCCCTCACCTGACCCTCCTGCATCCTAGCTGCTCAGCTCCCCTGCCAAGGAGCCCAGCCTCACTTGTGGGAAAAAGAATTTCCTAAAGGCCATCTGACCTCAAGCTCGGCATGATTCTCCAGGCACCGGTTATGCCCACCTAACATTGTCAGGTGGCCAGCTTTCGCTCTGCCCCTACATCAGAGGGTCCTTGAGAGCGGAGACTGTATCTCCTACTGCTTCTAAGTCACCAGAGTGACTGGCTGTTGACTGCTGGGGGAATAGAGCACGTGGCCAATCCTGCTTCAGGTCAGGATGCAAGAAAAAAACATAAAAAAGGCAAAAGTAAAAAGTTATACATTAATGTAAAGTATGTCAAACCATCTGTCAATGGCTTCCTTAGACAAAAATGTTTTTCTTAATAGTGGGTGTTGAGTTTATAATAATATGATGAGCAATGGAACAAAATTAAAAATTTAGGGTGAGGAGAATAAGAGAAAATGTTCATTAGCATCATGCCATACTCTATGTGCATTTCAATTTCAAGCACAATTTATAAGGGAAACTTACTACTAAAAGCAATGGTTGGGGAAAACCTGTATGAATACTAAAATAATAAAGTAAACCATATTCTTTGAGAAGTACAAATAAGCTCAAGAAAATAACTTTGAAAATAAAACATCACAAAAACTATTCAAACACTTGCCTGAAGCTCTTTAGAAGAAAAAAATGGACTTTGCCAAAATAATGAAGGAAATTATTTGCTCCAAATAATTCACTGAGGTTTTTAAAAATTGAGAAAGGCAACAGCATGACAAAGCATCATCAAGGGTCTTTTTTGGGAAATATTTCTCTCTTAAGTTAAATGTTACATAAACATTCCTGATTTATCTGGATGACAGATAAATAACAGATAAATAAACTGTTAACAGACATTAAAAATTAAGTCCAGTACAAAAGTCCACTCTGTACCCATCATACAAGCTATAAATGTCCCAATCACTGTGCCTCCTTTGAAATATATTCTTATACTGAACACAAATAATTTTAACAATTATTAACTCCCTTAAAAAGAAAATTTATGGATCAATACAAATAATCACTCCCTTTAAAATCACTCCCTTTAAATTCTACCACTGAATGTCTGAGTGCTTTTCTTTTTTCTTCCCCCGCTTTCTCTTATCACAAAATGCACCCCAATTATCAGTACACTATGCATGACTGGGATGAGCTACCATGTATCACATGGATTTTTCTAGGGCCTAAAACACAGTCACCAAGACTCCTCCAAAGCAACTTATAGAGAACAGGCTTTAATTCAATTTTTTAAAACTTAGCAGCAGCTGAGGATCATAATGTCCTAAAGAGCCATTTTTCCCTATCCATCATCAAGCTTTTATTATTTTAACACATTGTATGCGGGCATTTGAGCGATATGACGAGTTTACTCGTTTCCCACATTCACATTGTAAGCGGGCATTTGAGCGATATGACGAGTTTACTCGTTTCCCACAAACAATGTGTTAATGAGCTCTTTTGAGAATAAGGGCAGTTTTCCTAGAGTTGCTACAATTATGCCAAACTTTAAGAGATACAAGAGTTTGCCCTAGTACCGTGTCTCTCCATTGTGTGTATTTTTTCTCACCTGGATCACCTAGGAGCAGGTTGGAAGAATTTTTTTTTTTTTTTTTTTTTTTGAGGGCAGTGTCACTGGCCCTCCTATGTGGGACCGAACCGGGGCCGCTGGCTTCCCAAGCAAGCGCTTAACCACCGCGCCACTCAGCCGGCCCAAATGAAAGGGTAGATTTTTTTTTTTTTTTGAGGGCAGTGTCACTGGTCCTCCTAAAAAGGTATCTTATTGAAATTTCAATTTGCATTTCCTTTTTTTTTTTTTTAAGCTGAGCCATCCTGCCACCTGTTGGCAGCTCAATGGCAACTCAGCTCGGGCTGGCCTCGAACCGCTGTTGCTCACAGCTCAGCTCGCACTCTTGAGCAAGCTCTTAACCAACTGAACCATTCGGCCGGCCCTACAGGTTGGAAGAAAATGGCAGTTAAAGGCAATAAAACAGGGAGATTCTAAAAACAGTAACAGGAAGCTCATTTTATGTATCAAAAACCAGAAAATGGTCAGTGAAACCACTTAAGCACAAAGAAAAAACAAATTGTTGTGAACAAAAATTCATTAAAGTGTTTGTTTCAATCATAACAGAGTAAGGACTTTCTTAAAGAAATTCCCATCCCCAAACCCATTTTGCAGAAGTCAGGGCAATTATAATCATTAACAGGAATACAGAGCAGATGAAACCAAATTCATAAATGGAAGGGGTTTGTTTGTTCGTTTGTTTGTTTGTTTGTTTAATCCCTAAGAATAGAGAACATCCATCCACTAGAGAAAATGTAGAATGGTAGGCTGAAGCAGAGAACCTATTTCCACAAATGGCCACGCTGGCAAGGGACCGATGGACAGCCAACATAATCTTATCTGTCACAAGAAAGTGTCAACAGCGCATAGGTAACAACAGCATTTGTGACTGTTCTTAAGCCATGTCCAAGGTTCATGACCTATAAAACTAGTATTTTCGCTGAGGCATAAATTTCACCAATAGCCCAGCCTCTGCATGTGTGAGTTTTTCAGGCATTTGGGTAGGAGTCTGAAGAGCTATGCACACGACTATGGGCAACCTAGAAACAACTAAGCCTCGATCAGTTTAGCATGATTGCTCATGCTCTCCCTACCTGCCAGACCCATAAGTCTGTGGAAGAATGTGGACTATTACACAGTGGAAGAAGGTATCATCCTGACGGTTACAATTTTTCTTACATAATGTCCACCTTCCAATAAAAAAATACCATGCAAGCCAGAAAATGAGACCAAATATCCAAAAACCAAGAGGAAAAATAAAACACGATGGAGAAAAAAATCTAGATGTGGTACTAACATTGGAATTATCTATTACAAAATTGCTACAATATCTTTGAAAATAGATGAAAAGAGGAAGAATTATCAGAAGAGAACTTGTACCTAGAAAATGAATCAAATGCAAATCATTACTAAAAAATAAAATGACTGAAGATTTAAGAATTCAATAAAGGCTATTTTGTTTTATTGCACTTCACAGGTATTGCATTATCAACAACATTGAGGAAAGACCCTCCACTAGCAAAAAAAATTATGACTTGCTGAGAGCTAAGATGATATTGGTTAGCATTTTTTGCAATAATGTATTTTTTAATGAAGGTATGTACATTGTTTACTTAGACATAATGCTACTGCACACTTAACAGACTACAGTATAATGTAAACACAACTCTTATATGCACTGGGAACCCAAAAAATTTGTGTGACTGGCTTTACTGTGACATTGTCTCATTGTACTGGTCTGGAACCAAACCCCCAATATCTCCCAGGTCTGCCTATAGATGAGTTCACCAGCTAGCTGGATAAATAAAAAGAGGTCTGTGGGGGGCAGCCGGTCAGCTCAGTTGGTTAGAGTGCAGAGCTCATAACACCAGGTTGCCGGTTTGATCCCCAAATGGGCCACTGAGCTGTGCCCTCCACAACTAGAATGAAACAACTACTCGACTTGGAGATAATGGGTCCTGAAAAAAAAAAAACACTGTTTGCCAATAAAAAAATAAATAAAAATAAAAATAATAAACTTTTCAATACTCCAAATAAATAAATATCTGTGAACTGGTAGAAAGGTCAGGAGAAAATATCCAGATTGAAGTACAGAGAGAAAAAGTAGTGAAAATACAGAAAAGGTTGTGAGAAAGACATGGTGAGAAGGAGCAAAATACATATAATTGGAGTCCCAAAAAGAGGGAAAAGGGAGAATGAGACAGAAGCAATGTTTGAAGAAATACTGGCCAAGAATTTTTGAAAATGGATGAAAAATATAAAGCCACAAATTCAAGATACTTTACAATTCCCAAACAGGATAAACAGAATGAGAATGTCACCTTTAAAAATTAAAAAAATAGTAAGGCTCACAGCTGACCTTTCCAATAGAAACAATGGAAGCAGAAGTGCTGAAAGAAAATGCACCACTAACTGCCAATTCTGTGTCAGACAAGGAAAAACATAGATGTTTTCGAACAAAAACAGAGACTTGATTGTTAGTAGGCCCATGATAACAGAAATCCGAAGGGAATTCTTCACACAGCAGAAAAACGAGCCCAGGTGTCTGTAAGGTAATACAGGAAGGAAGACATGAAAGGTAGTATATGGTATAGGTAAATCTAAATGAATATTGACTGTTAAAAAAAACAATGATGTCTTCTGGAGTATAAATTTATAGGGAGAATTAAAATACATGACCACATAGCACGAAAAGTAGCAAGTCGGGGTAGGGGGGGGATTGGAAATAAAGTTAAAGTTTATAAGGCCCCTGCATTGTCCAGAAAAAATATAAAAGTACTTATTTAAGGTAGATCCTGTTAAATTAAGGATATACATGGTAATATCTAGCATAAACACTAAAAGACTAATGGAAGAATGTATAACTCACAAACTAATAGATACTTTACAATTCCCAAACAGGATAGACAATTCACACACAAGAAGCTAGTTCAGAACTACTTGATTCATCTCTAAAATGGCAAAAAATTGAAAAATAAAGAGATACCAAGAATGAATGGAACTAAAACTAAGATAACAGATTTAAACGCACATATTTTTCAGCTGCATGTGTACACAGTAAGATTCCTAATACCAACCAGAGCTTAGCTACAGAAAATGGCAAACCTCTTAACAAACCACAGCAAACATCACACTTCATAAAATCCTCTAAATTTTCCCTGAAACTGAGGGAAAAAATCAAATTTTTGCTATCAGATCTTCTAGTCCACATTTACTGAGGCCCCTCCCAATGCAACAAGAACAAGAAATGAAAACTGGAAAGCCAAAAATAAAATGGTCATCAAGCACAAATGACATGATTGGGTACACAGAAAATCCAAAATAATCTACAGATAAACTATTCAGAGTAATAAGTGAACTTAGCAAGGTTGTTAGATACAAGGTCAATATGTAAATACACTCTAGGAAACAATTCTAAGGGATACCACTTACATTAACATCAATAAATATCAAGTACCCAGGAATATATCCGAACCATAAAAATGTTCAAAACCTATCATAAAAAACTCAGTGTAATTACTAAAAGAAAATTAACCATACCTAAGTATAAATAGAAGGAAAATTCAAGTTCATAGACTGGAAGACTTAATATTTTGAAGATGTCAGTTCTTCCCATATTGATCTATGGGTTTAATGCCATTTCATTAAAATTTCCAGCAGCTTATTTTGTTGGAGTTTACAAACTAATTCCAAAATTTAAACTGAAATGAAAGGAGTCAAGAATAGCAAAAACAAAAATTGAAGAATTAGAGCAAAGTTAGGGGACTAACACCGACATATAACAAGACAATATAAAACTAGAGCAACTTAAGTTGTGACTGGAGCAGAAAAGACAAATAGACCAGTGAAATAAAAAAGAAGTAGATCCCATGTTTACAGTCACCTGACTTACTACAAAGGCACCAGAGCAATGCAATGGGAAAAGTGGCCTTTTTAATAACAGGTGCTGGGTCAACTGGATTTCCATGGGGGGACAAGGGGTGAGGGAGCTGATCTCTACCTCAAACTACAAACAAGGTCAATTCAAGGTGGGTCACAGACCTAAATGTCAAAGTTAAAATAATAAGAGCTCTAGCAGATAACAGGGGGAATATCTTCATGGCCTTTGGGTGAGCAACAATTTCTTAAACTGGATACAGAAAGCACAAACAATGAATGAAAAACTTGAAAAATCAATATTCATTAAAATGAAAACTGTTGTTTAACAACAAAACAATGAAAAAGCAACCATGTTGGAGAAGATATTTACAATAGATATAACCTGACAAAGGCTCATATGTAGAATATGGGAAAGCTCTCAATAAATTAATAAGAAAAAGATAACTCAATTTTGAAAACAGACTAACACTTATAGGTACTTCACAAGAGTATCTCCAAATGACCACTGAAGATATGAAAAGATGTTCAGTATCATGAGTCATCACGAAATGCAAGTTTAAAATTACAATGAAATACACTAGCATGATGAATTTTTCTGGAAGTAACATTTACTAAGCACAGCTGGTGGGAGCATTAATTGGCACAACCACTCTGAAAAACCTTTTAGAAAGCTGAGCACATGGGTCTTTTTCCAACAGAAAAGTACACAAACCTATATCCAGATGATCATTCAATATGTAATTTATGAGAATACCAGCTTTATTCATAATAGTAAAAACTGGAAGCAACCCAAGGTCTATCAACAAAATGGCTAAATAAACTGTGGTGTAAAACAGTGCTAATAACGAGACACCACTTTACACGACAACGTGGATGCATCTCACAAACACAACACGAAGCCAAAGAAACCAGACTCCAGAGAACACACAGTGTATTATTCCATTTACATAATGCACAAAAACAGGCAAAACCAATCTATTGTGCTAGATGTCAGAATGGTGCTTACCTCTGGAGAGGCAGGTAGCTACTAGGAGGGGTATGGAGGAGGTTTCTAGACACACACAACGTTCTACACAGATTAAAGTGGAAATTATGCAGCTCTGTTCATGCTGCAAAATTCATCAAACCATACACTTAAGATTTACGCACTTTACCGTATGTGTTATATATTATGCTTCGATTTCAAAAGCTTTTTTAAAATTGACTTAAGAAAATTTAACAGGCAAATAAGTCTCTGAAAGGCAAATAAATTACCTTAGGAATAATTGCTTGTGGGCAAGGGCTGTATCTTATATATTTCTTTATGTTCATGGAGTCAGGAAGAATGCTTTGCAGATAGTAATAGGTATTTAGAAATGTGAAGAATATAGTAATCATAATAATAACCATAATATACAAATGGACATGTAATTTCTATTGCTATGGATACAAACACGAGAGCTTTCAGCCAGCATCTCATCATCTTCATTAATTCCCCTTGGATAAAATGGGAAAATGTGGACTGGACGGTTGTAGATAACGTAGAACTGATCTGACACAGGCCTAGAAGGAAATCTTAGGTTAGCCATCGGGTTGTCGCCTCAGCCCTTTCCTGTTTAGCAGACTCACTAGAGACTCCACAGGAATTATTTTAAACCATAAATGAAGAAGCAGCTCTAGCATAAGCCCACACAGCCCGCAAATACAGCGGGTAGTGACTACAGCTTGGACGGATGCAGGCATATGCATACATTCATAATATCACCCTTCAGTGAAAACATCAGCCTAAGAAACGGTCAACGCAATATGTATAGTATTCGTAATGTCTGCGGCAACCACAGAGCCAATCGTGTCGTTAAATAAAAATGAATGCCCAAAGCACATTAATTTGGTGCTCTAACGAAAACAAAGCCCGAGTCTCCTATAATTTACGGTAGTCATTCTTCTCTCCACCTCACGCATATGAAAAATTGTTGTGCTCTCAATATTTCAGTTTATGGCATGAAAGAACCTTATGAGAACACTTCTTCTGCCCATAAAAATAGGCTGAATTTATCTAACCTTAAAAATAGACTCCATTTATCCATAGTATGGGGCCCCGTCTTGGAAGTTGTTCTGCTCAGTTACGCAAAGTTCTTGACTCCTGATGGTCTAAACAACAAGCAAAAGAGACTGCCATTACTCATGTTCTCTCTTATGCCTGTCCTCTGGGTTCTGGTCAGATTTTAGTTTACTCCATTATTTTCAGAAGAGGGCAATGGCATTATCGTTGTGAATGCTGGGATTTTAAAGTCCTTTCTGCATCCTAAATCAGTGGAGTTCTCTATACATACACTCCCTCTTACAAAACTCGGGGCTTCAGTCAGTGTGTCTGTAGAGGGAAACGGACAGTGATCTTTGTTCCATTCCTACTGTGTGACTGAGTGACATGGGGGTGATTCATGAAATCATTGGTGCACGGATTTCAAGTCCCTGCTTCAGGAATTTCCAGAGCAACAGTTTTGTTTCTGGTAACTTGTGCCATGTTTTTTGTTCTGCCAGTCATGGAAAAATGTCAAAATTTTGCATGGTAGAAAATGTCCTTGGCAGGATGGAAACTAGAAAACACTCTGCTAACAGTAGATATAGCAGTTTCTTATCGCTCTATAATGAAAATGCTAAGTAGCTTTCTCCCCGCCTTCTAATTGGTGTTTGAGTGTTACCATCCTCCTCATCTCTCCTTCTCTGGACCAGCACCCATAAGCCTTGTAACCAGGAAAAGATGGGAGTCCCAGGGGTAGACAGGAAGAAACCTCTAGATCATTTGGTCCAAGCCCTCTTCTCCCTCCACTGGAAGTCCCAAATCCTCTTTTACATTCACACAAGAGCGATTTCATTCTAAGGAAGGAGTGAGAACTGGATAGGTGTGGTTTGCTAAATTTGAGTCTGGTCCCATTCTAAAATTTGATTCTGGCGCATGGAGAGGTAGCATCTTTGAACTTGAGGTTGTGAGAACCTCTCATGCCTCTCAAATGCTGGCAGTCCTGGGCATACCTGGGCAGGACAAAAAGAGACAATGACAGGTCTGAACTGTCACCTGGTACATTACTGGTTGAAGAACGTTCTTAGAAAGTACAGAGTATGTAACTTTGATTGACATTTCGCATACACAAATACATATATATATATATAATATACATATTATATATATATATATATATGTATTACTTATCTACATACATTAGGTCAGGTATCTAATTTGATAGGAGCAAAAGGGGATATACTTTTTATCATAATTATGGATTTGATGCATGTAAGCATGTAGTTTGGCAAATTTTGAGCATAACCTATAATAATCATCATTTTTCAAAAGCTGTTTCCTTTTAAGAAAGTGCTGTAGTCAGTGGTTGAGGACACTGAAGAGATTCAAATACATTCTTCATTGTTAACTGCAGATATTTGCTGAAAGCTTTTATTTGTATATCACTGGTATTAAATATAAAACAAATTGGTATTTGCATGCTTAAATGCTATATACATTTACTGCTTGGATTTTTTTAAAAAGAACAGCTTTGCAAGCTATAATTTATAAATGCAGGATAGTGCCAATTACATAAAAGTGTAATTTGTATGGAAATTAAAATATCTCAGAAAATGTACATTGCTTAATTCTGTAAAATAAATTACTAAAATTTGTTTAGCCGGCTAAGCTATTAATCATGGTAGGAGAACCAAGGGCAATTGCTATTGGCAAATCACTTGGTTTCCTAAGATATTTCAGCATGTTTCCTTGATCTGGCCTTTTAGGAAACTGTTTTAATGTATTCCTAGGCTGTCCATTTGCTAAAAATTATGTATAAATACCTATATAAACCCTGCAATCTTTTTGAGTCAATAGCTATGGAAAAAAACCCACTAGCAATATATGACACTCTCCCACTCGTCCTAGTGAGATATGCCTGCTTCCAGCCCAGCTGGGTTATTTAATCACCAGCACCATGCAACATCCGAACACATCACGCCCAGCTTGGAACCAACGCAGTTCTAACTGTAATTGCTTACCAAAAGGCCCCTCGCAGAAAATGAAATTATACAAAGCTAACCTGAAACCAAATGAAAATAGTGTGTACTCTCAAATAAGGGAAAGCAATGCATCATGAAATATGTGCAAAAAGAGGGCGTTTTTGTGCCCGGTTATGGCAGCAGGTGTGGAGCGGGTGGCCCCCACCCTGTCCTATACCTAGGCCTGGTTCCAATGACCCTCCTCTCCATAACTTAGATTGTGGCCTCTCCCATCAGAGCAAAAAAAAATAATCGAGAACTTTCTTTCCGCCTTGCTTCCCCCTCAAGCTACCACCTCCTCTCCCTCTCTCTCCTCATCCACACATGGCGTGAAGAGTCATCATGTCCTCCCCTTCTGCTTCCTGCCACCCTCTCCCTCCCTCCCCTGCACTCTGCCATTGACTTCCCTTTCCTCCTGGAGATCAGGTCAGTTCTGGCCACCGTCCTCTCAGCCTCAAGTACACAGCAGTCTGCACACTCCTTGTCCAAGATCATCTCTTCCCTTTCTGGGCTTTGCTATCACACGGGCCACATCCAAGTCTGTCTCCGTGGGCCCATCCTCGCTCCAAAACACTAAAGTCCCACTTCCAGCTTTCACCTGGCACTGGTTTCCTAGAGTGGCCAGACCCGGAGCTTAACAACAGAAATGTACAGTCTCACAGCTCTGTAGGCCTGAAGTCCGACGGAGACCAAGGTGTCGGCTGGGATGGCTCCTTCTGACACCGTGAGGGAGAATGGTCCAGGCCCCCCTCCTGGATTCCAGTGGCCTTAGGTGCCCCTGGGCTTGCAGATATTTCAGCACTCTCTGGTGGTCTCCCTCGGTCTTCACATCACGCCTCCCACCCCGTACTTAAGTCCAAATCCCCCTTTTTATAAGGACACCAGTCATATTGAATTAGGGCCCACCCTAGTGACCTCATCACTTGACTACCTCTGTAAAGACCCTAACTCCAATAAGATCACATTCTGAGAGTCCAACATATTTTTTTTGCGGTGGGGAGTGTGTAGGGGGGAATACCAGTCAGTCCATGACAGACTCAAAATCAGCATGTGCCAAACCAACCCACTGCCTTCCTGTAAAGCCTTCACTTGTGCCACATTTCTTTGAGTCTCCTAAGCTCATCTCAGCCTTTCTCTTCTCCTAGCCATTAATCAGCTACTGGTACCATAAAGCCTTCCTCCCTAGCATGTCTTAAACCATTTCCCCTTTCCACCCCACAGTGACCACACAAGCTGTGGTGGGATCAGTCTACACCGGCGCCATGCTGACTATGTGCTAATGGGCTTCTTAGCTCCAGTCTCCCTCATCTTTCTATGTCCCAATTTATCTTACAAACTACTGCCACATTAATCCTTTGACAGCTCTGACCCATTTCCCTTCCTAGAGAGGGGAGAAAAGAGAGAGAAAAAAAGAAAAATAATGACTTCAAAGACCCTTCTTACCTTATGAATTAAGTATAAATCCTGGCCCCTGGTGGCCTCCAGGCTCCCAGTCCTTCCAGGGTCACCATGATCCACACAGTCTCTTTCCCAGACACGCCCCACGTGTTTCCTGGCTGTGTCAGTCAGATTCTGCCTTCTCCAAGGGTTTTACTGAAAGACGTTTAATGAAGACACCAAGGAGAGGCAGGGAGGGTGATGCAGTCCAACAGAGAGGGACAGGCACGTGGTGGCCAGCAACAGTGGGAAACTGTTACCACCTGTCTCTCTGAGGCAACATGGGAGGAACAGTGTCCCCAGCACCCCGCGAGAACAGGGGTGCCCTGGGCACAGAGCTGGGCAGACGCATGAAAATGCATCAGGAATGGGACACGGAGACCACCATGACTCTGTCCCCACTCGCCTTCCCTTTCCTCCTGGGATCCCATATGCCCACTGTCCTCAGCCCAACCTGTCAAAACTCTCCCCATCTTCCCACATGCTTTTCACTGCGCCACCCTGCTTCTTTTTTGCCTTTATGACAATAAACGTGCAACTTATGGTGCAAAACTATATGCTAAGGTTTTTAAGAGTTGGAAGTTATTCTGAATAAAATCTAAATGCAGCCTTCACTGATTTTATTGCATTTCTGGTTAGTTTTCTTTGTATGAAGACAGTCCTGAAATTCTTCGTGAGGAGCCAGTTTTCTTCAGCTTTACAGGAACTTTTAAGTCAGATCATGTGTAAAATGAAGAATATTAAAATTACAACCTCAGAGCTAATAAATTCAGAAGTAAACTATACCTTAACTTAAAAAAAAAATCCTACCCATCTTTTAAAAGGCAGATTAGTGATAGTAAAGATGTTTTTAAAGGTAAAAACATGACTCTTAAAAAAATGTAAAATGAATACATGTCTAAGATTGTATTGAATTCATAGTTAATGAAAGAACCAGTAAGATGCTACAGCAGGTTCAAAGGAAAGTGCAGAGAACATATGAACATATAAGCCCATGAGAAAAACTGAAATCCTTCTGCCTGCTCCGTATCCGCAAATGCATTCCACTAGATACAACCGGCGTTTCCTAGGATCAAGAATCATTACCATCAGTTTTCTACAACTTACAGGTAAAACAGCTCAAAGACAAATGAAAGGCAGAGATAACCCAAATGAGTGGGTAAGGTAGACAGGGCACCCACAATTCTTTTTTGATTCTTTTTTTATTGGCCAAATTCATAGTATTTCACAAATTTTCCTGACAACTAGAAGGAAAGAAGGATGGGAGGAGGAGGGAGGGAGAGAAAAGGGCTTTGGCATCACAAGGCCCATGGGCTCACCGCTGTTGCTCAACTCATTAAGTATCCCCAAGCAAGTCATTTCATGTCTCTGCCACTCAGTTTCCTGACCTGTATAAAAGCAACTAACTGCCTTACAGACTACATGTATTGTCCCAGGAGTCAAATGAACGGTGGTTATCTTGTGAGCTAATTAAATGGCAGCCAAAATACTTGAGGTCTTTTCATTTGCCCTCATTATAAAATCATGTAGTTAGATCTGAAGTTCCTTTTCAGTATGAAAATTCTGTGGCTGTAAATGTTGCCTCCTCCATGAAGCCTTGAACAATCATAACCATCAGACCTGAATCCCTCCACTCTCAACATAAGTGATCCACCTCCAGTGTCCTCTCTGTAGAATATTTGGTGCCCCCTTATGCCTCATCCCAACCACCAGAGATGTAATAAACTTCTTGAAGGCAGGAATGAGCTCAGATATATTTGAGTCCCAGCACCCAACATGGTGCTTGGCACATAGTAGGTAGTCAATACATATTTTAAAATGAACTGAAAGAAAAGATGGATCCAAACCACAGTGAGATACCACCTTACACCTGTTAGAATGGGTAATATCAAAAAGATAAGAAATAACAAGTGTTGGTGAGGATGTGGAGAAAAGGGAACCCTTGTGCACTGTTGGTGGATTGCAAATTGGTGCGGCCACTATGGAAATCAATATGAAGTTTCCTCAAAAAATGAAAAATAGAACTACCTTATGACCCAGCAATTCTACTTCTGGGAATTTATCTGAACGAAACAAAAACACTAACTCGAAAAGATATCTGCAATCCCATGTTCATTGCAGCATTATTTACAATAGCTAAGACATGGAAACAACCAAGCATCCATTAATGGATGAATGCATAAAGAACATGTGATATATATAATGGGATATTACTCAGCCATAAAAAAGAGTGAAATCTTGCCATCTGTAACAATGTGGATAGACCCTGAGGGCATTATGCTAAGTGAAATAAGTCATGGAGACACAAACAGTATGGCCTCACTTATATGTGAAATCTAAAAACAAAACTGAGCTCATATATACAGAGAACAGATTGGTGGATGCCAGCGGCAGAGGGTGGCAGGTGGGCAAAATGGGTGAAGGAGGTCAAGAGGTACAAAAGTTCCAATTACAAAATAAATAAGTTATGAGAATGTCATGGACAGCATGGTGACTATAATTAATACTGCATTGTATATTTGAAAGTTGCAAAGAGAATAAATCTTAAAAGTTCTCATTACAAAAAAAAACATTTTCTAACAATGTGTGAAGACAGATGTTAACTAAACTCCTTGCAGTGATCACAGTTGCAATATGTAGAAATATTAAATCATTATGGTGTACACCTGAAACTAATATAATGCTACATGTCAATTATACATCAAACACACATATATATATGAGTGTGTGTGGGCGGTGTATATATATAAAATATACACGCACACATACTAAACCAGTCACACAGGGGAAGAAAGAGAAGACAGACCACTGGGGCAGAAGGGGTAAGACCACAATTCTCGCCTCCCCTTTACCAGTTTGTGTGTCTTCTTTTGTGTAAGTAGGACTCAAGTTGGGCCAGTTTTGCAGGCTTTTCTGAGTGATGCTGTTATCCTCAATAATGACATCCTGTTTCAGGGATGATGCCCCCCTTTACAGAGAGGACAGCAAACTGGATGCTTTCAGCTTCTTTGACAGTCATCAATCAGAAAAAATCCATCTCAGCCTTTCATTGGTCTGTGATTCAAGAAGAAATGTTCTTCTGACGTTTTGGTGAACCTAAAAGCAGACTCTGTAAGCGGATCATAACTCCCAACTGTGGGCACTGTCCTTAAAGAAAAATCATGTTAGATGCACTCAGGACCAAAGGGGACGGAGAGGACATTGTAAGAGAATAAGGAGAAAGGTAAAGGGGCATGGAGGATTAAACCCAGTGAGAGTGAGTGTGCGTGTATTTCTGTGAAATTTTTCAAGTCCCCCCGTCATCCTTCAATATATTGTTCTTCTCTGATGGGTATGAATAATTGTGTCCTGCCCTACAGACTCATTACTGTATGTGTCCCTGATGTACAGTTCTTTAAAATACTGTCTGGACCGGCCGAGTGGCACGGTGGTTAAGTGCTGGCTTGGGAAGCCAGCGGCCCCGGTTCGGGTGCCACATATGAGGGCCAGTAACACTGCCCTCAAAAAAATAAATAAATAAAATAAAATAAAATACTGTCTGGTTTTCAAGAAGGCACTTTACAACATAGTGTCATCCCTTAGCCTATTCCACCAAATTTCCACTGTTCCCAAACTAAAATGAATCAAAATTTTCCAGAACTCTACAAGTGGAATTTGGGGAAATGTTCAGAGATCTACACGGCATTTTATTGAAGCTTTAATTCCTGTCTTACGTGTTGTCCTACACTTTCAATGCTGTCTTTTGCGTTATTTTCCTATCTTATATAAAATCTAATCTGCTTTTCAGCCATTTACTCCACCTCACAGAGGCAGAGCCTTTGAGCCCCATCGCGGCCATGTTCATCACCTCCTCACCTCATATGCTCTCTGAGTTTACATGGAGCACAGCCCTCACAGGGCCACGGCTTCCCCGCTTCAGCACCTCAGCTCTGGAGGACTGGCTTCTACCTCTGAGGCATGTCCTAGTGCTTATGTGGCACCCAACTCGCACATCATGAATTAACACAACTAGTCAATTTTGCAGACAATTGCTCTGTCTGTGTTCAGCATCTAAAATATCGTGTCACAGAATCAGTTCAATTCAAGTCCACAAACATTTCACAAGGGGGCTGTCATGCGGAAGGTACCCTGTGAGGCAAAAGCTGGTAGCTTACGAAATTCACATGGCTTAAGAAATTCACACTCCATGTTATAAAGTACGTTCCCGCAGAGAGAAGCATGAGACTGAGTTTCCTTCCTGCTGTAAAATACACTGAAAGGGAACCATAGGCCTTTAAGAGTGTGGGTCTGGAACCCACTGGTTCCACCACCTGTGTCTGCCAACACGATGCCAGTGACTGGACTTCCTGGTACCCACCTCTGGGGGACTCTGAGGATTTCATGAGAAAACACATGTCAAAGACTTAGTGCAGACATACTGGACAGCACATATAAATGAACCTACAAGAACAAAGTCACCAATAGGTAAACAACGGGCCTGCTGACCCACCGGAGAGAAGAGTACCCCGCAGGGCTGCCATCATCCTCAGATAAGAGGAGGACTTCTGTCAGCCTCTGGAGCTGCTCAGATGTGCCCTAAGCTTGTCTCAGACAACACAAAAGACTGTGGGTGCCATTTTCCAAGGTTAGGTTTGTCTCTGGCCCTGGGACCATCAGAATGGCGTCTCTCATAGCCAGCTCACCCATGAGCCCTGCCGCCTACCCCTTTCCAAAACAAAAACCACAATGTGCTAGAAGCAGTAACAGAAACCAACATTTCAGTGCTACCCATGAACTGTTTTAATACAATTTCACTTTGGGGTCAAAATTTGGTGAAAAGAAATATGGAGTACCAGCTTTCTTGCCTGTGTGTGGGCACGTGAGTGAGTGAGTGAGAGAGTGTGTGTGTGTCCAAAATTTCCTCATGAAAACTGATTTTAATATGAAGTAAATATGTACTCCAGGAAAATCTAAATGAAGTTAAATCATAATTCCTTTTACTTTGATAACCTGAAACTCACTGTGGAAAATAAGTATGTACAACAATGGCTATAAACTCAGTGTGACATTTTGTATTTATTTTAAGAATGTTCCAACTTACTCAACACTAAGGATTTGATTTTTCCTGTAATTTACTCTATTTCTTTTCAGGTTGTTTTTTTTGTCCCCTCAAAATATATCTTTTTAATATCTTTGGTTATGTATTAAATATGAGTGAAATTCATGAGTTCATGTGAATATTATGAGTCAGATTCTAAATTTAGAGGGAAATAAAACAATTAAATTTTCACAAGAAACAGAACGAATGTACAAAAGTTTTGTCAATCACAAACTTTTTTAAGTTAAAAAAAAAAGTGTTATCATAGCAGAACATTGAGTTGTTCTTCCGCCATGATGATGGGTATATGTGACCAGTATCCCTTGCTCGACAATCACATGTGAGTATCCCTTGCACACTAAGAACTGTGTGTCCCAGAGAACAAGTATGTGCTCAGAGCACCCAATGGTACTTCCTGCCTCAACTCTTCTCAGACCCAACAAGGTCCCCATCAGCCTCTGAGCTCCTACAGCACTTTCTGCTGTTCCACTCACTTTGCCCTGCACCTTCCTTGACTCCCAGCAGACTTAAGGTTTTCTTCAGGTAAACTGGCAAATATTTATCATCAGTTGGTGACAGTAGGTACCTAGGCACTGTCACCCAATGGGGGTCTCACAGGGCACAGGTATTGGTGGCTCCGCTCTCTGGCTCTTAGTCTGGAGAGAGAGCTCTGCTCGTAAGGGAGCATGGAGGCAGTTTCATCTCCTCTGAACACTCTACTTTAGTAAGCAGATTTCCATTTCATCGCAGAAACATCACTACAGAACTTTCACTGGGCCACAAGAACCAGGAAATATGCCTTCCCCCTGGGCTTTACGGCCAGCTGGAATGTTTTTGGAAACCCCAGTAATATGGGCACTTGTTCACCAGCCCAAGTAATTACGGGAAGCCAGAGAAGCACTTCAATGCTCAGACAGTAGAGGGCGTCAGCCAACGAGGGCCCTGGGAGTTCAGTTACTGACTGATCCACCAGGATAAGGATTTCCAGGGACCTGAAGACCACTCAAAGGAGACATTTCCAGGCCAAAGACAAGGTTTTATTACACTCATGTGATGCAAGCTCAGAGGGAACTATCTCCTTCTTCTACCTTTCCCGAAAAGATTTTTACAGGACCCAAAGCCACACACCACTTACTGGCAGAGTCCCATCCCCAACGTTCCTCCCATGATTAATAAATATGAAAGCAAGTGGATAAAACTGCGCCACTGGATGCCCCTGTGATTCCAGGAAGTCACTTCACTTTCTAGATGCTTCCCATTGGAAATACAAATCCTGACTGAAGCCCAACCTTCACTTATTCTCTTTCTCTCCTTAGTTTACTTGCCTTGGTAACTGTAGCCAGCCTCCCTCTCTTGAGTCCCCCTCACAAGCCTGAGAGGGTGTTCTCCCTGGGGTCCAGGAGCCACCGCAGCCCTTCCACAGCCAGGGTCACCACGTGGCTTATCTCCCACACACACCGCTTCTGTCTTCCTCTCAGAATGTACCCACGACCTCCTCTTCTGCCTCTAAAAGGGACCTGATGTCCATTCTCCCGCCCATGCTATCTTTGCCTACTTCCCTCATAACAGATCCCTTCTTTCCCCTAAATAGGGGAGGAGAGAGGAAGGGCTCTTTTCTCTCATCCCTCTTCCATAAGACTCCTCTCAAATCTGTGCTTGTCCCTAACACTGTGCTAAGCATCATGGGAAACTAATGCCCCCCGGCATAGTCATAACCTCCCACAGAGCATGAAGAACCAAAAATAGGGCCACAAATAAGTGATAAAATGTGAAGCTCAAGAGATGGTCAGAGAAAGGAAAAATGAGAACAGGCTGGAGTGATCCAGGAAAGCTCTGTGCAGGATGGTGGGCACTTAAGTCAGGTTATCAAAAATTAGACTGTAGGGCCAGCCGAGTGGCGCGGTGGTAAAGCGCTGGCCTGGGAAGCCAGCGGCCCTGGTTCGGGAACCACATATGAGGGCCGGTGACACTGCCCTCAAAAAAAAAAAAAAAAAATCAGACTGTGGACGGCCAGGAGCCACAGAGCAAAGTTAGAGGGGTGGGTCGGAAGCTGGAACTGAGGCATGCTGGCGTGAACACAGGGTTTTAGGATGGTTAAAAGGGCCAGAGAATCCAAGGTGGGCTGCAAAGGGTTGGAGGAAAGGGATGAAGAAAGTTAGGACAAGTGCTGTGTATGAAAGAAACCAACACCTGAGCTGGACTGCCACGGAAAACATGACAGGAAAGGATGAAGTTAGATGTAGCGGAGAAAAAAAGAATGGAACTAACACGCTGAGCACCTACCATGTGCCAGGTACTGTAATAGGTTTTTCATGTAATTCTGTCACGCAATCTTCAAGTATCTCTTTGAAATGGTGAATATTATCTTTATGTTAAGGGAAATTTTAAATTTTTCTTGAGTCCATAAGGCTAGGTACTGGTGGATTCAGACCTCAGACCCAGGTCTTCTGAAGGTCAGGATCACACTGGTGTTTCTAAGCCAAAGGCCAGAATGGCCGGGCCACTGGCCAACGCAGAGCCACTGGGATGAAGAGTCACTTAGGGGACCACATGAGCTCAGCATGGCATGTCCAGAGATTGGAGAGGAGTCAAAACAGAGGTCATGGGGAGTCAAAAATAAGGGGCCAAGGGCTGTCAGATCTTCTACTGGAAGGAATGGCTTTGGGTAAGTTCCTGTAGTTTCTCTCACTCTCAGAGCAGAAGTCATTGTTAAGTCTTTTCAAACTTGCATATTCCAAGGATCCCAGACGCTGTGACACAGATAAGCTCACAAAAGCAAGAGAGGCACAATAGGAAATAGGACAGAATGTTTGGGGATAACCACGAACTTAGAGTAGACGAAGAAAAAAGAACCCAGAAAAAGCATGATCAGAAATGTTCAAAAATAACTCAGACTATGCCGTGTCTCCAAAGCCAAACAGAGGAGCTTCAAAGAGGAGGGCAAGGTTAGTAGAGTATGAGGAATCTAAAGGAACAGGGGTGGAAAGGAGCAGCTAGCTTTGGGGGAGGAGGTTTCTGGCAATACCCAGCCTTAATAGGGAAGAGAAGCCAGATAACGATGACAGGAGAGGTGGACATGAGCAGTGGGTGGAAATTACAGCTGGAGGAGGTGAGCAGCTGAATGAAGTACCAGGGTCAGACAAGGAAAATGTAAGATGGAACCAATCCACATGCTCCAGGTTCCACCAGGAGGAACACATGGAGAGGGCAGCAGAGAAAGCATGGAACACAGCATGATTCCCATCTTGGACCAGAGTGCAGGCACTGAGGTAGGAAAGGATGAAAAAAGGCTCCTCGTCAGTGGAGGGCAGATCGGGACAGTGATTATGAAAGTGGAGGTAAGGGAAAATGAGACAGATGGACTTAAATCTAGTCTGTAAGGGAGAAGGGTATGCTGTAAACTACCTTTTTCACAATTCTTCAGAGATTTTCACACACTTTGCATTACTCTATGCCACTGTTATGGACTGAATGTTTGCACCCTCCAAAAAATCTTATGTTGAAATCCTAACTCCCAACGGGATGGTATTAGGAGCAGGAGCATCTAGAGGTAATTAGGTCATGAGGGTGGCACCCTCATGAATGGGATTAGTGCCCTCAGGAAAGAAAAACACAAGAGAGATTTCTCTCAGGTTTATGAAGATATGACAAGAAGACAGCCATCTGCAAACCAGGAAGCAAGCCCTCATCACATATTAGATCTGTGGGCACCTTGGTCCTGGATTCCCCAACCTCCAGAACTGTGAGACATGTTTGTTGTTGAAGCCACACAGTCTGTGGTACTCTGTTACAGCAGCCCGAACTAAGACAGCCACTAATTTGGAGGGTGACATTGGGCCAAATCATTTCAGCTCTGTAAGCCTTAGTTTCCTTATCTGCAATATGATGGAGGAGGGGCAAAGGAGGTAGGGGTGGCAGATGTTTTCTAATGGTCTTTTCCTTCCCTGATATACTTGAGTTTCTACATGTGTTTTGTCCTAATTCCATGCCAGCCTCTAAATCTTTTTTTTTTTTGCAAGTATAATTGCAGATCCCATCTCTCCTCATTTTGGGTGTTTCCTTAACACCATACCATGCATACAGAAGAAGCTCAACAAATGTTCTTCTGACTTAAAAAAATCCCCACGAGGTCAGAGTGTCAGCAGACAAATGTGTGCTTCATCATCTTGCCCCCTTCCCCAAAGTCTAAGCACAGAAGCACAGTCTCCCGACAACTATAATACTTTCTCGGGTAATTCAGCCTTCATAAAAACACTTATCTAAAGCCAAAATACACATAAGATTGAATGTTAAGTACATTAGCACCCTAAGTGTTTTAGATCCTGCCCTGCCTGCCAATGTGTACACACCAATTTTCAAGTAAAAAACGATAAGTTTGCAGACACAAGGTTAGTGATCTTTCCATCAGTCCCTTGATAAAATACCACAGTGCATATCTATCTAAAGCTCCTCATGCCCCCATTATCAAAGCCAATTGGGCAAATTCCCACTGCTCACCCAGTCTTTCATTTGTCCCCTGTGACATTCCCATAGCTGAGAAGACTGACAGCACATCCTGTTTGCTGTAAAGTTAAAACACACTTGAGCAACAGATAAAGCAGCCTCTCTCTCCTGGAAACGACATCAGCCTGCGATCTGAGCTTCAGTCTTGGTTCTGCACTGCTCAGCGCTGACACTGTACAATTAGCCTTCCTGTGCCTTGACGAACTGGGGCTCAAAGCTCTGGCCCAATCTAGTCAGTGTTATGTTGGCATTTGTGCTTTCTGAGCGTTCCTATTCACTGCTGAATACTTTCTGAGATGCGTCCTATCATTATCGAGCAAGATGTATAAGCACTGAGAAGAAATCTGCTGTGAAATAGCTAATCCTGCAAAGGAAGTCCAGGAGAAACCTCAAAGCACTCCCATGGGAAAGATTTTTGCAGCCAGGACTGTTTAAGTCTCAATCTATGCACAAAGACCAAACTACATGACCCAGTGTAACCCAAAAGTAACTCCATTGCACTTACGCACATGAAACAAAGGCAAAGAACTTAGAAAATTCAACCGTTGGTCAAGGTCATCCTACATCATGGTTTTCTTAAAGTCAAGGAATTCCTTCTATATAACTCAGGAAGACTGCTTGAAAAAAAAGAAGAGTATAATTAAAAAGATCCAAGCTTTTAAATGCCGCCATATAGTCCATTGCTACACTGGTAAGTTAATAAAAATTTTAAAACAAAATAAACCACATGTTCCAAATCAGGGGTATGTTTGGATATGGCAGCACACACATACATTATGGGCCAAGGGCGAATTTTATGATGCGATTCTTCTCAAAGCTTACACACACATATTCTCAATTTCTCTCAAAGATAAATACATCATAGTGGGCAGGCTTCCCGCTGGAGGGGAAGCCACTGAATCAAAGATGAGTGTTCTTCTGCATAACCATGTGAAAGAAATAGCCAATTCAGAACTGCATGCTGGAAAGAAGATGGGAGAGGGCCTGCCAAGGGCTAAACAGTGACAAAACACCCCTTCAGAAATCAAGAATGAATTCACGGCAGTGGACAGAATCATGGACACAGATCATTAAAGATTTCGCCTTTGCTTCCCTGAACCGTGATCCTGGACTTCTTATAGAAGAAGGAAAAAAAGCCTTCTTTGGACAGAAGGATGCCAAAGACGCTTCAATGAGCTGGAGTGCGGTAATAAAAATCCAAGATAGTACGTAAGGGGCTCTCATCAGAATATATGAAATGTCTGCTCAACTTCACAATTACCGTCTCTTAATGACTGTTTGAGTTTCTTTTTTGAAACACAATAGCATCATTCAGAACTGTAACTATTTTTTCTAATGTACAGATTGTTAATGCTCCCTGGGCTATCTGTTTAAAAATAAGAAGAAAATAACTCCTATGAACAGGACTGCACATAATAGAGAAGTAAATGCACCATAAAAAGAGAGAATTTGCTGTAAGAACTACGTTCGCTCTGTTACTAACTCCATTAACATTTCTGAACTATTAACATTCTCAGGTTAAGGTAAGAAAATGCAAGGGAGAAGGGCAGGACAGAGGAGTTGGTAAAGGGTTTGGGAATTTCCATATTAAAAGTGTAGAATGTAGAGGAAAAGGCATGTTTTTCTTTTAGATGTTAATGCTACACCAAAAAAAAAACAAAACAACAATAAAAACCCCCTTGCTCCCCTGTGCTACCTCCTTCAAGGTCATTTCTCATCAGCACAACCACGTAGGGAAGCTTTATTAAAAGAACAATCTCAGCCTAGGACTGCCAGATCTCGGCCCAGCACCCACTTATCAGAGGTGTCGCTGAGGCTGACAGGCAGCTGTCTGGGGGCACAGACCTGACATTACTTTATATGTGCAGAACGCCACCAACAAGCATCCGACCTCGGTGCCCATTAAGGATTCTGATAACACCACCTCTCTGAGCTCAGCTTAACATTTAGCTTGCAGGAACCCTTTGAGTGCATGAAGCCTTCCAAAATATTCTAGCTCCTTTTAAGCCCATGGAGTCTGGGGGCGGGGGGTGGGCAGGGAATTAATTTAAAAATTACACAGCAACTATTTTGCCGCCTGAACAAAAAGATCCTGCAGTTTTGAGAAACACCTTTTCATGTGGCTTTTAATATATATATATATATTTTTTTTTTTTCGAATCTTATGGGGAGTTAGCCACTAAATAAAATGAAGTCAGCTGTATTACTACTAGGCTTAAAATATTTCCCATGAGCAAGATATCAGTGAGCAGGCTCTCCCCAGCTGGGCCCTGGGTCAGGAGTCCCTTCAACAGCATATGTAATGGTGCGTAACAGGCGGCTATCAGGTCAAATTGCTGGCATCCTGATGCTCGCCTTGGATTTTATCCTTTCCGAAAATTCCCCCTTCCCACTCTTAATGCAAATATGAGTGCCCCCCCAAAAAAAAAAGAAAAAATAGAACAGCAAAAAGGAAACAATGGTCCCTTACAGTGTTCTTGGACAAATACATATACTACTTTGGTCTTGGACAAATACGTATACTACTTTCAGTTGCTAAGCACCCAAATCCATGAAGACTATTTTCACACCTAAAAGTTACTGTCTGGTTTATGTTTCAAAATTGAAATATTTCTATGACTTTTCTGTGATCATGGAGGTGATTGTGACTGGGAAGTGACATCGCTTTCCCTGTTGAGGAAAGAAGTGGCTGCAGTCCTGGGCGGGGGTGGGGGAGCCCTGTCTGGGAATATCCTTCAGAGAGGAGGATGGAGTGGAGGGAACGGCTGCCGCAAGCGCTAACTAGGTTATTCCCAGCACCAAGCGAGAGGATGGCGGTCCCCGCGCTAAGGCGGGCAGAGCCTCAGCCTAGGAAGTATCTGCAGCTGCGATACGAAGCAGAGAGGGAGGAGCAGTGCCAAGAGGCTCTTCAGGAGAAAAAAGGGTCTCAGTGAGGAGCCGACCTTTCCTTGCTGCCACCCGTGTGGAAATTCCAGGCAGCCACCTGCCCTTCACACACACCCGCGCGCGCACACGCACACACACTCTGCTGCGCTTGCTCGGCATCAAGAAGCAGCATTTAGGGAACCACACAGCCAGGATGCCCCCTCCTCAGGACGCACACTCCTTCCACGTTCCACAAGCAGTCACAGCATAATGCCCAGCCCGGGACCCAGTTGACCATGCTGGCGATGCTGCCCTCTTGCAGCCCCCAGACTGGGGTGGTGCGGGGGAGAGAGCTCCGGCAGCGTCCTCCAACCCCTCCCAGCGGCCAAGGTGCGCGCTGCGCCAAGCGGGCGCATCCCGGGTGCAGGAGGGCACTGGGCCAGCCCGCCAGCCTGAGACCCCATCCCCACGCCCGCCTCGCCTGCCTGTCCCCAGGCTGCCAGGAAGGTGCTAGCCGGGGACCCATCAGCCGGGACCGGCTCTCCAGGCGCTGCTGATCCGAGGCGCTGCGGTCCTCCGTGCTCCCCCGCCCGACACGCTCAGCGCCCCGCTGTCCATACACACGCGGACACGCAGCCTGTCTCCCTTGCCCAGCATGGACACCTGCACACTAGGGATGCTTCTCTTCCACGTCCCCGGGCACCCCCGCCCGCTGTCACCCTGCCCACACCTCGCCGGGGCTGCCCGGAGCCCTTTCCCGGGGGACATGCGGGGTGCGCTTACAGTCCTCAGGAACTGGATCTCATCCTCGCCCTCGCCCCCATCGGCCATGGCTCCAGCCTGCTGGCCCCGCCGCTCCCGAGCGCACCGAGTCCGGCGCCCCTCGCACTGTCCCTGTTACCGCTCCTGCTGCCGCTGCGGCCGTTGCTGTTCAGAGCCGGGTGGAGGGGCCCGACGCGGGCCGCCCTGCTGCACCGAGGAGGCGGAGGCGGCGGGCGGGGCCTCCCTGCAACGCGCTGCGCGGAGGGGGACACGGGGACCCGCACCCGGCGCGACCGCAGCGGCAACTGCTCTACCGGCTCCCCCGCCAGGGACTGCGCGGGGCTGGCAGCCGGGTTGGCGCGCGGGGGCGGAGCGGGGGTGGCGGGAGGGCCGGCCCCTCCGCGGCAGGTGATCCGTAGCCGCTCCCCGCAGCCCAAACCCAGGCCAGCGCCACGTACTGGCTGCGCCGGGTATCGGGCCGCGGCGCACCGCTCAGCTCCACCTGCGTGCGCCTCTGGAGCCCGACCCGTTCACCTGCCCCTTGGCCCTCAAACCCAGGGCTCGGCGTCCCTCCACCCGGAGGGGCTGCGGCAGGAACTTGCACAGCACTGCGAGGTGCACGCGACAGACGTGTTTCATCCGTCCACAAAGCGGGTAATCTCCAAGTAAAGGTCACCCCACAGTATTTTACCTAGGGCTGCTTCTGAAACCCCTCCACACGGGAATTCCTCGGTATCCAGTTTCGGGGTACCAGGATTTCACAGATTAACCACACAAAGTCATGATGCCCAGAACTTCAACAAATTCATTTAGCAAATACATGGGGCGTGCCTGTGCCAGGCTGTGGTGCAAGACAGGCCGGAGCTGACACCGTAATTCAGCAAGGCACTGCAATGAAGGATGGATAAGATCTGTGTGAATTGCTGCTGAGCTCTAAACTCGGACAAGGGTACCAGTATCCTCACTATCAAGCCAGTTATTTCTGAAGAAGTGCGAGCCTTCCCCTACAGGTCTCAACACCTAGCTTTTGCAATCCTCCAAACCATCGCTCACCAGACGGCCATTTAACAGACGGCTGTGACTAGGACAAGGCAGGGTCCGAGACAGTTTGGACAAGAAAGCACGAATCTCTTGTTCCTAGTCCACGGCTGTGTCATTTAAGACACTTAAAAATAACTATACACAGGGCCCGGCTGAGAGGCGCGGCGGTTGAGCCCTGGTTTGGAAAGCCAGCTGCCCCGGTTCAGGTCCCACATATGAGGGCCAGTGACACTGCCCTCAAAAAAAAAAAACTATACACAAAGCAAACGTGCCCACGTCCACCTACCAAGGTGCAGGAACCATAACACCAAGATGCTGCCTCCATTTACCTACATTACACACTGCAGCATCTAATTAGTTATTAAAATCTACCAGTAAATTCTCTGCAGTTAACATTTTATTTTCGGCTTGTATTAACTTTATGCTGACTGAGCTAGCTTTGCATTTTTCTGGTAGAAAGAAGACCATAGGTCTATACATATTCTCCCTCCTGGTCGGACGAGTAACGCTTGCCCCTCCAGACACTAGCCATCTTCCCTCAGTACCTGACACAGGCTTGTGCATCGATCTGTGGTTGCTAACCCGTTCTCAGACCGTCATAATTTGACTTTTTACTCCTAGGAACCGCTACAGCAACAACCAGGGAGCTCACAAAAGATGAAAGTCCTCCACAAAAGATGGCTATTTTCTGAAGCTAGCTCATAATTTATGTCAAATAATTTGATCTTTCAGGCTTACAATATATGAACCGCACCTTTTCAAGTCTTTTATGAGAGTTACTCATAGACAATTTCTCATGGAAAACAAACTCTCATACTCAATGTGTGGAAAAGTACCCCATTCTACCCATATGGTAGGTAATATACTACAAAAACTTGAACTCACCCATTTTTCATTTTGGCATTTTAACTAGGCTGTAAACTTTTCTAACAAGAGTTATATTTATTATTTATTTAATTCTCTCAACATAAGCGATATAATGTTAAAGGGTCTAGGTACTTAATGATTATCATTCACCAGACACAGTCTTCGACAGCAGATAAGACTTAGAGCAGTGAAAGTTTATAAAATATACCATTTAGGTGGACCTAAACTACTATACTATGAGGTTTATAGATCTCTGAACTGTACTAAAAGTATTAAAAATCATGTTTGAAAATGATGCATAATGTTTGTTTTTAAAAGGAGAACTGAAGCAAATATAGCAAGTGGTTTAATATTTATGGTGAATATATGGGTATATTTTTAGTACTTTGATACTTTTACATATTTCATAATTACAAAAATTGAGACAATTTTTACAAGAAAACTAGTGAAACTACTAAAAGCTATGAAAATGTTTTACTTATGGTGTTTTTTTCTAATTTGACTGTTTGGGTTGGTTTAGTTTATATATGATTTCCACGTTTCTTCTTTTGGTGAACTGTAGTAAGAAAAATTGATTTGGACTAAAAAGATCACAGAATAATAGGTTGAGAACTAATCTCAGTTTTAAATATAATTTTAATTGAGAAAAAGAAATAAAATTTATACACAGCTTAAAGTTTATGGTCAATGACTAATTCTGATTGTAGACTTAAGCTTTAAGGGATGAGCAAGAACACATTTTCACAGGCACAGAACTATAGCTCATAAAATAGAAAAAAAAATTTTGTTTATTTAGAAGTTTCATAAATATCTAATACTTGATGTCTATTGGTTTTGTAGTTTTTATTAAAATGTGGTTTTTTTGTAAATACATATTGCATATAACAGTTTGTTTTGGGTTTTGCTCCTGAAATTTGTCATCTTAATGTTGCTTTATTGGAATCTTTATATTCAATAAACATTCTGCTTCCCATAACACTCAGTTTTAGGACTTTATTAACCACAATATAAAATAGTTCTGATGTTATTTCCATATTTTTAGTCTGAATTTGGGAAGTGTTTTTTGTGTGTGTTTTTTATAACCAATTTTATATCCCTCAAGTGAGGGGGGGAGGGAATCATATTTTTTTCACTAGAATTTTTTTACAGTCATGAAATTCAGAATGGGCCAACACAGCCCACTGGTCATATAGCAGCACACTAGACATCCTTAAAGAACAAAAAATTATGACAGATGTAAGAATTTTCATTTTGACTTACAACTTGAACTAAACTGGCCAATGGTGTATATGAGCATTCGAAAATTAACTTTTTCCTCACGTATTCTGCAGAAAGTAAGTTAAAATATTCAGTGTTACCATTTTAATTCAGCTTCTCTCGGTTAATATTAGATCACTTAAAGACTTAATGCTTCGGGAAGTGTCATAAGGTCATTATAAAATTAGAATTGGAGAGGCCCTAAGATCTTGAAATTTAGCCCATTCCTTGTCAACTCAGATTTCCAGTTTCCAATATCTCCAGGGAAGGTTTCACAGCATTTCTCCTTATCCAATTTCAGAAGTTAACAAATCAAAATTTTAGAAAACATCCCTTTCATTTACATCTTTATTACATGTATTCTAAAATACTGCAGATCTGATATGCACTTGAACTAGAAATAACCACCACTGGAGCTCAGGTGCTGACAGCAAGCTGGCCTGGGGCAGCACACCCTGAATCACGAGCTCTGCATTAATGCAAGGTGGCCCCCCAGTGACGTCAAGAATGAGGGTGACGATGATGATGATGATGATAAAGGCTCATTTACTGCACTTTATTTTTAATGTGCCTTTTCATCTTCACAGCAATGTCATTTTTGAGGAAAGGAAACCAAGACTTAGAGAAATGAAGAAACTTAACCAACATTATACAGCTCTGAGGGGCAAAGCAGGGTCCGAGGACCCCAAATCACTGTTTTAGGTATCGCCCCTCCCCCATCCCATTTTGGAGAGCACAAAAGTCTAGACTACCAGGAACTAAAAAAGGCTCAGGCAGCCCCAGGAGGTTTGTTCCTGGTTCCGGGCCAACCCTCAGGGTCCTGCTAGCTCTCAGAATGTCAAGTGGGTTCTGGAGAAGGATACAGGGGTACTGTGTGCTCAGAAATGAAATCCAGCCTATGCCCTGCTTCAGAGTTTTGATTTTAGGGGAAATCAATTTTTTAAGACTTGAAAGTTGTTCCTCAGTATCTTATCAGTTCCCCCACATTAGTCTAAACATTATGAAGCCCCAAGCTATAATTGGTATTCTGATTTCCAGGGTCAGGACTGAACTGCATAAAAATGATAAAAGTGAACTAGCTCTTGGGATTAGCAGAGCCCTTGACATCACAGAGAGGATCTACCCTATGTGACTAAAAGTTGGCTAATTATCATCTTCTCTCCTGAAAGAGGTGTTCTTGAGCAGGTATGTGCTGTGCTCCCCAGAGACATTTCCAACCCAGGTGGCCATAGTGGCCTCACAAATAGGTTCCTATGGCTGTCACATCCCCCCCAAGGCAGGTCTTTCTTCTAATTTGCCTATTTCTCTTGTGCCACAAGTCAAATCCAAACCTTTACCTTCCTCTTTGATTCACCCTATTATGGACTGAATGTTTTTGTCCCGCCAAATTTACACACTGAAACCTTATTCCCCAGTTTGATGGTATTTGGAGGTGGGACCTTTGGGAAGTAATTAGGTTTATTTATTTTTTTTTTTTTTTGAGGGCAGTGTCACTGGCCTTCATATGTGGGACCGAACCGGGGCCGCTAGCTTCCCAAGCCAGCGCTTAACCACTGCGCCATTCGGCCGGCCCGGGATGTAATTAGGTTTAGATGAAGACATGAAGGTGGGTCCCATGATGGGATTAGTGTCCTTATACAAAGAGGAAGAGAAGAAAAAAGTTGTCACATGAGCACACAACAAGATGGCAGCTGCATACAAGTCAAAAAAGGAGGACTTGGAATGAAATCTACTTTGTGAACACTTTGATCTTGGACTACCCAACTCCAGAACTGTGAGGAATAAATTCCTATTGTTTACTGGATTTTGTTATGGCAGCCCTGAGCAGACTAAGACACTCTCCCACCTTCACCACCCAACATCAGTGTCTTTTTATGGATAAAAAGACATCTTCCTGAGTCTTGTCTATATGTCACTAACTTTGCAGCCAATTATGTCATCAAGCTATCTCAGTAACTTTATAACTAATCTTTCTGGGTTTCGTCCTTTTCTACAGCGAGTCGTCTTCCCAGCTCCCAATGGATAACCTCCTATACCAATGTTTCCATTTTGTTACTTTCTGCTTGTTGAAGAATGGCTGCCAGACACCTGCCATATTCCATGCAAACCCCTGCGCCTGGCACTTCAGGCCCTCCAGGATACAGCCTTCCACATACTTTGCAATATTTATTTACAAATTCCCCCGTTTTGCCCCTAAACCAAGCCACTGTTCCTCAGACAAGGTGTGTGCATTGATCAACCATGCCTTTTCTTTTGTTGTTTCTTCTGCCACTTAGGGCCACAAAATCCATCCGCCAAGGCTTCTGAGCTTTGATTACTCTGGCCGGAGATTATCGCTCCCTCCTGTGGGTCACAGCCCTTCATGCTACATTGCCCAGGATTGTCATTATGCATCTAAGGATAATACCTCCCAAATGCACTAACCACCACCAAAAGAAAGACATTTCGCCTCCTTTTTATGATGCTCATTTTTCATAGATGTAATTAAGAATCCCTCCTCTCCAAGGTTATGAATTACTAGTCACTGCTACCATATTGTACATTCCACTTTCGTTTTCCTTTTAAGAAAATTCCATTTTGAAACACCATTCCTTTCTATACCTTCTCCCACATGGAGGTCATTCATGAATTGCAAGGTGCTAACCACCTCCATGTACTCACAACACAAAAGTAACCCCCAAATCCTTGTGAATATAGAGTTTGTCCCAGATTACGACCAATCCTTCTAATGTCTTCCAGATGTAACAACACAGGACATGTGCAGTTTCTTTGAACTCACCTTTCATCCATTCATCTAAGAAATATTTAAATGGCACCTACCATATTGTAGGCCTTGTCCTCATGAATAAGGCACAGGCCCCACACTCATGGGGCTTATTCTAGGGGAGGAGATGGACTTAAACAAATAAATGTACATGCAGGTGCATTCAGTTCTATGAAGAAATATAAAGCAGGGTAAGAGGTAGAGAGTCACAGAAGGGACAGTTTGTAGATAAAATGACGGGGAGGCCATCTCTGATGAAGTCACATGGCAGTAGGGACCTGAAGTGAGGGAGAGAATGAGCCCCCTCGGTTATCCCGAGGAAGAGCGTTCCGTGCAGAGAGACTGGTACATGCAGAAGCTTTGAGGTGACGCTGTGTTCCAAAGACAAGTGAGGTGGGCAGAGCAAGGGAGCAGGAGGCTGGTGGGCAGTGAGGTCAGGGGGGCAGTGACCACAGCACGTGTCCTGCCCCATCCCCAGTGGAAACACCCATCACTGTTTTTTAGGAAAAGGGTCTAGTGTGTTCAGTCTGGGTTAAACTAGGCTAACCATTTTAACATCTAACCTGAATCCCCATGCTCAAATTCCTGAGTATTAGGTACTTTCCCTCTGAGTATAAACTCTTTTTACCTGTCAAAGTTTGCTGGCAGTCAAACTTTGATGGATTATATTTATTCATTGTTACACCAAGTCATCCTTGCTACTGACTCGGTAAGTGGCTAAAACAAATGGACTCATGCTCATCCGGCCATGTCCCAGGAAATAGGACAAATTAGGGGTCACACATGGAGCTTTGAAGCTAAACAAACTCAGTCCCTATCCCTGCTTTGCCACTTACTAGGGAGTTCCTGAACTGTCTCCATCTCTGTTTCTCTATGTATAAGACAAGAATAATAATACCTCACAGACTGCCGTGCGCATTAAATGAGACCATGAATATAGCTTGCACAGCACTGTGCCTGGAGTATGGAGGCACTTGTTAAATTGAGCATGCATGTGGAATTTAAATTTAGAACTGCTAAATTTAGAACTAAAATTATTGACATTCTCTGACATAAAATCAGTCCAGTGGTATATTCAGTTCAACAACTTAAAAAAAAAAGGACTTTCCTAATTTTTCCATGATTATTATTAACATGAAGAGTTCCTTTGGTATGATGCCATCTGAGACACAAATGTACTCATTTTCCCATAAATACCCCCATTATCTTTTAGAATACACACACACACACACACACACACACACACACACACACACACGCATATTGGAGGAAAGGAGCTGTAAAACTCCAGGCCAAGATAACTCCTGAGCCTCTCTGACGTGCTATTTGGGCACATTTCTGCTCCTATACTCAAGTGGCAAATATATGCATATATATATATTTGGTTAAAAGTAACAAAGACCTAAAAATCAGGGGTTTAAACAACATAGGGTCATAGGGTGTCATTTGTCTCGTGTAACATTAAGTCTAAAACTAGGCAGTCCAATACCAGCACAGTGACTCTGTGACATCACCAATGTGCCATCTTTCTTCTGTCCTTCAGCTCTACAGAATCAAGGTCACAGAATCAAGCCTCATTACTGTAAAATGGCTGCTGCTGCACAGGCCATCAGGTCCAAGGTTCACATGGCAATGAAGGGTGTATGGTGGGACAGAAGAGCACCTGCCATCTGAGTTAACCCACCAGGTAAGCAGATTTGGCCTCAAGCTCCTTATAATTGTCTCTTCATGTTATGTACATACATAATTTTCCTAAGCTCTGAGCAACAGCAGTTTGATGCCCAGCCCGAGCTGAGTTGCCGCTGAGCTGCCAACAGGTGGCAGGATGGCTCAGCTTAAAAATGAAACAAAAAAAAACACATAATTTTAGAATTTTATGGTTTAAAGGATAGTCTCAAGAATGTCTACAAATCTCTTGAGAAAAGTAATATATTTTATGTCATCAAATCAGGCTATCTATTTGTTTAATCCCCTAATGGAAATACTTCAGGTATTCCTCAAAAACCTAAAAATCAATTATATACTTTACTTAAACAGCCTCCTCCCTGTTCTCATCTTCAGTTTAATCAGGTTTTCCCATCACATACACCGAACTTCTTCTACATATAATACATTGGATTTTTTTTTAAGCCACAAGGTCATACCATATTCTAGCTTCAACTTGATATGACTATAAAACACCCATTTGTCTAGGGCAGAGGTCATGTTGGGGAAAAGGTGGGTTATACACATGTCCAACACGCCTGGAAGAGTATAAAACCCAGGAGAATTTTAACACTAATACAGTGTGTAACTGGAAACAAACCAAATAATGGTGTTATGATACAAACAGAATTACGTGTGTTAACTTGTCATCGGATATCATGATCACAGTGACATTTCTAGAGGCAACAGACTAAAAAGCACATGAGTTGGAGGAAAGGAGCTGTAAATCTCCAAGCCAAGATGACTCCTGAGCCTTTCTGACGTGCTATTTGGGCACATTTCTGCTCCTATACTCAGGTGGCAGGTGCTCTCAGCCAGAGCAGGAGCTCAGTCCAGCCATCAAAGAAGGGGTTGCCCAAACCAGCACCTTCCCTGGGGTTTTAATGACAGCTGAAGGCCATAGACCGGCGACAGCACCACCCCTGAAACCCAACCTAGGGGGCTTTACAACTGACTCTCTGGTGCCAATTCATTCATTCATTGATTGATTCATTCACCCATTCATTATTACTTATTGCCTGGCTCTGTTGTCTTCTTGGAATACAGAGTGAGGGAGGCAGTGCCAGGCTTCCTGGAGCTTCCAGGGGCACACGAAGCAGAAAGGCGAGCGCTGTGATGGGCACTTAGCAATGGGGAACAGGGGAACAAGCCCATGAGGGCAGCCCATAAGGAGAAAGTAACTTGCAAGTGGGTAGTAAGGAGGTGTCCTTCAGGTGTGGGGGAGGGGTGGGCCCAGGAAGAGCAGTGGTCCTCGTGACCAAGGCAGAGGGAGAGATCCTAGGGATGAGCCCGTGAAGCTGAGCAATGGTGGCAGCAGCCCGAGCAGCTCTATTTCAGCTGAGCAGGGCCAAGACATCACCTCAGAGCCCATCACTGGTGTCCTCACTCTGTGCTCAGGGGACCGGGAGCTGAGCAGCGTTCTGAATCCCCTCCAGCGCTGTCCCACTTCAGGCTTGAGCCTGAGCTCAACTAATGGGTTGTCTGGATTGGGAATCACCACCCTCCTCGCCTCACTGTGGTTTCTTGTTAATAATTAATGTGTTCAAAAAACAGTTATTGGATGTCTGGATCTTTTATAGTCAAATCAAGTCAAAGCTAGAATATGATGTGATCTTGTGGCATTAAGAAATCCAATATATTATAGGTAGAAGTTAGGTATATGTGACAGGGAAATCTGATTAAACTGAAGATGAAAACAGGGAGGAGGCTATTTAAGTAAATTATATACCAGGAATGGGGCTGAATGAAAAAAAAAACGTATATACAAATATAACAGAAGATAGTGGGATGGTCATCTTTGGTCTCAGCTTCAGCTAAGGCACCAGAGCCAAAAAAATCAACAGAATAAGTGACAAAGACCCCCACCATTCCCAAGAGAAGTTCTAGAACACCTATTTAGGAAATGCAAGAAGGTGCTGGAAACTGATTTTGAAGCCCATAGTCCTTGATGCTATAAAAGGGTAGAGGCTGAAGTGGTGATTTCTTTGGAGATGGTTGGGGTTCTGGCATATTCCTGAACCTACCCATCCGGTCTGGAGGACGAGAGGAGCATGTGTCCCCCTCACCTTAAACCTGCGAGAGGGGCTGCAAGGAGACTATTCAGAAAGGGGAACGTAGGTCCCCTTGAGATACATATCTGACTCATGACAGAGGTGTTTTTCTACAGCTTAAGACCGTTTTTCAAAGGAGCCTTCCTACCAGGAGTGGGACAGCCCCAGCACAGAGGCGGGGGGGAGGGAAGCAGGGGGCAGCGCTGCTTATAGGGAGCTACAGTGGGGCAAGTGGGGGGCCTCTGAGAACCCCCTGAAAACCTCCCTGACAGAAAGAATCACCTTTAAGGATGTGCCAAATGTAAGTAACTTAACCCCATTCTTCCCTCTGATGCCCTCCAACCCTGGGGGTGGTGAGAGGCTGCCCGGTGGGTAGTGTGGGGAGGAGATAGGAGAGGAGCTCACCGGCTGGTCCCCAGCCTCAGGCTTCTCAGCCAGATGCTCCCAAGCTCCAGGACAGGAGACACTTCATATGAAGTTTAAAGTCATGACTGGACTAAACGTTCTAGGGTCGAACCAAGACTATTCTTGTGACTAAAAGTGACAGGAGTGTCCTCTAAATTATGAGCCCCAGATTTCAACAAGGGCAAAAAAAATAGGCCTTCAAGTGGTTTTAAGAGGACAGTTAAAGAAAAGAATTAAGTTGCTTTCTGTCCGTATTCTACTCTGGTCTTTCAGTGAAACAGCTGTAGGGAGATGAATAGCACAGACTTGCCTTGGGGAAGCACCCAAGGCCAACAGGGGGAAGTTCAAGTAAAAATGCCCAGTCTTCTTGCTCTGGCTTCATTATTCCTTTTTCAGTTTCTACTAATTCAATATGCATGCTTTTTAATTATTTGCTCATCAGTCTTAATCTGTTCAATATAAGATATCTTTAGAGAGAGGGAAAAAAAACAAAACAAAAAAAAACAATCTTCCTTGTCTCCAAACATTGAAAGTCAGCCTGCAGCAACAGCAGCCTATCGTTTAGGGAACCACAGTCCCACAGCTGGAGTCACTGAACCCCAGACACAGGCTGGGTCCCATCCCTGCTTCCCCAAATCAGTCTAAGCCTGTCTTAGTCCATGTGGGCTGCTGTAACAAAAATATCATCGACTGGGTGGCTTAACCAACATTTCTTTCCCACAGTTCTGGAGGCTGGGAAATCCCAGATCAAAGTTCCGGCAGATCCGGTATCTCTGAGGGCTGTCCCCCTGGCTTGCAGATGGCTGTCTTCTCACCATGTCCTCATGCGGAAGAAGGAACGAGGGAACTCTCTAGGGGCTCCTCTTATAAGGGTGCTAATCCCATCCAGGAAGGCTCCACCCTCATGACCTAATCACTCTCTTCCTAATACCATCCTGTTGGCTGTTAGGATTTCAGCATGGGAAATCTGAGAGGACACACACATTCAATCCATCACAGAGCCTAAGGCCAGAGGCAGTCAGCAGCTGTGGCCTCGGTCTGGAGCAAACCTCCAGTCACTGAGATTCCAGGTCGTTTGCGGCTCAGCACCTTGGGCCCTGCTCTGAGACCTGCTCTGACCCTTCATCTCTATCTAGATTGAAACCCTGCCTCAAATTCATCAGGTTCCTCGCCTGGCATGGGAGTTCTAGCATTGAGTATGCTGGGTATTGTTGACTATCTCCCTGTCTAATTGTCCCGTTGCCATCAACCCTACTCATTTTCCCCTCTGTCCTCTGTTGGAGCTCCTTGTTATGTCCTGGCTCTCTCCAGTCTCCATCTTCTCTCTCCACTGTGCCTCCCCCAACACTTAGCCCTAACTGAGGCCACCTCCACCTCTGGGTGGACTCTAATGACCACTAACCAGGGCCACTCACCCCTAGTCTGCCCACGAGAGAGAAACAAATGTCAATTTTATGTAGGCAATTGTAATTTTGGGGCTTCTTGACTTTGACTCCTAACTTACATTATACATTAATCCTGAATAAGAATATAAAGCAAGGGATAAGCAGATACTTTAGGAAAGCTGCTACCATGAAAAGAGAAGCCAGAATAAACTGGAAAAAAAGAGCCTCCAAAAACATAGAAAATCCAGAGTGTGGAATAAACCTAACTAAGGACAACAGCAACAATGAACATCATCACAGAACTGAGATGTTACACCCATAAAACAAGAACCAGTGCCTATGCAAAAAGAATAACAAGAAAACAAGTCAGAGTTCTTAAAAATTCACAATGTTAGCCAAAATAAAAATTTCAATACAAGTGTTGTAAATTAAAGTTAAGAAGCTTTCCTAGAAGTACAACATAAAGACAGAGATGGAAAATAGGAGCAAGAGATGCAAGTGCTGGGGACTCAGTCTAGGAGTTATGGCATGTCATTCATAGATGTTTTTTGTTTTTTTGTTTTTTTGTGTTTTGTTTTTCCAATAGAGATGATAAAGGGGGGAAACTATTGAATAGTATTACAGAATTGAAGCCTCTAAGTAGAGTGAGATGGCCTGAGGAGTGTTCGCTCCACTCTGAGCTCTATCTGAGCTTCCGGGAGAAGGCAGTGTCTGCTGTTTAATAACAATGTACTGAGTCAGTAGCCGTAGGCCCAGGAGCAGACAGTACTGGGGACAACCTGGGGTCCAGTGGGCACATGGACATGGGAGCTGCAAAACCACTGAGTGAGCACCATTAGCATGTAGCATCATCAACATAGGGAGAGGAGAGGACCTGGACCAAACATTCTCATCTAATTCTCATAATTAGAACAGGCAGAGTCAAATTAAAACATCCATTGTAACCCCCAGAAGGCCAACAGGTTGTTGGGAGTCATCACTTCACTGTACTCAGAGCACCCCAGTTCCCAGTGCCTGGCACATAGTAGTCAAGAAACACTGATTGACAGAAGGAAAAAATGAGCCACTAAGTGAACCAATACCTCTCCTGGAATGGGGCGGGGTGCTGTTTGAAGAGACAGGTCATGCGTGTCCAGGACATCTGGGCTCTTCCATTGTTCAGCCGGTGAGCCAGAAGGGGGGACAGGGACAGAGGGGCACCGAGAGGTGTAACCCCATGCCCAGCTGTGCAGCCTGGAAAGTGAGTGGGGAAGCTAGCAGCCCTGGGGAGATGTGAAATTAGGTCAGTTAGTACTCAGGGAGAACTTCAATAGCCCACACAGATTGGTGGAACGCCTCATCTAGAGCAGATGTAGACGAGGTGCTGGAAAGAAACAGTAATTTAGGCCCATGAGGAAGGAAAGATACTCTGGGCTGTGCACCGAACTGTTAAGAGATATGGGTGCTGAGCAGCTCTGTGTAACAGTAATCACAGCACAATTAAATTCAGAGTTCTGAAGAAGAGAACAATCCCAACCTTCCACCAGGAAACAGCCCTGACAATGAAGAAAGCAGCCTTTTAAAGAAGAGCAAGTAACTTGCAGAAAACCTCTACATTTTCAAAACATCCTATTCAAACCACAAGACAAATGCAAGAGGTACATCACCAATCTGAAAGGTCACATTTTTGAACAAAAACCCTATGTATCTAGGTGGCAGGGTGATTTTTTCTGAAAGACTACAACAAAGCAGGAGCTGGGAGAAAGAAAACAGAAGGGAGAGTTTTTATTGGTAGGCATTCCTTTAGATTAAGTGACTCCTCTTTGGGTATATAAACTACACTGAGATAAAAGTTAAGTTAATAATGAAACCAGGTACCATTTCTTGAGAATTTTTCATGAGATGAGCCTGAAACTAGATGCTGAAAACATGTTTTCTTCCCCTAACTAGTTTAAGGTTGGGGGACATGTTAAGTCTGAATTTTATTCAAAATATCATAGGAAACTATTGAAAGGTTTTAAGGAAGAAAGTAACATGATCATATGTTTTGTGTAATAAATTTTTTTTTTGCTTATATTTTTCACTTTTAAATTTCAATTGATGGTCAACTACTTAAAGCAAAACTAATAACAATGTATTGTGGTGTTTATCTGTTATAATGTTATGTCAAGTGTTTGACAATAATAACAATGGATGGGAGGCAGTATACTCCTATAAGGGCCTTTCCCTGCATATGAAGTGGCATGATATTATTTGAAGGTTTGAACTGTAAAGATACATCTCTTCAATCCTAGAGCAATCACAATACATACATACAGTAGCTAATAAGCAAAAAAGGAAATAAAATACAGAAATAAAAATACTCAGTTGATTCAAAAAAAAGGCAGGAAAAAAAAGAAAAACAGGACAAACAAAACAAATAGCAAGATGGTGATTGAAACCCAAACTTGTCACTAATTATGTTAAATGTAAATGGTCTAAATATTTCAAGGCAAGATTGTCAGACTAGATAAAAAAACTCTCTCTTCCCCCCTCTCCTCCTCCCATGCCCCTTTCTTCCTCTCTGTCCCTTGACATCATTGTATGTCACCTTCTCTCTGTTTTCCCAAGATCCTCTCTCTTTCTTTCTTTGGGGCCAACTAAAAATCTCCAAGTTCTGCTCATTTACTCATGCCAAGCAATTTAATTCCTTATTATCCAGACCAAGTTCCTAAGGCCTCATTTTCATGACTCAATGAGTCCTCTCCCTAACACAAATCCCATTTTACTCCTTAGCCAGTCCGTCCAATCTTCCAGTTGTTTCTCTTCCTATTACATCTGTACCACTGAGCAGCTATAAATGTAGAAAAAAAAATTATGCCAAAGAAGAGAAAAATTCCTTGTAATCAGTTGAAAAGGGATTATCTTTCTTTACCATCATCATTACAATAAATTCACTTACCCACACACCTTGGGAGTTCATGCTATGATCTTTGACTACTGAGCAAATAAGGAAACAGCAGTATTAATTCTAAATATCCCAGTGGATTCAATTCTAAGGGCTACTCTAATATTACCATGACTAGGTGTCTTGAACAACAGAAAGTTACTTTCTCACAGTTCTGTGGGCTGAAAGTCTAAGATAGGCTGGTGGCAGCATAACACCAACCCCTCCCCCCTTCACATGGCCATCTTCTCTGTTTATCTCTGCATCTTTGCCTCTTCTTGTAAGGACACCAGCCATTGGACACAAGGCCTGCCTAAATCCAGAATGACTGCACTGGGAGATCCCTAACTAGGATTCTACTTCCAAATAAGGTCATTTCTGCAGGTTCTGGGTGGACATGAATTTGGCGGGGAGCTACACACCCCACTATACCCACTTTCCTAAAACTTATAATAGTATCCAGTAATTAAGAGTTTTCCCTAAAAATTCATATATGTATTCATTCATATATATATTAATAAAATCCATATATATATATATATATAATTTCCCGAAGATATAGATATATATGTAAAACTTCCTAAAATTTTCAATTTATGTCACATTTTTCATTCATTCATTCATTCAATAAGCATTTACACATTTACTATTGCATTAGACATACAAGTTGAGGTTCTTTTAATACACCTGACTATCACTGTTACCCCTGAGTTCTTTACACTGATTTTGTATCTCTCCTTTCCAAAGGGAGCTGTCTGCCAGGAAGCGAATTTCTTCCAGGCTAGAGTTATTTTCACACTTTAGTTTTTAAATTAAAACAATAGTAAAGTGCATTGACATTTTGTTCCTAGAGCATGTGGAGTAATATTTTTCTGGTTACTCTGGCAACCACAGAGGCAGGAGGAAAGGAGCTGCCATCAGTAGTGGGTGGTGGAAAGGGGCACCTTGTTGTGACGTGCTGGTGTGGATCCTAGCAGGACAGGGTCAGAAGTCCAGCTACTGCCCAGAAAATGGCCCAGGTCCCTGGCCTGAGTCATCCGGGACTGGAGAATGTGGACAGATTATTTTCTCAAGAAACTAGTGATAAACCAAGGGATGCAGGGATTAAGAACTCGTTCTAAAAAAGAAATGTTTATGCAGGGCCAGACGTCAGCATGTGAAGGGTAGTCGTTGGTTGAACACTATTTGCAGACGACAGGTACATACATTGCCAAGTTCACAGCCATTGATGTGCTTGTTTTGCCAATGGTACCAGTTTCTGGAACAAAGTCTGAGCTGGCTCCCACTATCTCCATGTTTATGAAACATGGTTCTACCACTAATTTCTCAGTCTCTATTGTGGACCCACTATGTGCACAGCACTGAGCCAGGCACTTTGGAAATTCTAAAAAAACCTATCCCACTTTGGCCAAAGCTATAATTCAAATGAGATATTTTGAGATATATTAACAATAAATGTAATCACTTCAGCCACAGCCCCACTGCTCTGACTATTCTCAGGGCTGCGTCCCTAGTTCTCTGTGAATCACTTTCTATTTGCAGCTTTATCTCTTTTCCTGGTGGGTCCCTAATCTCGACCAAGGCTTTTCCAGCCGTGATTGTCTAGGCCAGGTTGTTCTGTCCGATTCTGCTATACTTCCGTGCAGAACAAGGATGGGCCACATGATGGAGGGTGACGTCAGTGTGCCCTAGGACATTCTGCCTTTCCTGCTATGGTCCCCAGATGGTTAGAGGCTGAGATCCTGCTTATCTTGTGTACCTACTCACCATAGACAAATTGGCTTTCAGGAAGTGGATTTTTAATGCTATATTAAAGAGCTTCTGTGGCTACCCTTGTAAAGGCTAGCAGTGTAGGGAAATAAATGGACTGTAAACGGGGCTGAGAGAGGGGAAGGAACTGAACAGCTGTAAGAAGAACCTAGCCCTCCCCTTCTGCCCCCTCCTCAGCACCTCCCTCACCCTCCTTCCTTTTCCTGCCCCTGACAAGGAGCCTGTAAAGTGGAAGGTGATAGAGACAGGGAATAAGGAGAGGTAAAGGTGGCATGCTGTGAAGTGTCAGGAAATCCAAAGAGACCAGCAGCATCCCACTAACTCACTCCTGCTCCTCCAACTCCTGCTCTCTCCTCATATCATTTCCAATTAAGTTTTATTTTTTGTTCAGTTGCTTAAGCCCTTGGATGGCTGTTTATCCAATCCCTTTGGCATTGTGGAGTTCAAGTAGAAGTTCAAGGACAGACCAGACATTCCTCTGTCCCTCCCATCTCTTGGCATTCCAGAAGTCCCAGGCCTCCATGCAGTCAAACCCCAGTGTGGCTGCCCCAACCTCAAAGGGGCTGACTCACCACTCAAAGGGCAAAATCTAGCTCGACCTTGTCTTTAAAAAAAAAAAAAAAAAGCTAAAGTCATAGAAAAAACAGTGCATAGTGTCCTGACAAAATGGACTGTGTAGGAATTCAAGTATTTTCAGAACAATTCATAATATTTGCACTATAATTGTCCATTTTCCTGAAATTTTAGTCTTTTCTTTTAGGGCAAACCAGTCAATATCTGAGACATTGGTTGCCCTCAAGCTGTAATATTTAGTTCCCAAGAATGTTATGAGGATTAACAGTGCATGGCCACACATATTCCTTAGAGGAAAGACCTAAAGTGAACTAACACATGAATTGTGTAACTCTTCACAAGAATTGGTGTCACTAACACCAATAATTATGACATTACCCATCTCTTAAATACATCCAAAATCCACATAACTTTTTACATTCTGCTTCAGTAATAAGTGCTCAAGTACCATGAACATTCTAAAGCATTAAGAGCTGTCCAAAGCAAATTTCAATGCTTTTCTCCTCTATCTACTCAAAGCATAGTTATTAACATGCTTAAAATTTATCTTCCAACCTGCTCATAAAACTGTGAGTATGCACACAACGTGGAAAGGGAGAATCGACTCAGACCATAAAACAGCTCAAAAGTGATAACGATCTTCCAAAGGGTGAGAGGACACACCACGTACAACAGCAAACAATTATAATGAGCAGGAAGAAAAGACTAGCAAAAGTTAAATTTCTAATAGATTTGGGTTTCTCTATGTAGAATACTTTCTGGCAATAAGCCTGACGCAGCAATGGCTGTGTGTGCATGTGTGAGTGTGTGTGTATGTGTGTATAAAATTTACTCATTCATTCACTGAAACAATGCTGACTGAGCACCTTGTTCATAACTGGCACTACTGGGGGTCCAATGATGAACAACACAGACAGAATCCCTGCCTTCATAAACTTATATGCAGAGGATAATGAAGAGCAAACACACAATCACCTGCTTATTTATACACAGGTGCAAGGGCATGGCTGTGCAGAGACAGATGCAGTCTATTAAAATATTTACTTCCTTCCTATCTGCAACACTATCTTCATAGTACAATAATTACAACCTATAGTTCCTAATTGTTTTTCTGTCCCCATCAACCTTTTCAACCTCTCCTTGTTGGGGACTTGAATAATGCTGAAGTTAACCAAAACCCAGACACAACAGCTCTCCTGTATTGGCCCCTGAGTTAAACCAAGACAACATTCACAAGTGAATTGCTAGCTTTCAGTTCAAATGGTGAATGAATGGGACACACATGACTACTGCTCTTTCCTCCCCAAATCCCATTCACTTGAGAGCAAAAGAGACATAAATAGAACAAACCCAAAATAGCACAACAAATGGGAAAAGTTAGTTATCAATTAAGCAGAATTTTTGATAAATTCTGGAATATGGAAAATGGTGGAATATTTTAACAGAAAAACAGTGGAGATGCTACCAGCCAGGCTTGGATCAGGGAGGAATAAAAGGGACACCAGTAAGGGAGCCCCATCCAGACTCTGAACTCAAGTCAATGGGGGGTCACCCCAAAGGCAGAATAGGGGACCCCCAGCCTCTGTCCCCTCACAAATATCAACAACTGGACAGCTCTCCACAAATAAAAACAGCTCTGGGAGAGCTCTGAAGTCCACCTAAGAAGCCTGAGAAACACCGTGGAACAAAACCCTGAGAATTACCGCACAGGAAGAGAAGGAAGACAGCTTCCTTTTGCTGGCCTCATCCCATGGCCCAGTCCAGCCCTGCTCAGTGCAAGGGGGAACCCCCGGCTAGAAAGAGCCCCTCTCATAGAGAAAGGGGAGCCAGAGTAGCAAACAGCTTCCCAGCCTTTAGGGCACCACACGAAATTCCCAGTAACGGACTCCAAGGAAATGGAGATCCAGGAATCCCCAACAAAAAATTCAAAATAATTGTTCTGAAGATGCTCAGAGTCCAAGTGAACACAGATAAACAATTGGATGAAGTCAGACAATACAAGAACAAAATGAGAAGTTCAACAAAGAGATAGAAAACATACAAAAAAGAACCAAACACATTTTGGAGCTGCCGTTCACACATTCCCAGCGAGGAGGGCTCTCGTGGGCAGAGACAGCATCTGTGTAAAGGGACCAGGAGCAGCGAGCAAGCTGTTCTCATTCTCTAACACATCTGAAATATTTCTCCCAATTCCCTCTGTGACCAAAGACACACATTTAACAGCCATCTGGCTGAGATAAGGGAATCTCATCTATGGCTATAGCCTCAGACTCATTAATTGTTCAAGAACTATCTGTTGAGTGTTCTGGGTGCCAGGCATTGTGTTCCGTGAACAAATCAGACAAAACTTCCAGCCTCATCCTAGAGGGGAGACAGTTACAAATAAGCATTGTAATTAAGCGACGCATCTAATGTGATATATCAGTATCACTATATTCATTCGCTCACCTATTTATTAATCATCCCACAAAGATCCACTGAACGCCTTTACGTGAGGCCCTGGGGTGAAGCTCTGGGCAGGAAACACACCACCTGCTCTTCGGAGCTGAACTAACCAGCCACCAAACACAGTGCGTTGTTTTATTTTCTAGCTCTAGGGTTTATAGTACAGAAGACATAAAATAAAGATTTGAACTAAAGAAAAGACTAAGCATTAGTTTCAATCACAGGAAACTCCTTGGTAAATTAAATTAGCATCTCCATGGTAAGTCCCATTAACAGCATTAAAAAAGAGCATAAAATAAACACAGGGTCATGTAAATTTCAGATCTTCTTCAGTTATGTTTCAGTTAATAAAAAAAAAAAAAAACAAGCAAGAATCCCCAAAAGCCTGACAAAAATCACCAAATTCTAAGTGTTTACAAATATTTAGCTCCCTAACGGCCACAACTCTGTTTTATGCTTTTTACTTCAGAATATTACTAATATCTGGTCAGAAGATGTAGCTGTGAGATGACAGGTACGAGCTCACGTATATCAATATGGTGAGAAAGAATGTTTTCTATACAAGTTTAAGTTGACATTACTGTAAGAATGGAATGTCATTTCCAAGTTGCAAAAACAGAGGGGACCTTTTGTAAACTATCAAGAGAGTAAGTTTGTAAACTATTAAGAGATTAGTACTTGTGTTCTGAAAAAAGTCACTTGCTTTCCTGACCATCTTCTCTCTACACTAGGCTTTCAATGTCTAGTCTTTAAATTCTATACAATTTGTATCCTTAAAAGAAGCAAATAAAAGAGAGAGTCAGGATAATACGTACAAAGGAGTACAGGACTTTGAAGGAGGATTCTGACTTCATAGAAGTTAGTGGGCTCAGTTACCAATGAGGAGCAAGATAAATGGACCCATTTGCCCTGGATTTCCTTGTGTGAGAACACGGTGGAATTGTACTAGGTGACTCCTAAGGAGGTCCTTTTGCAATTCAATGTTCATTTTCCCAGTTGCCTCGCTTTTAAGGCATTGACATCTGCAGTTCTGCTCCCCTTTGCCCTGTGCCTGTCCGTCTACCATGGTCCTACGGATACAACTTGTATAAACCTAATGATTCAGCCTAGATGCCAGGGAAGATACAAGCAAGGGTTGGGCTTTTTCCCAGCTGTGGGACATCTATATAAATGGCACTGCCTGTGCTCCCGGCTCTGCACAGGGTCCTGGGGACCACACAAAGAAGGCTGGCTTCCTTATTAGCACATTACAATCTAGTGGAGGAATGTGCTCTACATGAGTAATCCCAACAGTGTGATATGAGCTTTAACAAGTGTGAAGAGGGTGCTGGGTGTGCCCCCAGCTCCTGGAGCCCCACCGTCCTGTAACAGGACCCACAGGGTCCTTTCTCTTCCTGGTAAGAGAGACTGTCCTCTGCTAGCAAATGGTGACACCTAGCATTCTCTTCAGTGATGATTTCAAAAGGTCAAAACTTACCCATGTGGCAGAAGGCTGGTCTACTTCAATTGAAGGAAGCCCATAGGAATTCGAGGTGCCAAGGTGCTACTTATTGCCTAAAGGAAGCCAGGGGCCACCTTGGGCTTCAGTGGTCCTCTGCTGGTAAATGACCATCATCTGGGCCCAGGGAAGGTGGGCGAGGCTTCATCTGGGGAAGATAATTGCAATCCAGTCATTCAAGCCATTCTCTCTCTCCGTCTCCCTCTGTGTGCTTCTATCTGTCTCTGTCTCCCTCCTCAATTTTTCTCAGCCACACCATCTCTGAGAAGACAAAAGAGACAGCTATGTCCCCCTCCACCCCCAGAAAATCATGTTGGACCTAGCGACCAGTAGATGGGAGCGCTCTGCTGATAACTGATGCTAAAAAGCATCAGAGGGGCCACAGCTCAGCCTCTCCTGGTTGAAGGAGGAACAGCTGCCCCTGGACCACAAAACACTAATGAGGAGAGTAGGGTTGCCTGGGCCTCCTTTGTCCTTGGCCCAAACCAAATCAATACAAGGCTCAGCTCCTGCCCAGAAAGGGCAAAATAGAAGTGTGCATTACCCAGGCACAGCCAGGGAGCTGTGGGAATCACAGAGCACTTGGAGCCTAGGGTCTCCAAAGCTCCCCGAAAGGCAGAGAGGGAAGTGGCTGCCCAGTGTGTCAGTGAGTTGGCCGCTAACATACAAGTTAGGGGCAGAGTCGTGGTTCAGACTCTCTCCCTGATGGGCTGTGACCACATGACCAGAATGAGAAACCCCACTGCCTCACATGGTAATAAGTACAGGGTGCAGGTCAAGGGTGACATGTGGCAGAGAAACCCCGTTTCCTTTCAGAGAGAACCACCAAGTGGGAATGGAGAGAGGAGAAGCCCGAGCCAGACTCACCACCACCTGGACCCCACCTGGAGGTGTCCTGGTCTCCCTGACACCTTTGGAGAAACGGCAGATACGACAAGAACTGGCATCCTGCACAGTGGTTGTCTGGTGGCCAGGGAGAGCTGGAGGGAAGCACGGCCATGTAGCTGGCCCAGGCTGAACCAACAGCCCCAGAGCATTCTGGGAGGCAAAGCACGCCATGACCACCAGGTTGATGGGCTCCCAAATGACGTAAAGATGACCAAGTTCTCAGCTGGTGGAGTTTTCTAGGACCAGGGTCAGGTGTCCTTGATTAGCCCTGTAATTGAAACCAGTTTTTTAAACCCTGCTTTGAAAATTTGCAGTTCTTTTTTTAAGACTTCATTTTTTAGAGCAGTTTTAGGTTCACAAAATTACGGGAAGGTAAAGAGTTCCCATACAGCCCCTGCCCCCTCACCACCTCCCCTAGGATCAATATCCCTCACTAGAAAGGACATTTGTCACAGTTAATACACCTACATCGACATGTCATCCTCGCCCAGGGTCCGTAGTTTACAAGAGGGCTCACTCTTGGTGTTGTGTTTATGGTGCTTTCTGAGGCTTTTTATTTAACAGGTATTGTTTTCTTCGTCTTCCCCAGCTGTGAGTGTGCCCCAGCTGTGAGTGTGGGAAAGCTGTGTCCTTCCACTAAGTGTCCTGCTAGGGGAAAAGTCAACCCCAAAGTTAGAGAAAATATAACACACCTGGCTCTGTTACCCTTCTCATGGCATATGAAGGCCCTGAGTGACACAGAATGTCAGTCACACTCGGGGTCATGGGGGAAATGAGGACACTGACATATCAAAAGGGCCACAGCCCAGGAGGGGACAGAGGCCACCACCCTACAGAGGTGCTGCCTCAATGGCAGAGTGACAAGGAGCTGTTCTCTCTCCTTCAGCTTTGCCAAAGCTCATGTCATGTCAGCAGGAAAGGGTGACAAAGAACGCAGAGCAGGGTGACATCCACGAGATAGGCTGTGTGCCCCTGACGCTGACAGCTCTCTGCAGACACTGGGCAGCAGTCATCTAACTGGTGTGACAGACTTGGCCAGGCCAGAAGACAGCCACAAGGACAGAAGGACATCCAGGGTCATATGCTTTTTCACGGTCTGGATTTTCATACTAGTCTACCCCACATATCCGCCTAGAAAAGACCTATGGCCAACCATGAGGAATGGATACCTCCCCCTGCGTTGCGCCCCAAAGCACGCTCGCTGATCAGAGCACCCTGAGGAAACTGGTGAGGCTCTGTGTGCTTGCCCCTCTGACATCTACCCTCCCCAAGACCTCACTGGCTGAGGGTCCCACCTCAGAACCCCTGTGTCTCTTCTCCTACAGCAGAGAACTGTGGCCAACATCCCACAGTGGCCTCTTACACTGGGCCAGCAGGATGATGCCATCAGGCCCGTCACCTCAGCCACGGCAGAAGCTCAAACCTCCCTGTGCCTGCACTGCCCAGCTCATAGCTCCCTAAAGTGAACTGTAGCCCCTTCCCAACCCACCCACACCCTCCCGTTGGGCCTGGGAAAGCTGCAGACTGACGTCAGAAATCCCCCTTATCTTCAAGCTCCTCTCTGAATGATCCCTTTACCTCTTTGCCCTGATGAGGACGCTGATCACTCACACTCTCTCCAGTGGAGACTGAATTAACTGCCTCAAAACACGCCTGAGGCCTATTATGAAAGAACACTATCACCCCCACACCAGGTCCCTCTGTTCTGTCCCTGTTTTATTTTTGTCATGCACTTCACAATTATTGGAAGTTATGTTGTTTGTGTTTGTTTGTTTGCTTTTGCTTCACCCCCTGTAATGAAAGTTCCCTGAAGGTTTGTGTCTTATTCATGCTGTAATCCTGCTGCCAGAACAGCTTGGCCCATAGTAGGTGCTCAATAAATATTTACTGAATGGAATGAAGGAAGGAAGGAGCATTCTGCAGAGTGCATGGGAATGTCACAGAGGCACACAGAAGGAATTGTGGGAACCCAGGAACGGAATGGCAGAGCAGGAATGGGAAGAAGCAGAGAGGGCTGGAGGGAAGGCTTAGGGAAAGTTACCCCAGTGAAGACAGATGGTTGGAGACTTCCATGTAAAGGTGGCAGTCTGAACTTACACACTTCATTTCACACACGAGTATTTCAGCCTGAAAGCCAGAGTCGGACCAAAAGGCTCTCTTGGTAGAATGTCATCATTAAATGGAGATAAGATACCACTTGCTTTTTAGATGAGGAAAATCTAGATTTTCCACATTTGGTTAAATTCATTTTCCCAACCATCTGCAGCCTTTTGGTGGCAGGGCCAACTCTGTATCTAAGGATCTGTATTCCTCTACCATCATCCCGACTCCCAAGAAAGCACTACTCACCCTGGGAAATAACTTCCAGGGCCCTTTAAGAAGTGACAAGGGGAGCAGCAGAGACAAAACGCCTGGTGGTGATCGGCTCAGCCTGTTTCTAGAGGCCTTCCGGCTGGGAAAGAAGGTGCTTGTTCACCTGCCGTTGGGTTGGTGAACCTAGAAGTTTCCCTTGTTTTCTTTTTCATGGCGATTCTTATTGCAACGTGTCGAATGGGCAGCTCAAGAAGGAACGTTCACCCAACACGGCCACATCACCCTGAGGCAGCCTGCGCCCCCGCGGTGCCTCCTCCTGCAGAGGTCACTGGAGATCAGAGCTTTGCCTCGATTTTCAGCGGAAGGCCTCTTTTTTTCCCCCCCTTTTTAGTTATGTGCCTACATTTTCCCGCTTTTGTTTTTCAAAAACAGCTTTATTGAGCTAGAATTCACACCCCTTGCAAGTCACAATTCAATGGTGTTTAGTGTGTTCACAGAGTTGTGCAACCATCACCACAGTCAAAATCTGAACACTCCCATCACCTCAAAAATAAACCCTGCATCTTTCAGCTGTTGCTCTCCTATTCCTCCTCCCCAGCCCAGCCCAGCCCCAAGCAGCCAATAATCCACTTTCTGGCTCCATAGATTTCCATAGTCTAGACTTTTGTGTGAATCGAATCATAATTATATAATTATATGATTCAGCTGGACTTTGTGACTGGCTTCTTTCACTGGGCATAATTTTTTCAAGGATCCTCACGTTGCAGTATGTATCGGGACTTCATTCCTTTTTGGCCGAATCATATTCCATTGTATGGATGGACCAAATTTTTGTGTATTCCTCTGTTTGCTGATGGACATTTGGGTTGTTTCCACCTTTTAGTAATCACAAATAATACTGCTAAGAACATTTGTGCACAAGTGTTTCTGTGGACTTTTCTTTTTTTTTTTTTTTTTAGCTGAGCCATGCTCAGTGGCAGCTCAGCTCGGGCTGGGCATCGAACTGCTTGCTCAGAGCTCAGGTCTCACTCTTGAGTGAGCTCTTAACCAACTGAGCCACTCAGCTAGGCCTTCTGTGGACATTTTTAAATTTCTCTTGGGCCTAAACCTAGGAATGGAATTGCTGGGTCATATAGTAACACTGTGCTTAATCATTTGAAGAACTGCCAGACTGTTTTCCAAAGCAGCTGAAAAAACCTATTCTGTATGGTATGTTTTTTGGATTTTTTTATTTTCATAAACATGATTGTGAACAACATGATTGTAAACATGATTGTGAAAAAAATAAAGCTCCAAGCTGAAATAATAATAAATAAATAGCCACAATGACAACCCTACAAAGGATTGAATAAGTTCTAAAATTAAGCTACTGAAAAAACATGTGAATGAATTTTTTTTTTTTAAGATTTTATTGGGGAATTGGGGGAGGGGAACAGCTGTGGGGAATCGGGGGAAGGGGAACAGACAAGTTGCTGTCCTTTTGTTCTTCAGTCTAGTTGTGGAGGAGGTTGCTTCACTGGCTCATGTTGGCATCATCACTGAGCTCTTCCCGGCTGAGGCAGTCGCTCGCCGGCCATTGGACAGCCACTCACTGGGGCTCACAGCAATTCATGGCAGCTCACTCCATTTGCCAGCCGCTCATGCCAACTGCCAGCCATGTATGGGATAGCTCACGGCAGCCCACTGCAGCCCCACTGCAGCCTACGCTTCGCTGGTGACTCATGGCAGCCCAGCTCCAGGTTGAGTTGTTGTTCACCATCTTAGCTGTAGAGGGCGCAATGTCACTGGCCCTCATGTGGGATCTGAACAGGGTCCCTGCTGCTCAGAGCTGGTGCTCCCAAACCAACTCTTAAACAACGTGCCACTTGGCCAACCCGTGAATGAATATTTTTATCATCTCCAAGTAGGAAAACCTCTGTAATCTTGGTGCAAAAAAAAAAAAAAAAGCAGAAAGAGGAAAAAAGGTTATAATTTGACAACATGAAAATTAAAACAGTTCTGAATTGCAAAAACAGATACTTTTATTTTAAATGAAAAGACAAACAACCAACAAGGAAAATCTCACTGTTATACATGATAATCTGAAGGTTTATATCCATCATATAAAAGAGAGTTCTTACAAATCATACAACCTTGCTGCCTAAAACTCCTACACCCTCACACTAACAGGGGGCCCATGAAGACGTTTTATGTCTTCAGATATCAGTGTTGTCTTAGTCTGCTCAGGCCTCCATAACAAAGTAATACAGACTCGGGGAACTAAACAACAAGCCTTTATTTTCTCAGTGCTGGAGACTAGAAATCCAAGGTCAGGGTACCAGCATGGCCGGGTTCTGGTGAGGACCATCTTCTGGCTGTGTCCCCACATGGCAGAGAGAGAGACAACAGCAAGCGCACTGGTGTCTCCTCTTATAAGGGCACTAATGCTTTCCTGAGGGTCCCACTCTAATGACCTCATAAAACCACAACCCTAATTACCTCTCAAAGTCTCCACATACCTCACTAGGGATTAGAGCTTCACCATATGACTATTGGGAAGACACAAAGATATAGTCCATACAAATGTCAAGTAGGACTCTGTATGCAATAGTCATTTATTGAAATGTTTGCTGTTCTTTCCTTGATCCTTCCCTATGGGGCAGATGTATTGGGTTGACAGAAAAACCATGACATATTTTTTCTGGTTTTCGTTGCAAAAATGTGTCGTAACTTTTTTGACAACCCAATATTATGTATGTTTGTCACGTTGTTTATAGGGTCCTTTGTCTTCAGGTCACAGCTTCTCTTTGAATCAGTGGGTTTCAGGTCTAAGATCTGGTCAGGTCTGGGAATTGACAAGGAGCGTGGCTTTTTACTGGAATGATGTTTTCGGAGGGTACAAGTTGAGGGTATCCTTGTTGCTCGCCTGTCTCTTTTTTCCCTGGAGACACCATGTTCTAATAACCATCTCCTTAATTCTCTCAATCCACCTAAGTCAACAAACCCTTCCACATCCACCCTTATGTTCAGGTCTCCTTGGTAAAACAATCCCAGGATACGGTGCCACATGCACTCCTGAAGTTCCTACTGAGACACACTGGCAAGATCAAGACATTTCTCTGAGGCACGTTCCTTTTCCCATGTTGATCTATACTATCCAGTCCATTATGTCACTGCTGTGACCACTCACTGGATGTGGGCCACACAGGAGGGGCGTGACACGGGTCCAGGCTGAGGCTATCTGCCTATATGCTTCCAGTGGTACAACCCAAACCCTTCCTTTGCAGGGCATGGGGATCTGCTGCTGCATCTCCAGCTCCGTCACAGGGCTTCATGGGAAAGAGTCTCCAGAACATATTTTTAGAGCAAAACCCCTCTACCTGTATTTAACCTGCACCCCGTGGCAAAGGGCAATATTCACTTCCCCGCTTCCTGATGCAGGCTTGGCAAGCATTCCCGTGTGCTTTGGGAAGGTGTGAGGAGGCGTGCTGCTGCAGAGGAAGCCATCCCTGTCTGAGCACAGCATTTCTGTCTCCTTCGAAACACTGGTTGGTCAGGTCCCAGCACAGAAACCAATCAAAATGCCTTAAGTCGAGAGCTGGTGAAGCGGGAATAATATTGGAGGCTGGGCACAAAAAGAGGAAGAAACAGAAGCCCAGGCTTGGTCTCAGAGGACCCTGCAAGGCCTTCACATCAGCCACATAGAAAGAAAGATTAATAAATAGTATTTGATGATGCAGCTCCATCAGCAGTATACATTCCCTTGTCACTTCCCTTGCTTCTCAGAATCACCAAAAAATAATTGCATACCCCCATGCACGCATGTATTTTTAGCTTTGTATCTCAAAGCATTTGGCAAGCTGCAAACTCCTGCACCAGCCACCTGCAAGGGCCATCTTGTTCCTCAGACATGCAGCCTCCCGGAACTAGCAGCTGTTCAGCAGTGCAGGGTGAGGCCACGGAGGACCTGGGGATAGCACTCGAAGCCAAGTGACACAGCGGTGAGCCAGCAGGTGGAACCCTAAGAAGCTGGATAGAAGGAGCAGATGGTAGAAGCTGAGTGGCAAACTTCAGCCACAATGTCTTATCTCTTTACCTGAAGTGCTCTGGATTCTTTTGTGACCCAAATGCCTGAAACCTGAACAGATGATGGTTGGATCTAGAAAACAAGGGGAAAAGAGTGTTTTAAAGGAACACATATCACAGTCATTCCACACAGCATTGTTCCACAGTCATCTGTGTCCAGGTGGCTGGGTGGCTGGGATTTAAGCAATAGCATCCATGAAAACAAACGCAGTTTCCATATGTAGCATTCGACTTGCAGTTTAAAAGCTGTGACCAAATCCGGCTGTAGGTGGTCACCAAATGCCGTTTTTGCAGTTGTTTGGAGAACTTGCCTTGACTGGTTTCATTAGTCCATGATGGTGATGACAATATAAAGGTTCATATTTACCCAAACAAAGCAGAATTTAAGTCAGAATGACATTTTAGATCATTCGCTTCAATCTCGTGGGCTTGGGGCCTACAGAGACAAGTGTGAACAAAAGGGGTCTGAATTAAATGGGTGTGATCAAAGCCAGAACTAAACACAAAAGCTGCATCTACTCTCTCCTCTTCCCCTTCCCTCTCTCACCTCCCTCCCTTTTTCCTTCCTTTCTTCCTTCCTCAAAGGTGTTATTATATTTTTTCTTTGACTTCTACAAAGTTGAGTAAATACACCTCTCTTGAAACAAAGGGAATGAATGCTAAAAATAATCAGATGATTTTCATCCCCATTTTGATTTTTTAGAAAACATTGCACTACAAACATTGGAGCAACAATAAAGAAATTGTTCATAATTGCATCGTGCCATCGACTGCCTGTTTGTCCTTGTTTCCTTCCAATCTTTGTTCATAGTATTGAACACATGGCATAGAAAGAGTCGTGTGACACATGCAATTTTTCTCCTCTGCAGTTTTCACTTGATTCTGAATCACACACTTTTTTCTCATTGCCTCAGCACTCCTTCGCCACGCACACCAGGGTATCAACTGAGTGAAGGCAGGACTTGGTCTGTTGTACTCACTGTTTCCCCATCTAAATCAGCCTTTAGCATTCAGTTAATATTTCTGAATGAATCACAATCTTTAAATTATACTTTGTGAGGGCTGCTTAGATTCCGTTGAGTAGACCTTGTCGTTATTTCCTGCTGTGGAGTGTTTAAGTTGCTTCCACTCCTCACTCCCATATGCATCATGAAATAACAGCTATTCCCATACTTATAGCTTTTTTTCCTTGACTTTGGTTATTTCCTTAGTATGAAGTCTCAAGAGTAGTGTTCATGGAATTGTAACAGCTATATATGATGTCAGAGGGGTAGTAGATTGGAGGAGGGGGGTTACACTTTGTGAGGGGTGTAAATGTCTAACTATTACATTGTTTTGTACACCTGAAACTGAAAAAAAAAAAAAGATTAGGGTCCATGGTTTAAATGGCCTTACTAGGTTTGTGCTTCTTGATGTGTATTTCCAAATTACTTTTCAAAATGAATTTTCCAATGTAGGTTGACAGTAGTGAAGCCGGAGTCCATTATCATATAATTTTCCAGCTGACTCCTGGGTTGGAGAGCAGGCCTGAGGACCAGACAGAAAAAATGATGACAAGAGGATTGCAGGGTGTAAATCCTGGGAGATCTCCCTGCTTTCAGTTCTCCGCTTTACATAGCAATCCAATGCTTTTCTTGTTGTCTGTGCTTCCGTAAGGCCGTCACCCAGATCTTATTTGGTTTAAATCATTGAGAATAAGCTAGTAGCTGGATCCCATCTAGGCGCCGATGTGACAGGAAGTTGGACTGCCCAGGCGCTTTTCGGAGCTCTGGGTTCCATGTGGGCTGAACGCAGCCTTCACACATCTGCAACCTCCATCTGCTCCTCTGTTAGGGAGCATTCATCCTCTGTTCGGGCGCCGCTTACTTTGCACCAGACGTGTCTGTGTAAAAATCCTGTTTCACACCCACTCCTTCGCAGCTGCCGGTGCTCAAAGCACCCACCTCTCTCCCTGGGTGGGAAGCACATGGGCATCATTCATGGAGGAAATTTGTACCTTACTGTTCAGTTTCTTCTAGGAGTGGCCAGCTACCCTGCATGTCCCCATCGAAAGTCTAGCAGAAAAGATATCAGACACTCATGTCAGAAGCTATATTTCCAGCTCTGAGAAGGTGCAAGAGTGTGGGTGAGTCACTCGCCACCCACAGTCCTCAGTGTCCCTCTCTGTCCGAGGGACAACAGCAGCTGTCCTGGTGTTGCTTCTGGCTGTGGTGAAAAGGAGTGAAACAACATGTGTGACCGCTCTGCAAACTGTGAAGTGCTGAGATATAGAGCATTGTTGCTGCAACACAGGAGAGCAATGGGTGGAGACAGTCACTCCCAGCTCCTCCTCACTCGTGGGCCCCACTGAGTTTAGGTGGCAGGTGGCTCTATGTCTGGGACCAGGACTGGATCATGACTGGTCTCCAGGAATGGTGGGAACCCCACCCATGTTTTGCTGCTGAGTAAGCACATGATTTGATTCAGGGTAACCCAGGAGAGCGCAGCAGGGCTCAGGGCAAGCGGCTCCTCTTTTTACAGGAAGGCCTCCTCTGTTCGTCGCCTGGGCAGTCATTGCTGGTGAGGGCCGGTGCTGGGCACCGTGCCCTCTGACCCCCACAAAGGGGAAGCCAAGAACAGCAGGGGAGGAACCTCTGGAACTGCCAGCCTCCAGCAGATTCCTTGTCATGTGCGATTTGCTGCTAAAACAGTCTCTTACCAAGAGGCACAAAGGTGAGACGTATGGGGCCAGGCCATGGCGGAATTGAGTGAGTTCGGGCCAGCAAGCTTGTCTCCTGACTTCTGGCTTCTACCCACTTAGCTTTATTGTGGTTTACTCTTTCTTTTTACTTAGATGTAATTGACATACAACATTATATTAGTTTTAGGTGTACAACATAATGATTGTTGTGTTGTTGTTTTTTTGAGGGCAGTGCTACTGGCCAGCGCTTAACCTCCGTGCCACTCGGCCGGCCCTAACATAATGATTTTTTTAAATTAAAATATACTGGGGTGACAATGGTTAGTAAAACAACATAATGATTTGATATTTGTATATTGCAAAATGACCACCACACTAAGTCGAATTACCATTTAGACATTAACCATTTTAATAAGTGCGTAGTAGTGTCTCATCATTGTTTTAATTTGTATTCCCTAATAATAAATAATTTGAGCATGTTTTCATGTGCTTTTTTGCATCTGTGTGTCTTCTTTGGTGAGGCATCTGTTCAGATATTTTGCCCATTTTGAAGCTGGAGTCTTTGTTTCTTATTATGGAGATTTAAGATTTCCTGGATATTTTGGATACAGGTCATCTATCAGATACGTGTTTTGCAAATATTTTCTCCACGTCTTTGGCTTGTCTTTTCACTCCCTTAACAGTGTCTTTTATACTGCCAAAGTTTAAAATGTTAATAAAGTCCAACTTATCAATTTTTTTTTTGCTTTCTGTGGGTCATGCTTTTGGTGTATCTAAATACTCATTGCCAAACACAAGGCCACTAGATACTTTTTCCTAGGTTTCCTTCTTGAACATCTTTAGTTTTGCTTTTTTGTATTTTGGCCTAAGATGTACTCTGACTTAATTTGTGGGAAAGCTGTAGGGTCTGTGTCTGGGCTCTTTTTTTTAAATATATGGATAAGCACTTGTGCCAGCGCCATTTGTTGAAAAGAATGTCTTTGCTCCATTGCGTTGCCTTTGCTCTTTGTCAAAGATCAATTGACTGTATTTATGTGGGTCTATTTCTGGGCTCTCTATTCTGTTCTATTGATCTCGTTGTCTAGTCTTTCGCCAGTTCCACACTGTCTTAATTACTGAAGTTTTATAGAAAGCCTTGAAGTAGGGTAGGGTCAGCCTTCCCATTTTGTCTTCTCTTTTGGGATTGTGTAGGCTATTCTGGGTCTTTTGCCTTTTCAAATAAACCTTAGAATCAGTTGTCAATATCCACAAAATAACATGTTGGGATTTTGATTGGGATTGCTTGGAATCTATAGGTTAAATTAGAAGAACTGACATCTTAACAATGTTGAGTTTTCCAATCCACGAATATAAAGTATTTCTCCAGTTAATTCTTTATTTTTGCCTTGAACTAAAGGAATAGAACACAAGGTGATAAGAAATCACCGTTAGGGAGGTGACTCAGGGAAGGACATGAGACAAATTCCTTCTTTTCAACTGAGGAAAATACCCTAAAACAGGGAAGAGACAGACCTTAAGTCACACAGCCAATGAATAAAGAAAGACAAGGAGCAGTTCTGATATTTAGACAAAGCATTTAGTATTAAACAGGATTACTTAAGCCTTAAAGCAAAAGCTCTCTGTGTAAAGAGCTAGGTACACAAAAGCTGTCTGAATGAAGTACATGAAGAGCTGTGAGGGTAAATCTAAGGTCTCATGTTAAAAGAGGTAAAATGGAAACTTCATTTACTTATCATTAGTTAGGCCAGCAATCCATGGCTGCATTGCACTAAAATCTCATTTGTCTTAGCAAACTAGGGCGTGGCTGTCACTGACAAAATGAGTGAGAAAATTGAAGCAGTTCTTGTTCTATTTGGGTCAAAATAAAGTTTGATCTCAATTCTAGGTCATTTAGGTAAAAGTTGTCCTTGGGACGAAAGGCTCAGTACTTCATTTCTCTGTTGTCTGTGGTAGAGGATAATTACACACTGGTATTTCTCTGAAGCAAACAAAAGCACAAGCCGGGCCCACTTTAGCATTAATAGTATAGTGAATATAGAATCATTATTCTTTCATTCATTGAAGCAACACGACTGTGTAGAATGCCACGTGCCAGGCACTGTTCTAGGCACAGAAAAGAGGTGTGTTCTGAAGAAAAATGGAGCCAAGAAGGGAGACAGAGAGACGGGAGGCCCTGTTTCATCTGGGTGGGCAAGAAGAGCTTCTCCTGGAAGGTGACATTGAAGCACAAGCACCTAAAGCCAGGTGGGTACCTGGAGGAAAGTGCTTCTGGTAGAAGGAAACAAGTGCAGAGATAGGCGCATTCCTGGGTTTCTGAGGCACAACAAGGAGGGCAGCAGTGGATGCTGTAGGAGGGAGTGAGGAGAAGACCAAGTTGGAGGGGATGCGGGGACAGCCAGACCCCAGAGGTAGGTCTTGGTGAGGACCACTGGAGGGGTCCCAGCAAAGAGTGAAATAATCATTTATTTCTATTTTAAAGGCTCGCTTTGACTGCCTTTACCTATGTGCACAATGAAATGAGGGGGCAAAAAGCAAGCAGACAACCACTTAGGAGACTGTTGTGTGTTCTAGGGAAGTGATGCCTAAATGTCTAGAGACATCACTAGTATCCTTACTAGAGGCATTTGAATTGGTGATATTTCTGAACAGGAATATCTGTAGCAACAACAGGATTTGCACATGGATGGGATGCAATGAAGATTTCTAGACCCTACAGAAAGATCTTCTTTGATACTGAGAAGGGGAGAGCAAGTGGCATTTCCTTGAATAGCAGGGATGATAGGATCTTAAACATGAAGTCTTGGGAGCTTCTGAGCCCGGCTTTGCAAAGGACCCTATGCTCCAAGACAGCGGTGCATCTCAATAGTGCAAAGGCAGACTGAAAACCAGAAGTCCTAGGGGTGGGCCCAAAGCGGCTCCCCAAAAAGTATGCATGTCAAATCTCTGGAACCTGTGGTGTCACCTTAACAGGAAAAAGGATCTTTGCAGAAGAGGTTAAGGATCTTGAGGAGGTGATCCTAGGTTATCTTGGTGGGCTCTAAATGCCTTCACAGATATCCTTATAAAAGAAAGAAAAGAAAAGACAGTAAGGGGAAGGTGATGTGAAGACAGAGGGAGAGACTGAGTGATGCCGCTACAAGCTGAGGGATGTCACAGAATGCCGCAGCCACCAGGACTGCAGGAAGGAAGGAAGGACTCTCCCCCAGAGCCTTCAGGGGCAGCGGGGCCCTGCCAACAACTGTGCTGTAGGACTCTGGTCACCAGAACTGTGAGAAAATACATCTCTCTCACAAGGGAACTTTGTGTTAGTGTGTTACAGCAGCCACAAGAAACTAATACTGTCTTCCTTCAAACTTTGTGGGAACCGTACACTTTAACCCTCAAAAGCTTTTGAATGATCTTAGGACATGGCAGCCTTTCCTCCCCCAACACACACACCTCCCTTCCCCAAAAAAACATACACGATTAAGATTGAATTCCTCGGAATCCTGATAGGTAAGACTTGGAGCTAAATCCAAATCTAATTTAAAAAATAAAGCCCAGTGCCTTTGCTTGTATCAATGATTCTTCACCCGCTGCTTCTAGTGGTTACAGTCACCTGACTTGTCCTGCCTTACTATCATTGTCCCAGCCTCCATGGCTGCTGCAAACTCCAGTGGGGAAGGAAGGAGAAGCCACAGGAGTCCACTCCCCGGGACCTTAGGGTAGCACACCCCACTCCCAGGGGAACCCACGTCTCAGGAAGTGAAGAGAAGCTCTGCCTCCCCACAGAGGGTGGGCTTGTCTGTGGAGCCACTGTGGGCATACGTGTCAGGGAGCCATCTCCATCTCAACTGGGTCCCAATTCTCAGAGAAAATGCCACTAGCACTCCCTCTCCAATCCAATAGAGTCTAGAGAACATTCTAGGAGTTTAGTTTCTTGTGCTATGATGCCAAGTCTGTGCAAAACCTTCCTAATGTACTAATTTATCACTATCCTGCCCACATCTCTCCCCAGTGATCTTTAAATATTAATGCATTCGTACAGAATTTGCAATTCGATTAGTTTTTATGGTTTCCAACTCTCTTGTTATTTACTACCCAGTGACCAACTCCAATCTTTCGGAGTCTGTGTTTGACCTCCCCAGTGGTGGGGGCCCCACTGAATCTAGAACCACCCACATCTACCCCACTGCTGATTCTCCCCCAGATATTTCCCTTAAAACTTCCAATTAGTCTGGCCCTAAGGCCAATCTTCACAGCAGCCTCAGGTCAAAATCTCTTTCTCATTTTAATTCCTTTGAACCAAGGAATTGAACATTTCACTCCTTCCCTACCAAATGATATAAAAAATAATGGCAACTTGAACTGATATGCTTTTCCTTCTTTAAGTGCAGCTCTAAAAATTAATATGGGAAGATTAAAATGGGAGTGAGAGAATGGAGCATGACACAAATCCCTCCTCCTTGGGACCAGGGAGGTTGCATTTGGGGAGCTTTACAAAGGAAGCAGAAAGCAGAAGCACCCCTTCTCCTTGGTTTGCAAAAAACACCATTTACATGTTTACACGGTAGATCTTATTGAGGATTCAGGGGCTAGGCCAAGGGTTTAGACTGTTTTGTTTGTTTGTTTGTTTGTTTTTTATTAGTTACAGATGTACAAAACAATGCAATAGTGCAATAGTTATCTTTTTGACCCCTTACAAAGTGACTACCCCCTCCCCACTTCCATGCCCCCCCACCCCCGATATCATACATTATCTATTACAATTCCATTGACTCCATCCCCACACTATATTCCACATCCCATGACTATATATGTGTTAAATCATAGTCAACATCTAATATTATTCAGTGGCAGCTTCAGATGTAACCCCATTGAGCAGATAATTTAAAGTAGAAGGGCTCTATTAGCCAGAGCCCTCCGCTGCCCCCACCATGAGGGATCTCTTCCACTCAGGCCCCAGCATTCAGATGTCCTTCCAGCTCCTTACGTACTTCCAGTAGCTCTCCTGTCCTTGTTCAGAGACATTCAAACGCCTCTATGTCTCTCTTCACCAACTCAAGCCATTCTCTGGAGTTATCATTTCACAGGCCAAATGGTTCATCACACTGTTGTGCTAAATATTTCCTCCCCTAAAAGGAATTCTGCCCCCAGGCTTATCTATTTCCTCATCTCTTCATCTTCATGAGAGATATTTTTCATTTTTATATTTGTGGAATACAGAGTCCCCTTCTCCTGGCTTTTATTGCCTCCCCCTCTTCTACGAGAATGAAGGAAATGAGAAATCTAAATGTTTGTGATTGACAAAATCCAGGAAAGCAAAGAACTCAATTGGTCTAAGCTGGGAGAGATGGAAGGACATCAGAAAATGAGAATTCCTCTTCCTACCTTCATCGCAAAACTTTTCTCACCAGGTCCCCGTAGATGGCTCAGCTCTGCCAGGGAGGGGAGGCAGCTGGACTGGAAGTGCTGGGCCCTCCCACCTTCTCACCCACACAGCAGGTGGCAGAGAGTCCCACAGACTGAGTCTGTGAATCCCAGAAAGGGAGGGAGGAAGTCCAGAATCCCCAGGGGTGTTGGGCAAGAAAGAGACAAACTGTTTGGTAGAATAATACCCTTTTCCCAGATGCTACCTACCAGAGAATCCTGATGGTTCGTGATGAGGAACTTCTCTGAAATGGTCACATCTTGGGGCAGCAGGAAGAGAGTTCTGATGCTGAGCAGAGCAGGCAGGCTGGACACTGCTGAGGGGCGTGTCCCCTCCTGTTGGGAATTTGGGCTTTGAGATCTCCCTGCAGATCCTGACCTGTATTTAGTGGGGATGCTTTCACTAAACTGCCCCTTGGGACACTGTCCTAATCACACAGCGACACCTGTGCCTCTTAATTACCCACATGTGAGAGGAATGCTGGGCTAAAAACCATGCAGAGAGCATACAGGAACTCTCTCCACTAACCTTACAGCTTCCTGTGAAGCTGAAACGATCTCAATAATAAACTCTAATTAAAAAATTAGAAGCTGTCCTTCACTGCTCAGAACCCCCCACCCTGCCGGGAAAAGCCCGAGTCCCTGCCGTGGGCTCCACCGTCCAGAATGGCCTGGCCCACCTCCCCTTCTGACCTTATCTCCCCACTCTGTCCCTTACTCACCCCCTCTATTTATGCCGCTATCTTACTCTTTCTCAAACTGCAGAGTCCTTGCCATGTAAGCTCCCACCACCCGGCATACACACAATTTCATGTGGCTTGTCCCATTGCTTCTTCCAGGCCTCTGCTCAAATGTCACCCCCACAGAGGGGCCTTCCCTAAGAAAAAGAGCACCCCCATCCTTCTCCCTCTGAATGCCCTGATTCTGCTTTGTTTTTCACGTATTATATTCTTAAACTTTTTAATTTGTTCATCGTCTGTCTTCTCCACTTGAATGGAAGCTCCCCTAAAGAAGGAAACGTGTCTGTCTTCTTCTTGGCTGCACCCAGAGCCTACAAAAGTGCCTGCAGAAGAGCTGTTCCATACATATTTGCTGTCTAATAAATGACATAGCAAAAGCTTATGGAAAAATGAAGTGACAGAAATGGCCATGATAATTCTGAAGAAGTGTGGGCAGGGGTAGGTTTGACCGATATGATATCAAGACATTATAAAACCACAGTAGTTAGGGCCAGCCGAGTGGCGCGGTGGTTAAGCGCTGGCTTCGGAAGCCAGTGCCCCCGGTTCGGGTCCCACATAGGAGGGCCAGTGACACTGCCCTCAAAAATAAACAAACCCCACAGTTGTTAAAATATCATGTTAGAAGCTCCCAGTCAGCCTTTCTCAGGAAGATCTCTCTGGAGAATAGGTTCAATCAAAACAAGGCAGTAAACCAAGCAAAATAAATAGAGAGGAAAACAAGGGCATGCCTCAAGAAAGAGGATGGGGAAAAGCAAGCGTGGGACACAGAACACCAAAGACCCAAGGGAGGAAGGGAGGTGAGTCCCCAGAAGATGGTAAATGGGGATCCTGGGGTGATACTGGGAGGACCACCCAAACCGGAAGAAGTTGACAGAAGGGACTTTTTCAAGAAGATCAAATTAACAGAATAACTGATTCATATGCATTGCAGTGCTGACTATTGATCTATTCAAATTGCTCTGAAACAACAGGAGCTGTGAATGCTAAATCTTTGGCAATGACCCACAGCCAGCCGGCCTGTGACCCCATTCCTGAAGTTCCTCATAAGAATTCCCCAAAGAATCATCTTGACCTGCTGTCAACCCTCCATCATTTCACTCCTGTTTTTATACAGCAAAATACTAGCCATTCTTCTTAGGAGCGGCCAAGAGTTAGTTTTACCCACATATTTTATTGATATCCTCGTTCACCGTTCTTTTATGCTCTGCTCTAATTCTGGGTTTACATTTCTTCTTGTCAAAGTAGATTCATGAGCAATTCTTCCAGCCAAGTTCTGGGAGTTATGAACCCTTCGCTCGTGTGTCTGAAAATGTCTCAGTTCCATTCCCCATTCCTGAATGAGAGTTAAATGTGAATGGAGTTCAGGATAGCAGCCATTTCACCTCAGGATTGACTTCTGCCACCTTCCATCGTGCACAGACATCAGCTGTCAGCCCGCCATTCTTTCCAATCACCCTGTCTTTTTTCCTGGGGGTCTCTTAGATTTCTCTCCTTATCCTTGATACACTGCAGTCCCATTATAATGCATCTAGCAGTGGGTTTATTTGTATTTATCTTGTTGGAGGCCCAGCGTGCATTTTCAATCGGAGGATTTGAGGATTCATGTATTGCTGCAAATCAAGGAAATGCTCTCTAAATATTGGCTCTATGCTACTCTCTTCTTCTCTGACTTCTATTGGGCATTATTGGAGCCTGTTAATCTATCTTCAAAATGTCGATGTCTTTGTATCTATAAGTTGTATTCTGGGTCACTTTCTTGATACTACCTTCTAATTCATAAGTTCTCACTTCTGTTGTATCCTGTTTAGCATTTGCCCAGTCTATGTTTTAATTATTATTTCGATAACTCTATTTTTCCTTTCCATAGCTTATAATTGATTTTGTTTTTTTGTTTTTTTAATCACCTGCAGTACATTTTTTGCCACTCAGCCCCTTGCTCACCACACTCCAGGCCCTCTGATACAGTGGTGGTTTCTAGAATATGCAAAGCTGTCCCCCGCTTCTCACTCCCGCACTGTCTCACCCAGCCTGTGCTTGGCTGGCTGCGGCTCTTCCTTCAGTCTTGGCATCCTGGATGTCCCTGCCTCAGAGATGCCTCCTTGATTACTCTTCGAAACTTAAGAGGCCTCATTTTGGGTAGTTTCTTCATAGCATTGATCAGAATGTTATTTGTTTTCTTACCTATCGTCTGTCTCTTCCTCTAGAATGAAAGTTCCATGAGAGCAAAGACCACATCAGCTCGTTCACAGCCATATTCTCAGTGCCTAGCATGAGATGCCCCTCGCTGCACACAAAAATTGTTGAATGAGTCGGTGAATTGATATTTCTCCCCTTAGCCTCCTTATGCTGGCTAACCCCAGGCTTCTATGTCATGAGCTTGGGGACTAGGAAATTAGTTTCTTTCAGAAAAACCTGACACTGATTCATAGAATGATCTTGAGTAAGTCCCTTTACCTCTCTGACTGTCCACTTCTTTCCCATGAGATGCTTCTTCCCACTTCTATCCAGATGGATGGGTCACATGCCGATGAAACAGGTTGGGCCATCAACAAAGCCTTGTCTTCATGGATGGAGACGTGGTTTGCAGGTGCTTCCTAACCAATGACTTCTTTATTCTAGAATCAGATTTAAGAATGCTCCTAGGAGAGCCCTATGTTCTGCGGCCATCTGTGATCCTAGCTAAGGGGAAGGAATACAGCACCGTTTCTAGAACCCAGAGATGTTTGTTCTTCAATATTTCTGCCACTGAATTTCCTGGTATTGAGCCACCTTCCTGGTCAGTTTGGAATGACACAGTCAGGATGCTGCTCAGCTCATCCAGTGTGTCCTAGGAAATAACAAAACAAGTGCACATGCCTTCTACAATGGCTCTGGGAGGAGATGGAGTCCTTCGAGCAAGGACAGCGGGTTGCACACGTGGCCACACAGAAGGCACATTATTGAGAAACAAGGCAAGACATGCCCAGCTGAGCACAGCGAGGCACGTGATTCCCTCATAGATGGAATGGGTTGCATTTTCTGCAGGAGACACATTTACAAGCCCAGAAAATCCTCACAACAAGTGGGCTATGCCTGAAGGATACCGATTAGAAAAGTCCATTTGAGGAAAATGCTAATATAAACAAAGATATTTTCCTCCTTTTTTTCCAGAGCTATCTCTCGCTGTCACAATCCTGCAGCTATTTGTTGCCAAATTCAGACCAATCTCTGTGAGTGGGTGAACTTCTGCCCTCAGCATGAGAAGCTCAGCGCTGCATAGCATCACATGGTAAATGTCAGCAGGAGCCTCTGGACCGCAGGCCCGGGCACCGTTTCTCTCTGCTGTTTGGCCTATTGTGGCTTCTGCTGTTGAATAGCAGCATGTTCCGAGGTAGGTCAGGGCGCCTGGTTTAGGGATAAACCCAAACCTCAGGCCTCGAGGATAAGGTCCTGCACCTACAAACAGGACCTTTGGATCACTGGTGTCTCGTCCTTGTGAACTGAGCACAACGTGTGAGCCATCATGGTCCTGGACACATGCTTTCCAGCTTTGAATGTGTAGCCCCTACGTTCCCACACCAAAGCCTCTCCCGGAAGCAGCAACATCTGTCTCCATCGTGAGGTCCTAGGCCACTTCCAATGGTGAAGGAGGACCGGAGAAAACTTGGGGAGTTTTGTGCTGAGAACAGGCATTCTAGTCCCTAGAAGATTCCTTAAGAAAAATAACTGGAAATCCTGCTCAAAATTAGCTCTGACCCATCATCTGAGGATAATGAACGCATTCTTTCCAGAGGTCGAGGGTAGTGGACCTTCCTATGAGTGGCGCTGCTCAGATGCTCAGTCACGCATTTGTTCCATACTCATTTCTTACCTTCCAAGGCAGAGCTCCACATGTGAATGAATAGGGTCATAGGTCCCAGGGGCAGGAGGCTCGGCTCAGGCTTCCTGGAAGGCCTGGATGCAGTGGGGACTTTGGGTGGCACACGGCATGGCGTGACAGTAACAGGCAATGGAGAGGAGGAAGGAGAAAAAGTGAGTGGGAGAGCACCCAGCCAACTGGCCATTTTCCTAGAGTCCCAGCAGCTACCGAGTGCCAGTGATATCTCCGCAGTTACCTCCTCAGGTACCAGTGGTCCCCATTCTCTCTCTTCCATCTGGACAGTTCAACTGTGTTAGAACTTATCACAATGGACGTGTGTGTGTGTGTGTGTGTGTGTGTGTGTGTGAATTCTTAATGCCAACAGGAGCTTAATGCTCCAGCTTACAGGAGCAAGGGCAGATGGCCCTCAGGGTTTGAGAAGCAGGACCTTGGAAGTGTTACTCCCCTGCAGATCAGTACCCCCTCCTGGATCTTTGCAGGTCTCCCCACCCAAAGCCCATCCAGCTCCTCCAATGTGTGTGATCCTCGTCAGCACACACTCCCTGCCTCCTGCTCTGACAGTCATCAGCGCCAGCCACCCAAATGGCTGCTTCTCCTGCTAAGTGTGGGTTGACTGCACTTCCTCACCCCTTGGAAGTTAGGTGTGAGTACGTGTCTGGCCTTGGCAGTGACATGGGATAGCCAGATATGCCCATTTGGTATGGAAGCTATAAGACCCTGTGCTCAGTATAAATTTAATGCATGTTCTTATCTCCATGCTTCAGAGTCAAGACAGAGTCCCCATCGGCCCAGTTCCTGGGTGATCACAAGAGGTAGAGCTTCCGGCTGGTGTGTGAGAACAATGAGCGTGTTTGAAGCCGCTGAAACACTGGGGTTATGTGTCACCACAGTACAGCACAGCCTATCCAGACACATGTCCCTCTTATCTGCTCCTCAGTTCCCTTCTCAGCATTTATCTCCCGTTTCAATCCCAGCACCAGGAGGCATTTGCATTCTTTTGGGCAATGGAATCTTACTTTTTTCCCTTAGGATCTTTCTTGTTTCTATTCTTGTTTCCCATTCCTCTTTCCTGAAGGTGATGAAGTCTTTTATTACCAAGAAGACACCTTTTATCTGTTTCCTTTGTTCCACACAGCTGCTGCTTCACGCAGCAAAGGGTGTTTCTCAGGAAAATGACTAACAGTCAGTTCTGTCCTCGGGGAGACTCTACCCCTGCATCCCTGACTGTCAGAAGCCCAGCCTTCTGGGAATCAGCACCATTCCAGCAGCACAGTTCTGATCCCTGCTGCAGGCAAGTGGGGAAGCTGCCTCAGGTCTGGGCTGGCGGGGAATTCAGTGGAGGATCCCACTGGCAAACACTGCAGTTCCTTGTGGATTCTGGGCCATCAGCTAGCAGGCTCCTGGCGTGCTGCAGATATAAACGAACAGGCTTTGCATTGCACCTGGAGAGCTGTGTGAAGACCAAGAGGGAAGCAGTTCTTGTGATGAAGGCCTGGCTGTGTGCTGAGCATTGTTTTCTGTGAGCAAGCACAGGGGTTGGAGCAAAGCATTTCATCTACTTTTTTTTTTAAGATTTTTTTATTGGGGAATTGGGGGAGGGAAACAGAGTTGGGGAATTGGGGGAGGGGACCAGCCAAGCTGTTGTTCTTCAATCTTAGTTGTGAAGGACGCCAGTCACCATCTGGCTTCCCGTCGGCAGCTCATGGCCTCTAAGCTCAAGGTGCTGTGTTCAATCTTAGTTGCTGGTGGCATAGCCACCACGCCATGTGGGCGTCGAACCCAGCAGTCTTCTTGTTAAGAGCACACGCCTTATCCACTGAGCCATCTGGGCGGCAGCTCAACTCAAGGTGCTGAGTTCAGTCTTAGTTGCGGGTGGGCATAGCCCACCACTGAACAGGCAATCTTGTTGTTACACCAGCTGAGCCATCCTGCCACCTGTTGGCAGCTCAGCAACAGCTCACCTAGGGCTCAGCATTCACGCCCATGTGGGAATCGAACCGGTGGCCCTGTTGCTCAAAGTACACGCTCTAAGCCAACTCTTAACCAACTGAGCCACTCGGCAGGCCCTCATCTATTTTTTTAATGGATACATGTATTAAATTTAGCTGCATGTATGTGTATATTCCTCTCAGATTCGCAAAGGATAAAGGAATCCCTCTGATGAGGGAGATAACATTATTTTGCATTTGTCAAGTATTTTGTTTCCAAAAACTCCAGCAGATTTCTGAATTCCAATGCTCACAGTTGTTGAAATATCTGCATATCCACACACAAACCTATTTCTAGGAGTGAGGGGATGATGAAAGGTTTCCATCCTCTCCAGGCACAGAGGGTTGAGTCATTGATATCATTTGAAGAAGTCCAGTCTCTTCAGGGGCCAGGTGAAGTTCACGACACCCTCCCCTGGAGGCAGCTGATACCTGCTGGGCTCAGCCTGCTGTTTCTGCCAATAACAGACTCTATATTCCAGCCCTGAGTCTCAACCCCCAAAGCAGGAGCCCTCTTCTTTATACAGAAAGCAAACAGTCCCGGTCTCCCTTTCTTCCCCACAAAGACACAGCATGTAATTTATCTCTATGCCTGGCAGCAGCTGGAGCAGGGACCTGCTCCGGTCGACGCTTTGAAGTTCTCGCTCCTTGAGCTGCAGAATTCCTCTCCCTGCGACACTCCACGGTTGGCAGTGCCGACAGCTGACTGCTCCGGGCATAGTTGAAACAGCACCATTCCAGAAACTATTTAAACAACACTAGTGCGTGTTCCTTAGAGGCAGGGTGGTGAGACTGACTTATTTCTTTGGAATCCAGGAAGAAAATGAAATGCAGTCTGTCTTCCCAGCACCAGCCATGTTCATGGGCAGAGCAGGTGGCTGCCCACGTGCTGGTCTGTGAAGGATGCCAAGAAGATCCCCAGCCAAAAACTGCCCCCACACCCAACTGGTCATGAGATGCTCAAGTCACCACCCTCACTTAGTCATCCTTCCCTCTACTGCTTTCTGCCTTTCAGCATCCTCTTTCCAATGCCAGGAATGTAAGGCGGAGGAGACCCCTTATCATTAATTCTTTATTATGGGCTGACTTGTGTCTCCCAAATTTATGTTAAAGCTCAAACTCCCAGAATCTCAGAGTGTGACTGTATTTGAAGACAGGGCCTTTAAAGAGGCAATTAAGGTTAAATCAGGTCACTGAGGGTGGGCCCTACTCCAGTCTGACTGGTGTCCTTACAAGAGGCGATGTGGACACACAAGAAGGTGCCAGGGTTACTCGTGCACAGAGAAAGGTCCTGTGAAGAGGCAGCAAGGGGGTGGCCATCTGTCTGAGAGTCAAGGAGAGAGGCCTCCGAGGAAATCAACCCTGCTTACGCCTTCATCTTGGACTTCCAGCCTTCAGAGATCTAGGAAAATCCATTTCTGTTATTTAAGCTGCTAACACTATGGTATTTTATTGCGGCATCTTGTAGACGAATGCCTTCATGTATATTAGTTTACAGGACCCTCTGCTTTTTACCAACTGGTTGAATTTAGAGTAGAAATGGGATAGGTTTTTTTTCCCAAAAGGTGATGGAGCACATGGGAAGGGGGAACGTATTGGACCAGAAGGAAGAGATGGAGAAAGAGAAGGAGGAAGGTCACTTTATCATTATATCTGACATTTGTAGAGGATTATTCGGTTCCAAATGCTTTTACATTAGTATTTCATGTCACAACAGGATTGGAGGGAGCCACTGTCTCCCTGTCACAGAAGAGGAACTCGAGTCTCAGAGAAGACATGTGGCTCACTCAAGGTCACCCTCAGAGCCTGAACTCAGACCCAGTACCATTAAGTCTCACAGACGAGAAGCGTCTTTGGCTTCCCAAGTGTGCTGCCACTGCCCTGTGCATCCTGTTGGTTCCTCCGCTGTGCATTCTCCCCAGCCTGTGTGATCTTGACTTTCACAGGAACAAAAGGTCAATCCACCAGTTAACACAACAGTTTTATATTACAACCTCTTACCATGACCGGGACCCCCTTTGGGACCAGAATTGTGTCCTAGTCCCCTTGGCAGCCCTTGAAACTCCTGATATAGAGCCTTACCCAGACAAGCAGAATATTTCCTGATTGAACCAATATGGCCCCACTTTATTCCTTACAAAAGCGAGGTCTGGATTCATCCAAAGCCAGTCCCAAACTTTAAAACCAGCAATGTGATATAATTTTATTTGTGGGCAGTGTGTTTGGAAATTCAATAAGTAATATAAATACATATCAAAGGCCATGGAAGTGTTTATGATCCCCAGAACCCCACTACAAGGAGTGAGCCCTAAGCAACAACTGACTCAACAGGAAGAAAGCAAAGACGTGCAATGATTGTTCTTGTTGCTAAACCATAAACCTAGATGTTATTGAATTGTGCCTGAAGAAAAAATGTTAAATAAGAGAAACCAGTGTTGTGACATTATGCAAATATTACAAATGATTATGATGTCACATGGGAAATATCTGTGATATAAGGTTAGGCAAAGTCAGAAGATGTATCTAATATGTGGACCATAATGGTGCTATATTACTTTTTTAAATAAAAATGGAAACAAAAAATGATGCAAATTTTAGCTATTTCTCTGCATGAGTGCAAAGAAACCCTTTAACTCAAATGTAGCTAATCTAAGTACTAATCATTCCATCCTCAGATCCAGGGCCTGAAGATGGCTCTGCAGAAGGAAAAATAAAGAGAGAGAAGAAAGATTTGGGGAGGGGAAGGCAGAAGAGAAAACGGTGGGTAAAGACTTCCAACCACTTCATCTTTAGTCTATACTTGCTTTTAACATTTTACCTCAAGCTGAGCTTATTCCTTTAGCTTCTGGAATCAATGCCTCCCTGAATTGCAATTTTTTTTCTGATTTCATCTCTCTCCAATCGAAATACCAGATTCTCTCTTCAATTACTGTTATTGTAAGCCAAGATCTATGGTTGTCTATAAATGCCTGATTAAAATCAGCTTGGCAAATGCCCTGAAAGAGCCTTCCTTTCAGAGGCTACTGCCTTCACCCATCAATTTATTGTAATGGAACAATTTTTAAAACCTATTAATACTTGATTTTTTACATTTCTAATTACATGGCCTTCTTCTTAGTTAATCCAGAGCATCCATTTCCCTGGGGGCAGTCACAAATTGGGAGGAGGGGATATTTGGGGGAAGATTGAAAATGTCACAGAAAAAGTGCAAAAAGGAAAAAATTCAGCTTTTGATGTGTGAAGTAGAATTAAGTACGTAAGCAATGGTGTTGCAACCAGGCTACAGTTTTAATAGAGGATGAAACACCTTTCTCCATTGGCAGGTTAACATGAGGCCTGGGTGACTGAGTCACAGTCATCCTTCAGAAGGCAACCCACATGCCCATAAAGCTACACAGTGTAGATGACTCTATGCCCTGAGTTCTTCTACAGTAGAAGCAAAATATGACTGTTAAGAGTAACTGTGTCTCCCCCCAAATACGTATATTTAAGTCCTAAACCCCAGTACCTCAGAATGTGACCTTACTTGGAGATGACATCTTTGCAAAGGTAAGCAAGTTAAAGATGAGGTCACTGGGGTGGGTCCTAACCCAACATGACTGGTGTCCTTATATAAAAGCAGAGCTTGGAGGCGGACAGCTACACAGGGAGAAAGCCATGTCAACATGAAGACGGTCATCAACAAGCCAAGGAGAGAGGCCTGGGACACATCCTTCCCTCACAGCCCATGGGGTTTTGAGCTGGGAGCTTAAAGGCTGTTGAATGCCCTGTGGGGCAAGTGGGGGAGCATAGGCCCTGAGGGGACCATTACAGCAACAACACAGGAAGACAGGGCCAGGAGGCAGAGGGAGGTGGAGGAGATGGGTTTGGATATATGTGCGAGGAAAGGCAACTGTTTACTGAGAGATTGGACATGAGTGTGTGAGATGGGCAAAGATGGGCATGAGCAGGAGCTGCCTCGAGCCAAGTGTCACTGAGCATCCGGACCAGTGAGAATTAAGAATTAATTAAGTATGTAAGCAATGGTGTTGCAAGTTATATCCGCTCCGCCCCATCCCTTCTCCCCGTTCTCCACAAACCGCTCATTTGTCTTCCTTAGTGTTTGTCTTCGCTCTCACGCACACACATTTCTACCCCATCCTACCCCATAGGCTACCATCCATGGAGTATGTCTTCACAGCCCCTTAAGCAACTTTCCTCTCTGATGAAATAAAAATCATTAGAGTTAATGCTGTGGTTCTCTGAGCACACAACCCCTTCTCGAATCTTCCCACTGTGTTTCTACATCTCTGACTCAAACGTCTGGCCTTAGCAAGGCTTGTGGAAGCCTTCGTCCCAGGTCTGGATGAAGTTTAGGAAGCTGAGAAGTCAGGAGAACTAGACTCTCCTCCCCCACTCATAACACACAAGACTTTTGATTCACCTTTATCCCCCGTTCACGTCTCTCTTTATTCCACCATCACATGCTAACATCAGACAGAAACCACAGTGAGTCATGAAGTTTGCTTTCATTTCCAAAATGAACCTTTAACTTAGGAATGAAGATGAAAGCATATTTTTTTTCTAAACCAACTGGACTGTTTTGTAAACAGTCACACCCTTCCGACACTTGCTGGTTGATTTGCATGATGCCGGATGCATTTCTTTTTCCCCTTTTTCAATCAGCTCAAGCAAATATACAACACTAGGCCAAATTACATCCTCTAGCTGGAGGAGAGGTTTTGAAATGTTTTCTTGCCGATTGTTTACCTTAATCTCTTTGTTCACAACTTCTGAGATAGGAAAGATGGATCATCAGAACAAAACTACTATGAGGACTTTCAGGGGACGGGCTGCAACTGGAGGTTTGTTATGGAATTTTTGTTATATGGCTTTTTCCATTTTCAAGGTGTTCAGCAGACACTGACTAATTAGGACGGGAACTGATTTATGTGCTTGAACATCCCCACTAGATGCAACAAGCATTGCACGCTGTGCCAGGGAGAATATTCTTGTCGCTTCTTTGGTTATGCTTGAGCCCTTGTGAGATGATGACAGTTCCCTGTTGTCACTCAGTGAATGATGGAACAAAGAAGTGCACGATCCACAGAACCTGAAGCTCATGTCATCCTCTCATTGAAGGGACTCTGGTCCAGCGACTTGGACACATCCTGGCTCTCTTTGGACCCGTCAAGTGACAGCCACCTCATGATGCTGTCAGGCAGCTGTTTTCTGTGGCGCTGCTGGGTCTGAGTCAAAGGGAATTACTCACACAAGCATCTCCCACTTTGGGAGGTTCCAGGAGGAGACATGTGACTCCAAAGGGCAACTGGAGAGACACTCATATAACTGCCCTTGTCCAAGGTCAGAATTCTTCCATTAGAGCTTGCTCCTTCGAGGTTAAGAAACTGTCACCATTTTATTATTATTATTATTATTATTATATTATTATTATTATTTATTAATAATAACTGTTTTGTGCCAGACATTGTGTCATCCTCCGGGATGCAACTGAAATAAGACCTACGCTTTGTCCAACAGAAGCTTCCAGTCCAGTGTATTAAATTTTAATTACTTTGAAATAAGCAAAATAGTTATCTGTCATTTATGACTTTCATCAATCATACATTAGTTTATTCCATAAAACAGTATTGATCAGAAGTTAGTCTAGTAGGCAGGGAAACGCAAATAAATCATTGTAACAGGAAGTTACAACGGCCATCCATAATAAAGCACAGTTTGTTTACTTGATCCTTCTTAAGGTAACTGGTCAGAGAAAGCTTTCAGAGGAGTTAAGAAAACCTCAGGGCACTGAACACCTGTAGGGGTGAGGTTTGGGAGAAGGATGCTGTCAGAAAGATCTTACTTTCTGGTTCTGTTCAAGTGTAGCTCAGCTGTATGCCAGCTGATCGATTCCAGGAGTCCTTGGGCCACACCCATAACCCTTCTTACCTACTAAGGTAGTGCAGTTAATGAGAGAGACTGTGGAACTGGCTGAATGAGGGGAAATGGTTAAACTGTAATTAGAACATTTACTATAATATGAATCAATGCTTCTAAAGCCTCTGAAAAGAATTTGACCTCCAAAAAAAAAATTAAGCCCTTCCTACATGCTCCTTCATACTATAACCATGCCAGTTATTTTTCTCCTTGAAAAAATATCACAAGCTTCATCCCCCCACAAATAGTCCCAATCATACAAACAGCCAGGCTAAACGTACATGTTATAGTACAGTGTTCTCTGGGTTTTTCTGAAAGTCCCAAGGAAAGATGAAGAGGAGCAGACATGCAGCTAGGATCAAATTCTGATTGCTCATGGGGAGGGAAGTATGTTCTTGCTAAAACCAAAGATGGTGCTTTTTAGCCTTAAGTCCTGCCTACCTCGGCCAGACATGGGCAGGCTGCCAGGCTCACACTTCTGCCATAACCCACTGCCTTTAAACTGTCAGCATCCGACTGAACAGAGAATCAATAACTAGTTGCCTAGCGGGATTTTTTAGCTGTCACTCCCAGACCTTCGCTTGAGGGACGCTTAATGTGGATCATATTGAGCGAGGATTGAAAAGCTGCCTCTGAGGCAGGTTTGACGAGTTACCATTTCCTGCCAGATAAAGAAGTTTCCACAAAAGAAGAAAAATTACTTTTCTGGGCTCGGCTCTTGCTCTACAGAAACAGAAATGTAGTTAAGAGGCTTAAAGTGGAAACACCAGGCAGTTCAGGCTTCACCAAGGACCCTGTCTGTTTTTGATAGGAAATTCCTCTTCTTCTCCAATCCTTTGAAAACCAGGGTTTCTTTTTGTAGGCCATGTTATCTCAAGTGGCAGGACTTTCTTCTGTGGGTGGTTGAATAATATTCCATTGTATATGCGCACTACATTTTCTTTATCTGTTCATCTGTCGATGGACACAAGCGTGTCCATACTTTGGCTATTGTGAACTGAACGTAGAGGTACAGATACCTCTTTGAGATAATGATTTTATTTCCTTTGGACATGTATGGCCTCACAGCAGCCTAGCTGTTTGCCTCCCTGCATTCGCCCATAGGGGCAGGGCCTCACGGTGACAGGATATTCACTATGTTTATGGCAAAACCCCATGGGACCCTAAGAGAGGGCGGGTCAGCCAATGACGGGCAAAGACCCTAAATATGCGCATTAGGGCGGCCTAAGCCAGGCCTGTGCTTGGGTACTTTGGGAGGAATCAAGGAGGTGAAGCATATGGGGCCTAAGGGCCCGTGAACTCTTATCTGCAGAGCTAGCAGCCAGCCAAAGAAGAGAGAAATCTTCCTAAGAAGATAACAGCAGTCCTCCTTGCATTCTTGCCTCTAAGTCTCATAGTGAACCATTATCTGTCCCCGTAGGAGGCAAGGTCGTATTGAACTAAGGGTCTTTAGGCTGAGGGAGTCTGTGAGGCATAGGGAGACTTGGCTAAATTCTTGGGTGAGGCATGTGATTTACCGACCTCGCCCGGTCCCTGTTTCTACTCAATAAAAGCTGCAAGCTGACCAGATTCAGGGCTCTTGTCCATCAGACAGAGTCCCCTGACTCACATTGCTTTTTAAACTACCCCTGTCTCTTGCTCTTTATTTCTTTTTCTGAGTCCCCGCCGGTCCTCTCGAGGAAGCTAGACCCAGCCGTGTAGAGACGCGACAGGCATGTACCCAGAAGTGAGATTGCTGGATCACATAGCCAAATCAATGTCTAAAAAACCCAAGTGTACACCCAGTCCCAAGGCAGTCAGACCTCCCCGTGCCAGGCACAGTGAGAACTAGTCTCCGCAGTTCACCATTGACCTGACTGCTGATGCAGGATGTTGCTGGCTGAGTTTGTCCCTTCACAATATGGCAGAGATACCTGCCTAACACAGCAATGAAAAGTGACCTTGATGGTCTATATCATGGCACAGGCTGAAATGTTTGAGGGAGGACTACAGCAGCTGTCCGTGGTAGGCTCAGCCCTCGGCACACAGTACCAAAAGTACAGCCCTCAGCTTTCAGCTTTTTTTAGTTCACTTGTGCAGTTTCTTATTAGGATGCTTCCAAGAGAACTGAGTCCAAGACATCATGGGCTCAGAACACTCAATGCATGAAGGTGAAATAAGATAAATATCCAAATTAACTACATGGAGGGAAAGTGGTCAATACCCATAGAACCACAGAATTTAGAGGGCTGACCTTCATTTCTGGAAATATGACAGATGAGGTTAACCGAGGACCCTCCCACTTGGAAAGGATTCACAAACGATAATAAACATCCTTTCAAGTGTATAAGTAAACATGCAAGAAAGTAAGGGAAATCTTAGGGGCAAAGCATAAAGAAATCCAAAACGCAGAAGTTCAGACTGCCCTGACAGCCAAGGAGCTATCACTTTAGTAGCTGCAAGGACAGGAAATAAAGCCTTGGACCCAAGGTAGGAAGATGGAGAAGTTCTTATCTTGAATCAGGGCCATTAAAGGCTGAGAATTTCAGCCAAAGTGTGAGTTAAGAATCACATCCACCTATCAGCAAAGAGATATGACAAAATAGCTTTCTGGTCTCCTGTGCTTTGAGTCTGAATGTCTTTAAAATCAGTACTATTCAGTACCAACCATGAACCTTTTCTTTCCCTTTTGCAGCTCACATCTGTGCTACCTTGTAGTCTGGGAAACCCTGCATTGAAAGAGGCACATAAAAAGCCATCATAGCGCCGGTCGAGTGGTGCGGTATTTGGGTGCTGGCTTGGGAGGCCAGCGGCCCCTATTCGGGTCTCGCATGTGAGGGCCAATGACACTGCCCTAAAAAAAAAAAAAAAAAAAAAATCACACACAAAAGCCATCGCAGAGCCAGCTGAGTGGTGCATTGGTTGGGAGCTGGTTTTGGGATGCCAGCGGCCCCAGTTCAGATCCCGCATATGAGGGCCCATGACACTGCCCTCTACAGCTAACAACAGCTCCACCTGGAACTGGGCAGTGCGAGCTCCAGCAACAGTGAAGGCTGCAGCCCCTGCTGCAGTGGGCTGCCATGGGCTACAGTGAGTGGCCGGCAGCCAGCGTGAGCTGCCAATAGCCACAGTGAGCGACCATCCAGAGGCCGGCGGCCAGTCTGCCTCACCTGGGAAGAGCGCAATGATGATGCCAACATGGGCCAGTGAAGCAACATCCTCCATAGCTAGACTGAAGAACAAAACAAAACAAAAAAGACAGCAAATTGTCTGTTCCCCTCCCCCAATTCCCCAATAAAACCTTTAAAAAAAGAAAAGGCCATCGCAGCTGATAATACCCCTGGTATGCCTGAAAGAAGAAATGCCTAGAGGGACACACCTTTAACTCAAGCCTACAGGATTCCCACAGTTAAAATTCAACCATACATGAGCTCACAATCTATGATTATATGACCCATGAGAAAATTCAAGGACTGAACCCACTCATATGTAACTGAATCATCTGAAACCCAGAGATTTCAAATGATTTGCCAAAGGCACGTGGCTTTGTAGTGGCTGAGACAGATCAGAGCTCAGGTGTTATGAGTTGCTTGCAAATTATTTTTTCTTTCCAGCCATTTGTCTTTTTTTTTCATACGGAAATTATGTCTCCTGAGAATCTAAGGAAAACCTAGATCTACTGGTCTTTAAAGTCAATATTGCAACATTGAAAATGAACCTCCCGAATAAGCAGGTGTTTTCTGCTACTATGGTTCCTCAAGTTCAGTTATTCGCATCTCTATTCTAGAGAAATGCTGTACCTGAAAAAAATAGGTTTAAAGAATTCGGCCCTCTGCTGATCAGAACATCCTTTCCAAACTTGGTTAAACACACCTATCATTTTCGTTGTAATGCTCCTTTGGGTAATTTATTCTTAGGACATTCTCAGAGATGCAAAGCAAGGTTTAGTGTTTAGTTATGCTCACACTTTTGTAATACACACTGGTGAAAAATCAGAAATAGCCTAATGTTCCACAGGAGGAATGGTTATATAAATTATAGTACATATTTCGAATAGATTGATATACAGGCTTTCAAAAAAAAAAAACCTTTGGAGACTTTGACATAAAACTGAGTGGGGAAAAAATCAGATAAAAATATACCTGTATAAATCACAACGAGGTATGACTGCTTCATAGCCATTAGGATAGCTACTATAAAAATAAAAATAAATACAAAATAACAAATGTTGGTGAGGATGTGGAGCCCTTGTGTACTCCTGGTGAGAATGTAAAGTGGTGTAGCCACTGTGGAAAATGGTATGACAATTCCTCAAAAATATTAAACATAGAATTCTCCAATGGTTCAGCAAGTCCACCTCGACCCAAAAGAGGTGAAAGCAGGGAGGTGAACAGATATTTGTACATACATCCATGTTCATAGCAGCATTTTTCACAACAGCCAAAATGTGGAAGGAAGGAACCCAAGTGTCCATCCACAAATGAACAGATAAATAAATGTCATACATGCATTCAATGGAATATTATTCAGCCTTAAAAAAGCAGAAAATTCTGACACAGGCTACAACCAGTGATGAAATTACATAGACATTATTCTAATTGACGTACGCCAGTCACAGAAAGACAAATGCTGTGTGATTCCAATGATGTAACATGCCTAGAGGCATCACATTCATAGACAGAAAGTATAATGCTAGTTGTCAGGGGCTGGGAGGAGAGAGGAATGGGGAGCTAGTGATGAATGAGTATCAGCTGAGGAAGATGAAAATGTTTTGAAGATAGGCAGTAGTGATGGTTGCACAATGTGAATATCCTTAATGCCACAGAATTGTACACTTAAAAATGATTTAAATGGGGGCCAGCCAAGTGGCATGGTGGTTAGGCGCTGACTTGGGAAGCCAGTGGCCCCGGTTCAGGTCCCACATGTGAGGGCCAGTAACACTGCCCTCAAAAAAAAAAAAAAAAAATTAAGGCAGCTGATACATTGAGTGGAAAACTTTTAAAGAAAAAAAAAATGATTTAAATGGTAAATTACGGTGGGTATATTTTACCACAATAAAAAATAAAAAATATATACATAGATATACGTGGATATATGTATCTATTGTATTTGATTTTTAATATATTTATATATTTTATTTTTATTACTTATTTTATATAATACATAAAATGCATATATGCATATATATATGTGTATCAACATATAAGTCATAAAAAGACTTGTGGTAAGTAGGTTGATAGGTATATAAACCAACAGCTTCGAGTTGCACTGTTTCCCCTGGCTGCTATAACAAATTACCTTGGTAATTTAAAACAACATACCTTTATTCTCTTATGGTCCTGGGGGTCAGAAAGCAGAAGCATGGGGCTGAAACCAAGGTGTCAGTCAGCAGGGCCGCACTCTAGGCAGAGCTCTGGGGAGAATCCCTCTCCCTGCTTTTTGTAGCTTCTGGAAGCTGCCTGCCTGCCTGGGCGGGGGGGCCCCTCCTCCACCTGCAAAGCCTGGGGACACCACCCCTCACCTTCCTCATCCTCTTCCGGTCTCTTCCTGAGTCCCCATTCTGAGGACACCTGTGATTGCAAATAATCTCCCCATTCCAAGATTGGTGCCTTAATCAGATCTTTTGCCAAATCAGGTAACATTCACAGATTCTGGGGAGTAGGAGGCCAATATCTTTGGGGGCCATTATTTAGCGTCTCACAGATGGACGAACAGAAGGAAAGAAGGAAAGGCAATGGAAGGAAATATACTAAAACATTTATGGCTAAAAGTGGGTTCTAGAATCATGACTTGTTTTCCTTTGTATACTTTTAAAAGATTCACAAGCTCTTGGCAATGAACACGTTTTCTAATGAAAAAATGCTACTTACTTTTTTTTTTAATCATTTTATTTATTTATTTATTTATTTATTTATTTATTTATTTATTTATTTATTTATTTTTAGGGCAGTGTCACTAGCCCTCATATGTGGGACCTGAACCGGGGCTGCTGGCTTCCCAGGCCAGCACTTAAACACCGCGCCACTCGGCCAGCCTGCTACTTTTTAATGTTTTTTTTTTTACATGCAAATACAGCTTAATGTACTTGGTGTGCTTTTCCAGCTGTGGGATGGATTTCACAAATCCACCCATCATGTCTGGTGTGATCTGATGCCCAGACTAATCCCTTTGTAAGATGTCAGTCCTGTCACAGGGATGTTGCCTGTAATTGCAGAACCAAAATAAGTTTCCCACTTAGGACTTGATTCAGGAATAAACACAGTCAAAATTAAAATAACATTTCTACACAGAAAGCTTAATATACTAAAGTGTGATGCTAGTTATGAGACACTTGACAAAACCCAAGTCACCTTCCCTTCATTCACAGCCTGGTCTCAATTTGCACCCTCCTGGCTCATCTGCAGGGATTGCAGCTCCTTCTGGAAAACTTTGAATCTCATCAGTCAGGTCTTCCGTCCCTGAAATTCCCTGAGCCACTGGCATTCGTTATTGGGCTTGCACATATCCATAAATGAGATATATCTAGTGTGGTGTTGCATTCAACATCTTATAAAGCATGGTGAAGAACTAAACAAATTACACATTTCTCAGGGGCCTTCAGTTCGTGAAGATTCTACTGTTGAGCCAGGAATTGAGCCGAGCACTTCTGTGCAGTACAAAATTCAAGTTCATGCACCATCCTGTGAGGTGAGGTCATTTTCCAGATGGAGAAACTGCCGCTTGGAGAGGTGTGTAACTGGCCCAAAGTCACTGGGCTAGTAATTGCTGGAGGCCTGAGGGGAAGGCGTGTATGAAGCAAGACACACAACTGTCCCCTGAACAGACAGAAGGTCTCACCCTGGGGTCCCCTTCTCTAATTGTTTGTCTCAGGTCAGACTATCTGTCCACAAAACCTAAACATTTGCTCTCCTCAAACTCTAAAGTTTCAAAACATACAAAGAAACAGAAGAGAAAGTTCTTGCCCCTTTAACTACCCTACGATCTAATTTGGGGTCTAACGCGTATCTCCTATGATGAAATACACTTACAAAGCAACGTGTACCCTGAAAAATGAAACACAGAAGTGACAAAGGCGCGCGGGGGTTAAGCGCTGGCTTGGGAAGCCAGTGGCCCCGGTTCAGGTCCCACATATGAGGGCCAGTGACACTGCTCTCAAAAAAACAAAAATCAAAACAAAAAAGAAGTGACAGAGGAAGGACCAAGATACACACACTGAAGGACTACTGAGAGCTCGTCACAGATGGGTGTCTGGGGGTTAAAGGCATTTGAGGGCAGACTGGTTCAATGTGATAAACCAGGGCTCCTCTATAAATTTTACTCATCATAAATATCCTTTAATGACTGAACAAAAGAAAATGTGTTAAAGTGAGGTGCTGGGGGCTTTCTAAATTTTATGTTATGGTGAAATTACTGACCCCGTGGTGGACCAAGGCCCAAAAAGCAAATTTTTAGCAAAGAAAAATTGAGGAGGACCAAGAAGGGAGTCATGATTTAGAACAACGATGGGCAGGCAAGTTGCATCTATAAACCTCTGAGGAGCAGTTTGTTAAATGACTAGTCTCTTTTTGGAAGGCAGATGTTTATCAGTAAACACTCCCAGGAAGCACTGGGAAGCACAGCTTGGTGATCTGCAGGGGGAGGCGTCTGGGTACTTCTGTTCCCCGAAGGCCATGATGAGAGGAGGAGGAGGGGGGAAGCTTGGCAGCTGCTCGTGGGTCTGTATTCCTGGAGCAACGCTGAACTACATTTATAATCCCGGCTAATCACAGACCTGTCCTGAGACACCGAGTGCTGCTTGCACACGCCCACACCCACCCATCTTCCCTGCGGAGCACAGATGCGGATGCTCAGAAAGAGTTCTGTCACTGGGGCACGGCACCAGTGTCCCAACCCCGGGTAGCGAGAAGACACGAAGCCAAGCCTACGTGATGACGTGTAAAATGTCAGGTGCTGAGCAGCAAGGCAGCAGGTCAACTTCCCTAACTGCTGGTAGATGGACTCAGAAACAGCAAGAACTTGGCAAAGGGGCTAGTAAACATGGGTGCTAACGTGCTCCTCAAAACAATCCAGAGGAGAACAGGACATGGCTCCTTGGCTTTTCAACTCGAGGTGGAGGGTGTTTAAGACTCAAAGGGCACAAGGGCCTGGAGGGAGTCAGTTCGTTACTCACATGGTATCCTCCTCCTACCAGCCCGAGACCAGGGTGCTGCCCAAGGGGTGTCTGATGAATGAACATCTAATTGAATGGACTGCATGAATATGAAAGAAGGAATGCACAAATGCCATATTACAGCAAATATTTCTCCTCCTGGGGACCTCAGCCAAAGCAAAAGCAGAGATAATTTGCCCAGCCAATATTTCCTCTCCCGCATATCATGAGCCTTATTTGAGATCGGGGGAAGATAAGTTAAATGCGTAGATGTAAATGGTTTTCCCCTGATGGCTGCAAATCTTAGCAGGGCCCTGACAGCAAGGTACCAACCAAATCTACAAAATAATGGAAGTTTTTCAGACTTTTACCTGAAAGGAGTAATAAAAATGGCCTGTGTTCGTTATGCGGAAGCGACTGGCAACAGCATACCCATCCCACTGGAATAAGCATCCAAGTCTTTTTCCCTGCAGAAGGCGAGCTTTATCCCTTTAGTGTCGGTAGGAAAGTCCTTCCCACTCTTTCCATTTTTAGGGCAGTGATGACGCCATTACTCTTTCCTACTCCCTTCCCTGCCCCGCCCCCGCCCCCCCCAATATGCCCACAAATGTTTGCAATTTATATTACCAAACCCTTCGTAAAATTCATTCTCACTCCTCACCATCCATAACTTTCTCCAGCCCCTCCAACCCCACACAGGCTTTGAGTGAAAATGCAAAGGTGACAACCAAAACCAAGCCACACTTGTCACTTAATAATACCCCATGAGTACTCTGCTTCTTAAATCAGAGACTCCTGTTAACTTGATAGGAATCACCCAGAATTAGCATTCTCCTTCCCCCTCAATGCCATGGGCACCAAATGACTCACCCCTGCCTGCACCAGCCCCTCAGCTTCCAGGGCCTGTGCTGACATCCTAGTCCCAACACCACCCTTGTTTGGTAACCACGCTTCTTCAGCAGCTTCTCAGGGGCCCCGATGACCGCTTTTCACTGCAGTGCCCTCTTGCTAGCTTCAACTTGTGGGGCTTGGCTCCTCTGCCACGTGGTGAGAGCGCCACGAGGTACTCCGTTGTCCGACATGATGGGGGAAGGAAGAATTTATCTTAATTTGTATTCTGGTCAAAGAAGGGTGACAGTTCTTATACTTGGGTGGCCGACCTTCAAATACAGTAAATCTCAAGGTAAATGTACTTAATGTTGGAGATATACTGAATTTTAACGAGTCCTTGATTTGGAGAGGCTGCAGGGACCTGTCCTGTTATACTCATGACACGTCCGCATGAGTGTACAGTCCCAGACTGTAGGGTTTGGAAAGGCTGCTGAAGGGGGTGTGGGGTTTGCGTCTGCCCAGTGGTCTCCTGGCATTGAGCAGGCACAGCACATCTGACTAAGCTGGAAACGCTCTGGGGGGCCCTAGCTGGTTTATTGGGGGTGAGGGGGGGTTGTTTTTATTGATATAATTGACATATTACATTGTATAAGTTTAAGATGTTGGTTTGATACATTTGTATATTGCAAAATGATTACTACAGTAGCAGTGGCTAATACAACTATCATGTCACATATTTATCATTTTTTTCGGTTGAGAACAGCTAAGATTTAGCTTCTTAGCAACTTTGAGTTTACAGTCCAGTCTCACTGGCTACAATCACTGTGCATTACAAGATCTCTAGAACTTATTTACTGACTGGTAGTAAGTTTGTGCCTTTAGAAAACATCTCCCCAGCTCCCCCCGCCCCGCCCCTGGGGACCATCATGCCACCATCTCTGTAAGTTCAGGGTTTTAGATTCTACACAGAAGTGATAGCCTCAGCATTTGTCTTTCTCTGACTTATCTCACTTCCTAGCTTATTTCTTCTTCAATCCTCTAATATAATTTCACCCATTCCACACGTTTAAGTTCGCACTGTGTGCCTGGCAGAACTTCTGCATTTTTGGCTCCGGCACTAACTACTGCATTTGATCTCCCTCCTTGAGTACCTTCTCAAATAGAATAGGCACCAAACTCCCTGTCTCCAACTGTCTGGTAAAGGTTTGTTTTGTCTGTTATCCCCATGAGGGTCAATTGTAGCAAATGGATGACAGGTTTCAGGGGGTCTTTCTCGTCTCCTCTGATATGTTGGATAATAACGCACAAACTGGGAAGCAGGATTAGGCTTGTAAACTATTTTCAGTTTATTGACCATTTCTCTAATTATTAAAGAGAATTGTAGCCAAACTCATCCCTGTACCAAGCTGAGATGGACTCAAACATTTAGATATGGATGTGCCCCGTCTCCTTCTTCAATCATCTAACTCACCAATTTGGGGTTCTTTTAGGGGGGAAAATGGGGGTATAACCACTCATTGATATTTATCCTTATCTTTATACAAGATTTAATTAATTTGAAGGCACCATGGAGGGAGATGGGACTCTGAGACCAGGAACCAGCCTCAGCTCTCAGGACCAAGCTTTCACTTGGATTCCCGCACCGGAGCTCCCTCCAGTTTTAAGACGGATGTTAGCACTTGCCTACAGTAATGTAAGGAGAAACCAGATGACGATGGAAGGATATATATAAGGAGGCTTTATATAAGACAAGACACTGAAATATAGCTCAGAGCTAATTGCTACCCTTTCTGAAGAAAGTTACATTATTTAAAAAATAACCAGGCACTTTTGACACTAAGATGTTTTCCACTGAAATTCTTCAAATTTTCCTGCTTGTGCTCATTTCAACAGAATTAAAACAATCTATCACATCAGGTTAAAAAAAATTCTTTTACTTCAAATTGTAAATTTATTGAGATAACAATGCAACTAAGCCAAAGCTGTGACAGTGGCTATGCCACCACCAGGCGATAGGACTTTTCAGCTCCATTATCATCACGAGGGCATCATCGTATATGCAGTTTGCCATGGACCGAAATGTCGTTATGCTGTGCACAGTTGTATCTGAAGGTTATTCTTTCTCACAGAAGAATGTGCCAAAGCAAAGAACATACCTGCTATGGAGCAAAAAAATAAGTCCTCCAAATAAGTGTCTCAGGAAACTGAGTCTCATTCTCAGTCTAGCACAAATTCAATGTACCTAAAGAAAGCGCACGGCTCTCCTACTCAAAGGGCACACAATGCCTGCCAAGCTGTGTCGCTCTGTAATAGACACGATTATGCCACAGACACACATCCCCTACGGGTTTTCCCCTTTCATCTCCAATGTGCCTGAGTACACATTTGGTGTAACTGCTTTGGGGGGCAAGGCCAGCCTCTATCACGAGAAGCACATGTGACACAGGAGGTGGCTTCTGTTTCCCAGTCACGGTGTGAATTGGGGTGCTAACCCAAGGGCACCCACTGTACTCGCTGCAATCATCACCACACGCATCTCCACAGTATCTTCTCACCTCCACAAACCTCTTGTCCCCTTCCCACAAGTACCTACTGTGTGCCGAGCTCAAAGGCTGACCTACAGAGCTCTACAGAAGCGAGGGTTTACTAAGCACTTACTGTGTACCAGGCCCTGTCTAACCGGCCTCACGTGCATCATCTCATTTACCCCACACATCATGCCCATGAGACGGGAACTAATATCATGGTCTCCACTTTACAGATGAGAAAATAGTGTGGGAGAGATTAAGTAATTCGCCTCCATCGTACGGCAAGTAGGTGGCAAAGCTGCAATTTGAATCCACGTGTCTGACTCCAAAGCCCATGTTCTTAACCATTTCCCTGAAATAACGGAGAACAAGTCAACATGCTATTCCTAAACTACCAGTTTAGGCTTGGGACAGCGCAGAAAAGCAAGCCTGGAGTGGAATTAAGCTATCCACCTGTCCAATCCTGCAGAGCACAGCACAGCTCATCAGAGAGCTGACTCGATTCTAGAAAACATCTAAAAGGTGTTCCACGACCTTCACAGGCGCTCTGTCTCCCCACCTCCTCTTTCTTTTAGGGCTCTTGGAAGTACAAAGCTGTGCAAGGACAAAGTGCTGGGGAACATTACAGTATATTCTACCACACCAGGGCACACAGTTTGCGTGTTCCTGACAAACCAGCAGGGAGAGCGTGCCTTCTGCCAAAGGGACCTCTGCAGCTAGAGGGGTCCCTTTACAGCAGCTTGTAAATGAGGCCTCAGAAAACGAGCGCCGAGAGCTGAGTTATACTTCCTTCCCTGTCAGAGTCTATGGTAACCATCGGATTACAATGCCCCATTTCTCAGTGTTGTTTTGCCACAGGGTCACACTCTCTATTCAACTGAGTGGCAGGCTTTTTTCTAAGAGAAAAAAAAGCATATGTGGCCTCCTAGATCTAAGATAAAAATGAAAAGAGCAAACAGACTTGCTTTGAAATGCAAAAGACCTCCATCTCCGCCTTGTCCCAGCGCTCAGGGACCAGGGACACGCCAGCGTTGTGCTCACTGCCCCATTAAGGGCACTGGACATACAGCAGCTCGTTTCCTAAGAACCAAGGAAGCCCCTGGCCCACAGAACGGCCTTTCAGAAGCTGACGCAGTGCAAATGTCAGCCAGAGGCAGATGGGTTTGTGTGCTGCTGCTGCTGCTGCTGCTGCTGCTGCTGCTGTTGCTGCTATTCTTTTTAAGGCATTCGGGACTATATTGCCCTGAAGGTCATCAAGCAGAGAAAAGGTGAAAAACAAAGTTAGTCTGTATCATATCCCAAAATGGGTCCAAGCCATTTCTCCACCTCGGTCACAGACATATTCTTCCTCAGAGCATAATCCTCAATCTGCAAAAGAGTAAAAAGATTAGACCAAAGTGGTAGGCCTTTTTGAACTGAAGTTTCCACAAGATTTGCCTGGAAACACTGAGCACCTCCCATGCCTTGTCGAAATAGCAATCTACTGAGTTAAGTTGCTTGTTCCCTGGGCAAGGAGACAACCTGTAGTGAATATCTGATGCTCAGAGCTGGCTGGGGGGTGGGGTGTGTGTGTGTGTGCGCAATCTGCCTATAAATGGGAGGGCTAGAATTGGGGCAATACAATCAAATTAAGATCTCAAATGAGATAAATTTCTTCCCTCTTGTTTTATTCTCATTCATATGTGAAATAAAATAGTTTCTACAGTGCAACTTAAAACAAAGACAGGCGCCTTGGAAAGTCAGTGACACTTACCTGATCCTTGGAGATCTTCCCCACAGCAAAGTATTTGGACTTGAGGTTGGAGAAGTAGAGTCCAGACACAGCCGAGGCGGGCGCCATCGCCAAGGACTCGGTCAGCCTAATGCCTCGAGAGAGCAAATGGGAGACGGACTCAGTGACTCCAGCTGCACACAGGCCCCGGCGGTGGGACGGCACCCAGTGAACTCTTGTGGGACCACGGAGTGAACGTGAGCTCATGCCTTCCAGATGGACACGTGATACAGCGTGAAAGATGTGACCAGACTAGCAAAGTCCTGCCACAGGACTTGAACAGATTCAAGACCCGTGATCCCCTTTCACTCAGCCCTGGGAAATGCTCTGTACTCGGACCCCGAGTCCTCCAAATCGGTTACGGAGGCTCCCAGTCGCTCCCTGTCAGACAAGGAGCTCCAAGCCTGGAGGTCAGAGCACCAGCTGAGCCTCCCAGGGCTCCTGTGGGGCCATTGCCACCAGGGTGACCAACCGTCAGGCTCCAGAAGTCAGGCTGCAGCTGTGCTTATGAAGAAAAGACGCTAGTTTCACTAGGAGTTTAGAACTCAGGGGAACATCAAGGCTGTCTGGTCTCAGCCACTCGTTTCATGGACAGGGAGACAGAGCAGCACAGAGGCAAGGGGTTGTGCCAAAGATCACCCAGCTTATTATGGCAGAAAGGGACCCCAGTCCCCATCCTGTAACCCCTAACATCTGTGCCCTTCTTGCTAACCCAAAATAACACAGCTTCAGTTCCTCACTTACATCTCAATTCCGTAACTCATCAGTGTTGATAGCATGCTTTTGACTCATTCCACTGAAAATTGTTAATTGCGTTAGTGACAGTGTAAACGTAAGAGAGAGGAGAGCTGAAAGGAAGGGCAGGAGTACTGTGAGACCAGCCCCCAGAGACGCTGCCTCTGAAAAACAGAAGGAGAACGAACCGTGCACGAGGTTACTAAAGGTTACAAAGGTCACCAAGGGGAGGATTGAAAACAGGAACGCGCCTGTAACAGGGAAACGGGCAGGGTGAGTAAGCTGAATTCCCCTCTGTTCCAGGTTAAGGGACAATAATTAAAACTGATGAATCTAAAAACTGTGGTGCAAGACTACTCAATAGTAAGGAGGTAAAATACTAGAATAAACAGGCAGAGGTGAGAAAGAACGGGAATAGGGAGGATTTCATTGTAAGCCTTTCCATAATCTTCCATTTTAACCATCCATATTAGGATGTAGATAAGAGCGAGCCTGCTGCGTAAGGACAGACGGGCGCCCACCTCCTCCCGGCACGTACCTGTGCACTGCTCGATGTCCGCGAGTTTCCACATGGTGAGTTTCTCCGTGTGGTCGGGCTGACTCGGGTAGCCGGGGGCCGGGCGGATGCCCCCGTAGCGCAGCCTCCGCAGGTCGGCGACGTCCAGCTGCTCACCACCGCAGTAAGCCCACAGCTCCCTGCGGACCCGCTCGTGGAGCTCCTCGGCAAAGGCCTGCAGCCCAGAGCAAGCGGGCTCAGGCAGAGGCCAGACCCTGGGCAGCAGCACTGCTTCCACCCTCCATCAAAGCCATCTATCTGGGCACCGCCCTCGCCTGGACCCAGCCAGGGGACAGCTGGCAAGAGGGGACAGGCTGGATTCTGGGCTCATCTGCAATTTCATTGCTGCTCTGTGTTCAATTTAGACCTCAACCTGGGTTCTGAGGTATCACATTCAATGATCCGAGGAGTCTAACCCTCTTAACATAAACGTCTCCCAGATGGCCACAAAGCGAAACTGGAGCCTCCACAGCTGCTCGTTCCTCCACTGTTAGCCTCAGGAAAAGGGGAGATGACCCCCCCACAGCTTAGGGCACCCCGTCCCATGCAAAGGAAGACGAGGAATCTATGGAGGCTGCCAACATTAAAACAAGGAGCTCTGAGGCAGAAGTCTGTGGTTCATTTTCCAGGCTCCTCAGGGAAATGTCACATCACAATAAGCAAAGGGAGGTAGGAGAACTAGGCAACGAAGCCAGGCTTCTAAATGTGACTTCTGACTACGGCACCGTCAGGGTTTTCTTTTCCCAAATGATGAGAGAACAATTTGAGAATGCACGGTTTAAACATTCCTGTGATGTCAAAGCCAGCCGGCTCACAGGACCCTTGGGGCTGCCTCGCTTTCTAGCACCAGCACATGTCCCCACCTGGGCTCTGTCCCCGGAGCCCCGCTGCTCTACCTCTGCCAGCCGGTCCCCCAGGGCCTTGGCCATGATGCTGCTATAGTCGTCGCACTGCTCCTCGTAGGTCCGGCTCAGCTCCTCCACCCCGAAGCAGGCCACAGCAAACAGGCCCACGTGGTCCCGCAGGCCCGAGTGCAGAGGGGCGACGAAGTCCGAGAGGCAGAGGTACGGCTCCGTGCTGGCGGGGTCTTTCTCGGCCTGAAAATCAGGGGGGCGGAGGCCCTGTGAGCGTGGATGCAGCACCACACCCAGTGGACAGCACGCTCGTCTCTCAGGAGTGTACAAGCTTCAAACAGGTGTCTGTCTGCTCTCTGCAGTTACTGCCTCAGCCACAGAACAGTGCAGAGTAGTCAATAAATATTTGTTGAATAAATAAATGAGATTTTAAAAACTGTATGAAATGAATTGACATGACACATATAGTGAATAAACCAGTTAATTCGTTCATTCAACACGCTGACCAAACATTGACTGACTGCCACAGGCCCTGTGCTGGACCGGGAGCCCTAAACATTCTTATAAATAAAAATGTCCACCCAGTGTTTTCAATTCAAGACCAACACTAAGTCGTGACGGTATGCTCAGAAGGGGCCCACCCAATGTCTGTGCCTCTACTTTGCATCCACAGAAGCAATTCAACAGGCTGCCCGCCAGGGCGGTGCCCTGGGCCGGCCTGACACCCACAGGAGGCAGCAGGACCCGCTTCCCCCTTTGATTCAAGTCCACACGTGGTTTCTTTGCACCGGGCCAGGCGCTTCTCCTCACCCACTTTTCACTCTCAGCCAGTGACTGACTTTTCCCTACCATTAAGCTGACAAATAAGACCTCATGCCTATTTCACAATTGAGAAATACTTGCTGATAATGTAAATATTTACTGAGCATTTATTATATGTCAGGCACTACTCCTGGTGCTTTATATGAATCAACCAATTTCATCCTCTCAGTAACCTTGTGAAGGAAGTGAGACCATTCAGCCACACCACAGACAGAGAGAGCTTGATCCACCAGCTCGAGGGCAGAGAGCGGCAGGCCTGGGGATGGAGACCGCAGCCACCGCTCTTGACTACTCTGCACTGCTTAGGACTCATCAACCCATCAGCGAATGGCCACCCAGAGCTCAGGAGCTATCTGCCTGCCAGCTCTGGAAACAAGTACAGCCCAATCAACACAGGGCAGAAAATGGTGCAGGCAAGAAAGTGTGTGACAATGGCACATGGAAATGTCACGGAGCCCAGGGCTGCTGTCCAGCTATAGTCTGCCCGTCAACTGCTCTGTGCTAACAAAGCCAGAGGGAGACACAGAACTTTCAGGCACCATAAGCAGAGAGAGGTGACAGAGCCCCACCACACGTCAGGAGGGACACCAACCAGGGCCACTCAGGACAGCCGCTCAGCAGAAGTCGCCGCAGCCAGAATGCTCCCGAGTGACTGGCAGGAAGCTCCTCCTCAGAAATGCCCACCTGACCAGGTGATACACGTACACTGAGGAGTCGCTGTATTAAACGTCCTAACAGTCCGTCACAGACTGCAGACGGCCTGGGCATGAAAAGAGATCAGAGGACACGGGACTTGAAGGATGAAAAACTGGGCCAAGGGAGGTTTGTGACCTTAGTTACATGCATGAAAGAAAAATCAGCACTTCCCTACAGAGGAGGTGCTGGAACTTAACATTAGACCCTGGCTTGTATTCACGGTGTCTGAGCCTGAGTGTAGACAGCAATGATGTGGCTGCTCTCCTTTGCTATTTAATGTCCCAAATTTAAGAATCTCCAGGGCCAGCCGAGTGGCTCAGTTGGTAAGAGCGCGAGCTCTGAACAACAGGGCTGCCGGTTAGATGCCCACATGGGCCAGAGAGCTGCGCCATCTACAGCTAAGATGGTGAACAACAGCTTGACCTGGAGCTGGGCTGTCCTGAGTCGCCAGCAACGGCGTAGGCTGCCATGAGCGGCAGTGAGCGGCCGTCCAATGGCTGGCGACAAACTGCCTCACCCAGGAAGAGTGCAACGATAATACCAACATAGGCCAGTGAAGCAACGTCCTCCACAACTAGACTGTAGAACAAAATGACAGCAACGTGTCTGTTCCCCTTCCCCGATTCCCCAATGCTGTTCCCCCCGCCAATTCCCCAATAAAATCCTTAAAAAAAAAAAGAATTTCCAGATGTTATCATGGTTAAAATGTCGGTCACTAGGAATTATACTGTGGTTACGATTATATTGTGGCTGTCACTTTTGAATGACTGAAATGGCCCTAAAACACTGCAAGAAAAATTTACTGCAACCCTTTGTTAATAACTTGAATGAGTTGTGGCTCCATTTCTTGATTAGGACAATGGCTTTTTTATAGCAGCTAGAGAGGCATGCATATTGTGTCTGCACTTTGAAAGGTGGGGGCATGTAAGAGGAGGCCATGTTGAGAAGAGCCTGTGCTCATGACACCTACAGAAGCAGGTGCTGTGACAGAGCAGTCATGGGCTGCCGACAGGCTGGGCTCCCCTCCAAGCTGCAGACTCAGTACAATCTCACGTCAACCTTCACTCTCTCCTCTGTTGAATGGACACATAAACTGCCTGACAACAAAGCCGTGTAAAGGTTAAACAAGATGGGCCATCAAGAGCCCTGTAAGCACTTCGCACTGGTCCGCATTCAGCGAAGTGTGTTCCCACCCGTGTCCCCTGAGAAAGGGAGCTACCAGCCTATTTAATAACATGTTTGAACACAGAAACGTGCACTTGTGACCACCAACGCAGCAGCCGTGCTTCGCACCGCCGTCTACCACACGGGAAAATGCACGCCTGTTCCTCTAAACCGAGGCTGGCACCTCCTCCTCACCATCCTCACCAGGGCCTTGGGCTCGGGCCTCTGACGGGTCATTTGGGGTGAGGTGGGCGGAGGTGTCATTTATAGAAAGCGCAGACTGATTTCGTGCTTATTTACATATTTTTGGCGCTCCAACCAGAAAGCAGCAGCAGCCTCCTGCTTGCACCTGGCCCTCCATACCTGTTGCCGCAGCCCATAAAAGGTGGCTATGGGCTGCGCGGCTGCGGGCTCGACGCCCTCGGCGTACAGGTGAATGTCGTCCTGGACGCTCTGAGCTGGCCAGAACCCCACCACGCCCCGGGCCTGCAGCTTCTTTTCACTAATTAGGGCTTTCAGCATATTCTGGGCATCCTCGTAGACTTTTTTGGCCTCTTCACCTATCAGGAAAACATAGTTAAGAATTCACTTAAAGATGCCAAGAACCAGCAAAGGCTTCTCTTAAAGCCTCTACCCTCCCAGTCATCTTCCCCCACAAATACTTTATCCGTGTTTCTCATCAGCACAACGTGGGGTGCGTTCAGTGGTTTCCGCGAAGTCTGTCTCCCCAGCTCAAGCCACTTAAATTTTTTCACATAATGAAAGGCAGAGCCAACCCTGTGGCTGCCCAAAGGGGTCTGTCGCACCAAGTGAAACAGAGCAAGCCATATCCTTCTGTCACCGATGCTCCTCGTGCACATACCACTCCCCTGACCTCACAAGGACCTCTGGGGACGTGGGACAGTTTGAGGAGTCAAGGGACCCCAGCCCCCTTCAGTGGCGCCGGCACTGCACCTGGGGACCTCAGCTCAGGGGCCCGCACAGGATTTCCCTTGCACAGTGGGCCAGGCTCCCAGGTCACCCTCCTCTTGCTCTCTGACTCTGGGAGTGACACTGAGCTGCCCCTCCATGGTGTGGGGCTGTCAGGGTCTTCAGACCTGTGTCAACAGCATGGCCAGCCGGCTTTCCCTCAGCCACTCTACAGCTCGTCTGGGATCATTCGGGAACAGTCGGAATGAGAGCCTCCTGTCTGCCTGCTGTGAACCTAGCTGGCCTGAGTGCTGCTGGGTCAGTGTCCTCACAAACACAGTAGGGACCCTCCAGGAACAGGCGCGGGCAGTTTCTAAGGCTCTTCTCAGCCCTGGCCCCACACACACTTCTCCCATGGCCCCTCCCTCCTGCTGATGTGGCTGTGACCTAATCCCTGAAGGGCTCAGCATTTGGTCCCATGTCTCTAGGGGTAGGTTTGGGGGTGGGACCAGCAGTTGATGGACTCACCCACTTCTCTAGCTCATCCCCACTGCACCAGGCACAAAGGATTTCTTGCAGCTCCCCAAATCAGCACGTGTCTGTGCCTCTCACACCCTCTCTCCTCTGCCTGGATGCCCTTTGCTTCAATGCCACCTCACATCCCCAGTCCCAGCCTCAGTCTCTCCTACTTCATCTTCAAAAAGCAGTTTAAACGCCATCCCCTCCAGGAAGCCTCCCAGGCTGAGCTCTATCTCATCTTCCTGTGTCCACAGACGCCACTGCACGGGCCAGCCAGGTACCAGGGGCAAGGATTACACTGTCTTCTGTTTGTCCCCAGTGCCCAGCATGTACGTGATGTCAACAACTATTTACTAAAGAAAGTCCCGGCACTGTGTCCAGTATCAGAGCAGGAGGGAAGGACTTAGGAACTAACCTACAGCTTTGTCGTTAAATATCTTGGGAAAGCCTCGATTCGGGTACTTGCCCCGGAGCTGCCACACGTCAAAGAAAGGCTTCCAGTCAATGTAGTCCAGCAGCTTCTGCAGGTCGTAGTCTTCAAAGACCCGGGTCCCAAGAAACGTCGGCTTCACTGCAGGGAAGAAGTCCGCTGTCAAGGCTGGGCCAGCCCGGGCCGAGCGCCCGCCCGCCCTGCGCCTGCGCGCCTGCCACAGGCCCTCCGGGCGGCTCTCTCCGGCTGCCGGCTCCCACGCTCTGCTCCCTCCTGTCACCCGTAGGAGTTGTTTTACAAAGAGGGGAATTTTAAATGATTGTGGAGAAGGAGTCACCCTGCAGCAAATCTTAAATAAAATTCTTCCCTCTGCAACCGACCAGCTCCACCGCCCTTGGCAAGTTCCCGCAGCTCCTCCACCCCCACCCCACCCAAGAACAAATAAAGGCTTAGGTTAATCATCACATGTACAAAGGAGGACAATACTAAAATGAAGACCACTGTAGGAAGACATGTATGTAAAGTTTAAAGGTGGGAAACAGTAATCTGTATCACCCATGGCTACATGTGCACATAGTCCAAGTAGAAGGAAACGCAGGGCCACAAGGCTCCAAGTTCAGGGTCGTGCAGGGAAGGGACAGAGGGAGGGACACACGGGGCCCTCCTCTACATGTGCTCTGTCTGGTTTTGTAACATGGGCAGTGGGGTTTTTTTAAGTGGCTATTGGGTATACATGAAACTTCAATATGCCATCCTTTACGCCTCCTCGTGAGTCTAAAATACATCATCAGGGAAGTAACGGTGCAGACTTCAGACAGGCAGATGGCGGCCTGGGCCTTCCCGACACCAAGAGCAGCTGCAGCGCCCCCTCCCCATGAGCCGGCCGTGGGGTCAGGCCCGGGTCCAGCGTGACAACGCCACGGCCACTTCCAAGCCCTCCTGTCGTACTTCCCGATCCGTGAACAGGGATCAGAGAGCCTATGCTACCCCTCTGTTCCCCCTGTCTCAGGTGCTCTGGGGTAACAGAGGTCACAAGAGTGTTTTTCTCTCTTTAGACAGTAAAAGCGAGAGGTGAAAGTAGCGGAACAGTATGAGCAGCTTGCTTTTGCCTGGACATCTCTACCTTTTCATACATATTTATAGTAACTCTTTCCCATGTGTTCCTGCTCATTTTTCCACTGTGCAGGACGAGCCCTTCTTTGTCAACACTGTATTGTGCTGATTTGTTTGTTGACTAAAAGGAAACTGCAGAGAGGCCTCCTGATAAAGTGTCCTCTTGCCTGCAAAGGCAGGAGAAACGTCTCGCTGCAGTCACTGAAGGGTGTTGTTCTTGAACAAGCTTGTGTTCCAGAGCTTAAGATTCTGTTTGAGGTTTTGGCACCGAGGACCTGGAGAAAACAGCCCTTCCTTCTCCCTTTACTGACTTCCTGCAGCCACTGGAAGGCTGGGCTGTCCTTGCAAAGTGGGGTGACGGCACTTCCATTAGAGTAGTGTCAAGGAGCTGCTCTGGGCCAATCTCAGGACTGTGTTTGGTTCTCCTGAAATGGTGCCTGTTCGCTTTTATTTCTGTAGTTGGACACAATTCAGTCTCTAGCTTCCAATTTGAGTGTCTGAGGGCCACACCTCAAGAGACCCAACACACCCCTGGAAAAGGGTCCACTGCTGCCTGGAGCCATGACCTTCAGAGGGCTATTTCCATGGAGATCTGTTCTAGATATGTGACTTTGTTAAAATGAACTTCCCCTTGTAATACTTTTCTAATTTCATAAAGAGAAAAGAATAGTTTGGACCATTTGGTGATTCATAGAAAACTTTCAAAGGTTTACACATACTATCTTATTTTATCCTCACAGCATTTCCATAAAGTAACTCTTTTATCACACATCAGAAACTGGCAGTAAGATGCTCAAGGTCACTCAATGACACAGAGCTAGGAGCCCAAGTGGGACTAAACCCAGGCCTCCGACTCCATCTTCACTCTTCTCCCTAAACCACACTCAGCTCAGCACTTCTGACTGCATCCTCTTGGCCCTGCTGAGCATGTGTCAAACACAGACTCCATGAGCAATGAAAGCTGGCATGAGCTGTTATCTTGGAAATATGGACTTAATTAACATAACCCTTGTTCACCTGTCTCGTTTCTAGATTTGTATCTCATGTCTCTCTGAGCCTGTCAAAACACTGTACACATTTTATTCCCTTGTGAACACCTACTTAAAAGCAAGAAAGGTGGCTAGAAATATGAAAGGGGGGAAACCAAATAGAAGAAACTAAAAGAGAGAAGCATCCAGAGAGAGAAGGAGAGACAGTGAACAAGACACAGGGGATCCTGCTTTGCTGGGATGTTTGACGGTCTGTTCAATGCGAAGGCATTTTCAATTTCAGACATTCCGTGTCTGCACTTGGGCCTGCCTGGCAGCTGGGCCAGCTCAGTGACAGCCACCCAGGCAGGTCTCCAGAAGCTGCTTCAGACTGAAGGCGGCCCACTCAGGCGCCGCATGGAGGCCAGAGTGGGGTTTAGGAGACAGATCAGAGACAGAGTCCTACGAATCTTCCAAGTTATCACCCCAAGCTCAGTGTCTTCCAGTGAAAGTGGGGTGACAGCACTTCCAGTAGTTGTGTCAGGGAGCTGCTCTGGGCCAATCTCAGGACTGTGTGTGGTTCTCCTGAAATGGTGCCTGTTTGCTTTTGTTTTTGTTATCAGACTCAATTAAGAGTCTCTAGCTGCCAGTGTGAGTCTGTAGCCAAGTAAATGCCAACGTCCCTTCAACCCCCAGTTACCACTTGCAGCCTTTCTCTGCCCCACAGCCAAACAGACCTGGCTGAGGCTCCGACAGCCAGTCAATATGGAAACCGTTTTTCCTAGCTTCACTTAAGGGTAAGTATCTTCTCTCCTATGGAAAGAAGATGTTATTTAGTCAGAGACTCTTACTAATGAAAGTACATTCAAGAATGCTAGTATGTAAGTTTTGCAAGAACACAAATTATTTTGTTAATGAAAATTCACATCTTAAAAAGCTCTTCCTTTTCCAAATATGGCTTTGCATCAGCGCCACAGCATTAGAGAGTAAAGATTCGAAAAATACCCAGCAAGTATTGATACATAAATCCGAGGCTGAAATGCAGCCTGAACCATGCCGTCGATGGCCTGTGCTTTTAGATCACCCAAAGCCAGGGTTAACTGGCCTGCTGTCTGCTGCCCAAGGACCTGAAGGCAGAACTAAGAAGCTGTCAGCTGTGGGCATGGCCAAGGAGAGGGGAACAGCCAGCTCTGGGGCTGCCAACACCGCAGAAACAGGTTTCTTCATGCTATGTGTCATCGCATTCTACCTGCCTAGCCACCCCCAACATGCATCCCCCACACGGAGCCCAGAGTTAAGATAACCGGGAGAAACACCCCCATGGCTTCTAAGGGGTAACTACGCCTACTCTCCATGGGTGCCTGAAGCTCATGTAGGAGGGACAGAGGCCACACCAGCCTGCGTCCGAGCTGGCGGCCAGGGACAGGGCCTCACATGGTCCTCACGTCTCCATTGGCTTCATTACTTCCTCAAGGACAGGGATCTGTTAGACTGTTTCCGTTCCCATTTTCCTGCCAGGTACGAGCTCACGTTTTACTCGCTCCCATAACTTGGGGATCTATCAGAGCACCTAACACTTACCGTGTACTACCCAATACACATTTGGAGGAATAAATTTTAACATAACCAAAAATTAGTGGGAATTTAGACACTGAAGAACTCTGATTTGAACTAGAAAACAGGATGTCTCTAAAATGATTCTAACCCTCAGAACGGTGAAATCACATTAAAAACCACAGCAGGATCGTGTTAGTACTGAAACAAGCTATGACCTGGTTTTGGCACTTACCCTGAGAGACTCATAATGGTCTTGTCTAATGTCTTCATACTCTTCCGCGATCTCCTCAAAGTATTCATCCTTTAGATTCTCATCTAATAGTTGAGAGCACTGAAAACACAGGATCAAAGTCCAATAACCATAGAGCCAAAAAGAAGATAAAATGTGCAACCCTGGTCAGTTCTGGTGCCACCACCTCCAGGAAGCTTCCATGTGTTAATGTCATTTCTTCTCCTGCCCGGCTGTGTGATATAGGGTGACTCAGGGGCCTGGGCTGTTCAGATCCTACACATTCCAAAGGAAGGACTGGCCCCTGGAGCATTCTGCCTGATAAGAGCGCCGCCATCTACATGGGACCTTGGGCCACCCCAGATGGTGTATGCTAACCACGTAAAGTGTGGGGAGCCTTGTCTGGCGCTCTATCTGCTGATTTCTGCAGAGGTCAAAGACTGAGTAACCAAGGTCGGTCACGTGGGTGTCCCCGTGACTGATGCCAGGAAAAGCCCAATAACACGGCTCAGACGAGCCTCCGTGGTTGGCGATGCCTGCATGTGCTGTCACGCACCACTAGCAGCAGAGTGAAGCACTCTCCATAGGACTCCACAGAGAAAGGACACCTGGACACTCCTGAAAAGTGTCATTAGCAATTACCCAAATGACTCATCATTGGACTTATGTTTGAGTAACTGTGAAATGTGGCCATTTCCTTGCAGTACATGAGAAGACTAACCACTGCCAGCCACTCGGCTGGTCAACAGAACAGATGCCCATGTGTCCTCCTCAGCCAGGCTCTCGCCGCTTTAGCTCTTCAAGACACTGTCCTCCCCAGCTAACGTCCTCCCTCTAACAGGGCCGTGGTACCGCTGCACTTAGGCCCGAGAGCCTGGCCTCCACGGGGGAAATGTGCAGTCACTCATCAGCATCTGGACAGGCTACACACCTTAAAAAGAGGCCCTTTGGTGACTGACTCAACCACAGACTTGGTATAAGCAAATATGAGACAAAATCCAAATATAAGATACAAAGAATTATTTTAAAATTGAGTTGTAGAAATGTAGTTTATTTGCATGTAGCCTACATCAATGGCAAATAAAAACCTGCAATTCTGTAATTCCATCCTGACTGAATTTTATCCTTTGTAACACAGGGGAATCCTTATATATTTAATAGGAACAAGTTTAATGCAGCATAGAATAAGACTACCTGCCGCCTGATGGATGTATGGCCTCAAGAGTTACTAACTGCTTCGTTCCCATTTCCTCATCTGTGAAACGGGAATAATGAAGGTACCTACCTCATGAGGATTAAATCAAGAACCCACATAAAGCACTCAGCACAGTGCCTGGCACACTATCAGTTTTTAATCATCTTAGCAATTACCATATAACTTTCATCTAAATCAATTCACAGGTCTGAAAGAATTCCTTTGGAAAACGGCTCAGGAGATGTACCCCCCCACTTTCACGCAGTGGTCTCACAAAGCACCAGCCCCCTCACTAACTTTCCTCATCTGCATAATGTGACAGTTGGAGTAGAGTAGTGATTTCTGAATTGTGCTTTTTTGATGAGAACTCGGAGCAAGATGAAGGAGAAAAGCAGGAGAAGACACTGAGGTGAGTTGCTGCTTGCATTCACCGAGAAAAAGAATCTGTTATTCTGGGTTTGGAACACCGAGTGAATGCTTTTCTGTCTCTATAGGGGGTCAGCTGGTCTATTCGTTAAATGTTTTTCGATCTGGAAACAGGTCATTTTAAAAAGTCTACATTCCTTGAGTTCTGGCATGGAGTTAAAAAAGTGTATGTACATGTTTGTAAGTATTTCTAAATGGCTGAGATCTCTCTCTGGGTTGGTGTCAAGGCCACAGGTGTTTTGGTCCATGGTCCCTGTCACTCAGACCAGCACTGTCCCTGCTAATTCAGGAAGTGCTCTCTGCACGGCCAGGGCACTCGCTGCCCCCCTTCCAGCAACACAGACAATGGCAGTGACAGCATCACAAGCCATAGGCTAGCCTTTAACAGTTTTCAGTAGAACTGGACAAAAATGAGTAGGTGTTTGGCGATATGCTCGACTCTCAATGACCTTTGTTCTCTCTATGACGTGCTGAAACAAGGCAAGGCCCACACTTACCACCACCACACTCTTGGATGCGTCCAGGACATGGATTACTGGTGCACTGTACCTGGGAGCTATTTTAACTGCTGTGTGGGTTCTGAAAAGAGAGGTCAGAAGAAAAACATATCCATCAGTGCTGACAGCTCCTACACAACTCTTGTTCAGAACTATCAGAGAAAATGTGTTTCTACAGTGCTTTCCAGAGACAGATTTCAGGGTACTTCCACACATTGAACTTCCAATTTCCCTTGTAAAGCAAGAATAACTTTCTCCCCATCCTAAGATGGGCAAGAGACATGGCTTTGTTGGCCCGGGCTGCAAAGAAGTCTGTGACAAACGAGGCGGACTTGGTCCTCAGCCCTCTGCCGAGAGGGGAGGAGCCTGTGGCCCTGCTCTCATAAGCAGCCTGATTGAACAAAGCGGGTGAAACAGCCAGACTGTTGCCATTTTGTTGTCGTAAAGGTGAAGTTGTCTCTTCCTCAAAATGAGCTGGGGTACCAGCCAGGGCCCCTGGGGAACCAGACACAGAAAGGGACACAGGACACCAGTCTCTGCTGCAGCACCCTGTCCCAGGGAGATCACTGTTCCCCAGCCCGACCCCACCTTGTACTTGTAGCATGGAACCTCGGGCCCTAAGTGAATGCAAAGCAAAACACAGAGGCAAAAGCAACAGAAACATTTTATGCTAACATTGGTTCAGCCCCAAATCCCTATTGCCAAACATGAAAATGTCAGTACTGAGGAGGAAACACCCTTTAATCCTTAAAATTACCTAATTAATTGAAGTGCAAAGCAATTGCCCTGATTACTGAATGTTTATAGCAATAGCATAGGCTACATATCTGCTATATCATTATAGAACATAACACATAAAGTGAGGATTGAAAGTGCACTGCCCTGCTTCCCAGCAGGTAAACCAGGGCCCTAGAGAAGGGAGTGTGGACAGCTCTACTTAAGGGGGCGGCCATAGCCACGCTTTCCTGACTTTTCTCCTCCTTCCTTCTCCCCTAAAGCAGCAGGCAGCACTCTGCCCCAAGTCAGATACTTTCATATTCTTTTCCCTCAACAAAAACGTTATTTCAGTTGGAGAGATGTCCAGAATATGCTATTATGTGAGAAAAAAACAAAGTAGCAGAACAGTATGCTTAATACAATTCTATATTTTTAAAAAACAAACACTACCACCCATCAACCTTATATATAAGTTTCTGTATATTTAGAGAAAACACAGCGATACACATCAAAGTGTCGACATTGGTTATGCGGAGGTGACAGGTAGGACTGAAGGTGGGAAGGGAGAGGCTAAATTTGACTCTGTAGTCCTCTGAATCATTTGACATGTTCTAGTAAGCATGGATTACTGAGGTAATTTTTAAACACCAGGAGAATATTAAAGATGCAATACGTGTGTGTGTGTTTCATAGGCTTCTCAAGGGAAGGCTCTAAAAACTCCTTGATTGAGTGGCACGGTGGTTAAGCGCTGGCTTGGGAAGCCAGCGGCCCTGGTTCGGGTCGCACATATGAGGGCCAGTGACACTGCCCTCAAAAAAAAAAAAAAAAAACCACCACCAACAACAACAACAACAAAAAAACTATAATGGACCAGCTGAGTGGCGCAGTGGTTAAGCGCTGGCTTGGGAAGCCAGTGGCCCCGGTTCGGGTCCCACATATGAGGGCCAGTGACACTGCCCTCAAAAAATAAATAAATAAATAAATAAATAAATAAAAAATTACAACTCCTTGATAATGGGACAGACAAGACCACTTCCTGACCCCTTGCTGAGCGGACCTGTGTTCAGGAACAGGAAGTAACTAAAGCAGTGATCCACAAGAACTGAGCTCCACGAGGCATGCTCAGGCCTGAGCCGGTCAGTGCCAGGGGCATCTGGACAGGGAGGCTGGGGTGCAGGGCAGCCAAGCACGCTCACTGCCGCCTGAGGACCTGTTCTGTGCCCACCGTGTGCTCAGGGACCACAGGCTGGAAGATATCCTGTGTGTTCTGAGGGGGAAGATTTTCAAACAGTAGGAAAGGAAGCAGCTGCTTCCAGTTTCAAACTAGAACCCAAGTCAGACTGTGCCTGCTCCTCTTCTTCAGATGGTCAGCTCCCCGGACATACAAATACACCTCAATATATTGGGTTGTCGGAAAAGTCATGACCTATTTTTTCTGTTTTTTTCGTTGCAAAAATGCGTCATGACTTTTCCGACAGCCCAATATATTCTGCATGGAGTTCCTCCAGGAAACTTAGGTGCCATTTGTCTTATTAAAGAAGACCAGTACATTTTAAAATTTAAAATAAACACAATATTAATTAAGCATCCAAGGGTTCTCTGGCCATTCTCTTTGACGAACTTCTGGACAAGGGCACTGAGAAGAAATTGATGGGTTCCACTATTGAAATAAATAAATAAAAAGCAGAGTGCTGCTTTCCAACGTAAAAACTGGCAAAGCTGGATGAGCACAGGCATGAAATATGAGCTTGCTCAGCCACTGAGAGTGTTTCTGGTTTCCTTATAAAATAATAAAACATTGGTTCCACTTTCTTCTAAGCTCCCATTTAAGCAATCTTGTCCAGATGGATGAAGACTTCTTTCTGAAGTCTGAAAAGATGCAAAACATTGGAGCCCTTCCTACATACCAAGAGCAAAGGGCTGGAGCTGAGGCTGAACTGCAACCCCACCTCTGCTAAGTCACGCATCATCCCGAAGAGTTTAGGTACTCATCTCCCATAATCACGCTAACCTTAGGAGGGCTTCCTAAAAACTTCTGAAAAACAGCAAGTGCTCCAAACACTTATTTCAGGTCATAGGCTATCCCAGAATTAATTTCAAGTGTTTTGCATAAATGCAGCATGACCAACATCTAATATGTGATGAGAAAAATGAAAGAAAGGGAAAACAAAAATGTGGAAATTCAGAAGCAATCGGGAGTGAAATGAACATATAAAATTTATTCCATGAAATCCTGTCCACAGACCTAAGCTCTAAGCTTCCTAGCACTCAACTCAAAGAGGAAATTAATATCGGTTATGTGAATCAGCACCTTACTTCCTAATAATTAAAAAAAAATTAAAAAAAAAAACTAAGAAAACTACCTCTAGCTTTGAACAATGTGACATCCTCTTGAATTCTTCATTATTCACAAAAAATAAGTGAAAAAGACATTTTACAGCTATTGGCTTTAACCAATTACGAGCTGAGCACTAACGAACCAGCAGGCCTGAGCTCCTGAGAAGCTCTGTGGCCAACGGGACCAGACCCCCACTGAAGCCCATTCTAGTGTGTGATACCAAAGCCATCTGTACGACACCTGGAGAACAGTCCATTCTCTCACAGCTACAGGTGAAAAAGGGACACTCCAAGCAAATGTCCGCCCCTAGGTGACCCTAAGTCTACATAACCCTGCAGAGCTCTCCAAGGACGCGTCCGTCAGACAGCCTTCAGCCTCATGTCAACAGTGTTGGGAAGACAGTTCAAGTGCCCTCAGCTGCCGCAAGCCGTGGAGGTCGGGACAGCCATGCTGTCATGCCCCTCAGAGGTCTGCTCGCATGACACCCCAGAAGTCCTGAGCTGCCATCTGCTCAGATACAGTCAGCAGAGGAAAGGCCAGGAGGCCTGCAGGTAATAAGAAGGCTCTCAGAAGCTCTGAGGCATTCAACCTCCCGAAGGCTCTCCAGCAGAGCTCACTCCACTAGCAGCCAATGGCTTTCTAACACAGATGCAAAAACACCAACCATAAAAGCGATTGATAAATCAGACGTCATAAAAATTAGGAACTTTTGTGGCACCAAAAGGCAAGCCATATTAGAAAAATCTATTTGTAAAATATATTTCTGATAAAGGGCTTATATCCAATATAAATAAAGAATGCACAAAAATCAGTAAGAAGAAAGGCAGAATACCCAATTAAAAAAAGACTTAAAAACCATATCCAAATGGTCACCAGACATATGAAAAGGTATTCAATATCATCAGTCAGCAGAGAAATACAAATGAAAACCCTATCAAAGTACTATTAGACACACAAAAAAATGGATAAAAATGGAAAATGATGTGGAATTAACTGGAACTCTCATAACTGCCGGCAGGAGGATAAATTAATACAATCACTTTGGAAAACTGCCTGGCAATAACTAATGCAGACAATCACATGTGTATCTGATAGGCCAACAAGTTTTCTTCAGGACAGAAATACACCCATAGGAGCATCGGTGTGACCGCCCCAAGCTGGAAAAACCCAAATGTCCACCAACCATTGCGTGGACAATAAATAAGCCATAGGGTGTTACACAGTGGAATATTATACCACAATGGGATGAAAAAACAACAATCGTAACAACGTGCTTGGACCTCAGACATAATGTTGAGCAAAATAAGCGGACACAGAAGAAAGTCTGCAACAGGATTCCGCTGGTAGAAAGCTGGGACATAGGCAACGCCAGCCTTGGGTGACAGAAGACAGAACAGTGGCTATTGTCATCGGAAAGGAGCCAAGTGAAGTTCCAAGAGCCGCTAATAGTGTTTCTTGATCTGGGGTTGGTCCTAGGGGTGGGGTCATTTGGGAACAACTTCATCAATTTGTGCATCTCTGGCTTGTGAGCTTTTCTGTATGACTGTTACACTTCAGGGCAAGCACTTATTGAGGGGGCTTGGAGAAGAATGACCCCAGGTCTGAGACATCTACTGTCACTGCTTCGAATGGGGTCGGAACGAGGCATTTACATGGAAGTTCTTTGAGGCTGCTCGAGCGCCAGGGTGGAGAAGGAGAGGGTAACTTGGAGGCACTGATGTTGTCTTTTATTTTTCCAAATGATTTTCCCAAAACTGCAACAGGCATGAGGGAGAACAGACCCAGAACGGGCACAGCTCAGGGAGAAACAGCACCGGAGAGCTGGGAGAAGCCTGGGGGTCCAGGGACCCCACTGTCTGCCTTTGGGTAGGAACACAGTCACAGACCCCAGGCAACAGGAAAGGGCATCTGCGAGGGATGAAGACGCAGGGAGTGATTTCTGAGCTGATTAATTCCAACTTGATACACCAGGTGAGAGCTGTTAAAGAGTCATCTATGGCTAATTTTGCCAGTGACATATCTTGGGTGCTTAGTCGTGTTGCTTCTGAATGTTTTTTTTAAAAATCTCATTAATCTGGTGGCTCTCACTTGGTAAAACTGAATGGGCTATTTAGACATGTTCCAATTTGCACAAGCAGCAACGCGGTTTCCTGATCTTGAACTTCTGAGTGTAGGGTCCTACCATATCAAATAGTTCTTATTTTGAAACCAGCATCACGTTTACATAACTCATTATATCCGTCCATTGAACTATTTATTTATTCCATTTTACCATCATTTTAAAAGAGATTTCATGTCTGACAACAGCTATAGATTCTCTTCCCATTCTCTTCACTAAGCTAATGAACACTCAAATATTCAAACCCCACCCACCAGTTACCCAAGGCCATGCTCACTGAAACCCCAGTCATCAATGCTGGGTCACGTCCTTGGAGATCGATCTGCCACATGTCCTAGTGGGTTAAGTCCTTCATGGAAAAACAAACCGTGTTTTCTAGTGTAAGCCACAACAGCCACACTTCTGAGCCCTGCAGCACGCAAAGCAATTAGCAGATAAATGACATGAACACTGTGGCTACCCGTGAAAATGATCCACGCAGATTAAAATGGGACAATGGGCTGATTTTCTGTGTCAATCGGGCCAGGTCACAGGACCCAGTGTTTGACCAAACATCATCCAGATGACTCTGTGCAGGTGTATTTTGGATGTGACTAACACGACATCATCAGGCTTTGAGTGATGTGGATTTCCCTCGCCATGTGGATGGGCCTCACCCAGTCAGTTACAGACTGTGCGAGAAAAGACTGAGGTCCCAAGGAAGGACTTCTGCCTCCAGGAGCTTTTGGACTCAAGACTGACAAGACACAGCATCTCTCTCTCTCTCATATGAGAATAGATGCATATATAGATGGATATGTTGACTAGTTTCTGTATATACTGACTCTTAACTAGTTTCTTTGGAGAAACCTGACTAATGCAAATGGCTTAACCCAGTTATTTCGAGTATGAAAGGAACTCTGGAAGAGCTCTGACCAGATCTCCAGTGTGTTTTTGTGCCCGAAACATACACTGAATGCTCTGTGGGATCAGCCAGCCCTGTGCCCCACCTGGGCACTGTCCCTGACAAAGCGAACATGTGTGCTGTCGACAAGAACGTCCAAACCTACAGAGAATGTTTACAAGACCCAAAACAGAAAATTGCCAAGAAGCAAGATTTCCAACGCCCTGGAGAATGACAGTTTTGCAGTTTCCTTTATGCATTTGGAATTAAGGAGGGGACTAAGGAAGATCTGACGGAGGTGGGAGAAAGCAAACAAGGCAGGGACTGGATTCCCGGACAGCTAAGACTATGTGCTCTCCAGAGGGTGGTTCTGTCTGCAAGGGTGTCACCTCCGGCATTTCTAAGGTGCTTTAACCTAAATGCTCAAGAACAATAGGCAGAGTTGGCTTACAACCTTTCACTACAGAAGTTAGAGGCCTGAGGCGTGACTACCCATTGCCTGCTTGGTTAGGAATTTATGATTTTTTACAGCACCCCTTTTCGTCCACAGTGCCATAGGAATATGTCACAAAAAGTCTAATACACATAATTAACATATTTCTCACCAAATATCAGTATGATCAGGACCCCAGGAAAAATCTGACAAAATGAAGAATCATCACGTGATCAAGTAAGTGTAAACTTCCTCCTCTTTAAGTTGTTTAACCCAAAGGTTCCCCTTTTCAAAAACAACTTCCCAAAGTAATACATTCTCACTAGGCTGGCTTTCTGTCTCGCCATGACAAGGTCAGGTTTTCCTTGGGGGAACCTGTAATTATTCAAGCAGACGCCTGCTTCAGGCTAGAGAGTGGGGGCTAATGTTCAAGGCACGTCTTTGTGCCCAAAAGCACAGCTTCTCCACTTAGTGTGATTTCCCGGGGAGTGTTTATTAGAAATCTCGGGAACTAAATGGGTGGTGACAGGATTAGGGAAAGGGCTATTACAAGCCCAAAGAATCCAAAGAAAGGCAAGGTGTGGGAACCCCAGAGGCATTTCCTATGGTAGCTGCTCCAAAAGTGTTCTGCTTCTTGGTCAAGTGAAGGGCCGCAAGTTCCAGTGTTTACGTACAAGGAGCCAAGGTACTAATAAGCATCAGGGAAAAACCCTGGGTCTCATCACTGTTTTCTGACACTGGCATTTCAGAGAATGTGCAAAGCTCATTCAGGGGAGCACAAAGCTCACATGCATGACTCACCGCGAAGTGGTTGCCCCTCCGATCAACAACGGGATCTTTATCGCTAATCTCTCCATTTCCTTGGCAACAAATATCATTTCTTCCAGGGACGGGGTTATGAGTCCTGACAGGCCAATTATATCTATTATTTAAAAAAAAAAAAAAAAAGACAATAAGAAGGAGGATATGAGAAAAAGAGAAGTATGAAAACTCACTTTAAAAACTTTGTAATCAAGATCTCCAAAACCCAATATGAATTCCCAATTTCTAAGACACATTTTCTGACTTGGGGGGGGGGGGGGCAGCGAGGAGAGAAGGGTCAATTTATTGTTTGCTTTTGGTAATAAATACCATTTGTAACTGAAAGTTGCAATAATGTACTTGCCAAAATTGTGGGAAGCCATGCAATACAATGTATTATTATTAGTTCATGATTTCCAAGACTTGAACACGTCACAGTGTCTGAAGAAACATAAAAACAACTACACACATAGAAAAAAACCTAATGCAACACAGTATTCTTATAAGTGTGTCCCCGTTCCCCACCTCAAAGCTATGAAGGAGTTTCACGATGCCTATTCACGTCTTCACCCCCCATTATAAATGGCACTGAAAGCAGCGCCCATGTAGGAGCTGGCACTTGACTGACTGTCCCACCAGCCCCCACCCCCACCCCAGGCAGGGCACACTACTCCCTGACAGACAGGCGCTGGGGGCAGGCCCAGAACAGCTGCACGTACCTGCTTTGTGGTCAAGAGCAGCTTTCAGGATCTTATCGCAGGGAGTCATGACTCCCAAGTCAATAACCCTGGGGAGAGAAATGAGATGTGAGAGAATTGATGCGAAAGCTGAATTTCTCACTGGAGACAAAGCTGAAATGAACATTTTTATTTAGCCATCAGGTACTGCTCTGATGTAAATGGAAATCCCTAGATACCAACCACCACCACAAGTACAACCGCCATTTCTTGCATGCTCACCGTAAGCCAGGTACTATGCAAAGCTTTTTAAATTTAGCAGCTTTATTGCTATATAATTCACACAGACAAAACTCATCCATTTAAAGTACACAATTCAGTCGTTTCTGGTATACTACACTGCTACTTTTTAAAGCTATAGGAAACTATACAACTTGCCCTTTTAACTATTTTAAATGCACAGTCCAGTGGCACTAATTATAGTCAGTCTCAATGTTATACACCCATCACCACCACTACTTATTTTCAAAACTCTGCCATCACCCCAAACAAACCCTGTAATCATTCAGCAACAACTCCCCATGCCCTTTTAGCCCCTGGTAACCTCTATTCTACGTTCTGTCTCTGTGAATTTGTCTATTCTAGATTTTTACATAAGTGGGACCATGCATTATTTGTCTTTTGTGTCTGGCTTACTTCACTCCACATACTTTATATGTAAATTCATCTGTCAGTGGACACTTGGCTTGTTGCCACTATGCTAAGCCTTTTGCATAAGCAATCTCATCTCACCCTCGCAGCAACTCAGTGATGAAGCACTGCTGTGGGCTCCATTTTAATGAAGAAGGGCCCAGAAAAGCTTGGGCCGGGAGAAGTGAAGCAACTTGTCCAGTCGCACAACTACTTAGTAGCGGAGTTGGGATGTGAACCAGCACCTGACACCAAAATCCATTCTCTTAGCCATTTGGGCCAACAAAAATGTTGGGGAAGTTCATGCCATAAATATCTATTGAACCATATGTACCACATGGAAGCCAAAGGGAAGGTTAATCAAGGAGAGGTCAGCTCCTGCACATGAAAAGCTGAGGGTAAGGGAATGTGGTTACTTAAATCAAAGGCGAGGGAGGCTGAATGAGGGAACAGCTACTGAGAGAGATGGGGTGAGACCCAGAGGAACAGCTGACGTGGGTGGTCACACATGAGATGGGGGGCAGACACCAGGCAGAGAAAGCCTGGAGTGTGCTCTGAGGGGGTAGAATATACCCGAGGAATTCCAATTCATAGAGAAGTCCATTTCCTGGAACCCAGAAAAAACAGGGATTCCTGCTCTGGAAAATTCTAGATTTAGAGTACCCATAATAACAGTCATTTTTACATTTTTTTCCTCATGAGTATTTGTTTAAAAGATGTTTTAAAAACTACAGCATGCATTTTCACTTATTTCATGTCATCAATTCTTAAAATTAAATAGGCAAAGTAATTTTCAATAAAAAAAAATCAGTGCCTAAGAAAACTACTGCCTGACATAATATCAGCTGATAACAGTGGGTGCTGGATACCAGGGGCTTCACACTATATACCCTCTTATACTGTTGGGTTTTTTAGCTTGTGCCCACGTTTCTTAAAAATTTTAAATAAACTAGACATATGGAATCCTTAGGAAAAAAGCAAGATAATTTCAAATCAACGATAACCATGGTCAGCCGTGTTAGCACAAAATGCTGTGGGCTTTTATGTGATACTGCAGGTGACAACATGAGTGAGATGGCACCACTTTTTGTTTTTCAGCATATTGAAAAAAGTCTGGTAACTGGATCTTTTGTTAAACTCTGACAAAGCATTGACTGTCACATATAAAACTAAGCAAAATACCATATTGCTTTTAATCAAGACAAAAAGGCATACACTTCCAAGCTGACGGTTTTTAACATTATACACTTTTAAAACTGAATTAAAATTATCAGTCTGATGCAAGGATGTTCCGGCTCCCACTCCTTTTTCTTGTGTTGAGCAGTGTATCTGTCAAGAGCGTCTTAAGCAACCTGCCTTGTGGCTGGACAGAAACGGGGAGGAGAAAGCGGTAGGCTGTGAGGTCGGAAGGGGCATTGTAATGGTGGCAATTCGTTCGATTTTCAAATATTAACTCTGAGGTTTCTGTAGCTATCCAAATGGAGCTCTCAGGTAGTCAGCTGGGTGTCTAAGTCTGCAGTTCAGGCGGGAGATCCATGGTGGAGATAAAACTTGGGACCTGTCAGCATATTACATGGTGTTAAAGTCATGAGACTGGATGAGATGATATGAGCCTGTCCAATGGCTGTGACCCTAGCTGAGCCACCTATACTGGCAGCACCGATATCACCTGGGAGCTCAGAAGAAATGCAGAAGCTCAGGTGCAGAGCTATTTACTCAGCTCTGACCTCCGACTAGATCCCCGGGTGACCGACAGGCACATCACAGTGTGAGAAGCATGAGGCTGCACAGTGAGGACAGAGGAAAGGTCCCAGGCTGAGCCTCGGAGCACGTCTGCGTAGGGGTTCGCACAGGGAAGGAGTTAACGAGAGAGAGGCAGCCGCTGTCAGAGGGGCAAGAGAGGTCTGAAAACTGATTTCCAACTCACTGACCTGCTCAGAGGCCTTGTCATTATCACTGATTAGAGGAGCACTTCCCCCTGTTTCCGTGCGTAGAAAATAGTATTTATGGCTCTGGGCTACTTGAAGGAGGCTGCTCACATCCGGGACAAACAGTCGAGGGCTGAGCTGCCCGAACCCACCCCGAGGAAGAAGGGGGCCCATCCCTCAGCACATCTGAGTGGAGCACTGTTGGCAAGTTCTGAACCAGAAAGCACTGTGACATGTGCTATGATGGAGGTGTTTACAGCGTGTTGTGGGAGGCCATCTAAACTGGGTGACAAAAAGAAGAGTCCTATGAGACTGATACCTGAGCCGAATTTTGAAAAAGTAAGTAGGTACGAGCTAAATCAGGGGTCAGCAAACTTCTGAGACAGAAGAGCCACCGGGGGTCACCGCAAACTGCGGCTCGCGAGCCACATGCGGTTCTTTGGGTACCTACACGTAACTCTGCAGTAAAATTGAAAATGAAGATAAAACTATCCTAGTTTCACTTATAAAATTTTTAAAGGATATTATTCACATAATGGTGATTTCATTTGTTTTATAGGTCTTGCAAAACTTCAAGGGACAGGATTGGCTCTTCCAGGGGTTGGCAAACTTTTGAGATGGAACGTACCCAAAGAGCCCCAGTGTGCCGACTCCTGAGCTAGATAAGGGAGAAGAGGGCGGTCTAGCCAGAGACCAGCACTCTCAGCCAGCTGGCCCTGGGGGACGTCTGGCGGAAGGAGAGGATCTGATGCTGGAGAGGAGGCGTGGGTCACGCCCACCCCTGCCTTCTGTGCTGCCGCCACGCGCCCACCATCCCTTCCACTTTCTCTCACCTCCACTGCCACTGCCTGCCGCCCCACTCAGCTCACTCTCCCTGGGCTTTCCCGCCTTGGTCTCCCTCCTTCGCTTGGAGTCTAGCTCATGTCCCCAGGCCTTTTCTTCCACATTCTTATATTTTGCCACAGGAGAGATTAAAGAGAATAAAAATGCATGTTATGAAAAAAGTGTTGATTTTATAATCATCTTTCTAAAGTGCTTATCCCAGAGCTATAAACACAAGCATTTAATTTGGGCTTCTAATTCAGAAAACGATGTAAGCTACGCCAACTGTTTTAGCAAAGGCATCCAATGCTATTTAAAAATGCATACAATTTAGAAAATAAATATTGTAATGAAGTCCCTTTTACTCCCCAGAAGAAATGGTGGTTACCAGTGGCTGGGGCGGGTGGTGAGAACAAGCTGTTGTTGGTCAAGGGGTAAAAACTTCCAGTTAGACAATGCGTAAGGTCTGGTGACATAACACACAGCATTGTTAACAATATTGTATCATGTGCTTGAAAGTGTTAGGAGAGACAGATCTTAAATGTTCTCACCACAAAAAGAAATGCTAATTATGTGACAGGATGGAGGTGTTAGCTAAAGCTACAGCAGTGATTATGTTGCAATACAGCGGGGTATCAAACTAACACCTGTACACCTTAAACTTATACAATGTTACATGTCAACTGCATCTCATTAACACTGGAAAACTACACATATAAAATATATACTACATGTGTGTATATAGAGATGTACACACACACACACAGGTTGACAGCCTCTGAGCAACTATCAAGTGAGCACGTGAGGTGAGTAGTAGAGGTTGGACCAGTGCGCCCTCACTTAGTCACTTTCCTCACTCAGCTGGACACTGTAGCACAATTTAAAAATATGCATGACCCGTTACATGGGGAAAGTCCACATTTATCTTTACACAATTATTATTAAAGAATATATCTAAAATCTACTTTCATGTAATCAAATACCTGACCAAAAATATTTTAAATATTCCAAATTATTTTTTCAGAGCCATGTACCTAGAATATTAATATTAGGTATTACAGTTAAAGTTGTTTAACTTTATCACTGGAATAAGTATTGAAAGGTAAACTGACATAGCACAGTCTCAACCTTTGCAATCAGAAGCCCTGAATATGTCCAGTGCCACTCGATAACTGTGACCATGAAGAGATCATTTAACTTCTCTAAGCCTCAATTTTCTCATCTGTAAAATGAGCAAATACAATCATTGAGGTAGGCAGAGCAGAATCAAAATCATAAAAAGGAAGGAAGGGTAAAAGAAAAGAAAGGAAAAACAAAACAAAAAAAGTCAGTTCTGTAAAAACTCCTGGAGGATACATCCTTAGATCTATTCAAATTCTCTAATCTGCATATTCTATCACATTGCGAATAATAATGTAGACGGAGCCACCTTCAAGCAGATTGGGAGTGGCCATCCCAGAGGCATTGCCTGCTGGACTTAGGCCTCAATCCTCTGGCATTTAGAACAAGGCAAAATGGCCTTTGGACTGGGCCTCGAACAACACTGTATCCATAAGAAGTGTTTGCAAGGACAACAAGAAAGCAAACGTTATGACTGTTGCACTGATAACTACCGAACTGAAACTTAAAAACACTGTTTAGAATTAGCAACACTAATGTTATCTTCCTTCTGTTGATATAATTGTTCCCTTCCCTTTCTCATAAACACCCCTTGCTTTCGTCTCCTAATCAGAACATTATTTGGGCTTCTGCCTGAATGAATGATTCCCAAATAGCTATTCTTTTTGATCTCAATAAATGCTTATTGCCTCTCACTTTGAGAGACCTTTTTATTTTTGGGTTAACAGCATCAGAGAATCTAATGCATCATCCTCATAAAAACTATGTTTTCTGTCTGGACAGCACTGTTACTTTTAGTCCTCTTTATCTTTTTTCCCCCCTCAGAAAAAACGAATTCTTATGACTTCATGAGACTGACTGCATCAATGACCAAGGACCAGGGATGAGAAAGGTGCATGAGGACCTGGCACTGGATGGCCAGCTAGACACCAGCTGGGCAACCTCCCCAAGCACCCAGCTTCATCAGAAGATGTCTCTCAGTTAGACTTGCTAGCAAAGACAAACAGCCCTTCGATGCACAGGACAGAGGGTGGAGCTGGGTGTGCTGCAGGAAAGGCCGGATTTCAGCAGCAGATGTTCAGAGCCAACGCCGACCAGCTCTAGTAGCACCCTGGAGAAACGTCACAGTTTTCCCCAGCCTCTTAAAATACCTTCACTGTCAGGAAGGCATTCCTGGTAGGAGTCTCTAAGCTACTAGGTCAATTTTTTTAAGTAAAAAATGATAAACACATCCCAGTGATCTCTCAAGAATGCTTTAGGAGGTTAACCCATAAGTCACCTTTTTCAGTAGTTTTTGTCCCATTATCACAGCTGAATATGTACCTGACCATTCAGTCTGAAAAACAGCAAACTCCTTGAACAGAGAAAAGTCAACTGAATCACTGTGTCTCTGTGTAATGTATGGGACGTAGCAGATGATTATAAACATTTATTAGCCGAACTGAATTTTAACTCATAGTGATAAAGAAAGCAACTAGAAACCCACAGCATCGGGTCTGAAAAGGTGACACGAATGTCTTGTAGATTTTTGGAAGCAGACACCTGATCCAAATACTTACTCTACAGGTAAAGTCTCATTAGAACTACCTCCACTGTTATCTCCTACATATTTATCTTTCTAAGAAATAATGCATCCCGAGAGCAATAGTCCCCATTCCAGGACCAGAAGAGAATGCCAAGTCTTTGGACAGTGAGTATGCGGGCAAACCTATGCAGACGGTCGGGGAGGGAACGCGCCAGCTGGACACAGCTGCCCTCTCCCCAGCTTTCCTGAGTGGTTCTTAGCTGCTTTTAATCAGCCTTGACCACAAAGATGGATAAACATGTTGGGAGAGAAGAGGCTTAAAGGGTAATTGTTACCCAATAGCAGAAGGGGATCTGAGGGGCACAGCTGTCACCGTGGCACGTCTGTCTCTCTTCTCCACAGAGAGGATGGCACACGGGGGAGTGTCCATGACGCAAAGGGACTGCCGTCTGGACACGGGCCAGGAAGGCATCAGTTAGGTGAGGATTTGATTATAAAGAATATGCTGAAATTGGAGCAAAACATACATTTACTAAAGGTCATCAGCTCTCACAAGGAAATAGCTTTGTGCTGAATATTTATTCACCATAATGAGATATGTCAGAACGGGATTTTACGTGTCTACAACATTCCAAAATCCAGCTTCATCACCAAGAGGCATGCCTGCTCCTGTTCTAAGCAAAGGAAAGAGGGAGTCGTACAGTCAAAGCCTTCTTATAAAACTCCACTTAGCCCAAGTCTTAAAAGACCGTGGCTCTCGAATATGGCCGTTTATTGAGGAAAAGGGGAATAGGTTCCACGCCACTGCCGTGGGTAGGAGTCCAGTGTTCTGGCATCAGAGCCTCTGGTCCAAGGTCACATCTCAGGAAGCCTCCTTGCTTTGACCCTGCCTGAAGAGTGTTCACTAATCTTTTGGTCCTTATTGAACATACAATAGATCAAACAATTGTTATAACTTGAATCATTTGCATAGGTGTGTTCAGTGCAGAAAATTCGAAAACACGGTAAGAAAAACGAAATGAAAAATAGCCTCTAACATGCACTGCCCTACCTTATCCCTCCCACCTGATAAGAGAATGATCCTGTTAATGCTTTTATTCTTAAGTAAGAACGTGGTAGGGTCGGCCGAGTGGCGTGGTGGTTAAGCGCTGGCTTAGAAGCCACGGTTCAGTCCCACATGTGAGGGCCAGTGACACTGCCCTCAAAAAAACAAAAAAAAAAAACAGCACGTGGTTGGCTCACCTGAAATTATTGCAGCCAAGGACGACTCCGACGATGTTCTTGCCTATGTCGTGCACGTCCCCTTTCACGGTGGCCAGCACAACGGTGCCCTGGTAAGGGTCCTGCAGAGAAGCCACGCAGCCAAGCATTGCTGTGGTCATTTCAGAGCCAGACCAGTGTCACCACAGAAAGCCATTTAATACAACTAAGATAACCTTGCAGACAGACCCATAAGCCAAATCACATGCCTCGCAGGTAGGAAGCTGTAAGCATGAGCAGTTCAAAGGCGGCCCACCTGCTTGGTTAGCTCGGGGAGCGCCAGCCAAGGTCATGGGTTCCACCACCTCAAAGAAATGCTTAGGTTCAAACACAAAACAGCCCCACTGCTGACGGTCATCATAGCCTTAACCCAAAACCTATCTGAGGGACAGAGGGCATTTGATTATCTTCTTATCTCTTCAACACTGTTATTCCATGCATCATCATCAAAAAAGAAACGAAAAGAAGGCATGCAAAGCCAGAGGGATATTTACGAACACTACGTCTGTCTGGGCTGTTCTCAAACTCAGATCAATGTAAGAGTTCAGAATCCCAGCTGGCTGAGCCTCACAGGGACCTGAACATGGTCAAAGCTTAGTGCTCACTGTGTGGTGCAGCCAACAAGGCTTAAATTGAAGGCAGAAGCCGTGCCAAGGACATTACCAGTGTTCAGAGGATATTCACTTAAGAGGTTTTCCAAAACCAAACAGTATTCAATTACCTCAAGGGTAGGGACCAATCTTTGTAGCTACAGTGTATAGCACCATAATTGGCACATAGAGGAAGCTCTGTAAATGGGTCAAAGATGAACGATGAATGAATGGATGAATGAACGAACAAACTGGTTTTGTCTTGAAATCATGGACTTTGTTTGAAAAGTTATGTTCATATTAAAAATTTCATAAATCCATATTCAGAGGAAAATCCCAGGGTATTGTAATACCTGGTAAAAGAGTTAGATCATTTCTCCATTTTACCTTCAGTGACAAACATGGCCAAGCCCATGGTCCCTACCCCACCCAAGTAAGCGTCAAAGCCAGTTCCTCAGGGGCTTGGACGAACGACTTGCCTCTTCTTCCACGGCGCCAGTCAGCACTTTGGTTTCTTCTCTTTCTTTTTCCATGAAGGGAATGAGGTGACCAACAGCTTTCTTCATGACCCGAGCTGACTTTATTACCTGGGAAAAACACAGAGAGTCAGACATCTTTACCAAACCACCTAAATGTTTGCTAATGACCACTTGTGAATTACAAATGCATGCTTTGACCTCAGGTCGCCCACACTGGAGCCCACTTTTGACAGTGGGAAGGGTAAGCAATGAGTTCCTTGTGGGGAGTGCCAAAGGTAACAGAAGGAAAACAAGGCAAGAAATCAAATGCTGCAACTTCTGTCCTCTGCACTTCTGCACATTATCTTTTCTCTCTAGAAGGCCCTCCTTCACTTCTCCAAGGTCCAAGCCTCTCCACCATGAGCCCTGCTCAGCCTTCTCTTCTCAATCGCAAGCATTAGAATTCACTTATAATTAAGGCTTATGCGTAAGCAGGAACAGGGTGTTTTACAAAATCCATCAACGGATGCTAAAACTCAAGGGTGGATGGATGATGCGAAACAGGTTATTTGTGCAGTGACAAAGTTTCTCCCTACAAGTAAATTTACAGTGGAGAAACCTAGCAGATGCTGTTAACTGAATGATCCAGGTTAATACACCAGAAATGAAACACAACGACACCGTGGGTCTCCCGACATGCTCTGCTGAGAAGGACATGGCATCACTCTGTGTCATTCTTGCCAAAAAATGAGAAAACATCAGGCCAACTCAAATTGAGGGACAGTCTACAAAATAACTATATTGGACTCCCCAGAAGTCAGGGTCATAAGAGGAATTGTTAGACTACACAGGATAAATGTGGGATCTTGGAGCAAAACAACAATGGCAATGGAAAAACTGGTAAAATCTGAATAAGGTCTTTATTTAACAGTACTATACCACTGTTAATTTCCTGGTTCTGATACTTGTACTACAGTCAAGTAAAACTGTTCCCATTAGGGAAAGAAGCCGTGGTGAGGGACATCGAGACACATTTTAATTTACAGTTGCAAATTGTCTGTAAGTCTAAAGTTAGCTCAGGGGCTGGCCAAGTGGTGTGTTGGTTAAGACTTCGCTTGGGACGTTAGCTTTGAGCAGCTGGGCCTCAGATCAGATCCCACATTAGGGCCAGTGATGCTGCACCCTCTACAGCTAAGATGGTGAACAACAGCTTGACCTGGAGCTGGGCTGCCCTGAGTTGCCAGTGATGCTGTGGGCGGCTGTGAGTTACCATGAGTGGCTGGCAGCCAGTATGAGCTGCCAAGAGCTGCTGTGAGCGACCATCTAGCGGCTGGCGACCGATCTGCCTTACCCGGGAATAGTGCACTGATAATACCAACATGGGCCAGTGAAGCAACGTCCTCCACAACTAGACTGAAGAACAAAAGAACAACTTGTCTGTTCCCCTTCCCCGATTCCCCAATGCTGTTCCCTTCCCCCAATTCCCCAATAAAATCTTCAAAATAAATAAAGTAAGCTCAGACGTGACAATGAAAAAGAAGTGAACACCATGAAAAACAAAGACCAAGTAAGCGTTCCAGGCTGGAGGAGGCTACAAAGACAGGAAGAGGGCCTCTTCCTCGACCTGAGTAAGTGTGAGATGGTGAGTGTGCACGCATGTTAAAGTCATCAAACGTTTTCCTAACTGTGTGCTATTTTAGTGTGTGTCAATTATAAAGCAATAAAGCTGTTAAGGATGAATGTTATGAAGGGAATGGGCAATTAACAATATAGGATAAGTAATGAAAAAGAAAAAAGAACAGCCATGTAGTTTTTTGTAGGCCTCACAGCCCCAAACCCAGATGGCTCAACAAATATTTGTTTTCTGGTGTGGAGAGAAGCTGCTGTAAGTCAAAATGAGAGTTCTGGTCTTATTCGAAACATATTGTCTGCTGTCTATCACTATTTAAAATGGTAATGATTTTTTTTCAAAATATGCATTCTAAAAGATGGATACTCACTGGTCAAATCAAACGTTAGTATCAACTTTAAATTAACCTTGGGTTTTATTTTAATTTGCAGAGAGATAGATAGGTGCTAGGGGTAAGAGGTGGTACAGAAGATCAGAACATGAGGATCAGAAACTAAGAATGTCCACATGACCTCTAATTTCCACATCACCCTAAAGATGGATTTTCCTAGACATTACTCCTAAATACATTTAGAGAAAGAACAACCAAAATCGCAATGAGCTCTTGTCGAAATTCAAACCTGGAACTATATTCAAACTTACTATTTGTTGAAAGATACAGACTTTTTCTTTCAGTAATGAAAATTTCCCCCCATCTTTTGCCAACCTGAGGTAGAAACATTTTTCCAGCTCCAAAAAGGTCTCCAACGATTTTCATGCCACTCATCAGAGGCCCCTCAATTATATTCAGAGGTCGGGGATATTTTTTCTGGTTTAACCTGGCTTCCTCAGTATCCTCAACAATATGTTTTTCAATGCCCTACAAAAAAATAAATAAATAAAAATTAGGGGGGAAAATAAATCACATAGAACATTGGCTTAAGTCTGAACAGCCAACAAAGAATGAACAAGATTCATGGGTTCATATACTGCCTCCTATCAGCAGTGCAGGAAATTCATGAAGCCTCCGTTTCCTAGATTAAATATACATAGTACCTGGCTCATATGGTTACATGAGGGTTAAATGAGACACCTGTGGAAAGTGGAAAGTGCTCAATAAAAGTGAGCTATGAGTCACAGAAGGGGTACTATTGGTGAAGTTCAAATTCATAATAAAATACGCTTTTTATTCTAGTGGTTGAACAGATTATACATTAATAAGTGTCTCCTGTGACATCAGTAGTCTTTTCTCAATGCAATGCTAGGGGCTGGGGAGGAAAGACACTGGGCAGGGCCCTTAGGTGAAGTTCAGACCCAGATCCACGGAGCACCCACTGATGTATCCAGCCTTCAGTGGTCGGGCCCCACCCTCCAGCGTCCCAGTTCAATGATCCCTGGCTGTGGCTGACTTGACTAATTCCACAGCCTGAAATACCTGAATCTCAAGAAGTTAAAAGTTAAATTCTAGAGCCAAAAAAAAAAAAAAAAAGAACTAAAATTCTCCAAACTCACAAATGAGGAAACTGAAGCCAAGAGATTATTTATCTTGCCTAAAATTCCAATTCTGAGCAGAAGAGCCAGGGCCTGCTCGGTGATCGCATGACGGCAACTTGATCTAGGACAGAGCTCCCTGAGCCCAGCACTACTGACACGCTGGGCGGAGCGAGTCTGTCAGGCAGGCCTGTCCTACGTCCTGCTGGATGTTTAGCAGCGTCCCTGGCCACTGGATCCAGTAACACCTTCCACCCTGAGTTGTAACAACAAAAAATGTCTCTGGAGGCTGCCAAATGGCGGGGGTGGGAGGGAGGGTGCTGGTCTAAGGAATCTCCTTTATCAGCTGCTGTCAGCACCATCCCTGTAGCGCCAACTGACACCCTGGGGGGAGGGGCCTCCACCCTGGAGTCCCCACTCGTGCAGCCCCCACACTCACCTTCACGAGGGCGTACTCCAGGCGTTCTTCAACAGGGTCGTTCCTCCACTCATCGGTCTGCACGACCTTCTTCCCTCCTTGGCCATGAGTCTGAATTGAATAGAGCATCCAACATGAATTAGAATCTCAATAAACATGTGAAGAAGCAGAAATCTTTGAGGATTTCAACTTTTGGGAGAGGGGCAGAGTGAGGCTCCATGTTTTCTTTCCTCCTTTCCTAAAAGATAACTTAGGACAAAAGGTTTCCAGGACAGTCAGGGGAGTGCTGCCCCACATGTGCTGAGCTTTTAAAGCTCTCAGCAAGGACCATCTGTACCCACAGCATGTGCAGAGGGGCAGTAAAGAAGCCATCATCCTGAGCTGGGCACTCAGAGATGCAGGACACGGCCCAGGCTGCCTGGGACTCTGTCATGTCATAAGGGAGGTGGAAAGATCGGCTCCAAGAGAAAGCATGTGCCAAGGGCTGAAGGAGTAGATGGTACAGACTAGACCCAGAATTTTGAGGAAGGAGCGAGCATCACAGACTGGGGTGAAGAGAGACTTTGAAGAAGCTGGCAGGTTCAGCAGAGGGACAAAAGTGCAATGACCATGCTGCACAAGGTGAAGTGCAGTCTTACCATATCTGCTTTCTCCATCTCACTGGCGGCACCAGCTGCCCAAACCAGAAATCTAAGTATCATTCTTGAATATCCATTCATTCCTCACATTCAATCAATACCCAGTCCTCATGATGACACCTCCATTAATTCTCTCCACCCCTTCACTTTCATAGTCCAACCAACTAACTGGTCTCTGCAGCGCAGAATCACCCTGGTCTCCACACATCTTCTGCACAGTGGCCAGAAGGACCTTTCAACACGCAAATCTGAGCAAACCACCCCGTGTGAAGCAATTCAGTGTAAGTTCCCTGCTGCTCTCAGAGTATCTTGCGGCTCCTTTCTGTGCCACACACTGCCCCCGTCTGGCTTTCTCCTCTGGCTTCACCTTCTGTCATTCCGACAAGCTCACTACCCTGCACATTTCAGTTCCTTACACTCTCCATCATCTCTTCACCTCTGAGCCTTCATTTATCTAACACATTTATGCAGCACCTAGCACAGTGCCAGGCCATAGCTAGATGCACACAGGCCACCCTCCAGCACCAAACCTCAGCCTGACTGACTCCTATTCAGCTTTCAGGTCCCTGCACCCCTTATCACAGCACTTACCATGCTGCCTTACAACTGCCTTTATACATTTCTGCATGTCTCGGAAACTGTAGGGCACATCCTCTTATAGTGAGGTCTTCCAAGTTCAGTAAAGAGCACAGCCCAAGATAAGAGTTCAGTCAGTATTAGTTGAATGATTTAATGCTGAACAAAACTGGATTTTTCTGGACCACTGTTTGTGCAAGACAGTGGAAGCCAAGTCAGAGTACCAGAAATCCAGGCTCCGGAGTTTGGATTTAACCTTCCAAGCAATTGTAGGGTCAGGATCGGGGCGACAACACAATTCAAAGTTGTGAAGCTGCAGAATTACATTCAAAATAGTATTTTTAAGAGAATCCCACAAGGAGGAGACTGTTTTAGTAGTCCATGACAAAGGCTTGGGATACATTGGTGGTAACAGGAAAGGAAAAAAGGGTTAACATAAAGGCACTGAGGCTGGGGTGCTAACTGAAATAATAACACAGGGCTTCCTCTCTTACATACTGAAAAATCTAAATAGGGTTGTTTTTTTTAAGATAACTCTTAAAAAAAAAGAGTTATCTGCAACATTATTCACAATAGCCAAAACATAGAAGAGTTAATCAATGGATGAATGGATAAAGCTGTTAAACATGTATATAATGGAATATTACTCAGCCATAAAGAAAGAAATACTGCCGTTTGCAACACCATGGATGGACTGCAAGGGCATTAAGCTAAGTGAAAGATAACTACTGTATGATCTCACTTACATGTGGAACCTGAAAAAAAAAAAAAAAGAATCCATAGATACAGAGAACAGATCGCTGGTTGCCAGAGGTGGGGGTGGAAGGTGGGTGTCATGGGTGGGGAGTGTCAAAGATACAAACTTCCAGTTATAAAATAAAGAAGTTTTGGGGATGCAATGTACAGCATGGCATCTATAAATAGTACTGTATTGCATATTGCATATTTGAAAGCTGCTAAGAGAATAAATCTTAAAAGATCTCATCACAAGAAAAACAAATGTGTAACTATGTTTGGTGATGGATGTTAACTAGACTTCTATTGTGGTGGTCATTTTGCAATATATGCAAATATCAAATGATTATGTTATACTTGAAACTAATATTATATTTCAATTATATCTCAGTTAAAACAAGCTAAAAAAATCACAAAATGTTACAAAATTCATGTTATACACTCTGACCTTTATTGAAGTAAAAAAACAGAACACTAGAGCTGCATGGCACTATAAAAAGAGAGAAGAAAGGCCTTCGAAGGTACACAGTCACATCACTTGAGACATGTAAACACCATGTGTTCCATCAGCCACACAATCAGGCAATTCCTGCCTGTGGGATGGCGTTTGATGTGTAAAAACAGGGCAGAGTGTTCCAAACACCCTTGCAAAAAGGACTTGGTGTGTTTTCATGGAAAAATACAGTGTGCGGCATGGGCGGTGGGAAGGTCAATGTGAATATGAACAGTGGGAACACGGTGAGGAGCCCACTGACGCGCGAGGGCTGCAGTGAATGGACGCGGCCCCGGCCGAGGGACGGGCTTCAGGAAACCCACGCTCACAGTGAGACAGCACCGCCCAAAGCAGCTCCTTCACAAGCACAGCGTGGCATGCAGAACCCAGCTGGCTTCCCAACTAGCCATTCAACAGGACGTTCTCCAGGACCTGAATACGAGCCACTGCACAGTTTCGCAGTCAGCCCAGACACCGGACACACTGGAGGCTCATCACACAGGAAGCCACCAAGCAAGCAAACTGTTGTCACGGCCACCTGGCCACTCCTTGTATCGGTATCTACTGCTCTCAAGGAGCTTCTGCTTCTCAGGGTCCTCGTGACGGCCTGTGTTTTGTTTCTGACATCAAGCTGGACCAGCGACCAAGGGGATTGAACTGCTCTAGAGAAAGCCAGAGAACAAGACTTCCACGGGCAATGAGAAGGACCAAGCCAGGTCCAGGAACAGATGACCTTTTGGCCAGCAAAGTATCCAGAATATTCTCTCAACCCAACATCATTCGAGAGCCATCCTATTCGGAGAAAAGCTCCTTCCGGTCCATGCCCAGAGGGGTCTAGATCCTCTATCAAGGCGCTGCTTACTAAAGAGTCGCCATGTGGATTAGCTGGTACCGTCATGCCTTAACCAGCCCAAATGATCTACTCACCACAGGTCAGTCTGTAACAAATTAGGGGCATTGTTTTGCAATAAACTCATTATTCCTCCCAAATGGGATTAGACTGTTTAGGAAGAACAAAGACAGGACTCTTTCCACCCTTTTCAATAATAGATCAGGTAGGAACTTGGATGCAGACTTCATTGTTTAATAACAAAAACAACCATTCTCTCAAAAGAAAAAACAAAATTCCTCAGCCCCTATTTGCCTTATAATATTCCTGCTTTCATGTTCCATTAGCACTCGGTATATCCTGGGAGTTAGTAAAATATGTCTGTTCTGTTATTAATTCCATTAATAGTAACGGAAGTCACCTTGAATGGAGATAGTTAGCCTTCTTGACAGAGGGTCCAACAGCTTGTAGTAAGTCCTTGTGGTTCCATTAAGAGGGAAGCAATTTCTTATACGACGGATTGTTAAGCTCTTGCAATCGCTATTAAGATTTCCCTCGATTATGCTGTGCCCCATGAGCAAAAGCTCTTGGCAGCTCAGCACCATATAAAGAAACAAAAACTTGTACACAAATGCTAAGGTGAACACAGACCGAAAAGAGTGAGTGACATAAAATACAAAGCAACAGAACCTTAAATGAGAATAGTCTTATAAATAAGGCGCTCCATCTTTTCTAAGTGGGGGCACTGTCTCATGGGGACGATGCAGGAAAAGATGAAATAGGACATCACCTCACAGGTTAATGAAGCATGCTCTAGTATAACGTCACGATTAGGGGAGCTGTGATGCCCTGTTGACCTTCGCAGAACCCTGTCTTACTCGGTTACTAATGGAGGGCCCCCCTAGGTGGAAGGCGGGCTAAGATGAAACTGCACAGTGTTTCAAACCCATGTCCTGATGTTCAGCGAATTTAAAGGACTAAGCACATTGTCTACATGAGCAGAAAGTCATGGAAATGGGAAAAGAAACATGGGGACTGTTCTTCTGTAATGAACTGAGAAGCGGAACTTGATTACATCTGCAACAACAGACCTGGGCCCTTCTGTCCTGGGTCCACATGAGAAATGAGATGTTTTTAAGGAGCTGAGAGGAGGGGCATGGACACAAGCAGCGGGTGAACTCCAATCAGCTTGGCAGCTTCTAAATCTAAATCAGGCCACCCATCAGGCTGGGAAATCAAGGACATAGTTAATCCTAAACGGTCCTATCCTCCTTCCAAACATTTTAATGTGCTTCGATGGAAGAGGAAAGGTTATCAGTTCTGCCCAAGTTAAATTCAGATTTTAACATGGAAAACGGAATGAGGGTAGCAATATACATAAAAGCACTCTGCTGTTTTCCTGACCGGATGTGTAAGGAAAAGGTCTTCCTCTGCCATCACTTTCTGAAATCAATTAAAAAGTAAGTTATTTGAGGTAAAGATCTCATCTTTCCTTAAATTCAGTTCCAGGAAGCAGCACCCATTTAATGTACCTAGGACTGGCCAACACAATAAGTGGGAAACAAGGAACTGAACTTTGGATTAACTATCACTGTTCACCTATTAGAGCAGATGGTGCAGACCTCAGGCCCTGAACTGCAGAACCTTGCCACAGGTGAAGAAGACCCTCAAATACACAGATGTAAACGTATAACAATGGGGACGAGGCATTACACAGCCAGACAAAAAAATCCAAAAGAGCCAATTTAAATTGTGAGGTAGAAAAAGATCTAATAAAATAGAAAGATGTGCCCAGTATACTGATAAACAAACAGGTTATCAAAAAGGCATCTAGAATGTAATTTGATTTTTGTAAATACATGTGAGTGTGTATGTGTATGGATACACCTAAGGGTACATATTCATTTGGGGGAAAAACAAAACCAAACCCATGACAGGAAGGTTATAACAAAATCTCAACAGTGGTTCACTTCAGGTAGTAGGATTATGAGTGATTTTTACTTTCTTCTTTTGCTTATCTGTAGTTCGCAAATTTTCTAGAATCAATATGTGTTGTTTTGGTATGAGAAAAACTCATTTTACATTTTAAAATAAATTGAAACATAAATTCGGAATCCTGAAGCAACCTAAATGTGGCCCGTTTCTCCTTCCTGGCCCTCACGAAAACGTCTCCGGGACTCCCTGCAGAAATCTCCAGTGACCCAAAGACACGTTCCCATATCTGCTTCTATTCTACGCTGAAGGTCTAAGAACTGTGCATGAGAGATGAATTCATAGATAGGAGAGCCCCATCGGAACACCTTCTCTCTACCTGGGCATAGCGTAAGAGCCTCTCGGTGGCCTCAGGCTCTTTGTTCCAGATCAGATCTTCACAGAGCTGGAGAAGTTCTTTATGGATATCATCATACACGGGAAGGCTCCCAGCATTCACTATCCCCATGTCCATACCAAACTAAGGGCAAAACAAGGAACAATGAGCAACTCCAGTGACAGTTAAATCAGGGGTCAGCAAATGTTTTCTGTAAAGGGCCAAACAGAAAATATTTAGGCCACTGTCTGTCGCAGAGACTGAGCTGGGCTGCAGCAGTGTAAAGGCACAGGCCACACGCGAGTGGCTGCAGCTTCGCTCCAGGAAGACGTTACTCACAGAAAAGGGCAGCAGGCCAGAGTGGAGCTGCAGGTCTGCAAACCCCAGCCCCAGGTATGAGCTGGTTTCAAAGGGAACAGGTGTGCTACCTTACCTGGATCGCGTGGTACAGGAAAACCCCATGCATTGCTTCTCGAATGGCTTCCATTCCTCGGAAGGAGAAGGACAAGTTGGAAAGACCACCACTTATCCTGGCTCCAGGTAATGTCCTCTGGCAGAAATTTAAAAAGTGAAAAGATTCCCCTATGTTTCCAAAAGCAGCAATCACATACCTTAAACCTTATATATAAGGGCGGCAAGTAAACAACAGATCAAGGTCAAGGTTCCCACCACACCTTGTGAGGAGATCAAGCATTAACATGTATGTGGAACAACAGGGACTCTTCCTGACTGTTAGCTAAAGTACAAACCAGCTCACGCATGGAGGGAGACAGCTTCCATTATCGACCACTACGACCCAACATTCCACTTCCGGGACACTCATGCAAGTGTACCCCAAATACACAAACAAGAATGTTCACAACACCACTGCTCACAATGCCCCAAATGGGCACACACTAAATGTCCATCGACAGCAGAACAGGTAACTGTGGGGTAATAACAACAAACAGAGCACAACTACAACACCGATGAATCTTTAAAATGAAGTTAGGTGAGGAGGAAAGGCATAAGGATCTTAGGTTCTGTTAAGATCAGAAACAGGAAAAATTACCCTGTTTACACAGTCGATTCCCATGATTTGTGGCAATTATGTCCCATAAAGTCACCACAAACCCTGAACCAGGAAACACTGAAAACCACCGTTCCTGAGGAAATACAGGATTAGGTTTCTGTGAGCCTCTCATCACAAAATTTTCCTTGTCTGGTCAATATATAACCTTGTTTTATGTGTGTTTCCGCTTAAAGATACCTATTTAATATATATGGTGGATTCCCATACAGAGCTCACAGACAACAGCATTACAGCTCGCGTCTACACAAAGCTTATGGAACATGTACTTTCTCCAAAGACGCATCACAGCCTCTTTACTCTTAGCAGCACCAGGCAGTACTTCAGCACTCGGCTAGGGGGGGTCACTTACAGAAGTGATAAATTTACAAAGACGAGCAATGAAACTCAGGACGAATGTGTAATCAGGAAAGGAGAGACAGGGGCGCTAGCCACGTTCTATTCAGGACCTAAGTGAGAGCTGTTATGTGCTTCATAATTAATTATTACACTCTATTTTTTATATATTCTCTAGTGTGTATTATATTTCAGTTTTAAGAACATACAGAAGAAAAATAATAAAGGGCCCTAAATTTCAGAAAACCAATTTACTACCTAAGAACAAGAATGTCAACATTCCCAGCCAACAAATATATATTAACACCCACACATGCTAGTTCAAGCTAGTCACGAGCGCCGTGCGGTACCCTGGGACACTGACTTGGGTAGGAGAGACCACGCCCATCCTTACCTTAATGATCTCTGTTGCACGGATAAAATTAACGGCATATAAGTTGTGTTCCTCCATCCCAGTACCAATGGTGAGGATGTTAGGGTCGAAGATGATGTCATTTGGATTGAAGCCCAGTTTTTTCACAAGCAGATGGTAGGCCCGGGTGCACACTCTGACTTTGGTGTCTGTTTCTGTCGCCTGGAGGAAGGAGCAAAAGCTTGTAATTTGAAATAGAAAAATAAAGTGTCATCTATGAAGACAGACACGCATTTGCCTTGTCGAAAGCACTTAAGTACCAATGCCTGGATTTCATAAAACATCCAAATGCCAAGCAGCCGCTAAACATTTTTCAAATTATCTCAGAGGAGGAATTGGTTTCAAGTCCCTTTGTGTTTTCACTAGACAGCACAACAGCTACTCGGCTTCTGTAAAAATCAGAGTTTACACGCACATATGTAGTACATTAATAAATAGGTTTCTTGGGCCGGCCGAGGGGCGCGGTGGTTAAGCGCTGGCTTGGGAAGCCAGCGGCCCCAGTTCAGATCCCATATATGAGGGCCAGTGACACTGCCCTCAAAAAAAAAAAATAATAATAATAAATAGGCTTCTAAAAAATACATGCGTAATGAGGACTCAGACTACTAAGGGACAAATTAAAAGCAGTGTCCCTCCTCTCTCAACCCGCTGCTGCGCCTTAGCCTGCCATCCCAACACTGCCGGAGCGCTCCTGATCTTCCCGCAGGAACATTCCACGCGGATTCAAGGATATATGTATGTTGTCTGCCTCCCTCCCCACCCACCTTAACAGCAGCTGGTTAACGCGTGCCTTACGTCATCAATGTAAGTTACATTGGTACCACTCTTCAAAACAGTGTCGTGAGAGAGGAGGGCACAGACTCCAATAAGGTTGCAAGCCCATCCCCAGGATCAGGGCCTACGTCTCCCCTTTCAGTTCCCACCATTTGACCCCTCAGGCCGACAGGGAGGGGCGCCAAGTGCACACTGCTGTGATTTGTGAGACAACCGAACACCTTGAGTTGGAATCTTGGGACCCACGGCAGCTTATGTTCCTCGAATCCCTGCCACGGACTCCCACTTCTGAGGGCAATCTGCAGAACTCTGCTTCTTCTTACACCGAAGGATTTAAAATGTAACCCATCCGGTAAGGTAAGGCCCGAGACGAGGAAACCTCAGTCATTCAGCCTCAGCCAGGGAGTGAGGACCGCTCTGTACCCACTACAAAGGAGGCCCCTAAAACGCAGACGTATTGGTCAGGTGTTGACAAAGCTCAGAGAGGGTCCGAGGAGGAGCTCTGAGAACCGTCCCAGGCTTGGGTCAGTCACCTTGAGCAAGGTAAAAATAAAGGGAAAAGTGGGCCGGCCGAGTGGTGTGGCGGTTAAGCGCTGGCTTGGGAAGCCGGCGGCCCCGGTTCGGGTCCCATATGTGAGGGCCAGAGACACTGCCCTCAAAAAGAAAAACCAAAAAACAAACAAACAAACAAAAGTAAAGGGAAAAGTAAGAGCAACTGACTTCCATCTTCTAGAACTGGTCACAGCTGTGGTGCCTACCCTACTGGAAAACATATGTTCAGCTGAAAAACAGTATCGCTTCATCTACACTGAATGAAAAAGCTGGTTACGTGACAAAAATCTAAAAAAAATCACTACTGAAGGAAAAATATATCCGAAAAGAAAAATAAGCCAGTCACAACAATAAAACAACACAAAATAGCTAGGAATGACCGGGGATTCCTATTTAAGGAAAACGATAAAACTTGATTGAATAGTGATTGGAAAGGCATTCCATGTTCCTGAATGACAAATCTGCGTAGTGTCCAGGTACCAATTCTTTGCTTTTTCTAGGTGAGGATTAATTAAATTTTAATCACTATCACAATGGGGCTTTATTTCTCCATAAACTGGACAACTGTTTCCAAATAATTTTAACATAGAAAATGTGTTGAATATAATGAGTACATAGGATACTGATTATTCTTTTATATAGTTTACACATGTGCAAAGAAAAAAATCATATAGTCTATTCTGCTATTATGTGACAATTATATTTCTGGGAAACCTTGTCAAAAACTGTCATATGAAGGGGCTGGCCGAGTGGTGCAGTGGTTAAGCACTGGTTTGGGAAGCCAGTGGCCCTGGTTCGGGTCCCACATATGAGGCCAGTAACACTGCCCTCAAAAAAAAAAGAACAATTTTGGGCCGGCTGAGTGGCGCAGTGGTTAAGCGCTGGCTTCGGTAGCCAGCGGCCCCGGTTCAGTCCCACATGTGAGGGCCACTGACAATGCCCTCAAAAAAAAATTTAAAAATTAAAAAAAAATTTTAAAAATTAGAAAGAAAATTGTCATATGAAAATAATCATTTCAATTAGTAATGGAGAATGTAAAGGTGTTCTGCATTTTGTTATTTAGAGCTAAAAATAAGTTGATCAAAATGACTAACAACAAAGAACATAGAAATGATTCCTAGTTGAAGTCTCAGGACCAGCCGCTCTGTCCGATCTGGCCTTGACCAAGCAGCTCTGCCTGTAACACGGATCACAGATACAAACCAAGGGCAGCGGCCAGATACTGAAACAAAGGCAGCTGTGAGTTCACAACAGTGGTTTTCATTTCAGAGTTGCTTTCTCCTTATCACCAGTCGTGTCATCCAAGCAAAGCAAATCTCGGTTCTTAACTGGTTCTCCCAACAGCACCAACAGAACTCAATCAATAGAAAACATGCCTTTATACCAAAATCTCCGTACTGTCGGGTTTCTGAACTGTGCAAGCACATGAATTTTTTGCTTTGCTTTATGATTTTTAATACAATTCTATAATGAATATGTCTATAATCATACAGAAAAGTTATTTTTCATGGGGAAAAGCAGTTTTTAAAAAGGCATCTTTAATTCTGCTACCTTACTCTAACAATTACTTTTCTTTACAGCACTTTCCTCCACTTTTTATCAAATGTAGTTTTCACGTAGTCATGTATACAGTGTCCATATAATTTCTGGTTTTGTATTTTGAATTTATATTTATAATCACTTTCACGCAGCTCTATAACCTTCATAATTAATATTTAAATAATCTGGATAATGTTCCAACAGAGTGATGAGACAAGTAATCAATTTCTCTTCAGCTGGGCATCAAGGTTGTTAAATCTTCAATAAAGCTGGTGAAAATCTTTGCATATACAGTATTCTTATGCTGCTGAATCCTTTTATTGGGATAATTTCCCAGAAATGAGATCATTAGCTCAAAAGGTATGAACATTTTTATCTCTTGACAGATATAACGGTGTCTTTCAAAAGTAGCATCCCAGTTTACACTACTGTATGATGAATGCAGCTTTCTGCTGACCACTGCTGTACCAGCACAGACCCCAATGGCTTTTAAAGTTACTTTTACTAACTTAGGAAGGAAAACATTACCTTAATGTAGCTCTAGTTTGCATTTCTTTCATAAACCAGCAAGTTCATTTTTTTCCCTACATTTTTAAGAGCAATCACATTCAAATCTAAATGGGGAAAACTTCTCAGACAAGATCAGGCATTAGCAGTGTTAACAGACAAAGTGTGGGGCTAAGAGTGGAAACTTGCATCAGTCTTCAAACTAGTCTCCATCTCGTCCTAGACACATGACCTCGGCTCACAGTAAAATAGGACGACAGCTACCCCAGGTGGCTACTGAAAGGACTGACTGAGATGAAGTCTGCTGGTGGTCTTCAATGAGATTAGAAACAAAAATCACCTCTCAAGCTTTAAAATTACAGAAGCCAGGTCTCACCCCAGACCAGAGGAGTCAGAAACTCAAGGACTGGAGTCCAGAGCTGCGCTTGTTTTCCAAAAGCACAGGCAGTGCGGACCCTTCCCTGTGGGAGAGTTTCTGCTTTACACTCAGGTTAAGCCCCACAGATCTGCAGAGCACACAACCTTCCACTCTCATTCAGAGCTAACCTTGCTTCTTACTTCACTGAGAAAACTCGCAGTCAGATTCCCATCAGCATCCTGCCAGGTGCCTGCAGTCTACACTCTCACACCTGCCTTCTTTTCTGTGTGGTGAGCAGGCTGCCTGCCCTCCACTCGCACACTGATTGCCAGTGCTCCCAACTCCCAATGGGAAAGACCTTGCTAACAGGGCGCCCCCTTCCCTCTCTTTACAAGGTCATTCTCATCAGCTCGCATATCATAGTCACATCATCTCTCTCTCTCTCTCTCTCTCTCTCTCTCTCTCTCTCTCTCTCTCTCTCTCTCTCTCTCTCTCTCACACACACCCTTTCTTAACCTCATATCCATCTCTGGTTTCCACCCTATTTCTCTGTTCCCCTTTATAGCAAAACTCCTCAAAAAAGTCATTTACACCCTCTGCCTTCAATTCTCCTATCCTCTCTTGAACCCGCTCCAATTAAGCTTTTATCTCCTTGGAAACAGTACAGCAAGATCATACACAAGCCCATGTCTAAATCCAGTGGTAAATTCTGGGTCTCATCGACTTGATCTATTCACAGCTCTTTAAAATAGCTCATCAAGCCCTTCTTGAAGCTTGTTCTTCACTTCGAAGCTAAGTGAGCTCTCCCTTCTGGCCCGTGCTCCTCCCAAGCCCTCCGATGGGGTCTCTACTCCCCACCAGCCATGGATACTGCAGCTCCCAGACTCCCTCAGTCCTAGGGCCTCTTTGCTGCAGCCACTCCTTTGCTGAGCTCAGTCACCCCACTTTAAACACCATCTACAAACAGATAATCCGAAGTAAGGCGATCCTATCTTCAATCCAGACTTTGCCCGTGAAACTGCCTCATCTACACAAATGCACACTCCACCTGCCACCATCAATGTGGTCTATCCAAACCCAAACTTCTCCTTACCCATCCCAAGCCTGCTGCTCTCTAAGTCTTCCATCCTTTCAACTGCCCCAGCCAAAACCACCCTGAAATTGTCCCTGAGTCCTCTTTCTTTCACAACCCACAATCAATGGTGAAGGCAAATCCCACTGACTCTACCTTAAAATATCTGGAAACAGATTCGTAGAGCAAATGCCAGAATTGAAAAGTAGGAGGGAAGAGATAAGAAAAGCAGGCAAAGCATCTAATATCTGCATAATACACATGACAAAGAGATAAATCCATTCAAGGAAACGTCCTACAACTGTAGCCATAAGTTTCCCAACTGAGCACACAACTTAATAGATGCCTCATCATCATCAGATTTCAGAACACTGTGGACACAGACGATCCAAGAAGCATCCAGAAAATGGGAAGATAAAACGAATAGCTTTCCCCAAAAGAATTAAGGGTTAGAACAGCACTAGACTTCTTACCAATACCAGTGGAAACTAGAATAGGTCAATGCTTTCAAATAATTTCAATCCTGTATGCCTATACCCATATAACTGTCAATTAAGTATTCAAGTAAAATAAAGCCATTTTCAGACATGCAAGGTTTTAAAAATATTTACTGCCATGTTTTCTTTTGCAAGAAGCTACCAGAGGATGCACTCCACCAAATGAGATTAAACCAAGAATGAAGGAATTATGAGACGTAGAAACCTCAGAGAGAGGCAAGAGGAACCCCAGGATGAAGATGAGGGACATTTCTTAGTGACAGCTGTACAGTCAGCCTTCTGAGCAACCTTCCCAGATCGTGTGAGGAGACTTGGACAGATTCTTCAAGAAATTAAAATGACAGTCTACTGGATGTGTTTGGATACTGGATATTGGAAATTAACACGACTAGGGGATAGTTCGAAGATGAAATATACAAGAAACAAAGCAAACAGAAAAACAAAGTATTAACTTCATGGGCAACAGAGTGCAGGAAAGGAAAAGGAATCATGGTAGGCTGCCACATCTCAGCTTTTCCACTGCTTAATAATATGAGCACCAAAATAGCTTAGCTGTATGGGGAGGGTGGGGCAATAAAAGGAAAGACGTGTGCAGTGGGGGCAGAGGATGGTGAAAAGCCAGGTCCTTAACCACAGTAGGAAGGCAATAAATAGTAACTAAAACTGGGACTTCAAGGTGAATGCTGCAAGAATCACCTAATAAAGCTGAAAGTGATTGCCTCTGGGATCCAAAGTGTTGGGGGCTTCTGTTTTTCATAAAAAAGTTTACAGAGCTTTGTCTCTAACTGTCTGCATGTACATCTTTGGTAAAAATAGAAACTAGGTCAAAAGGTCCCACCATACTGAACCAGTAGTGGGAAATGGCTGGACACTTCCTTTTAGGACCATTTAACGCATGTCAAATGCTAACTGCACCCTGTGACCTGGCAATCCTACTTCTATGGGCTGCCTGAATTAGGAGATTCACAGGGCATCATTCGTCTACTAAAAAAATTTGAATAACTTAATCTCATTCGATAATAGACTAAGTAAAGCCTGCATCTACTGGACTATAAGGCAATCATAAAAGATGGAGTAAATTGGATATAATCTCGTTTATCCAAAATTCTCTGTTTGACAGAACCTCTCCTGCTCTTTCCCTAAATGCCACAAGGCTTTCTCACTGTATTCAGGTTTTCAAATATTTCTTCTTGGAGAGGTTTTACGAGACACAACTTTTCTAAAGCAGCCCACTCTTCCCTGACAGTCTTCCTTGGAAATTTTACCCAGCCGTTCAGCACAGACCCCAATGAGTGATGCCAGAAATCCTAGGCTTGAATCCTAGCACTTGTCACCTGTATGACAACAGTGAGTCAGGTAATGTCTCTGTGCTTTGTTCCTCACATGGAATACAAAAATAATAGGAATCTATATATACCCAACATTTACATTTTGGGAGGAAAAACTGATTTCACGTGTATAGTGTGCCTGCGTGGTACAAGTAAAGGTTCGATATATGTTCACTATCAAAATTATCTCTTTTTGCACTCCTCTGAATTATTTGAATTTTTCTCAAGATGAAAATATATCTTTAATAACTATGTATGGTGGTAGGGTTCTGGACTTATCAGGGTGATCATTTCATAAGTTATATAAATGTCTAATCACTATGTTGTACACCTGAAACTAATACAGTATGTCAACTGTAATCAAAAAATCTTTAAAAAGTTTTAATAACAAAAGAAATGTCTTTTGTACAAAAAGAATAACTTTTCGTTTAAATTTCTTTTTTTCAATTTAAAAATACAAAAAAACAGAGAAAAGAAAGAAAAAGGGCATATAATCCCATGACTTGTCAATTATATAAATACGTCAACAGGTCCCCATCTGAGACCATCTCTACCTTCTAGTTAGCTGCCAAATTTTTTTATCTGCTGATAGACACACACACCAGGGGTGACTTAAAATGTACACATTTTAAGAGGTGTTATCTATGTATTGCTTTTTGAAGTTGAGTTGAGTTACGGTGGCAATGTGTAGTGCGATGTTCACTCAAAAGATGGCGTTAATCAAATGAATATTAGCGTCGTTCATTGCATTACAATTTTAATCCAGGTTTTTCCTGTCTTAAAATGTATATACACGGCCCGTTGAGCGGCGCAGTGGTTAAGCGCTGGCTTGGGAAGCCGGAGGCCCCGATTCGGGTCCCACATATGAGGGCCAGTGACACTGTGCTCGAAAAAAAAAAAATAATAATACAATAAAAAAAATGTATATACGTTTTTGTGGCACCCTCTGTATATCCATACAAACCCTCTTTTTATTAAACACAACCGAGATGTCACTTGTTTTGTTTCACTTTCAATATATTGTAGATGTGGTTCCATGACCTCATCCTTCTCAGCTGCTCACAGTATTGTGTGTGACTCGCAGCAAGCCTGAGGCATCACCCTGTTAACGGACATTTAGAGTGGTCTCACCTGTTTGCGAACACGCTGCTGCCAAGACTGTGAACACATACCTTACATACTCAGCCTATTACAAGATTCCAAGGAGGGGCTGAACACAAGGCATGGAGTTTTTCAGTTGTGTTACACTAAATATTGAATAGATACGAAAGTATTTATGAAAGTCAAGTGAAGTATAAAACAACACAATAATCACTGCACACCCATCACCCAATTGGAAGCTTGAAGCTTCCTGTTGCCCTTCCTTCCCTGATTCCATGGTGGAGACGCAAGAGTTGCCATTTATCACTTTTACTTATTTTTTCTATTTGATAAAATAAACTAGTATCTCCTATTGCTTCATTTTTTTTAAATTTCTTTAATCATTATGAAATGTTGTATCTTTTCATAGGCTATTTGTATTTCTTCTATCAATTACTTATTCATTTTCCTTGTCCATTTTTCTTTTGGGTTGATTGGGGCATCTTTCTGATTTATAGAAACTCTGCATGTTAGACACGTTATAATGCTATTACTAATAAATAGTACCACATCTTTCACCATACAAAATTTTACACTTTTATGCAGGCAGCCCTATCAATTTTCTTTCTGCCTTCCCAAGTTCAGATGAGTATTTTCCCAAACATCTTTAGAATTTTGTTTTTTACATTTAGATCTTTAATTGATATAGACTTTATTTTATGGTATGATGGGAAATGGGGCTCTAACTTTATTTTCTTCCAGACACATAGCCAGTTGTTCCAATAGCATTTTCTGAATAATTCCTTTTTCAACAGATGTAAAGATTTTGTATCAAATTTTCATATACAGAGATACAAGTATGTATGTGTACATGTGTATATGTATGTATATGGTGCACAGAGACACACGCATGGCTGTACAGGACTCAGTTCTCTTCCACGGCTCTGCCGAGCCTGGAGTTTGGCTGAGAAATCACTCACCTGTCCCTCTTCGTCAAAAGCCATGACGACCACAGCAGCTCCAAACTTCCGGATCCTCCTGGCCTTCTCCAGGAAGTCGGCCTCTCCTTCCTTCAGGCTGATGCTATTGACGATGCACTTCCCCTGGCAGCACCTTAGCCCGGCTTCAATCACCGCGAAATTGGAAGAGTCGATGCACAAGGGCACCTGAATTCACAAGGGCAGAAAATCGCAGAAAGACAAGTCACCACAAATGCCCTTCCAAAGGCTCCTAAACAGTCCTATTTCTTCCTTAGGGAAACAATGAACAAATAATAGTGGTGTGACAAAGATAGGGCTGTAAAGGGCTTGTTCTTAAAGCCCAAAATACTTGGACTAATTCCAGTCTTACAAGAGAGCCCATGTATGAGAGGCCAGAAATTTCTAACTCAAAGATCACAGCTAAACATCAGAATGGAAGCGCTGGTCAATTCACTGGCTTCAGTGCTCGTTTACACTTTCAAGTGCCTACGCCCTGAGGCCAGCACCCGGCTGTGCCCAAGTCCCTGAGCTGACTCTGGAATTAAGGTTTAGCCTCCCTCTTGGGAGCAGCCCTCCGGCCAAGTTAGTCAAATTCAGTTCTGCCTTTAGAAAAATAAAGTTCCTGATGAGTGTTACTATTAGAAAGGAAAAGAAGATGTAATAGTTAACAGGTGCACTTAACTAAAATAAAGGACAAACTTGGAATGCGTAGATGAGAACAGGTTCATTTTTAATATTCTCCATGCATTCATGCCTCTGTGCCAGGAAAGGTGAGCATATGGGCTTCAAGGAAGGAACAAGGCAGCTGATCTAAGCCCCCTATTTGGTTAATTCATTCTTGATGCTTTCTCTTAACAGAGATTTCTAAGTTGATAGGTTGTTTTCTTTCTTCCTTTTAGCATTTGGAAATTTTGTTCTTCTCTCTTCTGGTCATCATGGTTTCTAATGAGAAGTCAGCTATTAATTGAATTGTTATTTCCTTGCCTGCTATTCCCATGCATTTTTCTTTTGTTGCTTTCAGGATTCATTTGTTGTCTTTGGTTTTTAACAGTTTGACTATAATGCTTTTAAACTGGGCTTCTCTGGGTTTATTTTGTTTGATGTTTCCTGAGCGTCTTGTATCTGCAAATTTATGTCTCCATCAAATCTTTAGCTATTAATTTGCCAAATGTTTTTTCTACTCCTCTATCCAACTCCTCCCCTGGTATTCCAAGTGCACGTTTGTTAAATTAACCATTTTGAGGGGGCCAGCCAAGTGCTCAGTTGGTTAAGAGTTAGTTTAATAGTGCAAGCTCTGAGCACAGGGCCGCCGATTAGATTCCCACATGAGCCAGTGATGCTGCGCCCACGCTGAGCTGCCGCTGAGCTGCCAACAGGTGGCAGGATTGCTCAGTTGGTGAGAGCACCTGTTAACAAGACTGTCTATTCGATGGTGGGCTAGGCCCTCCTACAACTAAGATTGAACTTAGCATCTTGAGCTGAGCTGCCACCTGGATGGCTCAGTGGATAGAGCGTGCACTCTTAACAAGGATACCAGGTTTGATTCCCGCATGGGATGGTGGCTATGCCCATCCGCAATTAAGTCTGAACTCAGCACCTTGAACTTAGAGGCCACGAGCTGCCGATGGGCGGCCAGATGGCGACTGGTGCCCTCCACAATGAAGACTGAAGAATAACAACTTGGCTGGTCCCCCTCCGCAATTCCCCAACACTGTTCCCCTCCCCCAACTCCCCAATTTAAAAAAAAAAATTAACCATTTTGATTATATTATTAAATTGCCTCTTTGATAGCTAATTCTTTTGTCTGTCTGACCTTTCCATCAAGTAAGAACATGATGTTGAAATTGTGGAATCAAAGATAAATTAAGAACATTATGTTAAAATCCATCACGATGGATTAATTCTTTCCTGTAGATCCCCTAAATTTTGTTTTACGTATTTTGTGACTATTTTATTAGATAAATGCAAGTTAAGAATTTAAAGGGGAAAAAAATAATAATAATTAAGTTACAATTAAGTTAGGCCCCATGCTAGATTCGGGGACAATGGTAGAGGAGGCAGATGCCTGGCTTTCCGGAATTTTTAAGGATAAATGATTAAACAAGTAAAGACATAAAGCGAGGGAAATGCTAGAGCACAGGCTGCCATGAAAGCATATTCCTGAGGCACCAAAGCCAGCCTGTGACACAGGAGAAGTTGGGAGGGAGGCTCAGGAGAAGTGTCCCAGGGCAGTCAGCAGTTCCTTAAGGCACTCGGCCAAAGGAGAGCCGAACAGAAAAGGAGTCCCTGGATTTAACTCTGTCCTCCCATATAGTAATGACAGGTGTGATAGGAAAAGGGCCAAATACAATGACAACACCAGTCAATGTTTTAAAGCGCCTGCTGACACTCTGGTGCCCCAACCACACTGGGGAAACATGCTGGTCAGACATTTTTATGGTCTACCCTAATTGTTCAGAATTTGGTCTCACATAAATTTTAGTAGTAGGTCAAAACCTGGAAAGATCAAGAAAGAAAAATTCTTGTAACCATCAGAGCACTAAGCAATTAATAATGTCTTAAATTACAATACATGTCCTTCACAGTTAACAAGGTATTTTTATAATTCACAAATCACACAATGCAGGCATGATTATTCCCATTTCAGAGATGAGAAAGGAAGCTAGTCTATGGAAAATAACCTCACAGGGTGACCTGATCATGAATTCTTAACCAGGCAGGTCATGGTGGGTGGTCCCACCCCAGGCATATAACTTCTTTAGTAAAAGGTTTGTCTTCGCCTTAAGCAAGCCCTGTCCATTGTTTCTGCACACCCAGATTAACACGCCTTTGAAATAACCACCCTCAAGAGAACACATCATCTTATTAACTACCCTGGAACCCAGTCCCCGTCTTGCTTCCTCCATGGAATGTTCTTTAATTTCAAATGCATATAAAAAAATAGCAAAATTGTCATTCTCCAGAGCATCTGAGATCTTGCTTCCCAGCATTTCATTGGTTTGGCTCAAAATCTTATAAAAATTCTCTACAGGTTTGGATGTTCTTATATCAACAGGTCAGTAGTTACTCGACTCGCCTAGGATTATAAGGTGAGTCTTCTGACTCCCAACACAGACCTTTTCCCACTACTCAGCTGAAAAGCAACTGCTCCCCTTCTGATTCTAATTCTGAACAAGTCATTTAGCTTTTCTGCCCCTTAAATTCTCAAAATATTTACTTCCCAGAGGAGTCATGAGACTTTTTATTAAGGGGTTTTAAGACATAAATGATGGATACGTTAATGTAATTCACTGCTTACCACAAGACTTCTAGCTTAAGCATTTGCTGAAATATAATATAAAACTGACAGCCCTATTCTCTTAGGGCACTAGGAAGTTCCTTTTTAAAAAAAAACAACTTCAAAAATCTCTCCTCGTAACAAATTCAGTGATAGAGAAATGAAATGAGACTTCTAAAGTTATTAGAACTCAACTAAAATTTCTTAAAAGACTGACACAAAAGTTAACTTGCATCTTTTAAAGAAAAAATATAAAAGCTGACATAATACCTTGATTTAATCTTGTTTTGTGGTTTTGTCTTAGGCTGATAAGCCTATAAAGGTCTTTCCTTCCTGTGATAAAGAAGAATTAACTGAGTTCCCTTGCCTACTGTAGGAATGGAACTACTGATTTTATAAGAAGTGTGAAGTATATCTTTCAGAGACATGAAAAGTGGGTTCTTAGTCTATCCAGACATCAGAGGAAACAAACAATTCTTGTGACCAATGCCAGAAGCCTTGGGAACAGACAAGCTGAAGTCATGTCTCTCTCTGAACTCTGCTTTTTATCGTAAGTGAGAAAACTCACACTCAGAAACCACTAGGCTTTCAACATAGGAAAGCGGAAAACCAGCACATAAGATGGAAGACGGATCAGTTGGACAAATGACAAAGTTAAATGACAGTTAAATGAGTGACAGAGCAAGACATGTAAATTCCCTTGATGAATGAAACCCATACCACCTTGGCAATGTCAGGCTCGGAAGCAATGAAGTTGCAAAATCTAGTCATTGCGCTGGGACCATCAAGCATGCCATCATCCATGTTGATGTCCAACACCTGGGCTCCCATTTCCACCTGCACTTTGGCAACACTCAGTGCCTCCTGAGGGAAGAAAGCAAGAAGCAGCAGCATGAGGACAAGGTGACTCAGGAGAAGGCTAATCAAGCAATCCCTCGCCACCCACAGCAGTCCTTTCGAATCATACTAGACTCACTGGCCAGCCTCCCCAGCTCTGGGCCTGGTCTCCACCCAGCAACCACCACAGATTAACCTTCTTAACATCTCTCCCATCACATCATTTCACTGCTCAGAATCCACCAAGGCTCTGTGTATATGCCATAAAGAATCTACTCCTCAGCCTGGTGTTCAGGCCCTCTGTGACCTGGCCCTATCTTCTTACTTAACTGTTCTTCCCATTCCTTTCCCACTGGTCCCCAGCACCCAGCCAAGTCTGTCTCCACCTCTGTGACACAGATCATGTTACAATCCCCTTCCTGTCTATATTGTGTAAGACCCAGCTCAAATCCCACCTCCAAGGAAAGTCCTTGGAGAAACCATCCAAAATGTATGTAACTCTTCAGTGTTTGCCAAAACATGCAAAGCATTCATTGCAGGCTGTTGACTGGGGTTACATGAAAATCAGTTAGATAAATGTCAGCATGTTTTTCAGGTCCTTTAACACACTATTACATCCTGTAAATATCCACGAACAGAATACAACGCACAGCATTTCCCACTATGACTATTAAAGGAATGTCTTGGAGGTTCAGTGAGACAGAGAACAAACTGGGGAACAATGCTTGTTCCCCAACGAGCCGCTGCTGCTAGACCTCTGTAACAATTATAATCATTATCACATGATTCAGTATACTGTCGTTTCCTCAGTATTAGCTTATTCCTCGAGGCAGATTGTAAGTGGCTGGAAATCTGGAAAGGTCTTTTTTGTCTCCCACTCTCCTCTAAACACTGCTGGGCAAAGTATACATGTTCAGTCATGCTTGCTAACTGGTTGATACAACAGGCCTTATTTTATTTAAGTCTTCATTGTACATTTCATAGTGTGATAATTTTTTCTTGGCCCAAGAAAACCAGATAGAAATGTTTAGCAATCACTGCGACAGAACAGACATGAGGCCCTTTGCATTTCCCACGAGGAAAGACCATTCATAATGACCCAAGGTTACACAGAGCAAAAGGGTCACAGTAAAATCCAGCAAATGAAAAATGGTTCAAGTTCAGCAATGTGTCACATTCAGTAAAGAATACAATGAAGTGTACGTCACAATCCCTGTTCTTGAAAGCCTCACATTTGGTTGGGGGCATATGACACGGTCACATAAAAAACTGCTGGCACTGCCACACAGTGTGTGAGTCACACGCCAAAACTGCCTGGACACCAGGAAGCCAAGGTCTCTGTGGCCTGAACTGGAGAAAGCTCCCCGAGGGAGCGGCTTCAGCTGCGCCTGGGTGATGGGCCAGAGGAAGCAGGAAGGAGACCTCAAGCAACCTGGTGAGCCCAGAGGTCAGATGACTCGGAAAACAGAAATGTGTCAACACCTGACCTTTCCACTTCTTGAGTCACAGAATAACAGCTTGTGGGTCCGACCTTCCCAAGTTGGCTCAGAAAGATGAAGTGACCTGTTTAAAGACCCTCATGTTGAGCAAAAGGGCAGGAATGGAACTGCTTTCGGGTCAGTGCTCTTTGATCCTCGAGGCATCACTGCCCCTGGGAAACTAAAACTGAAGGAGGCCACTCCCACCTACCCCCTTCCTGCTTCTATGGTGGCCTCCTATGTCCTCCGGGCAGAGGGAGAGTGATTGAGGGTTGGGCTTGGTGGACGTGGGGTCTATAGTTGCTGTGAGACAACAGTCTCCACTGCACATCTGTCAAATGGGGATAACAACAGTACCTATGTCATAAATCTGAGAAGATTACATGAGTAACGATGCAGAGAACTTAGCACAGTAACTGGCACAGAGGAAGACCTTACTCGATGAGAGATATTACACTTCCTAAAATGCCCTCTGCTCTCAGCACTAAATCTATCCAATTTGAGAGCTAGAAGGGACACCACAGAATGGTCATAAGAATCAAAACATAAGTAGAAAGACTGCCAATTGAAGAACACTATACAACTATGAAGGGTCATTAGGATTTCAGAAGGGAACAAACATGAACCAGCCTCCAGGAATGTTCAGAGGACAGGTCAGGAAGGCAAGGCAGTTCGGGGCCTAAGTAGAGAGGACTAAATGAAGGTCTAACTAAATGATGGTCTAAGGAGTCTGGATTTTATCATAGATGCAAACAAGGTCCCCTGGGAAGGCTTCTGAACTGGAGAGCACAAGACAGAAACACGTGGCACTGAGCAGTAGCAGGAATGAGGGGAAGAAAATGGATGGGGACTGTCAGGAACCAGGTAACCTGGTCCTACCTACGTGCCAGAGGGTACCTCTGAGGGAGACCATGGGGAAGTCATCAATAGATCCATCAAGGATGATAAATGGGCTCTCTTTGTAATTAAAATGAAGTCTGCTTTGAAAGTGGTTTCTGGAGCTCTATTTCCTAAAGGTTGCAAAACCTTTGAGAGTTTGATGATAAAATAAATCATCATTAAAGCCCAGACCAAATTCCCCGATTTTTAACTTGGTATTTGCATCTAGATAAATGGATGCTTAGGGTAGGTTCTATTTGGATTAAATTTTCCTCATGCATTGAGCGACTGAGCTTTCGGCTGACCTATCATGTGAACTTCCCAAGGCAGGGCATGCTCTTTCTTTTGTGTTGTTTCAGTCTACAGCTAACAGAATCAGTAATTCCACATTACTCAGTGCTTGACGTGGCCATGAGGAATGGAAGAGAAATTTTCTTGACTTTGCCTTTCCCTAGAAGGGTTGAGAAGCCCAAATGAAGGGCATTCTCAAATTTTCAAACTTATTGCACGGGTCATAGAAATAGCTAGAACCTCCCATCTCATCCCACTTCACACTCCAAATGCAATACTTTTTTGACAAATATTGACAATAGGAGGTTCAATTTTTCAAAGCCTCCTCCTCCCACCAGCTCAACCTGCTGCAAACACGCATGATAGCTCTTCTCACACCTGCTAATAACATGATCAAAGGCTGGCCAACGAGCAGTTTCATTTACATGCTGTCTAGTCAAAAACATGGCAGACGCCTCAGGGGTCCTATTGAGATGCTCACTTCATAGCTTCCCGCCATGATGAGTTTCGCGAACTTCCGGGATCCTGCCACGTTACAGCGTTCTCCAATGTTAACAAAGTTGGTGTACGGTCCAATCCTGAAGGGCTCTAAACCTTAAAAGGAGAAGTAGTTTCAAAATTTCTGAAAATACATACGGTAACATGAGACAGAAAGAACACAAATGTTTTCATGAGAACCAAAAGAAGTTTCCGTGCCACCACCCATCTGCAGGGACAGGAGATTCGATGTGGGAACAGCACCGCCGCCTTCTCCCCTGGGGATATTTAAACTAATATGTTGCAGCTGCATTTACAACCAGAACTCTCAAAAGGAGAAATATTTCAGGGTTTTAAATTGCTAATTTCTCTGAAGAGCTGAATCAGACCAGCTCTGAGAAACAAGGAAAAATTATCAGCATATCCCTGTTTAAGCAAGAGTCTGGGACAGAAGCCATGAAGTCAGAATCAACAGGATTGCTCCACAGCTGTCCCCATAGACGTCAGCTTGAAGCCAAATGGAGCAAGCTTCGCTAATCCCACCAGCTTTACCATGTCCTTTTGATCCAAAGTCCAAGAACCCATAACCAGTAAGCCTAAATGGAGTCCGAAAGGGCCCAGGCCGAGCCCTGGGAGACGGGGGTCACCGCGGCAGGTCCGCACTCATGAGCTGATTCCGGGCAAGCCACTGGGCTTTCTGCAGCTCTTCCCCTATTTACCAAGGGACAATGACATCAGCCCTGTTCCAGACCAATTTAGGGGCAAAATCAGATAATACATGTGGATACAGGACACTGAGGTAAAAACAACATCGGGGTAAAGTATCACTACAGGAAAGGCCTTTAAGCATTTTGTTCTACTCATTATAGTTCACATATCAGGAGAGGGAGTCCTGCCAAGGGGTAATGGCAAGCTCTGGGGTCGGCCTGTCTCAGGTTCAAGCCCTTCCCACCCGCCTTAATGAACAGGCCAGGTGACTGCTTTCACAGCCTCTGAGCTTATAAAACAGGGACAGGGAAAGTATCTGCACCCTAATGTTACTGTAAAAATGAGACTAGATCCATTGATAAACAGAAAATGAGCACCAGCAATCATTGCTGCTGTTAATAAAAGAAAATGGCTTTGGGACCGGCCGAGTGGCGCGGTGGTTAAGCGCTGGCTTGGGAAGCCAGCGGCCTGGGTTCGGGTCCCACATATGAGGGCCAGTGACACTGCCCTCAAAAAAAAAGAAAGAAAATGGCTTTGAGTCCTTTGCCAAAGCACTGACTGAAGAAGAGACAGATGTGGGGGAGGAAAACAATGAGTACAGACGGGCACCTGTTCACTGACTGGTCAGGGTGACCGGCCATCTCTCCCCAATCTGGGCTTGCAGTTTCCCTGCCTGTGGGTAATGACCCTCACAGCCTCGCCGCCACCCCACCCCCCACCCCCCGCCCCCGACGCCAGCCTCAGGGGCTCCCTGATCCCTGGTCAGACCCTGAGGCTTGCAGGGCTGGCAAGCTCAGATGTTGGCATTTAAAGCAGATCCTGCATCACAGCCCTAAAAGCATTTCCCACAAAGCACTTCTGATCTATTAAGGATACAAAGTAGCTGATTCAAAAACTACATTTTTCACAAGTATGCAATTTATAAAAGAACAATTTAAAAGACTGTACTTCATGTCATTTTAAAAAATCTGATTGAAGATGATTTTTAGAGCAATTTAGAGACAGCACAAGAAATTCAAATCAGAAAAAAAGACTTTCATTCCTACATATAAATTCTTTTTTAAAATCATATCTGAATAGTTCTGTTGTTTCAACTTTGGCAAAGGTTGACAATTTTTTTTTTTTTTTTTTAAAGATTTTATTGGGGAATTGGCGGAGGGGAACAGCGTTGGGGAATCGGGGAAGGGGAACAGACAAGTTGCTGTCTTTTTGTTCTTCAGTTTAGTTGCGGAGGATGTTGCTTCACTGTTGGTATCATCATTGTGCTCTTCCCGGATGACGCAGATCGGTCGCCGGCCTCTGGATGTCGCTCACCGCGGCTATTGGCGGCTCACACTGGCTGCCAGCCGGTCACGCTGGCTGTGGGCCACTCACTGTAGCCTATGGCAGCCCACTGCAGCAGGGGCTGCAGCCCACACCATCACCGGGGCTCGCACAGCCCAGCTCCAGGTGGAGCTGTTCTTAGCTGTAGAGGGCAGTGTCACTGGCCCTCATGTGGGATCCGAACCGGGGCCGCTGGCATCCCAAAACCAGCGCTTAACCAATGCGCCACTCGGCCGGCCCAAGGTTGACAATTTTAATTGTTAGTCATGGATGAAGTCAAGTTACAGCTTTAAGATCTAAGAATAAAATAAACTACCCTACCACACCTCTCTGACGAAGCCACATTTGGGGGTAAGGGATGTGTCACAAATCATAAACTCTTCTTCCTCTAGCCTCCTCCTCTGTCTTTGGAGCATAAGATGAAAACTGAGCAGCCTGGAGAGGTGTGTTCTTAACTCAGCCCCACACTCATTCACTAGGCTTAATTCTATGCAGGGCATTCTGAGTGAGAAAAATGGATATTACTAGTGCTGCCACTCATTTTATTTCACTTCTCTTAGGAGAATATAAGGAACAAAACTATCTCAATTTAAAGAAAAGTTAAATTCTAAATTATTAGGGTGCATAATTCCCGGTGTGCAATTTGCAGGTCTCTAAGAATCTGTTTATACATTTTTTGCTTAAAGATACTATCAAGAATGTCATTAAAGGGCCAGCAGAGTGGCGCGTTGGTTGGGAGCTGGCTTGGGATGCCAGCTCTGAGTGGCAGGGCCCTGGTTTGGATCCCACATATGAGAGCCAGTGACACTGCCCTCTACAGCTAAGATAGTGAACGGCAGCTCCACCTCAAGCTGGGCTGCTGTGAGTCCCTGGGACGGCATAGCTGCAGCCCCTGCTGCAGTGAGCTGCCATAGGCTACAGTGAGCGGCCGGCAGCCAGCGTGAGTGGCCAGCATCTGGCGTGAGCTGCCAAGTGCAGCCGTGAGCGGCCGTTCAGAGGCCAGGGACCAATATGCCTCACCAGGGAAGAGCGCAATGATGATACCAACATGGGCCAGTGAAGCAATGTCCTCCACAACTAGACTGAAGAACAAAAGGACAGCAACTTGTCTGTTCCCCTTCCCTGATTCCCCAATGCTGTTCCCCTCCCCCAATTCCCCAACAGAATCTTAAAAAAGAAAAAAGAATGTCATTATTCTGGGGAAAATATAAAATTTAAAGTTATTTTCTAATAGTTGGCATGATGAACTATTTTACCAGCATTCCTTATTTGAACATGAAAACTCATTCTTTCTCAGGGAGGTTGCCTACCTCACAGGACTGCTTGAGGACAAACAGAAAAATAAATACCACAGCTCTCTGTAAAGTACTGAACACACGACAAATGTAAGATCATGACAGTAATATTTTAGAAACAAACAAAATTTTCTAGAAAAGAGGCTGCTGTCATTATAACACATTGAGCCTGGTAGCAAATCAGATAATGCAGATTATCAGGCTGTGGCCAAGAGAATGTTTCTGAAACAGTGCAGAACAGAGATGGGACCACGTGACTTCCAATTCTACCCAAGGGCCCCTGGGCAAAGCGCCTGCCTCCTCAGCTTTCCCCGCAAGTGAGTGTTACCCCTAGAAAAACAAAGGGCTCCTCACTGAGAAAAACATATAGTCTTCTTTGACATAATAAACAAGTGCTTGACACAAACATCACTATCATGTTGGACAAACACACTAAATTAATCTGCAAACGGTTTCTGAAACCACACCAGCCACGTTTTGCAGGCTTACCTGACAGTAACATATGCCCGTCAAACACAGTGGCAGGTGGAACCCGAGGCTTACAGTTTTTCACAGCTTCAGCAATTTCCCTGAGTTAAGAGAGAAAACACTATATCCATTAATTCAGAATAAAATAAAATTTCCAGCAATGAAATTAAGTCTATTTCACATAATTATGCATAATTATATACCTCGTTCCAAATGTGCAGCACCAATTATGCCTTTTAGTTCTCTCAGCCATGCAGAAATGAATCCCTGAACCTGCTTTCTGTACCTGACCAGTCTGCTGTGTGCCAACTCTACCAGCTTCTGCACTGAGATGGGAACCTAGAGATAGTGATGATTTCCACAAATGCAAACTGCACATCTCGTCCTCCCTTTCCCAAACCCACAGAGGTCCTTGACTCCATCAAGTCTGTGCACGAACTATGTCCTTGCTGCTTACTCAGTAGTTCAAAAGAAAAAGGGCTTTATCGTTGAGAAGGAGGGGCATTTAGGAGGGGAGATGCCAGGAAATTAAATTCTTTGGGTCTGTTCTTCCAAACACAGCACACACAGAGCACACATAGAAATACATCACTAAAACTCTAAAATAACTCCTAAAAATGTTTTAATTACTCATACTTGTTTTAACCTAATCACCTTTGATGGGTTATGCCTTTGGTCAACCTGGAAAAATGAGGCTACCCCACTAAATATATCAAGACAGTATGACCTGTTCACTCTACTGCCCCCCAAATCAGTATGTAATGTCAAAGAAAAAGCAGCAAATATATATATAGATATATTTCTCTACAGAGATATATAAATCTCTCTATATAGATATATATATATGTTGTATTATCTATAATATAAACACATGCACACACATATACACTGGTAGATTGATAGAGACATACATATCTACGTGTATACATATAAATACACACATATTTTTATTTTTTATTTTTTTATTTTATTTTTATCTGAGCCATCCTGCCGCCTGTTGGCAGCTCAGTGGCTACTCAGCTCGGGCCGGGAATTGAACCGGCGACCGTGTTGCTCAGAGCTGGCACTCTTGAGCAAGCTCTTAACCAACTGAGCCCCTCGGCCAGCCCCTACACACATATTTTTAAAACAACCCTTTTTAAAAAGAGATAACCTTAAAAACAGAGAGACCAAGATAACCTATCTCCAACTATTGATAGCTCTCAGAGATTATTTAAAAGATGTTCAAAAAATTATATCGAGTCTATTTAATAGAGTCTATCACAGAAATCCACAAAAGCACCGAAATATTAGGTAACTCAACACTGAGAACATATTATACACATGAAACACACTCAGAACAGTGAGGTGAATGGCTCAAAATATGATCATCAGTCACTGCAGGGAAAAAACCAAACCGTCCTAAACTGTTCTATTCCACCAAATTCCCATCTTCTCAGGAGCCACAAATTGCAAGGCCCACACACCACATCACCAGGCTCCAGGTTCTTCCTCCCCTCCTCACTCACTCACCAGGCAACACGGGTTAAGCAATGAGTGTGCGGGCAAGCTGGAGACCCTGCTCCCGACCTCAGGTGCTTGTGGTCTTAGTGTCTTCTCCTTCAGGCGAGAATCTAAGGGAGGCAGGTACTGCCCCCAAGAAATGAGCTGTCTCTCCTTGAGTATTCGTGCATTAGTCAGTATGTTATCATATCTGGGATTTGCTTTACATTAGTCTAAGGTGAAAAAGTTGGAAACTAGGTAAAATAAGAATAGCAAATGTTGAAAATTATGAAAACTATGATAGGCACATGGGAATTCAGCTTCTTTTAGGAATTTTTCATATTATCAAGGTATCTCAGTTTGCTAGGGCTGCCATAATAAATACCCCAGACTGAGTACAGTAATTTAAATAGCAGAAATTTATTTCTCAAAGGAGGCTACAAGTCTGAGATCACGGTGTCAACAGGGCTGGTTTGCTCTAAGGCCTCTCCTTGGCTTGCCTCCTCCCTATGTCTTCACATGGTCCCTTCCTCATTATGCTTCTGTGTCCTAATCTACTCTTCTTAGGACACTAGTGGGCCAGCCAAGTGGCTCAGTTGGTTAAGAGTGTGAGCTCTGAGCAACAGGGTCACCAGTTCAATTCCCACATGGGCCAGTGAGCTGCGCCTGAGCTGAGCTGCCACTGAGCTGCCTACAGGTGGCAGGATGGCTCAGCTGGTGAGAGCATGTGCTTCTAACAACAAGCAACAAGGTTACCAGTTCGACTCCCACATGGGAATGGTGGGCTATGCCCACCCACAACTAAGATTGAACATGGCACTTAAGTTGAGCTGCTCTGAGCTGCCGAAGGGCAGCCAGGTGGCAACTGGACTTGGAGCTGAGCTGGCTGCGCCCTCCACAACTAAGACTGAAGGACAACAACTTGGCTGTTCCCCTTCCTCAATTCCCCAACACTGTTCCCCTCCCCTTCCCCAATAAAATCTTTAAAAAAAAAAGGACACTAGTCATAATGAATGAGGGTCCACTCACATGACCTCATTTTACCTTAATTACCTCTTCCGAGTCCTTATTTCCACATGCACCCACATTTGGAGGAACTGGGGGTTAGGACTTCAACATATGAATTTTGGGGGGACACATTTCCTCCCATAACCAAAGTAAAATATTCAGAAGTGATCATCACCTGATATGAGCTGGCGTCGTTCCGCAGCATCCTCCAACGATATTGACCAAGCCGTCCATAGCGAAGTCCTGTATTGAGGAAAAGGAGTTTCACGGAGTTCATCGTTAAGTCTCAACTCACCACTGCCAATTCAGAAAAAAGGCCTACATCTCCTGAATAACTAATTTTACATTAAAAAGAGAGCTAAACACACTGAACTCTAGATACAAAGCTTGTAATGCCCTAGGTATATATGGTCAAAAGCAGAAAACAGTTCAGAACTGAGACTATGAAATCCTTTATGCCATTTAAAATGTGATGAAATATTGCTTTGCTTAACTGAGTGTAATACAGATTTCTGCCCATATGCTGAGCTCTAGGAATGTGAGCTGGATAATGCATTTTCAAAGAATACGTAAAGTTTAAAAATTTACTTAAAAATTCGAAAGAATTAAACATTCAATTCCTCAGTCACAACAGCCCCATTTCAGTTGTTCCTACAACCCATGTGGTCGTGGCTACCCACTGGACAGTGTGGGTCCAGTTTCCCCACAGGCTAGTGTGAAGGGCAAGACGGCTGACAGGAAGTAAAAGAACTGAAAAGTCCAAACTGAAAAGAGCATTTATGTAAGGATTTAAAACCATAAGAATTACGTCAGAAATAGTTTAGGAGAGGATGTCAGTGAGCTGGAAGCTACAGATTCAAGAAATGGGGAAAAGAGACCCAGGAGTTAGTCATAAGGAGGGGTGGTGGGTAGGGTGGACTCATGGTCTAGGGTACCAAGACGAGAGGTGTATATGAAAGGAGAACAGGGATGGTGACGAGAAGCAAGGAGTTTGGGGCTAGGGGACACCACTTGAAAAGGCTGCAGGAAAGCCAAGTTTTAGTCAGTTTGGGATGGACCTCACTGGGAATTTCCCAGCAGCCACCAGTACCAACTGGGGAGAAGGATGCTGATAGCTAGCCCCTCCCTCTGCCTCCACCATCTTAAGTCAGAGTAGCTAAGCTTGTATTCAGTCTATATACACTGGAATTTATTTAGGAAAAAAATTATGCTCCTAAATATTCTAAAGCTAAAATTTCATTTCTCTGTCTCTTAAGAACCAAGTGAAAGAGGATTCTTGACCTTTAAATGCATGGCCATCATGTGTGGAGTCTCATCATAGTCACCGAAGGTATTGGGAAGACCTAAGAGAGAATATTTCAACCATTACTGGAAACTACCTTAACAGACAGACATAGTACTTGTAAGGGCTTTAGGTTAGAAAGTTAGAATATGTTATATTTATAATTAAATGGTATGTTATAATTAAATACTAGCAAAAACATAGTAAACACAGATACAGCACATACACACACACATGCAAAAAAAGAAAAAAAATCACAGAGGAATATAAACAGCCACTATTTCTTTTCCATTTGAAAGAACACTATATAGGACTAAACCCCCACCCCTATTCCCTTTCCATAAGGGAAATACACTCATTACCTAGTTGCTTGGGGTGAAGTTGGGGGAGCACTATACCCTTCAAACTAATGAATACTTGACATACAATTAAAAATACAAAACAACTACTCTCCTTTCAAAAAAATTTTCCCAAGTAAGTCTTTAGCATCTAATGATCAATTTCCTGTTTTATTTCCCATCCCCTTCTAGTCATCTTGCTCCTGGTAGGAAATAAAATTTACTGTGCATTAAAATGTATATATTTGGACAAAGAATGCTGGAAAATTATTTTTAGACCTAAGTAGCTAAGCCATGCTCAAAAACATTCACCAAGAAATCTGGTTGATCCAGAATGGATCACCAATATTTAATCGGGTAGCTTGAGATGCATCTACAGATCTTTTGATCATTTCTATATATAGTAAACTAGATGTCCTCACTTAGAAGGAAAAAGGTAACACCTGCTCTTTTGTGAACACAGTGGAGAAAAATGCTCCCTCTCACCCTGTTCTCTACACTCGCCACTATGGCCACGTCCGCATGGTGAGAACCGTCAGCAAAGCAAGGCTCTGGTCAATTATGTGATGAGGCTTCCTTCCCCAAAATTTTGTGCAATTCTGAGGCTTTTAGGCTGAGCTAAACTGTTCCTTCAAGTCTAGAGGGAAACAGTGGTCTAGACCCAAATACTCTCCATTTAGAAAATTCCTACTGAGTGTTAACTATATACCACGACCTGCAAAACAAACTCTTTAATGAAGACCGGTTATGTGTGGCTCCGTTGAAACACACACCTGCATTGGGATAACAGAGGACATAGGCTGTTGTACATTTTCCAATTATTTCAATGAAAGGTCTCATTTCAGCTGCACCCAGAGCACAATTTAATCCAATGCTGGAAAAACAAAAGAAGATATTACAAGCATCTGCTTTTATTCAAAATATTTACACGTGTGAAAAGTTATAATAAAGAAAGAATATCTCTAAAACCAAGAAGATAATAAGTCCCCTGATTCAAAGCCCCGTTATGCAGTCCCAGTCAAAGCCACCCACTCACGGCCCAGCAGCACTGAATACTGTGTCCCTGCCCTCATCTCCAAGGCCAGATGACCTGATGGCTGAAGGACTCTGCCTATGGATGTGACGCCTTAAATAATTTCACAGCTTGGTTAATATAGACCATGAAACAGAAATGCCTGCACACCACCACTAACAAACGTGATTTGAAAGCAATACTTACAAGGAAGAAAAAGGAAAATCTTGGAGGTAGAAGGAACATTAACGGAATGTGGATGCCACTCTGGGCGGTTCGACAACCCAAGCTTAGTACTTGCTCTGTAATTGACTTGCAAGATGACCCAGGGCTTAGAATTTGTCCTCTTATACATTAAGCTGGCTTCTTTTTAACACCAAGCAGCTCTGTTTTGCAGATGAAACTTACTGGGGACTCAAAAAATGTCGTTCAAAGCAGAGCTGCTGTAATGAAAGTAAGGGTGGAGGGCCTGAAACCCTCCAACACCAGTCTCGGGGGTGGGGGGCCCCTGAGGCCTTCAGGAAATCAGGAATTAACTATGAAACTACTGGACTGTCATCTTTGCTATTTTCTACTTTATTTTTTTTGTTTTACTAGGATTCCTAAGTGCAATGTGGTAGGAAGAGAGAAAGAAAATGAAAGAAGGATGTTCAAAATATTTGAGGGACGAGAAAAACTATTTTTTAATCAACTAGATAAAGTTTTTCTTCAGATACGCCTACACTTTCCTATCTTTAGTTTTTCTGTTAAACATTTATTGCATCCATACTATGTGCCAAAGACTCTATTAAGCACTAGAGAAGTACATATGACTAAGAGATTGCTCTAGAAAAACTCATAAGCTATTGAGGAGCCAATCAGAACCCAGTTCAATACAGTTATTTTCTTACTTATCAGGTCCGATTACTAGTGTTAACAATGTATTCCATTTTACAGCACCTTTTTCAAATCACATTACCACATTAAATCAAGTATAAGATCTGCCCTGAAATTAGAAACATTAAAATATGAAAAAAGGAACATCACATAACTGATAAAATGTGGGAAAAGTCTGCCCTGTCCCTTGATCCGCTATTTACTTGATCTTGAACAAGTGACAACCTCTGAGTCTCAGTTCCCTTCTCACTGAAATGAAGATGGAACAGCAGTATCTACCCCAAGGTGTTGTTGCCAGAATTAAAAGAAATAACTCCCATAAAGCACTTAGAGCCGAGCCTGCCACACAGCAAATGCTCCATAAAAGTCTATTACTATTACTTTTATGGAAAAGGCTATAATAAAAGTAAACAGAGTGCTCTGAGAGGAGCATCAACCTGGGATGGTGAGAGAGGCCAGGTTCCCTGAAGAGGACACTGGAGATGAGTCCTGAAGGCTAACAAGGAGTCAGCAGAGAGTGACTGTGTGGTGTGTGTATGTGTGTGTGTGTATGGGGGGGTGGGGGGAAGAGGCCCAGCTTCCAGGCAGAAGGAATAAATAGCACATTTATGCAGAAGGCACAGAAAAACAGTACATGCTCTCAGAGCTTCTATTTCACTCATAGTAAGTAATTTCAACCATTTTAATAAAAAATATAGATATTTTACAATAGAAAAGCCATGTTAATTTCAAAGATAAAAATCTGAACTTTAGAATTCCCATCTTATTCCAAGCCAGGCTGCTTCTAACCATAAACAAGGAGTGAACACTTTGCAAAACGCTGCCCTAAAAATATTAAGTGCTGATAATAGTTTTACAGCATTGTTACTGATTAGCGCAGTCTTAAACTATAAGGGGGACACTTACAGATAACAAGGCAGCCACTTGGCTGGCCCAGGAGGTCTGTGAGTTCTCCCTCCCAGTCCCCCAAACTGACCCACTGGACTTCCGCTGCCTTTAGGGAACAGTCTAAATGTACTTCCAGGAAAGTCAACATCCCATGCAGGTGGGACGGCGGAAATAAGCAGAAGCTACACGCTCCCCAGTCACATTCTGTGGCCATCAGAGAAGATCTCCAGAAAGGGTGGAGTCGAGGACAGAATGGTCACTCACCAGAGGGGGTCTGCGTGAGACACACTGATGACAAATGCCTCTCCTGTCTGTCCAGAAAGGGTCCGTCCACTTTTATCCACAATCGTCCCTGAAATCTAAATTAACAAAGTAAACTCAGTCAACAATATATGACGGAGATTTGAATTAAGAGTTTAGTCACCAGGAAAGAACAAAATGAGCACGCAGACTTGCTGTGTTCTTTTACCGGGAAGAGAACTGTGGAACTCAAACTCAAAGCGGCACTTCCTACAGGGGTCAGAATAAACAAATGCCAAGTGGGGCGGGGGAGCTGGTGAGCCATGGAAATAAGGAAGAGGGAGAGGAAAGCCACGGGGGCAAAAGGGGTGACCAGAACAGCTTCAGACTCACACCCCCACCCCCACTGGAGAAGGCGTTCCCCGAGAGCCTCAGGTTATCCTCACCTCCTGCTGTTAAACAGCGGCTTTGTCTAACAGCTGTCGTTTTGATTCTATTCTATGCTCACCAAGCCATCTTAGGACTCTGTGTGGGTCTGCCTACTGAGTTCATCACTGGGATTCTGGAATCGTCAGTGCTAGGTACTTCACAGTAAGCATGCAAGGCCGCGCACCCTGGGCCCTAAGGAGAGAGTCCCTAGGCCTCTGGCTTCAGTAGACCGGTTCAGCCAGGCCACTGTGCCTTCCACCGACCACTTCTAGGTTCGTTTTCTCCACGTTTCCAGAGGTAAGACTGTTACTAGTGTAGAGGTGCTGGTAGGAGGGTGGTGAACAGAGAAGTTCAAGTAGGTGGTTCCCAAAAGATACAATATCAAAAGTTCTACTACGCACGGAAAACAAAAACCGTACTGCCAAAATGACAATATTCATAAGCAACAAAAATACACATTGTAGAACTTACAAAGATAGGCCGGGGAGCATATTTCTCTTCAAAAAGGTTTTGGAGTGCAAACAAGGCTGCCTGTCAGGGAAAAAAAAAGGACATTTTTATTCCTGAGAGGTTATGGCCAAGGTCGGTCTAAACAGCCGATGAGAATGCCTGACTCGCTAAGGCTTCTTCAGAGAAGAGGCACATTGGGTTCTCCGGGGAGATGAAACATGTCCCCTACAATGCACGACCCAGCAGCCCTGTAGCAAGGATCACACTGTACACACTAAAACAAAACAAATGCTGGAAGTTCACCTGTGAACCAATATTTCCTTTGAGGAGGAGCTGAAGAGCTACTCTTTCTTACTTCTCTCAATCAAAATTAAAAATAAATAAGAATGCCTCTGCCTTCCACACCCATATATCACCATAAGTGTATGAAACAACAGCGTGTGTCACTGCAAAACAGGCGTGAGCTCGTGTAACTCTGCACTGTCCGTTTTGTTAGATTCTAAGCAACACAGCTTCTCTTTCTTTTTATCATTATATTTGTTGATTCTAAGGTGTGCATACTTTCATAATTTATTTTCTGAAATCAGAATGTAACCTGTAATTAATGTCTACCTTCATTGTGATGGGGTTTTTTTCCCCATGGTAAAAATATCAGAGTTTCTCTTTTTAGAACTACACAAATTGATCCTAAAGATCTTACAGAAAATAAAGAAAATGCAAACAATAGCCAGGAAAATTCTGGAAAAAAAAGAGGGGGCGTTAAATGAAAAGCCTACCACTTACTCAGATATACTGTAATTACAATGCTATGGTAAATAACAGGACAGCACAGTGACATCAGCAGAGAAAGTACTCCTGAATTAAGGGTGCATGGGCAACAGTCCACATGATTCCTATCATTGGAAAATAATAGAATGTTTAACAGACGGTGTTAGGAAAACTAGGTAACCTTAGGGGAAAAAAGCAGTAAAATCTCTACCCTATTCCACATTCCAAAATGAATTCTAGATGCATAATGAGGGAAATCAGTCCCTTTATAATCAAAATAATGTTATGTCACACATTCTACAACCTAAAAACTGAACTAACAAAATAGATCCTTAATGCTTTATCCCATTATTATACACCACTCATTTCTAATCTAAACAATACTGTGACTCTTTTCAAATGTGTACCTGGGTGTCATTTCATATATATTCCTTATTATGCTTGCTACTGCTCTTATTTCAAAGTGCATACCTGAGTTGCTTTTCAAATTATTATTTGTTTACTGGAGAGTCACAAAACAATTTCTAAAAAGGTGAATAAAAGAGAGCCATACAAGTGATATGTTAAAAATGAGGCAGGATAGTCATCCAGTTTCTGACTTGTAGTCACTCCCCTCATTCTTCATGTATTTTAGTAAAAAAAAAAAAAGTTTCAAAAATTCTAAATCTGTGGTCTTATTTCCACAACATTTAAACAATTAAAGGTTTGACAAAACTGTGCTAGGGCAAAAAAGAGACCATTTTTCTCCTTATCTTGGAATGGGGAGTGCCCTTGCAAATATAATTCCCTCCCTGCCAAAAAAAAAAAAAACCCAACCATGCAAAATTATAATTTTCTTGCATCATTGAAAAACAAAAACAGGGCCAACCAAGTGGCATGTTGGTTAAGAGTTGGCTTGGGACGCCAGCTCTGAGCAGGAGGGGCCCCGGTTCAGATCCCACATGAGGGCCAGTGACACTGCGCCCTCTACAGCTAAGATGGTGAACAACAGCTCGACCTGGAACTGGGTTGCCGTGAGTCGCCAGAGATGGCATAGCTGTACCCCCTGCTGCAGTGGGGGGCTATGAGCCACCATGAGTGGCTGGCAGCCAGCATGAGCTGCTGTGAGCCACTGTGAACAGGCGTCCAATGACCAGCTGCCAACTGCCTCAGCCGGGAAGAACACAATGACTGAAGAATAAAAAGGACAGCAACTTGTCTGTTCCCCTTCCCTGATTTCCCAACACTGTTCCCTCCCCAAATTCCCCAATAAAATCTTTAAAAAAAAGAAAAACAAAAATATAACAAACAAAAAACACCACAACTATATCACCATCACCAGCAAATATAAAATCAAAAGTCAAAAAACAAACTGGAGACAATATTTGCACTCATTATTGACAAGGGCCTGATTTCCTTAGGGAAAGGCAAAATTAAAAAGAGCAAATCGTCAATAGAAAAAAGGCACAGGACACAAATCACAGGAGAAGAATGTAAATGGTTGCAAAACAAAAAAAGATGTTCGATTTCAATGATAGTCAGAAAAATACAAATGAAAACTACAGCGAGGTAGCGTTTTTACACCTGTCAGATTAGAAAAGATCAAAACGTTTAACAAGAAATGGCATTCAAGAGGATATGGTAAAAGCAGCACTGATTGTTCACTGGGGTTTAAATGAGGACATCTCCAAGGGGGGTCATTTGACACTAAAGATCAAAATTAACAAGGCACCAACGCTTCGGCCCAGCTATGTCACTTGTAGAAATTTATCCTCTAACTACACTGTGCAACAACATATGTGTAAGGATGTTTACTTTTTGCTCCATAAACTCATGTACCTGTGGACGTATGTAAGGAATACAAACGCATGCACACGCATGCTGCTGTCTGCACAGAATCCCTACCAGGACCCCACACAGTAACAGTAGGGGCCCCAGGGAATAGGAGATGGAAAGATACTACTTTTCACTCCATACATTTATGTGTCTTTTGAATTTAGAACCATGTGTTTGTATTTATTACCTAGGCATAATGCATGTATAGTAGCTATACAAGAAAACATACACTTTCATAATACTTTTAAAAATTTTTACAGTTAACCTTTAGAAGCATTTCTCATTCTACTGCCTCAATTAAAAATAGTCAAGAATAAAATGGATTAGAGGAATTGCATTTAACTTCGATAATGGCCATTATGGTCTCCTCACTATATTAGGGGAGTCATCACAGCCACGCCCCACCCCAGCCCTGTCCCATTTTCTTCCCTTAACTCACCTTGGCATTGGCAGTATCAAAAATAGTTTCAACGAGTACAATGTCAACTCCACCATCCAAAAGCCCTTTGGCCTGCTCTTTGTATGCGTCGACGAGCTCATCAAATGCTGCAAAACATGAACCACACCCAGGACATCAGTCATCATCTCCTCAGAATAGCCCCAGTTCAGGCCTGGCACTTGAGCACTGACTATCGCTGCTTTCTAATGCGTAATTCTAAGGACAACACAACCTTTTGTAAAAAAACAAATACAGAAACATGGCGGTGACAGAAGTCAAACCAGTCAACCCAACACAGTTGCTCCTAAACCCTTGCACGTGGCCACGTGTGAGCTGAGAAGGAGAGAGCGAGCGGGAAGCTGTGCGATGTCCTGAGCCCTGTACCGCACTTTCAAGGTCTTTAAAACAAATTGTTCTTGGGCCGGCCGAGTGGCGAGGTGGTTAAACGCTGGCTTGGGAAGCCAGCGGCCCTGGTTCAGGTCCCACATAAGGGCCAGTGACACTGCCCTCAAAAAAAAAAAGCAAATCGTTCTTTTCAGGGACAGTTTTAATCAATCCACTAAGGGGTGAGTGTGAAAAGTAACTGCAGAAACATACATACTGATCTGGACCCGTAATGAGTCACATCCTCTCGCTCTCTGTGCTAAAAGTCCGCAGTTGTGTGGATTGGGCTCCTGCCCTCCAACACTAACTCTGTCAGAGAGGAAACCTGACAGTCTCACATACAGGTGGTCAAACACTCCTGGTAAAATCGTTGTTAGAGACATCTTCAGTTGTCTATTTCCATCTGAGATATCATCCCTCTCCCCATTTTACTTCCCAATCAGAAGAGAAAAAATGCCCAGATATTCAGCAGGGAAGACTAAACAGCACATTTGTGCTTTCCGCATAAGTATGCATCATCTTATACAGAAGGAGAGAAAGGACACGTTCGTTACTACCCATTGTCATGCCTAGACCAAAGGCAACAGGGTGAGCAACCCTGGTGACAAAGTGGGGAATCACCGTGGAAAGTTCTGTGACCAAAAAACTACAAACCACACTTGCCTGAAGTTGTCAGCTACAAAAAATTCACTACCATACATTGTAGCACTACTATTCAGCTCTGACAGCTTCAAGCTTGGTCTTTTTATAGTCTGATGTTTAAGAAATTGATCTAGATTTCTAGATTTTTCATGAAATCTCAATGTAAGTATGGTTATATATGCTAGTTTACAATGTTTATAATGCTAGTATGTTTATATATTTGGACTGCTTTCTAATAAATAAAATCAGGGTCTAGTGGGTTACTCTATAATAGACCAAGGCCTGGAATCCATAATTTCTCAACTTCTCAGTTTAAAGCTTTATTTTGATTGGGTTTATATCTACAGCTGATAAAAAAGCACTAACACAATACCATGTACAGATATATTTGAAAGCAAGCTCAAAAAATGATACCAAAATTAACAGCACCCAACTTTTTAGTTAGAAGTCTGCTATATCCCAGGGACTTCTGTAAGCCCTTTATGTGGATTAAGTCACAATAGCCCTGAGGTAGATGCTGGTATTGGTCCCATTTTACAGATTGAGAGATTACTAAAACACAGAATGATCTGCCTAAGATCAATGATTATGTGTGATAAATACTCACTGATGTTCCTGTAATCTGGTCTTTCCACAGACGGGGACACAGAGAGGGTCTTATTAGTTGGACCCAGGGCTCCTGCCACAAACCTCTTAACTCCTTTGGGAAATAAAAACAAGTGTGAAATCTCAGAACAGCTTAACATTTTTGTTGTGAATCAGTACGATATGAGATTTCCCTGTATACATGTGTAATATAGTCCTTTGTCCAAAGCTCTGAAACACAAAAAGCGCAAAAGCCCTCATTTTTTTCTTAATTCATTTCACAACAAAACTTGAACTCTCCTAAACTAACAAGAGGCTATTTATAGTCTTTATACCATTTAGTGGGATGGTTTGCTGAGTTCACTGCGAATACATGTTTGACTATGGGGGCTGTCCCAGGTCCCACTGGAAAATTATGAAATATAGGGGATGTGCACATATTATCACCAAGCCAATCCAAAAAGCTCTGCAATCTCCCAGAGCTGGCTTCAAAGCCTTTCAGTGAGCAATCCTTCTCTATCACCACAGCTATGATTGGACAAATTCTCTCTCTCCCCATTCTGAACTTAACACAGGTTCTGCAAAAGCTTCTCTCAGTAGCATTCGACTTGAAATGCCCTCCAGTATTGTTTCGCAGGCCCTTTACTGGAGGGAAATGTTAAATCAGGATTAATAATTACAAAGCCTGAAATTAAAGTATGAGGCAGATCAAATCTTACTTCAATAACTCTTTTAAGCATTCTTTAATAACCTTTCCTCCAGGCAAGAGTCTTGGAGCCTGAGAAGTTGTGCTCATTAACAGCAGCCAGGTAACATTGCTCATTACCTCTGGTAATTTCAACCACTCAGTAACCTGGTTACACATTACAAATTAACTGGAAAAGACACCAACTAGTTAACTACCAAGCCTGTGAACAGGTTACAGGTCCAAATATTCCTTATCTCTGCCAAAGCTGAACAATCGTATGGAAATACGAGAAAAGTCCTTATCTTTCACACTGCTTTAGCTGGCTGAACATTCTCTAACCTGCGACCTTGTTGGGACAATAGTTGACATATTCCCATGGATTTAAACATTATCTCACAGAAACAGTTCCTATAAGTTGCTGTCTTCATTTGTATGGTGTGCCTAACTAAGTTCCTAACAATCGCCTCTACATCTTTCCTATTGGCAATCATCTCACATTTCCAAATCTTAAGAGGCTCCATATATTTCTATTCCTTCCCCTCCCTCAATGCTGGTACCCAGATGTTCTTACAGCAGCCAGCCAAGGGGTTAGGTATTTTGGGGAGCACTTTTCAAGTTCCTGTAAAGCTGAATCTAATATCACACTCTGTGTGCTACACAGAGCCTTCAAGGACATTCGCGGTGGAGAGTGGTCCGAAGACTGGATCTCCTTACCTAGACAAGCCAGTTGCAGGGATGAGGGTAGCTTTAAAGGGATAAGATCAAATATCTTAATGATAACCAAAATGGCCCCAACAGTCAGCTGTTGCCTTAAAAATTCGATGGTATGCTTCCAAAGGGAGGAAATAATTTCAGCTGTAAATACAAGGAAGCCATGGTTTGACTACAAAGTTAGGATATAACCCCCAGCAAAGGAAACTCAAACTAAACCTGGGCCCAAGGGCCCAAGCGCCACAGGGACAGGCAATTCAGAGATACCGAATGTTTGACTGTGGAACTGCGAGAAGCAACCTACAAACAAGTATAACATGGTGTCTGCAAGGTTGCTTGTAGGCCAACTGTCATGAAAGGAAAAAGTGGACAGCATATAAAATTACAGCTGGAAACGTCAAAGGAAGCATCACTGTAAGAAAAGGAGAAAAATGTCCCTTACCTGTCTGGAGGGTTATCTCCTCGGCTGCTTTCCTGGCCAGTCCCGCAGAGCACTTGTTCATTCGGTAAGCCTAATACAGAACTGCAAACGTTAGCTTGTCTTTCTTTTCCTCCGCATGTTAAATAAAGAAGGCATGAGGTTCTAAAGCCCAGTTTTATTCCGAACGGAAATGTAAAGTGGATTAATCTGAGGTCTGAATAAAACTTTGGCCAAGAAGACCGATCAGCTGCCCCAGCCTTGAAGGCGACAGGAAAGGCAAGTCTTTGGGAACTGCTTTTAGGTTTTTCCCCAAAACCATGCGCTAGGTGACAAAAAAAACCTCTGGATGTCCGCCATGTCAGAAAATAAGCTGATGCAGTTCAAGATTCTGAGAACTGGAAAGAGTATAGTAATGGGAGAAGCACAGGCTTCAGACAGAAGTCCTGGGCTCCAGGACCAGCTCAGTCACTGCCAGCCTGGGCGTGCCCTCGGCAACTTCCCAGGGTCCTGACTTCCTTCACCAAACAACGGTTGTAATCGATGGTTCTGAACTTTCTGTAGATTATTAACCTCTTAAAATTTGGTAAAGGTCCATGAACTCTCTCACTAGGAAATAAAAGCAAGTATGCACAAACATACAAGGTGTTGCCTACAATTTAAAGGGGTTCAAAGGCATCCTGAAGCCCTTCCACAGGCCGGGTTAGGGGGTCCTGGGCTTGTGATCAAGATCCCATCTAATTCTGAGACCCTCTGTGAAACCAGAATATCCTAGGGGTTATCAAACTCTGGCTCCCAGGGAAAATCTAGCCAGCTGCCTATTTTGTAAATAAAGTTTTATTGGAACAGAGTCAAGCCCATTGTTTATATATTTTCTATGACTGCTTTTGTGCTACAATGACAGAGCTGAGTGTTTGCAACAGAGACTGTATGTATAGCCAACAAAGCCTAAAATATTTACCACCTGGGCCTTTACAGAAAAAGTTTGCCATCTCCTACCCTACAACACAAATTCATTCTCCTTTGATGAGCCAACAGGCATATGCTCTTACAAATCCCCAAATATCATGAGATCATGAGAGAAATCAGTGTTGGAGCACTTCGGACTACCTGCGTGAAAACAGGCAAGTGTCTAGAAAACTCCCACACAGAAATAGGAATATATCTACCATGTATTCCCATCATCCATCATTAACATTTTATAAAATTTGAATACAGAAGCATCATGTTGATTAAAAATAAACTAAATCTGCCACCACCCCCCCCCCCAGTCACTAGATGGCTACTATCAAAAAAAACAACAAAAAAACAGAAGATAACAAGTCAGAAGGTAACAAGTGTTGGCAAAAATGTGAAAAAATTGGAACCCTTGTGCACTGTTGGTGGGATTATAATATGGTGCAGCCGCTATGGAAAACAGTGTTTCTCAAAAAATTACACATGGAATTACCATATGATCCAGCAATTACATTTCTGGGTACATATTCAAAGAAAATGAAAGAAGGCTCTAGAACAGATAGATATCTGTACACCCATGTTCTCAGCAGCACTGTTCACAATAGCCAAATGATACAAGCAACCCAAGTGTCCATTGATGGATGAATGAATAAAATGTGGTCTATTCATACAATGGAATATTATTTAGCCTTTAAAATAAGGAAATTCTGACACACGCTACAATATAAGGAAACCTTGAGGATGTTAAGTGAAATAAGCCAGTCACAAAAGGGCACATACAATAGGATTACATATATATGAGGTTCAAATTCAGAGAGACAGAAAGTGGAATGGTGGGCGCCGGGGTCTGGGCAAGAGGGGGATGGGGCATTATTGTTTAGTGGGGAGGGTTTCAGTTTTGCAAGACAAAAAGAGTTCTGTGGATAAATACCACCTCATAGATGGTAATAATGGTAGCATAACAATGTGAACATGCTTAACGCCACTAAACTAAAAAATGGTTAGGATGGTAAATTTTGTGTTATATGTATTTTGCCACGATTTTAAAAAAGGAAATCAAATCTGCTATCCAATACTTAAAAAGGCCTCACAAAACTGTGCACTTAGCCAATCATTATGCCATCATCAACAGTCACTGCATAATAAGCAACATTTTTATTTATTACTTGCCCATAAAGAAGCCAGATGGAAAATGAATGGGCTGCTTTGTTCATAAGCAGAAGGGATTCAAACCTGTCTGACTTCCCTGTCTGAGCACAGCAACAGATAACCAGGCATTAGCTTTAGGTGGTTTCCTCACTAGCAAATGCTCACAAACACCTTCAATGTGACGACAACGGGATTCTTACCAAGTGTTCCAGGCCATAGTCCGCTTGGGCAACATTAGTGCTGCTGAAGGTGTTTGTTTCAATGATATCCGCCCCAGCCAGCAAGTAGTCCTGCAACGAGACAGTAATGTCAGTGCTGAGTTTCAGAATCCCTGTCCCCCAACAGTAAACATGCCTTTTCATCATCATCGCCACCAAATGCCTTCTGCTACTTACTAAGTGTAGTACGGCACTACACTAGAGGCTAGATGCAAAAGAGGTAAGGATTTCATAGAAAGGCATGTGCTGCAAATACAGAACTTGAATTCGGACAAAATCCACAAACTAAGTTGTGAATTGAGTAAAGTTCCTTAAGCTCTCTGATAGCCAGGTAGTCCTTTTTGCTTCATAGGAACCTTCTTGTTCTGTCTAGATGTCCAACTAATACGCAGGATGAGAACTCATTCCTTCAACAAATCTTTACTTACTGAGCATTTAGTGTGTGTGAGATAATGTTCTAGGCAGTAGCGATTCAGGAGTGAAAAACAGGCATAACTTCCTGCCCTCGGGAACTTATACCATGTGAACAATGACAAAGCCAGATGGCATGATAGTCATGTCTCCCCAACCTCATTATAAGAACTTTTGTAACTACCCCCAAGCAATTCATCCCAATGATATATATAACATTCCCAATTTCAACATACTTGGATTTCATAATGAGATTTGACTATATATTCTGAAGGCTGAGCAGAAAAACCAAGGTACCACTCTTTCTGCAGAACCAAACCTCTTCAAAGACCAATTTCTAATTTTCCAGTACCTGCAATTCCCATTATAACCAAAGGAAAGACATTCTTAGTTTTTCTTCAAATGAAAACCATCCTGCACCTTTTCTAGAACAAAGTGTTGACCATTCAGTAAAATGATCACTTCCACATTTAATGAATCACTTAATCACTGAGTGATGTTTAGGTCATTGTTTTTCCTTTAGAGAGTCTGAATGAAACACCTATACCAAGGCCATAAAACTCCAGAACATAAAACTTTCTCAACTGGTAAATAAGCTTTGTCCTAACTGAATCCAGACCAGGGAAATAGATTAAATAATCTTACTATCTCATCTAGTCATAATTCTATGAAAATCCTAGGGTCACCTATAAAACAATTTAGTTCTGTTTATTTTTAAATTTTAAAAGTCTGGCAATACCCAGATACTTGCTTCTGATCTCTTTATGTTAGCTAGGCATTTTTATTGGAGACAGAAAAACAGAAACACAATGGGATTTCAGGCCAGTAAACCTCTGTCCCATCAGCCAAGTCATTTAACCTCTATGATCCTCAGTTTCCAAATCTACAAAACGAAAATAATAACTGCCTTTTGTTTTATTTCATCAAGGCTGCTGTGGTGACTTAAGTAACACAGTGTATGTGAAAGCCCTAATTTGTCCAGGGTTTTGTGGGTTTTCACTGGAGTTTAAACACCTCACAGGCAGAAAACCTCTCTTGCTCATCTCCTTCCCCTGAATGCTCAACACAGTGCATGACTTTTATTTGGTGTCCAACACATGCTTTCTGAACAAATCACCTCTTTCTTCTGAACCCTCCAGAGCACTCAGCACTCAGTCCTGCCCTCAGTGCATGAAAGGGCTGCAGAATGACACACTGAAAACATAAGCACCTGGGGACACTTTACCTTATGGATTTGGTAAATGACATCGGGTTGAGTTATACTTAGAATGTCATTATTGCCTTTTAGTGGCTTCGGGTGCTCTTTAAATTCTTGACCTCGGAAGTCTTCTTCACTCAGCTTGTACTGCTGGATCATGGTCCCCATCCCGCCATCCAGCACCATGATCCTCTCCTGAAGAATGGCTTCAATCCTACCCTGCAGGGTTTTCTTCATGCCTAAAGAAGGTGAAAAGTCTGACTTTAAAAAATGAAAGTGGGAAAAGATCTGTGGAGAATGAGTTTAGAATAATTTATAATGATTCACAATAGGGAGTAAATAGGGCTCATAAAAGACGTACTCATAGCTCCACAACATTGGAAAAACGCTCCCCAAAAAGGATTCATTAAGTTATAACAAGGCCTAATACAATAACAGATTGCACACAGCACAAAATCACTGGTGAAGCACCAAAGCAAAGTTAAAGCAGGCTGCAGTTACTCCTGTTTCAGGCATGGGGAAAACAAGCAGCAATGAACCAAGTGATACAAGGTCAGGGCCAGGACTGTCTCTTTCTCTCTCTCTCTCTCTCTCTCTCTTTCTCTCTCTCCCTCTCTCTCTCTCTCGTGTGTGTGTGTGTGTGTGTGTGTGAATGCTGTGCACATAGTCCCTTAGTAGGGAGATTTAACATGGATAACTGAAAACCATCACTAATTCCAAACTCCATTTAAATTGTTAACTCTGAGATTCTCCCCCACCTATTGCCAAAACTAATAGCCTATATATAGGGTTTTGCTCACCTCTGCTAATGGTGACAGGTTGAGAAAAACCAAGAAATCTGGGTTTAGTTCCAGCTCCCATATGTAGTTGTGGGGTTTTGGAAAATACTTAAAAAATACTTTGTGTTTATGCAAAAAAAGGAAGTATCAGCCCTGCCTTTGTTACAGGAATTCTGATAATAAAATAAGATGATGCATTACCATAAAACACTCCGCCCCCATATATATAAATTCTGAGATCTTGTGAAGAGTTATCATACATGCAAGATATCAAAGGTTTTTTAAAAATCTAAACATCTGATTTTTATGAGAAATTTAACAAATTTATTCTATAATTTATGTGGAAGACTAACAGTCCAGAAATAACTAAATTAACTTTGAAAAAGCAGAAAGAGGTTACTTGGCAATATATGACAAACCCATATCATAAAATAAGGAAAAGTAAAATACAAAATATCTACATTACTTAGACTAGGGAAAGACTTCTTTTTTGAAGGCAGTGTCACTGGCCCTAATATGTGGGACCGAACCGGGACCACTGGCTTCCCAAGCCAGCACTTAACCACTCGGCCAGCCCCGGGAAAGACTTCTTAAGACTCAAAAAGACCAACCTATAATGTTAAAATAAAAATAAAAAAAGATGCATTTATTACAAAAAAACTAAGAATATCTGTTAAATGAAACTCACTACAGACAAAAGTAATACACAGATTATGGACTAGAGGAAGATTTTGCAATGTCTAAAACTACAAGGTGGGTGGGCCGAGTTGCTCAGTTGGTTAAGAGCTCACTCAAGAGTGCGAACTCTGAGCAGCAGGGTCGCCAGTTCGATTCCTGGCCCAAGCTGAGTTGCCGCTGAGCGGCGGCCTACAGGTGGCAGGATGGCTCAGCTAAAATAAATAAATATATAATAAATAAATAAAACTAAAAGGGACTAACTCCTACAAATCAATCAGAAATCAAATAGGATAATGGGCAAAAGGTAAGAAAAGGCAAGTCAAGGGAGGGGAAAACAATAATCAACAAGTATATGAAGAGATGCTCAAACTCACTCGCTATCAGAGAGATGTGAATAAAAACAAGACAATACCAATTTACATCAATAGACGGGCAATAATTAGAAGATTGGATAATGCTAAAGAAAACCTGAACCCTCAAGTATGCTTGTTGAAACACAGATAGAGCCACTGTGGAGAGCAGCCTAGGACTTTATAAAATTAAGCCTGCAGGAAACCCAACAATCTCACTCCTGGGTATATTTCCCAAACTCTCATATAGACCCACAGAGAACACGTGAGGATGTTTGTAGGGATGGCAAGTTGGAGACAAGCTTGGGGCATGGCAAAGTCAAATGTGGTGGATGGTCATGTGGAACACTATGCAGTGGTAACCAGACAGATCACGTATTGCTGTACTGTAAGGCTGGAATAGCGACTGAAAAAGTCAGAAACGGGTTAACTACCATGATACTATTTACATAAATTAAAAATATGCACATACACAGATTAGAGTACAAAGAAACACAAACACACAGAAATATTTGAAACAGGCTTCCTATGAAAGATAATTATGAATAAAAAAATACATAAAGCTAATATGAAAGGGAATTGCATGGGCTGAAGACAGAATTCCTCTGCAATTGAGTTCCTTAAAAATCCATTACTTCTAAATGATCCACATGCTTATTTATCCTTTAAGGGATAAAGAAGATTTCTCTTTTACAAAAACTAAAAGATCTTTTTTTCCAGATTTGCTGGTTTAAATTAAGTTAAATTAACTTCATTGTTCTTAGCCTCACGTAATTCCCCAAGCTTTTCCAGTAGGGGCTTACCTTTCATGGGTTTCTAATTATCGTGGCCCCTCCAGAACCTTCTCATAAGATTAAGTCACCGTAACAACTCTTTCCTTTGGCAGGGTGACCATTCTTTAAAATGCTTCTCTTCCATGAAGAACAACAACCAAAATACCCGATTCATCTGTATTCAGTTCATTAGGTCATGAACACTGTGTACATTTTACTCCTGACAAGTCAGATTCTCAATAGAGCAGATTCCCCCTAATGTCGTTCACAATGAATACAGGAATCTATAGTTTTGCAGTTCCCCCATTCAGCTGAGGCATTCTGCTGCTGATACATTCATATGAAAGGGAAATGGCCGATTTCCTTTTTTAAATTAAACGGGGAGGGAAAGGCCTGAAGTCTTGAGTGAGAGAGATTCCAATAACTATACGAGAGGGATAGGCCTTATTTTATAGCAACAATGAGAAAATGTCTCCCGTCCCACTAGTTTCAAGAACAATTATACCAGTTCCATTTATGAGAACCCTAGAATCAATAGTGTCACTAGGTCACCTCTGATGAATCCCCTGGTGAGTTATCAGGAGCTGAGTATTCACCCTCCTCCCAGGGTGGAACATCCTCATTCCATCACAGCAGCTCCTGTTCTGTTCTTATTAGTGATTTTCTTGTTTGTACATTACCCCATACGTCACTTTTTAGGGGTGTATTTCTGCACAGATTATCACCAGTAGGACCTTAGAGACCCGGAGCTCATTGTAAAGCTGAAAGTATAGTCAGTTCTTGTACTAAACTAGTTTTTTCTCAGTGTTGATCCCAGAGCCACGAAAATCAGAATCACTTGAGATCTCGACTCCAGATCCCGACCTACGGGACATCTGCTCATCTGTTTTAACAAAGTGATTCTACCCACCCTGGAGTGTGCAGAATGACTGCCCTACCCCTGAACTGGAAAATAAACATTCAACGTATTTTTAAACAGTTCTCTGGGTTTCCTTCTCTGTCTCTCAGCACCTGAAGAGGTGCAGTAGTAGGTGCTGCAATCACTATTTATGGAATAAGAACGTTCAATCAGTCCAAACTTTCCCAGAGCCCCGCTGAAACAGGCTCCATCAAACCTCAAAGCTGTTATCAGACATTAAGGCTGGGCGCACGAAAAGTAGCGGCGCGGTGCGGACTTCACGGCTGCTGGGCCTGGGGAGGAAGGGATACTCGTGGGGAGAGGTGCAGATGGGGTAGGGAGGCGGGAGTGCAGGGAGAGCAAGGGGTGCAGGCAGGAAGGAAGCAGGGAGGCACGTGGGCGCTCAGGCTGCACCGCTCGTCCACAGGCGCCCGCGGGAACCCGGCCCGCGTGTCTGGGGACGACAAGCACCACACCCGAAGCCCGGGCGGGGCGTTACCAGAGGGCTTGCGCTCCTGCCAAGCGGGAGACATGCAACCGAGGCTCCTCCTCCTCAGGTGCAGGGCACGGAGGGGAAGTCTCCACAGGGGACGGCCAAGAGCGGGGCAGGCCGGAGCCGGGCGGGCCACGGAGCCCGGGGCGCCGGGAGCAGCAGGACAACGCGGAGCTGGGCCAGCACAGGCCCTCCCTGCCCCGAGCTCGGACACCTAAGACGACTGCAGGCTTCAGCCTCCTCCGAGCCTCCGCGCGGAGTCCCGCCCCGGCCTGTGATTGGTCTGTGCGAGCTTGTCGCGGTCCTATTGGCTGTCGGTTTCAACCAATCGCTTTAGGCTCGCCCCGGGGCTCTCTGGGAGGCGCAGTGGGGGGTCTGGTCCCGGTTGGGAGGACGGGTCTCCACGCCCCGGATCCGGAAGTGCGGCCAGCGTGGCGGCTGGGAATGTCAGCCGTGGTGAGAGTGGGTGCTCCCCAACACGGGTGTGATGTGCAGGTGCGGAACTTGAGTTGGAAGACCAGGCTCTAATCATGTTCCGTTAGTGCCTGGCACTGGGCGAGATGTTTACCCGCTTAGCCTTCACGCTCCATAAACAGGAGAAGATGAGGAGGTAATAATTACTACTTCATAAGGCTGGAGTAGGAATTAAATGAGATCCTAGAATGCGTTTTGGAAACTGAAGTCCATATGTGCATGGGAAGGCTCACTTATTGAGCCCCTACTGTGTGTCAAGCATTGGGATGCACACAAACAAGCTATGTCACTTCCCCCACCTCTGTCAGGGGAACTAATAACCTAGTTAAAACTAATAATTGAGCAAGTTAAAAAGAAAAATGCACATACAGTGTGCCAAGAGAGCTGCAGAACTCAGGGGAGCTGGGGGAAGCTTCAGAGAATAAGGGGGGGTCTTAAAGGAAAAGCGTGTGCCTGATAAGGCTATTCCAGCTGGGAGGAAAACCCCTGGGTAGAACACAGTGGATGTGAGATTTTGAAAATAAAGGACAGCTCTATAAGGCTGAACATGGTAGATGGGATGAAAAGCAAATAAATCTGGAAAAAATAAAATGGAGACCACATTATGAAGTGTACTAGGCATCAAGGAAAGCACATGTTTGCATGCCATTCTCATTTTAGTTTATATAATTATACCTCAATTATTTAATCTACAAAATAATAATAAAATGTATACCATTTTTACCGAAGATGGTCATACTTGGGAGGGAAAAAAAAAATGGAGAAAATGAAACAACTTTGTGGCAGGAATGGGATGCCCATAAATAACTGAAGAGCTTAAGATTTTAAGTGCTAGTTTCTAAATTATCACTTATCTCACAAAGTTGATTGAACCGTCTCTTGAAAAACAGTCTTTCAGGCACCTAGTCATTTACTATCCCCTATCCTAGCAGTAATTCCAGTAATTGTGTATCAATCTCTGTTTTGAGCAAGTCATCACAAGTTTACTTTCTTGGCTAAAACTTACCTAATCCAGTATTTTCTTAGTCATAAACAGGTTAACAAGATTAAAGGACTACATAGTGTCTAAAGGGGCAGTGAATTCCTAGTACACAAACTCATACAACTTAAAAGTCCCAAGAATACTGTTAAGGATTGAATTGTGTCTCCCTCCCCCCAAAAGATACGTCAAAATCCCAAACCCCAGCACTTCAAAATGTAAACTTATTTGGAAATAAGGTTGTTGCAGATGTAGTTAGTCAAGATGAGGTGATACCAGAGTAGAGAGAACTCTTAGTCCAGTATAACTGGTGTCCTTATAAGAAAAGGAGAGAGACACAAGAAGAAGATAGCTATGTGACACTGAAGGCAGAGATTGATTGGTGTGATGCATCTACAAACCAAGGAATGCTAAGGATGGCCAGCAAACATCCGAGCTAGAAGAGACAAGGAAGGATTCTCCCCAGTAGGTTCCAGAGGGACTGCTGCCCTGCTGACACTTGTTTTGGGCTTCTAGTTTCCAGAACTGTGAGACAATACATTTTTGTTGTTTTGGGCCACCCAATTTGTGGTGCTTTCTTACGGTAGCACTAGGAAACGAATGCAAATGTAGATGGAGTGGGAACAAAGCCTCCTTTATCTCTGTAGAAGATAAAATACTGTGGTTTTGTTGATAATCTATTAGCCCATCCCCCATCCTTACCAACACCCTCCTCCTCCCCCCCTTCACTCTTATTAAGCTCATCCCACACAAACCCATTGTGTAGAGGTAAGGCTTCATACCTATCCCTTGGTGGTTTGGGGCTTCTATCCCAGTAGGTTTGTCTTCACACAAAGAAGCACTGGTCAGTGAATGTAAATATCCAACTAATTAAACCGATGGTCCTTGTGACTTTGATTAAACTTAGTTTTAAATCCTAGCTCTAGAAACCCCTCTCTGTATGCCCTTCAGAGACCCAGCCTTTTGCCCAGATAAACAGCAACCCCTGAGGCAGAAGACAGTAGATTGGACCTGACCAATGGTCACATCGTCTGGACCTCTGGCAGCTAAAGATAACACCTTGACCTAAGTTATGTTTCAGTTCCTAAGCCCTGGAGTGGAATGACACCCTGCTCCTTTCCCATGGGACTGGAAAGAAGGATGCTGGGAAAAACCTCAGAGCTGTCCTCAAGACCTGAAGCAATGATTTATTACCCATACCTTCACCTCCAGCCAATCAGCTCACAGGATGACCTCAAGCCCCTAAACCATGGTGCCCTGTAGTGTTGCCCTATGTAATCTGTAACCTACCTGCCATCGGGGAGTAGAGTTTTTAGAGGCATAAGCTCCCTGACTCCAAATTGGCCAATTCAATATTAAACTCTTATTTTTCTTTCTACACTGCAAACTCCTGCTTGTGCATTTCTTTGGGCTAGTGTGCACAAGGCAGGCAGACTCAAGGAAAAACATTGGAGCTCTGGTAACACTCTCATTATATGCCAGTAGTAAATTGTCCTTACAGTTTTAAACATTATTCTGTGGGATTGGTTATGCATGTACCCATTTTGTATCCTGCTAGTCAGGGTCCTGGGAATATTAACTGGACCAATTCTGGGACAAGGTATTGCTACCTCTGGGGAACGTTGGGGTGACTACTGTTTTCCTCAGGAAATCCCTGACTTTACAACAAAGATGAGCCCACTACCTCCTTTTCTCAAATCTTTCCATAATCTCAAGATTTAGACCCATCCCCAGAGTCACCCAGGTCAACAACCATTGTAATAAGCTGCCATGTTTTTGCAGCTTTTCTTATGGCTGAGTATTCCATTGTGTATATACATCCATCTTTATTCAATCATCTATCGAAGGACACTTTGGTTGTTCCCATGTCTTGGGCACTATAAATAATGCTACAATGAACACAGGGGTACATACATCTTTACAGATAAATGTTTTCAGATTTTTTGAGTAGATACCCAGGAGAGGGGTTGCTGAGTCATATGGAAATACTATTCTTAATTTTTTGAGAAACCTCCATATTGTTTTCCATAGTAGCTGTACCAATTTACATTCCCATCAACAGTGTATGATGGTTCCTTTTACCCCACATACTCAACACTTGTTATTATTTGTCTTGTTGATGATAGCCATTTTAACTAGTATGAGGTGCTGTCTCATTGTGGTTTTGATTTACATTTCCCTAATAGCAAGTGAAGTTGAGCACTTTTTCATATATGTTTGTTGGCCATTTGTATGTCCTCTTGGGAGAAGTGTCAGTTCAGGTCCTCTGCTCATTTTTAAATTGGATTATTGGTTTTTTTGTTGTTGAGTTGTACAAGTTCTTTATATATTTTGGATATTAGCCCCTTACCAGAGGTATTGTTAACAATTATCTTTTCCCACTTGGTTGGTTGCCTGTTTGTTTTGTTAATGGTTTCGTTTGTTGAACAGAAGCTTTTTAGTTTGATATAGTCCCATTCATTTATTTTCGCTTTTATTTCCCTTGACTTTGAGGTGAAATTCATAAAAACCTCTCTAAGACCAAAGTCCGTAAGTTTAGCACTTATGCTTTCTTCTATGCAATTAATTGTTTCGGTCTTATATGTACATATTTTATCCATTTTGACTTAATCGTGGTATATAGTGACAGATAGCAGTCTAGCTTCATTCTTTTGCCACGGCTTTCCAATTTTTTCAGCACCATTTACTTCTTTTCTCCATTGTATGTTTTTGGCTCCTTTGTCAAAAATTACCTGCCCTTATATATGTGGGTTTATTTCTGGGTTTTCAATTCTATTCCATTGCTCTGTGTGTCTGTTTTTCTACCAATACCATGCTGTTTTGATTATTGTCACTTTGTAGTGCAAGCTGAAGTCAGGGAGTGTGATACCTCCAGCCTTGTTCTCTTTTCTTAGGATAGCTTTGGCTATTCGAGTAATTTTGCAATTCCATACAAATCTGATGTTTGTTTGTTCCATTTCTTTAAAAACCGCCATTGGGGTTTTTATGATGATTGCATTAAATCTGTATATTACTTTGGGTAATATGGCCATTTTAACTATATTGATTCTTTCAACCCATGAACATAGAATGTCTTTCATTTCTTTGTATCTTCTTCAATTTCTTTTAATAATGTCTTATCGTTTTCATATATAAGTCATTCATATCCTTTGTTAAGTTTGTTCCTAGGTATTGTATTCTTTTAGTTGCAATTGGAAAAGGAACTATATTTTTCATTTCTTTTTCTGAGGTTTCATTGTTAATATATAGAAACACAGTGGATTTTTGTACATTGGTTTTGTAACCTGCAGCTGTATTTGTTTATTGTTTCTAATAGTTTTTTTGGTAGAGTCTTTAGGGTTTTTTGTATAAAGAATCATGTCATCCCCAAAGGCGAAGGTAATTTTGCTGAGGGCTGCCATTCTTGGTTTTAGTCATTGGTCACCTAGGTAATTTGGAAATAATACAATTAAATGTTGACCATAATAACATCTTATTGTTCTTGCTGAGTATTCAAAATGTCTTTTTTGCCTCTACAATTACTATTTATAGAGATTCTGTCTCCATCTCTGGCACCTGGCCTTGTAAAGATGTGATTTTATCTGTACATCTGCCACTGTGGTTTCCCAGAAGCTCCTAGCCATGCTTGAGAATTTGCAGGTGTGGCTTGGTACACCCCCAACCATTTCTTCTGCCTGTTTTCCAATGGGAAGTCCACACTGCTGAGGAGATAACATGGGAGAGAATTTAAGGCCCTGGGGAATCCCTAATTAGGGCTTCTCACTGACAAATCACAACCACCTCCAGCTCCCAGCTTAAGAACGATGGTCTGTCAGTTGCTTAAATATTGAGTGAATTAATGAATCCAAAAGGGGGAATAAATGCTGTGTCCTTCCCTGCTGCTTCCATCTGAAACAAAATGCCTCAGGCAGGACTGTATAGTCACGTGTCGGCTCCTGAGTATGTGAGAAAGTTCATGGACACAGCTGGGCACAAATGCCTTCTTGTCAAATAAATAATCCAGGGAAACAGGGGATGAATGTCAGCTTGGTAACAATTAGCAACTTCTCTTTAAAATACAAGTTTCTGACTTTGTGTCATTCAGATTTGTTTCCTTTCACTTCAATGCTACAGAGAGTATTGCCCAACTTCTGATTTCATGAATCTACAGGAGTCAGGGACACAGCAGGGAAGAACCACCAAGCTGAATGTACTCATCTAGGGTCATGTCACCACCATCATTTCTGTCACCCACCAGCGGAGCTGGGCTTTGCCTGACCATTCATATGGCCAGGCAATATGAATGGCGTACTAATCTGTCCAGTAAAGAGAATCTCTAATTCTTTTACACTTTTTGATTATTAATGACACTTTCCTTTATCTCTAATCCAGTGATTTTCAAGTGAGGGTTACTAGAATCCTCATAGAGCTTTGAAATACAAAAGTCCAGTTCTTAACCCAGACCTTCACAGCCTGAAACTCGCATTAGAGCTGGGTATGCATACATTGTTTTAAATACCTACTGCAGATTCTGGGGTGATCTCCTACATAAAAATTCCTTCCAAATCCACCTACTTTCATCGTCCATTCATCACTTATTTCCAATTGGGTCAAACTTAATTCTTCATCCCAAATTCACCCTCTACCCAACAAGCCAGTCTCTAAATTTTCAATAAGGAAGGCAAATACTAACCAAATCAGAGTTTTTAAATATGATGAAAATTTTAAGTGAGAAAGATGTGGTTAACCAAAGAAACAGTTATTCTCTGAAATAATAAAGAGCATGAATTCTTTTCTTTTACAAATTAAGTTTAATTGATAATTCAGCTTCAGAAATAAAAAATAACTTCTAAAATGAGAGTATAAACATGTTTATTAAGGGTTTTCCAAAGGTTATCTCCTTTCTCCACTTATTAGCAGATAGAATTGATCCATTCTCTTGCCTGAATATTGTAAAGAAGTTAAAATTTTAGGTAAATGAGTTACCTATACCCATCCTAAAACACTATACATACCCCTAGTAGCCCCAAAGGCAGGAAAATTTCCCAGTTTTCCTCTAATGTTTATGGCTGGAATATAGCACCTGCTTGAAATAAAATGAGGAGTCAGATTTCCTCTAACCATCATCCAAAGTGTTTGACATTAAACTCAAGGACTCAGATATTTTAGAAATTTGCAAGCTACCAGCTACTTAAGAAAATAAAGCAAACTAAGTGAAATTTTAAAAGGTTGAAGGTTCTCAATGGGCCAATATAATAAAAGTATGAAGTTATCAGGCAGTTATGATGGAAAATAATCAATCACATTTCCAGCTGTTGGTAGAAATCTATAAAAGTCTGAGAAAACAGATTGTTGGGTAACAGGCACATTGCTGCTTTTCTCGTAACACTTGGATTGTTGTTTGCAACTGTTTGTTTATAATCCATTTCCTGATCATTAAGGACTCGATATACACAGAATTCCTGCTTTATTCTCTACAAGCTGTCAAGAGCGAAAAAGAGTGGGAGGAGTTACAACATATGACAGCACAAGCAGAAGAATAAATGAACATTCACGAGATCAGACGATGTTGGGAGCATGTGCGGCGTTCCCTGTGAGAGGGCTTCAGGTGTGGACAGAGCCAGGCTCAGGTGGGAGGATCAGCATCCAATCACAGCGATGACCACACGCTGAGCGCTGGCAAAAAAAAACATCTAGTAATTCCTACCATACAAAATGAAAGGTTCTGCAATGCAAGAACTTACCTCTACTGCAGCTGAGAATGAGTTCTTCCCCACTAACTCCTGACCAGGTCAGACACCAAAGGCAGGAAGGAGAAGTTCGGCCTGGACAGTGATAAGGGTGCTAGCTTCTGTCTTGCTTCCTATTATAAACTATTACTATGGGTACCTGCTTATTTAAAAACAGGGCACTTATCTACGGTCATCTCTTCAGAACCTGTACTAACAAGTTCTAGGAAAAGCAGAGAAACCCGGAACCAATACATAATCCTAAAGAATTCATTTGCATGGTGATTACATCGTTGTCTCCGGCAACTGGGCCAACTTCCATGTTTCCTGAGGTCTCTACTTTAGCGGAGGAATAAGGCATTGAAACCCACTAACTGGACTGCATTGTCCGAAACAAGGAAGAGCTGACTATAAATCCCTGTTTGGTTCAGTACTAAAGATCTTCAAGGTGGGCTGTTTCTATTCCCTGGAAGTTCCATCTCACAACATTGAATTCAACTAAAGAGACAACATTTATACTTAAATATCACTAATCTTTGGATAAGCAAGAAAGTAAAACACTAATATCCCAAATATATTCTCCTAGAGAGAATCACATAAGCATATGAGATACGAAGACTATTTTTTTTAAATATCAAGCATTTACCCAAATTGTGTTTTCTTGGCTTGAATCTTTTCATTTCCCACTTTGTACTTTTCTTCTGTTCCTAGATCTTCCTAATTTCATACTACTCAAATAATTTGCTTTGTTTTATCAAAGAAGCAAACAAAACCCCCGGATATTTCATTGCATGTAGCTAAAAATTCAGAAATAAAGACACCTATTTACGAAGCACACTATATCATATGCTATAGAAACTGAACTCCAGCCATGTTACATTGCTGGCAATTACTGAGCTGCAAAAAAATCTTTTCCTCTCCCTTATCTTAATAAAACTTGTCCAAGTCTCCAAGAAACGCACTGTGACCAGCTTTTATTGCATTCGGACGGGGTCAGCGGTTACAGAGCCTGGCTCACAGGTCGCTCTCGCCGTAGAGCGCGGAGGAGAAGGCAGTGTAATCCAGGGCACCCGGCACAGAGCCCATGCCTGAGTAGGCCGGCATTCTCCGGATGCAGTACTGCGCCTGGTCTGGGGGCAGCTCCCGGCGCAGCTCATCCGCCAGGATGTACGGCTGCAAGAGACAGACACACGGGTGTTTGCAAAGCCAATCACAGAAAGACAATGTGTTACTACTATACATGGCTAGCATTTGTTTAGTTTCACAACGGGATTAAAGGCAGGGAGTCTAATGGGCATCGTACAACCAACACCAGGCTGAGTGTATTCCTAGGAGTGACCCCTCTTCCTACCAGCAGGAAATGTCATAGGCTTCATAAAGGCGAAGGGAGCATTACCACCAATATGGCTCAAACTGGGCCATGCTGTGAGTGGTAAATACTGTGATCTAAATGTCATGGCACCAATGTAAAGGGATAGTTCGTTCACATTATACACAGAGGGGAACATAGGGTTGTTGAACCTAACACAATGGGGTCATTTTTGACTGTATGTGATATGTGCTTTAGAAAATGGGAGTCATTTTCCTACTCAGCTTATTAAAAAACTAGAATCATGTTGCCACTGGAGAAAACCTCTTCTAAAATAAAATAAAACTGACATTTAAAAATGGAGTCTTGGGCCGGCCGAGTGGCGCGGTGGTTAAGCGCTGGCCTGGGAAGCCAGCGGCCCGGGTTCGGTCCCACATATGAGGGCCAGTGACACTGCCCTCAAAAAAAAAAAAAAAAAAAAAAAAAAAATAAAAAAAAAAGAAAGAAAAAAAAAAAAAAAAAAAATAAAAATGGCGTATTTTTTTTTTTTTTTTTTTTTTTTAATATGTCACGTTGCCAACAGGAAACAGGATCTTTCTGATAAAACAGACTGGCTGGTTAAGAGTCAAAACAAATGAATGGCAACTCTTATGCTGTAAATTATAATAGGAATGGGAGGGTTAGATGAGCCATGGCTTATTACCTCCTACGTCAGATGGGTTCTCCCTTCCAGTCCATACCAGGATAAAGGACTTTAAAATAACCATGACTATTTTTATAATAGTTGACCTTGTCTGATGTTTTAAGGTAATAACCATGGCCTTGCTATGTTTCATTACCCTTCCTTCCTTTCATTCTCAGTTAGACCACAGAGTGAAAGAATCATGACCCAAACTGAATTTATATTTACTGTGATAGTTTTTGTGTGAGGGGTGAGATTCAAAAGTTCTGGACTTGCAATTAAACTCCTACTTAAGTGATAGGCTACCTGTAATGAAAAGCTTGCCAATTTTTTTTATTTTTTATAATGACCAAATGGTTATATTTAACTTTGCTCCAGTGTCTGAGCACAGTGTCAGGGTCACTGATCCTTCAGAGAAGGCCCCAGTTCCATAACTTCTGAATTGCATGGTTTCCGCTTTCTGAGTCTTATCTACCAACCCAGAATGTAAAGTGGGGTTGAACCAGTAAAACACAAGAAAACTACAAATGACACACTCTTGGTTCCTTCCATAAACCTGACTGAGAGGTCCAGGCACAAATTTCAAAAACAAAATGTCTGTGTTTTCTCTGTTCTGGGCAAACCACTGCTGTTTTCCTGCTGCTTTCTGAATTCAATGCTGATGGTGCTACAACATGCACTAAGGCCAGACCGGTTTTTACTTGCACCTGTTTCTTTCTTTATTAGAACAATACAGTGAACTGTTGCAAAAACAGAAAATATGCCCATGCCGACCTTATCGGATGCCAGGATTCGGAAGGAGGCGATGACCTGCTCAGCGGTGTCGGTGTCGGCCGTCTCTCTGGTCATAAAGTCGATGAAGGACTGGAAGGTGACAGTGCCCTGTCCATTGGGGTCCACCAGAGTCATGATGCGGGCAAATTCTGCTTCTCCCTGTGGCAGGGTTGTGAAGCAATGTTTACTTGCACAGCACACCTCCTCTCACTTTTACCGGTTGACATGCAAGTCTCTTTGTGTGTGAAAACTTAAGTATTCCTGCATTTCCCTTCAATCTTTGGAAGTAATCCCCTTACAGGTAACCTGAGTTTACTGCCATCCAGTAATTGTAACAGTTGCTGTAGCTTCAAGCCAGAAGCTCCCAAATGTCTGAATCCCTTCCACCCTTGGACCCGTGTTCTCAGGCCTGAACATGATGCCGCAAGAGGAATTTGGAGAGAGCTGGGCCTTTTCCAGATGACTGACAAGAGTGACATGTGAAACAGAAGGCGGCTCACAGATGTCTCTCATGATTTATTTTCAAGGTCTGAGAGGAATCAAGGCAGCTCAGGTTCAAAATACACATTAGTGGGTAACAGAGAAGTGAGGTGACCAGCACTATCACAGCACAAAGGGCAATGTATGGTTTTCTTAGCTGATTTATTACTAAAAACTTTTTACCTTCTAAAACGTTAGAGGGAAAAGCCTCTTAAAAAATCATCAGGATATTAAAAGCCATTGAAGAAGACACTTTAAATGGGTAGACTGTATGGTGTGTTAATTAGACCTCAATAAAGCTATTAAAAAATCACCAGGAAAGTTTATGTGCTCTTCCTTCACTAGAAAAATTCTGTCCAATTTTGAATAAAAATATATGTTCTGGCTCTGTGAAATTATTTTTATATAGTAACCGGCAACCTTCAAAAATATTATCCTCTACAATGAAAATGAACCAAATTCCAAATGTGCTACCGTACTTTAAAGCAGCCATTCCCTATAATATAAATCCAAGCTCAATATAATATCAAATCTTAGTAAAATATCTACTTCCTCCTTACCAAATCATAACCCATGGAAATCAAGCAGGCTCTGAAATCCTCATGATCCATTAGGCCATTCTTCCTCTGCCAACAAAACAAACAGAGAAGCTGAGAATTAAAGGGAAATAAGCAGCCATACTTGACCAAGGGAACAAATCCAGTAAGAGAGGGGAAACCCAGAGTTTTGCCAGGGAGACTGTCAAGTCACCATGATGTACAAGAAGGCCAGAGCCAACACAATGTCATCAGATAATTCCTATTCTCTCTTCTCTTTTTTTTTTTAATGAAGGAGGAAAGCTAAGGAAGATTGTATGGAGGTGGGGAAAGCAAGGCAGAGATTGAATTACAGCATAGTTAACAAAAGTATGTGTTCTCTTGAGGGAGGTTACCACTTATTTCAAAGATGTCAAAAGGAGAAAGGGGGAAGGAAGGGTGGACAACAGACTAAACAGAAAGGAGATGACACATTCAATAAGGCAGCGTAAGGGACGTACCTAGTGCCATTGGAAATGACCTAGTCGGGAGCTGACTACTGCCACCCACTAATGACAAGGCATATCGTAAGTGTGCTAAGAAATTAAGCTGTTCTCATGGTCCAGATACAACTCCCCAAAGACAACAGCATTCCTAGAACTCTGGAAACAACTGGAAAGTTACCCCACAACTACTCTCAGGCCCTGGGCCTGGGTAGAGTGGCCCCTCCATGCGGCAAACTCAGCCTCACTATAAATCCAGTGAAGATCTACACAGGGCAGCGTTTAAGGAGGCTGAGTGGGTGACAGCCCTCAGAGCGGAGAGAACTTCAAGGTAGGACAAACAGCAACCCAGATTCTACTGAAACAGGGGTGTCCACCCAAGCCCCACATGTGATGCGGAGCCCATGCTGTGCTGAAGATTTTCTTGAGGGTTTTGAGGGGACAGCTAAGGGGCATGCATCAATATAAACTTAAAAATAAGAAAACACTTTTAATATTGCCCAAGCCAATTATTTCATAGAGGTTATTATCTGGTGTTTTCATTTGCATATGAAATGGCCAGTCCCAAAAGATCACATCAGAGGTTGTTTTTATCTATGAATGTCTGTTCCCATACCTATGTGCTCAGCCCTTCATCACCACCACCCCCTCCCCCCACCCTCTGGGTTATAGTCTCCAAAGCCATGCTCCCCACTATGGACACTCTACTCTCCACTGACTTCCCTCAGCATTCGTTCTCTGGTTATTGTGCCTCCTTTCAATGGAGTTACTTCCCTAAGATCCGGGCCTTCTCTCTTAGTCCAGACTCTCTTGCCAGGAATTACCATCATGTGGTGACTCCCACAGGCGACAGCCCTGAATTCCATAACTGGACTCCTCACTGCCCAGGGAGCCTCTTTGCAGCAAAGGCTCCCTCTAAGTCAATAGCACCCCTTCTCTAGTGTTCTCAAGGCTCGGAATTTCCAGGTCATTTTTTATCTTTACCTCTCCCTCAGCCCCCAATCCCGTTGTTAAGTTCTGTTGGATTTCTGTCTCCACCAGTCTCAGCTCTGTCTTCTTTGTTCCCATCATTCCTACATCTCAGCTCAGAAGCTCACGTTCCTCTCTCGTCACTTCCCCACGAGCCTCCTGTCTGAGCCTCTGCCCACTTTCTCTCCTGTCCTCCATCCCTCCCGTCCATCTTACCCACGCTGCCAGGTACACTTTTCTGAACCCAGCTCTGATCATGTTACACCTACGTTCTACACCTTCAGTAAGACTGCCTCAGGCCACATGCTCTGTACCTGCCATTCCTGTCTTTCCTATTTACTAAGAAGAGGAAGTTGAGTCGATCATGTCCCTGACACCTCTCCCCCATGACTTCCAGAACACTTTGTTTCCTTCCTCATGCACATAATCCTTAACACTTAATTTAAACAAACTTAATTTAAACTTGGCAGGTTCTGCATTGGCCTCCTTTGGACTTTTGTTGCAAAAGACACTGTCATTATGTTGGATTCAGATAAATGTGTGCTTCTCCTGTGAGGCAGCCCAAATGAGTAGAGCTGTCCAACAAGCCCACATGGGTTTGTGCAGGAACAAGGATCAGTTATTTCCCACCGTGGGAGGAAAATGATCTGAACGTCAATGAATGAAGTCAGGGCAGTATTACAGCACATTTCTGCACAATGAAGCTGAAAGCAGGCCAGCTTCCATTTCCATTCTCTGCATATAATTCTTTATTTATGCCTCCTCTCCCCGATCTGAACTCTTTAATGGGCCCTAGATGTGGCTGGCCCAGCCTAGAGGCATCTTAAGAACTGTTTATGATCCCAAACAAAGTAATAGAATATCATTTTGTAGGGATCTTTTTTTTTTTGAGGGCAGTATCACTGACCCTCACATATGGGACCGAACCGGGGCCGCTGGCTTCCCAAGCCAGCGCTTAACCGCCACGCCACTCGGCCGGCCCTGTAGGGATCTTTAATAAATCTAATGTGTCCTTTCTGATAAGCAAACCGGGAATTTTGTTATAAAGAATTGGTTTTACTTAGTATTATTCAAATCAAAACGCTAGATAATTTTTTGAGGTGTCACTTAACTTTTCATATGTCTTCACTATGAAGATGACCGCCATTTTGTTGGTGGATTTTCCTTCAAACGTTTCAAGAGTTCATTTTATTAATTAAAAAATAAACTAAGTTTATATGTTAAATTAGTGGATTAAATTTCCATCAGGTACGCTGCTTAAGTAGTTACTTAGGAAAAGTACATCAGGGGTTTGTATTTAAGTATTTCAAAAATGACTTAAACCCACCAACCACACGTTAAGGGTACACTTTCACTTAGAATACACCTAGCTTTGCTACCAACTACAGAGGTGTTCATTGAGTCACCCGCACAAAACAGCACACAACCCCGTACTTCCTGTCACCCTCAGAATATCAGAGCTTAGCACACTTCACCTTAGTGGCGATCTTCCTTTGGCATTAATCATCCCATGTCCCTATAACTTTCATACGGCATTAAGACTTAAAATAATAGCATGGCTATTATTTCAAACACATACGAATGTTGCCCAGATTGCCTTTCAAACAACTAGAGGGGTAGGTACCCGGTCGAAGTGGTTGAAGGAGGCTCTGAACTCGTTCATCTGCTCCTGGGTGATGCCCTTGGCGTCTCTCGTCAAGATCTGCGTCTCCACCTCGTTGATGGTCCTGGCGATGGTTGTCAGCAGCAACTCCCACCCAACGCGAATGTGCTACCAGGAAAAAGGGGTGGTCAGCTCTAGGCGATTCCAGCACATCAATCTTGCCTCCTCATTTTCCTTGCAGGAGATTCGACCCAAGGGGAGACAAGTAGGGCTTACTATAGACCTTCCTGGACTTTCTCATTCCACTTTCCCACTTTCTGCAAGATTCTGTGGTAGGAAATACTCAGCAATGAGATCAGGGTTCTAACAGTGACAACTGGTACCATGTAGATAAAATATAAATGTCTGGTATGTTTGTCACTAGAAATATCTTTCCATTTACCAAGTAGCAGGAGGAGCCCTGGATTATACCCACTGGCTCCCAGAGATATCAAATTGGGCCGAACTGGTAGACATGTAACAGTCCAATTTCTGGTCCTCTCTCTGATGCAGTGCAGTGAGTTTCCTGCTGTGATGATGATGATGATGATGATGATGACAATTATATAGTGCTTGATATAGTTCACAAAGCCTTTTCACATATGTGACAGGAAATGCTTAAAGGTCCCTACCTTTCATACTTGCAGAACCTAACAGGAATAAACAGAGACAAGTGTGGGAAGAAAACACCCTGAGAGGGTAAGATGGTCACAAGTAGAAGCACGGCCATGGGGCGGTGTGGTGGCTGTACCTCCATGGTGTAGTTCGTGTGCTTGTTGTCAAACACCAGGGCCTCCTGGATGAGCTGATGGTCGCCCTCCAGCTTGTCGATGTTGTTCTTGTAGTTGATGATGTTGTGCTCGTACTGCTTCAGCTGGTTCATCTGGTCCTCCAGGGCTCCTGTGATCTGGATGGAGCTCCGGGCAATCTCCTGAGGCAGCCAGAACAGGGAGAAACACAAGTGAGTGGGAGCCAGCACCCTTCATTCGGCCTCAGGTACCATGCCTGCTGCAGCCAATGTCACTTGACTTTCTCAGGTCAAGTGGGAAATGGGGCAGTGCCACAGAATGGAGCTAGTTCTAGTTCTGGTTCATCTAGAGAATGGGGGGGGAAAATCAATTATGATAAAAAAATTTTAAAAAGTACAGCAAATGGGGTAAGAAATGATCACTTCAGCCTCCTTCCTGGAAGATGGTGGATGTTTCACAGATGATAAAATGAGCCCCAAAATCAGTGTCATTCAAAAATTACTTTTCCTTAAATGTTCTGCAAATGCAAAGTATGTGTGAGTCTTCACCTGTCATCCTTAGGGATGAATAGTTTAAAATCTAGGTCCTGCAGAGGCTACAACCTGGAAGAAAAAAAAGCCCTGCCATCGTTTTTAATGACAGAATAAACAGATGGCAGCAAGACCGGCCTCGTCCCCCTTGGGTGCGCCTCCCATGCCCTGAACTGATGTCCACAGGCTACAAAACCCCAGGGGCCCACCAGAAGCTACAGCATAAGATGTACCACCCTGTGTCAGCTCAGGGACTAATTTGGAAGCTGTGAAAAGCTCTCTGAAGGGCGCTGACCTACCTCCATCTTGTTCTGGATCCAGGGCCCGATGGCATTGGCCTGTGCTGCAAACTGGCGCCGCAGACGCTCGTTGGCATGCTGGCGGGCCAGCTCCTCCTGCAGGGACTGATCCCGCATGGGCACGAGCTGCTTCACCTGTCAGGGCCAAGGGCAACAGGGGTTAGAGGCCAGCATTGGGTCAGTGGGAGAGACCAAGAGAGAAAGTCATGGTGCAAATGGTGGGGGGAGAGACTTAGCTGGAAGGGGTTGAAGACAGGAAGTCTCTATTCTGGGCCTCAAGGGAAAGCTCATTCTAGCTGTGATTGGCACCCAGCACCACCGAGTGCCTGCTGAAGACTGGCTAGGTCTTCACTGAGCACACTGACTGTTCCTCCAGCCAGGGGCTCTCAGCTATAGCATCAACCCCACGGGGCTGGGTCCAGAGTGCAGAGGATTCGTGAACTTGAACTAGGGAGAACTGACATCTTTACTTTTACTGTCTCAAATGGAAAGTTAGCACTTTCTTTGATTATGAATGTGGGCAGCAAATCCACAGCCGTATTTAGTAGTACTGTGACTTCATTACAATAAAATCACAGACATTCTCATATAACATTAGGATTTCCTGTCTCTTAAAATAGTACTACTTCAGGGCCGGCTAAGTGGCACGGTGGTTAAGAGCTGGCGTGGGACGCCAGCAGCCCAGGTTCGGATCCCACATGTGGGGGCCAGTGACACTGCCCTCAAAAAAAAAAATATTACTACTTCAGAAGTATTAGACTTGCTGTTAGATCTTGGTTTAAATGAGCTAGTAAAGAAGCACATATGATACTACATCCAAACTTTGCAAAAACAAAATTAAATAACTGTATTTTAATTTTTTTCTGTTGTAACCTTAACTATTTATATGAATTTACACACATTCTCAGAAGTGATCCATAGGCCTCCCCAGACTGTGAAAGGGGTCCAAGACATACAACAGTTAAGGACCCGGCTAGATCCTGCACGATGATGGAGCCCTGGAAGGTACAACCCTGGCCCATGCCATTTGTGCCCTGTGATTTGCATTTTAATGCCATCCTCCAATCTCTTTTAATCAACCAACAAGACCTACTTCAGAAGGCTTTTTGTGTCTTCTGCAAAACTGCTGCTGAAGACACTATTCAACTTCCCTTTTACAGAACTCCGCTTGGCCAATTGGCCTTATAACTCAGAGAAGGGAGAAAACCTTGTCTCACTTCAAGAAATGATGCATTTCCCTTTTTTTTTCAAGGAAACTACTTCGCAGAACATGTGCCCTTTGCACATGGCAGTCAGGAGACCAGAGCTGAGCCTGAAGTTCCAGGACGCTATTACTACTGTGGACACGCTCTTTCCCACGCCTGTTTTTCTCTTTCATGTTGTTTGTAACTAAACAATTGTTGCATAAATGTTTTTAGAGCAAGCGCCCTCACACTCATATGGGGCATATTCCTTATAGACTATGTGTTAGCATATGATATGGCTAGCTGGAATTTTAGCCATGAAAATAGATTTTTCTTAAGAATGAGACAAAATGCTCAAATGATCCCATTTGACTATCACTCAATTTGAGGACACTTTCCCACAATTTAAAAGGCAGCAAGTTAAAAGGAGTACTTTAGTTCCCCTGATATAGTTTTCTAAGCAATCTTTGTGCATTGAAAAGTCACACACATTTGGGACATGTCAATCCCATATCCTAAAAATTCTTTAAGGAAGCACTATAAATTGGTTCCACCAAATTTTTAGATGGGATTTAAAAAAGAGTTTCCCGGGCGGTGGGGCCGGTCAGAGAGGAGAGGGGGACTTTGGATTGGGGGAAAAGGGTTGTCACTTTTTGAGGGGTAAAAAAGAATAACTATTGCATTGTTTTGCATACCTGAAACTAATTTAAAAAAAAAAAGAGCTTCCCTTCTGAGATTAGTATCATAACCTGTAGTGATTTTGTCAACATTTATAAAATTTTCCTTAAGGAAAATCATCTCTACATCCTTCCTTACAAACCATAGAATCTGCTGATTGGCATTGAAGAGTTTAACATTGTTCATCTGTGAAATTTGGGGTGAATGAAAACCATGATCATGGTGCAAAATGCAGCAAGCTAACTCCCGCAGGTTTTTACTTATTTCCATAACCTGGGCTCCAGGAGGCCCCCAGTCCCACACCTAACCCCCCATACCCACCTTTTCCCACTTGGCCCTGAGTTCGTCCATGGTGACAGTGCTGTAGGGATTGCTGGAGCTGATGCGAATACTGTAGCTCTGAATCACCTTCTCCACCTCGTTCTGGATGGCCATGATGGACTGCCGCTCGCCGTCTGCCTCCGGCAGCGTGGCCTTGAACTGCTCATGCGCAGTGATCAGACTCTAACCAGAGACACAAGTGGGGAGAAGCCCGTCTTACGTCAGCGGGAATTTTACAGGCTTCTGCGTTCCCATCTGTGTGCGCACACACACACACACACACACACACACACACACAAACACACAAAGGCCTTTCTAACTGCAGGAATCTTGGGGGGAAAACAAATTCTGGGGTGTCTTAGAAAAGCTATGTGGTACGCAAAAGTCAAGTTCCTTGAAATTGGAAAAAGACATCATGATGACTATTGAATTGGTGGATGTAAATCCAGTCTTCAAAAAACATCGTTTTTTTTTAGCTGAGCCATCCTGCCACCTGTTGGCAGCTCAGAGGCTGCTCAGCTTGGGCTGGGAATTCAACCAGCAACCCTGTTGCTCAGAGCTCACACTCTTGAGAGCGCTCTTAACCAACTGAGCCACTCGGCAAGCCCTCATCATTTTCTTTTTAAAAAAATCATGTTTGCTTTCATTATTTTCAATCCCCAGCTATTGTTTAGGCCTTACTCTCTGCTGAGAAGCAGGACTTAACTTTGCTGCCCTTTCCAATGACAGTTTTACCTCTGAAATCCAACAAAGGAACCTAACGTGTGCTGCCTTTATACCTAAAGACCACTAGGAAGTACAGCCCTACTTCTCAAAATAAAAAGGGCACAGAAACTAACTCTTTCCCCTGAGGCTTTGTACACAGTCCATCTACCAAAGCTATCATTTGGCCCTGACTTAACAGACAGCAGCCCCCTCAGTGCAGCTGTACATAGATGCCATGTGGACCACCTTCAAATGCAAAGCTAACATTCTCTTTAGGTGCTGCAATGGACCAGCGGCCAGCAGGCCTGTCACTAAACAAAGAAACTACTTAGTGCATTGCGTATGGCTCCTCAGTCATGGTAGAAGCCTTACTTATGCCAAACATAAATGATTTCAGGTTGCTAACCTCTTCTAAGTGCATTTAGGGAAACACCATCACAGCCTCTTCCAGAAAACAAATGCTATGTTCAATATCTCTCCCCTTTCACCCAGGTACAAACCCTTCTAGAATGTTCCTTGGTAGGGAGAAGCGGGTTCAAGTCCCAACCTTCTGTATTTCCTTTACATTTATTTGGATTCTTTTTGATGACTTATCTATTTTACAGAAAAAAGAATTGAAAAGTACTTTCTCTTTTCTACAACAAATTCACTGTACAATGGTGTCTTGTTTTTAACTTTTAGAAGCAGGACATTTGGATCGTGGGAGGCAGAAGGTGCTCATATGTGGTTTCCGATGACTTGTGATCTGGCAAAACTCAGTAGATCTCATTAAACAGTAATAGCACATATTTTGCATCGTGGTTAACTCAGCAGCCAACAAACTCATAATTTGCCATGAATAACTCCATTAATCTATTTTGCACAATGATTCTGCATTCTTTTTTAAACAACAGACCCTTATCATCACCATTATCTGAAAGGCTACAGTTCAAAGGGTAATGTGGCCTTGGTAGCTACATTTTCTTAGTTAAAAAAAAAAAAATGAAACAAGCAAACAAAACAAATCCTACTCTTTTAAGTTTTTAAAATGACAGCTCATTTGTCGTGGACTAGGAGTACAGAGTGGGGTGCAAGTACCTGGATTTCCTCGATGCTGTGGACAATGAACATGTCTTGCAGGTCCTCCATGGCGCCTTCCATCCAATTGTTGAAAGGAGCAGCTCTCTTGGCAAACTCCAGGTGAAGCTGATCGATGGTTTCTAGCAATTTCTCAGTTCTCTGAAGATTATCAAGCATTATCACAGATTAAATAATAGAAACTCTGAACATGTAAATATGCATTCCAGAGCAATACATTATTGTCTAACATTTTGTTAATCACAACACTTTCAGCATAACATGTCCATCTGCAAGATTAACTGATGTTCAAATAATCAGGCTGAGCCCTGCAGGGACTTGATAGCATCCAGAGTAGCCTTGTTTTGAAAGTACTTAAAATAACCCACTACATGCCACCTTTCTGAAAACTGAAACTCCACACGGGGTACCTAGTAACTTGCTTTGTAAGTTAGAGGGTGTGATTCCCTAACAATACTCAATGACAGAAAATTCGGGTCACCTTCCTCATTTTAGTCAACAGTGTACAGAGAAGATGCATGCCTTTCCCAAAAGCCACCCACCTTGTGAAGACAGGATGAACTACTGCTTAATGTTCTCTTATCCTCACTCAGGAATGAACACAGATTTCTTCTTTGCCTTTCTGAGCAAATGAAATCACAAGGCTTTAAGCCAGAGAATGACACCATGCTTGGTTCATATGCAGAGAGGATGGGGAGCTGACAGTAAGAGGACTAACTTACTAGTAGGTGGAGCTGACAATTGTTATAATTGTTCTGTTTAATTATTAGTTATTATTGAAAGCATCCCATACCATATGTCTTCCATAATTAGATTCATTTTTTCCTCCTGTTCTAAAATATTTGAGCTGTGTCTGTTACGTGCCTGGTGCTTTCTGTCTAACAACATTTCTTTCTTTATGTGGACATGTAACTGCCATTTCGCACCTAGGAAGCTTGATAGCACATATTTTAATATTTCATCAGAATCAGAAAAGATTCAGAAAAACGGTAACTGCTTCTTTCCTTCACATTGTCTGAGTCTTCCGTGGTGAATGATAATCAAGTACAGTAGTCTCCCTGTATCTGTGGTTTTACTTTCCATGGTTTCAGTCATGGTCAACGGCAGTCAGAAAATATTAAATTTCCCCAACCATTGACATCATCTGCTCTTGACATCCAATCATCAGCATCATCACAGCCCAATTGATCCAGGATCACTTGAAGCAGATGATCCTCGTTCCAACATAAAGTCATAAGGTCAATGGTGGGCAAACCTACATCACCTCATGTCATTCACCTCATGTCATCTCACCACACAGGCGCTGTGTCATCTCCCATCATCACAATAAAAATGGTGAGTACAGTACAATGAGATATTGAGAAAGAGGGAGACCACATTCTCATAACTTTTATTATGGTGTATTATTATAATTGTCCCATTTTATTATTAACTATTTTTGTTAATATCCTAAAGTACCCTAATTTATAAATTACACTTGATGATAGGTATGTATGTATAAGAGAAAAACATAGCATGTTTAGGGTTCAGTGCTGTCTGTGGTTTCAGGCCTCCACTGGGGGGCTTGGAACGTATCCCCCGTGCATAAGGGGAGCAGGGGTAACTGTACAGTTAAACACCAGCCACTTACTGCTGTTTAGCCAAGCCTATACCTGAATAATGCCAAACTCATCCTGACTCTGTTTCATGTCACTTTTCCTTACTTCAGCACTTGCTGCCATTTCCCTTTGTACATCTCAACTTAAGTCATTCCCGTTCCTGGTTTACTTTACTCTTATATAAGGACTTACAGAAATTCGCTGTAATTACCACTTGGTACAAAATGGGTTTACATACCATAATCTTCCTCACCCCTGGATTTTTTTTTTTAATTCAAAAGTACATGTCACTGCTGTATGGATCCATTATAGTACAAAACTACCAACGTCTCGTTTCCCTCTTTCTCCTCCTTTTCATGCTCTCTTTAGAGGATCCTTTCACTGGACAATCTGCTTTGTTTTATATACACCATGCCACAGAAAAACAAGAAATTAATAACAGGGACTTCATTAAAGAGCCTCTATTAAAAGAGTTCACATCAAAAAAAAAGAAAAAAGAGTTCACATCAACAAGTGGCTTAAAGGCCTTACCTCCAAAGCTTCTCTTCTCTTCTGTGTCAGCGTTCCCAACCTGTCCCACTGGTCACAAATTTTCTGGCACCGGTCATTGATATTCACAGCGTCATGATAGTCCAGTTCACTACAAGAGGTGAAAAATAAAGATTAGCTTCATTTGAGGCAAAATGCGCATAGGTCAAAGAGGTTATATACTTCTTAAAGAGATCTGATAGAGAATCAGCCGATACTTCAGGGTTCTGTTAATCAACATCATAGCAAACATGATTGCTATTCTGATAGATTACAAGAAAAATTAGTGAAACTCTTGCTGGTGAACAGATTTCTAAACAGACAGAAATGCTGTCTTCTCAATGCCTCAGGCTACCTTTATTCTCCCTCCATTTTCTTGGCCAGGCCCCCAGAGAGGATTATTTTTAAGTGGCCGTGTACCTGTAAGTGAAGCCAACAATCTGACCTGGAAGACAGTCTGATGGGCCTTGCTGAAGCCACAGTGACTGGAACACCAAAATGAGGCAAGGCGGAAGAGGTGTCAGCTTGCACCCCGTGTGTCCTTGGGCTCCTCTCAAAGGGCATGGGGCCACCAGTGTCAAGGCAGGATAAGCATCCTGTTCAGGGTGGGCACTGTGACTCTGGCACCCAAGGGACGTCCAACGCCTAGCCGGACAGAGCCCTTCCTCTTCTGGACAAAGGGGTTCCGACTTGTCTCATGTCAGTCGTGTGACAGCGAGAACACAATTTCCCACTAAATAATTCCTCTTCCTCACCAGCCTGTCCAGGCATCCAGCCAGGAGCTTTATGAAGTGCTTTGACTTAGCATTCAAGCAAATTCTCAATTAGAAGGTTAACCTGGATCTCCAGGGATTAAAGAGTTTGAATTCTGTACAAAGTTTGGTTAAGTCTTTTAGTTAAGATGAACCCAAGACTCGCAAGGTTTAAAGATACCTTCACGAGATTTCGCCTTCAAAGCAGTCCAGGCAATCCCACCTTAGGAAATTCCCTATTCTACCACATTCATTCCCAAAACTTAAACGTTTATTTCTTAATAAACAAACCTTAATTTTTTAATAAGACCTTAAATTCAGTCAATGGTAGTTCATTGCTTGTTTTTTCTTTTTTCCCCTCTTAAATAATACTACCCTGTGCTTATTGAATGAGACTGTTTCTGTTACTGGGTAAAGGAGATACATATGGCTGTAAGTGGAGCCTTCTTCCAGTGCAAAGAAGCTCCCTGTCACCAAATTAATTAAAGCTTGTTGGGTTCTTAAGAGCAGCTTTCTACACACAAAGACACTTCACTGACTGAGAGGGACTAAGATTCTTGTGCTCAGTGTTATAATAAAAAAACCAAGACACACCAGCAATTGGCACAGCCTTGAATGCAAAGTGAAAAGGCTATGGGCCTTCCAGATGCAAATATTAAAGAGAAAAAAAGACTTCAAAAACAAAACTTAGGAATCCTTCTACTAATACATAATGAAGACACCAAAGCTCCTGGCTCAAGGTCATCTTCAGGATAAACATTTCTCCCCCTTCTCTCAAACTTGGATGTGTTAGTTCTACACATAACTGCTTTCAGGGAGTTAGGGTTTGCATAACTGGGCACACTATTTTTTTGTGCACTTTGAAAACTGCACATGCACTTTGATTTATGATTTTAGGGAAAGTAACAGGGCAGAGACAGTAGGAACATTAAGATGAGCCCAGATTTAAACTCTGTGTGTGTTCCTCTCTTGACTGAGTGAAGAAATAGTCTGGGAATACAAGAGTTAATAATAATAATAATAAATAATTACTACTTATATTTTATGGGCAACACTTAAAACCCTTTCAAATTGCTCACAGGAGCTATTACAGAGCACTAAATGGCCTGACTTTCTTTCATCCCTTTATTTTATTTGTGATTGTTAATGAGCAGCCAAACACCCAACATTGAAGCGTAAAAAGTCAGCGAATGAAGAGGCCACAAATATGTGCACCGATTGGATATGACAACCATGAGCACTGATTCACAGTTTATATGGGCAAGGCTGAAAAATAGAATATTCTGAATAGAGGCCAATTTGTTAATTAAGGAGTTTGCTCTTGTCAAAAGTGAGGAACACAGGAGTTTTAAAATGTAAAACATATTAAAATAAACATTTATGTTACCATTATGTGACAGGCTCTAAAAATGTTACAGACATGTTGGTGATTATAATGAGGGGGAAAGGAGTGGGGAATGAAATTATACATATATATATATATATATATATATATATATATATATATATATATTTTTTTTTTTAAGCTGAGCCATCCTGCCACCTGTTGGCAGCTCAATGGCAGCTCAGCTCAGGCTGGCATCGAACCGCAGTTGCTCAGATGAAATTTTATATTTATCAAAAGGAGACAAGGGTCTTTTAAAAAAACTTAGAAACACTGCAAGGGGGATCCCTCTCCCGGAAGCTGCACTGTGCACAAAGCAGGGCACCTATTTGGTGATAAAGAAAAGTAGGGCTGTAATGTGTCTTCCTTCAGAGGCGAGGCAGTCCTTTCTGTTTTGTTTTGGTTTCTGGACACACAATGTGGTCTGTCTCCTGCACGCAGCCCTGGGTGAGGCTGCCTTTCAGAGCTGTGCTCCAGGCCTCCCTACTTATTTCTCATCCTCTTGGAAGTGGAGCTGCCTGTGCTGGGGTTGAGCTGCTGCTGCATGGAGCGACACAGGGATTTTACCACAAACCAAAGAACCAGGGCTGAATCAGCTCATTTGTTTGAAAAGAAAAACTGGACCAATTCCATCCCAGAGTCCTCCCACACGGAAAAAGGAACGGCAGGCCTGCGTCCCTCCCTGGGAAGGCTCCAGGACACTATTGGGGTATCCCTCCAGTGTCCCCACACCCCAGAGGCTCTGGAGGGCAGAGCGCCTGCGCGTACTTGAGTTCCTGCGCGATGGCCGCGATCTGCTCCACGCGGTCCTGGTGCGCGGCCAGGTCGCTCTCGAAGGCCTCGTGCTTCCGCAGCAGGGCGCGCACCTCCGTCAGCGACGCCGACTCGTAATCCTTCTGCAGCAAGATCTGTTCTTTCCCTGCGGAGGTTGTAGCAAAGGTCTGAATACATGTCACACCCCAGCTTCTTTGTGCCCGCAAAGTTGTTGGTGATTGTTAACCAAGGGAAAGAGGGAAAGAATTCCGGGACTGAACACGTGGAGAAAACATTGCAACTGCTTCACGCTGTCATCTGCTAACCATGAAAGCTCACGTCTACAAATTAAGGGGGAAAATGGGGGGGGGGGGGAGCCAGCTGGCTACATTCTAAGTAACAAACCTGCCTTATTCGTGATCCTAGGTAACAAGTATGTGATTTTCCAGTGTGATGCTCAGTTAAATTAGTAATTATTAGCTCAGAGCTCACCTGGCATATTCAGATAAAATACTTGTACTTTGCCTATCCACGGGTTCAAATTTTACCCCAGTTCTTTTGGTTTGAAAGCCTTACTTTCTGTGGTTAAATGTAGCGTGTGGTCCTTTTCCTAATAAATTAGAAATGTTTCTCTTTGGACCTCCATCTATTTTCCCACAGGCATTTCTTAAATTGAGCAATGGCTGTGGTGATAACCAGACCCACATTCATTCCCTGGTTGACGACCTTTAAAAATTTAATTCCATAAAGCTAGAAAAGGAAAGCAAAGGAACATATATTTAACAATGATGACAGAGCACTTACGGTGTACCAGATACTGGTTTAAATACTTTATCAATATGGACCCATTAAATCCTCATCAAAACCTGGTGAAGGAGGTATGACTGTCATTCCCACATTGAAGAGAACACTGAGGCAGTGAGAGGCTATAAACTCCTCCCAGACACACACCTGAGAAGTGTCAAAGCTGAGGCTCTGACTGTCCAGCCCCAGGTTCATGCCTGTAAGTGTAGTGTGAATCCCAACCGTCAAACAATAATAAAGCAAGAGGGAACCACAGGATGAAGGGCCTCTCTCTGACCTTCTCCAAAATAGATTATTCTGTGATGAGAGAGTGTTTTGTTCTAACTCAGCAAACAGCAGCCAGCCAGAAAATATTACAGCACAGTTCATGGCTACAGGAAAGGAATGTGTGCAAGGCCTGAAGACAAAGACAAGCCTAAGTGACATAGGAAGTTAAGACTAGAAAATGATATGCTGCCTTCTTCTCTTCCAAGTAGGTTCTCTAAGTGGGAAATTCTGCTGCTTTGTGGCATTTAATAAATATCCTATTGGAAGAAGCCAGGTTGTCTCACCCATAATTATGGAATAAAGAGATATTTGTGGAATTAAATAGAAAAAAAATGGGGAAGGCAGAGGGAGGCCAGGACCTATGTAGGTAAGTGTGGGAAGAACGCATTTTGAGTGTCATTTTGTGAAAAAATACATCATCTGCTTGATTAGAAAATCAATCTCAAGGCAGTTTAGTACAAGGCAGCAGACCAGAGAGAGGCGAGGACACATGCCCACAGGGTCACAGGCATTAGGAGGAACTGCCTCCTGTGGCTCTGTCCTCAGCTCAACTCTGATTGTTCCAAATCCCAGTTGAGCCGGGTTACTCACCGTAAGCCCAGGTCTCGTGCGTGGACGCCTTCTGTCTGAACTTCTCCGCCAGGTGCTCCACGCGCTCCAGCCTCCGGATCTCGTTGAGCAGCCACTCCTCGTAGCCCTTCTCCGCCTGCTCCAGCCTCTGCCAGGCCCCGGCGATATCCTGGGGTGTGAGGACAGGGCAGGCCTGGCCATTACACTCTGGCCTCTTGGTGTCCCTGTGGACCCCTGCACTGCGCATATGACAGTGTTTCCCTTCCTTTTCCTTCCCTCACCTCCCCCCCAGACATTCAAACAAGCATCTACGTTCAAATATCATTGGGGCCTTTTAGAACTAATACAGCTGTTCTCATCAATGAACAAATGTCTGATACCCCTCCATATGTGGACAGAGAATGACAGAGCCTTAACTTTCTGGCCAGAAGACGATGAAGCCTCAAAGTGACTCAGTGCACAATGATTCTGACTCAGTGACTGGGTTCAGCTAGCCACCTGGCCACCAACTGTTTCCTGGACATCACACACGTGCACGGGCACGAGCCAGAGACTATATAAGGGGAAGCAACATCTACAAAATCCCTGCCTCCCGTGTAGGCTTCATGATGGTCAGGGAAGAAAGACAATAAGTAATTAAACAAGTTTGTTTCAGACAGTGATATGCTGTGACAGAAAAGCCAAACAGCGTCAGGTGACGCCGAGAGCCCATGGGAGTGGTTCCCATAGGCAGGTCACTTAGAGGAGACCACTGCCATCTGAAAAGGTGGATCTGAGCCGAGACCTCAATGACAGAAAAGCCAGTTATGTACAGAAACGGGGGTGAGTGCTCCAGACCTCAGAAGAAGCTAAGGGCCTGGGGGAGAAGGGTTCACGTGTGGCAAGAACCATAGTAGGCTCTGTGGCCATGTGGCAAGTGAAGACCAGGTCATGTTGGATCCTGTAGGTCAGGATAATGAGTCTAAAGACCTTATTCTAAATATTTTGGGAAGTCACTGAAGGCTTTTGAGAAAGAAGGAGACACTGATTTATATTTTAAGAAGGCGATGGCGAATGCTTGTAGAAAATAAATTTTAGGGGCAAAAAAAAGAAGAAAAGCCAGTGGGAATGTTACTGCAGGGTCTGAGGAGAGTGGATGGTGGCCTGGCATAGGGCAATGACAGTGGAATAGAGATAAGGGCACAGATTTAAGATATAATTTGGAAGTAGAGCTAATGGGACTGGCCAAGGAACTAGATGCAAGTGACATAAAGAGGATCAATGATGACACATGGGTTTAGAGCGTTAGTGACAGAGGGTGGTGATGCCATCTACTAAGAAGAGAACACTGCAGAGGACTCTTGGATATGTTAGGTCTGAGATGGTTTTGAGACATCCAAGTGGATACATGAATCTAGAACTCAGGAGAAGTCAGAGCTGGAGACTAAAATTTGTGAGGCATCGACATTTAGGTGGTGATTAGAGCCACGGACCTGAGCGAGGTCACCCAGAACGTGTAAGGACAGAGAAAAGGGTCAGCATGAAGCCAGGAGCCTTCATCTGCCGACCAGGCAGAGGAGGCAAAGCTTCGAGAAGCCACTGGAAGGACTCATTGGTGAGGGTGGAGGAAAACAGTAAGTTCAAGAGCAGAAAGAGCTTCAGGAAGGAGGTGATGGTGAGAGGGCTCAAAGCTACAGAGAACAGGAAAATAGAAGTGATGGGCCCACCGAGTGGTGTGGTGGTTAAGCACTGGCTTGGGAAGCCAGCGGCCCCAGTTCGGATCCCACATATGAGGGCCAGTGACACCGCCCTCTAAAAAAATAAAAACCAAAAAAAAAAAAAAAAAGAAAGAAAATAGAAGTGATGACTGATTGGATCGTCAACACAGATGCTGTTGACTTTGGTGAGAACAGTTTCAGGAGAGGGGAACAGAAGCCAGTTCACTGAAGGCAGAAGAGTAAAAGAAGCAGAGAAGTGGAGAGCATCTGAAAATCAGTCCCAGAAGGACCTCTTTCTTGATGTTCTGCTGTGAAGGGGAGCCAATAAACAGGACAGTTGCGACAGGTAGATGTAGAGTCACAGGTCTTTTGTTTGGCAGATTCTAGAGAACTTGTGTGATGCAGATGTTTCAGTAGAGAGGAAGGAACTGATGATGCAAAGAGAGGAAGGAAAATGCAGGACTGACCCCTCCACAAGGTGGAAATGGGTGCAATGTGACAGCAGGGAACAGAGGGCACTTACTATAGATGCTGGTAGACTTGGTGGAAAGATGGGGCCCGTTATGAGGAAGTGCAGAGAGGACATCAGAGTTTATTAAGGCCTTGCTGTCTACAAGGCACCATATCAGTGCAGTAAGGAGTCAAGAGCTGCATGATGGTCGGGAGGAAATATCAAGAATGAAGTGGTTGCAGGGCCCAAATTATGTTCATTATGGTCATTAGAGAAGCAATGCCTCCTTCTCAGGAGCCCATTGGGAAAAGACTTTATGAAAAGAGGGGCTGCTGACCCCTGGCCACTCACCGACACCATCTTGCCCTCGGAGGGCATGAAGGCGGGCCGGTTGCTGATCCTAAGCTTGGTCTGCAGGGTGTTGAAGTTGATCTCCAGCTGGCACTTCTCCTGCACCTTTGGGGGCTTGTGCTTCCGTCGGTAATCGCGGAAGTCCTCCAGCTTCTTCTGCATGGCCTGCATGGTCTTCTCGGGGGCCCGGTTCTCCAGCCAGGGGATGGTACGGCGAATCCATTCCAAAAGCTGTTCCCAAAACACGAAAGTACTGCTGAAAACACCAGCAAACTGCCCACGTTAGTTAAATAACAGAGGCACCTAACAGTTTGGAATGGGATAACCTAATGCTCCTAAAACTACAGAAGTACAATATCCTGACTAAAAGGAGAGGAATGGCACCTCTGTGCAAGGATGAAATCATCAGTGTCTACCCACGGCCACCAGCGATCACCCCAACGACACCATATGCAGGTCGAAACTTAGAGTCAGCACGAGTCATGTTTTACAAAAATGTGACATTTACAGGAAACTTGGGGACCAGACATTAGCAGACAAATGCTGAATGGAGCTTTCGAATGAAAAAAACAAACAAAACAAAAACAAAACAAAAAACAAACAAAAAAAACCCCCCACCTGACATGGCGGAATATAGTGTAATACAATCAGCAAAAAATCAGGTTTAACTTAAAACGTATTTGTATTGTAAATAAGCTCCAATCTAATGAATTTATTTACTAGACAAGTGCACTGTAAATCTGCGACTGACTCAATGTCACAGTGTATTTTAATTTGATCTCTAATGTTCAAGGAAATCCACACGATGCAAGTGAGAATGGGAGTGAATTCCTAAGGACAAAGTATATTTTCTTGAATTATTACCAAAGTCTTAAAAATGACCTACTGTTATAAAAAGCCATGAATAATTTACACTTTGATCACTTAGAAATTGACAACAGATAAGAATAAAAATTAATTTACATGGTGTTGTGCCCACAGTCTGAGGGCCTGAGAGGAAAAGGAAGGATAAAATTACTGAGGACCATTGTCCTCCAGTCCTGTTCTTGCTTCTGAAGCTGATTACAGATATTAAACAAGGAAGCCACATGGACTTTCCCCGCAGCAGCAGTATGAAAATATAAACTCAGCATCGTTAGATTGGATTCATATAAATCACTTCTTGGGAAGATTTATTCCAATATTTTTTTCCTGATATTTTTCCCAGAACAGACCAAATATCAGCCAAATAAAGTCTGGGCAAATATTATTCGGTCTCATATGTGTGACTGAGATTGAACTCCATTTAAAGAGGACATGGCCATGGACCTCACTCAGATCGTAGCTCGTATGGGGAAAACACTCTAGTGGCCGTGATGAGACTGCTGAGTTCCTATTGATGCTAAAATAAGAACAAAAGAACAACATGGAAAGTGCTATTCTAACTAAGAACCTGGCTGGCGAGCTATATAGAAAGGCATCACGGAAACTCATGCGCAAATATCTGGACGGAGGGCTCTGCCTTCCTGTATTTCCCTCTAGATATTTATACACACAGGCTGAGTCACGCCTCACACAGGCTGGGCAAGCTCCTCAGAGCTGGGTCACTGTGGACAAGGCTTCCGAATATGGGGAGTGGCCTATATGGCGTCTGTAGGTAGCCAGTGAAATAGGAAAAAAATACATAGTGCAGTGTCAGCTAGGGGAACCCAACCCTGGAGGTGCCAGACTGAGACTAAAATCAAATTCTACTTCTTAAACATGCAAACCACCTCTATGCTTTGGAGTGGTTGGAAAGACCATCAGGGTTACCTCTGTGCCACTCAGTATGTTGCTGCAAGATGAACCACCTCTGAGTTCAACTACATTTCCCTACTTTTATTCCATCCGAGATGAAAAATGCAAAGAAAACAACACTGGCAGTCCAAGCTCACCCTCTGGGCCTTACCCTCTGGGTGGGTATGGACAGGGCTGGGGGGCCACTGTTTCCTTTACCTCACTTGCTAGCCTCTCATATTCTTCCATCAGCCTCTCATTCTCTTGATTCACAGCAAGAACCTTACATATCCTGTTAGCTGCTGTCTCGGCCTGTAAAACACAATAGGTAAACAGGACAGCTCTGTCGACAGGGATGCGTATACATGAAATGGAACATGGCAGGCATGAGAGGGGAGAGGGGAGATGGCGTGCCATATGGGGTGCAGATTCCAGGTTAGGGTAGGATAAGAGTGAGGGCATGACTGTTTAATACTATGAATCATTTCACACCTTTTTGACAGTTTTCACACAGACTTACACAGCAGGCTGAATATACTGTAGGGAACAATGGGGAGAGACCATTAGTCTAAAACACAAGCTCTGTAAAACATCAAGCAAGTTAGTAACAGAAATGTATGGATCAAGGAAACCAAAATCTTGGATCCCTGAATGTCCCTGTGAGCACTATGCTGACCTCAGGACTCTGGGCTGAGAACTCTCTAAATAACATTAGCCTTTGGGACTCAAAGCAAAAATGATTGGGTCCCGAACATATATGTCATTGCATTGAGTTCACAGAAGGTGTCTCCTGACGTGAATATATAGAACTTGGTAGATGGGATCCTTCCCCAGAGCTGAACTTGCTTTAAGACTTTGTTTAACCTGCATGGGAAGTTGGTGAGGTACTCATTCCCTATCATCATTTTGTGGAGGGAAACTCAGGCCCAGAGTGGCCATGTGCCTGAACCAGGGTCATGGGATGAATCAAGAAAAGCAACTTGCTTGTCTGGGCTTCCAGGCTACACCCTGTCCCAAAGCCTCGCCTCTAAAGCCCTAATATGAGCTGATTTCCAGTTACCATCACTGGTGATGGTCTTAAAGAGACCACAGGAATGATGTTGGACTGTCGGGAAAGTCAGGATGCATTTTTGCAATGAAAAACAGAAAAAATAAGTCACGATTTTTCCGACAACCCAATACATTCTTTGTCCATCCCAGTCTAGCAGAGATACGGAAAGGGGCCAGAGACAGAAACAGATAAATATGGAGAAAAAAGGACATTTACCCACAATATTCCTCAGACTCTTTGTCTTCAGACTCTTTTTTTTAGGTTCTAATACTGTTATCCTTTCCCTATTTTGGTTAAAATAAGATTAGTCTTAAAAGATAGAGCAAATCACTGAACAGCAATTTCTAGGCAGAGGAGAAGCAGGGCACTGGAAGGCATTTGTTCTCCTTGGTGAATTTCTCCTTACTGCTCAAAGAATGTGGTTCAATGTTCATAACACCTGTTTTTTCCTAAAGTGCAAATGTTTCCTACAATTTACCAATGAAAAAAGCAACATTTTAGGAGGAAAGAGAAAAAAAAAAACACTTTAGGAACTGCCTAAAGTTAAAACTTAAAAAAAAAAAGTATTCACAGTTTGGAACTTTCCATATTAGGTCATCACAAAACACTTAGATTCCAAGGTAAGATGTGAAGCGCGCACACACACACACACATACACAAAACTGACACCCATGCGGAGCAGCAGAGCCCCGACGGACGCATGTTGAATACCTGCTCCGCGCCCGCGAAAGCATGGTAGAAACAGGACACGTACGTCATGATGGCCCTCTCATCCGGTTTGGGGGTGTTCACAATGTCTGAGGGAGGGAAAAACAGCACAGAACACACACACACACACACACACACACACACACACACACACAAGAGCAGAAACCAGGGTGAATGAAGGGCAGAATAAATTGGTTCACTCTGGTCGATTTTCTGTGTGCTTCCTGGACCCATGATTCCGAACCTACAGTGATGGTTCGAGAACAGAATGATTTGAGCCAGCTCGATTTTTAAATCATCAAACTGAGGGCTTTCTTCCTCCCCCACCCTTGATGGGCTCTTTAAAGGCATTAATATGGGAACCTGTATGCGGCACATCAGAGCTTGTTGCCTCTTCCTAATGACTTACGGGGGCCCGGGGGCCCAGGTCCTCTTGACCATATCAGGTCATCTGCCACTTCTGTTCTGAGTGACGGATGTCACTTAGCGAGATGCTGGGAATCGCAGCAGAGTCCCAGTGTCCCACCCTCCTGGTACTTCTGCAACCCCCCTCCCATAACTGTCACCCCTTTCTTCCCCATAAACAGCCTGCTTGTGTGAGGATGAAAGCCACTGGAGAAGCATGTCTTGTAATGCCTTCTATACATACTTACCATGCCATATGCAGAAATCACCAGGGGTGACAAAACATCTAATGAGAGGGGGCCATACAGCTTGTACACATTACGACTCTTGCTACCATTTGTATTGGCTGCCGAATTAACCAGCAGGAAGAGAGAAAACAAAACCACGTGGCGCAAGTCCTTTCTTCTTCCACTTTGGCAACAATCATTTTTTGCCTTTTGAACTTTAAACTCAGCTCAGTCACTAGGCAGAATGAAGTTAAAAAGACACCTTGTAGTTCCCTAAAGTGAAACCTAGTAATTTGGTTTCCAGAGGGTATTAATAGAAAGGATGTGGGATTGTGTAACAGTATGGAATCTTCTGGAAAACAAACATGAACAGCACACTGGTGCATGGACAGAAAGCAAGTTTCAAAGAAGACTAAAAAAGACATATGACTGCCTCCTCAGAACCAGACAGGTCTCCTTACTCAGAGGAAAGGGAAAGAAAAAAGAGAGAGAGAGAGAGAGAGAGAAACAATTGGAAAAAAAAAATTAAGACACAGAAGGTGAGGGGTGAGTGGTAACTCACATTTTACATCCTCACCTTCTGTGCACCAGCAAAAGCATGATAGTAACAGGAGACATAAGTCATTATGGCTTGCTCGTCGGGTCTGGCAGTGTTTACTAAATCTGTGTGGAGAAAAGAAGGTTAACTGCTCCCATGTTCTAACACCACCAGGCTCCTGTTGAGCACCACCTCAGAAAAATCAGAGGAATGAATCTTCCTTGCCACCCCCACATAATTACGTGGTGAAAACTTTGGCTCTAATCAAAGAAGTCACCTACAAAGTCGTTCCTCAGGGCACTTTTGAGAATTGCCAAGGAAAATAAAGGAATTGCCAAAGAGAAGGGCATGGCTAGCTCAGAACTCAGTCACATCCATGGCCAGAGTGTGTCCTCCAGGATTTGACAGGACACACAATGGCGCACTCACAGAGACTTTCTGTCACTGGTCACATGGTGGCCCAGGGGTCAACTGAGACCCCCGCTGCAGTCCACACAGGACATATATACCCACAAATCTAACCTGGTGTCCACCTCAAAAAAAGTTTTGTGGAGGAAAACAGGGAAGCAACTTTCATAGCCTTTTAAAAGCATGAAGAGAGTTAAGATGACGCAGTGTGTCACCAGTTCTTACCACAGATAACAGTTCCAATTAGCCACTCAAAAATTCCCATGTAGGGTTCAGAGACCAACACGCATGACAGAAGGTCAGGTTAACAGCAGCAGGTGGGAAGGCAAGGTTTTGACAAGAGGGATTAGTAATCTGAGAGGAGGAGCCGGGGTATGACGGGAAAATAAAAGGGTGGCAGGAATAAGAAAAGTTAACATGATGCTGTGGTGACAACTAGTCCAAATGTCAGCACCAAAGATACGAAGGATAACATGGGTAGGTAGGTAGGTCACAGTAAACCCACACCCTCATCAGTCAGAGGGTTCTTATGAGAAATTACAAAGAAAATGAAAAACAGTGTGTGAGCATTTCTCTGAACCATTCAAAAGGAAAGATGAAGAAAAGTAATGGAAGGCTGGGTGTGTCACAGGGAGAAGGAAATGAACAGAAAACTAAGACATCCCATCAGCTGCAAAGGATAAACAGAACGGATACGTGCCCAGACCAGGGTTCAGGGACCAAGGAGAAATCTAAGAACCAAGAAAGATGTCAGCAGGCCAGAGTTATAATGATGGACCCTGAACTCACCCTGAATTGTAGTATATTCATTAATGACCTGGAGGCATTAATGAGCTTGAAGATGAATTTACTAAATGTCACCAGTTTTCTCTTCTTCTTAGTATCTTAGCAATTAATTCAAGTGAGTCAGCTCTGGGGAGTTATTCACTGCATGGAAATGTCAAAGGAGAGAACACACAAATGCAAATGTAGAGAGGATGGATGAAGAAAAAGAGAAAGGAACTTTTTTCTACTTTGCTACTTCATGGTTTTATTGGCTTTCTCCCTCTAAAGAGTTTTGGAGAAATTCATAAGTAGAATTCTAAGGAGTGTATTCAAGTGTTAATGCCAATAATATAGGTGTTTGGTAAATGGGTAAATTAATAAGTGGGCAAAATTAAAATCCTAATTGGAAGATCAATGTTATGGGTTGAATTGTCGCCCTCAGAGATGTGCTGAGGTCCTACCCCCCTGGTACCTGTGAATATAAACTTATTTGAAAGTAGGGTCTTTTGCAGATGTTCAAGTTGAGAAAAGGTGGTATTGGAGCAGAGAGGGCCCTTCATCCAATCTGACTGGTGTCCTCATAAGAACAGGGAAAGAGACACAGAGGGCAGACGGCCATGCAAAGACAGTCAGAGATTACAGTGATGCTGCCATGAGTCAGGGAAGGCCTGGGGCTTCACAGAGCTAAGCATCCAGGAAGCATGTTCTCCTGGAAGCTTAGGAGGTGGCACGGCTCTGCCAACACCCACCTTGGTTTTGCCTACAGCCTACAGAATTATAAGAGAATAATTTTCTGTTGTTCTAAGCCACCTAGTTTGTGGTAGTTTGTTACAGAAGCAGCAATGCAATCACCAAAAATAAGGTGGAAAGAAAATTGACTACTAACTATAATCAAGTTCTTTACTATTCCCAACAATGCTAATTAGTGGAAGTAATGGACCATTAGGGACTGATATTCACAACGAACACTGTAATGCAAGTATCTGGAAGTCAGGATTCTCTCTTACACATCTCATTATCCCATGTTACCTAGCAGAGGGTCTTGTTCACAGTAAGTGCTCAATAAATGTCTGTTCAGTGATAAGTGAATCATGAATAAATGAAATGAATGAATGGTCTCCATGTTTGTGCTTTAAATGGTGAGCCATAGGTATAACTCATGAATTCATCACTTATAAAGGGCATAAAAGGTATTCAAAAATATTTCCCAGCATAAGTGATGCTGCAAAATACCGAGAAGCTCTTTCAGACCTAACTAAACTAAATTTAATTTAGACGAATTAGAAACAAAATGTGAAAGTTCAAGACGTACGCTGAAGGCTGATATTCTATAGTCTACATATTGATTCCCTAATGTCCAGTTGGAAGGAAGGACTTTTTTCCTTGGAGAGTCTTAAGCACTTCACAAAAAGATTTATATACTAAACTTGTCTCTATGTGGTAGGGAAATTACTTTATGTTGTTAAAAAATTAAAATAGGAAATTTTCTTTGAAAATCACAAACAAAGCATTCTGTTTGCCAAAGCTCAACCTTTTACCAAATCCTTTCACTATAGCTTTGCTGGCTTGTTTTTGTGCAGGATTAGAAAAATTTAAAAAAAAAAATCATGAACAAGCTACACATGAAATCCTCTAATCCTCACTGAGGAATCCTAAGTTATTCATATGTAATTTGACTATAACATTTTGCAAATTCCCATGCATGCCACAGTTTATGTGATCCACAGACTTTTATATAAGAGTTAGTAACACAGTGTTTGTCTCACCTTCAGCATCCAGCATTTTGGGAATATCCAGATGCTTTTCTGCAATTTCCATGGCCAGGTTAATATTTCCTACTGGGTCATCCTGTGTGAAACACAGAACAAGCAGCTTTTAAAAATGTGTTTTTGAACAGGACATATGAGTAATGGTTTCTATATACCTCACTTTGGGGAAAAAAATCTTCCCACCCACACAAAACTATAACAGTATAAATAATTTTCCTGCTTATCTTTTCCCAATCACTTCAAACATTTAGAAAAATGTCAAAAATGATGCAAAAACCACACAGTCCATGCACAATGCAGCTCATAAAAATGTAAACAAAGATTTACGAGAACAATGGCTCTGCAGGTGGGAGGAATGTCATCAGATATTTTCTTTGAACAGGAATGAACACCCTGAATATGTCAGAGCTTATTTTCAACTCTATTAATAACAAAATGTGAATAATTCCAAATGAAATCATGAAGCATACGTTTTTCCGAATCTGGAAGGTGACCATGGAGAATATTTAGTCCTTGTCTTAAAGAGGAGAAAGCAAAGGGGTTGCTGCCAGGTGGGAAATGTCAGGTCACTGATGAATGTGACAGAATGGCTCAAAGAGCAAAAATCATGTTTGTGGATATTAAAGACTAGAAGAAATTACAAAACTTGTAATTACAAATGAAACTTGTGAAGAACTCAAGATTACATTTATCTTCCAGTGTAAAACTGGTTAAATATATATAATGTAACAAAATAAATTTAACCAGAGATGTATAACCGAAATACTGAAAAACTAAGACTTATTTAACATTTTTTTGTTTTGATAAACTAAAGAAATTGATTGTTATGAATCTAGGATGGGGGGGATGTCAGAAACAAAAATCAAAATGAAAAGTAGTATTAGTCCGGGAATGATTTTAATGAATTTTAACATCAAAGATACTTAAAAATTTTATTTTTTAGCTGAGCCATCCTGCCACCTGTTGGTAGCTCAGCTCAGACCGGGTTTCAAACCTGGCAACCTGTTGCTCAGAGCTCACACTTTGAGCAAGCTCTTAACCAACTGAGCCACTCAGCCAGCCCTAACACTTAAATGTTTTAGAAACTGCAATGATTTGCAACCAAGCACAATGCTTTTAATATGGTGAAACATTTAAAAAGTGCAAGCTTCAAAAACACATTCACAGTGCTCAGTGAAGAAACCAAAGTAAGCTTCCTGGCCTCACAAAGCATATAATTCTTTCAGGCAAAAAGCTTTCTCAACTAAATGTTGTTAAACAAAGCATAGAAGCATTTCATCGAAAGCAGATTGAGTCCTACCTGGACATCTTATGCAAATGTCCTTATAGAGCCACATAGCTGAGTAAAAGTTTCCTGCTTTTTGTTTTTAATACATAAGAAAATATTCAGCATTAAAAATGGAGAGTAATGATTCTGAGACTTTGTGAAAGATATCTCATTTAGACTGTAACTTAAAGAGATAAATGTGGCCATGAAGTGTTTTCTTGGCTCAGCGACTGGCCATGAAACCTTGAGCAGATTACTGAATTCCTTCTTTGTTCATCTGTAAAACCGGGATATAATTCCTACTTTATAGGTGCATTATATTTACAGTGCATTATGAAGATTGAATGAGAATGTATAATATATAATATATACTTACTAATATATGCATTAATATTAACGTACATATATACATATCATATTAATATATATAATATATAACATACATATTAATACATATATAATAAACATATATGCATTTATTTATAACACTGTCTTATCTAGAGCTATGTAAGTATTAGCTGCTATTGCAATCATCACTTTCTCTCCCATTTTAGATGGCCAATTATCACAGGTCTGTTGACCTTTTGTAATCAAAACTGGCCATTATAAACTGCTTGTGAAACTAGATCTAGTACAATCCCCTCATTTTGCAAATGAGATAAAGATTAATTGAAAAATATATATACACTGTCTGTACATTTGAAACATTTCAAAATCAGGGATAAGAGAATATGCACTTTGAAAAGCTGAGAAACTCTGGGTGTTCTATTTTTAGGCAACCTTCCATTGCAGAGCTGTGGTACCAATCTCAGGATATGAGTAAATTCTGCATGTGCTACTCCATGGTCTGTGGAGACAGGCCAGTAAGCGGGTGACAGCTAACAAAGTGGTGAAAGCCAGGACACCATCCAACAACCATCCGTGCCACACAGGTGAGGACAGCATGCAGGCACAAGTTCCAGCAAAGCACAGCAACACGATGTGAAGGGCCAGCTAAGCACACCAGCAGCCCGAGAAGTGTGCCCTAGGGCTAGTGCCACTGGAGGACCATGGGTGGGGCAAGGCCCTCCAGTCTTAAACCTTCCCAAGGCATTACTTCTAAGGCAGCCCAAACTGTCTGCCACAAGATGGACAGGGCACGGAGTTCTTCTTTCCAGCAAAGATTACATTTTCAAACTACTTTTAAAGAAAGAATTTGAAACTTAAGCATACTAAAGCTTAAGCTTAAAGGGAGAATTAAAATTTCCTAAGTTGAATTTTTGGAAAGGAGAAAAAAACAAAACCCGCAAACTTCTTTTCTAGGGTACAATCAGTATCTTGTACCAATAACGAGATAATTATGAAATGACCCTTTTGTGAGAAACCAATGAATTAGTTCTCAGTAGATATGTCTGCAACTAAGTCCTTCAAAAAGGCCAAGGGAATGGAGCAAGAAGGCTGGGAGGATTTGAACCTTTCTTCCCTCTCCAAAAAAAAAATATATGCATGTTTCTCTTCTCATATTTACAATCAAGGAAAGGAAAGTCTGTAACAAACATACATGAAGCTTTCATAGTAAATGAAGCCCAGTCAACAAATGTAGCTTAATTTGGGCAACGGGGTGACTGGCATTAGTTGTGACGTAAGCACTTCCCGATACTCTGCCCATCTGCATCGTGTGCCAGGCCAGCTAGGGGGCTGTGGGTCTGCAGGGTTTAGTGCTGATGTGTTCATTTTCAGGATGGCATGCTGGGGGCGGGCAGGACATGGCGTGCCGGGCCCCAGAACAACCTTGTTAAGCTTTGAGTAGTCAATGAGGTCAGGCCGGTGTCTGTGGATGAGCGCACAGAGTCCAAGGCCATCCTTCCAGCTGCACAATGTCGAGAAGAACAGGAACATGTGTTAATGCAGAGAGAGCAGCAGGGTGTGCACTGCTCAGACGCTGGCCTGACACGTGGGCCGCGCAGCCCTCGCTGCCTTCCGTGTGACTTCAGGCAGGAAAGGCCCCATCGTGCACCATCCTCCCTGTACCACGCAAGTGACTCTTCCTTGAATACCTGTCTTCTTCCCGAGGTCTGAGGAGGGCTGCCACCCACTTGCTGTCCACCTCGTACTGAACTTCAGGCCCACCCTCCCTGAGCTTCCTCTCTCCTCCTCTGCCACTGTCCCTCCAGCCCCGACTGCCGCCTCCCTCTCTTCTCCTGTCTCCATCCTGGACCTCTCCCCAGCGTCTACCCCAACACTGTACAGGAGGATGCCTTCCCAGAAATGTCCAGCACACACTTCCCTCCAAGCATTCTCACACACTTAAAAAGCCACTCTGGGAGATCCCAGGTATCCTGTCTTTCTTCATAAGCTTATTATAAAAGGCACAGACAGGTAGGTACCTCAGGAGCTCAGCTGGGAGGATGTCTGCCTCCCCAGAGACATGGGTGCGAACTGTTCCTTAGACAACCCCTGGCATGGGTGTACGCCCGTGGTGACCAGTGGGTCGCCTAAAGGCTGGGGGTAGGAGTCCTGTTGGTCCAACAGTCAGGAGGAGACGGGGACCCAGGGCCACACTGCTGAAGGGTGTGGGCCACCCTCAGGCCAGAGGAAGATGAGCAAGGTGAATGGGAAGCATGATTGGGGCCTCTGACGTCTACACTGGCTCCTCCCACCCTGCAGACAGCGTGTCAGAGGGACCAGGGCAGGCCTCTCACCTCTGTACACTCAAGGCTCAGTGCCTGGCACCTGGCATTTGTGTCCCCAAAAGAACCACCCCAAGTTTCTGCTGTATCTCATCCTTATTCTTCAATCTGATTCTCCATGGTGGTGGGACCCATTTATATTCAGAGATGACCCACCACCCAGAGCCTGAAAAACTAAACCACCCCTCCAATAATGGCAGAGGACCTGCCTGAAAAAGAAAGCCAAAGCAAGTTACAAAATCATGCTCGCAGGTGACATCTGGATTTCACTCATCCACGTTCCTCTAATTTTTCTAATATGGTTTCCCTACGTCTCTTGAATTCCAGCACAAAAAGCCGATCCTGGGGTGGAGGGTCCAGGGTGTAGCTAGGACAGGGCATATCAGACTCCGCTACAGCCCCTCCTTCCCACTAAGGAGCCATTCCTGCCGCCATCTCCCAGTGCGAGGCGATGGCCTCGGGAAGGCTCCTTTTCACACCCCCTCGTCCTGAAGACCCATCCTGGCGCCACGTGATATTCACTGGTAAATGCAGCACTGTTCTACCAGCATCCTGGGTCTGAAGCACATGTCTTCCCTGAGAGACTCTAAGCACCAAAAATTCAATGGCCTTAGTCCTGCCACCAGCAGGAGCAGGAAATACGAGTGTAAACGCACATGCTTCCCCTCCCCGCCTCCCGCCCCGATTCCCGCAAGTAGGGAAGGACCCCACAGCCCGGTGCTCACCTGGTGTGGAAGTTCTGAATATTGACATTTCTGTAAGGAGCGGTTTTCCTCTGACACCACAGCAGCAGGCCTTCTTTGGCAGAGGTTTCTGGAATGACAGCCAAGAAAAGTGTTCAGAGGGAAACGCTCACCACTCCATGCACCCAACTTTGGTCACTGTTCCCAGGGGGGCCAGCTGCCTAACACATCATGTCTTCTCATCGTTTCGGCCAGAGAATGGGAGCTGGAGCCCCGCGCCCACTGACGGACTTCTGATGATGCTTAAGGGACTCAAAAAGGCAACTGCGTGTTATGACATTAAATATAAAACCGATGTCAGGGTTATCGGTAACTTACCTTTCTTATGAAAATTTAAAAATGTGTACAGTTTATGATTTAACTAACCTGGCATTCACTTCATTTATAATTTATATTCTTAGGTAAATGGAATTCACAGAGGCCACTATGTCTCCAATTTATTCCTTTATCTAGAGATTTTATAATACTTAAAAGCACTTTTTGGTACATTTCAAGTTTGGCCACTTGAGTTTTGACCAAGTTAAAAAACCAACCACTCCCTGTGGTACCCGTGAAGCTGCTGCTGGGAGCACAGGGCAGGCGGGGCGTCCCAGAGGCCACACGCTGAATCCGCCCTCCCTTCCCCAGGGGCCACACCTCCTCAGGCTGCTCCAGACACAGGCTGCTAAAGGATGGCTACATTCCTGCCCCATGTGGGGCTCCTCTGAGAGCAACTTAGGCTGCAGGACCCCCATTGGCCTGGCTGACCTGGCCTGGGGACGGCACTGCAGGATGAGACTCTTTCGTCCCCAAGCCTTCCCTTCCCCTTCTCCAGCACAGGTGTCACCCAGGCGCTTTGGCCCAAAGGCTCTCTCTGCCATCTCCAGCTCCCCCCAGTTAACCCCCCGACAGGCACTTCCCTTGCACGTCCAAGCACGAATCTCCTGCACTTCTGTTATGGACTGAATGTTTGTTTCCCACCCACCTCCACCCCGCAAATTCCTATGTTGAAGCCCTAACCACCAGCATGATGGTTTTTAGAGATGGATCCTTTGAGAGGTAATCAAGGTTATATGAGGTCATGATGAGATTAGTGCTCTTATAAGAAGCACCAGAGAGCTTGCATGTCCAGGCACACACACTCTGTCCGTCTGTCTGTCTGTCTCTCTGCCATGTGAGGACACAGCAAGAAGGCAGCCATCTACAAGCCAATGGAGAGCCTTCAGCAGAAAACTGCCTTGCTGGCACCCTGACCTTGAACTTCCATCCTCCATAAGTGTGAGAAGTACATGTCTGTTGTTTAAGCCACTTTGTTGGGTGTTTTGTTATGGCGGCCAGAGTTTCTAACGCTATTGTGGCACTTGCTGCTGGAGGACATCAAACACTTACATCACCAAACAGCTCCTCAAAAAGCCACTAACAGAACCCAGAATTCTGCCTAATTGAAGTGTTAACAATTCTGAACGCCCCTGCAAACATGAATGCTTAGGTAACCCTAGGCCCTCAGCTTCCATCTTAGGAAGGGCTTGAGGTTGACATCTTCAAATCAACATAAGTTTTCTGTAATGATTTATCTAAGTTGTTGAATCTAGTTTAGACTTTTCTTTGGCCTGTAACTCAGCTGAAATAAACACACTCCCCAAAATGTGATGTGCTACAAGTATCATTTGAATGATCCCTGTTCATGTCTCTTACCTAGCAAATTCCCGTTAATGAAAAAGACTAACAATTCTAAAGCTGTATTAATATACTAGCTGGTACAGACGTGGAAATACGAAACTGCACACCTCGTTGTTGTGCTTTATACTTAGCTTCCTGCCTTTGGGGCCTGGCCAATGTAATTACTAAGGAAAAGTACATCAGGAAGAAATAATGCTGTATTTTATAAAGTTTAAGTGAAACTTAGATTAGAAAAGTAAACAGAAGTAAAGCAGATCCAAATAATCTTATAACTGCTACAGAAGTTTAGACTTACAATCCCGTGAGTCTCATCTAATTTCTATCTGACTATGTCTGAATACTCTTAGGCTATGAATGTGGAGCAAAGTTCTCTCCTTGTTTCATTGGCTGCTCTCATCAAAGATGACACTCCCACCCCCAAGTCCAGGCTTTCAGCAAAAGGTCAACAGGCCTGAGCCAAGTATATCCATGACTGTGGGACACCTGGCTCCCTGAGTGAATGCTGTGAACGCTGAAACGTGGCCATTTGGCGCACACTCGTCCACACACAAAACCCTGATCGGGGGTGTAAAATGCATGCTATAAATAGGCAGTGTCATTTATCGTGCAAAACCGTATGACGCACCCAGGAACCCCATGTACTTACAGTGGACTGCCCTTACCAACAGATATATTAATCTCTCATTTATTTCTTGGAAGAGGCTTATCATTCTGTTGAAGGAGCCTGGCTCCTCAAGGGTTTTCAGTTGTAATAACAACGTCTTTTTCTTCATACATATATCATTAAAACAAATTAAGATGAGTTTACTGTAGACTTACAGAAATTAAGTGAGGTTGTTAAGAAATGTCTCCCTAAAGTAAAACAAATAACAGTATAAGCCAGCAAACCAACATCATCTATTATGCTGGTCACTGAAAGATATCTACTTGAAGAGATTTAGGCACTTTGCTACGTGAAATTAACCACTTTTGAATATTTAATTTCTTGATCTTCTGAAAAGCAGATTAATATATCTTTTATTATGGTGATGTTTTAGAAACTACTGTGGTTTGATTATCTAACTATTAGTAATAATTTGGGAAAAACTCTCTAATGGATACTACCATTCATACCTACCCTTGAAATGGAATTAAGTCATTAATATCATTACAATGTGAAATTTGTAACCAATGAGAAAAAACCTGAGGCCAAGTTCACCTAAAAAAGGATTTGCTACTCTAGCAGACACAATAGTGTGAAAAAGATTTTTAAAAATAGTATTTGTTTTCTAAAATGGGTTCAACTGTTTAAATATTTAAATTTTGAAGTGTATCAAATTTATTATAAATTACTCTTTTTTAATAAAGATGTAAGAAGCATCTTGTTATTTTCATTAGCATGAAAGGGGTATGCTCTAATAAAAGTACATTGTACAAAGTTTTCAAATTCAACTACTTATTAATTCAAGCTGGCTGACACTCTGAGCCTGAATTATTGAGGTTTTTAATAACGTGTTTGATTTTTAGGTCATGTAAATGGAGTTTCAATGCTAGAAGGGAATAATCTAAGGGGATCAGAAACTCCTTCAGGGTAAGTACTGAAGGCTTCTTGTCATCTGGTACAACAGTAGGCAAATTGTTGATTTTTAATGTTTCCTGGTTGATTGGTAACTAAAACCATTGAAAAAGACTAGTGTCAGAAGGTACTCTGCCCCAGGTAGGATTATAAACAATGCCCCCAACCCCTCGCCATGCAGGTACCTGTTAGGTGGCAAAGTCAAGGGTGGCTATCTGCAATTCAAACCACCTTTAAATATGTTCTACAGCCATACATTGTGTGATTTGAGGGCTAAATAGGCAATGTTCTAATTTTAAGAATGTCGATTTGAAGTTTTCAAAGTGCTGAAGTCATCAAAACATTTAGGGGTATAGTGGGCATAAAAGACTAAAGATTTTCATCTTCAGTGGTAGCACCAAAGATTGGGACTCTATTACAATGAAGGAACAGCTTTTAGGTGGAAGGAAGGAAGGAAGGAAGGAAGGAAGGAAGGAAGGAAGGAAGGAAGGAAGGAAGGAAAAAAGGAAAGAATGAAGGCTGTCATGAGCTACTGTGAGTGTGTGAGTGGCTGGCAGCCAACATGAGCTGCCATGAGCAGCCGTCCAATGGCCGATGAGCAACTGCCTCAGTTGGAGGTACGCAATGATAATACCAACATGAGCCAGTGAAGCGACGTCCTCCATAACTAGACTGAAGAACAAAAGGACAGCAACTTGTCTGTTCCCCTTTCCCAGTTCCCCAATGCTGTTCCCCTCCCCCAATTCTCCAATAAAATCTTTTTTTTTTAAAAAAAAGCATCACTTCCAAAACGATTTCATCCCCATGAACGAAAGTGGATGGCTGGGGTTTTTTCCTGGAGCAATATAAAACTTGTGAAAAACCAACTTAAGTATCTTTCATTCAGTCATGGAAGTGACTATTCAATTTTATAAAACCACATTCAAATTTTAAATTATAAGCTCAGTCTACAGGTTTCTCTAAGTCTCTTAATAAAATCGGAGTTTTAACCGTGTCGTTTACCTTCCACGGAAATGTCCTGAATAGCAAAGCGAAGGATGATAGTCCAAATCATGCCTAGGGTCATTTTCACGTTGCCGTCCACAATTTCTGTAGGGAAGAAACATCAAATCCCATTAGTGTTGGGCCAGCCAAGTGGCGTGGTTGTTAAGCACTGGCTTAGGAAGCCAGCAGCCCCGGTTCGGGTCCCATATGAGGGCCAGTGACAGTGCCCTCAAAAAAAAAAAAAAAAAGCACAAATCTTGCATATGCATCATCACTGAAAACAGTCCATGAGTTTCCAAAGTTTAAAGACTTAATGAGCTAAGGCTCTAAATACAGTTGCCCCCACTTATCCACGGGGCATACGTTCCAAGACCCCCAGTAGATGCCTGAAACTGATAGTATAGAACCCTACACATACTATGTTTTTTCCGTACATGTATGCTTTTCCACTTAAAGGAAGCACTTTATGGCTTCTCTCTGGCATATCCAAATTGCCAGCATCACTATTCTTATGCTTTGGGGCCATAATTAAGTTAAATAAGAGTGAGCTGGACAAAGCATTGTGATAGTAGATCTCATAATCAAGATGGCTGCTAAGTGACTAATTGACAGTTTGAAGACAAGGGACAAAGGGGTGATTCACATCCCGGATGGGATGGAGCAAGATGATGCAAGAATTCATCATGCTACTCAGAATGGCACACAATTTAAAACTTATGAATTGTTTTATTTCTGGAATATTTTCGGACTGTGGTTGACCATGGGTAATGGACACTGCAGAAAATGAAACTTTGGATATGGGGGACCACTATAATGAAATACAGAGAACATAGGTGGTCAGCGCCCCAGTTGGCAGGTTCATGGACACAGTTCTGTACAGTGAGAGGGAGGGTGGTCTCGCTCCTGCCAAACTCACTAGGACTCCTGATTTCCCTCAGAGAATGAAGAGGCCACATCCTTCCTATTAATTAGTTCTCATTAAGAGTTATTGGGATGTGTAAGTTCTTTCTCATCCCTATGATCGGTTTGAAGATGGCATTATATTTGCCTCTATTCTTTACAAATACCCCTAGAGACTAGTCTGCCATTCATGGCACACCTGTCCTCATCTCTGTGTGCCCGGGGCCTAGTGGAGAGCCTGGCATCCAGTGCAGGCCCATAGCCCCTCCTGAGGTCAGTGTAGCCTCAGGGTTATTCCCATCACAGCTCACCTTCAGCCCCGATGGACACCAGTTTCACACCTTTGCTGGCTATATAATCCAAGGCTTTGTTGACATTGGCAATTTTGTGGAATCGCATTTTTCCTCGGTCAGGTTTGGGCAGCCTTTCCCCTGTTGGATAAAAAAGGAACAATGTAGACAGAGAAAGCAACCCCTGAGGCAGAATCAAGATGTCAAAATTCAGAGTCTGTGCTTTCCTTAAGTGGAAATAGTTATGTTTCTGATGTGTCCCGGTTCCTGAATCACAGCACAGAGGGAACATTAACAGCAAAATTTTCAAGATCAAATGGACCGGTGAGTAGCCATGCTACTAAGGCCCTATGCTTTTCAGATCTGCTGGGAGTGTCTGGTTCAGCCTACGGACCAACTCACAAATGAATAGAGAAGCTGCTTGGTGTTGCTGGAGCATTGGGGTGGCTGACTAGCTGTCAGATGAACTCAGGGTAGCCTAGTTCAAATCACAGAGGTGGCAGCCAGGGCTCATCTCAGACATCTAATTATGAAGATATATGGATCAGGGTAGACTTGCCATCAGCCTTCCCAGTCACGCTTCTTCAAGGGTGACCCACTCTCTAGTCCAAAGTCTAAACCAGCCAACTGATATTCAGGTCAAAGCATAGTCCCTCTGGGATTGAACTCCTGTTTCCATAGTTTTGCCAGCATGTACACTGGCTTTTTTTGCATGACAGACCATTTCTGGAATACACACTAGCTGAACTAAGAGCGGAGAGGGCAGTCATATAAATATCATTGTTTTCTTCCCTTATTTTGTTACAAGGTGGGTGGTATAAACATTATTTTAATAAGTCAATTTTGAACAGAATTCTCTCCCTTTTAAACAGAAAAATAACTCCAGGCAGACTGCTTTTCGAAAGGCCTTCTTTTCCATTAATGCTATGTTCTAGCCCAACTTTCAAAAGGCCTTCTTTGCCATTAATGCCATGTTCTAGCCCAACCAGATTCCGAGGGAAGTGTGATGCAGTCACGTTTACACAGAGGCGGATGTATCGCCCACACTCAGTAGTTCCGGGGGTGGGTGGGTGACACCGATGGAAAATGCTTCAGACCAACCTGAGATGACTTCCAAAAGCAGCATGAGCTTCAGGCCATTCCTAAAGTCTTCCTCGATGTTCTCGATCTGGGTGCCAGCTTTCCTCAGGTGTGAGTTACACCAGGCAGTGAAGGTCTGCAAGGAGAACCCCACAGCTTAGCACAGCCCCACCGGCCAGCAGACCCCTCTGGGCATAGCCCACGCCATCTCGCATGTTCTGGGAGTCTAAGGGCTGGGGCTCCTTGCACCACGACACAGAATTGGATGGGAAGAATGAGTTGAGGCCCAAGGTGAGAGTTTAGTAAAATTTCCTCTTTAGAGACCAAAAAACCCCACATTTCTTTGGTATACCAACCTGAGGAATTTCTGCCTTATTTGAAAAGGTAGCATATTTACACGGAGGCCTTGACCTTTTAAAAACCTCTTACTTTGTAGGAAAGATAGATTGAATCAGGACTTGCTTATTCCCCGCACACAACAAAAATAAGCTTGCTTGCAGAATGGATGAATCAACAATGTTGAAAGAGTGTTCAAATGTCTCACTTTGGAGCAGAGGGTAGGCGGTACTATGTAGTAAAAGGGGAAGGAAGGAGGGACCCATCGCCATTAAGTATCTACAACGAGTTACCCTGGATGAACAACCATTTTAAACTACTAACTAAATCAATTAAACAAATTTGCAGTATTGTCACTCAATAAAAAAAAAAAAGTAGTAGTAGAAATATGACCGCCTGCTGGCACACACCCTGGGTTTCAAAGACAATTAGTACATAGACCAACCCTGGAGGACTCACCATCTAGTGGTGCTAACAAGGTACTGGGGCAATCTTCAGAGGAAAGATGGACTATATATATTAAGTGGCATCCAGAGCCATTCTGTTTACTTTTCAAGCTTCTTTTAACTTGGCTTCCACTTGTGCACTATTTCCTGCCAAAACCAGATTAGAAATGCTCCTAGCAGCTGCTGGCTAAGAATGCAAACTGTCCCCTAGTCTCACAACAGCTGCTGGGCTCAAGAACAAAGCGCCTGTACATTACACTGGGAGGAGACGCACAAATAGGCTTGTGTTACAGATGAGAAAATGAACCTCTCAAAAATAGACTGCTTCCAAGGAAGACAGCAGACGGTTTCCATAAAAATGATTTTCCTGGGTAATAAAGATTTCCAAATCTGACTAATAGTCACTTATTTCAAGAAATATGTGACGGCTTTAAGTTCTAGCTCAAGAAGAAAATGTAGTATTTTCTTGGATTTGCAGTAAGACATTTTTTTACCCTGAGATTCTACTCTCTAATTATTTCTCCTAAAATGCATCTAAGCTTTAGGTAGAAACAGAAGAGAGGCTCTAAGCCAGATAGTCTAGATCTGCACCCAGTCAACATGCTAGCCATCAGCCACCCATAGCTATTTCAACGTAACCTGAAGAAAATTAGAGGAAATTATAAAATTTAGCTGTTCAGTTGCAAAAGCCACCTTCCAACTGCTCAGAAGCCACACAGGGCTCGTGGCTGCTGTGCTGGATGGCACAGGAGGGTCTACTGGACAGTGCTACTCCAGATAATCAAATTTTGGGTTTTTTTGAAGCTAAGGTTATTACAGGAGTCTATTGTTTATTTATTTAAATATGAATTATGTGTTTGCTTTTTGAATAGGTAATACATGTCCTTGATTCACATTGTGAGTGAGATAAGAGGCTTAGAGTGAAAACCTTCCTCTCACCCTTGTTTCCAGTTCCCTGCCCCAGAAGTTTGGTTTCTTGTGTATCTCTTCAGTGATGTTCTACACATGTATAAATACACACACACACACACACACACACACACACATATTTTTTTTTTTGTCCTTTGAACACAAATCATAGTATACACATTGTTCTGCACTTGGCTTTTTTCATACACTTAAAAAACATGATCTAAAGATCATTCCATAGCAATACAAGGCATTCCTTTTTATGGCTGTATAGTATTCCACTGTGGTGTATATACCATACTTTATGTAACTAGCTCCCTATGGATTGATATTTAGGTTGTTTCCAGGTAACTAAGTTCTTTTTTTTTTTTTTAAGCTGAGCCATCCTGCCACCTGTTGGCAGCTCAGTGGCAGCTCAGCTTGGGCCAGGATTTGAACCAGCGACTCTGTTGCTCAGAGTTTGCTCTCTTGAATGAGCTCTTAACCAACTGAGCCACTTGGCTGGACCTCAGGTAACTAAATTCTTACAGTAAAAAACATCACAGGCCCCATTTTCAGCAAGTGAAACTAAAGGTGTTGTGGGTTTTTTTTTAACTGACAATATTGAGACTAGTCATATAAATAAATTTTGGGGAAAGGCACAAGAGAATAGCAGCTTGTAATTGTTTAAAATGGAACTGACAGAGAGAAAATATAATGATATAAAATATTTATATAGTTGTTTTTATTTAGAGTCTCCATAAAATGGGCAAACATTGCTGGTGCAAATGACCTTACCTTGCTGCCATGTTACTGAAGTCCCTGTACAATAAGAGTATCAAAAACCCTTCTGGGTATAACCCCCAAGCTACTCATGAAATCAACACAAGTTTCCTGGGCCCCACCCTGAAATCCCATGACATCTGTCTGATGCCACCCTTCTATAGGGATACATAGAGTGAAGGTAATTTACCATAGGTAGTTTTAATTGTGCAAAGCCAGAGAACAAATTTAATCTAAAAGGCCAATTTATTGAGTTACATCTAATGAAGTGTCCCTACCTTTAATGAGCATTCCTCAGAGCCAACAAGGTGGTGCCTAATCAACTCTAAAGCGAAAAAGGACGCCAATGGCTCTGGTACACGGCCATGTTCCCATGACTAACAGTACCATGTCCTCATGGGGTACTTCCGAAGGATGCTCACACCATCAGCAGTGTCTCCTCTGTAATATTCTCGGACATAACCCAAGGGCCCAGGCAATGCTCCTCAACCCCTAAAACATGGTGGTTGAGAAACATATCAGCTGTAGGAGTTTCCGGGAATATCTGTGAGCAAGGACTCTGAGCCTTCCCATGGTGAACAAGGTAATTCCCACTTTCATGAACTTAACAGCAAAGTCCCAAATCCACAAGAACGATAGACTGCCTTTTTCAAAGTTAAACGATAGGACAACCAGCGCAAGGTGCTTAAAGGCAAGAAAGCACTTATGTCCTTGCTGGAATGTTGTGTTAAGTGTGTGTGAATGAAGGCTACGCATTTGATTTTGGTTTCTTTTTCAGTGAATTAAACCTATAGACATAAAACACCTGTGTTATAGACTATCCCATTAAGAGAACGGAAAAAGGCCTTTTAATCAAAATGAGTAATATCTGTGATTATTTAGGTCATCGTTTGTATAACACAAGTTCACATCTCTACCTGGATAAACAGATGAGGACAAAAAAAAAAAAATCAATCCTGAGTCTGTCACCTTTCTGCGTATGCATGTATTTCATGGGGTCAATTATCACCTCTTTCAGTAATAAGTTTCTAGGCCTGGACTGGTTCCTATCTGTTCAATTTACTATTCTATTTTCTCCAAACAGAAAAATCTGGCAACACAACATCTATAAATCTCCTTTATGCTTTTTAAACCAGCTTTTACTTTAATAATAACTGCATAAAGTTCTAATTTCAGGTCACACTTCCTGAAATGGAGACTCATCACAGCTATGGGGCTTTTCTGAACAAAACAGAGCAGGGTCTACTGAGGGCTGGCAGTTCGGCAGGGCCTGAAGCATGAAGCTTGGGGGGCGGGGGGGGGGTAGGGCTGGCAGGCCCGAATGGCTGTAGCTTCTAAACCCACTGAGTAGATGGAGCTCCAGTGGTGCAATCGGTTAGCGAGTGGTACTTATAAACCCACTGAGTAGACAATGGCATTGTCTGTCAGGTCCAAAGGTTTGGGGCACTGTCAGAGTCTTCTATGATTTTCACTTTGCATGTCATTTACTTTCCTCAGTAGGTAAAGACATCAAGGGGCTCATGGTATGAATTCCTGGCCTGCACCCTCTGGGGTAACACAGCTGAGCCCCAGGAAAGCAGGAGCAATGGTCCCCAAGAAGGAACCAAGAGGACAGGCAGAGCTCAGTTCAGTCATGGCTCAGAACTCAGATGCTATTTCTGACTCTGACATCAGACAGCCATTTGTCCTTCATGTCCTGACACTTTCCCAGATAGATAGATAGATAGATAGATAGATAGATATGAATATATATAGAGAGAGATAGATGATAATAATTGTCATGATTAAATGTATGCAATAGTTCAAAAGGTTATCAGGAGAGAAGAAATATAAAAGCCACTGGCCAACAATGCACACACTCTCCCATATAACCCCAGATAATCACTCTGTTAAGTTCATTTTCTAAAGATGCTCCATTTATGTTTCCATTTACCATAATCACTTTAATAGTGTTTTCTTTTCCACTTCACAAATTCCCATTTTGCCAAGATTCCTTCTAATTGTTCTTTCTACATATTTGGAAAGGAAGGGGGTTGTAGAAAGCTGCGCACTTTGGTCAGGTCTCTAGGTGAGGTAGGAGGGGGAGGGTCAGAGCTGCTTCTCTGAAGTAAATGTGGCGTCAGCGCTGGCGTTTAAGACAGGAGACCCCGCCCTTGTAAAGAGCAGGTGGTGACAGAAGCAGGACATACATGATTGACTACAAAGCTTCACAACCCCTCGGCGAGAAAGAACCCCATCTGGCATCACAGGAGGGCCCACTCTGGGTCCTTACAAATGGTACAACACCCCAAACAAGGGGCCACTCCCGAAGCACAGCAGAAATCAGTAGCGTGACTTAAAATTTAAATACTCAGACACTCAACCCTTTTTTAAAAGCATTTAAAAAGTGTTTCTGGTGGAGTTGACGCTGACAGTAGGGGAGCACCCTGGACCCAGAAGCCATTCACGGTGGTGGCTGACTTTTCAGTAGAGTGACCATTGAATGATCCTCTGATCTGGAAAGAATTCCAAAACTTCAAGGTTGCCAAGTGACCAGGAACATGTTTCAACGACTCACAAAACATTTTTAAAAAATGAATCAAAGCAAGAAGTATGTAAGTAGGAGAGTGTTAATTTTAAGGGTCCTGCATATGCTATGATCCGTTAATTACCAGATGTCTTGGAAGTCCATTTGGGGTCCTTATGTTCTCATAACTTGCATAACCGGGCATCTAACTCACAGTGGGCAGCCCTTTGATTCTCCGCCCACGAACCTTAGTTTGGTCTCCCAGATCCTGCTGGATCACATGGCAGGTGACAGCTCAGTTTAGCAAACCTTGAAAGACAGTGGCCCTAAAAATCTCAGTGTCTGGTGTGGGCAGGTCAGCTTGCCTCTCCTGTGGCTTCTCTCTTCCCCTCCTGAGGAATGTATTTTTAACCTAATGCAACTAGTTGTCTGTGAAGTCTGATGAATTACAAGAGACTAGAGAATATTTCACAACTATAAGTGCTATAGGATCACAGAAGAACAGCAATCAGTGATGGCAATTGAGAGAACCTCGAGGTGCTTTGGGGTTCAAAATGAAAGGGAATTAAGCCATTGCAAAGAGTAAGACAGCCTGTAGTCAGGATTTAAGTCTTCTTGAGCACAGGAGCTATTCCCCCTCCAAGAACCAAGCATACACAGCCTCAGCACATTTCAGAAACTGAACGGGGTGCCAGAGGGCCTGTGACCCCAGAACCCAGAATGGGCTCAGGCCTTTATCTTTTCCTGATTGGTGGAAATATTCATACTTCCGCTCAGAGAACAAAGAACAGCATTAGCATATCTTATTATAACTTCCTCAAGGTACAAGGTTTCAGAACATTAGTTTTTGCAGATGGGGGTAAAAATCGTTTGCGTGTACATTTTTTAAAAAATGTATTCCTAAGGGACAAGTAATATAAAGGGGTACATTGGAATCAGAACTTGGTTTATAATACAGTAGGTCCAAAGAGCCTTACAATGAACTCCTGTAAAAAAGCAAACTCCATTGCACTCCACAGCAAATGGAAGACCCACGCTGGTTTCCCAGGCTTTATATGCCTGCAAACGGACGTGCTAAGGACTAAGGCAAAAAAAGATGAACACTGCAGCCTCTAATCCTGCCTTCTTCACCCTTATGTCATCCAAAGAGCCCAGCATACAGCAAGTGCCCCTGTAGTCACACAGACGACTGCCTATTCAAATGTTCAATGCTTCAAATTCAAACCGTGAAAATGTCAGTCATAAATCAATTGGAACCTCAAAGTACCAAAACACTGCTTTTAACGTGAGTTCCAGGGAGACGCATAAATGCAAATTTCATTACTCAAAGACAAAGTAAGAAAGAGGCAGCTTTTCCCCGTTATTTCACCCCAAAAATTCTGCCTACAGGCAGGATTTCTGATCCCTTTCCACCAACATTAGGATAGCTAACCATCTCAAATGAAGGGGTAGGAAAGCCAGAAACAGTTCCAGAGCTACCCAAGGCACACAGCCACCTCCACTGAACATTCTATAAAAGCTGGTGGACAGTGACACACAGAAAAACAGAGATTTTGTTTTCTGTTCTAGACAGTACCTGGAACACCGTGGCACTCAGTGACTATTTGTTAAATAATATCTTATTTGTCAGATTTTCTGGGACAGATCAAAGAGAACAGCAAGGAGATTTTTTTAATTGGAAAAAAAAAGACTGAGGGGCTAAAAATCTGTATCTGCTCAAGTTCTAGGCTTTAAAAAAATCATTATTATAATGTCAAACTTAACTACAGAATCCTTAAATGTTAAAAAGGATTCTTGTAATCTTGCCAAAAAAAAAGCCTGGTGAAAAATAAAATGCAACCTCACTGCTGAGGGTATCTAAAAATAGGATCAGGCTAATGGATGATACTTGAAGTGGGCAGGTTAAAGATGCCTCTCCCACAACTTGAAAAGAGAGTCCTTGTCCAGTCTGGTTTTACTCAGAAATTCTGAGCCATGAACTTTTGGCTTCAGTCACCAGGTTCATAAGAAGACTGACTTCATTTAGTCCCTGAGCTGTTCAGAATACATAAAGAAAGGTGCTAAAAACTCTGAGTCTGTAACAGGGAGAAAAAAACAAAAAACTGCTTTTCAGGTTTTTAACAAAACCATATGTCACTCAGACTAATTCCGGTTTGAGGGATGACCGCTCTCATACGTGGAATCTCCTCCCTAGCTTCCAGAAAGGATGGAACAGGGTAGATTCATGGAATTTGGGAAGGGGAAATGGCTGATAAGGCTCCTTTTTAGTGGGAACAATCTGAGCTTCTGTGGGAAATGGGTGCCTCGTTTAGAACACCCCTCCTAGGCTGTCTTACAACTATAAGCCATAAATATGGGGAGGAACGCAAAGTAACTCCTGTCTGTAAGCTAGAAATGCCTTGTGCTCAGCACTGGGACAACCTCCCTTGTCCGGAAGAGAAAAGCTTGCCTCCTCCAGGACAGGCTTGTCACTATTCCTCATCTATAAAACATGCCTATTCTTTGGATTCTCCAAACTGGCTGTAATGCTTCTCCAGTTTGTCATTAGTTGGCTAACATCTTTAACAGTTTCTCATCTTTATGTTTGCATGAGAGTCATGATTTTACCTTTCTTTAAGAACTGTCTTTTGTTCTAAAGAATTGTCTTTTAATACAATTTTAGAGTCTTTCTTCAAAAATGAGGCCAATATTCAAATAAGCTAAAATAGTCATCATTCCGATCTAACTGTCATTGATTTTCATGAGGACAAATAGTAATTAATATACAAGAATGGTACACAGAACTAACTGAAGTCTATTGTTTGCTGATCTTAAATTACAGTATGCTCCCTTCGTCCTGTGGGAATGACAACTGTCTTAAGTCTGGGCTTACTGCATTCCTTTTCCATGTCAGAATCTCCATTTAAAATTCAATATGTGTCCCCACGTTCCCTCTTCCACAGATCACCATAAATAATGCTGCGTTTGGGTTGAATTATTTAGCACTTTTCTTTGTTTCAAAAAGAGTTTTTACTTATCTAGAAGCTAACGTATTTCCATCTGTTCATGTCTTCCCTGCTCAAGAAAATATCCTACAAACATTGCATTACCACTTACAGGAGTCCTTATTACTCATCCACCTGATTCTTATTTTTCGGCAGCAATTATTCATCCCTCCATCTCTGTAATCAGCAACGACATCAAACATTTCTCTGAGCCATTGATGCCTGTTACAGGTTTGTAATCCAAGCTACGTCTACACTGATTCCAAGGGGCATTTTCAAATTCTTGAAACAAAAGTGTAATTACAAAAAAAAAACAATGATATAGCATTCTGTCTTCTAAAGAACAGTTAATGATCTTGATGAATTTCCCCTGTTTCACTGTTAAATGGAAAATAGCACTAAGATTAGAACTAGGCAGATTCTTTCCAAATTATTTTAGGGTTGGAAGCATATGTTAAACTAACCAGATCAAATATCTTCAGAATCAAAGTTGAAGTCATTTTTGCCTCAAAATGTAAAAAAAAAAAAAAAGGTAAGCTCAAGTACCACATGAAAGCTACTGGTGCCTGGTCATCTGAGTTTAGAGAGCTCCTGCGGCCAGGAGCCGACTTAGCCACTGGCTGGGAGTTCTGTGGGGTCACACCTGCCTCCCCCATGCTGGCACAACCTAAGTGGAGAAGTCCTGTGAGGACTTTCTGGTAAGCAAGCCTTTAAGGCTCCTAACAAACAGCCTTACATACGATTGATCCTGAGCTGTGCTTCCCAAAATAACCTGTTCCCTTGGAGCCTGGGTAATTATACGCAAGATGTGGCTCTGTGACAGGGAGACCCAACTGCTGCTTGGTTTCGGGCAATCGCAACATTTACTAGACTATCAATATTCTCCCCTTGAAGATGAATTCCAGCTTAAAGAAAAGCACATGGACACTCCCCCCTCAGCCCATTCCAGAAACTGGGGAAACAGCTTGTACTACACAGACAGCACAAGAAATATTCTTTAATTCAAATTCACCAAACTGTTACTATTTTCAGGGACCCAGATAAATGGCTGCCCACACAGAGGGATTCATTTAGAACAAAAGGGCTCTCTGTTATACACCACTTTCTCTGCATTGGTGTTTGGGACCAGGGCACAATTCTAAATAAGGAACAGCCCCTGGGCAGGTAGGTACATCTGTCTACCGGTGTCCTCTACATATGGGAAAAGCTCTGGATAACAGTCAGGTTTATAAAAACAGGGAAGCTGCGCCTTTCCAAACTCCCTGCCTACTCCATATTGGCGGGAACCAGGCAAGGGTTCCCTCCATCAAATTCTTCCCTAGGGCTCATGCTGAGTGGAAAGTGTTCATAGAAATATAATAAATGGGGCAGCCAGTTAGCTCAGTTGGTTGGAGTGCAGGCGCATAACACCAAGGTTGCCGGTTCAATTTCCACATGGGCCAAGGAACTGCACCGTCCACAACTAGATTGAAACAACTGCTTGACTTGGAGCTGATAGGTCCTGAAAAAACACATTGTTCCCCAATAAAATTAAAATATATATATATATATATATATATATATATATATATATACACACACACACACATATATATATATATTGGGTTGTGTGTGTGTATACATATATATTCTATATATATATATAACATATATATATAGAATATATATATAAAGTGTTTGTATCCTGAGCCATTTCAGACAATTATATGTTATGGTAAAGAACCCATGAGTATATGCTTCTATATTTTAGCATAAAGTGATCTAGCGGATGATGCAGCAAAAATTTAACGCTAGTGTTCTCTAGGTTGTGACTTTTAAAAACTTCTTATCTATATTTTCTGGAGTGAACACCTATGACTTAGGCAATTACTTAAGATTGTATCTTTCAACAGCAGCTGGGGGACGTGTGTACAATTTGTTGCCCAGGTTCTTTGCTCTTCCCTGGTTGGTCATCTGTAACTATGTTACGCAGCTTTACTTCACTCATCTGCCATATCTCTACCTGAAAAAGAACTTGAACTGGAGACACTCCAGGAAGCCTAGATTTCTGAAGTTCATCAATTCTAAAGAGTTTTTTAAGTTTCACATTAAAATTGCTGTTGACTTTAACATCCTAGTAGAGACGGTCTGGGGCCACAGAATAGAAATCCTCTAGAGATCTTCATGCCCGGTCACCAGACACCAGTCACAGTGAGAGCCCACTGTCCCCCTCCAGGGATTTCTGGCAGGATTTTTCCTTAAAGGACTCTAAGGGTGACAGCTCCACCTATGTCTCCTTATAGAAACAGGAAAATTTTTACATTAAACATGACTTTCTCACAAAGTAAATACATTTATCACCATGTCATGTCCATAGTTTCAAGTGTCTGAACATATAAATAACTTTTTTTGAGAAAAGACTTAAACTGTCAGAAGAATAAACTTAGAGATCTGACTTGGTAATCAGTCCAAATATTTAAATAATGTTTAACTCTTAGTTTTTCAGATGTGCAAAATGAGCACCCTAAAGCCTAGGACATATTAATATCAAATGGTTTGAAGTGTGAGCACCTACAACATTTATAACACCACACAGATGGCACATAAAACACCCAAAGTAGAAGAGCGGCATGCATTTCACAGGGGAACCTGGGAACCTGGCCCAGGCGAGGCCCCAGCAGGGCCGGTGGTCCCGTTCCCTCCAGACACAGGGCTCCCTCCCCCAGGGGCTGCAAGGCTTGGTCTTCTAAATGCATCATGGATTACAAGATTCAGAAATTACAAGGCTCGGGCCGGCCGAGTGGCGTGGTGATTAAGCACTGGCTTGGGAAGTCAGTGGCCCTGGTTCGGGTCCCACATATGAGAGCCAGTAACACTGCCCTCAAAAAAAAAAAAAAAAAAGGAAAGAAAGACATTACTAGGCTCTGGTATTTAAATTTGTCAAAGCATTAGAAATCTCACTGCACAATATTTGCATTTATTAAAATTCAGAAACAGGCCAGTACTTTGAGGAAAGGCATTACTATTCATACATATAAATTGCTTGGTCTAAACAGTTGAAACTGCGCTGAGGTTGTATTGTACATCTTCTCCGCAGAGAGCGACACCTGAGTTTGTAGTCTACATTGGACCACTGCTGAGAGTCAAAGGTGGGACTATTCATAACTACTCTGGGACAATAGCGAGCTGGGCCTTTCCTGTGCACACCTGGATGGAGAGTCACCTCACCCCTGAAATAACTCCATCTCCTGCAGCATGTCCTCATAAGGAATGGAGGCCCTGAGTGATGAACAACGCATTGAACACTGTAAATGTACACTATTTACACATTCATCATATCTCGGTAAAGCTGGAAAACAATAAATTAAATTAAAATTTAAAGAAAGAAAATAAGAAAAAAATAAATAAATCAAATCTGGTAAGGAATGAGGCACCCTGGAACTTCTGCCTGCATGCAGTCCCCCTCACTTCCGGGGCTATCCTAGAAATTCACGTATCTAAGCTGGCAAGGGCCCCATCTGTGTCTAAATACATTCCCCGGAAGCTGTCTTGGCAAGACTGCCCCTAAAAATAACCTTTCCCCAAGAACCCTTTACAGGTCTGCTCTGCTCCTTCCTCCAGCTGTGCTCTGGGGGTGTGGAAGGAAATCAAGGTACAGAAAGATCAAATTCGGCACCCTCAGACACTGCCCCTACCTCCTAGCTCCAGCTCCCCATTCAAAGCAGTAAACGCAAAGGTCACAGGAGCAAAGAAAAGACCAGGCCAGTAAGCCTGCGGGAAGTCACAGGGTCAGTTTATCAGATGAGTTTGCAGTATGATTACACATCGGCACAGGTCATGGTTAAACCATCCATGTTTATAAGATGTAAAAAGGCTTCGCTTCTGCTTTCTTAGCACAGAAGTGCGTTCTTAGCACAATTCCATCTTCTTCTCTCCTTCCTGTTGAGCCTGAAATTCACCGGTAGGGTCCTTCCCGGAATTAGACAACAGGGTCATGGTCTTAGAAAGAGCACCTTTAAAACATTGGTGGTCTCTGGGAAGGCAGGTCTCGGGAATCTAGTTTTTAGGAGTAGACAATTATAATGTCAAGAGCATGAGACATCATTGGGAGAATTTGGGGATTACAGGAGGTATAGAGGCAGAGCAGGGAAGAGGCCTGGACAGGGAGAAGGTAGCAGGAAGGTGGGGTCTTGGGTGAGGAGAGGAGTTCCAAATGGGAAGACAAAAGTGGGCAGTTTGGCTTCATGATAATTTCCTCCAAAGTTTGGTTTAGAGAGAAAAGCATTTGTTGAACATAAAAACTTTCCTTTTTCCTTTTAGAGTTGGATATCCCTAGTAATCATTTCACAACCTCCGTGTATGTCAAAACAGGTTGTACACTTTAAATCTCCATGAGAGTCAAAGGACTTCTAATAGATATGTATGATATTGGGGAGGGCGAGTTGGGGGGGAGTGGGGCAGCAGATTGGGGGAGGGGGTTGTCACTTTGAGGGGTAAAAAGCATAACTATTGCACTGTGTTGTACACCTGAAACTAATTTTTTTAAAATAAAATAAATAAATAAATGAATAAATAAATAAATAAATAAATAATCTCCATGGTGCCCAAGTCTTAGAAAGCGTCACTGTCCACTAAGACATCCATGTCCACTTACATGTCCCTGTAAGGGGACAACTCTAATCTACTCTCTTGTGTCTGGGAGTCTCATCTTCCAGTTCCAAAAGCGGGTGTGATTCAAATACTGAGATGCCCTGAACTCTGGCTTCTTTTGGAACTATGTCAGACAGAGCAGCAGAGAATTTCAAAGATGAGCCCTTAACGGCACACCCTACAAAATGCCATCAGGGAGGTTTAGTTGGCTTTTGCTGTGGTCCCTTCCTCCCACGTTGTTATTTCTGTTGGACAAAGCCACTGCCAGAGGCTGACGTGGAGAAAGTCTGTGAGTAACAATATGTACCATGCCTCAGAATTTCGTCTTCTCCTTCTCATCAGATGTTCCCAGTTGTACCATTTAGAAATTTGAAATTCACAGCCCTTCCACAAAGGCAGTGAAAAGTTAGGAATATTGACTCCCAGGCTTCTGCTCTGGGTTATTGGTTACCAGTCTGAGCAGAAAGCAATAAAAAACAGAAAAAGTGTGAGGGTTAAAAGCTTGGTTACTAGTGGACCAAAAAATGCAATACAATAATAAGCATCACCATACTTTATAAAATTTCAATTGTGAGACAGAACTATATCTTCATAATTTAGATGAAATTGTGTGTGTTTTCCAGCTACCACTTCTCCACCCTCAGCCACCACTTCCTAGCTAAAAAGTGAGGATAACCATACTCATTTCTCAAGACTGTTGTGAAGATTGAATAAACATAGTATCTATGGTTAAAACAATGCCCTGAAATTCACAATAAATACCTGCTCTGCCCTATTCAGTGAATAGTTGGGATGCTAGGAATGATATATCAAATTGCTTCCCCCTTTTTTAATCCACTGGCCAAAATCCATATATTAACATACCACTTTTACTGTCTTATTGGCATTTTCTTTGGTGCCATGCTGAAAAAAAATTTAAAAGCTCCTTTTGTGCCAATATTTAATATAAAAGATCAAAATACATAATAAAATAATCAGCCACTTCCTATTTCATAAAATTGCATAGAATAGAAATTTTACAGTTTGCAAAATGTAAAACACATGGTTTACATTTCTCCAACTAACATTGTCTCCCCACATCCCAGGCCAAACTGACCCTTACCCCTGCTCCCCCTGAAAACTGAGCTTGTTTTAAAATAGGAAAATGTTATCCTCTATGGTTCATCACTGGTTACAATTCTGTATATTTTTTTTTAACCACTGATACTCTCCAACACCCAAAATACTGATTTTTTTTAAACCTTAAAACAAAATACCTAAATGAGAACAATAATTTTTGTTTCATTTCCTTCATTTTATAAATGACAAAATAGAAAAAGGAAACCTATCTTGGGATTAAAATCTACATCTAGCCTGTTAAGATGAAATAAATTCGATGTTTTTCAGTAATCCTTACAAATTTTCAATTGTCTCGCTCAGTGTAGCCCATCATTGGCCATTCCAGTTGCAGAAGGATATACATCACTGACTTGAGCACCATAATTAATTTCTCACAGCTTTTCACTTCCTGTGAATGCATAATTATTTCAGGAGCTAAAAGATACCCCATTCCACGTGCCAAATGCCTGGATTACTGTTCCAGCAACTAAACCAATTCAAACGCTGATGCAGACTGACTGGCGAAGTTCCAATGGAATAATATACCAAGGTGAGGTTTCTCCAGGAAGAAAATCAAAGACCTCTCGACAGGTCGATGGTTCCAAGTCGTCTAATATATGCACGTTTCATCCAGAGAAGCAATGTTTCCACATTCAGGTAAGTCACTGCTTCCTTCAGGAGTCGTCTATTTAGCTCCCCTCAGTGCCCCCAGGGATGTCTGCTTCCACTTTTCCCTCCCCATAGTTTCATTTTTTTTTTTTTTTGAGGGCAGTGTCACTGGCCCTCATAAGCGGGACCCGAACCGGGGCCGCTGGCATCCCAAGCCAGCGCTTAACCGTGGCGCCACTCCGCCGGCCCGCCCTCCCCATAGTTTCAATCACTGCCTACAAACAGGTCACTCTTAGGTCTAAATCTCTAGCCTTGACCTTTGTCCTTGATATTTCCATTGTATATCAAGCCCTCCATCTAAACCTCATATTTTTAACTTCTACAAAACCCAACCGCCCCCTCACTTTCCCAAATGAATATGAAAGGCATTAGAGATGAGGCTAGAAATGATTAGAATTCAGTTTTATGGATTGGCTATTGTATGTAACTGGTCAAGAACCTTGAATATAGTGGGCCAATAGTGGCAACATGGTTTTATTAGGTTGAACCTTAAGAAACTGCAATTTTTGGAGGTCAAAATGGTCATATCAAGAATTTTGTATGGTTCAACCTAATACACATAAAATATCTCAAAATCCTAATGTAATGCAGCAAGATTACCTACCCTCTAAATAATTATTTTCACATCTTGTTTGACAATAATGAGGTAAATTAAAGACTCCTTAGGACTTTAGAAAGGATTTCTTGATTTGCCAATTGCAATTATAATGTCTGTATAAGATTCAATCATAACCTCAGATTAAATACTGTTCTCTTTCCACTAAAACAATCTCATATTCACCTACTGGTCTACTTGGTCCTCACAATCACTAAAATAAAAATGAGTTGTTTTCCAAGACAGCATGCCTTTTAATGAAAAGATTCTATAATAAGAATCTATTTTCAATGTATAGGAATTTCTAGGGGCTAACACATTTACCCTCCTAGCAAAACCAAACAGGAAAACTCAAAGTCCTGCTCACTTCTTAGTCTTGGATTGGGCACTGATTTATCAATACTGGTCAGGCCGGTTCTGTGCTAGGACCACACACTCCCCAGAACCGCCTGCATCTATTCTTTATTTTCCAATTCCACTACTTTGTAGCATAGCATGTCTTCCAAAACTATCTGTTTTACATATAAAACCATAAAACTTAAATTTATCATTATCTGAATCATAAATGAATTTGGAGTTTTCTTTACGAAGTGGCTAAAAGTTTTTAATCTGCAAAAAACAGTCATTTAAATCAAATTTAGGTTACCAGAACTCTATTAATTAATATAGTGGCACACTTTATTATAATTTAAGTCTGCATGTATGATTTTTTGTTAATTCCAAAATCTCTAAATTCCAAATTATTTTTTTAAAAATTGAGCAGCTTGTCTTTGAAGGCTCAGTCTTAGAATAAGCATCAGATCAGACACTTCATCCTTTGAGCGTTTTGAGAAACTACTTTAAGAAAACGTTTTTTAAAAAGCATTAAACAATAAGCAGAGTTGGAGTTAATACTTACAGCTCAAAGAGTTATAAAGATTGCAAATAAATTTTTTAATTGTTAAATTTATAAATTTGAATTGCACTAAATTCTTTTTGGGAAGGTGACTCATAATTCCTTCATTCCACAAATGTGAGCGCAGCCTCTGGGCAGGCCCAGTGTGGGCCAGGGGAGCAGAGGGGAGCATCTGCCCTCAGCCCTGGAGGGGAGACCAAGACCGCACCATGGGACCCATGTTGTAGAGGGCAGTCCTTCCAAAGGACAGGCCTGAGGAGGAAGAGTGGCCAGGATGGAGGGCGGGGTAGGGCTGGGGACATGGGCCCCTGGAAAGGCTGCCTCCTAAGGCACCTGTGGAAAGTGGAACAGTATACAGACATTAGCCCAGGCCTGGCCTCACAAGAGGTCTGAAGTCTCTCCTGAAGGCAATAGGAGCTACAGAGGGATTTGAGGCAAGAAATACCATGGCCAGGTGTGTATTTTATAAAGTTCATCGCCACCAGCATCATGGAGAAAAACCTGTAGACAGGCATGATCTGTGAAGGGTGACAAAGCAGGAGGCCACCACCCTAATGCAGGCCGGAAATACAGCAAGCCTGAGCCCTTAAAGCACATAACAGAAGGGGCAGGGTCCAGGGACTTTGGGAGGTGCGTCCCCCAGGGGTTGGGAGAGAAGGAGGCTTCCAGGATGACACCCAGGTTCCCAGCTTGGGCACCAGGGAGTAAGACATCTCCATCACCAGGACTGGGAGCCATGCAGGAGGAACAAAGAAACATCCTCTCTTTTCTCTCACCAGCCTGGCTGCATTGGGTGTCCTGTTTCCCACTGACCTCTGTCCCTTGAACTTGCTATAAGTTCCTGAAGGCCAAGAGTGGTGCATATTCAGTTCTCCATCCCCGGCCCCCAGCAGGACCATAAGAATTGTCTGTCAAATGAATGAAAGAACTGATGGCCATGCTGTGCTCCCTTTGTATTTTGCTCTTTAATAGGTAAAAATCTTCTAGGTTACGATCTAGAAAATTGTGGGGAGGAGAAGCGTGTGTATGTGCGTGTGATATGACACAGAGAGATATGTGTCTGTGTAAAATATGTTCCCTGAGCTCTTTAGAAAGGCCTATCTCTTGCCCTCAAGATATCCCTTGCTTTGAAATTGGTTGATCGCAGTAGTTGGCTTGCTTTGCCCTCATCTTTGCTTTCTGTTCTTTCTGGAAGAATCAGTACGGTTCCCAGGGAAACGGTGGTACAATTCTGACTGTCCTCCAACGTATTCCGTGTCAACTCCTCTGCTCATCATGGCAGCTCCCACCCACTCCAGGACCGCATCTCTGTAGGTGTCTCCCAGCTGCGGAGACTGAACTGCAGTGCCTTCTGACAGTTTCTGAAGCTGCGTTAATTCAGTTTCCAGCTCAGGGTTATATTCCACCTCCCACACTCATGGAACATCTTATGTGGAGTTCGAGTTTCTTCTTTGGTAAGCTGGCTGACAGGGCAGCCCCAGGATACATCACAGTGCCTAAGAGGGCTGCGGAGACAAAGGGCGGCTTTCCATCTTAGAAATTCTGCACCCGTGACTGTCCACAGCAAACCCAGTGCACGTTCTGAACCATCGTACTCTGGGCACACAGGTTTTTCAGGGCTCATATTAGACTCTGCCTTCACCTGCCTGTCCATCAGCAACTTCCTGTAGACATTAAAGGCGACCTGGGACTCCAGCTCTCCTTCACACAATGGCCACAAGGACACAAGACCAGCCTTCAGCACTGTAGCTCATGCCCATGCACTTGATAACACATCGTGTAATATTTAGCTTTGCATCCGGACACCGTCTTCCGGTGAGTAAACAGATTCTCCTCATTAGCTGTTTGCTCCTTGTCAGTACCACTGTCTTGAGCTTTAAGTCCAGGAGCTGTAATGGTGAGATCATGTCTGCTTAATTGGATTTATACCGCAGCCTGCCCTGGAACAACATGGGCCTATTTAATGCTTTTCATAATCCCTCCTGATCACTCTCAAATTGATGCCTTCCTCACTGCTGCCTCAATTAGTCTCATCACTCTAACCTGTTTGCCTGTGTCACCAAGCTGAGGCCCTCACACTACCGTAAGCATGGCTCTTCCAGCTCAAAACCTGCACTTATTCCGCCTCCCAGGCCTCCATATCCTGGCCCACTTACCTACCCAATTTTCTCTCTAACCTTGACACTGTGTCTTTAGCTTCAGGTAAGTCTATCCCTTCTTCACACTCCCTCCAATGCATCATGAACAGCAGACACATCCAAGAACACAGGACAGGCGTCGGGAGACCCAAATCCTAGTCTTACTTTCTCCTCTACTCTCATGCCTCTGAGCTGGTTCCCTCATCTCTTTATCAGATGTTGTGTGAGGGGGTCCCATAAAATAATGGATATGAGGGTGTTTTGATAGTGCCAAAGGGTTATGTAAATATATTATTGTGACATCACCCTTATCACTCCCTCCCCCACAAAAAAACCCACAATGGACTATTTACTTTCTCTCTCTAGCCGGGAATGCTCTTTCCTTCTCCTCTCTCTCAGCTAATATGGAATTATTACTCAAATGAAAGGCCACCCCAAGTTCTATTCCCTAGAACGCTGTTACATTATTATTCTCATCCATAATGATTTTCCTTATTTGACCTCCTACAATCTTTGCTCTTTATGCAACAATCAGCTGCAACTTAATATAAAACAATGTCTTATGTTTTAAGTGTCTGAGTATGTAAATCCTACTTTAAAAGTACATCAGGGAAGGGAGATAATAGGAAGCTATTATTTAACAGGCACAGAGTTTCAGTTTGGGATTGTGGAAAAGTTCAGGAGGTGGATGGTGGTAATGGTTGCATAATAATGTGAAGGTGATGCCACCTAAAAATGGTTAAAATGGTAACTTTCATGTTATGTATATTTTACCACAATAAAAAATGTACATCAAAGTCACAAAGGAGCAAATCTTATGCTTCATCATCCTCACAAGTCCAAGAGTAGTGCTGACTAATTACTATTATTATACCACCTGATAAAATTAACTAAGACTTGCCGCACAATAATATTCAAACATTTATGGATCACTTTATAGTGTCTAAAGCCGCTTCAACATAAACTAGTTTAATATTTTGATCCTGAAAGACCCTGTGAGGTAAGAAAGACAGGTATCATTTATCTCTATTTCCTAGATGAAGACATGGAAACTTGGAAGGTTTGGTGAACTTGACTGTGGCCAAACAGAGAACACCAGGTCGAGCTTAGAGTCACGAATCTCAGAAATGTCACAAGCTTTTCATTAACTGCTCACCTTGTTAGAATAATTAGTGTCTTTTCTTTTGGGAAAAAAGCATCTAAGGGCATATTTGCTTGTGCAGGCAGACGAGCCTTCACCTTGGGCAGCTGCTCCCAAGGGCACTAATAGGGGTGACTCCGGGGTTCCCGGCTCTCGGTGTCATCCCGACTCAGTGAGCACCTGCTCCCTCACACGTGTCCTTCCATGTGCCTGACCCCACACGGTAACATTTTAGCCTTGATGGCAGTCCTGACAAGAGGTGCTCCAAGGTGAATGCTGAATACGTCCATCTAAACTGTGCATACGCACAAGAACTTGAATTTCTTTAGGAACGATTAAAACCAATAGAACTCTGAATGTGGAACAAGTGAACAACTCTCTGATGCTTCCGACAACTGGTACAGAGGTTTATCCATCACCTAGCCATACATAGATTAAGGGTGTAAGGACTCTTTCCATATGGAAACACTGAGCCATTTCCTTAAAAGGTCTGTGCCAGCCTCCCAGAGCGGGAGGACAGTGCCCTCTGCTAGGGGAGATAGCGCACATATTCAGCATTGCTGTCTTGACAAGTCACCTCCTGATTAGGCTTCCAAGGAATTAATGTTCCTCAGTTCCAGCACAAGCTTGCTTCTAAACACCGGAGCTCTAGACGTTTCAAAAGTCCCATGAAAAGAGCCTAATTTACAGGAATAAATACAAAAATGCCTGCCCCTGTTTACTAAACAGCCCCAGAGAGAGAAGAACACTTGGAAATGCCTGTATCTACTCATGTCAAAATCAGTATTTTCTGGATTGCCTCTTTTTGGAACAAGCACCACTCTTCCTCAAAAAACTGAAAACAGAATTACAACCTGATCCAGACATTTCACTTCTGGTTATAAAACCCCCAAAATTGAAAGCAGGGTCATGAAGAGTTATTTGTACACCCATGTTCAGCATCATTGTCCATAATAGTAAAAAGGTAGAAGCAACCCAGGTGTCCATCGATGGATAAACAAAATGTGGTCCATCCACACAATTATTCAGCCTTAAAAAGGAAGGAAATTCTGACATGCGCTACAACATGGATGAACTTCGAAAACATGCTCAGTAAAGTAAGGCAGTCACAAAAAGACAAAAGCTGTATGATTCCACTTATATGAGGTGCCTAGAAGAATTAAATTCACAGAGACAGAAAGCAGAATGGTGGGTGCCACAGTTGGGGTGGGGGGAATAGAAAGCTATTGGCAGAGTTTAGTTTTTGCAATATGAAACGACTTCTGAAGATGGCTGCACAACAATGTGAATGTACTTAACACTACTGAACTGTACACTTAAAAGTGGTTATGATGGATGGTAAATTTTGTTACATGAATTTACCACAATTGTTTAAAAAATCTCTCATTTGAAAAGCCCTTCTGTAGCAAGGATTACTACAGCCCATGAGACTCTCTCAGCTGTGGATATAATTAGGCACCGCGTCTGTTATAACGCTGTAGACGTCATTGTGTGTTACCAGCATCTGTTGACAGATCTCATACCTAGCATATCACTGAAATGGCAAGTGTGGAGAAGGTGGCCCACAATAGAAACAATGGCATTTTATCCTCGTCCTGTTCCAACAGTTTGTCTCACAGGACATAAATAGAGGCTGCTGCTCTGGCTGCGCTGAGTTCACAGCTCGGTATTATTTTCCTGACTTGAGTAGTTCTATAACAAAAGTAGAAATGAAGTTATCTTCTGGAGCTGTTCAGGTCTGTGTCCTAATACAGTGTTTTGTTTTGTTTTTCCCCAGCGTCTACAACACCCAACCTATCTTAAGAAAAAAATAAATAAATAAAAATTCTCAATTTAAACTTTTTAGCATTATCTTCAACTGGGATCAAGAAGTATATCCATTATTTAATAATATATATCAAATACTATACAATTATAATACATACTTATACAGGAATTCTAAACCTAAAACAATTACATCATTATATTCAAACATATTTTGAGTCCATGAAAAAAATTAAATATGGCAGAAGACGTGTCCATGCGGTATTTGGAAACTGACATGAGCTCTGTCCCGCTATTGTCCCGTGCTTTGGAAAAACACAACAGACGCCACTGTGATTAGACTATTACTTCCAAAACTGATGGGTAGGCACCTGTCCAACTCCTTAGTCATTTTGCTGTTCCTCATAAGAAAAAAAAAAGCAATCTTTAATCCATGAAAAATGTAATAATCAAAATTGTGAGAAAAATTTAAAAAGGAAACACTGCTAAACATTAAAATCACTTTTTAACTTCTTGCTGGTTGATGATGTATCAACTAGTCCAGAGGACACAATCATCCTCAGGCCACATCTTCCCGCCACAATAAGTCATTTACAAAGTGGTGCAAAGTTTGAAATTTTATTTTCCTTTCTAGACTCAATTTCTACTTATCATTCCCATTCTCTTGTTTCCAAGAAGGTAGGAATGGTGGAAGTCTTAGGAAGCTAAGTGGGAAATGAAATGTAGCTTAATTGAAGCTTTAAAATAACAATAAATGGTATTTTAAGAGGGGATACACAACAGGGGAATTTTGAAATAAAGTGCGTGGTTACTTCGTAATTATCCAAATACAGGACCCCTCTCCCTCTAGCTAACATTTTGTTGGGAGAGAATTATGTGCTTTCCAATCATGCAGCAATTCACCATGAACTGTCACATGAACCCACGCTGGCAGCTACACACAGCACTTTCCATGCACACATATGATCAGCAGAGGTTATCGACTTAGAAGCAGGTCCTAAGAAGGGAAATCCACTTTGCTCCGCCCCCCAATAAAGGGGGAAAGACTCTGTTTTGCCATGACACGGGTCAGCAGGTCTGCGCTGGCAAGTCTGACCCAGCCAGGCTCTGTGCCAGTCAAGCAGGGGGTGGGATTTATCCTCCTGGTGAGCATCCCTGCTTGTTCCAGCCAAGGGGATCAGGAAGGAACCCTGAACAGTGGAATGTTCCATTGGGCTCCAGAGAGTGCCAACCAGGACGGCAGGAAGCTTTTAGGGCTGCCTGAGTCCCTCCTCCTGTGCACTTACCTCAGTGACCCATAAATAGAGTGTGAATAATCTTTACTTTAGAGGTGAATGCCCAGTGTTCACACCGCATCCCCTCTATGGAGCCCAAGACAGTTAAGAAATGGTTTTCAATTACTGTTTGGGGCAGCCCTAGTGGGCGCAGCAGGGCCAGGAGAGCGCAACTCTGCCGCCCAGGTCACAGGCGCAGGAGTCGGGGCTCTCAGAGCCTGGTCAGAACGGAAACATTTAGCATGGTTCGTTGTGTAGTCTCGCGTGTCCCTCACACGCGCGCGCGCGCACCGTTGCATGCCTGTGCACAGACTTGCTCCCCTCTCCACCTGACGCCAGGCTGCCCAGGACCCGGGACAGCACCGCCCCTCCCGCTTGTCACCCCGGCCGCCGGGAGGGTCATGGACAGACGGGGACACACAGACACGCGGAGGGGACACGGACGCCGGGGGACACAGACACGCGGGGCGGGGAGCACGGCACGCCCCGCTGACCTTTCTCTGCTGCTTCTCCCAGGCAGGGTCCAGCAGCAGGTCGCGGTCCCATTCCTCCTCCTGGATCATGTACTCGTCCTCATCGTACACGTAGTTGTATTGCACGCCGGGCTCGATTTGGTTCATGGCGCTTGGTGGCCGGGGTTGAGACAGGCTCGGACAGACTGACAGCAGCGGGCGAACACGCAGAGATGCGGCGGAGCGCGGGCGCGGGCGGAGACGCTGCTCCTCTGGGCAGCTGGCCGGGTCACTGGGTCGCGAGGAAGCTCCAGCTCAGGCGGGGAACGGTGCAGCGCTGCTTAATACCCGCGCGGGGTCAGGTGGCCGTGCGCCCCGCCCAGGCCACGCCCAGGCCACGCCCCGGTCACGCCCGGCCACGCCCGGGCTCCCCTGCCACTCCTGGACCCTCCCCGTTCACGCCCCCGCCCCGCCCCCGCCACACCACGCCACGCCCCCGCAGCCCTGAGCCCGAGGCAGCCTGCGGAGACGCACGGGGCTTCCTTCGGCTCCGCGTTCCGGCTCCCGATGCCGCCCCAACCCCATTGGCCTCGTGCTGAGCCCCCACCCCACCCACTCTCTCCCACTGGCTCCTGCGGCTGGACCCCAGGGCGCCTGGATGAGTACCCGGCCGGGTGGGTGTACACGGACCAGGAAGGACCCCAACAGCCTGGGTCTCTGAACACCCCCCACCACTTCCACGTTTTCCATATATCGTTTGCATATTTACGTTTTCCATATATTTGCACATATTCATTTAATATCACACACATATCCCCCATACACCCATAAAACAGTAAAGTTTAAAAGCTACATAATCTTCCTCTCTTCCCCGTCCTCACCTGGGGAAATCAAGGCAAGGGACTTGGACCAACCATATTAAAATGTCAGGAACCAAAACCAAGGCAGGAAGTGTCAGCTCTCATCAGCCAGATATAAATTTAAAAGAACTGACAATGGATGAGGAATAGCCAGCTTCATGTCACATGTCCATCTCATCCAGATGTGTTGCACTAAAGCCTTTTCACCCCCGTGGTGCCCTCTAGCTAGCTCCTCCCTATCAGTTATACCCTGAAGGAACCAATACAAGGTCACTTGGGACAAGCACTTTGAAATTTTTCATCACTTATTTATTAAGCACCCACTGTACCCTAGAAGGCTCATCAGTCACTGGTGATACAGAGAAATGGCGATAGGCAGAACTCTTGCCTCTTGAAGTTTATGTCTGAATTCAATGAAAGTTGCCCACAGATGCTACACAACTGTTTGTGGTTCAGGGTTACTAATTTGTTGACATGATTCAAGCTGAGAATATGCCTGGATTTATCATTGTTCCTTCAAATTTTTACATCACTTAGTTTTATTGTTTTAAATTTTCTGCAGAAAGACTGACAAATTAGCAAATACATTGCATTAACATTTTTCTAAACATACTCACTAGAATGTGAATTCCACAAGGGCAAGGATTTTGTCTTGTTCACAGCTGGAATCCCCAGCAATCAGAAGTGTGCCTACATCATAGTGGATGCTCAAATATTTGTTGAAAGAATAAGTTTGTTTGGAAACAGTGACTGAGCTAATGTGCTTGGATTTAAATTTAAAATGTCAAGTTCATTTTTGGATTAAATTCATACTCCCTGAGCAAGTTTATCAGTAAATTTTAACTATTAGAAACTAGATCATCCATTACAAAATGTGTTCATCTTAGTCTTAAAAGTTAACTGTGGGAACTTCAGATTCCAGATGAGGTGGAATAAAAGGCACCAGATGTGCCCTCCTGCCCGAAACAACTAAAATCAGGGAGGAAAATATATCAAGACACTGGTCATCGGGCCAAAAGGATGGTGATCTCTGAGAGGCAGGAAATAAAAGACACATGAGGCAGGAAATAAACGACAGACCACTATGATTGGTCCCTCTTATTGCCTGGAGATGCAATTCAATAAAGGGGAAGTCAGGAATAGCCAGTGGTCTCCCTAAATTGAGAATTCAGAGGATAGAATTCAGAGGATAGAATTCAAGGCCAATTACAGAAGAGGAGAGAGAGCTGTAAAGAGTAAATCCTGGAGGTTTCCAAAGGGTCTTTTAGTCAGATCAGTCAATGCATAGGAGAAGAATACCTGAGGCCAAGTAAAGAGGCCTAGAAGGAATGATCCCTGGAACTCATAAAGGACCAGAAATACTTCCTGTTTCCATTAGCCAGAGTGAAAAGCCTCATAATTCACAGAACGCCAGATAGAGTATTCAGAAGTGGGGGAAATTAGCCCTAAACTAAATGATGTACTGGTCCTGCCTGAAAAAACTCAAAAGCAAGGTCTGAAAAAATCACAGTTTCCAAGTCACTTAACCGTGTCCCTGAACAAAACTCAAAGATATCTATGTGAATATAAAAACATTCAACACTTAGCAAGGTAAAAATTTCAATTTCTGGCACATATCAAATATAACCAAGTGTTCAAAGAAGCAGGAAAGTATGATCCATAATGAGAACAGTCAATCAAAACTGATCCAAAATTGACACATGGTGGAGTTAGTAGCAAAGAACATTAAGCATAATTATTACTGTATCCCGTATTTCAAGAAGCCAGAGGAAAGATTGAACACGCTAAGTAGAAACATGGAAGTTATTTTTTATAACACCCAAATTGAATATCTAGAGACAAAATGCACAACATCTATTATAAGATTAAAAATACACTGAATGGATTTAAACTACAGGGTAGACACTGCATAAGAAAAGATGGGTGAACTTGAGGACATAGCAATTGAAACAATCCAGCATGATGCAGAAAGAAAAAAAAAAAAGACTAAAAAATAAATAGAGGGTCCGTGAGCTGTGGGAAAACTTCAGACAGCCCAGTATCTGTGTAATTGGAGTTCCTGAAGTGGGAAGATAGACAAAAATAGGAAAAACATATTTGAAGAAATAACAGCTAAAATCAAGAAGTAAAGAGAGTTCAACTTCTACTGCTGTATGGGAACTGGGATCACCTTTCCTCCTGAAATAACCACAAAAAAAAAAGAAAGGAAGGAAGGAAGGAGAGAGAGAGAAGAAAAGAAAGAAAGAAAGAAAGAAAGAAAGAAAGAAAGAAAGAAAGAAAGAAAGAAAGAAAGAAAGAAAGAAAGAAAGAAAGAAAGAAAAAAAGACAGAAAGAAAAGAGACAAAGCATGTGAAACTGGTTTTCAATACACTGGACATCAAGCAATGAAGGACAGGAATCCTGAGAGATGGAAACAATTGAGGAGAGTCCTGAAGCTGCCTCAGTTTACAGCTTTGAGAGAACCTGGAGGCCAGAGCACTGAGGTAGAATCTGGAAGACTCCCTGAGTTGAAGAGATGAATGGAGCCAGGGGAGAGGAAGGCAGCTGGTGTTCATAGGACAGAGTGTCAGGGAGGAGGGCCACACACAGAGAGGGCTCTGGAGGCCTTCAGAGTTCCACCTGAGTATTCAGCAGTACTGATCTGAGCATGCCTGTGATGAAGCTTCCCAAGTCCAAGGCAAGAACCATTTGGAAGGGTTAGAGGGAAGAGTGTCGGAATTCACACTGGGCCAGGTGGATGCCTGCTCCATCCACAGGACTGCAGAAACTAGTAACTCACAGAGCACTCAGAAGAGCACTTAGGAAGGAGTCAATAATGTGGATGTTACCTTGCACAGGCTGGGATACCTATTACACCTGGTACAAAATAACAGTACTTAGTAGGTGTGCATAACTTTTAAAAAATTAATCAGGGGCCGGCCGAGTGGCGCAGTGATTAAGAGCTGGCTTGGGACACCAGTAGCCCCGGTTCGGGTCCCACATATGAGGGCCAGTGACATTGCCCTCAAAAAAAAATAAAAAAATAAAAAAATAATCAGTTTAACTAACACTTATCGAACACTTAATTTGTGCCAGGCCTGATGGAGAATGTTTTGAATACCACCTAATTTTTTTTTTTTTTTTTTTTTTTGAGGACAGTGTCACTGGCCCTCATCTGTGGGACCCGAACCAGGGCCGTTGGCTTCCCAAATCAGCGCTTAACCACCACGCCACTCGGCCAGCCCATGAATACCACCTAATTTAATCTCAGGAAAATGAGATTATGTGTGAAGTAAGTATAATCCTTCCATTCACACGTGATGAGATGGGTGGTTTGAAGAGATTAAATAACTTGACCAAAATCACATGACTAATAGTCAGCAAAGCCAAAACTTGAACCCAGGACTCTTGTTAACCACAGCTAGGGGATTAGGGGGCCTGCTTGAGATCAACTTTAGTGACAGAGCCACAGTTAGAGCTCAGGTGTCCACTTCCACTAACTCCTCTTCAGGACTTCTTTCAGGTCAGCTGCCTAAGCTCACCCAGCCCCTTTTCTCACCTCAAGCTAATGAAAGCTCCATGGTTTAAGATTCACAGCCTCTCTCCCCAAGCCTCCAAATACCCTTGGCATGCATTAGAACCTGCATAACTGCATAACCTGCCAGGTGTTCACATCTGGGGCCCTCTTCCCTGCTGGCTTCCTCCTTCCCTTGTGTTAACAGTCAGGCCCTTATTATCTTCTTTTCTTGGGCCCTCCCAGTCCCTTTCCAATTTTCCACTGCATGAGAATTACACAATTTTTATTTCCAAAAGAAACTTAAAGAACTATTGATTGTTTAAGGAATAATAACTAATATTGTGAATTACTTGTTCTTTCTTTTTCTGAATATATATATATATATATATAGATATATAGATATATAGATATATAGATATATAGATATATAGATATATATATTTAGGCCATTTTGAGGTATATTAGTAACTTTTAGATTCATAGACATTGAAAAGCTATCAGATGTTATCTAGTCCAACTTTTACCCAGCATAGGAATCACTGAAGAACATCATTTAAAAAAAGGCTTGCTTGCTTACATTAATTCTAGACCTATGGTATGGCTGGTATGGCCCTGAAAATAATTTTCCAGCTTTAAAAGCCTCACTACTTCAAAAGTGACTCATTTAGAGGTAGATTTACTGAAAATCTAAAGTTTTAGAGATCCTCACTTGCATGGCCCTTTCCAAGACTTTGTACCAAATTTATAATTCATAATTTTGTATTATTTTTTCTTAAATCAGGCCCACCAAATTGAGTAATCCATGGCGCAGTAATCCATCCTAAATCCAAATTGAGTAATCCATCCTAAACTCATTCTGGGTTTGGAAGGAATAATGTACATCCAACCCTTAGTTGCCCCGTCTGTCTCTGGAATTGCAGAATAGATGTCTAATCTGATTCTATATGGTTATCTTCCAAATATTTTAGGACAATCAGCAATACACAGAAAGTCCTTTTCTATTATTACCTCATGACCCTTGTTTTCCAGACTCTTCACCATAATAGCATCTAGTAAAGGCTCTGTATGTGATAGTGGTAACCATGTCACATAAATTATCCCCTTGAATCTGCACAGCCACCTAGGAAGGAGGACCTATGGTTGCCATTTTACAAATGAGGACACAGAAACTTAAAGAGGTTATGTCACCTGTCCAAGGTCACGCAGCTCAAACATGAAGTGAACAAAACCCATATATTCAACAGGTATGTCACATTACCTTCTTAATTATTTTCTTTAGACACATTTTATATATATACATACATATATATATATATATACATACACACACACAAACACACACACACACACACACACACACACACACACACACACACACGGTGCCAGAAAAATGTATACACATTTTAAGAAAGGAATAAACTTTATTAAAATTATGCTCAATATATACTGATAACAAAAAATGCATATAAGTCATGTTTAACTTATGCAGTTGCAAGAGGTGCTCAAAGTGGTTATCATCAGTGTAATTTTAATACAGGTTTTTTCTTTCTTAAAATGTGTATACATTTTTTTGGCACCCTCTGTATATAATCTTTCTAAAACGTGGTTTCAATGCTACCTTTTTGGAAAGGATTTGTTACTACCTATCAAAAATTGTAAATGGACCCTTTGACCCAGAAATTCCATTTATATGGATCTACCCTGTGGATATGGACAACAGTCCACATGGAAGGGGGTGACAAAGGAAGTTATGGATCATTTCTCAGTTTTTATGTTGTGATTTAGAGATGAAAAGCAAGTTGCAAAAGTGATTTGTGGAAGAAAATTACATATGCCTCTAAAACGTTTGTATTGAGCAGAAAACACTCCGAACTATTTATAAGAGCTATGGGGAATGGGGAGGGTGGGAAGATGGGGGAACTTCAACTATTTATTTCATACGGTTTTATATTATTTGTTTTTTACAGTTTTTTACAGAGTACATGTTACATTTATAATAAATGATAGCCTCTATTATCCCAGCAGTGTTCTCACCAGCTGGAGAACAATAAATCATCAAGAACTGAAATCTCATCTATTAATCCAGTTTAACTTCGCATTCGATTTTTTGTCTGCCTACAGTTGGCTTCATTTGGACTTGCCCTCAGGACACGTAGGTTTTACACAGAACAGGAAAGCAGCGTGGGTAAGTAACAAGAGATAAAATTGAATCCCATTATTGTTACTTACTGTTAAGAACAGGCTTAAAACAACTCGAAATCCTTGGCATTTTCAACACTCATTCATGCATCAGCCCACATTTGCTTTCCTATTGATGTTTATGGTTTTCTTGAGTTGCCTGGAGGTTCAGCATCCCTTAAGAAAGTGACAAAGGACAGGTGGGTGGTGTGCTGCTGTTCAGCAGTGTTTGAGAGCATTTCAATTTGTTTGTTATAAATGTTCGTTTATCAATGTAATATTCTTCTCTAACCATACAATTAGTGGTGACAGATTCTTGTAAATGCGTTTAGAATTTTTGTGTGCATATTCACGCACACCTAAAAAAATAAGGATTATTTTTTAAAAAAACTTAGTACTAAACTATACGAATTATTATGCAACTTCCTATTTTGAGTGTAACATTGTATCTTGGATACCTTCCTGTATCACTACATGCAGGTCATGCTTCCTAAAGGTAGCATTTTCTCAATAATGTGGATTTAGCTTCTTGACCATCCATCTCTGTGTGTACGTGAAGGGGTAAGGGAAGAGGGGCTAGAAGAGGGCAGAGAAGGCAAGGACATGTGTCCTCCTGCATTTCCAGAAGAAATATAGGAAGTCCATATGCTCAGAAATCATATCCTACATATTCAACTGACTGGAGAGCCAGCTTGTTTATGTTGGATGTAGATGTTGGTTCTGCAGGTTACCTTCACTTCAGCCTACCTAACAGCAGGGCGGCCGCAGCCCATCTCAGGCCATCCTGGAGGTCACCTCTCACCTGCTCAGCCCACCAGATTCTAGTCTCAAGTCCCTGGCTCCTCCATGCTCTGGCTTTTCCCTCCATTTCTTAGTATCCGCCTCAGTCCTTTGCTCTTATTCTGGGTATGTCTTTAGGTTCCCTCCTTTCTGTCTCACTTTCCCTATTGTCTATTTCGGCAAACTTGAATCTCCAAGGAAGAGACTTTGTTCCTGCCGGAATTGCCCTCCAGGCTCCTCTCAAAGCCAGACTAACCCAGGAGAGCATCCTTGAATACCTGGGGTGATGAGGGATTTGAATGACATAGAAGGTTACATTTGCCCATTTGTAAACATCCATTTGTGCCAATTCTTTTATCTGGGCAATGTCTGAGATGGACATGGTGAATTTGGGTTTAGGTTCTAGGTGGTGAGATTTAATTTGGTATTTTGGAAAATGAGAACGTTTGGGTGGGTGGGATGTAGGATGTTAGATGCTAAAGGACAGAGCACAGCGCTAGACAGAAGGAGGAAGTGAGAGGTAGGCGAAGGCTTTTACATGCTTCATAATTTTGACTGGAACTTGGGTGGTAGGTAGCTGGAATCATGCCTTAAAAACTTCTGTAATGCCACTGGCGTATTTATGATTTCTTAGGGTGTGTCAGTGCTGGAATTTTGGATGTCAGAACTACTATGGAGTTGCTAATAATAATATCGACCACTTGTTATGGGCATGCTATTTGCCAGGCATGTGCTAAGGGTATCACTAATGTTCAATCTCATTATCCCAGAATCTAGAACAGTGCCTGGCACATAGTAGGTCATTAAAAAAATGGTTATCAAATTGGTGAGTAAATCAGCCCACAAATAGTAAATGCTACAATCAAGATTCAAACATAAATCTATCTGATTTCAAACTCCTTAGCCATTGTGTTATCCTGCTGATCTCCAAGGCAGTAATCGTGTCCAAACTCACTTACCTGATTGTCTCTGACCCAGGTGAGTCAAATATCCTCTAATGTGATTCCCAAATTTAGTCTAGTGATTCTCCCCAAAAGAGCATCAGGGAACCCAAGGCGAAAGGATTGGGAGGCAAGTAGGTTCAGCTTTTGTTCTTGAATCACCCACTTTCCTGGGCCACTCCCATTTAGGAATATAGCAGGAGAGGAATTTCTAGAACTTTCTCTGGATCCACTCTGGCTCAGCCAGATAATTTGGGCAAGGCAGATCAAAAAGTTAGCTTGTTTATTCAGCAAATATTTTTTGAGCACGTTCTAAGTACCAACAATCATCGTAGGTGCCAGTGATACTAAGAAGACAGTAAACAGTTCTCATTTTCAAGGACCTCACAGATGAGAGGGGAGAGAATAACACACATGAAGGGTTCTGTACCATAATTTAATAGCTGTACTGGAAGTCTGCACAGACGCATGGTTATACAGGAAGGCAGGCCTCAGGTCTGAGTAGGTGGAACAAGGCAGACTTTTCAGAGGAGGTGGGGTTTGAGCTGAGATGTGAAAGGTGAGTTTTCCAGCTATATAAGCTGGGGTTGGTGTTTAGGAAGAAGGAAAAACACCTGTGGAGGCAGGCAGCCGGTTAGAGCCCTGAATGTGAGAGTGTGATAGGGGGTGGCAGGGTGAGGCAGGGCAGAAAGAAGACTGGACACGTGGGCCCAGAGGCGGGTCCAAACCCTGAGGGGGGCCCCTGTACTACCGTGGGCAGTGTGAATTGATCCTATAAGTCAGGAGGAGCTACTGGAGAATTCACCCTGTGGTAGAAGATATTCCTGCAGCAAAGGATAAGGTGGGAGCTAGGACAGTGAAAACAGGAGTAAGGTAAAGGGCTATGAAAGGCAATTGGAAAATAGTGTGAGGGGCAGTAAAGTGTGGTTGAAAATGTCCCGGACGAGGCACCAGGTAATGGTGACCCTGATCTTAAAAAAAAAAAAAAGAAAGAAAAGAAAAATTATTTCAGGATGCTAGGACTTGAGGGCAGAGTAGAGATTTCCTAACCCAGGTTTTTATTTTCTACATGTATGGAAATCTAGCTCAGAGAGGTAATGAAAGCTGCCTGAGGTCTCAATGCTAGCGGGACCAGAACCTAGGTCAGCCTGGTTCTAATGCCAGTTCTTCTAGGCCCCAGCACACCGCCTTTTGTTTGTTTGCAAAAATTGCTGAATTCCTGCTACTCAAAGAATGGTCTGACTGCAGACCTGTAGCCATGCCTGGGGGCTCGTTGTACAGTGGAGCCTCAGGCCAACACTGGACCTCATTTTTTGTTGTTGCTGTTGTTTTGTTTTGTTTAAGAGGGCAGTGTCACTGGCCCTCATATGTGAGATCCAAACCGGGGCCGCTGGCGTCCCAAGCCAGCTCTTAACCACCGTGCCACTCAGACGGCCCCCTGGACCTCATTTTAATAAAAACCTACTTTTTAATAGGATCCACCATTGGCTTGTATCTGCATTAAAGTTTGAAAAGCACTGTGGGAAAACACTCGTGTATTGATCATAAACCTTCTAATTCTATTAACCAGTTAATGTGTTTAAACTTTAAAAACACTCAATTGGAGGCATATATAAACAAATTACTTCCTGTAAGTATCCTATTCATATCTCACATCAGTAGGACTTGAGAATTTCCATTCCAAGACCAACATTATTACTTATTACTTGTGTGATGCTGGACAAATTGTTCTCCAAGCTTCAGCTTCCCAGCTGTGAAATGTGAATAATTCCTGCCTTGCATAACTCACCAAGGGTATTATGAAGAGCAAATGAAATAATATATGCAAAAAAATTTGCAAATATTTAATGACATAAAGAAGCAACTTTTAAGCTTAAAAGGGATGATCCGGACTCTATTTGGTAAAAGAGCAAAGTACCTTTGGGAAGTTGATAGGATGGATTTTGTTTATAGAGATAATTACTTACATAGTGAGGTGTACGAGATGATGGGCAGGCCTTTTCTAATGGGGTCTGTGGATTGAAAGACGTTCAGTAAAACAAATCAATTAAAAGACTGGGTGAAATATTTTAAAACGTCTTTGTAAATGTATTGATGAGCTGGCAATAAAGTAGGACATATCCAGAAAGCCAAACTAAGTGGAAGAAGGAGATATGAGAAGCAATACAAATGTTGGAAGCCCAATTTCGTCCTGAGAGCACTTCCTAAATAAAGAAGAAGCAAGTGGGATTTCCTGGGCATGAAATATAAGAAGCACAGAAGACAAAGGCTCTATTTACTCAATAGAGAAAATCCAATACAAGCCTCTTCCTCAAGAAACTGAAGCTACTAAGAACCATATCATCAATGAGTGGTGGACTAGAGCACCTGGCAGAGGATAACAAAAAACGGCCGGTCTTAAATCTTGGTGTTGAGTAAAAGGGAAAATCATTCTTTCCTAAGAATTTCTAAATGTAACCTGGCTCTCTCATTAGCTTGGACTTCCAACCTCAAATCACACCTCTAAAAACTTCAGACCACGAATTTAGTTTAAAAAGTTCACCAGTAAGATCGGTGAACTGGAACACTTAGCAAGAGAAATCATTAGAGATTTAAACCAGTGAGAAAAAAGAACAAAAACAGACTATCCATGAGTGGTGGGATATCTAGTAACATAATATACAAGTAACTCGACTCCCTGAAAAAAGGGGGTGAGGGAAGGGATCAGAAAAAATAATTTGAAGAAATAATGGTGGAAAACTTCCCAAATTTGACAAAAACTGTAAAGTCAGTAGATCCCAGGCACTCAGTGAAACTGCAGCACAAAAAAAAAACATGATGAAAACTACATTCAGATTGCTCAAAATCGATGATACAGAGAAAATCTTAAAAGTAGCCAGGGGAGGGCTGGCTGAGTGGCTCGGTGGTTAAGCACTGGCTTGAGAAGCCAGTGGTCCCAGTTTGGGTCCCACATATGAGGGCCAGTGACATTGCCCTTAAAAAAAAAAAAAAGTAGCCAGGGGAAAAATGACAGGTTTAACACAGAAAGAAAACAAGAGAGGTTGCCCATGGTCAGGATTATTGCAGATTTCTCCCTGGAAGCAGTCAGTGCATGGTAGAAACAGCAGAGGAAGGAACTTCGGAACATATTCAAAGGATGCTATAAACTGAGAATTCTACACCCAATGAAAATATAGTTCAAAATTAAGGCAAGTATTTTTTTCAGACTCATAAAAGCTGAAGGGATTTATCACCAGCAAGAAAGGTTAAAAGGCATCCTTCAAGCACAAGGAAAACGATAGCGATGGGATGGAGCCATTCTAAATGTATGCCATGGTGTCTCCTTGTTGCTTTAATTTGTAATTATTTGGTGACGTGATGGAGAGCATCTCTTCATCAGCTTATTTGCCATCTGCACATCTCCTTTCTTGAGGTGTCTCTTCAGATGTTTTACCTATTTTTAAATTGGGTTGTTTGCTCTCTTAATGTTGAATTTTAAGAGTTCTTTGCACATTTTGGACATGAGTCCTTTATCAGGTATGTGTTTGTAAGTATTTTCTCCCAGTCTGTGGCTTTGCTTTTCACTCTCTTAATAATATCTTTCACAGATCAGAAGTGTTTTTGTTTTATTGTTTTATTGTTTTAACAACAACAAGTGTTGTCGTTTTATTTTAATGAAGTCCAACATCATTTTGTTTTCACAGATTGTACTTTTGTTTATTTAAAAACTCATCACCAAACTCAAGGTCACCTAGATTTTTTCTATGTTATTGTCTAGGAGTTTTACACTTCAGATTTTACACTTAGATCTATGATCCATTCTGCTTCATTTCTTGATTAATACTCTCCACAATTTTCCATTTTAATTACTGTATGGATGACTGTTTTCCGTGTTGCACCATAAATTACACTCTGAAAATTAGGTTTTCCTCTATTCCACTATGTTTTCCTGCTCTTTTTCCATAGGTATCTCCTATATAATCCTTTTATAATATCTGTATTGCTTTGACTCATGCAGTAACTTCCTTAATCATGAGCACGTTATGCAAGCAGCACGTTATCAAGGATTTCTCATACAAATGAGGAGTGATTCAGTCCCTAAAAGAAAGTAACTCGATATATTTCTAACTCAGTATGTATTACCCAACCCAAATGAAACTGCAAAGAGGAAGAGCTGTGAAGACTCATGGAGAGTCCCTAAAATGGAACATTCCAAGAAAGCATGGTGTTCAAAATGGGCTGGAGCTGCTATAGTGCTATTAATGAAGCCGCACTCACCCTTCAACCCTTTGCAGCCTAACACGTATGGTGACAGGTGGAAAAACTACAAATAGCCTTGGACTCAGTGGACAAAATGGTAAGCCGGGGCCAGAGCTTTCAAAGTGACTTAATGACAGGAATGCAAGGGGCAGACCTGAGGATACAGAGAGTGTATTACAGACCTCTCAGAGGACCTGCGAGCACCCAGGGCCGTCTCCCACTCTCATGCTGGCCGCTTCCACTGGGACAGTAAACCACAAAACTCAGGTCCGTGGTGGTGCCATGCCCCCCGAGTCTTTGTGGTGTATCTCACTACTACCATCTCTTCACAAGCAACACAGCCTTCCACCAGTGCTTGGCAGTACACCAGACTTGGAGCTGCACGTTTCCTGGGACATCAGGCTGGGCTGGTCCAGGCTAGGCTGGTTCACTCTGGGTTTGGGCGCTTGGAAAGCAGTTTAGCTCACCTGTCAGCCATATCACGTTACCTGGAGCCCAGCAGAAGGCCACAGAGAGGGGATTTAAGAGCTCTGGGTTTTAATCCCAGCTCCACTTGTCAACTCATTAAACACTTTTGGCATTTGGATTTCCTCATCTTTAAAATTGGGATGTGAGCTGGCTTTACTGGGAAGGTGACTATGAGTAATTAACTGATGAAATAGGCCATTGGTGCTCTATAAATTATTCCATGGATGAGTAGAGAGTTAAACATGAACTCTAGGTCTCCCTCTGCCCTTAATTTCCTTATACTAGGAGATGATTAGGCCACATGACCTTAAGGTATTAATAGCTTCCATTCGGAAATCTGCCATGTTGATCATTGCAATGCATCACCTGGCAGTGGTTCTCAGACTAGAGTATGAGATCAAATCACCTGGAGGACTTGTTGAAACACAGATGAGGGCCCAAGAGTGCATTTCAAACAAGTTCTCAGACGTAGTAACTGCTGTCCAGGGGACCTCACCCCTGAGAAACGTGCCTGTGGCAGCAGGGAAGGCTGGCCAAAGGAAAGTTGGTGAATAAAACTTACGCGCAGCCTGGGCGGCCTCATGGGAGTACAGCCTGCCATCCCACAGACCTCCTGCCTCCCCTCAGAAGGGGCTCACGCTCGGTTCAGGGCTCTGCTGTCACCAGTCACTGGAAACTCATCAGTTTTGAACCAGAGGCCCTGCATTTCTGTTTTCTGCTGGGCTCTGTAAATTATGTAGCCAGCCCTGTTCCTAATTTGGGTTTTACAGATCAACTTGGAGTGAATGAACAAACGTCATTGTGGAAAGACGCCTTGAAAACTACTAAGAACTTTTAGGCTTCTCTACACACAAAGAAACAGGCTTATTTAGAAATTGTTCTTTTATTAATAGTTGCAGGCATCTGTCCTGTTAGCTAATCCACCCAGCAGAGGCTGGTATGCAACGGAGGGCAAACCCTGGGCCAAAATAGGGCCCAGTCTCATCTTTCCCTTTCTAGCAGGGATGTTTGCATTTCAAAAGACGAACACCTCCAGGGAGAAAGCATCCATATAGGGTGAATGTACATGTTTTTGAGGGCGAAGGACTTCTCCCTTTTGAACCACAGCATCCAGCATGGACCTGACCAGCCTCTCTCTCAGATGGGGTTGCCGAGATCTTCCCCTGAGAGCACAGCCCAAGTGACACCAACTACATGGCAGAGCCGACTGTGAGCCGGGTTAAAGCCAGGAAAGCAAAATGAAGACACCCACTTCTTTTTTTAGGATGGGATTTCCTACACTGGCATACCTCTTGACGTTTTTTCCTTTCGGTCAGAGCTGATAATAGCACTTGGGTTTTATATAGTCCTGTAATTGTGCATGTCAACAGTGGAAGGAAGCATAAAGCCAACATCCATTTATTTTGCTTCCCTGGGGTAACTGGCCTTTAATTGATAGAAACAACTTAGACAGGTTTTGCCAAGAGGACAAAAAGAACAGGGGATTGAAAGAGCTGTTGCCTAAATTAAAATTTTTATCAGACTGACTGAGAAAGATTCTTGGTCCCAAAGTGGTAGCGAGGGGACATGAGGACACGCTCACTGAGAATGGAGTCATTTGACCAGTGTTTGAGTGTCGGTTTTAGTAAAACAAAACCAGTTTTAGTAAAGAGTGACTGGAATAAGATGTTAGATACCAGAAATGAAAGCACTAGTTAGCTTTCATGTAACTTGGAGAAGCTACTCTAAAAATACCGAAAAATTGAACCCGCTTTTCCTCTGAAGGATCATGTACCCACAGCCCCACTGTTTGCATACAGGGAGACTTTATGTGTTTAGAAAAGGGATCCAACTTCCTCAAAACACTGCAGCCATAAGCCAGAAAGTGGTTATCCTCATCATATGTCATGCCCTGAAATGAATGGCACAGCTCACCCAGCCTTTAAACAGAGCCTCTCTCTTAGGATCCAAAGTCCCAGGGATTTTGATAGGTCTGCCTTTTAGCTACTATCTCCTTGGGGGATACAGATCATTGTCAAGAATTAATTTTTATTGCATATTGACCTTGGTATGGCTGTGGAATAAGGACTCAAAAGAACATAGAATTGCTTCAATCATTGCCTCTTCCCAGATGGTGGTAGGGACCTACCCACTTCCTGTGGGAGCTAATCCATCCCATAAGACCAGTCTTGCCATAGAGCAGCCCCATCACATCACTTGCCCTTTCACCACCTTCCTGTGATTTCCATTGCTCACCTAATTAACCATAGTGCTGTCCTGGGCCTGCAGGACTTTCCACTCAGAGGAACCCGATTTGCTTTAACTCACACACGGCAAGCAGAACCCAAAGTTTGCTGGATCTGCTCTGAAGCTTTCCCACTTTTTGTTTATTTCCCTGTAGTTCATTGCGCACATCTTGTGTGAACTCGCCAACATCCGATTTGTCCTTTGGGGCCCAGATTCAGTACTGGGAACACCATGAAATCTAGGGTTAGTCTCTTCCAGTCAGAGGTAATTGTTCATTCTGCCATTGAGAAATTCATCTCTCCTGACACTTACCTTTCTCGATATGTTAGTACAGAAAGCTGTGTTCTTGCCATATTTTACCAACCATATCGTGACAAAGATGATCAATTTTCTGGAGGTTGGAAACTGTCCAGATCTTCCTTGTCTCTCCTGGGGAGACTTTTTAAGAGACATTCTTTGGCAGAATGCCGGGCTCTCTGGGAAGACCATGAAACCCTAATCAGACATTCCACGTGCATTAATCCAGAGCCTGCACTGTGCTGGGCACTGTACCTATGGACACATTCAATTCCCTCATCAAAACCAAGATAATTTGACTAAAAGGAGGGTTAACTCTATTTAATACAAGCAATATAATAACAATCAACATGAACATAAAAAGGGCAAACAGAAAATCTCTCAAAGTATAAACTTTTCGCTAAATCTTCATTTATTTGTGTCTTTGCCCAATTCAAGTTCTTAAGTATAAAAATAATTATGGAGGGCCAGCTGAGTGGCGCGTTGGTTAAGAGCTGGCTTGGGACGCCGACTCTGAGCAGCTGGGCCCTGGTTTGGATCCCACATATGAGGGCCAGTGACACTGCCCTCTACAGCTAAGATGGTGAACAACAGCTCCACCTGGAGCTGGGCTGCTGGGAGTCCCAGGATGACATAGCTGCAGCCCCTGCTGCAGTGGGCACCCATAGGCTACAGTGAGTGGCCGGCAGCCAGAGTGAGCAGCCGGCAACTGTTGTGAGCGGCCGGCAACCGGTGTGAGCTGCCAAGAACTGTGGTGAGTGGATGTCCAGAGGCCGGAGACCCATCTGCCTCACCTGAGAAGAGTGCGATAATGATACCAACATGGGCCAGTGAAGCAATGTCCTCCACAACTAAACTGAAGAGCAAAAGGACAGCAACTTGTCTGTTCTCCTTTCCTGGTTCCCCAATAAAAAATAAAAAAATCTTAAAAGAAAAAAAATTATGGAAAAAATAATTTTAAAATAAAAAAAATACAAAACACAAATAAAGTTGAAACAGCCACTGTCCTTTGAGTTCATGAGCAGAACACCTGAGTTCACCTGTGGAGCATGGCATGTTTGCAGGACCACAGATGGAGATCCAGTCAGAAGGCGGGCCCTACGTGACATCCCCCTACTTGTGGGGAATGTCAGACACTTTTCCAGAAGAAGGTGACCAGAAACAGAAGCTAGATCAAAAGTCAATCACACCAAATCATAAGAGGATTAAAATTTGTATCAGTCTGCCTGTACCTAGACTAAGATTTATCATCCAAACCAATGAGATTACTACCTTGGTTCCATCAAATAGATTTTGCTGCACAGCATGGGGGTAACTGAACACACCCACCACTCACCTCTCAACCGCTATGCTTCCCAAAAGGTGCCTGAGTGTCCTGAACAAAACATAGAGTCACTTGTTCCAGAGCTGTACACACTCCAGCCTGGACATCTGGCCGCAAGAGTCAGTTCTGAACTCTTCTGTCTTGTAACAGTTTTGTCTGCTCCAAGTCAGAACTCAGTGCATTTCTTACATGCAGGGGCCTTATGCTGAAACAGGTGCCAAACTCAAAGGCAGGGTCTGCACATGGAGGCCACGGTGGCCTGCGTCACTGCCAAAGAGGGACTTCGCCCAGAATGTGCCTGTTGCCAGAATGCTATGCTGAGCTCAGACCAAAGCTGTATCTGCTATTTTCAAAAAAATTGAAACAAGAACCTAAACCCTAAAATCACATTGGTTTGGTGGATCACATCTTAGTTGGCTGCTTAGGGCCTAAATAAAAATTTAATGTCTTAATCTCTTCGATGCCAGTGATCATTGATAACTGAAAACATGTCTACCTTATGCGACTCATTATAATTATGTCTTAAAATATCAGGGACCACATTGCTGTCCCATTGTGTCACCTGCTGTTCCATTCAGCCCCAAGGGTTTCGGGGAGAACATTGACTCCATGCCCTGCCAGCCATGTCTGTGCCAACCAGCTTCTGCCCTGTCTCTATCAGCTAAGCCAAAAGGAGATAAGCAATATTTTGCAGCTTTTCAGATGATTATCTTATCCTAACGTACCACTGGACTTGAAGTGAAAATTACAGTTCTACATTTCCATGTCAGAGAACCGCTAATGAATGATTTTGTTCTGTTTTCAGAAACAAACATCAAAAATCTGGCTGTAACATTGCAGAAGGGAAGGACAGCGAACAAAGGAGCCCCATAAAATGCAGCATGACGAATGCTTCTCCACCATCATCACCATGCACAGTGAGTTATTCATAAGGGGACCAGAAAAATGTATCATCCAACCTGATATACATCTGAAAGTGGGAGGGGAGGCTACACATGGTTATGTTGGGGACAGTACCCTATTGCTTGAGCACTCCTCACATACAGGGACTATGTTACATGTTGGGAATATAAAGAAGCCAAAAATGTAATTTCTTCCATACAAAGCTAAATTTTAGGTGGGGAGAGAAGCTATGCACTAGAAACACTCTATAAGACAACTAAGTCAGGTGCATTGACAATAAATAAGTAGGTGACTATTAAAGGCTCAGAAGGGTTTCATTGAAGACGCCTAACCTGGTCTGCATTTTTATACTTATTGAATCTTACAATTATGTTGTTAAATACCCCTGCATAGCTGCATTGCTCCACGGAGAGCTTGTCAAGGCAGACACCATCTCTCTATCTCACAGGTGAATCAGCAGAATCCAAGAAGGATTGTCTTGCCAACATCACCGCTAGTGAAGGGCGGAGTGGAGGCCAGGTACCCTGATTCAGGGTCAGTGACCTCCATCACAGCAGTCAACACAGAGGAGGGCCAGGTCATCGCCAGGAGTGAAGGGTTGGGCACAGACCAAATTGAGTTTGACTAGAAAACTTCCTAAGTAGATGTAGGAAATAGTATTAAAAACCCCCAGTTTAAACTGTGTGAGATTATGAAAAGTCTTGACTGCTAGGCTAAAACTATTCAATGCAGGCTCCTGAAAAATGTAAAGTCACACCTTAGGAAGACTCACCTTGGAGCAGCTGAGCAGGAAGAATCTAGAAACAGACAGACTGTAGTACTTCAACGTGTATGCTGTGCTGTAGGTCGGAGTGAAGATGGTGGATCCTGAATGGAAAGGACTGCAAATCACAGCTGATGGTGCTCAAGGCTCGACCCCAAGGAATTTAGAGTCGAATAAAGGAGGTGCAACAAAATGTAATACAAAGAAGAACGAAAAACTACACTAGAGGCATAAGTGAAATGCTAGGAGAACCCTGAAGATGGAAGGATGGATTCTAAATGCAGAAAGTCTATTTGTAAATAACCTTGTGGGATAGGAATTGGCTTCTTCTGTCCTCCAAATCTGAACTGTAAGTGGTAGTCGAACCATTCAGAAAACACATATCAATTGATTGATCCTAAGAACATACACAGTGAACATTTGCGAAGCATGGACTGTGTGCTGACACAGTGCAACGTGTTCTGCTTACCTCACCTCATTTCATCAAATCATGGAATGCAGACTGGAAAGAGAAGGTATTCAGTTCACTTATAACACATCCATGTACGTTCCAATAGGACTCTAAAAGGGTACCTCTGTGTAACTGCATTTTTACTAATTCCATAAATGCAGGAGACCTATTATTAATTTTATATGTGTAATTATATACATTATAATTAAATATTTTCTAATTAAACATGGATACAAAATGATCTAGTAAATTACATTTCTAATTACATAATAATTGTGAATGTATATTTATAGAATATTGCCGTACATTACTAATTACATTTAAAACATAATTTTAATGCCCTGTGGAGGCATCATGTCTGCTGCTGCTGTTGCTTCCTCTTAGCCTTTCCTTCTCCCTCTTGTTCTTCTTACTCTTTTTCTCTTCCTCCCCTTCCCTCCCTCTTCTTCACTGATTTCTTTAACCAAAATACAATAAGCATTTAAGTTTCATGATTCATATTACTTATGGTAATGTTTATAGATAAAATAATATTCTCTTAGGTTTAGGAGTTAGCTTTCAATCTGTCTCTTTTATTGTTAACCTAAAAGAAACCCTTTAATCTTCTTTCTTTGATAATATTTTTTTCTTTCTACAGTATTTCCCTTTTCCAATACCAAATTGTATGTGAAAGTCAGTTCTACCTAATTTCTAGACAAAGCTCAGACTTGAATTTGGGAAGGAACTGAACGGCAGTGAAAGCTGAGTGGTCTGGAATTCAGTAGATTTTTGCATCCCTATCTTATCGCCAATTTCTTTCTGTTGTTGGGCCATGGAGGTAAGAAGGCCAGCAGCCTTTGTTAGATTCCCACGTAAGCCCATCAGATTCATTAACTTCCATGCTTTACTCCAGACCCTCCTTCTCCCGGTACACAGACAGGGTAGAGGAACCATGAGTGACAGCTGGAGTGATCAGCCTCCGTCAGGAGCCTCACTGGCATAAGATAAGGTCCTTGAGATAGTTAGCAGCACACAGTACTTAGGTTCCTGAAAAGCTCTGTGTGTGTGTGTGTGTGTGTGTGTGTGTGTGTGTGTGTGTGTGTGTGAGAGAGAGAGAGAGAGAGAGAGAGAGAGAGAGAGAGAGAGAGAGAGAGAGAGAGAGAGAGAGAGAGAGAGAGAGAGAGAGAGAGAGAGAGAGAGAGAGAGAGAGAGAGAGAGAGAGAGAGAGAGAGAGAGAGAGAGAGAGAGATTACTTACAATGTATTCATGTCTCTTGTCTAAACCCCCTGGTTTGGAAGGCGACTTGGAGGCTCAGTGCTGTGCCTGCCTGGCCTGGCTCTCAACATGCGGACATGTTGTTGAGAAATAAAAGCCAGAAACTAAGTTTTTTCAAAAACAAACAGAAGACAGCGAGTGTGTATTATACAAGTTTTATCTGAAAGAAGAACCAGGTAATTAGAAACTTTGAAAGAGGAAACAAAGAGGATGAGTGTGAGAATTCAGGAGGATCCCCTAATTCTGTCACACAAGGAGGAAGTGCTCTGGTCTGCTCTCCCTGGTCACCTCCCCCGTCGTATTTCTGTCCTGGGTCCTAAAGCTGATCTCAGGTAATTAGGAGAGTCCCCATTCCTGAAGAATGGGGAAGTCAGTGTGCCTGTTTGTTTGTTTCCCCCAGTTTCTGTCGTGGGAGGCAGACAAGGGGGAATGGCTATGGGTCCCCGAGCTTCCCTGCAGGGCACCAAGGCACAGGTTACTGTGCAGAAACAGCGATCCTCAGGGCAGCTCAAGCTGGCTGCTTCTGACCTCAAGCCCATCCTCTGTTCACTTCATGTGCCTCTTGCATGGAACAGCAGCAATTCTCACACTTTCTAGTCTCGGGACCCCTTTATACTCTTAAAAATTCAAGAAGCATAAAGAGCTTTTATTTATCTGGCTTCTATCTGTCAATATTTACCATAGTCGACATTAAAACTGGGAAATTTTAAGAATGTTTATTAATTCATTTAAAAATAACAATAGGGAACCCATTACGTGCTAATATGGATTTCACACAAAGAATGTATTTTTATGAAATGTAACTGTATTTTCCCGACACATTAGTGGGTACAGTGGCATTGTTTTGCATTTTTGCACATCTTTACTACATATCTTAATGGAAGACAGCTGGATTCTCCTCGCCGCTTCTCCAATCTGTTTCATTGTCACATAGGATACAGCATTGGGAAAACTCGGCTGTACACTCATGGCAGGATGAGTGTGGAAAAGGGAAATGCTGTCTTAGGATTATTGTAAAAATAGTTCTGACCTCACAGACCACTGTGAGAGCCAATCAAGGACACATGGTCATTAATCCAGAAACCCTGAGTTAGCCATCCAAGAGTGTCTATCTTGGTCCCCATTTCCAATTTTGGGCTCTGCCTTTAATTTGCATAATTAAATGGCCAATTCCAGCGTTAGTCTCAGAACTAAGAAACAGTCTTCCCCACAGCTGTGTGCAACTCTTTGTGGCTTACCAAACAGAATATTACCAGCAGCTTTGAAAACATCGGCTCATTTGGGTTTCCCTTACATGTATTTGGATTTCAAAGGTTGTACGGTCTTTTCAGTGATGGCTCAAACAAATGGTGTCTGTGCTTCCCCTCTTCCCAGGAGTCTCTGCCGGAAGGAAGCTGCCTTCCCAAGTTCACGGCACAGGAGTGGGGAGGGGGGTGAGTGGCCGGATGGTCTGAGACACTGAGGGCACCGATGCATCTACTTCCACCTGTAGCCTTTTGCTCCAGGCTTCATGGCCATTTGTGCGCCAGGGATTATGGAAGACGCAGCCGACGACATCCAAAGTCACACTCTAAATCTAAGGATCAAACCTAAGACTCTCAGTCAACTGTTGTCAACATTTAATTATACCCACCTCATTCACCTTTTCAGCCTCTTTAGCTACTCCCTTAGAACTCTTAGAGGGTTCACAGAGCAACACTAGGGGTGCGGGTGGGGTGGGAGGGGTGGGGGAGGTGGGGGGGCAGGACTCAGGACGTCTCCCTCTGTGATCGTCCTTAAGAGCTTCAGAGCTTAATTCTGAAATGTCAGGAGCATTGGGGGCACATTAGAGAAAAGCTGGAGAGCCCCACCTCAGCATCCAAGATCTGAGCCAGTGGTTTTCTGAAGAGGTATTGGGGTTCGCAGGTGTGGTGCGGAATCACCTCAAGAGCGTCCTCAAATTCTCCATGCTGGTCCCTCCCCCTAACCCCCTAGAGACCAGAGCTCTCCTTGCCCCACCCCGGTTATAAATCACTGATCTCGGGTGTTAGGAAAGAGCTTTATTAAATTTAAACTTAGCATGTGAGGCTGTGGATAACCCTATCGCTGTTTCTGGGAAACAGCTGTTTACTATTCTAACACCCCAGAAGGCTGGCAACTGGGTGAAGCAGGGCTGGCAGTCTCAGCTCAGAAGACCCTGGGCAGCTGCTCTGCCAGGGACCCCTGCCCTGAGCCCGCTATCCCTGCCCCCTTCCCCCCAGCCTGGTGCTCAGTTTAGAAGGGGAGCATGACCAAGAACGCTGCAGGACCAAAAAGAGCAGGAGCTGTTTTTGATGATCCTGGGGCTTCTCAAGAAAGGAAATTCCATGCAGTCCACAAAGCCCTTAAAAAGTATTATGTTCCACTGCTCTCTATCTTGGTCCCTTTGGTTCTATTTCTGCATTTCCTTCTTTCTCTTTATGGGTCCAGACTGAAGAGCAATGAGATGAAAGTGATTGTCCTGAAGAACATTCCTGGGTGAGACGTGGATTCCTGAAACCCTGCCCCCACTGAGGGCACAGCTTTCCAGGTGAAACTGCAGGAGGATTCATAGGATCAGTGGAGCTCTTGCTATTCAGACAGGGAGTTCATATTCTACTGTCACTGACCCTAGGGAAAATGTGACATGGCTCATAGCAACGCAGTGGCCAGTTTTGTCACTGAATACCAAGAAAGTGCCTTGCCCACCTTTCTCTTTGAAACATTTGCCACCGGCGAAGCCCTCTGATTAGACCCTCAGCTTCTAAACCACAAGCACAGTATGTGACATTTGTGTTGGAGTGGCAGCCCTGGACAGCGGGACAAATGGTCATGGTATCTCTATGAGTGACATGATAGACAGGCCATGCCGCGTGATCCCCACAGCTAAAATGAGACTCCAGGGGCTGAAGGCAATGGAAAGTGATGACGTGGGAAGTCAGAGCGGCAGATATTGTAACCTCAGATGACGTTCCCAGCTGGTACTATATGAGCTGAATGGACCGGGGCTGAGCGCTATGATGACCTCGTGGGCAGAGAACATTCGTTAGAAAGTCTTACGTTATTCCCTGCTTGAAGTGGCCTGTCTAGCGGGCCCACTTGTTATGGAGAAAGTCAAATAAAGCTTGTCACTTCATCAATATGTGATGTTGGAAATGTGCTCTGGAAGCTAATAACTATGCATTTAAAGGTGATGTGTTTTAGCAAAATTTGTCCTTCTGTGGTCATCTTTAACATTTTTGTCCAGCATGCCATATGCCAATCAACAAATACCAATGCCATCCTTCCTGTGGCCAATGCAGTAGGGTCAAACCAGACAAAAATCTGCACGGATAAAACAGACGTGGAACCTGCCCTAAAGGATATTATAAGCTGGCAAGAGAGGACATATACAAAAGGTTATTCTAAGTGTACACATATAAATATATATTTACACAGATTAATGTCCCAGAACCTGGTCTCAGTTCCTTACATTAGGTAGGATACATGTAAATGAACTAATCATATACATGTAAGCACAGCTATTTTTATGCAGGATGCACGGAAATATGCTTCTAGAATTCCCCCCTCCCCAGAATTCTGGAAACCAGGGAAAGATTCCAGAACCTGTTTTTAAATAAATATTAAAAAGCAAATGCTATGTAAAATATTACATTGCAAAACTAACAGTGAAATATTAAATATTATGCTGGAAAAGTAATTAACCCTATTTGTAAGCTTATTTACAGCTCCTTATATAATGAATGGAATGACTGAAATCTTTATCAGGTGATTTTGGCAAGTATACGATTCCTTCTTTCCCACAGTAAATTCTACAGGATGGCAGAGAGAAGCACCACCGCCCGGGGTTCAGCTATCCATGGTTCTCTGCAGCTAAATGATTCATCTTCCACACCATGCTCCCAAACTCACGCTGGGTCCGAGGAGGGAGAATAAGATGCAAAATTCATTGAGTCAGGATATGCAGAGGGATTTCCTGTGATGCTGACTCTCTCAATAAGTGAGAATGGGACACGTGCATGATGATGAGAACATGGTCAAATGTAAGTCTCTCCAAGGCAGTACCCTAACGTTTCAAATAGTATTTTTTTATAGTTTGAACCTTTTGTTTTTTGGTTTTTTTTGTTTTTTTTCTTGAGGGCAGTGTCACTGGCCCTCATATGTGGGACCCGAACCAGGACCACTGGCTTCCCAAGCCAGCGCTTAACCACCGCGCCACTCGGCCGGCCCTGAACCTTTTAAAATATGTAGAAGTGTTATTTTTATCTAAATGCTGTGCATTTATAAGGTTTTAATAATTAAACTAAATCCATTAAAATTACATTTACCTGTTGCTTCTAATAATCATGGAATAAGGTCTTGGTGGGGAAGGCGAGAGAGCAATTCAAATCTTTTTTGTATTGTTTTAGAAAACAGTGCATCAAAGTGGAACTTTTCTAGAAGTTTGGTGAAAAGACATAGAAGCAACTAATATGAAATATATCCTCAAAGCTTCTTAATATTAAAAAAAAAAAGGCAACTAACCAGCATGCTTTCTCTAATTTACACCTTGTCAGTCCTGCCCCATGGGAGGTGTTCCTTCCACTAAAGGCCAGTACCACTCCTGGGGGAGTCCATCAGCACTTGGCACTGAACCTCAGATTCACCGCGTTAGAACCACAAAGCCAGGCCATCTGCTAGGAGGCTCCTGCCACCCCTGCCATGTACTGCCTGTCCCTGCTTGAGGCACGTTGACCTGAGCTGGCCACTTGCAGCTGACCCCAACTGAGTGATTCCAGAGATTCCATTGCCGTTACTCCACAACACTGGAGGGCCTCTCTCTCTCTCTCTCTCTCTTTCTCTCTCTCTCTCTCTCAGACTCTCCCTATCCAGTTCCTTGGCCATTGCAGAATTGTCACTGAGTTCACCCAGTCCTGTCTACCACATGACAACCTTCCCCCAACCTCCTGTCCTGATTCTAGTATGAAGACATGTTGGAAATAGACCTTCAGTGGAAGAAAAGGGAGAGAGGGAGAGAGAGAAGGAGAAATGGAGATTCCCTCTCCTCCTCACCCCATCCATCCCAACAGTAGTCCCTGGAATTGAATGTGGAGAGGAGAAGGGAAGAATGGGAAGACCTTTGTCTTGTCACTTATGTCCTGTCACTGCACCTCCTTCCCCTCCCCACCACCTCAGTCTCCCTATGTGTCCATGGTGAATAGAAAACGAAGATGGAAAAAGATGGACCCCGAGAGGGTTGTCTCCAGTGCTGTCCCTCACTGCCTCTGACCCATGGACCACACCGTTACCATTAGCACCCAAAGGGGGTCTCCATCCATGCCCTCCTCCCTGCCCTTATGCTCCCATCCCCCTCCACCCCACCATCTCCTGCTATAGCCCTTTCCACTCACTTTAGGATCGCCAGTCCTTGTCCCCCACTTCTTCACAGCCTCCAGGGCTCAGTCATTTCCACCCTTGGCCATGGGATCCTTGCTGGTGGTGTAGACTTGGGAGGTTCTTTATCTACTTTTAGGACTACAGCTTGGGAAACATAGTTCTTGACATTCAGAGTTAGACTCTGTCAGAGTTAGGACTCTGTCAAAGCAGGGCTTGCTCTCATTTCCGCAATGCCTGTTGGATAAAGTACAGATTTCATTATGACCCATAGGCCTTTTCTAGTTTTTGTTTGTTTGTTTGTTTGTTTTGTTTGTTTTGTTTTTTTAGCTGAGCCATCCTGCCACCTGTTGGCAGCTCAGCAGCAGCTCAGCTTGGGCTGGGCATCAAACTGCTGTTGCTCAGAGCTCAGCTCGCACTCTTGAGCGAGCTCTTAACCCACTGAGCCACTCAGCCGGCCCCTCCCTCCACCGTATCCATTGCCCCCTGCTTCCCACACCGCCACACACCCCTGCCACACCACTCTATTGCCCTTCATGTTCTTCCTCTTGTATAGACCGATTGCCCTTCTCCTCCTGCCCATCTTCACCTCAACTGAAATGCCCTCAGTGTTGCTCTCCATGACCTGCTTCTCCCTCTTCCTCCAGGCGGAATCCGTTGCTCCCTAACCTGATCTTCCATACTTCCTGTGCACACCACTGAGCATTGTCACACTGATTAACGTTTTTGTTTGTTTTGTTTTTTATGTTCAGCCCACCTCCATGCCCAATTTGAATCTGGGGGCAGTTTTTAGAAGATCAAAGAACATATCTGACCCATTCTTTAACTCTTAACAAGCTGGTGTGTAGTAAACTGGTGTGTGTCTAATGAGCAGAGTTAAACGATATATCATTTATTAATTAATGTACGTGTATTGTAAACAATATAGAATTTTATACCTACCACAGGCTGGGAACTATTGTAGACACCAGCGATACAGCCATAAAAGTGACAGGTAAGTGACTTACAATCATGGACATCATATGGTGGGGGATGGTCAAGCAAGCCAGCAAACAAATATATGAATATATTCATGACGGAGTGGCCGGGTGGCACACTTTACTTTGAGTGGCCATTCTGAGGACTTAGTAACATTTGCTCTGAGTCTTGAATGACAGGAAGGAAACAGTGAAAGTCTGGGAGGTAGAACATTCTAGACAGGGAACATCAGTTACACAGCCCAAGGTATGAATGGTGTGTCGTGTTCGAGAAACTGAGAAGTTAGTGCTTCTGGGGAAAAATGAGAGAAGGGGTGCTATGGACTGAATTGTGTTCCCCAAATTCTCATCCCCAATATGGTGGTATTTGGAGTTGGGCCTTTGGGAGGTGATGAGGTTTAGATGAGGTTGTGAGAGCGGGGTCATCATGATGGGATTAGTGCCTTTATAAGAAGGGCCATCAGAGGCCTGTGTGCTTTATCTCTGTCACCTGAGGACATGGAAGGAAGGTGGTTATCTGCGAGCCAGGGCTCACCATGGGGCTGCACTTAGTTGGTGGCTGAGCTTTCGTGGAATGTCTGGGGCCCATGGCTGACATAAACTGGGACACCCTGGTTCTCCTCCATGTGGTTATTCCATCCCCCAGGGCTTCTGCATGTGGCTTCTCTTTCCAGCAGAACAGCCTGGACTGCCTTACAAGATGGCTGCTGGCTCCCAAGAAAGCAAAGTGAAAACTACAGGCTCAACAGCACTGCTTTTGACTCTATTGGTCAAAGTCAGCCCCAGAGCTGACACTTATTCCAGGGGAGGAAAAACAGCCCCCACCTCCTGGCCCGAGGAGCCACCCAGTAGGAGACATTGTTAGTGTTCCTATTTATAGGGCCACCTCCCCGTCAGGCCCAGCCCACCTTCTGCATTCCTCCTGCCCCTCCCCTGAGAACTTGCAGAATTATAAGCTTCTCTAGTCAGGATTCAGAAACTCACTTGAGGGCCTGCTGAGTGGCACGGTGGTTAAGCGCTGGCTTGGGAAGCCAGCAGCCCTGGTTCGGGAAGCCAGCAGCCCTGGTTCGGGTCCCACATACGAGGAGCAGTGACACTGAAAGACTCACTTGAGTCCCTTTTGATGCAGTTTCAGGTCTGACTTTGACCCATTTCATATTAGTGGGTGTCCGCACTGTTCCTAATACCCGAAGCTTGAACTCTGTTGTGAACGTGGTGACTAAATCCTTTCTTTGCTCCTGTTGAGGTAAAATGACTGTTATTATTAATGGCTAATGTTTATTAAACCCATTCTCTGTACTAAGCCAATCTTGAGAGTTTTGCATTATCTGTGTTTTGCAAATATGGAAATTGATATCCAAAAGTGTTACTTAGGTGGCCCAAGGTAGCAATCCATTTTGAATTGCTTCTTGTATATGATGCAAGGTAGAGTCAGCCTCATTCTTTTTCATGTATCGCTCCAGTTTTCCCAACACCATTTATTAAAGAGACTATCCTTTCCCCATTGTATATTCTTGGCTCTGAGGTCATAAGTTAATTAGCCATATATCTGTGAGTGTACTTCTGGCCTCTCTATTCTTCCCACCCCCCCTTTTTTTGGTGCTGTGGTGAGGGGGTGGTAGTGGTAGGGGATTGGTGGATGGTGGTCGGGGTGGAGTTGGGGGGTGGTAGATAGTGGTGGTAGAGGGCTGGGGTATGGGGGAGTGATAGAGTGGGGGTGAGGGATGGTGGGATGGCTGCCGTTCTATTCTGTTCCACTGATCTCTCTGACTGGATTTTTTTGTTTTCTTTGCTTTTTTTGTGTGTGTGCCAATACCATAATGTTGCCAGTGTTTTTAGTGTTAGTCATTCTGTTGGATGTGTAGTAAGATCTTATTGTGGCTTTAATTTGACTGCTTAAAATTGATGCTGAGAACATATCCATATGTTTATTAGACATTCAGATATTATGTTTTTGAAGTGACTATTAAAATAGCTCATTTTCCTACTGGTCTGCCTTTTCTTTTTGATTTCAAGCAGCTCCTTAAATATTCTCGATATGAACCATTAGTCAGATACACATTTTGCAAATATTTTCTCTCTTCTTTGGTTTGTCTTTGTATTATCTCAATGGTGTTTGTTGATAAACTTGTTTTTTATATGTCACTATGCCTAGATGGCCAGTTGCTAATCTCTACTTCCCATTGGGGCCACCCCATTTCCCCTGGGCCCTCTCTAACGCTAACTGCTGCCTGTGCCCTCTCCCTCAGGACAATATCTCTTGATGGCTGCACTGAATGCCATTGAATCAGAGTTTGGTCACCTGTCGCTGTCCTTCCCAAGCCTGCCCCATCCCAGTGTGCAGATCTCATTCCAAGTCCTGGCACCTTCCACTCTTCTCAGGCTCCCTGCAGTTATCTACTCGGGCCCAATCATGTTCTCAAAATAAGTTCAGGATGTCCAAACAATTGACTTATAAGTGAACTTTGGAACCCATGACTTTGGATATTGGGGGAACCCTACTTGTGTTTCTTTCTGTCTTTGTCACTGAGGATTCAAAGTACCTCTTCTGGCCAAAAGGAACCGAAGCATTAAAACCATGATGTGGCTCACCAAACTCCTCTGCAATTTAGTACCAGCCCACTAAACTGTGGGAGAAATTATACTATCAGAAAATAACAGCCTCAAGCCAAATTGAGAAATTCAACAAATAATTGAGTGTCATCTGTGAGTCAGTCAGTGTTCAAAACACTACAGAAGTAACAAATGGGAAAAAAAAGCCATGCTTACATGACACTTATGTTTTAGATGGGGAGACATATAGTAAACAAGCTAAATAAGTAAGACATCTAGCATGTTAGTTCCACGTAGGGACTCACCAAAACGATGATATTTGACCAAAGACCTGAAAAAGGGAGAGAACTGTGGAGCTCTCTGGGGGAAGAGCATTTAAGGCAGAGGAAATAGCAAGTGCTAAGGTCCTGAGGTGGATGTATGTCTCCTGTGTTAGAAAAACAGTGAGCGGTGAATAGAACTGTGGCTAGAGTTGAGAGGACAAAGCAGAAAGAAGAGGCCAAAGAGCTATAAGGGGTAGGGCTTTCTAGGTCATTGACCTACAGTATGTCATAGGGCTATTCTGATTTGGGACAGTGACGCTCAGAGGCCAGGTTCACCGCATATGTAGACAAGGAAGATGGTTGTAATTTGTAGTTAAGAACAGCACGTTGCATCCCTGAAGGGAAAGGAAATTACAACCATGGGATGGGAAGAACCAGGGGCCACATTACTGGACCAGAGGTTTGGCTGGTAGGGGATGTGGGGCGCACTGAGTCTACAGAGACAAGAAGATTCGGGGAAAGGCCAGGATGCGGGAGGTTCAGCAAAGCCAGGCTGGCTTTATAAAGAATTAATAAATCAGAAAAAGGGCTGAGGGCCGGCTGAGTGGTGGGGTGGTTAAGTGCTGGCTTGGGAAGCCAGCGACACCGGTTCGGGTCCCACATATGAGGGCTAGTGACACTGCCCTCAAAAAAAAAAAAAAAGAAAGAAAGAAAGAAAAAAGGCTGAGATCACATTAAGAGATCTTACTGGTGCACAGCTCATTATTCGAGGGTCAACTTCTCGCCAGTGTCTGCCTACTTTGGGTCATTCTCTAGTAACTTATTGCTTTTTATATTTTGTGAATATTTTATGATTTTTATTTGAAGAAAAATTGGTCCATCCTAGCTATTGTACCAGGACTAGAAGCGAGACTTCTTTTATTCTTATTTGTTATTTCAACATGTTGTCTGTCGCCTTCAACAACTCCATCTTGCTCGCCACGTGCTTTGTTAATTGTAACTTACACTCCTCTTCTTGACTAGTAGTTCTCCTTCAGTAAGATGTATTCTTTGTTGGCTCATAGGGCTCCGGTCTGATATTGGATTGCCCGAATTGGTAGCTCCCCCTCATGTGACTGACAGCTGAGGTTGTCCCACCTCTTACTGGTGGGCACTGTGGAAGAGGGCAGGGGGACAGCTCTATGGAGGATCACAGAGCAAGTCTTTCTGCCCTCAATTTCTTCTTACTTTCCTAGTCTCAGAATCGGTGAACTTTATATTAGGAAGCATGCCTATGTAACAATATTACCGCAAACTTAGTGATTCAAAGCAACACATGTTTATTATTTTACACTTTCTGTGGGTCAGGAGCTCCATCATATGCTTGGGCATCTCACAAACCTGCAACAAAGGTGTCAGCTGGGGCTGTGGGATCATGTAAACCTACGTCTGGGCTCATGTGGCCGTTGGCAGCATTCAGTTCTTTGTGGGTTGGACTGCAGGCCTCAGTTTCTTTCTGGTTGTCACCTACAGGCTACTTTCTGTTCCTTGTCCTGTGGGTCTTCCCAACAGTCACTTGTTACTCAAAGCCAGCAAGAAAGAGACTCCAGGTGTGATTGATGTTACAATGTATGCAATGTAGCCACACATCATGTCACCTGTGCCATATTCTATTGGTTGGAAGCAGGTTACAGATCCCATCCACACAAAAAGGAGATTAGAGAAAGGCACGACAGCAGTACAGGGGTTGCAGGGACCACTTTAGAGCCTGTCTGCTACAAGTTTCTTCTTGGCATCTTGGAGCCAGGAAGACTAGACACGCTCATGCATTCCAAGTCAGCCTACCCTAGGAGGGTGTGTAGATTTCAACCATGCATGTTCTACCAAGAAGCCTCTCCTGTATGGTCTTCATGCAAGAGTTTCCGGATGTTATGACCCTCCATGCCCTTCCCTGGCACCAGACAGCCAATCCTCATGCAGAGCAAAGGGTCTGCTTCTGCTACCTGCTGCTGTAAGTGTTGGTCCAGGTGAGGCAGAAACAGTAAAGTCACAAGTGAGCGCATACCTTAGGTGGCACATACCCAGAATCCCTTGTTGTATATCTTGTTTATAACATTTCCACAGCCTAAATGTTTGGAAAGTACTTAAATAAATTATTGATAACCCATACATTATAGTACCCACACATTATGTAGCTATTAACAGAGTTTTAGCATGGAAAAATATTCCAGGCTGGGGGAAGCCATTTGAAAAGCAGCAGATATTTCAAACATGATTTTAAAAAATATATGCATGTATGTGTGTATAAATGTTAAAACTGGTTATCTCCAGGTCATCAGGATAATTGGTGATTTTATATTTCTTCCTTTAACTTAGCTATATCAAAAAATATAATGAACTCTATATATTATTGTGGTATTAAAGGACCAAACTTTAGAAATTTCTGCTTATTTTTATTTTGGAGTGTAACATATTTGAGATTGAGGCCTGTATTGTTTATCTCTGTGTCTCTAGCCCCTAGCATAGCTCTCTGGGACATATTAGGCTCTTAATAAATGTTTTTGAACAAACACATGGATTTCAGAAGATTTGAAACTAATATCAAGATATTCTGGGGGAATATGCAAATAGTATTAATTTATATGCATGATTACAAACTAAACAAAAACAAAATCCCCACATCTGCACTCTACTTCTTCAAAGGAACCAATACCACTCCTTCGAAGGAACCAACTCCACTCCACCTGCCCCAAAGCAGTCAATATTGTAGGAGATGAGGGTAACAGATGGCATGGTTGCTGATTAAGGATGGTTTAAACAAGTCAAATTAACAGATAATCTAATATTTCATTTTAATCTTTACTTTCTACTGTCTTCCCTGATATGGCTTTTGAAAAGAGTATTAGTAGGTAGAAAAACGGATGGAGTTGTCCTTACATTTCTGATTCTGGGCCATCCCTTGGGGAGTTGGTAATGAGCATTCAGTTGATTTTGAATTTCAGGATGGAGGAAAGGGGGAAAAGGAAGGGCCAAATAAATAACCCTGGTGATATTGGGAATTTGCTATAAGTAATTCCTTGCTATTTTTTATTTCACCTAAGATAAAGTTTCTCACCAGGAGTGAGTGTGTAAAAGATTTTTCCCCATGAATACTAAATGGTAACATACTTGTATCATCCATCATATGTTTGTACATTGCTCTTTTTGCATTGCTCTGTAATGCTTACATTATTTTTAAGGATAATGGGGCAAGTGTAATTTGAACCCTGTTTTACTGAATGGAATTGAAACACAGAATGAGGCCAAAGAAATTTTACAAAATGATTTGGAAAGTCAGTGGCTCATCAAATAATAGATATTAATGATTTTGGTTCACCTGTGTGTGGCCAGATCTTTTTTACCTTCTACTCACCAGTTTCTCAATTCTTAAGATTAATAAAACAAAAAATACCTAACTAGATAACTGGCCTTTTCTTTTTCCTTCTATAATTCTAATATTTTATGATGACTAGTTCAGTTTTCCCCCCTTGTAGTCTACTCTTTGTCCAACAAATGTGTCAGGACAGGAGAAAATGCTTTCAATAACAGACTTTTCTGGTCTCAGCTGAGTAACAAAGTTATCAGCCAATGTCATGATGCTAGCAAGTTCACTTGTGTGCTTCATCTTGTTCGGTTTTCCATATAACTGTGGCTTCACCCTCAATCCCATCAAGATTCATACAGCTGCTGCTCTTTGCTCCATTTATCATCCAAAAAAAGAAAAAAAGAATGAAGAGGCAGCCGCGAGCTGGCAGAACAAGGCAGGTGAGGAAAGGAAAACCACTCAGAGACAGCCCAATTACCTGTTCCTTTCCAGAAGGAGGTTTTCATTTCTCTTTCACTGTATACCATGCTTTTTTTTTTTCACCTCCTTCCATCAAGTCTCTGATTGGAAGCCCCCTGGCTGTGTATATTCTGGATCTGAAATCTGAGAGCAACTGAGACACATCAACAGGCAGCCTACTTCCCTCTGTTCTCCCTTTTCCTGCACTTTGTTTTCCTTTTCTCTCTTTGTTGAAGTCCATTTTTTTCTTTGGAAAGATCAAACTTCAATTTGACTTCTCTACCAGCAAGTGTACAGTCATTATTAATAAGAGGCTATGTCATTCTCTTCTCAGACTGCCTAAAGGTGACTGTTATTCCCAGAAAAAGACATTCAGGACATGTTGTTTTAGGTTATATGGGATCCCAGATCTTCTTAAAAGAATTTTTTTTTCTGATGTCAAATGTAAACATGCTTTTGACAAAATAAGGAAACACAAGGAAGTATTGCAAAGGAAATAGAAATCAGAGTTTTATCATCTAGAGTTAGTATTCACATACCTTTCAAGATCCTATCATATATATGATTGCATAAAAATGTGTTTACTGAATAAGGATAATTTGAGATATACATTGTATCTCTTTTTATTTAGTATAATGTTGTGACATTTTCCAACAGAAATAAATATCCTTATATGGTAAAGTCTACCCTTGAATTACTTTCAGATGTTTCCCTTCATTTATTAATGAGTGTATTGATAGAATTAGTAAATTAACATAACCAACAATTATTTGAGCATTCCTAAAGTCTGAAAATTCTAATCCTACACTTTGAATGTTTTAATCACAAATTTAAACAAAAAGTACACATGGAAAAAGCTAATATTGCTGTAAATACTAAGGTAAACAAAAACATCATATATTCGATTTGATTTGATGGTTGTTATGCATCATGAATACCAAAATGTAGCTAAAAATATCAACTATAGTTGAGTAAGACTGTAGAAGATGTTCTAAGAACAGATGAGGAAACATGATAGCAAATTCCTCTGTCGTTTGCAAATAGACTTGCGTGCTCTGTTGGAAAATTTGGGTCTTCTCTTCAAGTATGGAATAATATCCAAGTTAATTTCAATCCTGCTTTTGTGGATTAGTGGTTGGGAAGTGGTCAGAATTGGTCATATAAGTACAGTAACTCTAAACGAATGTTTCTAAGATGATTATAATATGTAGAGAAAAAAATCTTGGAGAAGAATATATTGCTTATCAAGAGGCTTAGAAGTTTATTTGCCTTAATAAAAACAGGAAATGACACATTTTGCTTACTTTCTTAAGAAATTTGAGATCGGACTAGATCTGCAGGACATTGGGCATTCAGGGTAAGGTCTCTGAAGGACTTGCTTTTAGTAGAAAAAGCGTCTGAGTGGGATCAGAGAACGGGGGCTCTGGTCCTATGTTCTTTACTAACTATTAATATTTGAGTGATTTGAAAAACTTACTTCGCTTATGTGAAGCTCAGAGTTTTCTTCCTTTAAAAAAAATGACAAAGGTAATACATATTCATTGTAAAAATAATAAGCAATATTTAAGTATATAAAGTAAAAATGTACTTTGCCTCACTTTCCAAGTCTCCTCCATGATGTAACTGCTGTTAAAAATTTGGTGTATATCACTCTCTACATTTTCCTGTAAGCATTTAAATATATATTTTATAGATTTATAATTATAAATATAATAATATTTATATATATTTATAAAAAATGTGATCAAACCCCATATCTTGTCCTATAATTTGCTTTTTTCCACTTAGTATATCATGGACATTCCCTCCAATACCAGCATTATATTTATTTTATGATACAGAGATACCCTCATTTATTGAACAGCTCCCATTACCAATGGGCACTTAGAGTGACCCCACTTTTTCACCAGAAATCCCACAACAAGCCCATTGGTACATATATCCTCATGTATATGTATTAGGTTTCTTTAGGATAGCTTTTTGTCAATGGGATTTCTAAGTGAAAAGGTATCTGCGTATGTATTTTAAATGTGTATAGGTAGCACCAAACTGCCCTCCCAAAAACGTACCATTTGATGTTTTCCCCCAATTAAGTATGAGAACGCTCCCCAGAAACCTTCACCAGCGTCCAACAGCCTGTCTTTGTATATTGTGCCATTCTGATCAGTAAAAATGGGACCGTCCTGAAACTTTCTTAAACGAAGGGTTGGACTGCACGATCTCCAGACACTTTGGGTTCTAAAATGCTTCATGTGGAATTATGTGGAACATAATTGCTCTGCCTAAAGATACAAATGTCTGGCATCAGACATCTTCTGGGCCATTCCTACCCCTCAGCATAACGACAGTGCACAAGTCCCGCGAGTTTCTGCTGAGAGTTCTAGAGGAGGTGGGACATCCACTTAGAGATACGGGACCTGTCAATCTCATCTGAAGTGAAGACAAATGTTGCTATTTTCAGCAATTTTAACTAAAAGGGAGAAAGCATGGCACCAAAAAAGAAGAACAAGAACAAAAAGGCTAAAAATACACGATCCTTCCTTCAATATTGCGTGTTATAAAACAAGGACAAAAGCTCAATATTTAAATCTAGCATTTGCCAGGGACTCACTAACATTTGATAATAATTCTCATGAAACTCCCTCTGTTAATGTCTTCTTTTAGCCCAAATTTTGGATGGGTGGATATCATACTAATGCTAACAAAACTTGCAGTTAGCCCTAAGGGAAAAAAAAAAAAAGATTATGACGCAGCAATGGCAAACCTACCAGGCGAAGGTTTGTTTGATTGATGTGCCCTTCTGTCTTCAGCACTCAGTTGGTCGTTCCATTAAGTGTTACAGTGTCTTTTCAGTGCTGTTTGGAATCCATCTCCAAGATTTTTAAGGCACTAGGCAGCTTCCCCCAAGCTACCCTCTTAATTACCATTAGCTTTTGTTTGATGCCTTCCTTTCTGGTAGCTCTTTTTATTTCATAAAATCCATGTGCAGTTTTAAAACCTTGAGCTTTTAAATTTTCAATCAATTATACTATAAGAATGGAGGAAATATCAATTTCTAAATGGCCTATGTAGGAAAATTTATTAAAATGTTAACATAACCCCAGTACTGACAGATTGCTGTCACCTCCTGCTGGTCTCTGCAGCCAGCCCTTCCCCTTTAACCTGACTTCCACTCCTGGCCAGTGTCACCACCTACAATGTCCCTCCTTCACAGGCGATGTGACTTAGATCAGACCTGAATCTCCCGATCCAACCTCCTTCCTCACCTGTTCCTTCTAGCACACCCCACATCCCAGTCATACCAGATTCCCCAAACACTCTGTTTCAAATCTCTGTTTTTTCACAGGCAGACCCCACTGCCCCAAACGACTTGTCTCCCAGCATATCACCCCCCTGTTTGTTTCCTTTCAACCTTTTAAGATGACTAATCACCTTCTCTGGGAAGATGAACTCCCCAGGGGAAGCTGACCTCTTAGACCCTCAATCTCTGGTCTCTCTCCTGTAAAAGAAAACGGCAGAGGTGACTTAAAATGGCTGCCTTCTATTAGACTTTACTAATGCTTCTTTCTGGCTAAATACAGGCCCTGTGGATGGGTCTTCTCTCCATCATTTATCTAAGTGCCAGGCACACTATAGAGAAGCAGTTAATGTTGGCTGAATTGACTTGAATTGAATGAAATAGTGGCAAACCTGATATTACTTAGCAGCTCATGTTATTGGTGATCTTGGCATAAGCTCCAATAAAGCATTGCCAAAAAAGCTACACTTACAAATTATCACAATTGGGGCACAGTAATCCCACACTCCTTATTATTGGAAGAAGGAGGTATGAGAAGGATTTCATCCTGTGATTTTGTAGGCTTGGATACACTTCTTGTACAATAGCCATGGCTCCCTAAAGATTCTGAGATCTTTCACAATGTTTGAAAGCACATTCAATGAAAACACAAGACTAACAACATGTGTGAAATCCAATAGAACTTGCTTTGCTGGCGTCCACTCAATTAATTTTTTTAAAAGTCTACCATCATCTTCCCAACTTCAAAATATTCAAATAATTTGGACCTGACCAATTTGGGAACTTTTAATGGAATGGATTCCCCCTTTACCTTTCTGATAGTCCAAAGTAATAGCTACCTTATATATAAATGCATCACCCTTTAATCTAAGACCTTAAATCCTTTCATGTCTGCAATTACACTTACAGTTTAAAATTTTTGTTTGGATATGGACTTTTACAGAAGGGTCCTCTGAGATACACAATGAAAAATTTCATATCTTTATATCAAACAGAGTGGATTCGTTCCACTCCTTCTTCTGTTACAGAAACCTGACTCCCAGAATTGAATATCTTTTTCAAAGTACACTTTTTGTTCCAGGCTGAAGAAAAGCATTTAAAATAGCATAGTCCCGGGCCGGCCCAGTGGCGCGGTGGTTAAGTGCTGGTTTGGGAGGCCAGCGGCCCGGTTCGGGTCCCACACATGAGGGCCAGGGACACTGCCCTCAAAAAAAAATAAAATTAAAAAAAATAAATAAAATAAAATAGCATAGTCCAAAATGTGCATCAGTATCTAAATAGTTGTTGATATAGTGTCTCTAATAAGCTATATGGAGTTATTTATTTAAAAAAATGTTAACTATATTTATTAAGGTTTAAATATTAGAGGCTGATTTAAAATGGAAAATGACACCATGTAAAAATGGTTAGCATCCATAAGTTAGAAAAGATCTTTGATTATTTTTATTTAAAACTATCAAACTATAGTTTTTATAAGTTTACATTTAAAAATACTTTTATTAACTGTATTTATATTTATTATATATAACTATATTTTAAAAATCCACCATCCCACACAATACAGTGATAACAGTCTGTTTATGGCTGTGGAATGTTAGATTGTTATAGCCTTCCAGAAATGGAATTAAAATATGAATTAAAATCTTTTTCCAGGAATAATACTTTTAAAAATCTTTGCTTGTTTAGTAGGCACAAGGTACATTATTCTAATCTACATTTGTTCACCTTCTAAAAGAGTTGAACATTTTCTCATAAATTTAATAGTTGGTTTTTCGTGAATCATTTGGTTATGACCTTTTGCTGTTTATCTATTGAAATCTTAGTTTTTTTCCATTGTTATTGAGATATGTATTATATGCATACATATATACATATATAATATTATCCTTTTATCTCATATATTTTTTCACTGCTGTTTGCCTTTCAAGTTTGTTTATACATTAATTTATAAGGCCAGCAGGCTCTCCCAGGCAGTAAGCTGGGAAAACTGCGGGGCTCACCTCATGTAGTTCGCGTCTCTCTAGGATTACTGGTAACTTAGTTGCCTGATGTCATGTCTTGAAAACCATTGTTTTGGGCCGGCCGAGTGGCGTGGTGGTTAAGCGCTGGCCTGGGAAGCCAGCAGCCCCGGTTCGGGTCCCACATATGAGGGCCAGTGACACTGCCCTCAAAAAAAAAAAAAAAAGAAAAGAAAACCATTGTTTTATATATTTTGTCCATGTTTTGGTTGTTTCCAGTGGCAGTGTAAATGTGGTCCCTGTTAATCCATTCTGTTCAGAACGATAGTTTCTATAGGTATTCTGGAATACATTCTTGCGTATGGATTGAGGCGAACATTCATTTTGATGTTTTTACTCCATGCAAATTACTTATCCAAACACCAATTAGCAAATATTTTCTTCCTTGTTTTGTTTTGTTTTGTTTTGTTTTTTAGCTGAGCCATCCTGCCATCTGTTGGCAGCTTAGTGGCAGCTCAGCTCAGGCTGGGCATCGAACTGCTGTTGCTCAGAGCTCAGCTCGCACTCTTTGAACGAGCTCTGAACCAACTGAGCCACTCGACCAGCCCCTTCCTTGATTGTTTTTGATATTTACCTTGAACTATGCCAAACACTCACATATATTGGGGTCTATTTAAAACTGGGGCTCTATTTGTCTAATTTTGCCTGAGAGCTATATTCCTTTACATGTAGCTGCTTTGTCATATATGAATATCTGATAATGCTAATCTCCCCTATTATATATTTTCTATCATGTCCCTCTGAGAATTTTTAAAAAATGTATTCTGTTGTACTTATTCGCTTATATTCACTTAGGAAACATTTTGTCAAATTTAAAGAACCACCCTGAGATTTTTCTTAAGATGGAATTAAATATGTAAATCAACCTTGAGGTAGCACATAGACATTTTATGTTTTTGTCTTCCTATCCAGGAGTATAATATATCTATCAATTTTCACCATGCATTCAAATCTTTCATTTTAATTTTTCATAAGAGTTTATGGTTTCTTCACAAAGATCTTATAAATTTAAGCTTTCTTTCAAGTACTGTGTGTGTGTGTGTGTGTGTGTGTGTGTTTTACTAGTGGAAATTGGCCTTTATCTTGTCAGCCTGGTTTCCTATTTACAGATCAAACATTACTGATATCACAGGTATGTATGCGTGTCTCTGTGCATACTTGCACCTGTCAGTTTCCTTTGTTCCATACTATATCCAGTTGTTTTTAGAAGTGAATCCTTGGCTTTTCTAGTTATATAATCATGTCACTATTAAATAGTATTTACAATACTTAAATAACTCACATGAAACTAGACTGGCTTACTGGGTTTTGAAAGTAGTGATAGCATAGAGTTATACTACAAGAAATATTAGTGTGGCTACCATAGAGAACTGAAAACCAATTGAAATCTTCATACAAGTCTTTTAGGAATACCAAAGGGAGAATCCAAATGTCACACAAAGCAGAAATGTTTATTTTTTCTGTCTAGCTACTTCCTTTCTAATATTACGCACAGAGAGTTGCTGTTTTCTTTGATTTATCCCTCTTTGTACTCCAAGTGCTTTAAATCCTGCTCACATAGATCCAAGTCCTGCCCCTCCTCACTATCCCTGGATTTTCTGATAACTCTTTGCCATTATACTCTATTAATTTCTTCTTGCTGGCTTTCCTAGTTCTGTTTCTCCATTACCTTAATCAACACAAAAATCTCACCAGTGGCAAATTCAATGGAAATGAACTTAGAATGAGGTGAGGCGTTGGGAGTCAGGCTACCCACACCTACAATTTAGTGTATTTATTAAACAAGTTAATTTCGAATGAATCCAGCAAAGAAAACCTAAACATTTTTAAGTCCTGTGGTTCTCTAAATAATGCTTAAAAGCATTATTTTTATTGCATCTTATAATGTATGGAAGATTTCATGAACTAATTTTCATATAATTATACATAATTTTCAAATTTTAAAAGTTTGAAAACTGCCAACTGTAATTGAATATATAGATAGTCACGGGATGTGGAGTATACTGTGGAACGGAGTCAAAGGAATTGTAATAAATATGTATGATATGGGGGGGAGGAGTAGGGGGAAGAATTGGGGGAGGGGGGTTGTCACTTTAGGGGGTAAAAAGTATAACTATTGCACTGTGTTGTAAACCTGAAACTAATTTAAAAAAATTAATTAATTAATTTTTAAAAAAAAGTTTGAAAACTGCTGATCCACCTGAAGTACCCAGAGATACTGCTGGATGCACCGGATGTCAGGACAATGCTTCGGTGCCACCTGCTGGTTCTTGACGGTATAGCGGGTACTCTCTCCTGTTGATTTCCAAATCATGTTTTTCAACTCCCAGCTTACCAGGAAGATATTTATAATTTTTGGTGATAAGACTACAAGTGATCAAATTCATAATAAAAGGGGTGTGGGAGGGAGAACATCCTTTAACGAACTACTCATTCACTCACATCACTTATACACATTTTCTGTTCGGGGGCAGAGTACTTGCCGTGAACAGCGATGGAAAAACGAGTAGACTTCATTGTTCTGCCATCTGAAATCCCCGTCAGATGAAAGAAGGTACAGTTAAAACACCGTTTCTGAAACAACGTTTATCCTTGCATCAAGAGACATGTATCAGCTATAACTAACATTACAGGTTTAATGAATGCAAAATAGAAAAAGCCATGAAAATGATGATTAGATAGTATTGCAGAGCCACATCTGATTTATAACTGATATTTTAAATTCGAATAACAACTCAGAAAATAAGTTTGCTCTGCTCCTCCACTGCATTATCAAACCGGGAGACAGGCATGCAATCACACAAACTGAAAAGGAAATAATCAGAAAACAGGAATACATCCAAAGAATTCTTTTAAAATGGAGAAAAAGGTATAATTTAAGGTCATGATATATATATGATATATATATGTTATATTTATGAATCTGACTTGTTTTCTTCTAGTTTAGAAACTACTTTTCTAGTTTATTTCCAAAATAAAATTCCACCTTGTACCATATATCATTGGGACTGACCTACAAAGGGTTGAACCAAATACCCGGAGCACCTTTTTATTTTCACTTTGATAAGGCTTTTAAAAACATATATTGAAGATTTTTTTTTTAAAGCAAATATGTCTTGTTGGTAAAATAGGCTTGATTTTCATTTCTTATTACTTTCATTTCTCCCAAAGCTGATTGCTTCTGTAAAGGTAAAATTCCGGTTGACAAATGAGGACAAAAAAAAAAAAAAAAAAGTCCTTTGAGAGGTCTGTTTGTAAGGCTGAGATAGGTACCACCAGAACTTTAAAAATCATGTTATTCTCTGCAAGGCACATAAAAAGGAGATCATGCGCTATCTGTCCAATAACTGGAGATTCTTTGGGTTGTTTCAAGCGCACAGCACATCGAGCAGGGCTAGAACGGCCCGCCCGCAGCGTCTCCGGAGAGGTTCGTCTGTCTCCGGTTACAAATCCTGAGCGCTCACAAAGGCGTACACAGAGATCGGTACTTTCGGACGCCGACAACAGGCAGCCGACCGGTCACAGAGGAGAGAAGGACCCGAAGCCGGAAGTCCGGCCGGAGAAGGCGGGGCTCGGCTACAGGGAGGCGGAGTCATACTATCGCATTGTCACCAAGCTTGTACTTCTTCTCTTTCCGTAGTGCCTGGAACCGGAAGCTGCCTCAGGCGTGCTCTTGGTTTCCGGGCGAGAGCCGGGCTGGGTGTCCATGTGGGAACCGCTGTGAGAATTTGGGGTTCCAAACCCTGCGGAAGTCGAGTTCCCGGTGAGGAAGCGCTGTGGGTCGGGTGGTGTGCCACGGAAGGGTCAGGCGTTTGTGCGTGTACGAGGCTGCGGGGCCGGGCTAAGCGAGTCTTGCCGCGGCCTCGCAGTTAGTAGTTGACACTGTTCCTTTTAGTGCGTGCGCCTGCGGAGTCCGCGCGTTCGGGGCCCCGGGTTCTGTGTGCTGCACGGCGCTGGGGGCGGGGGGAAGCTGCTTGTGCGTGAGGTGCTGGCAGGTAAGCGGGAGACGACTTGCAGTTTGGTAGGGACTTCTCACGGTGGTCTTTATTTCTTAGCCCGTGTTGCAGGAATTCTCTAGCGGGAGAGATGACGTCCTTAGCGCAGCAGCTGCAGCGACTCGCCCTCCCTCAGAGTGATCCCAGTCTCTTATCTAGGGACGAAGTTGCCTCTTTATTGTTTGACCCCAAGGAAGCGGCCACCGTCGACAGGGACACCGCCTTTGCCATTGGTGAGCTGCCCTTGAACGTCGGAAGGCCATTGAAGCGTTTGTTTCTGGACTTTGCAGTATTGTTGTCTCTGCTGACCTGCCGTCTTCCTTAGCAGTTTCTAACTTGTTGACTTAGGTTGTTAAGGGAAAGAGAATGACGTTAGATGCTCGAAATGTGTATACGTAGCGGTATCGGAATATCACAGGTGATAAAACAAGGGGAGGGAGGTCATCTAGTGCAGGGAGAGCAGTTAATGAAAAGGAGAGCAGCCCTAAGAGGCTGGAGGCAGTGGCTGGGGTGGAGGAGTCGCCAGCGGACTAGGGAGACTATTGTAGTTAATGGTAGGGCATGTTTTCAAGAGAGGGCCGGGGAGGCCCCTGCCAGGAAGCACTTTTTGTTCTTTATTTGGTGTGATACGACTTTTTCCATTGAAAACTAGAAATCTGTGTTTGGGACTGTATCGCAGATTATACATGCTAAAAGAATTCAGGCGTTTTTAGGGGCAGGTAAACCTGTGAAAGAGGGGTGCGATGAGTGTGCTTGCCAAGAATGGCTAAATACACTGGCCTTTTCCTAGGATGCACTGGCCTGGAGGAGCTGCTTGGCATCGACCCTTCCTTTGAGCAGTTTGAAGCACCGTTGTTCAGCCAGCTGGCAAAAACCTTGGAGCGCAGCGTGCAGACCAAAGCAGTGAACAAACAGCTGGATGAAAACATTTCGCTATTCCTTATTCACTTGTCCCCTTACTTCCTGCTGAAGCCGGCGCAGAAATGTCTGGAGTGGTTGATTCGCAGGTACCAATAGGAAATACAGAAAGAATTGTGGCCTAGCAACTTTGATCTTTTAAAAAATTAATAATGACAACATTTGTAATTGTAAAGTAGAAAAATTAGGTAATTAAGAGATTAACACGATGTCTGGAGAAGAGGTACAGTGAGCATGATGAGTGTGGGATGAATGTGCCCTTCTATTTAAACTCGTTTTGTTGATTGTGAAAGCTAGAGCTACTGAGGATCTTGAGGTCAAACCTCATTAGTTCTAAGGAGTTCATGTCACTTTGCCATTACAGATTGTTACTGCGTATTTGGGGCAAAGGGGATTACTAAACTTCTTGCTAAAATAACAGAGTCAGTGATTTGGGAAGAGGGTACTAGTATCCTCTAAATCACTGTGACTCTAGAAAAACAGTAATAGCTGATGTGTGTTGGCCATTTATACACCAAACCCTGTGTCTGCACATGATCTCAGTGCTCACAGCATTCCTATGGGGAGATGCTGTGTTATCCCCATTTTGTGATTGAGAAAGCTGAGGCGAGGGGGTTGAGTTGCCTATGTCACACAACTACTACGCTGAGATACAAGTTCGTTTCCAAGGTCTGATCTTTCATCTACTTTGGAAATTGTCTCAGTAAGTTTACTCAGTTTATTTTCACACTTACTAGCATCACACAGCTTATACATTTTTGTTTATTCTCCATATATATGATTTAAGAGTAGAAAGATTTTCATTTCGTTAATTGGAGTTGTGATAAAGTGACTTTCCTTCAGGAAGCAAGTGAGTCATTGAGAAACATAATTTTAACTGGGATCTTCTGTTTATCAGCACATTAGAGTCATCAGCAAGAAAAAAAAGTCAAGTCTGTAATATTTCCCTCTGTCTTCTAGCATTTAATTTCTGTCAAATAGATCAGTTAATGTAAGGAGCACTTTTTGCATTTAGTTCTGCAATTTATTCATGTAACGTTAAGTTTTGTATGAGAATGAGTAGGCTGCCCTTTGTTACTGATTTGATATAAATGCAACAGTAAAGGTGCCAAGTTTTGGGCACTACTTGCCACCTGAAGTAGGTGAGGAAAGCTTGGTGGAGAAAGTAAGGTCTAGACTAGTACTAAAGCCATGTATAAAACTAATAAAAAGCAGAGTGGTGTGATACTCTAAGAAAGATACAGAAGAATGCTCTAAAAAAGATGGAAAAGGTGAGACAGACATGAGAGGGATCACTTGGCTGGGAATATTAAGAAAAGCACCTTGAAAAAGGCATTTGAATTAGGTCTTGAAGGCTAGAAAGGAGTTAATGTATCTGACAGAATTAATAAATGTCTTTTGTTATTGGCAATACTGAGGCAAATTTTTGTGAAGTTCGTGGACAAATCATATAGGGTTGTAATTTGATTTTTTTTTTTTTTTAAAGATTTTATTGGGAATTAGGGGAGGGAAACAGCATTGGGGAATCGGGGAAGGGGAACAGACAAGTTGCTGTCTTTTTGTTCTTCAGTGTAGTTGCGGAGGACGTTGCTTCACTGGCCCATGTTGGTATCATCATTGCGCTCTTCCTGGATGAGGCAGATCGGTCGCTGGCCTCTGGATGGTCACTCACCACGGCTATTGGCAGCTCACACCGGCTGCCAGCCGCTCATGCTGGCTGCCGGCCTCTCACTGCAGGCTATGGCAGCCCACTGCAGCAGGGGCTGCAGCCTACACCGTTGCTGGGGCTCATGCAGCCCAGCTCCAGGTGGAGCTGTTGTTAGCTGTAGAGGGCAGTGTCACTGGCCCTCATATGGGGGATCCGAACCGGGGCCGCTGGCGTCCCAAGCCAGCTCTTAACCAATGCGCCACTTGGCCAGCCCGATAATTTTTTTTATTCAAAGAAAGTAGTGTGGTTTTCTTTTTTTTTTTTTTTTTTTTTTTTATGATTTTATTGGGGAATTGGGGGAGGGGAACAGCGTTGGGGAATCGGGGAAAGGGAACAGACAAGTTGCTGTCTTTTTGTTCTTCAGTCCATTTGTGGAGGACGTTGCTTCACTGTTGGTATCGTCATTGCGCTCTTCCTGGATGAGGCAGATCGGTCGCCGGCCTCTGGATGGTCACTCACCGCGGCTATTGGCAGCTCACTCTGGCTTCCAGCCACTCACTGTAGCCTATGGCAGGGACTGCAGCCTACACCGTTGCCGGGGCTCACATAGCCCAGCTCCAGGTGGAGCTGTTGTTAGCTGTAGAGGGCAGTGTCACTGGCCCTCATATGTGGGATCTGAACCGGGGCCGCTGGCATCCCAAAACCAGCTCTTAACCAATGCGCCACTCGGCCGGCCCAGTGTGGTTTTCTTTTTAATTGGCTTTTTGGTTTTAGAATTAGGATAATTGGAGAAGTTGAGGAAGCTGTGAGAGGTGAACTTGGGAGCATAGAGAGAAGCTGAGCATTGCTGCCTGGTTGACTGCTTGCTTCTCTGTTGGTTTGACTGCAATGATTCCACAGTTGTGTTAATGTAATAATAGGCTTACAAAGGTTGAGAGAGAGTGAATGGAGTACGAGTATAAATTTTGGTATTAAAAAATATTGCAGGGCCGGCCGAGTGGCTCAGTTGGTTAAGAGTTAGCTTAAGAGCATGAGCTCTGAGCAACAGGGTTGCAGGTTCAATTCCCACATGGGCCAGTGACACTTCCCCCGAGCTGAGCTGCCAACAGGTGGCCGGATGGCTCAGCTGGTGAGAGCACGTGCTCCTAACATCAAGACTGCCTGTTCGATGGTGGGCTATGCCCGCCTGCAACTAAGACTGAACTCTGTACCTTGAGCTGAGCTGCCGCCTGGATGGCTCAGTGGATAGAGCATGCTCTCTTAACAACAACGCTGCTGGTTCAACTCCCACATGGTATGGTGGCTACGCTTACCCACTTGTAACAGCACCTTGAGCTTAGAGGCCACGAGCTGCCTATGGGCAGCCAGATGGCAACTGGCACCTTCCAAAACAAAGATTAAAGAGCAACAACTTGGCTGGTCCCCCTCCCCAATAAAAAAAAATATATATATATATATATATATATATATATATATATATATATATATTACTGCATAAGAATTGGCAGAACCTGTTAAGTACTTTAATGTCAAATAGAGGGTTTATGTTTTTGTGCTCTGTATCTTACAGTTATATGGTGGGTTTTACTGTTGTTCATTCTAAGTAGTTTGACTCATTGAATATGATTGGACATGTAAGGAAATATGTGCCTATAAGTTTTGTGTCAGTTTGAATGTTTGCTTTTTCTTCAGGTTCCACATCCACCTTTATAATCAAGATAGCCTCATTGCTTGTGTTCTACCATACCACGAGACAAGAATATTTGTGCGGGTCATACAACTTCTAAAAATTAATAATTCAAAGCACAAATGGTTCTGGTTGTTGCCGGTTAAGGTATGACACGTATCTGTAATTATTACAAATCCTGATTAAGAGATAAAATTTGGGGGCTGGCCTAGTGGCGCGGTGGTTAAGAGCTGGCTTGGGACTCCAGCAGCCCCGGTTCGGATCCCACATATGAGGGCCAGTGACACTGCCCTCTATAAATAAATGAATGAATGAATCAAACATTAGAGTTTAGAAAAATAAAATTTAAAAAAAAAGATAAAATTTGGAAAATATAAAGCTGTTAGTACTCCTGAGTGTAGTCCAAGTATTACCTCCATCAGTTTTATTTCCTAACTTATGGTTGAAACTATTATAATAACAGCTGGCTTTTATTTAGTGCCTATCTGGCTAGGTAATTGACATATATTATCTTGGGTTCTCACAAACTCCATTTTTTACAGATGACACCAGGCTCAGACAATTAAGTTACTCTTCAGAGTTCATGTAACTATAAAGTGGCAGAGTGGGGATTTGAATCCAAATCTGATTTTAAAGATTATGTCTTTCCACTGTTCCGTACTGTCTGCTGTTTTAAATTTTGAACTGAAGTTGGAGGTGAAGAAAAGCAGTAAATACTTAGAAAAATTATAAGGATAAGGATAACTTGAAGCACTTGAGGAAATTATTAAAGTTATTAAGATGCTAGGGATTAATTTATAGATGAATAAAAAGATGGTTGCCTTATAGGAAGTGTCTGGCTAAGATCAGGTGGCATGATTTTGTAGTGAAACAACTGACTTGCCATTGTCACTTTGTTTGCAATGTACAATAGAGGACAGTAAGTGTATGTTGTGAATAGAAACTTTACTGAATGTTGGGCGTAGTGATGAAAGGCTATAGGAGGAGAACAGATGCAGACGAAAGCTAAAAGATGGTGGAACTTGGGAGAGTTAACTATGGATTATGACGGTGAGGTTGATCAGAATTATTTAAAAAGGAATGGGAATCTTTAATTAGAAGGAGGATTTAAGAGTTTGGGTGTAAAGCCCTTGAACTAAAGAATGTTCACTAAGAGGCCAACCTTTGAGAAAGCTTCTTATCAAATTACTCAACATTCACACCGCTAATACCAAGATCACTTTTTCTCCTTGTGTATACATGGACCCTGCCGTTCTCTAGGAACCCTTGTTTCAGGTATCCAAACCCCACTCATCTGTTAAAGCTCACTCCAAATTCTCCTTTCTTTGATTGTTTTCAACATTTCTTGAGCACCTAATACATGCCGTGCACAATTGCTAGGTGGTGAGAATAGTAGGATAGGCTGGCTAGGTTCCTAGTGTACTTCTATTATTAGTGTTATAAAGCAGTGACAACCACACAGTTGCTCAAAAGCCAGATATAACCAGTAGAATTACTAAGAATCTAGAGAATTGAAGTTTAGATAAATATGTATGAAGATGCAACATGATAGATAAGTAAGCATTTTTCACTGAGCATCCCTACACTCATTGCTGACCTTCTCTTTTGAATTTCTAAAGTTTGCACAGTTTTAGGTGTTAATCTCATCTCTGCCACCAGTTACATGAGAAACTATATTTTGTATTTATGAATTACAGCAGTATAGAGCTGTTAACTGTGAGAGGCACTTTAAAAATGATAGTAGCCGATGACTGTCCGTAGTAATTGTGGATTCTTTCTGTCTGTGACAGCAATCTGGAGTGCCGTTAGCTAAAGGAACCTTGATTACCCACTGCTACAAAGACCTGGGGTTCATGGATTTCATTTGTAGCCTGGTAACAAAGTCTGTGAAGGTAAGTAGTAGATTGTTTCATGAATGTATAACTCCATTAACAGATCACTTGCTCAGAATGAAGGAAACATACTGAGGCTGTCCCTGATTACAGAGGCACTTTGAAGAAGTCCCTTTTGTTAAACGAACATAAGCAATGGGATCAGTCTTTCATCTCCAAAGGATTTTTTTTTTACAAAAATGAACATTCCTTGCCAGATTCTATTTATAGTGACTGTTTCATCAGTTTAAAGAGAGAGAGTAAAAATGTCAGGAAAATCATTCATTCTTGTCATACTTAAACCACTGAATTTGTGTATTTGTTTACTAGTGTATATGGTAAAAATTAAAATGTCAGCCTGAAGTAGTTGAGAGCTGTAAATATTTTCATGCTCTTACCTGATTGGCCTTTCATTCTTAAATGTGTTTGTTTTTGTTGTTTGTTCCAGGTTTTGGCTGAGTATCCTGGGAGTTCAGCTCAGTTGAGAGTGCTCTTGACTTTCTATGCTTCTACCATCGTGTCTGCTCTGGTGACAGCTGAGGACATATCAGACACCATAGTCGCCAAGCTTTTTCCGTATATCCAGAAGGTCGGCCCTGCTCAAGTGTAGATGATTTTGTACTCGAAGGAATGTTCTTGCTTTAACAATTTAACTTAGACATAAATGTTCTAAAGTTGACTATTTCAGGTAGTTGATGAGATTTAATTTTTAGGTGAAAAAATATGACTTCCTTTGTTTTAAAAACTTACCAGAGTAGGATCTGAATTAGGGAGAGAGAGAGAGGGAGAGAGGGAGAGAGGGAGAGAGATTGTTCCCACCTTGTGGTTCAGTTTCTGGCCATCTCCACCTGGTTGTCTTAGCTCTGAGGCTGTTTTCTTAGCAGTCATGTTACCTTACTGGAAAGACAGTGGATTAGACAACCTCTTTAAGGCATAAGCTATTGTCATTTTTGCATTGGCCTCTGCTTCTGAGTGGTTTTTCTTTCATTTGCCTTGGTGTGTTTTACCTTGTCATGGAGGTACTGCTTTCACTTCCCACCAGTGTCCCAAGATCATTGTCTTGAATTAGATACTGTTTTGTTTCTGATTGAAGTTTCCCTTACACGGGTGGGAGTTTGCATATAAAGAAAGAGCTCTGTTGGCTCATATTAGAATGTGTGGTGGACGTTTGAGTGGCAAGACCCTCTCAGATCTCTTCTGTCACCCAAGAGACTTGTCTCTATGTTAACCAACGTTTTGATTTTTCACTTCTGAGGAATGTGCATTAGGTCGTATTAATCTCTAATTTATGGCATTTCTAATTTGTGAAGCAAGGTAAAGTAACCGTTTAAGTAGAATAAAATAATATAGTTCCTTATTTTTCCTTATGTTTTAAAAAATATTTAGGGATTGAAATCATCTTTACCAGATTACAGAGCTGCAACGTACATGATAATATGTCAGATTTCTGTGAAAGTGACAATGGAAGATACCTTCGTGAATTCGTTGGCTTCACAGATCATCAAAACGTTGACCAAAACCCCTTCTTTAATCAAGGATGGATTGGGTTGCTTGATAGTGCTTCTGCAGAGACAGAAGCCAGAGAGCCTTGGGAAAAAGTACGTACCATTGAATTGAGAAATGATAATAATTAGAGGGAAATTCACTTATTTTGAAGAATTTTTAGAAAAGAAATTTTATACTATTTTTTAATTTGCCAATAACTTGTGAAGTCAACACCTTATGTACTTGTTTCTTCAAAGGCCATTTCCTCACTTGTGTAATGTTCCTGATCTTATCGCCCTACTTCATGGAATTTCTGAAACATATGACATCAGTCCTCTTCTGCGTTACATGCTTCCCCATCTGGTTGTCTCCATTGTTAATCATGTGGCAGGTATGTGGTTTTACATTTTGTGTCCAGAAACTTGCTTCTAATTGATTCTCTTAGAATAGGAACCACACCCTTGTTAATATCTTTAAGCTATTTAAAGTTTCTCCTAACTAGTTGTTTTTGTGGAATTTGTCTGTTTTTCTTATGAGAAACATTTGGGGTGTGGCGCAGGTAGGTTGAAGAGAGAACCCTGTTAACTGAGTGATGTGCTCAGAATTCTATTTTTTAAAAAACATGTAGTTAACAGTCTCTACATGAAAATGACTATGGAATTATTTTAAAATACATTACCGAGTAAAACTTTCCCTTCTCATTTAGATATTTAATGAGCTTTAGTGATTTTATTCACAAATATCTAACTGCCAACAAATGAATTTTTCTCCCTTGAGTCATTGAAAATATGAGACAAAGAAGATCTACATAAAAATCCAAATTTTTTTGAAAAACCAGAAATTAATTAGAAAGTGATTATTTGCATTACATGTTTTTTACCCTTCAATAAATACAGAAAGACTATGGAAGAAATACTTGGTTCTGTTGCTACTTAGACTCAGAAAGACATCTCTAAAATTATGTCAGTCTATTGGAAAGTAAGGTGTGTTTAACCAAATTTGGTTTAAACGTGTTTCAGAAACGTGACTAGCATAAATGAAAGTGTATTTTTTCTATTCTGAGTGGTGAGTAATGTTATCTAATCTTGGAAGACAATGCTAACATCTGATTCATATGTTTATGGTGATTCTAAAAGAGATGATGGCAGCTCTTGGTTCAGGAAGGAGATATTGAGATGAAAGTTCAGCCTGTTTTGGAGATTGTCCCCACTTTGGCTTTCCGCAGTTCCAGTTGTCTGCGGTCAGAAAATATATGGAAAATTCCAGAAATAAACAATTCATGAGATTCATGAGTTTTAAACTGTGTATGGTTCTGAGAAGCGTGACAAAATCTCAGTGTCCCTCAGTGGGACGTGAATCATTCCTTTGTGCAGCGTTGCCACACTGTGTAACCTGTTACTTAGTAGCCTTGTGGTGATCAGATCGACTGTCAAAGTATCAGTACTTGTGTTCAAGTCACTCTTATTTCACTTTATAATGATCCCAAAGCACAAGGTAGTGATGCTGGCCTTTTGGATATGCCAGAGAGACGCCGTAAAGGGCTTCCTGTAAGTGAAAGGTGAACGTTCTTGACTTAATAAGGCATTTTATCTTTTCATGTCACAGGAAGAAGGGTGAGTGCAAAACAATAAGCTATTTTGAGAGAGACCACATTCACATAACTTTTATTATCGTATGTTATTTTATTATTAGATATTATCTCTTTCTGTGCCTAATTTATAAATTAAACTTTATCATAGATATCTATGTAAAGGAGAAAAACATAGTCTATATAGGGTTGAGTACCATCGGTGATTTCAGGCATCCACGGAAGGTTTTTGAACATCTTCCCCATAGATAAGGGGGGACTGCTGTAGTTTAATGAGATCTAGGTTCTGATCTCAGTTCTGATCCAACTTCAGCCACTCGTAATGTGACCTAGGGAAAGACTACATTTATTGGACTTTAATGAAGTCCATTAATGAAAAAGGCATGATCATACTTTTTTTCGAAAATACAGAGAATTTCATGTAAAGGATAGATGACGGTAATGTATACAAAAATGCTGTGAAAAATATAAATGACTGAATAAGTGAAATATACTTGAAAATAGGTAAGAAGCTGGGTATCGGTGTATATATTTTAAAGTTATTCCTGTAGAAACATTTTCTGCTATAAGTAAATTTAACAGTGTAAACATGCATAAACCATGTGAATTTGTTGTATGCTAAGGAGAAGTAACTGAAGGGCTGGACGGCCAAATCTACAGGAAGCACGTAGAAGCTATACTTACCAGCATATCACTGAAGAACAACCTGGACCATTTGCTGGCTAGGTAAACTGTTATTTTTTACATGCTTTTGATTCGTATTTTTGTGGCATAGTATACTTGTCCCGGTTGATCAGTTTTCTGGTATCCCTTTGTAATGTATTTCTCGTTTTGTCCATATCACTTCATTAATTATAAATATTTAGTCCTATAATTGTAGCAACAGAAAATAATTTCTCTTGCTTGTCTTTAGTGCTTCCACATGATCTTGGAAAGTTAATCGTTAAGCTAAAGTTAGGTTATAGCTGCATGTAACTTGTGGCTGTTTAGAGTTTCCTAATTATAAATGAACCAGAGTCCCTGAAACTGTGCACCCAGTATTTAATTACTATCAAGCTTCATATTGAGGGTTGGTGTGAAGTGAGGATTATTTCTTCCTCTTCTGTAAAAATAATTTATTGTCCTATTTTGTTTTTTTACTTGAAGGGCAACTTGATACAGTTCCAGGAGTGTAGGCATTGCACTCAGACGTGGGATTGCATCCCATCTCTGTCATTTCCAGGAGAGAGTAGGAAGTTCTGAAGGTCAGATTGCCTGGATCTGGCTTTGCCATTGTGTGTCATTAGGCAGGTGCCCGTCTCCTGGCATGTGTCTCGTGCCCCTTGCTCGCAGGCTGGCTTGTGAATGAACTGGGAGTAGACACACAGAGTAGTTGAGAGCTTGGGCCCTGGAAATAAACTGGGGCTAAAAAACCCTGCTCGTCAGGATACAAAATTAATATTCAGAAATCAGTTGCATTTGTATACACCAATAATAAACTATCAGAAGAAGAAATCAGGAAATCAATCCCTTTTACAATTGCTTCAAAAACAAAAAAATATCTAGGAATAAATTTAACTAAAGAAGTAAAAGACCTGTACTCAGAAAATTATGAGACGCTGAAGAAAGAAATCAAAGAAGATACAAAGAAATGGAAATACATACCATGTTCATGGATAGGAAGAATTAATATAGTTAAAATGCCAATACTACCTAAGGATATATGTAGATTTCAATGCAATTCCAATCAAACTACCAAGGATATTTTTCTCAGAAATAGAACATAGAATCCTAAAGTTTATATGGAACCACAAAAGACCCCGAATAGCCACAGCAATCTTGAGAAATAAGAACAAAGTGGGAGGCATCAGGCTACCTGACATCAAAACATACTACAAGGCTACAGTAATCAAAACAGTATGGTACTGGCATAAAAACAGACATATAGACTAATGGAACAGAATAGAGAGCCCAAAATAAACCCATCCATATACAGTCATTTAATCTATGACAATGGAAGCAAGAATTTACATTGGAGTAAAGATACTCTATTTAATAAATGGTGCTGGGAAAATTGGACTGACACATGCAAAAAACATGTAAATGGACCACCTACTTAAACCATATATGAGAACAAACTCAAAATGGATTAAAAACTTAAAATGTAAGACCTGAACCATAAAACTCCTAGAAGAAAACATAGGGAGTAAATTTGCAGACATTACCCTGAGTAATATTTTTACTGATATATCCCCTCAGGCTGTTCTACCCAGCAATCCAGAACAGACTGAAACAAAGTCCTTTAATATTGTTTTTTGGAGTTTTTATTAACTGGCAGCTGTGAGCGGGCTCATGCCCTAAACAAACTCACAGCCTCGAGCAAGCAGGGTGAAAAGCTTATAAAGGTAAAAACCACAAACTTTTTACAGTTTGTAGGTGGTTTCTATAGGTTTCAGACAGTTTCTTGTAAGCAAAGCATTTTACAGAAGCTGAAGGCTGGCATTAATTATCAGGTGTCAGATCAGTGTGAGCCAGTAAACCGCAGGCCCTGTCCTATGTTATCTAAGTCCACTAGAAAGGTGTTTCCTGCTTTTAAAAAAATTCTTTTTCTATATGCAGAGACTCAGAGAAAGTGGGCACTAGAGGCCGGAAAGGGGGTTCTGGCGACTCAGTTATTTCAGGGCTAGGGAAATTAAAAAAAAAAAAAAAAATGAACATGGGATTACATCAAACTTAAAAGTTTTTTCACAGCAAAGGAAATCATCAATAAAACAAAAAGGCAGCCTACTGAATGGGAGAAGATATTTGCCAATGATACATCTGATAAGGGGTTAATATCCAAAATTTATAAAACACTCATGAAACTCAACACCAAAAAAAAAACAACCCAATTAAACACTGGGCAGAGGATATGAAGAGGCATTTCTCTAAAGAGGACATACAGATGGCCAACAGGCATATGAAAAAATGTTCAACCTCACTAATCTCAGAGAAATGCAAATAAAAACCAGAATGAGATGCCTCCTCACTCTGGTCAGAATGGCGATCGTCAACAAATCAACAAACAAGTGTGGCGAGGGTGTGGAGAAAAGGGAACCCTGGTGCACTGTTGGTGGGACTGCAAATTGGTGCAGCCGTTATGGAAATCAGTATGGAGGTATCTCAAAAAACTGGAAATGGAACTACCGTATGACCCAGCAATTCCACTCTTGGGTATCTACCCAGAGGAATCCAAGACGCTAATTCGAAAAAATATATGCACCCCTATGTTTATTGCAGCACTATTTACAATAGCCAAGACTTGGAAACAACCGAAATGCCCATCGGTAGATGACTGGATTAAGAAACTGTGGTACATTTATATAGTGGAGTATTACTCTGCTATAAAGAAGAATGAAATCGTACCATTTGCAACAATATGGATGGATCTAGAGACTTTACGTTAAGTGAAATAAGTCAGTCAGAGAAAGACAAATACCATATGATCTCACTTATATTTGGAATCTGAAAAACTGAATGAACAAGCAAAGTAAACAAACAGACTCATAGATATGGAGGAAAAACTGAGGGTTGCTAGTTGGGAGCGGGGTGGGGATGAGGGAGAAGGGGAAGGGATTAGACAGCATAAATAGGTAATTACAATATTGCCACAGGGATATGGAAGACAGTTTGGGGAATATAATGTAAAAATTTTGTGGAGTGTCAGATGTTCACATGTCTTGTTAGGGAGACCACTTCATGGATGGAGTGAAGGCTTGATCACTGCACTGTATACCTGAAATTGATGTTGTATAATATTGTATGCAACTGTAACTGAATATATAGATAGTCGCGGGATGTGGAGTATACTGTGGAAGGGAGTCAAACGAATTGTAATAGATATATATGATATGGGAGGGAGTGGGGTGGCGAAATGGGGGAGGGGGATTATCACTTTGAGGGGTAAAAAGTGTAACTATTGCACTGTGTTGTACACCTGAAACTAATTTAAAAACAAAACAAAACAAAAACCCTGCTCACCTTTCTATGACACAGTGGGACTCACCAGGCAGATTATAAGACTCCCTAGCCCGAGTTTTATATCTGTAAAGTAAGTGTAATTTCTACCTTGTAGAGGAATGACAGAGATAATATTCCTGATAGATACTCAGTAAACGGTAACTCTATGTCTGCTGACAGTTGTTTCTTTTTGCAGCCTTCTTTTTGAAGAGTATATTTCATACAGTTCACAGGAAGAAATCGATCCTAATAAAGTATCCTTGCTTAATGAACAGTTTCTTCCACTTATCAGACTTTTAGAAAGCAAGTAAGTTGTATGTGTGTGTTTGTGCCTTTTGTTTTGTTCATGTGTACCTCTTGTTTTATAAAGAGACAGTTTGCAAGTCACAACTTAATAAAGCAAATGAATTGTTTTCTTGTTCCCTTCAGGAAGGGACAGGTATAGGATTCAAATATATTTGAAATATAAGAGGAAATTGGAGTTGTGTGGGGACTGGAGAGTATTATATGTTTTTTGTTTGTTTGTTTTTAAGATTTTATTGGGGAATTGGGGGAGGAGAACAGCGTTGGAGAACCGGGGATGGGGAACAGACAAGTTGTGGACCTTTTGTTCTTCAGTCTAGTTGTGGAGGACGTTGCTTGACTGGCCCATGTTGGTATCATCATTGCACTCTTCTCGGGTGAGGCAGATCGGTTGCCTGCCTCTGGACCGCCGCTCACAGTGGCTCTTGGCAGCTCACACCAACTGGCAGGTGCTCATGCTGGCTGCCGGCCACTCACTGTAGCCTATGGCAGCCCACTGCAGCAGGGGCTGCAGCTATGCCATCCCGGGGACTCACAGCAGCCCAGCTCCAGGTGGAGCTGTTGTTCACCATCTTAGCTGTAGAGGGCAGTGTCACTGGCCCTCATATGTGGGATCCGAACCGGGGCCGCTGGCATCCCAAGTCAGTTTTTAACCAATGTGCCACTCGGCCCGCCCAATAGTATAGTATTTTTATAGAGAGACTTTTTTTGTTGTTTTAATAGTCACAGCACCAAATTTGGTCAATTTCATTTGGTTTTACATATTCCATTTGTTAAAATCTTTAAGTCTCAATCCTAGTAATCTTTAAAGTGTTAACTGTCTTCCTTTTACACATGTAGGGGGTGTGTGGTTAATAACTTTCTTAGGAATAATGAATTAACTCTTCAATTTCTTCCCAGATATCCCAGAACATTAGATATTGTCTTAGAGGAACGCCTAAAGGAAATTACAGACCTAAAAAAACAAGAGCTTTTTCACCAATTTATCTCTCTTTCTACAAGTGGAGGAAAGTATCAGGTAAGGTTTTCTTCAGAGAATTATGACAGTTAGAGGTATTTAGTGCAGTTATTTGAAGAACTCCGTAAGGAAATTTGCTATGTCACTCCTCTCTGTGGAAAGTTTCATGGAGAGATGAGATTTTATAGTTTGCCTAGTTACCTGAAGTTAAGGCTGTGAAGCAGGAAATTAAATAATTGGAGAAAGTTACAGGGATTTAAATCACTGAATATGGTACTTATTTCAGGAAAAGTATTGTTTGGAAATTCTGTATCTGATGCTCATTAGCAGTCACCAAAAGATGGCCTCACTTAGGTCCCTTACATTCCTTCCCTTTCTCCTGTCTCCACACTTCCCAGTGCTGCACCACCAGCTCTGTGTGGCTATTTAAATCATTGACTAGAAAAAAGGAGGCGAGTTTTCATTTCATGATTATGTTAGAACTCTAGAAATTTCTGGTGATTTACCCTCAGTCTTTATACTAGAAGTTAGACATTTAAGCACTTCTTATAATTAGCCTTGAAAATAAATATTATGAAAAATATGATTGTTTGGGTTTTTCTCTTTCATGATTGGACTTTCCTCTTCAACGGTGTTTCATTTTCAAATGTTAGCATGATACACAGCTTTTCTTTAATTACATAAGTGAAGTAAGTTGTCACGAATTTGAGTGTCGCTACTATATCATTTAGATGAATCGCATTCTGTCTTCAGTGATCCATTTTTTAAATCTGTATTTTCATTTAGTTGTTGACATAGTGATTATCTTAGGTGCTTTTCATCAGCTATACGCAAAGAATACAAAATTACTTCACAGAATTACTTCACTAAATTAAACCTACATACAGACACAAGTATACACCAAATCACAGCATTAACAATACAGGTGTTCCATCTGTTATAACTCATACCGTGTTCTCAAGACAGATTCTGCTTTACTTTTTGGTTTCTGAAATTACACAATTGTCATTGAGCATGTTGGGCAGTTTGGGGTGGTTTTTTTCTGGTTTCTTGATCATACACTGCTCAGATCTAGTAGTGAAATCTTTTGATAATTGTGATGAATCTTGTAGTTTTTAGCAGATTCTGATACCTCCTTGATGCTCAGTCTGAATCATCCAGTTGCCCCTGTGAGACTTCTGGCCGTTAATCACCTGAAAAATATCATGAAAACATCAAAGGTTTGTGTCAGAGAGCTTTCATTTGTGATATTTTTCTCCTTATGATGAACAGTATAATTCTAGAATAAGAACTTGAAGCTACCTAGAATCGATATTGTGTAATTATAAAAATAAGCTGAGTAAAGCAGATGAGAGTACATGGGACAAAACAAAGACTTAGGACCAGATGTGTCACAGCCCCTGTTTTAACCTGTATGTGCCCTTGTAACAGCATGTCTCCATGCTGTCACATTTCCACATTGCAGATTGTTAAGTTTAGCTTCAGTTCAGTGCTTTCCAAAATGGAATTCATAGATCAATTTGCAGAGGTTCACAGATTATCTGAAAATTTTTTAGTTCTGAAATCTGATTTTGATTGTCTTTAAGTTTAACAAGAACACATCTGGGGATATCAGAACAATAGCTTTTGGAACACTGTTCATGATTTCATTATCTGCAGTTTGTATTTGTGTTTAAAATTTTGGTGGCTCCAAATAGTAAGCACAGAGGCCAACTTAATTTGCAGATTATGCCTTGATACCAAAAGGATATTTTACAGAGACTTTTGCAGTGATTCAGATAGAGCAGAATTAATCATTCCAGCAGTACCTTCACAATTTTTGCTATATTATTTAAAATTTTTCTTTAGTCATTTTTAAATGGACTCATTTTTTTTACGTAGCTTTCAAATCATGCGTTTGAAGTGCTAATTATACGATATACATTTTCAGTTACTATGATTAAAATAGAAGTTTGATCTGTATAATACCTAAAATCACCTGACGCACTGCCTTTTACATGTTTGGAAAATTTCTGAAAGAGGGAAAAGTGATACAGTTTACTTTCCCCATAGCGCGTGGTGAACTCTATAACTTGTATTATGGGCCTTAGAACCAGATTCATATTACAAGTAGAGTTTAATTTCAGCTAATCATAATTATCACATTAAATTTTTAAAAATATTTGACTTTTAAAATTTTTGTTTTCCCTAGTTTTAAAGTTTTTTGTTCTGTATTTCAGGGAGTTATACTTAATTTTAAAATTGATATATAAATAATAAAAGCAACATTAGGCTCTGTAAGAATGTGTCTTTAAAATGGTTCATTTGTATAAACTCACTTGAAAAATACTGCTTTGTATGATTCATTTCCGATCTGGTATAAATTATATTTCTTTCACAAATTGCTGATAGGTTTGTCTTACTGATTTGTTGGATAATTGTACTCATTGAATGCTGGTCTTTGTTGTAATAGGGAGATTCTAATTGGGAGATTCCAGGAATCTCCCATTATTCCTGCAGCACTACTCTCTTTCCTTTCTTTAATCTTCCTCCTCTACCCCCCATCCACCTCTGGATTTGGTTAGTTTTTCAGTAAAGAGCACTGTATACATTCCAGTTACAGGCTGAAGCATTGTAATTGTAGCTAATGTCTTTCCTTGCATGTTTGGTTGCATTTCCCTTCTCCGTCAGTGGCAAGACAGGCTCTCTTCTGGACTACATGTTAGCTCCGGAGAAAATTTTGGTGGCATTTGATACATGAAACTTGGACTTCAGTTTTGTGCATTCTGGGGATTTCAATTTATCTGCAAACAGAGTGACCTGTATTTTATTTTATTTTATTTTATTTATTTATTTTTGTAGGATTATTTAGTTGTTGTTTTTTTCCACCACCTACAGGTAGGGATATATCCAGGTTGATTAGCAGTCTTATTTTGCTGTTACTGTGAATGATTATATGCTTTATTTTCTTTTGTTACTGAAAAAAGATAGGATTTCTTTATTTTGACAGACTGGTTTCTCAGTGCATGCCCTTATCCTTGTAAAAATCTTGATGGTAATAATAGCTAACTTTTAACAGTTCTTACTATGTGTAAAGCACTGTTCTTAGCACGGACATGTAATATTTAATCTTGTAACAACCCTTTGAGGTAGGTACTATTATTAGCTCTATTTTATAGTTGAGAATAGTGAGACCTAGAAAGATTAAGTAACTTAAAGTCACACAGCTAGTAAGAAATAGAGCTAGGATTTAAATCTAGACATTCTGGTTCTTTAATAAAGAACACATAAATGTGCTCTCAATATCTGGACTCTCATTTTAATAAGATGAACTCCTTAATGCAAAAATTATATTTGGCTTATACATAGTATATTTTCCATGGAAACTGGAAAAGATTTATACCAATTACTCATCTAAAACAGGCCTTTAGAGATTATCTACTTCAATATACGTTGTCCTTAGACTATTTGAATTTGCATTCAGGACAGACAGAGCCTGTGTTTCTTGACTGGTATTCTGGAGTGCTTTTCACAAAACCAAACTTCTTTTTAGTGTAAAGTCTTTTAGCAACAAGTAAGTTAATATATTTTTTCTCTTGCTCAGGAGAGTATCGACGAGTCTTTCATAAAAGAAGCTGTTTTAACCCGATTAGGTGATGATAGCATAGAAGTTGTTTTGTCAGCTGTAAGTGCTTTTGAGGTGAGTCAATTTGTTCATCGAAATGCACATTTTTGGTAAATATTTTTTCTTGTCCTTTTCACATGATTCTCTGTTCTAGACAGGAATGTATTTGAAAATTATTCTTCCATTGGAAATTTGTTCTCAAGAGTGCAGATTTTTCCCTGGTTGGGGATAGCTCACGCGAGTAATTAGATTGTACAATTTTATACATAGGGAAGTTCAGAAAGGGGAAGTACTCTGTGAACTTTACCTTGGGGTCATGGTAAACGGCTCCTGAATGCCACTTTTGAGAAATTTTTCTCATAAAACTTTTCAATTATAGTACGATTCCTGGGAGATAGTCTTTATAATTCATTAATTTTTAAAGTTCATTTAACAAGCATGGTATGTATTTGAAGCAAGTAAAAATTTACTCTATTTTTTTCCCCCTCTAGATTTTCAAACAACACTTTAGTTCAGAAGTGACTGTTTCAAATCTTCTGAATCTCTTTCGAAAAGCAGAACTTTCAAAAAATAGGGGATGGTATGTATTCATTTCTCCTCATACTGTTTTAAATTGGTGAAATTCTTATATCAAATTCATTTTAATTTTCTTTTCTTTTTCTTTGCATTTTTGCAACTTATAATTTAGTTACATGACACTTGGGTCATGGCAGTGAAATGGATATTAACGTGATCCTCTTACATTATAAAAACAATTCATTTGGGTTCGTCTGGGTTCATTATACTATCATCTATGTTTGAAAGTTTCCTTCATAAATTGAAAAAAGATGTGTGATATGATACTGAAATCTAAAGTAGGATAGGAAGGAGCTTTCATTTTCTATTTTATATAATTCTGTGTTTTTTACAAGGATAACTTATGACCTTATAACTTAAAAATACATTAAACAAAAAAGAAGCTCAGAGGCACATGATACCTTCTCTAGTATTTGATGAGCTCTAGTTACTTCTGTTTTGGCACTGAAGCTGTTTGCAGAAAAGTGACTACACTCCTGTCTTACAGGTTTTCGTATATCATATTTAATTCTTAGCACATAGTATATGTTCAGATATTTTTTTGAACTTGTGAGTGAATCTCTGATTTCTAGTGGAGTTAAGATATATAGTGTGATATATGTTTTATGTTATAGTTAACCTAATGATTTCTCAAAAAAAAAAAAAAGATTTGGCTAAGATAGCAGTTTAAAATTATTGTTGTCTCTGAGTAATGTGTTTGGAGGAGACCCAGATAATGTCAGTTGACCTGGGACAATGTAATGGTGATTTGTTGCCGACTTCAAGTCTAATGTGTTTCTGGAACCAAATGTGCTTTTATATTTTTTAGGTACAAGGTACTTGAGATCGCAGCAAACATACTGATTAAAGAAGAGGTACTGAGTGGCAACGATGAGCTGTCAAATCAGGTGGTTGTGCATCTGCTGCCATTTATGGTCATCGACAGTGATGACATGGAGTCTGCTGGGATGAAAATGGCTGTTTATTTATCAAAATCAGGAATTTGCTCTCTGCACCCTGTACTAAGAGGCTGGGATAAAGGTAAGAAATTCAGTTGCTTTTTCAAAAACATAAACAGGTAACACTTTAAAAGGAAGATAAGTACATTTAAAAATTGGCTATACTTGTTATTTGAAATCATGTTTACATTATATGCCTACAAGTTTTAAAGAATTTTTACTAAGATAAAAAGTATGCAATGAAAAGGAAGCTGACCCACACACAGATTCAGAAATGAAGAAAAGGAAAAATAAAAAGCAAAACTTCATAGGAAAATTGTAAAATTTTTGCTAAATTCCTTACTCTACATGATTCTTTAGGTGAGTGTTGGTGACGTAAAGGCCTTGTGTTTAATTTTTTTTTTTCAGCTCTTGAAAATGTGATTAAAAACACAAAGTCAGGGAAACTAATTGGTGTAGCAAATAAGAAGATGGTTGAGTTGTTGGCTGACAACATAAATTCAGGGGACCCTTCTTCAATGTTAAAGATGGTAGGTATGCTGTTGAAGTCCATCCTCTGGGTTTCCTTCTCATAATCACACTAGATTCTCAGTGTTTGCTTTACTAGAGTCTTATTTTTATTAGTAATTTTTGCATTATTGAGTACTTTGTTTTACTTTAAACATACAAGCGTTGATTAGTATATTCTGCAGATTGTTGAAATCCTTAACATATTCTATATTTTTTTCATTATGGTTTTATGTTGGGCCAATAAGAATAATGTATTTTATTCTTAAAATATTAAAATTATATTTCTTGTTAAAAGAGCAAAATACAATCTGAGGGAAGAGAAATTTTCTTGTGGTGTAGTAAATACACTATTGTAAAGGTAATAGGTATATAATTTTAAAATATTCAGTGGCAAGTGCAATTACGTTCATTATAATTTTTGAAGTTACTTACTTTTATAATTGCTTAGAAGTCAGTACTCACTGCCTTTGTATGGCTTTATATTTGTCATCACTTTGAATGTAAAACATAATACCTAGATAGATAGGCCTGAGGTAGTGAAAATTGTTTTGTGCAAACCAAGAACTACCAGTAACGGAGTATGTTTATTTTTCAAGGTGGAGGATTTAATCAACATGGGGGAAAAGGAGTCCTTGAGCCCAAAGCAAAAAGTGACTTTTCACGTGATCATGGCCGTGCTTATCTCTTGCTGTTCATCTTTAGAAGAAACTCACTTCCCTTTTGCGATAAGAGTCTTCGGCTTGTTGCAGGAGAAAATAAAGAAGCTGGGAAGTGTCATTACTGCAGTGGTAAGGAGTGTGAAGTCCATGTAAAGTTGAGCGTTGAGTGAAGTGACAGCCTGGTTGGAGGCCGAGGTGCTGAGCCTCCGGTCTAGGTGAAAGTGACGCAGCCTTGGGGAGCAGCGGAGAGTGAACCAGGCACTCTCTTCCTTTTGCAGAAAAATCAGTCGAATTAGAGAATGCAGTGTTTTGTATCTGCATCTTATTTATTATCCAACCTGTACCTAACTGCCTTTAGTGATGAAGAAGTCACTAGGTGTGTCAGTACTTGAACAAAATATTACTTCATTCTGTTGTTTACTAAAAACAGATCTTTTGTATTATTTTAATATTACATTAGATTCAGATCTTAACCAGCCTACTGCTGTCTCAGTGTTACTAAGGACCATGTTTCAGTTGTTTATATTTTTACCTCGTACCACATCTTGAGACAATACAATTATTTCTTTGAATATTTGCCGTATATAATAATGTTTTGTTTTTATTTGTCCTCCATACTTCAGAGGGCTCCTCATTATAAGATTAGCTAAATGAATTACATAGGTCCTTTTTAACTTCTCTGTTGTCTTGTAAAGTGTTATAACCTGAACTGTATTTGTTCTCAGTGTTAAAAGCGTGGTCAAATCGAGTGATATATACGTAGGTACGGGTGGTTTTATATTGTTTTACATTTAATCCCCTTCCCAGTAGTCATAAGCATCGTTTTGGCTGTAGCAGCACATTGAGGCAGGAATTCCCTCACTAAAGACATGATAAGCCTGGCTTTTGTTATTTTTCTTTCAAGCTATTACTCTGCACTTGCCTCTGCAGAATCTCATTTGTCATTTTCCTACTACACCTTTTCTCATGCCTTTGGCGTTTGCAGTGTAATTTCTGAACACCTTAACATTTTGCTGCTTGTTTAGAATCATCTGCAAGTTTGGAGATTGTACCATGCACCTTCTTCAGATTAGCAGTCAAGTGTGAAATGAGAAAAGTCCTTTTTAGGAGCTCATGGAAGTCCAGCTCCATATCATTCTGTTTCTAAATACAATTCACATGAATAACAGTTGTTTTTAGAGACGATGTTTTAAGAAAACAGATGAAGTGAAGCCGTGGATAACTTATTTGTGTCTTTTCTTGTGCATAGTGATGGTTAGACCTCTGTACATTTAGTTACATTAATAAGTAATCCTCTCGCCTAAATGCACATATAGACAGAGCTTTGCCTGTTACGCAATCACATCCACTGCAGTCACCTGTAAAACCCAAATTCAGAACCCCTTTAAAGCTGCGCTTTTGCTCTCTCCTTGTCAATCAGGAAATCCCCTCGGATTGGCACATAGAGCTGATGACGGACAGAGGGATACCAGCAGAGCTGTGGGCACATTATGTACAGCAGGTCAACACTGCCCAGCAGATCGCCGTGGAGGACTCAGTGTTACTCGTGTTTTCGCTGAAAAATTTTATTCATACACTCAAGGCTCCTAAATCTTTCCCTAAAGGTAGGACAAGGTGTGAATCTCGTGAATGTGATACCTGGAGAACTGAAGTGTTGGCTGCGTGACTGTTCTTTGTCGTGGGTGAAAAGGCCCGGCAGCGTGCTCACGTAACCTGAGCCTGTCTCCCTTGTCACGTCCGTGTAGGCGATGTGTGGTGGAACCCCGACCGTCTGGAGGAAGACAGCAGAGGCTACCTGCGCTTGCTGGTCGGGCTCTTTGAGATCCTGCTCACAGGGGCGGATGCAGTTCACTTCAGAGTTCTCATGAAACTTTTCATAAAGGTAACGAGGCTTGTCTCTTTCGGGCATAATCTTCTCTTGAAGCTATCGCAGGTGGTTTCAGTTATGACAGTCTTGAATGAAAATGAAAGTAGACTTTTAACGGTGAGGCATATGTAATGCTGCACACAGGCCCTGTAAAGCAGTGCTGTGACTGTGACCCCAGTGAGTTAGTTAGATGGGCTGACATTGCCGCGTCCTGTGGATGTTTTAGGCCTGTTCACGTGCTTACTAATCACAACAGCCCAGGCTGTTGGGCTGATGAACGCCTCTGCCAACCAGAAGCTGGTGTTCAGAGAGGTGATGTGGTGTCTGCAGAGTCACTTAGATACGGTATTTCGTCACAGCCCAGTGACCTCCATGCTGCCAGATCGTGGTCAGTTCGTTCTTTTTGGCTTAGTTGCCTTCTCAGCAGCATTTGACACAGTTGATGTTGCTCACTCCATCTTGGAAGTACTTTCTTAACGAGGCTCCCCCGACGCCACTCTTGTCTTGTTTTCTGCTTCGTGTCCTTGTTTTCCTTGTTAAATGTGTTCAAGTGCAGAGTGATAGCGCGTCCTGAATATCACTGAATAGCAGTTGTCTGAATTCATTGCTGTACTTACCTACTGGCTAAAATAGCAAGTACAGAATGATTTCAAGGGATTAGACAAAGCAAAACATTGCAGTAAAGTATTTTTCTATCATTGTACACTGGTGAAGAGAGGATTTGAAACCAACGTAGACTCACTGCCTTTTTTTGTTTCTTTTTAAATTTAGGAACATCTAGAAGATGTTTTTCAGTTATTCAAGTTCTTTTCTGTTTTATGGACCTATGGTTCTAGCCTTTCAAATCCACTGAAGTGCAGCGTGAGGACAGCGCTGCAGACGCAAGCCCTTTATGTAGGCTATGCAATGCTCTCCTCACAGAAGCCGCAGTGCAAGCAACACCTGGCATCCACGTCTTCTCCAGGTACTGTATGTTCTATCGTGACCAACCGTTAGTGTGTTCTCTGTGTGTAGATATGTGGGCTGTACCTTGGAGAATTTCTTTCTTTGTTTACTTTTTTAAATAGAGCACACAGGCTTGCACACACGTTCTCCCTCTCTCTATGGGTATGTGTATTTATATATACACACTATGTCTGATTACTTCTAAGTATTGCTTTTAAGTTATAAATGTCAATAGTGAAATCTCACCAAAACAAATGATAGGAAGGGCAGGTGATTGATTAATCATGGGTTCTTAATATCCAGCTATTCATTTTCTGGGCTTTAGCAGTTACAGGGTTTACAGGGAAGCCAAACCATTATAATACAATTCAGTATTCAGCTGACTTATAAAATCAGCCCTCCTGGATTTGTCTCTTTTTATCAGGTGTAAGTCATATTCAGGTTGGGCACTCATTAATGAAGCACCCAAAAATAAAATTTGTAGCTTGATAAAGTCAAATTGCAAATTTTGTAAAAGACAGAGAATTTCATGAAGTTGATGAATATGATACTGAGAAGTGAGTTGACTGACTTACAAAGCTATTGACAGATGGAGGGCCTGGCAGAAGTAGAACCGGTATGGACTGAAGGTGGGAAAGTTGATGAGGAGGACAGGCATGGTTTTAATATCAGAGGACTAGAGTGGCCGTTCAGAAATTTGAAGATGTTCTTGATTTTTTCTTTTTATTTAAAACAGTTCTTTATAATGTTCTGTGAAAGCAAAGTGAAGGATCATACACTTTTCCCAGAACGATTTCCTAATATTTGTTTTTTATTAGCTCCTTGAAAAAGCACACAATTGCAATTATAACCAAAATTTTGTTAAAAATAAGGCAAAGTAGGGCAGGCCCAGTGGCTCAGTTCAAGAGTGCGAGCTGAGCTCTTAGCAATAGCAGTTCGATGCCCAGCCTGAACTGAGCTGTCATTGAGCTGCCAACAGGTGGCAGGATGGCTCAGCTGAAAAAAAAAAAATAATAAGGCAAAGTAGATATATGCATTCAAGTTTTAATTTTAAAATCCCATGTATATAATTAATTCTGCACTACTTACTAATAAAACTGCAGTCCCTGTTTTATTTATTTATTTTTTATTACTTTTTTTAGAGGGCAGTGTCACTGGCCCTCATATGTGGGATCCGAACTGGGGCCGCTGGCTTCCCAAGCCAGCTCTTAACCAATGCGCCACTCAGCCGGCCCTTAAATAAACATGTCTTTGGAGTAGGAGTTTGAGTTGGGAGGAAAACTTTTCATCATGTACCCTTTGGTACTATATAAATTTTATACTGCTCCGTTTTTTTAGATTATTACTTACTTTTTTTCCCCTTTGGCTTTAGTGGTGGCATCGCTACTCCTTAATCTGGGAAGCCCCGTAAAAGAAGTGCGAAGGGCTGCCATTCACTGTCTGCAGGCCCTCAGAGGAGTAGCGTCCCAGTTTCACCTGGTAATTGATCATTTGGTTCCTAAAGCGGAGGAGATCACCTCGGATGCCACCTACATCGTTCAGGTAACTCATCAGCACAGACGATGGCATGTGCACACGTGAGCAGTGTGCTCTTTTTTGAGTTCTTTGCAAGGATTGATCAGTTTCAGTCACTGAATTTAGACATTGATATGTCAATATCAGCACACCCATCTGCCCCCATTTTTAAAAAATAGCAAGACTGTGTTCCAATTCTGTCCTTCCCTTGGCTAGAGTCCGTGTCTGGCCTTTGAGAGTAAGCTAACTGTGAGGGGCCTTGGTGCCCTTTCCTATTAAGGTTTCAGGGGAAATGAAAAATTATCAGCAAGTCGTATCATTTGGGAAAGAATCCTCCATAATCAGTATGTTTAACCTTTATAGTTCCTTAACCCTTTTTATCCGGTTTTCTTTTTGGTATCCTAGGATTTGGCTACTTTATTTGAGGAACTACAGAGAGAAAAGAAGCTGAAATCTCATCAGAAGCTGTCTGAAACTTTGAAAAACCTACTTTATTGTGTATATAATTCCACTTCTTATGTTGCCAAGGGTCTGATGAAAGTGCTTCAAGAAGTCAGCAGTGAGGTGCGTGCCGCTTTGGTGGGCTGTGTGTTCCCTGTGATGTCACTGAGGCCTGTTGTAACTGCGGGGGGACTTTTGCAGAGTTCTGTACGTGTACTCAGTCAAGATTTGCTTATTATTTGGGAGGGGGAAGCGTGGTGGTGGAGAAAAAGACACAGGATACAAAAAGCAAATATTGATCAGTGTCCTTCCATTTTAAAATAGTGTGTTATCCCTGTGTAATCACTGATTGATTTTAAACTCATTTAAAATCACATGGGCACTGAGTATGCACTGCAGAAAAACTGTTGGTTTTCATCTGTTCTTCAGGTGATATGTTGAGACATCAAGTCTGAATATTCCAGAATCATTTGTGCACATTTTTTTTGTTAACTTTTATTTGTAATATTTTTATTTTTAAATCAAAGTTAGAGACAAATACATCTATCAGGGTTATTATGAAAAAACACATCACTGTACCCAATAATTTTAAGTGTTGTTAGCTCAAAAATAATCTTATCTCTAACATGCAGATAGGCTTCTGTGTGAGTTCTTTTTTAGTTTAGACATTTTTTTATATCCCTTTATGAAAATAAAAAGTTATCTTTTGCCCAGAACACCTCCCTCACTGCACACAAGTTCATTTCCATTCTTCTAGCTCCTAAAGCATTTACTGTCTAGTTAGTTGCATGAATGTTCCGTGGTCACATCATGTAAATGCTGCTCACTCTAAGCCATGTAGAATACCAGGATGACTTTTTTTTTTCCCCCCTCTCTTAACTTTTTATTTTCTGTGGAGCTAATCATTGTCTCTTTATTTGTTTAGCTTTCTAAAATGTCATTTTCCAAAATTTATGCCCAAGTGTGATACCTTTTCTCCCACTGTCCTAATCCTCTCTCGTTACATTTACACATATTAGGCATTCTTCTCAATTCAATATTCTTGGAACCATCAGTCTTAGAGACTTGACTTGCTTTAATCTTTTTTATTTTTTAATTCTTTTATTGTGAAGTAAACATTTTTTTTTCAATTAGTTTCAGGTGTACAACGTAGTGTAATAGTTATACTTTTTACCCCTCAAAGTGATAACCTCTCTCCCCCAATTTGTCACCCCACTCCCCCCCATATCATACCTATCTAATACCATTCCTTTGACTCCCTTCCACAGTATATTCCACATATCGTGACTATATATTCAGTTACAGTTGGCATACAATGTTATACAACATCAGCTTCAGGTGTACAGTCATTTGCACACTTTTTAAATACATGCTTGTACACTTTTCTGGGAGGAAATTCTTAGCTTTCATTGGTTGTCAAGAAAACTTTGTCACGAGAGGTCATGAAACACTCGTTTGTGTGATGGGGTGTGCTGATAGAGGGAAAGTGTCTTGTCCTGGGCTTCCAATGCCTACGGCTTCACCAGTCTCAGACTGCCCACACCTTGGAGAACTTAAACGGGTAAAAATGGGGTGGAAACCCTTTCCTGGTGGGAGCAGACAGATGGCAGTTATCAGCTCTGTATCGTCCTGGTTTAGTTTACACTAGAAATTGGCCGTCTCGTTCTGTAAAGGACCAAGTAGTAAGCATTTTAGACTCTGCAGCTCAGACATTTCTGTCACAGCCACTCAGCTGTGCCCCTGCATTGCAATAGCGATGGAGACAGCATTGGAACAAACGGGCCTGGCCATGTGTCAGTAAACACGATTTACAAGACATGGTCCTCTGCATCTGGCCTGCAGCCTGCGTTTGCTGATACCTGGTTTAGCTGTTCAAGACTTCACATACTGATTTGCATTCATTCTAATTACACCAACTTGGGAACATTATTTGGGAAAGTATGCAGTGTTTTAAAGAAAGCTAAAATTTACTTTTATTGTCCAGAGCTTCAATTTAGTTAGTATTTCCTGTTTTCCAAAAGTCTTGGGACGCTTAGTTTTCTGCACTTATCTCTGAAGGATTTAGAGCTTTTGGCCACTACAGACTGAACAATCAGGTGACCCAAGTGCGTAACTGATTCCAGCCACGCCATGTCCAGGAGGTCATCATTACGGGGGGTTTTCTTCTGGCTGAGCTCCTAGTCTGCCAGCAGGTCTTTGTAAGTTCTCTGAAAAGCAAGGAAAAACGTTTCAATATAACTGTTTTCTAATCAATTTTCCAAACTTCAGATGGTGCTTTCTCAGCTATTGCCTGTGACTGAACAGCTGTTAGAAAAGATCCAGAAGGAGCCCAAAGCTGTCCTGCGAGACGAGGCCATTGTTTTGCATCTCACTCTGGGAAAATATAATGAATATTCAGCTTCCCTCTTACATAAGGACCCAAAGAGTCTAGACGTATTTATAAAAGCTGTGCACACAACAGAGGAACTTGGCGTGGGAATGCCAGCCATTCAGATTACAGCCCTTGAAAAGGTCAGTGACTTCTTTCAGAAACTAAAGCACATTCAAGCTTTTAAAAATGTGTAAGCTTTACTTGGAGGTGATGAAGTGGACTGGGCATGTTTTAAAGGAATATGGTATATTTGACCCATTTTACAAAACTGAAGGATGTACATAAAGCATTAAAAATTGCATTTTAACTGACAAAATTGGGAACAATTTTACATGGTACAACAATGATATAAATATAATTTTTGGAATTCAAGTTTGCTCATTGAGCTCAATTGCCTTTTCTCTCCCTCTAGATTACCAAGCCATTTTTTGCAGCTATTTCAGATGAAAAAGTTCAGCAGAAGCTTTTGCACGTGTTGTTTGACTTATTGGTGAACTGTAAAAATTCACATTGTGCTCAGACTGTTAGCAGTGTTTTTAAAGGGGTGAGTTGCAGACGTTCTGTACTGTGTTTATAAATGTTTGTTCTCTTCCAAGTAACACCATGTTTAAGCAGCCTCCATTTTCCATGTTTTTAGAAAGCTGGAAGTTACCATTAACAAGAACTATGGAAAACCAGGCCATAGAGAAGTGCCAAATCGAAAATATTAGTCTTGGGCCGGCCGAGTGGCATGGTGGTTAAGCGCTGGCTTGGGAAGCTAGCAACCCCAGTTCGGATCCCACATATGAGGGCCAGTGACGCTGCCCTCAAAAATAAATAAATAAATAAATATTAGTCTTCACCATTTTTTTTGGTGCAGGAAATATTTATGGTTTCAACAAGGTGGGGTGTGTGTGTTATTTGGTCTTATAATAAGGGCATCTACCTGTTTTCTACAAGGAATAGGAATGAGTGGTGCCTGGTGGTCAACTGAGTAATAGGTTCTTCTGCTTAGCTTAAATAACTGTCCAGTGACAAATACATAATGCATTGAGAACCTGCTCATTGTCCTATATGTGCACTGAAACCTAGCTGTGCATCAGAATAACCACCTAGTCATTCTGTGTTTTGTTGTGGTTCTTAGGAAAACACATTCACAAAAGTAGATAAAAGTATGGTGAAGTCCTAGTACCCAGATTCAGCCATTCTCAGAATTTTGACGTATTTACTTAATTTCTGTGATACATTAAGTCAAACAGATTAAGGTACAGAGCAGTGTTTATCATGTGTTCTGTTCCTTTTTGTTTGCTGTTTAAAATTTTCATACAGCTGTCGATACATGGAAAATTTCCAAAAGAATATGTAAGAAATTGTCAGTAGTGTTTCCCTTTAGGCATTGGCCCGGGCTCTAGAGTCGTAGGGACACATGACGTGGACACACACGTTTCATTGTGTCTTTTCATCAACATTGGCGGCTCTGATTTTACCTGGTGAGTTGTCATCGCCCGTTCTCCCTTCACATTTCAGATTTCCGTGAATGCTGAACAAGTCAGAATAGAACTGGAGCCACCAGACAAAACGAAGTCGTTGGGCACCGTCCAGCAAACACGAAGGCAGAAAATGCAGCAGAAGTAAGCAACGCAGGGGCAGGGAGGGCACTGCCTGACTGCTAGGAGACCATTGTGCCGTTTTGGTATAATGTGGCATAATTGGATATGTTTTTAGTTAGCGCTGATAGTGTCTGCTTTCCTAATGTTTTGCCTTATCTGTTTCCCAGAAAATCACAAGATCTAGAATCGGTTCAGGAAGTGGGAGGTTCTTACTGGCCGAGAGTAACCCTCATCTTAGAATTACTGCAGCACAAAAAGAAGCTCAAAAACCCTCAGATACTGATCCCGACTCTTTTCAACCTGCTGGCAAGGTAACGACATTGCCTTTGATCCAGGAGACGGGGATTCTGATTCTTTCTCATCTTATTTTATCAAACATTCTCTTTTCAGCATGTTCTCTTCCTGCTTCACTGGCCTGTAAAATAAAGCAAGTGAAGTACTGTCATTGAAGGATTAAAAAATAGTTTCCAGTGCCCATTGCCAATGTGGTCTGTCTCCTTCTTAGCTTTCAGTACCATGTCCCTGGGGCAGCATTCCTTTTAGTTAAAGATACACTGTAACATCTACTATATTTTAGGAGTAAATTATTAGCTAGATAGCTGTAGTGTACACAATTGAATTGTGGATGTGTACTTTCATCTGAAAAGCAAAGTAATTCTAAGAGTCCCAACAGGTTGGTGGAAAGTGCAAGAGAGGAGAGGTAACTGACATAAGCACCTACCTGTTTGAGAAAGAAATTGGAGTTAGAAATCTTTCATCTTGTTTATAGACTCGATGTTTGATGTTAATATTTTCATTGCTCCTTATTTATTATGTGATGTGGACAGTGGGAACTCATGCATCACTGCAATTGTACAACTCTTCCATTTCCATCATTTCTCTTCCGGGGTCCCGTAGGTGTTTAGAACCTTTGCCACCAGAGCAGGGAAATATGGAGTACACCAAACAGTTAATTCTGAGCTGTTTGCTCAACATCTGCCAGAAGCTCTCTCCAGATGGCGGCAAAATACCAAAAGGTATGCTGTGCTTTGTCGGAGGGAAGGGTGGAGAGTTGCCTGCTTCCTGTAGAACTGCCTACTACTGAGACACTGTGTACTTATCACCACCATAGACGTGCTGGATGAGGAGAAGTTCAATGTGGAACTGATCGTTCAGTGCATCCGCGTTTCCGAGATGCCGCAGACCCATCACCATGCCCTTCTACTCCTGGGGACGGTGGCCGGAATATTTCCTGTAAGTATGAATGACTAGACTTCAGCAGATCCTTGGGTATTTTCTGTCTTCCATGGAAATGCATGGTGCTCCCTGGTGTGAATTCAGTGGGCTTGGGGATCTTACAGTGCTGGTGGGACTCTCAGCCCTGCCTCTTAATAGCCAAGACAGTGTCAGCTGGTCGACCTTGCCCAACTGTGGGTCCTCTTTTTCTAAAGTGGCAGTAATAGTAACTTCATAGGATGGTTGTGAGGATGTGACTGGGTGATTTGTGGCTCTCAGCACAGTGCCTGGCACATGGAACTACCTGGTAAGTGGCAGAATTAGTGTTACTTAGGAGAAATTACTGTCCTGTCAGTCCTCACACAGCTGCCAATCAGTGACTTAAGAGAATTAATTTGATGATAAACAGCCTCAGTTAAAGAAACCGTGTCCCTTTTAGAAACATCCCTTAAAGATTTTTAAGGAGATTGAAATTATTTTCATATTGGAGATTTATGTCAGAGCTTCTTAATCTGGGTTCTTCATGAGTGATAAAGGGGTCTTTTAATCTATTAAAATCATGTGCAAGATTTTATGTGTATGGGATTTTTTTTTTTCTTGGAACAGAGTCAGTAGCTCTCAAAGGGGTTGATAATCCAGTAACAGTTAAAAATCATTGATATGTTTTCCTTTGTTTTTATTGAAATATAGTCTGTATGCCATAAAATTCATTCATTTAAAGTGTATAATTCAGTGGTTTGACTATATTCACAGTTGAATAACCATCATATTTATCTACTTCTAGAACATTTTCATCACCCATTAGCAGTCACTCCCCAGTCCCTCTACCACCCACCCACCCCCCCATCCCAGACAACCACTAATCTACTTTTTCTCTATGGATTTATCTATTCTGGACATTTGCTATAAATGGAATCATAATGTATGGCCATTGTTGTGTCTGACTTCTTTCACTTGGCATAATGTTTTCAAGTTACATTTGCATTGAAGCTTGAATAAGTATTTTTATGGCTGAATAATATTCCGTTGTATGTACATACTACACTTTATCTGTTCGTCAGTTAATGGGCATTTATGTTTCCACTTTCTGGCTACTGTGATAAAATTATGCTGCCATGGACATTTGTGTACTACGTTTTTTGTGAACATGTTTTCAGTTCTCTTTGGAGTTTACCTAGAGTGGAAATGCCGGGTCAACTGCTAACTCTAACTTTCTGAGGAATTGCTGGACTGTCTTCCAGAGCAGCTGCCCATTCTGCACCCAGCAGCAGTGTCCGAGGGCCCCGGTTTTCCCACACCTTCTCCTCTGTCTTGTTCATTACAATCTCCTATGGGTGTGAGTGATCTTGCATTTCCCCAGTGCCTAATGACGTGAGCATCTTTTCATGTGCTTATCAACCATTTGTTGAGCATTTTCAAATCCTTTGCCCATTTTTAGATTGAGTTATTTCTCTTATTGCTGAGTTTTAATAAGTCATTGCTATTTGATGTATTTCAAGTAGAAAATGTTGAAAGATGCGTTTTCTTTCAGGATAAAGTTCTACACAACATCATGTCTATTTTTACATTTATGGGAGCCAGTGTCATGCGTCTAGATGATACTTACAGTTTTCAAGTTATTAGCAAGACAGTGAAAATGGTTATTCCAGCACTTATTCAGGTAAGCCATCTTTATACCAGCATTAGTAGTATTTTTTTCAGTTTTTAAAATTTTACATAGTATAAAATTCAAGTAGGAGTAAATGAATGACATTAAAAACTTTTCTGAAATGCTCACATATTTGTGCCTCTTAAATTTTAGACGGTGAAGCTAGGAAGTAATCTTGGAAATAATGTCTTTCCCAAGAATATGAATAAACTTGCATTCTGCAAGGGTGTAACTGGGAAATGGCCTTGACATTGTTCTGACAAAGTGAATTTTTACATTTACTATGTATTTCAGGACATTGCATCGGTTTGATGATGCCTGTGTGTAGGTCGATGGAGTAGAAAGTCTTAGCGCTACAATGGCAGAGCTGTTAATACGCAATTCAGCACTTACCCAGTGTTCTCTAAGAGCCAAGTGCTCAGAGATGGGTGAGACGTCGTCTCTGCCAGGAAGGAATGGACAGTTTGAAACTAAAAAGTGGCCTCGAAGATGTCAGAGTTTTCCTTTTACCTCCATGTTGTGGGTCTTTTGTTACTGACCATCACGATGACTGTACTCAGCCCGGTCTCCTTTGAATCTTGGTGTCCCATTGGTAGCCTCTGTGTCCAGCACGTTGGCGACTCAGGACACATGTACATAAAAAGGAAAGTAATTCTGCATTAATACCCTCTATGCCACTAGAATAGATAAAGGGTGCAGAGTCCAGAACGGGGGCAAGTCCAGCAGGCCAGGATAACACAGAGCCTCATGAGAGATGGAATCTGGAGTGGTCGAAGGGACAGGATTTGCTCAGCGCCTGCTGGCAGCGCCACCAGTAGCCTGAGAAAAGGCCCGGTCCAGGCGTGCACAGTGTGTGTGCGAGGAATGGAGTGGAGAGTGAGGCAGAAGTAGGGAGCGTTGGTTCATTCATTCACTCTCATTCATTCGGTTTTCAGCACCAGTACCGGAGGAGGATGGTCTGAACTTTATTTGAAAGCAGCGCAAAGCGCTGGCCTTTCTGTGCTCTGCTTGTCTGGAGTGTGTTCTGCTCAAGCACAGCACAAACCCTGCTTGAGCTTTGCAGCTCCCCACACGGCCTCCGAGCAGACTTGCTCTCGGTGCCCTGCGTTGGCGCCTGCCACTTAGAGCCTCCTGTTACCTTTGCACACGGGCGTCTTGTTTCACACAGATGCTGAGTCTCCTCTGGGGCAGGGCCCGCATCCTACACTTTGTATTTTCCATAGGGCCAAAGAGTTCCTGGGACCCAGTCTGCACTCATTGAACGTATACTGGTCACTCTGGATGATTAAAATTCCCCTGATAACATTGGGCACACGTGGAGAGCCTGTTTGTGGAGGGTTATGTGTCTCCTCACTGACCCTGCTTCCATTCTGTAGTCTGATGGCGGCGACTCGGCAGAAGTCACAAGGCACGTGGAGGGCGTGGTGGTGAAGATCATGAGTGTGTTCGTGGACGCGCTGCCCCACGTCCCGGCGCACCGGCGCCTGCCCGTCCTGGTGCAGCTCGTCGACACCCTGGGCGCCAAGAGGTTCCTCTGGGCCCTTCTCGTCTTGCTTTTTGAACAGTATGTCACTAAAACAGTGCTGGCGGCTGCCTGCGGAGAAAAGGTCAGAGCCCAGGGTGGCGGATGAGAGAGGCCGTGGTGTTTCAAACCGATGTTGGGATATTTTCCAGTTTAAATGCGAGGCTGGTGGTGCTCGGTGTGCACTGCTTAGCTGCTTGCTCAGAACCACTGTCAGAGATGTTGGTCATCTTTAAAAGTTGCTTGCAGAGCCATGGCTCTGAATACCCTTAGTCACAACAAACATCTGAGGGTGATTGGACTTTTCTGAGGAGCAGGTCTGGCACCCTTCTGAGTTGTTCTGTTTTCAGCCCAGCAGTATGGCTGTGCAGTACTTGCACTGTGTCTGGGAAGAGCTTCTGAAGGCATTTCACGGGGAAGGGGAGGCGTGTCAATGTCACTGACGTCATGAGGATGCAGGTGCCTGTTTTGAGGAGCCCTGTTCCGACAGACAAGGGTAGAACTTAGAGGTCCAGGGCAGATTTCAGATGACTTCTTAGACCTGGGGTCTGGGACCAGAGCTAAACCTACTCTAAGTAAAGCAGTCTGCTCACGTCTGCCAGAAATGGCAGTGCACAGTACCCTGGAATTGTGCTCCTAGTTCTCACAGATTGGCTCTTTCATGTAAGGAGCTCAGCAGCTCTTTCTTATGATATATACGAGTATGACCATAAAGAACACTATGTAGTGACTTTATGTGCTGCAAAATATTTTCAAGGCATTTCCCTTATTTGTACTTATTAATTAACATGAATTTTGTAGGTACAGTTTTATTACCTATGTCTCTTCTTTACATAGGATGCTATTTTAGAGGCAGACACTGAATTTTGGATTTCAGTCTGTTGTGAATTTAGTGTCCAGCATCAGATACAAAGCTTGATGAATATCCTCCAATACTTAATAAACCTGCCAGAGGAAAAAGAAGGTAAGCGTAACTCAGGAGGTAATTATTGTTTAATCTGAAAGCTCAAGAGCGTCAGAAGACAGTGCAGGTTATCTTTAGAATTCAGAGAACATGTTTAGAAGGAATATTTTGAAGTAAGTTAATAATTTTTAATTTGGATATGCTTGTATACCTTCTCAAATTTATATGGAAAAAAAAGTAGGATTTCTACAAACAGTTACCATAGCAGTTGTGACTGAATGTTAAAAATTTACCATTTGTAGGAGTCTTAAAGAAAATTCCACAATCTCAGCACCAGCGACATTGGCTTAGGAAAGGATTGCTGTGTTGCAAGTTCTTAGTTCTTTGCCGTTCGGCACAGAGCAGCAAGGTGCCTTTGGACTAAAGTCTCCACAGGAACTATTTTCTGTGCGGCCAGCCCTTGGCCTTGTCTTACCGGCTTGGCCAGGAGGGATCTGGGCTCATCCCAGAGTCATTTGGCTCAGGGATAGGCCGGAAGGTGCCTGGAGAGTTAAACCTGGTGACCTGCTAAGGAGTGACTCATTTTGAGTCACTGTAGGACAGTGGTTTTTAGTGGCCCACCATGAACCCCCCCACCCCTGTACCCCTTTTATATTAGATACATTAGAACAAGGGATCCTCCAAAGTTTTAGGACACCTTCAAGCTTTTACAATTAGAGGTGGAAGGCTAGAGGTAACTCTCCGTCAGTCTGTCGTGGCCGCTAAGTAAACACCCCTGAGGCTTCAGACACTGGGTGTGCAGCCACCATGTAAAGACCCCTTTTTGTAACACCTTTGTCTTCATTTGCTTATCTCAGTTGCCCTGTTTTTTTGTATATGGTTTTTGTCTTACACACCTTCTCAGGGCTGCTGGGCACTTCCTTGGTAAATATATTTGTGTCTTTCACTAATTTAGAAGAGGGAAAATTAGGTGTAATAGATAAACAGATATGTCTCTGAAAATTGTATGCCATTTACTGTGCTCATTATGTCCACATCTGTACTGAACATCGGGCTCAATGGTGAGCTCAGTCCCTTGTTTTGTTCCTCTTTTTCAGAAACCATTCCCAAAGCTGTATCTAATAAGAGTGAATCACAAGAAGGAATGCTACAGATTTTTAACGTAGACACTCACACTAGCAAGCAACTGCGACATTTTAAGTTTTTGTCAGTGTCCTTCATGTCTCAGCTCCTGGCATCTAATCATTTTATCAGAAAGGTGATGTGTCCTTTAAATGTGTTTATGATGCAGTGATTTTGCTTTTTTCAAAGGAACTGTGTTTTAAACTAGTAAAAAGATCTTGGAAAATAACATGAAAACGTGAGGCATGCCTTTACAGATAATAGGAAAAAGTAGCACAGTTCACCATGAAAAACTGTTCACCATGAAAACCTGAGGTGGCACACACATAAACCCTGTGATGCAGGAACACCCCCCCACACACACACGAAGCAGATGGCCAACAGAAGTGTATGACCCTGCACCAGAGATGGCTGAGAGTGTCTCCAATAGCACTTTTCTTGGGAGCCCCGAACTGGCAGTGGAGTGAGGAAATATCATCCTAAAGGGACATGGGTGAGTCTCGGTGACACACGGCCATCTGGTGACACTCATAAGGCAGACACAAACAACGCATCCTGTGACTCCAGTCGTATAAAGTTCAAAGGCAGCAAAACAAATCTGGTGGAAGGGCAGCGTGTGTGTGTTGGAAAGGAAAGGGAGGGTCGTAACGGGGCCATGTGCGGGCTGCTCTGAAGCGCTGAAATGGTGAGCCCTACACGTAGACCTGTGTACCTTCCTGAATGTTCAAGTTCAAACAGTGGGAGAGAAAGGAGACACAGAAACAGCATGAGAAATAAAGAAATAGAAAAAAGGATCGTGACCAGGAATGCAAGAGTCTTTTGACATTAGAATATCTGTAGCATGTCTGCTGTGTTGCATGAATAGATCAAGAGGGGAAGCATATTTGAAATATTTACAAAGAAGTAATTCAGTGAATTCAGTACTTCTGATTGAAGAACAATAATCTTCTTCGCATTGCAAGGTGGCTGGGAACTCGTTGGCCTGAGAAGGACATTCGTCACAACCCTGTAGTGTTTGTCACACCTCGTGGTGAGACGTCAGTGGTGTGCCTGTTAAAGCCTGGTACAAGGCTGCCCTCTGGTGCTGTTTCTACTTGGCAAAAGAAATGAAGTGTAAGAATCAACAGACTCGTAGAACTAGTCATGATTTCAACACGCTCACTTCATAGGGATCAGTGGAGACACTGCTGTCTGTCAAGCAGGCTTTCCAAGGACAGTGGTGGTGTCAGAGCCACCAGATGGGCCGTGTGAGGGAACGAGCCTGGGCACACACATGCACTTGTGAGAAATGGGTTATGTATCCAGTGGCATTACAGAGTAGTGGGGAAAGGGGCCTGTCCAAGAACTAAAGCTGGCACCATTTGTCTTCGTGTGGGAGAAAAAAGATGATCTCAAACTAAACAAAGGACCATTTTACGTAGATTAAAAACTTCAGTGTGAAAAGAAATATTTGGAGCTTTGAGAAGAAAATCAAGGGGAACATCATTGTGACCAGAGAATGGAGAAGAATTTTTTAAAAGTTTCAGTTCAGCAAAAAGCCACCATAAACAAAGGGAAAAGAAAGCCACAGACTAAGAGGAAATTATGGCTGCATATAAATCCAGAAGCATCAGTTTCCATTAGAACTGGCAAAGAAGATGAATTCACTGAAGAGGTATCACAAATGGCCAATTCACACATGAAAAAAACCCCTAGTAAGGAGGAAACTGCAGGTTAAACAAGATGCCACTCTGATGTCCGTCAGGTTGGCAAAAATTAAAAACTGTTCAGAGCAAGAGGTGGCGAGACTGTGGGGACAGTCCCTTCTGTACGCAATGACGGCAGCACACCCAGCCAAGTGTGAGATGCTCAGCTCCTTTCTCAGGGTGCGTGCTGTGCAAACACCTGCCTAGATGCTCAACAAGATATAAACTCTTTTTTTTTTTTTTAGCATTGTTACTTAAAAAAAACAAAATAGAGAAGACGTAAAGTAAATGTTTACCAACAGAGATGAATGAATAAGTCATGGTATGTACAGAGGTTACTGTGTGCAGTTGAATGAAATAGAACAGCGTTTAAGTCACAGAGAGAGAGCTCAGAAATCTGGAATTACCAGAAAAGCGCATTGCTAACTGAGATGTTGTACTCCTTGGTAACAGCAGACTCAAGTTTGTGGGGCTTGGGGTCATGGGAAAATGTGCTTAGGAAACAGTACATAGCAGATCACAGCAGTGTCCATAATAGCTCATCTTAAAATTAGATAGGAGCTAAAGACAGACCAGCCTTTCACAAAGTTAAGAGATAAAGGAGTATCGATCATTTGCTGTATTTTTCTGAGTCTTGTAGTGCTTTATGGATAATACAGATATCTGTGGAATGTAATTAAGATAAATGAACGGAATAGCTAAATTAAGGGAAATAGAGTTATTACAGTGTAATGAGGGTGATCTGGACCTGATTAAATTGTAATGTCAGGAAACAGCCAGTGTGAGAGGTTTGAATTGAATAGTCATGGGTGTCTCGTTAAACTTCAAATGATTTTTTATTATCAGCTTCCATACTGTACTAATGATGCCTTCTTTAAAAACTAGGTGGTGGAAAGTGGTGGTCCTCAGGTTTTAAAAGGCCTTGAACAGAGGTATGTTACTTTTATCAATTTTTATTTGGAAATCATTTCAAATTTTTTACCCCAAAACCGAAAGGATGGTGCACAAAACTGTCATGAGCCTCTGCCTTTAGGTTGCTGGAAGCCATTCTTGGCTACATCAATGCTGTCGCACAGTCCGTGGAGAAGAATGCAGACAAACTCACCCTGAAGTTCTGGCGAGCGCTCCTCAGTAAAGCATACGACGTGTTAGATAAGGTAGGCCGTCACTTCTCCCCCTCTGCTGCGCTTCGTGGCTGTTTCTGTGTCTTTGGGGAATGATTTAACATCAAGTACTACTTTACTATAATGCAACTCAGACTTTTCTTGGAAAAGAAGCTTGCTGACTAGAAATATGTCGGAAGAACAGTTGCTTCTGTCGATTACGTCAGCATGTGCCTCCGTAAATACCATCCTTTAAATGTGCAGTCCCATAACACTGTCATGTTCCGCTGTGTTCAAGTAGAAGAAAAGTGCCTCTCAGGTCAGGCACATGGTCTGCTGGGAGCAGGGCTGGCCTCGACCGAGGATCGCTGCTCAGGAGCTGGCTGCGCTACTCGGCTGCGTGGCATTGGATGGATGTGCTTACTCTTAGCATCATTGTTGTTGGTTGTTTGTTTAATAAATGTGATCAGTGATGCCTACCTGGAAAGTCAGCGTAAGAATTAAATAGGAAAACGTGTGAAAACGCCCAGCACCTAGAAGGTATACAGTGAATAGAAGTCTGTCCTAACCTGAGTTGATCTTCCCTTTTTTTATTTCCTTTTTTTGTTAACTGTAAAACTGCTCTCTAGGTCAATGCCTTGCTGCCCACAGAAACCTTCATTCCTGTGATTAAAGGGCTGCTGGGTAACCCACTGCCCTCTGTTCGCCGCAAAGCAATGGATCTTTTGAACAACAAGCTACAGCAGAATGCATCCTGGAAGAAGAAATCGGTAAGTTAAGTCTGCAAACCAGACCCATTCACCATTCTGTGCTTTGTCAAAGCGCTGCATGTAACTCCCATAAGTTTCTCCGTGGTACTATCTAAGTAAGTATGTTGTTATCTGAGTGTAATGCTGTGATATGGGTGTGTGTTTGAAAATGTGATATTAATTCCAGTAGGAGGGAGTGAGTGAGTGTGTGTGTGTGTGTGTGTGTGTGTGTGTGTGTGTGTGTGTGTGAAGAGCTCTTGAAGTGGAACTTCAGCCTAATGGAATTCTTGCTTCCTATGAGCCATGCATTGCCTCACTGGCTTTAGGATAATGCTCATCCACTCTTACTCCCAACCAGGAAGGTGTTTTTGTAGAAATCAAAAATTGGCCACAAACGCACGCAATTGGCTTAGTGGTCAGTATATCAGTTGGAGAAACAATTACTCGTGATGCTCGTGGGACTTACGTCCTCTTGGTTCATTTAGGCCTTGTCAAGCAATACAGATGGAAAACAGACTAGCATGTTGTTTGCAGCATTAATTATTTGAGAATTTTGGCCTTCCTCTTCAGGTTTACCATTTCCTAAAACTGGTTCCAGTCCTTTTGGCCATTGTGCAGCGCAAAAAAGGGGGAGTAGAAGAACAAGCAGTGAACAGACAGACAGCCCTGTATACCCTAAAGCTTTTATGCAAGAATTTCGGTGCAGAAAACCCAGAACCTTTTGTCCCAGTGCTGAACACGGCGGTGCAGCTGATAGCGCCGGAAAAGGAGGAGGAGAAGAACGTGTTGGGAAGCGCCCTGCTGTGTGTGGCAGAGGTGGCCTCCACGCTGGAAGCACTGGCCATCCCCCAGCTCCCCAGGTACGCCAGCGGGACCTGGCCCAGGGCCAGCACATGGCTTTCTGGTACAGACTGGAAAGGAATACCATAGCGATTTGTGTTGGACAGGTCACTTCGCTTTTCTGTCTATGAAACCACGACAGTACCCACCGCAAGGGTGCCCTGTGGGGGCGGCACAGGAGGCTTTTTGCACAGGGCCAGACACATGGCAAGTGGTAGGTTGAAAGACATTGTTGTTTGTAAAATGAGTGCTGTGTCAGTACCAGTGCTGTTGGCACTTGCTTAGTCACGTAAAAAGTGGACACGATGTCTCAGAGACTGGCACCGGTGCTGGACCTTTGCATAGTGACTTCCCAGTCTCCATCTGGCGCTTCTCCTTACGGTTCCTCTAAAGCTTGTCTTTGTTTCTAGCCTGATGCCGTCTCTGCTGACAACAATGAAAAACCCCCGCGAGCTGTTGTCCGGCGACGTCTACCTGCTCAGCGCGTTGGCCGCCCTGCAGAAGGTGGTGGAGACTCTCCCCCACTTCATCAGCCCCTACCTAGAGGGCGTCCTGTCACAGGTGAGCCCCCACGGCCACAGCATGCTATGCGGGGAGACGGGGGCGGTTTACAAATTTAGTTAACAGATTTATTCTTGAAGTGCAGTTTCTGTTTTGCAGGAAGCTTCTTATATCTGAAAAGATGTGCTTGTTACTACTAATGTGTGCCTTTTTCTCTTCTACTTCCATCATCCCGTCTCCTTAATCTTGACATTGATATGGTGTCACTTTGTCGTGAGGCTTTTTTTATTTTGCTGAATGTATTTTATGGCTTTTTTTTCCCCTGTGAGATCACGTGGGTGAGCTTTCAGAGCTGCCTTTTCTTACTTCAGTACAAACGGGTGTGCCATTTGTTTTGAATGTTGGAAGGTTTCCTGTACGCAGTACAGTGGTTACTAGTGAACAGACAATGGGCAGGTGGCATTTCCAACTGAAGACACCAGAGAATGACCCTCGTTATGTTCTGTTGATCATTTGTCATGGATGAGGTCAGGAGCCTTCACTGCTTCGATGCAAATGACGTAACCGATTTACATATGCTACAGCCAGTGCTCGAGATTTACAGAAAGGGACTTCTCCATCAGAGAAGCCTTCTAGATTGATTAACAAGGAAGAAGTGACTCTGTCTGGGTCACTGGCTTCCTGGCCTCTGGCATAGTCACCAGGCTGAGTGCTCTGTGTCCTTCCGCCATTGACACACACCCCTGACAGCCAGCTGGGAGAGACACGTGTGTTTGTTTTTATCCGCAGACATTTGGGGTCGAGTTTTAAAGGCATTTGTGCAGCTCACATGCACTGAGCTTTTCACTGGCATTTGGGTTGACTTCTTGTGTCATCACTGACTTTCTCTGTGTGTGTAGGCATACCCACTGACTTCTGTAAGCACCTGATCACTGTGTATATTCCTCTAGGTGATCCACTTGGAGAAAATCACTAGAGAGATGGGCTCGGCCTCACAAGCTAATGTCCGTCTCATGGCTCTGAAAAAGACACTGTCTAACACGCTCTCACCCTGCGTCCTACTGCCAGCCATCAGCAAAACGTACAAGCACATTGAGAAGAACTGGAAGGTTAGACTATGTTGGGTATTAGCTTTGGAGAGGAGAGCCATGGTACTGAAATGTTTAAAGTTTCACTTAATGAACTGTAGTAATATTAAAAACGGGCACCTCTGTCTACTGTGTTGTTGGCAGAATCACATGGGTCCATATATGAGCATCTTGCAAGAGCACATCAGGGTCATGAAGAAGGACGAGCTCACCTCCCATCAGCCTCAGCTCAGCGTGTTTTTCTTGGAGGCCCTGGACTTCCGAGCACAGCACCCTGAGGTCAGCTTATTTCCTAAACTCATCTACCGAGAGCCAGAGAAAAACTAACCATGTACCCTGTTGTACTTGCCAAAATTATTTAGAGCTAGATATCAGAACTCTGGCTAATAAAGAAACTCTTGTTTTCAGAATGATCTAGAAGAAGTTGGGAAAACAGAAAATTGTATCATTGACTGTCTCGTAGCTATGGTTGTAAAACTTTCTGAAGTCACATTCAGACCTCTGTTTTTCAAGGTAAGCTTTCTCCTTTGTCCCCGCATAAGTTATAAGACTTGTAGAATAAACTCCTGCTACTTTGTCTTTTCAGCTGTTTGATTGGGCTAAGACAGAAGATGCCCCAAAGGACAGACTGTTGACATTTTACAACTTGGCCAATTGCATTGCTGAAAAACTGAAAGGGCTTTTCACTCTGTTCGCCGGCCACTTAGTGAAGCCTTTTGCAGACACCTTGAACCAGGTGAACATCTCCAAAACAGGTTGGTAGCTGACTCCAGTTCAGTCGACACCTTGCTCTGTGCCTTCCACGAGGTACAGTAAGTGTAATAAGTGGGAGGAGGGTGGTTTTCTCACCTGTAGTTACTTGTCAGGCAATAAGTGTCTGTGTTAGCATATTGAAAACTGGTCATTAATTGACCAGTGAGAGAAAGAAATTAAATGGGTATTACTTAGTTATTGCAAGTAAAGATTGGTTTATTTAATGCTAATAAGCAACCCACTTGAAACTGGTTTAACTTGCCAAGCTCAGCAGCCTTAATCTGAACTCTGGACTCTAAAGGAAGGAACCACCTTCCCTAGAGACCATCCGCTTTGTGTTGTGTCTTCATCCTGAGCTTGGCTTCCTGAGCTTGCAGAACATTGTAGAAATATCCTCTGATTGTAGTTCCTTTAGTAGTGATTTGAGATTAATGGTAAAATTCATTTTTTTTTTCTTTCATTTTTACTCTTCCCCCATCTTACAGATGAAGCGTTTTTTGACTCTGAAAATGACCCCGAAAAGTGCTGTTTGCTATTACAGTTTATTTTGAACTGTTTATATAAAATCTTCCTTTTTGACACTCAGCACTTTTTAAGTAAAGAGAGAGCAGAAGCCTTGATGATGCCTCTAGTGGATCAGGTAAGCAAACAAAACCATCTTTTGTTAAAAGATGAGGCAGCCATTACTGTTACATTTTCGCAGGATGTCTACCTACTAACATGACAGCTTACTGGAGTAATTCTTTCCCCACAGCATTTTATTTATTTATTTTTTTTTTTTACAAAATTTGTGTACCAAAATTGATTTCTCATTTTTCATGAATATAACTTATCTTCATCACGTTTCCAGTTTTACTTTTGGACTTTTCAATAAGAGACATGATATAAGCTCTACTGGTTAAATTTTTAATTTTTTAAAGCTGGTCCACTGAGAATGTGTGAGGGTTTGGCTGCCGTCTGGGAGAACGGCTCTGAGGGAGGGAGAGGGGCGATGCTGAGGGCTGGGAGGCCCAGAAGGGACATTCGCTCTATAGAGAAATTAGAACAGCACCTGGTTTTTGAGCCTGCTGATAGCATGAATATTATTTATATGTTGGATATTTTTTCAGACAGAAATGAGACCTGTCGCTCAAAGTCCTTTTCTCACCCTCAATAGCTGGAAAACAGGCTTGGAGGAGAAGAGAAGTTTCAGGAGCGGGTGACACAGCACCTGGTTCCGTGCATTGCACAGTTCTCGGTGGCCATGGCAGATGACTCTCTCTGGAAGCCACTGAACTACCAGATCCTGCTGAAGACAAGAGACTCTTCACCCAAGGTCAGAAGCAGTGGGTGACCAGCTCCCATGCCGTGCATTCTTGCTGTGTCGCGTGAACAGCCATAACCCATGGTCAGGGATGTAGGCGCATGGTGGACGAGCGGGGACATGTCCGGTGCTCATCTTCTAGGACCAGCGGCCGGCCTGTGGTGGCAGAAGTTTGAGCCTGAGACGTTTTCGGTTTTCACTTACAGGCTATTTATAAAGAAGCCCCTCTCCCACCCCATGGGGTCTTTGACACAAGCTCTAAAATACTTTCTAAACATGTACCTTTGACTGTTGGAAAGATGTGAAGTGATGCCTTGTGTTCTTTAAGCCCCATTTAAATGTCATTGTGCTCCCAGAAACACATGTTTTCACTCTGTCCCTAGAAACATTCCTATGAGTTAGAGCGTATTACTACCTCCAGGCTTAGGATTTTGCCGAATCACAAAAGGTAGGTGGCAGCGGCTGACACCCACTAAGGGGAGGACAAGTGAGGTTAGAGTCCCACACCTGAGTGTCAGTTTCACTGTTGTAACAGCGAGTCACCACTTCTTAGGCTAATTATCTTACTAGTGCTTCAGTGGATACATCAAACCAAAGCAGGATTTTATTAATAGATTTATTAGTTGAAATTCATATTTACTTACTAGGAAATAATGAGAACAATAAGGTTACTTTGATAAACCCCCAAATTTTAAATTTTAGATACTTACAAAGTTGCAGCATCAAATTTATTACAATGTTTTGTTTAGATTGTACAATATCAAGAAAATCCTGATTGAACCTAGGTAGATACATGGTTTTTTAAATAACTCACTTTGCTGTATCCAAATATTCTTTAAATTACCCCAAACCAGAGTGAGGACTAGTGCAGCTTCTGTTTCTCGGTGGGTCACTAACAAGACTGAGCAGCTGCTTGCACCCTGGTCACAGACGAGGACATTGCGACACAGTGAGTGTGTTCCTTCACTCAGCGCTGAGACCAGAGGGGGCCTGAGCCGGTGACCACAGTCAGGATTCTGAGGGTGGGACCCCTCCTGGAGGTGGCCAGGGACGCTTTACTTCCAGGTCAGCACCACCTACGTCAGGCGAGTTGGTGACCTCCTGTGCAGTTAAATTTGATGACACACTGGAGTTTGTATGTGGCATTTTATTGGGTTGTCAGAAAAGTCGTGACGTATTTTTGCAACGAAAAACAGAAAAAATACTTCATGACTTTTCCGACAACCCAATATTTATTTTTTTAAAGGAAAAATGTTATAAAAGCTTTCACATTAAAGCCTGCAGTACTGGAACACACGAACAGATCCCAAACCATTAAACTGGTACCCTAAGATGAAAGTGAAATGGACATCAAGTGAAATAAACTCACGTGAAATAACATTTAGTTAAAAAAGTTAAGGGCTTGTCTCAAGCTACACAGATTTTAAGATAGTAAATCTAGCAACATTCGCTTTTTATAATCCTTTCCCTTTTTGTCCCTTTCAGGTTCGGTTTGCTGCTCTGATTACTGTGTTGGCTCTGGCTGAGAAACTCAAGGAGAATTACATCGTCTTGCTGCCAGAGTCCATTCCTTTCTTAGCTGAGCTGATGGAAGGTAATTCCCAGATGACTACATAATTACAGGGATTCCGTGGGACGTGCCCAATAATACAAACTTGGGTGCAGCGGGGTTAGTTCTTGGCTCTGGTCCTCTGCCTGCGACCAGGGAGGCGGTGTTCCTATCGGAGCAGGAAGTGACTGCCTGATGATCGAGACTTGTTTCCTTTTCATTTACCTCATGCATGTGAATGTTTTGGTCCCTGGATGCAGGATTATTGTCAACATGGGGAGGGGCATTAAGCCTGCAGCAGGACAGCGACCTGGTAATAGTGACCAGCATGTACTTGCTGTGTGTGTGTCATCCTTACGATGGGTATATGCCATCACCCCATCTTATGAGGGAAGGAACTAGACAAGGGTGACAGCGGGGACTGGGGTTGAAGACCGGGAGTATGCAGTTGTGGACCGATGGCAGAGTAAGCCCTGTGCCACCATGTGCCCCAGCCAAGGCCAGGACATCCTATTGTGAAGCAGTCAGCCAGCACGTGCATGGTCACGATGCACTGCCTGTCCAGGAGCGCTCGCCTCGCGTTCTTCCGTCCTGGAGGGTGGCAGCGCCAGGAATTTGGAACGTTCTTCGGTGTACCTCTCTTCTGGGGTTCTGTCTTACTCAGCTTCAGGCTGATAGAAGGGAACGGAGGCAGACAGGAGGGATGCAGGGTTCCTCGGTGCCTCCTGCTCGCTTCCTTTTGGGTGGCTGCCTGCCAGAGAACGCAAGGCGTGACGCAGTGGGCTCCCGATACCTGAGGAGGGAGCCTGACTCACCTCCCTTTGCTTTTCCGTAGATGAATGTGAAGAAGTAGAACGCCAGTGCCAAAAGACTGTTCAGCAGCTGGAAGCCGTGCTGGGAGAGCCGCTCCAGAGCTACTTCTAAAATCGGGGGGTTTGCTGTTTCATACTCTGTACAGAGTTTGGGTTCATATTTTATATTTTTATTTTGGGGTGTTTGGTACCATGTTACTTTTGGTGCCTTAACACTTACTTGGAGTCCCAGAATTCCCACCTGGTGTATGTTCCGTATAGGCCTCTCCTGCCAGTTGTATGGAATCGCAAATGAGTAAATGATACGAGGTGGTTTTATACAGACAGCTGTGTTTGTTTAAACATTTATTATATAATAGTCATTCCTAACTGGTGTTATTATTACAGATAACATTCGGTCGTAGCACCCAAAGCTAGCGATCCCTCACTTAGACTGGAAAGCCTTAGCTCTCCTGAAAAGGAATGTCTTGTGCACATGGTATCCATGTCAGAGAATTTATTCAAAGTATTAAACTTTTCCTCAAAAATGGTTTTTTTTTTTAAGATTTTATTGGGGGAGGAGGACCAGCCAAGTTGTTCTTCAATCTTTGTTGTGGAGGGCACCAGTCACCATCTGGCTTCCCGGCAGCAGTTCATGGCCTCTAAGCTCAGGGTGCTGTGTTCAATCTTAGTTGTGGTTGGGACCCATGAGGGGTCAAACCAGCAGCCTTGTTAAGAGCACATGCTCTTCTCCTCTGAGCCATCCGGGCGGCAGCTCAGCTCAAGGTGCCGAGTTCCGTCTTAGTTGCGGGTGGGCGTAGCCTACCATTGAACAGGCAGTCTTGTTGTCACACCAGACAGGCAGCTCAGTGGCAGCTCAACTCGGGCACAGCTTACACTGGCCTATGTGGGAATCGAACCAGTGGCCCTGTTGCTCAGAGCTCACGCTCTAAGCCAACTGTTAACCAATTGAGCCACTTGGCTGGCCCTCAAGAATGCTTTTGACTATAAAACCATTTGCATTTTTACTTTTCATTTTGGGTGGATGATACTTCAGCTTTAACTTTTTTCCACGTGCCCATGGAGGAAAGTAGCTCTGGAATGGACTTTGCACTCAAGTCTATGATTGTCTCCATTATCCTTCAGGCTTTTGCAGGACAGTGGGTGGAGGCAGCAGGCTGTTTATGGAACAACCCACACCTGACTGATCCCACAAACAGGAAGGGCCCAGAAATGCCAGGGGGCATGAAGGAGCCCTCCCACCCCCACCCCCAATCCTCCTGGGAGCAGAATCATCACTTTTCTTCCATTGGTGGTTAACCAAGAATTACTCGTATGAGAAAGAAAATACTAGATTTTCAAAGCTTTGAAGTTCTCTAATCTCTACTGTGTCACAGTGAAGCTGGAAAATGATGGCTCAAATAACTCCGCCTTTATTTATGAATTCAGTTTATTTACGAGTATGCCTTTTTAAAATTTAAAGCATCTAAGAACTGTCCCACAGAATGTTCTAATTGAGTTTGAAAGCTTATGACTGTATTTAATGAAGAAACTTAGTTCAGGTGGTAAAAATGCAGCAAAAGACTGATGCGCAGTTTAGGGGCAGCATGCTAGAATGCGTATTTCTCTTCAGGAAATGTTTCAATAAGATTCAGTCATAAATGCTAATAACTTCATTTCAAAACACATCTTATATTCTTTCAAAGAAACAGTCTTAGGTCTTAGTCATATCTCCAGGTCAAATGAAAATGAACTGTGTTTAAGATAGGAAAATCCCAATCGTGCAATCTGATGTTCTTTTAGGAAGAAAACAATAACCCTGGGGATTCAAGTCTTCCTGCCTTCTACCCCTTTCCCAAACACCCGCCCCAATCCATGATTTTTGAGCTTGACAAGACACAGCATAATGAATTAACATGAAAAGTTGGAAAGAAATTAAGTGCTAGAAATTCCTACACTGAGTACTTTTAACAAATAAGATTGGTAATAGTATTCCTTTCAGTATATGGATACAAATAATATCTAACTGAAATCTATTAGGAAAATACTCCTGAATCCCACCCAGCAATTTAAAACGATCTGACTGATATAACTTTTTACCTCCCCATTCCAAGCCTTTGAATTTTCCTGTAACAAGATCTGACCTGTAAGAATTCCACAAAGAATTTCTGCCAATTTGCTTCAAAGAATAATAGAAAAAAATTACAGAAATGCAACAACTTAACTTGCTGATACAGGTTTGATTTTAATCACTTAAAGTAAAACAGTGTTTTGATCTCAGTGGCTAATGATGATGGAATAATCTGCAGGTTCACACGCGGACAACAGGTGTTATGTTCCTCTGCTTTGGTCTCAGTTGGTATATTTGACTTTCTGATAGCGCCTATTTTATAAACAATCATTAAATCAAATCTTGACTATGCTTTGTTACCCATTAACGTTTTACAAATTGAATTCCTTTTCTCCCTTAAACTTTCTGGAGAGGGGCATGCACACCTTTGAACCCTAAATTCAAATATTCTAAAATAAGCATTTCCTGGTACGGAAATCAGTGCTTGCAATAGATATCAAGTTAATATCAACACCATTTGTTTTTGGGGGTTTTGCTTGGGGTTTTTTGGCCTTAATCTTTGTGCTAGTTCAAATTTCATAGAGTTAATGACTTGGTAATGCTAATAGCTAGTACAGCTAGATATTATGCTAAACCAAACTGCTACATGGAAGTCAGTATCAACCCCTCGGCTGTGAGATAACAGACCGCTCATTATGAATGTAATTAACGGGGGTGGGCGTAACGTCCTCTATACGTTATCGTGGTTAGCTGCTCAAAGCTGAGTAATTCTAAGCCCCTGGTGAGTTTATCCAATAGCTGCAGAAGAAAGTGGCACAAGGGCACAGCACAGAAGGTTCCGAGCTCAAGAGAACAGGGAATGTGGTTTTGGGCCCCACAGTTTACACCCCCAGCTCCCAGCACAGTGCAGGCGAAAGGTAAGTGCTCAGTGCGTGTTAGCTGCTGTATCATAGTAGGCGCTTTGTAAGTACTTGTTGGACCGGAAGTGGGTTAAAACACAAGAAGCCAGGGTAGGGGAGGGAGCAAGACCTTAATGGCTGTTATGTTCTTGCCGCTTCGCAATGCCTACTCCTCCGCTACACAAAGCCACACTACATGACAAGGACTGAGAACACACAGTAGGACTAATGTTATGGAAGCTCACTAAATAGTATGTATAAACAATACAATGATAGTGAGATGCATTTTAACAAGGCCCGTGTTACATAAGCTGTTTTGTATTTCAGTTTTTGTAGCAGTCAAGTCAGCTACCAGCTCCTCACTTCCAGTAAGTGGATGTCTCCATCAATTTCCACCGTGTCGATACTGGTCAGTTCTTTAAATCTGTGTCTGTACTCCAGGCTGTGTACACCGTTTATGGCAACCTTGAATTCTTTAACATCACAATAAATTATCATCTGGAAAGAAAGCACACACATTAGCTCTTCCCCTTGCCTTAAAAATGTGTTCCTTGCACACCAAGAGTGTCAAAAAGGAAACCATTTGCTTTATACAGAATTATCCCAGCCTGCTGCTGCTAACTTCCCTTCTGTGACTTCTAGGACCCTAATCTAAATAAAGCGTATCTGGTAGTGGCACCTTCAGCCTTGTCCGCCTCAGGAAAGGGACTCTCCACATGGTTAAAACCTCACACTGTGTCCCCAGGACCGCTGGCCTTCCCTTCCCAGCACTCCCTCTCACCCCATGCTCCCAGGGGAGTCGAAAGTTACCCTCCTCACCAATGTTTGGGGACTCAATATTGCTGATATTTTTTTAAGTTTTTTATAAATTTCCATCACCCTATTCCCCTCCTCTTTGGCAACCATCAGTTCTCTGTATCTACAGGTCTGTTTCTATTTTGTTTATCCATTTTTTAAGATTCTACATATAAGTGAAATCACATATTTGGCTCTGACATATTTCACTTAGCCTGTAGGTCCATCTTTCTTGTCACAAATGGCAAGATTTTGTTCATTTTTACTTCTGCGTAATATTCCATTGTGCATATATGCCACATGCTCTTTATCCATTCATCTATTGATAGACACCTAGGCTGCTTCTGTATCTTGGCTATTGTAAGAAATGCTACAATGAATATAGGGAGGGGTGCATATAATTTCAAATTAGTCATTTTGTTTTCTGTAGGTAAATACCCATAAGTGCAACTGCTGGCTCCTATGACAGCTCTATTTTTAATTTTTTGAGGAACCTCCATGTTTTCCATAGTGGCTGTACCAACTTACAATCCCACCAACAGTGCACAAGGGTTCACTTTTCTCCAGTTGTTTTATTGATGATGGCCATTCTGATCAGTGTGAGGTGATACCTCATTGTGGTTTAATTTACATTTCCCTGACAATGAGTGGTGTTGAGCATCTTTCCATATGTTGATTGGCCATGTGTATTGTTTGTAGGAATGTTTATTCAAGCCCTCTGCTCATTTTTTAATTTTATTATTTGGGTTTTTTTGTGTTAACTTGTATGAATTCCTTACATACTTTAGATACTTACCCCTTATCAGACATATCATTGGTAAATATCTTCTCTCTTTCAATAGGTTGTCTTTTCTTTTTGTTGTTGTTTTCCTTTGCTGTGCAAAACTTTTTAGTTTGATCCAGTACCATTTGTTTATTTTTTGTATTGTTTCCCTTGCCCGAGGAGATACATCCAAAGAGACATTGCTAAGAGCCATATAAAGAGTTTACTGCCTCTTCTAAGCATTTAATGGTTTGAGTCTTACATTTAATTAAGTCTGTAATCAACTTTGAGTTTATTTTTGTGTATGGTATAAGAAAGTGGTCAATTTTTTTTTTTTTTGCATGTGTCCTCTTTTCCTAACACCATTTATTAAAGAAACTCTCTTAGGGCCGGCCGAGTGGCGCAGTGGTTAAGCACTGGCTTGGGAAGCCAGCGGCCCGGGTTCAGGACCCACATATGAGGGCCAGTGACACTGCCCTCAAAGAAAAAAAACTCTCTTTGTGCTGTTGTATATCCTTGGCTCCTCTGTCATAGATCAGTTGACCACATAAGTAAGGGTTTATTTCTGGACTCTATTCTGTTCCATTGATCTGTTTTTATACCAGTACCATATTGTTTTCATTACTGTAGCTTTATGGTATAGTTTGATATCAGGAAGTGTAATACCTCCCACTTTGTTCTTTTCTCAATTTCATTGGCTATTTAGCATCTTTTGTGGTTCCATATAAATTTTAGTTCTAGTTCTGAGAAGAATGCCATTGGTATTTTAATAGGGATTGCACTGAATCTGTATATTGCTCTAGGTAATAAGGACATTTTAACAATATTAATCTTTCCAATCCATGGGCAAGGTATATCCTTCCATTTATTTGTATCTTCAGTTTTCCCCTTCAATGTCTTAACCATTTTCAGAGAACCAGTCTTTCACATCTTTGGTTGAATTTATTCCTAGGTATTTTATGCTTTTGGATGCAGTTGTAAATGGGACTGCTTTCTCCTTGTGGCCATTTGTTACTGGTTTATAGAAATGCAACAGATTTCTGTTTATTGATTCTGTACCCTGCAACTTCACTGAATTCCTTTATTAGTTCTAATAGTGTTCTGGTTGTCTTTAGGGTTTTTCTTGTATAAATAAGGAAAGTTTTACTTCTTCCTTTCCAATGTGGATGCCTTAGTTTCTTTTATTGTCCTATCTCTGTGGCTAGAATTTCCCATACTGTGTTGAATAGAGAAGGTGACATCCTTGTCTTCTTCCTGATCCTAGAGGAAAGGCTTTCAGCTTTTCACCATTGAGTATATTAGCTATGGGCGTGTCATCTATAGCCTTTATTATGTTGAGATATGTTCCTTCACTACCCACTTGGATGAGAGTGTTTATCACAGTAGGATGTTGAATTTGGTCAAATGCTTTTGCTGCCATGATCCCATCGTTTTTATTTTGTTAATGCGATATATCACATTATTTGATTTACAGATGTTGAATCATCTTTGCATCCTTGGGATGAATCCCACTTGGTCATGGTATAGAACAGTTTTAACATAGGGCATATAAAAGGTGTATAATCCTCTTAATGTATGTTGAATCTGGTTGACTAATCAGATTTTGTTGAGAATCTCTGCATCTGTGTTCATCAAGGAAATTGGCCTGTAATTTTCTTTTATTGTAATATTTTTGTCTGGTTATGGTATCATGGTAATGCTGGCTTCATAGAATGAGTTTGGAGGCATTTCTTCCTCTTCAATTTTTTGAAATAATTTTAAGATGGACAGGTATTAATTCTTCTTTGAAAGCATTCAATTCACCTGGAAGCCATCTGGTCCTGGACTTTTATTTGTTGGGAGTTTTTTGATTACTGCTTCAATTTCATTGCAAAGAATCTGTCCATTTAGATTTTGTATTTCTTCCTGGGTCAGTCTTGGAAGGTTATATACTTAAAGAAATTTACCTATTTCTTCTAAATTGTCGGATTTGCTGACATATAATTGTTGGTAGTAGTCTTTAATGATTCTTTGTATTTTGGTTGTAACTTCTCTTTCATTTATATTTTATTTATTTGTACTCTTTTCTTAATGAATTTGGCTGATTTATCTATTTTGTGTATCTTTTCAAAGAACCAGCTCTTTGTTTATTGATCTTTTCTACTTTTTAAATTTCAATTTTATTTTCACTCTTAACTATTCCCTTCTTTTTACTTTGCTTTTAGTTCATCTTTTTCTAGGTACATTAGGTGTAGTAACTCTAGACTGGTAGATAATTCATTTGAAGTTTTTCTTGTTATTAAGGTAGGTCTGTATAGGTTAACTACGAACTTCCCTCTTAGAACTGTTTCGTTACATCCCATTAATTTTGAAAAAGTTGTCTTCTCATTTTCATGTTGCGAGGTAGTTTTTGATTTGTTTGATTCCCTCTTTGGTACATTGGTGGTTCAGTCCTACGTATTGGCGTGTTTTTCAGTTTTCTCCCTGTAGTTGATTTCTAGTCTCATGCCACTGTGGTCAGAAGATACGCTTGACATGGGTTCAGTCTTCTTGAGTTAATATTGAGGCTTGTTTTGTGGCCTAATACGTGATCTATCCTGGAGAATGTTCACTGTGTATTCTGCAGTTTTGGGATGAAACGTGCTATAAATGTCTATTAAATTTATCTGGTTTAATGTGACATTTAGGGCCATTATTTCCTCATTAATTTTTTGTCTGGATGACCTATCCCGTTGATGTGAGGGGGGCACTGAAATTTGCTACTATTACTGTATTGCTGTGGATTTCTCCTTTTATGTCCACTAATAATGGCTATATATATTTAGGTGCCCTTGTATTGGGTGGGTAGATATTTATGATTGTCCTCTTCTTGGATTGACCCTTTATAATTATATAATGTCTTTGTCTTTTTTTTTTTTTAACAGTTTTGTTTTAAAGTCTGTTTTCTCTGATATGAGTACTGTAACCCCAGCTTTCCTTTCGTTTCTAATTGCGTGGAGTATCTTTATCCATCCCTTCCCTTTCGGTCTGGGTATGTCTTTTGATTTGAAGTGAGTCTCTTGTAAGCAGCATATAGATGGGTCATGTTTTTAAATCCATCCGCCAATCTGCGCCTTCTTACTGGAGCATTTAATTTGTTTACATTTCAAATGATTGCTGTTAAGTAGGTAGCTATGGCCATTTTGTTCATTGTTTTTATAGCTCTTCTTTGTTCCTTTCTTCTCCTGATCTCGACCCTTGCGGTTTGCTGTTTTTCTGTAGTGTTTTGTTGGATTCCTTTTCTCTTCATTCCTCATATATCTTCTGTACATTCCAGTTTGTGGTGACCATGAGGTTTATGTGAATCATTCTATATCTATAGCAGCCTACGTTAATCTGATAGGTGTTTTAAGTTCAAATATATTTTGTAGGGATGCCATTTTTACTCCCCTCTCTACACTTTGTTATTGATGTCATATTTTAGATCTTTTTGTGTCATATATCTCCTAACTAGTTATTGTACTGGGTTGTTGGAAAAGTCATAACGCATTTTTCTATGTTTTCTGTTGCAAAAATGTATCATGACTTTTCCGACAACCCAACTGTTTAGGCTGAGTTTGATACTTTTTTTGTTGACCTTCATAATAGCTTAAGTGTCTGATTCACTGTATTTTATTATATGTTTGGTTTTAGCCGAGATTTTTTCCTTTCTTCTATTTTCTTACTTCTGGTTATGGCCTTTCCTTTAAAAAGCTGGTTAAATGCTTGTCCGGGAAACTATATCTCCTTCAATTGTGAATGATAACCTTGCTGGATATATTACTTGCTGGGTTATAGGTTTCTGTCTTTTAGCACTTTAAAGGTATTCTGCCACTCCCTTCTGGCCTATAAAGTCACTGCTGAGAAGCCTTATGAGCCTTATGGGGTTCCCTTTGTATGTAATTGCTGTTTTCCTCTTAATTACTTCAAGTTTGTCCCTTTAACTTTTGCCATTTTAAATATAATATGTTTGGGTATAGGTTCTTTGGGTTCATCTTGTCTGGAACTCTCAGCTTCCTGGATCTGGATGTCTGTTTCCTATCCCAGGTTAGGAAAATTTTCAGCCATAATTCTCGCCAAGTTTCTGTTCCTTTAACTCTTTCCTCTCCTTCTGGAATCCCTATAATGCAAATGTTTGAGCACTTCATGTTACCCCAGAGGTCCCTTAAGCTATCCTTGGTTTTTAAAATTATTTTTTTCTCTTTGCTGTTCTGACTGGTTGATTTCCAGTAGTTTGTCTTCCGGGCTCTTATCTGTTCCTTTCTACAAGAGTACCTACATTGCTCTGGATTCCTTCTAATGCATTTTTCATTTTGGGCATTGCCATCTTCAGGTATGCCTGACTCTTAATTATACTTTCTCTCTGTTGAAGTTCTCCAGACTTCCCCTCTTCCCTTCTCAAGTTTGGTGAGCAAACTTATGACGCTTCTTTGAATTCCTTATCAGGCCAATTACTTATTTTGGTTCCCTTAGGTTTGTTTTCTGGAGGTTTTACTTGTTCCTTTATTTGAGAGATAATCTTCTGTCTTTTCATTTTATTTGACTTTCTATGTTTCTTTATGTGAATTAGACAAAACAGTTCTCTCTCCCTATCTTGAAAAAGTGGCCTCATGTAGACACAGCCTCTGGGTAGGCTGTGTGCTGGGTGGTTTGGGCAGGCCAGGAGGAGCCAAGCAGGTGTCTATGAATCTATGGAGTAATTAGCATTCTGGCATAAGTTCCGTTCAGAGTCATCACTGGTTTAGCCCTCCAAAGTTCTTTGCCTAAAACTCCAAACAGTACAAAACAAAAGAAACTACTATCCTTTTAAGTCTCTCTTACACCTAAACTCTCATGCTTCTGAAACCACATCCCAATGCCAGTGTGGCCCTGCTCCTGCCATGTTTTCCATGCACACAGCAGGCCTGTCCCCTGTGCTCCTCGCCTCCGTCAGGCTGCAGAAGAGCAGAGAGGACCTGCCCCTCCCCAGAGGCCAGACTGAGGCACAAAGTCTGAATCTGCAAAGCAGCAAACTGAGTGCCTTTACTGATAGGACTAGTTGAAACAGCTGCTGGGGAAATTCCACAGATACTATAGAGCTGACAAATGCAGGCTCTGGCGTTACATAAACAATTGGGGGAAAATATCCATAACATGAGATTATATCCCTACAGCAATGGTGGAAGTCCCAGTTTCCACCAGGTGGGAGAGACCTATGAGAAGGTACATTTAACAAAATTTCAAGAGAACACAAAACATGGAGCCTCGTGCTCTCAGAAGGGAAAATAAACTGGCATTATATGATGGAAGTAATGGAAAAGAGTCAGTTAGTTATACTGTATCAGAGCAAGTGCATGACAAACTAATGGAGAAGAAATGGCATGGCCAGGTGAACACACTGTCACAAAACAAGAAAGGTACATAACCTAGAAGAGAAAATGGAACAGCAAAATCCCTCACAGCCACTTGATGTTACAGAACTGCTTGTGAGAACATGAATTTGATATAAAGAGCTCACAGATGAAATTACGAAAATGAACAGTATTTTAGTAAGTGAATTTGAAATGGCAAGGACAGAAGATCCTGTTTAAAATCAAATTAATGGCATAATGGAAAGACCTTAGAATCTCAATGAAGGTGTATTAAAAACGCAAGAGTTTGAAGCAATTGGAAAAAGTCTATCATTACAGAAAACTGACAGCTCCAACACCGGGCATGATAACTGTTCCTGAAGTGGAAAACTAACGAAAGGACCAGATGATTAATTATTACTGTCCTCTTGATACAGTAGTTCCAAACTTGGGACTCAAATGATCAAAAAACAAGTGTGTCGCTCGTTTCAAGGATCAACTTCCATCTGTAGCATTTGCCTATTTCCCTCCAGTGATCCCCGAGGTACCTTTTATACCCCAACTCCTGCCAACTCAGCAAGGCCTTGTGCTGCCTTTTTCTCCTCCACTGATTTGTTCAAATCATCCCCTAAACCTGGACAACCTGAGCTTAACCTTCCATATCCTCCTCAGCCCCAAACCAAAACCCACCACTTCCACGACTAGCTCACATGTCTGTCCCTATCTCAGGACGCTGCATTAGACTGGAACTGAGGAAAAAATAGAAATGTCCAATTGCCATCTTCTATTCAGTCTTGACGGTCATGTTTTTAACAACTAGTTTTCATGAGTTCTCGAGAACTCAAAGGGTCCGGAGCATAAGACAGTTTAAAATGTTGCTGAAGCATAACCTAAATCAGTGACCCTAAAATGACCATGAGGCAGTGAGTCACCTAAGCTAATGAGTGAACCCGCATGCACATGCCAGGACTTGATTCTCTGCTCAGCATCCCAGAAATATCTGGGGAAAGGTTGGGTGGTAATATTCACATTATTTGGGGACTCAGGACCGTATGCCTTAAAGTCCCAATGATGTAAACGTTTCCTTAAATATACACAAACAGGACTAACTCCTTGGAAGAAAGGCTGCCCGCTTAAAGCCAACAGGGGAGATGACAGTGCAGGCAGTTTTATGATTCCTGTGTCTTCAGGTTCGCTGAGGATTAAACATACTAGCCCAGTACTGACAGGGGTTCCCATTAAAATTCCTATTAACCCACATGGGTTACACAGCAGTTTCCAGCATGACAACAACTGTCAGATAATCCCAGTGCAAATACTGTGGCACGACTGGCCTTGCCGTTTGCACTGTTATAAAAGGGGCCATTCAAAATACAACCTCCAAATAAAAGAACACACACAGTCTCTGCAGTAAGACTAGACTTACATGGAACATTTATCCTACCCCTGCTCCCATGATTCTTCCTCCTGTCCCATTTTCAAAAAATAGAACCTTACCTCAAAATACATCCCAGGACTAAATGGGAAACAGGTAATATTTCTCTCTTCTTCTCCCCAGGATTCCTGAATAAAAGAGTTTCTTACAAAGGCTTTAATATTCAGGCGTGGGTTCAAGTGCAGGGCAATATTCCTTGATTTTCCTGATAGCAGATCAATGTTAAAGCTTGAGAAAACAAGAAAAAAACAATTAACCAAGTAGAAAAGAGTAGTGCAGTTTCTGCAATTTTAAGAATCAGAACTGAACTTGGATTTTAAGTACACAAAACAAGTATGCACATGGCTACAGGAACACAGAAGAAGTTGAAATTTTAAATTGAGTTAGAATTCCATTGATATAGGTATGTTATGTGCAAAACAAAATAACTTTAAAATCAATGTTGAGGGCACAGATCTGGCTGGGAAGGAACTGAAGGGTTAGAAGCAAGCAGTCATTGCTTCAGGCTGCAGGAGTATGGGGTCCTTTCCAGCAGGACTCGGCAACATTCCCAGGGGCTCTGTCCTGGGAAGGGTACTGCTTTCCAGGAAAGAGCTCTCAGAGGGTCAAGCTTTCAGAAGTCGGGACATCTGCAGGAGATTCTAAAAGCGGAAATTTCGTGAGTCACATAACAGGAAGGACCCTAACAAAAGTTCCGTGATCTCATGGGGCTGCCCGGAGCTCTACAAGGCAGGGGTGGGCCTCGTGGACAGAAAGGCCACAGAAAGCAGAGGTCAGAACGTTAGAATTTGGTCCTTGTTCTGCCACGAACTAGCTGTTAGCAGTTGAGCTTCCTCGTGCTCTGACAGTCTCAGCTTTCAAATAAGGGTTATGACATTCACCCTACTTGTATCTCAAGACTGTTACGGGGTATAGGCAAAAAGAGGCGCATGTGAAGGGTCCTGACACTAGGAACTCAGTGAAACTGACCCTTTAGCGTTTTTATTCACTTCTCCTTTGATGACGACAGTCCGTCCAGGGCCCATTGGGGAGTTCAACCTCGCAACGAATGGCAGAGTCTGAAAAGAAACCACAGTCAGCACCAGGAAGCCTGCCCAGAGAGATCTCGTGGGGAAACTGGCCAAACACTGGGGAGTGTTGGAAGGCCGTGACCGGACACCCCATGGAGGGACAGACTGCGTCTGCCTGGTCCGAGAGGCCCCCAGCAGTGAGCTCTGTCCCTAGCTCACAGCAACACTCAGTGCGTACGTTTTAGACAAACGAACGGATGTGGAGTGGGAGCTGATATCCTCTGTATGAGCGCCTCACTGAGAAATACCTGTGCTTGGGGTCTGAAGAACTGCTGCTGTCCTGCCTGAAGGGGAGGAGTTAGGGAGATGGCTCCCTAACTGATGGCTGTCACATGAAGCCTGGGTGCCTGACAGCATACACGTGACAAGTGGCTGCTTTGGGCTTCTATGGAGAGGAGAGGTAACATATACCAGCTCAGTTACACTTAATATGTGATACAGAATTAAGAAAGTCTGGGGCTCTTCAAACCTTTGACAAACAGTTGATAGGTAGTATTTTGGCGCAAGTCAAAGTGTGACTGACAGCAAAACCTCTGCTCTTGGTGCAGACACTTCTGGGTACGATTTTATCAGTGTCTCCTCTGTTACTGAGCTGTAGGGAGACAGTTCTGCAGTAAGGTGTGGAATGCATGAAGCTGCCTTCCAACACTTAAGCTATCTGCTTCCTGTTTTACAAAATGATCCACATGTTGTAACGTGGGCAAAGTACTTACAAGCTGTGACACACCAGCACTTTGTACCTATGGGAAGAGAAAGACAAAATGAGGACATGTGAAAGGGAAGACCTGGATTCTATACTAGGAGCAGCTGGTCTTGCTGCACTGAGCTGAGCCTGGCCGGAGCAGGGGACTGGAGTGCCTGCTCGGCCCTGGGGGTGACAACATGGTGTGGAGTTGTCCAGGGCGACGCAGGCGAGGAATACAGCCTGGGCGTCCTGGTCATCTGAGTCCTGGACCCTTCCCACTTTTCCTCAGGACTGCACGTGAGCTTCAAACACAGTTTGCTTATTCCTTCCAGGCACTCCCAGATGCTGTGATTATATTCTGTCTATGAGGTATGATTGTGCTGAGTAAGACTGTACTTTCTCCATTATAAGAGCAAAAACTCGGTGTTTAAATTACACTTGTTCCCAGAAGGGGAGAAGACACACGTGCAAGATCATTTCCCAATGCACCGACTGTGTTCAATACTTATCAATACTATTTAACAGGTAAGAGTGCGAGTTTTACGTAGAACGGTGGGCAATGGGCAGATACGCCAGTAGTTAGTTTCAACATCAGCATAACCTACAGTGCCTGGCACCACCGACGCACACGCTTCAAATGGCGCTTTCAGCCTATTAATATTAAAACAACTTTTATATTAAAAACTTAAATTATAAAAAAACTCAGCCTGCCTGCCACCTAATTTACATGGCAGCTAAAAGAACATTTATAAACTGGTGGTTCCATCAAAAGATTTAATATTTACATTTTCTCTGCTTATCGCTGTGAGTTCCAGAGTAGATGCTTGGGTACTCTTTAAGTCCTAAAGAAAAGATGAGATTAATTTTTAACACCCATCAGAATTCCAAATAACATATCAAATAATCATAAATGGTACTAAACATTTATACTTGAAAATTATGATCCAAAAATGCACTTAATATTAGGGTCCTTTTCCCCCCTTATCAAACTGTCCCTTATCAAACTGTCAAACATTTAAAGAATAAGAATTAATGTCAAAAAGAATGTAAACAAATGGGCATTTGATAATTATGAACATAATCATAGTCTAATGAGTCGAAATCATTTGTTTTGCTTAAACTAATTATCATTATTCGGTCCATCTTTGAGAGTGCAAACTGAATTTTTTTTGGAGGGCCAGTTAGCATCAATCATAACTTAAAATGTAAATACCTTTGGCTCAGACATTCTACCTCTAGGAAACTATCTTAGAGAAATGCTCCATTGTAGTCCTATGTCAACAAAATACCCCCCAGTTAGCTAAAAAGGGGTTTCATTATTATTTGGAGTATTTTGTTAGAACTGTGCTAGATTTGAGATCCTACTGACAATAAAGCCCTGGAAATAAATAGCATCCTGTGGTCCAGGACACTGCACTCACCTCTCCCGTGAGCAAAGTCAAGTCTGCACATAGATAGGTAGCAATTACTAGCGAAACAACAGAGGGCTGAACAAACAGCTTCTGAACAAACAAGAGAAAGAGACGGAACATAGGCCGAGACACTGCAGGAGTTGCAGGAATGTTCGGCTGGAGGAGCCTGGGAGCCCCACTGTTCACGTTCCCCCCCGCCACTTCGATGGGGCGGCGGAGCGCTTCGGGGGCTTGGCCTACCTGCAGGACCACTGCAGCCGGTTCCCAACTACCCCGCCCAGAACAAAGGCACGAACAATGGCCCAGCACACAAACCTGGGCTTCCCAATGAGAGCTGCTCCAGCCCAGCAAGCATGTGCCCCAGGCCCATTAAGCACCTGCCCAGCTCCAAGCAGCCTCCAAAACTACCCGGCACATACAGCCAACAGAGAGGTTGCTTCTACAGAGACCACTTTCGGTATAAGAAACAAGACAGACTGTGCAGGGAAGGCTGGGGAGCCAGGGAGCTCTCCAGGGACTGCAGGAATTCGAGGTCACAGGTGTCCATGACACCACTGTTTATGTCTTCCACCTCCCTAGGTTGGACGGGTGCTCTACCCAGCTGCTCCGGCCTACCTGTAAGGTCCCTGCAGCCCATTCCCGGACACACCGCCCGAGCCCATTTCACCTGAACAAAGGCAGCAAGCAGGATCAACAGGCTATGACTACATGCCCCCGGCCACCCCACCTGCAGTGGCTTCAGCTCGGTAGTCCAGTGTCCCAGATGCAGGAGGCTCCTACTGGCCTGCCCAAACCCCACCCAGCACACAGCCTACCCAGAGGCTGCGTTTACATGAAGCCACTTTTTCAGACATGAAGACAGCGTTTTGTCTAATTCAAAACATATATAAGTCAAATAAAATGAAAAGACCAGAAGCATCTCTCTCTAATAAGGGAACGAAAACTTCCAGAAAAACCCCTAAGGAAACCGAGATAAGTAATCTGCCTTACGAAGCAGCCATAAGGATGCCCATCAAACAAGAGGAACAGAGATGCTAAGGGAGACCTTCGAAATAGAGAAACTTCATAAAGAACCAAGAATATAATAACTCAAATGAAAACTACATTAGAAGGAATCAACAGCAGATTAACTAATAGAAACAGATCAGCAACCTGGAAGACGACTAGTGCAAATCAACCAATCAGAACTGCGAAAAGAAAAAAAAAAAAAAACTCAAAAAACGAGGATAGTTTAAGGAACCTCTGGGATAACATCAAGTGCTCAAACATTGGCATTATAGGATTCTAGGAGGGCAAAGAGTGAAAGGAACAGAAATTTTATTTGGAGAAATAAGGCTGAAAACGGAAACAGACATCCAGGTTCAGGAACCACAGAGAGTTCGAAGCACGATGAACCCAAAGAGACCTAAACTGAGACACGCTGTATTAAAATGACAAAAGTTAAATAGACAATCACAAAGGAAACAAGCGGGAAAGAAAGAGTTACTAACAAAGGAAACCTCGTAAGGCTATCAGTTGATTTCTCAGCAGTCATTTTACAGGCCGGAAGTGCTAAAAGAAAGGAACCTTCAACCTAGAGTAATACACTTTGCAAGGTTATCATTCAGAACTGAGGAGAGAGCATTTCCCGGACAAGCAAAAAGTAAAGGCGTTCATCACCATTAAAACAGCTTTACAAGAAATGTTAAAGGGTCTTCTTTAAGCAGAAAAGGAAAGGCTATGTCCAGAAATAAGAAAATAGGAGAAAAGAAAAAAAAGTCTGATGGCTAAAGCCAAAACATGCAATAAATATAGTGAATTAGACAATTAAAAAGCTAGTATGAAGGTCAAAAGAAAAATGATAAAACTCAGCCTAAACTACAATAACTAGTTAGGAAATACACAACACAAAAAGATCTAAAACATGACATCAATAATGTAAAGCGTGGAGGGGTAGAACCTAAACACCTATCAGGTTAAAGCAAACTGCTATAGATATAAAATGACACACATAAACCTCATAGTAACCACAAACCACAAAAGATTGACTACAAATAGTTAAGAAAAAAGAACCCAAACAAAACATTACAGAAAAACAGCAAACCACAAGGGAAAGGATCAGGAGAAGAAAAGAACAGCGAAGAACCATAAAAACAACCAAAAAATAAAGAACAAATGGCCATAGCTACCTACTTAACAATAATCATTTGAAATGTAAACAGATTAAATGCTCCAGTAAGAAGGCACATAACGGTGGATGGATTTAAAAACATGACCCATCTACATGCTGCTTACAAGAGACTCGCTTCAAATCAAAAGACATACCCAGACTGAAAGGGAAGGGATGGATAAAGATACTCCATGCAATTAGAAACGAAAAGAAAGCTGGGGTTACAGTACTCATATCAGACAAAACAGACTTTAAAACAAAACTGTTAAAAAAAAAAAAAGACAAAGACATTATATAATTATAAAGGGTCACTCTAAGAAGAGGACAATCATAAATATCTACCCACCCAATATAGCGATTATTAGTGGACATAAAAGGAGAAATCCACAGCAATACAGTAATAGTAGCTAATTTCAATGCCCCTCTCACATCAATGGATAGGTCACCCGGACAAAAAATTAATGAGGAAATAATGGCCCTAAATGTCACATTAGACCAGATAAATTTAAGACATTTATAGCACGTTTCATCCCAAAACTGCAGAATACACGGTGAACATTCTCCAGGATAGATCACGTATTAGGCCACAAAACAAGCCTCAATATTAACTCAAGAAGACTGAAACCACGTCAAGCGTATCTTCTGACCACAGTGGCATGAGACTAGAAATCAACTACAGGGAGAAAACTGGAAAACACGCCAATACGTAGGACTGAACCACCAATGTACCAAAGAGGGAATCAAACAAATCAAAAACTACCTCGCAACATGAAAATGAGAAGACAACTTTTTCAAAATTAATGGGATGTAACAAAGCAGTTCTAAGAGGGAAGTTCATAGTTAAGCTACCTTAACAAACAAGAAAAACTTCAAATGAACAATGTAATTCTACACCTAACATACCCAGAAAAAGAACTAAAACCAAAATAAAAAGAAGGAAACACAAAATTGAAATTCAAAAACCAATAGAAAAGATCAATAAAACGAATAACTGGTTCTTTGAAAAGATAAACAAGATTGACCTTTAGCCAAGATAAACCTTAAAGATAAACCTTTAGCCAAACTCATCAAGAAAATAAGAGAGCGAGCCCAAAGAAATCATAATGAAAGGAAACCATCAACAAAAAGAAAAGCCCACCTACTGAATGAGAGAAGATATTGGCCAATGATACATCCAATAAAGGGTTAATAGCCAAACTATATAACAAACTCATACAACACACACACACACACACAAAATCTAATTTAAAAATGGGCAGAGGACCTGAATAAACACTTCTCCAAAGAACATACAAATGGCCAACAGACAAATGAAAAGATGCTCAACCTCACTAATCTTCAAAGAAATGCAAATCAAAACCACAATGAGGTATCACCTCACACCTCTCAAAATGGCTGTCATCAATAAATCAACAAACAAGTGCTGGTGAGGTTGTGGAGAAAAGAAAGCTCTCATGCACTGTTGGTGGGATTGCAGATTGGTGCAGCCACTATGGAAAATAAGAATTTTCCTCAAAAACATTAAAAATAGAGGTGCCATACAATCCAGCAATTCCACTTCTGGGTATTTATCCAAAGAAATCCAGAACACAAATTCAAAAAGATATTTACACCCCTATGTTCACTGTAGGATTATTTACAATAGCCAACGTATGGAAGCCACCTAGGTGTCCATCGGTAGACGACTGGATAAAGAACGTAGTGCATATATACAATGGACTATTTATTCCTCAGCAATAAGATACAGGGAACAAGCTCACGATTGCCAAAGGGGAGGGAGGCGGGGGTATGGGAATAACAAATAAGAAAATAAAAAATAAAATTTTTAAAAAGTGCAAGGTTACAGAACTAAAAAAATAAAAAATAAAAACAGGTCTCATAGAGAAGCAGGTCAGTTTGCTAAATGATTAATTGACACAAATACAATTTAACACACATACAAAAAAACAGCATCCTACTAGTCTGAAAGACTTACTGCCAAGAATTGGTACTAATGAGGAAGGGGTTCCATTATTTTTATCTTAATAGAAGGTATTAATTAAGGACACTTGCTCCCGGTTACCAGGAAACACCATCAGAGGCGACCCCAGGCTGTGGCAGGCACTCACCGAGCTGAAGCTGAAGCCGACTGAGTGAATATTCACTTTGCCGTAAATGCCCAGAGTGTCGATTTTCTCTGGGCTCACCCTGTGCACATACAGCAGTATATGTTTTCCATTTACAGCCACCTAGATGGAGGAGACAGCACCCCCCAAAAAAAAAGACACAAAAAAACAGTTAATAAATTAATTGTATTAATTCACCCAAGTTAAAAATCTGTTTACTTGGGTTTAATTGTATCCCTTTTCCCACAGATCTTCACATCTCATGTCTGACCAGATTGCGACTGAAAGCATCACAGCACCAGCAGTGTTTATCCTCTTTTGACTTCCTGGCCTGACTGAATGCCAGGGACCCTCTCTCCAGAGCAATCATGCATGCGTGAACCTGTGTGCGTGTGCGCCTCTGCCTCAACGGGAGCCATCCCTGCAGGCCCGTGAACCCAGGGGAGCTCTGCCCTGCAAGCTCGAGACCACCTTGCACACGACGGGCAGTAGCTGTTGAACTTGGTGAATGAACAAACACAGGCAAGTTCCCCAGCTTCTCTGTTTGCAGGGAAAGCTCTCGCTCCCAGGCCTAGTGCCGAGTTTCCCCTCGAGGCCCGCCCCCCGCAAGTGCCAGGTACTGTGTTGGGAATGTCAGGAAAACACTGGCAGAATACAGTATGGTTTCGGACCTCAAGTTGCTTAGAATCCCAGTGGCAGGCATAGTAAATAGAGGAATAAACCAAAGCTCAGGAACAAGTGTTAACCAGGAACAAGTGTTAACAAGAATAATACAGACACAAGGATTAAAGGTCAGAGAAGGGAGGAGTGAATGGAGTTTAGGAAATTTAGGGGGGATGATCTGGTGGGAGTGAGATCCTGAAGGCTGGGAAGGGAAGTGCTCACTTGAAGGGTACAGATCTCGTCTGGGAGGCTCCGCAGGCATAAGGCCCAGGAGCGGGCAGCGCCTCTGGGACCCAGTTCTAACACGACACAAGTGCACGCGCGCGCGCGCAAGCGACAAATGAAATGCTCGAGGAAGCCAGTGATAGTATTTACTACACACAGAATTTCTGGTCTAAAATCTCATGATTCTAGAACCATCTGGTGGCAGGACTTGACTTCACACTGGGACTCTGCCATCTGCACTACGAGTCCCCAGCTGTCTGTCAGTTCCGCATTTACCATCCCATAATCAGGAGGATGCTACACCAATCTGGAACTGAGCCCAGCCCTGCTGGGGTGATAATCAGAAGCCGTGGCTGCCCTGAGGCCGAATTCCCCCTGGCAGCACTGGCAGGAGACAGGAGCTGTGCCCCCCTCATGTTTAGGAACCTGCCTGGCCCCCACGTTAGAGAAAAATTATAAACCAAACTCTTTCTCTGGATTTCAGAACAGGAAGGGCGAGTTCCCTCATGTGGAAAGCTTCCTGTCTGCTTACTCGCATTAATGAGGATCTGACGTCATTCTCCAAAACCTACCTGGAATTTCTCTTTCAGCACCATGATCACAATTTCAAAAGACTTTTCTTTTTGGAAAGGCATATCATACGTGATCTCTTCCCGTCCCCATTTCTCATTTTTCAGAGTATTGCAAACAATGCAGTTGGTCCTTTTGAAACGTGGGTTGAAGTGAAAGATGACGTCAGCTCGGGGTTTCACGCTGCTGCCACACTGCAAATCCACCTGGAACCTGGGAGGGGGGCAACATGGCTACCGGAGCCCTCGGCGAGGAAGGCTGAGGCGAAGGGCCGGGCATGACAACCCGGGCTGAAGACATGACTGGGCCTGCGCCCACGTGGCCGAAACACCCAGCTGCCTAATCCTCTTCCTTGTGACAGCCCGAGCTGTAGCTCGGGGCCCATCTGTCCAGAGTGGGAGCCTCCATTCTCCAGCCTCCCCTGCCGGCAGGGACACTCGTGGGGCAGAAGGGAAGTGTTCCGGGGTACCACTGGACACTGCCCTCAGTCAGGTGGCACCAGCCTTTTTTCCACCCTCTACCCCTCCCTCCAAACACCATGTGCACCCACCCAGCTACTCAAAGGGCTGGCGTAGCTTCTGAGAAGCTGGCCGAGGAGCTCGCCCTGGGGACAGCAGAGCGGAGAGCCGGGAGACATGACAGAGTTGCCTTAAAAGGCCGGGACTCTCTCCTTTAGACTTGACCTTCATGTCTTACTTCAACCACTGTTATGTGGGCATTGGCCACACCGAGCCCATCTCTCACTGCTCCGGTCTCATCCCCAGTTTGTACCCACAGCAGGTGAAAGCACCCAAAACGCACCTTAGGCTGCTGTGGGAGTGCTACCACAACCAGGCTTTCTCACTGTCCTCTGATCAGCTCCCCTCATCAACTATACATCTATCTAATTCGTTACACTGAAATCAGACTTAGAGAAACAAAATTTAAAACCCAGTCATTCCAATCTTCTCAGCACCTGGGCCGGGCTGCTAGAGAGTCATTTATTCAGGTTCTTTTTGCATCGAATGCAATGATTTTACCTGTCCGAATCGCCAGGAATGTGCCCGCGTATTACAATCAAAGTTCCAGGCTCCAACTGCTCAGGAATGGTCCCAACATAGGGGATGACCTAGGAAAAACAATTTTGACAAATGTGCATTTATATAAACAAAATGGAAAGACGACTTTCTTAAAGGCTGCTTATTAATAGAACCTAGCATTTTACAAGCTGCCCTCACTATTCAAACAGCTAGAAGGGAACAACATGGCTAAGTAGTCACCATATCTGCAGACTGAGTTCTTTGGGAAAAGACACAAGATAAAAACTAATCACTGTACTTTTTATTTGGCTGGGGCTTTTGTGAAATAAAACTAGCACTTACCGGAATAATTCTGATAATAGAACAACAGCTTGTTGCCAGGTCATGCCCCCCTCCCTTCTTCTTGACATCCCACCGATGGACCAATGGCAGGATCGAGTCCACACCGGGCCCCATGCCAATGCCGATGGAGCTAACCACACTCACTGCCAGTGCAGGGGGCACCGCCACCCCTGGGATGTGACCAGGCCGCACTGCGGCCATCAGAGAACTCGTGATCTTAGAGAGGGGCTCCGGGTGCCTGTGGCTCTCTCCAGACACGGTGCCCGCCGACCTTGTCTGCACACTTGGGCTCCAACAGGGGTTCCCACATAGTATTCGGGGTTCAACCTGCCCCTCACCGCCTGGAGCCCCGCCTTTCTGTCTGGGGCTTGGTACACTCAGACCTTGTCACTCCGCTTAAGCTGAGGTGCCGCTGGCAGGAGACCTGTGCTCTGTGGCTGCATCTCCTCCCTCACCACCTCACAACCTCCTTCCATTTGGGAGCATGTGGCCCAGCCAAGCAGGCCAGACACCTTCATGCCTTATGCCAAGCTCACCCAACTTGTGACATATGCTGAAATCCATCTGAGTTAGCTCTGGCTATCAAGAAATAAGAAAAAAAATGAGAGGCCATATGAAGGAGTTGTAAATTGGAGGCTCATGAGCTAAACATCTCTGCTCAAGTTCAACCTCCTCTGTGGAGCCTTTCCCAGGCTGCGCCAGCTGAGTGAGCCCCTCTGAGGGGCCATCACAGCACTTTGTCCTCTGTCGTCGCAGACATCTCTGCTAGATTGTGAGCTGTGTGGGGCAGCACTGGGTCCTCCTCACCTTGTCATCCCCAGGGCAGAGGTCAAGAGATGATCAGTGATTACATGATGCATGAATGGCTCTCAACACCCAGAAACTGGGCTCTGGCAGGCTGCACATGCAGACGGGCAACTCAGCAGCTGCTGCACTGCGAGTGCTGCTGCCAGTTACCATCTGGTGTCATGGCAACCACTGGGGGCAGGCTGGGTGGGTGAGCAGAGTGGCTGTCACCACACAGCAGAGTGCTTGGGTTTTGTGTGTGGAGAATGTGGAAGGGGTTATACTTTCGCACTGATCTCTCGGGCCTAGGCCGATTGCAAGGATACATAGCGCCTTCCATAGTGTAAATCTCTTAAAAAAATGAGAAAAGCTTTATAACTTCAAATTTTACATATGTTCTAATTATATTTATGCAGAATATTTAATAACACAAAAATGTGAGTGACATAAATATCAGTGAGAAAGTCTACAAAACTATATGTAGTATAATCTTAACTAGTTAATAATAAACATTACAAAGAAAAAAGAAGACTGTAAAGAAACAAGCCAAAAATGTTACAATAGTTTTCTTGAGAAGGGATTTTAATTTTCTTCTTCATATTTTCCAGATTTGTATAATAAGCATTTATATTTTTATAACCATGGCTTTTTTTACTATATATTTAATTTTAGGGTTGGAAAGAGCTTTTGGAGATTAGTGATCTATTCACATCGCTGCTAATAAGCTGTTCATAACTGTTACTGTTATTCTCATCTGAGAAACAACTGCTGAAAATTTTGGCCATCTGCAATTTTAGTTGTCTGGGTTAATGCTTTCTACTTAGTAAAGTACCCTAAATTTTACCAGTGATGCTCAGCTTTCTGGACCCTGTGAGTGAGACAATAGGTCCTGCAGCCCATTCATCTAACTCCCGGCTCTCTGCTCCTGTGAAATGGGGGAGAAGGGAACTGTTTTCTAGGCAACTCCACGCTTTGATGCTGTATGTTTCACAATTAATTAATTGACATAAAAAATGAAAATACAGGTATGATCACATTGGAGACAGTACCGTAAGCTTAAGCCCTAGTTAGATTTGGTGTTTCCTGGCAAAACTTCCTAGCTGATTCATACTGCTTTGCCTTTTTTATGATTTCTTATTAAATGTCTGCTCTATGCAAGGGTCTCAGGTGGACTGCAGCTGGGAGGACGTACAGGGGTCCTGTGCATGAGGAGCTGATAAGGCAGTTGGGAAGAAGTCACATATCCAATGAAAGATAGAGTGGAAATGTGAGACTTGTTTGGCTGTTCAAAAGCGAATCTCCTTCCGGATCGGGAAAATCCTGTCCTGTAGGAACGTCAGGCCTCGTCCAGACTGCAGCGAGGGCCTGAGACGAAACTGCCAGCTCAGACATGAAGTTGGAAGGAATGACAGGAAGAAGCCAGAATCGTGCAGTATTTGCTCTGGCAAGTGGGCAGCAGCTACACGCAGGGTGAGAGGCAGCAGAGGCATCTCTCTGAGGGAACAGCCCTGCAGCAAGCTGCTGGCAGCTGGGACTGTCACTGGCAAGCCTGGTTCACCTCTGCTAGAGATTCTGAGAACTACTCAATATCATTTAATAAATTCCTTTCTGCTTAAATTAGAGACAGCCTTCTGTACTTGCAACTACAAACCCTAATTCAACACGTTAAAAAATGGGGCAGTAAGTGTCAAATAAATGCTTCAGAAAAATACATTCTAACTGAAGTGGCCAAAGAAACTTTATGAAAGAGGTGTGATCTGAGCTGAGTTAGACAGAGAAGAGCAAGACGCCAGTTTAGGCAGAAATGTCAGTTTACAAAAGCAGAGAGGCAGGAAAAGACAAAACCTATCTGAAAAACAGGAAGTAGTAAGGGAGCAGTTAAAGGGTCAGGGTCAGATTTTAGCAGGAGACAGTGAAAGGGGTTTGGGAACAATGGCCCAGTGGGCAGGGGATTGTCTGGGAGACTGCCCAACCCAGTGAGCCTGGCATGAGGAGATGAGCAGATAAGGAGATAACCCAGCTGATGGTAATAGACACGGGGTGGGGGAGGTGAGGGAGAGAGGTGTAAGAGACATTTCAAAGGAAACTATAAAGGGCCACCATCTAAAACGGTAAACTGTGGAGGAAACAGATTTCTGAAGGAAGAGGGTGAGTTTAGTTTTGAACCCTCTCAGTGTGAAGGGCTGGAAGGCCCTCTAAGAGCAAATGTACTGAAAGGCATGGAAGATTCCAAACCACACATTAAGTGAATGGCCAGGACTCATACTAAAAAGTCAGAGTTGAGATGATTATTAAAGGTATCAGAGTAGACAAGCTAGAGGGAAAGTCAGGGGCAGAGGCTCCATGGTTTGTAAAATTGGGGGGTGTGCAGGAAGAGTGAACAAAGCAGACCGGGCTGCTGTCCTGGAAAGGCGTCCGTACAAGCCTGGCCCTTGGTAGGTGTCTAGGAACTTGGATTTGGGGAGGGCACCTACCAGCCTAACTGATAGGGGTGGCTGAATGTACCGACACTGTGCAAACAGTATGGTTTATGCTAACACCTGCTTGCTTTTGGGAGTCTGGAATTTCCATATGAGCTAGGCAGAGGCTGTCTACGTCAAGACGATGGTCACTGAGTCACTAATGAGCTTCCCTGGTAGACGACACTGCACACGTGTGCGTGCTGGGCTCTCCTGACGCTTGCGTGTCCACTGGGAGGGCACCTGGCAGCCCTGCACCTGGTTCCCCTGGACTTCGCCCCGTGTGCCTCTTCCCTTTGTGATTTGGCTCTGTGTCCTTTCACTGTTATTACTCACAGCCGTCTAGCCAGTGAGTCATCAAAACTCAGGGTGTGTTGGACACCTCGATAGAGGGGTGAGAAGAGAAAGAAGGGAGATTAGTCAGTGAGGACACGGCAGGCACATCAAGACGGTTAACTTCATAAGGGTGCCTGGCCACATCTTCACATGGAAAAATCCAAAAAGGAGATAATAAAATGGATAGCAAAGCTTTTGACCCATTGAGTCCACTTTGTAAAAAGTATAAGATTTAGGGCCGGCCGAGTGGCACAGTGGTTAAGCGCTGGCTTGGGAAGCCAGCGGCTCCGGTTCGGGTCCCACATATGAGGGCCAGCGACACTGCCCTCAAAAAAACAAGAAAAAGAAAAAAACAGTATAAGATTTAGCCTATAAAAAACTGGCACATGTGCACAAAGACTCATATACAAGGGTGCACACCACAGCACTCGATATAATCACAAAAGGAAACAGTCCTGTAAGGGGACTGGTTAAGTTACAACATACACACGATGAACTAATTATGGAGCCATTAAAATAAGTGAGGAAGTTCCAAGTGTGCTGACAGCTCCATAGGTTAAATGGGAAAAACTGAACGTACAATGGGTTACATAGTGTATGGTCCATGCATGTAAAGACACAGGATATATAAGAGGTGATACAACATACACACTCCTGGATATTCACTTATGCTCAAGAAGGACACAAAAAAAAACACGGTAGAAAACGATCGCCTTTAGGGAAGTGAACTGAGCACCAGGGTAGAAGAAAAATTTGTTTTCATGAAACCCTTAAATACTGTTCGAATTTCTAAAAAATGATTTACACATATTATCTATTTTTTAAAAAAGAATTAAAAAGGATTTGACATAAATGAATTTTAAATTTTAAAGGAAATTATCTTCAGACTCTTGAGGGCTTGGTAGCCTAGGAAGAGGCACAAGCCAACAGCAGAAGGACCTGGACAGGAACAGAAAACCGCAAAACGGAAGCCTGTCCGGAGAGGAAGATCCAGGCTTAGCCTTGAACTCACAGTCCTGAAGGGTTGGCAGGGCATCTGACAGCAGGAGAGGGGAAAAGCCAGAACTGTATTCAGACTGTAAACATATTCCAAAGGTCTAAAGGTGATCAGTAAAGACATGAAAGAGAGAAGGTAAGACAAGACTGGTAACGACAAGAAAGCAATTAGCAGAAAGTGAAAAAAATCGGAGGGCAGAGCTGTGGTGAGAAAGTCAAGGCAGCAGAAATCCACTCACTCTCAGGACGGTGGTCAAAGAGCAAGGGAACAAAGGCTAGAAGGAGCCTCAGAGGCTAAAAAGGAGGGTTTTCTTATTTTGTGTTTTAACACTAAATTGCAAGGCAGACCGGGAGGTACGTAGAATCCTAAGAATAAGCAAGGTCCCTGGGGAAACTGGCATCATAAGCTTTTCAGCATCGGTGGGATTAATGTTAATAAGTGGTTTATTAACTTGGAGTAACAAGCAATTTGTTCAAGTTCTAAATAACTTCTTAACCTGCTAACAATCACATCTTAAGAGCTCTACAAACAACAATATTTATCTACCTAAAATGTTTAGGTAGATACTGAGTTGCCAAGCAATATATTTCACAGAGGGTGTGAAGATACTGTCTTCCAAATTATTCACTCAATTTAAATGGAAAGAAAAGTAAGCCTGACTTTCTTAAGTCTTGGAATTCTATCAATTGAACTAGTCAATGAAATACATTAAATATGAAAAGTGCATAGGCGAGTTATACAATTTACTTCATCTTTTCCAAGAAGAGTTAATATGGACAGAATTTGTCTTTGTCTATCACCAACGTGACCAAAACTTTAAAAACATTAAGAAATAAAAATAAAAATGTGGCAGTTCTGTTTTTTCATAATGCTTCATAAAGAATATAGTAGAAACTCAATAAACACTTCCCCATTGTTTGATTACTAACAAAATAATTATAATGCAAGAAAATAGTTATTTTTAAGTCTAGCTTGCACAATATCCTAATCGATTCACTTAAAATATCTAAGTTACTTGTAGCCACTTCTTTTTTCCATTGTCCTTTGAACACTGGAAAGGCAACTAGCTACAAATGATAGAAGAGCTTAAGTGTGATATGGGCACTCGATGCCATGAACGTTTAACACGTGAAATGACAAATAGATCAAAATGTTATTTTTGCCATTCAGTTCAGTCTTTCTACCTCTATCCCCTTCTGCTTGTGAGAACTGACTATAAAACAGAGAAGGGGAATAAAAAGCTATTTGCCAAAAACTATTTCCTTTGGGAACCTGTGACCAGGAACTGCCCTGGGAGCAGTGGTGAGGCCACTGGGGAGCACCCCCTGCCCCAGGAAATAAACACCATCTGCTTTTTGTTTCACCTCTGCAGCTGAGGGTGCTAACCCCAGAAATCACAGGAATCATCACTATGCTAGTGCCAAGACATGCAGGGATTTTAATCTAGAAAATTATTTTCTAAATAACATTCCAATAAGGTATCTGCCTGCATGAAGGGCAGAACTGGAGGGTATATCCAGGCCGCCCAGCCCTCCTCCTGGCCCGAGCCAAGCCCAGCTCGACACTTCAGCCACCCTTCAGGCAGGCAGCCTATGTTTTTTTAACCTCTGCAGAAAGTTAGTCTGTAAACTTGAGAATTTTTTAACTCTAGGATACACAAAATAATTTGAAATGTCTTTGACTTCAAGTTCAGCAAGTCATCCTTTTTAAACCTATTACTATTGAAGGCTACTTCCTCTAAAACTGCGTTTGCTTGGCATGGTGATCGTACCTTATTCTTGTACAATGACAGTAAAATGTAGGGGGAAAAGAGTTACAGCTACAAAGTGAATAACAAAAAATATTAAACCCACTGACGCTAATAAGGCTGGTTTAGGGCCTTGCTTCAAGGACTCTCACCCTCCCTACTGCCCAAGAGTCTCCTAAGGTGTTTACCCAAAAAAAAGCAGCAACTCTACCTCAGACCTAAATTCTGGATTCATCTCCAGATACATGGAGACTAAAACAAATCTGTTACTTCCCAGGACATACACTGAAATCTCCAGCAATCACAGTCACGCAGGGGTCCTTGGACCAGCCTGAGGCCGGGACGAGACCCTTAGTTTTTCTTCTTTTCCATCTCACCACTAGTGTCTGACGTTTCCCTGCTACAGTACAAGCAGTATTTGAAAGACAGAGGGGAAAACTGAACCATGGAAAGGTCTAATTCAAAAAGAAAACTAAACACCCATAGAGGAAGAAATCTATTTTCCTTTTAAAGTGATGTCTTATCATTATCTGCACCTTCCTACCACCACCCAAGCTGGCGTTCCCTCCACTGCTCTCCCATGTTCCCCGCTCATAAGTCTCATCACCTTGTATTGTCACTGTGAGCTGGCCTTCCACTAGACTGAGCTCCAAGGGCTCCATGTTTTCTAGTAAGTACCCACCACAGACCCTGTCACACAGTGGGTGCTTTACTTGACATAAGTTTACTGAATTTTATTCTTGCCCCGCCCCCACTCCCAGCAATAGATAATTACTATCCAATTGGATTTTATCTCAATCCTGCAACAAGTAAAAAGTGATTTCATAGAAATGTTACCGGGTTATGGATGACATCCTGTAGGTTGTTTAAGGACAACATTCTTCTTTTCCACCTTATTGTTGATTGGGGTCTCTCTTGTGTGTGTGACCTAAGATTTTAAGCACGTTTCATTTAAAAGCTTCCCAGATTGAAACAGGCACTTGTCCTGTGTAAAATCAAAATAGAGGGAAAGAAAATGCATCATTTTTCTTCACATCATAACTACTTTTAAATTTTAAAATTATAAATTATTTTATTGACATTTACTAAATAATAGGATGCTATTACAATCAAAGATCTGACCCCAACTCTTCCCTAGTGTACTTATATACTAAGTAATTTGGGATACTGAGTGAAGGAAATATTAATTTAAATATTAGATCAGTAGAAAATTTCTAACATGGAACTTATTTAAAATACTAAAAGAAAACAAATTAACAATTAAAAATACTATAAAATCATCGCAAATACTGCTGTGCCATTATTAGAGACATTCATGTAACTTTTCTCATCTGTAAAATGCGAATAACAGTATTCATCTCACAGGTTTGTTCTGAGGGTTAAATGAAATAATAAAACAATGAAATAGGAAGTGCTTTATACGTTTTAGCTATTATTAATAATAGAAGAGATTGCTCCTTCCGAATTAAATAAGTCAAAGGGGAAAACAATGCAATCTCTTGAATATACAGTTCTCCCTGTGATTAAAATCAAAAAGGTGGGGAGGGGAGCATCAGCCAGTTTTAAAGACACACTTCTGGTTATAAATACATTAGTCACGAGGATGTAGCGCACAGCATAAAAAATACAGCCCAGGGCCGGCCGAGTGGCGCGGTGGTTGGGCGCTGGCTTGGGAAGCCAGCGGCCCCGGTCCGGGTCCCACATACGAGGGCCAGTAACACTGCCCTCAAAAAAAGAAAAAAAAAAAAGTAGTCCACAATATCGTCATCACTTGGGTACGGCGGCAAATGGCAATTAGACCTACGGCGACGAGCACTTCGTAAGGCAGGCAAGGCTAGAGCGCCTGTGTTGCACGCGGTAAATGAACACGAGGGTGGACGTCCGCTGCACTTGGCTTTTAAAAGCGCCTACCGGAACTGGAATAGCTCCAGGGACCCTCGAGGGCGTGAAAACGAAACCAGAAGCGAAACTTCAGCTTCCTGCGTCGCTTCCGCCGGCGGTCAGGACTCTGCGCCGCTGTCCAAGCGGACGACAGCTATCGTGTGTCCCTGGAAAGAAAACACCGCATCCCTCTAGGCTCAGCCCCGACCGGAAGTGAGAACCAGAACCGAAAGCAAGGCCCCCGCCGCGCACCGCCACCTCGGAGGAAGCCCCCGTTACGTATCACTAACCATCAGTGCAAGTCGCATCACCTGCGTTTCCTATCGTTTAACACGCAGTCTAGGGACTCGGCTTCTCCCGCGGCGCGTTCCGAGCGAGCCGGGAGCGCCGCGGGGTCTGTTACTAAACTTAAGACCCTGTCATTTAAGGAAGCCTCCCCAGATTGCGGGCCTCGGCCGGAAGGAGATGAAGCTGCGAACAGGACGGCGGGACGTGCGGCGGGACATGGACCCACCCCCGTCACTCACTTAGGGCAGCGACGACCGCGGACTCACCCGGTGCAGCAACGCAGGCGCTCACGCCGACGCTGTTTGTCCGCTGCGGCACGCCGTCCGATCCGCGGCCCGGCGTCCGCGCGCGGCTACGGGACGGGAGAGCAGTCAGTCCGCCGCTATTTCCGGGTTCGCCCGAGTGTGCCGCCATTGGCCCCGCCTCCGCTGCCCTGCGGCTGTCCCCTAGCCCGGCCTCCCGCGCAGCCGGCTTCGTGCGGGTTCACAGGGACTAGGGCACAGTGTGTGTTTATAAAAAACCCTGAGCGGATGAGGCGGATGGACATGGTTGGGACAGACGGAAAAGCCTTCCTCCCCGCGGCCTGCGTGTTCCCGCCGGTCCCGTGTCGCGGACCTCGGGTCTCCGAAGGCGGGCGCTTAGGGCCGCTGTGGACGCCGCCGGGGCCCCGCCGGGACCGCAGGCCCGGCCCTGGCCTTGCCCGGGCGCCCAGTGTTTGCCGGCGTTTCTTGGCTGTGCCTCCCCGTGTGCCTGCGAGCAAAGCCCTTGGGTCACGGGGAGCCTGAGCGGAGGCGCCCCGCGGTGCCTGTGGGAGAGAGGGGCATGGAGCGCCCCCGGCGTCGGCGCGGCCCGACGGGGCCCGGCCCAGAGGCCCGTCCGCTTCATCTGCCTCGTACTCGCGGCCCCTGCACGTCACTCACCGCCAGTGCTTTGTGTGTGGGTGTTTTCAAGGTGCACCGTGGAGCGCAAGCCTGAGCATCAGATGCCCAGCAAACACCCGAGTTCTCAGTCGCGGGCCCCCCACTGACGTCCAGTTGGACCTCTTGCTGTAAGAACATCAGAGAAAAATGCGAACCTGGGTCACCTTGGACGGCTGGCTGCTGGCAGCTCGTTTGCTGTTCAGGAACTCCCAAGTTTTCGTGCTCCTGCTTGTGTCTGCTTGACTCTCATCCGCGTTTGCTTTGAAAGACACGTGTTGGGGTCACCGCTGTGGATTTTTCTCCTCTAGCTTTTGTTTCTATTGTTTGTTTTTTTTTGAGGGCAGTGTCACTGGCCCTCATATGTGGGATCCGAACCGGGGCCGCTGGCTTCCCAAGCCAGCGCTGAACCGCCGCGCCACTCGGCCGGCCCTGTTTCTATCGTTCTTTATGGAAGGAATTCATTGCACGTCTCCTGCCAGTGAACTCACAGTCTGATTCACTATTAACTTTTCTGTCTTCCTCCTAGTCATTTTCCAAGCTTGAGTCACTCCGGGATCCAATATAAATCGCTCCGTTTACCCCGTGACATACTCTAGCTTGGACTTGGACTTGTTTTCTGTGCCTTGTGTTTTTCTCGGTACAGCCCCATTGTAAATAGAGAAGAGGAACTTGTCTATGGTATTCCCCAATGCCTAGTGTAATGCGTTGCATGAAGTAGACACTGGAAATATTTCGGTTGAAATATTAGGATATTGATCAAGTGAAGAGCGATTGATGTCTTCGTGACTTTGCCTGGGTTTCTTTAGTTCTTCTCCTTTACTATACACATCTATTTCTTTGGTAGGTGAATTTTAGGTGCAAATGGAACTGAGTAAAAGGGCCAGAAATCCAATGTTGGTGAAGTAATATCTGATGAAAAGATGCACAAAATCCCAAGAACTTATTCTTAGAACTAACCCCCACATTGGTCTATTTTGTTCAATGAGTTCAGTAAGTTTTTCATATCACTTAAAAATCAAATATGTACTGAATGCCCTCCAGGACAAGGAACAGCAATGAGGAATATGAGGATACAAATGACTTTGTAATGCAGCAGTCCCCCCTTATCTGTGGGGGCATACGTTCCATTATCCCCAGTAGATGCCTGAAACTTCAAACAGTACCGAACCCTGTATAGTATACTATGTTTTTCCAAGACATACATGCACCTATAATAAAGTTTATAAATTAGGCACGGTAAGAGATGAACAACAATAATAAAGTAGAACAATTATAACAATATGCTGTAATAAAGGTTATGTGAGTAAAATTAGGGTTTTTTGAATACAAGCACAGCTATCACAAGCCATAAGGCTACCTAGTGACAAACAGAGACAAAGGGATGAGACAACATGTGACCTCATCATGCTCCTCAGAATGTCCCACGATTTAAAACTTAACCAGTTGTTTATTTCTGGAATTTTCCATTTACTGTTTTTAGACTGCGGTTGAGAGCAGGTAACTGAAACCCTGGAAAGTGAAATTGTGAAAAAGGGGGCACTACTGTACTTGCCCCTCACAGAACCCTTCTAAATGCAGAAAAGAGACAAACATTTGGAAGCTCCACATCTCTTCCTTGGATTATTGCAATAGCCTCCTAATTGGTCTCCCTGCTTTTCCCCTTATTCCCCTGCAATCTATTCTCAGTCAGCAACTAGAGATATCATAACAAAGCATAATCCAAACAGCTACTTCTCTGCTAAAACCTCCCACTAGCTGTTGTTCATCCTCTGAATAAAGATCCAAGTTCTTTCAAGAAGACTTCATGGTCTTCCCTCTACCCCACGCACTCTGACTTCATTTCCTATTGCATTTCTCCTCCCTTATTCTGCACCAGTCACACCGGCCTTGGTATCCATAGGACATATTGTCATGCTCCTGCCTCAGAACACTTTGCATCTGATGTTTCCTTTACCACCTTCAAATCTACCCAAATATCAGTTCTCAGCGCAGCTCTTCCTGACCGCCATATTTAAAATTGCAAACACCCTCCTAAAACACACACATACACACAGTCCCTATCACTCTTCTTTGCTTTTTCTCGAGCACGTACCATATTTTACTATGCTATGTAATGTACTTTTTGTTTTATCTGACTTCACCCACAAAAGTATAAGCTCCAGGAAGGCAGGGAGTTTTGACTGTTCTTACGTCAATGGAACTTATGTTCAGTGGGAGATACAGATAGTGATGTGTTTGGAGAAGATTAAAATTGGATGGTGTAATTGAGAGCATTTGGATGGCCACTTTAGTTGGATGCCAGAGAGAACCTCTCCAAAGAGGTGAAGTTCAAGTTGCTGGTGAATGAAAGAAAGGAGGAAGCCAATGAAGATCTTGGGGAAGAATATTCCAGGCTGAGGGAACAACTAAGGCAAAGAACATAAGGCTCCTGAGAATACTTGGCGCCCTGAGAAACAGAGAGGCCAGCAGCATGGCCAGGTATAGAAGCTGAGGAGAAAATGTTATGAGGTAAAGTCATGGAATTGGATGAGGTCACCTAGGAAAGCAGCTAGATGGAGAAGGTGACCTAGGTCAGAGCCCTGGGGACATACATTGAGAAAAACCAAACAGAAGGAGCAACCATGGAGGCCTGAAGAGAGTGGTGTCATAAAAGCCAAAGAAAGAAAGTCTTAAGAAAGCAGAACAGTCAGCTGTGCCAAATGCTGCTGGGGTCAAGGAAGAGAAGTGACCAGCTGATTTAGCAATGCCGAGGCCATTTGTGACTGACTCTGAAGGAGGCTGAGAAACGAGAAATGAAGATATGGTAGAAGTCATGACTAAATATTTCACGAAGTTTTGCTGTGAAGAGGAACAGAGAGACTGAAAGCCAAGGAAGCCGTGGGGCAAAGCGAAGATTTCAGTTTTCTTGTTTTGTTTGTATTTTGTGTATTTGAAAGACCAGATACCACAGCGGTGTCTTTTAGACTTTCAAGTAAGCCACAATAAGGACTACATTTACATCGTGACTCCTTATTTATATATACTTAAAGTAATGAAACAAAAATTTCACAAAACAATACTCTTGTTATGCATGAGACATCCTAATTTTTCATTTAAAAAATGCTAGTCATAACCCACTAAAATGTTTGATGACCGACCAATGGGTTGTGACCTGACCTGAAAAACACTTTCAGTGGTGTGCAGGAGCTGAGCTGATTCATGCCATCTGCAAGAGCCAACTCTGCACATCTCTTTCATGTTGGCACCTTGAAATTGGCCAGGATGAAAGTATTCACACCATGGAAATAGACAACTGCTACAACTTAAGGGTACCCCCCAAAAGCTAGATGTTAGACATTTACCAGCACACTACTGACTACTCATGTGAATGACCCAGTAGGGAGGAGGAAAGGTGATGCAGAAGAGAGAAGGTGGTTACAGGAGTGGTTCATGAGATGATTTTGCCCAAACAACACAGGAATAAAAGTTGAGAGTATTGGTTCAAAACTATAACATAGATGTTCCAAATTATTTGCAGACAATTGCCTTAGAGTTCCAAAGATGATGAGATCATTTCTGGTAGGATTAATTTCTTTTTCATCTATCTTTATTGTTCTCTTTCCTCACCCAAGAAGCCACATTTATATAGCATTGTGTGGCTGGAAATTTAGAAGTAATGTATTATAAACTACTAAGTCTTATCAGCAAAATGTGAAAGAATATATATTCTTTTATATATTTTTAAAAAGCTAATCAACAACCTGATTTTATACTTATGAATTGCTACTTGGCAGCATCAACTGACTAAACAGAACGCCTGCCATATTTTGTCAGTAATGTGAACCAAGTTTCAAGCTAGAAAATACGTCAGGTGGTGATTTTGATAATTATTGTGTTGCTGTTATTTTTGTTACCATAATTAAAAGTTTTTTGACCCTCCAATCGTTCATTAAGTAGTGGTGCCAATGCTGGAAAATATGCCCCCAAATCAATAATTGTGGGAATCCAAGCGAGACATGATAAGACCAGTAAAGAACTTGAAATAACTGCTTTGATTTTGTGAATTTAGAGACCAGAACTCTAGAACTTTTAGTAATAACAATATCAAAGTAAAAATTTGCAACAAGTTATAGATTTATGAGCTCTGAGAACACATATCCTACTTTCCATGTATTCCCATGAGAAAATTAGTCTTGAATTATTGTAGTTTTAAATTTCAGTCTTTAGGAGTACATTTTTTACAAGACCACAGTACCCATATTTCTTATACATATATCTACCTCCCTCTCCCCCACCAAAAAAAAATTCATGGTTGTCATGAACCTTTTCCTACTATCCCACTCAAAATGGACTCATTTCCTCTTTGAAACCTCTTTGAATGAATCTCTCCCACACCCCAACACCAGCACCACCCGTGGGCAGTCAACTTCTTTTTTTACCTTCCAGACGCCACTGCGTTCAGTTTCACTAGACTTACCTCTTATTTTTATGGGGTCATGTCCCAAATTTAGTTTTTTCAAGTATGAGAAACAAGCTTCTAGAACTATGGTTTTGTCATAAAATAAAAGAATCTTGCAGATGGGAGAGATCTTCAGAGGAATGTAAATTAAATCAGTGTATCCCAATGGCTCAAAGAATAAGACGCTGTCCTATTTGTTAAAATACTTTTTTCGAATGGCTTGGCCAACTATGGTATGTTAACCAGAGCATGCCGTATTGTTATTTGACATGAGAAAAATATATCTGAAACTATGTAAATTTTAAAAGTCAAAATAAGATTGAATACTTTAGAATAGAAAAAAAAAGTTTAAATAGATTCCAATATGCCAGACAGCGTGTTAGGCATTACAGATATAGTAAGTAAAAGAGAGCTTTCCTGGAGCTTAAATCTAGTGGGCGTTAGATTTTAAGTAATTACAGATCTGTATCTTTAAAAAGGCTAAAGAATGGTGTTAGAAACATTGTGGTCATTAACGTTCATTAGGATCTTGGTTGCTGCAGAGTTGCTGAGATTCATACTGCCATTGAAAGGCCTCCCTTGGCAACCCAGGCTCGGTATTTAGCCAACCCTTCTTGCACACAGCACTCTTCCAGCTTGTATCTACACCACTCATTATAAAATGACAAGTGAAACCTCACAGGAAGAATTTCTGTGACAAGTTGGAGCAAGCAAGAAATCCAGGTGATTTTTTCCAAATAGAAAAATGTCATTGAGTCCAAATACTTTTAAAACTTCTTTATTTTGGAAATTTTAAAACATACAATAAGAGTATGATGGCTTCCCATCTGCTCATGGCCAGTTGCAGCCATGATCAGCGTGGCCCATCTGTTTCATACACCCCTCCCACACCCTTCCGCCATAGGCCCATTTTGAAACAGATCTCAGGCTTCATTTAATCTTTAAAAACTTTGGGCCGGCCGAGTGGCGCATTGGTTAAGAGCTGGTTTTGGAATGCCAGCGGCCCTGGTTCAGATGCCACATATGAGGGCCAGTGACACTGCCCTCTACAGTTAACAACAGCTCCACCTGGAGCTGGGCTGTGTGAGCCCCGGTGATGGTGTAGGCTACAGCCCCTGCTGCAGTGGGCTGCCATAGGCTACAGTGAGTGGTCGGCAGCCAGCATGAGCTGCCAATAGCCTTGGTGAGTGACATCCAGTGGCCGGTGACCGATCTGCCTCATCCGGGAAGAGCGCAATGACGATACCAACATGGGCCGGTGAAGCAACGTTCTCTGCAACTAGACTGAAGAACAAAAGGACAACAACTTGTCTGTTCCCTCCCCCGATTACCCAACACTGTTCCCCTCCCCCAATTCCCCAATAAAAATCTTTTAAAAAAAAACAAAAAATCGTCAACACTGCTGGTTAGACTTAAAGGTTAAATGAGACACAGGTTCAGTTTTTTCACCAAAAGACTTTGCAGGTGGTATGTCCTTCCAATTGCAAGTCATCGGGAGGCACTTGAAATCTGGTATGATATCAAGACTGACTGGTCAGTGGTTTTAGCTGTTGTTAGCCTGATCCACCTATTACAAAGTTCCCATCATGTTTTGCTCAAATGTTCAGCAGCTAGCTGTCGAAGGTCATTGCCTAGATCCATTATTTCATTAGGAATTGAAAAACAATGATATATCAATTCCGTTATTCCTCCTCCATCTATGAATTGGAATTCTTCCATAAGGAAATACTATTTCCTTTAACTGTTTGGTGACTCCAAAGTGAAGTTTATGCTAGGTCAGGGTAGGTGCTTGATTCTTTCCCTGTAGTTAGGGGTTTTTTGTTTTTTTTTTTAATAACTGGGTTCTTTAGCCCCCACAAAAGGTAGCTAATTAGTTGGTTTTAAAAAACACCATTATGAATTTATGAATATTAATATATTTCATGGTTTTTTTTGATACTTAAATTATCTTATCTTTAACTAGAAGGCATCCCTTTGATTGGCTTCTGTGTTCTTTCAACACAAATCTTCGTTTTCTTGTTTTCTGGTATAACAAGATGTCCTAAACTATCACTTCCATTTCCTGCCAAACCTGGACTAAGCAGTTTCTCCAATGAAAACTTTTAGTGGGAAATGGTATATGGAAACCTCAACTCTGACTAGGGATACTCGTGATAACTGTGTTGTTTTCTAGACTTCCTCAGTGGGTGAAGTTAGGAAACAACTGTTTTTTTTGTTTGTATTTTTTAAGATTTTTCATTGGGGAATTGGGGGAGGGGAACAGAGTTGGGGAACCAAGGAAGGAGAACAGACAAGTTGCTGTCCTTTTGTTCTTCAGTCTAGTTGTGGAGGATGTTGTTTTACTGGCCCATGTTGGTATCATCATTGCGCTCTTCTCAGGTGAGGCAGATCAGTCACTGGCCTCTGGACAGCGGCTCACAGCGGCTCTTGGCAGCTCACACCGGCTGCCAGCCGCTCACACTGGCTGCCGGACACTCACTGTAGCCTATGGCAGCCCACTGCAGCAGGGGCTGCAGTCCATGTCATCCCAGGGACTCACAGCAGCCCAGCTCCAGGTGGAGCTGTTGTTCACCATCTTAGCTGTAGAGGGCAGTGTCACTGGCCCTCATATGTGGGATTCGAACCGGGGCCGCTGGCGTCCCAAGCCCACTCTTAACCAATGTGCCACTTGGCCGGCACCATCAAATGTTTTTTAAAATATCTAAGTTTATAATTATTTCTTTTTATTCAATTTAGGGTTCCAATGTTTTCATTTAGATTTTTAAATTTTATATTTATACCTGATGTTTCATATGAAAATCTTGGTTTCTGACAACATTAACACAATTACTTACCTGCTTTATCCTATTACATGTCATAGTTTCAAGATAAAAAGATAAATATTGCCATAACAATATGATTATAAAACAAAACCAAGGTTTATTTGCAGGTTTTTCTTTCTATCATTAGGCAATATCTCATAAGAGATATATAATTAAATTTCTATGTCTTAAAGCAATTTGGCAATACTATCCAAAGTGATCTATAGATTCATTAAAATCATTATCAAATTCCCAAAAGCACTTATGGCAAAAACAGAAATTTTTTTTTAAAATTCATAAGTAATCTTAAGGGACCCTGAATAACCAAAACAATCTTGAAAAAGAACAAAAGAGTTGCAGGTCTCACACTTCCTAATTTCAAAACATATTACAAAGCTAGTAAGCAAAATTGTGTGGTACTGGCATAAAGACAGGCATATAGACCAGTGGAACAGAACAGACCCCTGTAATGAATTAGTGTATATGGTCAAATGATCTTCAACAAGGGTGACAAGACCACTCAATGGGGGAAAAGACGCTCTCTTCAACAATGGGTAAAAATGGATATCCAGTGCAAAAGAATAGAGTTTGACCCATCACATACAAAAATTAACTCAAAATGGACTAAAGAGCTAAACATAAAATGTAAAACTATAAAATTTCTAGAAGAAAACAGAGGGAAAATTTCATGATGTTGGATTTTGACAATGATTTCTTGGATATGACACCAAAAGCACAGATAACAAAAAATAGTCAAAAAGGACTACACCAAGCCTAAAACTTCTGTGCACAAAGGACACAATCAACAGAGTGAAAAGACAACCTACAGAATGGGGAAAATATTTGCAAATCATATATCAGACAAGGGGTTAATATCTAGAATCTATAAAGAGCCACTATAACTCAACAGCACATCACACACACAAACACAAAAATACCCAAATCAACCCAATTCAAAAATGTGCAAAGGACTTGAACAGACATCTCTCCAAAGAAGATATACAAATGACCAACAAGCATACGAAAAGCTGCTCAACATCACTAATCATTACATAAATGCAAATCAAACCCACAATGAGATACCGCCTCAGTCATTAGGTTGGCTGTTATCAAAAAATAATGTCTTGGCAAGGATGTGGAAAAATTAAAGTGCTTGGGCTCAAGACATGTGCTCAAGGCTATGCACCAAAACATGATTTATGGGATTGCAAAGCGGTGCAGCTGCTATAGAAAACAGTATGGCAGTTCCTCAAAAAACCTAAAAAGAAAATTACCATGTGATCCAGCAATTGTACTTCTAAGTATACATCCAGAGGAAATGAAAGCAGAATCTTGAAGAGACATTTTTATAGCTGTGTTCATAGCAGCATTAGTCATAACAGCCAAGAGGTGAAAACAGCCCAAGTGTCCATTGACAGATGAATGAACAAAATGTGGTATAAGCACACAATGGAATATTACTCAGCCTTCAAAAGGAAGGAAATCCTATCACATGCCACAATATGGATGACTCTTGAGGACATTATGCTAAATGAAATAAGCCAGTCACAAAAGAACAAATCCTGCATGATTTCATGTATATGAGGTATCTAAAGTAGTTAAATTCATAGAAACAGAAAGCAGAATGGTAGGAGCCATAGGCGGGGTGGGGGGAGGAAATGGGGAGTTGTTTCATGAGGATAGAGTTCCAGTTATGAAAGATGAAAAAGTTCCGCAGATCTGTTGCACAACCATATGAATGAACTAATTACTGAAATGTGCACCAGTGATGTCTCTCATGTGGGCGGTCATTCTCCCAAGTCCACAAGCTGAGGGTAGAAGGTATTGCTTATCTTTGCACGACCAGTGTTCTGGTCACATTCTAGAAACTCACTCTCTGACTGGTGACTGACGGTATGAATCAGTGGCTGTGTTGGAATCTACATAAAAGCACCAATTAGAGATAGTGGTTGATATCAACCTTTCATTGTACAGCACCCATTAGTATAGATAAAAATAATATTTATTTCTAAGAAAAATATAAAATCATACAGGAGAGCAAAATGAAGGCAGCTTTAAGAGTGTAACACGAAGAATGTATAAACATAGAAAGTATCACAAAAATTCAGTAGTTTAAAAGCATTGCCTTCATCACCATCAAGCTTCTGAGGGCATGCCTCCGAGGAAAATGGTCACTAGCTGTCACATACAACAGAAGAGCATGGCTGGCTTGGGAAGTCCTGAGAAGCTATTCTCTTTTACATTCCCAAAACCATGGGTAAACTGAATCATTTCATTTCAAGCTGCACCATCGACTGCTTTGATCTCTTGGGTTCATCAGTAGGGTTGATTTCCAGAAGGCATCCTCACCTAACGCGATTACAGAAGACAGAGAACAAGCTCTCCTGTGCCGTGGGTCTTCCTTTGGTGGTGAGTGCCACCAGGTGTGGCGCCCAGTCGCCTGGACCTCCAGCAGGCCCAACTCAGGGTTCAGCATCATGGCAACGGGCATCTCTAAACACAAGGGAAGTCAGACTTGGCGCTTGTCCATTTATAGCCAAGTTCACAGGGTTCAGAAGGCGGAGCTTGAATTCCCAAGTAGGAAGTCACGGAGCAAATAGGGAGACCGTTTCTCATCAATTCTTTGGGTGCATGCAAATAGTTAAGTATACTTCAGTTACAAGGGTAGAAAACTGTTTAACATTATTAGGCCCAAAGTGGCATTAAATAATGAAAGACAATCCCACAAATTGCTTCTGCGTGTGTAAGTGAAAAAAGGAAGCAGATATTAGCCTTTAGCTGGGAGAGAGAAGGCCATAGGCATCTAAAGGAAATCTGATTCGAGAAATAAGTGAATGCCTCTAAAATAAGCAACACAAAGAGCGAAACATGGACCCCCCAATACAGGAAAATTATTGAGCAGGGAGGGCTGAAGTGGAAAAATGTTATAAGCAGAATAGTCTTGGCTCAAAGCTAAATGAAACATTTATTTACCTAAAAAAGAAAGGGAAAGAAAATCTTCTAGACCTTAGTTATTAATCTTGTATTCCAAAGAACGTATTTTTATATATTACAGAGGAAGAGGAAAGTAACACTCCTGGTCGATGTCTGCTGTCAGTACAGGAGATTGGAGCATCACAAAATGGAAAGGAAGAGTCCAAGTAGCCACAAATGGCTAACCCTAAATCTACATAGAAAAGTCCTACTGATTGTCTAAAATTAACGCCCAGCATATGGAACTGTATTAGAGTTGCCGTCACACATGGATCGGAATGACCAATGATGCAATTAATGATGGGTACCTACAGGGACCTGAAGCCTCATCTCAGGGAGGCAGCAGCCTCATTCTGCTGCCGTTTGTCCATTTGTGAAATAACTGTGCCCTTCCTACCAGTTAGTGGGGCTGCTTGTAACGGTTCTAACATACACAACCAATAATTAATAGAAGGGTGGTTCTAGGCTGGTCTTGCATGGCAGCCAAACCAGAAAGAGTGTGTGTGTGTGTGTGTGTGTGTGTGTGTGTGTGTGTGTGTAGGTTTTATACTCCAGCAGAGGGCAGTACCACATAAAATTACTATTAAGGATGAACTGAGGTGTGGTATCTTTTTATCTATGACCACAAATTTTCTATAGTATTTACTAATTACTATTTAGTGTCCCAAAAATGAGTGACTCATTCATATGGGTTATCTTGAATACTGATGGCCAATCCTAACAAACAATTTAAGACCTAAGAATTTTAAATCTTACAATTTGAAATGGCATGCCTTATTTGAGTCCCCCTCCTCTTTTCTGGGCCTTCCTCTGGGTGTATGTCCTGGAGTGTGAAATCTAATTAGGCTTTGTTTTCACTCCCTTGTGTGTAGTAATTTTCTACTGCAACCAAATAAAATGCATATCACACAGAGCCTCATCATGTAACATTGCAGATAGGAGTTTCGTTTAAAAGAGTATACATTAGAATTTAGCTAAAGAATTTTCATCTCTCTAATAGCAAAAGTACTCCCATCTTAAGCAGTTTAGTTCATGGTGTGTTCAATTTAACATGGACTCCCCACAAACAGCATATGAGCAAAGCTCTTAAGTATTAGTGAACTTAAATTTTAACAATGATTCGATCAATTAGTCACAATTGTCTTCCTTTCCACTCTTGCCTTTGTAAAGTATCAGCATATTTATCATATTACGGTATTTATTTGCTATAAATTAACTTTAAAAAATATTCAGGTAATTTCACAATTGAGTTATAGTTCTATTTCGTTTGAGAATTACTCTAACATTTCTGTATGCAACACAGATAAAAGCCATCCTATATTTAGTCAGTCTAAAGGCTGAATGAATTTTAATTGAAAAAATCTTTTGCTTACATTTCTCTCTGCTAATATCATACTCCTAATTAAAATTTTTCATAAAGTAAATGCCAGTTAATACAGATGTCATTATGTGCAAATAATGGTACAGTTAAATTAAAATAACACATTTCTGTCAACTCCCCTATTTTTAAAAATCCTTTCCATGCTGGCACTTCCCCCATGTAATCATAACAGGAATTTTAAGCTTTCATAGCCAGGGATAAAAATGATTAACCATCAGGACTTTGGAAATAATGATGCCAAATGGAGAGAAGAGTGGGTGGTGCTCTATGGTCACGCGGTTTTCCTGTATTTCCTGAATTTAAAGACAAAGGAGCATACTCCGTCCACATCTGCTCCACCAGAATTTTGTGTCTTATCATATTTGATCCAACTCAAGGTAAGGTCAGCTGACACATGGGGAATCGCCACATACAAGATCCATATGATGATAAGTTCACTTTAAAGTCAGTTTTGAGATTGACATTTTAAGTTTGGAATTTTGGAAACACATCCCAGAGAAGCAGTGCCAACAGGGACCAGAGTTCCCAAGCAAGCCCACAAAAAGCTTTCAATTCAGAAATTTGCCAAGGAGCAGACGGACAGTTCTGTAGAACCTCACCACCATGTGGACCAGCGTTTCCAGGGGAAAATTTTCACCACGTTGTCCAGATTGAAAATCTGGGATATTAGGAGCTTTCAAAAGCTTTTATTGGCAGCTGTGGCCCTCTTGGAGGGGTTAGCGGCCCACCTCCCTCAGATGCTGGAGTAGCAGGGTCTCCACTGAGCTGGGAACTGGGAGAAGATGGGGGAGCTGGCAGGAAAGCATGGAGGTGGGGCAGGGTTGCAGTGAGTGGGTGCTATTTCGATCCCCTCCTCCTTCAGATAGCCCTTTCTTCCTGCCCATCACCTGCCCTTCATCAGTGGAGGTGGAGGAAGCCTGTGGAAATTAGGAAACCTTCTCACCCTTCCTCTGGGCATGATGGCTGGGGTGCGGTGGAGGTACCACCTGCCCTTTTATTCCGTTTGGGGGAGGTTGGAACCCAGAGGTGGGAGGAGGAAGACGCGGGCTGAGGAAAGGGAGCGGAGAGGGGCTTTCCCTTGCATCCTCCTCCATTTCCCCTCTCCCACTGCCTCTATGGTCATGAGCCCTGCAGGCTGGTTGTTGAGTTGAGATGAGGTCTTCTTGGGTGCAGATGTGAAGAGGGAGCTGTGAAGGGAAGAAATGGGGGGAGTTCCACAGCAGCATGGGGAAGGAAGGGACTTTCTGGTGGCACCTGGCCAGGCAGCAGTTAGCAGGACATGTGTCAGGCTGGGACCCACTGCTTATGTCCCAAAGGGGTGTCAGGACACAAGTAGTGATGACCTTCCAACAGCTGGAGGTCCAGTATCATGCAACCCTAATCATAAACCTTTTAGTTCCGTTTCCCAAAATGTCAATAATGAATGCCCAAAGTTCATCTGTGTTTTCCCATGGTAAATTTTGGGCTAACATATGAGAATATGTCACCTGTCGCTTCATGAGAACATAACACGTAGCATCAAATTCCGAGACATTTAGAGCCTCTCACAAGTCTGTATAGTACCTGGAACATGGCTGACAATAAATAGTTAACCACCACCTCACTGGACAGCAATTTGCAAAAGAATCTATTTTTTAAAATCTCTGCATTTTACTATTGGCTGTCACTTTAAATACATCTTACAATAAACCTGACGTTTATCTAATAAATCTGACAAGGGAAGATGAGCTGGGTATGATGCACCCTGCATGAGAAGCGATGAGTAAGTCTCTACAGAGTTGCTAGTTTAGAGTTTACGTTTGATGCTGGAGCTGATTTTATATTATAGCAACCTAATAGAAACCGCTGTCACCGTTAGTGGAAAAAAACATTTGTGGTTTAGAAAATAACTTTTTTTTGAGTTAATACTAATCTTCCTTGTATCCAATCAATGTTAACTCATCGTTTTTGCTTATTTTAGTCATGGGCTTACACAGAATCCCCCCCAAATTGAACAAAGTACCTTAATTTTCTAAACCCACAGCCCAAAACAAATAGTACTTTTATGAAATTGTCAAGCAAACCAAGGCTTTGTTTTCTGTCTCTCTTTTTTCCCCCCAAGTGAAACCCAGAAAATCTGGTCCCTCCAATAACAAGCCCTCTATCCCCCCACACTTTCCCTTCCCTTAACCTGATGGTTAAGAACAGTAGATACTCTTTGGACCCGAGATTTCATTTGGATTAAAATTTGGATTTTAATGTACATTTTCCCTCCCAACATCACCGTCCAAGTCCCCCCTTCCTGGCTCAGCTACTGTGTGTGTTGGCTGTTTTAAGCTGGAATAATAAGTGTTCAAGGTGGGTGCAGTTCCCCTACAGGTGATTTATATTTACTTCTTAACAGAGGCTCATCTCAGGGGTGGAACGCTCAGCCTTATACAAAAGATGTAAAAGTAAATTTTAAGTTAATTTTTAAAAAGTCACGGGTGACAAAAGGGCATTCTGCTTCCTCTCCTTGTCAAACGCCAGTCCCGTGGGCCTTTTACCTACTAATTCCTAATTCTGTCCTCCCAATAACCATCGATTTTTGTATTTCTTTCAAAAATACTTGAGCAGATGACATTTTTGATAGTGCATGGATTATAAAAGCATTTGAATAACAAAGGGCATCGCCATGTAATAGCAACATCCCGCAATTTACTTAAGAACTTTACAACAAAAAAAGTAACACACGGACCCCACAGGCTAAATCCTCTGCTGTTTTTGCCTGAGCGGTGAGTACCGGTGATCATGAAAGATTCTATGGATGACAACTGTTTGTGGGGCCATCACGGTCTTAGTTCCTACTTCAATCTTCAGCAGTATTCCGGGAGAGGATGACTTTATTTTCATCATGGCATAAATCCATTCTGATCGTAGGCTTCGGCCCTGGTCCTTATATGAGCCTACAAAATATTTCTCCCAATTCCAGCTGCAAATATTAAATTAAAACATGTGCAAAACTAAACAAATGAAAATCCGCCACCAAAACATAATCTACCCCTCCCCCAAACCACCAGCTTGGGGGAAAACCAGTGTCCACAGTTCCATGTCTTTATCGTACACTCAAACAAGAAAAGATTCACGTTGCTCCCTAACCTGGGTTCTTGCAAGGTCCAAAGGCGCCAGTGAGAAGGGGCACAGGTCTAGAAGTTCCTGGGGTGGTCTCCATGCATCCTCTTGGGCCACTCCTCATCCACCCACCTGCGCAGCACTTTCTCCACGTCGGCCCTGTGGTACAGCCTGCAGAGCTCCATCAGCTGGCCTACCGTCCTCTGGCTGTTTCGGAGCAAGAACTCCAAGGTGGGGCTCTGGGGCCTCTGCTCCAGGAAACACAGTTCATCGTAGGGCATGCCCCATTTGCTTGCAAAATTCCTCCAGTTTTTGACGGTTGGGTGACACGGGTCCAGCTTGATCCTGATCACATCGAGCAAGTCCTGATCGTTGAGCAAATCGCTGATGATGGGGGCCCGGAGCGAGCAGGAGGAGCACGTACAGTTCTCCTGGCAGGACGTGTCCTTGCTTATATCTGCGGAACAAACAGCACAGCCCACATGTCAGCAAGAGGCCCAGGAGATGCCTTCATCTTGTCCATCCTTTATTTTCCATCTGAATTGTTAATAGTGTCAGTGAGTCTTACAGAGGAACATTTCGGGACACTCATTCCCATATGGTTACCCAATCATAGGCTGTTCTCTAGGGCCCAGGATGGGCTGCTCTGCTGGAAGCGGCAGTGCGATATGATAAAGCCAGTTCCCCTTTCTTTCTGAGACTCCTGGTGTCTTACAACATGAGCCGCTGGCTAGGACGAGGGCACGGGAGGCTGAGCTCTCCTCTCTGGGGGCAGATCACCAGTCCAGGGGTCAGACTGCCATCCCATGAGCAAACCAGCCCCTACTGGCCTGCATCTCAATCCTTAACCCTTCCAAGTTCCAAACCAGCCCTGAGAGCTTCTTAATGCCAAACACAGCATGTTAGAGTGTAAAGGATTGCACAATTCTTTAAAAGGTGTTTAAATACAGAGAGGGAGAGAGAGAAACTAGAATATCTACTCCATACACATATTTGAAAATGAGTGATAATTGATAATGCCAGAAAACTAACTTTTAAAATTTATGGCCTCCTTTTAATCACTTTGCCTTCACCTGCATTTTCTTCACCCATGGGGCCGGCTCTGAAGTGGAGCCAACGCCCCAGGTGTGCGAGAGCGGATGGGTGAGCAGGAGGCTTCTGAGCTGAGCCTCACTGAGCAGAGCCCAGCCCCAGCCCAGAGGACCAGCAGCAACCCCATCAGGCATCGTTAGCGTCATTTCAGCACTCAGAGCAGGTTAGCAGGAAGTAGGAGTTGGCAGGTTAGGGGTGTTGGCAAGTCATTTATAAAAAGACTATGAGCTGTGTCTGCACAGCCAGCCAACCTGAGCTACTTACCTTCCACACCAGCACAGGGCCCCTGATGGCTCTGACCGGGAGTTTAACAGCCAAGGCCATGAGGGAGACCACTGGCCTGGAAAATTTTGGAAGGTTCCAGTGACCTTTATCACACTAAGCTGTGGACTTCCCAATTTAGGAAAGTAAAGAATTCAGGAAAAAAGTAGTCACTTTTCTGATCGTGTAGGTTGACAGCCAGCAATTTTGGGGCAAGAAGAACCTATTAAAAGGTAACAAAAGCTGTGAAAATGGTGCTCATTCTCTTTGACCTACTAATTTAATTTCTGGCAATCCAGCCTGAAGAGAAAATCTAAAATATGCACATACGCAAACATTTTTATTACAGCCTTATCCACGTTATGCATTTTTGAAAACCACTTAAATGTCAAAGTTAGGCGACTAGTGAAATATGTTATTGTACCACTTGATGGTATACTATTTAAGTAATTACGAAGGCTGGAGTCCAGGCAGCGACGTAGAAAATGCTTGTGCTCTAATGTTAAGTGGGAAATGCCAAATGTAAAGAATGTATGTACTTATGATTAGAACTATGTGGAAACTCTGTGTTCACATCACTATGGAAGCAAATGTACAAAAATAAGAACAGCTATTGTGTTAAGATGGTGGGGATATGTTTCTATTAATATTACCCAAACTTTCTCTAGTAGTGCTATATTTCTGTGATAACGAAGATAATGTTAATTTAACAAATATATTGTTTATTTTAGCACAGAGATGACTTGTCAACGAAGCGTCCCACCTCCTTGCCAAGATTCACTTATGCCTGTGAGCCGACCCCGCCTGCTTTCTCCATGATTTGTTTCATCAAATGCCTCCTTTCTTTCCCCTTATCTCCAGCCACCATTCTCTACTGATTCTCTTTCTTTTATCTACAAACATGTACAAGGGTTCCTCTAACATAAAAAATAAGAACCCTGCGGTAGTTTGAACTACTCTCCTCTGCTTCCGTAACTTGCTGAAGCCACTTTCTCTTGCTCTTCTTTTATTCACTACTAGAAAGTTCTAGAAGGAGAATTCAAAACCCACTCCCTCCGATGCCTCACCATGTTCTTCATCTTCATCTCCTTGGGCTGCGATCAGCAGCGGACCCTCCTCATTCCCGCCAAACCTTGTTGAGACAGGACCCAGTTCCCTGCACCCCAACTGCTAGCCAGAGTCCAGTTCTGACTGGGCAGGAAAATCCCGGATAGAAGAGCGGATGCCTACCTGACTCTGAGGATCATTGGACCTGCCACTGCCAGTGTCCCTGTCACACCAGCTCCCTTGGATATGGCTGCCTCTGGAGCTGGCCCCAAACTCTTTTTTCCCTGTGGACACCCTACAATGCTCTGCCGGCTGCAACCTCCCTGGAGGTTCCTGTGACAGCCAAGCCCATATCCCCAGACACATCCCTCCATGTCTCGACCACACCCCTCCCCTTTTAGGCCCAACATACTGTCTCACTGCGGAGTCCTCAGGAGTAGTGAGGGGGTGCCCTAATCCTATTCTTAGCCCTAAGATTTCCCTTTCCACCTCTTCTCCCTTTGGTCATCTCCCTCACTCCCAACAACCTCTACAAGAATCTCCCACTAGAATGTAAGCCCTTTCTTTCTGAATTTGCGGGACCCAGCACAGCCCTTGACAGAGTAAATGCTTAACCAGTGTTCACTGAATGAGTGATTGAATGAATGAGGAATAAATGAATGACTAGCCCAGCTCACACTCCTGGGCTCCAGAACTGACTGCTGGAAAGCGCCTCTTGATGTCCAGATGGCATCTCCAATGAAATGGACCTAAAACAGAACTTAAATTTCTCCTCCGAAGCACCAAAAGCACCTCAACATCCTTACTTACACTGTAATTTCCTGGTGTCTTTACAGGTCTTTTCCCTCTTATCCAATCAGTCCCCACGGCCGTAGCCTCTGCTGGAAGCTCTCCAGGCTACTTACTCTTCCAGTCTTGTTTGGCTCAACTTTCTTCTACATAACCTGTGCCCCAGACAAGCTGGGTGGTTCAGTTCCCTGAATAGACAACCTGCATTTTCTTTTTTTTTTTTTTTAAAGCTTAGTTCAGTTAAAAGACAAATAAGATCAGTGTAAAAAATTTAGAAACTATATGCAATTATGGATCTTGTATAAATTATTGAACACCTCATGTTTTCCAAAATTTGATAACTATGAGTAGCAATTTGATGCAGACCTTGCCCATAAACTTTGGCCACATCTTTAATCATCTGCCCAGTAATGGAATTATTAGGCCAAAAGGCATGCTAAGCTATCAATGCATGTGCCCCAAATTGCTTTCCAGAAATAAAAGCTGTACCAATTTATACTCCGACTAGAGGACAGAAATGGTGCTTATCTCACTTCACCTTTGTCAGCACCAAGTATTAGTTTTAAAAAATTTTTGTCAATTTCATAGATGGAAAAAGTATACCTTATATTTTTCTATACTACCTCTGTGCCTTTTCTGGTGTTTTCTCTCTTCTTTCCCTCTCCGTCTCCTCTTCTTCCTCCATTGAACTTCCCTTCCACTAGGGCACTTCATCCATCCTATAAACCCCACATCAGAGCTACCCCTTCGATGAAATCTTCCAGCTCCTGCCCAGAACGCCATCTACCTCTAATCCCTTCATTATCTTTGCACCCCCTGACTCTGCTTTGCAGTGAGATAGTCTGTGTGAGTTTCTTATTCCTTATTTTACCTTAAATGCCCTGAGAACAGATACGTATCTTTCTTCAGTGTATTCCGCATCTTAGAGGTTAAAAATGTAGAATTACATTTCTAGGTAATATAGGGAGAACTCGTCTTCAACTACATTAGTAATGATGTATAAAGAAGGAAGCCTTGGGCTGGCCGAGTGGCGCGGTGGTTAAGCGCTGGCTTGGGAAGCCAGCAACCCCGGTTCGGGGCCCATATATGAGGGCCAGCGACACTGCCCTCAAAAAATAAATAAATAAATAAAAAAGGAAGCCTTTAGCTGCATGGGGGGGAGGGATGCAATTTATCTAACAAAAGAACTTCCTAATGGTGAAAGTAGTTTCTCACAAAAAGAAGGATATGTAAGGGAAATTCTGCAATTTTCTTTGCTCTTATTTAATTAAAGTAGGGTCAAATTAACAATATTCTGCCAAGTGTAAAAAGAAAGGAGGTTACCAAAGAGTTATGTGTAATTGTTTTTGTAAAACCAAATATTATAGTCATTCATATCCATGTAAAGTGTATCATACCAATCATCATAGGCACATTAAAAAATCTGGAAGTATATAAAACAAAAATGGACATTTCCTAATTTTCTATAATTATTGCATTTATTTGGATACTTTTAAAATATTTCTGAAATGTCACAGAAAAAAGAAGTAGGACATAACCCCCACGTCCGGAATGAAATGTCCTGGTGTCTAAAGGTCTCTCTAGTATTACCTTTGTTAAGGTTCAGGGTTGACAATGTTTTCTCATTTAGTGTCAAAAAGAAGAAAAACATTAGCAAGGTTTCTGTGGAGCTCCTGGCAGCTTCTAGTATATGAGAAGGTTGCATTTCTTTGAACAATGACTGACCAATTATCAATTTGTTTTAAAAATAAATGATGTGCCAAAAGTCAAGTGATGTTTTCCTTTTGTATTTCCAAAGACACAAATGACAAACCATTTACTGAGTTGGGATCATCTACATAAAGTGCCAACCTTAGTGAATTCAAAGCTGCCTTTAGAATCATAAACTATAATTAGCATCCTGGGGGACTTATGCAGGAAACATGTTTTTTCACACACACCCCCCCCATCAAACACTTTTGTCCTGTCCTACTTTAAATTTCTACCATGGTGCACATGGAAGGACAGGCTGGGTGATGCCTCGGGGAAGAAACAAGGAGTTGTCATCAGAAATGGGGGGGGAAATAGGATTATTATTTGATGCCTCTCAAATGACAAGCACAGGGTTGCTGTGCAGTAGAAACTAAAGAATTGTTTGGTGAATGAATGAATGAATGAATGGGAACTGGGCTGTTTCCTCAGGAGTCAGGGTAGATTTGTTATTATTGTTTGATGAATCTTAGAGCCCGAACAGAGAATTAACAGGAAAGGAAAGAGAATGTTGCAGGTGTCTGCTGGCAGTAAACAGATATTGGTGGAAAATAGTACAGAATTTGTCTTAAGATACAAAAAGATGGATTGATTCTAGATTTGGGAAGAAAAAAGAAGTTATTTATGCATAAAAAGTCACTTTGATTCTCTAATAACTAGGGTCCTCACTTGCCACAGTTTGACACTTGACTTGTATATTTTTGACTGATGCAAAGCAAGAGTGGAGCACACCATGAATTTATCATAATTTCTTATCTTAGAGGCCAAAACCCTGGAGGAGCTTGCTCTCTGTAAGTCATGTCTGAATAATGCCATAAACTAAGGAAGAATTGATCCGAGGATGAAGGCCCAGATTTCTCAGGGGGTTTTTATCATCACAATAGCTGTCACTTATCAAGTGCGTGATGAATAACCAGCCCAGCACATGGATGACCCTGAATCCTCCCAATTCTGGTTCTGTGTCACATGGGCTCATCAAGTGCCAGTTCCCCAACTTCCTTGCCTTCTCATGCCATTATCATCCACAAACTTCAGATTCCTTCTCTATAAAATGGATGATGATAATTCTTGTATCTCATGAGTTAAATCAGAGAAATGATGTGAAAGCATTTTTGTCAAGTCTCATGTAAATGTTATTTGAAGATGTTAGGTTATACATATAGTTTTTTCAGGAGACTGGGAAGAGGACAGTCCCCATCTGGCCTCTACTGACATCCCCCACCTCAGCCCCTTCACGATCCACACTTGTTCCAACAACACTGAGCTCAGCTCTGCCTCAGGGCCTTTGCACCAGCTAGTTCTTCTCCCTGGAGTCCTCCTTCATCAGATCCCCACATGGCTGGCTCCTTTGCATTACTTAGGTCCCCGGGGACCTTATTAGCTAAAGCCTCTGCCTGCCAGAAAAATTCCCATTTCTCTCGTTTATTTTCCTCAATGTCTCTACCACCATATGTACTTACTTACTTATTTGTTTGTGTTTATTGGCTGTCATTCCCAACTAGTATATAAGCAGCAAGAAGAAAAGGACTTTGATGTCTGATGTCACCATTTGTTCCAGGCACACAGTCGACACTCAATAATAATATATGTAGAGTTAATCAAATGAATGAAGAATATGACAGAGAAATAGTCGAACTAGAAACCTACGGGCAGCCTACGAAGAGCTATCGAGAAACTTTTCTTAGTGCTGAGCATGTATACAAGGCAGACCAAAGGTTACCGGTTGCTATGGAGAAGGAGTGCATTGTGCACCACCGAGATCAACAACAGGACCTCCAGAGCCATGCCACCTGACAACACCTATTCCCACTGTGCAGGTGTGTGGCTTTGACAGGTTACGGAGCTTGCTACAGCCACATCCTCACCCTCTGAGCAGAGAAGTCCACGCCTATTTCATATGGTTGTTGAGAGAATTAGATGAGGTCATCCATGAAAGCCTCATGCTTGCCCATGGTGAGCACACAACCAAGAATTAGAAGCTTCAGGGGAGGAATCGTAAATGCCTTTTTTAAAGCAGTGGTTCTCAACCTTGGCTGCAAGAGGACTCCTCCACCCCTGAGATTGACAAAATCCTAATGTCTGGTAGCACCCACCAAGACCCTTATTTAATTGGGGGCAGTGGGGGGGGACACGGGCGGGGCAGTCAAGGCATGGGAATTTTTAAGTGCTCCCCTGAGAATTCTAATGTGCAGCCAGGATTGAAACCATCGCCTTAAAGACATCTACAGACCAAGGTTTTAGAGGGCTTGCCAAAATGAGATTCTGGTATACAGCTCTTTGACAGAGGCCGTGTCTGTCAGACAGATAATACGTACGCCCCACACTCCCAAGCTCATGAGTGGATTTTCCTATGGACCGGTTGTGCCCCGTCCCCCATCCCCTCCCTCATACACATTTAACATTATACCTGACAGGACAGCTCAGGAATCAAGCCCATTCTCCTGACAAAGTTTGTCTAAGTCATTAAAACAACTGTAAGAAACAGTTCACATCCAATGGTGCAATGTCTAGCTCTTAAGTTTAGGGCTGGCAGATTGTAAACAACCAGTCAATTAACAGTTAATTGTGACCTGGAATGAGATTCACCAAGGTCCTGATTAGCTAAGCCTAGAGAATGGCTTCAGTCAGGATGTTGGCAGTGGATCAGAGAGTGACTTAATGGGTTTCCCTGCAGGGGAGGTGCCGTTTTATCTTGAACACTGGGTTTTTGGAGAGCTATTACCACACGGTGTTTTCCTCCTGATGGGCTCAGTACCACAGTTAGCTGTCAGGTCTTTTATAATAATGTTCCCCAGGACAAGTAGGGCTTGAGTTAGTTCAGACAATTAAATAGTAAACGTTTTTTTTGCAAATAGCAAAATATTGTGGTCCTGAAATAAAATAACTCTATTGCAGGTATCTATAAATTATCAGATCTGCAGCCTGCAAAATACCTAGTGTCACAGTCTAATACTTCTGCAGTTATGTTTATTAAGGGTGTAAATTCACGTTTCTCTCCATGTGTTTAGAAATCAATAAATTTAAAATGCCAGTTTATGCCTTTAATAAACCATTGGGGTGCACACACATCACATTATCCATCAGAGCTTGTTAGTTAAATGCCAGAAGCTGGAAAATGATGAATTATTTTTATCTACTAAGAAACTGACCCCGCAGGCTTTTGGTGGGCGTTTGAGCTCAACCAATGGGAAAAAACAATATGATTTCATTTTCTCTCTCTAAAACACTCTTTAAGGAGACATCGAGGTGGTGGCAGCTCTGGGCAGTTTGACAAATTGGATGTCTCTAGGCTGATAAATCAAGCAGGGTCTCAATCTTGTCATCAGATAAAAATTGGTGTGTAGCAGGCACATTAAAAAAAACAACTGTTTTGTAAGAAAAGACCCAGGTTAAAATTCAGCATAGAATTTTAAGTGAATTTGAATTGCAGAATTATGTGACACAAACATATTAACAAACTGTCACTTTTCAGACCAATTTGAAAAAAAATGAAAATCCTGTTTTACATTCATTTCTATGGGGAAAAACGAGGTTTAGATTAGGAAAGTGCTGAATTATGCAAGGTTGTCAGAAAGTTATCCTTGAAAACCTGGCATCCGTTGAGAACCAGTGCAGAAAATGATCGGACCCACACACAGAGTTTGTCATGAGCACTGTATTTTCTAAGACGTTTGCAAAGTGCTTAGAGGAAGGCCTCGTACATGGTGAATGCTAAATTAGTATTTGCGAGTAAAACAATAAAACAAATCCTAAATTGCCACTCTCATTCTGGCTTTGGCCAGTTCATCCAAGAGCAAAGCCTCCAAGACAATGTCTCTCATTTACTTGTGTATGAAAAACAAAAACACAAACCCAACCAAACCAACACTGACCACTCCTGTGCACAAAGCACAGTGCTGGACGCGAACGGTGACCTTACCAGCTCAGAGCCTGCTCGCAATAATATTACCTGCTATCACTGCGGAAAGCTTATTCTCTTTAAAAATCTTTCATTTTATTTTAACACAGGTAAAAATTTTTTAGAGACAACCTCAAATTGGGTTAAAGTTAATCTATTAATTAATAATGACCTTAACTCATAAGAGTCCTTGAAGGCTTTATAGATCTTCCTAAACAATGTACTTCATACATTTTCATTTTAGCTGACATTTCACACTTGTGTGTGGGTGTTAGTCCTTAAAAAGTTTAGATACAGATTTTAAAAATCAGAATAGAAATATGTGTTTGTCATAGAAGATCTGACCATTTAGGTGAGCCTATGGGAAAAAATTCTTGCTCTCACCACCCAGACCAGTCACAGGCTTTTAGGGACTTCCTTGGTTTTATTACCATGCACTGTATGGGTTTGCCTACATCTGATCATGTGGCATATATATCTCTGTAGATACAGATTAAAGTTGGTTTTCTTTTTTTGTGGGGGGAGGGGGAGATTTTTTTCGATATTCACTCATGTTAGAAATTTTAAAAATCTAGGAGAGTGGAGAGAAAATAAAAATTGCCTCTGCTGGCATGCAAAGAGGCTTTCCCCTCCTGCAGGTCACCCAGCTAAGTGCTTCTAATTTCAGCCTGTGTTTGTGGAAGAGGAGTAATTATTAGCTAGGGGCTTAGCCTCTGCTGGGGGCTGGTGTGGCTCAAGAAAGGCAGCTCTGATGGGGTGTCCTGATGAGACCCTCCAAACTGGGGCCTGTTCCATGGAACCTGCTGGGAAGGCTACACTGGAGGTTCATGTGGCCCAATGTCTCCCTTAATTTTTCTAATCTGAACTAGAACCAGAATTCCGCCTATTGTATCCACAGCTGTACTTTTGCCAAAGGCCTCCTTAGAGAGCCTGGCATACACTGGGTCTTCAACAAATAAAGGTCAGTTCAATGAGAAAAACAAAAATCACCTAGAATCTCACTACCCAGAGCTAACATCATGTTTCTAAGGAAACAACAGCTGATTATGTCCCATAGGCCTGCTTTTCAGCACAGGTCCCGGGGCACAGCCTGGGGTTGATGATAGGTTGTCCCGAGGGTCTCCCAGCCCCCCTTAAAAGAGAAAGAAACATAGTCCTGATGACTCAGCTCATTCAATATGTGTTTTTAAAGATATAGAAAGTGTTGGTAAGGTTTTGGGGTTTTTTTTTACCATTATTATTTTGGCAGCTTATTTTAATGCTCACTCCATACTTTTCCCCATGATTAATAAGAAATCTAAACATTGCCAAAGTTCTTGTCTTACAGTAAAAAAAAAAGCGGCGGTGGGGGGCAAGGAACAAACTTTCATGTTTCTTTGGTTAAACACATGAAAAGCAGAAAAAGGGTGAGGAATGACACGTGGCATAATGTCAGGAGGGGCCACTTTGGGCACCTAAATTCCCGAGACACAGAGAGGGAGGGAGTCAGTGGACAGCTGGGCTGGCCCCACCCCGACTTGCTCTACTGGTGTCCCTTGTTCTCTCCCACCTGGCCAAGTCACCTGACCAAGTTCTCTGCCAACGCCTGGGGGGATGGGGGAGAGTTGGCCTGCCCAGTTCTGCCAGATCCTAAACCCTCCTAAACCCATCCAGTTGAGAACCCTGCTGAGCCCCTCACAAACAAAGGAGGGTTAACTCCAAAAAAACCCTTTGAAGACTTTTGCGAAATCTTGTAAGATTTCCATGCAGTTTACCACGGCATGTGGTTGGAAAGTGTCTCTAGTCTGTAATACAGACTTGTAAAGTTAATGATAAACAGATTCTCAATTATCTTTTATAAAGCCACGCTAGCCATCACTGGCTCCACGGAAACCCAGACATCTTTAGAAGTCAATCATTACCTGAAAGGGGTTCTCCAGTGCTGTCTGGAAAGCCATTTTCTTCTCCCTAGAAACCAAAAAGCAACCATCATTAAAATCATACCCATGCGCAAATGGAGATATTATCAAGTTTCAAATTTAAATTTCCACCAAAATCTGGGGTGGGGTGGGCGGGGGCGGGGGGGAATCTCAAGAATGGTTATTTTAATGAGTAGTGAACACTGCGTCTGTCTTTAGAATGTGAGCTGCTGGAGGGCTTTGTCTATTTGCTCCCTGGGCTGGTGCCCAGAACTGTGCCTGGCACACAGATGACACTCAACAAGTGTTTTTTAAATGAATTACTGTCCCTACTATTTTTTTTAATGTATCAATATACTCAACAATGTGCTATTGTTTTATTTTTATTTCACCTTATGGATTATTTTTCCTATTTTATTCCCCACCTACTTCTTAGTAGGCTTGTTGCTTTTCAGTCCAGGTTATAATTCTTTCCTTTATCTCTTACACTTTTTAAGCATATGTTACAAAGCAGCAAAGGTCAACTATTAAAGGCAGCATCCAAATCTCTTGAGAGGTAATCATATCTTGGCCCATTTGATTGGGGTTCTTTTTTCACAACCAAGGCCACGCTACAGAATATGGCACACAGAGATATATGCTCTGATCTTGGAGGGTGTGTGCGTGTATGTTTACAATGGAGTCAGCAGAGACCAGCTCTTGTCTGTACTTGTTTATGTAAACTCCATCTTTGTACAACTAAAATCTGTCTCACCAATTAATACTGCCCCTCCATTCATGGTATTGCAGAAAAAGCACCCCAGTTAGGTCAAAAGCCCGGGGTTTTCCTCCAGCTGTGTCATAACTTCAGGCACGCCGTGTACCAAAGCTGATCTGTACATTGAGGTGCCTGAGAGGTGAGCTTGTCTCTCAATGTTCTCAGATCTGAGGGTTTCCCCCTTAAAGATGTGCTAGCCCCCAAGTGTCAAACATTTTCAACAGTCTTTTCCTCTTAATCTTCTAAGAAGCCTTTCTCCTCACTCCAAGCTCGTAAATTCGCACATCTCAGCAGTGTGTAGGCATTTGTCTAATTACAACTCTAATTCTTTTTTCACCCATAAAGACTTCCTATGTCTCACCAGCTAGATTTTCCCCCTAACTAATCTAAATATTTCTTGCTTCTGTTTGAGTCTTGTTTCTCGCCACTGTCTTTCCTGGAACAAAACAGCAACCTGCTCCCCATACATATACTCGCATAAGGTAAGAGTGATTGAGCCTCTGAGAGAACAAAAGTGTTTCACTTTTGTGAAGCGCAGTCCAGAGGCTCCACAGCGTTGGGGCCTCGCTTCACTGCTGAACAGGTCGTGTAGAGACGTGCCTTTTCCCACCAGCACGGCTCCCACAGGAGCGGGCAGGTGAGCGCTGCTTTCAGCAGTCCCAGTTCTGCACCCTGAACTGGAAGCCAAACAGGATCTCCCAGTGGTGTGAAGACACACAAATGTTAAACTTGACAGGTCCCGGTATGACTGAGGTCCCTGCTAAAATGTGAACTTTAGGTGAAGGCTACATTAGAGGGCATATGTGACTTGATTTCTCACAATCTGGAGAAAAGTTTTACCGAAGTCAATGTCAGGCCAGAATCGTCCCCATGATGTAGACAAGGGACACGACACAGAATTACTCATGAAGGTCAATGGAGCCAGAACTTAGGTTCATATCTACAATCTCTGTTCTTGCTCTGATTATTATGCTACTTCTTAGGTTAGTTTCTAAGAGTGAAATCAGAAGGACTAATTTGGGGGGGGGGGGTTTAGGGTCTTACTGAAACCACATCCGTGTCTTTACTCAACACCTCTTTATTGAGCAGCCAGCAGCTACAGACAAAGATAAAGGGCCCTGAACCCTGACTTCAAGGCCCACCTTCAAATATGCTGGGGAAATAAAGGTGCCCAAATAACTAAAATACAGGCAGAAGATGTTCAGCTCCAATAAGGAGGGATAGATAGAGAGGAGAGGTCTCTTCAGACAAAAAAAAACAACAGATGAGGCTTCTTTAAATCAGAGATGTCTGAGCTGAGCCCTGCTGAGGTTTGGAGAGGGGACTTAGGAGGAAAAGGCATTTAGCCGGCAAGGAAAACCTGAGGCCCTGCGTGGTATTTTGTCTTCTTCAGGGAAGGCCATGAGAGAGCTAACAGAGAGCGATGAGATGGGAGAAGCGGACAGAGGCTGATTGAGACCCGAGAGCCTGTCTAAGGAGCTGGGCTCCATATCGCAGAAAACGGGACATCCTTAAAGGGTTTGCTGGAAGCAGGGTATCCTCAGAGCTCTAGGGTCAAAGCAGGAAACATGGCCTGGCTGCAGGGTGTGGGGTCCCTGGGTGGTCAGGGACAGCGTGGAGGCTGGGGATGGTGGGGAAAGCAGCACTGACTCACAGGCAAGGACTGATGAGATCCCAAACCACTCTCCCAGGAGAGTAAGGGATAAGGCTGGAGCCACTGCACAAGTACAGCCATCCGGGGGATGAGGGGAAGGAGGTGATGTGAAGGGCAGGTTATGAAGAGGTGACAGGTAAGATGAGATGTCTGTGGGAGTTGAAAACATAGTACTGGTGTTGGGAAAGACAAAGGCACAAGACGGAAATAAAGATGTTGAAGTGATTATGGAAGAAGAGATGGGTGGTAGAAGCCAAATGTGAGGTCACAACCTTCAGAACACCGGGATATCTACATTTTGGTGGCAGGGGAGGGAATGAGACAAGAAAGTAGAGAAGAAGGGAGAAAAGCAAGAGGCAACACCAGCAAAAGTTGTGGAAAGGCCAGGGGTTCTGAGGGCCACGTGGAGACAGATCTGGTGAGGGGATGAGTGGTGATTTCTGAATGCTGCTTTAGCAGAGCGGTGGAGGCCAACCGCTCTACCCAGTGGGCAGGCACAAGCAGAGAGGTGGCTGTGTCTCCTGGATGCGCCTCTCCTCCAGCCCTGCTCTCTGCTTCACTTTCTCACATCCTTGAGACCTTGGCTTGGAAACCACTTCCTCTGGGAAGCCGTCTGTGTCATGTGCCCTGGATGTTCCCATGGCATCCCATACATGCCACCGCACAGGGCTCTGGTTCCACTGAGTGTAGAGGTTGGAAGTGTCTTTTTTGCACTAGACTCTAGACTACAAGGCGAAGGGTCTTGCCCATGCTGGACTGTGGTGATCTGCACAAAACATCTGCAAGAAGGCAGGGCAAGACAACTATTGTATGATTCCATTTATGTGAGTCAAATTTGAAGAGACAGAAAGTAAAATGGTGATTATTGGGGGATGGGGGAGGGGCAATGGGAGTTAGTGTTTAATGGGTTCAAGTTTCAGTTTGTGAAGATGAAAGGAATTCTGGAGATGGATGGTGGTGATGGCTGCACAACAATGTAAATGTACTTAATGCCACAGTACTGTACATTTAAAAATGTTCAAGGTGGTAAATATGTTACATGTACTTTACCACAATAATTTTTTTTTATCTCCTTAGGACATTTGAGGGTACTGCAAACTTGAATTCCAATGTTTTATCAATACATATTCAAGTAAGCTAAAGACAACGCCCATTTTGTAAAATTTCTCATTGCAAACACAAGGGAATTACCTGATATTTGGGGAAATGTGTTAACTGCTGCCAAGAATTCTTTGAGAAGAAAGAAGGTCAGCTAGGTTACACTAACTCGGCACCTTGGTTGGGTGATAAACTGGTAGTCAGGTCCCATTGCTGCTCAGGAGGCTGACAGCACTGAGTCCTGAAGAAGAGCCACCTTGGAAGACTCCCCACCAGGCTCTGAGAGACCCCAGGGACAAGGAAACACTCTGGGGACAGCTCTCCACTCGGCGGTGAATGTGCAGGATGGATGGAAGGGCCGAGACAATGACAGATCGGCGGGGAAGGTAGAAACCGATACTTAGGGTCCAATGTTCTGTGAAACACGCTCTCCTGGACTATCTAGGTCCACCCTTAAGTCTCTATGCTTCGCTAATTAATACAGGGCTCCACCTTTATTATTTTGCACTAAGGGGAGGATGGCTGAGAGGAAAAGCACACAACAGGTTGGTCTGGTTGGAAACCAAGTCTGGTTGGAAACCACCATGAAGACCAAACTCTGGCTAATCTGGTGGCAGCAACGGAAACTACAGGCAAAGAGCCTGAGAGGAAATGCTCCCATGGAGTCAAGCAACCAGGTCAGTCAAAGTACTGAACTTGGTTCTCCAGGAGAACCAGTGCTTAAAGCTTCGTCTCTTTGCTTAGAGAAAATAATTCAGCAAATGGCTTTGACAATAGGCTTTTAAACGCTTACGCGGGCAACAGTAGCATGGCTCAGGTAGCTGCCATAGTGTCAGTGTTCCAAACTCTGTTCCATCGCTCGGCCAGTGACACTCAAGCAGCTTTCAGTGGTAGGAATTCCCAAGACAGACCTGGGATCTGCATAAATCTCCTGAACGCATTTATCAATTATCCACTTCTAAACTTCAGGGCTAGACTATGCATCTCCTGCTGGATTTTTCTAAAGCCATTTATACTCAGTCCTTTTTCTGCAAATTAATTATTATTCTTGTAATAATTGTTTATACTTATTTTTACTTATGAGTGAACCATAACATACATATAGAAATCTGGACATCCCTATTTATTTGAAAGTGTATTCCAGAAACTGGCTTTTAGAAGTATATTTAATTTAGGATATGTTTACCAGGACCTGCTCAGTGTAAGCGACCATTCTGGACCAGGACTATGGGGATAAAGCTGACAGGGCCCCGCTGCCTCAAGTTGACACTCCATTAATGGAACAAGGACATGTGCGTCGATATCGATGCCACAAGAAATAACGTGTTACAAAGGCGTGGACAGATGCCAAGAGCGCGCAGAGGTGTGCCAGAATTCAAGTGAGACCTCAGGGAACAGGGAAAGTTTCACTGAGGATGAAAGAACGACATATGGAAGAATGGAATTTGAACTACATGCTACAGAAAGGTGTGGGGTTTGTGTACATTTAGCTCTTTCTTCTCTTCAACGAAGCTTTCTATCAGATTACAAGGGATGCCTGCTGTGTCTGGAGGTGAAGTGGGGGTCAGAGACCGCTCCAGCTGTTCCTGTTACTGTGAGGCTGCACGCTCAGGTGTCGTTTCACACCTTTGCTAGGGTTTCAAAGATGAAAGGGGGAGCGGTTTCCCCTTTGTGTACAAAGGATAGTTGGTTATTGTTCAGAAATGTCACAGGTATTTTACAGGAGATTACGGTTGGCATGTGCAAACATAAGCAGACCACGAGGATATGGGTATGACAGAGGGGCAGGGAGTTTCTGCCTGTATTTCCTCCATTCACAAGTCCAAGGTCATAGGATACAAAGCGCTGCGGGAGCCCAACTAACGAAAGCTGCAGATGTGGGTGCCATCTGGGTGGCTCAGTTGGTTAACAGCTTGAGCTCTGAGCAACAGGTTCCTCGGTTCGATTCCCACATGGGCCAGTGGGCTGCACCCAAGCTGAGCTGCCGCTGAGCTGCCAACCGGTGGCATCATGGCTCAGCTGGTGAGAGCATGTGCTCCTAACAACAAGGTTGCTGGTTCGATTCCCACTTGGGATGGTGGGCTGCACCCCCCACCTCCCGCAACTAGATTGAAAATGGCGACTGGACTCGGAGTTGAGCTGTGTCCTCCACAACTAAAATTGAAGGACGACAACTTGACTTGGAGCTGATGGATCCTGGAAAAACACAATGTTCCCCTTCCCCAATACCCCAACAATGTTCCCTTCCCCAATTCCCCAAAAAATCTTTTAAGGAAAGAAGAAAAAAAGCTGTAGATGGGGACATGCGTTCATGATCTCCTTTCAGTCTATAATCTTCCTGAGGTGTATAGTCATGTGTGAGCTGAACAAAGACTCTTGGTTTCAAGTGCCAATATATGGAAAGTGTATGGAGCCTAAATACCATCTCTAAATGATTGGATAATTCAGTCCACTACATTTTTGTTTTTAATTTGAAAAAAATATCCAAAACACAAAAAAATTAAAAGTATTTAAAATCATACGGGTTTTTAAAACAAGCGACAAAAGATGTGAAAATCTTTTTCTCTGAGTGTCTGATCCCATCACCCTCCTAGAGCTTAGTGGTTACAATCCGGGGCACCACCATACCGATTCCTTAGTCACAGGAACCTATACGGAGATATTTTTTTTTTTTTTAGCTCAAAACTATATTATCTATCACTTGCTTTACCTGTTTAATAATAGAATAATAATATATCGCTTTATTAAGGCCAGTGGTCTTTCCTCTTCTTAGTGGTTAAATAGTATTACACCCTGTCACAGTTCCAACATTAATTCTCCCAGATCCTACTGGGCATGTAAGTTATGTCTTCTAATTCAAACACCCTCTGTTATGACTTCTGTAGGATCCAGTCCTTAAGTGGGATTGCTGGATCCATGAGTAATAGACACTGCCCAATAGTTTCCTGAAACTTGTATCATTTTATACTCTCAACTGTGTGTGAGGGTGGCTGCCCTGACCCCTACACCAACCAGAAATATAAATGAAATTCTAGCCTACTTGTGAAATTCAAAGGCGTTACAGTCAACAGAGCACTAAGCGAGACTAGAAGAGAATATGTATATAATTATAATATATGATGAGGCTAGATGCCATTGAGTCAAACAATTAGAGCTGATAAAATAGAGGACTATACAATTTAATGATTCATAGACAAACCTCCTTTATGTTATCCTTAGGGAAAAAACTAAGTGCTAGAAAGCAGGCGTTTTGCCCTTTGGCTTGTATATATCTTACCACAAATATGGCACTTTTACTTGGTTTAAAAGTAGAAATAGAGCCAGCCGAGTGGCATGGTGGTTAAGCGCTAGCTTAGGAAGACAGCGGCCCCGGTTCAGTTCCCACATATGAGGGCCAGTGACACTGCCCTCAAAAAAAAAAAAAAAAAGTAGAAATAAGTCAAAGACAGAGGCATTAGTAGACTACATCAAATCAGAGTCCTGTGATTTTTCTTTTTATATTTTATTTTTAGAAAGTTCATCATTAGAAAAATGTACTCAAGGCCCTGAAATGGTGACTACGGTTGGGTAGCATGGATTTGTAGAGGAAACAGCTATTTATTTTTTATTCTTTTCTCTAGCAATCAAAAACAGGGACTGTAGGTGGTCCTAATTTCCTGGAGCCTTGGGTTTGGCAAGGCAGGTTCCACCCCAAATCAGCAAGACATCAACAAGCCTGATGATGGAAGCTGTGCGAGCTAAGCTCACCAGCAGAGGTGGTGAGGGAGAGGAAGCAAGATGAGAAGAGGTTGGTTGGGTCAGAGGACAGAGCTTGAGAGCCTGGGGAGGGGGATCTGTTCCAGTGATAACGTACTATGTCCCCTGGTTGGCATGAGCACAGAGGAGGAAGGCCATTGGAAGGTCACCATCTGGGATAATTCAACTCAACAAGATGATGCAACTTAAGAAGCTATGTATCAAATGGGAGACAGAATCCAGTCATTATCTGTTTTAGGCAAATTTGTCTAGGGTGTCTAAACACAGAAAGACAAGAAGATCATAATCGAGTTCAGCCGGGATTACTAGCATATTTTTAACATTCTTGTGTTAGTGTATCTATTCACCTGTTCTAACATGGCACCCTCCACCACCTTCCTAGAGGTGAGATGTCAACTCTATAGACCTATGTAACGACGGATGAAAGAAGACAGAAGGAAGGGTGAGTGAGAAGCACAGGCCAAGAGACATTAGTGAGTAAGTTCACAGGACAGGTGATTGCTGCTCCAGCGAAACCAACCCCTGAAATCCCTTCTCCCCGATCTAAATGCCCAGAAACCTCTGGATCACAAACCCTCTCAGCCTGTTTGGACTGATAAATGCTGTCTGTCAGGCAGGAGTGAGTCCCCCTCACCAGAGTTAAAAATCCCAAGTGTAGGCTCTGAGAAAGTTTCCTAGTTTTACCCGGTAGCCCTGCTTTCTCATTCTCAAAACTTCGCATCAGGGAAGAAATAAGGAACTACTGAGAATTTCCTAAAGCCAGAGCCATTGGATTCTCCCTTAGAGAACAAAGTAAAGGACTCGCCCATCTATTACACAGGTCTTGTTGGAGCTTGAAAGGATTGTTGCATATGGAGAAGAGCAGGCAGGGGCCTGCTGGGCTCACTCGCATCAGATATCATTCAGCGAGTGCTGGCTGGGTCCCTTCCCTGTTATTACAATGCACGCACGTAAGGCTCCAGGTCCGCAGATCATCTGGCGGTTGGATGCGCTGCCAAAGCAATGAGGCTGTTGGGCTGCATCTGGCAACTACCTCTGTCCAATTTACAGACAAAAGCAGCCCTCCATTTACAATTTTTGTCCTAGTAGCTTTTACCAGTGCTAGCCTGTCAGGCTGATGTTGTTTAGAATGTGGAAAACCCTAAAATCTTCCTAGATTTAGGTAAAGCAAGAGGTCCCAGCAACTGTTGACTAACACCAACTGCTACTGACTGAGAAATACTGGGCATCAAGGTGGGGGGTTAGGGGGTGATGCTGAACAACGTCCCAGGTCCCAACTCCGCCACTCATCAAAGGTCTCTGTTCCCTCCTCTGTAAAACAAGAGAAATCATGAACAACATGATTTCTAAGGTCCCCTTCGGCCCTGAAGATGCCAGGTTGACAGTGTGAGTGTCTGGGATCAAACCCACTTTCTCAATTGTCAGGATTAGCAATGCCAAAGTGGCCCCTCTAATGTAGTACTGATGGCACCAAACTTAGGAGACAGGGCGCCCACTGGCCCTGTGCAAATGTCAGGGTGTGTGGGGAGCTGGGAGGAAGTGGGGAACCCAGAGATCCGAAAGGAAGGCACAGATGGTATGTGAGGGCCAAGGCCTCCGGGAGAGCCCACCTAAGACACTAAATATGTGTCCTTAGAAACCAAAGACTTGTGTTTCTTTGGTGAATAAACAAGATACAAAATTAGTCCCAATTTCTTGGGCTGCTCCTTTAGCATCAAATCATTAAACTAAGATCGTCTTCTGGATTATAAGGCACTGAGAATTCCCGTCTTGGCCTCCATACTATACCTTCTGTAATACTATCAACAGGCCAACACGCTTGGAGTTCCATGGCTTAAAAACCATGTGTGCCCCCTGCCTCCCCATTTACTCTGAGAAGCATATGTGGAACTTTGTATTTGAAAAACTTGTTTAATTTCAAAGAAATCAATTAGCTATTCATAGGGCTTCAACAGATAAAACAGTATCGGTTTTTGGTTTTTTAATTTGGTGGCATTTATCACTAAGATTTCATTTTGAGCTCTTATAACTTGCTCAATGGAAGAATGAACTGGCAGTCTGGCCTATTAGATGTAGTCTGTAAATAGAGGTGTATATGTGGCTTAAGATATAAGGGGCGGGACAGGTGGGGATTGGCAATCAGACGTTGACCACAATAGTTTTTAGACCAGCAAAATAGTGGAAACAATTTCAAAGTCCCATAATAGGGAAACTCTTTCATTAACTGTGGCACAGACTATATAACATTACGGTATAGGTGATGGGATGCTTTCCTGGTGTCTTAAGAGTACTCACTGGGGAGTACTCATGAGGAGGACAGTGGTTGCATACATTCCACAGAGAGGTGCTAGGTAAACCCTAAAAGACCAGCTAAGTGGGGGCCAAAAGTCATGCTATCACCCTTGCCCCAGCCCTAACCTGTTAACTTACATAAGAGGAAGAGATGTCCTTGAAGGAATTAGTGGAGAAGTGAGAGCTCTGACTGCTTTCCTTCCTCTGCCCACAAGGAGGAAGGAGTGGCTCTCTGCCCCACCCAACCCAACTGAGGGGGGCTTCAAGAGCACACTTGTTGGAAGTGCTTGCCAGAAGGACACCAGCCTCTCACTCCTCAGCTGGATGCCTGTTGATCTGTAGCTACTCCAGGCTTAGTTCTCTGCCATTGGAGGACCCTAACCTGTGTGTATGAGGAAGCGAGAAGCTAGCTGGAACTGGTCCTGATGGCATGCAAGTTGTCCATGGTCAAGTGGACCAGCGCCATCTTGAAAGGACCCTGCCCACGACGTGTGCCTGCTCAGGTAAAGGGGCATGATGTATATCGGGAGAGAAGGTGCTGGGGTTGGCTGCTGGGGGCAGGTGTAAACATTCAGCTGGCAGTGTTTTGTCCACATCAGATAATTGCAGTGTTGAATTCTCACTCGCTGGGAAAGGGGTGGAGAACTAGATCCCCTGCCCCTCTTTTGGGCTTCAAAATTTCAGATCAGGCCTGAGTTCGAAGTAGAGAGTGAAGCTTTGAGCTCCGTGAGTGATTTAAGTACTGTATGGAGCTCATATCATTTAAATACAATACTAACCAGATATTTATTGAGCACCCACTGTGTGCCAGGAGACTGGTATTATTACACCCATTTTACAAAGAAGTAAACTTCCTGAGAGAGGTAAGGTAGCTACCTCAAGGTGACACAGTTAAGTGGCAGAGCTAGGGACCTAGTAGGTGTCCCTTGTTCCATCTCCTACGGTGAGGCGAGAAGCATCTACAAGCATGGAGTCTGGAGTCAGACTGCCTGGGTGGTTTAAACCTTGACTCTACTATTCAGTATCTGTGTGACCTTAAATAAATTATTTAACCTCTCTGTGCCTACGTGTGCATCTATGAAACGGGCATAATAGTATATCCTGCAGAGGGTCATATGAAAATTAAATGAGTTCCTCCAGGTAAGTGCTTGTAACAACACTTAGCCTTAAAATTTCTTACTATAATTATTAATATTTTGATTACATCATATTAACCCCTTATTCAAAATGATCTTGTATCAAGTGAAGAAAGGAAAAGATGACATTACTATACAGTATGATTACAACTACACAAAAAATTACTCCCATGCAAAGTAAAAAAGGGGGATATGGTGTTTCCCTCATCTTCTTTTAATAAGAACATTGCTTTGATTATGGAAAAGTAATAATTCAACAGAGATCATTTTTTATCCCTAGCTCACAGATACATGTAACATTTTTAAACAGATAATGAGGTCTCATTACATCTAAGGCACCGTGATTTGGCAAAGGGTGAATGAACGTGGGTAGCCGGAGCCCCGATGGGGGGTTGAACCACAGAGAATGCACAGGCAAAAACCTACGTGTGAACTCTACAGGCAGAATGAATGACAAACAAAGCAAAATCATCCACAAGAATCAGGGTGACTTAGGTGGGAAAGCGCTGGCATTCTGCTCAGAGGAGAATGTAAATAATGAGGGTGTGTTTCTGACACGGATTAAATGCCAACACACACAGTTACACCTGGAGTTATGTATCCATTCATCCATGCCAAGATAGATTCCAAGATAGATGCTGCAATATAATCAACACCAAATCGCTGCAAGCTGCTATGGTTTGAATAGCATCCCCCTGCCCAAATTTGCATGTTGGCGTCCTAACCTCAGTACCTTAGAATGTGACCTTGTTTGAAAATAAGGTCTTTACTGGGGTAATCAAGTTAAAGGGAGGCCATTATGGTAGGCCCTACTCTTATATGACCTGTGTCCTTAGAACTAGGGGACGTTTGGAGACAGACATGTACACAGGGAGAATGCCGTGTGAGGACGGAGACAGAAATCAGGGTGATGCTTCTACAAGCCAAGGAACCACAAAGATGGCCACCAAGCCACCAGATGCTGGGGCAGAGACACGGAACTGATTCTGCCTCCCAGCTCTGGGAAGGAGCCCATCCTGTGACACCCTGATCTCGGCCTGTGGAGTCCATAGCTGTGAGACCATGTTTTTCTGTTTAAGCCACTCAGTCTGTGGTACTTTGTTGTGGTAGGAGACTAACACACATATGACATGTTCATTGCTTCTAAAAGGGAAAGAATCTCTCTGGGTCTCAGTTTCCATTTCTGTAAAGTGAGAAGTGGACCAAACAATGGGCCCAACGATACAACCCATGAAAGCCTGTGTAATCTCTGTATCTGAAATGCACATTAGATAGGTGAAGAACAAGCCTAAAATGGCCCAAACTCTAATTCGGAAATACATGACATCAGCGCTTTCCTGCATTATTGGGTCTAAGCGATGGACAATAGGTTTTTGGTGTCAGAAAATCCACCCTCCCATACTCTTCACCAGCAGCAGGGACTGTCCCCCTATGTCTGCTCTGACCACGGTGGGGCTGCCTCCAGGATCAGGCCCACCAGGCTGCCCCAATTTAATTCCAGCCAACCAGGTCACACCTGGTGGCAGATAGAAGCAGCTGGCCTGTGTGCTGTGGGCATGTCTGGATTCCTCTATGCGAGGGCCCCTGGTCCCACCCTGCCTTCCTCACTCTGGCTACACAGAAACAGCCCTGGGACATGTAAAAACCATGTGCTTGCAGCCTACCCTGGAAGATAGGACCCAGGACCCAGAACCATTGGCAGAAGTGGATCACAGGTGGGCACTAATAACTTACAGTATGAAAATTTAAATCTGTTTTCTGTAGGCCACTCATAGGGGCTTTCCGTGTTTTTAAATTCCGTCCTTAGGATTCTCATTAGTGTCTGTAGCACCAGATCACATAGCAGCCACTTGGAGGACCCTGCCCCGTTCCAGCACCTTCTATGAGCAACATGGTGGGCCAGGCTCGTGGATTATCCAAAAATGGCCAAGAAGGGTAGGGTGGTGAGAGGACATGGCAAATGAAGGCAGATGAAGAAGAATCTCACAACAACTTCAACTACAGATTCATGTTAACTAACAGAAACTAAAATTATTTCTATGCCTATCTTGCAACTTTAATCCACAGCCAGACACTTTACTCCCCCCACCATTCAATTACTTTATTTGTGGGGAGGGAGTGGGGTGCATTAGAGTCACCTGTGAGGCTTTTAAAACTACTCTCAGGTTTGGGAAGGCCTTGCTTTTTCCTCTTGCTGTTCAGGAAGCTCGGAGATCCTGCAACCTGCCCCACCTCCTTCCCTCTCCTCGCTTGCCTCTCGCCTCAACAACGGCAGGCATGATGGTCTCTCAAATGCCTCTACACCCTACTGTCCACAAATAACAGGTCTGTCTCACTGCAGGAAAGAGCTGTGGAGCCCCGAAGGCCCCGTCTTGGGCGTGTGGCTGGGTGAGCCCCACAGTCAGCCTTCGGGCTGTGGTTCTGTTCCGTGGTATCCTGCCAGCTCAGCTCTGCTGTGGGTTTTTGGAGAAGGAACCTGACCTGTGGCTCCCCAGCAAACCACACTGCCAACCACGGCCTGTGAGGCGGAAGAGGCCAGGCTGCTGAACCCGAGGGAGACAGGCCCTTGATTCTTGGAGACTCCCACCACTGATGGCCTTCACTGCTTGCTTGCTTTTTAAAAATTTATTGGGGTGGCATTGGTTGGTAAAATTACATAGGTTTCAAATGTACATTCCTATAATACTTCGCCCTTTCCCCTCTTCTCCCACCTCCTCTCCCCTCTTACCCTCTGGTAACCACTAAACTGTTGTCTGTGTCTATGAGTTTTTGTTTGTTTCTTGTTCCTTAATTGCTTTCAGTTTTACATCCCACGTAGGAGTGAAGTCATATGGTTCTTGACTTTTCTGTCTGACCTACTGGATCTTGAGATTGTTATTATGCTAAGCGAAATAATTCACTGCTTTTTTTTTTTAACACTTTCCAAAACCACATCGTGTGCTGGGTACCTGAACTCCACCATGGTTGTTTCCAGGTCCCTATCAAAGGTGGCGACCCCCACTCAATCTGCACTCCCTGCCCCTTTCCTGTTTCACTCTTCTCCCTGCACTATTACCATTAAAAATGCTCTGTACAGGCTTGTTCATGGTTCATCTTATTTATTCATCACACACCCATAAAGCATTTACAATGTGCTTGATGACATGTTAAGAGCTTAAAACAGATTAATTCACCCTCCCCCCCTCCTCACCATGGCCCTGATAAGCCATTTTCCTACTTGTGACAGTGGCCCACCAGACGCCTGGTCACCAGCTGGTATCCTCTGAATCAGAACTTCACCTCTTCCCTCGCTTCAGTCCCAAGGCCTGTCATCTCTCCTTCAAAAGGTGTGTTGTTGCTGTTTGGTTGTAATTTTGTCCTCTTTTCAAATATTGTTAGGGGTTGAACTGCATCCCTCAGAAGAGATATGTTGGAAGCCTAACCCCCAGCACCTCAAAGCATGACTGTAATCAAATGAAACCGAGGTCATGAGGGAGGACCCTACACCAGTGTGCCCGGGCACCTGATGAAAATCCGGACACAGAAGTAGGCACGCACAGAGGAAAAGTGATGCAAAGAGAGCTGGGGAGAAGATGGCATCTGTAAGCCAGGGACAGGGTCTCCCCCTAGGCTTCAAAAGGCACCCGCCCTGATGACACCTCCATCTCAGACTTATAGGTCCCAGAACTGGGAATAATACATTTCCACTCCTCCATTTGTGGCACTTTGCTACACGCCCTAGCAAATGACTACAAATGCTTTTTAATTGGACTCTCCCCTCTTCACCCTCCCTTCCACAGCCTGCACCCGGGCCCTAGGATTATATTCCCGGGCAATTGCAATAGCCGCTTGGGTCCCTCGGCCTCCGTCTTGCTTCCTAGCCACCCTCTGGACAAGCTACTGCTGGGACAACCTGTCTAGAACTCTGTTTCACTCCCATCATCCACGGGAGGACTCTTTCAGGAACTCCCCAGGGCCAGAGATAAAGCTTGTCCCCCTGTCCTCACACCTGAAACTTCCACTAGCGCCCACTTCCCAAAGACGGGTATAGGGAGAGTCGCGGTATCCCGGCATGGGAGAAACAAGTCTCTATTCCAAGAAGCCTGCTTACCTGGTGAATGGACTCAATCAGGTGTCTTCTCCCCCTTTTTTCCCTTTAGGTATATGTGCAGAGATCCCCTAGGAATCTGAGGGCACGTTTCTTAGCTTGCTTGTCTACGGAGCCTCTGTTCCTGGATGATCCATACACATTCCTGCTCAGCTTTCCTGGCCGGAGATTTTAAATGCCAACTTTGACTGTAACCTCTAAGCATTCACCACTATACCCCAGCACCCCAGAGAGTGGTGGTAACACATCTTGGCACTTGAGTACTGGTTGGATGGATGGATGGATATTTCTTCATCTATCCTCTTGTAATCAATTTGCAGCTTATCGAACACTATCATGCCACCGCCTAGTTCCAAAGGCCAGTGACATTCCTGCCTTACTAATAGAACAAACGCTTTACCCCTAATATCTTCACTGGGTTTCCTCCTCTCCTGTACCATCCAGATGTCATCCTACAAGGCACAACTCAAATGGGACAGCAGCTAACTCGACTTCTTGTCTTTACAGCTAAAAAGAATGTTTACATCTTTACCCATCCAGGCTTCTCTTAGTCTTGCCTCTGAAAAAGAGTGCAGCTTCTTACTTTTTTTTTTTAATTGAAGTTTATTGGGGTGACAATGGTTAGTAAAGTTACATAGGTTTCAGGTGTACAATTCTGTAATCCATCATCTATATATCACGTTGTGTGTTCACCACCCAGAGTCAGTTCTCCTTCCATCACCATGTATTTGATCCCCTTTACCCTCATCTACCACCCCGCTCCTCCCTTACTCTCTGGTAACCACTAAATTATCGTCCATGTCTATGAGTTTTTGTTTCTTTGTTTGTCTTGTTCCTTGGTTGCTTTCAGTTTTATATCTCACGTATCAGTGAAATCATATGGTTCTTACTTCTAAAATGCTACCTCATCTCTCTGTGCCTTTCATAACTTTCTTTATCTAACCTTTGTGTAACATATCTGATCTTCCCTGCCAGAGTACAGATTCCTTAGGGAAACTGATGTATTGCATGTTCTCCACAAAACACTGCTAAGTATGACATCAATAAATAGCATTTGCTAAGAAAATTAGTCCTCACTACATCCTACAAGGAAAACAAATCCCACTAATTATTCCACTTCTCTCTCTTCTAGTTTTAATCTCTCCACTCCCAGTGATACCTTATCCTTTAAAAATCTAATGTTTCCCATCTTAAAAAAAAAAAAGGGGGGGGGGAGCTTTTTCTGTACTTCCAATATCCTCAAATAAGTGGTTAATATTTTTGCTTGCTGCCTTAATAAATTTGACAGAACTGCCTAAACTTTCTTATTACCCACTCACCCCTTAAGCCTTGCAATTGTGTTTTTCTCCTTATGACCAATTTCCTTCCGGAAGGGTCCCAGGAACAAACCCAGTGGTGTCTCTGTGGGCCTCGCCCTTGACCACACTGCTGCCTGAGGATGCTGACAACCCTTTCCTTGGCCCTCGAAGTAATGCCCTGTTCTGGTCTTTATTCAACTCATAATTATTGAGACTTATTGTTATAGTTACTAGGCAGTGAGGAAGCAATTATGAGCAAAAAGACACAGCAGTCCGTGCCCTTCTAGGTCATGGTCTAATCACTGGAAAGGACAGTGAAATCATCAGCAAACACATAACTACAACTGGGGATCAGTGCTATGAGGGAAGCACGGCTGCCCTCCCCACAGACAGCTTTCCTCTCTGGCCACTCTGTCTACTTCTGAGTTCCTGTTCCTCTCTGGCCTCTGACGCGAAATGTTCCTCATCCTTGGACCCTCTGTTTCTCCCTAATGGTCTCATCTACTCCTAGGGCCTCACCTTCAACTTCCTGACCCATGAGCCCTAAACCAATATCTGGGCTGCACTGTCTATCATCTACTGGGCATCACCACAAAGTTCACATGCCCTGAACTCCACAAACCTTTATCTCCTCTTTCGTAACCCATAGACAAAACACAATCCTAACAGTTACACACAAATTGGATCTTCTTCTGGAATTTTCCGCTTATATTGTTAGTGGCAACCATCTCCCAGTTACAGGCTTAAACTTAGTCTCATCTTCTCTCCCGCCCCCCAGGGTCCCAAATACGGTCATGGAACTATCACTTAAAAGCCCAATAACATCCATCTACCCCTCTCTGGCATTCAAGGCTCTGGGGCCCAACTTATGTTTCACCCACGATTTCCCAATACTTCAGCTCCAGGCAAAGCTCATTCTTGTCCCTGACTCTCCTCAGGGCCTTTCAACAGAAGTGCCCTCACCTGCCCTCAGACACACACCCTAGGATCAATTTCTGTGTCAGAGATGATATTACGCAGCCATTCAAACTGATGGGCAGGCCTTGTAGCAAACTGGGTAAAATGTTTGTGAGAAAATTTTATATAACAAAAGCAAGATATACAATTATTTTCAGTTTTTATAATTATCCATATAAAAACATAGAAGGAAATACAGCAAAATGACAAAAATAGTTGTATTCGAGTAGAATTGTGGATGAGTTTTTTCATTTTTCTAGATTCTAAGTTTTATTTAATGTAGTTTTGTAAATAAATTTTCATTTTTTGATAGATTTAGATTTACAAAAAATTGAGGATATAGTATAGAGAGTTCCTATGTACCCTATACCTAGCTTCCCTTATTAACATCTCACATGAGTATGGTATTTTTGACACAACTAAATGAGCCAATAATTTAATGTGGTTTTTTAAAAATTAAAAGAAAAACACAACTCCAGTTTGGTAAAACCAAAAAAACAACACAAATAGAAGGAAATATCATTCTTCCCATTACCTCTAACTTCAACCTAGCATCCTAATATTTACGATTTTTCTTATAACTTCAGTCCCTCTTGGAGTGGATTCTTGGCTACAAACTAGAACAAAGGTTGCTTTAGTCTCATTAGCCATATTTGTACATGTAGTTTTAAAGTAGTGCAAACTTACTTATTTGATAAAGGTTGTAATAAATTAGAGGAGCAGGATAGCCTTAGGAGATGGGGTATTGATTTTAAATTACTAAATGTAAAGGGTACTTTATGAAATTTTGTCTGACATGTCAGACTTTAATTTTTGATGCCAGGACACCTCAGTGTTCCTCTTTTGTATCACTCAAACCAGACAGCTAACATGAAGTGCTCATAGAAGTAGATATTAGTTTTTAAGTCTAAAAATCACTAAAACAGCACATATGAAATATTCTAAAGGACATGTTTTCAGCTTACTTTTAATGTCTGAGCTATAGAAAATGGAGTGTGGGATTTTTTATGTTTGTTTTTTTAAAAATGTTTCTCCCCTAGTGAGTTTCCTTTGTTCTAACTGCCAAGTTGGTTTCAAAGAATCTTTCTGAATATCTATCAGTTAGAACAAATCCTATAGATTACACAAAGAAATAACCAACTGAAATAGCTAGGCACCAGCCTAATTTTTATAGGAATATAAGACATTCTGTTTTAAAGCAGAAATGAAAAAAACAAAAGCTCAAATAGGTTTTTTCCCCCTTTTTTTAGTTTTGAAGTATATTTCCATCTTTTAGGATGGATAGTCTTTGCTTCACATAGCCAGAACTGTAACACTAAAATCAGAACAAATACTGAACAGTGTCCTTATGTATATTCTGTACCTAACCCTAAATGGTTTTGAAAAATCCCAAAAAGCAAAGTAAACAATATAACATTCTTATATCTTTAAGGGAGTCTATAGCATGTCACAAAAAAAGTGAGAAAAACGTTGTTAAACAAATTAAGAATTACAAGGGGAAATATATATATATATATATATATATATATATATATATATATATATATAGAGAGAGAGAGAGAGAGAGAGAGAGAGAGAGAGAAAGAGAGAGAGAGAGAGAGAGAGAGAGAGAGAGAGATTTACTAAAATAGTTCAAATTTAATCAGTATCAAAGTCAATCACTAGATTGTAATTCCAAGGAAAATAATGAGCATCAGAATTAATAAAGAAGAATATGATAATCCACAGTGGGTGACTGGAGACCCCCAAATCAAAGTTAAAGTAACACCAGTGACAACTTTCAATTATAATTTTTATAATTAAAATTGCTTGTCTTATCACCTGTACTATATAACTTTGCCTTATTACAAAAGCGATTTGGCTATCCAAGAACATCATTAGTAATGATTTATTAAGATTGATGTTTTAAAAGCAAGGTTAAACAAACCTGAAACTTGTCTTGTTAAAAATTAACTTGGTGTTATGGAAGGAGCAGGACTCAACTTGAGGCAAGTCGGGCTTTTTGAGACATTTAATGCTCTAAATATAGTTTAGCAGATGAAAAGGAATTGTGCAATTTACTAATGAGCTTTGAGTGAGTGAACGAGATGGACAGGACAATACAAGAGGTAACTGAAGCACAAGACAACACGAGGAAGTTTCTGGAAGAATGTACCTCAAAAGGTGAAAGGCTGAATGACAGGAAATTCTCTCTCTTTTTTTTTTGGCGGGGAGGGTTACATTTTTATACTATCTGAAGTTTAAAATAACCACCATTCTTGTATAACCAGAAACCAATAAATGTATTTGCTTTTCAGAAAACAACAATGAAAATAATATGTTAAAGTTTGACTTCTGATATCTCAAAAAAATAAAAGGTTTATAAAACATTATAAAAATGTCATTAGACTGTTTATTTTTGTTGTAGCTTAATAAAAAGTTCCCATCCACAAAATACCAACTACATGGGAAAGAAAGCAACTCTCTTTTCTAAATCACTGACATTATCTGTTTTTAGCATACAAATAAACATGTATCGCACAGAAGAGATTCAAGCCTCTGCAGTTACTAGAAGTAGCAGAAGTTCTATGGATATGCTGCACTACTGGGATGCTTAAAGATCATTTCCAAACTTATTTTATTAACTAAAACTCCTGTTCTTCTCTCTTTATTTTTAAAGCTCTAGAAGATAATTCCTAAAAATAAAACAAAAGAAAAATCTAGTTGGATTAGCACGTACCTAAAGGTAGAAATATAACTGAAATTATTCTTACCTGATGTTGCACATCAGAATTTGCTGGGCAGTCCAAAGTAATTGGATCACACTCCTCAGCTAGGAAAAAAAAAGACAGAAAGCTTGTTAAAGACAGTACACACTCTATGGTGAAAGCCTGAAATTAAGACTCCATTAAGATGTGCTGCCTTACCATCTGGTAAAATCGGGATGGCCTCAAATGGCACTCTACTCCAAGAAGTCCTCCTCACTAAACAACAATCCTTACCAAGGGGACCAGCACAGTCCCTGCATATCCCTGCATGGTGGACTTCATTTCCTGCCAGCCCACAGAATTAATCAGACAAACCCATCTCATCCTCCATCAGGGAGCAGAGGGCACCACACCCTCTTGTTACTACAACGCCTGCCTCCTGCAGCGCCTGGCTATTCTCTCTGTTCCCCAGTGGAGCCCCAGTGTGGCCCTGCATGGTGGGCTGTGTCCACCTCCCGCATATGTGACTCATAAACGGCTGTGGATGTCATCCATCCAGTGTCAGGTGTAGTGTGTTTGGTCATCCCCACGCTAGAGCAGGATCTCTCTCTCACCAATGGGGTGAATAAGAGGCACTCAAAACACACTCCCGGATTGACATTACACCCAATTCCACTGTGTCACTGATTTGTCTGACATTTGACTAAGCCCTTCAGTCAGCAGAGTGGGTTTGTACTTGTCTTGCCAGTTCCCCCTTCCGAAAGTCAAATGCAAAGCATGACAGTTCTATTGTGAAAGTGGGGATTGCCAGGGTGGTCAAAGGAGTATGCTATGCTTGTGAAACATTTAACACCTTTCAAAATTCACTGATATGAATGAGCTTCATCCTCAAGTTGTCTCACATGCTGTAACTTAGCTCCCCAACATGTGGGGAAGGTTATACAAATGTGTTAAAAACTGATTTTGTTCCATCAGATTTTAATCTTTGACCACAGAATTCAAAGTCGCACTCTAAACTTAACAGTTCACAGAAATATATAGTAAGTTATGAAAGAAATGTTTTGTGTCATGTACATTTTTAGAGTGATAGAGCCTTAAACAGAGAATAATTTAACTCAGGGTTCAAAAGTTAAGAACAAACGAAAGAATGATTCATCTATTTATTTTTTACATTCGTAAACATTCATTCACCTGTTGTGTACTAAGCGGCTAGATTTGTTCAAATAAGGGGCTATATTCATTGCCTCCAACACAATTATGACCAGAGTAACAGACATTTTTTCCTTAATAGTATTATCTGAGAAATTTAAACTAAAAGCATGGTCTTTTACTGAGATTCTATGTCGTATCTTTTTAAGCTAGAGAAGTAGAGATCTAGCCTATGCTTATGTTTCTTAAGATGCAGTCCTCAACTCTCTCGCATCTGAGTTACCTGGGCTGCTTATTAACAATGCAGATTCTTAGGCTCCACACCAGACTCCTTAACTGGAATCTCAGTGGCCCCAGAAATCTGACATCCAACAAGCACTCCACAGACAGACTCTGGTACGGACTAACCTGTGACTCTGCCCAGCCGAAAGTAACAGACCTGTAATTGTAGACACTCTTCCTCTCACAATAGCTAGTGTCATAATCATCAACCCAGCATTTTTGTAAAAGTGAGTTTTTCCCCCCAATACAAGGATAACTTGATTTGAAATAGCAACTTTTCTTATGTGGTACTCCAATCTCCCCTGTGGTCACCTCACTTCTGCCCTCCACAAAAGCAAAAAAGGTTTGCAGAATGGTCACCTTTGTATTTGTGTCATAATTTGGGGAGGTGAGGGGGTTGAGTTTTTGGTTTGTTATAAGAGGAGATTCCCAAAAGAGTCTCAGTCAAGGTGGGTGAGAGGGAGTGTACTTATAGAAAGAGCAGGAACTGGACACACAGCAAACCACGCAGGTGGTCGGTTGTTCGGTTTCATGTTTGAACAAGAAAAGCCATTAAGAAAAGACTGCCAATCTGCGAGGTGAGAAATTATATCAATCACACCATATCAGTTTGCTAGTTTGAGGACAGACATTTTTACTCCTGAATTATTTTAGTGGCTTTCTTACTACTTGTTTATTTTCTCCTAACTTTTTCAAAGTGTTACGACAACTTGAAGAACTACCACTCCTACGTTTAGTTAACGAACTGTTCTAAAATGTCCCCCAACGATCATCTATGCTTAAGTTCAAATTCCTCAAAATTATTAGCCATAGAATCAGTCTACTCAAGTTCTCTTTTAACTTTAAATTCGTGATAAAAATTTTTGAACACTAAAGAGCATTCACACCAGAAAAACATGAAGATGATAAAATCTTAATTGATTTTTCATGTATTCATGTGCAATATCCCCTCACTATGAATAGTGTCTCAAAACTCAGAATTCTTTCCCCAAGGGTATTTTTGCTCAAAATGTGAAGTCACACTACCTTCTGAATATCCAAGCCAGCATCTTCCACGAAATATCAGGAATTCTGTCCAACCTGAAGTTAGCCCTGAGTTCAGTGGCTGTGGGCTGTCACAGAACATGAGCCATAAAAGAAGTCACACAGAATGAACCCCAAAATCAGGGGAGGCAGAAGCTATGCACTCGTGCCCAATGAGAAGCAGGAATAATAACATTCCTCACCTCAAAAACATGCTGATCACTGAAATTACACTAGATTTCCATAGCTGATTTATGATTAAGCACTCTGGTTTGGATCGCACTAAGGAATTAGCTTTCTACTGTCCATGAATAAAATATACAAGAAGAATGAAGAATACAGAGGCATAATAAAGAGTTTGTGAAACAGGCTTCATCTGCTTAAGAAAATACATGTTGGGTACTTTTTAACCAAATGGAAATTGTCAAGCTAATTACAAATGACTCATTTATTAAATAAAGTAAGCTCCCCTAAAATTCACTTAAATGTCGGAGTGTCAGTTTGTACTTAATAAACTTAAATGACATTTACTTTTAAATCTATCAAGTAGTCTCTCACTGCTTCACATGTTTTTTTTTCCCCTAAAAGCAACTTCAATGAGAAAATTACCATAAACATTTAATGATGATATTGAGTTGGTTAGGAGTGTGAGCTCTGAGCAGCAGTGTCGCAGGTTCGATTCCCACATGGGCCAGTGAACCCCCAATCTGAGCTGTCACTGAGCTGCCAATAGGTGGCAGGGTGGCTCAGCTGGTGAGAGCACGTGCTCCTAACAACAAGGTTGCCAGTTCGACTCCCACATGGGATGGTGGGCTAGCTCCCCTGCAACTAAGATTGAACATGGCACCTTGAGCTGAGCTGCCTGAGCTGCCAATGGGCGGCCGGATGGCGACTGGAGTTGGAACTGAGCTAGCTGCACCCTCCACAACTAAGACTGAAGGACAAGAACTTGGCTGTTCCCCTTCCCCATTCCCCAATAAAATCTTTAAAATAAAAACGAACAAAATACTAACAGACATTACATTATTATATTATTGAATGCAAATGTTGGAGTAAGTATTTAAACATCTAGACATGGTTCATCACATGTAAGATGATGTCTTTCTTTGAAGATAAGAAATTATGTGCTTAATAATACTATCCCCCATGAATAAGGACAGAGGAAAGATCTAATATATAGTTTTCACAGCCATGTTACCTGTCAACTCATCACCATTTTAATTAAGTTTTTGTGAAACTCAAGTTCTAGGAGAACCCCAATAGTACAGTTACTAAAGTATCAGGTTGTTAAGCAATAGTCTTTTTCTTTGAAACTAGGAAGTCACATGAAAGGGTGATAAAAAAGATCTTTAGACAGATCAAACCATGACATTGCATTCCCAGAGTCACTGCAACTCAGCCTTGGTCTAAAATAGTCCCACTTTTGTCACTGTGCTGTGAAAGTTTTTGACAATCCTCAGCCCTGATTTTTCACCATTCATTGGCCAGATTTCCCTCGGCCTGTCTGACATTCACATGTACCAGGCACTGTCCCAGTCCATTAAATTTTCACAAGCTCCCTGGAGGGTGGATGCTAAAGTGCAGCAAACAGGAGACTGAGCCCCTGGGACCTGAGTCACTGCTGAGTCCGCTCAGAGCCGGTGTGGCTGAGTGGGGCTCTGTCTTCCATATGCTTCACTGGCGAACACACCAACTTCCTGAAGCTTCTTAGGCTGGCTCTCAAAGTAAGGCTTGTGTCCCAACCACTTGGATAAGCATTAAAATTCAGGTTTCCTGGCCAGACCCAGGCCCAGAATCTGCATTTTAAACATGCTCCCTGGATGATTCGTCCTTCACCGCATACTGATGTCTGTGCCACCGAAGTCTGCCTCCCATCTGTGCCTGACTGCCAGACTCACACCATCCACTTTCCTGCTGAACCAGAGAACCTCAGATTGTTGGGGGTCGGGAGGGGGAGCGGATTCAGGACACTCAGAAGCCATTCACGGAGAGAGGAAAGGGCAAGTAAGTGAGCCAGAAACCTCCCCTCGTGGCCAGGATTGGGGCTCACATCTGGCCTTCCCTACACTACTGCCACTCCTAGCACATGTGCAGGAGGAGACAAAAGGAATGAAACTCTAATGGTGCAATTTCAGACAGCAGCGGGGAGAGTCTGGTGCGTAGCGAATGGAAGAGAAGGGAAGCTTGGCAGCAGCCAGGCTTTACCACAGGTGGGACCCGGCCAGAGCTCTCGCCCACCTCCAGTCAGTGTGACCCTATGATACCCACTACCACAGGCACTGCCAGGAAACCCACATGTGATCTGGGAAGTCCTCCCTCTCCGGAAGTGAGGGGCGGGGGGTGGAGGGTGCCAGCTCTGAAGCTGGTCAGATCTGCTTGTTCCACTCCCCCACCCCACCCCACCCTTCCCCTCTGGCTGTCAGCAGAGCACAAGTAAACACGCTTCAGCATGACAACCAGCCGCGAGGCCTACAGGATGGACACAGCCCCACAGGATGCCCTGCAGGGGAGACTAGCGAAGGCCTGGCCACCTTATGGTCTGCAGCATGTCCAAAGATCCATGTAAAGGTTAAGAAAGAGCCGTGTTTGCTCTGGGGCCTGACAAGCATCCTTTGGCCTTTTGGTAACAGAACCTGCATTTCTGTGGTTTGGGTGGAAATGACTGCATGTCCCCCCAACCCAACCTCAAGACTCACACCTGGCCGAAGTCCTCCAGCATTCTGGTGACCACAACTGATTCGGTGATGGCCACACAACCACACTATTCATAGTACGACTGTTCCTAAAACTGTGCTATGGGTGCTGGGGGAAAGCCTCCCTCTCTCTCTACCATCTCAAGCAGTACCAAGTGAAGCTAACGGTGTCGGGACCATTCTTCCCACCACGTGGGGAAAGCCAGCTGAGAACAGAGCCACCACAGAGGGAGACAGGGAGCCTTAGCTGGGGCTGTCCTTCAAACACTTGGGGCCAGCAGCAGCCAAAGGCCTGGAGCCAGAGTCCCTCCCTGCTTTTTTAAACTAAGTGGCTTAGGCTCCTGCCACTTGCAGCTTAAAGTCTTGGGTGTCTTCATTATATGCATGTTAAAAACACCATAGAAATTTGACGTTTAGTTGTTATAAAATAATTTCTAGACTTTAAAAAGAAAATTCACGCCTGAGATAATCATCAAAACGCCATGAACTAAATGACCAGTATGGTTCTGTTTTACAATTTCAAATTCTGAAAAATTACTTTGACTAGGGCTTTGTTCAAGATGTTAAAATGATCACAAGTTCAAGTAGTTATATTAATTGCACATACCTTTAGGGAGTCCTGTATCTTGAATGGGATACTTGTCTGACTGTAGAAACCAACAAAAAAGGAAAGTTATTTTTAAACGCCATGGTCAATCATACGATCAAAGTGAAAAGAAAGCTTTGTCTTGGGAAAGTCATGCTTTTAATTTAAAACCTTGCAAGCTTTTTTGCCTTGGACTTATCATTAGGGCGGACCCATAAGCTTGTTTGTAGTCTCAATTTACAGAAATGAAACCAATGAGAAGTTAATGTTGGAACATGAAGCAGAATATGCCTTCCTAATGTCCTCAGCTCTGACCACTTCCTCTCTTATCTGCAGTCCTATTCCCCTTATCTATTTCCTACAGTTTAAAACTGAGGTGCATTTGTTTTCATGAATTATAGGGACAGACCCATTGTGTCTCACCATTTCTGTGACACTCATTTGGGCTAACAAGCACATGCCCTGGGCGGTACTCACTGTTGGAAGACTTCCATCCCCAGTTACTATAAAGGATTCAAAAGGTAACCATCTTATTGGTGGCACAAAGTTCTACAAATCACTTATCCAGCTCTGCAGTGGTTAACTAACAGCCACAACAACAAATACCTCGGGTCTTCAAGACACCATGGGGCCTCGTGAATCACCAAAGACTTAAAAAGACATCAACTTTAATTATGTCAAGTGTATTTGATGTCATTTAGCTAAATAAGTTCAGAATTTTTCATGACGCAGTAGATCAGACCGTCCAAACACTTTGAAAACCGGAATTTGTCTCACACTGTATCTACAGTAACACCTGGAATGTCGTCAAGGCACGGATTTGGTCCTAAGCAAGAGGCAGCACCGCACACGAGAGCACGGTGAATTCATACAAGTCAGTTAGCCTCCATTTTCTCATCTGCAGAAGGGGGATAAAAATGCCTGCCCCACCGTCTCACAGGTTGTGTGAAGGGTAAAGAACAATGTGTGGGAATCCTTTAGTCCAGCTGAAAGCAGCAGGCGTGCCAGAGTGATTACAGGAGGGAGAGGTGGAACCGGAAGCCAGCTGCTGAGTTTACATCCTGCCTGGCTGTTCCAAGTGGGGCAACTGACCACACCCCCTGTGCCTCAGTTTTTCATCTGTAAAATGGGCAGTGCCCACCTTATAGGGTTGTTGTGGGGATTCAACACGGTGACAGGTAAATCAACAGTGTGTACCCATCTGGCATACAGGCAGCACTCAGTTACCAGGAGGCAATCCTATTTTTCCCTTCATTGTCAAGTTAGATGTTTTGAATTTTGAATTTGGAAGAAGGGGTGATTAAACATAGATAGTATTAAAGGTAGACAGGTAGACAAAGACCTTGCATAATCTGATAAGATCACCTCTGGAAGGTACAAAACCAGAACAGAGTCAAATCCCGCTTTTAGCCTGGAGTTTATTATGCCACAGGTCTTACCACGATAAAAAATAAAAATAAAAAAAACACAACTTATCTTGGGAAAAGTTCATTTTGGGGTTTCTGATCTTTGGGGAAATACTGAGTAATAAAAAAATGTAAAGAAATAACAATGGGGAAAAAAGGAAAAACAAGAAGTCATCACCATTATGTAAAATTTGTAACTTACCACGTCGAAGGATAAAGTGCTAGGGTCTGTGTCTTCCACTGGCTCCTTCGCCATGGGATCTGTAAACAAAACAAAACAAAACACACAAATAGAGGCATTTTCTTTCATTTAAAAGCATAAACGTATCCTCTGATCACTGTCTACCTGTGGGTGTAACCTACCATTGCTGGGCTGGAGAAAAACTTACTTTCAATTGTTAGTGGAGACAAAATAAGAAGGGATGGGTTCAAATTGCATCAAGAAAGAGATTAAGACAAATAAACTTTATTTTTATTAAAAAAAACATATTTTGAAACAGTTTACTTATAAATATCAAAAAATACCTAGAGCTACAAATAACCACAAGTTATGCAGATATGATATTAACGCTTTTGCATATTGGATCTGATTACAACTTCAAGCAGGAATAATTTAATTCTGACTTCTGCTTCTTTTCTTATTTCCTACTCTCCGGCGATTCATTTTTATCATTTAAAACTACTAAGCATCTGGATATAGTTCAAGTGAATTGCCAAGGTCAAAAATACTTCACAGAATCTTTACCAAACAAAAAGGGATTTTTGATTTCTCAGTATTTTGTTTATGTTTTTAATCATGTGTTGCATTTCAGAAGCAATGGGAAAATATAGAAAAAGGAACTGGCTTCCACTAGATCTTATGAACTTGTACAAATTAGAAAAAGTCCCCCCTCCCCTTTCCGACACACTTTACAAAACACCTGCCAGAAAACTATCTTAATAAATAACCATATGTGTTTGAGTGAAATCCTCTAGATTTGCAGTGTGTGACCTGCAAAACCCTAGATGGCAGCCTTGGGCTAGTTAAGGTCCAACTTCCATTTGCTCCCAGTCCGCGGCAAGTACACACTGTGGACGGGACACTAGGTCCCAGAACTGCCTCAGGGGATCCAAGCAAGCATGGCAGGACAATCTGTGGGGATCATTTGTCTGTTTTCCCTGAGGCTTCCCTCTGAGAGCGGGCTTTCCACAGCTCATTGCAATGCCTGAAGAAGAATTGGTGTGAAGAGAACACCTGTGTTTGTTTTATGGCATCCTACAGTCACTGGAGAGGAAAAAAGAGGTGGCCAGAGGAGCAGGGCGCATAGAGGGAGGTTTTCCAGTGTCCTCCCAAGAGCAGAGACAGAGTCTGCAGCTCCATGTCGGGGGATTGTGAGGGACTCCGGCAAAGTCCAGGTGGCAAGGCCACATCAAGAACACACAGAAGGGGTAACCTCTGGGTCCCAGTGTCCCAGCTCCAGCAAGAAGCCCTATGATTTCTGCCTGGCATGGAAACAAAGGACTGCTGGAGCTCAAGGGTCCCCTCAGGCCTGGACAAGGAGGGCATGGATTCCCACGCCGATGCACTAGAATCTCAAGGCTCCCCTTCGTTTTCCAAGCACAACATCATCCTCTCAGATTCTTGTGTGACCCCAGTTTGTACTGAAATGGAATTTCCTGCCAGCCCAGTGGGATATAGACTAAGATTCAGATTTAAATCAACCTAAAGAAAATAAGAACAAATTGTGTTGCTAAATCCACCCTGAGTTTACAGAACTCCTGCTGTCCAAGTAACGGGCAATTATATTAATAACACAGGGCACTTTGTGTTAAGGATGTGGAAACACACAGGAAAAGCACGTACCCAGCCTGGGGTGCACAGTGGGGATGGGAGGGGGTGTGTGCAGGAGAGCCTGCCTAGGAATTCATATAGAAGAGTTGAGGCTAGCCAGGAGTAGGGGTTTGGGGAGGGAAAAGCGTTCTAGGCAGAGGGAACAGCATGGTGGGCAAAGGCCTAGAGGTGAGAAACAGCATGACACATTACTGTGCTTCAAATAGGTCCAGCTAGACATACCTGCATTCGGTGTTCTAGTCTTTGCTTTCCCTGCTTCTCACATCACAGCCTCATGTCAACAGTTTCATTTTCACTAAAATGTACCTGGATGGTAACACTTTAAAGCATTACCCCCACTGGGGGAGTACTATCGTAACAGGTATCAACAATGGAATTTCAGGTCAAAGGGACAGACGCATGGAGTCCTGGGGTGCGGGAGGGCTGGGGGGTTTCTAAATGACCCTGACAGCATCCTGGGCAGATATGTCCACTAGATCCATGACAAGTTAGTCCTGCTTCCTACAGACAAATTAGGAAGAGAAGAAGGAAGGAGAAAGAGACAGAGCGGAGGAAAATGGAAGAGGTGGCTAGGAAAGTCATAAATACACCAAAGGCAGCAAAGAGGGTGGAAATTAGACAGTTGACAGGAAGGAATACTAGGCTGAGGTGGGGGCCTGTCTCCTTACTGCATGCCACTGAGACCTAGTGGTCTGGCCGTGGACAAGTCTTGTGGTGTGACCTTGGACAAGCCAGCAGTGTGATCTTGGATGACTCTTGTAAGTGTTAGCAGTTTTCTCTGTAACAGCATGAGGGGCCCAGGTCTCTGGTGCCCACACTTAGCTGATGACCATTATTCTGGTCAGCCCATGTTTGGGAAACACCAGGAAGGATGAACTTGCACTCTTCCTTGGAGCTGACTCCGCTCTGTGACATAGCTGAGCGTGTCTCAGAGGGCTCTGAGGTGAACAGGAAGACACAGGCAGATAACAGTGTCATGCTTTGGTCTGAACTCTCCAAGAATAAAGGGAGCTGCAGTTGGAAAGGACATTCACAATTCAGGTTTTCTGTTTCCTGAAGCATGACAGCAGAGCCAGGGCAATCAGGAAAGGCAGCGCGTTCAGGTAGTAGAGGCACTTCTGGGCCTTTTACTATTGTCACTACAATGGCTGTGACCGGATCAGCCTGTGCCGTGGATCAAGCTGTAAATGCATTTCCTCCGCACGTGTTCTCACCAAACTGCTCACAGACCCAGGCCACTGTGCACCTAAGCAGCCTGGGGGCGGGCTGATCCTGGTTATGTGAGGCTGGCCTAGAAGTAGGAAGTTGTCCCAAAGCATTCCTGAGGGCTCTTGGAGTGTCATGTTCACAATATTCTTAAGTATAAAATCCAATTGTTTATTTCGAAGCTTTAAAATGTTTATTTTTATGGGTCCAGGTAATAGGCTGAGCCCCCAGACAAGGCTGTGGTGTCAGATGGGACAAAGGAGCTGAAACAGAAAGGGGACCATACAATTTCCGAGGTAACAAGACCAGCACCCGCCCAACCCTCCATACCCCTTTACCCCCCAACCCCCACCCGCATGGGGACCTTCCTCCCGCTCTTGGCTGCAGCTCTACTGTCACGGGCAATGCTTTGTCCCTAAGCTGCCTTGACTCCCCTGGATGGGTCACTCTAAACAAGGAGGTTAAAAGATAAAAAGGAAAAAAACCCAAATCCAGAGATTATTAGGTCCTGGGAAAATTGATTTATGGAGCTAAAACTCACAGTAGGTGAGGTCTACTGGAAGCAACAGAAAATACTGATGCAGTACAATGACAACATTTTTCGGAGTGCCATGGACATGCAAAAAAGAAATGGAAAGGGATACCTGCTCTTGGTTACAAGAGTAAAAATTATACAGGTGTCTTTTTACACTAGCTTGTAAATTTAACATGTTCACAACTGTGCCCGGTAAGAGCTATATAAGTGCCAGATAGATAGATACATACATACATACAATAAAAATGGTGGGGGTAGAGAGAGACAAGGTTCTTAGCTTATATGAAAAAATAAACCAAGAAAATTCTCAAAAATAGGCTACAGTAATTAGAAGTTTGATGCCAGCATAGATCAAGTAAACAGAACAGAGAATCTAGAAATAGACCCAAATGTCTCTGGGAACATAGAAAAAAATAAGGAAATAAACAAGGCATAGATCACCCCAAATCAGCTGGCGACTGACCAAGAGGGAGCTCACTGATGGCAGTGAGAATGATGTTTCGTTCACCTGAGCATCTCCTGGGAGTTCCTCAAAAGGCATGAGAGAAACCGGTGGTGAACAGGTGCCCTGAAGAGGGCACCTGGCCGGGCTCTCAGAGGCCTCGGGCGAGAGAAAGGAGGGGCGCTGCACAGTTATTTGTTTCTCAGGGCAAGCACCTCATCTGTAATATTCGGGGTGAAGAGAGAGCCTCCAAGTGCCCTTCCCACTTTAAAAGCCCACAAGTGGTAAGAAGTAGAGGCCCTGTGGGTAAGCAGGCACCTTCGGGCGGAAAGTTACTATGACATAAGAAGCCCAGTTCACAGCACTTACTCATCATTCCACTCAAAGACCCAAACCTCATCAGTGACAACTAGAGCACCCACTTAGTGCTGCCCACCTGTGCTGCATGGTTTGCACACAGTCTCAGCTCATCCTTACAGTAACCCTGAGAAAGTTACATATTGAGTGCCCAAGGTCACAGGGTAATGAAGAACCAGAATTTGGATCTGGGATTTTTTGCCTTCAAAATGCCTGTTTTCCACGTCCAGCGTTCTAGAAGTGATTCATGCATTGATCACATGACAGCTTCTTCTGGGGGGAATCTCTGTATCCAAAGTTCCCTGTTTTTTAAGGATACCAGTCATATTGGATTAGAGCCCACACTGATGACCTCATTTTAACTTGATTAACTTGATCTGTAAAGACTCTATTTCTTCCTTCCTTCCTTCCTTCCTTCCTTCCTTCCTTCCTTCCTTCCTTCCTTCCTTCCTTCCTTCCTTCCTTCCTTCCCTCCCTCCCTCTCTCTCTCCTTTCTTTCTTTCTTTCTTTCTTTCTTTCTTTCTTTCTTTCTTTCTTTCTTTCTTTCTTTCTTTCTTTCTTTCTTTCTCTTTCTGTCTTTCTTTCTTTCTTTTTCTTTCTTTCTTAAAAGATTTTATTGGGGAATTGGAAAGCCAAGTTGTTGTCCTTCACTCTTAGTTGTGGAGGGCGCAGCTAGCTCAGCTCCAAGTCCAGTCGCCATCCGGCCACCCTTCGGCAGTTCGTGGCTGCTCAGCTCAAGGTGCCATGTTCAATCTTAGTTGCGGTTGGGCCCACCATCCCATGTGGGAGCTGAACCAGAAACCTTGTTGCTAAGGTGCCGTGTTCAATCTTAGTTGCGGTTGGGCCCACCATCCCATGTGGGAGCTGAACCAGAAACCTTGTTGCTAAGAGTGCATGCTCTATCCACTGAGCCATCTAGCTGCCCCTTGGTAGCTCAGGGCAGCTCAGCTCAAGGTGCCGTGTTCAACCTTAGTTGCAGGTGGGCCCACCATCCCATGTGGGAGTCAAACCAGCAACCTTGTTAGGACTACATGCTCTCACCAGCTGAGCCCTTCTGCCACTTGTTGGCAGCTCAGCAGCAGCTCAGCTCGGGCACACCTCACTGGCCCAAGTGGGAATCGAACCGGAACTCTATTGCTCACAGCTCACGCTCTTAACCAACTGAGCCATTCAGCCAGCCCATGTAAAGACTCTGTTTTAAATAAGGTCTATTTCTAAGGTAATGGGGCCTGGGTTGCCAACAATATTTGCGGGGAGGTCTCAGTTCAACCCATAACAGTCCACGCTCTGGCCTCCCCAAATTCACGTGCTTCCCATGTGCAAAATACATTCATCTAGCATCCCCCCAATTCATTCCAGCATCAACTCTAAATCCACTATCTCATCTATTCATCATCCACCCAAAGATCAAACCTCATCATTGAGGGATCCGGAATCTCCGGACCCTGGGAACTGTGAGCCGCCCCCAGCGGCCTCTACGGGAGGAATAATCACACGTCGCCCAACACAAACCCTGGTGAGTTGCCCCACAGCTGCACTGTCACGTTCTGACATCTGCCCTTGTTAAATCCCATTAGATAAGGGCCAATAGTTCCTTGAGGCGGTTTCTCCAAAGAAGTTCAAAGATCTGCTCTAAGGATGTCCTTTCAGAGAATACAGAGGGAGGTGAGTCGGTGTCCCAGATTCCCAGCATCATAAGCCAAAACAGTGGGGGCTTTAGTGCTTTCTAGTGAATAATTAAAGGCAATTCTCTGAACTTGTAATTTCAGAATTAATTTATTTTTCATTTGTTGTTATTTTTTGTACCATTGCTTTTCTTCTGACCTATGGGTGTTTGCGTTAGTGATTATAAGGACACTGAGAGTGCTAACTGGATTCAGGATCACCAAAGCTCTGAGAGCAGCAGAACAGCTGGGGGTGGTGCCGACCCCCTTTAATTTACCTTCCTCTCTGTGTTATTCAGCAGCCCCCCTCTGTCATCCTCAGCCCCCAGAGCAGGGGCTGAACAGGCTGAGGAAAAAACAGGGATCAAGAAAGGGAGCTCCTAGCATTTGTGTGTCAGTCATGTCAGTCTGGCCCTAGAGCCTACAGAGGGGGTCAAACTGAAGAGGGACAAATGAAAGGGAGGAAGGGAGAAGAAAGAACAAAGGGATGAAAGAGGAGGTTCAGGTGCTTGAAGAGAGGAGAAAACTTAGAAAACAGAGGCATTAAAAGAAAAGAAATGGGGCCGGCCGAGTGGCGCATTGGTTAAGCGCTGGTTTTGGGATGCCAGCGGCCCCGGTTCGGATCCCGCATGAGGGCCAGTGACACTGCCCTCTACAGCTAACAACAGCTCCACCTGGAGCTGGGCTGTGCGAGCCCCGGTGATGGTGTGGGCTGCAGCCCCTGCTGCAGTGGGCTGCCATAGGCTACAGTGAGTGGCCCACAGCCAGCGTGAGCGGCTGGCAGCCAAGCGTGAGCTGCCAATAGCCGCGATGAGCGACATCCAGAGGCCAGCGACCGATCTGCCTCATCCGGGAAGAGCGCAATGACGATGCCAACAGTGAAGCAACATTCTCCGCAACTAAACTGAAGAACAAAAAGACAGCAACTTGTCTGTTCCCCTTCCCCGATTCCCCAACGCTGTTCCCCTCCACCAAATCCCCAATAAAATCTTTAAAAAAAAAAGAAAAAAAGAAAAAAAAAAAAAAAAAAAAAAAAACAAAAGAAATGAAATGCAGTGGGCATTGGAAAAACCCACCGGGAGGGTGGGGAGAGAAAGGAGAGGAGGGAAAGGAAAACTACAGCCAGTCACCACTCTCTGGTGGGTCTGGACAAAGAGCTGGCTGGTCCAGCTTTTCAAACAAGGGTGCTGCTTGCAGTGGGTCTCCCTGGAGTCCTGGTTTCAGCTCCCAGTGCTCCTAGGGTTTGTGAGGAAGACATATTTCACCTCGGACCCATCTAAGCACACAGGGGGGCTGTGAGGGGCAGTGAGAGCTCAGTTGCCACCTAAGGGGCTGTCTGTCCTGAGCTGGTCTCTAGGGCCAGGACTGGGGGCTGGAGGGAAAGCCCCCGATGCAGTGCAAAGGAGACCCTGGGAACAAACAGAGGACATCATTGAGGTGTTGGGTGGCAGTGGGACTTAGTTCATTGCAAGGAAGCAAGGAATGCACCATCACCTCAGCCCAGCCTTTCAAAGCCTCTTTGTCTTAATATCTGTATGAACACGAACTAGATTTTATTCACATTTAACGGGCAATTCTGACTCACTCCATGTTAGATTGTGGACTGGTGGCAGAGATAGAGTGAGATGGTGACACTGTCACCAGCATCACTGTTTTCCTCCCATGTGATCCCAACAGTCTTGTCAATTTTCTTAGTGTAAAAAGGTGTTTATTTCATTAAACTCGTAACAGAATAATCACATATATACACCTTTGTTACATGCATGTGGATATACAAACATCTTTTTTAACTTTAAAAGGTAAACTTAGTTCGCATATCTAACTTGAGGAATGAGCTTCTCAGATGCTAATATGGGAAGAGCTTTTTCTGTCCCCAGTTGGAAGCATATGTGGTTACATGTTCTTTGTTTTCATTCATTCACTGAGGTGGTAAGTCTTCAGCCAGCATTTACTATGTGCTGGGACTGTGCAGGTGTTTCAGGTGTCTGCTGAACAAAACAGAGGTGCACTCTGTCCGATAACGTATAGTCTAATGTGGTGGTGGGGATGGTGGTGAAATAATCGTGGCTAGTGATAGTGACATGCGCTAAAAGGGAAGGTCCAGGTGTCTAACATGGGGCTTGATCTACATCACTTTTGAGCTGAAATGTGAAGGATGAGTAGGAGGTAACCCAAGTAGGTGGAATGAGCGTTTCGGGCATCAGGAAGGACCTGTGCAAAGGCACGAAAGCAGAAGGTCCCACAGTCTCGAGGAACCAGGAGGCAGATTGGCTACAGGACAGAAAGGCACAATCGATGGAGGAGAGAAGTAGAGACCAGTATATAGAGTATGAAAGCAATTTAAGGACTGAGGGTTTGTCGGAAAGTCACGGCAGGTTTCTAAGCAGAGGGGTGGCAGGGTCTGAGTTGTTTGTAGAAGATCACTCTGGCCACATTTTGGTGAACAGGTTGGTGGAAGGCAAGAGTGGGTGCGAAACACCAGTTGTTGGGAGGTGTGTGTGGGAAACTGGGCGAGAGACGACTAAAACTTGGTCTGGGGTGGAAAAGTGAAAATTCCATTTAACAAGTTCCACATATTGGCACCATCTGTGGCTTCATTACAGGAATGGAAGGGGTAAGTGGGTGTGCCCTGAAGGTTACAGAAACTAAATGAGGTGTTAAAAAGGAGAAGTCACTTTTAAGCATTTTTTTTTTAGTTGATTTATCAATCATCTTATTGATAAATCCCAGAGTGGGCATGGACACGGGGACGTCTTTCAGATGCCTGAATATGATCTTCAACATCTCTTCAAGTGACAAGATCTCTACCTTAGGAGGCCCTTCCCCTCTGTAGGAGCCAAAAAGATTCTACTTACAGGCGCTACTTCATAAAGTCAGGGAGACATGCCTACGTTAGACATCCTCCTGTCATCAGACCCCCAGTTCTCCCATCACGCCACATAGGTTGGGATTTCCAAGTCCCTTTGTTTCAGATTGTGAGCCCCCGTTTGGCTGGGCCACGCTGACTCAGAGACTATCACCAGAATTTAGATTCCTCAGTGCTCTCACTGTTATCTAAGATCATATTAGCCACCCTGGTGGCCTCATCACACTATTGACTCACTGAGATTTTTTTTTTTTATAATTGTATGACTATTAAGCTGTGTTTCCCAGCACCACCTTCTCTGCTGCCATTGATGAGGGGGGCGGGCGCAGATTTTACATTTAGCCCCATTCCATGGATCCTGATGACGATCTTTATTTTATTTTATTTTTCTTTATTTTCTGATGCAGATCTTTCTGAATCCCTCTCACCATCATCATTTAATGAGACCTGAGAGCCCTATTAGTAAAATCTGGCCTAAGGCCTCTTGCACCTTGTCAATCAGGTTCTCAGAAGCCAGGTGGAGGTGGAGATGGAGGTGAGAGTGGGCATGGGGAGCAGGAAGGTTTCTCTTTTTATGTCCAAACAAGGGGTATGGAGGGAGGGGAAGGATATCAAAACAGTGTATTTTCCATCACCCATCATAAAACGTTGACTATTCCCCACAAGAAGAGTCTAGCTCTTTCTTTAAAACATCCGGGAAACTCACCCAAACCCAGCATATCGCGATGCCAATGTAGCTGTCATCTCACCCATCTCCAAATAATGTCTCCCTCTAACTGCTCAAGCCACACATTGAGGACGGAACACTCAAGTTCCCAAGAAGTAAAATAGGAACCACATTTACCTAAGCAGTTATATGTGGCTCTGCATCTGTGTATCTTGTCTCCCCGCCACACCTCTCCCCCCAGCCTTCCCAATCTCCACAAAACTAGAAAAAGACCTCTCCTGCCACAGGTGTAAATCATTCATTCATTCATTCATTCATTCATTCATTCATTCATTGTTCAACAAGCATGCACTGCATATGGAGGCCAGGTTATGGGGAGAGCAAGAACAGAGAGCTCCTGGAAAGTCAAGACTGAGGAGAATTTCAAATTCAAGTGAGATTAGAGAACAATCTAGATTCTGACCTCAGGTACAAACACAGCGTTTTAAACTAAGGATGGGGCCAGAAGCCCTTGCAATCAAAGGCCCTACAGGTAGGGTCCCACAGGTGGGCCAGCCCCTTGGCTTTGTGATACTAGTTTATGACTTAGCTCGAGGGCTAACATTTAGAACAAACCCATTTAATACAAGTGAAATGAGGAGAGAAGAGGAGATATGAGATGGCCTGTGAGAAGGAGAAAGGGAGAGCCCACAAGAAAAGGGTAATCCACCCCTCGCGCTCTTTTCTGCCAGGTAGGTTGGAGGGACTTGTCCCAACCTGGCGGCCTGAGTCCAGAACAAAAGCGCTGGGGAGGTGGGAAGCCAGAGGCGAGTCCGGGACACACGTGAGTGATGGGGGCTGGGCCATGTGTGGATGGGGGTGGGGGAACCTCGGGCCACTGTCCCCAGCCGACCGCGCGCAGACCCCGGGTGGGCGCCTCACCACGGTGGTAGGAGGCTCAGCCCCGACCCCCCGCGTGGCCCTGGCGCCTCCAAGTGAGCGCACGGCGCTGGGCCACTTTACCTGAGCGCAGAGGGTCATCCGGAGAAGCCATGGGACGGGTGGGCAGGCGAGCGCCCGGGAGGGGCTGGCAGCCTCCGGACTGGAGGGGAGCGCACGGCGGGGAAGGAAAGTCCTGTGGTGCCAACGCCCGAAGCAGGAGCCGCGGACGTGCGCCCCTCCTCCTGCTCCTCCTCTCCCTCCTCCTTCTCCTCTCCCTCCTCTTTCCCCTCTTCTCCTCTCCCTCCTCCTTCCCCTCTCCTCGCCCTCCTCCTTCTCTTCTCCTCCTCCTCCCAGCTCTTCCTCCCGCTCACTTCCTGCGCTGGCAACCACCGAAACCCCTCTCAGCGCGTCCCCTGTCTCTCCAGCAGTGGTGCGGGCGGGGACCGGTGCGTCCCAGCCCCGCCGTGTCCCACCGCCGCCGTCCTCCCAGCTCGTGCCCAGGTTCGAGGGTAGGTCCCCCGAGCTCTCGCGGTTGCTGCCCCGACGGGCTGCGGAGAAATCAGCCTTAAAGCCCGCACAGCAGCCCCTGATCGCGCTGAGCCGGGGACACTGGGCGCGCAGGCCCGGGTGGAAACGCCTGCGGGCGATCTCCTCTAAACAGCTTCCAGATCTTCAAGCAGACTGTGTCCCTGCATGACGGCACACGCTAACAACTTCTACATTTTGATTTCTCTTTGGCATTACTTAGTATTACATGACCTTCAGGGCAAGCGCTACGCAAGCCGAGTGGGGCGACCACGCCTGGCACACTCGCACTGCCTCTCCAGAAAAATAGCTGGGCTTCTCGGAAATGCCGAAGTGGTCCTTAAAAAAAACTAAGTTTTCATTTAAAGAGCATTTTATATTGATTACTTACATGAGCACAGATTGGGAACGTTTACTAAGCCTTGTTCTATTTTTTGTTATTTTGTTTTAAGATGGTTATATTTTAACTAAACCTAGCATCAACGGATCGTCTCTTATACAAATATGATGGGCAATTGAATAGGAATCTCTTAAGGGTTTTCAATAATATGTCTGCCTTCATACATAAAAATTGAAAGATAGGAACTGGTTCGAAAGGGATAACGTCATAGCTTTTAGTGCACAATATCAGGAATTTATCAAAAAAGGAGGAGCCTCTGCCTCAAAACTCAGCCCTGAAAAATGCAGGAAACCAGTAAATGTCTACATACCCTCTTGGCGACAGGGCCCTTGCTTTATGCCTCTCCCCACCTGTTTGGTGGTCCTGAGGCCCATCGTAGTCTCCAGATTGGCGTTTTAGTCTCTGAAATGTGCCATGGGAGACACAGACAGAAGAGAGGGTCCCACTGTGTGTCCAAAGAGAGAAACGCCTTCCAGAGGAAATCTTTTGGGGAAATTTGTAGGTGGGAAGATAAACTTCCTCTTGGTCTGCCTTCTGATAGGAAGGGAAATTTTTTTAAGGGTATTTTCTCTTAGAATCCATTTTGAGGTTGGGTTTGTGGTTCTTTTTGCTGATTTGAATTCTGTTTGATAGGGGCACAACATGTTGGCACATATAGTTAAGCATGAATCACTCTTAAAGGTCCCTCTCCTTCTCACTTAAGCAGTGCTGTTCTGCGAACAGGAGATTAGATCTTGTTTGCCCACTCTACCAGCTTACTTTGAATTGTTTATCCATTAAGACACATGAGCTAGAAAGCCACAGTTTTGATGTTGTGTTTGGTTTCTCACAAAGAATGGCACGCTGTGGATAACTAGCAGTATGGTGTATGAGGTGCGATCAAACAATATGGTGAATGCTTAAATTAAAAAAAAATCATTACAGTAAAAGACACATTGCCATTAATTCTCTTCAAAATACTCCCCCTCATTTCGAACACACTTATCCCATCGTTCTTGCCACTGTGCGAAGCAATTCTGAAAGTCCTCTTCCGTGTCTTTAGTTGCGCTATTGTGGCTGCCTCCATGTCCTGAATCATTTTGACTTTGGGGAAGAGCCAGAATTCACACACAGCCAGATCCAGTGAATAAGGTGGATGAGGACACACCATAATGTTTTTATTTGACAGAAATTGCCGTACACCAGAAGCAATGTGTGACATGGAGCATTGTCTTGATGGAGGATGATTTATGGCACACTTTAAAACATTTCTCTCAACCGTAGCTCACCTAGAACTGACTGCACCGAACAAGTTGAAACTTGCCACACACTGTTACTAAGGTTCGACATGCCACTTCCCATAATGAAGATCCCTGCCTCTCCACTCAGCAGCAGCATTCACCGTATTTTTTTTTTTTTATCACAACGGAAAAGGCACCATGCCATACATCATTTCGGGTATGGCAATTTCTGTCAAATAAAAACATTATGGTGTGTCCTCATCTGCCTATTCATGGATCTGGCACCGTGGGACTTCTGGCTCTTCCCCAAAGTCAAAATGACCATGAAAGGCAAACGTTTTGAATTGATGTTTATTTAAACAGTCACTGTATTTTTTTTTTTAAATCACAGCTCTTATGGCTAAGAACCCTTAGGATGCCATGTCATGGGGAGTGGGAGACATGGAGTGGCCGGGAAAGCCAGGGAGAGGAGGTGCAGCTGTGCAGTGAGCACTTTTATTCTAGAAACACTCCAGCCTGGGGGTCCTTACTCACCACACAGGTGTGTCCTGGGGCCTTGATCTTAGGTGCTCTCATACTCAGCACCATTTCTAGCTGCTTTCTTAGTGAATATCTTTATATATAACAATTTACTTCTTGCTCCACATTTTGAGAGAAAAATCTGTTCAAAGAGATGAACATTTATTTAAAACCTGCAACCCAACTCAGTCAAGTCCTAGAGGAGATGTCTTTTGTTTTTTTTTGTTTGTTTGTTTGTTTTTGTTTTTTTGTTTTTTTGTGTTTTTTTTTTTTGCCATTAGGAGAAAAGAGCAAATGAGAAGAAAACCTGGTGTTATCAGTGACCAACCAAAAAATTGCATTGTCACCACCAAGAGCAGAGTTTCCGGTGCTTTGTACCCCAGCACGCAGAACATAGGCTCAGATTGGTGACTCAGAAGCCCGGATCATCAATCACTAAAACAGCAAATTGTTGTTTAGAATTTATTCTGAGCTAAGACAAGAAAGTGGACATAGGGCCAAGTGAGTCAACTGAGAAACTATTACAACTAGTTAGTGGGTTTAGCTTGGAGAAGAGATAAACTCAACATGCAGTACCCACAGCTTTCTCATTACCAAAAATAACCAAGTAGGAAAAAATGATCCCATTACAGCAGCAAACAAAGCTATACTGTAACTAGAAATAAATTCAATAAAACTGTGTGAAACAATTTGCAAAAACTACAAAGCTTTACTGAAAAACATAACAGTAAACCTGACTAAATAGAGAGCTATCCCAGGTAAAGAGAGTCGTGATTCCCTAATTAATCTATAGGTTCAATACAAACCCAATCAAACCAACAGGATTTTCAGAGAACATGAAACTGATTGCAAATTCATATGGAAGGGTAAATTCAAGATAATTTTGAAAAAGAAAAATGAAGAGGGGATTTGCTCTCCAAGATAGCAAGATATTATAAAGCAATAAAAATTAAAATAGTGAGCATTGGTGCAAGAAAAGCAAAAGAAGGATTACTGGGACAGAAAAAAAATGCAAGACACAGACTCGTACGCTTTTGGAATTTGCTGTATGGTAGAGACAGTTAAATGGTGAAAAGCTAGACAGTTCAAAAAATAGCATTGGGTTATTTTCCTCTATATGTATGAACTATGCAATTTATATTCCTACCTCATCCTATACACAAAAGTAAGCTTCAAATAGATTAAATATCTAACTGTAAAACATTTAACTTTAAAATTATTGAGAGAATATAAGGGGATTTCTTAACATGGGTAATAGGAAAGGTTTTCTTAAGGTGAAAATCAAGACATAAAAGAGAAATCTGATAAACCTAACCAGATAAAATTTACAGTCTATGCCACCAGACAATAGGAAATTATAAAACAATGGATAAACTTAGATAAATTAAGTATATACTATATAATTTATATATAACACAAGATTTGTATCCTAGTATCCAAGTTCTTAAACATTTATTCCAATAATTGAAAATATGATAAAAAATAATTCAATAGGATAGGCAAAAGCTAAACTAAATTCCTAAAAGAAACAAAAATGGCCAATAAAAATATGAAAAGGAACTCAACCTCAGTAAAAATAAGAGAAATGTGAATTAAAACCATAATGGGCTAATGGATTGGCAAAAACTTAAAAGCTTGCCGATATCAAATATTGGCAAGATTATAGAGAAATAGGTCTTCATACGTTGTAGGAGTGTAAACTGATATGGCCACATTGGAGAGCAATTTGACCCATGTATCTTCCCTAAAGGGACTCTTACATATGGTACTAGAAGCCATACACAAGAATGTTGGTTGCAGCATTATTTGTAATAGCAAAGATGAGAAATAACTTCAATGTCCATCAATAGGAGAGTAGATGAATATGACATAATCCTGCCATGAAAAATAAGCTCAAAAACGTTTAAAATGAAAAAACAAGTTGCAAAATGACATAAGGGGGAGACACAAACCCATCTCTATATGTTCTCTAACTACATATAAGTTTTTAAAAGTGGATGCATATCAGTTTCACCTTACAGCCAAGACAGAGTAGCAGGAACCAGGTTTCCTCTCCTGCCTAAAACAATAACAACAAAAAACCCCGAAGAAATACATGAACAATGGTTTTTCAGGCACTGCACATCAGGCAAAGATGGCAGTGCTCCCCAAGGCTGGGATATAAACAAGGCAATTCCTAGGATCGTCCCAGCCTACTGCCTTAAGGGAGTTTCCAGTGCAGAGAAAGGGAACCCACACAGAGCCCAACAGACTCCCCGATTTGAAGAGGTGTAGCTGAAAGTCTGAGGAGACCAAGACAGCTAGAAGTCACAGGACAGAGTGCTGTAAAGACTTCACAGAAACCCCCTGGAGATGCATGGATGTCCCCCCTTGGCTACTCAGGTAACACTGCTGGGAAAGTAGAATTAGAGGGAACTCAGGACCAGTAATCATGCTTGTTTCTACCAACCAGACCAGAAAAATACCTCATAATTTGTGGACATGAGGGAAGGACCAGGACTGAAAGAGTGTAATGCTTAAAGAGACTTCAGCTTTGTCTGCAATGTTCTAATTTTACATATAAATACTTATTTTGTATATCTTATTTAATTTTAAGTAGTTTTAAATAGAACATTTAGAAATGATTTTCACAAAATTGCCTGCTTCATAAAATCAGTCTTGACCTTGCCTGCCCTCCCCACAAACATTGTTTCACAGAGTGATCTGTTTGCAAAAATTTCCAGACTATGAAATGTTCTGGAAATTAGCAATATGAAAGTAGTAATCGATTTTTTTTTCCATTTTACAGATTACTAGTTAGCCTATTTGAAATGATTTGAGACTTTTACTATCTGATTTACACCATTAGCACTTTACTCCTTTGTGACACGCTATTTTGATCCCTTTTAGAATGCAAATCATACATTTTATCAAATATTTTCGTCAATCAGGTTTTCTCTGGGGAACGTGGAACATTATGAACAGAGAAAATGAAGAGGAGAGAGACGTGCACGGAGAGGAAAGGTAGGGGGCGCCAACAGCACACAAGGTGCGGAGGGCCTGTGCAGGAACAATCTCAAACCAACTTCTGTCACAGCCCTGATTGGGGAAGAAACATGTACTTTTTTGTCAGTAAGTTACACTTGGCACCATTAGCATGGAGAGAAGTTTAATCCAGTTAAAAACAAAGGGAAATTACATGTTTTAGCATATAATTTCTTATAGTTTAACCCTTTCTGTGTGGTCATTAAGAACTTGAACTTTAGAAATGCCCATCACCAGTATTTCAATAAAGGCTATCTCAGTGTGAGGGCTACTTATTTCTAGTATAAAGAAAGGGGGTTATGACTAGTTGTTTCAACAGGCAACTTCCTATGATAATCAGGAAATTTCCATTTCTTTTTAAAACAATTTTGTAGTTTTCTTTTTCTTTTTTTAAAAAATATTTTATTGGGGAATTGGGGGATTGGGGAAGGGAACAGTGTTGGGGAATTGGTGGAAGGGAACATTGTGTTTTTCCAGGACCTATCCGCTCCAAGTCAAGTTGTTGTCCTTCAATCTTAGTTGTGGAGGGTGCAGCTCAGTTCCAAGTCCACTTGCCACTTTCAATTTAGTTGCGGAGGGCTCAGCCCACCATCCCATGAGGGAGTCCAACAGGCAACCTTGTTGTTAAGAGCACGTGCTCTCACCAGCTGAGCCACCCAGCAACCAGTTGGCAGCTCAGTGGCAGCTCCGCTTGGGCACAGCTCACTGGCCTATGTGGGAATCAAACTGGCGACCCTGTTGTTAGGAGCATGTGCTCTCACCAGCTGAGCCATCCTGCCACCTGTTGGCAGCTCAGTGGCAGCTCAGCTTGGGTGCAGCTCACTGGCCCATGTGGGAATCGAACTGGCGACCCTGTTGCTCAGGGCTCTCACTCTAACAAACTGTACCACCCAGCCAGCCCAGGAAATTTCCATTTCAATCTGAGGAAAGAGGCCCAAATCTCCATCCCTTTCCTCCCAAACTCTCCCTCTCTCCACCAAAACATCCATTCAATTTTTTTTTTTCTAGTCACTTTTTTTTTTTATGGAATTTGCGATTGAGGATTATGGATGTGAATTTTGGAAAGAATAATCAAAAAGAATAATAACTTTAAATGTACAAAGAATAATTGTAAGTACTGAAGTATAAATAAGAAATAAAGGAAAAGTGGTAGCATCTAACTGTTCAATGATAGTAAAGTGGTTGAATTATGGTACACTAATGATGATCACAAAACTGTATCAATACAACCATAAAATAGTTACTACGCTTTTGTGGACAAAAAAAGGGGCCACATACTAAACCTGACAAGCTCAGGGGAGGCAGCGTGGCAGGCCCTACAAATTCAGAGACCAAAAGTAACCACATAGGATGGCCTGAACATAAAAATTCCTAACTAAAAGCAGGTCATGAAAGGTAGTCCCATCCTTGGCCTGTAGTTTCCTTGACAAAGATCCATCTTTACCTTAAATGAGCCTGTCTGTTTTTTGCATCTAAGATAACATACCCATGGAATATCAGAGTAATCTTTTCCAGACCCCTTAGGGTACAACCTCCCATGAGAGTATGAGGCCACAAAACCCTTCATTGTTATCTTGTTCCCCAAATACTATCTCTATGTGCTAAAAATGTTAATTATTAACTCGCCTGTACCCACCCGCCAATGTAAAAGAAGCATATGTCTGTTTTACACTTTATCCAGTCTCAGAGATTTCCCTGCTTAGCTTTTTCCCACTCCCTTAATCTACCATCAACTGATTTCATATAAACCCACCCCTTACGTGTCCTCCTTTGATTCTAATGTATAAAATAAGCTATAAAACTACCATTCTTTGGATCATTTTCTCAATCTGCTAAGATTTTGCTTCCCAGTAATTGTTATCAGTTTGGCTCAAATAAACTCTTATAAGACTTTTTTAGGCTGCATGTTCTTTTGTCAACACTTTCAAATAGTAAAAACTTTATAATGGCCAGCACATAAGAGCTTAGAAATCATCACTTCTTCCCAACAAGTAAAAAGCTCAACAAACTGAAAAATCAATAGCTCTTCTTAGATCCACCAGAGAAGTGATGTCATATAGGAAACTGCTGCCCTCAAAATCAGAGAGACCTGCAGACAGATATGGAGAGAATCACAACTTCCCAAAACAGAAACCCAGAAGCAGAAACCTCTGTGGGAACCAGCACCAGGGCAGGTAAACTTGAACTGTAACTGACAAACTGAAGGCTCAGTGTGGACAGGGCTAAGAGATGAACTCTCCAGGGGAGTTGCCACGCTTCTATGAATTTTGATGAGGTTCTCATAGTGATATCAGCAGGGGGGTGGGGAAAAGGGACCATTTTGAAAGACTCAAAGTATACTGTTTTCCTGAACAAGGCTTGCCCTCCAGAGAAACTATTAAACTATTGGGGCTTTATCAGAGCCAAACCAACCTGGATGAAGGAGATATCCCTACTCCAGCTGGCTCTAGGAATGCTGTCCCACCTAAGGGGAAGGGGACTGAGAAGCATTTGTGAAGCTCACAGTCCAGAGGTGCCGGCTCACTGAAAGACTGAGACCTAATCACAGGACTATAGAGTACTTCCCCTCCCCCTAGACCACATCCCCACATCACTCACTAAAGGTCTGTTTACTGCAGCTCTGTTACTGAGCACCTCATGCCTGGCTACCAAGAAAAAATTACAAGGCATACTAAAAGACAAACAACAGTTTGAAGAGACAAAACAAGCATCAGAAGTAGTCTCAGATATGGCAAGGATGTTAGAATTAGACAGGAAACTGAAAGCAACTATGATTAATATTAATATGCTAAGGGCTCTAATAGAGAGCATGCATGAACAGATGGACAATGTAAGTAGAGAGGTGGAAATCCTCAGAACGAATAAAAAATAAATGCTAGAGATCAAAAACACTTCGACAGAAATGAAGAATGACTTTGAAGGGCTCATTAGGAAAGAGAGGACACAGCTGAGATATGAACCTCAGGGTATGAAGGTATGTCAACAGAAACTCCAAAATGGAAAAGGGAAGGGAAAGAAAACGGGAAAAAAGGAACAACATATCCAATAACTGTGAGATAACTACAAAAGATTTAACATACATGTAAAGTAATATCAGAAGGATAAGTAAGACAGAGCAGAATAGAAGAAATTTGGGAAGCAGTAATGACTGAGCTGTGTAAGGCTCAATCTCTTGGCACCATCTTGAGAACTATTTTATTGTCTTAATGTCTTTTGTCAGTTTAATTTCCAAGGCCCCCAGCTGGAGATTTTAGTCAGGTAGATGAAAAAGATCCCCTCCTCCCAGGGTCTGATTAAAATAGATTATTTATTGATTATTAATAATAAAATCGATTAGTATTGACTGAATGATCGAGCCCAGGAGAAACTTCTGGGCATTTTTATACAACAGCCAAAATCAGTAGACACCTGTAGGCTATCAGCATTGGGAGTGGAATACCTCGATCTAAACCTGAAATGGGTGCGCCTGGGATTTTATCTAGAGGGCTGGGGAAAGGTGGCAACTGCAGGCTGTGTGGCAGCTCTTGGGCAGCAGGTGAGCAATGGTGTTTGCATGTGTGGACCACGTGGATGCCAGGCTGAACGCAGCCTCCCACTGCGTCTGTGTAGAATCCTCTAGTCGGGATGTCATTTGTAAGCCGGTAGGTGAGCGAGCACGGGAAGAACGAAGGCAAGGTGAGAGCCCGGTTTCGGGAAAATCCAGCCAAATTCTAGCCTCAGGGCTGCGCCAGGATGGGCAGGAGAAGCGCTGCATTTAGGGACTGGGATAAGGGACGCTGGAGGGTCCAGGGTGGGGCGCCACGTCTCCCAGTCGCACCTCCCCTGTTTTGGGGTCCGCGTGGTCCTGCCTCATCCGTAGCAGGGGAACCCGACCCGCAAGGCGAAGCAGCCTCTGCAGCTGCAAGTGCGCTCCGCCAGTGCGCTCCGCCGCGGTCACGCCTTCCGCGCTGGACCACAACTCCCACAAGGCCCCACACTCGGGGCGTGGCGAGAGCGGAGAGGCGGGGCGTGGGCGTAGGCGCGGCCGGGCGGAGAGGCGGGGCCGGGGCCTAGATGCAGGGGCGAGGCCGGGCGGAGGGGCGCGGCCGGGCGGCGGGGCGAGGCCGGGCGGCGGGGCGGGGCCGGGGCGTAGGCGCGGCCGGGCGGAGAGGCGGGGCCGGGGCCTGGATGCAGGAGCGGGGGCCGGGCGGAGGGGCGTGGGCGGGCGGAGGGGCGGGGCCGGGGCCTGGATGCAGGGGCGTGGCCGGGCGGAGGGGCGGGGCCGGGGCCTGGATGCAGGGGCGCAGCCGGGCGGAGGGGCGGGGCCGGGGCCTGGATGCAGGGGCGTGGCCGGGAGGAGGGGTGGGACCGTGATACCCAGGGTGCGGCCCCGCTCAGCATCTTGGCCTCCCTGTGGGGCCTCCAGAAGCTCGGGGGTTTTGCCATAGTTGGGCTGGTTTCTGGTCCTTTGATCCCCGAGTCGCTCACTGCCCGCCACGTGCCTACGTATCTGCTGCGGAGGCGCAGGCCGGGGACTGGGCTGCGCTGAAGCTGTTGGTGGTCCTGGGTTCCGGGGGAGCCTCTCCGGGGCCCAGGAAGGAGCAGGTGGAATCCGGGGCGGGGGAAAAAACGCGGCCCAGACCAGCGCTACCAGCCGGAAGCCAACAATAGCGGGAAAAGCCCACCAGCTAAGGTGCTTTAATGTTGGCTAAGAAGCGGAGCAGGAAAGTTAACCGCCAAATCAATGGGTCATCTGTGGACCGGGGCCGGAACTTTTAAGATCTGCCCTCCACAGTTCTTTCTGTGTCATTCGTAGCTTTTATCGTTTTATCCCTTGTGTTGCTTTCTGCGAGAATTCCCGGCTTGACATTCCAGCTCTCTGGTTTGGTTTTCAGCAGTGTCCATTCTGCTATGCAGCCTATCTCTTCAAAGTTTCTTTTTATTTCAGTAGCTGTTTGTATTTCCAAGAGCTCTGTTGATTGTTTTCCTAACTGCCTGCTCTCATTTCATGATGTAATAATATTCTCGCCTATCCCTATTATTATTTTAATTATACAGGTTCTAATGTCCTGATCACTTTTTTAAAAGTTCCATCAGGTGCAAATTCTCTTTAAACATAGAGAAAAAAATGGGGGCCGGCAGAGTGGCTCAGGTGGTTAAGAGCGTGAGCTCTGAGTCAACAGGATCGCTGGTTGGATTCCCACATGGGCCAGTGAGCTGTGCCTGAGCTGAGCTGCCAACAGGTGGCAGGATGGCTCAGCTGGTGAGAGCCAGTGCACCTAACAACAAGGTTGCTGTTCCACTCCTGCATGGAATGGTGGGCTATGCCCACCTGCAACTAAGATTGAACACGGCACCTTGAGCTGAGCAGCCTGAGCTGCCAATGGGCGGCCGGATGGCGACTGGACTTGGAGCTGAGCTAGCTGCACCCTCCACAAGTAAGATTGAAGGACAACAACTTGGCTGTTCCCCTTCCCCAATTCCCCAACACTATTCCCCTTCCCCAATTCCCCAATAAAATCTTTTTTTAAAAAAAGAGAGGGGACCAGCTGAGTGGTATGGTGGTTAAGAGCTGTCTTGGGATGCCAGCCCAGGTTCAGATCACACATATGAGGGCCAGTGACACCGCCCTCAAAAAAAAAGAAGAGAGGGCCGGCCGAGTGGCGCAGTGGTTAAGCGCTGGCCTTGGAAGCCAGAGGCCCCGGTTCGGTCCCACATATGAGGGCCAGTGACACTGCCCTCAAAAAAAAAAAAAAAAAAGAGACAGAGACAGAGAAAATATATTAGTGTTATTCTTTTTTTCATGATTTCATTTTCCTGAAATGTTTGTCATTGCTGGTTTGTCTCTTTTTTTTTTAATACCTGAAATTCCCTGTTTTTTTACTCTCTTTGCAGGGAGAGGGAGATGAGGAAGAAGGTGCTGCAGCATATAATATTTTTATTTTATTTTATTTTTTAATGGAAGTGGAAAGAGACAAGATTTATAGCCTAATGGCTATCTGGGGTACCCCCACATCCCTCCTGAGCCTGATAATCATAGGGAGTTTGCTTGTTCCTCTAACCCAAGCTCCCGTACTCTGCTTGCAGCTGGAAGCCATTTTCTTACTTCCTGAAGGGTTGTATTTTGGAGAAGCTTCCTGTTATGGTATCTCAGCCAGTCATCTTTCCATTTCCCTTCATCCCCTCCCTCCAGGTTTTCAACCCCCTTTCCTCATGTACAAATGAGGATGGTAGGAAAGAGTGACTGAGGAGCCCTCCCCCAATTTTTTTAGTATTTTTTTTCCAGTATTTTAAAGGAAAACAAACATCTTCACTAGGACTCTCAAAGATGAATGAAAAACAATACCAGGAATAACTTTGCTACAGAAATGACAATATATCCATTTTTGTAGTGCATATAAATAAGTTTTCAAAATTATGTTAAACATAAGAATTTTCTGGAGGTCGGTCAGAATGGCTGTCATCAATAAATCAACAAACAACAAGTGCTGGCGAGGTTGTAGAGAAAAGGGAACCCTGGTGCACTGTTGGTGGGATTGCAGATTGGTGCAGCCACTATCGAAAACAGTATGAAGGTATCTCAAAAAACTGGATATGGAACTACCGTATGACCCAGCAATTCCACTCTTAGGTATTTATCCAGAGAAACCCAAGACACTAATTTGAAAAAATATATGCACCCCTGTGTTCATTGCAGCACTATTTACAGTAGCCAAGACTTGGAAACAATCGAAATGCCCATCAGTAGACAACTAGATTAAGAAACTGTGGTACATTTATATAATGGAGTATTATTCCGCTATAAAGAAGAGTGAAATCATACCATTTTCAACGATATGGATGGGCCTAGACAACATTATGCTAAGTGAAATAAGTCAGTCGGAGAAAGACAGATACCATATGATCCTACTTATATGTGGAATCTAAAGAACTGAATAAATGAGCACTGTAAACAAACAGTCTTAGAGACACAGAGGAAAAACATGATTGCTAGATGGGAGGGGGCAGGGATGAGAGAGAAGGGGAAGGGATGAGACAACATAAATTGGTAACTACAATATTGCCACAGGAATATGAAAGACAGTTTGGGGAATACAATCAATAATGTAAATCTTTTTTAGGGGGTCAGATGGCTCATGTCTTGTTATGGAGACCACTTCATGGTCGGTGTAGAGGCCTGACCACTGCACTGTACATCTGAAGCTGCTATTGAATAATAGTGTATGTCAACTATATATATATAACTACGGGATGTGGAATATAGTGTGGTGAGTGGAGTCAATGGAATTGTAATAGATATGTATGATATCGGAGGGCAGGTGGACTGGGGGAGGGGGGTTGTCACTTTGTGAGGGGTGGAAAGTATAATTATTGCATTGTTTTGTACCCCTAAAACTATTAATAAGAAAAAATTTTCTGGAGGTAATCATTTAAAAATTAATGTTTGTACACTTTTATATCTTGGTAGATAGAGCAAGACACTGTAAAGCCACGCTGATTATCCCTGTTCTGTATAAAAACTCTTTCCTAGTTCTGTTAAAGAAACACCACCCATTTAAAAAATAAATAAAAAACTGGAACACTGATCAAGAGCAATTACTAGGTTAAGTCTGCTATGTGCCCTGCACCCTTTGTTGATGGGCACACTATGTCACCAATAATGATATTACTAATATTTTTGCATGTGTGTTTGTCTTATTCTTTTACTCTTGAAGCAGCCTTGTGTGGTTTAAAGAGAGCTAGTGTTCCTATTCTCACCTTAGAAGTGAGAATATAAGGAAAGGATAGGTTAGATTCCTCTGCTACTAGTTCTCCATTTACTCCTCTCCCAAGGACCCACCTCTGTTTGGGTTCAAGAACTTCAAGCACCCCCATGAAAATCAAGTAATTTTAAAATCCGTGTTCCTTAGGGCCCCTCTCACCTTGTGATCTATAATGTTAGTCTTTTCTAATAACTAACTGCTTTGTGAAAGCTTAAATTTAGGATCGCATCCTAGTAGTTTGTTAATATACCTCCTAAAATGGGAACAAAAGCAGAAATGGTGACAAGCTTTCCTGAACAGGTCATATTCTACCATGTAAGAGTTTGATAAATAACCTACTGCTCACTCCCCCAGCTCAGACTTCCGCTTCTCTGTAGCATTGGTGTTAGGTTTCATTGCATTTTTCTTTAGCAGATAATATAGCTCCATTAAAATAACTCTATAAAAGGGTAAAATTCCTTCAACATTCTCCCAACAAATCAAACTCTTGTTTGGGGTAATGGCTGTTTGCTTTCTAGACCCCACATGCATATATGTGATTTATGTAGTTTCAACTATGGCTTGAATTTGAAAACTGCCCACTAACTTGTGCTTTCTTTATTCTTTCAAAAGATTTGTTGTTAATCTAAGAGCAGAAAAATTAAAGTATATTGCTTTGCATATGGACATTCTCTTGAAATTATTTATACTATTTAAACTAATTATAAGGAATTCATTCATTAATGGGAAATGAGGAGAAGAGAAAATGCTATAAAATTCCCATTCAGACAGAGTTCCTTTTGAGGTTAGACTATTCTCATGTGACAGTGGAACATGAAAAAAAGCACTATAGGGTGGGGGGAGAATACATGTCTAATAAATAAAAGACAAATTGGCAAATCAAAAGTGCTTTCTAAATGCCTTCGAGATCACCCTATTAAAATGGCAAAACCATTAGAGTACAAAATTATTTGTTTCAAAATGCATACCTTTGAGCTTTCGTTATCATGTAGGAAATTACCCACCTGCTCCTATTGGTTATACCAGTCATCGGCAAACTGTGGCTCGCGAGCCACATGTGGCTCTGAAGTCAAATTGAAAATGAAAATAAAACTATCATAGTTATATTTATAAAATTTTTAAAGGATATTATTCACATAATGGTGATTTCATTTGTTTTATGGCTCTCGAATAATTTTTTTTAAGAGAGCAGTGTCACTGGCCCTCAAATGTGGGGTCTGAACCCAGGCTGCTGTCATCCCAAGCCAGCTCTTAACCACCACGCCACTCGGCCAGCCCTCAAATAATTTTTAACTTGTTGTGAGGGACAATGTTGGTTCTTCCATCTCAAAAGTTTGCTGACTCCTGGGTTAGACTGTTGAAAAGAAGCTCATGTATAGAATAATAGGCTTTTTAGCACTGAGTGAAGTCAGAGACCAAGGAACCTAGATGCTGCCTGCACAGCCCAGCGGCAGCTTTCCCAGGTCACACTCTGATCTCAGATGGTCATCCTTTCCTTCAGGGTGGAGGTGACAGTTCAGAGTGATTGTGCATATTGAAAGAGAGGACGGTCAAAGCCTCTGCAGGTATGCATGCCTCATTTGCCAGTAGGTGACACTGTTTCAGATATTTACACAGTAGACCCAGCCAAGTAATCACATTTGTAGTGTATGTGTTAATTTTTCTTAGCTGAGAATACTGCTAAGAGAATACTGTTACTAACATCCTATCGAATTCCAACATTCCTAGCTTTCCTGGCTGAAGTATACAGGGCAGCTGTGTATACAGAGAGGTGAGACCCCTAGAGCAGAGAGCACAGTGTGTGGAAAACAGTACAATTTCTAGAAAGCCTAAAAGAAGTCTTTATCAGTGTGTCTGCCTGCTCAGGCTGACACAGCAAAATATAAGACTGTGTGGTTTAAACAACAGGCATTTATCTTCTCACAGTGCTGGAGGCTAGAAGTCCAAGGCCGAGGTACTGGCAGGGTTGGTTTCTAGTGAGACCTCACTTCCTGGCTTGTAGACAGCTGTCTTTTGCTGTGTCCTCACATGACCTCTTCTCTGTACACAATCAGTGGGGAAAGGTGGGGAGAGAGAACTCAGGTGTCTCACCTCTTATGTGGACACCAGTCCTATCAGATGAAGGCCCCACCTTTGTGACTTCATTTAACCTATATTACCTCCTTATAGGCCCTACTACCTCCAAAGAAGTCACATTGGGGCTAGGATTTCAACATGAGTTTGGGAAACATAATTCAGTCCATAAGAATCAGTATAGAAGAAAAACCAGGGAGTTAATTAACTCTCAAGTGGTCACACTGTGATGTTGCGAGTGTGAGATAACTGGATGTAGAAAATTACCTCTGAAGTCAGCTAGGATGTTAGAGCTGCAGGCTACAGGGGGAGTCCCACATCTACAACTTTGAGTCTGAGGCAGGGGTAACCCCGAAGGGAAGATATGTGGGAGTCCTCTGCCAACTGTTGCTTTCATTCAGTGGTGATGCTGAAGTGAGTGTCCATCAGAGCCTGAAGTACATAGAATCCAGGATTTGGGTTTGGAAACATGCCACTCCCAAAGCCTGAGAATATGGTGCTGTAAATGGACATAAAAGAGTACTGTCCTGGGAGTTAGGAAATCTGGGGGTACTGCTTTGTTTTGCTGCTGCCCAGACATGAGACCTCAGGCAATTCCTTAATTAAGTTCTACCACCAATCTGTTAACATCACAATATATAAGGTGCATGATGACCATTGGTGAGAAGGGATGGTGCACTTCCCCTCAAGGAAAGTTGGAGAAGCTCAAAGAGAGGGCAAACCACGAAGGGAAAGCCAGCCAGCCCTTGGGAGCGGAAGCATGGGGAAGAGTGTGCTAACCACAGACTAGTGGCAGGAGACAGAGGTGCCAGGACTGGTCCGGGGTGTGTGTGTGTGTGTGTGTGTGTGTGTGTGTGTGTGTGTGTGTGAGAGAGAGAGAGAGAGAGAGAGAGAGAGAGAGAGAAATCTTTTGTTTCTGATGAGATTTTTTTCTATGATGTTGACATTCAATATGATTGTAAACAAAGTGCTGGCTGGTGCTCAACTCCAGGTTCCAAGGGCTGAAGAGGGAGATCCAAGGAAATATCCTCTTAGTGAGAGAAGAGAACACCTTCTCCCTGGTAAGACTGCAGTCCTGCAGTACAATGTGGCTGATAGAATCTTGGCTCCATTAAGTGTATCTCCCCATCTTGAATCTGGTAGCACTATTCTTCATTGCATTAAGTTCCCTGGGCCTTGCTGCAGCACAGTGCGAGGAATCTGGGGACAGCTGGGGCCCCTCCGGCCGGCCGCGGTGGAGGGCACTGCAGCTTCCCATGTCAGCAGTGTTCCCCATGTACTTACTGAGTGTCCTTAGTGCAAATAGCAACAGTTATCAGTTTTGGAGCGCTTGCTCTACTCGGTTCCAGGCAATGTGTTATGACCTGGGTCTACAGCCATGAGATAAAATAGAAATAAAAATAGATGTGGGCTCAGCTCCCACGACACTAAAACCCACTGTTCTCGGTCCTGTCCCCTTGCCATCTGTCTTCTCCAGGCACCACGCAGCCACACCAGGTGCCTACAGGGTTGGAAGTATCTGTAAAAGGACCCCAGCATCCACAGTGAGTTCATAAGGCTGGCTATGCCTTGAGGGTGGAAGAAGCAGGCATTGCTTTTTTCTGATTGCTGGCAATTTCATCATCTGGGGGTGCTTCCTGGTTGCTGAAAGTTGGTGAGATTATCTGGCTTGGCCACATTGTTAAGGGTGAAATAAGAGGAAGAAGCAAGCCAGAGATCGTGGAAGAAGAGCAGGCCCCAAGTGGTCCCTCCCACTTGTGGGGGACAAGCAGATTCCAACAATGTGGCCAGTTACCAGAGGATGGCAGCCAAGCGCTGCGGAGTGGCTGGGAGTTAAAAAGCAACAACACTAACAGCCCAGTTGTGTTAACTGAGGTTCTGAATGCAATTATGGGAAGTGCCTTGGGCTGAGGAAGACAGTCTGTAAACAGAGGTGCTGAATTATAGAGCAAGTTTTACCAGTCACTGAATTACCACTGTTTTTCATCCTGAGCACAACACTCATTAATCTTTTGCCTACTTAGTACGTTGTTGTTGTTGTTTTTGAGGGCAGTGTCACTGGCCCTCATATGTGGGACCTGAACTGGGGCCGCTAGCCTCCCAAGCCAGCGCCCAACCACCACGCCACTCAGCCGGCCCAGTACGTTAGTTTCAAAAATCAGCTTTCTTCAAACTGACATTTCTCATTTTGTAACCTCTTTCAGCAATGCAGATCGTTCCAACTTTATCCCAGATATATCTAATCCTACTTGTAAAAAAAACCCTATGAGTTTATAGCTCCATAAGCATGTAAGAAAAACAGGGGACCCATTTTAGTTGCTTTCTAATCCTGTTGACTTGTCAAAGGAAGGAGAAAGTAAATATCAGAAACCTTATTACAAGCACAATTGCAATTTATACTGAGCCTAGATGTTCTTCAGGAAATAAAACATCAACCTCCTCAGAAGTCTTTTACCCACCTTCTAATATCTCTATGATGACATAGAAATGAAAGTAGTTGCCAGAGCCCAGCTGGCTTGTTAATCACAATTGAACTTACTCCCAAAAGTACAAGAAAATTGTTTGTTACATTTTTATCCCATTCCCTTGACACTCATATGGAATTAAAATTGTTCATTAACTGATTCCTAAATCAGGAACCACACAATTTTAATAGAAAAACAATATCCTAGAATTGCATCATGGCAAGTGCCCAGTTCAATTTTCTTAATTTGTACAATTGCTTAAACATCATAGTAAATGAATCAAGGCCATTGTCAAGCCTCTGTTCAGGAGAGTCATTAGCTACAGGAATTTCCCATGCTCTTCAGGACAACAGCTGCTGAGCTGACAGGGTCCACGAGTTGGCCACACACCTTTGGGAGACTTGTGGACCTTTTGACAGTTGAACAGCATGTCTGTGTTTAAGGCATTGTCATCCTTTTTCTTAATGAGAGAATGCCAGTTTTGTCACCCTTCATGTTACTGCCCTCTTCAGGGAAGCTTCTGACTCAGAAGGTTGAACCAGTACTCCCGGGGACTTTTCGGGAGAACTCAAGGTGATCACCGGAGATATCTCCAAGATAAAACTGACATTGTAGACAACATCCATCACGAGTCTATTAATATTGATAAGGAAATGAATTTCCCCTTAATACCATAACACTACACACATACATATCTGGAAAGATAACTGAAAAAAACAGAGCAGCCTGATACAAAAAACAGAGCAGCCTGGAAGAAAGAATAAGCTTAAAACTTCAGAGGAGTGAGACTACTGATATATGGGCTCTGTGAGAGCAAGATCTTTGCCTGTTTTCTGCCCTGCGGTGCTACCAGAACAGTGCCTGGCATGCTGTAGCTACTCAAAATGAGGTTGTTTTGAATTAATCACTTTGGCCGTTGACAGTGAAGTAGTTAGTTCCTGGTCCTCAGGCAAGGAGTGGGATCTGGGCTGGGGTTTCAAGAATGAGAGGAGCCAAACAGCAAAATGACACGTTAAGCCTTGAAGGGACACACTTTGCCTGGTTGGGGGAGGATTTAATACATTTCAAACGTTATTACTCTATGGCTGTGCTCTGTGCACATTTTGACATTTTTTTCCTTTGAAAATGTGAGGCCCAGAGATGTGGTCCACAGTGAATTCTCTTTGTCCATCAGAATCACACACAAAAAGTCATCCTGATTTATAGTCCCTCCAGTATTATAAGTATTTCCCCCTTGGTCTTTCTGATGTCAGGAACTTTCATGGCCTCTCCATATTTGGTCCCACTCCCATCTTTGTAGATTGCTTGCAATGTTCGCAATCTTGGAATTGCAACACTGTTTGCCTTTTGGTCATATTAAGTGTTTGAAAGCCAGCATGTATCATAAATTGAAAGTGCATCTCTGCACTCCTATGTTTATTGCAGCGCTATTTACAATAGCCAAGACTTGGAAACAACCAAAATGCCCATCAGTAGATGACTGGATTAAGAAACTGTGGTACATTTATACAATGGAGTATTACTCTGCTATAAAGAAGAATGAAATCGTACCATTTGCAATGATATGGATGAACCTAGAAACTACTATGTTAAGTGAAATAATAAGTCAGTCAGAAGAAGACAATACCATATGATCTCACTTATATGTGGAATCTGAAAAACTGAATGAGCAAAGGAAACAGAAAGTCTCATAGATGTAGAGGAAAAACAGGGTTGCTAGTTGGGAGGGGGGTGGGGATGAGGGAGAAGGGGAAGGGATTAGACAGCATAAATAGGTAACTACAGTATTGTCACAGGGATATGAAAGACTGTTTGGGGAATATAATAATGTGGTAAAAATTCTGTGGAGAGTCAGATGGTCACATGTTTTGTTAGGGAGACCACTTCATGGATGGAGTAGAGGCTTGATCACTGCACTGTATATCTGAAATTGATGTTGTATAATATTGTATGCCAACTGTAATTGAATATATAGATAGTCATGGGATGTGGATTATACGGTGGAAGGGAGTCAAAGGAATTGTAATAGATATATATGATATTGGGGGGGAAGAGTTGGGGGAGAATTGGGGGAGGGGTGTTGTCACTTTGAGGGGTAAAAAGTATAACTATGGCACTGTGCTGTACACCTAAAGCTAATTAAAATAAAATTAAAAAAAAAAAAGAAAGTGCATCTCACTTTGGACAAGCCACATGTCACATGGTCACTAGCCACATGGCTACTGGCTCCCGCATTTGGACAACGCAGGTCTAAAAAGTCAGCATGTTCTTCAGCTCAAAAGATGTGAGTTATGCTACACCTTAATTTCAATAATTAAGTCACATGGTGGTAGAAACTCACAAAATTGTGTATTCTGAGCCTCAAGAGGCAGATTCGAGTACTGCCTGGTCTCTGGCAGAGTGCTTACATTGGTTGTTATTATTACTGTTGTTGTGGTTTCCATGCTCCTTGCTCACTGCATGTCTGACAAAAGAATGAGTGCAATGTGTGACTATGGAAAACAGGATGGGTCGCGACAGGGCCAGGTTCCCCTGAGCCCTCTTTCTGAGAAGGCACTGACCTTGGGCTTTGGCCTTTAATCCAGTTTTAGCAAGAATCCTGAGGAGTCAGTTTATCATAATATCTCCACCCTTGATATCTAATTCCTCATCCTCCACCCTCGATATTTTATTGTTCTGGCCTGCCTTCAGCAATAATCCTGTGCAGTTGGTTTAGCCAGAATCCCCTTCCCCAGCAAACTTTAGTCCTGATGTCTCTTTCCAAAACTACTCAGACTTGTACTTTGGGAGGCAGGTGCTGAGAGGACCTTCAAGTGTTTAAGGAAATGCCCCCCAGGAGGTTAGGTAGCCCTATGATGATTACAGAGATCTCCCCAAAACAAAGCTGTTCTTGGTTACTCAGGGGAAACGTCCAGAGGGCTAACTGACTCATGAGTTAGACACACATTGTAGACAGTTTTCCGTACAATGGGATTCATCCAGTTAGAAAAGGTGATCCAAAATCACTTTAATGAAGTGATCACCAGCTTGGCCCTGGGAAGCAGTTGGGTCAGCCTCAGCTCACTGACCCACGTTCTGATGGATGCCAGGTTTGCCCTCCTCCACTCCTCCTTTGGGGGCCACGGCGGAGACTGTGCAGCCTCTAATTCTTCCTGCGGCACCTGGGTTCATGCCTTGCGCCACGTGGAAAGGTCAGTACAGAACCTTAATGCCAATGCCGGTTTATGAGATTCATTCAGCTGGTTGGGTCCAGGACCCTAAGGGGTGTTGAGATCAACACTGCAGGTTGGCCTCTTCCTGCTGCTTGGGTCCTGTGGATGGTGACTTCAAGTGCTGTGTGACACAAAATGAATGGGTTGGTGAGAGTCACCAGAATGCCCCACTTATGATAAAGTTCACAAGAAGCCAGAGAGTATAGAAATGAGAGGTGTGGATTGTTGGAGGAGAGTTCTCCATTTCTGCACGGTTTGTGAGCAGAGACCCTGACAGCCTTGGCCCCAGACTGTCTTCAAGGATGTGTATGCAGTGAGCATCCCTGAAACACAGAAGGGATGTCTCTTTCTGGGTCAGAGGGCAGGTTTGCTTACTGTCCACTACAAAAATGATAATGTCCTCCTCCAGGAAAGGTCAACTGAGCTTACTATTCATTATAGAAGATTCGGGTCCCTCAACTCAGGGTTCCTCAGCTGTGATGCAAACCCACTGTGTGCACAGCATCTGCCTGAGCTGCTCCATGTTATGCCCATGGCACATGGGGAACGAGGGGAAATGACTTGACCACGAAGCTTGCGCTATCGCTGCGTCATGAGTAACATCCTGTGTCTGACCTAAATATCTTGTTTTCTGCCAGTATCCACAAAACTGAGGCAGCCTGGCTTCTTAGCTTGCAGGTAGGGTAAAGTTTCACACCCTTTGCTGTTCTTGATAACAGATCAAGTAGGCAGTTGAATTTACAAGTATGGAGTTCATAGGAGCGGTTTGGGAGTTACATGTCCCGAAACATCCCTAGTTTGTGGGTGAAGAGCCTAAATCTTAGCAATGAACAGTGTACCAAGGTGATGGCAAGGTCACAGCAGGATCAGGTCCATATGCTGACTGGTGAAGCCTGGCTGTGCAGTCAAGCTGCCTGGACTCCAATCTTCCTTCGTTCTGCTACTTCTTGTTCCCTGACCCTGTTTCATAATTTAGGAAATGGGGTAATACCAGTACTTGCCTTAAATGGTTATTCTGGATTTTGAATGTTTCATTCCTTGTCAGACATTCACCATCATGTTTGGCAAACACACACATACAAAATGCTTGGCACTCGAAAAGCTGTTCCCTAACATTAAGATTACTGATCAGTGCACTTTGTACCCACTACTACTTGACTCTCCTATGAAGAACTGATTAGAGTAGAATTGTCATATGAGGAACTTCAAAGCCAAACCCTGAACGCTATGAGAATAGCACCTGGGAAGGTTTGCCCCAACCACCCATCCACGGGATTAGAAGGTGGCAAAACAGGCTTCAGGGGTGCAGCTCACCCCTTCATGAGGCCATCAGTCAGGAACCAGGGATGCAGCTCACCCCTTCACGAGGCCATCAGTCAGGAACGTTCCAGAGGCGTAATAGCCTAATCCTGGAAAGCCCACCAGGAACAAGCTTGTAGTCTGTTAACATCAGACTTATGGACTCGATACAGTGAGGGAGGACATTCCAAAGAGGATGCTGCTTGCCGAGAGGGAGAAGGAAAGCATCTTTTGGGAGGTTTGGCTCTCACCAAAGGAGTCTGAGACAGGGCTAAGGGAAGCAGGGGACAGTTCTAGATTGGTTGCTGTTTCTGAGATGGAATTACTAGAAGCAGAGTTTCATCAGGTCTTGGCACTGTCTTAGTCAGTTCAGCTACTATAACATGACCATGGATTGGACTGGTTAAGCAACACACATTTATGACTCGTGGTTCTGGAGGCTGGGAAGTTCAAGACCAAGAACCAGCAGATTCGATGTCTGGCGAGGGCCCACTTCCTGATAGCCATCTTTTTGTTGTATCTTCACATGATGGACAGCAGACAGAGCAAGCTCTGTGTCTTTCCTTATAAAGGTTCTAATGTCATTCACAAGGGCTCCATCCTCAGGACCTAATTACCCCTAAAGGGCACACCTCCTCATACCATCACATTGGGGGGTAGGATTTCAACATGTAAGTTTTGGGGGTGTACACAAACACATAACAGGTGCTGCCAGAGGACAAGGTATCCCAAGTAATACATGGGAATAGCAAAGCAGGTCTGGGGCATCACTGGGAAGAAAGCAGTAATTACTCAAAGAGGGAGTCCTTCTGGTGTTGTCCAGCTGGAGCATGAACCGAGAGAAACAGCGATCCCTGAGGCCTCGCCAGCTGCCTTGATCTTGCTCTGTCCTCCCAGCCTGATTCACAGCAGGACTCCTTTTCCTCTTTTAGTACAAATTGATTTCTACTCTTTCAGTCCTGACAAATTTTTATTCCTTCAGAGTTCGCATGTCATCCCTCAGAATTTGGGACGTTTGTATTTGCAATCACGGAAATTGCCAAAGGTCTCAGGTCCCAGCTCTCTGGACTCAGCCTCTGTTGGCATTTCACAAGGTAGGGAGCTGTCTCATGCCCTGTGCTGCTGCCAAAGGGCTCACGGACATTGGCTTGTTTGTTTTACAATTTTAATTGTTTATATGTGTGTTCGAATGGTGGTGATTGTGAAAGCCCTTAACTGGGCTTTCAGTGAAAATGGTACAGAAGCTACACCTAGGAGTCACTGAAGAAGCTTCTAAGAACTCCCAGTTGGTATGAGGATAGACAGAGAGAAAGAGGAAGAGGGAATCCACCTCCCTCCCTATTTCTGTGAAAGTCTGAGCCAAATGTTAGGGCCATATGGGTCCCCAGGACAGGCCTCATTTTAGTTAGAAAATTTTGGAGACTCCAGGCTGGGAAGCTCTCCTGAGCCTCAGTTCCTTGTGCTCTTCCAGGAGCAATCTTTAGTTTGAGACTTGGTCCTGAGGAGGCAGGTGGCAGACCAGGGTCCAGAGGCAGGGACTGCCACAGACCATGGGGCAGAAGAGGGCATGCTCTCTGGTCAGGCTGGCACCACTTCTGGTGTGGAAATTCAAGTGGCCTCAGATCATCAGGCTCCTAAGGTGTGCTGTGCAGCGACCTCAAACTTGGGAAGAGAAAAGACCGGCTAGGGTCATTTATTTTGGGGTAGGAAGAAAAGCAGGAAGGAGATGACGGCAACATAAATAAAACAACGTGGGAATGGCGTTGGAACTTTAGGGTTTGTCCTTTGTATATCTTAACTTTTTTTTAGATCTCTCCTCTCTGTGCATTGTGTTCTCAAAAAAGTCCTTAGCTTGATATTTCCATTCACTGCTTTGCTCTTGAGCTGTGTCTTTTCTGCTACTTAGCCCATCTGGTGAATTCTTTAACTTTAGAAACAATTTTTCTCTTTGCAAGATCTCTTCTCGGCATCCAGTCTGTTTTCTGCAGGTGCCATTGTCACTTAGCCCTCTAAAAATACGAACTATAGTCATTTCAGAACCCTCTTCTGCTTTTTCAAAACAGACTCTTCGTTATAGAGATTGTTGTCTCTCTTTCATGATGTTGGTTTTCCTCTGGTGTTTGTGCTTGTTGGTTATTAACAAATCTGAGATTGAGAGTCCTCAGTAACTTGATACCTTATTCTCCACATCCCAGAGGGTGGCATGAGAGGGACTCCTGCCTGAAGACAGACCCCTTTTGTGCTGCTGCCTGTATTACAGTGAGACATGACACATTCCTGGGGTACTTCCCTCATCTTTCTATTGTGGTGATGATAAGATAACCTGATGTGTCAAAAAAAGATTGTATTTTTATTCTCCTTCAAAAATGAGAGATATATAGGCATACATCCTGGGAATGTCAAAGAAGAACGTAAAAATATTCAGCATTACATTTTTTATTTTTACAGAAACCACTCTGTAAAAACAATTCTTTGTTTTGTCAAATATATAAAGAAATCATTTTTTAATCATGTTTTAGATATGGAAATAGGCTTCAGATAATTATATAGAATAGTCTTTCCTATTTCCAAACTGATACATAAGCTAGCAATGAGAAGATCATCCATTTTTCTAGGTTTTCCTCAAAGCTTTTGTATAATAACATTGGCGTTTAAAAATCTCTGAATGCTGATGAAATGCAAGTATCAGTCTAAATCCTAACAGTACAAAGAATCTCTGAATCCACATATAATTGAAATACTTTTTAAGTTGAGGTCAGAATTCTTCAGTGTGCTCGTACTTCTTAAGCAGGCTTCTTCAGATAGACAGCCAAGAGCACGTTGGAGCGCCCCAAAGCCTGGATGTGGTCGTATGGAAAAGTATGATGTGAAGATGGCGTTTAAGGCTTGAACTAACAGGATTCGAATATTATATTTCTATCTTCTATTACTGCACTTCAAATGGATTGATGTTTTCTTTTCTAATGTCCCCAGAATCAAAGTGAGCTTATTTTAAGCACAGACTGTGACAGAATTAGATTTCACCAAGATTTTTAAAAAATAATTTTTTTTTTTTTTTTGGAAATTCTCATTTTCTTCTTGTCTCCCAACAAGAGTAAATTCTATAAAATTCGACAAAATGTGTAAGGCAATAGTTCCCAGGCACCGTGTGAAAGCAGCACAGACTGCAACCCCTGAGAGAAGGGAAGCTCAGGGATGTCCCCATGTCATTTGCCTGATGGTGTACTGTCAGCTCCCTCAGTTCTGTGCACTTTTCTTCATTTTTTTTTCTTCTTTTGCTCCTCAGATCCGATCATTTCAAATGACCTATCTTCATATCTGTTGATTTGTTCTTTTGTGTGTTCGAGTCTGCTGTTGAACTCTAGCAAATTTTTCAAATCACTTACCAAGATTTTTTTTCATTTGAACGGGCCACGTTTTTTCTGTTTCTTTGTATATATTGTAATTTTTCTGTTGAAAATTGGGCATTTGAAAAAACATCCACCTCTCCCAATCTTGGTAGGCTGGCTGTGTGCCAGGGGAGAACTTTACGTAATTAGTAGAGCAAGCTCTGAGCTTTGGGATCTGCCCAGGGTGAAAGCTCATAGTCTTCTCGGGTCTTTCTGGGGCATGTATCCTACCGGGGCCTGTGTTTGCTTTTTAAAAATCTTCCCCTGGGGCTGGCCAAGTAGCTCAGTTGGTTAAGAGCTCGCTCAAGAGTGCGAGCTGAGCTCTGAGCAACAGCAGTTCGATGCGCAGCCTGAGCTGAGCAGCCGCTGAGCTGCAACGGGTAGCAGGATGGCTCAGCTAAAATAAAAAAAAAATAAAAAAATTTCCCCTGTATGCGTAGTTGCTTTTAAATGTTTTAATTTCCCAAAGAGTCTCACCCCAGCTTCTTCTCAGGGCCTTAAGATATTTGATTATATTCCTCGGCCCTTAGTCTCTTGCCCTTGGCACGCGCAGGTCTGCAGTTTCCCTGCAGCTTTCATGAACCATGGTACTTGCCATTGCACTCCAGAGCATTTCCTGGCTTGAGATCTGAACTGTGCCACTGTTTCCCCATCTGAAAAGTAATATGCCTATTTTGCTGTCATTTGATTTTGAACTTTTTAATTGTAGACAAGGATAGCTGGAAAGGCTGTGAACAGGGTAGAGAAGTTTGGGAGTCAGCCCTATACTATGGGATGCCCAGATAACTGTTGCAACTTATGGTGATTCTGAAATGGACGGTTGCTAGAAGACCAAGGATCAAAAAGACATTATAGAATGTCGGGCATATGAGGCCGTTTGAAGCCAATGCACCCTGAGAGTTCTGTGCTGTGGCGTAAATTAAGGAGTTTTGCCCTCCAGCTGGTTTTGTGACCTTGGTCTGTCCATAATTCTTGATTTCTGTGACTGTATGATTTGAGGTATTTGTCTATGGTAGCCATGTACAGTTCCCACATCCCTCAATTCCTCATTGATTAGTTCGTGTGGCTTCCTCCATGAAAGACAGACACTCAGCAGCCCTTTTACCTCAGCAGAGTTTACTGCTGAGGAAGAGCTGTGTTTTCTTTCCCCTGGAATAGAGGATGGTGGAGTGCCTGGTTCTGAGAAGGATGAGGTCATTCTCCCCGAGTGGTACAGGGCAGAAGGCACCGCCATTTGTTCTAACCCAGACTTCAATTAGAATCCATACCAACCAAGAGCAGGGATGGATGAAAACAAGCAAGCGACAGCCATAGGTCTGAAGGACCAAATTCCTTTACGGAGCCCTCATCCTGCTCTACATAATAGAACTCACAGGAAATGTTTATACCTTACTTGAATTAATATGCAAAAAGACACAAGCTATTTAAAACTGATACTTACTTTTTAATTTTACATAGCAATTCCTTGTGATAATGCTTCAAGATCACAGCAAGTAATAAGCATTTCATGGAATTCACATATAAACAGATTGTAAGATATTAAAAAGATTGACATACTGGGTATCAAAAGAGATGTCAAATCTTTAGAAGGAAACACCCAGTCACTAAAGAAGCCACTCTAAGTTTAATGTTCACAACAACATGGTTTATGTAATCTTGGCCTATTTAAATGCTCGCTTCCTTGTTTTAATTTTTTTATCCTGGTAAATTAATGTTCATATACAACATGGCTTATGTAATCTTGGCCTATTTAAATGCTCGCTTCCTTGTTTTAATTTTTTTATCCTGGTAAATTAATGTTCATATACAACATGCTTTATGTAATCTTGGCCTATTAAATGCTCGTCTCCTTGTTTTAATTTTTTATCCTGATAAAATAGTCCTTTGTAATATTAAGTTTTACTGGGTATTGTCAGCTGTTAGCCCTGTAACAGGCCTTGGAGAAGACTGAGGTACCAGCCCCCACTACAGTGCTCCCACTTCATCAATATTTCATATTATTCATTTTGTGCCTGTGGCTAAAACAAAAATAATTTTTATTGAATGTTTACTGTGTTTGAGGGAAGGCTCTAGGAGCTGTGTTTCTAGTGGAATGAGACTAACATCTTCCATTTATGGAAACCTAATAAAGCTTCCCTGTTCTCTCTGGCGCTCCATTTCTTGCTTTTTTACAGGTGTTAGTTAATGCCACTGCAGCCCTAGGGATTAAAATAATTGTTCTCAAATAACTATTGTTTACTCTGAACCCATCAAGCTAAGCCTATGTCAATGGGCTCAGGAAGAGATGAGGGTCTGAAAATTATTTCTCTTTTGAATTTCAGTGAATTCTAAGTATAGTAGATACCTCCAATGTTGTCTGTTTATTTTTCTGCACTGCCACCCCCCAACCTCTGTCCCTTTTCAGAAAACTGCCTGTTCATAACTCAGGTTTGCTGATGGAGCAGCCACCTCTGGGTACCATGACCTTGCCCCAGACCCAGACTCTGGGACCACAGCCGACACCTGACCATGCTGAGTCATCCAAGTTCCTTTGCTGAGAATTTAGAATCATTACCAAGAGATTCCCCTCATGGACAGTGGGTTTTAGAAGGGAGGTGATAGGAGCCTGGGAGGTAGCCGTGTCTGTGTCCCGCCAGGTAGACTGGGAAGCAGAAAAGGCTGGTCTGCAGTGAGAGCTGAAGGAAAACATGTTGAGAGAGAGAGAGAGAGAGAGAGAGAGAGAGAGAGAGAGAGAGAGAGAGAGAATAAGTCCTGGCAGTGTGAGGCCACTTAGAGTCTGTTCCTGGAATTAGACACCTTCATAGCCCTATTTGCATAAGCCAACTTAAGTAACCGGAACACTAAGGACATAAGACAAAATTTATGTATTTCAAAGAAAATACTTTCCTGTTTACTAAAAGCCACAGAGAAACAAAAATCAGGAGCGTTTGTTTCTAATGCAATACTAGTATATATATTCTGTGAGTCATTCATATTGTGGAATTAAGTACCTTCTCCTCCCCTATACTGCTCCTTTGGAAGAAAGGTAGTAACATCCTGTATAAGGCAGAATGATTGAGACAATCCTGCCTAATACAGACCTGGAGCGAGACTCTCTGGGAGTCTCCCTTGGAGCCACTTACTAGGAATGTGACCTGGGGCGAGCTCCTTAACTTTTCAAGGAAAGAGAACTCTTGGGGTTGCGAGGAGGATTGCAATTTTGCAGGGCACATGAGGCACAAAGAGCAGTGCCTGGCACAGAAAATGCTAATAGCTGAGTGCTGCCATTGCCTAGTGAGTCTGTTTTCACTGTGCCCAGAGTAGAGTGAGAGGGGCCGTTTATACCATTTCCTCTCCCCTCACAATTGATGCTGTGCACACGAGAACTTCAGGGATTGATCAGATCTCCAGGTGAGCTCTATTGGTATCAGAACCAGCAATATTAGAAATGAAAACAGCTTCTCCTCACTGAGTCCTCTTTCTGCAGTGAATTTCCAGGAGGCTATTTTTGTCACTGAGCATTACAGGGCATTCACTTTAATTTATACATAATTATAATACGTAGAACTATATAATTATATATAGTTACATATAATTTATCTAATGTTATAATCTGTATTTTATGATGGTGCCTTGTTTTCTGTGTTATTTTTTAAGTGGGCTAAAAAATTTTTTAAAAAAATTCTTACTTTACATAAGCTAAGGAGCCAACAAAAGGAGTAGAAATCATCCTTTGATTGCACTGGATAGCTGGTGTTTGGTGAGAGCCTGGGAGGAAAAGGGTGGCATAAATGATTTTCACACTAGGGAACGTGCACATCCCAGCAATGCGGCTCAGTCTAGGAGTCACTCCCACTAGTGATACCAAGGAATGAAAATCCTGTGAAGCACCCTGTTAAGGACCAAGTGGAAAGGACTAGTGTAAAGACATGCAGAACATACACTCTGCTGTCCTTCTTCCAAACATGAGCACAGGATTTGGTTGCCGTGTGAAATACGAGTAAATATGAATACATACAGTCTTCCAAAGGAGGAGGTGAAAGTCCTTGAAGGGAACCAGAGAATGGAACCCAGTGATCATGGATTGTGCAAAGGCAGAGGGAAGCTAACCCTGAGTAAGATGTGATGCACAGATGGCCGGGAACATAAACTTGCCCTGCTGAGCCTACACAGGAGGCACAGGACATTTCAGTGGGCAATGGATCTGACCCTTGGAGAAGAAGCAGCACAAAGCAAAAGGGAGCACCCACATGGAATGAATATCCTTCATTAATGAGGCTGTGAAGGAACCAAGGGAAAAGGTACTGAACTTGAAGAGTGCCAGGCTAGTGCAGAAACCCAGCATAATGAAGTTCCCATTGCCGTGGGGTACAGATTGGCAGTAGGGAGAAACTCAGTCCCAACACAAAATCACCTCCACCAGCCACCTGTGAGTGGCACGGCTGTGCAGTCAGCCCTTGCCTGACTGCAGTCACCCTCTCCAGGCGCTTGTCTCACGCCACTCCCCGTGACATTCGTTTCATTGTCTGAGCGTTAGTGGTGGTCATCCTTACTGAGCCTTCTCCAGGATCCCGGAAGGAGTGGACTAGAGTAGGGAAGGTGGTAGGAGTTAAGAAAGGGGTCTTAATATGCTGGGTCTCTTACACGACTCTTCGCTACCTTTTAATCTTAAGATCTGCATTATAGAAGTCAGTGTGTGATGAAACGGAGCAGAATTATGGCATGAGTTTCAACCAAGTTTTGAATCCGAGAGTCCCCTGAACAGAGCTAGCACATTGAACCCTAGCCAAGCACAATAGGTTGGTTATTTCAAAAGGATCTTTCTCTGCATGACATTTCTCATTGTATAAACTCACTTAGAGTGATTCATGATTCTGAATTATTTACTGTTTTTCTGTGTTGTATGATTAAGAGAAGAAAATGTTATACTCAAGAAGTTTTCCACTTTCATAACTTTTTATCCCTATCATTTTTCAAAAGAGAAGTATCTTCAAAAAAGGCTAAGAAACCTAACATCAAGCAAACAGTCATTCATGTAAGTCACAGATATAAATCTAAGAAATAAATCACTAGTATCCCCCTTTATTGTGTTGTAAACCCTGGTATCCAGCTGGCTCATTAACAAGACCATCCTGCTATTAAAAATACAAAGTACATTATTACACCTTAGGTTGACACAGAAATGTTCAACTGTTTCTTCATTCATTAAAAATGACAAATCAACCAGAACGGTCATGGTAGAATGGCAGTACATTCCCTGAGGTCATGGAAACGCAAACAGTGCAATTTAATTCACACCATCTCTTAACACTACAGTAATCTTACAAGGAGCTCTGAAACCTTTCCTGTGAAAAACATCATTAGCCTTTTAAAATAGTGCTTCAGAGAAAACCAGGAGCTGACAGGGTTTCATGCATTGGTACCAACATCGAAGATGATCATTTAGACATTTTGACTCTGATGATCTTTTTGGAAGAACCTGTAATATCCTTTGTTAATGAAAGATCGCTTTCCATCTTACTGCCTTTTCAAGGAATACTATATTTAAAGCAATCGAAAAGAAAATTTCAGTATATTGGAGAAACAGGATTCATGTTTGACTTCAAGAAGTCTGTTAAAATTATAAAACATATTTTTCTGAAACAGGCCTGAGAAAAAATGTCAAGACAAATGGTCTGAGGGCTTTCTGCCTAGAAAGTGAATTTATGCGACATGTATACTGGTGAAGTTATAGAACAAGGGTATAAGATCATAGATGGCAAACTCATCATCATAGTGACGATGTATACTTTAAAGCTTGGGTGAGTTAATTAAATGTCTATGACAAATGAATTTAAAAATTATATTTTCCTATAATAAACACATAATACACACAGTATCTTAAAACAAATGTCTAACCCTAGACTCAAGGTTAAGGGTTAATGTCCCCAGGAGAGGGTAAAATAAGTGCACTTAAAAATAGATTATTACAGGGGCGGCCAGTTAGCTCAGGTGGTGAGAGCGCAGGCTCATAACACCAAGGTTGCCAGTTCAATTCCCACATGGGTCAAGTTGCTGTGCCCTCCACAACTAGATTGAAGACAACTGCTTGACTTGGAGCTGATGGGTCCTGGAAAAACACACTCTTCCCCAATTAAAAAAATTAAAAATAAGAGAGGATTACTACAGGAGTGTTTTGTCCTTCATAGAAAAAAGAAATTAGCCAGGAATTCAACTCCATAATGCTGAAAATCAGAATATGTTTAGCCTTTCACCCCGCTCGCTAATGCTCTTTCTTCTTTGTGTTGTGATGGTGACTGATAAGTACACATTTTTCAGCCTTCTCCTTTTTCCCTGATCAAGGATAACGACAGGTTCAGTGTAACTTTCTCTAAAGTGCTTGCATCATTGGCCTTATCCTCTCAAGGCAATATTATACTGATTTTTCCCCCCTTATGGCTTTAAATTTAATAAGAGTGAAATGGAAGTATTTAGGGTTTATAATTTTCTCTTTCCAGAAGGGGCACCAATTCTAGGATGGTTGGTTGGGATATTGTTCAGGATCTGATGTAAAATTCCAACAATGTCAATGATTCAGTCGACAAATGTTTATTGGCTACTGTGTGTAGGTAGTGGAATAAACAATCAGAGAGCTATGACATGAGTGAGGAATCCTCTGTTCCAAGGGTGTCACAGTCTGGCTGGGCTGGGATACACATACAAGACCACTCATTGTACAGAGCAGTGCTTGTGAGTGCTGAAGGAATGCTGTATACTACAGTTGCCTCTGGGCTTCAAAGGAGAGAGAGAAATTGCTTGGCCTGTGGTTGGGAGGTTGGCTACACCACAGGGTATAGGTGGCATTTAGTCAGGCTCTGAGGGACTAGAGGAGTTAAAGGATCAGGGTAGGGTAGAGGGAGGGGAACAACAGTAAATGTTGAAGGGGGAGAATAGGAGATATTTCCAGAGAAAGGATCTACAGTGAATTGGAGTATACTTTATAAGGTTGCAAATTAGGTCTGAATATATTTCAAATATATTGATCTGTACCGATTTTCACAATATCGCTTTGAAAAGGTGAAGCATATATGGTTGATCTCTTGACCCCTAGAGCCGCAGGGCAACTGCATGGTCATAGTGAAATCACCCTACACCAGGACTCCCCTCAGTCTCAATCTCTTTCCTGTCCTGGACTGCCAAGTTGACCCCTCACCCATCCCCGGTGCTTTGCCTCAATGTGCATTAGAATTTATCATCTTATTGCCACCCAGTCTTAAAGAAAAGGGCCAGCCTTTAACAGTCCTTTAAATTGCACCACTGCTCAGAATTTTAACTTCTAACAGTATCTGAGTCAGTGATCATTTTTACTTCAAAAAATTTCATTAGCAGTTTGCAGTCTCAGGCCTGAGCCATAGTTTCATTCGTCAGGATCAGAATGAAGAGTATATAGGGCTCCAGAAATAAAGTAATCAAACTGAAGGATTCAGGGAAGCACTACCCAACGTCTGCCTGTACACAAACACACCTCATTGCTCCCCTTTGTTGAGGACTCAGGAGGAAGGGAACACTTCCCTGTCCCCACACCCCTCTCTGTTAGCCAAAGAGTCGCCTTTTTTACTAGGCAAAGCACTCACATATTTCCACTAATTTGCAAGGTGATTCGGGGCAACTTGCTTAACTTCTTGGTATGTCGGTACTAACCTCGTGGGGCTGTGGGGAGAATTATATAAGTTAATACTTGTAATGTGAAAAGAACAAGGCCTGGCATACTTGAGTCAGCGGCAGCAGCTGTAGCCATTGTTGCTTGCCATGGAATCCAGTTCTAATCTTAATGTAGCCTTGGAGTGGTTAGCAGAATTGCAGAATAGAAATAGGAAAAAGAAACTGTAGCAATTCACCACTTTTCTTTCTCAAAAATTGGGGGAATATTCATGGGACTGGAATTTTGAAGGTGCTTGACCAAGAGGATCATAATTTTGAATCAGGATAAATGTATAGCTATCCGTATTATCACTGCAGTCTGCACTCAATATGCTAACTCTAAAAATTGGTTCCATTTCAACAGGTTTCTGGGTTAGCTGTTGCAAGCTTGGACCTGACAGTGCCCATGTGAAATTATATAAATAGATAATCCATTGGTGTGATAGAGCAGTGGTTCTCAGACTATTTGGCAGTGTCTACAGATTTTTAAAAAAATTATCGAAGTATAGTTGACACACAATATTGTATTCATTTCAGGCATACAACATAGTGATTTGACATTTGTGTACTTCACAATGTGACCATCATGATGAGTCTAGTAACCGTCTGTCACCATGAAAAGTTATTAGGTTATTATTGACTATTTCCCCTATGCTGTATATTACATCCTCGTGACTTTTTACAACTGGAAGTTTGTACTTTAATCCCCCTCATCTTTTTCATCTATCTCTCCAACGCCTTCTGTCAAACATTAGTTTGTTCTTTGTATCTATAAGTCTATTCCTGTTTTGTTTGCTTGTTTTATTTTCTTTTGTTTTTTTAGATTTCACATTAAAGTGAAATTATGTGGTGTTTGTCATTCTCTGCCTGACTTATTTCACTTAGGGTAATACCCTCCAGAGCCATCCATGTTGTTGCAAATGGATAAGTTTATTCCTTTTTTATGGCTAAATAATGTTCCATAGTATATATGTACCACATTTTCTTTATCCATTCATGTATTGATGGATACATAGGTTGCGCCCATGTCTTGGCTATCGTAAATAATGCTGCAATGAACATAGGGGTGCATGTAAATTTTCAAATTAGTGTTTATATTTTCTTAAGATAAATACCCAGAAGTGGAATTGCATGTCATATGTTAGCTCCACTTTTAATTTTTTGAGGAACCTCCATACTGTTTTCTATCGTGGCTACACCAATTTACATTCCCACCAATAGTGCACGAGGGTTCCCTTTTCTCTACATCTTTGGCAACACTTGTTGTTTGTTGATTCATTAATGATGGCTGTTCTGACAGGTGTGAGGTGATATCTCATTGTGGTTTTGATATGCATTTCCCTGAGGATCAGTGATGTTGAGCATCTTTTCATATGTCTGTTGGACATGTGTATGTCCTTTTGGGAGAAATGTCTCTTCAGATCCTCTGCCCATTTTTTAATTGGATCATTTGGGGTTTTTTTGGTGTGTGTTAAGTTATATGAGCTCTTTATATGTTTTGGATATTAACCCTTTATCAGATATATCATTTGCAAATATGTTTTCCCATTCAGTAGGTTGTCTTTTCATTTTGTTGATGGTTTCCTTCGCTCTGCAAAAATGTTTTAGTTTAATGTAGTCCCATTTACGAGTATTTATTTTTGCTTTTGTTACCCTTGCCTGAGGAGACATATCAATATATATATATTGCTAAGGCTGATTTCAGAGTTTACTGCCTATGTTTTCTTCTAGGATTTTCTGCTTTGAGGTCTTACCTTTAATTTTTAAATTTATTTTTATATATATAGTGTAAGAAAGTGGTTCTGCTTCAATTTTTTGCATGTATCTCTAGTTTTCCCAACACTGCTTTTTGAAAAGACTAGCTGTACCCCATTGTATAGTCTTGCCTCCTTTGTCATAGAGTAAATGACCATATAGGCATGGGTTTATTTCTAGGCTCTCTATTTTCTCTATTCCATTGATCTATGAGTTTTTCCAACGTGTGTCTGTTTTTATGGCAGTACCACGATATTCTTATTACTATAGCCTTGTGATATAGTTTGAAATCAGGGAGCACGATGCCTTTAGCTTTGTTCTTCTTTCTCACAATTACTTTGGCTATTTGGGATCTTTTGTGGTTCCATATAAATTTTAGGATTATTTGTTCTAGTTCTGTGAAAAAAATGCCATTGGAATTTTGATAGGGATTGTATTGAATGTGCAGATGCTTTGGGTAGTATTTTATTCATTCTTCCTATCCATGAGCACAGGATAGCCTTTCCTTTATTTGTATCTTCTTCAAGTTCTTTCATCAATGTCATAGTTTTCATAGTACAAGTCTTTTATCTACTTGGTTAAATTTGTTCCTAGGTGTTTTATTTAATGCAATTTAAATGGGATTGTTTCATTAATTTCTCTTTCTGATAATTTGTTATTAATGTACAGAAACACCACTGATTTCTGTATATTTTTTGTTTACTGAATTCACTTATTAGTTCTAGTAGTTTTTGGTAGAGTCTCTAGGGTTCTCTCTATATATTATCATGTTATCTACAAATAGTGAAAGTTTTACTTCTTTCATTCTGATTTGGGTGCCTTTTATTTCTTTTTTTTATATGTGGCTAGGACTTACAATACAATGTTGAATAGCAGTGGTGAAAATGGGCATCCTTGTCTTCTCCTTGATCTTACAGGAAAAGCTTTCACCTTTTCACCATTTATTGAAAGCTTTTGTCATAAACGGATATTGTATTTTTGTAGACATGTGATATTATGAATTGAAATGACACCAAGATAAGACAGGCGACATTGTGTGTGTCTCCTTTTGCTGGTGCCATTGTGTCTCCAACAGCTGTGATTTCAGGGCCTCTCAAAGCCTAGTGATGTTTGGCAGAGAGTTTTGTGTGTCCAATAAAATATAAATAGATGACTGCCCTCTTTCCTTATAAGGTACTATGGTTAAAGTACTTTGTGAAAATTAAAGGTAAATAAAGACCATGAGTTGCTTTATAAATATTTAAAAGGACAGAAAATAATTTTAATTGTGTCAAATGTAGTATAAGAGGAACTAGGGTAGCAAATATAAGACTTCAAACTGCCATGTACACTTTTGTTCTTTCTTGTCATCAAAGCTTTCCTGCTCCTACTGGAAGAATGATAAATTATAGTACTTCTCATACTGTGCACTATGTGCTCTAAGATGCTAAATATGACATAAATCCATAATTACTAGTCAATTATGGGAAAAGCAATATTTCTAACTGTGGATTTGATGATACTGGTATGTTGATTCACATCTACTTACATCTGAATGGACTTTCATCATATATGGGATTGTAGTTCTAGATTTTCCAGAGATCTTGATTTAGCATGGTTTAGCTATTATCAAGAATAATGAGTTGTAAAGTATGTCTAAAAGTAATCCAGAGTAGGATTGTCTCATAGGAACTATTAAACCATTAAAAAAAATCCAAATTCAGAGGTTTGAAATTTTTCTCATGAAGAACTATCATGAAGAAAATTCTCTCTATGAAGATTCTGTCTTATTCACGTATGTACATATGATTTCAAGAGTTTTCAAGAAACGATCCTTTACTAAATTAGCTACAAACTGATCATCATTATAATTTTCTGCAGGTATGACATTTGGAGTACATTAACTATGTAATCCTGCATTTTAACTTATTTGTTTTTCAAAAAGATTCATTTGTGAAATGAAAACTTAAAGAAAAAAACACAGTCTCAAAATGTATGTATTTTATGTTCTGAAGATGATTTATTATCAAGCAAGCCCTGCCAAAAGGCCATTTGATAAAATGGATTTTCTGGATGCCTGAAATCTTTATTATTAACACAATTTCCTTAATGGCTTCCAGGGAGATGTTTGCCTTTCAGCAAGGCTAAGTTATTTTTTAACCTGGAAATAGTCCCTAATCAATTGAAGAGGGTAGCCTTCAACTGGAAAGTTACTAGGCACCGGGTGAAAGGGGCTCGTATCAGGGAAAAGCCTGAAGAGACTAGAATAGAGATGGCTGCTTCGGTTGGTATTAGGAGTCCAGAAGGTATGGACATTAGTGAAATGGGCCGCTAGAGAGGTCTGAGAGAGGCTGTAGGGAAGTGCTACACAAGCCTGTTCCAATGACATCAGCACCTGCTGAGAGCTCCAGCTGATGGTTGACATGTGGGACTATTGTCAGACCTTCAGATTTTTCGGTAGTCAGCAATGTGCTATACTCTTCTTATGGCAATGTCGACAACTAATTACATTTTCCAAAAATCTTGTGGGTTAACAATTTGCAAGCCAAACAGGTTTGTTCTGTGGGTGGGTGAGGCCACGGGCCACCAGTTTGAAACCCACTCAATAGAACCTTTCTCCAAGCTGAAGCTTCTGGAGAACAAAAGCTGGCCTCTTCTCCGCTGAGGGCAAAGCTTAACAGCACCCATTCTCTGTCTGCTCCTGTGGACTCTCCATGATTATGCTTTGCACAGGGAGTGTCTCTGCGGGCTAGGCCAGGGGTCGGCAAACTGCGGCTTGCGAGCCACATGCAGTTCTTTGGGTACGTTCAGTCTCAAAAGTTGCCAACCCCTGGAAGAGCCAATCCTGTCCCTCACAACAATTTAAAAATTATTCGAGAGCCATAAATATATTTTTACAAATCAGGAAAGTTTAAAGTAGTATTGTAAATGAAACGAAGATAGTTTTATTTTCATTTTCAATTTTACTTCAGAGCCACACGAATGTACCCAAAAAGCCGCACGTGGCTTGCGAGCTGCAGTTTGCCCACCCTTGGCGGCTCTTCCATCTCAAAAGTTTCCTACCCCTGCGCTAGGCCAGCTCCCTCCACGAACATCGAGTTCAAAGGCAACACTCACTTTTCCACATTTTTAGAACAGGCAGAGGCCCGCCCTTTCCCAGAGTCACAAGTCCATCTTTGGAGGTGAATAAAATCCTGGGGGTGCTGCTGGGACTTCTGCCAGGGATCAAAGAGCATGAAAGTTATTAGTGATTTACTTTCCTCCACTTTCTTCCCATACAATGATTGTACTACTTGGCTTCTGCAGTGACAGATTATTGGAAGCTTGGAATGTGAAAGTCAGGCCCTGGAGCTGGCAGTTGGTGTTATACACACTCTGGAGCCACCTGCCCAGTTCAAACTGTCTCCACTTAGTACCTGTCTCAGCTTAACCCATCTGTAAAATGGGAATAATAAAATACCTATCTATGAAGCTGTGGTGAGGATTCAATAAGTTAATACGTAGTGTGCCATACAGTTGTTTGCTGTTATAAGAAATATGTTATTTTGGCAATAAAAGAAACTGAGGCTCCGAGAAGCTAATTTGCTTGTCTGATTAACTTATTTAGAAAAAAATTAGGTACTGGGATTTTAACTGCAGTGTCTCCAATTCCAAATATCGTATTCTGGTCTTTTATCCCATCCCAAAATATTTTCTCATAATAATGTGGTTTTGCCAGATTGCTTAATATAAATGATTTGTACATAACCAGCTTTTGATACAAATCCTGATTGTATTAGAATTCGGTAGTTAATGCAAGTCTTCTTTTAAATAATTAAATATGGGCCGGCCGAGTGGCGCGGTGGTAAGCACTGGCTTGGGAAGCCAGCGGCCCTGGTTCGGGTCCCACATATGAGGGCCAGTGACACTGCCCTCAAAAAAAAAAAAAAGATTAAGTATGAGTTCTTCAAAGAGGAAAACAGGCTCAAGTCAATAAAGGAAGATTGACAAGGCAGAGCTGATGTGGGTACTATAACCCAGAGGTCAGAAGAGAAAAAGCCCCCCAGAAATAGTGCACTCCAAATAAAAAGCTTGGTCCCAAAGCAGAGAAAATGAAAAGCTTATCACTGTTGCTTGTTTGGGGATGGATGAAGTAGATCGATTCAGTGTGAGTGGTAAACTAGGCAGTGAAGCCCAGAGATCAAAACTAGGTGGCCTTGCAAAATTAATGTACACCAAAAAGTTCACTCAGAAAGTCCTCTATCTGCCAAGCCCTTCTAAATAGTGAGTCCTCAAATAATACTCAAAAAAAATCTCAGCTCAAAAGCAACTTAAAAACAGATAAGAAAAGCAAGACCTTTCAGGTGAATGACAAGGTCACACAGTGAGTTATGGCAGAATTATAACTAGGCTCCCAGAACACCTGTGTGTGCACGCAAGTGCAAGTATGTGTTTTTGTGTGTGTAGGGGTGGGAAGTGGGGTGTGGCTAGGACCATAGCCCTGGAATCAGGTCGCAAGAGCTAAGGCTGTGTCACCTCTTGTTCCCTCTATGACTCTGGGGGCTGTAGACAATTTCTGAGCTTCAATGCCCTCATTTTGAAAACAGGAGAAAGAGCAACCCTTGCCATGGATGTGACCCATGGGAAGCACATAAGCCTGGCACATAGTGAGTGCTCAAATGCCACTGTTAGTGACACTATTGGTTCTGAGCCCTGTGGTGCACTTTCACCTGCACAGTCACATGTCAGCCATTTACTATAGGTACCATGTGAATGGACTGTTCTATCGGGCTGATATGGAAAGAAAGGGGCTTCTAGACCTTTTATCCCCTCCCCACGTCAGCTCAAAGTGGCAGAAGCCCTGGGCAGTCCCACCAGGTAGGCTTCACCAGGCCTGGACGAGGTTTGTCCTGGAGCAGGCTCACTCAGGGTCCCAAGTCCATGAAGTGTGGGCGGCAAATAGGGCTTCACTGGCTAGTCCAACTCTGTGTACAGGTAAATCTGGGACCAACATGCTGCACCTCTTTTTGGAGGTGGAGGGGAGACAACCCCCAAAAGCAGTAGCAGGAGCCAGTTTCTTACTGTGGATTTGCAAGCCCCTGGGTTCCCTCTCTCTGGACCCAAATCCGGGGCCACCCTCTGCTTACTCCCTATGACAAATCTACTCTGTTGGGGAACCTGAAGACCCTGAGAAAAGACTTCAACCCCCACAGGGTAATTACTCTGGAGGGGCCAGGCTGAAGGAGAAATGTGGGCACTGGTGTTTTGGCTTTCACTAGCGTTACTGGAGGAAGGTTTGTCTGATCCTTTGGAATGATCAAAACCCTGATTCTACCGTCTAGTCCTCTGAGACCTGAGCTGTGGAAGGGGACAAGGTGGGCCTCGGAGGTGTCTGCTCCCCAGTAGGTTGCATACCTATCGCCTCCATCCTACCTTTCTCCCTACCCAGTAGGCCTTCAGTGTCATCACTAACTTTAATATTTTCACAAATTTATTTTCTATATAAGGTAGCTCTATCAACATAAATTTAAATAAAAAAGTTAAATGTCCTTATAGTCTTGTAAGCATATCAAACTGCTTTCATTTGTCTATGCTTTTCTGTCCAGATCTTATCCAGGTGCGTACAAATGCTGTATGTCATTTTTAACAATGATTCAAGCTTTATTTATTTTTTTTGAGTGCATGTAAATAATAATACCAGAGCTGACTTAAACACTCAGTTTATTCACTTAAAAGATTTAGGATTGATCTCAAGGAAGGAAAATCAAAGGCCATTGCTCTGTACTTGAACCCTGAATGAAGAATAAAGTCTTTGTAAGAAATTCCTTCCTTCCGTGGGTCAGAGGGAGGGGTAGAGAGGTGTGCACTTCTGTATTTTGACACAGGAAGTACCTTGTGGTGAGATTATATGTGAATGGAGAACAAGGAAAAATATCCTTGGGGAAGAGAGAGGATAAATGACCCATTAAAACTCATCAAAAGTTAAAAAAAATAAAAGGAAACATTGACTTAAATGCTCTTACAACACAGATAATCCCATAAAAATGGCAACTACAGTAGAGCTATTCATTTCATCAGAATATTTGCTTTTGAATATTTCTTGTCTTGTAATAAATTACCTATGTAGCTCCATGGTGGAAAATAGCCATTTTAACAGAAAAAGGCATGTTCATCGTGAAAGGGCACCAGGACACACAGGATGCTAACGATGTCTTCACAATCCATCCTCATCACCAGGTTTCACTCTGGTTTTATTATAGCTGGCCATTCATTCCTTCAAGAAGCTTCAATCGCTCAAGAGTGCGAGCTGAGCTCTAAACAACAGCAGTTCGATGCCCAGCCCGAGCTGAGCTGCTGCTGAGCTGCCAACAGGTGGCAGGATGGCTCAGCTAAAAAAATAACAAAATAAAAACAAAACAAGCTTCGATAAAATGTAAATTCAAGGAATGGATGTTAACTAGATTTATTGTGGTGATCATTTCACAATGTATACAAATATTTACTCTTTATGTTGTATACCTGAAACTAATATAATGTGATAAGTCAATTATACCTCAGTTACAAAAATTATTTTTAAAGAAAAAAAAAAGATGTAAATTTAAGAGGTCAAGACAGTTAGCTTGGCACTGACAAAGCATTTGTCCTGAACCTTCAGAGTCTAAACCTTCCTCATAAAACGTCTCACGCGGAGAGGAAAGTGGAAAAGGCTGCTCAAGATGTCAGTTTATCTCAAAGCTTTCTCTTCTGTTCCAAAATACGTAGTCTAGTCTGTTTCAGAAATTGGTAAGCTATGGCTGCTGATTGGTTCATTCACTCAATTTGCCATTTAGGGCTACTTTCCAATTCAAACTATTAACTGTGGGAACACAAGATAATAAGCCATTTATTGAGTTGCTGACATCGATGCTCATCCTGAAAAAGGGGAAGCATAATTCTAAAATGTTTAAAATACATTATAGAAAAGCTTTCTGTTGGTTGGATGGTTGGTTGAGAAAAGGCTTGGGACAGCTCTCTGCTTTTCAGGAGTCACTGAAAGTCAGTATTGAAAAATTCACAAAAAAACCCCAGCCCATTCAGGTACTTGATGCTTAAACTCCCCTTTAGCATTTCTGCTAAGGGTTGTCCACTCTACCTAGTTTAGTGCCAGCCAGGGAAGTACCCACTTTATTATTCTATTTCATAGAAATTATACATCACAAACACATTAGTAGGTTTCTATAATTCTTAAAATTATTGCAGATTGTATGTAACTTTTCAGGTCAGTCAAGAGACTTCTCAGTTGTTACTCAGCAAATATAAAACCAAAATTCTGTTTTTTACATAGGTACAAATGGGGACATGCAGGTCCCATGGATACCTCGAGCCATAAATTGAGGAACCAAGAATCCTGAGCATTGGTCATTCACAGGTGAGGGCACAGAGTGACGTGGGAAGTCAGAGCTCCAAAGCTACCCAAGGAGGGTCACTGTATCTTCATTTTCTTCCAACCTTCACAGTGCTACGGACACTAGTCTCTGACTTAGCTCAGGGTGCTGGGACTGCTGCCAATTCAGATCTCATGGCCTTACTTCAGAATTCTGCTCAGAAGATTAAGTTGATAATCCTCATGTTTAATGAAATAGTTGGACACAATGACTCATCCAATTTTTTTTTTCCTCTTGAAAACACATCATGCAAGCAAAGTGAGAAGAAACCATTTCACGTGAATGAATTTGATGTTTCATTCTGTTTTCAGCTACATGGTTTGAGTTAATTCCAGCTGATATGGACTTATCCATTTGTGACCTAAACCTCAGGGTAGGAAGTTTACTAGAAAAATGATTTCATTGTGGGAGGAATGAACAGGTGGAGCACAGAAACTATTCTAATGATAGTATAACGGTGGATACACATCATTATACATTTGTGGAAACTCACAGAATGTACAACACAAGAGTGAACTCTAATGTAAATGATGGACTTTGGGTGACAGTGATGTGTCGATGTAGTTTCTTCGTTGACTGTAACAAATGTCCCACTCTGGTGGGGGACTCTGATAGTGGGGGAGGCTGGCGGGGGGCAGACACATATGGGAACTATATTTTCTGTTCAATTTTGAACCTAAAACTTCTCTAAAAAATAGTCTATTGAAAAAGGGACTTCACAAAGCTTTTAGGTATGAGCATAAGCTCTTGAATAAGTACAAATACTAATTTCCAAAATGTTCTTTTGTTAACAAACTTAGAGCCATTTTTGATAAATTAATACATTTTTACACATGACAATTAAAAAATGACAATGAAGGCATTTGATGAGGGACTTCTTAAGTAAATTATTTTGTACATGAAGACTCATTCTAATTTGGCTGTGTGATAAATCCAGGGACGTCTGAAAAAAGCACCACAGACTAGGAGCATCAGATTTCAAAACATTTTTAAAACAGGACCTGAAAATTGGGGGGGGGGGGCAAGATTCTCTCAAGTAATTGTAAAGTAATCTGAAATAATTGGATATTTTCTCTGGGTGTTCTGATTGTTTTCTAACCTGGTGGCAATTGCAGACTGGTGGACATAGCTAGTATTTTCTAAGAAATAGCAAATTGATTTAATTGTATTGCAGAATAGAAAGTAAACCCTGTAATCACTGAAGGAAGGAGAGGCATAAATGACCCGTTTCATTCTGGAGGATGAGAAAAGTCCCCAGAATGTCATTTAGTGTGGTGGCCTGTCCTGCACCTGGGGGTGACTGTGGACAGTCACAGGTCATGAGAATTCCCCTGGAATCCCAACCCTAGGAGGCATTATGTCAGAGGCCCTTAACAACGCCTGGCACAGTGTTTGCTATGCTTGTCTTTTTTCCAGAGAGGAACACAGGGTCTTTGTAAAACATTCTAAATGCAAGATGGCCATCCTGCTCAAGTACAAGGAGAAGATCGTTACAGAACGCGTATTAGAGAGACCATCAAAAGCCCATAAATAGAACAAAGGAAATAACACACAATAGAAACCAGCAAGTATGTGATTCTGTTAAGGCCAAATGGAGTCTGAATCTGAGTCATGATGTCATCAGGTAGGAGAGAATGGTGCACAGGAGGTTGGGATCCTGCCCACTGAGGCTGCACAGCAAGAACCAGGCTCCCCTGGGGGCAGGGCTGGGTAAGAGGGGACAGTACTGGGGGAGGAAGCATGGATGTGGCCCTTGGAGAAGAAGCAGCAGCACAAAGTTAGGATGAAGCAACTGACTGGACTCAATTTACATACTCTATTGAACTCAGGAAAAAGCAACTGAATTTGGAGAAACTATACTTCTTGGGGTTTCTAGTGACTGTGGGTACAGATTGACAGGAGGGAAGAAGTCGGTGAGTGCTGACACAGGAACACCCCAGCAGCCATGTATGACCTGTGACCTTCTCTGCCTTTCCCGATTGGCAGTCACGGTGTCCATAATCTTATCCCTTTCTACCTCCTGTGAGATCTGTTTTTTTCCATTGTACAACGCTCTCGGTGTTGCCCTCACTGTGCTGTGCCCTGCACCCTACGGAGTGGACTGGGGTGGGAGATGAACTGGTCAAGTCAGACAGTCCCAAAGTGCAGGCAGTTACATAGAACTTCATGATTATGTGAAGCCTTTGCATTATAGATATTAGGAGGGAGGAGAAAACTGGCAGAATTAGGATTCCAGTCTTCCCAATTATCTAGATTTCCCAATTATTTAATAGATTGCCCATCACATTATATATTAACGTCTAGCATAGTACCATGTTTGTTATGTAAAAGGTTTTATCCAAACTGCATATATCATTATGTAAACTCATTTAGAAATGGAAATAAATCTAACTTACTCAAGTTTATCAGCTTTTGTGCTGGTAAGTGAAAATGCTTGAGAGTGTGACAGCTGAGTAAATATTTAAGAAAAACAGCAAATACTTCAGGAAGGTATCTAATAACAAGCCACCGGCCAACCAAGTTCATTCACTTTAATTACTTTTAATCCCTATTGCTTGTCAAAAGAAAGGGGAAGAAATTCCCTCGGTAAAATTCAGAAATCCTATCATCAAGCAAAAATTCCCTTTATAATTCAGTTACAGGTGCAAATCCACTTTTTAAAAAATTGCCATGGCCTGTTGTTAGAACACCAGTATTATCTGCAAATACAGTTGTTTAAACACAACAGATTGCCAGTGCTCAGCAGGTTCATTAATCACAATTCAGCCTGAAAGTTACTGGTGTTATTAAATTTCCACCCCATTACCTTGACTTTTATTTAGCACCGTTCATCAATGAGTTCCTCCTTCATTAGAAGTCACAAGTTAATCAAGCCCTAAAATTATCACAGGAGCACAGTGTATTTGATGATATCTTGGAAATGTAAATACTTAGTGCAATTTTGTTACTTCATAAAGTCTCTTAAGCATTACAGTAATCTACTCAAGACAATTCTCAGGACTTGGTTGCAAAAACCATTAGGTAAAGACTTTCTAATTGTGCTTGAGAAAAACAAAACAACACAAAAACACTCCTGAACGAATGGATTTCCAGGGATTGGTCTTAACCAATCCTCTGACAAATCTGGTGCTCCCTCAGTCTTTTTGAGAGTCACCAAACACCCCTCTGTTTAAGGAGCAGTACTCTTTAGCGTTAATGAAAGACGGCCAGTTTCATCTCACTACCTTCTCCAGGACCATTTCTGTGCAACGCAGCCACTTCCCAGCAAACATTCAGGTGCACCACACTCAGAATTGGTTCTCAGAGAGATGTCTTCTAAACTGAGATCCTAAATAACATTAACCAGTCAATTAACCAATAATTTCTTGACACTTGTTCATGGGAACCGAACAGCTGCTAAAGAGAATTTGGTATGAGAAGATGGAGCCCTCTAAAACTTCACACTCTAACTGTCTATAATACACATAAACACAGGAAACGCTAAGTCCTAACAGAGAGCAGCAGACCGTTAGTGCTAATTGCAGGTCGTGGGTAGGACCTACAGTCCGACTCTGGATGACTCACTCTAGATGTGGGGATGAGATGATGAGCTTGTCCTCTCAGAGAAGAGGAAGACATAAAATGGAGAGGAGAAGAGGGGAAACAAAGAGATAAGAGGGATGGGGGGGTCATTTGTATTTGAGAGAAAAACAGAGTGAACCTGCAAGAAATACAAACCTGTTTTGTGTGTGTGTGTGTGGTGTGTCAGTGTGACTACATTCCAAAAATGGATACGATTAATTTTGACTTAAGCACATTTTGCCCCTATTCATTGGAAGAGATGAAGCACACTGAGGTCATCCATGGCTGATTCTGTTTGGCTCCATTCTGAATCAAGGAAAATATGGTCATGGCTGGCCCTGGCCGAATGTCCATCAGTGCTGACCCTGACCTTTCTCAGATGAGTAGATCTGGGAGGCCCATAAATTCTCCCATTTGAAACATGTGGTCAATTTTTCTCTACCTCAGTTCCAGATAACTAGGTTCATCTAATCTAGCTGGTATCAGGAAATCATACATTACATAAGCAACAGCAGGCACACTGTGGCTCTTTCCGGGCCACTAGTGTCCTGATCTGTGCTGTGTTTCTTGGTGTTCCACCCCCAGGACATGTGATGATATAATGAGCATATAACTTCAAGCTGAGGTTAAGAAAAAGTAAGTGCAGATGGCACGCCTGACGGAAAACACGACTTCCTGAAGGGCACATCTGTTGCTCTCGCCTGACCAGCATCTATCCCTTTCTATTCATAATTGAAAGTAGAGCGCTCACTATTCATTTTTCTAAATTCTTTGGCTCGTTCTGTGCACTCTTGTGGGGCTGACAGTCAAGGAGCCTGCTCTCTCCCTTCAAGCTAAGTTTTAGAAGGAATTTGAATTTTGAAAGGAGGGACAATGGACTACAAGGGATTGGAATTGATCAGTCCAATGGCAGGGCCCTTAAAAAGGCTAGGCTCACGATCTGAATGCTGTCCCAACGGACATGCCTTTCCAGAGGTGTGAGTGGTGGTATCTTCTGTAAGCAACTCCACATTTTTTTCATTTGTTGGTCTTTTTAAAAGAGTTTAGCTAGAGGTGATTTTTGTGGCTTATAACCAAAGATTTAGTATATGCACTTAACTTCCAACCACGGCATTAGGGATGGAAAGGTACAAACTGCATCACTGAGGAATCTGCAGGAAGCAAAGGTGACATCACAGATGCCTCTCACAGTGCTCATTTTAGGGGAAGTGAGGGTGAACAAAGAGACCAGGGTGAGAGAACAAAGAGGATGGGAGTTTGTTCACAAAGGAATCATCCCCTCAAAACACTCATAACGACACTAACACAGATCCTCACAGATGTCATTATGAATGAATTTGGGTACATAGTATTTGATGATAAACACCTGTGATTTCCAATTTCACTCACCAAGAAAAAAATCCATCCTTCTCTAGAAGTTGTATGTCAGGCTCCTGAGCTGAAAACAAATAGGCAGTACCTTTGTGGCTGTGTGGGTCAAGTAACCAAAAAGACAAAAGCTATCTGACCCCTGCACTGGGGCTTGTGCCTGCTGTCCTCCTTCTAACAACTGACCGAATTCACCACTCACAAAATATCTAGAAGGGCTCTACCTACAGACCATGGATTCTACACTTGATATAACAAGCCCTAGAGGACCTGAGATTAAAGGTCCATTAAAGGACCTGAGATTTTATAATAAAAAACGTATACCCCACCTTTTTAACAACAAAAAATGCCAAGGATTTTTTTTATATAACATAATCTCTAGGAAATATGTGTTATCAATAACATCAAAGGCAATACAGAGACAAGGAATCAAGAAAAGTCCACTGGATTTGGTTAGAGAAAAGCTGTGATAGGATGATGGGGACAGAGCACATTTATATGAGGGAAATAGGAGATTGGGAGGATAGAAAATAGAGGTTTGGCAAAGCAAAAGAGGAGGGAAAGTAGTTAAAAGAAGCAGGCAAAACCTTTTTGTTTTTAAGTTACGGAAGAGAGAAAGAAGAGAGAATGCTGAAGAGGAAAAGGACTGATAAGGCACAAGCTCTGTGCCGTCCGGCCCCACAGTGCTCTGTAGGGCCCTACACTTCTTGAAATTCTTTATTATTTTGGAACAAGGACTCTACGTATTCATGTTGCACTACACCCTATGAATCATGAAATGCTTTGAAAGGTATAAAGCACTGTGTGTAGGCTGATGAATGTCTCTCCAAAGATGCCCACACCTTAATCCCCAGAACCTGTGCATATGTTACTCTGTGTGGCAAAAACGACTTTGCAGATGCCATTAAGGATTTCAAGATGGGGGAGATTACCCTGTATTGCCTGGGTGGACTCTATGTAATCACAAGGGTCTTTTTTTTTTTTTAAGGGCAGTATCACTGGCCCTCATATGTGGGACCCGAACTGGGGTCGCTGGCTTCACCAAGCCAGTGCTTAACCACCGCGCCACTCGGCCGGCCCACAAGGCTCTTTGTAAGAGGGAGGTAATAGAGTTAGGTTCAGAAAGAGAAGGCATTTGACAATGGAGTGAAGAGAGGGAGTGAAGATGTGACAATGGGGTGCATAGTCATGAGCTAAGGGATGCAAGTGGCCTCTAGAAGCTGGAAAAGGCAAGGATGCATATTGTCCCCTAAAGCCACTAGAAGGAAGGCAGCCTGGCTGATCCAATTTGGACTTCCGACCTCTGGAACTGTTAAATAATAAATTTGTCTTGTTTTGTCACTAATTAGTGGTACTTTGTTCCAGAAGGGATGGCTCACTAATACACACTACATAAAAGAAGACGTATGTCTAGTTTTCTAGACATCAAACCTATTGATAAAATAGCAGCTATCATTTATGGAAGACTTCCTTGGTGTCTATCATCTCATGTAATCCTATTACAATGTGTGTGCGGGGAGGCGGAAATTATTGTATTCACTTATAGGGGATAAACCGAGGTGCCCAAAGGTTAGGTCACTTGCCTAAAACCACATAAACCAGAATGTTTAGAGGTAGGAGCTGAACCCACTCTATTTCACTCCAAGTTTTTCTGTGTGTTTATTATCCCCATTCCCATGTTTCATTATGAACTTTTGGGTTTGTTCCCAGTTTCCAAACGTGCATCACGTTGCACGCGTATGTGTCCACCTAGGAGTGGGAGCGAAACAGGGTAGAGGACGGCGTCCACACGGGGATGTAGACCAGGAGAGGGGCCGAAGCCACGTCTGCAAGAGGCGCGTGGCTTCCTAGGCCCCCGCCGTGGCTGAGGCCAAAGGACAGTGGCTGAGACAAAGCGAGCGCCTCCGATTTAGAGTCGAAGATCCTAATAATGTACGTAGGTCCTGGGCGAACTCGGACTGCGCGGCAGTGCCGGGTCAGGGACCACAACACAGGAGGCCGGGCCGCGTTTCCAGGACAATCGCGAGGAGAGAGGACGCCTCGCCGGCCCCCACCGCCCTTGTTTTTGGGCCCGCGTGGTCCCGTTTCATTGGCCGCCTCCAAGCCCGAGCCCCGAGGCGGAGCAGCGCAGGGTGCGGTTCGCTCCGCTGGCGGCCCCGGCTTCGCGGGACTACAACTCCCACAAGGCCTGGCGCTCGGGGGGCGGGGCCGGGCGAGGGGGCGGAGCCTCCCGAGTGAGGTGGGGGCGCTCGGCTCGCCGCCTCACTCGCAGCTGCTGGACGCGCGGACCTCTGACCCTGAAGTCTCGCTGCCGCCGGCGTTCGTCCGTGTTGTGGGTCGTGGCCCGGGCCGTCGGTTGTTCCCCGGCCCGGAGGGGCCCGGCCGGCCGCGGGGCGGGGAGCGGGCAGCATGAGCCGGGGGGCCCGGCGGGCCGGCGCGGGGCGGGGGACGGCCGCGGTGCGGCTGCTGGTCACGCTGAGCCTTCTGCCGGGTGTCGTCGAGGCCCAGGTGAGCCGGTGATGGCTGCGAGGCCGGGCGGCCGCAGGGTGGCAGCGGGGCGACCTGCCAGGCGTCTGGGAAGCGCCGGGGTGCGGGATGGCGACACTCGGGGTGACGGCCGGTGAAAGGGAGGAGCGTGCGGGTCCTGTGCGTGTTTGGCTCCGAGCTGATTGGTAAGCGGCCGGGAGCGCGGCGGCCCCGCCGTTAGCCGGGACCCGGCACCGAAGCGGAACCCCCTCTTGGAGAGCCGGCGGGGCGGGGGGGGCACGCGGGGACGGACCCGGAGAGCACGGCGCCTCACTTCCTGAACTTGCGAGCTGGGGGGTCCCGGCGCTGCCCCGCTGCGTGTCGCCAGCCGGCGCCGCCGGCCCGGGGCCGTCCAGGCGCGCCCACGTGGGAGCCCGGGGGCTGGGCCCGCCGCGGGTCTCAGCGCGGAGGCGACGGCCGCGGAGCGCAGCGGAGTGCGGGGCTGGGCTTCGCGAAGCGCGCACAGCGCTGTCAGCTCGCCGGGGACCCTCCGGAGGGTGAGCGCCGGCTCTGTGCCCGTAAGAGCTGTGCCCGCTGGCTGCGCAGCCGGATTTGCATAGGCAGCTGCCAGGGGCCGCACCTGCTGCCTGGTGGCCACGCTGCTGCGCGAGGGAAAAGGTGCCTCGGGGGGCCTGACAGCCAGGGGACATGGGATGGGAAGCAATTAATGCTCACGGCTGAGAAAAATAGGAGGTAGCCCTGTAAACATGTTTTTCTGATTTTTAGGCAAACACTTTTAAGGGCGTTATGGGGTTCTGCACTACATCGCAGAATGGGATTGATTTGTGCCCAGTGGGATTTATTTAAAAGTTTTTTAATGAATGATTTGATAAAAAAATAAAAGGGGTAAATTTAGTTTAGGTTTTGAGGAGCGTGTTAAAAATGCAGATTCTCTGACCCCGCTACCCAGATATCCTTAGATTTAGGAGATTTGGAGGTGACCTAGGCAGGAATCAGCATTTTTAAAAGAGCCTTGGAAGTAACTGTTATGCAGTTAAGTCTTTTCAGCCCCACGTGGAAAACCAGTGGCAATCTGGGCATACCTACCAGACTTAACGAGAAGAAAATTCTGGGAAAACTATTTGCTAATGACTAGTTGGGTGTTTGGTTTTGAGTAGAATGGACATTTAGATATTTTTCTAAAATGAGGTTTTTCTCTTTTTTATATAGCATAGTAATTGTATACTTTGTCACCAACCTAGGAGCTTGATTTTTTTTTTTGGTTTCTTCCCATGCCACTAATTATGTGTATCAATGTTTTATAACTGCATCTGTACTTTAAATTTTATTGCACCTGTACTTTCCATTTTATTACGTTGCATCTGTCTAAATGAATATATATATAGTTCAGCAGTTAAAGATTTGTGCGTATTCAAGATGGCATTGTGTCAAACAGTCCTCCAAAGTGAACACATTGGTTTTTGTTTCCCATGGTACTTTCTCATATAGTGCTGGATCGTATTTCAGATAGCACTTTAATCTGTAACAAGTTTCAGTGTATATTTTCATTTTATTTGATATATCCCTCAGAAGTGGGGCTCTTGAGGTAACTGAAGTTCCAAGAGGTTATATGACTAGTATCACACTTGTTAAATCAGTGAACAAGATGAAGCTGGAACCCCAGTGGGTCCCTTTCTGGCCTGTACAGTACGCCTCAGTGGGTTTCTTCTTTGTCATATAGAAATAAAGCACAGGGAGACCCAGGAAAATGAAAAAGAGGAACTAGGATAGTTCTTTCACTTCTCTTCCACATAGTAGATTGGAAGCAAAACTGTCAAGCATGAAGGGAAGAAGTAGAGTTTTTGAAAAATACCACTTAACAAGAAATCATTAAGGAGATGAATATATTGAGTATATCTCCTGGCAACAAAAGCACACAACTATTTTTGAGCATGTAAAATGATAGGCATTTGTATATCTCATGCCCCATTTTCTTTAAATGAAATGCAAATGTGCTTTGGTAGTGTGGCAGAGCACCAGGAACTAAAGTGCATAATGCTGTAACTAGTTAGTCTTCCTGTAAAGATGTAGTTTCAGTCGGATGTATTTTTAAACATTTCTGAGGTGGCGTGAAACACAGAAATACATAGAGGGCCCCCCAAAAGGGATTGTTCCAGTCCATTACCCTGGGGATTTTCCCAAACCCTGAAGACCTTGAGCTTCTGCTCTAACAGCTGCATGGGATGGAATGGACAAGACATAAGCCTGTGTCTGCCCAGGGAGAGCAAACTAAAAGGAGACCTCGCTATAAAACTTGGACTCTAAAGAGCTGTATAGCCTTCAATATAAGGGCGAATGAGAAACAAATCCCATTGTGTGTAAGGAGAAAGGAAAGACACTTGGGAGGGAGAAAAACATCCCTTGAGAATTTGTAGCTGGGAGCCACTCTTATACAGGTTTGCAGGCCATATTCAGGCCACCTGTGCTGGGAAACGCTTCGAATGGAAATTTAATTTATAGCAGTCCCGCGTTAGTTTGTCCCTCACTTACTGGTCAAAGCAAATATCCATCCCCTCTAGAGGATTTTATTTTCAACCCAGGCCCTAAAGAATTCTTGAAAAGTAAAGTGCCTGGAAGAATAGTAGCTAACAGTCAAAAATCACAAAACACACAAGGCACCATGAATGAGGTATTAGACATATAGACTATAAAAGCAGACCTGTAATGACCTAGATTTTGAAAATATCAGACATAATTTAAAATTATATTTAATATATCGCTTCTTGGCCTTTTGGCTAAGATCAAGTGTAAAATTATGTTTAATGTGTTTAAATAGAGAGAGAGAGAAACTTGAAAGTATGAAAAGGGAACAAAGGACCAAATTAAAGAAAGACCTCAGAGATTAAAACAATGAAATCGAAGTTCTAGAAATGAAATTGAAAACTCAGTGGTTGGATTAAGTAGCTGATTATACCCAGCGGAAGAAATGATAATTGAATTAGACAATTATTTTGTCTTTTCCTTTCTACTTAACCCCCAGCACCTCCTTCACCCTCACTCTTAGCTTCGTGCTTGACTAACAAAGTTGGATGACCCAGAGCACCCCATGTCTGTGACCTGCTAGTCTCTTCCCCCACATCTTGACTTCTGTCGATTCCCATGGATGAACTGTTCGTGTTCTTATCAAAGGCCAGTCCTTTCTCGTTCAAGGACCTGGCTTGAGCAAATCTGCCCTTTCTCTCCCGGATCATTAATTTTTCCTTCTCTAAATGGACTGCTACTGTCATCAGAAAACATGCTGTTCATTCTACCATTTTACAAGTTCTCTCTTGACCCACCCATCTCTCTGACTCTGCTGCATTTTTCTGTTCCCCTCTATAGAATTACTCAAAAGAGTTATCCGTATCCCTCCTATTCTAAACCTCTCTGCAGCCCATTCCAGCTGGACTTTCGCCCCTCCCACTCCTCCAAAGCTGCTTCTGTCAAGGTGACAGATGTCTTCCTTGTTGTTAAAACCAGTCATTTTTCAATCCTTGCTTTACCTATCAGCAATATTTTTTCACAGCTCACCACTTATTCTCCTTGAAATACTTTTTTCTTTTGGCTTCTAGGATACTATTCTAATTTCAGTCTTCCAGGCCAGTCTTTCTCAGTATCCTTTGCTTGTTCCTCCTCTGCCATTGACCTCTAATCATTTGAACCTCAGGGTTCAAATCCAGTACTCTTTCCTCTCTATATCTTGTTTGTCATTTAGTCTCTTGGCTTTAAATGCCATCTATATAATTGACTCTCAGAATCTCCAGACTAGGAGTCTCAGCTCTAGATCTTACATCCAGCTACCTTTCAACATTTCCACCTGGATGAGTACTAGGTATGGCATACTTGATGGACCTGGAACCAAATGGCTGATCTTTTCCCTTAAATCTGCTCCGCCCAGTCTTCTGTCCCTTAGGCCAATGCTGCAGCCACCCTGACTCCCTGTTCCCGAAACGTTGGCAGCATGTTCTTCCTGGAGGACTCTGGACACCTCGCACACTATTCTCATCTATTCGTGTGCTTTCACCCTCTCACTTTCATAGGTTTCTGCTGAAGTGTCTGTCACCTGGTATTTGACTTGACCACTCATTTAAGTGGTCACCTTTCCTGATCATACAATATAAAAGAGAAAAAACCTCCATGTTCTTCACCTTGTACTCTGTATTCCTTTTACTGTCTGACTGAAACTCCAGTGGCTTCCTGTCTCACTCGGGATGGTATAACACAACAGTGTATTTAATCTGTGTCACCTGGTCCTGGCACAGAGCTCCTAAAATGCTTAGAATTCCCTGAGTAATAGGAGTGCTTTTTGTTTTTCGTAACAAGCCCTTTTCAATCACACCTAGGTTTATGCTAACGTTGTGACTTAGGTGGGACATGTAACGTTGTGACATGGCCTCAGGATGGGACTAGTCTTTGGAACGACCATGTGATTAGGAGACTGGAACTTTTAGCCCTCCCCACTGACTTACAGGCTGGAGAGCGGGTGCTGGTGATGGAGCTGTATGAAAGCTCCTAAAACCAGGAGGTTTGATGAGCTTCTGGGCCGGTGGGCACGTTGGCTGGCTGGGAGGGAGCCTGGGGACATGGGAGCTCTGCATCTGCATCTGCCAGTGGCGAGGGATCTCTTCCACTTGGCTGCTCAGAAGTTGTATCCTTAACAGTCACCAGTAAACATTAATGAAGTGTTTTCCTGGGTTCCGTAGGCCATTCTAGCAGATTATGAAACCTGAGAAGGTAGTCGTGGGAACCCCTGATTTATAGCCAGCAAGACAAATGCGGGTGGCCTGGGGCTTGGGACAGGCATCTAAGAAGTCCTGAGCCCTTAGTTTGTGGGCTCTGTTGAACTCCAAATAGTATCAGAATTGAATGGGGCACCGAGTTGGTTGGTGTGAGAAAACACCAAACTTGGTAAAAACCAAAATCTTATAATGGCCTCTTAATTCTTTTTTTTTTTTTTTAACCTACTACATACCCTCTTTTTTGTTCCTCAAAAATGCTGGGCCAACTCACTGCCTCAGGACCTCACAGTTAGTTTCCCAATTTCTGGAATGCTTCTCCCTCCCCCCCAAAAGCATGGCTTGCTCCTTTCTCTCCTTCAAATTTTACCAAAATTTCAGTGAGACCTTCCGTAACTATCCCTTTTAAAATAGTGGCAGCCGCAATTCTGCAATACCTGTCTCCATTCTTTAGTTTGCTTCCATATCACTTTATTACCTACCATCTGACAGACTCGCTACTTTGCTCATTCATTTTTTTTCTCTCCCCCTATGAGATAAATGGAGGGCAGAGATTTTTGTCTATGTCTTGTTTCTTCTAATTCTGCATTCCCAGCACCTAAAACAGTGCAAGCTTTATGTTCGGCCTTCAATAAATATGTTGAACGAATAAACAAATGAATGGAAAATAAATTAGTCAGAATGAAGCCCAGAGAGATAACAGATAGTACATATTCAAGAGAGCTTAAGGACGTGGGGAATAGAGTGAGAAGGTCTAATATGTCTGAGTGGAGTTCCTGAAGAACATAATAGAATGGGGAAAAGCAGCATTGATTCCTGATGTCCGTGTGAAAAGGAACCCAATAGAAAAATGAACAAAAGACATGACCAGACATTTCACACAAGAAGAAATACAAATGTCTTATAAAACATAAGAACATTGTACTCCATTAGTGCCATTAAAAAATCAGACCCCCTTTCATATTTACTAGATTGGCAAAAATTAAAGCCTATGTTAGTATCAAATATCAGTGAGGATATGTCTTACCAGTAACTCCCATCCACTGCTGCTAGGATTGTAAATTGGCACAACTATTTTGTAAAAAAAACTTAACATATATTTATAGCAAGTACACTCCTAAGCATATAATCTGGAGAAACTCATATATATGGAGAAATGAACAAAGATGTTTGTATAGCATTGTTTTTAGCTAAATCTGGAAACAACCTAAATATAGATTATGAGTTTCTTATTGCTGCTGTAACAAAACCCCCACAAATTTCATGGCTTAGAACAACATGGCTTAAGGAGCCGGCCGAGTGGCTCAGTTGGTTAAGAGCTCGCTCAAGAGTGCGAGCTGAGCTCTGAGCAACAGGTGTTCGAGGCCAGCCCGAGCTGAGTTGCCGTTGAGCTGCCAACAGGTGGCAGGATGGCTCAGCTAAAAAAAAAAAAAGAACAACATGGCTTAGAACAACTTAACTTATAGTTCTGTAGGCCAGAAGTCTGAAAATGGGTCTTACAGGGTTAAGATCAGGGTGTCAGCACGGCTGCCTCCCCCCAGGCTCTAGGGGAGAAGGTTCCTGGCTTTTTCCAAGCTTCTAGAGGCTGCTGTGTCCCTCAGCTTGCGGCCTCCTCCCATCTTTAAAGCCAGCAGTGTAGCATCTTCCAGTCTCTCTCTGACCCTGACACTCCTGCCTCCCTCTTAACTCAGTCTAATGTTACTCTCAATATCCTTCCCTTAGTCACGTCGGCAATATCCCTTTGGCCATGTGAGGTAAATGCACAGGTTTCAGGAGTCAGGGCATGGACATCTTTGGGGCCCTTATTCTGCCTACCATATGGATCAACGATAAAAGAAATTGTGATATTCTCATATAACATTTAAACACAGTTGCTCTAACACTTGCCATCTTGGATAAATGTCAAAACAAAATGTTAGCAAAAGAAGCACATCGCACAACAATCCACACATTAGATTTCTATTAATATCAAAGTTCCAAAACAGAAGAAAAGAACTTTAGATATGCTGTTTAGGGACACATCATCTGCGATGAAATCACAAAGAGAAGTAAAAAAAAATTTAACAAAAGATTTTTACCTCCAGGGTGAGGGAGATGGCTGTGATTAAGGAGGGCCTTAAAAAACACTGGCAACATTCCATGTTTACTTTTTTAAAGTTTGCTGATACACAGGTTTCTATCTGTGTAATAGCCTTTAAGAGTTAAAAATATGTGCCTGGTAATTTCATGTACCACACCCCAGCCCCTACCACAATTGAACTATTTAAAAAAATAAAATATAGTTTACTAACTAAAAGTCAACAATTTAAGAAAAATTCATAAGAAAGAGCAATCACTGGGTAAATTTTTTTTAAAGCCTACGAAGTTATTTTTAGTTTGTTTTTTTTTCCTTCTGGTTACTATTTAGGGGCCAGAATTTGAAGTTTTCTGAGTAGTTAGAGCAATGCAGTGAAATTTGGCAGTTAGTGACAGGATCTTGGTAAATGGGATTGCAAAACATGCAGAATTCCTGGGCCAAAATTCTCCATAATGACCCCTGTTCTTTATCTCAAGGTAGCAGAGCTCTATCTCTATGTCGTAGGGAGTTTGGGGACACATTTACACTCCTGGGGAGAAAGCACTGGACAGAAACAAACCTCTGGGAAGGACTGACTTCCATTCTCTGGCCATTCTTTGCATCTATCCCTCCTGGTCCCATGACTAACCTGTAACAGGCTGAGTCCCATTTTGTTTTTAAATTTGAATTTGAATTGAGGTAATTGTAGATTTCATGCAGTTGTAAGAACTAATACAGAGAAATGCCGTGTACCCTTTATCCAGTTTTCCCCAATGGCAACATTTTATAAACATATAGTTTAATATTATTACCAGGACATTGACACAATTTGCTGATCTTATTCAGATAGCTGGCGACTTGTCTCATTTGTGCATGTGGGTATGAGTTCTGTACTCTTTATCACATGTGTGGGTAAATATTTTTAGTGTACTCGCCACCACAGTCAAGATACTGAACAATTTCATCTCACAGGATGCTTCCTGCTACCCTTTTATAACCACACCCCCTCCTTCCCCTGTCACACTCCAGCTGCCACCCCTAGTCAGCCCCTGAACCCTGGCAACCAATAACCTGTTTGTGCTCCCTTTCTAAAAATTTATCATTTCAAAAATGTTACATAAACGAAACCATACAGTATGTAACCTTTGGGATTGGTGTTTTTCATTCAGTGTTATTCCCTGAAGATTCAACCAGGCCGAGCATATCACTGAGTCCCATTTTAAAATTTAGCTGAAGAATGTTTTATGGAATTTTTGCACTCTGAACTCACTTCTTAAACATCAGTATTTCTTTAATTAATGTATACTTTGAGTAATGAATAAAAGCATGTATTTTAAAGTGAAACAGACTTGGGACTAAGTCTCATTTCTACTTTGGAGAAATTATTTTAACCTTGCTAAGCCTTAATTTCCTTATGTGTAAAATGAGGATGATAATATCCATTGCATTGGGTATTTAGAGAATAAATGTGATCCACAACACCCTTAGTACCGTGACTCTCACGTAAGTGTGTCATGCGTGGCAGCCTACAAGAAAGATAAGGTTATTACTGCAGCAGTGTGATGGCAGCCTGCCTTCTTGGGTAGCCTAGAAAGGAACTGCTTCAGCATTCCGGCAGTTTCTTGGGTTTTGTATATGTTTAGGCCAGGGAAGGAGCGTCAGTAAATTTTTGATCATTAAGCAGATCTTTTTGTTCTTCAGAATGGGTACATCTAATCCTTCCGTTGTGTTTTATTTCATTGACCACAGTAAAAAGTAAATGACTGCTTTAATGTTCTGTATCTTGCTAAGCAAAGACTAGCTAATTTGAATGTATAAATTATATTTTTATATGACAATACAGATTTGTTAAGGTTGAAACATGTTTTAAATTTTATATATATTTTTTCTAGGTCACTGGACTCCTAGATGATTGCTTGTGTGATGTTGATAGCATCGATAAATTCAATAACTTCAAAATTTTCCCCAAAATAAAAAAATTGCAAGAGCGAGACTACTTCCGTTATTACAAGGTATGGTTATAATTTTTTATTCCATTGGTATCAAAGAATTTTATATAGCTGTCTACAGATGTGACCATTATCACCCTTTGAAAGCCCATTTTGACTCTTCTCAGGACCCTATGTATATCTCTTGTCACTGAAATGTATTGCGTTTTGTACTGAAAACCTATTAGTCTTTTTGAACACTAAGAATCTGAACTCTTCCTATGTTTGGAGAATTCTTTATCTTTCCATTTTGGTCTTGAGGCGGAGACTTCTCCCTAACACAAAAGTTGAAAATGCAAGGGACTTATTTTGTAAGCTTCCCTTGTGACTTAGGTTCTGCCGTCTAGACACGCCTGCCAGGTTTTGAGCTGAGCTGAGGGCAGTGTCATGTGCCAGCGTGTTGGTAGCGTAAAGTCCCAGGGCAGCAGACGGTCACTGGGCAGCTCTCGGGGGCGGGGGGTGAGGGGTGGGGTGCAGCGGGGGTCTTGGTAGCCAGGCTGCGGACACACGCAGAACACCAGCCATAGTCGTACTGCAGAATCGGCTCCTAGACCTAGCAGGAGTCTCCTCTAGACCTTTACAAATAAGCAGTGATGGTTTAAAGGCAGCAGTTATCAGGCATACTCCAAAGAACAATATCTTACATTTGAGAACAATGTTTTTAGAGCTGCTGTCTTGCTTTGCCTGTGCCCTTGCTCTCTGTATTCAGTTGGGTTTATAACATCTCTGATTTCATTTTTTAGTCTAGTTTCAGAATTGAGCGGATTTTCTCTTTTATCCTGATTCTGTATAGGCTATCTTAGTCCTTTAAATATTTTAGAGGATTAAAGAAATCCAGTATTTTGGTAGTTTTAAGTAGTGCAAAAGGTAACAAATTAGAGAATTAAAGATTTGGGAACCAATCCCCCATCCCCAGGTCAGCACCAAGAATATCCAAAAAAGGTGAAGGTTTCTCCTCTACACAAAATAATGCAGATCCCACAGACTATTTCAGAGTAATCTCTGCCTAAAGAAACTACTGAGTGTCTAATATTCTGAGCATTTTACATGCAGAGACAGGTAGGTATAACTTCTTCTCATTTCCACCTCTAAATCTACAAGTTTGCTTTTCTAGCTGCTCTCTCCTGCCCCCTTTCTACTACTAGGTTTAACCATATGAAATTGTTGCTGTTATAGGTCAGAGTGTTGAGTGTTGCCAATTTCATGTGGCTCGGTCTAGTACAAGGAGGAAGTGTTTCTTTTCTCAAGGGTCTTCCCTTCGCAGCACGCCAAGCCTGCATCTTCACTCAGCATGTCACGGCCCTCACTCTTTCCTCCCTTTCAGGATTGTATCTTCTAGTTCTGTATCCCCACATGCCTGGTCAACAGTAGGCACTCAAGTATTTGAATAAATGAATGACTATCTCATTTAACCTTTACACTGAACACTGTCAGCTCAGTATTAGTCACATTTTCTAAATGAAGAAACAGTGGTTTAGGTCTCCAAGGTAGAAGTTTGATTAAGAAAAGGGGTAGGAGCAGCTCGCAAAATTGAAAGACAAGCTGAAGTAGCATCCTTCAGAACAGGCAGAAATTAGAGCAGGCACCAGTGACCATTCTCTATGGTGACACCAAAATATTGGGACAAATTCACCATTTACCCATATTTTTGCAATACTTTATGCAAGAGTCAGATTCCTGGGAGGAAGGATCTCATTGGTCTAATGACCAAAAGAGGGGAAAACACTTTGGTTAACACTCCTAATTGCATAAATACCCGGGGAGTCATTATTTCCTAAAGGGAAATTGGGGGGGAGGAGGTGACAGAAGAAGGAAAAATGGAATTTGGATAGGCAAAAATTACAACGTGGTCCCTGGCTAGCCAGCATACAATTTATTCATATACATGTTAATTTATAGACTGTTCCAACCAACATAATGGAATTATTCCTTCTGGAACCAGCATGTACTCATCCCTCCTCACAAGGAGAGAATCTAACGATGCATTTAGCTTTAGGTATCACCCAAGTAGAAGATATTTGGATGATATGTGCTCCTCTTCTAGTTCTGTCAATTTATGAATCAAACAAAAAGGAAATGTAACCAGTATACTCTACACATAACAGTGGCAGAAAAGGAAGCTAAGAGGTTAATTTTAAACACACATACTTAGATTCAGCAAGCAGGGAAATACAGGTGGAAGCCACAGTATACCTCTGCCAACCGGCCCTTTGGCTGCTGTAGCTGGTGTTCATAATTCCTCTCTCGTACTATCCATTCCATTCCTTTATTCGCCAAATATTTATTGACTGTAGCAGACTGTTCTGGGTGCTGGATCCAATACTGAGTAAGACAAACACTGACCGAGTGAAGCTTTTATTCTGATTATGGAGACAAACAATAAACAGGTAAACAATACAATATAATAATTTCATATGGCTGTAAGTGCTTTGGAGAAAAATAAAGCAAAGCAGGTGACAGAGAGGAAGGAGGATGGGGCAGGCAGGTAGCCCTATTTTCAAGAAGTTGGTCAGGAAAGGAAGGTGTCATGCTGTGCTGTTTGAGCAGTCATACCTAAAGTGAAAGAGGAAGCCAGGACAATACCTGAGACGGGAACACCCCACGGAGGGGAGTAGAGCTGTAGGGACGGAGGGGAGTAGAGCTGTAGGGATGGAGGTCTTGGTTGCAGGTAGAAAAGTTTAGAGTGTTTGAGGAAGAAGAGACTGGCTGTAGCTGGAGGAAAGGGATGAGAGGGAGAGTTGGAGAGGTGGGTAGGGGCTGGAGGAAACGAACTAGAGGAAGAAGGCCTTCTTAAACACATGAGGATGTCGGATTTTATTGTAAGTGTGGTAAGGAGCTATTGAGGGATTTGGAGCTGGACAAGCTGTCACAGGTTAAGTCTCCTGGGAAGCCAACATGAGACAGTGATTAGTAGTGAGCAAGCGGTTAATTAGGGACTGCTCTGGAACCAGCAAGTTAGGGGAGGGAGAGGGAAGGTGGGGAGAGGAAGTAGACTGTGATGTGGCTTCAGTGCAGGCCTGGGGGACCTTTGGGGCGCTCTTAAGATGGGGTGGCCCTCAGAGCTGTCCCCACTTGAGGTAGTATCCTTCCACCAGTCATTGGATGAAGGCCCTACAGGAAGGGGTGAGGTAACCTGAGGCTAAACGACTCTTCAGCTGGGGCCGGCTGCCTGCCGGGCGTCCAGAAGCCCTCCATTGCTGGGGGTGATTGAGCAGCATGTCACTGTGTCTTCCGCAGTTACCTGTTGCTGCATAACAAATCAGCCTGAAATTTAGCAACCTAAAACAGCAAGCTGAGATGGTTGCATCTGAGGAAGACCTGAGGGGAGTGAGAAGGCAAGCCAGGTGGCTATCAGAGAGCGAAGGCCCGGAGGCCAAGGGTGCCACATGCACCTGAGGAACCACGAGGAGGACAGTGAACAGGGCAGGGAGCAGGCAAGCTGACCAGCAAGGCCTTCTCAGCCGTTACAGGAACCTGGGTTTTAAACTGACCCGATTTTCAGAGGTGTCTTATGTGGGGTGTGAAAGAGGAGAGTCGAGGATGATGCCAAGATTTTTGCCTGAGGAACTGGATTAATGGAGTTGCTGTTTGCTGAGATGTCAAGAATTACTGGAGGGAAGAGCACAATTTAAGGTATGTTAGTAAATCTGAGGTGCCTGTGGGTGTCCCATGGGAGAACTGAAGGAGGCAAAGGGAGTGAGCTCTAGAAAGGCCTGGAGGGCCACCAGTGCGGGCAGAGAGAACAGCCTCTGGGAAGGCCGTGGGACAGAAACAAGCGTGGCACGTGCCCAGCAGGAAGGCCGCTGTGGCTGGGGCGCGAGCTCAGAGGGGCGGGCAGGAAGCCAGGTGACGAGGGTCCGGTGGAGCCCGCTGCAGGGTTCCATTTACTCCAAAAGTAATGGAAGCCACAGGAAGGTTCTGAGCTCAGACTGCTATAATCCGAGTTAGGTTTCAAAGAGATAGCCATGGCTGCTGTGTGAGAATAGGTGGTAGAGGCAAGGAGACTGCTATAATCTTGGTGAGAAATGAGTGGGGACAGTAGAGGTGGTGAGATGTGGATAATGAACTGTTTGAAGGGGATGAAACAAGAACAAAACTGTGATCTTTGACTTGCGTGATCCATCTGGAAGTCCTATTGAATTACCGTTTCCTGGCGTGTTTAGAATATGACATGCTAGAGTCCTTGTGGCATGGTTAAAATGCCCTGCACAATCTGTCCTTTCCTGCCCCTCCCCTCGTCCCTTCCACTCGTCCCTGCCCCACTAAAAGTCAGCAAAACTAGCATTTTTTGATTCCCAGAACTATCCAAGCTGTGTCACTTTACCCAAACGCACGCTTCCTGCGACGTTCATCTGCCCTGAAATATTACCTCTTCCGAGGTCGCCAGCTGCCACCCCCTCATCTTTCACACACCACAACTTGTTATTAAATAAACGTCCAAATATATCATTTCTGTTCCCTCCAGTAGACTGAGTTCCGGGGGAAGGGCTTTTTCTGCCCTTCTCCCCTAGCCCACCCAACCCTGACACGCAGTGGGTGCTGGACACGCCGGTTGGGTGAACGGGGCGTGAGAACCCTGGGCGCAGTGAAGTGAGTGTGTAACGCTCTCCAGCTTCTTCGGTTGAGCCGTGGACTTTATTCCTTTTTTGAAGTGTCAGAGGACTAATAGTATCATTTATTTTTAAAAATTAATATTCTATCTGGGTGTGTGAAAACGTACAACCATTTTAAATTCTGAACCTTCCAGTAGGCGCTTCTAGTTCAACACCACATCCTTGTGCCCAGCGTGGTGACACTGAAAAGAGCACTGCACAACTGTGACACACGTTGGCTCATGTTCATTCATTCTTTCTCTTAAGGTCAACCTGAAGCGACCGTGTCCTTTCTGGGCAGAAGATGGCCATTGTTCAATAAAAGACTGTCATGTGGAGCCCTGTCCAGAGGTAACACATCAAACCAGAGGCCGTTGCAGGATCTACAACTGACTGACTTATTTCACACTCTATATTTCAAATTTAGAATGGGAATTAAAGCGCATAAAGTGGGGAGATTTCAGGCTTCTAATTAGGTTTTTACTTGGTCTTGTTAGTACGGGACTGCTACATTTTAGACCTTGGTTTTTGACATCGAGCATAATTTTTATTCTTCTTCAATAGTAATTATTTATAAGCTATGTTTTCATTTTACTTTTGGCTTTTCTTACCTAACCAGTTAGTCTAGTTTTTTGTCCTTAAAAATATGAAAAAAACATCTGAATAAGTGTCCTTCCTTAAGGGAAAAACAAATTTTCTTCATTTAGGAATATAATGTTTTTTAACTTTTTAGTTGGAAATAATGTCAGACCTAGAGAAAAGTTGGAAGAATAATATAAACAATTCCCATACACTTTTTATTCAGATTTCCTCAATGTTAATGTTTATCACATTTGCTTTATTATTCTCTATATGTATATATTAATATTATTATATTCTGAACCATTTAGGTATATGTTACCAATATGATTCCTTACCCCTAAATAGTTCAGTGTTTATTTCCTTAGAAACAAGAGTATTCGCTTACATAACTACAGCATAATTAACAAAACAGGAAATTAATAGTAATATAGTCTTAGAACTTAATTATCTATTGCCAACTGGCCTAATGTGCTTTATGGCTAAAAAAAATAAAAAGTTTTTGATCCTGAATTGTGTGTAGCATTTGAATGTCATGTCTCTTTAATCTTTTTAATCTGGAATAGTCTCTCCGTAGTTTGTCTTTCAATGTCTTGACTTTTTTCCCTCCCTCCCAATACAGCAGTTATTTTGTAGGATACCCCTAATTTGGGGTTTTCCTGATGTTTCCTAACTATTAGATTCAGGCCACGCACTTTTGGCAGGTACGCCGTAGAAGTGATGTTGTGTCCTTTTGTCATTCTTAGTGTGTCACATTGGGAGGCACATGCTGTCATTTTTTTTTCATCACTTGGTTAAGGTGGCGTTTGCCAGATTTCTTCACTATAAAGTGGGAAAAATCTTTGAGACTATGAAAATATCCCATTTTTCATCATACTTTTGCAATCATAATTTTAGCATCCATTGATGATTCTTGTCTGAATTATTTATATGTTTGCCATATAGTGATTTTCTGATTCCATTTCTTCTACATTTATTAGTTGGCATTCTACTGTAAGCAAGAGATTTTTCTTGCCTCCCCTTCATTTACTTATTTAATTATGTGTTTATGCCAATATGAACTTGAATTATTATTTTTAATATTTGTTTTTTATAACAACTTTATTGAGACCTAATTCATATACCCTAAAATTCACTCTTTTTAAAGTGTACAAATCAGTGGTTTTTAGTATATTCACAGAGTTGTGCAACCATCACCACTGTCTAATTTTAAAACATTTTCACCACCCCCAAAAGAAACTCCTGTCCATTAGCAGTCACTCCCCATTGCCCCCTCCCTCTGGAAACACTAATCTACTTTCTATCTCCATATCTTTGCCACTTATGGACATTTCATGTAAATTAAATCATATACTATGTGGTCTTTTGTTTCTGGCTTCATTCCTATTGCCAAATAATATTCCACTGTATGGTTACACCTCATCTTATTATTCATCAATTGATGGACATTTGGTTTCCACTGTGGGACGACTATGAATAATGCTGCTATGGACATTGAGGTACAACTTTTTGTGTGGACATGTTTCCAGTTCTCTTGAGTGTATATCTTGCAGTGGAATTGCTGGGTCATATAGTAGCTTTCATTGAGGAACTGCCAAACTGTTTCCAGTGTGGCTGCACATTTTATGTACCCATCAGCATGTACAAGAGTTCCAATTTCTGCACATACTTGTCAACACTTATTGTAGCCATCCTTGTGAAAGTTATCTCATTTGGGTTTTGATTTGCATTTCCCTGATGGCCAATAACATCAAGCATCTTTTCTGGTGCTCTGTACATCTTTGGAGAACTGTCTATTCAAATCCTTTGCCCATTTTTAAATTAAGTTGTCTTTTTATTGCTGAGTTGTAAGAGTTATTTGGCTCTGCACAGTATTTATTTCTAAATTGTTTTTACATTAAAATAATTCATTGTTGACAGTAGATTACTTTCTTTAGTCTTAAGTTTCTAATAAGAATAAATGAAGATGTTTATTTATATAAGCATTTAAAAATTCCTGTCTGCCCCCTTCCCTTTCTCCCTGGAGACAGAAACAAGCCCTTCATGATGACCTTTTAGGTGATTGAGGATTTATGTATTTTTCTCTCTGGGGGAAAATTCAGTAGGCATTTCCTATTGAACTCAAACTTGTCATGAAACGGAGTTAAAGCTTGCATTCTATAATTTAAAGTCTAATTTAATTGTGAAGGGTCACTTAATTTTGTAATCGTCAAACTGCTTCATATTGCTTGTGTTAGTGGCAATAGTCAGGTTTGTTTCATGCTTGATTTTAATTATTAACTGTATAATTACTTTGAATAATTCTTTTTTTGTGAGTATGTTATTCATGACGATCTTCTTTGGTGCCTACCTGCGTATTTCTAAAAGGCCTGGGTTAAGATTTGCTTAAGTTGTTGCATTTAGCATCAAACCTTTTAAAAAGCTGCTAAAGATTGTAACATACTATTCTATTCTAGTTAGAGGACATACAGGAGTCAGAGGGTGCTTTTGGTTACTATTTATTCCATATCTTAAATTCAGGGTGACTGCTAGATTTGACTTGAATTTTATAGTTTTCTCTCTTCTTCCCTCTGTTAGAAGGTATTAGAAACATGAAAATGATAAAATACTGGCAGCAAGTAACATTTTTATCTATATGGTCTTTTTATTGATTTGGAAAGAACTTACTATTATTTACATTCTTTAGCCTGACAGGAAAATATTTATTCTGAATATTTGGTTAAAATGTATCTATGAAACATGAAAATTTTTTAGCAGTCAGTTTGCTATTAACTTGATAACTCATTGATATATGCATTGGAAATCAGTCCCCTGGGTTGATCAGAGCATCAACCTGTGATTGTCTGTTTGCAGATGTGATTTTTTTTTAATTGTGTTTGATAAACCTGGTATGATAATTCATAGTTTGTTTATTAAAGCCTAAAAGCAGTTATTAGCTTTGTAGAAGAGAAAATCAGATCTACATGCAGTTCTTCTATTGCTAAATCCCAGGTTAATCATACTCTTGCCTTCTATGAATCCAAAATTGCCTACACTTTAAACATCAACTTAGAGCAGAAATTAAAGTTGAGCATAACAGATTTCAAATAATTCTGAAATTTTTAAAAACTTCTTTTTCTATGGTAAGAAAGTTTATGGAAAAAGTGAGTGCCATTTTTTTAAACCTAAAAATTATATAAACTATTAAATACTGCATTGAGAGTTTAACTTAGATCTCATGTTGATGCTCTAATTTTGTGTATATCATTCAATTTTGTATCCTATAATTTTCAAGTCTGTACATTGGTATAACTCTCCTTTTACCTCAAAAAGGCAATATGAAAATGGAATCTGAATGTATATTTTCTCCTCATAGAATAAAATAGCTTTGTGTTAGAGCAATAGCATTACTAATTTGTGAAGAAATCTAAAAAAATGAAGATTGCTTTTAAAATTGTTGTTGTTCTTTTAAGAGCAAAATTCCGGTTGGAATTAAAGCTGGGAGTTCTAATAAGGTGAGTCACTCTTCTTCCTTGAATATTTTTGCTTTACACGGTGAAACTTACGATTCACTGCTTGATGTAATTGCAGAAGAGAACCATTACATGGTTAGTTGGGAATGGATACATTTTACCTTAAAATTCCAAGTTCCTACGCTTGTAGCAAGCAGGAAGGTTATATATTCATACAATTAAAATTATATAGCTTCTTTTGTAATATTTCAGTTTTGTTTTGGAACCCCTAGAAGAACTACAAAGTATAACCACAATGTCAGACGGCCTTTTCAATTGGTGTTTAATCATACATGGATTTTTTGGCTTCTGTTTCAGTTAGCCAGCCTGTCGTATTCAGGTTTATATTGTGTAGAGCAAATAGTTGTCTTGTTATTTTGAGCATAGTAATTGTAAGGGAATTAAAATATTCCTGTATTAAAGATTTCCCTTTTCCTCTTCTGAGCCTGCCATAATTAACGTTGTCATTCATACTTTTGTAGGTAACAGTACACTTGTAGTTTTTCACTATTGTACATATGTCATGAAGATCCTGGTACCCTCTCTCTCTGCTTCCTTATGCATCCTCACTGCCTTTTCTCCTGGCATGCTCTTCTCCCTGTGGCCTTTTGTTTGAGTTCACTTTCATTTATTTATTTTTGTTTCAGATCTAAAACAAATAAATAAATTGTATAAAGACAGTTGGAATCCTGTCTGGACTCCTTCCCAACCCCCTTCTGTTCCTTCCCTCCCCCGGCCAGACAGTTTTCTGAAATTGATGTGTATCCTTCTGGGATCCTTTTTATGCTTATACTTTATTGTGCTGTATCCACAAGTACATATAGATCTTTTATATGAAACTTAAAAAATTTTTAAATAATATTATATTTTTGTATTTCTTTAGTTAAAAACATTTTTTTTTCAGTTTGTGCTTTTATTGTGTATTATGCTTTTGAAATGTTGTCTCTGTTGATATATGTAGATTTAAAAAATTTTAACATCTGCGTAATATTCAGTTGTTCGACTGTATCATGGATTAGCTGTTCCCCTGTTGATGGACATTTCAGTTGTTTTTAGCCTTTTGCGATTACCAACAGTGATGCACTAGCATCTTGTCTTTTGTCTCATCGCACAGACATATAAGAGTTCTCTGGGTCTAGAATTAGAAATAAGATTTCTGGATAAGATAGGGTATACCTATCTCAGCATCACAAGATAGTAGTACCAGATAATTTTTAAAGTGGTTGTACTTCGATTTTGTTTTTGATTTTAAATATTGTTCTGGATGTGGTTTCAGAGTGGGACTGCCAGCTCAAGGCCTTCTACATTTCTCCAGCTCTGGACAAATGTCAAATTACATTCCCAAGAGAGTTTTCTCAGTTTACATAAAATGATTGTTATGTTTTTAATGTCCTTGCTTATTGATTAGGTAGAAATTTATGACTCATTTTCATTTGTATTTCGTACATAGTTAGGGATTTCAGTAATAAGATTTTCTATGTTTAATGTATGTCCACATTAACAGATTTACTATTCTGCCAGGTGAGCCTGAAATAAAGAGAAAGGAATTCATTTTACTGAACTTGTTTATTATGAACTTTCTTTCAGTATTCAAAAGTGGCAAACAATACCAAAGAATTAGAAGACTGCGAGCAAGCTAATAAACTGGGAGCAATTAACAGCACATTAAGGTAAGTTTTGTTTTAGTAGTAGTAAAAAAAAATACTCTCTTGTGAGTTTAAAACATTAAAGTGTCAACTAGTTTAAGAGAAACAAGTTATTCTTTATCCTAAGTTTTATGATACTTTTGCTTCCTCTTCTTGGCTGATTTGTTCTTAATGTCTAAATCATCAGTATTGACTCTTAAAAAGTAAAAATTTAGAAGATTGCTCAGCTAGCTAGCAGGGCTTATGGGTATATGCTTCCTGATAATTTTGGGAAACGGAACTTGAACCTAAGTCGTTTTTCTTTTCTTTTCTTTTCTTTTTTTTTTTTTGGTTTCAGGTGTACAAACCAATGTAATAGTTAGACATTTACACCCCTCACAAAGTGGGCACTATAATGTTTGAACAGCTTTATTGAAGTACAACTGACATGCAGTAATGTATAGCACCTATTCAAAATATGTCATTTGATGTTTTCAGTCACAAAAATCAGTACAGTCAAAATGGCTCTCATATCTATCACCCCCCGAAGTTTTCTCATGCCCCTTGTAATCCCTCCATCCCATCTCTTCCTGCCATGTATTTCCCACTTTGAAGACTACCTACCCCCTTAACTCACAGCGCCATCTGACAGGAAGCCTAGGGTTAAACCCAAGACATTATGTAAGTAGCTTAACATCCATCTGAAAATTAGCTTCTGGAAAAGCTGGACTAGATGATCTCTAAGGCTCTTTCTGACTTGTTTATAAACCAAACTGGGCCAGCTCTGTTAGCATTAGATAAGCATTCCATATCTTTGCTAGACCATGGCTTTAGGCAGGAGTTAGATGGAATAGTCAGCAAAATCCCACCAAATAAGGATGCTCAAAGAAAAAAGTTTCTCTGAACTAGTCATGTTGCTGACAAGAATATAGGAATTTATATTTATATCAGAATTGCTTTGTTCTTTTTTTTTTTTTTTTAGAATTCCTTTGTTCTTTACTATTTTCAACAGAAGATTTGTGTGATTAAACATAACTATAGTTATCATTTTAGCTATAGTTAGAAGCACTCTTTTTTTCCCGGTATCATATATTTCAACTGAGTCAATATAACACAACATTTTCCAGTAACTTTTTTTTTTTTAAATAATTTTTATTCTTTTATTTTTCTGAGGGCAGTGTCACTGGCCCTCATATGTGGGACCCGAACTGGGGCCGCTGGCTTCCCAAGCCAGTGCTTAACCACTGCGCCACTCAGCCGGCCCATCCATTAACTTTTATTATTAAATTAATTATTCCCATAGGAAGAAAAAAAAATCTCAAAGTTAATTGAATTAGAAAAATTTATTGATAAAGTGGATGTGGTACAGCCCGCCTTATGTCATTCAGCAGTTTCTCAAATACAAAATAAATTCTTGGCTGTGCCAGCACTGAGTTTAGGAATTACCTGATTTATACTTGGTGCACAATTATTTTACTTTGTTTTTTCCTATTTGTGTAGTGAGTAAAGAAGGGTAATAATCTTTCTGTTATAGATACTGCCATCACATATTCGAGACAGAGAATATAGGTTAAAGTGAATGCAGGTTAAAGTTTGTTTGAATGAATGTAGTTCCTTTATCAGTTTTCCGAGTCAGATTTCTCATTCGTAGATTTTTTAAAATGTGAGATAGTATGTACGATGAATGATGTACCACAATAAAAGTGACAGTGGTGTGGCCAGTGAATACCACGTTGGATGGGAGATCCTAGAAATGCAATTCTTGGTATTTGGGTCCTATAAGTACAGAAGCAATTTAAGTTAAAAGAATTATGAAAATAAATTTAAGTCCAACTTGAGGAAAAAAATGATAAATATTCCCTATAATTTCTCAGTCAATTGAGAAGGCCAGCTTGAATTTTGTGTTAACTTCATCTTATATATATTTGTAAATTAATTTTCTATTTCGAGTAATTAATGTTGATGGGGGCCAATAATAGCTTTAATATAGTTACGAAATATAAATCACTCATGGAAGTTAATATCTATGTTATCCATATACTTTGTTTTTATCATTTCTTCATGTAATCTCTAAGTGAATTTCTGACACCATCTAATTAAAAAAGAAGTGACCTCATATTATCTAGTTTTAATTACACTAAAATACAGTGTTAAAATTTTCAACTCCAAATTTAATCATTTTCTTTTTTATTCCTCCTTCCCATAGTAATCAAAGCAAAGAAGCTTTCATTGACTGGGCAAGATATGATGATTCACAGGATCACTTTTGTGAACTTGATGGTAATAAAATAAACTATTTTTTCTAAATTATTTTAACTGTAACCCTTTTATAAGACATTGAAATCAATTGAAATGTCAACAGTGTTATAGCTTTAATGCCCTGATGTCTTCATGTGGATCTTATTATTTAGAATAGCATGTATTGAAAGACTGTGTTCCAAGCCCTGTGCTGAGTGCCTTAAGTACATTACTTCTGATCTTTACAGCTACTTTGTTACGTGTGTAGTATTTCTGAAGAAACTGAGTCTCAGAAAGACTAAGTAACTTGCCCAAGATCACACAAGAGCAGGAGGCTGAGACAGAATTCAATCCCAGATCTGGCTGAATCTAAAAACCGGTATTCTTTCTGTTATGACATACCATCTCCTGTGGACCGCCAATTCAAGCCACTCATTTACAGGTCTGTGAACACACTGTAAAAATGTTCTCACTGGAATTTGTTGGCGGTCTCAGCAAACTACCATAAAGACACCTTCCAATTCGATGGAAGACTAATTCGACTTCCCCACAGCCCTTTTCCAAGAAGCCCCTGGAATGGTACAAAGACAGGGCACTATTCAACGATAACCACCACTTCTCTTAACAGGAGGTAATGAAGTGACTCAAAATGTTTTATCTATAGGAGAACATTCCCAAGAATTGCGTGAGTAGGCTTAAATCAGTCATTTGGCCTCTATTTTTACCTTGGTAGTGTTATATTTTTGGTGGTGGAAAAGAATTGGGGGTTCGCGCATGCATAGTTGGAAACAGACTGCTGAGTGGGTATCCTCTTTCAAACGGTTTTAGAAGACTCATGTAGCATTGTGCTGTCAATCCAGGCTGCGGTGGGACCATGTAGAGTGCGCTTCTGCCGTAGCCTGGCGAACTGAGAAAGTGCTGGGGGAGGAGATGGGGCCGCCACGGGCTGTGTGGTCTCGGCAGGGAAAGCTTTAGGAGTCTGCGGAAAGCTGCTTCGGGCTTCTGGTTATCATCAATGGACAGTTAGTAAAATACCCCATTATGATATCGAGAATTGGCAGAGGTTTTATCAGAGCAAACCACTGTGCCCAGGTTAAGGACACACATCACTGCTTACTCTTTCATTTGCCTTTAATTGTCATTCTACTTATATTTGAGTGTTTAACACCCATAGCCACTTCATTTCTTTCCAACTTCTCAGTTTTACCTAGTCTTTGATTAAAATAAAAAAATTTCAATAGTGCTTATTTAACTTTCAGATTAAAAATCATTCCTGTGAATGATTTATTTCTCTATTGGTATTAGGAAAAAAATACTACTCAGGGATCGCTCACTCTGATTAAGGTAATGTGCTCCATTGCTTGTCATCGATAGTGTTAACTAATTTTTTTAACATTTCTTAAACTGTACAAGTGGATGAGATGTCCTATAAGAATTTAAAATCCTTCAAGATTTTTAGGATGACATAATTAAAATAATTAGTACTTTGTATGTTTTATGAAGTTGTTACACATAAAACCATGCTCCTTGTTGGATTCCTACTGTCCTTCTGGGTGGTAATGTTCATTTGTGTCCCAGTGACTTAGAACCAAAATTAAAAAAGTACTGCCGGAGTCACTACGAGTCACTGTTTAGTTATTTCAGTTATCTAAAGTCATTGGACTAAAACAAAAAAATTTAAAGGCTTCACCCCAGTTGATTGGAATATACCCATGCACCCTGCTGTCTACTGTTTTGTTGTTGTTCTGTTGTTATTTGAAAGGAAGATGATCCCTATAGATCAAATAGGTTTTAAATAATTTACCAGTTAAGATAAGCTGCTCTCCCTGTCCCTCTCAATGTTTTGTTGTGATTGTCTTCGTGCATGGCTTCCTTTGCTTCAGGTTTCTGCTCAAATGTCACCTCGTCAAAGGCTGCTGTCACTCTGTAGACAAAATAGTAACTATCACTTGCTGTCTCTCCCAGAGAGCACCTGGCACATTGTTAAGTTCAGGTTTGTTGTCTATCTTCCCCAGCTAGATCATGAGCCACTGGAGGGCGAGCGCCGTGTCTCTTCAGTTCACTGCTGTCCCCCCAGTGCCTGGTACAGTACCTGGTACAGACATGGTACATGTGCAATAGCTATCTGTCGAATGAAGTTGGTTCATAAATAACCTACACAGTGTGCTAGATTTTTACTCTTAAAATATGTTCATTAATAAATTAAAAATATTGTTTAAAACAGTAGTTTCTAAATCTGGCTGTGCATCAAAATTACTTGGGAGCTTTATAAACCATAGGTTCTCCTCCACTGAGTAAATCATGTTTTAACAGTGGATTGTAGCAGTTTGGGATAGAGTTGGTGATAGAGGGTTATAGGCTCAGCCCTGAGTCTGTATCTTAGTATTTCTGATCTGCGTCCATAAGCAGAAAGCCTGCACCCTATGCTGGCCCATGCTACCATTATCTTGTAAGAGGTATTTGGGTTAGGAGGCAGGAAGGAGGGTCTGGCATCCTGGAAAATCAGTGTAGCCTCATGACACTTATATTGAATTAGGACAGTGACAAGAATGTTCAGTTGAGGTACTTGAGAAGGATGTAAAAACATAGTTCAAGTTGATGGATCCCAGAATTGGGTATTTTGATTCAATGGAAATTCCTTGAACTCTTGGTTAATGGTTAACATGGTCCAATAGAAAGAACAGCTTTGCAGCAGCTTTGTAGGGAAAGGAAAAAGAGAAAACTCTTTGGAAGGAGGATAAAGTAGGGACCTAAAGGGAATTAGCCGAATGAATGATATAACTCTACTGATGGGAGTAAGTTACAGGTTAGGAGCAAATTGGTTAAAATCTTGTCACAGGTGGCCCCAGGGTAAGGATGGGCACCAGCACTGGTGCTGTAAGAGGGGGCTCTCTCCCACACACATTCCTCAGTCTGGATGTGATCAAAGTCTTGTCAGTATAGGTCAGGGCTTGAAAACTTCTCTTCTGTAAATGACAGATTGTAAATACTCTAGGCTTTGGGACCCATATGGTCTGTGTTTCAGCTACTTAACTCTGCCGTAGTAGTGTGAGAGCAGCACGTGACCAAATCACATGATTTACCTTCCCACGAGGCTTTATACACAGCAGACCGGATTTGCGCCATGGGCCGGAGAGTTCACTAACCCCTCCTATAGGTTAACAAAACCCACCTTTTTCATGATTTGAAAAAGTGGTTAAAAATTATCAAACAACTCTTGATTGAATTAAAGAAATAACACATTAACAACATTGAGAATGTAAGTTTTACTTAAGAAAGTAATTAAAAATTGATGTAATTGATTTTACTCTTGAGAGTTTCTATTCCCTTAATATGTATTTTAAATCATTGTACTTCATATCTGAATCTAGTTGTTTTTCTTTATTGGTTTAATTGCTTTTGTTGGGCGAAGAGATACTAATCAAATCTGCATATTCTTAGATAACTCTACCTATGCATAGGCTTATGTACACACACATTCTTATACATGTGTACATGCATATATATGTCAGTACATATATATTTATGTGTGTTTAATATTTGTAAAGTTTATATACATAATTGGATCAATTTTGCAAGTGACTTTAACCAAGAACCACTCAAAGAAATTAAAAATATTTAACAGAAACTAGTGAATTGTAGAATTTTTTTGTTGGACTTTTACTATAAAAGCCATAATTTTATTAACTTCATAATTTGAATCTTTATTTTTAAATTAAGATTTTAAAAATTAAATTGTTATTTTTAAGTCTTGAATCAGTCTATGATTTTGGACAGTTTCCATTTATCTATCTATATATTAACTGTTTTCTGTGCCTTAACTTGTAGATTGGAATATCTGTATAATGTTAGGGCTAGAAACAGAGTCAGTACTCTCCAAAATCATGTTTCCATTGTCTGTAAGTTGGATACTACTCATTCAGTAATGAGAAGTTATACTCATCTTTGCACTCTAGTATCACAAAAGTACCGAGTAGTTCTTGGAAGGCATGGGTTAGGGCGCCATTTTCCCCTTATGATTATGGGTAATCCCAATATATGGTCATTGAATGGCCAGTGAGTATTGTTGACTGACAGGAAAATAGATTATCAAGTAATGGAGAGGAACCATATTTTAATGACCATATTTGGCCACTATTTTAAGTGAGGTAGCTGTATTCTATTGATTTAATCTCATGGCACCAAAGGGTAGGAAGCATATAAACAAAGGAAAGCATCTGTGCCAACATGGACAGCACTTCAGCTTATGTGTGTTATGCTCAGGCATTTGTGAGCATCATCATGGGTGTGAAAGCACGAGTTCCCCTCTCTGCCTCCAGGGTGAGCCTCAGTGATACGGACCACATTTCTCTACGTTTTCTATCCTGCAGAGATCTCTGTGAAAATGGCACCCAAATAGTGAAGACATAGTGAATATTCACTTAGGTTTCAACATGGAAAGTGGTTATTTAATTTTAAATGTCTTAACAAGTTCTTGAAATTATACCTACTGTATTGGTTTGCGGCGGGGGGAAGCACTTTAATATGATAACATTGGTTAAAATAAATGAACAATTTTTAAAACTAGACCATTGTATGCCTATGCGTGATCAAATTTGAACCACAAAGTTATTGAGCCATTTACTTCATAAGTCAAAAGTAGAGAGTATCTCCATTTTTAATACAATACACGCTAACAAAATAAGTGTTTCCAAGCATACTGTGTATCCCCAAAAATAAGACCGGGTCTTATATTAACTTTTGCTCAACAATCTACATTTATTCATTTATGCATGTACAAAAATCTACATTTATTCAAACAGTCATGTCTGGCTGATGATCTTAACTGGGGCTTATGTTTGACATAAGGCTTATATTACGAGCATCCTGAAAAATGCTAGGGCTCATTTTCCAGTTAGGTGTTATTTTCAGGGATGGTATGTTTAGGTAGATACGTATGTAAGGAAGAAAAATAAAATATTAACACCTTGTAAGCGGGCATAAAAAGCTATATGACGAGTTTACTCGTTTCCCGCAAAAAATGTGTTGAAACAGATGATGGTTCTGTTAGGCCTTTTCAATCCTGGTGGAAAAACTGAAAAAACAGTGAATGCCTCTAGTAAGATAAGGGCCACGACATGACTTCAGAGCACCCGGTGTCCAAAGAAAGGGGGTTGTTTTTCCTCTTTCAAGTCCAAGTTACTACAAACCCAGGGTCAAGTACAGTCACAAGTGTGCTCACCACTCTACCATTCAAGTTGAAGATGACTTGAGAAATGTAGCATGTCTCCAACCTTTTGGTAGTCCTGTGTTGCTCTGTAATGCTAAACTTTAGGTAAATGGTGACTGACATAAGGATGGTCTTATGGGTTTCTTGTTCAGATGAGAGGTCTCCAGCTGCTCAGTACGTAGACCTGTTGCTGAACCCAGAGCGTTACACCGGCTACAAGGGGTCGTCTGCGTGGAGGGTGTGGAACAGCATCTACGAAGAAAACTGTTTCAAGTAACTGGGTGGCAGGGGAGGGAGGGGGGCTGGGGAAGGAGGGAGGAGAGCGTTTCTGTTGGAAAAAAATTGTGTAACAAACTCAAACCGTTTCATGTTTTTGTGCTTCTTTCAGGCCTCGATCTGTTTATCGTCCTTTAAATCCTCTGGCACCCAGCCGAGGTAGGTTTTCCATACATTTTCACGCTTTTAGCAATTGTGTACAAAATGTCTTTCTAACTAAACTTAATTTGAGAAATTATTTCATATTTTGCTTTATTTGAATGATCAAAGGTATAAGATAGTTAAGTCTCAACACTTCTACATGTTTTTATTGCTTATCTGGTATATACCAGGCCCTAAACTAAGAGCCTTATGTGAAATTAATTAGAATACATGAGTAATACATGAATATCAGAGGTTTTCTGGGGAACCCTTAAATGTGGATGCTTAGGCCCTATCCCATATGGTAGAATCTCCGGACTGCACCCAGGCGCTGGTGTTTTTTGAACTCTCCAGATTCCAGCATGCAGCCAAGTTGGAGAACCAGTGGCTTGTGTCATGCAAATCACCGAGGAGCCTTGTTAAAATACAGGTTCTGATTCTGCAGGTGAGGCCCCAGGTCCTCTCGGGCTCCCAGGCGGTGCCCAGGTGCCTCCCCGTGTCCCACACTTGGAGTCATAAGGATGCAGAGCAGCTCCGGGAAGTTGGACCGCCTGCCAAGCGCATCAAGTGTGGCGAGGGCAAAACTAAATTGTATATTTAATTTTAGATAATTTACATTTAAAAACAGAAGAGTAAAATATTTTTGCCATTAAGCAGAACTTGATCATTTTGGTAGGACTACTTTATTAACTCTTGTATGGTAGCGCATGTATACCTTCTACTTTTTAAAATGTGGACATTAGAAATATTTTATTGGACATTTTTACTGGAAACAAATATAAACTGCATATGTGGCTGGCATTCTCTGCCTGGGGGACAGCACTGCTGTAGACAGTTGGAGGTTATTCAGTGCAAAACTACGGGGCACATGCTCAGTCCAGGCGGTCAGTGAGGAGCCCTCCTTGGGAGCAGTCCTGTGATAGATTCTAATGTTTTCTGCATGCCAGGACTGATGTAAATACTTGGATTTCCTGGCTTAGGTTGGTATCTTGGTGCATTTCTGAGGACCAGAGATTTAAAAAGGTGGAATGAGTGGCCTCTCTTAGATGCTCACTCTGTCACAGTGTGGCAAACACTCTTTTCCAGATCCTTTCTCACACTGCCCAGGGAAAGGAATAGGAACGTGGCAAAGGTGTGCTTCTTACCCTTCACTTCAGAACTTTTCACTTTCAATTCATGTCTTTATGATAAGACTGTATAAAAATTGAAACACTACAACAGCTACATAAAGTAAAAAGGGAAAGTTCCCCCATCCTCCCTCCACGCTGTTCCACAGGACAGACAGTGAAAGTATTCTTCTAGATCTTTCCTATGAGGAGCTACTTTTTTAAGCTATTTATTTTTAAGGATTGGAATTTTAAAAATTTATTGAGGTATAACAGACATATAACTATATTGGTTTCAGGTGTACAACATAATGATTTGATACTTGTATATATTATAAAATGATCACCACACTTAAGTCTAGTTAACAAACATCACCGGACATAGTTACAAATTTGTTTTTCTTGTGCTGAGAACTTGTAAGATCTACTCTGAGCAACTTTCAAATATACAATACAGTATTATTAACTGTACTCACCACGCTGTGCGTCACATCCCCAGGACTTGCTTATTTTATAACTGGGAGTTCGTACCTTTTGACTCCCTTCACTCATTTCACCAACCCCCACCCGCACCCCCCACCTCTGATAGTCACCCATATGTTCTCAGTATCTCTGAGTTCGATGTTTTGGTTTGGTTTGGTTTTTAGCTTCCACATAGAAGTGAGATTATAGCATGTCTTTCTCTGCCTGACTTATCTCATGTAGGCTAGTGCCCTCGAGGTCCATCAGTATTGTCACAAATAACAAGGTTTCATTTTTTTTAAACTGAATAATAATATCACTTACTTATAAAGCATAAAATATAATTATTCATTTAATAAAACCTAAGAAATACTTCATTCCATATTATGATAAATTAGAGACATGAAACTGCTAGAAAGAGGAGTGCTATATATAGAGAAAAAGGTAGAGGGAGGAAAGAGGTGAAAAGAAGGCAAAAGGATGTGAAAGAGGGACACAGAGGTCTAGGTAGGGAAAGGCTGAGCCCTACCTGAGGTGGGACTCCAGGAAGTAACGAAATCTCCCGTGCTGCTGCTGTTTATATTCTGTCCATCGAAACTGCCAGCTGTTGAGCAGCTCTGAAATTCTGACCTCTGTTTCTTCCACACTGTTCCTGAGCCATGACAGGCTTCCACAGCTTGCTTTCCAACAGTTTTTGAACAACAGGACTTCTTTTCCACAAATGAAATGCATGAGGGTTTCACTGATTCCAGTTTGGGAAGTGCTTTTATTAAGGTGTGTGTGTGCCGAGGAGCAGTGATTAAAGAAAGAAAGATATTCCAGCATGGAAACCATCACATTCAGAGAGGGTCGTATACATGGGGGTGAAGGGATGACTGTATATATTTGTTAGTTAATGGTCTTTATGGTCATTTTTAGTTGTCTTCCGGTATTATTTATTGTATAAAATGTATGTGCAAATCTTGTACTTTGGCCAGTATTCTTGTTCAGAAGTCTCATTTGCAGGATGACTACACACTGACCAAGACTCATGATATAATTAATAGTTTAACACGCACGAAGTTTTAATTCCGTATTAAAATAAATGGGATTAGAATCTGAACTGTGAGCCATTTTCTGAAATCTTGTCTATTATTTTCTCTTTCAGGAGAAGATGATGGTGAGTTAAAACACTTGTCTTTGTGTGTGTATTAATGATAAAATTTGATTTTTCCTCTTATTCAAAAGAGTTTATTTTTTTTGGAAAATAGCTACCAATGAGTGGTGACAAAAAAATGAGTATTTTATAATACAAAGTTATCCTATGTTAAAAAAAAGTATAAAGACCATTTTCCCTAAACGTTTAGTATAGGAACCATGATTCCTTTCCAACTTCCCAATTTTCTGGTTATTATAATCTAATTGAATATGTTCTAAACAAAAAGAAGCTAAGACAGTTGAACCAGGTAATTTGTCTTGTGACTTTTTTTATTTTCTTACTGACTTTGAAACTTGTAATCTCAGTTATCATTATAATATTTAATCTGATGAATAGTATTTATCAACAGTTGGTTACCCCAGGTTACTGAATGAATATCTGTCATAAGGTACCCCCAAAACAGCCAAAATAATAATTTCAAATGGATGTGTACTTATCTATGTTCAAGGGCACTGTGCTGTACATGACAGAAAGATGTGTGTAAAAATGAGGGCTTCCCTCTAAGAGCTGACAATATATAACAGGAATGGTACACAGTAGACACAGATCATCGTAAAGGAGTAAAGCACATACATAGTGCAAACAGTGATATAGCTCTTTAAAGGTAGAACAAACTATATTTCACTGGATTGATCTGGGAGAACTTAACTGGAGGAGGTGGCATGTGCAATGAACTTTGAATCAGGGGGCAGATTTCGGCCACTAGAATTGGGAAGTGTGCGCTATTTGGAGGAAATACTATGGACCAAGGAACTGAGAAGGGAAAAACCAAGCAAGTTTGGGGAGACCCTGTTAGCAGCAGGAGAGACTTGCTATAGGGGCAGTTTAAATGAGAAAGATGAGTAGAAGCCAGGTTGCCGAGGACCTTGGGAACTAGAACTCCCTGTTAGCAGTTGGGGATTTTAATAAACAAGTGGGATAACGATGGATGATCCTTACTTAGTGAGGGGATGTTGAACGAATGAATCTATAAGAAGATGTTTGACTCTCAGGAGACAAGGTAATTCCCCACCGTCTAATTTATCCCCTAAACATCTTGTTCAGCTCACCTGTGTGTGGAGTTTTCTTAATAAAATAAGGGTAGGTAATTTAGGAAGTGCATTAACTGTTTTTCTCTTTATTGACTATCATTTTCTTTTTCAATCAAAACAACAGTGCTGGTTCAGAAAGTTCTTTCATCATTAGTACATAGATAAGTCAGGCCTCTCTGTGTCCTGGTCATTAACTTTTCTGAAGAATTATCTTGAAAATTTTAAGTTGTCCCTTAAAACTTAGTAGTCTTAGGTAATTGAGGAAATCTACCTAGTTTTACTGGATCAGGAAAAATGGAATAATTAATAATTTGATTCTTGTATTATAGTTCACTATTTTTTCTGGAATTTTTAAAGAGTGCTATAGTAATTGTCAAAAGTGTATTTAAGATTGTTAAACTCACCACATACTTATGAATATTTAAGCCTTCTAGTAAATAAGAGTTACATAACATTTGAAGTGTTTTCTCAAAAATTTTACTAGTCAAAATATCATTCTACCAATACTTAAATTATTTGGGGGCTTTATGTTCTAGAACCATATATTTTTCTACTGCACATGAAACAGTGGACATTTCTAGAGATACTCCTTAATCTCATAAAAATATTGTATAGACTTAATTTATTCTAATATATAAATGACTATTGAAAATGTTTTAACCCAGTTCTTTGTGTGTGTGTTGTTCTTTTTTAAGGAGAATCATTCTACACATGGCTAGAAGGTAAACCATGTCAATGTTTTAAATTTAGTGGATTCTTATAAAAAAATGTATTGATTTATTTAATATATCTTTGTAAAGTTCAGGATTCATGACCTAGACAACTAATTTTGACAGTGTTTAAAAGAAAATAACATGTTTTGTGTTATTAAATGTTGGGATGCAGTTATTGAATGGCCGTTGGTCATTCAGAACCAGCATTAGGGAAATACACAGGGCAGATACTGTCATCAGGCTGTCATAACTGGCTCCGAGGTCTTCCTTCCATTTATACTGTATATGATGCCCATCTAAACCATTCTTCTCGTAACCATTATGCAAACCTGTTTTTTAAAGTAGAGACCTTTTTGGAAGGAAGTTCTTTTTTATATATGCAATTGAGTGAAGGTAAATTTGAATTCAGAAGGTTTTAAACATGTTTACACATGTAAATTTAGTTGAAACTTGTCTACTTAAAGAATAAAGCAGTATAGATCCCAATATACTAGCTGCTTTTGCATTCTTGTTTTCTAGCATTGAAAATATGTTATTAATGGAAAGCTGAAACAGTCTACAATTTTAACAATCAGATATGCAATGCTTTTTAAAAACTTTATCAAATTGCTATTAATGTGTGAAACCAAAAGTTAAAATATATTAATGTAAGATAAGAAAGTTGGATGATATAGTAAATTGATATTCCATAGCTATCACCTGATAGGAACTCGACAGAGTTAAACTAAGTAATTCATTCTGTTTTGTTACTTGGTCATGTTATCTTATGAACATGTTTTCTCTTTGTTTTTAATGAACTGTGTGCTTATATGGGCCATTATTAAGGTAAACATTATTAATGTACCAACACTGCCGGGAGTTATATTGAACAATAACTTCTGTGAAAGAAGATGCTTAGCTTTCTTTAAGTAGCTTTATTCTAAAGATACAAATTGTGAGAAGTGATATTTAGGTTAAAAGAGGTGGTCAGATTCTGAATATTGGTAACGGAGGAAGAGAATGACATTTCTGGGCAATATTGGATTCTAGGGCCCACTGTGTCAACCACTGTCCAGGGGCCCGACTAATAGGAGTCCTGAGGACTGATACGGGGTTGGAGAGCGCTCCTGTTTATAAATAGAGAACTGACTCAACTTTTCTGAGGTTCAGTCTCCTCATCTGGGGCAGGAGAGTGGCAGTAGCCATCCAACTGTGAGTGTAGATCATGTCTGTAAAACTTCCCTTGAAAACCACTAAGCACCGTCCACATGCCAGATAGCACAGTAAATCTACCCTTTTCTGAAAGAAAACATAATGTATCGGTGTCCTCAATAAAATTAAATCAAAAGAAGAGGAGAACCGCTTTGAAAGTAGAACAGTTGAATTTGCTCTGTATTGTTAGGACTGAGGATGGTGGGGTTTGCCTTTTGACTTAAGCGTGGGACTGAAGGCGTCTGCTTGGACCTCAGCAGTCAGAGGTAACCCCAGGCCTGGCAGCAGACTGCAGGCCGGAGCAGCTGTCCAGCAGTTTCCTGCTAAGTGTGCCGTGTGTCTTGTTTGGTGCACCAGTCGGCACACTTTTATTATTACCATTTGTTTGAAGTCACCTGATCTTCACATTTATGGAAATGATTCTGCTCCTCCCTTTCACTGTTCCCCACCCCCCCACCCCCATCTCAGCAAGGGGCTTTGTGGACTTTTGAATTAGAATTGCCTCCTAGGTTTCCAGGGTCTCACATTTAGGTGTGCGAATCTTCACAAGCTTTGCTTTGACTGTTTTCCCTTCTCTAGTCTTTGGACATTTTATTGGGTGTAAGATCAGCACACAGAGTCAGGTGGGAAGGAAAAGAAAGAGAAACAACGTGAAATCTCAACATTTTGCTACTTGGTAACTGATTCAAGTAGAAGTTTTACTGGAGGAGACACTTGTACCTAATGTTTAAACAAATTTATTCAGATAGTTTGTATGCCTTGTTACCTTAAATATTCCAAATCAGCCATATACTTTTAGGAGGGTACAAAATATAATTTAATTTCCACTTTTTGGTCTCTACCCATGACAATGAGAATATTCTAACAAAAATTCTGAATTAGGGAATGAGATCTCAAAAGAATTATTTTTTCCCGTTAGAAGCAACTTCTTGCAGAGCCATCTGTGGTAGAACATAAAGAAAGTAAACTGAGGCCCTAAAAGATCTTGAAAACATGCAAAGTAAGCCACATATCCACTCTAATATTTTAAAAATTCCTCAGCATATAAATAAGGTTACTGCTTAGTTTCCACTATTGAAGCCCATTTTTCCACCATGGGGAGCATGTTGGGAAAAAAAAAGTGACAAAAACAAAATAATCCTGGGTGGTAAAGTAGGGAAGACACTGATTGCTCTACATTCAGTACGTTCTTAAAACTTATGTTTTTGTATTTTTAGTTATTTCTAAATTTTTCTATAAAGAATATTTTCTAAAAGTATTTTTTTATTGTGGTAAAATATGCATAATATGAAATTTACCATCTTAACCATTTTTAAATTTACTACTTAGTGGCATTACATACATTTACAATGCGTATTACTCTTACAATAAGAGAAAATGTTTTGAAGTGGAGGCAAGGGTAGGATAGGATGGTGGAATTATCTTGACCTCTGTTTTGAGCAAAAGCCTGTGTCACTTAAGAAGGTTACGCCAATTTTCCATCGTATTTCTGAACTCCATTTGATACGCTTCTACTCATATGGTAAACTGTTCCAAGTTTGGGCTCCTTACAAGTGGAACACATGGTTAAGCAGCATTGGAGAATTCCACGGCAGAGAATTAATTAATAACACACTAAAGAACCGGAGAGAAACAGCTCAGTCTCTTCTTCCTCCCTTACCGTTACCATTCGTTCAAAGAAAGAACCTCTATATTGTCAAACCAGAGCAGTGACTGTATTATTACATTTGCTTTAGCTCAGCCTAAACCATGAAAAATCAGTGCAGTTGCCTGCTAGGTAACATGGGAACCTGCCAAGTGCATCCCTAGTGTTTGGATGTCCAGTGGACCAACTCTTTCTGTCTTATTCTGCATTAAATGACCATATTCAGTTCCCTCCATTCTGAAGTCAGAATCCTATTTTCTAGAGAGAGACCTTTGTCTAATTATTTTATATTATCCCTTGATTTATATTAATGTCCTTGAACCTTAACTTGAAAAATCAGCTGGGTACTGAATTTTTAGTATTTCTGTTATCTAAATGGCTGTGATTTCTTTTTCACTATTTTTCTGAATAGGTTTATGTCTAGAGAAAAGAGTCTTCTATAAGCTTATATCAGGACTTCATGCTAGTATCAATTTACATCTGTGCGCGAATTATCTTCTGGAAGGTAATCAGATTTTTACATAGAAATTTTGCTTTTAGTGTAAAAATCGTTGGAGAAAATATGTAAAGAAAAAAGTGCTATTAGAAGTATATCATGTATTTCTTCTCCTTAGAAACCTGGGGTAAGCCTAGCTGGGGACCGAATATCAAAGAATTTAAACGCCGCTTTGACCCTGCGGAAACCAAGGGAGAAGGCCCAAGAAGGCTAAAGAATCTCTACTTTTTATATTTAATTGAGCTTAGAGCTTTATCAAAGGTGGCCCCATATTTTGAGCGCTCAATTGTTGATCTTTACACTGGAAATGTGGAGGATGATGCTGACACAAAAACCCTCCTGCTGGATATCTTTCAAGATACAAAGTAAGAATCGTGTCTCAGCTCTCTGAAATTCTCTGCTCTGTTTAAATGAGGTAGTGCTTGAAATACAAGAAAAAGGTAGAAAAAGAGAGAGGTAGACATGAGAAGGAAATGGCAACAGAACAGCAGTATTTAAAAATTTTTCTAAAAATGTTAACTGAAAATCATCTATAAAGCATCACTACAGACTTTCACACTTGAGACTAGACTGTATTTTTAAATATAACTTTAAATTTTATGTAGTAGCAAAGTGTAATGCGACTTCATGTTCTTTCTGCCAACTTTGTATTCTTCCAGTTGCTATTTAAATTCAGATGATATCGGATATTAGCATAAAGATAGATACCTAAGAAACATTAGCCTTACTTTCTTGAATATAACCTTTAAAAAAAAAATGTTGGGTCTATAAAACTTGAGTTTAGTGGTTGTTAAGATGAGCATGGAGAAATGTTGGTTTAAGAAGTGTTTAAAGTAAATTATGCATTCAACTTTAAAAGATGCTTTAAAATGTTAAGAGAATGTTGCACATTTTCCACATAAATTGTTTTTAGTTATTTTTTTTTGCATTTTTATCATAGAATTTAAAATATTACAATCTTATACATTACAAAGCCATCATTATCGTGCTTTAGTCTTTTATTGAGTAGTTTATATGTGAGCCGTTTGCCACCTTTCTATATTGCTAAACCTTATGCAGGAGTAAATTATGAATTCGAGATATTTGTAGGGATAGAAAATTCTACCAGAGGTCTAATACATAGTACTTTTTTTCGTTTGTAACTTATAGTATTGTCATTTCATCAGGTCTTTTCCCATGCACTTTGACGAGAAATCCATGTTTGCAGGTGACAAAAAGGGGGCCAAGTCATTGAAGGTAAAGAGTTCCTAAGTGGAGGACAGGGTGGGGAGCAGTTTCCTGGTTGGGTTTTCATCCTGTGCGTCTGAACGGAGGTCCGTCTTGCTGAAGTTGGTCTGATTGGATTTTACTCTAAACGATACACAGCACCCCTTTTCCATCCTGCTCAGTGCCTTTCTCTTTTGACCAGCTGCTCAGTGAGTGCTCAGTCATTACTGTGATCAGTGAGTGTGCATCTTTGTGAATGGCTTTTTAAAGGTATTATTCTGAGAGCTTTCTTACTTTAAAATCAGTGTGTACTGTTTTGATGTGTCTTTCAAAAGATCAGCTACTTTGAAGGCAATAAATAGTGTATTTTTCTAAAGTTTATTTTATGCAGTGTTATTACAGTTTATGAAACTATTGTTTTTGTCCTGACGGACTAACATCAAAAGGCAAAAATTACCTGTTACGTTGTGATGTCAGAAGGAGAATATATTTTAGGAACATCATGAAACTTCATGTTAGGAGGTCCTTGTTTTCATTTACTTACAGTGAGTACATTAAAGAATCCATTAATGTACTTATGGTATATTAACGGTACTTAATATACCCTTAAAATGTTATAAAAGTATTTGAAATTGGCTGGCAAATAGTCTTCTAGTACAGCTCCACAATCTTTTTATATGCAATTCTGAAATCCAGAAAGCTTCAAAACCAGAAATATTTTTCTTACATTTGGTGCAAATTAACTTGTTAGCAAAACTTGACCTGATGGCAGAATATTTATAGTGTTTTAAAAAAATTCTACTTTGTGTTTATTCTTACATGTTGCTGCAAAAACATTACTATATTTGGTTACAGGGTGTTGCCATACACCCCGGTGGGGTGTTTTGTAATAAACAGTGTATGTACTGTGTTTCTAAAATCTGAAAAATTCTGAATTCTGAAACACATTTGGCCCCGTGATGTTTTAGATGTGGATATACTGCAAGAGCTAATTAGCACTGAGTGATTCTTCATTGTAAGAGTTTCTTGGTGTTTCTGAAACGAAGCAATGAAATCATTTACCCACAACTATAGTTTTGGAAGGTTGTTTTGTTTTATGGTGGTTTTAGAGGTATATTGCAATCACGGTAGTTAGTATCATGTTAATTCTTTTTTGTAATGCTTCCTATTTTCTAAGTGTTTATACAAATACACTTTTGATCTTCCCAGCGCCCTTGTGTAATAGGACAACTGTAATTATGTATCTTTCTTAGATGAGGAAGATGAGGCTGAGAAAGGACTGAGATTTGATAACTAGCTTTCAGCTACAAAAGGCAGGAAATTTTGTTTGCTGTTTTTCAAAGGTGTGTAAAGGAGAACCTAAGTCCATTTTTCCATCTGCCTTTCCAAGGCAGAACATGAATTACATGAGCACCAAGGAATTTCATGTTCTATTTTAAGGCCCACCTTTTGGCCAAGGGACTGGTCCCTCAGAACCCTGGACAGGGCTCGTGGGGGCAGTGTTCAGGCCACCCGCTTCCAGCTTCATGCAATAAAATGTTCACCCTAGCACAATAAAATGATTTTTATTTCCTAGTTTGCCACATGTAGAAGATAAGGAAACTTTCTCTTAACTTGTGTCATCGTCAGTTAAGGTGAGGCTGACCTTAGTCATAGAAACATGCACAGATGCTCACAGGCAGGAATCTCCCTGTGCGGGAAGCTATTAGAGCAAATTGCTAGGGTCCAGGAAGCCGGCGCCCTGGGAAGCTGCTCCGGCAATCCCGGGGCTGAGACCGCTGGCCGCTCACACAGCCCTGACAACATCAGTGCTGGTGCAGCACCCGGTACAAACCTCGTGGGGTACTGAGAGAGGTAGGGATTAGCTGTGTTCTAGGACGGGCTTTGGCCTAGACTCACACAAAGCAATGCATCAACTCTGGCCATATTATATTCTGTTTGAAATATAATATAGCTGTCATTACCACTGGTTGTATGCAGATATCAAATGGAAGCAGCCAGTAAGCCCCTTAAAAGTAAAAACCATGTATTATGATTTACTTTTGTGTCCCTCAAAATGCATATGTTGGTGCTTTGTTGAATTAATATGTGGAATGAATTTTATAAGTTTCCATTAATGTTAGTTGTTTTATGTGCCATGTTATGCTATACAAATTCAAATAATTTTATTTTCCTCTTCACTGTTGAAAAACACAATTCAGTCATTAATAAATTTTAAACTTCTACTACTACTACTACTACTTATAATTCAGACAAATGAATTTTCATTTTACACATCTAATTAGAATGCAAATATTTTCTGCTTGTTAGGAGGAATTCCGGTTACATTTCAAGAATATCTCCCGCATAATGGACTGTGTTGGATGTGACAAATGCAGATTGTGGGGGAAATTGCAGGTTTGTATGTTGTCTTCTATTTTGAAACTATTACTAATCTTATATTTTTCCACTATGGACTTGAAAGCTTGTATTAAAATGTCCTCATTTTTCATTGAATTAGAGATCTTAAGTGTGGTTTTTCTTTATTGACAAAACAATTAATATTAAACTCTGTGTTACACGTGTATGTGAAGGATGTATTTTTTTGTTATTCTATGTTAATGATTGGGTTTTATTGTATCTGTTTCTATTGATACAATCTCAGATTCATTTCTGAAGGTGGTTATAGAATATATTAGTATATACCTATATAAAAAAATAAAATATAATTATATACAAAGGCTTAATTATGAAATTTTGTTTGAATTTGTTTCAATGATCAAAAGAAGGCCACCTACTCACCAAATAGGAGTGTTCTGCCAACCAGGTTCACTTCCCTGTATATTCCATGGAAAAGGATTGATATTTTATATCATTGTTTTTTACAAAGATAACAATAAGTCATAGAAAATCAAGAGATAGAATTACTTTAATGGAAGCTACAGTGAAGTCAGATTTTTCTTGTTCTCTAATGCTAATAATTGAGAAATTAAGTGAGATATCACTAATAATTTCTAAGTTTTGAGTTGCTAGGGGCTATAAAGAATGTTTTATAGGTTCAAGTTTACATATTGAACATTGTAATCCTAATGTGACACTTTCTAGGTTAAAAAAAAGGCATTTTAGTAATTTGGAATAGTATGATATGTGTCCAGCAAGTGTTAAACTATTCAGGTTTCCTTAACAGCTTAGGTAAATTTATCATGTGCATAAATCGGTAGGAAGCAGAAATTGTATTTTGCATAGTTTAGCATTTTGACATTCACCAAACTTCCTGACTCCTCACAGTGACTGTTCCTTTAAGCCTTTCGAGTAGTTATGGTCTGAATTTAACTGTAAGTTTATCACTATTTTCTTTAGACTCAGGGCTTAGGAACTGCCCTGAAGATATTATTCTCTGAAAAAGAAATCCAAAAGCTTCCAGAAAACAGCCCATCGAAAGGCTTCCAACTCACCCGACAGGAAATAGTTGCTCTTTTAAATGCTTTTGGAAGGTAAGGCCTGAGTCTCCTGCGGGTTTCAGCCAACTGCAAAGGTCATGTCTGTTCAAGTGGTTCATTTTGCTTTATTTTGTTGATAAAGATAATTAGATCATATGTTATCACCCCTGTACTCACTAGGCAATTTCTCTACAGCTCACAGCCTTTCTATGTTGCCAGAATTTCTCAGGTTGCCTTCCCATTTGTGTGGGGAAAATATTCTCCCTGTAATATTATCCTCTTTAGCTGCTGTCATTTGTTCAAGAACAATAGCAGGAGTAAGAAGAGCTTGGCTGAGAAGGTGATGAAAGAGAGAGGAAGGAAACCTTTCAACTCTCTTATTTCTTAAACCCAGGAGGCAGTTTTCTTTCACTCTGACTCCATTTTTTTTTCTGTATGCAGATATATAGTTTGCTTTTCGTTTATACTACAGATGGTTTCAAAAATAAGTTGAATTTGCCTGTAGAGATACATGCAATACCAACCAAGCGAGGAATACAGAAGGATCAGAATCATAGAAAATAAGAGAAAATAATACTATGCTCTGGGGGGAAAAAGTCAAGTCAAGGAAGAATTTTTTTAAAATATGGAACTAAGTGATACAGAGATTATTTGTTATGTTGTGTTAGGATGCATTTTTAAGTTAAAAAGCAGCTAAACTAAAAATAAGCGAATTGCCCCTTCCCTATCTTAATAGCAGAGATGTCACCTGTTGCTGCCCTGTATTTAAAGATGACTGTGTAGGTTAAGGTTTCAAACAACATAGACATAGGCTACCCATCGGTAATGGGTACTTCGTGCAAAATTCAGTCCACCCACTCAGGATTTAAATGATTGAAAATGAAGTTTTAAGTGGAAAAGACTTTAAACAATGTAAACATATTTTAAATCCAAATAAAATAAAATTAAGAAGCAGATGTTAACTTCCTCAAAAATTTCTCACAAAGTGTAATCGTAACTGCGACCTTCCCACTTTAGTTGTGTGGGGAGCCTGGTGTTGCCCTTACTGCTCCCTGGAGCCTGCTGATGAGCCGGGGCTCCCAGAGTCTGGAGCCTGGCCCTGCCACTCCTCAGTGCGAGCTCCGGCCCATCACTTCCCTCTGACAGCTGTTGCCTCGCTCTGTAAAAGGGGGCGGATCCAAACCTTTCCCACCGAGTTAACGTGAAGAGACAGCAGGATGATACCGGACAGCACTTCCCGAACCACAGCACGCAGCCTGCGTGCCATGGCGGCGCGGTGGTGCTGAGGGCGATTCACAAGCTCCATTGGCTGTGAAGTGCACTTCTTTCTCAGTGCTTAAAAAAATTGTCTTTTTTTCTGACTAAACTAGATGTGAGAAACCTTTGTTTTCTTAAGGGTAATGACACTGGGGTAGATGGTGACACAAGGTACCGCCTAATCTCCTATTTCCTCCCCAGGGAAAAACAAGTTTATCCACCTGCTTTTTAAAGCTCCTTAAAATGGCCCTCTCACCCACTACACACACACCAATTATAAAAGTAATTCACGGTCATTATAGAAAACTTGGGAAAACATATGAAAGTATAATTTTAAAAAATTTAAAAATCACTCACATCACTACCACCCAGGACTCTTTTAACATTTGATGTATTTTTGATGTGTATTTCCCCACTACTAATACAAAAAGTAACACATATAATAGTATATGTATATGTGTGTGTGTGTATGTATATACAAGTATATATATATTTACAGAGATGAAGGCATACTTTTTGAATATTTTCTTCTAGTGTACTTAGAATTATATTGTAATCATTTTCCAATGTTGTTAAAATGTTTTCATTGACATTTTTTATATATACCAATATTCTATTACATGGACATATCACAATTTACTGAGCCATTCTCCTTTTATATTCCATCAAGTTTTATTGTTTCCTTCATATAGATTCTATACACTTCTTCTTCCTTAAAGAATGTTACAGTTTTCCTTAAGAATGGATCTGTTAACGTCATTATATGTTCCACCAGATTATCAGTCTATTTAAATAGTAAATGATTTGGGGGGCACTAACCCACAAAATTCCTGTGTCACACTTTGGGGAGGTTGTTATGCATTAGTCTGTCTTAAATGAATGGGTGGTTTTCTGGCTGAGACCTATTTAATACAGTTCTCCCTCACGGCACCCAGCACGCGTTTCTCCCTCACGTGATACTAGTGGGCATTGTCTTGGCTCCTGGCCACTGAACCCTGGGAAATGTCATGTCTTTGTTTTGAATACTCTGCATTATCTTTCCTACACTAACAGCTATGTTTTGATAGTTTCAACACTTACATCAAATGGTTTTTTTTCCAGGGAGCAAAGATAGGACATTACTGTACCTGTTGGATGTTACAGTGTAGCTTAGTGCCCCTCTGAAAGGGTGAAGCAGTACAGACGCAGGCATGCTGTGTGCCTTCCTGTGTCAATCTTATCATAATCACAGGGAACATGGGAAATATCTTGGGGGATAAATTGTGAGGCCTGGACTGCATCTCCACAGAGACTGTGCTGTGCTGGTTAGTTTGTGTTCCTGGGAAAAGCGACTCACCCACAGTTAATTTGTACAATAACCTTTGAGCTCTCTGACGCTCTCCATTTGTGTCTAAATCAGACTTAGAGCATGACTTTTCATTCTGAGCACTTCTATTTATTAAGCTCTTTTTTTTAGTTAGTTAGGCCTTGGTCTTTTTACTGCATATTCATATATAGTTTGATAGGCTTGGGGATTTTTTTCAACAACTACTTTGAGATACAGCATATGATTTTCCACATTTATTTTGTTTAGTATCATCATACATTTTTTTTCCTAATAATTAAACTGTTTTAATCCTTTAATATTCTGAGGATTAGAGTAAGAATTCATTTTCTTTTAATCCCACGACTTGTCAGAGAAAAATGGTTTTGAGACCATAGAGAGCATAGATGTTTGAAGCGGCCATATGGTTGTGGGATTTGATGAACATACCTCCTAGCTGGATGCTCCTGGGAAAATTACCTGATCTGTTTGAGCCTCAGTTTTCCTAAAATGTAAAACCAGGGTTAATTTTATCTACCTTGTAGATTTTTTTTTTTTGCAGTTAATAATGAGTTAATACGTGTGATGTGCTCAGAACATTGCCTGGCATATCCTAAGCTCTTGGTATAAGTTATCCTTTATTAAGTATTTTGTGTAAAGAAAGGGGCTGAATACTGCATACTATATTATCCCAAGTTCAAGAAATAAAGCATTAGATATTTATTGTATCCACCCTTAATTTTACAAAAGGATAATTGAGCTTGTAGAATTATTTTTTTGTGATTCCCATTCCAGAGTTTTACTGCTGGATGTGGGCCCAGAAGCATTTTATTCATTCATTCATTATTTACTGAACACCATAAGCTTTCATGGGTATAGGACACAAGGATACAGCAGCAGACAAAAAAAATAACAGAATTTTGCCCTTAAAGATTGTGGAGCTAACAGTATAAAACAAATTCATGTGCTTGGGGGCATCAAGAAAGAAGCGGATGTTTGGAGAGGAACATGCAAAATGTATTTATAGACCAAACATAAATGTTTTGAGGTCCTTTATTGTAATGAATTATTCACATCACTGTTCCCGTCATTAATGTAAAATTTATTAATAAGAAGCAACTGACTTCTTTTGTCCCTTGTAAACCAAGACTAAAGAGCCATAGATATGTGTTTTATTAATCTTTAATAAGTAATTACAGCATACTTATTTTAAAATGGAAGGTTCGGTATTCAGTGTTGTATATTTTGCCCATATAACATAGCCCATATAACAATATCAATTGTTTGAAATATGTATACATATTAGCTGTACTAATATGTTTTTTTCCTCCTACAGGCTTTCTACAAGTATAAGAGAATTACAGAATTTTAAAGTCTTATTACAACATAGTAGGTAATAAAGGCTTTTATATGTCTAATTAGAGACATAAAGTGACTGTGTGAAGACTTTTACTCTTGGACATTCAGCAAAAGGAGACTAATCTTCAAAGACTTTGAGAATTCTGAACTTTGAAAATTCAAATGTTCACTTGAATATTTATGATTCTTAATAGACTATCAACTAGAGGTATTTATAAATGAAGTATATACTTTTAAAACATGTAAGTTATACTAATTTCTGTGTTTAATTTCATATTTTCATCTGTTGAATATTCTGCGCTTCTGTTTAGAATTGCTTTTGTCCCTATTCTACTTTATTTCCAGTTGTCAAACTGAAATGACAATGTCTCCATCCTGATAACACTGCTAACAGCCTGTTATGGAAAAGGAAAGCTAGGGAACAAGTGTTGTGTAGGGCTGGTCTCAATGATAACGACTTATCAGTGATGTTTAAATGTGCGCCTCGCCTTGTCCAGCTCTCAATATGGAAGTGTCAGCATGATGAAAGTTATTGCAGTATATAGTTCTAGAAGTTACTTCAGCTTCAGTTTCATTGGTTTTTAGTTCAATTTGTAGTTGCTGTTGTTGCTGTTTTGTTTTGGTCTAAAGGACTTGTGTTGATAAAAGTGAATAAGGACTGTCCTCTATGCTACCAGCCAGATTTCCTGTGTGTAGTGGGCTGGCTCAGGAGGACTTTTTACTTAGAACCTAGAAATCAGTTCCTTTTGATTTTGTGTTTTTTGTTCCTACTCCAGTTTTAGAAATTTTCATTTACTCTAGGAAAAAAAAAAAAAAGCATAAATCTGTAAGTTTCCATCTTGATTAAATTTGAATGGGATTTTATGGATTTTTAATGCCAGTTTAAAACATTATATGCACAGAATTTACTATTTTAAATTAGAATAAGCATTTTTAGAGGATTTTATTTTAGAATACAGTCTATGCAATCTTCTGAATCTGATTTGCTTTCGTAGGCTATTTGAGCAGGTAGATTAGTTCAGCCTCTTAAGCTTTCCTTCTCTCCGCCTTTTCATTTTAGTTCACTGTATATAAGTGGTACTTCATGTGACTTGTACCAACAGATGACTCTCTTAGTCCTACACAGTCATTTCCTAAACCTGGGATTTCAATATCCTTAATAGTTAAAATAGCATTCTTTAAGAAGGTGTTAGTAGTTATAATGTGGTTAATTTGGAAGGCTGCATCTGTGTGGAAGTCATGTTTTTCCTTAGACTTCAGTCTTTCATGAAATAAGTGCTCTTAAACCCGTATCTTCTCCTGCCAAAGTCTGAAATGTGCTCTTTGATGATTTAGTGATGTATTTTAATTGTGTTTAGTTGGTTCACCTTTCTTTTAAAAATATTTAATCGCCCTAGGAGGCAGGGATGTGGTAGAAGAGAGTAAGGTCTCACTAGTTAATTATTTCTTACCCAATTTCTAACCTTTACAGATCTGGGGTGTGGTGGTGGTGGTGGTGGTGTGTGTTAAGTCCAATAAAACAGGCTGACTTGACTGGAGCTTCCTCCACTTTTTCTTTTCATTTTTAGAGTATTGTATGGTGGGAGAGGGGGACCTGATGGTAAACGTCTAAAAAGTGAATATCTGAGTAATCTTGCTGGTAAATTAGTAAGAATTATTCTTAGTGTTCATTCAAAGTTTAAGAAAATGTGAGTTTTGCACTTGTCTATTTTTACCGTAAGTTGAAACATCTTTTTGGTAGGGTTCAGTGTTCCATTAGTTAGATAAAGGCTATTATTTCAACTCTGTTTATTGCAGAAAATCCTTGGCCATTTCCATTTATTGCTTTTTTTCTGTACTGTGATTTGTTTGAAGCTTAGGAAAAATTGTATGTTAGATTGAGTGCTAGGAAATTAAAAGATCTAATTAGGGTTAAAATTTCTTTTCAAAGTTTTAACGAATTTTTTCACTACCAAGAAAATGAACAAATGAAGTATTGTTAAGTTGAAATTTGATTATTTTACCATAAATTAGATTGTGGGGGGCAGCCTCCATTTTTATGTATGTTTGTATTTCTTAAATGATTGTAAGCTGTAGGAATCTTTGTTTTGTGGGCCTGGTGGTGTTTTATGGCTCTTGTGATATAAGCTGTTTTTCCGATTCACATAGTTTTTGTTGTGAAGTGATATTAAAGTACTGGTCGCTTTGTGAAAATGCTTGGCTGGTAATACCTCTTGGCATTTTGTCTTATCTCATCACCTAATTTAAAAATCCAGCACTGACAGAAATGATTGTACCAGCTGATGAAGTAATGAAAATGAAGATGAGAAGAAGATGCCTTCCTTCAATGGCATGGATTTGTTTCATTTCTTTTCTTAAGTGGCATCTATGTCAGTTAGAAAAACTATTATATATATATTAAAGTTGGTAAAATTTGAATGTTTCTCCTGTGTTGATTCTTAGATTATAAGGAGGATTGGACAGAATAGGAATAGTAATAGTTTTCAGTTTTGAAATTTGGTACGTCAAATGTTTTGATGTTTTCACATTGTGATTTACGTACTGCTTGTAATCCCTGTGAATGTATGAAACACGGGGCCACATCTTGCGCTTTCCCCAGGTGCCACTGTATCTAAAAGGACAGCTCTTTCGATCTTCAACAGCATTGCCCTCTCCTGGCAGCTTGGGAACAGTTCCCAGTAAACGTCTCAGCATTTTGAAACTGAAGTACCTGCAGAAACCTTAGCTACTCACCAAAATATACAGACTGGGTTCATGGCATCATGGAAATTATTTGATAAAACAGTACAGAGACACAAATTTGTGTGTGATCTATTTTAGTAATAGCTATAGGTACACCTTGGATTTTGAACAGAATTGCAAATAATGTGCTGATGTACCCACCATGGAGTAGGAAACGTGAATTAAAGTAAATGTTCCTACCATCTTTCTTTCTTGGTTCTCCCCCCCCCGCCCCTTTTAAATATTTCTCTTTTTGAGATGAGAATTTTATTATAATTTGTGGAGAAGGGAGAAAATCTGTGAGTGGTCTGAGGTTGTTCCTTCTTATCGTCCTAACAGCCAGCATGGCAGTGACTGGATTAAAGGCTGTGCACGGACTGTTTCATCTTCACAGCGGTCCAGCCACAGTCACTCGGTTTATCCATTAGGAAACTGAGGATAAGAGAAGCTGAGTCACTTATCCCTAGTCACCCTCTAGGTTGTGGGGCTAGAATTTGAAACCAGAAAGTCTGACTCCAGGGCATTCTCTCCAAATGTGCTGTGTCAGTGTGATTTCATAAATTGGCTTAGTGCCATTCTACTCAAAATCAGGGACCTTTTGAATTGTATTGAGTCACAAAGCTTTTTAAATAGACTTATTTTATTTAATTTTTTGAATAGGTAATACATTCACATGGTTCAAAACCAGAAGGGATAAAAGCTGTACAATGGAATGTCTTTTTCTGTCCTTGGCCCCCTTCCCTCCTGCACGCCCTCCTCGCCCCACCACAAATAACCTCTCTTCTTGCTTTCTGGTTTCCATCAGTTAACATTTTTAGGCATGTACAAGCAAATAAAATGTAAACTCTTTTACTTTTTCTCATTTTTACAAAAAGAGTGGCATCATATACATACTGTTTGCTTTTTTGACTTAATTTTTCCAGCAGTCTTCCCGTATCATTAGATAGCTTACTCTTGCTTTTTTGTTGTTGTTGTTAACTAGTTGGGATTCCATTATATGACTGTACAGTCATTTAACCGATATTAACGGGTGTTTGGATAGTTTGCAGACCTTGTATATATGTTATTTCACACATATATAAATATATACTTGTAGAATAAATTCCCCAAAATGAAATTTTTCAGTGAAAGACCATATGCATTTGTAACTTTTAAAGAAATTAGAATACTGGCCTCCATAGGGGTTAACAATTCATACACCCACCTGCAATTTAGGCAGTGCCCACTTACCCGCAACCTTACAACACAGATGTTAAGATTGGATTTTTGCCATTGTGATAGATACAAAATTACATATCAGTATTTTAGTTTGTACTTTTCTCATTACGAATAAGGTAACTACCATATTTAAGAGCCATTTGTATTACCTTTTGTGTTCACACCTTTTGCCATTTTTATCTTTTTATGAGTTTCTAAGAATGCTTTATTGGTGAGGAATATTAATCCTTACACTGTAATGAGCTGTAAATTTTTTTCAATGTGCTGTCTGTCTTGACTTTGCTTATGGTGGTTTTGCCATGCAAATTTTCATTTTTATGCAGTTTATCAATTTTTTTAATGTTCTGGATTGTGAGTCAGAATGCCTTCATTCCACAGCAATAACTCACCTGTATTTACTTCTGGAATTTTTATGGTTTAATTTTTTTAATCTAAATTTGTATTCCTTTGGAGTGTATCCTGGCATGAGGTGTAAGTTATGGATCCAATCGAAGTTTTCCCCAGATGATTATCCAGTTGTTCCAATATCATTTATCGAACTGTTCATCTTTTCCTTACTAGTGGGGGATGTTACGTTTATTATACCTAAAATCCCCTTAGAGCTTGGCTCTCTGTCTGGGTTCTCTATTTTGCAGGTCTGTGTACTCATGCATCAGGACCACACTGTTTTTAATTATTTGGGGTCTAGGTTTACATAGTTGGTGCACTGGTCCTGTCTCATTCTCACCTTTTTTTTTTTTTATAATTCTCTTTAACTGTTCTTGTATATTCCATATGAGCTTAAAAAAAATATCCTTTAACATAATGGATCATGCTAAAACTCCGCCCAACTCAGTGTTTTCTCTCAAGGATTGCACTTTTAACCATTTAATGTGTCACTGTTCTTTTAATCTGATACTTACCTGTTGCAGACCTACTTTTTACTGCATGTTGTGATCATTATTTCTGTATTCTATTTGCCAGGGAGGTCACAGGTAAGGGCAAAGAGGGGCAGGGCAGGTAGTGCCTGGGTGGACAGAATTTCATCTCACAGCTTCCATTTTAAGACTTAGCCTGTAAGAATAATTTGAGAACTATATAGAGAATCCATATTTTCTTCATTTCATCATGAATTCTTTATCCAAAAGCTGGATTTCTGTCAAAGATTCATAAGAAAATAGGGAAGGGCCCTGATATTAGTATTAAACCTATAAAGTCAGTCTGCGGTGGATAAAAGCTGCAAGTCATCTTAAAAGCGAGGCCTGCCCAAAGAGCAGGGTCTGACGGCTCATTCCCCCTTCCAGGATTGGGGATGCAGGGTTAGCAGACAGACAAGGATTTCAGCCAGTGTGGAATTACGAAGTCCATAACCTGACTAGGGTACAGCTCATTTAGAGTGAGAATGCACTGAGAGAGAAAGTCTGTCAGTTGAAGAGGAACAGCTAACATAGAAACCTGGCTAGCGGAGAAGGCGTCCTCAATGTGAATGAGTGTATCTGCTTGACAGTGCCATCAAGTTGTCACAGATTGATTAAAATCAATTAAAATCCTCCCCCCAACACATCTTGGTCAGAGCAAAGGGAGCATTCGCCATGTAGTATTCTGATACAATTTAACTTTCCATGTGGATTTCTTCACAGAATATACCAGTGACACAAATCGCATGGCCCCGGTAAAGCAGTGCTTGTTTATCCCAAATGTACCCACTGACACCTCGGTTACTGCCTTCCAGGACTTGGCGCTGTGAGGAGACTGGGGGAGCTGTTACAGATGGACAGGGTTCACCGGAAACTGAGATTCAGTCCAGAAAAGGCTCTAGTGACAGAGCAGCAGAGGAGCGGCTGTGCGGCTCAGGCAGCTGAAGGGAAACAGGTCCAGAGCTGGCGGAGCAGAGCCGGCATCTGAGCTCCGGTTCCGACCACGCTCAAGTCCAGGGGCAGGTCTTCTCGAGACTACCGTGCAGAGTGGCAGGGCAGGCCCGGTTGGGGGCTCAAGAAGGAGTGCTGGCAAGAAGGTAGAGTCAATTTCTGGGGAAACACAGGGCAGGTCCCCGCCACAGGTCAAGGAGCGGAGGAGGTAGAGAACCCACCTTTGTAGGAACCGGGCAGGAACCATTAGGTGCTGCTGAGTCACTGGATTTGGTCTGAGGCCTGAACCCGGACTTGACAACCTGGGCAGCCAGTCTCAGAACCTCACACTGAAGGAACCCACCATCAATGCCCAGGCCCAAAGGAGCTGGGCAACAGGGACAGGGAATCAACAGATGAAGTCGGGGGTACAAGGACATCACTAGCAGACTTCAAGGTATTGTGGCCCTCTGATGCAAGGGCTCCTCACAGACCCTGCTACAGGCGAGCGTAGGGGTCATGGGAGGGCCCCACAGGCACCAAGTCCCAAGACCAGGTCTGTCAGATAACAGGCACTCAGCAGACACTGACTGGTCCCCACTCCCTTATCATCTCTGTCCCTTTCCTCACTTGAATCAGTTCATTTCTAGTCTTTGATGAGAATTCCACTGTTTTAGCCTGATCCTTTCCAACACCTCCTCCACCTGGACCATGTGAAGTCTTAAGGAGCATTATGCACAGTTTGAAATGTTTTTAATTAAAATTCTCACACGGGATAAAAAATGGAAATGCATATTAGCTGTCTTTAATCAGACCTAATCTATATTTTACCATGTGGTAATCTAAAGGGAAAAGCAAGGTATTTTTTTAACAAGTTTTTTTAGTTGGAACTCTTGATAAAGTTTCAAATATTTAGACCCATCTAACGTAAGTTCACCTTTATTGCTAAAAACTAAAAGCAATGTTCTAGGAATAAGTACTATGTAACTATCAATGGGAATTTTTCTCAAAGCACTTCTCTTGCTCCAGGGTTTACTGATGCTTATTCCTTTCTTCTTAATAGGGGTTAAGTGAGCAAGGCCACTAAAAAGCAGTACTTTGGATTTTTGGTAAAAAGAGGAAATCTGGGGCTGCACTCAGGGCTATTGACTCTTCCCCATCAAATTTTAACTTTAATTTCCTTAAAACAAGAGGACATCTGGGAACTTTTAGAACCAGTAATCACCATTCCTTGACTTCTCTTAGCCTTTAATGTTTCACATAAGGAGGAGCGCTGTTAGTGTACTTAGCTGCACAGGTAAACGGGGAATCTAAAGGAAATTTGCATTTTCCTTTCCATCCATACTGGCAACATTTCACAAGATATATACATGATTGTTTACTAAAGAGAAAGATAGTTTGATACACAGTTTTTAATATTCTGTTATAGATGCATTTGTGCTTTAGCATTTTAAAAAGGTACAAAGAGAAAAACAGACACTTAGAACATTTTTATCCTTTCCAGTAAGAAATAGTTCAAATAAATGCTGGCAGCTTTATCACAAGAATAGATTATGGCTTTTACTAGTTAATGTTGGGTATTTCAATTTTCCTGCCAATAATAACAGAATAATAAAAGTGTTTACACATCATAGGATGATTATTAATTGCATGATTTTAGTGATATTTTTAATCACTGTATTTAAGAATGTATCTACCCTGGAATGACCTAATAATGAAGAATGCAGTACTTTTGAAAGTCTGATGTGACGGAGTTTTAAGCATATGCTGAGTATGCCTTTAAAGTCTCCTAAGTATTAGTAACAAAAAAGTGTGATAAGTGACAAGTGTGTTTCTAGAGCTGTTCAGATTGACACTTAACATACCTTAAGGCAACCTGAAAAATCAGTGCAAATTTTGCTTCAGTGTAGAATTTCCCCTGAAAGTAACTATTTTAAATGATACGTGACCCAAAATCCTCTACACTGAAAGGCGAGACTGTTCCGTGCAATGCGGCAGGGTGTAAATGGAAACCCCGGTCATGACCTCACATAACCTGAGATCCCCATTTTAAATACCACCAAGAGAAAAGAAGTAGACTTGATCTCTGTGAAATCAGTGCCCAGAGATAAATTATTCCTAAAGACCGAAGTGGGAAGTCAGAGACATCTAGAGAGGGCCTTAGTCATGTGGGTGTGCCTTCCTGATAGAAGTTCCTGCCACCTGCCCTCCCTGTCCCAAGCCGTGAGACTCCGGGCAGAGACCAGGACCTGCTCTCTGCTAACAGTACTTGCTCTGGTAGCTTACCTCTGTTTTGTAGAAAATCAGAGTACTTAACCTCTTTAAAGGGCCACTCTCCTGTTAGTGGCAGTTTTACAATTGCAGAATATATTATATATATATTATATACATATCTCTTGGAGGCTTCAGAATGGCACTTGTGTCGGGGAAACTAGTATTTCATGCCAAGTGTTTCGCTTACATGAAAGATGGCTTATAAGCAGTTGTCTGGAACCTGCCCATTTACATGACTAAGAGGAATCACGCTAGAGAATATGGCAGTGTTTTTCCCATTTTAAACTTGCAGCTTCCAGTGGGCTGCTGTCAAAGGGCATTGTTTTAAACATGTTTGGGAATTAAAGGAAAACTGTTAGAATTCCGTACAGTCTCCTGGCTCCAGAGCCAGGGGTATTTATTCTTAATCCCCTTTCGAGAACGCCTTCTTTGTTCCTTGAATGTAATGAACAGTCAGTGAGTTGGGAAAGGTGCTGTCTTGCCAAAATCCTGAGGTGTAACAGGTATTAGAATTCACTGGGCTGAGAAACTGTGCAAAATCTCAGCAGAGAGCGGAGGAGTTTTAAGAATGTAAGTTGATTCAACAACTCTCAACCTCTTTAACCTTATCATTGGATTGTATACATGAGCGCCCTTTTGAAAAGGAGTACCAAACTTGGCAAAATTGAGGAGTTATTGGAGGGATCGACTCTTTGGGCCTTAAGGAACTCGAAGGAGCCAGTTACCTCGTATGTGTAGCCTGTTGACATTCTGCTAACATTCTAACTGTCAACACGGGAGCCGTATTTGGAGTCTACCAGCCTTGGCTTTGGAGTCACCAGCCGTATCTAGAGTCTACCAGCGCAGAGCTCAGAATCGGAGCAACCTGAAGAGGTAAGGATTTGAGGAATACTTTAGTCCAAAAGCCTTGGAAAAAACCTCTAGACTATATACTGTATACTTTTAAAGTGAGTTATGCATAAAAGTCTGTGCAAACTAGAACATATATTGCAATAATGTTCTCAAAAAACCCTAGTATATTTTAGCATTATTATTTAAGTTATATAAAATACTTCTTTATAAAAGTACAGAACTTTTTAAAGTTTAAATTATACCCATGGAGATAGGCAGCCAGGCTCCCTTTTTAGTACTAAAATAGGGTTTTCTCAATCTAAGTTATTATTGCTTAGTCCTATTGGAGCCATTAGAAACTGGAAACAAATAAAAATCAAGTCCTTTTTCATCAGGAAAATTGCCCTACAAGTTCAGCTGTCATTAAGTTAGGGTGTTTCTGAAGCTTTTGGAAGCTTCCAACTGAGGCATATTCCACAAAACTGTTAACTGGTGCTACCCATGGCTTGGTTTGTCAGGATCCAAAACTGAGTCTGGGGGGAAAGTTCCTGGTTGTGCCAGGAAGCTGTTAGTTTGTTGTCCCCAGTCACAGTAGTCCGGAGTGAAACTGAAAAAGAAAAAGAGACACTTTAGTGACTTGAAACGTAATCATTATGGGTGACAGGTTGACTTTGGGTAGATACACTGTAGCCAATTCCAAGATTTCCTAAAGTAGTTTCTTGAAGCCCATTTCCCCACAAGGCAGTGCTATGTGCGTTGGCTAGAAGTCCACTCACAAAAGTTGACTGAACTCCGGAGTGCCCCAAAGTACAGCAGTACTAGAACCATAAACCAATCACTATGTATGACAACATGTTTTAGCAACAAATTATATCTGAATCCCAACATTGTGTATGATTCACTTACCTGTGTGTCTTAGGACAGATAGCTTTGGTGCAATCTTATCATCTGGAGCATGGGAGTAGTATTGCTAACTACCTGGTGGAGCTTTTGTGAGTTAATACCTGTAAAATGCTTAGAACAGGATCGTAATATAGAGTCAGCAATCAATGTGTGATTATTGCTGTTATTTCCTCCAGTCTATGTAGTGGGCGGGTGAGGGGTTAGGCCACCGACATAGAGGGACACACACAGCCAGTAGGACATGCAGTGTGGTAACTGGACAAGAGAACAGTTTTAGGGAAGTGGGTTAGGACATCATCTGGCGTCGGGAAGCCGTTGTTTACTGGCTCACTTCCAGAAGACCTGTGCTCCCTGTATCTGCCGGCTGGGTGGACTGGTCTGCTTTCTTTTTCCCAAGTGCCATCTTGTCCCATGGGACCAGGACCTCTATGCTCCCTGACCCACTTAGAAAGCCATGTGTTCTCCCAGCTTTTCCTCAGTGCCCCCCGCCCCCCACCCCACACTCCCGCCTACCCACCATCGCTAAAACAAGGGCTCTCCTTTATGCTTTTCTAAGGACTTTAACATCTTTTTTCATTTCCTCCAGGGGGAGCGGTGGGGGAGGGTACAGAAAGTTGATGGTAAAATGTTAATAACAGGTCTCTAAATTCGCAAGGGACTAAATAAGATAAGCTGTCACCTCTCAGAAACACTCGCCCTGAAGCTCCTTTCACAGGAACAGTGCAGGGTCCTGAGACGGGAGCAGAGAAGGGGCCCGGCCAAGCTCAGGTCAGCCCACTTTGCTCCTTGCCCCTGCTGGCCTGGAAGTCAGGTTGAAGGAGGGATCGTGGAGATTACCAGGCAGGCGGTGGCATGTGGCTGAACGCAGAGGAAGACAATCCCTGCAGCTACCACCCCTCCTGTTTGCCGACCTCGCCCGGTAGAGGGCAGAGGCGAGTAACCCTGGGAAGGGTCTCCTCTCTGGCTGCAGCCAGCGTCACACACCCAGTTCCAGCTCCGGGGTTTCTATGTTCCAGCTCCGGGGTTTCTATGTTCCAGCTCCGGGGTTTCTATGAAGCCATTTTCTTTTGGTTGGAATCCCACTCACCGGGGCAGCCCTCACCCTCCAGCCAGACCTGTCTAACGGGAACCAGCGGCTCACCTTCCCTGAAGTCCCTGCGGGGCAATGTTCCAGGCAAGGTCATCGTCACTGTCGTATCTTCGAGGGTTGTCAAAGAAATAGGATCTGGGACTGAATCCATGGCTGGGGACCATTCCAGGGCTGGTCTGGAAAGACAGTTACTGGTTCAGACACTGCCTCACACTCGACAAACAAAAACAAGATCTCCTTGCAGGAGACAAAGCTGTTCTCCTCTCAGTGGAGGCTGTGCCTGTTCAGCTGGAGAACTCATTTCAGCTGCTTTTATACTGAAGAGGTACTAACTTTTTCTTTTATCAGTATGGACAAAATCTTTCTGAGTTCTTCTGCTTGTAACAATGAACTATCAGTTTCAATCCCTTATCAAAAAACCAGACAACACCCAAATTAGCCAAACCAGATGGTCCCACATTGGCTAGAAACCTATATAATCATGTGGGCATTCACAGCAATTTAAAATGATAAAATAATAATGATGAAATCATTTTGAGAGAGTTTATTATCCAGTTTCCATACCCTGCGCCACCCTGTTTATGTCCGCAAGCTGAGTTTGCCTCTGAAAAAATTTCAAATAACTGGTGTTTCAAGTAAGCAGACCAGAATGATATGACGTGGCAAACCAAAGCTGGCATAAAATCCAGCATTTGTCTACATCCTGTACATATCACTAGTGGTCTATTTAAAGGTTAACCACCAGTATGAAACAAAGCTGTTGTTACATGGTGGCTAATTTTATGTGAATTCCTGTTTTTCTAAGACTAATCTAACCAAGGAAAGGAAGCAAAGTGGAATTTACACAAGGTGGGATGCCTTAAAATTTACCATTTGTAGTTCACGAACGTCTATACAAAACAATGAGGTTGGACCTTACCTATTGTATAGGACCTTACCTATATAACAACTCAAAATGGATCAAAGACCTAAATGTACGAGTAAAAACTGTAAAACTCTTAGAAAAAAATACAGGAGCAAATTTTCATGACCTAGGATTTGGCAAAGAATTTTTAGATAAGATACCACAAGCATGAGCAACAAAAGAAAAAAACATAAACTGGACTTCATCAAAATTAAAAACTTTTGTGCTTCAAAGGATATCAAGAAATTTAAAGGGCAACCCACAAAATAGGAGAAAATATTTGCATATCATATCTGACAAGGGACCTCCATCTAAAATATATAAAGAACTCTTATAACTCAATAATAAGACAACTCAATACAAAAATGGGCAAAAGATCTGAATAGACATTTTCCCAAAGAGGCCATACGCATGGCCAACAGGCTTATGCAAAGATGCTCAACATCAGTCATCATCAGGGAAATGCAAGTCAAAACCACAATGAGATGTCATCTCACACCTGAGAATGGCCATCATCAATAAATCAACAAACAAGTATTGGCATGAATGTGGGGAAAAGTGAACCCTCAGGCACTGTTGTTAGGAATGCAAATTGGTGCAGCCACTGTGGAAATCAGTATGGCGGTTCCTCAAAAAATTAAGAACAGAACTATTGACACCTACCTTGGGACCCAGCAATTCTACTTCTGTGATCCAAAACACTAATGGAAAATATATATGCACCCCTATGTTTACTGCAGCACTATTCATAATATCCAAGATATGGAAGCAACTTAAATGTCCATTGGTAGCTGACTGGATAAAAATGTGGTATAGCACATATATGCAATGGAATATTATTCAGCCATAAATAAAGAATGAAAACTTGCCATTTGTGACTACATGAATGGACCTAGATGGTAAGTGAAATAAGTCAGGCAGAAAAATATAAACAATGGATGATCTTATTTATGTGTGGAATCTGAAAACAAACAAACAAACAAAGAGAAAACCCTGGAGCTCCTAGATAGGAGAACAGAGTGGTGGTTACCTGGGCAGGGAGGGGTCAAAAGGTACAAACTTCCAGTTATAAAATGAGAAGTTCTGAGGATGTGATGTATATATAGCATGGTGACTACAGTTAATACTGTGTTGTATGTTTGAAAGTAGTTAGGAGAGTGGATCTTCAAAGTTCTCATCACAAGAAAAACAAATTGGTAACTATGGTGACGGATGGTAAGTGGACTTACTGTACGGATCAATTTGCAATAGATACAAATATTGAATCATTACGTTACACACCTGGAAGTAATATAATGTCAATTATACCTCAATGAAAATAATAATTGGGGTGGCCGGGTGGCTCAGTTGGTTAGAGCACATGCTCTTAACAACAAGGTTGCTGGTTTGATTCCCGCATGGGATGGTTGGCTGTGCAACTACTTAGCGACTATCCAGAGATGAATACAAAAAAACATGAGATAAAACACAACAGATTGATTACATTGGTTATTGTATCTATGTTTTCCTTACCACCTACATTTTGCTCACATTGGACAAAAACCATTCATTATACTTTCCCATGGGTTTCAAAGACCAGTGATTCAAAATCCTACCACTAGTTAGTGCAGTTGGAATAACTTATGGAGCCAAGCTCCCGGAAGCTTCCTCACTTCCAGATTTTGCACTTTCTGTCCGCCCTCTTAAAAACATTTACATAAAGTTGGTTGAGCAGAAAAATGTGACCAAATTGGGGGAGTGGCTTTAGCATTCTTCACAATAATGTTTTTAATTCCTTACCACCCCATTCCCTAATCACCATCCAGCATAAGATAAGGGTGAAGAGCTGAGTTACCATTCTCTATTTTCCTTCTCTAAATAGAAACTTAGAGATTTGGTTCACAGTGAGGCTACTGTTGCATTAGGAAAAACAGTTCAATACTCTCTCCAGGCCCTGATGTGCAACTTACTTACACTTCCGCTGTAAAATAAAGTTAAACTGAAAAATACATTTCCCTCAAAGGGACAAGAAAATCTCAAATGAGGGACTTTTTTATATCACAACAGGACGGAGGAGGCTGTCTACTGAAAATCTAAGAAAAAAATGGAATTCAATGTCATGTGATTAGAATTAGGAGGTATTTTCTATAGAAAATAGTTTACTTACAAGGTCCTTTGCAGGATTTCTAACCCGGAAGAAGTAAACGACTAAGGTGGTGGGTAAGAGCTCCCACACAAAAAGGACCACCCCAAACACGACGTAGCCAGCATCGCCCAGCTGGTTCTTCAGGTCGGCCTGAGAGAAATGAGAAAATGGTGTTGCTAGAGCGAGGGCAGAGGAAATAAGTCTGACTCAATTTTTTCCAGTGGAGACAGAGACTGATTCTAATTGAGTGGAATCCTTCCCCTAAAATGTCTGTGTTCAAATCAGATAATACTAAGGGTCTGCCCTCAGGTGGGAAGTTACTTAAACCGCTCAGGACAGTTCATTCTATTCTTCAGAATATTCTAACATGGAAACTGCCACTCTGATATTTTACAACTTCACCCTCCGAAATCTTCCTTATGTCCAAATCAAGATTCTCAATTTTAAGCTGATTTTCCTTTTTTCAACAACTGAATAATGAAAATATGTGGCCTTCTCCCAATTCTTTTTTTTTTTTTTAAGTTGCAGAAAAGGAGTTCATTAGAAGTAAAAATACATTTCAAAGAAGCAGAAGTGGACCCAAGCAGTAGAGAAGGGCTCAAGGGCCATTATTAAAAAAGAAAGTACACTCCAAAGAGTTTGGAGCGGCCGAGCAAAGGAAGCTCAAAAGGCCGCTCCCAAGAATAGGAGAGTAACTGTTAGGCTAAGTCTCATCCCTAGGATAAACATGTCAATTTTTACACTTCTCTGTTAACTTTACCCTATTCTTTGCCCTTTAAGCTCCTTGCTGACTAGGCTGTCTAGAAAATAATTCTGAGTCCAGGACGCTAGGCCTCTGGACCAGAGAGATGGCTGAGCAGCCTTGGTTGTCTCTCCCTGTGGGGCAGATGGGAGGGGTGTGAGGGGCGTGCACAGCTGTGTTTGGGCACCTGTAAGAGGAAGCCATCATTTCCAAGAAAGGCAGTGCACCACAATCAAACCATAAAGGGCAATCACCTAACCTTTTCTATAATACAGTGTTACACTGTACTTAAGTACATTAACCAAAACGAATCATGTACTCTTCAGAAAGATGACTCTCAAACTTTGCATCTTGCATTCCACCTATGATATGTCTCAATAGGACACCTGTCTTTTCCCATTCTACATGGAAGACATGTGCCACTTGTGGCCGTTTGTTTTGCTGCTAGGTTCTCTTGGTTACAACAGGTCTAGATATCTGAATAAATGTCCCCTCACAAAAAATTTTTAAAATTTGATATTTTACATTTGTTGTAATTACGAGCTTTTACTAGAAAGAAAAACTGCGATAACTATTTTGTTACAACCAAATCTCTGTTGTTGAATGGTATGCGGCTTCAGTTTGGGAGGGTGAAACAGTTCTGGAGGTGGACGGTGGTGATGGGTGGGCTTCAAGCCACTGGGCTAGACCCTGATGAATGGTGAACCCAGTAAACAGTGTGTATATTTTACTACATTGGAAATCCTTTGCGTATGACAGTAAGTCTAACTGATCATTGCGTGAAGTTTAGATTTGTATATATTTGACAGTCTCCGGGCAGGGCACCCCCCTCAGCGGTGCCGGGCCCCTCTTTCTCCCAGCCTGTATGTGTGGCATGGTCTGGGTTAAGGGTGGTGGCAGTCACTGCTGCTTTCATCCTTTCTCATATTCTGGAAAGCATCTTGTCCTCACAGGTTTAACTTATCATGGTCATTTCATTCTTTCTTCCAAAGTCTTAGTTCAGTCCAGGCTCCAAGCACAGCTGGGATTTTAGAAGTGGATTTGTAGGCCGGCCGAGTGGTGCGTTGGTTAAGAGCTGGCTTGGGACACCAGCAGCCCCGGTTCGGATCCCACATATGAGGGCCAGTGACACTGCCCTCTACAGCTAAGATGGTGAACAACAGCTCCACCTGGAGCTGGGCTGCTGTGAGTCCCCGGGGACGGCATAGCTGCAGCCCCTGCTGCAGTGCGCTGCCATAGGCTACAGTGAGTGGCCGGCAGCCAGTGTGAGCTGCCAAGAGCCGCTGTGAGCAGCCGTCCAGAGGCCGGTGACCGATCTGCCTTGCCCGAGAAGAGCGCAATGACGATACCAACATGGGCCACTGAAGCAACGTCCTCCACAACTAAACTGAAGAAAAAAAGGACAGCAACTTGTCTGTTCCCCTTCCCTGGTTCTCCAACGCTGTTCCCTTCCCCCAATTCCCTAATAAAATCTTAAAAAAAAAAAAAAGTGGATTTGTATACAGTTGGGAACTCAGTGGTTTTCTAGGAAAAACTGAGGCACTTTTGCAGTTCAATCCAATAGGCTCCTGTTATAGATGTTCTATTTCTTTATTGCAATGGCTTCTCTGTGAGGGTCCCTGAGCTACCACAGACAGGCAGGGAGGGAGTCTGCTCATTTCCACACCCCACCACACTGCCCGGGGCTGGAGACAAAGAATCGGTATTTCTCAAATGACAGTGCAAACTCACTGTTCTGTATTTTGAGCTTTTGTGAACATGGCTGCCGGATGGTATTTCACTCCCTTTGTTCGTTTGCTTTATAATTTATAATTTATGAAAAAGAGAGTAAAACGAGCTGGTAAAATGAGCTTTTACTAACACCTTCATGTCCTCAATCACTTTCGTCTGGATTTCCCGAAACGCTGTTAGTGTTTTTGCTCCATTAAAAAATTTCTCATAACTTCATAGTTTTATGTATTTCCTGAAACTTAAATGTGATTTGTTTTACCTTTGCAAATTTCACTCTTGAATAAGACCATCTTACATTTATTTATATGGAAGCACTTGAAAAAAACACGTACATACTGCTTGATGAGAGCCCCAGAAGGTAGAAGAGAAAGAAGTGTGTGCGCATGTGTAAGTACGTGTGCGTGTGTGTGTGTGTGCGCACACATATCCTAGTTCCTCACAAGACGTATGAGTTGGCACAGCAGGCACCACGACCCCAGTTTACAGATGAAGCTGTAGGAACCATACAGGTAAATAAATGTCAAGGTCACCCAGCTGTTTGACAGGAAAGCCAGGAGCTTATACCTCTCTGCCACATGACATGTAGCAGAGTCACCGTTCAGGTGACATCGCCGTGCCCACTGACCTGGTCTGATACGTTGTACCAGTCGTAATCAAAGGAATGGACGTTCTTGCTCTGAGAAAACGATAAGATGAACAGGTTGTAGCAGGCTCGGGAGGTGTACAGCAGGATGACGGTCACGCCGATGGCGGTCACTTGACACACGGAGGAGCCCTGGAAAGCAGGAGCCATGAGTAGGGCGGCCACTGCAGCTGCAGGACACCCGCCTCTGCCCAGAGCCGCCTGTGTTCCCACCTGGTGGGCCCTTCCGACCTCAGGGGCGCTGCAGCCCACCCCGACCTGTCAGAACCCTCCACCCACGGGCCTCAGACCCACTCCAGACCTCCTCTCATTCCACACCCCTTCCTAAAACTTGCAGTTATCTGCACACAGCTGCTTTAAGGCCTGGGAGTTGATTTGGATTTGGCATTAATGGGGTTACAATGTGCGCGATTTGTCTGAGGCGTCCGCGAGTGAGAGCAAAACAGTCAGATGGCTTCCCTGTTGAAGCTCTAAATGCCACTGCCCAGATGAGCCCACTGCCCAGATCCAAGAGGACCCCCCGGCCTCTGAGCCCGCTGCCCAGCTCCAAGAGGTCCCCTCCCCCCAGCCTCTGAGCCCGCTGCTCAGGTCCAAGAGGACCCCTCGGCCTCTGAGCCTGCTGCCCGGCCCCTGGCTTGGGGACAACCAAACACTCTCAGAGGCCAGCGGCTGGGAGAGAGCTATGCTCCTGGAACTGGCTCTGGTGCTTCCTCAAGACCCAGAATCTTCTAGATTGGGAGTCCTGGAGTCGTGACTTAGAATTACCTGGAAATCAGTGATTTGTGCCCCAATTTATGAAGCCATCAATTTCCAAAATCTGTTAAAGGCCCCCTAGCTAGAAACAGATAGTTAACTAAAAATATGAAAATTCATTTTTGAGTTTTACATTTGGAAATCACTAAATCCAAGATATTTAATTTGCCAGGAATAGTTAGCTTGTTAGCCATGGCAGTGACCTAAATGGTATTTGACAATTTAAAATTGACCCCTCCTGTTAATACCACAATTCTGTTTTTAAAAGACTTGGATAGCCCCTATATTATGTAAATAATACAGAAAGTTAAGGCAAAATCAAATTGTTAAAATTTATCAAAGAAAACCTACTCTACCAGCTATCTTTCAGGATTTTCTAAGGGTTCGGCCAAGTTGCAGGATGCCCTGATTATATTTCTGAAGTTAGAGGCACAGATTTTAATCTACTGATCACTAGCGAAGACTCAACACCATGGGCGACAGAGCCACCTCACAATCTTTAGACCAAAGATATGGCCCGTTGGGCTGCATGGCCAGGGAGGCAGACGGGTTATGCCCCAGGACACACAGCCCCTGTACTCTACAAGCAGAGGCACCACAGAACCACTCAGCCAGTCCACACGTGAAAAAACCGAGGCCCAGAGAGGCCACGTGGCTGGTGGGGCTGGGGTCCCACAGCCGGCAGGCGCCCCAGGCATCTACTCCTCACCCTCACACCTCACAAGGCTCCTTGATGAAAGGAGAGCTGGGGGCCAGGCTGAAAGGGGTGCTGGGCACCACAGCCGGGGTGGCATCCCAGCCCTTCTGTGTAACTCGGGGGAAAGAAAGGGAGAATGCAGATTCTAGGGTGTGAAGCATAGCAGTGGAATGTGAGAGTGGGCCAGGACCTCGTCTGGCTCCATCTTCACCGACCAATGAGAGGACTGGTGTCCTGAGCTCCAGGGGCAGCCCCGAGATTCCGGAGGCCCCGCTCGTGGGCACGCCAGGCCGGGGCTGAGCCTGCATCTCAGTCTCCACAGCAGGACGACCAGATGGAGAAGACGACAGACCCTGGAGCCAGACTGCCAAGGCCGAGTCTCGGCTCTGCCTCTACCAGCTGCATGACTCGTGCCTCAGTTTCCTTATTTAGAAAGTGGGTATTGGGCCGGCCGAGTGGCGCGATGGTTAAGTGCTGGCTTGAGAAGCCGGCGGCCCCGGTTTGGGTCCCACATGTGAGGGCCAGTGACACTGCCCTCAAAAAAAAAAAAAAGTGGGTATCATACCTCCTCCCACAGAGTCATGACAATTCTGTTAACTTATACACGTTGAGTGCTTATAAAAGTGTCCGGCACGGTGAACATAAATGTGTTTCTATGAAACACACAGTCAACCCCACTGGTCCTTTTTTTTTTTTTTTTTTTTTGAGGGCAGTGTCATTGGCCCTCATATGTGGGACCAAACCGGGGCCACTGGCTTCCCAAGCCAGCGCTTAACCTCCATGCCACTCGGCCGACCCCCCACTGGTCCTTTAAAACGGTGGTTAAACCACTGCATCTATAAACCAGAGACTTAACTCTCTGTCAGGAATTCTGCACATTCCAATACACCAAGCCACCGAGATGGAACCTCCTCACATACGAAGTTCAGTGAACCACACAGTTCTGTGTTTTGGCAGCCGCGGTGTGGCTAATCATTTGTGGGAGGCCAGGTGTGAAAGGTCTGCACACCGGGAAAGTACTTTTAGAACAAGTTGAGCAGCAGGGCTCTTGGGCACATGTCCGCCTTACCTTGGACTCCAGGTAAATGTTGGCTAAGGACATCTTAGAAATTTTGTAGAGACAGATGGAGAGAGAGACGGCACACAGCACAAAGAGCGTGTCATTGATGGCCACACGCACGGAGACGATGGCCTTCCTCTCCCCGCTTCCGGTCTTCACCAGCACGGCGCAGGTTAGGTTCACCAGCAAGAAGACGAGGCTGATGAAGAGAGAGGCCAGGTAGAGGGGTAACCTGGAAGGGACGAGAAAGAAGTTTAAGGCACCGGGACCGCCTCATATTCTGGGTCACTCTAGAAGAAACAGCTGGGAGCAGAACACGCCAGAGTAAACAAACACCTTCGAGGTGGAGGTAGCTGGTCCAGGATTCAAATCACAAACTGACTACAAATTGAGCCCTTGCGAGGGTACATAGCGCTCAGAGCCTCCTTTCCTGTCCCTGCTCAGGATGCGCTCAGAGTATAGAGCGCAAGCCAGAGTCAGAGAAGGTTTCAAGGACCCCACTCACCACTCTGCGCTCAGGGGATGAACGTGGGCAAAATCAACCGGTGTGAGCCTCAGTGTCATCATCTGAAACTAGACTAAATGATACCTCCCTTACAGGTTGTCTTTGAGGGTTGAAATAATGTTTGTAAAGGGTTTTACCCAGAAAAGTCATAGGTTGAAGCGAGTTGGGTAGCACTCTCTCGTACCTGGGTACCTGGGAACCCTCAAGACTGGATGTTGGGATTAAAAATCTGCTATGGCGCCTTACCCAGGGATGAATGCTCCCTTGTCAATGGCCATTTTAAACTTGCAGCTTCTCAGGGCCGGCCGAGTGGCACGATGGTTAAGCGCTGGCTTGGGAAACCAGCGGCCCTGGTTCAGTCCCACATATGAGGGCCAGTGACATTGCCCTCAAAAAAAAAAAAAAAAAAGAAAAAAGAAAATAAACTTGCAGCTTCTCAGAGACACATGCTTCCTAAGTGACCTGTGTAAGGTCTATATAAAGACTTCTCAGATTGCTAAAACCGAAATCAGCAGCCTCAAGTTTCTCTTAAGGACGTATTGTATTTCCCTCAGGCAGAAGTGTTCCACAAGACACACAAATAAGGAGCAGGCCACTGGGCGCAACGCCAGACTGGGTTCATCTGAATGTTTGTAAGTCCAAAAGCAAGTCCAAAACCATCAGCTAGAAGTGGTTTGGAAGCCAGAGAATGATGCGCGCACATCTGCAAAAGCCATCACACACAAGGCCGGGAACCCTGGGTTCTAGTCCCAGCTCCAGACACCTCGCCACTGACAGGAGCCCGTGTGATGAGGAAGGGAGGGACAAAGACAGGGGTGGAGGGACAGCCGCAGTTTCATTTCCTACCCTCAGATGTCAGGACCATATAATAAACCCCCATGAACCCCAGCTAATTTGATTGGTATTTTAGGTCTTGCAAATAATAATTTACTATCCACCAGGAGACTCGCCGAATTTTCAGAGCCCACATTCTGTCAGAGGAATTTTGCTGAACTCACGCCTTCTCATCCTTCAGATCATAACTCAAGTATCACTTCTTCCAAAAAGACTTTCCTGACTCACTCTTGCACCCCCTTACACACATGCACACACACGCACACATAATCAGGTCTCTCCTACATCTGCTTTACTGGTCCCTGTACTTTAACCGCACAGGCTGGTCAGCTTATAATAAAGCTCGTGGGCACGGTCTGACTGACACCATCTCCTTCCGAGGTGGTCAGCTCCAGGAAGATGGGCACTTTGGCCCTTTGCTTCACCCCATCTATCCACACTGTACACAGTAGGAGCTCAATCAATATGTTTGCGAGAGAGGGAGGGGGGAGGGAAGCAGGCAGGTCGGGGGGGTGGTGGAGGAAAGAGTCAGCGGGGTGAAGATGTATATTTGCACCAGCAGCACTACACTGGGTCTCTAACCAGGCTGGTCCTTTACTTCCCTGTAAACACTCCATTGTCAGCTATGAGGTTGTCCCCCTTTCTTGGGGAAACAACCTGCACTTGAGGAATTGTATCTTTCAAGATGGAGAGAAAGGGGCCGGCCGAGTGGCGTGTTGGTTAAGAGCTGGCTTGGGACACCAGCTCTGAGCAGCAGGGTCCTGGCTCGGATCCCACATGTGGGCCAGTGACACTGCCCTCTACAGCTAAGACGGTGAACAACAGCTCCACCTGGAGCTGGGCTGCTGTGAGTCCCCAGGGACGGCACAGCTGCAGCCCCTGCTGCAGTGGGCTGCCATAGGCTACAGTGAGTGGCCGGCAGCCAGCGTGAGTTGCCAAGAGCCGCCATGAGTGGCTGTCCAGTGGCCGGTGACCCATCTGCCTCATCCGGGAAGAGCGCACTACCAACATGGGCCAGTGAAGCAACGTCCTCCACAACTAGACTGAAGAACAAAAGGACAGCAACTTGTCTGTTCCCCTTCCCTGATTCCCCAGCACTGTTCCCTCCCCCAATTCCCCAATAAAAAACCTTAAATAAAAAAAATAAAAAAAAATAAAAAGATGGAGAGAAAGGACAACAGGCTCTTCCCTCCACAGCATTGTGCTGGGTGCTGCTTATTCCTCAGGCCAGTGCAGAGGTAAAGGGATGGAGAAGATGCTGCCCAGGGTGGCCGGGAATGCTGGAGGGATGGACAAAATGCATGGAACACAGACAGAGTATGATACGTGCAGAGTTGGGAATGCAGGAAAGGGCTGGCAAGTGTTTGCTGGATCTGAACAGTCCTGCAGGGGACAGACGGGGTGGGGGAGACTGGAAGGGGTTGGGGACCCACAAGGTGGATGGGCACAGGGATGACAGATGTGACCATTCTGTGTTTGAGAAAGGCGATTTGGAGCATTGTGGAACATGGATGGGATAGAGGGACTTCAGGCAGGAGACATGATGGCCAGGGGAGCCGAGAAGGGAGGCGTGCCAGGGGTCTGACGACAGGGAGCCAGTGGGACAGGGACACAGGGTGGTGCCATCAGAGATGAGAGAGATGTGGTCAGAGCCACCACAGTCCCAGGACTCCCTGGGGTTGTGCCGTGTGCAGTGCTGATGGGCCATGCTTTGCAGTCTCCGAAATTTGATTTCATGTGTAGTGATGCACTCAAAGCTTTGCAACCAGAAACTGTTATTTGTGTGTGTGTGTGTGTGTGTGTGAAAAATACATATGAATGAGTTACCAAGGTCAGGTTCTTTTATAGGATGCGCTCCCTGGTCAAGGCCCTTCCAACCCACCTCACTCTCTCGCCGAGTGTCATGGTCCCTGCTGGTCCCTCTGCGTGGGGTGCCTGCCCCAGCTCTTCCTGGCCAGAGGCCCTCTGTCTGTCCATTGTCGCCCTCATCACAACGTACTGTGAGTCCCTTCCCAGCACATGGGTACAGGGTTCAGTTCTGGGTGCCAGCATCTCCTGCAGCGGACTGTGCTCAGGAAGGGCGTCCCCACGACTGTGTCCCCAGCATCAAAACGCCACGCCAGGCTCACAGTGCTCAGTCCACCTGCCCTGTGCTTCCCATCCAGGACACATTTACTCATTGCTAAGATCAGGATCACCTTGCCACATGGAAAACTGTACATCCAACCAGGAGTGTTTCCTCTAGGTCACCATCAGGGAAACATGAAATCCGCCTGTGGCCTTGGGTCAGGTCCCTAACAGGCCAAGCTTCCACCTCCTCCTCCCTGGACACGCGGTGGGGGCTCTGGGCCTGTCTCGCAGAGCTGCTGAGAGGCCGGCAGAGGACGCACGGTGGGCAGTTAGCACGGCGTCTGGCTCATGGTAAGTTACTGTGGCTTTTCTCTGTTCTCTACCACATTCTCATGGATGGGGAAGTCGGGCATGGAGAGAGGAACAGAGGCAGATCACTTGGGAATCCCCGAAAGCCTGCATTCTAGTTCCTTGAAAGCCCTATTTTTTATTGTTTTACTATCTGCTGCACTTTGGTGAAGGGCGTGGGTTAGAAACATCCAGAAGCCCCTGGAATCAGCCCTGTCATGTCTGGGCCCTTGCCGTGGGGTGCACACACTTCTATCCACAGAGCAGCACTGCGCATCTGGAAAAACCACCGTCTGGACGCCTAACTTTTCCAGACAACTCCTCATGGGTCTGTTTTAAATCCTACTGTGGATATAAATTCTTATTCCTTTTTCCTTATTATGAAAGCAGCACATAGCCACTGGAGGACACTAGGAAAGTACCACAAGGGTGGAGGGTGAGGAAGCCAGGGGTGGCTCCCACACCCTTCCCAGCTCGGGTTTTCACACGTGGCGACCAAGACTCCACGCTGCCCCTCGCCCTGCTGTCACCTTCCTGGCATGAGAGAGAAGACAAGTGTGGGACACAGAGCTGTGTGTCATCAGTGACATGGAGATGACACCCCTACCCTCCTCTGGGAGTACTCCAGTGGGTCCTGTGCCTGCCTGGCTGGCTTTCTCCTCTGTCCTCACCCCACGGAACCTCTTATCAATAGCAAATTCCAGAAGAAGGCTTCCCCTCCTCCCACCAATACTTCCTCCCCAGGGAGTCACCCTTGTGACCAGCACTCTGCTCTGTGGTCCCTTCTGACCTCATTCTCTCAGGCTCCACGACCTACTCACTAAACTAAAGGTGCAAACTAGTTGGGCCGCCATCTCGCCCAAGCTTCCTGGAGCGCCCCCTTCCTCCACAGCCCAATGGTGCCCCTCATTTCCCCACCTGAGCCTGCGCCTGAGGAGCCCCTGGTTCCTCTTTGTGCTCTTCCTTCCCCAAAGTGGCCACGTCCTGGGCACTGTCCTCCACACCCGCTTCCCCGGGAAGTGTGTTCGCTGCCACAGCCTCAGTGACAGCTTCTGTACGACCGAGCTCAGAAAGCTCCGTCTCAAGCCACTGCCTCTGTCCTAAGTCCAGACTCACGTTCCAGCCTGCCCGCCTGCCATCTCGAGGCCCCGTCACCTCAGCATGTCCACACTCAGGGCCTAACGTTCCTCCTCCAGTTTTCTGAACAACCATAATTTCCACCGTAACTCTTTAGGCTGCTAATTGTACAGAACTTTGCACGTGCACGCGTGCACAAACACACACACACACACACACACACACACAATCGTCAATATAACAGGTCCTTATGCCCACTCTCCCATCTGTGCCTCTTGCCCATCTCACCATCACCTGCCACCTTCTGACCAGAACTAATGTGACAGTGTCCTAATTCGCCTCCACCCCGAGCCCCACCTTGCACCCTCCAGGCCCCTGCACTCCAGAGGCAGCTCAAGCTATGGCTGCCCTGCAAGCTAATGAAGCCAGCTACTCGCTGTCCCTGAAGGCCTGCAGGCGTCCCCACCTCCCTGTCTTATAAAAGCGGATCTTTCTGCGGAAAGCCTTTGTGCCCCCTGACTTTTCTTGAATCCTACTCTCTGAGCCTACAGGGAGGGCTACCTGCTAAACAAAAGCCTGTCAGTGTCTTCAAGAAACACCCTGTGCTGTGAGACTTGAAACAATATGGAAGAAGTACTTATGATCTAACATTAAGATAAAAAGTCAGAAAGCAAAACTGGAAATGCAATAAAACATCAGCTCTGCCTTGAAAAATGTATCTGTAAACCTACAATGGAACATTTCACTGTATTTATTCCCTTATACTGGGGAGTGAGGGGGTTCCGCAGCTTTGTTCTACTTCTTTCCACAGGTGTACATTCACAAATTTTCTATCTTTTTTTTCTGTTTTATAATTTTTTCTAATGACGTTACATAACTTTTACAATGAAAAAAACAAACAAAACAAAAACACACAACAACTTATAAAACTTAACTATTCCCCCTTGGCCCACAGCTCTGAAAGAAAGGGAGAGGTTTGGGGGGGTAGAGAGTTTTAAAAGCGGGGGGAGTTTGGCAGAACAGACCACATCGCAAGGGTGTGTTTCCACAGGAAAGATGTTTTGGACAATGCCCTAAAACTATTTCTTTTCAACCCAAACCACAGGGCCAGGATAAATAGCCCAGATAAGAGAAAAGATCAAAGGATAAGAAAATCAGTGGGAACCGGCTTCTGGGAAGACCATTTCACTGCAAGACCAGCAAGCACAGAGCCGAGGCAGCCCCCACCCCCCAACCCCCAGACTTGTCCTGTCATCCTCAGGACAGGAAGTGCCGGGCTTGGGTCAATATGGGTCAATATGATGCTACGTCACCACCTCCTACCATGTGGGGACAGTGTTACTAGATTGTCTAATTTCTCTTCCAACACCTTAGATTTCTTACAGAACAGGAAAAGCAGAGCCCGGCTCATTATATATATATTTTTTTTTAAATCGAAGATACAGGCCGGCTGAATGGGCGTTGGTTAAGGGTTGGCTTGGGACGCCAGCTCTGAGCAGCAGGGCCGCAGGTTCAGGTCCCACATGAGGGCCAGTGACACTGCCCTCTACAGCTAAAATGGTGAACAACAGCTCTACCTGGAGCTGAGTTGCCGAGAGTCACTGGCAATGGCATGGGCTGCAGTGGGGCTGCAGTGGGCTGCCATAAGCTACTGTGAGTGGCCGGCCGCCAGCCTGAGTTGCTGTGAGCCGCCATGAGCGACCGTCCAATGGCCGGCGACGAGCTGCCTCAGCCGGGAAGAGTGCAATGATACCAACATCGGCCAGTGAAGCAACGTCCTCCACAACTAGACTGAAGAACAAAAGGACAGCAACTTGTCTATTCCCCTTCCCCGATTCCCCAATAAAATCTTTAAAACAAAATAAAGATAGTAATATTTAAAAAAAAACAAAATCGAAGATAGATGGAACAGTTGAAAATGTTTAAAAAGCAAAGTACTCTTGTGTACTCCCACACTCAGTGTTCACATTTCCTGAGTCGAAGATTTGAAAACAGACCAAGAAAGAGAAAACCAGAAACCAAATCAAATGGGCAGCAACTCCAGTAAAACTCAGAGCTAGTGGGTGTGTTAGGCAAAGTGGTTCTGGGCTGAATATCAACTATCTCCAGAAACACAAGTTACCGGAGCAACTTGAGGTGGTACGTTTCCACTAGTGCTAGACTACTGCACTGTAAGTTAGGGAAGCCAGTCTATCGGACGCATCTCAAGGGGTGAGCCATGGCCTGAAACGTCAGCTGTGGCATCTGGCTTAAGAGAAATGGGGAGTCAGAGGAGACTGTAGATGTGCAAGGACACATGGACTCCCAGCGTCCCTTCACACGGGGCCACTGAGTCCGCTTCTCCCACTGACACCTCACCCTCCTGGCTTCAGAAAACCCATCCCTTCTCGGGCCCCACGCCTCACCTTTAACATCTGGATCCTGCTGTGTTTCTCCCTTCATCTCTACAAGTCCCCTCTCCTTAAAAGCGGTCACACACCTCAGCATAGTCTGTTTTGTCTGCATTTGGGTCCCAGGATCAAGTACTGCCCCCATCTTCTCACCTGATGGACCCCATCCCCCCCAAATGCACAGAGGTTGGAAACTTCACAATCTTCCTTTCCGACCTGTGCTTTCACAGTGCACTTCTAGAAGCTTCCACACCTTGTTACCCCAGCCTCAATCACGCATTTCCAAGATAAGATGGGCTCCACGAGCCAATCAGAATATGCTCCCCACACCCCAGGCTTCACGCAGTCTCTGCTCCCAGGCCCCTCTTCTGTCCCCTACCACCCACTGGCCCCCATTTCAGGTCAGGGGCTGGCGGGCTGAGGTTACTGACAGCACAGAAGGAAGGCTCTTTTTATTTATTTTTATTTTATTTTATTTTATTTTTATTTTTATTTTTTTGAGGGCAGTGTCACTGGCCCTCACATGTGGGACCGAACCAGGGCCGCTGGCTTCCCAAGCCAGCGCTTAACCACCGCGCCACTTGGCCGGCCCTGAGGGAAGGCTCTTTTATCAGGGGCAGGAGGAACTGTCTACTTGGACTTCCTACTTTGAACTGGGACCAGCGTCATTTCATGGTGGATTCTGAAGTCCCAGCTGAATTGTCTGGTAGAAACAGGAACCAAACAACCCAAAAAGTAGTGACGGGAGACGGCAAGATCAGGTGAAAAACAACACGGCACTGAGGGTCTCGTTCCCTGGATCCTGGCCCCACACTCACCCAACTTTCTGAACTTCAGTGTTTTGGATGCAAAATGAGGATAAAACGCATACTTCCAGAATTTTAACTAAAAAGTCTTTATAAACTTAAGGTAGATATATACAGAGGGTGCCAAAAAAAAATTGTATACACATTTTCAGAAAGGAAAACTGTATCAAAATGGTAATAATATACACCGTCAACAAAAGATGAATACAAGTCTCACTTGACTTCTGCAATTACAAGAGGGGCTCAAAGTGGTTCCCATCAGCGTCCAGACACTTCTGATTACAGCGAACTACTGCTTGAGCAGTAGTGTCCACTTGTATCCATTTGTATCCATTTTTTTGGCACCAAAGTGTCCACTTGTATCCATTTTTTTGGCACCTCCACTATATATAAAATCTAATATACATACATTTTGGAATATTTTTAAAGTAATAAAATACATTTTCATTTTGATTCAAGAAAGTAAGTGACCAAAGTCACCTTTCCAGAATTGTCTGCCCACAGCTCAGAGCTCTCAGGATGCCCTGACTGGTGACGCACCCACCTCAGGCCCCCAGACACCTGGTCTCCTTTTCCCCACCCCGGCCAAGGCTCACCTTTCTCAGCCACAGGTTCTCTGCCGCTGGGGGTCACAGAGCTCTACGGAAATCTGGGGAAAGCTATGGGCCCTCCCCACAGGAAAAACATACACATCCTCCTCTGCACATGAATTTGGTGTGTGATTTAAGGCACCCCTTCTAGACTGCAGGCCTCCCCTGTCTGGCCCAGCGCAGGTCTCTCTTCTGCCACCAAGTTCCTGGGACTCCCACGTCCACAGAGGCCACAGCAGAAACCGCCCACACGCCTGGCACGTCACATGAATCTACAAGCTTTTCTGCTGTTTAGGACATCTCTGCCGACGGCGTGATTATCTTTCCAGGGCACAGACCACCTGTCTGTCTCAGGGTGCCTAACTGAGTGCTACAATGGTTAAAATTGCATCTGCTGGATGTGGATGGAGCTGCAAACTGGCAGCTGTGTTGCAAGGTATGGTGGCTGCACACAGATGGTGCAGCTCCGGAGAGCAGGGATACCAGTAGTCAGCAGCTAGGACGAGGGGCCCCAGGACACCAGGTAGAGGGCAGGAACACGGGGACAAGGCTCTAACCACAGCTGCACCCACACCCAGGGGGTGAGGAAGGGATGCCTGGCCACGTGCCAGCATCTTCAGGGAACCCTCTGCCTCCTGCTTCACACGCGCCTCCAACATCAGCGGCATCGATTTTATTCCCCTCTCGTTGCCCTGGTTATGAAAGGCGCCAGGCTCTGGTTTCTAAACAAGGCAGACATGCTGCAAGACCTAGAAAGTTCTGCTTCCGCGAGCCAACTCCACACTGGGCGGGCAGGACGGCTCCAGGCAGCCCGTGGAGGACTGACGCGTGCCAGTCCCGGCTGCAGAAACAGGCTGCTGTGTGAGCCTTTCACCTGCTTTCGCAGAGAAAAAGGCCCTGGGGACTTACCGGTATTTGAGTAGCTCTGGAGAATACTTGGACTTGGCTTTGAAAATCACCTGCAATGACAGAAAAACACAGCAGGTTGGGGAATCAATATGCTGATGCCAACAAGCTGACATCACAGCTGAAATCTCCCCTCTCCCTTGATACCCAGGTCCTGGGGCGGTTTCTGAAATTGAGATGTCTGAGCTGTGGGAAAGGTTGTAAGGCTAAGTGTTTTTAGGCTGTGCATACACTTGTAAAATGAAGGTCGTTTAAAATGTTTAAAATGGTTTTAAAACAAATAAAGATATTATTACTGGTCTTCTCTGATTTTAGGATTTGTATTTGAGCCCATACTTCCCCTAGAGATAAACCGTCCACCCTCACACTTTATTAGAATTTCACCGGCACCAAAATAATGGCGTTTGACTGTAAGTGTCCATCTCCCGAACCTCACACTGTGCGGCACATATATGTCTCTGGACTACAGACACGTCACACTCGATCGGTGCAGGAGAAATGCTATGTGCTGGGTTCCTCCAGGTCCTGAGCAGCCACCACAGCCTCTAACATGTCTGTGCAGGCACAGCACCAACCTGGGGAGCCTCTGAGAGGGTGAAGGGGAGGGGAAGCAGGTTCCAGCCCCAACAGACAGGCTGCTCTTCCCAGGGAGTGGGGAGCTTGGGAGGCGAGTCCAGGTGGATCACAGGAGTGGGGGGCTGGCTGGTGGGCAGGTGGGGAGCAGTGCCTGTACTCATGCATTCACCATCCTAGGTCCCTGGGCTTGGGGGGAAGCACTGGGAGAAGGAAAGGAAGGGATGGAAGAGCGGAGAAGACGACGTTTTTTCAGAGATGATCCGGTGGGCATGAGAAGACCTGCACCTCCGGCTTCCTAGCACAACCTCCTGCAGGGAGTTCCCAAATGTGCCCTGGGCCACAGCCCTTCCTGGTCCCTCCAATGCATGTCCCTTCTCCTCACTAACCCCCCGCTGTGTCCCCACCCATCCCCCAGCTCTCTTGGAACTCAGGATTTGCTCAGTCTGCAAATACCTACCAGGAGAGACATGTTGCTCTAGGTGGAATTACCAGAGATATAAGGAGTGAAGGACAACGGGATGGGAAGCAGGAGCCTGGTTCCGGGGGAGCAGAGCAGGGCTCAGGCTGCTCTGGGACCCAGGGGGACACACGGGGGTCAGGCATCGGTGCCCCCTTGTCTGAGAAGGAAGCAGGGAGATATCAGTTTCCTCCAGGGATACTGGAAAGTAACCCCAGGAAATCACCTGGTGGATGGCAAGTGCCGAGTCAAGTGTACTGAAGCAGCTGTCACACGGGGCAGGGACCCTCTGTGTGACTATGGGCCCATTCCTAGAAGACACAACATATACGACAGGAGCCCCGACTTCCCTTGGGAGCCTTTCAAAGGCATTCTTCTGAGGCTTCTCAGTATGCATCTCAGGCTGACATGGGCACCTTGTTAAAGAGGAAAATCCCAGAGAGGCCAACCCTGACGGTCTGGGTGGGGCGGGGCCCAGGAATATGCATTTTAAGAAGCTCCCCACTGGGTGATTGGCAGCTGGCCCAAGGACCACCTCTTGAGAAATACTGATCTGAAGGGAACAAAACGGCCTGGCCTGATATTCTTGAATAGCTTTGCAATCATTCATATAAAACACACTGAAATGGGTGACCACCATAATCAGAAGCCACCAAACAGGCAGGTTGGTGCAGAGAACAGAGACCGGGCAACTCGAGGTCCACGGACAGCCTCGCACGCACACACTCAGGACCTTGACCCACAGGCTAACTGCATGGGGGAGAGGAAGGTTCCTACGGACTTTATAATGAGCAAATCTACCCTGTTAAAATTTAAGTCCCCCTTTTAAAGAATCATTTTCAGAGCTTCACAGCCGAGCGTGCCAAACTGACGGGAGAATTCACTGATTTTTGACATGAGTTTTGTCTCTGTCCAAAATCCTTTCTGGAAGCAGGTAGGAGGCAGGGAGTTCCATCATAAGCAGGTTAAAATAGCTGCTAATACCAATGGGTGGCGTGAGTGCAGTGCCATCACTTACAGAGCCCTGCATTCTCCTCTGACAGCCGCCCAGAGTTTAAGGCAAAGTCCCATCTCCTTTGTAGTTCTGTGCGGAGAAAGGTTACCAACCAGCCTTTGTCAGAACGAGGAGTGGACTAATGCACGACTGCAAAGTGCTGTTACAAAGGTTAGCACTGCTTCACGGACCGCAGACCTAAGCTCTCAGAAAAACGCTCTCCTGCTGAACAGAGCTTGGGGAATCCTGCTTTTAATAACCGAGAGAATTCCTCACATCTTCAAAGTGAGGAGCACAAACTACTATATTTTAAAAAGTGTTCGACCTTGTCAAGGAAATATGCAAATATTGTTTTAATACTTCGCCACACTTAGTGGGGCTCACTCAGTGACAGGTGACGTCCACCGAGTCACTCCGTTTACTCTCACACGCCGAGGCCTATGGCAGCATCCCCAGCACCACCCACGGGTTCTCCAGGGGACAGCGTCCCCCACCTATGGACTCAGCTCTGTGCAAAGTGCTGTCAGGAATGAAAGAAAGATGACCAGTCCTGCTTTCAACCAGCTCACAGTGGAGCCCGGGTGGAGAGGTAAGACGTGGAAGGGGAAACGGCCAGAGGAGATGCCAACAGGAAGGCGCCGGCCACGGCTGGGCAGAGCACAAGCAGCCAACCCGCAGGTCGTGGGTTCAGCCTTGTGGTGACGTCAGCCCTTCTGTGCTCCTTGGCCACAGGCTGCCCCAGCTCCCACAGGCAGCTCCTGGTCACCCGAGGTCAGCATGAGAGAGTGTGGGTGGCTCCGGGTCAACTGAAGGCTAATCAGCTCCCAGCTCACTCCCACCACTCGGCCAGCCAGAGCTGGGTCTTCAAGGCCTGGAACCCGCACAAACCCAGCCAGCCAAGAGCTGCAAATGCAGGTGACGTTCCCACCTGGAGTGCCGCACCCCTACCCCCCAACCTCCTTTATAAATGAAATGAGACCCTGACTTCCCATGGCCCCCCAGCCCCCCAGAGGCTCCATCCACACTGGTTTGATGGTGGGTGGGCTGAATGAAGGCAGGACAGCCTCCAGGGCCAGCCTGGGCCCCAGGACAATCTTTCAGGGATACACGGTGAAGAACAGGGGGTCCCAACCAGGACGGTCAAGTATCTGGACCAGTGTTCACACTTTATGAACAATCATATGTTTTGCTCCGACCGTTCCACTTGTAAGAAATTATTCAGAGGCAGGGCTTCTCCAGGTGTTCCCACGGAATTGGGGATGAATGTGACTGGAAGTCAGTGTCACGTGATCAAATATATCTGGAACTGTGGTGAAACAGGTTTCCTCCCTGCAGGAATTCCCAGAGCCTTTAGAAGGCTAATGTCACAAATCTCAAAGCGAAACATGTGGTGTAAGCAGCTGCCCAAGCTTATGTGGCCGCTTTACGTCCTAGTGAGTGTCCCAGGGAGCGGAGTTTGGGGACAGACGGAACGTTCACAGCAACCTCAATACTAGTAACAATGACTAATAACCACCCTCACAGAAAACAAGAAGCAACAACTTCAAAATCATACTGAGCCTTTACCCTGTCAACAGGGACACCAGTCAAGCAGTGCATTGAGCACAAGGGGTCCTTGGGGGTAGGGACCCCGAAAGAGACCCCGAGCCCCCACCCCAGAAGGGGAAGGCCCACAAGACCCAACCTCACATCAGCATTACGTGCCCCTCTGGGCCTGGAGGAAGAGTCAACCCGGGTAAAGGCGGATACTAAATCAATCACTTGATCCTCTCTAAGCTAATCGGTGGTAACAACACGAAGATGAAAGCCTGGACCTGACTTATGAAGGTTCCATCCACTCTTGATCATCTGTGGCAAGTCTAGGTCTCGAATTCAACCGGGCCCATTCGAGCTGTGCTTGGAAACACTTCCTTTGTCCCTCAAGCTGCTCCTTACACTTAAGTTCCTCAAAGTTGTATTTCACTTCCTGGCATGTTAAAATGATACATACATGTAATTACATACACATATATGTGTGTATATATACATATATGTTTAATTACAGTATATAACGTCTGTCCTCACTAACTAAAGTGCAAACATGTTTGGACCAAGTTTTCTAACAAAATAAATCCAAACTCATGTACGCACGGCACCGCCATCTGTGCTCCAAGAGACTTCACCGAAGACTGAGTAGAGCTGGAGCTGAACCTCCTGGGCTCAGGCCCGGGGGTCTCTTCTGGGGCTGCCCACCTCTTACAGTCTGCGCTGGCTCCCACTGACCCCACCAGGAGCTCGGCTGGGAGGAAGATCCGGCGTCTGTGAGGGAGGCCAAGATGAATTACCGTTTCGTGTCTTACAGCGTTCCTGACAGCACAGGCTCTGCCACTCGGTACACGACCAGGTCCACAAAATCGGACAGGAAGGCAGGGTCGGTGTGAGTGCCGAAGGGACAAAGGACGTCAGGTGAGGGTTCCAGTGCCTCCACATTCAGACTGGTGGTGTGCACAAAGGTTCAACTGACAATGAGCACTATGTTTGGACTCAAGAATTGTGAAAATAAGGAAAAGCTGGTCCCTGACACCCAAGAAACTCACAACCAGACACAGACATGCCAGTGGTCTGAGGAAGGCAGATGCGTGAGGTGGCATGGGGCGATGTGGGAGGCGTGGGGCGCATGGGGGAAATGTAAGGAGGTATAAAGAGGTATGGGGAGGTGTGCTGAGGTTGGGGAAGGTGGGGGAGGCAGCCCACTCCTTGACAAGGAGCCCAGGGGACAGTGAGGTCGGGCTAGACCACGGGTCGGCAAACTGCGGCTGGCGAGTCACACAAGGGTCTTTGGGTACGGACATGTGGTTCTGAAGTAAAATTCAAAATGAAAATAAAACTATCATAGTTTCATTTACAAAATTTTTAAAGGATATTATTCACATAATGAGGATTTCATTTGTTTTATTCACATAATGAGGATTTCATTTGTTTTATGGCTCTCAAATAATTTTTAAATTGTTGCGAGGGACAGGACTGGCTCTTCTGTCTCCAAAGTTTGCCGAGCCCTGGGCTAGAACCCTGAAGTACAGGGAGAGGCCCAGCTGCTTCTTGGGGAAACTTGGTCAGGAAAGGAAGTGAGTGAAGGAGGGTCCAGGCTCCTCCTCTCCCATCCTCTCCCCTCACTATCTACTCCATCTGTGGAAACACCAGGATTTTCACAGAACCCCCATGGTGGTGAAGGGATGGGAGGGGAACAGGGACAGGACTGAAGACGGGGGCGGAGAAAAGCGCCAGCTTCCGCGGGAACCTCCTCTCATCTCGTGGAGAGAAGGCATTGCCCCCAGATCACAGATCCCTTTTGGTCTCAGCATCATATCTACTGCTTTAAAAGTCCTAGTTAGAACTAAAGCCAATGAGAGGAAAGCCAGGTGACTTTCCTAAAATGCAGTTCAGGCTTGGGAATGCCACATGCATGATCCTGGCTTCCCCGCTTCCTGTTTCCCGGGGGAGTTCCAGGCAGGCCTGAGGGGAGAAGCTGAGGAGCCTGCTGGTTCCCCACTCTGCTCCCTCCCACGGGGGTCTGGGCCCCCGTGCCCCTACTGTGGGCCGGCTCAGAGCCCTCAGTGACCCCAGGCCCTTCACACTACCTTTCAGATGACGCAGAAAGGCCAGGGATCGGTATGTGATGTAATTAAACAGAAGGATCTAGAAGCAGCTGCTGACCTCTGCCCCCCTCCCCTTATAAATCACAGTCCCTGGATGTCACCGGCTCTGTTCCCACCCTTGAACTCCTGCTTGGATGTTTTTCTCCTACTGACTCATGTTGGTATTCCCTGTCTCAGTCCTTTTTCCTCATGTCATGTTGGCTGCTTCTGGCAGAAGCATCCCACGCTATTCTTTGTGGGCATGACAGTGCCCCTTGTGCATTCAGCAAACAGACAAAAGGAACCTCTTCTGTCCCCAGAAGCAGCATCTGTGACAAGTAAATGAAGCCCTGTGCGTCCAGACATGGACTTTATTCAGAACGTCTCTATGTAGCCATTTTGCTTTATAAATCCCCCCACAAAACACGGCCCGTGTCTCCCCACCCTCACTTCTGTGCCATCACTCCCTGAAGTGCTGCTCTGTAGACATTCCACAATCGCCCACCTTGGCAGGCTCCGCACCCCAAAGCTGGACCCCTGACCCCACGTGCTGAGGGACTCGGAGTAAGCCTAATGAAACCAGCATGTTACTTACAGTGGCCAAGACGTGGAGGCAGCCGGGGTGACCACAGACAGAAGAACAGATAAGGAACATGGGGACATATACACAATGGAATATTACTCAGCCATAAAAAATAATGAAATCTTGCCATTTGCGACAACATGAATGGACCTAGAAGACATTACACTACGTAAGTCAGAGAAAGACAAATATTGTATGGCTTCACTTAATGTGGAATTTAAAATAAATAAACAAACAAACAAAACAAAAGAGCCCCACAGATACACGAAACAAGCGGATGGCTGCCGAAGGGGAGGAGGGTCGGGAAGACGAGTGAAACAAAAAGAGCTGTTCCAAGAAATCAGGTGATGAGCAGCACATTTCACTATAATTCGTAAAAAAGTTTTCAAAAAGGAGGACATTGGGTAACATAAAAAAGAAACCAATATGTCTCTACTTACACACACACACACACACACACACACACACACACAATTTTTAAATGTAGTATGTATGCAACTTTGTTTGAAAATGTTACAAATTTATGATACATTTTAACTTTATTATAAACCTTGTCAAGTAGACACAACAAAACCACATAGCCAATGCTCTGTACCCACGGGGCACACTGTACACTGCCGTGTCTGCATTTAATAAATAAAAACACACCCTTGAAGCCCCCAGCATCTAGGAGGCACCCTGGTTCTAACCCTCCCTCCTCCGCAGAGGTCACCACCACCTGAATTTGGTGCTTTACACGTAGGCAGCCTTGTGCCTTCACTATTTACGTGTATATTCAAAAACAGCACGTACGTGTAGACCTGCCTTGCGTGATTTCTCACTCCATTTGCATGTACGAACACCTTCCATACCCTTCTGCAACTTGTTTGCTCACCAATCCTGACATATTTGCCACGTGTGGATGCTGAAACACACAGGTCAAGGTCCTGCACTGTCCCCGAGGCCCGGTAGTCCGCTGTGTCTACCTGCGGCACAGAGACATCTAGAGTCGGTTAGGAGTGTGGCTTCTGGAGCCTGCTCACCTGGACTTGACTCCTGGCTCCACCAATGATCAGCTGTGTGACCCTGGAAACATTGCCTTACCTCTCTGTGCCTCAAGTCCCTCTTCTGCAAAATGAGATGAATAATGGTGCCCACCTCGTGAGTGTTGGTGAGGATGCAGTGAACTGGACGTGCGGGGCACTGCGACCAATGCCTGGCACCTCGCAGACACACAAGTGCGTGCTGCTCTTTGTCCTGTGTATGTTCCCAAACCATGTCTCTATGTGCACACCTACCAAACTGTGAGCACAGACGCTTTTTTGGCCATACAAAGAACCTTCACTCTCAGAAAGCAAGCCACAGACAGGCTTGCTATGTGCTCCCCTGGTCCTTCTGGGCTGCCCACTTCCTGACAGATTAGGGAAGTTTCGCAAACCCGAGGGCCCGGTGTCCCAGTGACAGGCATTAGTCAGCTGCCTCGGTCTGTGTCTCTGCTTGCTGAGTGCCATCACTCACCAGGGCAGAGTGATGCGTGAGTCCCTGGAACCCAAGCGTGGATTCCTCCCTTTGTGCAGCAATGCTTGAGGAGGGGCGAGTGACAGTTCCCGCTTGGCACCTCGGGCCAGCTCTCTGTGAAGGCACGAGGTCTCTGCAGAGGCTGCCACGTTCTTACACCTTGGGGCCCATGACTGAGAAGGGGTATGCGGTCCCTGCCACATGACTCTGGATGCAGCAGCCTCAAGGCGAGGCAAGCTCTGTGTTCAGGTGTGAGGTGTCCTCAGGGAGGGGCCTGCTTCCCCAGGTCAGGTCTTTAACCTGTCACCTCCTGTCTTTGAACTTGGCAAGCGTGTGGTTCATGAAGCGTGTGCTCACTTCCTGGCCTCAAGCTGCCCCTCGGAACACGGAGCCCCCATCACTTAGGACACACTTCTTCACGTGGGACCATGGGACCCACAATGACATAGTCTGTCCTCTGGACTTCTGTGAAGTCCAGTCCCCAGAGGACCCTCAGCCTCTCCGGAGAGCCCTCTTCCTCAAGTGTGTGTGTGCATGTGTATGCACACGTGTAAGCGTGTGTCTCACCCCACAGTCAGACTGGGAGCCCATGAAGGCAGGAGAGCGCCTCACCTGGATGGCTCCCACTCTCAGTGCCCATTCAGGAAATGGTGAAGGGGCAGGGGCGTCACCTGTGAAGGCACTTCCCCTGGCTTCCTCCCTTCCTAATGGGCCCTCTCCTGTTCCAAGTTCTCTCTCTCCTCCTCCCTCTATGGGCTCGTGAGAGCCTCCTGTCCTCATTACAGGAACTGTCCCCAACCTGCCAGGCTGCCCCAAGGCTGGGCCCACAGTGTTGGGTTGGGGAGCAGGCAGCCTGGGAAGGCAGGGAGGCCCTGCAGAGCGCCCACCCCTCCAAAGGCTCCCAAAGTCAACATGGAGCCCTGGCCTCAGTTGCCCTGCTTTTCCATGATCTCGCTTGTCACCTGAGTGTCTGGATGCGGACAGCGGCTGGCCGCATGGCCACAAACCTGCATTCCTGATAGACTCTCTACCTTTCTGGGCCTCAGGAAAGGCTGAGTGCAAATAGTCACTAAGATGCCTTCTACTCTGAAAACCCTATGACATGAAATGCCTTCCCACAGGGCAGTCTGCGTCCTCCACCCTGTGGGGCCCAGCAGGTATTGCTGTAGTGTCGTTTCTAAGTGGGCATGGGCCCTCCTGTCAGGGTAGGTAGGGGACATGGGCCTAGCAGTCCCCAGGAACAGCCCAGTCACAGAGGTACAGTCCTGCCCCTGCCATCCCGCTGACTTGTGGGAAGGCACCTGCCCGCTCCCTGGCCCAGGTGGAGACTGACATTGCAGATGAGCCTCCTGGCAAGATTTTCCCCCTTCAGTGTCAGGGCTGTGCCACACAAGGTACCATTATCTCATTATGTTTCTGAGCTGCTCCTGCCACATCTGCAGGTCAGTTTACCAGCCAGGGCCCTGCCCACGATTGTTCCAAATGAGCTTAAATAAGGTAACACATTACACATGGCGGGGAAACGTCACAGCCGAGGATGCTTAGCTGGGGGTCACTAGCCAGCCAGGCTGAAAGGCTCCATGAACGAAGGGCGCCATGCAGTGCGTCATGTCTCACCGGCGTACACAATCCTTGTGGCAAATTATACAGAAACTACAAAATAAGTTAGCAGTGAAAATGTCTTTGTTCCTCCCCTCCCCAAACACAAAAAAACTTTCTGCCTCAGAAATGAGAAGAATTATGGGGTTTCCTAGAACTCGTGAGCCTTGCTGGGAGCAGTTTGCAATTTGTTATGGACTGAATGTTTGTGTCCCCCAAATTCACATGTTGAAATCCTAACCCCCAGTGTGACAGCGTTAGAAGGTGTCACCATTGGAAGGCAATTAAGTCATGTGCCGCCCTCATACATGAGGTCAGTGACCTTTTAAAAGCGACCCCACAGAGCTGTCCGCTTCCCTCGCCCTCCCCTCTCTTCACCACATGAGGACACAAGGAGAAGTTGTCCTTTGCAAAGAGAAAGAGGGCTCGTGCCAGAGCCCGGCCATGCTGACACCTGTGGAACTGTGGGAACATTACGTCTGCTGTCTAAGCCGCCCATCTATCGTGTTCCATCATGGCAGCCCCAGCTGACTGACACAGTATTAGATGCCACTCCTTGCATCCTGCCCAAGAGGACTGCCGTCCCACCTCCTCGAGAGGAAGCACCGTGGTGACAGAAACTGCCCTCTGGTCTGCCCCCGGAGCTGCCACCAGCTCACGGTGGACACTGGGCATGGTCTGTGGGGAGGGACACCAGATGGTGAGGGACAAATCCAGACCACCAGAAACAACAGGGGGCACTGAGAATGCCCCACCCCAAGCAGAGGCAGCTCGCACAGGATACAATAAGTGCCACCGACTCTGTGACAGGCTGCCTGCCCTCAGAGGAAGGGTTACACTTGCTTGGCGTGGCCCCACGGGGTGGGAGCAGAAGTGGACCAGCCCACCCCCAAGCACCACCAGTCCATCCCGACGTTGGTCGGGACCCCGGGAAGCTGCTGTGAACAAACCAGGGCAAATGGATTTGACTTACATTTAAATGGCAAAAGCTACTGGCTCTTTTTAAAACACGTATCCTAAAGGGAGATTCCTACAGGAGTAAAATTAGGAACCTACCTCCTGGGGGTGCTGGCGGAGGATGGCAGACTGAATGGTCATAAGGAAACTTTTCCTGCACTCATACACGCATGTACACGCACGCACCCGGGTGGTCAGAGGCACACACACCGTCATGCACACGGGGTTCACAGAGGCGCACACACAGGGGCTCACAGGCGCGCGCGCACACACACACACATGCGCAGCTCTAGTGAGCCCCCTGAGTGACCAAAAGGACCAGTGCCAGGGGCCAGGAGGCCATGGCGTGGGGCGCAGAGGCGAGGCCAAGCCTAGTCCTGCCCATTGTAACTGTGCTTTCCCAGCTTTGACGTCAGGTACTTGGGGACAGGCAAAGCCTGTGTGTCCTGAGTGTTTCACTTCCTCATAATCACAAGAGGCCTAGAGGTTTCACAACATCCAGCTCAGGGCCCGGCACACACAGGTATTCCATAAATGCTTCTTGATTAAATCGACAGTGAGACCCACCCGTTCGTAAGGTTACCCGCCTCCCTCTCCCTGTGAGTGGGGTGGACAAGGGCCCCCAGGTAACATTTTCGACTGCCGCCCATTTCCCTATCAGCAGGGTCCAGGACCATGATGCATTTCGAGATGGGGGCGGCGTGAAGGGCAAGCACAGCCTCAGAGGTGCAGACTCTGTCCCTGCTCTACACACCTGGCTGGTGACCTGGAACAAGTCACCATAATTCCCCAGGCCCGCGGGGCTCATCTGCTAGATCTCCCAAACTGTGCAGCTCCAGGTTTCAGGAGCTAAACTGTGAGGGGCTGCTGCCGCCACACTTTCCCTGAGGGGAGGTCACGTGTCACTGCCATTTATAAACATAAAGCTGCAGCCTGGTGGTAAAAGTTGATTTGATGACACGGTGGGTTGGAGGACTAAGGACTCAGGACTGTGGCTAGAGTCAGGCAGGAGCCTGGGTTCCTGCTGTGAGGAGACCGGAAAGAGCCCCTAGTCGAGGGAGAGGAGGGCGGACACGGCCCAGACAGTGCCTCCTTCACCTGCTCCCACCGGGGGCTGAGCACCATGTTGCCATTTTCCTGGTGAAGGAGGTCAGCACTGGCTGTGGGAGCCACACTGGGGACCAAGCCAGGATTCGAACCCAGCTCTGCCCACAGGGTCCCTGCTCCTGCCACTCCCACTGCTGCCTCCTGAGTACAGGCCTTCACTGGAGCACCATAACCCCAGACCCCCACAGTGAGTTGCAACACCCAGCATGACCCCAGATCTCCCCAGTGAGCTGCAACACCCAGCATGAGCTCAGGACCCCACAGTGAGCTCCAACACCCACCATGACCTTAGCCCCCCACAGTGAGCTCCAACACCCAGCATGACCCCAGGACCCCACAGTGAGCTCCAACACCCACTATGACCTCTGACCCCCACAGTGAGCTCCAACACCCATCATGACCTCTGACCCCCACAGTGAGCTCCAACACCCACTATGACCCCAGACTCCCACAGTGAGCTCCAACACCCACCATGACCCCACGCCCCTCCATGAGACCCCAGCCCCTGCCATGAGCCTGGCCCCCACCACAACCCCCTTGCAGCTTCCCTGTCACCCTTTAAGGTGTGGTAGAGTCCTGCTCCTGTGTCAGCGTCCATTTGTCACCCCCTCCCCCGTTCACAGGGTTCACTTCTCCTTTCCTTCCTGAAACCACACCACTTGAATGGCAGGAACCTGTCATAAAGCTCAAAAGAAGAGTGAGCCAGGGAGAAGCTGAGCCCATCCCATCAACCAACTCAGGAACCTGGAGTATGGGGGAGAACAGCGGGGAGACTCAACCTCCCAGGTGTCACCAAGCCCACCGCCACCGCATGACCCGCCACCCCACCTCCACAGCAGACCTGCTGGCCCAGGTGCCGCACTGGCACAGGAGCCCCTACTCCATTGCCTGGTGGTAGAGGGCAACACAATACTTCTCACTCAGGTGTCAGGATCCCACCCCACGCAAAACCCCCATTATAAAGGCAAACTAACGGGGTGCTAGGACAAGCCTGGAGGAAAGGCCTTGGTTCAAGCCTTGGCCCGACCACTTCCTGGGCAGCAGGGAGCTGAGTGGGAGTCCGGCTGCCCCTCGGTGCTGGCAGCAACACGTACTCAATGCTCCGTGTTCCAAGGAAAGCTGCAAACATCGGGGCCAGATGTACACACACCACACACTGGCCTGCTCAGTCCTGCCACCAGCCACCTCCCCGCCCTCACAGCCTGGATGAGGGGAGAGTGGAGACAAAGTCACCATCCTGTTGGCAGGACAGCAGTGTTCGGGGGGGGGGGGTGAGGGAGGGGGATGCAGGCCTTCACCCCAGGTCGCTGAGGTTAAAGCACCATGGAACCTGCTCACGGGAATTAGGAAGAAAGGGGACCTGTCCCCCTGCTCCCCTGAGAGGGATTGTGCAGGCCCAACAGGGGTAGACAAAGGCTGTGGATGGAGTCCTGGCAGATGCCAACCTGTGCCATGAAGGTGTGAGGGCCCCAGGAACTTGGAGGGCGTCATCCGCTTCCACCTGGGATTTCTGCAGGTGGCAGGGTCCCTGGGCAGGCAGAGAATGAAAAAGGGCAGGTGGAGGCCTGGGAGGAGACACTGCGTGGGCACCAGCCATAACCTGTGTGGCCCACCTGAAGAAGGGATGGGGATGGAGGGGAGACAGGCAGAGGGAGCTGGGGTGAAGCCGACCCCATGATGACACAGCCACAAGGTAGTCACCCACACAGGCAGAGCACAGCCCGGAGGTGGACAGGTACAGAGTCACATGAGATAACCCTGCCCCTTCCCGGGCCAGCCCAGAAGAGCCAGATTCCAAAGATGACGGAGAGAAGCTAGGAAGGCAGGCCACGCCCTGCTATGCCAAGCCCTGGAGGGACTGGACGGTGGCTGCAACACCGGGCAGCACTGCACGCCGCCACACGGAGGTGCCACACGGGCTGCACTGTGGGCACACTGCCTCCTCTCTCTGAACCTCAGAGCGGGGAGTACTGGTATCCTTCTCTGAGGCTACCAGGGAGGTCATCAGACAGATGAGCACGTAGGCCCTGGGCCCTGGCAGGCGTAATGGACTTGACAAGCACAGAGAAAGCCTTCCTCCACCTCTTGGAACCCCCTTCCAGTTCCTTCTTGGCTCCCAACGTGTGCCATGCAGCATCCTTCCCACTGTCCTCTCCTCCTGCTGCCCAACCTCCAGCCGCAGGAGCTGGTACAAACCCACCTCTTCCCTGAGGATGCTGGTCCTGCTCAAGTCTCCTAAAGTGTAAAGGTCCCCCTGGAAATTCCTGGGGTTGTTACTGAACTGTGTCGTGTGTACACTTGTACCCCTACCCTGGTGGTCAGCTCCTGGAGAACCAGGTGTTACATGTAGAGGAGGGCATGTTTTCCGCAGTAAGAGGTTTCATATACTGTACCATGGGGATGAGCCTTATACTCAGATGTCACAGAAGCGGGTGTGACTCCCAGCTCCACCGTGCACTGACTACGTGACCTTAGGCAAGTCATTTAACCTCTCTTACCCTTCTTTATAAAATGGGGGATATCGGTACTTTCTTCACAGGGTTGTTATGAAAAATAAAGACAAGCTGCTTAAAACTGTGCCTAGCACATAGTAAGTCCCTGCTTCTTTACTGTTGGCTGCTACCCTGCTCCCTCCAAAATGTGATTTACTTGCTCTGAGATGGGGACCAGGCAGCAGGAGTTCTTAAGCTCCCTGGTCTAAGAGCGTGCAGGTGTAAGAGCAGGTGTGTGGGGAAGGGAGTGGCCCCTTTAAGACTCCCCAGAGTCCCAGAATATTTGTCAGGAAGCCAGGGAATGGCTTTGCTCTGCCAGCATCTGAGATGCCAGCACTTAGGTACCACCTTCTCCTGCCAGCCACCCTGGAGATACAGAGAACGAAAGACTCAGGAGATATAAAGAAGCCAGGGCCATGGCCAAGACTGACTCTGTCTGCCTGGTCACACTTTCCCTCGCTCAGCACTGACTCGCCAACCAGCAGATGGTGCAAAAAAATGTGCAGCCTGATCCTCACTGAGCAGAATCTGCATGTGATTACCCGGGAGCCGTGGCAGTCTCAAAAAGGGACACGAATAAAGATCTCAAGGTGCAAACGACCACTGTCACCATTCTTGAAGTAACATCAGCCCACCTGACTTTTGTGTCTTGCTGGAACCACCCCTTTTGATCCAATTCAAAAGCTGGAGTGTTTGCAGTGGAGCTGACTGCCTGAACTGGTTTTGGGGCTCAAAAGCAGTGTTTGGACAAATAATACACGTTAGTCATATACTGGACAATACGCTGATACACTGGACTTTTAAGAAGGCTTTTGAGTATAGACCCATTTTGGTAAGAGTATAATAGCTACGAAACAATACACATGCTATATTTTAGCCACACGTACGTCCTTCAAATTTTTACAGGGGTTCCCACTACACTAGAACAATCCTTTTTTACCTTTTTTTTTCTTTTTTTAAAGAAAAGCAATGACATTTTCTTTAGAGAAATAGGAACCCTGTTTAAAGAAATAGAATGCCTGCTTGCACCAAGCCTGTGCCCATGAAACAGCTTTTAAATTATCCGGAGCAGGTGACATGCTGGGTGCCTTCCCTTGGACCGAGTCCTAGTGAAAACAGACATTTTAGTGCTTGGAAAACTAATGAGAATCAGCGATGGCAATGATGATGATGGTAGCATTGTGTTATTGAACTTTATGAAATACTTGTCACAGTATTTGCAAAGTACTTTCCAATTACTGCGCTTTCATTAACTCAACGGTGACAGCAATCAAGCCCATTTATATGTACTCCCATTAGCTTATTAACAATACGCCTCATAAAATGACGCCTGTAAACGTCTAGGCTTGTGCTTGGGGCCTGACACAAGGCTTGTGGGCACACCTGCCATTGGTACCTATTCTGATGTGTGCGCCAAGATGCTGTGCGCCCTGCGCGGAGGGGGCCCCACACTCATCAGATACTAAGGGCAGACTGACAGGTGGCGTCCAGCCCTCAATGTCCTCCCTCGCCTCTTGAGAATGGGAGGGCATTACCTGAGAGAAGGGCCTACAGGTAGGACAGGCTCAGGCGACCCCCAGAACCCATGCCTCTTGCGCCACACTCCCAGTCCCAGCGCTCTGCGACCTGCCCCCCCGCGCTGCCATCGCTCCCATCCCACCGAGCCCTGCACGGGGCTGCCTGCCAGGTGTGCGCCCCCCACGTGCCACCCGCCCGCCCGCCTCACCTGCGTGAAGTACAGGTTCATGAGTGTGAGGGTGAAGAACTGGAGGCACACCGGGAAGCAGTACAGCAGCCAGAAGACGAAGGGGCTGAGCGCGTTGGCTGCCACGAAGTCCCTGAAGTAGAAGGAGAAGAGGACCGTCCGCAGGGAGGCCCAGAGGAGGCAGAGGAAGAGGAAGACGCTCTGGTAGCTGAGCCGCTTGTGGCCGTAGCGCAGCACCAGCCACAGCTGCGCGTAGATGAACACGAACAGCAGCGAGTAGAACGCTGTGTAGACGCTGGTGAGGCCGAGCTTCACGTAGGGGGGCACTGCCGGCGTCAGCGTGGGCGGCAGCGAGTCGTTGCGGAGGGGGTCCCAGCGCGGGGCCGCCATGGGGCCGGGGGCGCTGCGGCGCGGCCGGGGGCTCGGACTTCATCGGGGCTCGCCACCCCCGCAGGGGTCTCCGCGCATCGTTCCGCCCGGGCCAGCAGCTGGAGGAAAGACAACAAGCCGACTTCCTCCCGGCACCACATGATTCACTGGGCGGCCTTTGTCCGCGATTGGTGGCGCCGCGCCTCCGCCCTGCGCGCCCCCGCCCGCACCCGCGCGCCCCGCACGCAGCACCCTGCGCCTGCCCCTTGCGCCACGGCCCCGCGCCCGCCCCGCGCGCCCCGCAGCCCCGGGCGCCGCGCCGCACGGCCACCAGCCTCCCTGTGCGCCCCCCTCGCCCCCCACCTTAAGCCCCCGGGACTGCCTGCCCGCGCCCGGTGTGGACCGCTGCTCCGGGACTGAGCTCCGCGCCGCGCGCTGTCTCCTGCTGACGACGTGTTTTGCAGAAGTTAATTCTCTTATTTCAAAAACAGCAAATTTTGCAAGTGCTTTTTTTGCTTTACAAAATAAAACTTTACGACTCTGTGGCTTTGCATGGTGGGGTGATGTTTATTTCTAAATCCAGAAATGCCTGACAGGGTTGCGTTTCTGAGGTCGACTGTGTGAACTCCAAAGGAAGGCGTGGTCTCTGTATCAGCCGTTTGCTCCTGGAGACGCCCACCGTGCGCCCCCACGCAGTGCGCCCATGGCACACAGGGGGCCTGGCGGGGACGCTGCGCCCCTCACCTCTAAGCCGTGCAGACTGTGCCCCAGGAGCGCGGGGCGTCAGCGGACGGAGCCTCAGGACTTCCGAGTGAGGTGGTACCGCTTTTCGTCCTGCCTCCCGTTCCAACCCAACCCGCCCAGTGGCATAGTCCCTCCGCCAGACCAACGAGCCCGTCAGTCTCTGGCTGAGCGGGTGGCTTCTCCGAGGCCGTGAAGTTGCCTTAGTTTATGCCCCAGGGCGCCTCTCTAAGCCTTACCCTGGGGGTGCCTGAGTTGTACTGAGCTCTGCTCAGAGAGGGGACGCCAAACTGCCTCTGGAAGCATTTCTAGGCAAGCAGTTCCGGTAAACAGAAGAAAGGAACCCGATTCTCCAAAGCTCCAGGAGTTTCTTGAGACTTGTTTTTCTCATCTTAGGTTAGGATAGCCACAAAGGAGACACTGCGGTTGGGTTCCAGACTACAGCAATAAAGCGAGTGGTAATCTTTTTGCTGGTGGAGGGTCTTGCCTTCAGATTGTAAAAATTATAGTACCTGTCCAATAAAGTGAAGTGCAATAAAACAAGGTATACCTGTAGTCAGCTTTGTGCCTAATTGTATGGTCTTTTGCCTAAAAAGGTCCCCTCAGAGCCTTGGATCCAGCCCTGCTTTTCCTCCCAATTTATTTAGTGTTGACACTCTTCCAATATATTTCAGGTGCTTCTCTCTCTGTCACTAGTTATAGAGAAAATATGGAACTGGTCTCCCCACCTCTGATCTTGTGTCCCTCAGTCCATTTTGCACAGAACAGCTGGAATGCTGTTTCTAAAGAATAAACTTGGGCGGCCAGATGGCTCAGTTGGTTAGCGCCCATGCTAATCTTAACAAGATTGCCAGTTGGACTCCTGTATGGGGTGGTGGGCTGTGGTCCCTCCTCCCTCCCCCACCAGCTGCAACTAGATTGAAAACCGTGAATGGACTTGGAGCTGAGCTTGCGCCCTCCACAACTAAGATTGAAGGACAACAACTTGACTTGGAGCTGATGGGTCCTGGAAAACCACAACATTCCCCTTCCCCTATTCACCAACACTGTTCTCTTCCCTAATTCCCTAATAAAATCTTTAAAAAAATAAAAATTAAAAAACACAAGCTCAATAAACAATACCATCTCAAAGTGTGGCAGGTGGAATTTAAAAAATAAAACAAAATTTAAAAAAAGAATAAATCTGACCATGTCACTTGCATACTTACATTCCTTTTACTTGCCCCTCAGTGTTCTGAGAGTAACGTCCAGACTCCTACCCTAGCTTACCTCCCCTCTGAAAAGGAGTGTAAACTTTTCAGGCCAGGAAAACTGTCTCTACCCCTTCCTCCAGAAACTGGCCAAATCCTTTTTATCAGTAAGGGGGTCACTTTCTCCAGGAAGTCTCCCCAGACCACACCACCCACCATCCACTCAGGATTAGATTAGGTGCACTATCTGTGTACTTTACAGAGCATCCTTGCATAATTGTCAGTCATTCCACTTGTTTAGAAGTTTCCTTAGGATGGAAATTATGTGTTGTTTACCAAGGTCCTCCCTCTGCTTGCCTGGACATCCAAACATGTCTTTATATTTTATTACACTGAAAGAATGCAGTTTGTCATCAGAGGCCCAGGCTGTGACAAATGTCGCTTCCATATAGAGGACCTCCAAGCATTTTCTCTCTCTTTCCTATAGTCAGTGGTGAGAGGTGCAACAACCCATGCTTCCCTTTGGAGGCCATGTTTCAACTCAGATCGTGGACCCCCTAAAAAGCCTCCCTGAGGTTACAGGCCCTGTAGCAGCATGAGCTTCATTTCTTACACTACAGTTTGTATGTCTCTTACTAACATCTAGAATAACTCTTATTCCTCCTGCTCTTGAGGTCCTCGTAGCATGAGATCATTGACGCGGAAGTCACTGTGATGTCCCAAAGAACACTGAGGTGATTAAGATTTCTACAGACCAAATTGTGGCATGGTGCCAGAGTTGACGTAACTCTGAAGCAGGATGGAAATTTATCCTTGCCAGCTGAGACAAAGCAGCATCTGGAGTGCTTTAATTATTGGGAGTGAGAAAAAGACATTTCCTCAAGGAGCTCTATTGAAGTCACCACCTTATTAAGTTTATGATAATCCATGGCCACTCTCCAAGACCTGTCCATCTTCTACATCCATTGGACACATAAGTAGGGATGTTGTAGGGATTTATCACTTCTGCAGCATTCAAGTTCAGGTCTAAGAATCGGTATGGCTGTTTGTTGATGACTTAAGTCAGACCTAGAGAGCTTTTAGGTTGCTTCCATCATGTACGTTATGTGGGGCATAGAGGGGTATTTTGGTCCTAGGGGATCACGATCAATTCATTTCTGCCAAACATATCTGATGTGCAGACCATTCTGATCCCCAGATTGGCCCTGGGAATGGTTGTGGTCACCAAGAGTTCTACTGAGATGACCTCATCTCTCCTGGTGATTGTGCCACCGCTGGCCTCTGGCAGCTGAGAGGGAGTCTGTTTAATTCCAGCAGTTCTCTATAATATCCCTGAGGTAAATAAAGTAGCCATGACAGTGCTTGTGGTGGCACAGAGAGGTGGCGGCACTTCCCTCACCAATGTATGTATTTCTCAATGCCTTGATCAAGGGAGTATCTTCTGGTCCCTTTCATGGGACAGGTCAGGGAATTGGGGTAAGTGGGTCATATGCAACATATCCACACCAACATTCCTGTTTCCTTGGATTCTTCCTCCTACATTGTGCCAAAGAAATTCAGGCATCTTGACTTCTCTTCCTGTGGGCCAGCAGGTTTCATTCAACCAACCCAGTGAGACAACAGTCAGAACCACACCCCCTCCAGTAAGCACACTGAGCTACAGTCCCTGGGGAAGGAGACGCCCTGTTTTTCTGTCCCTGGTTTAGCACCCTCAGGGCTGATTCCTGCATGTGTTCCCAAGACTTTTACCGAGATAAAGAGCAAAACCTTGCAATTCCTTTGGTGTAGACGTCTACTCCGTCCAGGTTTGGTTTTATAACATGCTAGTATCTAACTTTGGGTTTGGTCGGAAGACAATGAGAAGAGGTGGGAAGTACAAAGGGACTTGCATTCCTCTTTGCAAAGTGACTTCCCCAGGCAAGTGAGGGACAACTTCTCTCTACAGGGAGAAGTGGTTACTCCCTGTGACAAGGGGTGCTTTGTGCTCTGTGCGCTCTCAGTTCCATACATCCCCATTCAGAGTCTCCTGGTGCTTACTCTTCCCCATTGGTGCCCTAACTATTAATGAGAGACAAAAGAGGTTGTGAAGTTAACAGATGTTGTAAAGCAGGAACCTACAGATCTCCCTTTTGGTTTAGTTGTGGTTGCAAAGATATTCTTTTGACGTAGTCAGTGAAAGTCCCTGTTTTCCAGACTGCCTTGAACCAGAACTGAAGACCCTGCCATTCACTTTGTAAGCTTTCCAGCCATTAGCATTCATTAGCTTCAACCCCTCTACCCAAAGTTCTTGATTCTCTATGCCTCATGCTGTTCTTTTGGTTTCTCGATGCCTTAACTTCAGTGGGCCCTTCACTGTACTGGTGACCTCTGCAAGTGACCACATGGGATCATTTGTGCCATGAACTGTCTTAATACTACTTGAATTATTATTCTCCTTTGATCCCACCAGACCAGATAATCAATCCCAAATTCTCCCCCATTCCCTGGGGGTATGTTGCAGCCACCACTCCTAGTCTCAATCTCTGTGTTTCTTGGGATTCTTAATTACAAGCAACAGAAATAAACTTTGCTTAATTATTTTTAAAATCTCTGCCTTCATCTTCACAATGTTCTCTCCATGTGCATCTGTGTCCAAAAGTCCTCTTTTTGTAAGGACACAAGTCAGATTGCATTAGGACACTCCCTAATGACCTCGTCTTTTTTTTATTTTTATTAAACTTTGGTGTATTTAATCAGAAAAAGAACATCTTAAAAGACACAGAATGTAGCTCGTGAAATCTTCAGGACTCCCGGAGGAGTCTGGAGACTAAGAAAGAGGAATGCCAGTCGAAATTATGCTGCAAAACTGGTTCTGTGAAAACACAACTGCTCCCACCACTGGCTCAGACACGCTAGCTTGCACCACAGGCCACCCCAACGCTGGACCTTGGAAACTGCCTGTATTTGTTCAGAGTGGAGACAGTTGCAAATACCGAAAACCTGGCAATAATAGTTTACAAATAAATGCTGATTTTTTTATTTTTATTTTTTGCTTCACATATCTAGAAGTCAGTTATTGCAAGCATGGATTCAACTATCCAAAAAAAAAAAAAATCTGCCAGGGACCCTGGCTCTTTCTATCTGCTTTAATACCCTAAGCACCTTGCCTTTAATTTTCAGAGTTGTTCCCTCATGGTTACAAGATGGTTGCAGTTGGGCCGGCCGAGTGGCGCGGTGGTTAACTGCTGGCTTGGGAAGCCAGCAGCCCTGGTTTGGGTCCCACATATGAGGGCCAGTGACACTGCCCTCAAAAAAAAAACCACAAAAATCACAAGATGGTTGCAGCAGCCCTGGATGTTACATGTGCATTCAAGGCAGGCATTGGGAGAAGACAGAAAGGGTGACTCCTGTATGAGGAAGGCAAGAGTTTTCCAAGAAATCTCAAGACACTATATCACCCTGGCCAGAAGTGCACCATAGAGCCATCTAGAGATACAAAGGGATATAGGAACACACATACTTAGCAGGACTAGCATCTGTAGTATGGGGTAGGCAGGGGAAAGGGGGAAATGTGTTGGGTGAGTAAATCTCACTAGAATGGATTATACAGATCATGTGTTTGGAGTGAAGAGCCACCACTGCAGAGTCTGGCGCAGGCCATCTCATTGGCAGAGCCCACGTCCTAGCAGCAATCGTGGCTGGGAACATGGGACTCTAGTATCTTCAACTTCCTAGAGTAGGAAGTTCCCCAACGTGTGCAGGAAGTTTGGACCCTGGGAGGCCAAAATGATGACAAATATCTTTCCATATTGTTATAGGCCTTCTCAGATGATAATAAGCACATTGTTAAAAGTTTAGAATTAACTTTTTGGGCGATGGATATAACATTTGGAGGAAATTACCTTTTTTGTTATCTATCGGCTGTCCTCAGAAATTATTTTAAATATTTAAGGGGTGAGAAGAAGACAGGACCAAAAAGGAATTTCTGTGTGGCCCCCTGGCTGGTCACTGAGATCCAGCTCCCACCGGGCATCTCTCCCAGGTCTGAACATCCTGTCCTGAGTGGGTGCCTACATATTGGGGAAGCCCCACTGTGCAGCTGCCCCTGCCTCCAGACCACAGCAGGCCCCACCCTGCTCCACGCTGGATGAACGCATCTGTCTGTGCCCCACTTCAGAGAATTTCCAAGGTGGCGAGGAGCTCATATCAATAAATAAATCCTTGCTGGTGTTTTCCTGGGAAAGAGTCCGCTGTTCTATTTGGCACTGCTGACTCCAGCTAGTGAGAAACAGCTAACCATGCCTGCTCAGGCTAGAATATTAACCAAGGCCCCTAAAAGGGACATGCGTGAGGAGTATTGGTCAACTGAGAGGGCATGCCCCCGGACACTCGGAACCACAGTTATCCATATCAATGGGTGGACATTGTTACATGAGAGGACTCAGCAGCTACAGTAGCCACAGAATGATTGCTTTTTTTACATACTTTAAATTCAACTTCTGGAAACTGGGTGTCACACGATTTTCCGTTTCCAGACCCCACTCACAAAAGACTTGCTTTGTTCTAAGCAATGCTGTGTCATGCTTTGTCAGACCTAAAGCGATAGAAAGACGGGATAGTCTCTTCATTTTCATGATCAACATGAAATGTGTTTGATATTATTGAACGCGTAAGCAATTTACTGGCTGTAGTTTTTGTTCTTAGCCAGTCAGGACAAAGGCAACCTTTCTTGTGGGTTTGGGGTCTAAACTGCAAGCTTAAACTTTGAACCCGAAGGCTTTCAAAGGTCTGAGGAATGCTGGGAGATTCAAAGAGGAGTAGGTGAAAAAGCATGTGTGGTAATGGTTTTGCAAGCTATCTTGTGAACTATCTTCCTTTTTGTGATTTATGAATGATTTATGTGCTTTTTCTTTTTTAATCTCATGCTTGTAATTCCTAAATTTAAAGGTCATGAAGCATATCAGATTTTTGAAACGATTTTATAAGATCATAAAATCCACCCACTTCAAATATACAATTCAGTGATTTATTTTTTTTAGTAGCTTTACCTAGCGGTGCAGTTATCACCATATATCTGTGTTGGAATGTTTCATCCCCTGCCCAATAATAAGCACATTAGGTTTTAATTCAGTCGGGCAGCCCTAGCAGAATTATTTATTACAGACTCCAAATCTAGGCCAATCCTTGACCACTCACTCACTAAGCAGACAGTGAGTGGTGCAGCACTCTGGGGTACTCAGAACTGCTCTTTTAATAATTCAATAATCTCATTAAAACTTGGGTATTAAGTGGGTCTGGAGTGAAAAGGGAACTTAGTATACACCGGGGTGCACAGAGGTCAAGAGCATGGGACAAAGCTTATTTACCTGAAAACAGAATGAAATCCCCCATCATCCTCTGCTCCAGGGAAGCCACTGTAAGTTTCAGGGGGCACAAGGAGACCCAGTTCCAGGAAAGGCCTTGAGCTGCCTCCTATTGTTCCACCTTCCTCCTCGTAGGTTCCTATTTGCATCTCCAGGAAAAGTAGTGCATCAAGTATAGTGAGCAGGAGAGGGAGTTGATCCCACCTTGGGACTTGGCTCTGCCCTCAGCGCCCCCCCCCCATTCAGGGCATGAGAGTGTGAGAGTCCTGCCCAGCAGGGGACTCGCTATTGTCATTGCCCCCCAGCCCTCCCTGTACACAATGCTTAGCCACGGAGGGTGGCTGGAATCTCTAGGTCCAGTGGACTATGGTGAATGTCTTGCTGAGAGCCCCAGGACGGGCAAAAAGGATGGAGGTGACAGGTGTGTTAAAAATCCCCCTGAGAAAGCTGTTCGCTCACGAGGCCACATCCAATTTTTCTGCGGTTTTCCTGAAACTTCTTCGATGTTAAAGACTTTCTTTAAGGAAAGAAAAGCAAAACAACAAACACAAAATTAGGTGCTAATGTGACTATTTATTCATAAATACAATTATGAATTTTAAGAAGCTGACCAGTACTGCAAATATCACAAAATCCAAAAGAATAATGCAATATTTTTACTTATTGTCTGAGTCATCTTTAAATACCCTTTTCTTACCCTTTTTTTGATTGCATACTCCTCTTCATATAAGAATGAGTCCTGCAAAATAATTTGCTGTAGAGAGAATGGAAAGATCTTTTTTTCCCCTCTAGTACCATTGATCAAATACTGTTTGTATTATTGAGTTCAGGAAAATTTCAGCTTCACAACTCATTATTGTTAGTCATGTAGACTTTTAGTATTGTTGACAGTTGGGGAAACGATCAATGAACTTTTCTGTCACATACTACCCATGGCTTCCAGGGCACCTCAAGTTTCCTTGTGCACTGATTCATCTTTACTAGTTTTTGAATTGAGGACATTTGTCATCCAGTTTGTTGTTATGTCCATGCCGGAGTGTATTAAGAGTTCTCAGTTATCTTCCTAGTTCAGCTCCAGTTTGCTGAAAGGGAAAACAAAAGCCACCCCCCAAAAAAATTTAGGCCAGCATTTGGGCCCCAGCCACACTCAGTGCTTACTTGCATTTTTCCTTTGTGTGCATAGTGACAGCTTTGTGTTTACAAAGAGATCAATAAGCTCACTGCCCAGAAGCCAGGGTGCAGCCTCCTGCATCCTCTTCTCTGGAGACAGGGAAAGGGGAGAAAGAGGAGGCACGGAGGCCACCAAGGGTCCCTGCAAGTAGCGGGCTGGACTCCTGGGGATCAGGTGGTCTGGACTGGTAGGATTCAACCAACAGAGGCCTAGATTCCAACAGGTGACTAGGACCAGACTATCAGACCAGCCCTTCCAGAGTAGATAGCAAATTTACACTTGGTCCAGGAGCATCTAGAAGCAAATCCTAAACTATGTACTTGCTAACACCAGGGATGGCTCCAACAGTTGTGATGGCTGATCTCTTGTATTGGACAGAGACTAGGGGAACAAACTATTTGTTTGCTAGGGCCACCACGACAAGGTGCCACAAGCTGGGGAGCTTAAACAACAGAGATTTATTTTCTCCCAGTTCTGGAGGCTGGAAGTCCAAGATTGGGGTGCCAACATGGTTGGGTTCTAGTGCAGACTCTCTTCCTAGTTTGTAGATGGCCACCTCCTGGCTGTGTCCTCACAGGGGGAAGAGAAAGTGAGCTCTCTGGTATCTCTTCTTATAAGGGCACTAATCCCATCATGAGGGCCCCACCCTCATGACCTCATCTACACCCGATTATCTCACAAAGGCCCCAACTCCAAATATCATCACATTGGGGGTTAAGGTTTCAAAAATGAATTTGGGCTTTGGGGGAAGATACAGTTCAGTTCATAACTCCAACTAAATGGAGGGAAAGGAAAAGCCTGGAAAAGGGGCTCAGATGAGCTGGAAAGAAGTGGAGTCATAGGCATTGAGAGGGAGTTTGGGGAGCCAGTGGGTGGGTGAGCAGCTTCTCCCCTGCTGCCTCAGCACTAGTGGGTCATGGGACATCACCAGCCTCTGCTTTGACGAGCTCAACAGCCAAGCCTCAGAGCGATCGCCCCTGATAGTACAATGGGAGCGCCCACCCACTCAGCACAGCAGCCTGAGCGTCTCCCAGCAGCGAGCTGAGTGGACAGCTGAGCTGGAGCATGTGGGGTCCCCGAGGAGGGGGCAGGCCACTGGCACACCCAGTGCTAAGTACAAAATAGGGGGCTCTGAGCTCTGGGATGGACAACAGCTGCCCTTCACTGATTTAAATACTGCCTTGCTGATTGCCATGGCTCTTGTCCAGAGAAGGTGATCAGCCTTGTAGGGCTATTGTGAAAATGAAATAAAATATGCCCAGGGGCACTGAGCCCTGTGTCTGGGAGAGGCCACCAACTGGGAGTGGTTAATGGCGCTGCTGCTGACAATTCAGTGATGGTGACAGGGACCACAAACCACCTTTACATTAGTGGCGAGAGCTGTGTGCTGGTCTGTCCATCTCCTCTTATCTCGTTCCTCATTGTAACAAAAGTGACTCAGCTCCACATGGCCCTGAAATGAGCAGTCACTTAGGAGACGTTCCATTCCCCAGCTCCAGAGCTGAGAGTCACGGGATCAAGATGGAAAGAGGAGGAAGTACAGGGTTAGGGAGGGCTCAAGAGACAAGTGGGAACTAGGAGTGTGGGCAGAAAAAGAAAGGTTTGGTAAAGGGGGGAGGGGAGGGGTCAGATACCACAGGCTGTGCGGGCTGTCAGGAGGGACGGCCAGCAGGTTTGGGATCATCCTGAGGTCAGAACATGGGCAGGTAGGGGTTGCGGAGACCAGGGACTGGAGTCAAATAAACTGGAGGAACACTGGACAAGCAAACAAACTAAGAACAATCATTTTCAAGGTGATTTAGAATAAGACATTTCAAGCGTGGTATTTCGTTCATTCCTAAGCCGATCCCCATTAATGTATTGTATAATACTATTTCTCTGGTTGATGGGTGATGAAGGGCTCAGAGAGGTGTGAGGACTTCTCTAAAGGCACACAGCTTTCTGAGGACAGAGCTGGCCCAGGAAGGCTGAGTCTAGCTCTGAGCCACTGCACAGTGCTGCCCAATGAGCACAGGGAGGATCCACCTGCCAACCAAGGGTGAGACCACACCGATTCCACGGGCCACTGCAGCTGGTGACTTTATAATCTGTAACTTCCCTCATCCTGCCTTCTGGCTTGTAATATGCAGCCAGTCACTGAACTACGAGCCCAGGGTCAGCGATCAACCAGTTCTGTTCCGTCCCAGAGCTGCCACTGTGCAATGAAAGCCGTGCAATGGCATTAGCGCTATGAGCTGCCTTATATTTGGTCTCAGTCAGGGTCCTACTTGACTCTACAGTAGTGAGTTGTAAGAGACTTACTACTGGCCTGTGGCTGCCACCTCTGTGAGCACGCCAGGACCCAAGGGGCTGAGGGACAGGTGCTCTTCCCTCTGTGTGTGTCTGTGTCCTAATCCCTTCCTGTAAGGACCCCCATCACGTTGGTTAGGCCCCACCCTTATCACTTCATTTTACTTCATTTACCTCTTTAAAGACTCCTATCTCCAAATACAGTCTTTTCTGGGGGTTAGGGCTTCAACCTTTGAATTGCAGGGGCCACAATTCAGCCCATGACATAAGATTAACAGGTCATTTGAGGTGAATTGTGGCTGGGCGGTAAGAGGGCATGGGATAATTCTTCCAGTGCTCATTGGGTTCTGTCTTTGTGCCAGACACTGTTCTGAGACCTTCTCAAGAAGTAACTAAATTTATTCTTATAACAACCAATGAATTGAGATTTCCCAATGAACTGCTTATATCCATTGCAAAACAAAACACAGGCCCAGGTGCCATGCCTGGTCCTGGAGGGGTACAGGAAAAATACAGGTACACTATTTTCTAGAACAGTCCACTGTCAGCATGTGTATCTGCCCTTTAATGCATATTGTGAAGTTGCATTCTTTCTTGTCCAATTTTTGGTTACAAACCCGTTGGTTCAGGGAATTCATAAACAGGTATCTATTAAAGATTCACTCAGGATTGGGCACAAAGCAAGGTATTTGGAGAGCCTGCAGGTGTGAGACGTGACCCTGTGCAGGAAGTAGCTTCATGTTTGCCGGGATTGAGATAAGGAAACTGGAATACCACAGAAGAAACCAATAGAAATGGTTCATTGTGGGTGGGAGCTGGGCAGACAGGACAGCAGTGAAGGGTGGTCACTGCATTCCTTTTGTATATTTTGATATTTTTTGAATCGTGTATCAGTATGGCCTAGTCACAAAAATTAAGTAAAAAAAAAAAAAAAGAGTTAGACATGAGCCCATCCCTCAAGGGACCTACAATTAGTAATGCTTGTATCAGGCTTTAACAACACAGTAAGTCTAGAGTTGTCCCACTCTTTACCTAACAGCCTCTGAGAATGTGTAGGACTGGAACCATTATCCTTGCTTTGCAAATAAAGAACTGAGGAAGTGGGGAGGGGGAAACGTGACCTTTCAACAAGGGGGTCACTGAGCCTAAACTGGCACCTAGTTCTGATCCCTGATTTGGGCCCCTCTGCTAGACATACATGGTTGGCCCTTAGAGGATGATGGTCGTGGAAGTTACTATTATTCATGGAACATGTAGGTTTAGAGTCTCTGGTGAACAAAATGCATGTGGTCCCTAACCTTGGGGGGATTATATTCTAGTGGGGCATACAAGTAAATACTCATAAAATTTCATGTGGCAGTCAGTTCTCTAAAAAAGAATAAAGAGATCCCATGAGAAAACAGCAAAGTGACTCTATATCTAATGTGGTATTGTGTTAAATACTCAAAAACTTCCAATAAATTCAAAATAAACTTTTGACTTCTGCCTAGAAAAAAAAATCTCCCAGTAAATGGGTTTGGGCTTATTAAGTGCCTCTGTCTATTGACACACTAAAGTCTCCCCCTTAGCAAGTTGTCCAAGGGCCCACCGAGTGGCGCATTTGTTGGGAGTTGGGTTGGGACACTGGTTCTGAGCTGCTGGGCCCAGCTTTGGATCCCCCATGGGGACCAGTGATGCTGCGCCCTCTATAGCTAAGATGGTGAACAACAGACCTGAAGCTGGGCTGCTGTGAGCCACCATGAGTGGCCGTCCAATGGCCAGCAACCGATCTGCCTCACCCAGGAAGAGCGCAACGATGATGCCAACATAGGCCTGTGAAGTGATGTCCTCCACAACTGGACTGAAGAACAGGAGGACAGCATCTTGTCTGTTCTCTTCCCTGATTCTCCAGTGCTGTTCCCCTCCCCCAATTCCCCAATTTTAAAAAAAAAAAAAATCTAAAAAAAAAACAAGAAAAGCAAGTTGTCCCAGATCAGGATGCCACCCCATTGCTCCCTTGGATGTAGACCTCAGCACCTCTGGCTGACCCTTCAACACTAGAAAGGGAGGCTGCTGCTCCCAGCAGAGGCCACTCAGGACAACCAGGAACTGATCAGGTAAACACCGGAGGGAACAAACACCAAAGGAAAACCAATCAGGACATAGTGTAGAACAGGTTCTGCTCATTACAGACTCTCAGGTGACAGATTAACAAGACAAAAACCCCACTTGATTAACATGCATATCTCATATATACATGGGAAAGAATAACTCAGAATGTATATATATAACTCATATATACATGGGAAAGAGGTAGCTTAGAATGCTGATTTATATAACATGCTCAACAAAGAAAAATAAATGTATAAGGAAAGAAAGAAAGAAAGAGCGAGAGAGCGAGAGAGCGAGAGAGAGAGAGAGAGAGAGAGAGAGAGAGAGAGAGAGAGAGAGAGAGAGAGAGAGAGAAAGAAGGGAAGAAAGAAAAAAAGGGATGCCCTGGGAGAAAATAGCCAGGGACAGTGACATGATTGTAGGAGAAAAAGAATTTAGGACAAGAAGAGTCATTTCATGAGCCCAAAGTCTGTGGTCTATGAATAAAAGGTCATAAGTGGGCTCTCTGTTGGCCCATCAACTATCACACACATAGTCATGTGCTCAGCTTGGCACCAGGTAATCTGAGATGAAAATCAAAGTAGGAAACATGCTTCTTGACCTCAAGAAACTGATCACCTGCTTGGAGCAGTGACAGTACCTGTGAAAAAAAATCGCAGAGAGTTTGGGAGACGTGGGGTTGGGGGAGGCAGAGCGTGGATGGACCTGTGTGTGGTTTCCTCAGTAGTTGGTGGAATGAGAAGGCCTGATGGCCAGAGGACCAAGGTGGGTCACCTGGCTGTGCACAGAGACAGAGCATGGCCCTTGGGTCAGGCGGGGTTTAGACCCACAGCTGGGGACACGGGGCAAGTTATCTTTTCTCTCAGACCTTTAGTTTCCTAATCTGGAAATTAAATCCTATGTTTTCTACCCCTTTTTTGGTTGTGAGTATTAAATGAAATAAGATCTACGTGGTATGATTGAAAAACATCGTGAATGTTTAAATTTTAAAAACTTTATTACAACAAGAGACACATAGCCATTGATGCCCCTCTAAATACTCCCCGCCTCCTCATTTTGAACACATCCCATCATCCTTGCCACTTTCTGAAGCAGTTCTGGAAGTCCACTTTCGAGAGTGTCTTTACTTCCTCCTCCATCATGACAACGCTCCGTGTCACACATAGCTTCTGGTATGGCAATTTATGTCAAATGAAAACATTACAGTGTGTCCTCATCCACCTTATTTACCAGATCTGGCACCGTGTGACTTCTGGCTCTTCCTCAAAGTCAAAATGATCATGAACAGTAAATGTTTTGAATTAATTCAGGACACTGAGGCAGCCAAGACAGCGCAACTGAAGACACTCAGTATTTCCAGAACTGCTTCAGAAAGTGGCAAGAATGATGAGATAAGTGTGTTCTAAGTGAGGGGGAGTATTTTGAGGGGGATTAATGTCAATGTGTCTTTTACTGTAATATACGTATTTTTAATTTAAACAGTCACCATAGTTTTTGATCACAGACAGTATGTAGGACTTTGGGAGAATGAAAGGCCTGTGCCTCACGGCCACCTAGGACACAGGTGGCACTGGCTGAATGTCCAGTGTTTGCTGCAGCCTCCAGCTCAGTCTCCCCATTAATCACCAGCCCGGGGGCTGGAGACAGCAGTCCAGAGCTATACCCCCTCATTAAGAGCTTTGACTAAAAGATAGGTGGGTTTTGTGGAAGCCACAGACAACCGCGAAGGAAACCATCTGGGTTTGAGAAGAAATCAGCCTCTCCCCAGCTCGCCACACCCGCCCCTCTCTTCCCTTTCCCTCTTGGCTGTGGACAGAGCCAGATCTCTTGCAGTGCTATAGCTGTCTTTCAAAGAACTTCGAGCAGAGTCTATCTCACAAGCACTAATCAAATATGTCATTTACTTCAAGTCATTGCAGGGGAAAATGGTTAAAACCAACTATGGTTCTTTCTTGCAGAGAAGTGCCTGGAACAACAGTCTTCTACAGGCAGATGGGAGTCCTGTTGAGTGGAGGGGAGAAGTCTGCAATTACCAGCACCAGGAGGGGGTGTTCAGCCAGGCCTGTGATACCTAGGAAAATGTGGATCAATTTCACCTTAAAAGTGGTGACGGATCTTTAAATGCAAATGTTTCCCCTTTCTGAAGTTTAGAGTTGGAAGAGATCTAAATAGGCTTTTGTTTTACATGAAGAAGGCCCCTTGGCGTTATGAGGTCACATGGCCAGTTAGTGACAGAGCTAGTTAAAAACAGGACTCAAGTGTCCTGATGTAGAAAGACCGCTTTTCAACTATGCCTCCCTGTCTTGTGCCAGTCCGTAGGAATCAGCAAGCTGTTGTAGGCGGCAGTCAGGAGGCATACAGGGTCCCTGGCCTTGGGGAGGACAGCGTGGTGCCCCTCCCATCTGCTGCCTGTCTCACAGTGACTTTGATGCTCTGGCTTTCTGCACAACCTCTGGCCCCAGATCTATTTGCTCGCGTGCAACCTAAGGAGTCCAGTGTCTGTCTGCAGGGGCTGGAAGGGCCTCAGATTTTTCAAGATGTTTCCAATAAAATCTAGTCATCAAGTAAGTTGGGAAAACATCCATTTGGCAGATAGAAACACTGAATCCCAGAGGGCAAAGCCTTTGTACTAAATAATATCATACACCCTGTATGAAAAACTCTGAATCTACACCAAATAAAGAAAAAAATGCTCTGATTCCAGGAATGATGGCTTTGAGGAATTATGACTCATCCTTGGAAATCGCTGAGAAAATTAGTTGGTAGAGACCAGAGACAAGTGTGAGAAGAATATAATTAAAGAAGCCAGAGATTGGGGTAAAAATGCTTATTTACCACAAGAGTCTTTCAAAGAGAAAACTCAAAGAAACCAAGCAGTCAGTTGAATATTAAAAAAAAGGAAGAAAGAAACAAATCAAAGAAAATCTACCACACTAGAATAAGTAGGTACATCAAAAAATCAGAAAGATAATGAAAGATGAGGATCTAATTACAGAGCAGAGAGGTTTAGGCTAATAATCAAAAACAAACACATTTGGAAAGAGAGGAAAAGATAATGCCAAATTTACAGAAAGAAGTCCAACTAGTCCAGTTACTTCATCTCCCCCAGCCTCAGCCTTCTCATCTATAATCATCTCTAAGCCTCCTTTCAAATGCAAATTTAAGATTCTATAAGAAAAATAGCTAAGTGAAAATTTTTTATTTCTTTATTTTTATTTTTTATTATTTTTAATTAGTTTTAGGTATACAAAATTATGTAACAGACATTTACAACCCTCGCAAAGTAATAACCCCCTCCCCCAATCGATTGCTCCTCTGACATTGCATATATCTATTACAATTCCATTGACTCTATTCCCTATGCTGTATTCCACATCCTGTGACTGTATATATATTAAATTATAGTTGACATTCAATATTATTCAGCTTCAGCTTCAGGTGGTCAGGCATCTACACCGTCCATAAAGTGACCTCCCTGATAAGACACGTGCCCATCTGACCCCCTACAAAATATTTATAACACTATTGATTATATTTATTTCTTTATTTTTTACTAAAACACTACATAGGTAAATTTTTAAAGAAAGTAAAACATCTGTGAAGAAAGGAAAATCAAAATCATTCATCTTACCACCTAGAGAAATCTACTGTGAATACTTTAATGTATACTCTCCCAGATTTATTTTTATATATATATATATATATATATGTATAGATAATTTTGTTATTACCTGTTTTCAGTCAACGAAATATTTCAAGGAGATTTCTTGTCATCATTTTGTTTCTACGTCATTGTTTGTGATGACTGTCATGCATTATGGTTTAAATGAAGGGTATAATGTTATTTGCAGGATGTGTTAGAGTGCTAGTGTCCAAGATGGAAGAGATGAAGAAAGCTGAGAGAAAATAAAACAATGTATGATGCCTTCTAATTTACAAAATACTTTTCACGCAAGAGCTTTATAATCTACAAGGTGTTTTTACATCTTCTCTTATGTCTGCCTAGCTAGCACAGTGTCTGGCAAATAAGAAACATCAATAAACATTATTGAATAAATGAAAAAAAAATGCATTATCTTATGAATTCCTCATAAACTGGGATGACAAGGACACCTTCTCCATCATTTAACAGATTTTACAGGTCGCTTCTATCACCTTGGTAAACTCCATTATGATTTATGTAACATTTTGCAAAACCCCATCTCATCTGAGCTTCACAAGTGCTCTGTATCTAAGTATCAGGTTAGTTCCATTAAAGAGAGATGGAAATGGAGGCTTAGTAGTGAAGGTCAAATAGGTGGGAGAGCTTGACCTTGAATCCAAACCCATGACACTTTCCATTTATTTCCAACTGCGAAATGTCCTGCTCCCCCTTTATTTAAGCAGTTTGTGTGATGGTGGGACAGAATCACTGGTGTGTGCTGGTTTATCATTCAGCTGGGGGTTGGCGGGGTGGGGGTGGTGGTGGGGCGCTGATTTGTTGTGTTTGCTGATTTCCCTCAGGTAATATTCTTAACGTGGCTTATTTGAAGCCACCATGTCCCTGAACTCAGAAACAGAAAGAGATGACTACCTTCAGCGCACCAGAGACAACTGGCTCTAATACGTCCCAGGATGGAATAAACACTTTTCCCACCTAATTCATTTCTGGAGGCCGGGGAACTGTATCTCTTTTCAATCTTCACAATGCTATGCAGAGACAGCTATAAGCAGATGTTTGGGCATAAGTGCTTAGTCTGGCTTTGCTGTAACGTTTTTCATTCTCCTTGGTTTCCTCACCTGGACTTAGGGGAGTGCATAGGGCAATCCTGTCATTTTGGCTCTTCCCCTTTCGTCCATCTTTATTTGAGTCCTGGCCATGGCCTCAGGCACAGTCATGATAGACGGGAGGCCTTGGGGGCTCAGGGCCTCACACTTGATAATCTTGTAAGACCAAAAGTCTTCCCAGGGTCCCAGCACCTCACTGCTTACGAAACATCTGGGCCATTGCTTTCATGGGGGTCAAAGTGGGGTGGGAGTGGCAGATGGGGGATGTCAGGCCTGCTGGCACATTCCTTCAAGACTGGATTGGTCAACCAACAACAAGTGCTGGCGAGGATGTGGGGAAAAGAGAACCCTCGTGCACTGATGGTGAGATTGCAGATTGGTGCAGCCACTATGGAAAACGGTTTGGAGGTTCCCCAAAAAATTAAAAGAAGAACTTTAATGACCCAGCACTTCTACTCCTGAGTATTTATCCAAAGGAATCCAAAAATGCCAATTCAAAAAGATATATGTACCCCTATGTTTACTGCAGTGCTATTCACAATAGCCAAGATGGAAACAACCAAAATGCCCATCAACAGGCTAGTGGAAAAAGCAATTGTGATGCATTTATACCATGAAATATTACTTGGCCATAAAAAAGAATGAAATCTTACCATTTATGACAACACGGATGAATCTAGACGGTGTCATGCTAAGTGAAATAAGTCAGACTGAGAAAGACAAATACCATATGATCTCACTTAAATGTACACTATAAAGAGCAAAACAAATGAACAAACAAAACAGAAACAGGCTCATAGATACAGAGAACAAATTGATGGTTGCCAGAAGGGAGGGGGGTTGGGGGCTGGGTGAGAAAGATGACAGGATTAAGAAGTACAAATTAGTAGTCATAAAATAGTCATAGGATGTGAAATACAGTATGGGGAATATAGTCAATAGTATTGTAAAAACTATATATAATGTCAAATGGGTATTAGACTTATCTGGGGGATCACTCCATAAATTATATCAATGTCTAACCACTAGGATGTATACCTGAAATTAATATAAAATAATATTAAATGTCAACTCTAAAAAAAAATAGTCACGGGGATGTTGTAAAGTACAGCATAGGGAATGTAGTCAATACTATTGTAATAACTATGTATGGTGTCAGGTGGGTAGTAGACTTATTGGGATTGTCATTTTGTGAGGTATATAAATGTTGTTTTGTCACCTGAAACTAAAAAAAAATTGGCTCAAAATCCATAAATAATTTGGAAACCGGGCAGTTGCTAGCTCTATCAACCAAGGCTACAATACTTGGGGCTATTTTTTTTCCCTACACATCTTACTGGGAGTTTTCTTCTGTAGATCTTAACTACAGTTGGTCTTTACTGATAATTTATTTTTCTTGAGGATGAAATAGGCTGTGAAACAGCGAAGAGCCAGGAGGAAGGTGGAGAAAAGTCAGACTTTGGCGCCATCTGCTGGGCGCTTCTATTTTCACATGCCATATATGAATTCAATAAAATTGACAAAATAGAAATTTTGTGGTCTGTTCTTTGATGCATGATCGATTTTGAACGTCTCTTAGAAGAAGAAATATGGAAACCATAAATTTGATAAAACTTTAGTTAATACTAACTTCTCCCCTACTAAAACATTTATCAAACCTGTGATCAGGTTGAGTTTTAGCTGTACTCTCCCACACCAACCTACCCCCCCACCTTCAAATACAGTAGAACATCCAAAGACTAGAGAAGGGACAGTGGGGACAGCATTGACTGGGAAAGGCCACTGACAGGAGAAACTGAGGCGGTTCTATGGGCAAAACCAGCACAGCCTGCTCTCAGGAGAGAGAGAAAAACGTACTTCCAGCAACTTCTAAAATCAGGTAAAACCACAGCCAAATGTGCCGGTTGCTTGCCCAACACGTCACACACCTCTTGTCAGTTTTGCTGAGAGCTTCTGCCCGCTGCGGTCGGGGCAGGGAGACATCACACGCCGAGCCCCTCGGCTCCACTTCCACCTCAAGGAGAGGTTCAGAAAAGCTCAGGTTCTTTCCTCCTCTTCCTCTTTAGAGTTTTACTTTAATTCATTTTCAATGGCTGATTTGTAGGACACTGATACATAATTTTTGCTCTCACAAAAAGCCTAGACCTATTTTCACAGTGAAATTGCTTAGTATTTATATTGGATTGTCGGGAAAGTCATGACACATTTTTGCAACGAAAAACAGAAAAAAATACGTCATAACTTTTCTGACAACCCAAAACATCGTTTGAGGCTTCTCAAAGGCTGTCCTGGCTGCCACCTCACCACACCCTGGGGTGCTGGCTGGAAGTGCTACCGTGAGAAACTGAGGCTCTGAGATCTGAGGAACTGAAATCACCGCACAGATACCGCAGGCCCTGCTCCCTGGCTCCCAGGCCAGGTTCTCAGTCATCCTGCAGGGCCCAGGGACCAGATGTGGCTTACGCACCCTTTGTGGAGCGGTGATGGGGTCACCCTCGCCAAAGCCTGGGTGAGCTGCTGTCCCCATCCCCACCCCAGGCTGCCCGGGCACATGCTCCGTGGAGCTGGGGAGAAAAGCCACTCCAGGGAAACGCTCAGGAGCACCTGGGCCTGGGGGTGTTTACAAGGTCACTGCCGAGCCCCCACCGTGTGCCGGCCCGATCCTGTGCTGTCCTCCAGCGGCTTTCAGTTAGGTTGGCAGGTAAGACAGGTATGCATGACCACAATGTGTGCATTTTTTCCACACCAATCAATCCTCCAACACCTGCTGGGTGTCTATAGTTTAATTCAGTCCTGACACTAGCTACATGGAGGTGGTGTCAGATCCCACATGTGAAGAGCTCAGTCCTACCAAACTGACCGCTTTCTCCCCGCCACACACACACACCTCTTCAGATTCCCATGGTAAGTCCAGGTCATCACCTGTGCTTTGGACCGACTAAAAATTGGAAGTTCCCATGACCCCCTCCTCGATAATTTGCTAGAATGGCTCACATAACTCAGGGAACAGTTACTCAGTAGATCACCAGTGTATTGTAAAAGGATACAACTCAGGAAGAGCCAGTTGGAGGAGATGCAGAGGACAAGACATGGGCGGGAAGGGCAGAGCTTCCAGGCCCTCTGAGCAGCCACCCTCCCCGCACCGGCTCCTGATCCACCATCCCAGAAGCTCTGCAGACCCCATACTTGAGGGGGGAGGTCAGGAGGCGGGACTGCAAGCTCCAACCCTCTAATCACCTGGTGGGCTCCCCTGGCAATCAGCCTCCATCGTTAGAGGCCCCCAAAAGTCACCTTGTTAACGAAACTCAGGTGTGGTTGAAAGGGGCTTATTTATTCTGATAACAAAAGGCACCTTTATCACTCCTATCACTAAAGAAATTCACCGGCTTTTTAGAGCTCTGGGCCAGAAGGGGATGAAGACCAAACATATATTTCTTTCTATAAAGCACAATATCACAGATGTTGCCATTTGAGCTGAGTTTTAAAGGACAGGTAAAAGTCACATGGGCAAAGTTCTGAAGATGTGAAAGATCATGACCCATTGGGGAGTAGATGGAGACCCAGGACACGTGTGGGCAAGCAGAGGGATGATGCTGAAAACCTGGGCAGAGAAGTCTATTTTTCTTTTGCCATGCCTCAGAGGTCAGCCTTTCCCCTCTAGGCAATGCCAAACCATGGAAAGGTTTTAGAACTCACTGTGCTAGCAACATTGCAGTGCAGGCTAGAAGCTGGAGACATTACTAGGTGGTGATATTGGGCTGTTAACCTAAAAATAAAGGGCCAGGGTGAGAGGCAATGAGCACTTATTTGAGATCCAAAAGAATTTGGGAAACACTAATTCAGGCAGAAATCCAAATAGTGTCGTAGATTAGGAGGTAAAGGCAAGGGGTGTTTATGAGAAAGGGAAGGGGAACAATTACATCAATAGAAGGAAGGATTTTTATAGGTCCAGAAGCTAACAGAGTGATGCTAACTCTAAAGAATGTCTTCAATTGTCAGTCCTGTAGTCATAGCGTCTGCTTTCTTCTTATCTTTGCAAAGAGTTGTTCGGAATACAATGGTGCTTTCAGCCAAGTCCAAAGATTGCTTTGCCCAGTTTTAACATTGCAAGGGTTTGAGCAGATTTCCTCTGGGATGGCAGCGCTGACTCCATTTTGAAGTGGCTCCACTTGCGCAATTTTTTTTACAGGTCCATGTGAGAAATGATGCAGGTACAAAAATGGCCGGCCCTGGAGATGGAGAGAAGGATGCAGAGGTGAGAAGTGGTTAAGGTATGTGATTGAGGGTGGTGCACGGTGGTGGTGAAGAATTAAACAGACCCAAGTTTCAGTCCCTGTATCTGCTAGCTCTGTGACCTTCAGCAAGCTCGCTGTGCCTCCGTTTCTTCACCTATAAAATGCTGCTAATAAAAGTGCCTACCTCGTATAATTGGTGCTTTCAAATGAGCATGTTAGGGATTAGTTTAGTGTCTGGCACATAGGATGTGCTCAGTAAATATTAGCTGTAATTATTACTACAGATTAGCATGGGACGAAGATGGAATGGGGGAAGGTGGACTCGGGTTTCTAGATAGAGCCAGTCAGGGAAAGATGGTGTCATGGACCCAGATGAGGAATCCAGGTGGAAGAGCACAGCTGGGGGAGAGATTCTGGGTTCCAGCTGTGGAAAGGTTGAATTTAAGACGCCTGTGGGACATCAATGGAAATGTCCGCCAGACATTCAATAGAGAGATCTCAGCTGCAGTTGGAGATCTGGGGGATCACAGCATAGAAGAGAAAGTTTAAGCCAATAGAGGATGTGAAATCATTTGGAAAAAGACCTTAGCATAGGAACAGCAGAAAACACGGGTGGCACTGGCATGCAGCAGTGAGGGAGGGAAGGTGCCCAACAAGGACGCTGGGGATTGTCACCCCTGGAGGAAGGAGGCTGTCCTGAAGCTGGGCTGCCAGGGGAGAGGAGGCCTTCTCCAGAGCCTCGTGTGAGCCTGCTTTCTGCCAAAAAGCTCACAAAGGAGGTAAGACATCTTCCTGGCCCCCAAGGAACTTACAAGATGCTCCAGCAGCTCCAAAACCATAACTTCAATGGGCTGCAGTTTTGTTTTTTGTTATCTCTTTACTTTTTTCTCTCTTCCTTAGGAATACGAATACATAATCACTTGCAATGTCTCTGCCCACCTCTGTCTTTGCTTGGAGGGCAGAAGCCCAGGGACTCAGCCCTTGGGTGGAGGGCAGGTCCACTGAGTGCATTATATGGGCGGGGCCAGGTCAGATGTCCGTGAGGCCTTGCTCTGCAGCGTTTCCTCCCTGACCTGTGGCCTACCACCCCACACAGCCAGGACCTTCAGAAGTGAGTTAAGCACCCTGGCCAGGAAGGAAGGAAGTGCTGGAGGTCTGTGGGAATGTAATGCAGTTGCTTTACAATCTTTGGCTTTGCAAAAGGTCCGTGCATTTCAAATTCACGCTAAAGCATGTCTGGTTGTGCAGCAATGCCATGCACGTCTAGGGCAGGCAAGAAGCTATATGTGCGATGCGACTGATTTAATACCACCATGGGGTTTGGAGGCTGACTGAGTGGGAAGTAAGGAATGGATGCTCATTCCTTCGTAATACTCAGCGGGTTATAACCCTCATGCTTATAACCCTCAGCAGGTTAGCGTGGAGCTGTACCTCTCCTGCCCCACAGGCAGTAAAATTCTACCCACCCCCCACTGTGATGAAAGAGCACCCTAATGCAAATATGAAAAAAGATACTCCTGATAGCCTGCTCTGTGGGCAGGACAGCTCTGTCCCAGAATCAAATGCTGGGTAACTCAGAAGTTACCTGCCAGAAGGGGGACCTTTTGAAAGAAGGAACCAGGCAGCTGAGGCCCCAGGGAACAGAGGGCCATCAGGGCCAAACTGAAGGGAAAATTTGTGTGAATTACCAAAGGGAGGAACTAGAGAAAACTGACTAGCAGAAGTGAAAATAGGAACAGGGACAGGATAAAAAAGATTTCCACTTTTAAAAAAGCTATACAGGGGCAGCCGGTTAGCTCAGTTGGTTAGGGCACAGTGCTCCTAACACCAAGGTTACCGGTTCGATCCCCACATGGGCCACTGAGCTGCACCCTCCACAACTAGATTGAAACAACTACTAGACTTGGAGCTGGTGGGTCTTGGAAAAACACACTGTTACCCAACTAAAAAAAAAAAAGAAATCTTTACAATGCTAATCGAGGCGCACCAGATTATGCAACTACGAAGTCTGAGAGCGTGGGTGCCGAAGCAGGCTGCCTGACAACTGTCGTCCCCCGCTGCTGACAGTGCGCAGACTCTGGGTACACTCTGGGCAGTTATTTTGGTCTTGTATAAGGAATCTTGAGGTGCCAATGAAATGCAGGTTACCAGTACATAGTGATGAGAGATGAGGATGATGGTTAAAGATTAGCCAACACGTCCCTAATACTGAATGGACCAGGCACTGTTTCCAGCACTTTACCTGCCTGCAGTAACTCAATCCTTGCAACAACCAGATGAGCTCATTGCTATTTTTAGCCAATCTAACAAATGAGGAAACTGTCACAGAGAAGTTAAGTAGCTTGCCCAAGATTGCACAGAAGGTAATTGGTAGAGCCAGGATTTTAACTCAGGCAGCCTGCTCCAGTATCCAGGCTCTCATACTTTATAGTTGCATAATCTGGCATTTAAGCAGCAGCCTGTCTCCCTTTAGCCAGGTTGGACAGAAGGTCTAAAATCTAGCCAACCGGATGTGCTCACATCCTTCAAAAGGAAGTTAGTTGTCATTCACTTCCTATGTCCCCTTCCTGCTGCTGGGCCCCAGAGATAACCGGTGGTGCAGACAGGGACCCCTGTTAGGGATGAAACTTCAAGGAAGGGAGGCAACTACCTGCCCAGTCCCACTCCTCCAATTGCTTCCAGCAAGAGAAAGAAATTTCCATTTGTTTGAGCTACTGTAGTTTGGGGTCTCTTTACAGCAGCCAATCCTATAGCTTAAGTAATGCCCGGTATGTTTATAATATTCCCACTACTAATAATGATAATTAACACACATCTAGTGCTTATTACGTGCCAAGTACTGTTCCAGACACTTGATAGGTAATAACTTGTTTAACCCTGTGAGGTGAGTACCATCATCATCTCCATTTTACAAATGACAGAACTCAAACCCAAGGAGGTCAAGTAACTTGCCCAGCATCTCCTGAGGAGGGTGGCAGAGCTGGGAAACACACCCAGGCGTCTGACTCGAAGCTTCATGTTCCTAATATGGATCCCAAATTACCCCTGGAATGTGGCATTTCGGGAGGGAAAGGAGAAGTTTTCCTTTTTACATTATACATGAATGAACGTTTGCATTTTTTATAACAGTCGTGCATTAGTTTTACAATTTAGAAAAGGGAAGATATTATTAGGAGTCTAAATATTTTAGTGAAACGTAAACACAATGGAGAGTGGTAACACTGACTTAAAATACAGCTAATAAAAAAGAAAGAAAAGAAAAAAAAAGTGTTTTCCAGGCCCAGTTGCTCACTCAGCCTCAAGAAAGCAGGAAAGCTGCCCTGTGGTGAGCCCTGATATTATAACGAGACTTTGTAAAGAATGAGTTTGATGCTAAGACGAGCAGATGGGACTGAAAATGCTCCCCAGATGGGCCGATGAGCCAGCTGATGCTGTTGTCCAAACAACCAGTGGAACACATTTCTCATTTTTCATCATTTGTTTTGCCATAATATATCTTCAGTGTAAACCTAGAAAGAAAAAACTCCTGAGTCAGCCAGTCCTCCCTGGAGGGCTGTGGCACGGTCTCGCTCTACATTTGTAAATATTTAGCGCTCCAGTTCCTGGGAGAAGAGGCGTGTTTGACTTTCGTAAACTTTCCTGCGTGCTGCGTGACAGCCCCATGGGGCATGTGGTCTGAGCCATAGTGTCGCACCATATTTGGGCTGAAATGAGCGGGGTGGCTGACTATTTTAGTTTCAGATCTTCTAACTGAAACGAAGGATGTTAGGTCCGTACAGTTAGCTCAAGAATAAATGGACTCAGGGCTCTGTCCATTTACTAACCTATCCATTTACTAACCTCCTGCCTCTCAGCCCATCGTGCTGGGAATCACTCTCCTGGAAGACAGCTGGGTGTGCTCTCTCATCTTTGGTGAGATGTTTGAAAGCTGAAGAGGCTGCCTGGTGTGTGGAGAAGCCAGCATAGCTTCAAAAGCTGGCTGTTGATGGGAGTTGTCCCTCTAGAGCTCTGCAATGGAAAGGGCCCTAGGTGTAAAAGCCTGCCCTTGCCTCTTGCTAATTGAGTGTTTTTGGTCAAAGCATTTACTCTGAGTCTCAGTTTCCTCATCTATAAAATGGGGATGAAAATACTGCAGATTAAATGAGATTGTAGATGTACTTTGTAAACTAAGAAGTCTTCAACCGAGATGAGGTTAACAGAGTGTAGGAAAGAGAGAAATGAGTTCTGTCGGGGGGTCTGGGAAGGGTTTTGCTGGTGGTAGAGTTGAGCTGGGTGGTAGACAGGCTGAAAGGCACGTGTCTTGTTTCTCCAGCGTTGGTGGTGAGTTTCTCTCTGTCCTGCCTCTCAGCTCCCCTCCCCCTCACTCCCAACATATCAAGGCCATGGAAATGTTCACATCCTTGACCCAGTAACCCCATGTGGAGGAAGCGGAACTGAGGAAATAATTCCCAGAGGAAAAGAGCAATATTCACTGCTGATAGGTTTATTTTATTTTATTTTATTTTTTTATATTAGTATCAGGTGTACAAAACAACATAATGATTAGACATTGAAACCCCTCATAAAGTAATAAACCCCCCCAAGTCTATTACCCCTTTGACAGTGTATATAGCTGTTACTATACCATTGACTCTATTCCCTATGTATATTTTATATCTCATGACTATATGTATATGTATATATTTAATTATAGTTGACATTCAATATTATTCTACATCAGCTTCAGGTGTACAGTGCAATGGTCAGGCATCTAGACAGTCTATCAAGTGATCCCCCGATAAGTCCAATACCCATCTGACACCCTACATAATCTTTACAATATTATCGATTTTATTCCCCATACTGCATGTCACATCACCATCAGATATTTTTTAATAATAGCCAAAAAAAATACAAACAGCCTAAATGTAAAATAGGGAACTGGCAAGTTAATTCTGCTCTTATCAATGCAATATCTATGAGATAATAATTATGAGAGCAATGTAACAACATGGAAATCATTGCATCGTCGTGCTAATTGGGAAAAGGGGACTACAAAATGATGTATGTGTACTGTAGTGGCATATTAAAATATTTGCATATTAGAAATGATCAGAAAACAGAAAAGAAAAACACTTGCATTTGGATAATAGGCTTAGGTTGCCTTAGAAATTATAAATAAGCACTTGAGCATCATTACACTGGTGGAAAGAGGACGGTGTTTGGAGTCCGAGGACGGTGCTTTAGCCCTCTCAGGCCCAGTGTCCCCATCAGGAAAGTGGACACGATCATGCATACCTGGCAGGGCTGCCGTGGGGATTAGATGGCATTACAAAGGTGATCACATACTTTGTAAATGGCACAAATGCAGCTGTCCTCTTTGCCTGTCTGACAGTGTGTGAGCTAGTCCCCTAATCTCCTGAGTTTTCCGGGGCCCAGCAAGGATACAGGGAGGGAGTGGAAGAGGCAGGAGAGCTGAGACCTCAGTGCAGGTCTGACACAAGGATCTGAAGACACTCAGGTTGCAATGTGACCCTTGGCCAGGCAGATGGGGGTTCCCTGGCAGTGTCACCTGGCGGAGGAGCATGCATCCTGCAGGAATGGGCTCAGGAAAGGTGTGATGTCAGAAGCACAGGCCCAGCAGCCCGCCTGTCTGTCAGCTTTGCTCCTTGTATGGGATCCCAGCAGCGCACTTTTGTGGTTACACCTTCTTCCTTTTTCTCTTATTGATTCCACCTTCCACCTCTAACTATCAATATCTTCTCCATTGTCCCTGACACTCCCTTTTCATGGTGTTTCTTCACTAATCCCACTGAAATCGTCCTGACAGAGTAATCTTCGCAGAGCTTACCTTGGGTTTATGTCACCCCTCAAATGCTGTCAGTGGCTCCCGGTTGCCTGAGAACAGCTCCATCCTTGCCTGCGGTGACAGGCTGAGCCAGGCCTCCTCTCCCAACCCCTCTGTGCCTTCATCTGACTTGCTTCACCTAGGCACTGATTGATTATCATTGTTACACAGCAGAAATGTGACTGCTTCTGTGGGGACTGTGTCACCTGTGGTGGGCTCTGGTTATGTGGTTAGAAATTGTACCTGGACCCTGGATTTTATGTCCAGGGACACGACCTGCTTTTCAAGCAAGTGGGAACATGCTTAGGGGCATAAGAGACTTGATAAGACACCACCCAGTTTGGGGAACATCTGAGATCTTGCTTTCTGGCATTATGTCATCAGTTTGGCTCAAATAAACTCTCATAAAAATTCTAGGGAAAAAAAAAAAGATCCCAGTTGGGGTTTTCTGCAGCATTTCTGGCAGGCTTCAAACCACTGCCTCAGCTTGAGTCCTTTTCCATGAGGCAGGTGGGAGACTGGAAGTCATGTTCCAGAACCTTCCTCAGCCAACCATCCCCCAAAAGGCTCCGTGTGCTTCTTCCGCTCAGCTCTGACTTGCATAAGATTTCTGGGGTACACCCTCTCCTGGCAGGCCTCCCGCTGGCCCTCTGCTCTCAGAGCTATGCTGAGCCTGGCCTCTCACTGATGTGCCTCTCCCACCTGACTTCCACTCGCTGACTTCCACTTACTCGCCTGTCTAGTGAGTCCCCTGACTCACTATTTGCCATCAGAAGGAATTTTTGTCATCTAAATAGATGCCCATGTGGTTTCCAGTAGGCAGGAAGCCAAGGGCCGGGGCACCCCCAAGGAGGAGACAAGGAACAGGTGTGATGCTTGAGAAAGATCTGGAAGGGGAAGTCCCTGGCCTTCTGCAAGGAGTCAAAGTTAGCCTGAAGAGGAGAAATAGGCCAAGCGCCCTTCAGTTCCACGGTGATCTGAATTTCATCGCTCTCAAGGATGAAATCGGCAGATGACTTTTTCCCTGACTTGGATGATACCAGAGAGAAACAACTGGATCTGAGGAAATACACATATTACTTTTACTGTGTTGATCTCTGTTACCGAAATGTGTCAAAGGTTCTGCTAGATTGCAACACATGCATCCCTAAAAAATCACCACAGAAATAAACACCATAGGGCTTATGGGGGAAACAGGGCTAGGGGCACAAAACTCAAAAACTTCATCAGTGAAATTTGAAAACAGCATAGAAACCTAATAAAAGTGGAAGCACAGTTTAATGGGTGTTAAATGGTTAAGACACGCACATTTACTAAGGCTATGACACTTTATCTTGAAAAAGACTCGTTTGTGGGGGGAGGGTGAGGACAAGGACAAAAAAGAGAAAAATGAGAAGGGGAGAAAAAGAGCACAGAGAAGAAAAATAACAAAGTAGGCTGAGCAGAGATTAAGGAGAGAGGATCTCAGGGCCAGAGGGCCAGGAGTTCATATTAGGGGTGGGAGGATGGAGGAAAATCGTGACTCCAGCTGGGGACCGGAGGAGTGGCTCGGTGTCCAGGCTAGAGCTGTGCGTGTGTGCAGCTTGTGAATTCAGTTCAACTGGGTGCGGTTTTCTGTGTTCATCTGGTGTTTCTTGAAGACAAAATTTTGTGTAAGCCAATGCAAAACCACATTATGCCAAAATTGTTCCCTCATATCATTTGTGTTGGAACAGATTCGCATTTTTGGAAACAAGCATTATGGTAGAGCTGAGTTACTTAAATGCATTGAGGAGACAATAGAATTTTCCTTTGTGTATTTCTACCTTTCCCATGACCACCTCGCCTTTGGTCTCACACTTAGAATCACCTCCGGGGCGGGCCGAGTGGTGCATTGGTTAAGAGCTGGTTTGGGGATGCCTGCGGCCCCGGTTCGGATCCCACATATGAGGGCCAGTGACGCTGCCCTCTACAGCTAACAACTCCACCTGGAGCTGGGCTGTGCGAGCCCCGGCGACCGTGTAGGCTGTAGCCCTTGCTGCAGTGGACTGCCATAGGCTACAGTGAGTGGCCGGCAGCCAGCGTGAGCGGCCGGTAGCCAGTGTAAGCTGCCAATAGCCGCGGTGAGCGACCATCCAGAGGCCGGTGACGGATCTGCCTCATCCGGGAGGAGCACAATGAGGATACCAACATGGGCCAGTGAAGCAACATCCTCCGCAACTAGACTGAAGAACAAAAGGACAGCAACTTGTCTGTTCCCTTTCCCCGGTTCCCCAATGCTGTTCCCCTCCCCCAATTCCCCAATAAAATCTTTAAGAAAAAAAAAAGGGGCCGGCCGAGTGGCACGGTGGTTAAGGGAAGCCAGCGCCCCGGTTCGGTCCCACATGTTAGGGCCAGTGACACTGCCCTCAAAAAAAAAAAAAAAAAAAAGAATCACTTCCCTTCTTGGCCCTTCCTACCAGATCTGTTCTACCTTCAGTATTTTCCATAACCAGAGGTAGCCATCCATTGAACTCAGCCATGACAATGCATCCTCTGGTGATCAGGCTGATTCTTTCTGGTTTTGACATTGCCTACTGATAAGGACTTTCCAGTGCTTGCTAATTGTCGAGGGCCCTTCCTGTAGCCCATCCAGCACTCACCCAGCCCACCTAGCTCACCGACCTCTTGCCCTCTTTGAACTGAGGGAGGCTATTTATTTATTTATTTATTTATTTATTTATTTATAATAGTTTCAGGTGTAAAAGATAATGCAATAGTTATACTTTTCACCCCTCAAAAGCGACAACTCCCTCCCCTGATCTGCCTTCTCCCCCGGCCCTCAATATCATACATATCTATTACAATTCCATTGACTCCATTCCAAGGGAGCCCATTCTTGCTAAAAGATTTGACATCTGCAGCCCCAGGACCCCAGAGCACCCCCTCCGGGTGCAACATTTTTTCACCCTGCACACGTATGGTTCACTCCCTCACTTCCACAGGCCTCTGCTCCAAAGGTATTTCCTTGAGAAGGACTTCCCTCATCTTCCTAAATAAAATTACCTCTCACACCCACTCATGTCACTCTGTAAACTCTTATTCTAATATTTTTCCTAATATATTTTTATTCATAGCACTTTACACATCACCACTTGACACAATATAAATTGCTTATTTGTTCTTTTATTGTCCACCTTCCTCCCTTAGAGTGTTTTGTTCTCAGGTGTGTCCCAATGTCCAGAACAGTGTCAGGAACATAGTAGGTGCTGAATAAATATTAAGCAATGAATGAATGATCAGTATAGGTTATTAATGATGATTGCATTAATATATAAACATCCATTGTTGAAGTAAGAAAATCAAGGACAGGAGCTGAGAAGTCATCAATATAATATTTTTAGATTAATCTCCTAATAGATTCCTGTAATATTTTCTTGCAATGATCCCTGTTTTAGAACATGACGTCGTTATGAAAATATTCCCACAAATAACATTGGAAAGAAAACAATATAAAAGAAAATTGATATTAAATGAAAAAATTTGGAAAACAGTGATTGGAAATGGAATTAAATATAGACAGATGCTTTACAAACCCTGAAAATGTGAAAGATAATAAGTCTGTGTTAATAAGAATAGCAATAATTCTGGTGCTTAATGAAACATTACTAAGTAATTTTATTCTCTAAAAAATCAAGTGGAGAAATCCAGCAGACACCACTTTAATCAACTGATCAAAGTTAACAACACCAACAATGGTACAATGGTGCTAAATGACATCATGTGCTCGGTGATGTGATACAGTGAGAATGATACCACGTCAGTTCTGCAGCATTCCTGCATGACTATACAACCTTAATCTAACCATGAGAAAGCAATAAGACATGCTAAATTGAGAGACATGCTACCTCTTCTTTTTTTTTTTTTAAGATTTTATTGGGGAATTGGGGGAGAGGGACAGCACTGGGGGACCGGGGAAGGGGAACAGACAAGTTGCTGTCCTTCTGTTCTTCAGTCTAGTTGCGGAGGACATTGCTTCACTGGCCCATGTTGGTATCGTCATTGCGCTCTTCCCGGATGAGGCAGATCGGTCGCCGGCCTCTGGATAGTCACTCACCGCTGCTATTGGCAGCTCACACTGGCTGCCAGCTGCTCACGCTGGCTGCCAGCCACTCACTGTAGCCTATGGCAGCCCACTGCAGCAGGGGCTGCAGCCTACACCATCGCCAAGGCTCGCACAGCCCAGCTCCAGGTGGAGCTGTTGTTAGCTGTAGAGGGCAGTGTCACTGGCCCCCACATGTGGGATCCGAACTGGGGCCGCCGGCATCCCAAAACCAACTCTCAACCAATGCACCACTCAGCCGGCCTGCTACCTCTTCTTTTTACAAATGTCAGTAACATGCAAGACAAAGAAAGGCTGAGGACCTATTCTGAATTAAAGGAGACCAAAAAGATAGGACAACTAAATATAGTGCATGATCTTGGATTAGCTCCTGAATCATAAAAAATTTACTACAAAGAATGTTATTGGAGCAATTGGTAAGATTTGAATCTGGATAATGGGATTGTGTTAGTATTAAATTTTCTATCTATGATGATGGCACTTTGTTTTCAGGAGACCTATACTCAAGTATTTAGGCAAAAATGGTCATGATATCTGTAACCCTCAAATGGTTATGCAAATAACAATAATAATATACAGAGAGACACTGAAAGAGAGAAAACAAATGTGGCAAAATGTTAATCATTCATGCTTTTGGATGCATTCTTTATTAAGTTTTCTCAAGGTTTGAAAAATTTCAAAATAAAGCACTTTTAAAAATGACCACCGCCAACAAAAAACCCAAACAACCCAATTCAAAATGGGCAAAAGACTTGAATAGACATTTCTCCAAAGAAGATGTTCAAATGACTAATAAGCACATGAAAAGATGCTCAACATCACTAATCATTAGGGAAATGCAAATAAAAACTACAAGATACCACCTCACACCCATCAGCTCAGCTACTATTAAAAAAACAAAAAAAAACAAAAACAAAACAGAAAATAACAAGTGAGATTATGGAGAAACTGGAACTCTTGTGGACTGTTGCTGGGAATATAAAATGGTACAGCTGCTGTGGAAAGCAGTATGGTGGTTCCTCAAAAAAATTTTAAAAATAGAATTACCATATGATCCAGCAATTCCAGTCCTGGGTATGAATACCCAAAAGAACCAACAGAAGAAACTCCAACAGATATTTGTACAACCATGTTCATAGCAGCATTATTCACAGTAGCCAAAGGTGGAAGAAACCCAACGTGTATTGAAGGATAATTGGACAAGCAAAATGTGGTGTATACATGCAATATTATTCAGCCTTAAAAAGAAAGGAAAGTCTGGCACATGTTACAACATGAATGAACCCTGAGGACATTATGCTGAATGAAATAAGCTGACCACAAAGGACACATACTGTATGATTACACTTGTCTGAGGTATGTAGAGTCATCAAAATCATAGAGACAGAAAGTAGAATAGTGGGTACCAGGGGTTGCGGGGGAGAGGAGAGAATGGGGAGCTATTAAATGGGCATAGAATTTCAGTTTTGCAAGATGGAAAGAGGTCTGGAGACGGATGGTGGGGATGGCTGCACAACAATGTGAATGAATGTAATGCCACTGAACAGTACACTTCAAAATGGTTATGATGGGGCTGGCGAAACGGCTCAGTTGGTTAAGAGTGTGAGCTCTGAGCAACAGAGTCACCAGGTCTATTCCCACATGGGCCAGTGAGCTGCGCCCAAGCTTGAGCTGCTGCTATTGGCAGGATAGCTCAGCTGGTGAGAGCACGTGCTCCTAACAACAAGGTTGCCAGTTGGACTCCTGCATGGGGTGGTGGACTACACCCACCCGCAACTAAGATTGAACACGGCACCTTGAGCTGAATGGCTGCAAGCTGCCAATGGGTGGCCGGATGGCGACTGGACTTGGAGCTGAGCTAGCTGTGCCCTCCACAACTGAGATGGAAGGACAACAAATTGACGGTTCCTCTTCCCCAATTTCCCAACACTGTCCCCCTTCCCCAATTCCCCAATTTAAAAAAAAAATGGTTACGATGGTAAATATAACATTATGTGTATTTTACCACAATTTTGAAAATTTTTTTAAAAATAACCAAAGGAAGAAAAAGGCATGTTGCAACCATCACAATAATAATTGATTCTGGCAAAAATCACTAATGGAGTTAAAATTATAGGGTAAAAGTTTGATGAAAAACAGGGTATTTGTAGTCTCAAATTAACTCCCTTCGACATACTTGTTAATTACGAAGGAAGAACAATGGCTTTCCAGTGGAGAAGCCCAGGAGATGTGAATGTACTGAGTGATCAAAATGACCGCCACCAGCAGCAAGACCACCTGACACCATATTCCTCCTGGTGTGATGCATCAGAAGGGTACCACACTACTTCTGCAGGACTCTGGATATAATTATAAAGGAAACATCAGGAAAACCGAAGCTGAGAGACCATCTGCAAAATAACTGATCTGTACCCCTAAAAAAGTGTTAAGGCCATGAAAGATAAAGAATGACTGAGAAACTCTTTCAAAATAAAGAAGGCTAAAGAGACACGACATCTGAAAGCAATTTATAGTTCGGGATGTTGTTTTGCTATTTAAGGACATCATTTGGACATTTGGTGAATTCTGAATAAGATCCATAAATTAGATTATAGATAATAGATTATATATCTATGTATAATCAATGTTAATTTCCATATTTTGGCAATTGTATTGTGGTTATGTAAACAAATGTTCCAATTTTTAGAAAATATTAAAATATTTAGAGGTAAAAGGGCATTATGTTCACAACTTACCCTCAAATAGTCTAGATAAAAATGTGTGTGTGTGTGTGTGTGTGTGTGTGTGTGTGTGTATGGAGAGAGAGAGAGAGAGACAGAGAGAGAGAGAGAGAGAGAGACAGAGAGAGAGAGAGAGACAGAGGGAGAAAAGAAATAAAGCAAATGTGGTAAAATGTTAATATTTGAGGAAATATGGATGAAAGGTATGTGAGAATTTTTTGCATTATTCTTGCAACTTTTATGTAAGTGAAAATTACATAAATCAAGATAAAATATTAAAACAACAACAAAAGGCAAGTGGAACCCAGGCAGCTTGCGCTGGAGGGAATGACCTGGGAAAAGGTCCGGTGGAAAACAGGATGTACAAACAGAAGGATTAAACTTCATCTTGAAAACTTGCAGCATCTTCCAAACCAAACACACACATAGACATAAGAATTGAGCTTAGGATGTTTAAAAGACCTCATACGATCATGTTATTCATGAATTAAGGGAATGCCCCGGAAATGAAACACTAACACAATTAGCTCTGCCTGACATCTGGTTAATACAGGACTCTTCCATGCCTAAGTGGTCAGTGGCTAAACCTCACAGGACAGTGAGATTAGAACAGATGTCTCCTCCTCCAGTGAACTAGCCAATTGAGCTATTATCCTACTCAATCGCCTGGACTTTTGTCTGAATAAACCAAATAGAACAGTTCCCTTGGTTTCTTATAGATTTAGCTTGCTTCCTAAATTTTGTCTTCCGGCCTCATCCAGGTGACAGCAGACAATATAAGAGTACAAGTCTCAAAAATGCAGGGTTTAACTTTAGCAACGCAAAAAACAAAACTGGCGTATTATTATAATTGCGGGTGCATGTGCTACAGTAGATGTCAAATAATTCTTAAAAGTGCTCCTGAATTCTCAAATTGTTAACTTTTATTAATGTGCATGTGGCATTGGGCTAGGTTCTGTGAACTTTGGAAAAAATATAAAACACATGATTCCTGCCCCAATGCACATTAACGTTATATCTGGAAACAAGCGCAGGAAACGACTATAGAAAAATACCTAATTATTATGTACACTTAGAAAGCGACCAGAGCACGCCATGAAGTATTCTATGATGAAGATTATGATTACACACTAAATGTATTTGAAACTATAAATCCTAAAGGAATGGCTGGCACCCAGCCCACACTGTCCTCAGTAGGAGATTCAGCACAGATGTCACGTCCCCCAGACACCAGGCAACGTGCAGGGAGTGGAGGGCTATAAATAGGACATGACAGATAGTTTACAGTATATACTAGACGTACTTAAGCAAGATGATACTGATGAAATAAGTGAAAGAAGCATATGTAAATGTTGCATGAACATTACATATAAATAAGGGAGTAAATATATCTTGTGGATGGAAACCGAAGGAGAAACCTCTCCTTCTATAAGGAAAAATGTGGTGGAAAGAATATTAACTCCGATTTCAGATACACTGGGATTTAGATCTTGGCTCTTTCACTAACTGCGGGAAACTGGGCTCATTATCTAACTTCTGCAAATCTCGTTCCCCCGACATCTACTGTAAGGCTACCAGCTCATGCGATCGTTAGTCATAGTAACTGTGCTAAAATATAGCTATTAAAACATCCCACTGTGTTACTATTATGTCTGTGTTCCTGGATAGACTGTGAGCTGCTCACAAGAGGGATTGCGTCTTGTTGATCTTTGTATTATGAACAGTACAGTGTCTGACTGACTCATGGTGGAGTCTTTATAATCGTTGAAATACTAAAAATCATAAAAACTATACGTTTAGATAATAATGATAGCTTCATAGTCACTGAGTACTGACTCCGTGCCTGGCTCTGTGCTAGGAGCATTTCATGGGTCATCTTATTTCATTCTGATAACAATCCTTTGTTGGCGTAAACATCCTATGCCAACTGGGAAGATATGAGACTTAGAAATCTCCCATGTTTATAGGGCTGGTAATGGTTAGAGCCCAGGCCCCAGGCACACTCTCCTCTGAACCAGGAAGGGGAGAGCTGCTTTTGCTCCTGTATTACCGAGGAAAATTCCATGAACCAATAGGAGTTTCAGAAGCCATCTGAGTACCAAAAAGGGTGAGAGTTTGTGAGAGAGGTGAGAGCATGCTGGGCACAGGTGACAGCTGACTCTGATGTGAGACAGAGGTGGGACGGGTTTGAAGGAGGAGTGTCAGAGGTACACGCTGGGTGATGGGGCCCGTGCTTTGTGCAGGTGAACACACAGGACAAAGAAGGGTCTCCATCTGGAGCTCCTGGCAGTTGGACTGGGCAGTGCCGGGGCCCAGAAGCCCAGAGATGGATGGCACAGCAGTCGAGGCTACAGGTTGCATGGGATAGAGTCAGGACATGATTCTGGGAGGGGGCTCAGTGCTGCAATTCCAGGAAGAAGCTGAAAGAAAAGCCACTAGGCTCGGCGTACTAGTCACTCTTTAACAACAAGAGAAGAAAATGTAGCAATACAGAGGCCACTTAATGTATATAGATGGTCATTGGCGCCCATTTAAGGCCAACAGGAATCCCCAATTTAGGGTGCAATGAAGACTTTATTCCGTGCAAATAGCTCAGTTGTGATAAAACATGGCAGTAGAACAGGTCAACAAGGTTACAGCTCAATTGTGAAATAGCAGAGCTCTGAAGTGGGTCTCCCTCCAGGGCCTTCTCCAGCTAGACAGCTCTGCTCCACCTTAATCTGCAAGATGTCATCCATGTTTCCGCTCCAGCTGGGGAAAAACCCACCCTAGGTGGAATGGAAAAGTATACTCCCAGAGTCAGAGGGGAGCCGACATAGAGAGAGAAGTCCCCATCCCTGGTCCTTGATTGGACCATCCTCATGCAAATGAGGACTCCAAATCCTCACAGTTTGAATGGACAAAAAAACACTGTCCTGTTTGGTTGTAATGAAGCTGCTCTGCTTGCTCATTGAAGATGCTGAAGGGTATAGCTGCATAGCTCTGATTGGACAGGGAAAGTCTCAGTCTTATTGGTTGAAATCTGATTCCTACAACTCCTTTATAAGGGTTCCCTCAGCAGGCAGGAACACAATGCAGGCAGGCCCATAGTTCGGTGCAGGAGGCAGACAGTTCAGCGCAGACTGCAGGAAATGTAGTGCAGGCTTCTCTCTGAAACATAGCTTGTGTGAGAGGCCCTTGTTTAGCAATGGCTGCTAGGCTCTGTTTATAAATTTGAGACCAGTTAGCCACCAGGGGCCTTTCTCAGCAGATACATTCGTTCTTGGGGTCACCACTCTGATGTTTAAAAGATGTCATTAGTAGGTTAAAGATTTTATGTTCAGAGGGTATATTTCCTTTGCTTGTTCTTCATGCTTCTACTGGTTCAGGACTTGTGCTCCTTAAATATTATATAGAATTTGCTGTTTGGGGGAGGATTATTCCAAAGTGGGTCCCAGGTCCTCAATTTTAGCTGGTGACAGAAACGGGGATGACTGTTGACCTTGCCCCAGCTCCCACACATCAGCTCCCACTGTCCCAAGTCCTCTTCCCTGCATTCAAAAGGCAGCCCTGGTTTTACAATCCTCCAGGCTCAAAACCTTGAGCCCAATTCTAACTCCCCCATATTAAATTCATAATCAAGTCTTACTCCTTCTTTCATTGCAATGCCTCTCAGATTAATTTCTTCTCAATTCCCACCCTTTCCTTTCTCAACCCTATTTTTCTTTTTTCTTTTCAGCGCCCTCTAATGACCTCCGTGTCTCCACTTGGAACCCAATGACAAATTAATGATCAGCCGGTTATTTAGGATGCCACGTATGTCCTGTTGTTGTCAAGAACTCAACAATTCTATTAGTGTTAAAGCGAGTTCAAATGCCTCGGTTTATGAAAAGCTTTGCACGGAACAGTCCTTTCCCAAATTCTCCACTGGGGAATGGGACTTGACTCCACCCACAGCTCAGTCCTCCACGTTACAAAACGTCCCTTCTCCGGCCGCCTGATGAAATTCCGCCTCTTGTGTTAGACCTGGTCCGATTCCCACATCCCACGCGAAACTCTCCTGGGCCCGTTATTCCGGTCCGAATGTCTTTTGGCACTTGGGGACTCCACCCCACTAATACTGAATTACGTTGCACTCTCGTGACTCGTGTTATCGGAGGGTGGGACCCCATTTCTGGCGGAACTTCTACATGAGGCCAGGATCCGGCTTCAATAAAGCTGAAAGCATGGATGGGCAGTAAAGGAACGCGCGCCTGGGCCAGCCCTTTCTCGCCATTTCCCAGCACCTACCCCCCTTCCCACCAGGGTCCGACCGTGTAGGTCTGACCTCCCGACGCCGCCAGCAGCCTCCGGGTGGGCACATAGCCCACCATTTAGGGACACATCTGAGTCCAGGGTCCTTCCCCGCCGCCCGCTCCCCACCACTCGTCGCTGACCGCAGCCCCCGCGCTCTGCTCCCACCTCCGGCACCCAGCGCGGCTCTCCGTTGGGAGCCAGGCTGATCTCGGGACTCGGGGTCACCGGCGCCCACCACACCCGAGACTAACGGCCGGGGGCGCAGTGTTGCCCTCTCTCCCGCGCGGCCATTGGGCGGCCTGGGCGCGCCCTCACACGGGGGCCCTCCCCACCGCCACGGTTCTCCTCCCCCATCCCCGGGGAGGGGCTGCCGAGGGGCGTCCGGTTACATCTCCGCTGCCAGCCTCCCGCGCCGAACCGCAGGGCTAGCGGGACCGCAGTTGGAGACCATGTGGGCCGCCGTCCGCGGGCGTGGGGCTTCGTGGACGAGGGCGCTGCTGCTGCTGCTGCTGCTGGCGGGGCCGGGGGGCTGCCTGCGCCGCCAGGAGCTCTTCCCCTTCGGGCACGGACACCAGGACCTGGAGCTGGAGCCCGGCGACGACCGCGTCTCCCCTGCCCTGGGACTGAGCACTGCCCTGCACTTCTACGACAAATCCGACATTCGCTCGGTCTACGTGAGTGCGCGCGGGGAGGGAAGGGGGCTGACCGGGTGACAGGGGCTTGAGCGCGTCGGGAGGAAGGAGGCCGGTGGCCCGTGGGCTTGGTGGGCTTCGGACAGACGTGGGCTTCGGGACAGGGACCCACCCGCTGGCCGCCAGGCTCTAGGCTCGCGCTGGATCTCCAAGCCCAGTGCGCGGCCGCCTCTGCCCGGCCCCCGACGTCGCCACCGCCGGGTCACTGTCTCCGAGGAGCTTGCGGGGCTGGGGAGCTCTTCGCGTCTGCGCTGCTCTGAGCGCGCCTTGCTGGCTCTGGGACCCCCAGACCTCGCGACCCCGGGATCTCGGGCAGCGTGTTCTCCCCGGCTCTGTGCGCAGCGTCGCGGCCGGGAAGTCGGTCTCGCCATTGTCCGGAGCCTTTAGGGACAGGACCCAGTCAGTTAGGTCAGGCGCGCGCGGGCGCGGATACTCCCCCGGGCAGTGCCCAGAGCTGGGGCGCAGCGGGCGCCCGGGGCAGGAAAAGACCGCCCAACTCGGCTCTCCGCCCCGGGAACAGAGCTACAGGCCCTTGCAATGCTGTGTGTGAACTCCGGATGTATCTTGGCATTGATTCTGCGCTCTATTTGAGCTCGTTGCAGTCCAGAGTTCAGGGCTAGGGAAGCAGGGCGCCTGGGTGATCCAATTTCCTGTAGATAAGCACTGTCACCATGGGGGTTCCAAATGAGGAGCGGGGCCAGGTGACCCCTGGCTCTTTGGAAGCCGCTCAGAACTCGCGGGGCGCTGGGGACGCTGTCAAATTGGTCAAGGCCTTCTGGGGCGCTACCTCCCCCAGCTGCGCACCATGTGGATTTCATATAAAGCTGTGCATGTTCCAGGAGTGCAGGGAACTACACAACAGCGGCTGGAGCCTGTCCCGCCAGGGGATGGCTGTGCTCGTAGCCTGGCCTGGGCAGACTGCGCCTCGGGCCACACCCACGTGAAGCTTGTCGCTGTGCCTAAAAAAGAATGAATCCTGAAAATCTCCACCCTCAGGGACAGTCGCCCTTGTGGGTGGACTGCTCTGACTTCCTTTGGGAGTCTGGTGAAGCCCGTAAGACCCTTCTTAGAATGTTTTTTAATGAATAAAATAAAATCCACAGGATGGCCAAGGAAATCAATTATGTTGTAATGCAGATCAAAATATTGGAACAAAAATCTTGTGGGTATATATGTGCTTATTTTTAACCACATTAAATAGCAAGATGTAGCCATGGATCCAATGGAGGGTCAGCTAATGACTGAGCTTTCCAGCTCATGAGGTCTGTAATCAACATTTGGAGATACCTACAGTGACCATCATGTGACATGAGAATATCTGTTACTTGTACCAGTGGGAAGGTCATTCAGTGTTACTACTGCTGTGCCTTGTTGCCTATGTGCATGGAAGGAAATACTACATGCATAGAAGGAAATGTTAAATATCAGTTAGGGATTACTGAAAAAAATCAAACTCCTTTTTTTCCATCTAAGTTAATAGACCTAGTGAATTCTACTCATGAACCTACATGGGGCTCACTGGTCCCTGTTAAGAACCCCTGTGTTAAATATGAGACCTCCTGCCCTCCTTTACTCATGGCATCAGACTAACCACATTACATCCTAAAGACCTAGAAAATCTATTGCTAAAACAGGATGCCTTTTCAAGTCATACCTTCTGGGTTTGGGTTTAGTCGGGATTTCAATGAGAAAGAATGCCAGCTCTCTAAGGATCTTCTATCTGTGCTACAGGTTGGATTCCCAGGGAGCTGACTCTGAGATGAAGCTTAGCAGGCAGGTTGTTTCATTAGGGTGAGCTCCTCAGATCCATACCTATGGGAAGGAGGGGACTGAAGAAGGGTTGAGCAGGGGGAAAGCTCAGCTGAAGAACAGCCCTGGGCTGCTAGCTCCCTGGCTACTCTGAAGGTGGGATGGCCTTTCAGAGCTATCTCAAGTCTGCAGGAAGGGCTGGGCCTCTGGGCCTTTGTAGAGATCAGTCACTGGATAAGGGCTCCCCTAGAAGGCGGTATGTCCCTAGGGGAGGCATTTTCTTCCATGGAGGCAATCCTCAAAGAGGGCTGACAACTAGGAGCTGCATTCCCAGGAAGTGACATGTATCTGGTGACACGTGACAGCTCCCATCACTATCTGCAGCTGTGCAGATGCTCTTTGAGCTGGTAGAAACCCTTAGTGGTCCTGAGTGAGAAGGTGAGTTGACCGGGCATGTAAGCAGGAGCCAGATGGTCTGTCCTATTCTAGGCACTAGACTAGGGAAAGGAAGGAACACCCACCAAGAAAGAAAACAATTATTGGATAATTATATCTACATGTGTCAGGAACTTGCTAGTTTTACATTATTTAATCCTCGAAACAATTCCCCCCCCCTTTTTCAGATGGAGAAATAATAATAATAATAATAATAATTATAAGTAATTATCCAATCTCATACCACCAGTTAAATGTCCAAAGTAGGATTCCAGCCCAAGTCTGTGTCTGACTCATAATACTTTCAAGCATCCAGCCCATGTGGAAATGTGGAAATGGACACAGGGGTTGTTGTGAGCTAGGGTAAAGAGGGAGGACTTTACAGAGGAGGTGAAGACATGTCCGAGTTCAAAGGGGAAGTAGAGAGGCTATTCCAGGTGAGAGGAATTCCAGGGCAAATGCATAAGGATGGCAACAAGCTAGGCATGTGCTGGGAGAGTAAGGAATGTGATCAGATCAGAGCATTGTTTCCCTTGGAATAGGTTTCAGTCTGGATAAGCAGATGGGATCAGGAGATTGAATATATCAGTTAGCCTTTGCTGTGTAACAAACAACCACAAAAACCTTAGTGACCTATAACAATGAGCCTTATTGCTCATGTGTGCCCTTTAGCAGAGCCATTTGGGATGATTTGGTTCTGCTCCATGGGTCTCTTATCTTCTACAGACATCTTGTCTAATACAGTGGCTCTGAGCCATATGTGCCTATTAAAATTGGATAAATTAAAATTAAATAACAAAGTTTCAGCTTTCAGTGGCACCAGCCACATTTGAAATGTTCGTTACCTTCCTATGACTAGTGGCTACTGCATTGCATATTGCTGCTAGAGAGCCTGGCTTCTGAGCGCCAGAGTAAGTATGCCCTTCCTCATGGAGGAGTCAGAGGCACAAGAGAGTAATTACAAATGCAGATGTGCTTTCACAAGCCTCTGCTTGGCTTATGTCTCCTAACACTGCATGTACTAAAGCAAGTCACACGGCAGAGGAGAGTCAATGGGTGAGGCAGGTCCCCTGCCCATAGTGGTGACAGGCATGGGTCCAGGGTGAAGATGTGGGGCCAAATGATGCAATACACTACATGAAGGGTCATCAAAGATGGCTAGAAGGTCTTTTGGTGGATTAAGCTGCCTATAGCTGGTCACAACGCATGCCCATCTTTGGTAAGGTAAGACTGGCAGTGGTTTGCAAGGGAGCATGGACAAACAGACTGGGAGAGTTTGGGGGCAGGAAAACCAGTCCCAAAAGTTGTTGTTTGTTTATCCAGACATGAGGGCTTACAGAAAGGGGGACAAGGGGCTGGCCGAGAAGCGCGGTGGTTACGCACTGGCTTAGGAAGCCAGCGGCCCCGGTTCAGGTCCCACGTATGAGGGCCAGTGACACTGCCCTCAAAAAAAAAGAAAAAAAAGAAAGGGGGACAAGGAGAGAAAAGGGTGAATCTGAGAGGTGATCTAAGGTACACCAACAGGATTTCTGACCATCACATATGGTAGGACATGAAGGAGAAGGCGGGTGGCGGGGGGTGAGGGATGGACATTCTCCGTCTTGAGGGGTGAAAGAATGATGGATGGCTGTCTTGAGTAAACGGCATTAGCTCAGGTTTGACTCTGTGGTGTTGGGGCCAACAAAGGGACCAGAACATGGAGAGAGATGCCCTGTAACCAGCAGACCTTCAAGCTAGCTGTCAGACTAGGGAGGAAGGTGGAAGCTTGAGATGCTGGCTTACAAGGGGAAGTAGGACAGTGAGAGCTGAGCTGAGAGCTAGGTTAGAGCCCCAGGAAAGGACATTACTCTTGATGACCTAATGTGGCAGTTCTCAAAAGTGGTCTAGGGACTCCTGGGTGTCCTGGAGACTTGTTCAAGAAACTCACAAGATCAAAACTCTTTTCCTAACAATACTAAAATGTTATTTGCTCTTTATACTCCCATGCTCTTGCGTATACGAGTATAGTGGAGTTCACCAGAGGCTATATGACGCCTATTATCTGTCCCAACAGATAGAATGTAGAAGATGTGAGAATCCAGCTGTCTTCCATTAAGCCAGACATCACACTGATTTGCAGATGTAAAACAGTGACACATCTCTCCCTAAGCACTATTGGGTTTTATTTTCATAAAAAATAATGTTACTTATGTTAACATATGACTTCATCACAAAAGTATTATATTTTTAAAATTTAAAAATGCTTTTATTGTTCTCAGTCTTAATTTCTGACATGATAAATATTACTTTATGTAACCTATATAAACACAAGCTTCTGGGGGGTATCTCTAATCATTTTTAAGGGTGTAAAAGACTCCTAAGACCAAGATGTTTGAGAGCGGCTGATCTAATGGTGTCCAGACATCACATGCCTCTGCCTTAGTGTGAGAGCTGTTGGAAGGCAGGGGAAGGAAAGTTCCATGATAGGGCAAGGAGCCAACCTGTGGGCCACAGCAAAGCCCCTACACAATAAGGTCTGATTCTCCTCATAGAATAACCTCTTATTTGGGGATGGTAAAACAGCATAGTTCCAGCAATGAAGCCAGACAGTCTTTGGATCCCATGCTGGGCAATGAGTGGGGAACGGGCCAGTCTGTAATCCAGTCACTGGTGCACTGGGCCACTGGCCATTTCACATGCACTCTGCTGCCTTGGCTGATGAACTGACCCTCCCTGGGCACGAGTGCTTCAAAAATGTAATGAGGTTGTCCAGAAAGGCAAACCATTTTCTTTCTTTAACCAGAATTTTATCACCTTAGTTTATTAACGCCAGTTATCTCATGCTGATCGGAAACTCTGATTGGCTGTGTAGACCAACAGAAGAATCCCTGGAACATGATTTTACTGTATATTAAGTGATGTAGGTTTTGATCATAAAAATGGAAAAATGAATTTGTTATTATTTGTTAAGTTCAATTTGTTTGGAAAATAAAATCCTTTGTGCTATGGAAAAATAAAAGAATATACTTGGTAGCAAAAATTTAAAATAATTGTGTACCTCGATCCTGACTTATCCCCTTGCCTCTGGTCTTGCTGAGTCTTCTTTCTCTCTCTGTCTCTGTCTCTCTCTGTCTCTGTCTCTGTCTCTCTCTCTCTCTGGCTCTCTCTCTCTCTCTCTGTCTCTCTCTGTCTCTCTGTCTCTCTCTCTCTCTTTCTCTCTCTCTCTCTCTCTCTCTCTCTCTCTCTCTCTCTCTCACACACACACACACACACACACACACACACACACTCTACTTACCTATAGGAATTTCCCTTATGTAGGGTAAATTTAACTCATCCTTCAAGATCTCCTAGCTTTCTTCCTACGTTTACCCTACTTTCTCTGCAATACAGGCCACTCACTTTCTTCAAAACTTGATTCATTCCACAAATGTTTACCAAGGGACTCAGGTGTGGAAGGTGGTGTGTCAGGTGTTAGGGCTATAAACTCTGAAACACAGCCACTGAATATGACCGGGTCCCTATCCTCAAGTGTCATGAGGGAGCCACCGATGAACAGGCAATTCCAGGGCCTGTTGTAGAGGAACAGCACCCAGATGTGGGGGGAGCCCCGAGTCTCCATGAGGCACTCCCCTCCATAGGGTTCATTCTCGGACACCTCAGTATCCTGAGCTAAGTCTACATTGCACTCTGATTGTTGCAGATGTTTCCTTTGCTGGTCTCATATATTCTGTCTGCCCACAAATAGACTATAAAGCCCTGGAATCATAGAGTATGGCTCTTTTTTTTCCTTGTCCTGAAGAGCTTGCTAACCTCTGTGGCTTTACCTGCTCCATGGCAATGGCTCTGGCCATGGCCTCTCTCATGAGGACTGGCCCCAGATTTTCAAAATCATACCAGAAGTTTCCACCCAAATGCCCATCTGCCACTGCAGGTTCCACATGACACCTGAGAATCACTCACCTCCCTCCTCCCTCAGTTACTTTCATTGCTGCTTCCTTTTCCTTGTTAATGGCACCTGAGGAGGGTTCTCACACTACTCTCCCTTCGCTCATTTATTCTACAAATACTTATCATGTGAGAATGATGTGCCAGACACCACTGTAGGCATCAGAGGTGGAAAGGGGCTGCCCAGTGAGATAAGAGGAAAACCAAGCAAGGTGAAATCCTGGAAGCCAAGGGAAGAAAGTCCATCAAGGAGAGGGGAGTGAACCACACTGTTAAATGCTGTCGATGGGCCAAAAAGATGAGGACTGGGAGTTGCCCATCAGGTTGAGTAAGATGGTAGTCATCTTGGCAGATCACCGGCTTTTTATTTTACCTTCGTAGCAGGTCCTTCCTTGCACCTGTATCTTTCTTGTCATGGTGGAATAGACACTTTCCAGTTCTGTTCAGTTTCTTTGGTGCCCTCCCCCCATCCTAACTTCAGAGGGAGGTAACTCCTCAATGTGGATTCAGGACCTTGTCCTACCTTTCTAGCTTTATTTCCAGCTTCCCTACAACACTTCCCAGAAAAGTAAAATAGGCCTTCCTTTAGCCCTTTGCTCATTGTTTTACTCTACCACTCAATCCATCTTTTATCTCTCAGATCCTCCCCTACTCTCCAGGAACCAACTCAGTCCTTTCCTAACTGACCAGTGCAAGCAGACGACTTTTACCTCTCAATCCTTAGAACTGCCTGTAATTTGGATTGTCTCTCCCTTTTAGCTGTTACGAATAATGCTGCTATGAATGTTTGTGTACAAGTCTCTGTGTAGACATCTACTTTCAGTTCTCATGGGTCTATACCTACGAGTGGAATTGCTGGGTCTTATGGTAACTCTGTGTTTAGCATTTTGAAGTCACTATCAAACTGTTTTCCAAAGTGGTTGCACCATTTTACCTTCCCACCAACAATGGATGAGGGTTCCGATTTCTCTACATCCTGGAAGGCTCACACTTGTTATTATCTGACTTTTTGATTCTCGCCATCCTAGTGGGGATGAAGTGCTATCTCATTGTGGTTTTGATTTGCATTTCCCTGTTGGCTAATGACATAGAGCCTCTTTTTATGGTTATTGGCCATTTGTATGTCTTCTTATATTCCTTTGTTCATTTTTTAATTGGGTTATTTGTGTTTTTGTTGTTGAGTGCCTTAAACATTATTTAACAAGAATATTTCATGAATGAAGTCATGTATCTCATATTGCATAATATCAGGAGGCAAGTGATGTTGGGTTATTGCTCTGCTAGCTGCTAACATTAAGGAGATGACAGCCTGATCCTGTGTGTCAATTATGTTTCTCCCATGTGGCTATCCCCTCGCCCTCCAACGTTTCACCTAATGGTTTAGCATCTACTGATGATCTTTGCCTGAATCAATTACTAAATTAAGGATTGCCGAATGATGTTTTACTCTGTTTTGTTGTTTGCTTGTTTCAATCATTCTTCCTACATTTATTAGTAGTAATGTAAAGAAAAGCTTCCCTCACCAACCGGGGCCTTTGAATTACACTGACATATGGTCATTCTGGAAAGGCGATGCATCTTAATCCCTTCCCTATAATTTCTCTATTATTTCAAATGAAGAGATTGCGTTCAAATTAAATGATTGGTGTAATCTAAATTAAGGGAATCCCAGTGCTACAGCTGGCATGGGTAAACGGCTGGTGTGGACATTCAAGGGGTTATGGAGTAAGCATGCTTCTCCCCAGAAACTGGGGTTTGCACGGGCCCCCCTCCTTCCCTGGTCATCTCCTGTTCTGGACACTGCTGCCTCTTCTTTGATAGACACACCAGAAGTTAAAATTTAAAGTTCCCAACCATTTTTAAATTTTGGAAAGAAATCTCAGGTAGACATTTCCTGCAGGAGAGATGGGTAACTGATCCAAAGTCTCTCGTTAGACATTAACTGGGTTAAGTTGCAAATATTGACTCCTCTCCCAGCTGTTTTCCCTAGGTTGTCCCTTGTTTTTATCTGCTAATCCTTTTGTTTCTATTTCTAATTTGAGCCACAGCTATTACTCTGGCTCTGTGGAGTAAATGGAAAAATTTTGCAATTTGGACTCAGGAGTTTTGTTCTGGCACTTCTAGTGTAGGGTCTGAAGCAAGTCCTCTAAACTGAAACTCATTTTTTTTCTCAAATGAAGAATGAGATGATATTAATGCCTGCTTTACAAGGTTTAATGAGATCATTGGAGTAAAACTACTTTGTCAACTGTGATGGGTCAGGTCCCAGGACACACTGGCCTCTCGGCTGAAATCAGTCAGACTCCACCATGATTGTAGCATGGATTTGCTATATGCAGGGCTGCTTTATCAAGTTTCTCTTTCCATAGACCCTTTTAGTTTTCCAGCTTTTTCTTGCTGTCCAGTCTCTAACCAGGAAGCCTTCCCGTGAAGCTTTGCAGCTTCTATGACTTTTGTTCCCAGTTTTCTCTAAACTAGGCAGCCAGAAAGGGCACTACTTATGGACTCTAGCAGATGAAGATTCCATCCCTTGCTATCCTTGTGACATTAAGCTAAATTAAGTCTCTAGTCATCCTTGTGTATTTCATATATGTGAAAAGAGGGATGGTTATATTAAATTTTAAACAATGCAAACAGCTTTAGTACAGGGCCTCAAACGGAGGCCCTCAGTAAATGTTTGTTGCTTTTCCGTTCTTTATCCTAAATTATTTTACCTTAAGCTACTGCTTCCTCCCACCCAATGGAGTTTGCTTTTGCAACTTCATGCAATTTCATTGTCTTCTCAGTACAGCTCTTTGCATTTCTAAAATGACCCCATTTGTTTTTTATTTGTGCTAACCTCAAGAGTTCTCTAACCACATCTGTTTTGGAGAAGGCTTTCCCGCCACCACTACTGCAGCCTGCTTTCTGCCCTGGGGACAACTGACTAGGCTTGTTTAAGCCTAAAAAGATGGTTGTTTCACTTCAGCGTGCATTGGAATATAAGAAATCTGACGTGAGTTGAATATACTGAATATCTGCATTGAGACTTTCCCCAGTGGTTCCTCCTGTCTGTAAGTTCACTGGAAAAGTGAGCATGACACCGGAACTGCCCTTTTAAATGGGGGGCACTCCGTCCTTAGGAGCTGTTGTTCTGTCCCTCCTCTTGTTAGCTTAGCTGGGTTGAAACAGTTGTACGTAAGTATCTGCAGCTGGGAGCCATGTGGTGCTTGGCATATCACCTTGGGGTGTTTTGTGATAGAATTGATGTCTTCTGGGCATTAAGTTGCTAGTAACACCCTGAGCTGAAGTTTAACTTTGCTAAAGGAACTTCTTTTCCCCTCCGTGTAAACTATAAGCAGGATTTCAAAACAATATTTACACTGGTCCATGGGCTGGAAGTAGCTGTTTTTCCATAAAGAAGTGATATATTATTTACCCCACCAAGAACCTCAACTAGGCAATATTTGGTTAGTTTGAGTTACCTTAAGACGATATATTATTATTATTTTTATTATCATCATCACAAGCTCTCAATAGTTTAGACAGGCTTTCCCAGGACCACACTCAATCCAAAGGGGCTGCGTGGTGTGAGCTACAGCCAGGATGTGGTGGTGCCCCTGGGAGTCAGGCTCCTGAGTGGGGCTCCAAGGTGCCCATTGCAAAGACGTACAGGAGCCTGTGGGAGCCCTGCGTGGGGCGGGCTGGGAAGGCTTCACATGGAGGAATGGGACTTCGCCAAGGATACCAGCTGAGTAGGGACCTTTGAGACAGTAGGGGAGTGTAGATGCAAAAGCGTGTAGTATTAGTAGGTGAAACACCATGGCGAGTCGGGAAAAGTGTAAGCAACTTAAATGTATTTTCCCAGCACACGGATTTTTACTCTGGCCTCTCTTCACCAACATTTATATCAAAACTAACATCCAGTCCCATCATCCATGTAATTTTTTAAGTAGCACAAATGGGTGAACAGAAAGTCATACTCATGCCTGCTGTGTAATCCGTAGGTTTAATGGTGGTTTTTTTCCTGGACTCAGGGCTCTGCACCCATGCCTCAGGGCTCTGTAGCTTTTCATTAATTACTAAATCAGCTTCACCCACACCTTCTGCTCATTATCACAGTCTATAGCACACCCAGTGCAATGAACATTCCTGAAAACTCCTGGTAGGGAGGGGAAGGCCTCGCCGGGAGGGTGGGCAAGTCTGGGGAAGGGAGGAATTCACACAAGGAACCCTGCCTTGTCTCCTGAAAGACGTTAGTTACTGGCTTACCTGTAAAGCCAGCTGCACTTTTTTTTTTGCTGACCTTTAGAGCAGTCATGTTCACTATCTATTTTAAAAAAACAAAAACATTTTATTATGGAAAATTTTAAACATATGCAAAAATTGAGAGACTATTAGAACGCACTCTTGTGAATCACTCAGCTTCAATAAGTATCAGTGTATGGCTTGTCCTGACTCATTTCTGCCCCCACTGATTCCTAATATACCCCCTCCTCACCTAAACTGAATGATTCTTAAGCAAATCCCAAACATTTGATTTCATTCTAAATATTTTAGGGTGCATCTCTAAAAAATGACTCTTTTTAAAAACAAAACTGCAAAACCACAGTCACACCTAAAAAGAAATAATTCCTTAATATCATCCAATGTTCAAATAGGTTTGTAAAATGTTCTATATAATTTGTTTTTCAGTTGATTGGTTTAAATCAAGATCCAGACAAAGACCACATATTGCGTTTGGTAGATATATTTATTCCGTCTTCTTAAATCTACAGGTTCCCCTCATCTCTTTTTTTTTTTTTTTTTTTGCAACGTGTTTATTAAAGAAACTGGGTGTTTGTCCTGCAGTGTTCTGTGTCTTAGATTTTGACTGCATCCCTATGGTATCATTTAACATGTTCTCTGTCCCCTGTATTTCCTGTAAACTGGTAGTTTGATCTGGAGACTTGCTCGGATTCAAGTTATCGGTTCATATTTATGCAAACTCTTTGTTGTAGTAATCAGTGTCACACGCCAGTGGAAAGAACCTCAGTCACACCTGATGCTGTGATTGATCCCTCATGGCTCACGCACCTTCAGGCATGATTTCTAGCACATGTCGGTATGCAGGCCTTATCCTGCATGAAAGTCCCTGCCCTGTTTCCTGGTGGAAGTCGGGAAGGTAGGGAACCAACACGTGCCTGATCAAGTGCAAGCTCTGCAGCCACTGCAGTGACCAAGATGGAGGTGGTCCTGGGCCTGGAGGGATGGACAGCCCAGTGGGGGCAGCAGACAGAGTCAGCAAGCAGGCAGTGAGTGAGAGCATTACAAACTGTGGTCTGCTTCTGGAAAGAAACAAATAGAAGGTGGATATAAATCGGGGTTCAGGGAGCGAGAGAAGGGCAAGTAGGAGGAACCTACACTGGACGGTTGGAGGAGGCTCTTCTAGAAGGTGTTACTTCAGCTGAGCCCTGAAGGATGAGACACAGCCGGTCTTGTGAATGCTTGAGGGAGGAGGGGTGCTGGTGGCAGTGAGGATGGAGAAAGTGCTATCTACTCCAGAGGTAGGACACACATGACATGGGGTGAAAATGAGGAAGGATTCAAAGCTGACTCCTAAGTGTCCTGGCTTAAGCAACTGGGTCAATGGCGGTATGGCGACAGACCTGGGCAGCGGGACAGGAGGCTGTGTGAGTTCCTCCAGGGTCCCCAGTTTAGTCCCCTTGGAGCCTGTAACCTGGTCTGTCCTCCTGGTCTCCTAACTGCCTACCCTTTGTGTTCCATGCCCTCCTATTGAATTGCTCAATGACACTTTAAAAAGATGGAGAAAAGGAACAAGCAAGTCGGAGCATCACTGCTTGACAGATTTGTCAAATGAGACTGACACCCAAATGTAAGGAAATAGTATCTGTCAAGACTGCCATTAATTGGTATATCTGAAAGAAAAAAAAGTTTACTGGTGGGAAGTTTAAAGCTAAGAATCAAATGAAACTTCTGGATGTTCTGTGTGTGACATTTATCCATGATGTCATCTTTCTTCATGATCCCAGACAATTGAGCTACATGTGCAGAAAAACTGGCGGAAAAATCATTTTCCAAAACTAATACTAATGAGGGTTATCTGGTCTTTGTCCAAAGCGTCTGCAATGCTTGGTGACACTGGTCTGAAAACTCAGTTCCTTGTGAAAATAGAAACATTCCTGCTCCCAGTTTCTAAATAATAAAAGACACTGGGGGCCTTTTCAAAGTTGTTGGACTGACTGAAATTTCACTGGAAAACTACTTTTTCAAACTAAGTTGTCCGTATGTGGCCTCTTGCACGTTACTCCCTGAGAGCAGCTGGTAGCTGCCAACTTCTCGTGGCTTGAGAAAGTGAACTGTTTCCCACACTCCCACCCCGTAAACCCCAGGATGTTTGTGCTGGGAGGTGTTTGGATGGGGGTGGGGGAGAGCCCAGCAGGGCAGGCTGCTTCCCTGACCCCCTTCTCTGCAGCCTGTCAGCATATTCTAGAAAATCGTCAGTGTGTTCTAGAAAAATCATTGCTGGTGCCAGGTGACGATGGCAAGTCTGTCCCCTAAAAATCTCAGAGGCCATGAAGTTTGGTAAAAAGGGCAGTTTTGTTAAGTCCGCTCCCAAAACTTATTCAATCAGCTCCATCGTGTTGGGCCTTTTCACGCGGTTCTTGGCACATTGCAAAGGTTTGGTCTTAAGTTCCCCTCCTTTTTTTCTACTTCTTCCCCTCCTCCTGTAACAAGTCTGAAGTGGCTGAATGATAAGGCTGTGGGAGGAGGGGGGAGGGAAATAAGTGACCTGGAAAACCAACAGGCCTACAAATCAACGCCTGGACAATCAGGAGTCCCATTTTTCCTTTATTTTTTTTTTTAATTTTTTTATTTCTTTGAGGGCAGTGTCACTGGCCCTCATATGTGGGACCAAACCGGGGCCGCTGGCTTCCCAAGCCAACGTTTAACCACCGCGCCACTCGGCCGGCCCCCCATTTTTCACTAGTGTTTTTTCAACCCCCAACCTCTTAAAGTGCAAACTGCGGTGCCATTTGCAAAATCTCTCCCATTCGATTAGGGATTTTTATTTTATTTTTAAGATTTTATTGGGGGAATTGAAGAAGGGAAACAGTGCTGGAGAATTGGGGAAGGGGAACAGCCAAGTTGTTGTCCTTTAATCTTAGTTGTGGAGGGTGCAGCTAGCTCAGCTCCAAGTCCAGTCACCATTCAGCAGCCCATTGGCAGCTTGCGGCCACTCAGCTCAAGGTGCCGTGTTCAATCTTAGTTGCGGGTGGGCATAGTCCACCATCCCATGCAGGAGTTGAACTGGCAACCTTGTTGTTAGGAGCACATGCTCTCACTAGCTGAACCATCCTGCCATCTGTTGGCAGCTCAGCGGCAGCTCAACTCGTGTGCAGCTCACTGGCCCATGTGGGAATCAAACAGGTGACTGTGTTGCTCAGAGCTCGTGCTCTTAACCTACTAAGCCACTCGGCTGGCCCTATTTTATTTTATTTTAATTAACAGATTCTCAAAGTAAAAAAAACTGCTAGAGTGAGTTCTATGTCATCAGTGCAGGAACGAGAAAGTGAGCACGGTCAAAGCCTCATTCTCCTTGGCTTTGCAGGAGACCAAGTGCCCTCACCACCATGGCACTGTTTGTCCCTTTCCCATTTCCCAGGGAGTTTGGATTTGAGCTGGATAAGAACAACGATAGCTTTTTACAGGCAGTTATAACTGATTTCTAGAGAGCTGTACACACAGAGATTAGGACAGTCAACTGTGGAGCTGAGCTCCCGGGGTTCAAATCCTAGAGTTGTCACTTACACGGTAACTTCGGATAAATTGATTCAGTTACTTCATTTTCTCCATCAGAAAAATGTGATTCATAGTAGTACCTAGTTTTAAGGGTACTTCTGGGGATTAGATGTTAATAAGGTGCCTGGAACATGGTAAACCTTCAATAAAAGTTAGCTATTATTCTAAGGCATTAAACTATTCGAAACAACAATACTATAATGCCCCATCCAGGTTCTCTTCTTGACACTTATCGTTTACATATTGTCTCACTATCTGTTTGTGTCAGTCCTTCCCCGTGTCCTTCTGGATTGTGGGTTCCTTGAAGGCAGAGACCAGTACCCAGTAGGCCCACAGCACTTAGCACAGCCCTGGTGGAAGGGTTACTCAATTTGTTGAGTGAATTAATGAAGACTTGAATAATAACATGTTGGGTGGAGCTTTCCAGGATCCTAAGCACCCACCTAAGGGGAGCCTGAGACTCCAAGTTTAAGACACTTGCCTGAGGTCCGGGGACTGGAATACGCCAGACTCAGGGCCTGTGTTTCTTGCCCGGTGCTTCTTCCACCAAGCCACCTGCCTGGGGGAAAATGCAGAGTTCTACCACTCAGGGTCATGTCTTTCTCCGATTCTGCTTTATTTGACATACTGTGGGCACCCGTGACCGCGTTCTGTGAGTGGCCACTCAGTCCCCCGAGGAAGACGTCATCGCTGCCCTCCTTTTAACTCTGCTTGATTTTGCACAGGTCACCACAAATGGCCTCATTGCCGTGAGCGAACCCCCAGCTGAAGAAGCTCATCCTGGGCTCTTCCCTCCAACCTTCGGAGCAGTGGCACCTTTCCTGGCAGACTTGGACACAACGGATGGCCTCGGGAAGGTGTATTATCGAGAGGACCTGTCGCCCTCTGTCACTCAGCTGGCAGCGGAGTATGTCCAGAGAGGGTTTCCAGAAGTCTCTTTCCAGCCCAGCAGTGTAGTGGTTGTCACCTGGGAATCGGTGGCTCCCTACCAAGGGCCCAGCGAGGACCCTGCCCAGGGAGGCAAGGTGAGCACTCACCCAGGTACCAATGCAGAGAGTCTCACAGGTTGGCTTGGTGCTGTTTGGTCTGATTTGTGCTGCTCTGATGGACCTCATGCTATTTCATTCATAAAGACAGGAAATCCGAAGCAAAATCTGGTAGGCTGGTTATTGTAGGTCCAAACCTTCCAGCGCCTTATCTGCAAGGCTATAAATCTACATTTCAACGATGATTAGATTAAAGAAAGCCAGTTTCTGAGAAGACTGCTACACGGCAAGAACAGGGTTGATAAACCCCATCCCCTAGATGCTCTCACTTTGGGTTGGATAGGAGGAGGTACTTTCTAGCTAAACAGAGACATTATTAATATGAAGTGATTGGTTAAAATAACAGTAGTCTCGAGGGATGTGAAAAAATAAAGACAAGGCCCGTGCCCTAGTCAGGGAGACAAAAATCCACATGTACTATGTGAATGGTTCAGAACACAAGTTCAGTCATAATCCAACGGTGGGCATCTCTGTAGCACAGAGGTCAGGTAGGACTGTAGGTGTGCTGAGTTTGGACTTGCCCTTGAAAGAAGGGATACCTGAGTATGTCAAGAAGCTATCTCTAGACCTGAAGGGACGCTTTAAGACACGCCTCAATTTCTCCTTGGAAAAATGATTTTGCTCCACCACTGTTTAATTTTTATAGGATGATGGGGTAAGGAGAAACTCAAAAGGTCCCAAAATACTCCCATTTAAATGGGAGATGTTCCAGTCCGGTAGTTCCCAAAGTGTGTACCTTGGAACACTAGTCCTTACAAGATAGTCCTCGAGAAAAAGGCTTCCTCTGGCCAAATTAGTTTGGGAAATGCTAAAACTGTAGCTTCCTCATGGTGGCTCACTCTGAAAAGTCCTGCCGTAAAGAAACCTGCCTAATTTTGTTCAGCTTGGCAGCCCCCCAGGCTTTTGGCCACCCCCTTTTTGCCTCCCAAATAAGACACATTACATCCCACAGAACGCACTTTGGGAAAGCCTGTCATGACTGGAGGTACCTGGAGGTACCAGTGTCTGGAGGTACTGTCTCTATCACTTGTGGTTAACCTTAGTTAGGGCCACAGTTATGCAGAGGTTTTCATTAATTAATTAGAAAATAGTATATTGACATAGCCTAAGAGATATTTAAGTGGCGTTATCCCAGAATACTCGGTCCTTGCTACAAAAGTACTTCTTTTACAATACGGTGAGAATACTGCCATATATAATCTGGTGAGAAGCACATTTTAAGACCTGTAGATATTTTCCTGAGTAACTGAATTTTCACTCATCTTCTCAGAGAAACACATTCCAGGCTGTTCTGGCCTCCTCTGACTCCAGCTCCTACGCCATTTTCCTTTATCCTGAAGATGGTCTGCAGTTTACAACGACATTCTCGAAGAAGGATGAGAGCCAAGTTCCTGCTGTGGTTGCATTCAGTCAAGGTCTAGTGGGACTCTTATGGAAGAGTGACGGAGCTTTTAATATATTTGCAAATGACAGAGAATCAATTGGAAATTTGGCCAAGTATGCTTCTTTGTTCTTCAGTAGATTCTCCCCTTAATAAGATTATCTCACTTTATTATTTTATTAAGGATAATATAATGGGCATTACAGAACATTACCTAAAAATGTTCCCATGGATTTAAATTTTCTATATAGTTTTTATATTATGTAGTACATTTTTCTGATGAACTCAAGGGACCATACTCTTAGAATGAACAGGTATCCTAGTTTTTAGATATAATCCTGATTTGAAACAGTTTCTGCCATTTCCTCTATAAGGTTAGAAATAACAGTTATTTAAACCTATCTCTTGCTATGAACCAAAGGTGGAGAAAACCCTTTTCCCCTACACTGATTAAACAGGGAATTCTTGTAACAGAAACAGTGCTCTCTTGGGCTATTTTGTATAATTTGGCCAAAGAGGGGAAAGCTCAGATTGCTTTTTCTAAAATTAAAATCCTTTCTTTCCCATTATTCTTTAAAATATATAGATGCCCCCCACCCCAATTTCATATTGTCAAATTGAGTCTAAAACTCCCCTGCCCTTTACTTAATGCTAGGCTAGTAGAATAGATACAAACAACTGGCTTTATAGGGGTTGAGAGAACCCTTATTTATAGCATTTGCCTATGTCATGGTGTATATACTCCTGCCATGGCCAGCCTCCAGCTATTCACATCATGTCACTCATTGTGGAGCTGAGACAAGATGGATTTAAGTGGAGTTATACTGGAATAGTATTATACAGTATTCTCACCACACAGATGCAATAGCCTTAAATAACTTCAAGAACATAGATAATAGCAACATAATTTGAGTTTTTATTGCCTTTTTCAAAATATAATTTACTAATTGTAAGTTTATACAATTTAATTTTGTACAATGGCTGTGTTTATTAACCGGCTTGCAAAGTTCCTAAAATTTAACAGCTGGCTTTCACGAGCTGGTGCAAGCCAGTTCCTGTACTCCACCTGACTTTACATGAGGCCTTTACTTTGACTGGATGACCTATTTCTGTTGGACTTTATTGATTCCTCTTCCCCATCCCACCCCAATTTTTAGCTCAGTGTTCACAGTGTAAATTATGTCCCTTCTTACCACTGTGTAATCTGATAAGACCAGTAAAGATGGTGCAGCAAGAAGTACAGATTAGGGATATTCTTTTGTGTTTTATAATTATAAAATGTCTTCAGAGTCTGAATTTCATCTGCATTTCACTATACCCTTGGAGCGTAAAAAGGTAAACCAGGACTATCCAAGATTTCACAGCTCACAGAGCTGGGATTTCTAATAAACCAAGTCTGTACTGTTTACCCTCACACTTCTGACACCAAATATGTGGGGGTTTTTTTCCCCCCACACCAACAAATTCTCCAATGCTCAGACACCAACCAGGTGTCCTATAATTCAGTTCAATTCTGACATTAACTGCCCTGGAGTTAGCACAGACCCCACAGGTGAAGGGCTCAGTCCCACAAGATGCTCCCACTTCAGACACCAGTCACAAGTCCCAGGTTGCAAGCTGTCCCCGCCACTCAGATTGGATAATTTGCCAGAATGGGTCACAGAACTCAGGAAAGCACTTTGCTTACTGTTACCAGTTTATTATAAAGACACAACTCAGAGACAGTCAAATAGAAGAGACGCACAGGGCAAGACGGGGAGGGAGTGGGGGCACAGAGTTTCCATGCCCTCTTTGGCTGTGCTACCCTCCTGACACCTCATGCTCTCCCAGCCTCATCCTTTAGGGGTTTTATTACATAGGCAAAGTTGATTATATCACTGGCCACTGGTGATTAACTCAGTCTCCAACCCCTCCCCTCCCTGGAAATCTGGGTGCAGAGCTGAAAATTCCCAGCCTCTAATCATGCATTGGTCTTTCTAGTGACCAACCCCCATCCTGAAGCTATCTAGAGTCCTCAGTCACCAGTCATCTCATTAGTATACAAAAAGACACTCTTAACACTCTAGAGATTACAAGGATTTTATCTGTGTGCCAGAACCAGAGACAAGACCAAATACAGTTGACCCTTGAACAACACGGGTTTGAACTATGCAGGTCCAATTACAAATGGGTTTTTTTCAATAAACACTGTAACTGTATTTTTTTCTTCCTTATGATTTTCTTAATAACATTTTCTTTTCTCTAGCTTACTTTATTGTCAGAATACAATATGTAATATATACAACATACAAAATTTGTATTAATCAACTATTTCTCTTATAGGTAAGGCTTCTGGTCAGTAGTAGGTTATTAATAGATAAGCTTTGGGGGAGTCAAAGTTATACGTGGATTTTTCATGGTGTAGGGGGTTGGTACCCCAACCTTCACATTGTTCAAGGGTCGACTGTATATATTTCTTATTATGTCACACCATGCCATGGAGAGAATGAATGACTCCAGTTAACAGGTGGCTCAACCGGCAGGGCACATGACCAGTAAATAGTATAAATAGCATTTTAAGTCCTCGCAAGTGTCCCTGGAGTGCATCTCTCCAATGGTGGAGGGTAAACCTTTGTTTGTGTCCTTTTAAACACAGCCTCACCAAATAGCCCTGGATGGCCTCAGCTCTGTGATGACCAGACATGATGGCATCTGCCCTCCCACCTTCCAGCCTGGCGGGAGGCAGAAGCAGGCACTGGGTTTCAGATTGACACTTTTGCTTGGTTAGTGGTGGCTCTTGGTGGGCTGCTGGCTTATTTCCAAGAAGTCTGTCCTTTCTTTTAGGAGCAGCAACTCTGGGCAGCAGGGTATCTGGGTGTTTGAGATTGGGAGTCCGGCCACAGCCAGTGGTGTGGTGTCCTCGGATGTGAACCTCAGACCGGACGATGGAGAAGAGTATGACGATGAAGATTATGACTCAGTGAGAAGTCTGGGCCCAGAGGACGTGGGCACCACACCCTTCCCCTATGACGCTCCAAGAAGGGGAGACACTGGCACATACAACATGCGCAGAGTCCTCTCCCCCCACCGTCTGGTCACCGAGAGACCTGCTGGACCTTCAACCGAGAGGACCAGGTCTTTCCAGTTGCCCGTGGAGAGGTTTCCCCAGCAGCAGCCACAGGTCATAGACGTGGATGAAGTCGAGGAAACAGAAGTTGGTAAGGCGGTCGAAGTTGCCGTTGGTGCATTCTTGGATACTTGGGTTTCCAGACGGAGGACAAGTGCTGGAGGGGTGTCTGCTGTGTGCATTCGAGGGTGGCTTGTGAGGACGAAAGCGTGAGAAGTAGGGCAGAAGCTCATAGCTGGAGAGCTGTGACAGGCCCCCATGGCTTCAAAGGCTCAAGTGATCTTTTGGGATTAGGGCTGTGGTTTTGGAGACTGTTGAGCGTGTCCTCTTTCAAGTATCCTATTATTCCCGTTTGTCTGTCTTAAAGAGAAAAGTCTTTGGAATTATTTTGAAAGGCAGATTTTCTTATTTGTGACTTCTGAGATCAGAAATATATTCACCCACCTGAAAAAACATTTTAGAAGTTCCTTTGGCCGTTGATGCAGTTTATCTTTGACATTTATTTCCTTTTGGTTTTGGAATGAGAATGGTTGATTATTTTTCCTCCCAGCTCCTGTCAGTTTCAGAGTTGGTTTGTGAGATTTAGAAATACCAATAAGTAGACCTCCTTTTTAAATGTAGTTATAAAATATAATATCTTGTAGTCAACCATGTTACGCATATATCAGGTTTTTGCTACATTTTGAGGGAAAACCACTTGAACCCCATCATGCTTTGATTTGTCTTGTAAAAGGTATTCAAACTAAACTGTGTTCATTAATTTTTTTTTTTTAACTTTATTGAGGAACAATGTGTTTTTCCCAGGACCCATCAGCTCCAAGTCAAGTTGTTGTCCTTCAATCTTAGTTGTGGAGGACGCAGCTCAGCTCCAAGTCCAATTGCCGTTTTCAATCTAGTTGCGGGGGGGTGCAGCCCACCATCCCATGCGGGAGTTGAACTGGCAACTTTGTTGTTAAGAGCACACACTCTAACCAACTGAGCCATCCAGCTGCCCACTGGCAGCTCAGCTCAAGTCATTGACTTCATTCTAATTGTGGAGGGTGCAGTTCACTGGCCCATGTGGGAATCGAACTGGCAACCCTGTTGCTCAGAGCATGCGCTCTTACCAATTGAGCCACCTGACAGCTAATTTTTGTTCTCCAGGTTGACATATACTCCACTGAGATTCATATAAATGGGATGGTCCAACCTTTAAATGATGTTTACTATGACTCTATTCTTTTTACTTCCAAGTTATGATAAGGCCCTCAGAAAAATCTACTCCATTCCATGTATTCATTCATTTTCATTTCTCCTTACTTGTTTTGATTTGTCACCTAACAATAGTCATACATGTTTATTCTTCTTGAGTATCCCAAAGAAGCATGGACAAGATCTAGGGGCAGGGGTGGTGTGCTTACTTAACTTCTGAGGCACAGAAATGGAGACATTGCCCTGTAGTGGCCTGATGAGTTCGTCGGTCCATGTGTCAGGGCTCTCCCTGCATACACTGCACCCTGGATTTCCTCGGGTGATGCTGACATCTCTTAGCGCATGTCACTGCTCTTGGAACTAGGTTTCAGAGGGATCTCCTCAGAGATGTTGGGTATGTTTACTTGCAGATGTTGAGTTTTGAGCTTTCACCCTATCTGTGTCTGAAATTCTCCTTTGTGAAGCCATCATATTGAAATGAGATTATATCTATCTAGCCCCAACAATGTATGCTGGTGTATTACTTGGTACTACTGAAAGCCTAGATTTGAACCCATGTGTCTAACACAGATGTTTTTCTGTCCCTCTATCCCAGTTATTTCACTGTTTTTATTAGAAAGGTCAGCCTTCCGGAGCTAGCAGTGCATTCCTGGTGTTATTTGAGTAGCCATCCCCAGATACGCAGGCCTTGGGGACCTGGGAGTTGGGCTCGCAGCTGGAGCTTAAGCAATCGGTAGTGTTACATGTGTTCAGCTCAGGGTTGAATCGTTTCTAGCTCCAAACGCCATCTTTGTACACATTGGCAATTCCCTTTTGAGCACGTAGGACTCGTTAAATCTTCCTGGGTTAAACTTTGCTTTTCACTCCTACCAGTCAATTATAAATTGGATCACTGTCCCCTCTAAAAGTTCATCCCCTCCTGTGCTTTTGAGCTTCATTCAAAATTAAATTGCTCTGGATTATTAAGTGTCATGAGTTAGTTCCCAATTCTAATAAGTTGAACCTGGGAGGTAGAAATTTGAAATAGGCAGAAATTCTTTTCGTGCCTTGGGCCAAAGTCTTTTAGACCAGGTATGACTGAAGAAGTATTTCTAATCAGCTTTTGAGTGTAAGAGCTTCTGAATTATCCCCTGGGGAGAAGGGTGGGGTAAATATTTAAAAAATATTTTTTAAGTTCATTGAAATGGCAAATTTTATGTCATCTGTATTTTACCACAATAAAAGAAATAGTAAAAAAAAAAAGTTAAAGTCCCCCGCAAAATATCAACTGGTCTTTCTGACTGCACTGAATGGACACCATGTTCAGATTGATCCTGGACGGCATAATACCATACTGATGCAGTGATCCTGAGGACACTGGATTATAGCATTTTTTAATAATTCACTTCTATGATTTTTAGCCCCATTTGTACTGGTGGTTTGAGTCCTGGAGCCCCCACGCTGTCTCCTGTCCCTGACCCACTCCAGCAGATGGGAATTCATTCTGCAGGGTTGGGTACACCGTGGGCCATCTCCCGGGCCAGAGCCCAGAGACATGCTCACCCTTGCGCTGTGTTTTCTCTGAGCAGTTTTCAGCTATAATACGGATTCCCACCCGACGTGCGCCAACAGCAGACACCAGTGCTCCGTGCACGCAGAATGCAGGGACTTTGCCACCGGATTCTGTTGCAGCTGTGTTGCCGGCTACACAGGGAATGGCCGGCAGTGTGTTGCCGAAGGTACTTTGCTTTTCTGTGTTTGATTCGTGGGGGAGAAGGAGGACGGGTGGAGTTTCTGTTTCGGGGCTTATGTTGAAAGGTTGCCTCTACCCAGATCTCTAAAGGTCAGTGGTGTGTCTGGTGGGGCGATGCAACTGCATCTCTCATTCTTTCTCATGCTTCCAACGGGCATTCCTCGGGCAGGTCTCTTTCTTTCCTGTGCCATTTCTCTATCTCAGAAATGACTGCCACTGGGAGCCCATCTTCACAAATGCCTGGAGCACGGGACAAAGGTGGAAGTGATGACATTATGTAGCCTGGACCAGGGATTGTTGATGCCTCTCATTTTCCTTGGTTTCTTTCAAGACTTTTAGTGGGCATTGCTCACAGCAGGACCACGGTGGGCTGGCATAGATCAAAGCATATACTGGGTGATGTCTGTTTCAGTTCCCCGTCCCCTTGGGTTTTTCTTTCCTCATGCCCCTAAAATCATAGCATGGTGATGGTAGAGCATATGGGGTACGCCACAGCTAATTCCAGAGCACTCAACCCATTGTGGGGCGAATTCCAAAATGGATTCAGCTGTGGAGTGACATCACTTCTGAGCTCTGCTCCCTAAAGCACCAAGCAGTCTCAATGCTCTCAGATGGTCAGAAGAATTTTCTCTGCCAAAGTCGAGAAGGTCCAGATAGCAGTTTACTCAGAGTGAGCCACAGGGGAGCCTGGGGCCATAAACTTGAATTAAAACAAAAGCAACAAAAACCCTACCATACTGAATATTTGTCCCTTCAGTTGCCAAGCCACCTCACTTGTCACTGGTCATTTTCCTGGTGTTTAGTTAGGAACCTCAATTGCTTCGCAAAATTTGACTAAATGAAACTCAGTTGGAAGAATTGTATCCTGTTTTCCAGATTCCCTGGAATTTGTAGTCAAATCAGTTATTTTAATTTGCTGTGTGAAAAAAAAAAGTTTTTTCTTCTGGGTCACAATTAGATAAAGTGAGTTTTGTTAAATGCTTACTTTGACAATGGAAGAAAATTTTGTATACTTATTATGCTAACTTGGGGGGATGGTTTTTCACTTCTATCAGTGTGTTTTCTTCTAAATCCCACCACTCAGGGGTGGTGTGCCTGTGCTTCTTTGTTTTAGACTTGGCTTTTATACTGTCCATACCCTGGGGGAAGGTTCCAAAATCCACCACAAAAGCTTATTCTCAAAAAGCAACCTTATTAGCTCTTCCCGTGCCACATACCAGAGCTGAAAATACTGAGCAGTGTGTCTGGCCACAAATTCAGATATGATAAACTGTCTGGCCCCACCTTTTGATATCATATACATGCCTCCCTGTAAGAGTTTCATAGTCTAAATATTTGTTGGATTCTTGGGGCTTTTGAAACATTTTTCTAGCTCATAGTTGGGTTGAAAAAAATTGTTTCGTTTCCTTAACTTGGCTTTCCTGCTCGTTTCTGTAATTATTTGGGAATGCATTTTTTTTTTCGATATTAGTCTTTCAATTTCATAGCATTCTTCAGTATCATGACACAATTTGTGTGCAGAAATACTTGGCATATCACGTGGCTTTGGCTTGCCAGCTGCCCTGTTAGCAGCCTGGCATCCTGAACACAGCAAAAGGTCTTCAGAATGTGGCTGACGATGCCCAGCGACAAGCCTGTCTGTCTGAGGTCATTAAGCAACTTTACTGGGAGCTCTGTGTGCTCGGAAAACTGTGCTGAGACCGAGGGAGGGAGTTGAGTGTGAAAGCCCGTCCCCAGTAAATGTCTAAGCTGGGAAGAAAAGAAGACATGTACAATCAATAACGGATAGAATTTAATCTGCATCAAACTTGAACAGTCCATGGTGACTTACTTAGTTCTTTCAGTTTTTTTAAGGATGTAATTAACACACTTGTGTAAAGTAAACAATTTGGTGGTTTTTAATATATTCACTAAGTTGCGCAACTGTCCTCTCTAAATAGAACATTTCTGTCACTCCAGAAAGAAATCCCGCATCCATTAGCAGACACGCTCAGTTTCCCCAAGTCTCCCAGCCCCTGGCAGCAACTCCGCTTTCTGTCAATGTGGGTTCTCTGTTCTGTACATTTCATGTGAATGGAATCACGCAGTTTGTGACCTTTTGTGTTGGGCTTCTCACTCAGCATAATGTTTTCAAGGTTCATGTATCAGCGCCTCAGTCCTTTTTCCTAGCTAAATAATATTCCATTGCATGAATATACCACATTTTGTGTATCCATTCATCAATTGATGAACATTTGGATGGTTCCTATTTTGGCTATTACAAATAATGCTATTCAGAACATTCACGTACAAGTTTTTGTGGGGACATATGTTTTCTATTCTTTTGGGTACATACCTAGGAATTGGAATTGCTGAAAACCTGCGATGAAAGCTTTTTCTTTAAGTGCAAACTCCTCTGTGTAATAGAGGTCACATGGTAGCCTTCAGTTTTCTTATTTGAGTACAAGAACAACTGAATTTATTTAGATCTTTGCCTGATTAAACAATAATAAATATATGCAAGTTATAAATATTCAAACATTATAGAGGTATATAGTTTAGAAAAATGAAAGTTCACCATATTGCGCTAAGTTAACCCCTGTGAGCAGTTTTTTGTTTGCTTGTTTGTTTGTTTGTTTGTTTTAAAGATTTTATTGGGGAATGGGTGGGGGGGAGGAACAGTGTTGGGGAATTGGGGGAAGGGGTCAGCCAAGTTTTTGTTCTTCAATCTTCGTTGTGGAGGGCGCCAGTCGCCATCTGGCTGCCCATGGGCAGCTCGTGGCCTCTAAGCTCAAGGTGCCGAGTTCAGTCTTAGTTGTGGGTGGGCATAGCCACCATCCCATGTGGGAGTGAAACCCGGCAGCTGTGTTGTTAAGAGTGCACGCCCTATCCACTGAGCCATCCAGGCAGCAGCTCAGCTCAAGATGCCCAGTTCAATCTTTAGTTGTGGGTGGGCGTAGTCCACCATTGAACAGGCAATCTTGTTGTTACACCAGCTGAGCCATCCTGCCACCTGTTGGCAGCTCAGAGACAGCTCAGCAAGGGCCCAGCATTCACTGGCACATGTGGGAATCATACCAGGGGCCCTGTTGCTCAGAGCACCCACTCTAAGCCAATTCTTAACCAACTGAGCCACTTGCCCTGTCTGCCCTGTGAGCAGTTTTGTGTACAGCTTTTTAGATATTTGCTAACATTTATGCTAACATTTAGGTATATGCTAACATTTACTATTAATGCAATTTTTAAAACACAAACGATATCCTACCTATATTGTTTGTCAATTTATGAAGAAAGATTTCAAAGTTGCCACAGTAGGTCTCACGTCTTCCCCAGTTGTCTGAAAGGAACAATCAACACACATCCCAGCCCACCAGCAGGTCCTGGGTCAGAAGGCGTGTTTGTGTGGCTGTGATGTTCTGTCTGCCGTGCCCACGTGTGCTGGCTTGGGCTGCTTGAAGTGCTGGGACTCAGACTGCTGGTCCTAACCTGGGTCATAGGACTATTTCGGCTAGAGATACTTGTTAAGATGCTATAGGTCAGGCAACCAAAGGCTCAGATTCCCAGGACCACCTCGTCCAGCCCTGCCATCCAGTGAAATGACTAATTCTGTCCCTCATACTCTCCAAAGTGACCGACTTTATGGTCACCTAGTTCTAGATCACCCGTGATACTGTTCTTCTCCTGAGATCATTTTACTTGCCCTTAAGTTCCTCCGTCACACACAGCGCCCATGGGAGCCCTTTTCTTGCTGTCCGTTACCAGTCAGCAAAGGGGACAGACAGCAGGACCTGGAACTTCTCAGGCTCACAGACAGGCATGAGCAGCTACTGTCTTCTTGGAAGAATGACCTACTGATCCCAGAGCCCTTCACCCCAGCGCTGTTTTGCCTCTTTGCTTTATAGGTGCGGGTCCTACCAGACATTTTTCTTTTGTGAAAGGCTGGCTTCTTCCTTTGTTTCTTGCTCAGGATCCCCGCAGCGAGTTAATGGCAAGGTGAAAGGAAGGATCTATGTGGGGAACAGCCCACTCCCCATCGTGTTTGAGAACACCGACCTGCACTCATACGTGGTAATGAATCACGGACGCTCCTACACAGCCATCAGCACCATCCCTGAGACCGTTGGGTACTCCCTGCTCCCGCTGGCCCCTGTCGGAGGCATCATCGGATGGATGTTTGCAGTAGAGCAAGATGGATTCAAGAACGGGTTCAGCATCACGGGTATTTACAGCAGACGTTAAAACCAATGGGCACACGGTGGGGGCTGGGGGTGAACGGAAAGGGAACTCCATGTCCACAAACAACTTACTGATAAGTACTCTGTGGCTCCAGAAATAAGAAGTTGTGGTAAAATTATCAATATTTTTTCACTAATATGTAGTAATGAAGACTGTTTAGAGTTGCATTTGGGTCAAGGAGTGATTTTTGTGGTGGGGATTGAGAAGTCCCAGCAGAACACATGATGTTATCACTTATACCCTCACCACCCAAAATGTGGGGCTCCCTCATCCTACTTTCCCAGCCTGTCTACCCTTCCAAACCAATCTGAAAATGGTATTTAACATTTCCTCAGTATCTGCTTGCAGAAAAGGAGCCTGTCCTTGCTAGCTGGTAAATTTAGCTGGTAGATTATAATCATGATTTTAAACATAATCAGATAAACGTAATCCTTACAACTCTTAGGACCTGAGCTTCCTTGGAGCTTCTTTTTTTAAAAAAGATTTTATTGGGGAATTGGGGGAGGGGAACAGCATTGGGGGAACCAGGGAAGGGGAACAGACAAGTTGCTGTCCTTTTGTTCTTCAGTCTAGTTGTGGAGAACATTGCTTCACTGGCCCATGTTGGTATCGTCATTGCGCTCTTCCCAGGTGAGGCAGCTCAGTCGCCGGCCTCTGGACGGCTGCTCACAGCGGCTCTTGGCAGCTCACACCGGCTGCCGACCGCTCACGCTGGCTGCCAGCCACTCACTGTAGCCTATGGCAGCCCACAGAAGCAGGGGCTGCAGCTATGCGGTCCCAGGGACTCACCGCAGCACAGCTCCAGGTGGAGCTGTTGTTCACCATCTTAGCTGTAGAGGGCAGTGTCACTGGCCCTCATATGTGGGATCCAAACCGGGGCAGCTGGCATCCCAAACCAGCTCTTAACCAACGCGTCACTCAGCCGGCCCCACCTTGGAGCTTCTTAGACACTGTCAGGGAAAGCTCAGCCATTGGCGGACATGCAGGCAGATGGTTGGGGGGACGTTTCCTAAGTGTAGTGACGGTCTCTCCCAGGCTCTGCCCATCTGTGCATGCTGGAGGCCCTTTCCTGGGGACAGTTCAGGTGGAAGAGCCTATGTCCTTCATCTCTGGCCACTTTCAGGCCCTGGAGCCTGTTGTCTAGAGCACAGGTATATAGCCACTGTCCCTGAAAACCTAGGCCTGCCTTCTCCCCAGTGCCCAGCCTCCCTGGAGCTTCAGCCACGCCTTGACTGTGGAAACACTGCTGAAAGCAGGGCCTCTAGGCTTTATACCGCAACCCTCCAAAAGTCACAGAGCGTAGACAGTAACTCCCTGACGTATGGCCATTTAAAGAAAAGAGAGGCTATATTTTTGAAAAGGGGTGAACCTACCCATCAGATATTTAATTTATGGCTGAAAGGTTTTTCTCCCATCCCTCAGGCACATACATCCTGAGTATTATAACCACCTTCATGCTCATTCGTTTGTAGACATAGTCGAGCTTTGTAGTCAGACACACAGACCCTACTGCCCTCCTACACAGCTTTGTATAGGGTGTTGCTTTCTATGAGAGTTAATATAACTTGGTAATACTTTTTAACATACACCAACTTGGGGTGCTAACGGAGTCTCCACAAACTCCCACCAACAGCAAATCTTTGATACTAAAAGGGTCTTTCTTGGTTGCCCAGGACCCATGTTGTCAGCTGGATATCTTCCTGGAACTGGGGTCCTATAAAGCAGAAGCTGTCAACTCTTTCTGCAAAGGGCCTGATGTTATTGTAAATATTTTAAGCTTTGCCTAAATATTTCAGGCTATACAACCTCTGTTGCAACTACTGAACTCTGTCATTGTAAAGAGAAAGCAACCATAGGCGATATGCAAAGGAATGAGCTTGACTGTGTTCCAATAAAACTTTATTAATAGCACTGACATTTAAATGTCATATACTTTTCACATATCATATTATTCTTTTGATTAAAAGAAAAAAAATTTTTTAAATGTAAAGACCATTCTTAGCTCAAGGGGACTTAGCCCTGGGGCCATAGCACGCCAGCCTCTGCCTCAGTTGGAGGATGCTTATGTGGAAAAGGGGAGAAGCTGGAAGAGGCGGAAGTAGTCTTCCCTGCACAGGCCCTTCTGTGTGCTCCTGGGATGGTTTCTGGTACTGGTAATGGTTTGCCTTGAGCAACTCACCCAACCCGACTTAGCTGACATCTTGGAGCACTTAACATCTGGCAGAGCACCGTTTTACGTACTTGATCTCATCTCATTTCCACAAGATAGATTGTATCCCTTTTTTATCATCAGGAATTGGAGTTTTAATGGGGTTAAGTTCGCCTGACCGGTACCTAGCACAGTTGAGCGTCAAACCCTGGTCCCCTACTTCTTCAGCACAACCCCTGAGCCAGCCCATCTCAATGCTGGTTTGTGGCTGGGAAGGACTTTCTGGTGTGTGACTCATGTGGGCCACATGGATACCCCAGCTCTGTCCTTAGTGTCATCAACCCCATTTCTACCAGGCAAACTGAAGTAACCCCCTTGATGACCAGCCCTGTGAGCCTAGGGAGGGCATGAGGTTGGCTTCCCTGAGTGACAAGCTGACCTTGCTTTCCAGGGGGTGAGTTCACCCGCCAGGCCGAGGTGACCTTCGTGGGACACCCAGGTAAGCTGGTTATTAAGCAGCGGTTCAGCGGTATCGACGAGCATGGACACCTGACCATCGATACGGAGCTAGAGGGCCGCGTGCCACATATCCCGGTCGGCTCCTCGGTGCACATCGAACCCTACACGGAGCTCTACCACTATTCCCGCGATGGTGAGGGGACAGCCTGGTGCTCGCTACGCACTCCCGGCCACCACAGCTACAGCCCAAGCTGGTTCAGTCTCCTGGGCTTCAGAGGGGGAAATACATGGGGCGTCACCTTACTAAAATCACCATTCCCCTAATTACAGACAGTACACATCCCTGTAGTGCAAAAAGAAAATAAGCATAACCTAGAGGTTGTAAAACCAGGACATCCTTATCAGTAAATCTAAATATATTTCTTTTTGTTTGTTTTTGTTTTTTTTGAGAGCAGTGTCACTGGTCCTCACATGTGGTACCCGAACCGGGGCCGCTGGCCTCCCAAGCCAGCGCTCAACCACCGCGCCACTCGGCCGGCCCTAAATATATTTCTTTTCAGCCTTTCCCCTAGTATGTATATAAAATATCCCCAAATATATATACCAACTGGTATATAATATCCCAGCATAAATATCTCAATATACTATATAATTTCAAAATAAAATAGTATAATTTTATTATAGTATACATCTACATGGAGTTTTTAACTTTTTATGTTAAATAATTTCAAATTTCAGAAAAGTTGAGAGTAGCACAATTTCCATATACCATTTACTCAGCTTTATCAGTTAACATTCTGCCATACTTATCATTCTCTCTCTCGCTTATGTATACATAGATATAATTTTTTGCAAGTAAGTTGTAGATATTATAATGCTTTATCACTAAATACTTCATGTGCTTTCTTAAATAAGAATATTCTTCCATGGACGCAGTACAATGACCAAAATCAGGAAATTTAACATTGATGCAATACTATTACATAATCTACAGTGAGGTATATAGTTATATAGTCTATTTAAATAAAATTGCAATCATGCCACCTTATTGTAGTTTTACTTTTCCAGTTAATGTTGAATCATGAATATCTTATGGTTTTATTAAGTAGGTTTTAAAAAACTTTTTAATGAATCTGCATGATTCTACTGTACGGCTATTAATTTAAACCATTCTATTTTCTAAAGCTTGGGTTAGCTCCAGTTTTCCCTTCTCATAATGAGTTGAAATGACCATCTTCATTATAAATCTGGACCAAATTTCTGATTCTTTTCTAAGACTCAATTCCTAGAAACTGAAGTGCTGAGTCAAACAATAAGAATCTTTTCAAGGCTGTTATTAAATTGCCATCTAGAAAGGTTGTACTAATTACCAAGGCTTTGTGGCTTGGTTAGCTCTCCTGAGGGGACGAGAGTGGGTGACTCAGAGGTGGAATGAGCAGCAGGACCCCAGTCTGTGGTCAGCCAGCAACCAGATGGCGTTTCTGGCAGCCCAGCACATGGGAGCTGGACAAGAGGCAGCTTACACTAATCTTTTATTTATCCTCTGGCTTTATTTTGAACTACAGCGGAGCACACAAATATAAAGACTCTTTTATACTTTTTTAAATAGGAAGTTGAGAGTTTCATAGTAGGGGTGAAAAGCAGGGTCTCTTTTGAGTGGGGAAGACTTTTTTGTTGAGGTTTGCTCATAGCACTTAGTAATTGTCAGACATGGACTACTGAAACTCATTTAATGTCTTATTTTTTATATATCAGAACAGCTTAATCTAGGATTATACATAAGAACCACTATCTATTGAACCCTAAGTGAGATCATTTATATAAAGCAGTCGGCGTTGTGCTAGTCACGTGGTAAATGCCTCATAAGTGGTAACTGATCTTAATAACAGTAATAGCTTGCTCAGTTCCAGAAATTTTACATACATCGCCTCATCCTCACCCCAACCCATGCTCTAAAAGAAATTGAGGCCAAAGAAGTTAGTGACCAACCTGTGATCACACAGGTTATGCGTGATGGTGCGAGGTTGAGTTCAGGTGTATCTCCTTCCAAGTGTGTCCTCTTTCCACCAAATCTTAATCTCTGGGCGGCTTAGGAACTTAAAGAGAAGCACTTGATGAGAAAAAGCAACAAATACTCGTGATGCAAATACTACCAATAATAGCGTGGGAGATCTAGGTAGTATAGAAACAAATGGTCTTATTTACCTTCTCCATCCGCTTTCACCTGGTAGCACTGTGGGCAGGGGATACTGCTGATGGTTTTAAAGCCCTCAGCAAAGCCTCCCCCATCCTTACGCTCTCTCCTTTGTCTCCCTGCTGCCCAGTCATCACATCCTCCTCCACCCGGGAGTACACCGTGACTCAGCCTGAGCAGGACAGCGCTGGCCCTTCGAACATCCACACCTACCAGTGGCGCCAGACCATCACCTTCCAGGAGTGTGTCCATGACAACTCAAGGTCGGCCTTGCCCAGCACTCAGCAGCTCTCAGTGGACAGCGTGTTTGTCCTGTACAACCAGGAGGAGAGGATCCTGCGCTATGCTCTGAGCAACTCCATTGGGCCTGTGCGGGGTGAGAGGCGGCAGCTCTGGCTGGGCAGCATGTGTGCCGCACGTTGGTCTCTGTCCTCTGTGACGTGTTGTCTTTTTTGTCTCCTACTCTCAGTAAGAAGAAAATTATGCTAAAATATCTTCCTTACAGAAAAAAATGTCTTGACATCTGTGATTCTTAGAAAGCCTACCTGTCTCTGTTTGGCTGACCTAAGGCCTGCTAATTATTTGGTTTGGGGAGGAGTAAGAATGATCCCCTGTGAGTTACCTTACAGATCAGGCCATTCAAGCCTATAACAGGCCTTGACAGGGCTTTTAAAACACTCAACCCTGAAAGAAATGTGTGCTCAGGGCCCGAGGAAATCTAAATAAAATCTGATGAAAGTCAGGCACGGAGCCTACAACAAACTGTCCTGTGACGGCACCTAGGGTTCTGAGGTCTGGTCTGTGGGTGCTTTTAGCTGCGGGAAAGGAACTGGCATTTTGGGGAGCTACTGTGATGTCTGTCAGATTTCACATCGTCCAAATTTTCAAGCTCCAGGGTTCTGCATATTTGTGTTCCAGGAGTTAAGGTCTTTCATTTTTTCAGTTATTTTGATTCACCTGCCATGCTCAGGTCACTTCTCCAGCTGGTCAAGTTTGTCCTTGTCTAGCTCCATGGGGCAGGAGGGCAGGTATCTTCTTTCTCCTTTGATTGTTGTAGCTCTTGGCAGATAGTAAATGGCCAGATAGTAAATATTTTAGGCTTTGCCAGCCATCCAGATCTGTCTGTCATAGATCTCACTTCTGCCATCATGCACAAAGGCAGCCACAGACCATGTGCAAGCAAATGGGTGTGGCTAGTTTCCAGTGAAATTTGATTAACAAAAGCAGGCATGGGGCCCCGAGAGACAAGGTCAGCTGGTCCTGCCCAGGGAGACACAGGAGGCAGCTGCTTTCCTGTCCGGTAATTTTGCCATAGACATCTTTGTAGCAAACATTTTGGCCGCAGACATCTTTACTCTCTAACTAATTGGCTACATGTAAGGCAATCTTGTAAAAAGAGATAAAATACAGGTTTTTCCCGCTCTTTGAAAGTAGAACGTTCCTACCGAAACCTTCCCTGAGCCAAAATGGCCCAACCTGCTTTCTGAAAGTTCACTGTTACACCACTTCACTTTTACGAAAGACCTACATTAGTGAGGGAATGCTTTTGAGTAAAAAGCAAGAAACGCTTTTCGGATTTTCTTTGGTTACCATTTGAAATGGCACTAATGTGGGTCTTTCAATGGTAGAGAAAATAGTTAAATAGTGGTTGTCTTAAAACAGTTAGCATTTTTCCCAGATGACAATGATTTTTATGCCACGAGTTTGCTGGTTTCTTATTCTGAACCAACTATGTGGGAGGAGACAGAAAGTCCAAGGGGCCCCAAGATGAAGCCACGTTTTGCACAGAGCAAGATAAGGGCTTAGTTACAATCACAAAGTAAGATCAGTTATTTTATTTATTTATTTATTTATTTATTTATTTATTTATTTTATTTTTGCGCAGTATTGCCATGAACCTACTCATATTTTAAATGTACTTGACTAGTTTGTATTTCGCAATAAGGTCTTTTAAATTTTATGAAGTCCTTTTTAATGTCCCTCTTTAATTGTTGTATTTTATCTTTTTTTATGGCAAAATTGCCTTAGGGCCAGTGAGTTATATGGCAGAAACGCTTGCTTTTCAAAGATGCTTGGGGGAAAGTACCTAACTCCCCTGGTTCCCTGTTCCAGGCCCCCAAACCCCTGGTCCTCAGTCTTGCCTTCCTCTCTGGAAGGAGGAACCTGCAAGCATTTCTGAGGACTCACCTGGTTTCAATGTCACTGCCTTCACAGATGGCTCCCCTGACGCCCTGCAGAACCCTTGCTACATCGGCACTCATGGGTGTGACACCAACGCGGCCTGCCGGCCCGGCCCAGGAACACAGTTCACCTGCGAGTGCTCCATCGGCTTCCGAGGAGATGGGCGCACCTGCTATGGTACAGCCGACAGTTCTGACTCAGGGGTGGCGGGGCAGATGGGTTGGGAGGAGGTGTCCAGGTCTTGTACCAGATGGTGGGCGTGGGTGGGGGAGGAAGTGCTTTGCAGTAGTGTGAGGCGCGGTGCTCCACACTCAGTTTCCCCTCGGTCATGTCAGCAGCACTGCCCATTTTTTTCCTTCGATCAAATACACAAAGTCTAAGCAGCGGAACAGCATTTGTAAAGACATACCCTACGGTAAGGACACACAGGTGTACAGGGAAGCTAAGGTCAGCGCTATTTATTACACTCATAACTGTAACGTTCCCAGGCACATTTGTGTGAGCTGCTTCACAAACACCGTCTCATTTAATTCAACAACTAATGAAACAATCTGTCTTTTAAAAATTATTTTTAATTATGCTAAAATACACATAATATAAAATTTATCATTTTAAGCATTGTTAAGTGGCACTGAGTACATTCACCTTGTGCAACCATCACCATCATCCATCTGTAGAACCTTTTCATTTGCAAAATTGAAGCTCTGTTCCCACTGAACAAGAACTTCCCACCCCCCTACCCCTGCCCCTGGTACCCACCATTCTACTTTATGAATTTGAATCCTCTAGGGACCTCATATAACTGGAACCATACAGTATTTGTCCTTTTGTGACTGGCTTATTTCAGTGAGCATGATGTCCTCCAGGTTCATCCATGTTGTAGCCCATGTAAGAATTTCCTTCCTTTTTAAGACTGAATAATATTCCATTGTATGCATATACTACATTTTAAAAAATCCATCCGTCAATGGATGCTTGAGTTGCTTCAGTTCTTTGGCTACTGTGAATAATGCAGCTGTGAACATGGGTGTACAAATATCTGTTTGAGTTCCTGCTTTCAACTCTTTTGGGTTTATACCCACAAGTGGAATTACTGGATCATATGGGAATTTTGTGTTTGATTTTTTTGAGGAACTGCCATACTGTTTTTCACAGCAGGTGAACCATTTTACATTCCCACTAGCAGTGTGCAAGGACTGCAATTTCTCCACATCCTCGCCAACACTTATTTTCTGGGGTGTTTTTTTATTTGTTTGTTTTTGATAGTGGCCATCCTACTGGGTGGGAGATCCATTTCTGTTTTTATAGATGAGAAAATTGAGGCTCATTAAAGTGGGCTAGTGACAGAGTACCGGAACTCGAGTCTCTGACTGAAGAAGCGTGTATATTACACTGTCTTCTCATTGCACTCATTATTTATAATTCAATTTCAAATCCTTTCACGTAGACATACTTTCACATATGTTTGTTACTAAATGGTAATCTACTACCAAGGCTGACTCAGTGAAGAGTCCTTAAACCCGAAGCAACTGTCAGATGCTTCAACCCGTGCTCCCTCACTGTGCACCTGAGGGCTCATGAATGAACGTAAGGAATGCTTTAGAAGTCAGCTTTCCTAGGGACATGAAGGGCGTACACCCGTATGTTTGGCCAGAAAGATGAGCACCCTCCTTGAGGGACTGGGGTATAAGAATCTGGTGAGCCCAGCAGCCTGGGAATTTAAAAACCATGCCTTGGGTCTGGAATTCCATGCCTCCAATTAAGGGTGGGTCTGGCGTGCTGATTTAACCTGAAGCTGCGCAGGTCCCGCTGTCAGGGTATTGCTGTGTTTGCTTCCAAACGAAACTTTATGTCAGGTGCTCCCAGGAATGGGTTGTACAGTTGTTTAGCCAGCTTGCTGATAATTTGGTACGCGTGGCAGAATTTAATCTGAGACTCATCTTCCTTGTAACATATCACTGGGGGAGGGGGCATAGTTCCTACTCACTTTGGATCATCAGAGTTCCTCAGTATTTCCCCAAAGAGCCTGACAGTCTTGAGTGGCTGGATTGGCTCACACCAGTTTGAAGCAGCCTGATTCTCTGTCTGCGAGCAGAGTCCTCCCGGGACCTGTGTGGGGATGGAGACCACACAGGGGTGGGCGCCCTCATTTATCAGCAGAAGCCTATACCTCCTTAGTCTTTATGGAGCCCTGCTTCAACTTCATAAGACAACTAAATGTTAGTAAAGCATGAAGACACCCCAGCCTGTTGCTGCTGAAGCCTCGCCACTGGCTGACTCTACTCTTGGTGCCTGAACTGGTCATCGTGGGAGTGTTTGCTACACTTCACAAAGCACAACCAGCCATGCTTGATGTAATATGCTGCTGTCATAGAAAACCCTCTGGTGTCCTCGCCCAGGAAAGACAGGTGGTCGTGTGTGGACTTGCTTTTGTCCTGTGGTTAGTCCCCGTTCTGGCAGATTAGCGCCGTGGAATGTGGGTATACTCCCAGTCAGGTTATGTTTTGTTCTGGGTCACTAGAATGTGCCTCAGAGTGTAAATGCACTGAAACACAAGGCTGTTGATAGGAAATTGCATTAAGCAGATCACTTCATGTATTATTTTGGTCTGGAAAGGGCCTCTGGAAAAAGAGGATGAGCCTCTGTAATTGTGTGTGCATGGCATTGATGTAATGATTGATGACACCCACAAGGCTGGTGTTGGTCAGACAACGCAGAGTGGCCCTTCACGATAATTTGGAGATTTCCACTTGAATCGCCGAGCCCCGGTGCCTGGCAGGATGGACTCCATGTATTTCTCAACTGGGCATCTGTAGAGATAGTCTCTCAACGAGTAATGGCGAGTACGCACCTGCATTTATCAAATCACTCATGAGACTCTGCTCAAAGAGTCTGGCGTTTAGAAAAGGGTTAAATTGGACAAACTTAGAGTTGTTGAAAATATGTGAAAAGTAGCCACTCTGAAAAAAAGTCAAAAAGGAAGCAGTAATTACAAGAATCATCCAGGATTTTCCTGTTGGGTCAGAGAATGATTTATGTGAAAGGAAACCTCTTCCCAGAGAAGAGGTTGACCAGATATTCACTAATAAGAACAATCATCTCCAAGCATGTGTTATGGTGTCTTATGAGGGACAGTTATCTCCAAGTCACTATTTCCACTATAGAAATGACTAAAGTCCTGGCCTCAGTTTATAAAAGGGAAGATTTAAATTAGACATTGGGAGGAATTTTCAAACTGCAACAACCATGAGGTATCAGAGGGGAAATTGCTGGGGTCTCACTCGAAAGAAAAAGTATAGCCCAGTTTGGGTCATATGTGTAGGCCTGCATGGAAGTGGAGATTGAGGTGGGAACCATCATCCCATGGGTCCCCAGACACTATCTGCCAGTGGCTCTCCAGATAGGGCATGAGGGATAAGCACCCGCCTAATCATCTATGAAGCTTTTTTGAAACACACAGCTTCCCTTCCCATAAAGCTTCCCAGGGGATGTGGAGCTTGGAAAAGTTCCCGGGGTGATTTTGTTCTGTCCCTTGAATTCAAAACTGTTGCTCTGTGCTAGCATGCTTCGGCAGTGGGGCCCTGCCGTTTGAGCCCTGCATCCAGACATCTGTGCAGGGAGTGTCCTCTGAGCTGGGGAGCAGAGGCAGTGGGAGCAGAATGGTCTTTCTGTCATGTTGGAGCAGCAGCTGGGAGATGGAGCAGTGAAGTCCAATTTCGCTGAACCCTCCCACCCCCAGCTCTAGCTCTTGGAAGTGGCCACCACGGGAAGGGCTTTGTTCCATAACCTTCCAGCTGTGCCTGGAGCCGCCCTCTTGCCTGAGATCCTGTGTCTGAAACATTCCACAGAAACATTCCTTACAGTATACTTTCAAAAAGCTGAATACCATTCTGTTTGCGATTTTACCTGGGTTTAGGTCCACTTGCAGGTAAAGATGCTTTCTATTGTATTATATCTAGGGATAGATGAAGTGGTTTAAACCAAGTCTTCGTTTTTTAAAAACCCACTTGTAGATATTGATGAATGTGCTGAACAGCCCTCGGCGTGTGGGAGCCATGCCATCTGCAATAACCACCCAGGAACTTTCCGCTGCGAGTGTGTGCAGGGCTACCAGTTTTCAGATGAGGGGACGTGCGTGGGTAAGTTCTGTAGGTCGGCGGGATTTTCAAAATCTTTACTCATATGGGATATGTTAGCACCTGTGCAAAAGGTATTACCCCAGATAATCATTGGCCGAGATGGAAGGTGCCAGGTTCTGGGCGGTGTCGGGGGGAGGGTGCAGTTTATAAAGATGAGTCCGACTTGGTCCCTTCCTGCAAGCTCCCCAGGGATCACGTGTACCAGGAATAAGTACTGTTACTGTCTATACTAGTAAGACCATCACCTTGCTTGCTGCAAGCGTTGTATTATATTCCCTTCTTACAGAACTCCTATTAATTCTTTTCACCCTTTCAGCAGCTATTAAAACAATTAGACTTGATTCTCCTTAAATTAGTGGCCTTGGGATTCACATGAAGGGACCACCTTTTAGACACTTGTGTCATTACCTGCCTTGGATTGAATCCTTTCTGATTTGCATCTCAAATTCCCTTTTGGGCCATTCTACTTACGAATTTCAATTTTACAGCCTCAGTAGTAACATAACTTCTGAGCCTTATCACAGTAAGTAAGTCGAGGGTATTAATTCAGTGAATTATACTTTACGTTGATGATGCTTTTGGTGATGGTGATGATGGGCCAGCCCCAAAGAGCCAGGTGGTTTGAATATTTCCACTTTTTCTTACTGCTGCACTTTGACCTGTTGGTTCTAAGAATTTGAGGTTCAAAGGTTCTTGGAGATTTCCAGTCTGGAGAGCAGTGTGCTGAATGGGCCATCTGAACTCAATATCTCTTCCCAATTTAAAACAGATTTCTCTTTTACTGCCTCAGTGACCCACCTCCTTGCCCTTCCTTGCTGTTTATTAAACCCTAGCGTGCTTTCTGTTTGTTCCATCTTGATGCTTAGACGAGGCTGCCAAGGTCACAGGGTAAGGTGGAGTCTTGAGGGTGGGAGGGAACAGGCAGTTCTCATAGTCGGAGTATGACCCAAACAGCTGTGAATTGAGAAAGGCCAGTCTTCATTGCACAGTGTTGAGATTTTAGCCCTCCTGAAGTTCCTTGTATTTTGTTTTTTCAATAGAGAACAACACTTTCTATGTGTTTGGCCTAATATCCTTCTCTACTGTTAAGATGGAGATTCAAAGGTTTATTTTTCCTGTCAGCGCCATTTACATTACATTTCAGCTCCAACTTGGGCGGTGGCTCCTTTACCCCTTGGGTGATGAAGTACAGTCCTGGGACAGATGTGGGGGCATGGTGCCCTGGGTTTCTGGATCCAACCATCCCTGATGTCCACACTCACTGGAGAAGCAGGATGGGGTGCAAATGTCTACTCGTAGGCTTTGATTTTGTTTTTGTTTTTTGGCATTTGATTTTGAGGAAGACACTGAACCTCTCAGTTCCTCACCTGTAAAATGAGGGGACCAGACTGGCTTGTGAGTTTACGTGTCCCATGAGCCCTTGGAACTGCCTCAGGAGCTGCCGATGAGGCTGCAAGGAAGCCATGGGCAGACTCTTGTTCTCTGTGTCCTGACTTCCAGGCCTCCAGTTCTCTATCATCAAATTCTCAGTAAGATTATTGGGATCCCATTGCTTAGAAACAAGTGCGAAAACTGCCCGAAGATCACGAAGTTCCACAAGACCAGGCACTGTGAGGCTTCCTGTTTCTCCCTCTGCCTGTAGACCCTGTGCAGTTCCATCCGCTGGGCTGTTCACCCCTTTCGGTCTGCTCCTTTGAGAGTCACTGCGTGGGGAGATGGCTCACTAGGTCAGACCAAGTCTGCCTGAATGCATCCAAACTAGTAACTCTGGCTCCTCACTGCATAATTTAGTGGTCAGTTTCACCTCTCTGGGAATTCTTTACTAAGACAATATCCTGATTGGAAGGCTGGGCTGGGAAAGTTTCTCTGTGGGTCAGAGCAGAGGATGAGGAAAGAATCAGGAATGATTAGGAGGCCGGCTCTGCCCTGCCAGCTGTGAGGGGCTGGGACTCAGGCAGGGCACGTGGGCTGGCCGGAAGAAATTATCTGTTCGTGATTGGAATCCATTTTGGATCAGTTCTTGGCCTTTTGGCAAAGATCAAGTGTGGAATCCATTCTGGGAGGGGCTGCTTCGTGGACTTTCATATTTGGCATTTTCTGTAAACCTGTGACTTTCTCTTGTCCGCCGGGTGAAAACTTTTATGGCTAATTGGAACGTGCAAAGTATGATTACATGAAGGAAAGAAGGGCCTCAGCTTGCCTATGAAACAGCTCTGTATGAAGAAGTCGATGCAGCTCTGAGCAGCCACAGCCCGGTGACACGTGGCCTGGTGTGTGGAACGTTGGGAGATCTGAGGTCCCATGAGCCCTCACTGCAGCATCTTTGTGAACAGCACTGTGCAGATGCCCACCTGTTGGGCAGGACATGGCCAGGCTTAGGCTAGAGGCTTAGCCTTGCCTCACCCAGCATTTCTGTTCTGCCTGCCTTGCCTATCCTATTGTTAGGGGAAATTATTTTCAGGCATTCATTGTTGAGATCTTATTCTCAGCAATAAAAGCTGGTGAGATCACCATACTTACAGCTCTTTACACCTTGCCCTTTCTCTCCTTTCCATTATGTGACTTCTTTCCCCAATCTGTCCTTCCTTTTCAGCATTTCCTTCCTTCTTTCTCAGTCCCTCGTTTCCTGGCCCAGCCAGCCTATAGGGGGGCGGCAGCACTCAGAACCAGCCAGCCACCCGCTCTGCTTATTCATCAGGACATGCTCCTAGAAAAATGAAACCCCAACGTACAACTTAATTGTAACTGTAATTAATTTTTCATTCCCATTTTGAGCCCAGTTTTCTCTCCTTTCCAGAACTTTCCTATCCCACCCTGCAACTTACCATTAGTTGAACAGGTAGGGTCAGAGCTATAGGGAAACTGCAGCTCCGAAAGGTCAGGGACCTCTGAAGACAGCACAGCTGGGCGCACTGTTGTCCCCTTTTGTGTATCAGTCTCCTTTAGATGGCCAGGGCAGTGGCTTCTCTTTTGTAGTGATGGGGGCCAGTGACTGTCCTGGTTTTAAAATCACTCTTCTTTGAATGAATATAATAAGGAAGACCATCAAGGAACTCCATTTGTGTGAAGACTGAGGAAAATTGCCCAGGCTCTCAGGAGCCTTAGGAAAGACTTTCCTTTTAATTGATGTGAAACATTCACTAAAAAATGCTTTATTTATTTTAAAAATGAAAATTCTAGAGCTAAACTGTCCAGAGTTGTAAAGTTGACTTTTAAAGCTTCTTTAAGAAGAAAACTGCTTTGGCATGGAAAATGGTCTTACATAAAGAAAAACCTGATTTAAAAAATTAAATTATAAACTACCGTTTTCTGTAAGTGATTTGACGATTATAGAAACCCACATGAAGATGATGGCTGGGCAGGAGATGTTATGACCCCCACATGCTTGCAGTAAGGTCCTCCTCTGTTAGGAAGGGTGGGGCAAAGAGAGTTTCTGAGCAAACGATTTATAAAATGTTCACTTACAAGCTATAAATGACAAATATTTGATGTAAGAAATAGAGAAGAGGAAGTGCAGGGAGGCCCATCTCCAGTTGTTCTGTCTGAACATATGTTTCCTACCTTTTCTGGGTCCTCACCTCTTTGAAAGAGTTTCCTTTCACACTTTGCGAGCTGAGGGAGTTTCGGTGAAGGTGGAAGAGGGTGAGGAGGACCCTAGAAAAAGGAAGAACATTAGAAATGATGGCAAGTGAGAGGAGAGAAAAGGGTCCTTGGACTGATAGGTATAATCCAGGTTACTGTTCTCCAGACAGGAATTGGGGCCACTTGTAGCAATTTACAACCCGGCAACCCTTTGGCCCACAAGACTGTCCCGTGGCAGTTGCTCGACATTCTTGCCTCCACCTGAACACTTTGCTAACCTCTTGTTTGGCACAGACCTTTGAAGCAACTCCTTCTTTACCTGTCCTTGACAGTGTTTACAGCTCTCTCTGTCTCAAAGCACTGGAGAAAGATAAACCGGATTAATCTTGGAAAGGACCCGTTGAGGAGAAAGACGAGGAGTCCTCTTGCATGTGGGACAACCCAGACACTGAGGCCTCCTGAAGGGACTGAGTGTTCTGTTCTGACGTTATGAGGGACAGGGCTCTGTCCTGTGTCTTAGAACTTTAAAACCAGACTCTAAATGGTGCCTTGGGAATCCCAGAGTACTTGAACTGGTCATTAGAAATCACCCCTGGAACCCTAACTCTAACTCTAAGAAACAAACAAAAAATCACCCCTAGACCTCAGCCCTTGACTTCTGAGGCAAGAGCACAGGTGGGGGGTAATATCTGCTCACTTCCATGTCACTCACCCATTTCCTGAGCCCTCATGAGTTCTGTCATCAGGACCCTTAGTAAACAATAGTCCCATTTACTGGGCCTCCCTGTACTTGGCGTGCTGGAAGTCATTTCTGTTTCACAGGGGAAGAACTTGAGGCTCTGAGAGTAATAGGATTTACCCAAAGCCATGTGGTGGACACGTGTGTACTTGGTAAAAACCCAGGGCTGCCTGTCCCAAAGACGCACAATCTTTCCGCCCTACCTACTCACTGCCCTGGAAGTTCATTTCTTCCTGGGTGAGAAATGGGTGACCTTGACTTTGGCATTCGTAGTGACTATTCCACCTGCCCAGTGGGTCAAGGTTAAAGACACCACACAGAAATCTCAGATCCTTAGCTCCAAAGGCCCCACCAGCAAAGCTGACCTCGGCAGTGTGTGCAGCTGTGACGTTCCAGCTCCACATGCAGATGAAGGGCGAGTCGGGTGTGGGACCTGGTGTGGAGACTGGCCCGAGACAGAGCCCTGGGGCGAAACAGGCTGAAAGCCAGGCTGAGTGACTGACCACGGGGTCAGTCTGTGAGGACTAATCAGAGGCGGAGTCCAGCTGAGGAAACAGGAGGAGAGATGGGGGTGCCAACCTAGTGGGGAGTAGGATGTGAAGCTGAAGAAATAAATGCCTGGAGGTCTGGGGTCCCGGCACCATCTCCCCAGTGGACTAAACTGCTGGTATATGGGGAGCTTGGAAGGGCACTGGGCCTGCTCAGGGGACTCTCTTCAAACGTTGTGTCCACCTTGTGTTTGAAGCTATTGTGGACCAGCGCCCCATCAACCACTGCACGACGGGCCTGCACGACTGTGACATACCCCAGCGGGCCCAGTGTGTCTACATGGGGGGTTCCTCCTACACCTGCTCCTGTTTGCCTGGCTTCTTCGGGGACGGCCGGGCCTGCCAAGGTGCGTAGTGGCTCTGATTTTCTCCGTGTATCCTGAGAAAATGCCCTACATGGTACTTATCATAAGCTGATTACTGAGTCACTGAGCTTAATTACTGAGTTTCAGAGAGTTATTCTCTCAACTCGGTCAAGTAAATGGGCTGCATTTTGTCTCTGTCTGGTAGTTTGAACTATGTGTTTGTTTTCATTTTGTTTTTGTTTTTTTTGAGAGCTGTTCTCATTGGAGAAGACACTTGGCCTCCCCCACTATTTTATTCCATGTGTCTTGCTCATTCAACAATTCCATGTGTCTTTCTCAGGCAACAAGTAGATACCTACTGTCTGCTAGAAACAGAGTTGTTTTTCATGAAAAGTCAAACCATCCATGCATTCATGGAGCTTAAAGTCCAGTCATTTATTTAATAATGTGTATAGCCATTCACCTGGCCTGCTCTAATCATATGCTCCAAAAAAAGTAAAATCCCGCACTGAATAAATGAGTGCAGGGTCAGAAAATAATGACTCCACAGAATTCTTTCAGGCCTGAGATCAGTCCATCATTGTCTGCCAGGGTGCTTTACAGATAATTTAGGTACATAACTGAACACAGATAACTGTGGTCCTCTGGCTTACAAAATTACTTAACTTTATATCACAGAGTATTTCTGAAAAGGTCAAGCTTTCCTAAAGTAGATTATAATTTCTGAGAGGCTGTTTCTTCATTACTGAGCATGTGAATTTTCTCTGGTCTCTGAGGTTTTTATGTCAAGCAGTTATTCTGTCTACAAACTCTTAGACATTTTTGAAGCTCTTATTTATGATGAGAAAGATCATTTAATAATGCAAAAGAATCCTCCCTTTTTTCCTTTTGCAAGCTTGATTTTTTATGAAAACATCTTCATTGAAGTAAAACACATTTGTAAATGCACAAGATAGAAATTGGGGAGTTAGTGGTTTTATTGTTGGTTTTTTTAAATTTTATTTTTATATTCATTTTTTAGGAGTTAATGTTTTGATAATTAATGTTGAGTGATTTGTAAATCACCTTTAACAGATCAGAAACAGGGTCCCATTGAGTTGAGCCAGTAGCTTAAATTATTGTATAAACTATGAATTCCAGAAGAAATCTCACTGTCCCCGGGTCTGGGTCCTGTTTTGCAGATGTGGATGAATGCCAGTCAAGCCAATGCCACCCTGATGCCTTCTGCTACAACACTCCTGGCTCCTTCACGTGCCAGTGCAAACCTGGTTACCAGGGAGACGGCTTCCGCTGTATGCCTGGAGGTAAGGTGTCAGGACATTTGTAGTTGGTAGGCCAGTGCCATATCTGTGTACGGAGTTCATGGCCTTGGGAAGGAAGGTGAGGCGGGGAAGTGTGAAGCTCCATGGAGAGTGCTGAGGGTTGTTGAGGTTGGAGATCAGAGTGCAGGTGCAATGTACAGCTGGGCAGGTTGTGCACCGCACAACTCTAGGGGGTGCCACACACATACCATAACTGTATTGGCAGCTTGGTCATCCTGGTAACTTGAGCAAGTAGTGCAGGGTAGTAATGGGACGGTTCTCCAGAGAAACAAAACTAATACGATGTGGGTGTATATGTATATATTTATTATAAGAAATTGGTCACATGATTATAAAGGCTGGAAAGTCCCAGGATAGGCCGTTAGTAAGCTGGAGACCCAGGAGAGCTGAGGGTATGTATAGTCACAGTCTGAACGCTGACAGCTTGAGACCCAGGAACAGCCAATGTTTTCATTTAAGTCTGAAGGCAGGAAAAAGCTCACATCTCAGTTTATGGGTCATCAGAAAGGAAGGATTCTCTCTAACTCAGGGAAGGATCAACCTTTTTGTTCTAATCTGGCTTTCCGCCCATCTGATTGGATGAGACCCACCCCCATTAGAGAGGGCAAGCTGCTATACCAGTCTATGGAGTTAAAGATTAATCTCATCCAAAAAACCCCAGATAATGTTTGGCCAGATACCTGGGCACCTCGTCGTCCAGTCAAGTGGACACATAAAATTAATTATTGCAGGTTTGTAAGGGTCACGGGCAGTAGAGCTAGGCTGGGGGTAGGAAGCAGGGGAAAAAGGCCACCAAGTAGAGGAAGCTGCAGGCCGGGGCCTCCACAGAATGCCCATCTGACCTGTGATACCTGGACTGAGCAGCTTCTAAAGTTGCCTGCTGACCTGAGTGGCATCTCTTTAGATCATAACAATAGTGATAGCCCGAGGTCAGTACTGGTAACTCAGGAGGCACTCACATGCTCCTGAATGAGTACGTATAAATGGCTGCCATTTGCATAGAACCTACTATATGCTCAGTGCTTTACCGATACTATTTCAGGTACCGTTCATAATCGTCTTTTAAAAGTAAGTACTATTACTATCTCTGTTTATGCCGAAACTTACAAGATAAAGGCACAATCAAGGTCCCACAGGTACTAAGGGCTAGAACTAAGACTCGAATCCAAGTCTCTCTGATGGACCCAACCTGGATACAGACCTAACCACATGGGATCTAGTCATGAGATTAGCCATGTAATTGACACCTCAGACTAGATTTAACCAGTCATGTTATTAATTATTTTTAATTACTGCTGCTGTTGTTGGCCAGATATACCGGGGGTGCCAAAAAAAGTATACACATGACTTGTATTCATCTTTTGTTATTGGTATATCTTGAGTATTACAATTTTAATACAGTTTTTTTCTTTCTTAAAATGTGTATACATTTTTTTGGCACCCTCTGTATTTATGCCACTAGATTTGTTTCAATAAGAGGTAAGTGGAAAGCAATTACAAACTATTTCAATGTCTGTCCCCTTGGCTAGCCTGTGAACACCCTGAGACCAGAATGCATATGCATTTTATTTTTATGTCCCCAGTATCCAGTGGCTCCTAGAATAGGTGACAAGAGAGAGAAGCCAAGATGGAAGCCACGGTCTTTTGTAACCTAATCTTGGAAGTGACAATGCTGTTACTTCTGCTAATACTGTTAGTCACAGGCCCACCCTCTTAACAGTGTGAAAGGGAACTACATAAATGTGGGAATACCGGAAAGTGGGAGGTTGGGGGCCATCTTGGAGGTGGGATACCACCGCCACTGACCTTGCCGAGATGACTGCAACTGGCTAGAGTCTTGGAACGGAGGGGAGCTTATTAGAGAGTCAAAGAGGAGTTTAAAGAGTCCTGGGCTAGAGATGGAAAGCCTGGCCCTTCAGGACAAATACCAAGTCGGTGGATGTTTGGTCACCTCTCTTTACGTTTGCCACCTGTCACACTTACCAGTACACTGCATTGGAGCCACACCACACATCTTTACAGAAAAAGATAATTAGTTCAGAAAGTAGGGCTATGAGGAATGATGAAAACATTGAGGATAATACAACTTAAAGGAGAGAAAACCGAGGAACAATTGCACACTTTTTGTTATGTGTCTGTTGTTTGTGATTCAGTTTGCACTTTGTTTTTTAAATAAACCCAATGTTAGAAAACTTGAATTTCCCAATTAGAGCTGGAAGGGGCCCTACAACCTCTCTAATTCATCTCCTTTGTTTTACAAGTAAGGAACATAAGGCCTGAATAATGTCTCAGTTTACAAAAAGATTTATGGAACTCTTTATGTAAAAGAATTGTTATAGAAATTTGTCTTCAAATTGAGTAAGACCCTCCTTTTTAAAAGAAAAACTTGCTTAAGGCCTCCAATATTGGCTTAGATTATTTTTATTGTGGATAAATCTAGGGTCCAACTTCTTTTATAACTATAAAATCGAAACTTGTTTACAAATTAAATACAAATAATATTACAAATTATAAATTTCCAATCAACATTCATTTAATGTGCCAGATTGTTGTTTGTCTGAAATTGGTATTTCTGTGGTTGGCTTCCCATCCTGGATGGTCAGCATTTCCGTCTTTACTGGATTATTCCAATTAGCCTACAGTGAAGTTGTGATATTTCTCACTTGAAAGACAAACAAAAGCGAAGGCTTCCCTTGACGCTACACCCCTATCTTGCTGCCGTCCCATTTCCCTCTCCTTTGTAGTTTAATTCCTTATAAGGGTGGTCTGGAATTGCTGTTTCCACTTCCTCTTCCATTTTCTCTTTTTTTTTCTGCCCTTTTTGTTGTAAAAGAAAACATAGATACAGGAAGCCATACAGAATAAATGTGTAGCTCAAGGAGTCATTCTAAGGTGACCCCCTGTAACTACCACTCAGATCAAGAAGCAGAACTTGACCAAAAGAGCTCCTCCAGGCACTCTGTCCCAGTCAGAGCCTCCTCCCTGTTCCCAAAAGCACCACCAACTTGACTTTCACAATAATGACTAACTTGCGTTTCTTTATAGTTTTATCACACATGTATATTCCTAGACACTATAGATTTAATGTTGTTCATTTTTCTATCTATAGTTCCCTCTTTCAACCCTTTCTTTTCCTGGCAGCTTGTGTATTGAAGAACCCAAGACTTTGAGCTGTGGAGTTTCCCACGGTGTAGACTTTGCGATTGTGCACTCATGGTGTAGTTCAACATACTCTCTATCCTCTGTTGTCTGCAAACTGGCAGCTGGGTCCAGAGACTTGATCAGACTCAGGTTCAATCCTTTTGGCAAGACGGTGGGCAGTGGTATTACCTTACATCAGAAACACACAAAGCATGCTTGTCTCGCTCTTTGTGATGTGAGGAGCCATTTATGATTATGGCTTAGATCTGTTCATTTCTAGAGAGTGGCAAATTGTGAGATTATAGTTGTCATTTCTTTCTCATTTATTAGTTGTAATTGATGTTCATTAATGTCCATTAATTTCTAGTGGGCATCAAATGGTGATAGTCTAATTCTATTGTTTTTGTTTTTGTTTTCATTTGTTAGAGTATTTATTAAAAAAATGCTTCCCCTCATCTACTCTTTGGTTGTGCAGTTGGTACATTTCATAAAGGAAAGGCAGGCTAAATGCTTGGGTCTTTCCCTTATTTACTAGTTGTCAAAATAAACGGATTGATTCCTTATCAACCACTGAAGGTGACTAATTCATTTTTAGTTTCTAATTATCATTATAAACTCATGGTTATCAATCGGTTATAATGATTGCACTCATTGTAGCCCAGAGTCCCATTTTTGGCCCATGGGAGCCTCTTCCAGTTGGCCTCTGGTCCTTTTGATACAATCCTAGTAGCCTTCGATAGATTCCTTGCTCTGTGGTATGATAAGATGTTTTAGGTCCATGTGTAATTCCTGCCTCAGAACTAGAATCAGCCATTTCCGCATGAAGCTCTTGTTTCTTTCAGTGGGAAATAGTATTACAGGGCTATAGCCTGAGACCTTGAGATGCTCCGACTGACCTAGGAGTGCCTAGTGAGTTCATGTTAATATTTCCAATTCAAACTCAGGACTACAAGATTTTTCTTAACCTCTTCTAGATTGTATCCATAGCTCCTTTCTTTCATACTGAGAATCCTGGTTCTCAAGGGCACAATGGATGACAAGACTTAGAATAGACCGTAATTCCTTATTTACTTTATCCGACATGCACTCACAATGGTCTGAGAATAAGAATACTAATACAAGATGGTGACTATAATTTAACATATATATAGTCATGGGATGTGGAATATAATGTGGGGATGGAGTCAATGGAATTGTAATAGATATGTATGATATTGGGGGTGGAGGGACAGGGGAGGGGGGTAGTTACTTTGTAAGGGGTGAAAAAGATAACTATTGCATAGTTTTGTACATCTGTAACTATTAATAATAATAATAATAATAATAATAATAATAAAAGAATACTAATACAACCAGAACTGATATAATATCTGAGAACAATTAAGAATTTTTTCATATGCTGTCCACATCCTCCCCATTATATCTACATTGCCTGAACATGTAACCATCACATCTATATTTTCTCCCTTTCAACCCTCATTTAGTCTTAGTTCAGCAAGAAACTGTGTTAAGTATTGCTTGTTACTTGTCCTTATGTCAATGTCTCTCTAGTTCTTTGGTTGTCAGAAGCTTGTTTCCTAGAATGTTCCTCAGAAAGCACTCATGGAAACAGTATTCCTTGGTTCGTTTTCTTTCCTTGACTATCTCAAGTTTATTCTAACATAAAGCATAGCTGTCAAAAATGCAAATGACAATCTGAAGATAATTTCCCCCTTTTGACCTAGATGCCCAAAGGATTTTTTTTCTTTCTTTTTCATAGTTCCCTTCAAAAGTTCGATAGTTTTGCTAGAATATGGCTTGGCATTGCTTGGTCTGGGTCAGTATTCTTAGTTACACTCTGTGCTTTTTCAATTTCAAATCTTTCTTTTTTTTAATTTCAGGAAATTTTTTTGAATTATAGTTATAGTAGTTCTTCTTTTTCCTTGCTTTATTTCTTTAGGGGCTCTCATTTTACACGCTGAATCTTCTTTGCCTGTCTCCACTACTTGTCCCCTTCTCTCAAATCTATTTAGTTTCATTTCTTTTTGGCTTTAAACATCCTCCTCATCCCCACCTTCTGTTTCTCTTAAAGCATAACCTCTTACATGTATTCACTCATTTGTTCCTTCTACTTTAGTCTTCATTTCTGAAATGATTTTTCTCTTTTATTTCAATTTCTTTCCTGAATTCTGTTGCCTCATTTCTGAGTTGTTAAAATTCTGATTCATTTTGTTCTTTCATGTCTTGTATTATTTTCTTACTATCTTTTTGCTTATTTTGAAACAGAAGGTTGCAGTTTTGATCTGTTCTATTAGCATGTCTTTCTGGCAAGCTTTCATTGTCTTAGGGTTGTTATTCTCCTCCTTACTCTTCTTTTCCTTATTGTAACTTGGTATTGGATTTGACCTCCATACTTGACCGTTGTTTGTTTTTATGTGAAGTTTAGTTTTCCTGAACTTTCAGAAAGACGCTTGGTTCAGATAACTTCTCTAACTATGCAGAGGTTCCTGTTCTGTTCTTTCGGTGAAGTTTTAAAAAATAGTTCAACTTACTTTTGAGATTTCCTGGCTCTGCTCTCCTCCACTTGATCTGGACCTTCTCTTTCCTTGTCTCTGTTGTCTCCATCCTGCTGAATGTTCCAGCGCTTTCTCCCAGCTTGGGGCCCTACCAGCCAGATCAGTGTTGAGAATCCCTAGGGGCCAGATCTTCCAGCCCCTTTAGGCTTTGCGTCCAGGTGGAGTAGGCAAATCTGCCAGCCTCAGCAGCTGTTCTCAGCGTGGCTCTGCTGTGCTTTCTAGCTGAGGGCTGTTAACTCTGAGGTTCTGTTTCCAGAACTGTCAAATGTCCTATTGCTTCCCTCTCCTTCCTCCACACAGTCACTGATTCCAGGTGGACCTCATGACTTCCAGTGTGTCCTCACCTGCTTGTGATTGGGGTTCATAGGTCTAGCTTGTCATGTCATTTTGTTATAAATTTTGTCCATAGATCTGGGGTTTTGCTATTAGATTCTAATATTAGATTCTAAAACTGTAATAGTTACTTTCTCCTCGGAGTCTCCCGTTGCCTCTCAAACAATTACAGTCCAGCTTTGCTCTCCACACTCTCACCCCCATCCTGAGCTACCTAGAGAGTCCCCAGTGACCCTCGCTTGCTCAGATCTCAGGCCTCACCTTTTTTAGCTGATCTCGCTTTCCCTCCTGAAACACTTTCTCCACTTGGTGTCCAGGGTGCCACACGTCTTGGTTTTCTCCATCCGTGGCTGCTGTGTGTCGCTGGTGCCACCATCAGCCTCATGCAGTAGCTGAGGGTTGAGAGAGACTACCTACCTTGTCCCAGGCACCGGCTGGCTGGTAGCACAGCCAGGATCACTTGTGTTTCTTAAGCTTCTGTTTAGCTTCTGTTATATCCCTGCCCCTGTGCCCAGTACATAGATAATAAGGACTGCACTCTGGAGGAGTTCACACTATGGGTAGGAAAGGGGAACTATTCACTCCTAGTGAATCTGTAGGTGTGACTGGCAGCTGGGAGTGGACACCCAGGTGAAAGATCCTGGAGAGGTAGGGAAGTGTGAGAAGGAGGGTTTGTGCTCAGCCTTGCAGGATGGGTAGGATTTGAATAGGAGATGGGGTGGGATAATGAGGCGAGGCCACTAGTCCGCCACTGGGGAGGTTGAGATGTGGACCCAAAGCTTGAGAGCTTCAGTTATGAGGCCCGTGGCCCCGCCCACCATTCCCTGCCTCCCAGCTCTCCCCTCATTTTCAAAGCAGCATCATTGTCATTGCTGAGCCTGGCAGCTCCTCCCTCCCATCTTTTTCTCCAAGGCCTGTCACCTGAACCCCAGGGAGCAAGTGTCAAGTCACATCACCGATACCCTGAATCTCTCAACCTCTTGGGCGTCTCACCCTTCCTTCACTCACAGCCTGAAAACCTCCAGCCTTAAGTCCATTAGCCTAACACACCCCACCCACCCCACCCCCCGGCCACTGGGCTCAACCACAAAGCTGTGCCTGTGAGGAACACAGCAGATTTATCCCCATTTGGGGCCACGTGAGCCCTTGGTGGAAGCAGACCAGGTGCCTTCCTCTCTGCTCTCTGTTCAGACCCTGCCAGCTGCTCACACTGCCCACACCGATGGGGCCCTGAGGACTCCCAGGTCTATGCTACCTGTTCTGACCCCTGCTGCTGGCAGGGCACCTGCTTATGGCAGGTTTCAGCAAACGCTGATAACACAAATGCATTCATGATTCAAGGGGCCATGGGGTGCCTGATCTGAGAAATAATCACGAATATAGTGATTTTTAAAGCCTATAACTAGCAGGGTGTCAGGAGAGAGGACTGATGCAGGGAAGGGCCCCAGGAGGCAGGGGCAAGGAAAACCCAAAGACGCATTTCACATGAGGTGAGACAAGATGGCACGCAGACCAGAGGAGCATTTTCTCTTCCTGTGGTTTCATGACTTTCTACTTTCCTTCCCCTTCCCCGCTTTGCTAGTTGCTACTTCATTTCCCCCATTCCAGGCGCTCTCCTTCCTCCCCTGTCCTGTCAGGATTCGGGAGTCAGTGTTGGGAAGGATCTTGGAGAGAGTTCATAAGTAGAGATATCTTTATCATCATCGTTACTGGGGATGCGGGGGGTTGTTCTTAGTAGACCCCTACGAACATAAGGATAAAGACCATATCCGACTGACATTATCCCCTTTACTGGTAAATTCCCGTTCTTGGAAGTCTGGCAACCGCAAACTAATCGGTGTCCATATGGCAGCTGATGAGATGAGGCCACGAGCCAGAAAGTCTCAGACCCAGCAGAGCCCAGGCGCCGTTTGCCACTCCCATGTTGGCTCCTCTGAGGTGTGCTTTCGGGGAAGTGTCACTCAGAGCAGCCGGCACCTAGCCGGGAGAACTGTGCAAGAAGAAGCTGAACCAATGGTATCTTCCTCATGAGTAGATCAGAGGCTATGAGGGTTATTTATTTAAATTAACACAAAGAAGTGGAATCAGGCAAAATGGGATGCAAATCAAGAGACTGAAAATGTGTTTTTTTCTGAATTCTCCTTCTGTTTTATTTTCCTTTCCTTTGTCCCCAACCTTGAGAAAACTCATCCCAGACTTCCTGCTGTCCCCCAGATAAGTATCAGGTCTTGATTGCTTCTCTCCTGAGCAGGTAAAACTAGATGAGTAAAAAGAACCTTGCATGAGTTACCATTTTATCAACCAGAAACAAGGCCAGGAAATGTGTCTTTATTGCCCCATCCCCACCCCACTCACCAGGCCTTTACCGGAAAATTCCCCATGGGGCCTCGGGCTCCCACTGGAGCTGCCCCCACTGCCTGAGGTCTAGGCTGAGAAGCCATCCCAGGAAACCCAATAATGTCACAGCTTTCCATAAACATTCTTGAAATTCTGCTGCCTGAGTCATAATTGAGGTTTTTCATTTCTTTGTATAACTTCAAGATCCAGTACTTAAAAGTCCCACTGTAGGGGGTGGCCTGTTAGCTCAGTTGGTTGGAGCACAGTGCTCATAACACCAAGGTTGCCGGTTCGATCCCCACGTGGGCCATCTGAGCTGTGCCCTCCACAACTAGATTGAAACTACCACTTGACTTGGAGCTGATGGGTCCTGGAAAATCACACTGTTCCCCAATAAAAAAATAAAAAAAAAGTTCCACTGTAAGTTCTAGAGCACTTGCAATTTTGTATGTTGACCAAACACCATGTTAACATAAAGCTTTGTGGGCCACATATGGTGGAGCAACCCCTACTCCCTTGAAAGTTTGATTTGATGGACAGTACCCAGAACACCAGGCTGTTGTTCTGGAAGGCAGCACTGTAGACAGATATTGATGGAAGAAAATGAGTGTGACCCACGGATTATTTTGGCGAGTGTGTTATGCTAATGTGCGTATATCATCAATGATGTAACGTGTTCAGTGTGCATGAGCCTTCCTGGGCGCTGGGCATGTGGGTGCAGAGGGGCAGAGAGCAGGGCTAGGAACCCAAAGACCCCAGTTCTAGCCTGAGCTGAGCCACTTAACTGTGGCCTGGGGGAACCCCTTTACCATTCTGCATTTCAGTTCTCTAATTTTGGTGTAAAAAACATTGCTTATTGCATAGGATTATAGTGAGAATTAAATGAAACGTGAATCGGGACAGCTTATGTAGAAACTCTAAAACCCTGTACAAATGTAAGATATTGAGGAAGTAAACAAGTTCTACGTCCAAGAGAGAATAAAAACCATTTCTATTCTCAACCAGATGGCTTATTTCTATCTGTTTGGCTCTTCCTACATCAAATATGTTCGCTTTTTTTTTTTTTTTTTTTTTAAATATCAGCCTTTGGGACAAGAGAGAAAGCATCCACAGTGTCCCCTTGACAGATTCCACAGCACTTTTCTGGCACGCCAGTCCAGGGAACAACCATGTTCATCAGACGAACGTGAGAATTAGCAACTCAGACAAAAGTCTTCAGATATTTATTGGTCACATGCACTGCATGTCATTGTGGAGGCCTGTGCAGACCTTAATGTCACAAATGAGTGCGGAACTTAAGGGTCCACCTGTGCGCGTTGTCTCGTCATGTCCCACTCACTCCTCCAAGTATTACTCTGAGGTTAGTGACTGCTGCCATTGTTGCCCTGCAGCTGAGGGGCACAGCCCCAGATAACGCCAGGAGTGGTGGACCTGGGCATTCAGACCATTTTCAGATAAAACATTCTGTGAGCTACATAGCATAATATTATATACTCTATTATTACAATGTAATATTAACACACTAATTCATTAACACATATTAATATATGAATTAGTATATTTACATAAAACTCGCCCCTAACATAAATATGATGCCCTAGAGCAGGGGTGGACAACTACAGTCCCCACAGGACAAATCTGGCCCACTGTCTGTTTTTATAAATAAAGTTTTATTGGAACACTCGTTCATTTATGTATTAAACTTGGTTGTTTTCATGCCACAACTGCACAGTTGAGGAGGTGTGACAGAGACCACATGACCCACAAAGCCAAGAATACTGACTGTCTGGCCCTTAACAGGAAAAGTCGGTGGAGCCCTTGCTAGGTCTGTGTAACCATGATCTTCCAGTGAAGGTCAAAGACAGCACTTAGGTGCTTCTTTGCTCTCCGAGCCCTACGGAGAGGGTTTCTGCTGTGTGTCTGTTGTATCCTGGGCCCCTCTGTTAAGATACCCGCTCGCTGGTCTGACTGTTCATTTGCTCCCTTCCCTCCAGACTGCGAGTCCCGGGGGGCAGGCTTGGGGGCTTTTCCATGTGCGTCCTCCATTCCCTCTCACTGGGTGCCTCCTGAGTCCAGGTGAAGGAGATGCAGCCACTCATTGATCTCAGAGCCTAGAATCTGCTCAGGGAGACAGACAAGGAACAGCCATTGTCTGTGCCCCGAGAGCTACAGCGTGGAGGAGCCGAGCACGCCCCAGGAGCACTGCCCAGCATGGAGGGGCCTGAAGGAGGAAATGCCTGAGCTGAGTGTGGAGGATTAAACTCCCCCCTCACCCAATGAGAGTGAGTCACACAACAAATGCACATGGAAAGCCCTAGAATGGAGAGGCACCCAACATGGTTCAGTTTGGCTAAGTGTAGCTCCTGGCAGTCAGTGATGTTCCCGCCGGTGTCTGGGCACCGCTTGTGTGGACAGAGGTGATGGCGCCCTGGCCTGGCCTTTGTGGTGGCTGGACTCTAGTGTGGAACCAGCTACAGCTCTGCCTCGTATCAGGGAGTTGTTTATACCAGGCCATAACTTGTTATCAGCAATTCCCCACAGATGCATAAGTATTTCCTGCTTTGGGATCTGAGTTATGCAGTTAAGAGGCCATGTTTCATGCCAAACATGAGTGCATCATTAAAGGGGAACACACACATGTTAGTAAGTGGTCCTTAAATCTTTGACCTTGACTCAATGTGGGTAATCAAGAAGCTTGAATGATAAAAAGGACAAATTTAAGAAAAACTTAAAATTAAAAACAGTTTTTAAATTTAAAACAAATTTTGGTGCTGCCTATCAACTCATGAATGGATAAACACATGGTACAGCCATACAGTAGAATGTTATTCAGCCATAAAAAGGAACGAAGTACTGATAATAATATGGCTACAACTTGAATTAACCTTGAAAACATTCTGCTGACTGAAAGCAGCCAGACACAAAAGCTCACATGTATGACTTGATTTATAGGAAACGTCCAGAATACGCAAATCTATTGACACAGAAGGCAGATTGGGGGTTGCCAGGGGTTGCGAGGCAGGGGGAATGGGAGTTACCGCTCAGTGGGTGTGGGGTTTCCGTTTAGGTGAGGAAAATGTGCTAAAAATAGACAGAGAGTGTGGTCAGTCACACAGTATTGTGATTGTGCTTAATGACACTGAATTGTCCACTTTAAAAGGGTTAATTTTATGTCTCTTCAGTTTTGCCTCAGTCTTTAAAAACTGAAAAAACGTTGCCTAGGAGAGAAAAAAAGTGTAAATACGATGTTATTGACCATTAAATCCTTTAAATAAAATGACGTTTTAAATTTTTTAAAAATTAATGAAAACCCAGAGATGACCAGACAGCTCCATGGTGCTGAGTTGGGTTGCAGCAGGGCCCCCCCGCCCAATAATGACACTGCTGACGCTTTCCCCTTGCTTGTCCCTCTAACAGAAGTGGAGAAAACACGCTGCCAGCTCGAGCGAGAACACGTCCTTGGGACGGCGGCGGTGGCAGACTCACAACGACCGCAGCCACCGGGGCTGTTTGTCCCCGAGTGTGACGAGCACGGGCACTATGTGCCCACCCAGTGCCACGGCAGCACGGGCTACTGCTGGTGCGTGGACCGTGATGGCCGTGAGCTGGAAGGCACCAGGACCAGGCCCGGGATGAGGCCGCCCTGTAAGTTGGGGAGCAGTACGCGCTTGGGCTTGGGACTGAGGAAGGCCCCCGGGACCGGAGTCCCCAGCACCTGTGAGCATTGCTGAGGGGCCCTGCTGGCGCTTTCTGCTGCCCTAAATCCTGAGAGCTCTACCTTTTCTCCCCTCTGCACCACTCTTCTCTGTCTCCTTCGGCATTCACCCCACTTCTCTCCATGTCTCCCTTCTCACCCTCTTTCCTCTTACCCTCTTCTCTTCCTGGTCTATGCAAGTTACTGGTGGCTGCTGCCGCCAATGCGGCCGTTGGTAGCAGAGAGGGTGGGGGTGCTCTGGGTCCCCTGGGTGAGCCCCCTGCAGTGGCGGCCTGGCTTCCCAGCTTCTCTGCAGTAGGGTATCACAGAGACGGTGGGGACCAACCGAGGGCCCGCCCTGGGGCCTTGCTGACTCAGGTGGTGGCATCTGTTTCCGTCCTAACACACTCGCCTCCTTCACAGTTGTGCCCTGTGCCCTTTGGGTACCAGGTCATTTAGGAAGCAAGGAGCAAACAGCCACGGAGCTCTCTGCAGCTGGCTCTGCAACTGCTGTGGCAGTGGGACCCAGGTTTCCTAACACCTGTTTCGTGTCCCTTACTCTGCCACATGGGCTACCCATCCCCTCCTGGGTCAGTCTCTTTTTGGGTGAGCCAGGGAGCCTGGTCAGCAGTTAGGAGGCAAGGCTAAATCTAAGGGAGAAACAACAGCCTTTGACCGTCACATGTTCTAGAAAGCCCACAGGGGCACATTGCTCCTGTGGGTCTGAGACCTCCCACCCCTGGGGCAGGGCTTGTCAGCAAGTTCACTCTGACAGCCTCTTCTCGACATTACAGAGCTCAGCAGCCTGCCACTGCCGCGAGCTCCTTGTGGGCAGGGCTTTCAGGATGGCTGTGCTGAGGTTGTGTGGGTTCACTGCTGTGGCTTGTGTCCAGAGCAGGCATACACAGCGAGGTCACTTCTCTTTCTAGTAAGGAGGACGCCATCTTAACTCAGCCCTGCTGCACTCAGCCCTGTGGTGCCAGGAAGGTGATGTGACCTGGGAGGTGCATGCGTGCGTGCATGGGTGCATTCCTGCTGCACGCAGGCCTTGCTCATTGGCATCTCCTGCCACCTAGGTCTGAGTACAGTGGCTCCCCCGATTCACCATGGGCCCTCAGTTCCTACTGCTGTGATCCCTCTGCCCCCCGGGACCCACTTACTCTTTGCCCAGACCGGGAAGATAGAGCACCTCCCCCTGGAAGGAAGTACCATGAAGAAGATGGAAGCCAAGACTTTGCTGCATGTCCCGGTGAGTACTGGCTCATTGCACTTGGTGACACTTCAATGACCGGGAGAAACAAGCAAGGTGTAGTCAGACCACCTCTCAGAGAAGCCTGTCCCAGCTGCCTTGTCCAGTTTGTAGCCTCCACTACTCTCTATCTCCTTCTCCTGCTTTGTCCCTCATCCCAGCACTCAGCACCCCTGGATCCATTATGTCAGTGTGTATGTTCTGTATCAGAGGCATATCTTCCCAGCAAGAATAGAAGCACCATGGGGCCAGCTGAGTGGCTCAGTTGGTTAAGAGTTGGCTTAGAGGGCGAGCTCTGAGCAACAGGGCCACTGGTTCGATTCCCACATGGACCAGTGATGCTGCGCCTGAGCTGAGCTGTCGCTGAGCTGCCAACAGGTGGCAGGATGGCTTAGCTGGTGTAACAACAAGATTGCCTGTTCGATGGTGGGCTACACCCACCCACAACTAAGACTGAACTCGGCACTTGAGCTGAGCTGCTGCCCGGATAGCTCAGTGGATAGAACGTGTGCTCTTAACAACAAGGCTGCTGGTTCAACTCCCACATGGGATGGTGGCTACGCCCACCCACAACTAAGATTCAACACAGTATCTTGAACTTAGAGGCCATGAGCTGCTGACAGGAAGCCAGATGGCAACTGGCGCCCTCCATAACGAAGACTGAAGAACAACAACTTGGCTGGCCCACTTCCCCAATTCCCCAATAAAATTAAAAAAAAAAAAAAAAGAGGGAAAGCACCATAAGATAAGAAACTAGAGTGTTTGTTTCACAGCCATGTTCCTAGACCCAAAACGGTGCTTGGCGCTGAAACAATATTTGCTGCACCAAAGCATAAGTGATCTTGGCATTGTCCTGGTGCCTCGTGAAGCATAAATGCCCCAAGGAGTGACCATCGCTCTTCCCTTGTGTCCCCTAGCACACACTGTCAGCGAGTGGGAACAGGTTAGTTCCCTGTGAAAGTCATTCTCCCCAAGACCAAGGGCAGAGGCTAAATGTCAAGCAAGGCTATGAAAAGCAGAAAATTGAGGTGGGTGGGAAGGTGCTGACATAACAGTGTAAATAAATATCCACATGCCCTTATTTGTTTGTTTGTTTTTACCATTTTAACCATTTTTAAGTATACAGTTTAGTGGTGTTACGTACATTCACATTGTTGTGCAGCCATCATCACTGTCCATCTCCAGAACTTTTTCATCTTCCCAAACTGACATTTTATACCATTAAACACTAACTCCCTTTTCTATCCTCCCACCAGCCCTTGACAACCACCCTTCTACTTTCTGTCTCTATTCTAGATACATACCTCATATAAGTGGAACCATACAGTATTTGTCCTTTTGTGTGACCAGCTTATTTCATTCAGCTTGATGTCCTCAGGGTTCATCCATGTTATAGCCTGTGTCAGAATATCCTTCCTTTCTAAGTTCAAATAATATTCTATTATATGCATATACTACATTTTTTTAGTCGCTCGCCAGCCATTGGACAGTCACTTACAGTGGTTCACGGCAGCTCACTCCTGCTCTGGCCGCTCACACTGGCTGCCAGCCACTCCCAGTAGCCTGCGGCAGCCCACTACAATCCCACTGCAGCCTATGCCATCACCAGCAACTCACGGCAGCCCAGCTCCAGGTCAAGCTGTTGTTCACCATCTTAGCTGTAGAGGGTGCAGCGTCACTGGCCCTCATGTGGGATCTGAACCAGGACCCTACTGCTCAGAGCTGGCGTCCCAAGCCAACTCTTAACCAACGTGCCACTCGGCTAGCCCTCTTTTCTCTTTTTAATAGTAGCCGTCCCAGTAGATTTGTGTTTCTCTAATGATTAGTAATGTTAGCATCTTTACATGTGTTTATGGACCATTAGTATATCTTCTTTGGAAAGTGTCTATTCATATCCTTTGTCCATTTGTAATTGGGTTGTTGTTTTGTTGTTGTTATTGAGTTGTAGGAGTTCTTTATATATTCTAGATACTAACTCCTTATTAGATATATGATATGCAAATATTTTTGCCGTCCATGGGTTACTTTTTCAGTATTTTGACTGTGTCTTTTTATTCACAAACATTTTTAATTTTGATAAAGTCCAATTTAGTTTTGCTTTTGATGTCACATTCAAGAAATCATTGCCAAATCCAATGTTATAAAACTCTTTTAAGAGTTTTATAGTTTTAGCTCTTACATTTAGGTATTTGATTTATTTTGAGTTGATTCTTGTATATGGTGTAAGGTTAGGATCTGTCCTTTTTGACCAACTTTTTGAGGGGGAAGTATCTGCTGATAACCTTGATTTTCTCAGTAAAAGACCATCCTGATCTTCAGAGCCTCACTTTGTATTTCTTTTTTTTGTTTTTTTGTTTTGAGGACAGTGTCACTGGCCCTCATATGTGGGACCCAAACCGGGGCCACTGGCGTCCCAAGGCAGCACTTAACCACTGCGCCACTCAGCCGGCCCACTGTGTATTTCCATATACATTTTAGAATGAGCTTGTACTTGTAAGCCTAGTGGGATTTTGATAAAGATGGCATTGACCCTTTAACTCTATTTAGAGAGAATTGATAGCAATATTAAATCTCACAATTAAACTAATTTATCTCTTCATTTATTTGGACCTTTAATTTTATTCTGCAATGTTTTGTAGTATAGTGTAGAATATTGCACATTTAAAAATATTTATTCTTATATACTTCGTTTTTGATGCTATTATAAACATTGTTTTAAAGTTTTATTTTTTTTGTTAGTAGAAATACAATTTGATATTGACCTTATATACTGCAATCTTGCTAGATTCAATTATTAGTTATAATAGTTTTATAGATTTCCCCAGGATTTTCTATATGAACAATTATATTGTCTTAAAATAGAGTGGTTTTTACCTCTTCCTTTCCAATATTTATGTCTCATATATTTTTTAATGATCTCAGTAGGCAAAGATTTCTTAGATGATATATAAAAAGCATAAGCTATAAGAGAAAAAATAATACATTGGACTTAATAAAAATTTTAAACTTTGCTCTTGAAAAACACCATTAAGAAAATTAAATAGCAAGCTACATACTGAGAGGAAATATACATACACATATGTATATGATGACAGATTTTATCTGAAATATATAAACAACTCAATAATAAACATTTTTAAGTGGACAAAAGACTTGAAGACCCTTCATTAAAAACGCATCTAAATGCCTGTAAGCACATGAAAGATTCCCACCATCACTGGTCACTCAGGTGCTAGCAGGGTGGACCACTCTCATCACTGGTCTGCACTTCCAGGATAAAGTCATCATCGGACTGGCCTTCGACTGTGTGGATAAGATGGTTTACTGGACCGACATCACTGAGCCTTCCATTGGGAGAGCCAGTCTGCATGGTGGAGAGCCAACCACCATCATTCGACAAGGTAGGCAAGGAAATCCCATTCTTCCTTTTTGGTTTTGCTTCTAGCAGCCCGAGTGGCTCTTGGGGGAGAGGTGAGGGTGGAGTGTTTGTTTGCTCCCAGGATGTGGTGACTTGAGAAGGGTGTGTCCTTGGCCTCAAACACCACCCTTTCCAGCCTTTTCTGAAGAGCCCTCGGAGAGCTCATCAAATTACAAACACTTTAGCTGGGACTTGCTTCTAGCCTAAGAAGAATATAAAACAGGGTAAGTGCGTACCTTTGCCTGAAAGTTTATGTAGCCAGTTTTAATGGATAATAAAGGCCAAAGTCAACCATCCAGCAGGGATATGCATTTCTCCCGCTGGCTGCTGAGCCTAGAACTGATTCTCGGAGTGTTTGTCCACCATGTGCTCTGTTAGGGTTTTCTCTCAGGCAACAGGCAGAGGAACCCTACAGGTGGGAGGGTCACACGCATATTGGCAAATGTTGTCCCTGATAATTGAGTCTATTCCCAAGACAATTTTCAAGTTGTCACTTCACCCTGTAACATCTAGTGTGTGTGTGTGGGGGGTCTCCTCTACCTCCCCCAGAGCAGTACAGCAAACCAAGCTGAACTCTTACAGACATCCCTCAGCGCGTTGTCACATTATTGATGGTAAAGTTCAGGATGCTTTGTCACAGGCTACCCCTCAACATTCCACCTCCATTCATTAATTTATAGATGCTGATTTAAGCCAAGGACTGGAAGCATTATTTTAATGCCTATATTCAGCAAGTCAAGACTATTTGACACGCATGTGTTTTATCAAAATTAAAGACCATGGCAGCAAAAATCCAGGGACTTGTAAAAATTTCCCCTGCACTGAAAAGGTCAAATACTACATGCTGCTAAGTCAGTGACTCATCAGCTGCCTTGCAGATACTTTCGATTCAGAGACATTGTCATGCCCATGTTGTTTGTTGTGTAGAATCATCTTGCTTCCTCTGCAAAACACTCAAATCACAGATACACCTTTAAAATATACGAGGTTCATTTAGTATTTCTTTTTACTTGGGGCTGAATATAGCCTTTCCAATTTCCGGTTTAAGGTTTCCCTCACAATTGATATTTCAGAAGGTTCTGTGCCTGTGGAACAGCCCCTGGGACATTTCTCCTTCTTTGGCTCCCTCATAAGAAATGGCGCTGCAGGAATTAAGCTGAGGTTGAGATAAATATGTCTGGTTTTGGACGTAGGTCCCACATCCTTATCTGAAAGCCGATGTGCTATTATTAACCTTTTCGCTGCGATGTTCATCTATATTCAAATGATACATATTTCCATGCCGCTGACGACGACAACCAACTTTACCCCATGAGCTCAGTGCTCCAGAAAGGAAATTTAGGAAAGCAGATGTACATTTTTCTAGATTTTTTGTGTTTCTCAAGAATGAATCACAATAGGAAATGTTTATACTTTAAAGTAATCATTTGTTTTAACAACATGTAGCACCTTAGCTGTATTTACTGAAAATATAAATACTGTGATTATGTTCTGGGGATTTCCGATGCATTTTGGAGAACAAACTAAGAAATCAATTAACACAGTGAAAATTAAATAACATTTGCTAGTTTTCATGGTTTGAGCTAATGAACACAAATTTGAAAACGCCTCTGTGCATCTTAGCTCTCTGATAAAAATGTTGCTGTTATCTATGATTTGACTTCAAAACCCAGTAGAAGAGGGATGCAGGTCATTATTGCTATTTCCTGTTGCTTCTGGAACTGATGATTGTCCCAGAAAGCTGCAAGCACAGTAAGAAACATTCCAGGCAGAAGCCCACTGTGAAAACACAGAAGTAAACCAGAGTGTGATCTGTGTAGAAAGGAAGATGACTGGGAATAGATTTTTTCTTTTTTTTTAACTTAACACATTTTTTGCGGGAAACGAGTAAACTCGTCATATAGCTCAAATGCCCGATTACAAAGTGTTAAAAGGAGTGAAAGAAACTTCCACTTAAGTCATGGTACAGGTGGGCACACTCTACCGAGTGACATGGACATGTCTTCTTTTTCTGGTCATCTTTATTTCATCCAATCTGAATCCTGGGCTCCTCTTTCTTTCCTTGAGTTAAAGTCCTAATGTAATAGCTTGAATGTGCATCATAATCTGTTTCCTGGACATACTGCCTTACCATTTTTTGCTGCTTGCCCCGACCCCGCAGGAAGGGAGAGCTTTTCTGGGCCCTCCCTTTAGCCCTGCAGCCCACACAGAAGGATTTTCCTGGTTGAGGGAGGAGGGTTGGTTGCCCTCGGGTTTGAAGTCAGGACCAGGGCTGTTTGTAAGGAGACAACATGTCATGGAGTCCTTCCCAGGGCTTCCCTGGGTCTACTTTGCTGTGTGTCTGAGAAGCTCATGTCACTCCCACAGGATGTGCTCATTGCAAATGTACCCCAGGATGATTTTTTTCTGGTTTTGTCTGAAAGTTAGAAGGGGCCCCCTGGAGGTTCATCTTGCCATCCCTTCTCTGAGGACATGGGAAATATTTTCATACTTTATAAACCTCTACTCTGGATTTGAATAATAAAGATCTTGTTCAAGGGCTGTTTCTGAGTCTTAATAAACTTCCTCTCGGGGTCCTTTCGGGGGCTTTGACATTTCCAGTGCCCAAAGTCATGATCGTGTTAGCCTGGCGAAGGCCGGTCTGGAGGGGACTGAGGTCTGACTCCCTCATATACTGATGAGGAAAGAGTGTCGGACCCTCACACCACAGGCCCCTCGGGTAGGCAGCTCCCCCACAGCCCCTTTCCCTTCCAGCCCTAATAAATGACCTTCAATTCTCTAGTCAGTGGTGGGGAAAGAATCCTGAGGGACACCAGAAAAACCCTGGTAGGGTTTTAACTTTTAAGTTGGTTTTATTTACAGTCAGGAAACCATTGCAGCCTTGAACTTCTGATTAGCTAGGTGGGCACAGAAGGTTCATACTGTAGTCACCTTACCCTGTGGCAGCGCCTGGCTTGGAAATCAGTTCCTTATAACCTAGCAAAGACTTCTGGGAGTGTTACTTGAGGTCACTGATGCTCCTTTGTGCTCCTTAAATACTTCTTTAAAAGTAAAACAGCTACGATTTCCTGCATGTATTATTTCTCTGAAATGACCTTTGCCCCCAATAATTAATGAATATGGTAATCCTGTGTGTCCCATTCCTCATCTTAATATCTTCCTATGCCCCCCCTTTGCCTTTGGGGGTAACCTCATTAACATGGGCATCCTGACTTCACCTCTGGCCACTCCCCCACCCCTGCAGTCTGCAGCCATACACAGTTACACCCAGTTACGTCAAGCCATGTCCAGCCTTTCTTTATACCTATGTACTGGTCCCACTACCTGGAAAACCCTGGTATCGGACCTTTCCCTGACAAACTCCGTTGGTCCTTTAGGAGCCTGCTTCACAAATGTCACCTCCCCCAGGAATCCTTCCCCGCTCTCCCCAGGCTGAGTCCCATGTCTCTCCTTCAGGCTCCAAAGAACCCAGAACTCAGTTAAATTTGATTGGCTGTGGGCTCCTTGCAGGCGGGACCAAAGCTGAGGCATGCTTGTGGAACTGGGTCCCAGTGTGGTGCACAGGTGGCTGGTTCACCAAGTGAACAAGTGGCATTTCTTAATTTGTCATTTTGAGTATTACTCATCTTATAAACAACAAGCATGTCACATTTGTTTTCTCAAAGTGCAAGGATTGGGCACCATGTGAAACAACACTGAGAAATCAGAAAAACCAAATCTTCCCTGCTTACAAAAATCAGGTGTGTTCTGTGTCTGCTTCTAGACCTCGGAAGTCCAGAAGGCATTGCCATTGACCACCTTGGCCGCAACCTCTTCTGGACAGATTCTCGCCTGGATCGAATAGAAGTGGCAAAGCTGGACGGCACCCAGCGCCGGGTGCTCTTTGACACCGATTTGGTGAATCCCAGAGGCATCGCGACAGACTCCATGAGAGGGTATCTGAGTGTAAATCTGTGTGTGCATCTGTTGTTCTTGAGTCTGCCCTTCTTGGTATTCTCAACAGGGAGCTCTAAGGCCAGCCTTGCTCTCCTGAAATGAATGTTTAAGGATGAATGATCTACGTTGGTGGCTTATAGATATCCACGGTGAAATGCCAGAACATTCTTCACAGTCCCATGATCATGGATTTGATACCATGATCCACTTTCAGATCTTTTACCAAAAGAATTTGTAAATCGGCAGCCTAGAAATTGGGTATTTCCATGTGGGTTGACTGTGGATCAACACCTGAGTTGTATCAACCCCAGAAGAGTATCGAGGTCACAAAACGTGCCCTGGGCTCCCCACTGGAGGCCACCCAATGTGAACACCTGAGAGACCCCTTCCAATGGTTCCGTCAGCACCCTAGTGCTTTCCCTCCCTTTGTCTTACTACAAGCTCTGAATCTTGTACACCAGGCCCTGGGCTCCCTGACACTTCGATGAACAGGCCACATCTCTGTTCTGTGGCCACTCAGCCACTTACCCAATGGCAGGTGCCTTTACCACTGTCTCTGCCAGCATCTGTTTCTGTGCCTCAGCCCTGGGTCCACTGTGCTGGCTGTGTGCTGAGTTTATGCCAGTTTTGATGTTCTGTTTTGTTTTTCTTTTATTAAGATACGTCAGTTATGTTTAAGGAAAATGAATTCATTGTAAACAAAAAAAGAAAATTCAAGTGAAGAACCAAATCCCAGTATCTTTGCAAAGGACCTTTAGGTCCTTTTAGCTGTGCTGTGTTTCCATGTCTGCTAATGTCTTCATCGAAAGTTCTAAGTTTTTAAAATAAGCTTTCTCTGATGCGTCTTCATTACTTCTCTTCCTCTTTCCCCCTCCTTTTCCTCCTCTAGGAACCTTTATTGGTCAGACTGGAACAGAGATAGCCCCAAGATTGAAACTTCCTACCTGGACGGCACACACCGGAGGGTCCTGGTGCAGGATGACCTGGGCCTGCCCAATGGGCTGACCTTTGATGCCTACTCATCCCAGCTCTGCTGGGTGGATGCAGGTGCTCCCAGGGGTGGAGCAGCGGGGGTTTTATAGCCAAACAATTATTGTCACCACTGTAAGCTAGCCCAGTCTGTACAAGAGGAGCGGTTATGAGAAGAGGACATAGGATAACTGTTTTTCTTTCCTGCACAAAAATAGCTGCTTATATTGGTTCTGAAATGTATTGTTTCTCTGGGTCTGACACCGTCTGGGGAGAATTCTCAATCTTCTAAGTCTGGGGTCAGGACACGGGCCAGTCTCATGTGCCCCCTGCTCTGGTATGACCCGGTTGCTGGAAGTGGTTTTCACATTTTTAAATATTACATTTTAAATGGTGACATGAATGCCTAAATGACATTCTCAGTTTTGCCTCTTGGCCCACAAAACCTAAAATAATTACTATCTGGCCATTTAAGAAAAAGTTTGCAGACCCCAGAGTCTGATATCTATTAGGCCATTCACAACTTACATTCCCTGTAGCTCCCACTTGTCCCCAAGAGGCTGGGAAGGACTTGGAGCCAAGGAAGATAAAGTAACACCACCCTGGCGTGTGGCCCTGCCCTGGCAGTTTTGGGGTGTCCCTAGGGTGAAGGTTGTGAGTAGGGTACCGAGTCGGGGAGGAAGGTCTGTCATCTGTCCAGACCCTGTTGGGTGCCACGGGAGGTGCTGGGACTGCATCTTGCACTTGGAGAGGATGAGGGGTCAGGCACAGTCAGATGGAAATGCCTGACTCAGTCCTAATGTGGATACTGGTCCAGGGCTGTGCACGGCTGCTAAACCAGGATGCGGTGTGGCGATTCTTAGGTTCTGAATTCAAGGAGGGGGGTCAGAGAGGCTTCTGGGAGGAATGGTGACGTGAGTGTGCTTTGCCCACATCACCTGGTAAAGGCAGGTGGGGGTGCCCGACGGAGGTGGGTGTGGACCAATCAGAGAGCGAGAGGATGAAGGGACAGCTTTCCGGCTTTGAGGAGCAAGTCTTATGTTCTCCAGGATCTGTCACTGTAATGCCGAGTGTCTCTCACCCTTGCCCTCATTGCTCTTGTTCTTTGACACAAAAGGGCCATTTCTTGTGTGACAATGAATGGCTTGTTCTCGCTCACACAGGCACCAACAGGGCGGAATGCCTGAAGCCTGGTCAGCCCAGCAGACGCAGGGTTCTTGAAGGGCTCCAGTATCCTTTCGCAGTCACGAGCTTCGGGAATAATCTGTATTACACAGACTGGAAGACGTAAGTCAGCTGCTGCAGTGCGGGGGCGGGGCCTGCCCTGCCAGCCTCTGCCCCGGGGAGGCCAGGCCCTTCCCATCTGCCTCTGGTCTTGACCTTCCAGCCTCCGAGATGCCCCTTCTGCTTTGGTCTTCTGGTTGTCAGGAGAAGGGTGAAGCCAAGGGAGGCACCACTTATCCTGTGGCGGCTGCAGGAAGGACTGTAGTAAACTTGGGCTTTCTGAGCATGTCTGCCCTTTGCCCAGGAGCTGGCCCAAGCCCTTGGCTGGTGGGCACCACACCCACGCCATGCCCCTACTTCATTATTGTTCTTTTTTTTTTTTTTGAGGGCAGTGTCACTGGCCCTCATATGTGGGACCGAACCGGGGCCACTGGCTTCCCAAACCAGCGCTTAACCACCGCGCCACTCGGCTGGCCCCATTATTGTTCTTTTTTTTGAGGGCAGTGTCACTGGCCCTCATATGTGGGACCAAACCGGGGCCGCTTGCTTTCCAAGCCAGCGCTTAACCACCGCGCCACTTGGCTGGCCCTTCATTATTGTTCTTAAACTACAGTGTGCCACGGCCCCTTCTTGACCACCCTTTCCCGCCAAAAGGCAGGGTTAAATGAGGAGGCCGCTGTGCTGGGGGCATCTCTGCAGAAAGCAGATTTCTCAGCCTGGAATTTAGTGCCCAAGGGGAGACCAGCTGATCTTTGTCCTTTTCTAAGGAGACAGAGAAATGTAGGCTTGGTCCTGCCCAGGAGGAGGGAGAGTGTCTAGGAAGCAAAGCCAGTGTGTCTGTTTACAGCCTCCAGTTCATGCCTCAAACACTGAAAGAAAAGCTGGAGCCATCAGACGTGTTTTACTTTCTGCCCTTTGGTTCTCCGTAGGAATTCCGTGGTTGCTGTAAGTCTCGCCGTTAACAAAGAGATGGATACCTTTCACCCCCACAAGCAGACCCGGCTGTATGGCATCACCACCTCCCTGTCTCAGTGTCCGCCAGGTAACTCACCTGTGCCCGTACTGTCGGGCTGAGGGCATCCTGGGGCTCAGAGCCCACCCTCTGGCTGCTACCTGTACAGCCTCTAGGGGCCCTGATCACCTAGCAGGTGAGACACAGCCCCTTCCATCATGGGTCTTCATTATTTCATGGGAGAGCCACATAAATCAATACAAAACATTAAGGAACGAAGTGGACAAGGGTGAGGAAAAGTAGTGAATCTTGGGCTGAGCCTGGAAGTGTGCAGTCTTTAGGCTCCGCACAGGAACGTGAACGTCAAGATGTCTGCTGCTTTGGAAGTCCATTATTTAGCCTAATAGCAATAACACTAATTGATAATAGTATAATTGCAAACAAGGATGTGGCGCTTACTGTGAGCTAGGTACTGTACATAGGTTCTCTCACTTATGTCCCAAGTGCTTTGTGTTCATTAGTTCATGGCATCTTCATAGCAACTGGTAAAGTAATACTATTATTATGCCTATTTTACAATTAAGGAAACTGAAGCCATTTGCCCAAAGCCAGTCAAGGGCAAGCTAGATAAAGGGTACTTTGTACTTTAAAATTCCAACTCTCATGTTACAATCAGAGCAGGACAGCCCCGCCCTGAGATCTGTTCCTATTAGTGGTAAATCTGCAGGGCCCCCAAATCAGGAACAAATCCCCAGTGATGAGGAAGCAGCCAGGAAATAAGCTTAGCTGAGTGCCCGGTCCAGCCTTCCTGTGCCCTGGAGTTCCCACAAGTGTGGCCTTCCAGAAACCAAAAACGGGTTAATACAGAGGCCATGCTGTTAGCGGGCTGTAGCGCTGATTTCTGCCTTTTTCAGGTCACAACTACTGCGCGGTGAACAATGGTGGCTGCACCCACCTCTGCTTGGCCACCCCAGGAAGCAGGACCTGCCGTTGCCCTGACAACACGCTGGGAGTTGACTGTATCGAGCAGAAATGAGAAGAGTGCCGTCTCTTCTCTAAGTATTTCATAGCAACACCCTCCTTGAAAGGGTCCAGACCGAGAACTGCCTGACCTGGTGGCTGAGTGGCCACCAGCCTGAGCCTCGACAGTATTCCGCTCATTGTTTCCCAAAACATATGCCCCAAGATTCTGGAATGGGAGTGTCTCTACCCCTACACAAAGACAGAAGCCCCCAACCCCAACCCTCGGAGAAGTATATACAGCCCCGAAGGAGGGTTATACACCCCATCCCAGTGCTCTGGAACCATTTCCCAACTTAGCAGTCCCATGATGAGCAGACCTTCCTAGGCCTGAGCTGCCCCCTTCCCTGTGGCCTTAAGAGCTCACCCTCATTCTGAGTTACCCACCATCCTGTCAGCCACTCCACACACCAGCCAGGGCCACTTCAGCAAGGCTGTAAGTGGAAGAGGGGGTTCGCCCTCCCATACTTTCCTACTGGTGCTTTGACTTCCCTCTTTATACTCCTGGCTTCTTAACCCCCAAGTTCTGTACCACTGGCATTCTGCTCAAGGGATGTGGGTATTTGGTGGGTGATAATGAGCAGCCCTTCCCAGGTAACTTACTGGAATTTCAGCAGCAGCCTTTGGTAGCCAAAAGTTTAAGTCAAGGAAGGGTCTACTGGGAGGAATTTCAAAGTGTAGAGTCAGATGTTTGAGGATGGGGAGTCTTTTGATGTGCCTTAAATTACACCAAAGATTACCAAATTATTCCTTTTTGCCCAAAGCGCCTGGATCCCAACATCTGGTGTCTTGGGCAGCATAGCCCCACTGCTGGCACCTGTGTCCAGCTTCTTCATGGAGACCTTGCTGAGACCCAGGCTGGGGCTGCTACCAGTGATGACCCCCAAAGCCCCTCCCTCTGGCCTCTGTTCATGAGAGCCAGTCTGCAGTCAACCATGAACTTGCTCCTGCCTTGTTTCTCCTTCCACCATGGCTCTTGCTGGCTGTATTCTCATCTAAAAACACAATCCAGGAGGGCTAAATTGAATATTTATACTAGTGATCCAGACCCTTTACTGCTCACTGGTGTGATTAAAGGGACCATTGCCACATTCATGTTTATGTTTCTACGATTTGTTTAGAAAACAGCTCCTGACTAGATGAGTAGCTAGTGTCATATTTTTATCAACTGCTTCCCAGAGTCCTCAAACAGAAATTTTGGATTGAAAGTTGAGCATAAGGAGTCTGAGTCAGTAAAGATGGGGAGTAACGGAAGTAGAGAAGATTCAGTGGAAAGTGTCACAAAGAGATCGATCAGGACCCGGAACGGAAAACCCAAGAGGGAGGTGGAGGAGGTGATTTAATGGCAATGAGAAAAACTCAGTAACTCCAAAGAGAAAACGGTACATTTTGCCAAAGCACCCTTATACTTGAGCACATGGAAGACTTGGCCAGTTCTCCTAGGGAAGAGATCGCTCCCCTCATCTGCAAACCTCAGTCATTCAGTCCCCCAAACCCCACTTCTGCAGCCCATTGGAACCTGCAGGGAGAGAGCCTTTCCGTGAATAATTGGAGTTTGTTTTGAGAGGCAAATATATCCCCAAGAGAATCACAAGGTTTGGGGAACTCATGGGTCCTTTATATAGCCCAACCCATAAATTAATCTCACTTTCTTTTTATACTTATCATTCATTCCATAGCAAGCCCTCTATATCAAATGTTTGTCATGATTTTGTATAATTTTTATAACTATTTTATTCATTTTACTAGATTCATTCTAAAAAAATTTTTAATGAATTCTTAAACTGTGGAAACCACTGAAGGTGCTTATTAACTGTTCCCCCAGAGTGTTGGATGTTCCTTGAGTTTACAGCTGTATTAATATTAGTGCAGAAAATTAAAAAAATTTTGTTAAAAAATGATCCTCTATTTTGTATGAGTAAAGATATTTAATGTCGGGAGGCTGATTCACAATGGAAAGACAGCCACTTAATAATCTGCAAATCTGTGGGACTCCCAGTGTTAAAAGGGTGGTTTGTTTCCCAAGCAAGTCTACAAAAGATGTAGGGGCTTAAAATGGACTTAGATATTAATTCAGTCATGGACCCCAAACTATCCTTTTGGAAATTTTTCATTTTTTAGAAAAATTTCAGCTGCAGGCAATAGAATTTCCTGATTCAATTCTGAAGATGAGCTGTGTTTTTCTCCCCCGCACCACCACCTCCAGAAGAAACACTTTCCTGGCACTAGCCATAGACCAAGGGGTCTGTTCTAAGCTGCCACCAATGGCATTGCCACCCATGCAGGCCTGCGTGTGGAATGAGAGTGGGCCTTTGGCTTGGAAAGAGTGAGGGGCTCAGAGCTGCAACGGTGGAGAAGGGAATTGGTGCATAAGGGCCCACTTATGAAGTGGCACCATCAATGGAATCGGTTACCATTGATTTTTTTCAAGGGGGTTGGTGTTAATTTTTTCAAGGGGGCAACTTCCATTAGGGCTCAAACGTCCAGTGTTTTATTCTGGTCAAAAAATCTGGTTACTTAAAGGTGATGTCAGGGGACAATGGAATAGGAGGCTCCAGGAATCTATCCCTCCATCAAAGCAACAACTGAACTGGCAGGAGTTGTCTGAATAAACGACTTTGGAACTCCAGGTCCAGTGAAACATTTGTAGCATGCGGGAGAGAGCTGGAAGGGGAGGTTGGTAAATTTTCATCAGTTTCAGCGTTCCCTTGGTAGTGGCTGCCAGCCCCCAGCCCTCAGCCCCCACGGCAGTCACCTGTGGAGACACCAGCCCATGTCCCTGGTGTGATTTGGTGGAACCAGGGTGGGCAATAAGGACCTTGTTTTCCAAAGCTCAGGGTTGGGGGTTCTGATTGCTGCTTTTTACCATTGGGAGGAGTGGAGCCAGCACATAGGAAAGCTCTTCATGACATTGGATTTGGTGATGATTTCTCTTCCGTAGTTGTGTATCAAAGACACTTATCAAGAAAGTGAAAAGAAAGCCAACTCCTGGAAGGGGAGAAAGTATTTCCAGATCTTATATCTGATAAGGGTCAAAATCCAGAATATATAAAGAATATAACTCAACAATAACAAAACCAACCCAATTCAAAAATGAACAAAAGGATTTGAATAAACATTTTTTTTCAAAGAAGATACACAAATGGCCAATAAGCACATGAAAAGATCCCAACATCATTCATTTTGAGGGAAATGCAAATCACAACTACGATTACGTATCACTTGACACCCATTAGGATGGTATAAACAAAACAAAACAACCCAAACTTAGAACATAACATGCAGAGGCGGACGGGGACAAGTGGGACCCCCGCACACAAGTAGTACTGCATTGCCACCATGAAAGGTGATACCATGTGACCCAGCAATTCCACTCACAGCTATATGCCCAAAGGAATCAAAAGCAAGGGCTCCAACACGTACTTATCCGCCCCAGTGTCCCCTCCGCACACTCTCTGCCAGGTCCCAGGAGCCACTTTCTCCCCTGGCAGTGCTGGGCCTCAGGGTGCTGACAGCCCTTGGCACTGTACCCTCGGACTGCTCTGCTCCCAGGAGGTTCCCACGCCCCAGCCATAACTTTCAACCTCCCTCAAATTATCCTAATGAGACTACATCTGTCTTTTGTTGAAACCCTCACTGATACATGAGTCCATAACTCTGTGATAGCTACTTCTAAGTATGTTTAAAGATATCTGTAGTTTAGTTTAAAAAAAAAAAAACATTGAGGGCCGGCCAAGTGGTGTGGTGATTAAGTGCTGGCTTGGGAAGCCAGTGGCCCCGGTTCGGGTCCCACATATGAGGGCCAGTGACACTGGCCTCAAAAAAAACAAAACAAAACATTGAAAAGCTGTCTTATCACACCTCACATACTTGTATACTCATGTCCAATTAGGATGCATGTTAGTTATGTATGAATAACTAGCAGCTATGAATTATACAGATGTATCAAAAAGGCACAAAAAAAGTCCAATTTGTTTTAATAGCTCCTTGTGATTTTCAGACTCGGAGCCCTGAATGGCAGCAGACAGCTTCACCTACTCAGTAGGGGAATTCCAGTTCAATCTGGGTTCAGACTCAGCTGTATTCGGGAATGCCATCACCCCATCCTTCCTTAGGGTTCTCCCCCAGACCGAAATCTAAGCGCCCCCCACCGCCGGAACTGCAGACCTGCTAGTTAGGAGGCCCACACCCAGCATCACGCATCTCAAACGGGCCTTCCCCTCCCAGTGGCCCTCCCAGAGTGGGGCCTGCTCTACGCTGTCTCACCGGGGTCTCCCAATCCTCAGGGCCGCTCTGCAGTGTCCTCATCCTGGCTGCCTGGCCCATGCGGACCGCAGCGGCCCCCGTAGCCCCTCTTCACCCCTTCTGCAAGACAGGCAAGGGGCAGCTTGTCCCCCTGAGGGAGACAGGTGTCGGAGGGTGCCCTCCTCCCTTGCTGCCTTTGTTTGGGGGCTGCCCTGCAGAGGTCCATGGGGCTATGTGCGGACCTCCACCCCACTCGCAGGCTGCACTCCACCTGAAAGAGCTGAGCTAGCATGGCTCCACCTTCCTCCTCCTCCCCATCGGCCTTCCCTCTGCTCTGGGCTCTTCTGAGAGCCCTGAGGGGTGGGGTGTCCTCTGTGTGCAGGCAGGGACTGGTGAGGCTGTGGCGTCTTACACCTTTGCTCAAGGTCATCCCAACCACAGCCTTCCTGGGAGCGAAGGAAGAGGCCACTAGGGGAGTGGGGGGTGGGGATAGAGAGAAAGGACACCCCATAGGTAATGCCTCAAATGCGCACTGTACCTAACACACACACACACACACACACACACACACACACACACACACACTCCAGTAAAGAAATAATAAGGACATAACTAATCCACAAACGCTCTCACAGGGAGGAGCTGTTGTGTCTTAAAAGACTAGCTGTGTAAATACAGGTGTTCAGTCAGCAGTCCCAGCACCAGAGGGCTCTCCTTCTCAGGCACCTCCACCAACTAACAGCAACTAACTTTTCTCCCCAGTGGCCTCACTGTTTCCACTCATGGATTTGGTTTCCCAAACCGCCTCTATGCGTTGAGCCTCCTGACTCCAAAACATCAGTGTTAACACTTAGAAGTCCTGACAGTACAAGAGGCATGGGATGAGTTGTCTGCCACCCGGTTTCCCTTCCCGGAAGGAGCGGGTCTGTGCACAGCCTGGGTGAGTTCATAGCTGAAGTGGGTGTGTAGCAGGATAGGCGCCCCTGAGAAACGGAGGAGCAGGGAGCGACAGGGGGGTTGTGGGGTTGTGGAGCCCATGTCCATTATTGGTGAGGGAAGTAGGCAAGGGATGTTCACTCACATCCGTCCACTCACGTCCACTCGGGAACTGGCTCTGGGTGTGGGCACAGTGCTGGGAAGGGGCTGATGGCAGCAGGCGTCAATGATTTCCCTGCCTCTGGCATTTCCAGCCCGCAGGAGGGAGGGGGGCTTACGTCTGTGCCACGTTGTCCTCCAGCTCCTGGTCCTTGGGTCCATGCTCCTCGCTGCTCCCCAGAACCTCCAGGGTCCTTGGCACTGGTGCCCACGTGCACGCTGCAGTCCTCAGACCTGCAGCTGCCCTCTTCTTCCTCACGGGCTTCCAGAGAGGGGGCAGAACTCACTTCCTGATCCCCTGACTTCCTTTCCCAGCACCACCCAGGTACTGCAGGAGGGTGGCAGGCACAGGGATTGGGAACAACAGGAAACAACCCTGCACAGTCCCCATCCTTGCCCCTCTGCCGCAGACCTCCCTGCGCTGCCGCCCTGTCTGCGGCCTGCCCTGCTGTCTGCAACACCTGACAGTCTCCCCTCCGCTCTCCTCCCCTCCCCAGGGGCAGCTCAGTCCAGGGTCCTTGCCTTACCCCCTAGTCTGGGTTATCCAGTCCAGGGTGGTCAGTAAAAGTCTTTCAAAGAGAAAGACATATTACCTTATGATAACATTTAATGGGGAAAAGGAATACAATGACAGAGAAAGGGCTCATGACTCTCTCTTAAACAGCCGAAGGATGTGACATCACTGTTGTATTTGGGTTCAGAGCATACCTTTGTAAGTGATGGCACAGCTTCACTTTTTGAATGCCAGTATGGACAGTACCCTTGAAGTGATATCTCTTTGTAACTGAGCAAAACCTATGACCAAAAATGTTTCGAAGGCAATAAAAATGCAAGGGGAAACACGGTTTTGCAAACTTATTTTAGTGGGTACTCCAGCAAACATGTTTGAAGATGTGGAAGGAGAAGGAGATAGGGCCGGGAGCCCTCACTGGAGGGACTGTCACTGCCCAGCTGTGGCTCTGAAATTGAGCCCTGGCTGCCCCTTTTCCATTTGATTCGGGATGTGGGACGCTGCCTAAAGCTGCAGCCCCAAGGGTGAGTCCCTTACTATGGAGAAGGACCCCTGTGAGGGTCCCTTGTTAAAACAACACAAATTAAGAGATAGAAAGGCCAAAAAGAGGCCAGCTGAGTGGCGTGGTGGTTAAGTGCTGGCTTGGGAAGCCAGCGGCCCCGGTTCAGGTCCCACATATGAGGGCCAGTGACACTGCCCTCAAAAAAAAAAAAAAAGAAAGAAAGGCCGAAAAGGTTTGAAAGATAAGCTCTAGGATTGAATTCCTGTTGCTTGAAGTGCAAGTGGGGATAAACCCTGATGACTACCTGCGCTCTTCAGCAGGGGGCACTCACGTTTTACTCCAGGCGGTTCTTCTCAGAGGCAGTTCCAGGAGATACCGCTAGAGGGCAAGAGAAACCTCTGAATGCGTTCCCGGGTGGGGGCGGGGTGAGCGAGGGTGGGGGTAAGAGTGGGGTGGGTGGGGTGGGTGGGGTGGGTAGGAGGGTGGGGGTGGAAGTTGAGGTACCCAGGGCTGGAGGCCCAGATGACTTCCCCAAAAGCAGCAGTGCTCAGGTTTTCCCATCATTCTGCTCGAGAACTTTCTTAATACAATTGGTCAGTTGCCTAACCTGCTACCAAAGGAAGTGCAAATGTTACAGTTTCCCAAATGTCTTCAAGCCTCTTTATTGTAATGCAAATTTCCTCCAAACAGCCAGCCCTTTCCTCCCCAGATCATCTTACTCAATAAACATTTTCAACATCGGTGGCACTCTGGGTACAGCATTCCTGAGTGTACCTCTGTATAACCCAAGTGTGGTCATTTCTTCAGGGACCAGGAGCCAGGAACAGGGTCCTTCTCACAGCCCTCAGAAGGAGCCAATCCTGCAGACACCTTGACCTTGGGCTTCTGGCCTCCAGAACCATTTCTGTTGTTTGAGCCACTCAGTCTGTGGGACTTTGTTACAGCGGCCCCAGGAAACCAACACACAGGTGAATGTTCACTAATACATGTGTGAAAGGCTGCACCTCAGCTCTTACCCATATGAGGATTCCTGGGAATAAAAGAGCATGTGGGCTTCAGAAGGAAACTGATATTAGCTGTGAGTGGGTGGGGGAGGGGGGCCCCACTAGGAACCTCCACATCTTGGGCTCAGACAGAACTCAACCTTCCCACTGTCAGCCCTGGTTTAAGCCAGAGCCTCTGAGGCTGGGATCAGAGTGAACGACTTATGATCCCAATGCACAGAACCACTGAAAAAAAATCCTGGAAATATCAAAAAACCTGATGAGATTTTGATAGGGGTTGGGTCGCATTTGTGGATCTGTTCAGGGAGAATTGCAGTCTTAATTATATGGAGGCTTCCAATCCAATCACAAGGACTGTCTCTCCATTTCTTTAAGAAGAGCTCCATTTCTTTAAGAGTCACTTTTTCAGTGACTGTTACACTCTGCCCATAGCCTGGACCACGTGTGATCTGCATCTTCCGGAGATGGCATCTGTTCCCGGAGAGGTCGGGGACACAGGTGGCACAAACAAGCGGGAATGTCGCATGTCTGTCTCACGTGGCTTCCACTTCACTCTGTTGCTCCTTCTAGCTATGAAGGCGGCTGACAGCCCCCAGCCAGTTCTGGTTTAGGGCATTTCTCTGGCGTAATCAGTGCCTTCAGAAAGGGACTGATAAAAACAAAACAGTGATCAGGTTATCTCTAGTAACCAGGAAATGTGTCCAAAATGTGAGATGAGAGAATAAGGAAGCTGTATGTCCTGCAACCTACCCTTGTATAAAACAAGACATGGTATATTTGCACTTAGGGAAGGCCTGGAAGGAGACACCGGCAATTCCTCCTTGGGGAGGCTGCCATAGTGGGGGGGTCAATGAGGAGGATTTTAAGTTTTCATCCTGGACTCTCCTCCACTATCATTAGGATGCATCATCTTTACCGTTAACAGAATTTTAGGTTGAGAGAGAGATGGGGAAAGGGTTCCCCCATAATGCTGATTGCAGAACCTTGCATATGGGAAGTCCTTGGCTCCCCTTCACAACTACAGTGACTGTGGAGTCATTCTGTCCTTCGAGGGTCACTGTGCATGCCACACTTTGCAGAGGTGAGGGCAGGGGAGAAAGATGCACACAATGAGGGAACAAACTTGCACCTATAGCACCCCAGGTCCTCTGCTAAGCTGATCGTGAGTGGAGCATAGCTGCTTCTCTCAAGATTGTGCTGTAGGTTGTCCCTTGGGCGTGCAGGCTATTTACTCCATCACCACTTATGGCTACTGTGGGCCCTGCAGCAGTTCCTGTTTGGGGACAAAGCCACCATATGAAAGTGACAGAGGAAGCTGTGGGTATGACAGTGAGAGTGGGGTATGGGGAGGGCCACCTGCTCTCTGCTCTTTGGGGAATGGATCTCCTGAGCTTGCCTGCAAATGCTCAGCAGGACAGGGGCTGCTCCCTGGTGCTGCCTGGGGCGGGGGGTGTCCCTGCAGACCATGGAGTAGGTGAGACCTTCACTCTGATTCTCCTTCTCCCTTCTGTCATCACTCCCCACCCCCCACCAGCAGTCACCCCCACCCTTCCCTCTACTGGTACTTCTCACACTGAATGGAAATGACCTATTTATTTGTCCACTCCCCAGATTGGCAAGTGAGTTTTTTAAAGGCAGGAGCTCTGTCTCAATCATCTTTGCTTTCCTAATGCTTAGAATCCTGCAGGGCACATAACAGGTACTACTTAAATATCGTATGGATGGACAGATGGGTGGATGGAGGTAATGTAATGGAAGCTGACATAGTTCCACCCAAAATAAATGTTCCTCCAGTCCAAACTGTCTTCCACTGCCTAGATGTGGCCCCACACTCTAGCCTGCTGCCCAGTGAGTGTAGGACAGAAGAGGTGTGTTTTGCTGTACACACACAACAGACCCTGGTGACTCTGGGTGTCTGTCTTCATTGGCCCTCCTGAGTGTCTGAAAATACAGCGGACTTACAAAAATGAGAAGACAAACCACAGACAGGAAGAAAATATTTGCAAAACACACACCTGATAAAGGACTGGTATCTAAAATACACCATGAACTCTTAAAACTCAACAGTAAGAAAATAAATGGCCCGGTTTAAACAATGGGCAAAAGACCTAAACAGACACGTTACCAAAGAAGATAGACAGATGGCAAATTGCATCTGAAAAGATAGTCAACATCATATATAATTAGGGAATTATAAATTAAAACAATCACGAAACACCACTACATACCCATTACAATAGCCAAAATCAAGAACACAGGCAACACCAAATGCTGGGTGAGGGGCAAAAGGAACTCTCACTCACTGCTGGTGAGAATGCAAAATGAGACAGACACTTTGGAAGACAGTTCGGCAGTTTCTTGCAAAACTAAATATACTCTTACCATACGATCCAGCTATCACGTTCCTTGGGATTTACCCAAAGAAGCTGAAAATATGTCCACACAAAAACTCACACTTGGATGTTTATAGCAGCCTTATCCATAATTGCCCAAACTTGGAAGCAACAAAGATATCCATCAGTAGGTGATGGATAAATAAACTGTGGTCCATCCAGACAGTGGAATATTATTCATCGCTAAACAGAAATGAGCTATCAAGCCATGGAAAGACATGGAGGAAACTTAAATGCCTCCTACTAAGTAAAGGAAGTCAGTCTGAAAGGCTACATACTATTGGGTTGTCAGAAAAGTCATGAAGTATTTTTTCTATGTTTTTCGTTGCAAAAATGTGTCATGACTTTTCCAGCAACTCAATATATGATTCTAACTCTATGACATTCTGGAAAGGCAAAACTATGAAGACAGTCAAAAAAGAAATCAGTGCTTTGGGGGTTGGGGGAGAGAAGGATGGCTAAGTGGAGCACAGAGGGAGGGGGTTTTAAGAACAGTGAAACTATTGTGTATGATACCGTAATGGTGTTTTCAAACACTGGACAAAAACCAAGGATGTACATCACCAAGCGTGAACCCTAATGTGAATTATGGACTGTAATTAAGAAAAATGTATAGCATTAGCTCATCCATTGTAAGAAGTGTCCCACCTTAACACAAGATGTTAAAAATAAGGGAAACTGACTTTTAAAGCTGTGTGCATGTGACCATCCTGAAATGTTTAAAACAAAACAAAACCAAAGGTTTCATTTGGGGACTTAAGATTAAAGTGCTAGACTTGTCATTGAAGACTGTGGGATTGTGCTAGTTGAGTGGGCCCCCTGGGTCAGGCAGACCCCCACCAAGTCTGTTAGCGTCCTGGGGCTGCTATAACAAAGCACCGCAACATAGCAGAAATTGAAACAGAAATTGATTTTTTCCCAGCTCTGGAGTTTAGGATTCTGAGATCAAGGTGTACGCAGGGCTGGTTCCTTCTGAGGGCTGAGAGAAACTGTGCCAAGCCTCCCTTCTTGGCTAGCAGACTTTCATGTTCACATCTCTGTGTGTGTTCACATCTCTGCGCCAGTGACCCCATTTTTACCTGATTACCTCTAGAAAGACGCTGTCTCCAAATAAGGTCACGTTCTTAGTACTGGGGGTCAGGACCGCAACAGATAAATTTAGGGGGACACAATTCGACTCATAATGCCAGAACACCCACTGGCAGAGGTTTGTTATGAAACAAAGTCGGTGGGCCTGTTGCCCGACGAGCCCAGAGAAGCCAACGTGTAAGGCAGTAGGTTTTTACAGAGAAAAAAGGTTTATTTGTGAGGCAGCCAAATCAGGAGACTGGAGATAAGGCTCAGATTAATCTCCCTCAGTAAAGACTTGGAGTAAATTTAGAGGATTAAGGTAAGGAGAAACTACATATTTATGTGTTCTAATTCCGCGGAGTCTTGATTGGACAGTGTTGGAACTACGCCATCTAAGGTAGGGATGGGAAAGCATAAACAAATTCCAACTTGGCAGGGCCTGGTTGGGTAAGAGCTAGGTGTCCACACCCTGCTTTAGAAGACTGTCCGCGAGGACCGGGTCTGCGCACAAAGGTTCCAGCCACCTGCAGGAGTCGCATGGAGTTCATTTGTTAGCTCTCTGTGCCTGGGTAAGCCCCTGCAGCCGGTCTGATCCAGCTTGGTGTGGTGGTCTCTGTGAAGGAGGGCTGATGTTATCTCCTGAAAGACACTAAAAAAACCTAGGGAAAGAAACTATTAGGGTCTGGTTTCAGGTTCTTCTGGTGAAGAAAATGCAAAGTCCGCAGACTCTTCCGTCCCCTCAGGGAAAAGGCTGCCGGTGCGGAAGGGAAGCTCAGTGAACAGAACCAGCTCTCCCTTCTCCGGTCTCCCAGCCCTGCTTTCTGCCCCCAGGACTCCATCTTGCTCCTGAGTCAGCTGTCCCTCACCCCTGCTCTGACCAGCAATGGCTGGGGTGGGGAGTGCAGATGGAGGAGGGTCAGTGGTAACAAGATACAGCCACACTGGGCAGCAGGACCATGGTGGCGCTGGGCCACCTGCCACCCAAGGGCCATCAGAGAAGAGGCCACTTTGCCCTGTGAGACCTGGGTGCAAGTCTCTGAGAAAACCCCATGGGCCGTGCAGGGGGTGCTGGCTGCTCCAGGCCTTCACCAGATCCAGAGGCAACCACCCTCTCAGTCCTGCCAACAACTGATCAGGGATCCAGGACTGGTGACAGAACCGCTGCTGGGAGCGTCATTGGCCACTATTTACAGGGCAACACGAAATGAGAGGCAGGACCATAGGTCGAGGCTGCACCTGCCGGCTGCAGCAGAGGCCATCGTGGGGCTCAGGCTCCCAAATCACATCATCATTGTCACCCAACCGAGCCCAACGGCCTAAATGCCACAGAAGACCTGGAGGAAAGCCTGGTGCCCCTGGGAGTTGAGAGTTTTACGCTGGTGATGGACCTAGTGAGGGAACAACCTGCAGACACCATGGCTCTGAATATAAACAGATGGGTGCTGATCTGCAAATGAGGGTTTCTGCCCAGGGCCAATTTGACTTATATTATTTTAGGACACATAATTGTATATAATGAATTTATTTTATACCTCACATCTTTCCAAAAAGAAATGGAAACAGCAGCTTGTATCATAAGGGAAATTGATGTTCCGTATGGTTCTGGAATGCTTCGTTGAAAGGCTTTGTAGCCTTTTTCATATTAGGTTCCTTTGACCCAGGCCCTAAAGGGGAAAGTGGAAACTAAAACAAAATAGCCTAAGGCAAAGCTAATGGTCTCAGAGAGGACTTGGGGTGTCTGAGGAGCTGGGGAGGAAAGGGCTGCCTCTCTCCCCAGACCCCACTCCCGGCTCTGGGGGGAAGTTCAGATCATTGAAACCCCCGCTTCAAAGTCCAGAAGCTGACCATCCTGTTTATAGTCCACATTTTAGCAAAGTTTTCACCTGGATTTTATGATCATCCTAGCTGTGAGCTCTTTCTGCCATTGATATTTGCCAGCTGAGGAATAATCACAACTGAGGAATAATCCCTTTGCTTTGAAAAGCCAGAAGTTGGCCACACATTTAATTTTTATAGAATTTGCTTCCACATCTGGAATTTTTCAGAGATGAAACTGACCTCCTCCCATAGGATAGTGTATCATTAGCTCTTTATTAACAAGTTCTTTGAAAAACATAAAAGAATACCACCTAATAGACAGGAATTTTAGTGTGGGTTTAGTTAGCGGTTAGACTCTCTTTACTGTATTACTTTATTTTACGACTCAAAAGTCCACCCAGTGCTTATATACTACTGACAAAACTTCATGGCTATTTAAAATGTTTTTTATTGAGATAATTGACATATAACATTATATCAGTTTCTGGTGTACAACATAATGATCTGATATTTGTATATATTGCAAAATGAACACCACAATAAGTCTAGTTAACATCTGTCATCACCCAGAGTTGCAATTTGTTTTTCTTGTGATAAGAACTTTTAAGATCTGCACTCTTAGCAACTTTCAAACATGTACTGCAATGTTATTAACTGTAGTCACCAGGCTGTACATTACATCCCCAGGACTTATTTATTTTATAACTGGAAGTTTTTACCTTTTGACCCCGTCCCCCTTCACAGCTATTAATTTCCAATAAAATGTATTGTTTGCTTTACATGAAGATAAGAAACCACCCACCCACACGCCTGCTGTGCTGAGCTGGAGGCACCTAACTCCTACATTTTACTTTCTATGGGTATGCACAGTGCACTTAATGGGGAGCCCCAGATGACACCAAACCCACCCCAAAGCCAGGGGCAAAGCACAAATGGGAGGGCCACCCAGGAAGCTGGATCATACTGGGCTTCTGCCGGTGCCAAGTAAATCTGCCGTGAGACAAGCTCACTTCTCCATGATTGCGCTCCACTGAGGAAGTTTGTCCAGGAAGCACTGTCGCCATGTATAACTGGGCTTCAGGAAGGGTAGCCAGAGCCTGGCTCTGGAGTCAGAAGACAGGTTGCAGCCCTGGTTATGTGCTGTCACTCCACCTTTCTGAGTCTCGGCCTCCTTCTCTGTAAACAGGGAACCATAGCCCTGATGGACCTTCCCATGGGAAGGCAGTGAGCAGAGCGCGGGGCCTGTGGTGTGCCCTCAGTGGAGGTCCACTTGTCTTCATACTCAAGGTTGTCGCTGCAAAGGTGCTCACGGGTGGCTGCTTTCTACTGCCAGCCTTCACCTGGGTTTTGCTCGCAATGCCACTCTCTCTGGAAGCTGCTCTCAATAACCATCCCCTAGTTCTAGAGGGCAGTAGTGACATCGAGTCAAAACTGCAGGCAGCCCAAGAACACAGTGGCAGCACAGAAATCGGTGGTGAGCCAAGCCTGTTGAGCTGATCTCTGGGCCCGGTCATGGCATTACCAGGAATCTCCAGATGATCCATTGAAACGGGGTGGGGGTGGGGGTGGGGTGACAAGCCCAGGGGAAGAGGAGGAGGAGCTGGGGTAGGAGGACTCGGACTTAACCTGGTCATCAAAGGAGTGTAGCCCTCAGCCTGGTGGTGTTGCAATGAAATCTTGTGCAAGGCACACACTGTGTGTGACATTATGCAAAACATTTCCTCCCAAAGCTGTGAAGGACTTCTTCACAGACAGAAACAGAACTAAAACTAAACCTGGCATTGCTTAGGGTGAAAGTCCAGCCCACAACCTCCCCCCAACCCCCCGTGTGCCTCTGGATGCTGCCAGCTTAGCCCTGTCCACAAGGCCAGCCTAGTCCAGGCTCGCAGGGATGTTCACAGGCTGGTGACCATCTTCCGCCGCATCAGTGACCTTTCTGCACTCAACACAGATGATCATTTTTGGAAGCAGACTTGTCTGGAGTTTGGAAAATATCCATGATCAGGTCTCAGGCCTGATTTCCAGTTTATTATACTTTTCCTTTAGCCTGAGTTTGGTGTCATTCCTACATGCCTCGGTGGCGAGACAATTCACTGTCATAACCATCCATGCCTCTGTGCTTTGCTCTAGCATGTTACCCCCACCCCCTGCCAAGCTGCCCTGCCTACCTCCTTCTCCCCATACCAACCCCAGAGTGTGAGCACCTGCCAGTAAGCATGTGTGCGTGCGTGTGTGTGTGTGTGTGTGTGTGTGTGTGTGTGTGTGTGTGAGAAGCTGCCCCTAAGGCAGGATCTGGGAGATGGGAGAAGAATTCATTCATTTGATTAACACACCTCCTAAGTGCATGGACTAAGGAGGCAGCAGAGAAAAGACACACAAACCCTTGTCCTCCTGGTGGGGCGTGGCCCAGCAGTGCATTTTTAAGGAGACCAGAGTGAGGGTGTAGGGGACTCAGCAGGCCCACCTCCCCAAACCAGAAAGGGGCCAGGCGCGCCTCGGTGACCCTGCTCGCTCCCTCACACCGTCAGCGGAGGGCTCTCCTTCCCAAGGCCACGTGCCTCAGGCTTCACCTCTGGAAACGCTGTGGAAGCATGTTTCTCCTTCAGTCATTTGCATTTTGTGAGGATCAGAGCCTTGGAAGTCTCAATGTCAGCCTTCACGAGGTTCCCCCTTCAGGGAGACATTGTGAGGGGAAGTGTTTGTCCAGGCTGTCACAGGTCTTGAAATTAGGACTGGCCTTTACTTTAGTAGCCAGGCTAACTCCAACAGTTGTGTCCATCCATGGAATGGTTGTGATGCTTCCCTGTTCACGACCTTGGAAACCAGAGGAGGGCAGGGCTCAGCACTAGACTAGAGTGGGGCAGTGATGGAAGCTGGCAGAGGTGGTTACGTGGGAACAGCTGGTACCCAAAGGTCATAGCACCACCAGAAAATGACATTCATTGAGGGTTGACTGAGGGCCAGACACCTGTCACTGTGGTGGTGCATGTGGGGGGTGGTAGAGATAGTACAGTGAGGGAGTCCTGGTTCAAATCCTCCTGCTCTTCTCCAGCTGTGTGTCCCTCAATGAGTTACTTAACCTCTCTGGGCCTCATTTTACTCATCTGGAAACTACCTTTAATGATAGCTGCTTTAGAGGGTTGCTGTAGAGACAATGCTGCGAAGCGGCTGGGTACAAAGAAGGCGCATAAATAACACACATCGTAATGATCACTCTGAATGCTTACAGCAAGTCTGGGAGGTTTATTCCTCAGCAGGAATTTTAGACATCTTCCAGTTCAGTGGTTCTCCAACTTCAGCCTGTCTGCATCAGAGCTACCCGAAGGGCGAGTTCAAACGCGGGTTTCTGGGCTCCACCTGCAGAGGCTCTGATTCGGTGGGTCTGGGTGGGGCCTGAGCGTATGTGATCCTGACAAGTTCCCTGTGACTGATGCTGCTGGTCTGAGGACCACGCTTTGAGAACTGCTGTGCTAGCTTCAACTACGAATTTCAGGGAGGAGAATCCTGAGCTCAGAATGTTTGCTCCTTGCCCGTAGTCAGAGGAGCCTAGGCCTTCAAGCTCCTGGTCCAGGCCAAGGTCAAGAGACGGGAGAACAAAGTGCCAGGCCCCCAGGCGGAGTCAGGATGGGAGACAGCAGACTGTAGAAAGGCTGGGAGGATCCAAGGTTCCAGCGAAGGAGGTGAGCCTGACGGAGAGCAAAGCCCCACTAATAGGGGAAGGGAATTGGCCTCTGTGGGCCTGATCCACAGCAGCCCAGGTCTCTGGGCTCAGGAAGTGTGTATGAGCATGTGAGAGCGTGAGTGTGACAGTATATGAGTGAGTGAGTGAGTGAGTGTGTCTGAGTGGGTGAGTGAATGTTTTTATGAGTGTGACAGTATGTGAGTACGAGTGTGAGTAGGTGACTGTTTTTATGTGTGAGTGTGACAGTATGTGAGTGGGTGTGAGTGGGTGTATGTGTGAGTGTGACAGTATGTGAGGGTGAGTGTGTATGAGTGGGTGTATGTGTCTGCTCGGGCAGCCATAACAAAGCACCACAGACTGAGTAGCTTAAACCACAGGACTTAATTGTCTCACGTCCTGGAGGATGGAACTCCAAGGCCAAGATGTGGGCCGGGGTGGCTCCTCCTGAGGCCTCTCGCCTTGGCTCACAGATGGTCACCTCCTCCCTGTGTCCTCACACGCTCTCCCCTCTGTGTGTGTCTATGCCCCAGTCTCCTCTTCTTATAGCTGATTGGGTCCCACCCTAATGACCTATTTTACCTTAATCACCTCTTTAAAGGCTCTCCCTTCAAATACAGTCACATTCTGGGGTGTTGGAGGTTAAAATTTCAACATACAAATATTAGGGGCACACAACTGAGACCGTGACTGTGGGTGTGTGTCTGCACGTGCGCACAAGGCAGCTGATGTGTAAGAAATCTGACTTTCTTTCCTGTCTCATCCTGAGTTTGTGAGTTGATGGGGAGCTGAAGAGGTCCCGCCTGCCACAGGCTACCATGGTGGTTCTTTAGATCTCAGGGTTCCATACGAACTCCTTCTAAATTCCTGGGGTGTTGAGCCTCCATCCTAGCAATGCTATCATGTGACAACGTCACCTTCGCCCACCTCCACCACCTTTCCCTGCAGAAGAGGCAGGTTGAGAAGGTGATAGCCCTCTGAGGACAAAGCCGGCCTTGGTCCCACCAGCCTGACTGTTCACTGGAGCTCGCCTCACTCATTATCATCCTTTGTGTGTCCTTGAGGCCAGAGTCCACCTTTTTTTTGTTCTTTGAGCTACAAAAGACATTCTCGAGACTCTTTCTAGTTAAGCTTGTTCTTTCGCAGTGAAGAACTGTTTGTGGGCTTGACGGGGATGTGGCAATAGCTCATTTCGGGCCTTTCAAAAGGCGTGTTTTCCACTTGGGATGATCATTACCTAATAGGCTGTTCTGTATGGGAACTGAACAAAGGCTTGCTGACACAATCGCAACTGTTGGTTGTTCTCGAGACAGCAGACAATTGTTGTGCTTCTGGGTGCAGCATGCACACAAGAAGGGGCCTGAATCCCCCTGGACTTTTAATGTCAACTGAATAACAGAGCCCCGGGAGTCTGGGTCGCAGGGTTGTCTGGAAGGTGGACACAAGCCAACAAGCACCACTGGCAAGACGCCCAGAGCCCACCCAGGCCCAAGCCCAGGCCTACTCCGTCACTGGTACTCATTAAATGTTTATTGACTGAATGACTGATTGAAGGAATGAAAGATATGCTTTAAAGGGAAGGAAATGTGTTTCAGGAAGAAAAAAGGGGGCCAGAGATGATGGAGAGACATCGTTCCCAGCTTCTTTCTAGAGGGGTCACTGCAGTGGCCACATTGCCTTTGAGAAAAGCTTTCCATCAGGATACCTGTCAGTCTGCCTAAACTTATGTATTAAGTTCCCATTGTATGCAGAGCACTGGGAAGGACATAAAAATCAGCTTAAGAATTTTGATTTCCCACTTACTTATGTTATATAAAAAAGCCATAATTGCATCTATAGATGTGTATTAGGGTTCTCCAGAGAAACGGAACAAATAGGACTTATATAGGTAGGTAGAAAGAGATCATTTACATATAACATTGTATAAATTTAAGGTATACAATGAGTTTAAGGTGCTTTGAGAATGATTTGTTATGAAGAATTGGCTCATGCGATTATGAAATCCCACCACCTGCTGTCTGCAGGCTGGAAGCTGGGGCAGCTCCGGTGTTGGGGGGAGGGCAGGGGACGGATGACCCATCTCAGGGAGAGGCAGAGAGGGAGGGAGCGCAATCAGCCTTCCTCGGCCTTCTTGCTCGGTTGAGGCCTCAGCAGATGGGACCCTGCCCACCCACACCTTACTCAATATACCGGTTTACATGCTAACCTGCTTCGGAAACACCCTCCCAGACACACCCAGAAAAATATTTCACCAGCTATCTGTTCATCTCTCAGCCCTGTCAAGCTGACATATAAAATATTAACCATCGCAAGATAAAAGGAAAAAGACTGGAAGGGGAATTGAAAATAATTGTCATTGATTGTCTTGACATCATGGAATGATGGCCAAATTCATTTTCTTCCTTCATGACTATGTCATTTTAGCTTTTAACATCAAAATAGGTTTTTAAAGTGCGTTAAACCTCTGCTGTTGTGATCACTGCCATAAGCTCAGACTAGGGTTGCCTGTCCTTCCCGGAACCCTAATTTCAGTCTTACAGGATGGGGAGTCAGCAACAGTGGAGGGCGACCCCAGCAAGGGCCAACTCGGGCCATTCTTGGGGTAGGGTTGGCCTCTCTGTGGGGCCACATCTCCCTCGGTATCTTCCACTCATTTGTCCCAATAACCTAAAAATCTGGTTTCCTTTTTACTCTTCTCTATCACACTCTTCCACTTATTCATTCATTCATCAGATTTTTATTAAGCAACTGTCTATAAACAACGAGTTACGTTGGGCCCTGGGCATCACAGAGTGGGCACTGGGCCCTGAGTTTCCGACTCTGGCTTAGAAAGGAGGTAGATAGTTAAACAAATGGGGACAGAACAGGAACAATGACGTGCTATTGGAGCTGAAGGCCAGGAACCTGAGCATCAAGGATGGGAGGCTTTCTGGAGGAGGGGCTGCATCTGAGGTACATCTCAAAGAAAAGTTACAAGAGAAACAGCCAAAGACTTTCTGCAAAAAAGGAGCGATGCCGGAAAGGCATGTGGGATTCAGTCATGGAGGACAATGCACATTGTTTATAGGAAGAGGCTTTGAGGATGTCAGAGAGAGCCAAGGGTGCAGGAGAGAGGGGACATTTTAAACTAGGCGTGTTCACACTTGGAAGGGTCTGGTCTGCCCTGCAAATGATTGTGGACTCATCCTACAGACAGTGGGTTGCCTGGGTCTTAGAGTGAGGAACATGGTGGCACTGGCTTTTTAACAATTCTGGTGGCCCTTACAAAGATAGGCCCAAAGCAAGAGGCAGAGGAGCAATGAGAAAGCTGGTGAGGGAGGGGTAACAAAAGTCTGATCTAAGGACCCAGCAGTGGGTGTCACTGGGATCCTACGTTACTATGACTTGCAGATCAGTCAGGTGGGAGCGTGAGGGTGGGGAAGCCAGTGGGTCGAGCCATCTTCCCAGTGTAAACACACCCCCATGCCAGGATACCCCCTGTGTCCTCACACACCCCTCGTTTCTGCTGCTGACACTGTCTCTTCCACCTCTGTCCCTGGAATACATCCTCTGAGACCCAGCGTGGGGCTCACCTCTTCCAGGAAGCCTCCCCACCGAGGTTCCTTGAAGAGTGCTCTCTCCGCCTCTGGTTCCACGGCCCTGAGTCCCACACTCCACCATCCTGGTTTTGCTCTGTTACTTACATGTTTTGAACATGTAAGCTCAGTGTGGAATGATGCATGAATTACACCTTTTCTGTACCACAGAAGCCAGAGTCAATAGACGATTGAGTGATTGGTCCATCGTCAGCATGTCAGGAGGCTTATCGGCAGTGTCTGTCCCTTTGATGTCTGCGGTGTTACTGGGCCTGGACGTGAACTCACAGTGAAAATCCAGCCACTTAACCCCGCTGGATTTTCATTTTCTCAGCAGTGAAATGGCAGTTTGACAGCTCTGGGTCTGGGCATCACCACTCATGTCCGCACAGGCTGCAGTTGGGTCCAGGCTGAGGCCTGGGTCAGGCCTATGCTCACTAATTACAGAGAAGCAGTTACTGCAGAATTTCCCGAGGAAACCAAAGCGAGGGTTTGGTTTCCACTTAGATTGAGCAACTTCCTTCCAGGGCACTCAGCCTCCCCGACAAAATATTCTCTTTCAACACAGGCAGTCCACCAACACACCAGGGCCGAAGGGTCCGTTTGACACAAATGTATAAATGCAACTGTAGGAGGAATCAAGGCCCTGGATTACCCTGGTGGGGATATTTACAGGAATTTGATGGTCCACCCTGATAATCTGAAGAATGTGGACATGGATGAGGTCAGAGGTCATGGGCACTATGGAGACAGCTGAGGACATAATGTTAGATTTAAAACAGTGTTACCTGAAGTCCCAGAGAACATTTCCCATTTCACTCACAGCCACCTAAAGATAATTTAAACCCACATGAAAGCCACCCAAGGCTTTCATGACCCGAAGACTCCCTGTCAAAGTTCGGTCTTCTCTGCAGGTTATCTGAGCCCCTCCCCGCCAAGCCCACCCAGCTTGCCCCCGACCCAGGCCAGAAGCTCTGCCACTTCAGCCAAGCCAGGCTCTGAGGAGAAACAGGAAACAGTTCCAGTTACTGACGTCAGTTACCTCAAAAAGGCCCAGGAGTTCACTTTCCTCTCACCTACCTGATCCTAGTCATGTTTGGATGAGTTTTGGTTGATGCAAACGCTGTTTTCAGGTTTTCCAGCTCTTTCCTTTCAGTGGACACCTTGACCTAAATCTGCAACCACGATCCGTAGGTCATCATTTTTACCAAACCTTCCCTTTCACTCCCAGGTTGCCAATTCTCTCCCAATTCTCTCTCCCGTATACATTTCGTGTGTGTGTGTGTGTGTGTGTGTGTGTGTGTGTGTGTGTGTGTGTGTGTGTATATATATATATATATATATATATATAGAGAGAGAGAGAGAGAGAGAGAGAGAGAGACAGCCAAGCACTCTCATCAAGGGGCTTTTGTCAGTATAGACAGGACCCAAAAGTGAATGAGCTGTCTGTTTCGCTTAATGGGTCATTTTCTCCCTTTGGGATTCCATGTAGGTGGTGTTCCTGGTGACACATATTTACTACACAATCCAGGGGAGGACCTAAAAATTGAAGGAGGTCAGAAGAGCTCCATAGTGTTCTGTAGTGGTTTGCAGGCTTCCTACGGAAGGACTGGCCATCCTGCTCTAGATGGGTTTTGCACACAACGACTTCCCAGTCTCAAACCTACTCTGTCATCACTCACTTTTCTTTAGTTGCTCACAACCACCCACACGGTTAGTGGAATTTAAGAGCAACCACCTGATGGGCCCCAGATTTCAGAGAGCTCTGCATGAAAATGTGTTTTTTATGCACCAAACACTTTTATGGGCATTTAACATGCTTTCCCACCTTTAACCCCAGAATAACCCTATAAGATAAGCGCTGTTATAACCTTCATTTTTAAAAAGGCACTTTAGGCAACTGAGGCTAGTAGCTTGTCCACGGTCACTGGGCAGTGGTGACTGTGGAATTTGAACCGGGTGGCCTGACTACAGCCTCTTGGCTTTAATCCCCACACAGCAGATCTAAGAGCATCGTTCTCGGAGCCCAATCTCCCAGGCTCAGAGCCCAGCCCTGCAACATGCTAGCTGAGACCTTGGGTGAGTGAAGGTACTTCCCCTCCCTGGGCGCTAGTTTCCTCATCTGTATGGTGGGGCTGATGATAATGCGAGCCCAATACAGTGGCTGAGATGACTGAGTGACTTACTGGTCATCAGAGTGCCTGTCACATCACAAGCACAATATCTGCTGTTGTTTTCTTATGCAGCACCTGCCTCCGTGTGCAGACTCTTGACTTTAACACAAAAACAGATTTTTAGACTTTTTATGTTGAAAAAACTTCCACCTTACAGGAAATTTGCAAAAAAAGGTTCAATGAGCTCTGGACATCCTTCAGATGTACTAATAGTTAATATTTTGTCACATTTGCCATTTTCCCCCTCTTTATACATGCTATCACTATTTTACCAAACCATTTGAGAATTAAGTTGCAGTATTTTGCCCTTAGCCTTTCATAGCAAGGACATTCTCACATAATCACAATACAATTGTCACAGTCAGGAAACTTAATATTGATATAATATATGATCTATTATCCAGTCCATATTCACATTTACCAATTGGCCCAATATGTCCTTTAGAGAAACTGCTGCTCCTTGATCGGGCACCCACCCAGAATCACACGGTGCTTTCCGCTGCCATGTCATGGGATCTCCTTTCATCTGGGGTGTCCTCAGCCTTGTCTCTCGTGTCGGATCTTGCCATGTTTGCGGCGTGCCCCTCGTTTGGGCCTGTCTGATTTGTTTCTCAGCATTAGGTTCAGATTAGGCATGTTGGGCAGAAATGTTACACAAGTGATATCTTCTCAGTGAGTCATGCCGAGAGGCACATGGTGTTCATTTTAATCTGTAGGGACTGTGAGATTATAAATGCCCGGTTCCTCTCAAATTTGCCCCAGCAGTTTCTAGGACCAACCGGGAGGCTGCACAACTGCATGCCACAGGTGCCCAGCCTGCAGCTGGCTGCCCATGCCCTCCCTCAGGCTGCCCCTCCCCCAGTGTGAGGACAGGGTCTGCTCCTCATGCCCCCTCGCCTTCCCCTCTTGTCACAGAGGTTTGCACTGAGCAGGGAGCCCACAAGTGCTTGTGGAATCGAAATAAGTAAAAAATATATGATCTGAGGTCCTGGGTATCTGCTCAGAAATAAGCACCTCTAACAGTAGTCCCTTTCAGAAAGTTGTCATTTATAGCTAGCGGAGGTGGGACGCCTGGACAGCCGCAGGCCCAGAAAGCAGAGGAGGAAAAGCGCACTCGTGTCTTTGCATGTGGCAACAAAATCTCCCTCTTTGGACCTCAGGTACTTTTAACTGTGACACCTCAGTTCCTGGCTCCTATCGTCCATCCAGACACAGCTTATAGCTTGTTTTATTTTATATAAAGAACAGAAATATCCTTTGAATGGAATATATGTAAAAAAGGAAGGAAGGAAGGAAGGAAGGAAGGAAGGAAGGAAGGAAGGAAGGAAGGAAGGAAGGAAGAAAGGAGAGGGGGAGAGGAAGGAGGGAGAAGGAAGGAAGGTGAAACAGAGAGGAGGGAGGGAAGAAAAAAAAAAGGAAGGGAGGGAGGGAAGGGAATATGAATATAACCAATTATATATTAATATGACTATGAATATTGACTAAATGTGACCGTATCTCCCAACCCAGCCACTCGCCTCCACATGGTGTTTATGGCTGCAGGGCGTTAAGTGACCACCTCACTAGAGAAAGAGAGAGGGGAAATGTGGACACTCATTTATTTATTCGCTGTGTATTTATCAAGAACCTAACGTGGCCTGGCACTGCTAATTGCTGAGGGTACAGCTGTGATTAAAACAAGTGCTTGCTGTCATGGAACGTACATTTTGGTGAGTGCTAACTGACAATAAACAGATATTACCCACATGCTCACGCGGCTGCGTGCAGTGAGAGGGGCAGGGATGGTGTAATACCCTCAGAAGGAAGAGACTAGATTGACAAACAGTAATGTGAATAGAACTTAAAAACGTAGTCAGTTGAAAGACAGAATAAAATTGGTAGCACAGTACCATTTGTAGCACTTAAGAAAACATACACAGGATGGAGCTACACATATGTGTAAAACATGTATGTAAATGTGTTTAGTGCATATCTACTGGGGTTGAGCATGGAATTTTGGAAGGGGGATAAAGGGGAAAAATATAAAATAAGGCAAGCTATAAGCTTTGTCTGGAGGCCAGGAACTGAGGTGTCTCAGCTGAATGCACCTGAGGTCCAAAGAGAATGGGGGAGGGAGATTTTGTTGCCAAGTACCAAGACACGAACGCATTTTCCATCCTCTGTGCTTTCAGGGATCTCTGGGACTGAAGCTGTCTGGGGGTCTCTGTGCTTCTCCCTCTGCCCCAGGAGGCCACACTTCAGGGCAGCACAGCCCGAAAGCCGCCTCCACATGGGAGCAGGAGGAGGTGGGCAAGGCTGAGACAGGGAGCCCCTCGCAGCCAGTGGCCACCTTCACTTGATCACTCAGCTCTGCTCACATGCCAGCTCCATCACCTCCTACATCCGTGACCGTTGGGCAAACTGCTAATCTCGCTAAAGCTCAGTTTCCACATCTGTGGAATGGGAATGGTAACAGTCACCACTTCAGAGGGTGGTGTGAGGCATCGATGAGCCACTGCACGTGACGCCCTCATCATAGTGCCCGGACCGCAGTGCTTTCTGAGACGTTCTTAGCCATTGGCTTCTCCTCTTTAGCTACCCTAACAAGACTGCCAGACCAGCTGAGTCCCAGAATGTCTGTCTGCATGTTCGGAACACAGCTGGGGACGGGGAACTTCTGCCAAATGACACCTGCGGCTTTCACCTTCTAAACACAGCAAACCTGAGCCTTCGAGGTCAGCTCCCTGGATCAGGGGGCTGGAGATGGCCCCAGTACCAGCTGCACCTGGTGCGTTCCTGTGCAAGAAGGAGAGGAAACCCAGCCCTGCCCTACTGAGTCCCACTCTGGGAAGCTATTGAATTGCTCGGGTTTATTTTTCAACGCACTGTGCTGAGGACCACAATCCTTCTTCTGAAATTTCGGGATGGAATCACATAAGCACCAGAAAGAGCGGCTGTGTACACGCCTGCATCATGCAAGTGGGCACGTGTGTGTGCGTGTGTGTGTGTCATCTTATTCTAGTGCTGGCTGAGTTCCCAGTTTGCATTTTGTGGCGCCTGCACAGAGCTCTCAGCCCAGGCGGAGTAGGTTGGCCAGTGTTTGTGTGATGTTGGCAGGATAGCTCTGGCAGGAATTATGAGCCCCGTTTTGAAATCTGTACTAATCAGATGGCTCAAGGTTGTGGCGTGGCAATAATTACAGGACAACCCAGAGCTCTGCCAGGACAGAGGGTGGAGCAGATCTTTGTGGCTGAGATTACAGAGGGCAAAACCGCCCCACCCTCTTTGTGGTAGGGACCCTAGGAGTGAAGGGCCCCCTGAGAGGAGAGGTAGCAGCTGTGAAGCCCGGCCTGCCACACCTCCACCCTGAAAAGCACAAGTAAATAAGTGTCACCTGCGGAGCTGGCCCCTCAGAGGTTTGCAGAGGATGCCGGGCTGTGAGCTCCGTGTGGCAGAACGGTGCCTAATTCATCTGGTCCTCTCAGAGCTGGCACAGGGCCTGGATCAACGTAGCTGTTCAGCAAATGTTTGCAAAGTAGAATCAAAGATTGAAGAAATTTGATTAAAGCTTAACACAGAAAGTCACTAGCACATCTTTTTACAGTGCAGTCGGCTAAAACAAATACCAGATCTTACACACATAAGGGCATCTTGCTGTCATCTTATTGGCTTCTGCTGTCCTTTTTCCATTAGAAGTGCAAACCACAGGATCTCCCTGGATGTCATTTATGGGGACACTCTTGACGGCTTAACACTATATTCCTGTTTGCATCATGTAGGTTTGAAGGAAGATCAGTTAAGGAGCAGGGGAGAGAACACAGGACTGACGCAGAGTGTGTTTGCTTTGAAACACTGCTCTGCTGTCACCACTTGAGTTTTCTGAGCCGAATCCAGAACCCCCTGCACTGCTTACAGTGGGAGCCTGTCTAACAGAGCAGCAAAGGCCCCAGCTCCATTCCAAGGCCCTGGGTTCAAATCCTGGCTCTGTAGGTGTTTTTTAGAGCAACTTTGGGTGAATTACTTAATACATCTTGGCCTCAATTACCTCCATTGTAAAATGAGAATAATAATTGTTCCTACTTATAGAGTTCTCAGGATTAAATGACTTAATTTATGTAAGCCTCGTAGAATAATGCCAGATACCATGGCAATCCCTCAGAAAAAGAGAGAGAAAAAAAAAGGAGCTAATATTATTTACAAAACGAGGCTAGTAATGCCTACCTAATGGGCGAGTTGTGGGGAAGATTAGAAGAGTTGGCATCTAACTATCCAGCACACACTAGGTTCAGCAATCTTCCATCCCGCCCTCCCCCAGTACCCCCAGCAATGGTGTCCTTGGAACATGAGCTTACCGTGAACAAGCACAAAAGCACTTTGAAAGGGGAAAAGCAGGATGCAGATAAAGCGGAGGGTGTGTGAGAGCACATGGGGCACTGTGGGCAGTTGTTACCCACAGCGGCCTTGGTCCCAGGAGGTCTCAGCCCCTCGTCCTCTCTGGCATGTGCTCTGCCTCTGGCCTTGGCCCTCCGTGGAACCAGCCACCCTGGGACGCTAGACTGGATTCTCTCTCCTCAATGAACCTCTGTAGGGTTGCTTTTTCAAGAAGGTGGCCCCCAGCCTGGACCACAGGCTCTGGGGTGGCCCCCCTTCATCTGGAAGTATTGTCCATCATCCAGAGCAAGGGCAAGCGGAGTTCTTAAAGGGCCACATAGAAAATATTTTTGACTTTGCAAGCCATAGGGTCTCTGGCTCTCCCATTATAGCCCTAAAGGCACCAGTGACAATACCTAAAGGACAAGATGTGGCCCTGTTTCGGCAAAAGATGATTCGGGAGCACTGAAATTTCCATTTCATTTCATTTTCACATGTCATCAAATACTAGTATTCACTTGATTTTTTTTCTCAACAATTTGAAAACATGAAAACCATTCTCAGATTGCAGGCCACGCAAAACCAGGTGTGGGCTGGATTTGGCAACCCTTGCGGATGCCTTTCCTAGTCTAGAGGATTTCCTTTTGATAACAACGTCTAGTTGTTATTTATTTTTTATTCTAATTAGATGTCGGACATAACAAGAGCCCCAAAGGCTCAGCACGACGTACATGGGGTTTTCTGCCTGTTACTTCCTCTCCTTGCACGGATGTGATTTTGATCATTTCGTCTGTGTGTCTGCACGATGGTGTGGCCTCATGTGATAATGGACTTGGGCAGCTTTGCGCCTTTTATTCTCTTTTAATTTCCATCTCTGAATCAGTGTCTGATGGCATTTATTCATTTTTTATTATAATAAAATACACAGAAGATAAAAATTACTGCTGTAGCCATTTTAAAGTGTACAGTTTAGTGACGTTAAGTGAATTCTCAATACTGTGCCATCACCACCACTCTCCAGCCGCTGTCCTTTCTCATCGCCTCATCATTAATGATTTATTTTTCTGTCTCTTTGGAGGTTATCTATGTTAAAATGCAGGCTTGCAATCCAGGGTCCCACCTTGCAAACAACAGTCAACACTTAATAAACATGGAAACAATCCTGCCTTCATTAAATTCAGAGTCAAAGAGAGAAATTAAAACACCTAGACTGATTTTCAAGAAAAAGAAAAATAACATTTATGTTTAATCTATCTTAATATTTTCTTGCTTGATTTTTCTCATATCCTGTTGTCATTTTGAACATGCAGTTATACACACCATCACTTTGTAGGTTTTGTTATTCAAGCCTTACCCAAAAAACTAATTATTTTCTTCTTAAATAGCTATCACTTTAGAAGAGCAACACCCCTAGACTGTGACCACAAGGACCAAACCAAACGATGTTCAGTTGCCATGAAGAAGTAAAATAAATGTGTGGACAGTGTCTCCATTCTTATTCTATACACATGGACATCTTTGACATATTGTTAAAGTAAAATAATAAATGGCATGAAATATTACTAGCACTATATCTATGTGGCCTGACAATTAAGTTTGTGAACTCATCCTAGACAAAGTGCTACATACGTCATTGCTGAATGTCACTATGGTCACCTCTGAAGCACTCCCCTTGGGAAGCTATGCACCAACTCCAGTGCCTAGTCCACCCTTCGAAGCAATTTTGGAACTCTTTTTCTGGAATGGCCATCAGAGCTGTCGTTGTATTACCCTTCATGTCCTGAATGTCATCAAAATGTCTTCCTTTCATTTTTTCCTTTATCTTCAGGTAAAGAAAGTAGTCATTGGGGGCCAGATCAGGTGAGTAGGGAGGGTGTTCCAATACAGTTATTTCTTTACTGGCTAAAAACTCCCTCACAGACAGTGCCGTGTGAACTGGTGCATTGTCGTGATACAAGAGCCATGAATTGTTGGCAAAGAGTTCAGGTCTTCTAACTTGTTCATGCAGCCTTTTCAGCACTTCCAAATAGTAAACTTGGTTAACAGTTTGTCCAGTTGATACAAATTCATAATGAAGAATTCCTCTGATATCAAAAAAGGTTAGCAACATCATTGCAACAAGTTCGTGAACTTCATTGTCAGGCTCATGTATGAGTCATTTGTACTGCTGTGTAAAGTAACCTTCTATTTAGTACTGGGAAAGGCCTAGCAGATCCCTTTCATACTATGTGAAAGTATGATTTGATTTCAGCCGTTTGTCTCAATGTCTGATTTCTTTAAAGCAGGGATCATCAGACTCATTAAGAAAATGGACTATGTAGACCCCAGAGCCTTATTTTGGAGTCAAAACCCCAGAGGAATATATATAACACTGAGTTACAGCCCTGCCATCGCACGCCTGCAGGACACGTTGACATCAAAAACCCTCTTAGGTGTTCTTTCGCCAACAGAGGCTTTCAACTGCCAATTTAAACTTGTCGGGGAGAAGGTGCTAGAAGGTCATGCTCCTGGCATGCCCAATTGACAGTCTTCTACCTAACCTCCCAGTTCCTGTTTCTATGCATGAGGAAGAAATTCACTTTGTGATCCAGGTAACTTGGCAAATGGCATGGGGGAGAGTGAGCACATGGGAGATTTAAATCCCTGGTCACAAGCAGACAGAGGGGAACCAGTTTTGCCCATAACTTCTGTCAGGGTTTTGTGTATATGTGTGTGTGTTTATGTATACATTATACATATACTTGCATATACACATACACAGACCCCTATATATACATACGAGTATACACAATGCATACATGCATATACACACACACACACATATGTGTGTATGTAGATAGATAGATTACATAGATGATAGATTGATAGATAGATAGATAGATAGATAGATAGATAGATAGATAGAATACCTACTTAACCTCATGCAGCATGATGGACCGATGTGTGACCTCTGAGCTGTGTCTACTAACCTTAACTCCTCAGACATCTTTTTTTTCCTCTAGAAGGAGAAGCAATAACAAATTGTCCGCATAGATTCTTGCGTTTAATTGAAGAATGCATTTTCCCCAGGCAGGAGTGTTACAACATCTGAAGGTGAATCCAGTTACCGAGATGTCTCTCTTCTCACCTGTCCGTGTTGCTGTACGTGAGAGGAGGGATCAGATCCTTAAAATAGGTAAAAGGCCTGTGATCTGTTGGGCAGAGAATGCACTGGAAACCTTAGAAAAGTAATGAATGCAGTGAGCCAGGCCCGCCTGCCTGGGACTCCTGCCACTGTGCTTGCTCTCAGGTTGAAACGACAGCAGAATGGGAGTCTTTCACTGGAACGGGCTGCAGAATTTGATATGGCGAAGTCCTTGTAATGCGGCTGTTAGACATGGGCCTTGAGGGACCTTTGCTTTCTTTTTGGCTGACTTGTCTGGACCATGTTAGACCATCTACCAAATCCCAGGGTGTTTTCAGCTGGTAAAGGAAAGACTTTAGTACTGGAATGGCTTCCGTGGGCATCCTCTGGGCTGTTTTGTGGTTCCCTACAGCTTCTGCTCTCACACATAGAGCACCGCCTTCCTTCCCCACCAGGCCAGCCCACGGGGCCGCTCCATGGGAGACTGCCTTGAATGACACGTACAGTTGCACAGGACCCTCATTCGAAAGGGCCCCACCCTGGATTTAATGCTGTGCTGTGGCTGTCTTGAAATTCTCAGTGTTTGAGCCAGGAGGCCTGCGTTTGCATTTTTTTTTTTTTAAAGATTTTATTGGGGAATTGGCGGAGGGGAACAGCATTGGGGAATCGGGGAAGGGGAATAGACAAGTTGCTGTCTTTTTGTTCTTCAGTTTAGTTGCGGAGGATGTTGCTTCACTGTTGGTATCGTCATTGCGCTCTTCCCGGATGAGGCAGATCAGTCGCCGGCCTCTGGATGGTCGCCCACCGCGGCTATTGGCAGCTCACGCTGGCTGCCGGCCGCTCACGCTGGCTGCGGGCCACTCACTGTAGCCTATGGCAGCCCACTGCAGCAGGGGCTGCAGCCCACACCATCACCGGGGCTCGCACAGCCCAGCTCCAGGTGGAGCTGTTGTTAGCTGTAGAAGGCAGTGTCACTGGCCCTCATGTGGGATCCGAACCGGGGCCGCTGGCGTCCCAAAACCAGCGCTTAACCAATGCACCACTCGGCTAGCCCCTGCGTTTGCATTTTGACCAGGCCTCACAAATTATGCAGCAGGACCTGCCAGCGCACGGAAGCTCCTCTGTCACACAGCCACACACAACGTATTTGCAAATGGTCAGCAGTTAGGTAGGACCCTCTCCCTTGGGGGCTGGCTCTTGCTTCTTGCTCTGCTGCAGGCTCTAATGGCTCCAAGCCTGGCCTTTCCCACCTGGTTCCATGCTGCTTGGCCTGACCCGCCATGACCCCTTGGACCTGATGTTCAACTGCATGTTGGGGAGTGTGTGTGTGTGTGTGTGTGTGTGTGTGTGTGTGTGTACAGCATCATTTCACTCATACCGAGAGTGTTCGTTTCATTATGAAGAACTAGCCTCAGATATTACCGCATACCTGACATTCACATTCTGATGTCAGCTTCAGCTCAGTGCTCTGGGGTGAGTAACAGCACCTCCAAACTATGTGGTCTCGCATCTGAACCCAAACCCTCAGTCGACCCTGTTTTACACAGCAGTGCTCATTAAACTAGGGGCTGTCATCAGAATCACTTGGAGAGGTTTTGGTTTTGTTTTGTTTTTTTGTTTTTCTCTCATGTGTATTCTGTGGTAACTAACACCTCAGACCACTGAACCAGAGGCTCTGGGAGAGGACCCTGGAGTCTGGATATTTCCAAAGCTCCCCAGGCTGAACCAAGTTTGGGAACTGCTGCCCTCACCGCAAGCCACGGTCTCCTAGACATAAACCTCATGTCACCCTGCAATAGGTATGATTATCCTGAGTTTATAGCTGGAATAAGCGAGGCCCTGGGAGACTGTGTGGGTGGGCCCCTTCCTAGAGCTGTGGGAAAGAATCAGTTCTGTGTCTCTGCCCCAGCGGCTGATGGCTGGGTGCCGGTCTTTGTGGTTCCCTGGCTTGTAGAAGCGTCACCCTGATTTCTGCCTCCGTCCTCACATGGTGTTCTTCATGGATGCAGGTCCGAGTCCATATTTCCCCTTCTTATAAAAACTCCAGCCATATTGGATTGGGGCCACCCTGTGGCTTCATTTAACTTGATTACTGTACATAAGCGCACATTCTGAGGTGCTGGGGGTTAGGGCATGAGTGTAATCTTGGCGGGGAGGGCACAATCACTTGCCAGAATAGCAAGTGATTAGCTCCATGACATTGAGCAGGTAACTAAAACTCATACAATCTCAGTTTCTTCATCTGTGAAATTGGGATTTTTTAAAAAAACCTACACAGGCTTTTTTCTTAATATTATATCAATTAGATAAGGCACTTAAAAATTTTTTTAAAGCAACATACAGAACAGTGAGGTTAGTTGCCATAATCTGTGTTAAAAGAGATGGGGCAACTCCATCAGCTGAGTGTGTGTGTGTGTGTGTGTGTGTGTGTGTGCATGAGTACCATGCACCGGGATTGTCTAAATCATTAGACCATCTGTGCCTAACATGGACTCTAACCGAAACCACATATCAAACAAACATGATGACTGCAAATTTTCACTCAAATGCAAGTGTCTATTTGATCATCACTGAAATAAAAATCTAGGCACCTTTGGTGCCGCTAAATCTGCTTTATCGTTTTGTTCACAGTTATCGGCATGTACCCCAAACTCCCTGACCAGACCTATTAAAAGCACAGATCCTCCTCCACAGAGAGATGAGTCCGGTTGGTCTGGGCAGGACCAAGGGACCTGCATTTTGCCAGCAACTCAGGTACGCCTTGTTGGACAAGCCTGGGAACACAGGCGTGGTGGACAGTGCCGCGGCGTGGGCAGTGCTGCTCTCATTACACAGACCTGATTTCTCACCTTAGCTTCCCCTGCTGCTTACTGGCCAGGTTTAAGTCAATGAACTTGGAGGGCCTCAGTTTCCTCCACTTTAACCTGTGCCTGACTTTGAGTTGAGATCTCAAAGCTCTCACATGCCACCCCTTTGCTCGTGGGTTCAGACTTGTCTCCATTACAATATGCTCCGTGAAGTACCTCTAACCTCCTCATCTATGTCTTCCCACCAGCTGGAGAGATGAGTGTTCTGTGCCCAGTGGGTGTCCAGCCACGCTGACTTGCTGATGAACCAGGTAAAAATGTGGACAAGAACAGCTGACCAGGGAGCCAGCACAGGGCAGAACAGCTTCAGTGCTATGGTTCCCCTCAGCAGGGGAGGAGCCTTCTCAAGCAGCCCAGCAGGGAAGGGTGCTGGGGGCCAGGGGGTGTGTCAGGCTCACCTTTATTTTTTAAAGATTTTATTGGAGAATTGGGGGAGGGGAACAGTGTTGGGGAATGGGGAAGGGGAACAGACAAGTTGCTGTCTTTTTGTTCTTCAGTCTAGTTGTGGAAGATGTTGCTTCACTGGTATCGTCATTGCGCTCTTCCCGGATGAGGCAGATCAGTGGCCAGCCTCTGGATGGTCGCTCACCGCTGCTATTGGCAGCTCACGCTGGCTGCAGGCCACTCACTGTAGCCTATGGCAGCCCACTGCAGCAGGGGCTTGCAGCCCACACCATCACCAGGGCTCGCACAGCCCAGCTCCAGGTGAAGCTGTTGTTCACCATCTTAGCTGTAGAGGGCAGTGTCACTGGATCCGAACCGGGGCTGCTGGCATCCCAAAACCAGCTCTTAACCAATGCGCCACTTGGCCGGCCCTCGGGCTCACCTTTTAACGCAGCCACTTTATGAATTGATATTAGGGGAAATGGTTGGTGATTGAAATGCCCCAGGCAGGCTCAGTGTTTTACCATGAGCAAATTGTTTTGTTTCACTAGGTGAAAGAGAGAGAGAGAGATTCCCTCCTGGTGGGAATGCACAATGGTGCGATTGCTTTGAGAACAGTTTTGCGGTCCCTCAAAATGTTAAACACAGTGTTACCATATGAACCAGGAATTCTACTTTTAAGCGTGTACCTTAGAAAAATGAAGTCCCATCTCCACAGAAACTCGTGCACAAGTGTTTACAGCAGCATTATTCATAATAACCTAAAGGTGGAAATATGCCCCTCAATGGATAGAGAAGCTGTGGTGGAATATTATTCATTCATTCAAAGGAACGAAGTACTGTTACATGCTGCAGCTTGGGTGAATCCCAAAAATATAATGTTAAGTGAAAGATACCAGACCAAGAGTTCACGTATTATATGATACTTTTATATGAAATGTCCAGAATAGGCAAATCTTTACAGACAGAAAGCAGGTTAGTGGTTGTGGCCAGGACCTGGGGAAGGGAGAATGGGAGTGACACCTACTGCCCACCGTGGGCTTCTTCGGTGGTGATGAAAGTTTTGAAACTAGACAGAGGCGATGGTTGCACAACATTGAGAATGTGCTAAATGCCACTGAGTCATACACTTCAAATGGTTAATTGTGTGTTATATGAATTTCACATCAATAAAAATAGAGAGAAGGGTAGGGAAGGTATAGTGGCAGGGTGGGAGGAAGAATGGGAAAGAGAGAGGAGGAGGCAATAGAACGATGCCCGAATTGAATTTTCTTAGTTTGAAGGACAACGTGACCATGTGTCTGACTGAAGTAGAACAGAGAGTATCGCTCTGATCACAGTGACCACAGATCTCCTCTGAGGGGCTGAAGCTCCATCGTTTCCTTTCACCAGAAGCCGGCTTCCATGCCAAAGTCACAAGGTGGGGTAGCCAGTGCTAAGCCTTGGGTTGACCAGCCAAGGGTTGTCTCAATCAAGTAGACTCGCTCTGAGTCTCTCAAGGTTCTTCCAGCCCTGTCATCTGGTCAACCACCTCAGACCTCTGTGGGCACGTGGGGCACCCAGGGGAGTGGGAGCCCTCCGGGCTGCAGGGTCACCAGCTCATATGTCAAGGCACCTTCTTGTCAGCTCTTAACTGTGTAAATCATGTTTTTCTGAGTGCTTGGCAGGTTAAAGACTTGGATTAAAAAAACAGCAACAACAATCCTGATGGGTATTCAGGCTAGACAACAGAAGACAAGTTGGCTGTCAGTCTAGAGAAGCATTTGGAAGGTTTTGCACAAGTCTTTTGCTCCCGGGCTTTGCAGCCTTTGTGTCAGGTCCTTTGCAGATGGGTCTGGGTGAGGGTCTCAGGCAAGGCCAACCACACAACAAGCCCAGCTCAGGATGAACCCATTAGCTCACCAGTCAGATCCACATGGGCTCTCGGAATGACTGATCTGGGCTGCTTGCCTGGACTTCCACCCCAGGGCCACCCTGCTAGGGGCAGCTTTAGCCACCCCACTGACATCACCCCTAACCTGACTACTCCCCAGATCTCTGACTAAATCTATGTCCCGCTCACGAGCACTCAGCACTAACACTGACCATTCCGAGACTCGGTCCAGATCCACAGTTGCTGCAGAGTCTCAGCTGAGAAGTTATATGAAAAGAGGCCGTTGTGACTCCTGGCACAGGCCTTGCCACAGTCAGAGGAGGGTTGGGCAGGATGCCCGAAGTGCAGATGCCCCCTCAGAGCCCTGGGCAGCAGAAGCTTCCCCTGGGGCTGGGTACTTGGCTGCACCCGGGCAGACCTGGGACTCTGCTGTTGCCATGACAGCCATGCAGCTCCCTCCAAATTCAAGCAGTGCTTTGGGGTTTAAGATGGACACTCAGTAGATGACCTTCTTAGCCTCACAGCCACCTGTGTGTCCTGCTGGAGTCTCTCCTCAATGGGAGAGAAGGGGTGGTCCTTGAAGGGACGTATCTATAGGGTCCTCACTGCATGGAGCCTGTACAGATGCAAACTCACAGCTCCTTTACATCCCTCTTATTATTATTTTCCTCTTATTATTTGAGTATTTTGACTAATGATTTCATTGTTCTCTAGCGTAAGACCTTCAGTAAAGCATAGTCTTTTGATCAAATAAATTTAAAATTTCGATTTTAATTAAACATTCTAATTTTATTTAAACTTAAATGAAAGCTGAATAGTGTTTGCTTTTTGAAAGATGCAGCATAGTTTTGAGCCCAGAACCCTGACTTGCTCTTCCCCTTGGAGATGATAGTCCTGCCTGAATACTACCATGGCTCTGATGAAGGATCCGTGCCAGGTCATGTCTCCAGGGCTGCAGCTCAGCGCCTGCTGTCACATGGGGCGGCCACTCATGCTTCTTAATCAGAGCATCAAATGATTTAGTCAGCACAGTCCTGCTTTTATTTTTATAAAGCGCCTTCCCTGCAAGGCTTCTTCTGAGCTTATGGGCCTTTTCTTGGCTCCATTTCAACAACCTGACTAATTTCCTGTGCTGCGAGCCTTTGGGCTAAGACTTCTCACATGAGCCACCACATTAGAGCCTGAACCTATTTCAGAGTGTTCACTGGAGGGAGGGCCCTTCCACAGGTGGCTTGGGTGTTGTGACAAAAGAGCCCTGGAATCAAGACTGAAGCCTGGGCTGGAATTCTGGCTTTGCCCGTTAGTAGCTTTGTAACTTTGTACAAGTTAGTGCATTTCTGTGGGCTCCGTTTCTGTATCTGAAAAACAGGACTTACAGACAGTATTCAATGAAAGAAATGAGCTCAGGCCCCAGAGGGGGCAGAGATGCATTCAAACCCCAGTGCTGGGGCTTGCTCGTTGGGGACGCTGACTGTCCCCTCAACTCCCAGGGCCTCAGCTGTCAGCCTCCATGAATGCAAGGGGCTCTATCTGCCTCTGTGTGCTTGTGGGAATTAAAAGAGAAAAATGTATGTACCAAGAAATGTTTTTGTGACTATAAAATAAGATAAAACACACCACATATTTCCTCTGTGGCCTTTTGAAATGATTAGATTAACAATATATGTAAAAATATACTGTAAACTATGAAGTGATATAAAATGTCATTATCATTATGGGAACCTATTTTTTTTTTCTCTCAGACCTTTCAAGCCTTGAAAAAGTTGTAACAAAACAGTACAATAAACATCTGAACATCCTTTTTCTAGGTTCACCAATTATTAACATTGGCCCCCTCTCTCTATAGGTCTATCTCTACCTCGATCTCTATTTATCTACTTACTGTCTATCTTTAATTTGTTGAACCATTTGAAAGTAAGTTGCAGACATCAACTCTGTATCTAAGTACCTTAACATATACGTGTCTCCTAAGAATAATGTCATTCTTCTGTATAGCTAAGTACTGTTGTTATCAAGGACTTTAACATATATGCAATAATACTGTCTATCATACATTCCATACTTACACTTCTCCAGTTATCCCCACAATCTCTCTAGTAGCTTTTTTGTCGTTGTTGTTCCCATACAGGATCGCACATTTCATTTGGCTGTTATTTCTCTTTAGTTCTTTTTAATCTAGAGCTGTGCCATCTAATACAGAAGCCCCCGCCGTATGTGGCTAGTAAGCACTTGAACTGTGGTCGGTCCAAATTGATTGTACTAAAGACTTAGCACACACACACAAAGAATGTAATTATCTCATTCATAATTCTGTATATTGATTGCATGTTGAAATGATAATACATAGACTATATTGAGCTAACCATGTGTTATTAAAGTTAATTTTACTCATCTCTCTACTTTTTAATGTGGCTGTTTTAAAATTTTAAATTACGTATGTGGCTTACAATATATTTCCATTGGACAGAGCTATTTTAGAATATTCTCTCCTACCTTTTTTTTTTTCTTTCCTTTTGTGACATGGACATTTTTGAAGAATTCAAGCCAATTGTCTGAAGAATGCCCTACAACCTGAATTTGTCTGTTTCCTTTAGGCTAGATTCCAGTTCAACCTTTCAGACGAGAATACAACCTTAGCTGTTTTGGTACTTCACAGGGCCTCACATCACTCATGGTGTCAGTTAGTCTCAATGTTGGGATGCCAAACCCTGGTCACTTGGTTAATGTGGCATCTGCCAGATCTCTCCACCTAAGTGTCCCTTTCCCCCTTGTCATCAATCAGGAACCCCAGGGGTGCTCCTCTGAGACCATGTGAACATCCTACATCTACAACCTTCCACCCAATGGCTTAGCATCTAGTAATGCTCTTTCCCTTATCAATTATACATCAGTGGTTGCAAAAACCACAGGTATCTTAACTTCTCATTGGAACTCAATGCATTGACTGATTTTCTGTTTGTGTCTTTTATGCTAAGACAGAATGAACAATTTACTACTGTCTAAATCTCATCATATTACTGGCTGTATCACATTCCATTCTATAGAATCTAGAATACAAAATAACTTATATAATCTTTATTGATGATTACTTAGGTCGTTTCTATGTTTTTGCAATTAAAAATATTGATTTGCTGAACATCCTTTTACACTGCCGGTTTAGTCATTTCCGTCTTTAAGTTTCCTTCTTAGAGCTCCTTTGAGTTATATTCCTAGAAGTGATATTGCTGAGTATGTTTAATTAAATGTAGTCAGAATGCCCTCCAGAAATACTGCACAGTTCACACTTTTAGTGAACCATCCAGGATGCTTTCAGCTGCAAAAGAACAATAACCCCAGGACAAATTGGCTTAAATAATAAAGAGATTTATCATAACTCCAGATGAAAGGTACCATATGCTATTTTAACTTGATTTCATTTTTTAAAGAGACACTGGTTGTGACCCACCAAACAGACTTCATGTTACAATTTGAAAAACACTGGCTTAAATATTTGAATTCCATTCGGGAACTGGAGAGAGGTGGTGAACTGAACAAATTCTGACCTCTCTTATGAGAGGAGGAAGGATATCTGTCACCTTTTCTACACGGGGGAGCAGAGAACACGCTTCCCCGAGCCTTCCTCATCTTCGGCTTCCTACTCTTTGCCAATCTAATAAGTAAATGAACTATCCCTCTGTTTACATTTCATCTGTATAATGGTGAGATTTCATGGGCAAGCAACATTGTATAGTCCAGACTCTGTGAGAGACCTGCCTGGGTTCATAGTCTGAACCACCACTTATCAGCTGTGTGACTTTGAGCCAGTTACTTAATCTCTCTGTGCCTCTGTCACCTCATATCTGAAATGGAGATAATATCTACCTTATAGATTTGTTACGAGAATTAAAAGAGATCATTTGTACGAAGTGCTTAGCACAGTATGTGTGTTTCAAAAAGCATGTGCTTTTTCATTTGCAGATGTCTGTTGCTATATCGGGATGAAATCTGGGTTTGAACTCATCACACCTGGGAAAAGAAATCAGCAGGCACTTTGGTTCTGCCGGCACAACTGCATCCTGGTTTGGCAGACCCTGCCCAGCTGTGAGACAGGAAGAGCTCAGGGAGGGACTTCCGGTGGGCAGTGTGGACAAAGACCAGGGGCCCTGTGAGACCAGGGAAGAAGATGACTAGGACCCTGTCTTCCAGTGGCCTCATTAAGGAAAAGAAGGTAAACAAACATTAAAATATGAACGCCGACGGTGTATTTTACGTGTGGCTCCCACAGCCCCTTGCCCTCTGCTTGTTCATAGGTTCACGGCAGCCTTCACCAAGTCCTCGTCTGTCTTCCTTCAGGATCCCCCATTCAGTCTGAGCTCTTCGAGCCTCAGTCCATGTCTTTCCACTTTGAACAGGGCCTAGCACCTTGCCCGACCTGCTGAGTGCTGAGTAGATGGTAAATGTGTTACTGGAGACAAGTGTTCTTGTATCATTGCAGGAAGGCATTCCCGGACGTACCAATAGCCACGCAAACAAAGCCAAGCAAGCAGTGGATTTATTAGGGGAAATAGTACACTCCCAAAATATTGGGAGTGGGCAGGCCAGGAGAAGGACAACTGCGCAGAAGAACAAAGAAGCTTAGGATTCTATTCGAATGAGGGTGTGAAATATTAAAGATTTAGGGGTGGCATTGGCAGGCGTTCCCAGGCGGTCCCCGCTGACCATCCTTCCAGTGGGGAGGTGGGATTCCCTTGTTTTTGCTTGGCCCTTGTGGGAACTGTCATGGAAACATGGGGTGGGGTGCAGTGGGGTGGTGGAGACTTTTCCCTGCCTGCAATGCTGACAGTATTCCAATCTATTACAATTAGCTGTAGCTGCCCTGGTTCTTAAAAATGAGCACGTGTCCTCCTTTCTTATTTCCCACACTTCCTCCTTCCCTTCCTCCCTCCCGTGGCCCTGTGCCCTGTTCTTTCTGCCTACAGTAACAGATGATTGGCTAAACACATCAATACAATTTGTGACTCCAGGGAGGAAGATGCTAGAGTCATTGCCGTGTCTGTTTCCGCTGATTTCAGTTTTCCCTCTGGGATCCATGGTGGTTTATGAACACATCCCATGGTCAGTGTCTCCTCGGGTTGGGACATGAGCCTAAATTTTTAGGGAAAATAGGAAGTGGCAGAAGGATTAGAGGAGGAAAAATAACAATAAGTGTTCTTGTCGAAGGACTGATGCTGCAGAGGGAGAGCCTGTGAGACAGTACTGAGCAAACTGTAAAAACTGGAAAGTCGGTCCAGCGTAGACCAGAGCCACGGCCGCCTCATTCCGCTCCAGGCCTAAGGGCCTTACTGCTGTCCTGTGAATGTGTGCAGGCTGATTGCAATTGAGATTAATAAGAAAAAGGTGGTTTGGCTCTAATTGAAAGATGGAGAAACCAGAAAACCAGGTAAACCCCGGGAGAAGTAAAATATTAGGTTGGCATCACTCAGCCAGTCTGTCATCACTGATGCCATCAGTGGGGTGACAAGTGAACACGATGGTTTAAAATGGTAGATGGGAGGGTGATAACAATCATCGCTCAGGCTTACAGTAGCTTTGTCCCTATGGCTTCTTTTCCCTGTGTGACTTTATCCCAGTAGAATGCCAGAAATCTGTACGTAACTTTCTGAAACATTTACCATGCGAAGCACTTTACATGAATTATCTCTTGTAATCTTCACCACAGATCTGTAAGGTAGACCTCTTTATCCTCATTTTAGATGTGAGGAACCAGAGGCTCCTTAACAGAGAGGTTAAGTAACTGGCTCAAAGTTACCCAGCGGATACATAGTGGTTCCAGAGTATGAACCCAGGCGGGTCTCTCACAGAGCCTGCCCTGTACAGGACTGCTTATAGATGAAACCACACCAGTATACAGACGGAATAAAAATGCAGCTGCTTTCGGAAATATAAGTGCCCTCTATAGTGTTAACTCAGTTTCAGAGAGGTCCCCCGGCTTGGTGAGAGCTGTTATTGTAAGATAATGGTAATGTTGACATTTCCACTGACCTTAAAAAGTGTTTGAGGTTTTGGGGAGCCACGTCTTCCATCTTCATTGTGGAAATAGTCATACTAAGTCATCTCCTCTCTGACTAACACTCTTTTCTGCCCCCAGAATGACTAAGCCATCAAGATAGATGGCTTTCTAATGACACATGCTGCATGGGACCAACTTCTATTCAGCCAGCCTTTGAATCTGGGCCTGGAGGGGAGATTGTATCTCTTGTTTCAAAACTGGGCTAAAAGGGGCAGTGCCTCTTAACACCACAGCCAGTGCCCTTCTAGGACGCCTCACCCTCCCGCTCACTGTCACCTTTTCCCTCGTGACCCTGCTTCAGGCTCATTGTGGGGAGCTCACCATGACCTTGTCTCCCTGAGGAGGGGGTGTTGGGCAAGGCCAGGCCTTGGGGTGTCTTAGGGCCCTCCCAGACATCATGCCTCCACCTTGGAGTGGTTTTAGTCATTCAGGGCCACAGATACTGACGACACTAAATTTTGACAACATTACCAAAAGAAAAAGCAAGGGGACACCCCCCCCGCCCCATTCAGTGCACCAGTGCCTTTATTTTCAAGCAGATCCCATCTGGTCCTTTCTGATTCTGACATCTTATAACTGTGATCCTAGTAAATACTATCTAGACAACAGCACATAAATCAGTTGATGACTTCCTTTGTTATGTATAAACTGTGAGGGTCAGAGGTAAAGAACCAAGTTCAATTAAGTGTCTTGAAATTGAAATTGTTTCAGTTGTTGAAACAGAATTACTGAAATTATTTGAGCTCTAATTATTGATGTACTTAACTTCTTTCCAACTAAAATCCTGGCCTTTTTCTCAGCTTCTGAGAATAAAGAAAAATCTATTGAGACCCTTCCCCCTGCTTAAATCTTGTTTTACCCCAGGATAAAATCCAACCCTTTTTATCAAGGTCAAGAAAGGTCATAATCCATCCCCGGCTTACTTCTTCAGCCTTATCTCCCACTACCCCTCCCTTCCGCCCCCAGCCAGGCCTGAGATCTGCTGGAGATCTGCTGCACCAGCACACCGAGTTCTCTCTGTCTCCTGGTGGGCCCACGGCATCCCCTCATCCTGAAGCACCTCCTTCTCACCCTCACCTCTCTGCCTTCACTTGGCCAAGGGATCCCTCATGCTTCTGTCTCAGCTAAGACGTCGTTTCCTCCTCACAGCTCTCCCCCTGCACGCCACCCTCACCCCTGCGTGAGTGGGTGTCATTCTGCATGTTCCCACAGCACAGCACAGCACAGCGGTTTCCATGCTGTTATAACGGCCCATAGATTTACCCGTCTCCCTCTCTGACTTTAACAAACCCTTGAGAGCAAAGATGGTGTTAGCCTCATGCTATAGTCCCTACATCCAGCCATAGTGTCTGGCACTTGGATGCCTGATAAATATTTCTGATTGAATGTTATTCATGCCCATATGATTTTTGGTATTTTTGCTATTTAGATTAGAGTTTCCATTCTCTTTGTACACTCTGTGCCACTGGCTGAGAACAACGGAGTGACTCACACTTCCCCCACCCCAAGCTGCCGACACCTCCTCGTGCAGTCAGACAGCAGTCCTCTCCCTGCCCCCTCACACAGGCTGTACCCAGCCCCAACCTTGCTCTGTAGGAACTTGAACGTTACACGGAGGAATTGGCTTTTATTCAAGGAGACAAGTGAGTCAGTGGAGTTTGTTAGGAGCAGGGAAATGTGCAATTACAGCTGTGTGCCAGGGAAAACATATGTACAAGGTACAGGATGGATTAGCAGCAAGAAAAACTTAAGTGAGGGCGATTGGTTAGGGGACCACGACAATAATCAAGGTAAATTAGGCTGCTGTGGGGGAAGAGCCAGATTTAACGGAGAGGTAGGGTGTGGCAATTCATTGGCTAAAGGGACAAAAGAGAGAAAGGCTCAAAGTTGACTTCCAGCTCTTGGGTCTAGAAAGTGGGAAGGCAGGTGTTGCCACTAACAGAAGCAGGAATCATTAGAGAGAGGGCTCATGTGATGTTTTGTGGTTTGTTTTGTTTTTTAGGGAGGAGGGGCATACATTGGATCTGTTAACAGAGTATACAAGTTTAAAAGCTCCCTTACTCAAATAAGAAAACAGATAACATCTTACATGTCAATCACTTTATAAAAGTCACTTCTTTTAATACTTGCCACAACACTATGAGGTAGGTTCTATTATTCTCCCCATCTTATAGATAAAGAAACTGAGGCTTAAGTCAGTTGTACACATTCACACAGCTGTTCTGAATGGCCTGGGCTCTGTGACCCCAGCACCTTCATTGTGTGGAGACCAGGGCAGGCGGGACGGCTCAGCACCCTCTGTGGAGTCCGGGGCTGTCCGCATCAGGGTGCTGACCCAACACTGTTGGACGAGGCAACCAAGAGAGACATCGTGCAGAGGAAAGAGTTGGGAACCAAGTGTGGACATGGAAGGATAAGGGTGAGCAGACGAGGGCGGAAGAGAAGCCAGAGGCGAAACTCAGCAGGAGTAGCCAGGAAAGGGAGTGGATGAAGTAAAGCATCAGAATAAGGTGGAGACGCCTTTGAAAAGACAATGATGGGCCAGCGAGTGGCGCAGCAGTTAAGCGCTGGCTTAGGAAGCCAGCGGCTCCAGTTCGGTCCCACATGTGAGGGCCAGTGACACTGCCCTCTAAAAAAAAAAAAAAAAAAAAAAAAGAAGACAATGATCATAGTGTCGAGTAGTGTACAGAGAGGCCAAGAAAGAGAAGTACTTTAAGACCATGGGACTGTTGGCTATTTGTCCATCTGTCAGGTTAATAATCAATGTTTCCTGAGTGTCCTGGGCATCTGCAGTGCAGAAAGCAGAGAAATGTGGAGGAGGCAATTTGGGTGACAGCAGCAGCATTCACAGAATTGCATCTGGGGCCATCACAGGAAGGTAGGGGGAAATTTGTACCATGGTTTCCATGCTTTGAAGATGCAAAACTGTGACCAGCCAGGTGTTCTCATTGAGGCCGCCTGGAACCCACAGGGCATCACTCCAGCATAGTGGAAGTCTCAGAACCGCTCTAGGTTACCAAAGCGACATTTAATTTGAACACATAACCTGAGACAGCCTTGACCTGGAGTGCTGAGGCCCCTAAGATCATTTGCCAAAGATCCAGATTGCATTTCCAGCTCCCCTTTCAGGCTCCAGCCCCAGATAACACAGAGTATGGCCATTTCCGAAATTAGCTAGAATTGTTTTTCATCTTGAACCATTCAAATGATGCTTTATACGTAACAACAGAATTTACAAACTAAGATCATTCTTTGCAACTTCGCCTGTTGCTAATTCATCTTCCAGTTTGATCTGCAGACTGTCTGAAACTCAGGGAACTTAACATGATCTCCGCTAACACTGGCCCCTTTGGAAGAAGTGCAGGTTCTTTCTTTTTCTGTGGTTAAATAATAAATGAACTGGCATCTGTGCTGCTAAGACTGAGCTCCCATTAGGTGCTTAATGGCTGCACAGTGAGTGCGGGGGTGGGGGAGGGACAGGGCATACTGGTACTCTTGAGAAATGTCATGGTTCACCTTTTCTGTTTTTATTATAACATTTGTTTGCTGAGAACTAAGCACACATTTGCTGAAGAATGAGGGCTGTCTGACTTTCAGAGGTCAAGGGGGACAGGAGCAGGTGAGAGGGAAAAAACCTTCTACCTGTATTTCTTCACCCCAGCTGGACAGAACATAAATGCTCCCTGGACTGTCTTTACCCTTTCAAATGCAGGGAACTCTAGATTTCTGTCTCTTCTCTCGGTGGGCCAGAGCTGCTTTTCTCTACCAATACCTACACCAGGCATGGTAAAGGGATGAGAAGATGGCACAGATCTGGGAGTTCTGCGCAGCCTCATGATTGGATTCACTGCATCCTTGGACTTGCTGCCTGGCTTTATGCAAGTCATCCTCTTTCCATTTCTACATCTATAATATGTATGACTCACCTCACAGATGCCAAGAAATTCAAAGACTTTGTGTTCCTGTCATTAAAGGGGATAAGTTAAATAAAAAAGCTGCTGTACACATACCTATCAGACTATTATTAGACCAAAGCTAAAATCAAGGCCAGAACAAGCTTTAATTTCATTTCAAAGCATGAACCGAGAGATCCAATGCCAGAGCTTTAAAGGTGCATACTTTTTAAAGTGAGCCTGCCTGCTCTATAACTTGCATTCAGATGCAAACATCCCACTGTAGGGACCCTGGTCCCCCTTAAGTACACACAGTAGGACTGGAACCAGCAACCTTGTCAGCCAAGCAGAAACGTGGACCAATTGCACCAACAGCCAGAGTCTGATTGGCAGATCAACCATATTTGCTGACAAAATTAGGTCCTACATGTGGTTTGCAGAATAAATTTTTAATGATTTGTTCATTTATTTCTATAAAAAGTATAAGAAACATTAAACCAAACTTAGTTTTACATTCAACAAGACATCTTTTTAAGATGAACAAAAACTGTGTAATCAGGTCACCGTGAGCTCCTTGAAGACCACCATGTTTTATTTATTTTTAAAACCCTGTCTTTAACTTATCCTTAAAATAGTTTGTGCTCTATAATTGTTGACTATTAATTATTCAGTCAAATACTACTTCTATTGTCAGTTGCAGGGATAAAGGGGACTAGAAGATATAGTCTTTGCCATCCATGTGAGGCGACAGGCAAATGGATTAAAAAGGCATAGCAAAGGGACATTGTGCCAGTGACAAGAAATTTGCATTGACACGGAACTTATGTAGTTAGGGAATATTGATCATTCTTTCCCTTACTCTCCCATTTTTATCATTCAGAGCTGTGAGACAATATATTTCTGTTGTGTAAGCCGCCCAGATTATGGTACTTTGTCACAGCAGCCTTAGCAAACTAATGCGAGTGGGATCCACCAAAATTCAGAGATCCAGTGGGCGAGGAGGAGCCAGAAAGGAAGTGGCCAGTGAAAAACCCCAGAAGCCACGGAAAGACGGTGCTCAAGTAGCAGTGATCGGCCATGCCCAGTGCTGCTGAGAAGGCCGGTCAAGTGAGGACAGAGAGGCAGCTGTTTTATACGGCAGCGGGTTCTCTGCCGCCCTTGAAAGTGCCGTTTTAAGGAAAGGAAAGGGCTGTGGTCAACTGGAGTAGGTTAAAGAGAGAAAGAGAGATAAACATGTGCAGAGTTTTCCTGGGAGGGGCAGTGAAGTGATGCAGCCCAACTAAAGGAGAATTTAGGATCAAAGGGGTTTTGTAAAGAGAACCTTGGAAAATGATTTGTATGCCCTAAGCCTGATAGACACAGGGAGAAACCGATGGTGCTGGAGAGAAGAGATAATTGAGGGGGAAGCCCGCGAGACAACTAGGGGCCCCTCTGGAAGGAGACGGACAGTCACTCAGGGCTACAAGGAGAAAGGCTGAGAATGAGAGGCAGAGAGGCTGATTTACATTTAGTTTAGTCTCTTGTGCTCTTAGAAACTGAACAGAACTTAAGCAAAGGGATGTTTAAAAAAAGACGTTACGACTAAATGATTAAATGTGGAGTCCAGGCTGGAAAAAAAGTGTGTGTTGGTGGGAGAGAGGGCAGTAGGAGAGTCGCAGAGGAAATATATGAATTGTATAGTTTGCAATTGTGAAGCAGCCATGTAAGGGACGAGGTGGAAATGGCGTTGTTTGCCATAGCAGGCTGACAGCATCTGAAATTCTGGTAGCAGGAGGCAGGCTGACTCCCGGGGGCTCTGCTTCTAGATGACACAGGGGGCCCTTCCTGCTGCTACTCACTGACCAGCTCAGTGGATGAGAAAGGTCAAGGCAATGGTCCATATTGAAAATAGTCTCTGTGTCAGTTCAAAATCTGTCATTCTTAATTTAAGATACCCTTTACCTTTCATCTTCCCACCTCCTTAGGGTTGAGACCCTGCCTTTAGAGGAAGGAATTCTGGGAGTTCTGTAGCAGCACGGTGTCCCCTCCTAGCAGCTAGTGACCCTTGACCAATTGTATCATGATCATGATCATGAACCTCATCATAACAATAATAGTAAATGTATTAAACACTTGCTGTCTACCAGGAACCGAGCTGAGTAATCCAAGTCTATTGTCTTATTTAATCCTTAGGTAGAACTAGGAGGTATAGGCGATTAGCATTCATATTTTACTCAAAAGGAATCTGAGGCTCCAGGCAATTTAGTTACATTAGAACGGCAAAGGCAGCCCTCGAAGCTGCATTTCCTTCTTAACCTCCCAGAGCCTCAGTCTGCTTATCATAAAGCGGGACAAAAAACTCCTCCCACGTAGAGGTGTTTCATGAGTTACATGACATAATGCAGATAGTAGGCGTTCAGCATAGTTAGCTGTTACTCTAACACTGGAAATGTTGATATTTTAATAAAGGACTATAAAGGGAGAATGTGTGTATGTATGAATTTATATGTCAGAGAGAGTAAGAGAGCCACAATGATCATAATGTCAGAAATTAGAGCTGGTGAAATTTTGCTTATTGGGAGAAGAGATTTTGTGTGGGGTGCTATAATAGATGAGGTGTGCTCAAAAACTACAGTGAATGTTTAAACAAAAAATTCATGGGTCAGCCCGAGTGGCACATTGGTTAAGAGCTGGCTTGGGATGCCAGCGGCCCCAGTTCGGATCCCACATATGAAGGCCAGTGACACTGCCCTCTACAACTAAGATGGTGAACAACAGCTCGACCTGGAGCTGGGTTGCTGTGAGTCCCTGGGACGGCATAGCTGCAGCACCTGCTGCAGTGGGCTGCCATAGGCTACAGTGAGTGGCCAGCAGCCAGCATGAGTGGCTGGCAGCTGGTGTGAGCTGCCAAGAGCTGCTGTGAGTGCCCATCCAGAGCCTGGCAACCGATCTGCCTCACCTGAGAATAGCACAATGATGATACCAACATAGGCCAGTGAAGCAATGTCCTCCACAACTAGACTGAAGAACAAAAACACAGCAACTTGTCTGTTCCCCTTACCCGGTTCCCCAACACCATTCCCCTCCCCCAATTCCCCAATAAAATCTTTAAAAAAAAATTCATTACAGTAAAAGATGCATTGCCATTGATCCCCCTCAAAATACTACCCCTCGCTTCGAACATGCTTATACCATTGTTCTTGCCACTTTCTGAAGCAGTTCTGGAAGTCCTCTTTCATGAGTGTCTTTAGTTGTGCTGTTGTGGCTGCCTTGATGTCCTGAATTAATTCAAAATGTTTACTGGTCATGGTCGTTTTGACTTTGGGGAATAGCCAGAAGTCGCACAGTGCCAGATCCGGTGAATAAGGTGGATGAGGACACACTGTAATGTTTTTATTTGACAGAAACAGCCATACCAGAAACAATGTGTGACATGGAGCATTGTCATGATGGAGGATGAAACTGTTTGCCCATTTCCTGTTAATACGTTGTTCATGATCCATGATTTATGGCACACTTTAAAATACACCTTCTCTCAACCATAGCTCACACCCAACTGACTTCACCAAACAATTGGAACTTGTCACACACTGTTACTAAGTTTCGAGGCACCGCTTCCCATTTTGACGATCCCTGCTTTTCCTTTGGATGGCACTCGGCAGCAGCATTCACTGTAGTTTTTTTATCACACCTCGTATAATAGTTATTCAAGATGGTTTTAATTTTTAGGGCTGGGACCAGGGTGAGGTGAATGAGATGAGACACTAGCATCTGGTGTAACATTTAATGGGACCCAAAAAAACTCAGTTATCAAGATAAATTGTGTGTATATACCAGGGGTACCAAAACAAATGTATTTACACATGACTTGTATTCATCTTTTGTTATGGGTATATATTGAGTATTACAATTTTAATACAATTTTTTCCTTTCTTAAAATGTGGATAAATTTTTTGGCATCCTCTATATATGTATGTTTTACACCTCTGAATGTGCTGGTTCTATAAAAGCATGTGTTTATCCCACGACATTTTAAGATGGATTTTGCTCTTTTAGCTTTCTACTAATGGGTGAAATGAGTGATTTCTCCTTTTTTTTTTTGCCTTACTTGGAGACTTATTTGGAAATAGTATCTAAATTTCTCTCACTCACCATTTCTGCCCAAAGAGGAGTTAGAAATTCTGTGTTTATTTTTTTAATTGAGATATATTTGACATATAACATTATATCAGTTTCAGGTATACAACATAATGATCCGATATTTCCATATATTGTGAAATGATGACCACAGTGTCTAGTTCACATCCATCGCCTCACATAGTTACAGAAATTTTTTCTCTTGTGATGAGAACTCTTAAGATCTACTCTCTTGAGGCCGGCCGAATGGCTCAGTTGGTTAAGAGCTCGCTCAAGAGTGCAAGCTGAGCTCTGAGCAACAGCGGTTCGAGGCCAGCCCGAGCTGAGTTGCCGTTGAGCTGCCAAAAGGTGGCAGGATGTCTCAGCTAAAAAAAAATTAAAAAAAAAAAAAAAAGATCTACTCTCTTAACAGCTTTCAAACATGCACTGCAGTGTTATTAATTGTAGTCGCCAGGCCATACATTATACCCCAGGACTCACACCTCACTCTCTCCAGCTCCCCAAACCTCCTTGCCCAGGATTCTCTTTGTGGATGGAATTCCATCACAACTGCATCACCCATGCTCTTGACTCTCCTCTCAGCCAGCCTGCCCACACTTAATTAGTAACCAAGTCCTACCAGTTTTCCCTCTTAAAGGTTCTTGAAACTGTCCCTGACTCTGTCTTTCTCTGTTACCTCTGCTCCAGGTTAGGTCCTCATCATATTTCTCCCAGTCTCCTGCCTCCCAATGCTCTCTTCTCACATCCACCCCTCCCTGCTCCACTGCCCATGCCCCCATTAAAACTTTCATGACCTCTTCTGCTTAAATGCCTAAGTTTCTAACCATGACTTCCAGCGCCCTGCCTGCTCAGGCCTGGATCATTACTTTGACTTATTTTTCAGCACTTTCTGACTTGCAGTTGTTTTCTAGCAATACTAAACTGCTGTTTCCCTACCCATAAGACGTCGCTCTTCAGCTCCATATCTGGGTTCATGTGGTTCCCTGGGCTTGTCATTGTCATGCATTCCTCCCCTTTATCTGGCTCAAATCCTATGACATGTCCTCCAGGAAGCCTGCCTGGATCTTCCTCTCTCTCAAATGGGGTAGATAGCCTTCCCCTCTGAGACTGTCTTTGTCTTGTGTGTCACAAGCCATTGCCCTGGCTCCACAATATGCTCGTGTGACTTTTTGTGCTTCCCTCCCTAGGCTGTGAGCTCCTTGAAGCTAGGAAATGCTGTGTCTTTATTTATCTTCATATCTTGCATGCTAAACATAGTGCCTGACACTTGGTAGGCATTTAAGGAATATATACTGAATCAGTGACTATTTATTCCATGCTTTTTTTTTTTTTGAGGGCAGTGTCACTGGCCCTCATTTGTGGGACCCGAACCGGGGCCGCTGGCTTCCCAAGCCAGCGCTTAACCACTGCACCACTCGGCCGGCCCATTGTGACTATTTATTGAAGCCTTCCCATCCCTTGAGGCAGAGTGCCATTTGAAGAAACTAGATTAGTGTACTACATGGCTCCCTAAGACGGAGGGAGATGCTTCAGACACCAAACTAAGCAGAACAAAATAGCAGATATTTCCTTTCAGAGCTGCAAAAGGTGAAATAGAAAACAGGAACTGGGAGGTAGGGGATGGGAGGGATCAGAAATGGCCTGGGGAGGCTCGGATCAGAAAGAGAGCTGCCCAGATGGATAGGTTACAGAGATGGGACAGCTACCATGCCACTTCACAGTGCTACGGGTTTACAAGCCGCCAAACCAGCGGAAAAGTGAACGCTCTTCACTCCTTCAACCCGTGTTTATTGAGCACCTAGCAAGGAGGAGGCGGTGGGGAAATAGCAATGAACCAAAAGGCTAGTTGTCTGTGGTCTCATTGAGCCTACCCAGTGGTGGGGAGACCAAAGTCAGCAAAAAAAGTGTGTGATTACATGTAGTCACAAGAACTGTGAAGGGACTAAACAGGAAGCTGTGAGAGAAAATAGCAGGTAGGGAAGGGAAGGTCTTTCTAAGGATGTGGTTTCTAAGCTAAAGTCGGCAAGGACAGGAAGGAGTGGAGGAGGAACCGTCCAGGAAGCAGGCCTGGGGGCCTGGCCCATGCAGCTTGAGAAGGTGGATGAGGGAAAGCGAGGCCCCAGGCCCAAAGGCATTTGCTGGGGAGGCAGGAAACGTAGAGCAGGTGGACTCGGGTGGGACAGGCTGAGTTAGGAGGTAGATTTTGCTCTGTGTGCCATGGCCAAGGAAGAGTTCAGAAAAGGGACAGATGGTCACAGGGGATGTCCAGGCTGCTGGGTGGAGACAAGATTGGCAAAGAGTTTGGGAGGGAGAGGGGAGAACAGTTAGAAGCGATTTGGACTAGTGTTCAGGTATTTAACTCTTTAGGAAATGTTATCATTTCCCCCGTTTTAGAGCCGAGGAACCTGAGATTCTGAGCTGGAAGGCATCCCCACGTCTGCTCAACCTCAGAGTCAGACCTTTAATCCCTGCGGCCTTTCCTGTGACCCTGTGCTGAGTGACACGTAACTGCCTCGGGAGAAAATTGGGTTACCAAAAAATATAGTGATTTTTTGGAAAATCACTAGAAAAAAATCTAGAAAAAAATTCTAGAAGGACCTACATCCAGATATTAAGAACAGCTATCTCTGGAAGATGGGAAACCTGGGGACTTTTCTGTTGTTGCATTTTATCTGTTGTCTAAGTTTTCTAAATCAAAAATTTTAACTTTTTTTCTGTGTATATCATACACAGAAAAGGGCATGGATTCTACGCCCACAGCTTGATGAAGGATCACAACTGAATACATCCACGTAAGTCACACACAGGTCATAAAATGAATGTCCAGTCTCCTGGAAGCCCCTCTGTAGAATCAGACAGAACCTACTGTGTTGTCAGGAGTCTTCCACTCAGCATTGTTTTGTGTGATTCTTTTTTTTTTTTAGGGCAGTGTCACTGGCCCTCATATGTGGGACCTGAACCGGGGCCACTGGCTTCCCAAGTCAGCACTTAACCACCGCGCCACTCGGCCGGCCCTTGTGTGATTCTTGTATGTGGTTGCATTGAATCGTAGTAAATTACTTGTTTAAAATCTTAGAATGTTAACATCTTGTCTTTGATAAGTATGACACCTTAGACTTCGTAGTAATCATCAGCATTTTTGTCACCTTACAAAGCTCTTGTCATGGATTCTAGCTTTAAGCATTATTATTTTCCTCACTTAATAGACAAAGGGCCTGGGGCACAGAGGTAATTTACCTGGCTCCCGATCACACCAAGCGAGCAGATGGCAAGGCCAGGACAGGTTCATATCTAAACCCAGGCCCTTTCGGTCCCACCTCATGGGATTGAGAATGGAAGTGGCAGTGGACTAAATGGAAGGAATAGCTCACTCACCATTATGCTCTGTAACTCAGACAAGTAGCTGGGGAAGGTGTTTGAACTCCTTTTCTGAAAAATCATTCAGAATATAATACACAGACCCTTCTAATTCAGAAGGTGAATGCCCTGTCAATATTCAACCAATTTCACTATTTATTGTCTCTGGAGAGAATTTCTTTTGCTAATGGCCTATGATAGCAACATTTCTCATTTAACACTGTTAATCATAGTGTTGTATTTGTAAAATATGTATATATACATATATATTTCCACTTGTCATGTGGATTTTATATTTGCATATGGCCACTTTCCTCTCTAGCTTTATAAATAACATTGATTACAGCCTCTTAGCATCATATGCAGGAGTTTCACTTCTCATTCACAGCTGGGAAAATTGAGGCCCCAGTTAGCTATTTACAGAAGGGGGCGGAGCCTGGGCCTGCTGGCTGGCAGCCGGCAGCTCTTTATTCCACACATCAACGCATAAAGTGAGAAACTTTTTTCTATTTTGGAAACGTGAACTATGATGGTTCTCTGGTTCCTTAAACTGTGAGAGTGTTGTTGTTGTTGTTCTCAGGAAAGTAGAGTCCTCATCACTTAGCTTATGTATTATAAAATCGTATTTCACCAAAGATCCATAATAATCCTTCTTTACAACACTTGTGTGATTTAAATCTGTGTCTGTATTACGAAACAATTTTCACAATCCAGGACACTCCATAGAAATTTCCAAAGAAATTAGGTGAATTAGTAGAGAAAGCAAGAACATATCACCTCACGTATTTACTTAACCACAAACACAAATATCCTCGTCTTACAGGTTAGAGTTGTCCGCCCGCCTACAAGTGGAAGCTGAGGTGAAGTGACACAAGGGCTTACACTGAGCTCTCTCCTTCCCCATTCCTTTCTCCCCTCTTGTGGATATTCTCTTTCTGTGTGTTAATTTTAGAGAAACACACACACACACACACACACACACACACGCACACAATTCTTATCTGCAGTCTTTCCACCTCTGAACCTAGCATTGGATGCACTGCATGGGAGAATTTAGGAGACCATTGCCCCGGAAGTGGGCTCTCCTGGTTGACTTTCAGAAATCTCAAAACTGGAGGGTCTGTTTTTCCTGACAACAAAACAGTATCTGCAGCTCAAAGGACAATTGATAAGCCTATTTGTTTTCCCAGAGACTTTGGCCAGGCATACCGAATTCTTCACCCTTTCTGGCCAACCTTGCCCAGACTGGGCCAGGCCCAGGCCTTCTGTCCACCCGCCCTGGCTGGCTTCCCAAGTCTCCTCTTTGAGAGCTTCTGCGAACATCTGTCTTCACAGTTACCTTTTATACATAGACACTAGGGGAGGGGACATTTTAAATAAGCAGATGAAGGAGATCCTGTAGCTGTGGCCCTTCTAATGATGTTCAGACACAAGGGGATACCTCTGCAGCAATGTAAGGAGCCCGAGAGCTGGGGAAGTTCCCTGTCCCCGTGCGGGGTCCTTAGGGTGGGGTGGTCTCCGTGCACAGCTTGAGTGCTGAGGAAATAAAGCCTCCAGGCTTTCAGTGGAAATTCTACCACTTAGAATATGCCACATGGCACTAGCGTTGTCCTTCCTACCCAAATGGCCAAGTCTCAGCCCTTGTCGGGGCTGTAGCAGAGACTGGCACTCTCAGAGGTCTTCATTTGTCCTCAAGCTCAGAGAAACTGGTGCACAGTGTAGAGGAAAGGTAGAGTGAGGGGCTGCAGGAAGGGAGTGGCAATGGCCCACAGTGATAGTGACCTTTGATGAAGTCAGTGGTGGGACCAAGCCTGTGGGCTGCAGCTGGCTGGTGACGGTGAAAGTGGGTTGACCCAGGAGAGGGATTCCCAGCAATGCTGCTGCCTGAAGAAGGGGCAGGGTCTCTAGGAAGACCCTCACACCCAACCTCTCCCTGAAGTCCAAAGGTCTTAAGAAATCTTCTTTTTAAAAGGGTGTTGCCCTTGGCCAACACTTTAGTGTACTCACAGTTAGGCTCTTTAGATGATAAGCACTGCATTTGGGAGGATTACCTCTGGGGGGAGGGGAGGTCACAGAGAAAAGTACCAATGACGCTTCGTGTCCATAATGTTGTTCTTATTTTTAATAATTTTGGATTTTCTGAAAAATCACAGAGCTAGTTACAGGGAGTTTCCATACCCTTCATTCAGTTTTCCCTAATGTTAGCATCTTACACAGCTGTGGTCCAGTTATCAAAACTAAGCCATTAAGCGTGATGCGATTAAACACTAGACTTTATTTGGATTCCATCCTTTTCCCCAGTAATGTCATTTTCATGTTTTAGGATCCCACATCACACACACAGCCATACTGTTTCATATCTGCTCGAAGTCTGAAGAAATATGGCAAATTTACGGTTTGATTGAACTTCCTGGCGAGAACAGGAAGTTCATTCTATTACCTTTTGGCTAATATGGGAGACAGAGTATAATGTAGTGATGATATGGGCGGCCCCAATTCTGCCGCTGGCATTTTCCAGCTGTGTTACCCAGTGGTTATTTAAACTCCCTGTGCCTAAACATCCTCATTTCAAAAGTAGGGATAATCACAGTACAGACCTCTTAGGATTACTCTGAGGCTTACATGTTTTAATTCATTTAAAGCAACTGGAATGGCGCACAGTCCCTGACTTAGAATGCTTTGACTCACAAAGTTTCAGTTTTATGATGGTGAGAAAGCAGTACACATTCAGTGGAACTCGTACTTTGAAATTTGAATTTTGATCTTTTCCTGTGCTGGTGATATGCATATGATACTCTCTCGTGATGCTTGGCAGCTGAGGGAGAGTGGGGGGCGGGCGGTCAGGGGAACCTCAGCTCCCCGTCAGCCGAGCAAGGAGGAGGATAAAAAACTGACACTCTACGGTGTGCTGTGTTGGCAGCGTTTTCTGGATATTGTCTTCTGAGCGTGTTTATGAGGTCTAGGCTAAGCTATGATGTTCGGTAGGTTAGGTGTATAAAATGCATTTTCGACTTAAAATATTTTCAGCTTATATAACAGGTTTACTGGATCATAACCCCATTGTTAAGTCGAGGAGCATCTGCATAATATTTCAAAAAAATATTTTTAAATATCCTCTTTGAGCTTCTCTGGATCCCATTTTCACAGGAAATCACAATCTTCTTTGTACAATCATTAGCCATGTGATGAAACCCACCACACTCTATTGCAATTCTTTGTCTCTGTTGTGTCTCCAACAATGCCCTCCATCTAGCACATCAGGGATGCACACGATGAAGCATTTTTGGTCTGAAGGAAGGAAAAAATAAAGGGGGCAGGAAAACAAGCTGAGGGGCTAGGCGCTCCCCCACCAGATTTAATGGGGGAGTGGGCTAGAGTGGGGGCGGGGCGTGTGCTGGGAGGTGGCTCTGTCTGTCAGTGTGAGGTTTTTACAGATACTAAAGATGGAATAACAACAGCACAGAGCAGCCTGGATCGGGTAAAGGGGTGTGAACGTGTGCAAAAATGCAAAGAAGGAGCTCTGTCCGGTTCTGTGCAGGGCAGGGCAGTGTAGAGGCCGGGAAGAACTTTCTGTCTCCAGGCTGGGCTGACAATTCCAGGGCACTTACGAACTGGAGCACAGCTGGCACAGTGTCTGCAGTCATCTCTCCCCCTTGAATGCAAGCCCCCCGCTTCTTTTTTAAAGTAGTCATTTTAAATGTCCAGTTCAGTGACATTGTTGGGCGACCATCACCACTGTCATCTCCAGAACTCTTCATCCCCCCAAACAGAAACTGTCCCCATTAAACACCACCTCCCCATTTCTCCCTTTCCCCCCAGCCCCTAGAAACCACCATTCTACTTTCTATCTCTATGAATTTGCCTATCCTAGTACCTCATATGAGTAGAAACACACAGTAATTGTCTTTCTGTGTCTGGCTTATTTCACCTGACATAATGTCTTCAAGGTTTGTCAGAATTTGCTCTCTTTTTAAGGCTAAATAATATTCCATTATATGGATAGACCACACTTGATCTTTTCATCCATCAATGGACTTGGGTTGGTTCTACATTTTGGTTATTGTGAATAATGTGCTATGATCGTGGGTGTACAAATATTGGTTTGAGTCCCTGCTTTCACTGATTTTGGGTCATATGGTAATTCTATGTTTAACTTCCTGAGGAACTCCAAGGGAGAGCCGTTTTTATGTAACAAGAAAGGATTCTAGGGGCTGGGAAAGTAGGGAGGAGGGATGATAGTTCCAAAAATGAAGAAACAGGATTCCTTAGACAGGAGTTTAGTTGAGCTTTTGGGGTTCTCTGTAACGCAGTCCATTTTATGCCACCTCAGCAGGGTGGTGACCCTTACGTGTCTCCTGGCCAACTGATCTCAGAACCCTTCCAAACAGTACGAACATATACTGAAGGCTTGTGAAGGAGAATAACTTGAAGTTTTCTCTACACTTCACCTCTCCCCATTACTTCTGACATATTTTTGGTATGCCATTCTGTCATCTCTAATAATAATAATAATAGGTAGGCAACTCATAAATAGGATAAATAGTTAATGAGTCTTATTTTCCTATTGATCTTTTTTAAAAAGTACAATAACTCTTTAGAGGACAAATGGTTTATTCCTCCTTGAATTTAATGGTAATGAATGCCCATTTATCAGATAAAAGATAAAGCTTTAAAAAAAAATTTGGGTCTGCAGGTTTGATCCTTCATGGGCCACTGTGAGCTGCACCCTCCATAAAAGAGTCAGCTATGCCATTGTAGCATGAAAGCAATGTGTAACCAATGACCATGGCTGTTACCCCATAAAATATTTATTGAGAGCCTGATACATACATGGCACATTATATATTTGAATACATTTATGTCAGTTAGTTTCAGTACTAATTATAAAGACTGCCTTGTGCTTTAGGGTTCAGTCAAGCATGAAAATTGAGAAATGTATTAATGTGGTAATATCACTTGTAATAGCCATTGTTCTAGGCCCCACTGTGACATCATAATATGGATCTCTGTTGCTATAATCTGCATCCAGAATGTAACACTATTAGTATCAATTTCTCAGTACAGCAATGCCCCTGAAAGTTCTGAGCAAATACATACAATACATCGTAGCCATTCAATAAATGTTTATTGTACATCTACAGTGTCATCTGTATATACATATGTACATCTCACACACAGACAGTAGTCTAGCTCATAGTCAGGAGCATGGAATTGGACATTAAACAGGCCTGGATTCAAGGGCTGGTGCTGCCGTTTAAAAGCCGGGTGACATTGGGCAAGTCTCAGATTCCTTACCTGTAAAATGGGAATAAAACTTCCTACCTGGTGGCACTGTGAGGATTAAGTACCATCATGTTTGGCCAAGGCTAGCCCAGGACCTGCCTTAAATGCGCCACTGAAAATGTTCAGGAATTAGATGATGGTGGTGGTTGTACACCATTTGGAATGTACTAAACGCACTGAATTGTTCACTTTCAAATAGTTAATTGTATGCTATGTCAATTTCACCTTGATAAAAGGTGTTTTAGAAAGTAGCAATTTATTATTTTTATACATAAATATATATGCACATGAATTTACTGCTAAAAATATTAATTCAGAAGTCTATAATAGGCATGGGATTAAAAAGATAATGATAGTGTTTAATAAAAAATTTTAAAAAGAAATAATAGCATTAAAAAAAGGAAAGAGGCAGAGGTCAGCACAAAGAGAGGGCAAAAAAAACTACACTGTTGAGTTTGGTTGGTGGCAGTGGCTAGGCTCAGGACTCATGTTGGTGTTTAGTTCATTCTTATGCCCTCCAAGGACTGCAGAACTCTTAAGCCAAGAGTACTGATGATCTCACAGGGACCAAACTCCTCCCTCCCCCCACCCCCACCCCACCAGGAGAGTCAGGGTGCTATGACTCATAGGAGCCACCACAAAATCACTGACTGGAAATCCTTGCTGCAGCTACACTGCAAAAGCATCAGACTGGATTTGCCAAATTGCCCATGTGATCCTGGCGTGGCCACCTGCCAAAGAGCCAGAAGGAGAGTAGGCCACTCACTTTCCTGGCAACACAGAGGTTTTCTACCCCATCACCAGATGAAAAAGCAGCATAGGGCTTCCAAGAAGCCATTTCCAGTGACGACTGGGCTTTGATAAGAGTGGCTGTAGTGCCAGTGTTTGGTGCATTGCTTCTTTCAGCAGCTCATCCATCCTTCCATGGGGAAGCTGTGTTTGAGATTCTTGTGGTCCATGAAGGTACTGCCTTTGCCATCTGCTTCTGTGTCTTCCTCCGGTGACATCAGAGTGCAGCAGGATTTGCCTTGGCCATCTCACGGGGTTCAGGCTGTTTGACTCAAGTGTGCCAGGAGAACCATCCTACCCGAAGTCAGCTGAACAGAAGCCAGGAGTTAACTGCCACCAGGCGACCCAGCTTGTTTGACAGCAGAAACCAGTTTGCCTGCAGCTAACAGAGTAGGTGGCTGCTAATGACCATGCAGTGAAGATGCCCACAGGATGACTACAAAAGGGAAGAGTTCCTTGCTCATCTGAAGAAGGTAATCCATGTGCATTTGGGTTAAAGTGTCCCTGAGACTTCCCAGTGCCAGCCAAGATCATGGGAGCTTTGGTGGGCAGGTTGTGTGCCGGCTGAAAGCTTTAGAGCTACTGAGGAAGGTGATTAGCAGATGGGCTTCTGGCAGCCCTGGTGCTCTCAGGAGCTGGTTCCCAGACTGCTTGCTCAGAATGGCCAAAACTGTGCAGAAAGGAAGGAGAATGAAGATACTTCTCTGGAGTAGAGTAAGCCAAACTCCCTTATTGGAGAGGTTCCAGCTCTGATTCTTGGATGCTAGTGAACTGAGATGGTTTGGGGCATGGCGTAGTTACAAGGATTCACTCGTGGGTGCAGCTGACTCCTGTGGGATGTCATTAGACGAGATACACCCAGTCCAGCCCAGCAAGAACACACTCAGTCATTCTCTCTCTCTCTCTCCTCTCACTGCTGGCTCTCTCTGACTCTTCAGCCACTGTTCTATTCCTGACCGATGCTAAGGATACCTTGAGCCTCTCCTCACCCCTCTACCCCATCTTCCAGACTAGAGACTGGCCTAGCAGGAGGAGGGAGTCAGCACAGAACCAGAGAGTTGAGTGGGAATTGTGAAGGAATCAATAAGCAGTTCCATGGCTGGAGTTGGAGGGGAAGGGAAAACCCATGGATGAGATGCAAGAGAAAGCTAAGAGGAGCCAGAATGCCTGCCACATTGGGAGGGGGCTGAGGGTAGTGTGGAAGTCAGGAGTTTAGAGGTTGGCAGTAAAGAATAAGCCCAAGTAGGGTCAAGGTTGGGAGGGGCCTTGAGCAATTGTTCTGAGCTCAAGACTTGGAGAGCATGTGGGTGGGTCAGCCTAGCTGGGGGAGATCAGAAGTGGATGAAAAGACAAAAAGACAACTACATCCACTCAGAAGCCAAGCCAGTAGGCGGGGAGCTATCCTCTACTCCATGGGCCTTCTCGTGCCCCACCTCTCGCTGGTCCCCACATCCTCCCAAACAACCCTCTCCATTCCCACACTCTCTAAGCGTGAACCCTCATCACCTCTGTCTTGGGCTATTGCAAGAGTCTCCTCAGCAGCATCCCTGCCTGCAGTCTCTTTCCCCTCCAATCCATTCCTCACACAACTGCCAAATATTATCTTTCTAAAATCTGAGCTTGGCCATGTACCCAGGCATGAAGGACACTAGTGGCCTTTAAGAAGAATAAAGCCCAAGCTTCTTGCATGACACGCAGGAACCTTCAGGATCTGTCTCCCCCGCCTTTACCACTTCATTTCCTGTGACTTACCTTCAAGCACCCAGTCACCTGCAAGCACCCAGTCACCTGCATTATTTGCTGTTCCTTGAATAGACCTTGTAATTGACTTCTTACATCAGACATTATTCCCTCAACCCAGAATACCTTATAATTCTGTCCTGCCTACCAAACCTCTCCTCATCTTTCAAGACAAAACCACCTTCCCTGAAAAGACTTCCCCATGCCCCGCTCAAGATCAGGGTTAATAGTTCTCTCTCTCCTATTCTATGTGTGTGTCTCTGTGTGAGAGAGAGATAAAATATATATAACATAAAATTTACCATTTTAACCATTTTAAGTGTAGAGTTCTGTGGCATTAAATACATTCACGTTATTGTGTAAGCATCACCACCATCCATCTCCAGAACTTTTTCATCCCCAACTGAAATCCTGTCCCCATAAAACACTGACTCCCCATTATTTCTTGCCCCAGCCCCTGGCACCCACCCTCCTACTTTCTGTTTCTGCATCTGACTAGTCTAGGTGCCTCATATAAGTGGAATCATATAATATATATCGCTTTGTGACTGGCCATTTCACGTAGCCTAATGTCCTCAAACTTCCTCCATGTTAGAGCAGGTGTCAGAACTTCCTTTTTTTTAAAAGATTTTTTGGGGGTAATTGGGGAAGGGAACAAACAGTGTTGGGGAATTGGGGAAGGGAAACATTGTGTTTTTCCAGGACCCATCAACTCCAAGTCAAGTTGTTGTCCAATCTTAGTGGTGGAGGGTGCAAGCTCAGCTCCAAGTCCAGTCGCCTTTTTCAATCTAGTTGGGGGGTGGGGGGTGCAGCCCACCATCCCATGCAGGAGTCGAGCCTGCAACCTTGTTGTTAAGAGCATGCGCTCTCACCAGCTGAGCCACTCAGCTGCCCATTGGCAGCTCAGCAGCAGCTCAGCTCGGGCTCAGCTCAATGGCCCATTTGGGAATCGAACCAGTGACCCTGTTGCTCAGAGCTCACTCTCTTAACCAACTGCACCACCCGGCCGGCCCCAGAACTTCGTTTCTAAGGCTGACTAGTGTTGTATGATATGCACCCACCACATTTTGCTTATCCATTCAGTTGTCTATGGACATTCGAGTTGCTTCCACCTTTTGACTATTACGCATAACTCTACTGTGAACATCAATCAGTGTCATAAATATCTGAGTCCCCACTTTCAGTTCTTTGGGGTCTATACCAAGAAATGGAATTGCTGGGTTGCGTGGTAATTCTAACTCCTGTTCTTTTTCATCAAAGATAATTGTGTATGTTAAGTGTGCATCTTCAGTATAGTAATGTGGCCATAGTTACACTTCCTTGGAGAAATGGTAGACAGCTAAACACCGCAAATACTCTGCAAAGACTATTTGACTCTTCATTGCAGCAAAAGTGTGTTTTGCACATAGAGACATTGCAAACCAGTTGAAACATGACAGTCAGTGCTAATAACACTTAAACTCTAAAATTAGATTGTGGAAAAATGTTTCTAAGAAAATCCTTTCAAGAAATTCAGTTAGTAGTTTGCAGTTCTTACTTTGTTAAGACCTGCTTGGAAACTTGGAGCCAAGAAACCAGAGTTCTACTCTGCCTGGCCCGTTACTAACAGTAAGTTATTTAATTCTCTAGGCTTTGATTTTACCATCAGTAAAACCACAAATGTCCCTGTCCATTCATGAGCAAAGAGCAATCCAAATGAAGGCATTCTGGTAATCTCAGAAGAAAAAAGGGCCATCCGCATTAATATAGTGATAATGTGGCACCCAGGCAACATGGCAGCATCTGTAGCAGACCCGCCTGGTAGGAATGGGGACTCATGTCCTCCCTCAAGGGCAGCGAAAGGGAATTCTTTAACTGAGGAAGTCCAGGGATACTTGCTCATTCCCATTTGAATAAGAAAAACCTTTGTGTAAGAAGTGGAACTCCAGGGACTTTTGAAGAAGGGTAGGAAAGCTGCTGGTAGGATTTTGTAATAAAACATGGCAGTTGAGGAGTCAGTGTTCCATTAAATAAGCAATCGGCACAGAGAAAGAAAGTCCTGAGCTAAGAGTATGAAAACCAATCTGGGTAAAAATAGACGGCTGAGTCCTGTATAACATGTGTGCATCCCATCCAGCCAGTGTCAGAGTGAGGCTCTGTGAATACCTGTAGGTAGAACATATCCTCTTAGCTACTTTACATGGCTGTTTCTGACCAATAGTACCTTTTGGGTGTGCCAAAGATGGGTTTATAGTTACTGTTCGGGTGTTGGTACCAAGTTATAACACTTGTACTGAGTAAGAAGTCAACATAGCTTCCTTGCCGTTAGGGAGCCTTTTTTTTACTGGTTACTTTTAGTTCTCACTGTCTTCTCTTCCATGTTTTCAGAATGTCTGTGCTATTGATTCTCTAGGAGGCAGAATACAAGACTACCGATCTCTTTTTCACACAGACTGATAAATGAATATTGAATGGGAAATATTTTCCATCCTTCCCTCCTCCCTCTTCACTCCCTGAAATTGAAGAGCTGGCCAGAAAAAGAACACATGGGTGGAACAACTACAGAATCCAGGTGATCAAATCAATCACTTATAGGTACCAGACAGGAGCTACAGGGCTATACATGTAATAGCAGTTAAATCACAGGAAAAATGAGACAGCAGTTCTTCTTCTGAAGAACTTCTGAAAATTAAGATCCATTTTCAGAGCTATCAGTTTATGGATCTATATGTCTTTATTTTAGAGAGTTCAGAAATTGCCTGAAAAATAGAAAGGAATTTCGTATGTCATAAAGGTGGTATTGCTAATTAAAGGGGAAAAGATGAGTATAATGCATGGTGTTAAAACAAGAGATTATCCATTTGGGAGAAACGTTTTCTCTCTTTTCCTTTAAATGGTGTCTCTCACACTAATTCTCAGGCATCTGTTTAGGGAGCCAGTAAACAGGTGGCACCGGGGTGCCACTCAGCAGCACTTAAGGTGGATATTGTTGGCACTCACCCATTTCCCACCATATGTTCCTTCTTGGAGAAACCAGTCCCCAATGCCCAAGGATGTGTCTTAGTTGTGAATGTCCTACTTGAATTGATTAGATTTCAGGGAACCCCCACCTCCAGCAAGTGGACTCTCACCAGTCATGGATGCGCTAATACCATTTCTCTTTAGTAAGAACTGCCATGGTGGGAGGAGGCTCACCTTGGTGGGTGGGATAGCTGCCTTCCGTGTGTGAAGAACTCAGCTCATGAGACTGCTTGTGCTGGGCGTGGTGGATAGCAAGCACAGGGTTAAAAGCCAGCTTTCCAACAGTTAGCAGAGGCACAGCTGCCAGTAAGTGCCGTGTTGTCTGCATCCCATCAGGAAACCCTTGCTCTCCAATAGACCTAATTATCAGTCGGCAGCTGAGGTCCAGAAATGGCACTATAGGCTGAACAGGAAACAAGTCAGGAGAGGTTATCCTGCCGGGTGAGCGGGCCTATGACAGTGCTTTACAGTGCGTTTCCTGGGTCATCTATTACTTTGATTTGCTAACCTTGAGCTCTTGGCTGATGCTTTTAACGTCTGGAGAAGAAACTTGTACAGTATGAGCAGCAATAGCAGACACAGGGCTGTAAGCATCATTTTTATCTCAGGTTGCTGGTATCTGATTCTGAAGGAGAGTGTCTGGTGATGAGAGAAGGGAGAGAGTAATAAAAGAGGGAGGATCTTGCAGCAATCACATAGAATTCAGGAGAAGCTGAGTCAAGTGGTGGCTTTGCACATCGGCCAGTCACCCATAGAGAAAGAATCACTTGCCACAAAGCCACTTCCCCATGCCCAGGGAGGCCATGCAGTTCTCAGAGGTTACCTCCTGGCCAGAGGTCAAGCCCTCCTGGAGGTCAAGCTGTGGCCTTGGGCTCTGCTGACTAAACACCCTATCACGCTGAAATTTGTGAAGCGACATCATGATTTCTTAAAAATATGGATAAAAATCCAAAAGATTATGTTATTAAGTAAGCCCATATGTGTTTTTCTTTCTTTTTTTTTTTTTTTTTTAAGATTTTATTGGGGAATTGGGGGAGGGGAACAGCATTGGGGAATCAGGGAAGGGGAACAGACAAGTTGCTGTCCTTTTGTTCTTCAGTCTAGTTGCAGAGGACGTTGCTTCACTGGCCCATGTTGGTATCATCATTGCGCTCTTCTCGGGTGAGGCAGATCGGTCTTCGGCCTCTGGATGGCTGCTCATAGCAGCTCTTGGCAGCTCACACTGGCTGCCAGCCACTGTAGCCTATGGCATCCCACTGCAGCAGGGGCTGCAGCTATGCCATCCGGGGACCTACAGCAGCCCAGCTCCAGGTGGAGCTGTTGTTCACCATCTTAGTTGTAGAGGGCAGTGTCACTGGCCCTCATATGTGGGACCCAAACCGGGGCCTCTGGCATCCCAAGACAGCTCTGAACCAAAACACCACTTGGCCGGCCCCCATATGTTTTTAAATGCCTTGCTTATTTAAGGTTCTTTATAGGCCACAAAGGAGCTTTACTATGTCTTATCTGATACACTGTTTTCCTCAGTTAGAGTCCTAGAATCTGGAAACACCCTCCCCCACCATCTTCTCTATTGTATACTTTAGTTACTGTTTCTCTAACATGAAGTCTGCTTTTTTTCCAGTATTATTGTGTGTTTTGGACCTTATTACCATGTTGCATGTTATAGTTCTAAGCAGATTACAGCATGCATTTTATTTGCAGCGGATGGCACCCCTGGGCTGCATTTATATGCTAAACTGTTTCAGAACTTGACTTGTGAAATAGCTGCATTAAAAAGACAAAAGTTGGCTCCAGAGTAAATCCCAGGTACCCTGTGTTACCAGCATTGCTCTAAAGTCAGTTAAGCTTGAGTTAGGGGTGGCGGGTTGGGGGTGGGGAAAGGGTTTTTGCTTCACTCTGAGCCTCAGGCAAACATCTGATGGAGAGAGTGACCTCCCTCCCCCATGGCTGGCACACTACAGGCCCCTCCGCATGGCAGATGGGGCCACTCTCTTTTCTCTAGTGCCACCAGTTAGTCACATGGGTGCTAAGGCAGTGCTGCCTGGGACCAGGGATCCTACGGACATTTAGTGTAAACGGGCCATTCAGTTTTTAATCTGAGATGCCTTTGAAATATCTTTGAAATTTCAGAATTTAGAAATGCTGATGGGGAGCAAATTTGAATGCCAGACACCCTTCTGTACATACAACCAGGCCTCCCCTCTGCAACCCAAATCCTGTCATTAGATGAGCTGGGGCACCAGAGACACTTTGAATTAGAGCTTCCCAAAAACACCCCTCACTCACTTGCATAAGCCTATTCCTGGGGCATCCCACCTGGACCCCTACAACTCCCACCATCTGAATTCCAGAGGTAAACATAGCATAGGCTTAAGGTGGGGCCAAACTGCATTAATGTTCAGTTCTAATTCCAAATATGTGACAGTTCGACGCCTCTCCCATTGGTTTACATAGTAACTGGGGAAACGATGTTGTAATTTTGACAAATTGGATTTCTCTCTGCATAAAACAGTGCTTTGCTAACAAACAGGATGCCACATCAGAATGCAGACAGATATAAAACATTCTGTTATTCCAGGCACAGAAATCAGGATTTAGATAAAATCTCCCAACGTGTAAAAGACACATAACCTCTAACTGTTGCCTCAGGATTACAGGTCACAGAGAATTCAGCTTCTTGTACTCTTCCATATCATTATTTTGTTCACAGAACTTACTGGGTCAGGCACTTAGGAACACAAAAAGCTAAAATACAGTTCTAACAACTTAATAAACTCCAAGTGTGTTTGAGAAGACAAACAAGTAACAAAAATAACAGTAGTGATTGGGAGCTACAGAAGGTAGTGAAGGCTCTATTAGCTTATGCTTTGAACTGGCAGAGTGGTATTCTGTCCTGTGAACCTGCTGATAACTTGAACTATCTCTTTGTTTTTCTAGTCTTCTGAATGAGCCACCATGAGCTCTTGGGGTATTTTATTTATTTTTTTCAATGATTGTTTTATTTTTCATTTACAGTTGACATACAATATTATATTAGTTTCAGGTGTACAGCATAGTGATTAGACATTTAAATAACTTACAGAGGATTCACCCGATAAGCCTAGTACCCATCTGACACCATAAATAGTTACTACAGTATTATTGACTGTATGCCCCTATGACTATTTTGTAACTACCAATTTTGTTACTTCTTAACACCTTCCCTTTTTTCCCTCATCCCCAAGCCCTCTTCTCATCTGCCAAACATCAAAATGTTTTCTGTTTTTGTGTTTGTTTCTATTTGTTTGTTTATTTTGTGTTTTATTTGATTCCACATACAAGAGAGATATATGGTATTTGTGTTTCTCTATCTGACTTATTCACTCAGCATAATAACCTCTATGTCCATACAGGTTGTTGCAGATAGCAAGATCTCATTCTTTTTTTATGGCTGACTAATATTCCTTTGTAAAATGTACCACTTCTTTATCCATCTATTCATGGACACTTAAGTTGCTTCAATATCTGGTTATTGTAAACAATGCTGCAGTGAACATATGGATACACATGTCCCTTTGAAGTAGTGTTTTGGGTTTCTTCAGATAAATACCCAGAAGTGGAATTATGAGGTCCTTCTTTGTCTCTTGGTATAACCTTTGTTTTAAAGTCCATTTTGTCTGGTCTAAGTATTACTACCTCAGCTTTTTGTTCGTCTGTTTCCATTTTCATGAAATACCTTTATCCGTCTGTTTAACTTTCAGTCTGTGCGTGTCTTTCAATCTGAAGTGAGTCTCCCATAGGCAGCATATGTAAGGGTCATGTTATCTTAACCATTGAGCCACCCTATGTCTTTTGATTTGGAGCACTCAGTCCATTTTCATTAAAGTAATTAATAGATATGTAGTTACTGTCATTTAATTATTCATATTTTTTTATCTTTTTGTTTTTCTTCTTCTTTTTCAAGAAGTCCATTTAACATTTCTTGCAATACTGGTTTGTTGATGATGAACTCCTTTAGCTTTTCTTATCTGGGAAGCTCTTTATCTCTCCTTCAATTCTAAATGACAGCTTGGCTGGGTAATCTTGGTTGTAGTTCCTTGCTTTTCATCACTTTCACTATTTCATGCCAATCCCTTTTGGCCTGCAAAGTTTCTCTTTAAAAATCATATGATAGTCTTATGGGAGCTCCCTTGTAGGTAACTAACTGCTTTTCTCATGCTGCTTTTAAGATTTTCTCTTTGTCGTTAACCTTTGGCATTTTAGTTATGATGTGTATTGGTGTGGGCCTCTTTGAATTCATCTTGTTTGGGACTCTCTGTGCTTTCTGAGCTTGTATATCTGTTTTCCTTTGCCAGGTTAGGGAAGTTTTCTGTCATTATTTCTTCAAATAGGTTTTCAATTTCATGCTCTCTTTCTTCTTTTCTGCTACCTCTATCATGTGAATATGGGTATGCTTGATGTTGTCCCAGAGGCCCCTTAAACTCATTTTTTTGGATTCTTTTTTCTTTTTGCTGTTGTGATTGGGTATTTTCTGCTGCTTTATCTTCCAAATTGCTGATCCAATCCTCTGCTTTATCTAGTCTACTCTTGATTCCTTGTAATGTATTCTTTATTTCAGTTATTGTATTCTTCATTTCTGACTGGTTCTTTTTTATGTTTTCTATCTTCATTTTTATGTTTTCCTGTCTCTTTTGCAGTTCTCACTGAGATCATTGAGCATCCTTATAACCAGTGTTTTGAACTCTGAGTCTGGTAGATTGCTTGTCTCCATTGTGTTTAGTTCTTTTTTTGGAGCTTTGTTCTTTTGTTTTATTTGGGACATGTTTTTTTGTCTCCTCATTTTGGCTGCCTCCCTGTTTTTATTTCTATGTATAAGGTGGAGTGGCTATGTCTCTTGGTAGAGTGACCTTATGTAGTAGGTATCCTGTGGGGCCCAGTGACACAATCTCCCTAGTCACCTGAGCTCCAGGTATGTCCCTTGTGTGGGTTGTGTGTGCCCTCCTGTTATAGTTGAGTCTTGGTTGCTGTTTGCATGTCAGTGGGAGGGATTATCCTCAGGCTTATTGGTTGTAGGGACTTACTCTGACTACAGTGGAGGAGCTGTTGTGCAGGGGCTGATTCTACAAAGCAGGATTCACTTTAAAAGGGCTCTAGTAACTGCCCTATCTGCTCTTTGGGCCTGTCATTTGTGGAGGTGGTTGGGTGGTGCTCTGGTGTGATCTGAAGTTGGCCACTGGGTGTTTTTGTTCTGGGACCTCTTGGGAGGGGTTCTGGGGCAGACCAAAGTCAGCCACTGTCTGTGTCCTGCTTGGGGCCACTTGGTATGAGCTACAAAGTGATCTGCAGATGAGAGTGGAGGTGCCTGGGAAAGTCTAAGCTGTGCACTAAGGCTGGCTGCCACTAATGCTGGGTTTGGGGCTGCTTAGCAAGAGGTACTGGGCACAACGAGACCAGATGCTGCTTTTTTGGGGTTTGTGCACCTTTGAGAGATTTTAAGAAAGTCCACAGCATGAGCCAAGACAGGACATTTGTATGGAAAAGCCACTGGAAGTGGCTTAGGCGAGTCTGAAAGCTGGTTGGGGCAGAGTCTGAGGGAATCACCAGGGCACAACAAACAGTGTCAGCTAGGTTGATGGAGACTTTTGTATGGTGCTGACTGCACATGCAGGCTGGATGGGAGGAGGATTCAACAAAGGGACAATGACTTCTGCCAGCACTTCTGTCTGGGAAAAAGCTGCCCCTCCAGCACTTACCCTGGAGCCAGACAACTCAGCTTCTCCCCATATGTCCCTGGTGCCTTTCAAGCCTCTGCCCCAGAGCTGGAGCTCAGAGTAAATGAGTCCATCCGCAAGTAAGTCCTTGTGCAGGCCTTTTAAGAGGAGTGCCTGGGACTTCAGCCACCCTGCAGCTCACTCAGCCACAATCTCTGCTGGTTTTCACAGCCAGAAGTTATGGGGACTTCTCTCCTTGGCACTAGAAACCTGGGCTGGGCATCCTGGTATGGGGCTGGGATTCCTCACTCCCGAGGGGGACCTCTGCAGCCAAGATATCCATCCCCCAATTTTTAACCAACACATGTGGGTGTGAGTCCAGCCCATTCTGTGTTACCTCCCCTCCTACCAGCCTGGAAGTGGCTTCATCTGTATGTTCTTAGTTAAGGACTTCTCTTCAGGTAGACTTCAGGCGGTTCTCAATGACGATTGTTCTGTAGTTTTGTTGTAATTTTGATGTGGTCATGAGAGGAGGCCAGCGCTGTGTTTACCTTCTCTGCGTTCTTGATCAGAAGCCTTATTCTTGTGATATTTTAAATCTTCTCTGATCTCCTGGGCTCTTGGCTTTATAAACAGGAGTGGATAACAAACATGCATTTCTTATGACAGCATTGCTTAATTTCCTTCCACTTCTTAGCCTGTCTATTGTGTAGGTCAGACTTAGTTTGCTCTTTCAAAATAAACAGCTCATGCAGGTTACAGTTTAAAGTTATTTATAAACTTGTTGACCACAGGAATATATTGGGAATTAAGACTGACAAATATCAACTATTAAAATAGGAAATGCCAAGTAAATCACTTGGCTAAGAATTATACTCAATAATGGACTCAGGCCCCTCTTTTTTCAATGATGGTTATGCAACAACAACATGTACATATGCAACAAAATACCTGTGGGCATATACATCACTTACTAGTGATTATTTCTGGGATGAGATCACAGAAGACTTTTATTTTCTATATTGTCTATTTGTTTTAACATTTGAATTTATTACTATAGCATATATTTTCAGTTTTAAGAAAAAACACACAATTCAGAATTTTAAAAAAAAACTGTTACGGAAATTAATGGTACTGTTACCCACAAATATGAAAGTAAGACATGAAGACACACTCTGCATGAAGTTTCCACAACAAAGAAGGGAAATTTGGGTTCTTTCAACACTTTTAGCTGTTAAAAAGATCATCTCATAAAATATTGTTTGATTATTTACAAATCTTTTAATGCAATGACATGAGTTTTTAAAACAAAGTATGCACACTTTTGTGAATTTAAAATGCTATCAGTGATTTAATAGAGAAAATGGCACTAAAGAATTTTTTAAGTAAAAACATTATTTTGAGCTAACTGTAGATTTACATGTGGTTGTAAGAAAACAATCTTATTAATACCTAATCTGATAAATTTTTCCATAAGGAGTGGCTGTTGCTAAACAACTTAATGGAGACATTGATTATGATTTGACCTCTTCAATACAGTTGCAAGGTACCTATTAAAAAAGCAATTTTTAAAGATTCATGTGCATCCTAATAAAGTAAAGCACTCCAAAACTAAATTCATGCATCAATAATTTCTAGTATAGCAATTACTTGGTCTGTAGTCAAATGTGGATCATCTGGTTTAAATTGACCAAGTGATACCGAAATGACACCCCTGCATCTCCTCTACCACTTCTTTACCAATCCATTTCTGCTCCACTGCAATGCAGTGTGCATTAAAGTTGTCAAGCTTCACCTAAAATTATGATTAACTTACTATTTAGATATTTATTACTTAAACCATTCATTCAATAAATATTGACTGGGCACTTACTATGTGTCAGGTACCGTTCTGGCACTTGGGGTACATCATAAACAGAACAAAGGTTGCTGCCTTCATGCATCTTATGGTCTAAATGTGGCAGATAGTAAACATAATAAATGGATAAATTAAGTAGTGTGTTAGAAACTATAAGTGCAATGAAAAAGATCACATTTAGGATCACAATGTGCCAACTTTCAGCACTAGACCCCAAGTGACAGAGAACTTGTGTGTTCTTTAACAAAATTATTTTTGGGGTATATTAGGCAGCCATAACAAAATACTATAAACTGGTTGGCTTAAACAACAGAAATTTATTTCCTCATAGATTTGGAGGTCCAAGATCAAGGTACCAGTAGAGTTGGTTTCTGGTGAGACCTCTTCTCCTGGCTTGTAGACAGCTACCTTCTCATTGTGTCCTCACATGGCCTTTCCTTTATGCCTTCTGTGGAAAACTCTGGTATCTTGTCCCCTCCCTATTAGGACACCAGTCTTATTTGATTAGGGGCCTACCCTTGGGACCTCATTTAACTTCAATGACCTTCTTTAAGGCTCTATCTCCAAATGGAGTCACACTGGGGATTAGGGCTTCAACATGAATGACAGGGGCAGGACAATTTCATCCATAACAGATGGCGTTTGTGATATGAGGGAAACTCAAGAGTACTGTCTAGGGAAGAGTCCTCTCTTGTGTAGGTTTGAAGGCAGGCCTGAGGTAGACCTCATTGAGAAGGAGAAATCTAAGCAAAGACATGAGTTATCTAATTGGCTCTCTGGAGAAAAAGCATTGCAGGCAGAGGGAACAGCCGGTGCAAAGCCCATCATGCAGGAATCTTTCTGGAATGTTTGATAAACAGTAAAAAGGCCAGTATACCTGCAGGGATGGGAGAGTAGGAAAGGATGAGGTTATGGGGAACCACATGGTGTAGAGATCTGTAGGCCATCTTAAGGACTTTGGTTTACACCTGAGAGAAATGGGGGCCATTGTAGGTTTTTGAACAGAGGTGTGACATGATCTGATTTACATATCCATGTAGTCATGAAGTTATTATTTTAACATATTTTGGTGAAAAATTCATGTGAAATTGTGGAATTGTGCACATATACATTAACTGCGTCTTTTGAAATCTTGATTTAGAATCTCACTTTTAGAATCTAATTTTAAAGTCAAATTATCAGGAGAATTCCCCACTTACAAAGTTTTCTAGTGTGTAATATACATATAAGTAGGGTTTACTTCTATGTATCTATTACTTTTTCTTAATTCTTTCTTCTACTACATGTATATGATTACATTTTTTTATATTCATTTGAAATCTTTTAAACTAAGTTTTACCTAATATGTACACTTAATATCTTTTTCTAAAATACACTCGAACAAAGTGAAATACTGTGGTAGCTTGGTTAAAATACTTTTACAACTTAGATATACAAAGAATAGTTCTAAATGAACTTTGTGCCTTTTACAAATAAATAATATTTTGAGGGCAAATTGTGTACCATTGTCACATAAAGGCTATTTCATTCTCTTTGGCTTTCATGAAATCATAATCCTCTATTATTTTCCATTCAAAAGAGATAGAAAATGGCTTAACATTTCCATGACTTCTTTCATCTATTAAAGAAAACGAGGCACTTTGAGATTAGTGGGTGAAAGTTGATGTGTAATTAAAAGTAGTGTTACTTCTAGGTAGAACGTGAAATAAGTCAAGTTTGGTTTCCCTTCCTCTTTGAGTTCAGGGAAATTCACCAAAGATCTCCAGCACCTAGCTCAATACCTAGCACATAGTATTTGCTCATTATATAGTTGACCCTTGAACAACGTGGGTTTGAATTATGTGGATTTTAAAAAATAAAAATACATTTGACTCTCTGTAGCCCAAGATTCAACCAACTGCAGATGGAAAACAGTATTTTCCATCTACAGTTGGGAATCCATGGATGCAGAGAACCAACTGTATGCATTGTTCTATGCTATTTTATACCAGGGACTTGGTATCTGTGGGGGGTTCCTGGAACCAATCCCCTGAGGATACTGAGAGATAACTATACTTAAGTTTTTGGGGAGTCAAAAGTTGTATGTGGATTTTCAACTGTGCAGGGGAGGTATCAGGGCCTCTAGCTCCCACTTGTTCAAGGGTCAACTATATTTGTTAAACAAGTGACTATTTTCCTGAGATATCTCTTTCTTGTTAGGGATTTCATTTTGTAGTGGTAGAAAAATTTTCCTATTTTTCCCTTCTAGGTTCTTTGGCTGGTCTAATAATTAAATGGACATAACACAGATTAACAGGAGGAAAAAAAATGATTTCATATGTATAGGAGCCTTATGAAAATATGAGTCAGGCAATTGATTATATGCCAATCTGAACTAAGGAATGGGATGGGGGGCTTTAAAGAGGGAAGAAGGGCAACTGACAGGAAGATAAAAGAGCAGATGTCTGGTAATCAGATGTTTGCCCTGCCAGGCAGGTGAATCTTGCAGATAAAAAAACTTACCTTTGGTAGCAGGTCTCTTCCTGGTGCAGGCCTCCATCTAAATTCTTTTAGCCAGTTGAAGGAGAGGTCAAAGTTTTTCCTAAATCTGCTGAGTCTTACTTAATTGCCTTCAGTTCAAAGTAATTCATATGCCAAAGAGGCACATTTTGGGGTGGCATATTTTGCTCCCCTTCAGTATGTTGCCCATCTCTGGAGTATCTGCATTTGAAAAGATTGCCAAAGGAAGTGGGCAACCTCTGCCCAAAGGTATGAACTGATAATGGTTGAACTTCAGAGGTCAGTGGGGAGATATCTCCAAGTGCAGAGTTTTCACCTAGAGCCCCTTCAAACCACATCACTGGGTAATCATTTACTTTGCTTGTCATTGGGTCAGATAGGAGTTTGAGGTATTAAAAAAGTTGAACTTGTAAAAAAAAATTGCACTTGTTATACAGCCTTATAATATCCCAAATTATTATTTTTTTAAATTTGATCTATTTTTTTTTAAAAAAATTGGGGAGTTGGGGGAGGGGAACACACAAGTTGCTGTCTTATTGTTCTTCAGTCTAGTTGCGGAGGAAGTTGCTTCACTGGCCCATGTTGGTATCGTCATTGCACTCTTCCCAGATGAGGCAGATCGGTCGCCGGCCTCTGGATGGTCGCTCACCGCGGCTATTGGCAGCTCACGCTGGCTGCCGGCCACTCACTGTAGCCTATGGCAGCCCACTGCAGCAGGACACCGTCGACGGGGCTCGCACAGCCCAGCTCTAGGAGGAGCTGTTGTTAGCTGTAGAGGGCAGTGTCACTGGCCCTCATATGTGGGATCCGAACCCCAGCTGCTGGCATCCCAAAACCAGCTCCTAACCAGTGCGCCCCTCGGCCGGCCCCAAATTATTTCTATTTCTTGATTCCTGCGCAGAAATTACTGGAGTTAATTATAAAGCAATTCCTGTCATTTTGTAATCCACGTGTTTATAGTTTGTACTGTTCGGTCGGACTTGAACCTCCGACCCTAAAACCTCAAAGTTCAGATGCTTTCCCAATACCTCGGCCATCCCCCATGGCCTGTCACAGTGACTGGGTGGTGAGGAGGCGTGCTCTTTAAAACGCCAAACTGCTGGTGGCAGCAGCCTGTCCACTGCGGGCTGGGCCCAGGCAGCCGTGATGCAGCCAACACACCCCTGCATTTAACCCACAGCTCCCGCTCTCTGGAGGCACCGCTCTTTTAAGGCATATAATGTTGACAGTACGAACTGTATACAAATATATCCGAACGTTGAAAATACACCTTTGCGGTGAATTAATGCCACGGTGGCTTTGTAAACCTCTGTTTCTTGAAAGAAGCCCATAGTAACTTTTTGCAAGTAACCCTTCCTCCTGGTCTCGACCCCATCCCACATTTCTTCGACCCCCATCCTCTGGACGCACACAGTGGGACAGAAGGGCAGTCTGCGTTGCACTTCCCGGGCTCTAACACAGCCCATCACCTCCCAGAGCCCTGGGACAGGGAAGACAACAGCCAGCCCCGCCCCGGCCCCGCCCCTGCCCCCGCCCCACGGCTCGGCCCGCCCTCCTCCTGTTCCCATTGGCTGGCACCGCCCTCACTTCCCCTTTGACTTGGCGGCTCCCACACGTAACGCCTGCGACGCCGAAGCCGCCTGACAAGCGAGGGGCGGGGCGCGGGGGGGCGGGCGGGGCCAACGCGCACGCGCAGGCGGGCTCGTCTGGGTCGGCCGGGGAGGAGGGGGCGGTGTTCCCGGTTTCCTGGGTTACCTGAGGGGGCGGGGGTGGGAGCTCGCGGCGGCGGCGGCGGCGGCGGCGGCGGCGGCGGCAGCGACCAGGTCTTGGGATTCGCTTGGTGAGGGTGAGCGCGCGGCGGCGGCGCGGTCCAGACAGCAGGTGAGCGGCGCGGGGCACGGGCAGGGCTGGAGGCGGGCTTGGTCCCGGATCCCGTCCGGGGCCTGGAGGGAAGGCGGGCGGCCGGGCTGGGGTCGCGGCCGCCGCCCGGCCCGGGGCTCCCTCTCCCGCCGGGGGGCCCGGGACGCCTCCTTGCGGCCTGGGGCAGCGCAGAGCCGCGGCGGGACCCTCGTGGCGGCGGCGCGGCCACCGACACTAACTTTATTTCCCGGCGCGGCTTGGGGGGTCTGGACTGCCCTGAGGATCCAGGGCTGCGGCTCCCCCTCCGCGGCCGGTCCCAGGCTGGCTGGCTGGCCGGCGGCGGGAATTGACAGCGCCCGCGCCGTCCCCCTGCGGGTCGCCCCGGCGCTGGGCTCCGCGGCCACCTGTCATCTTCCCCGTGCGCCCGGGCTCGCTCGCTCCAGGCGCGGGCACCCTGCACCCGGGCGGCGGACTCCACAGTGTCCTCTGTCTGCCTGCCGCCTGTCCCGGGCATCCTTGCAGCCTTGGCCGGGATGCTCCTCCGCCTCCGGTGGGATTGCACTGCACGGAAAGGAGCCCAGGCAGCCGCTGGCACCACCATGTGGACCAGGCCAGCGGGCTGTGCAGGGGCAGAGGGGCCGAGCCCAGAGGCTTTAAGAAGTGCTCTCCAGAGCTGATTCTTACCGGGGTAAACAAAACAAAACATTGCCTGTACGCTCCTCAGATCGTACGCACCCAGGGACAGCACTTGGTCGTGGAAGGTTTGTTTTAAGCAGACAGGACACGTTAAGGGACGTGAATACGTTGGGATTGAAGTCGGACCAGTGTTTCCTTGAATATTGAATTCAAGCTCGCATTTTCCCTCGGGTTGGCTGAACAGATGGATAAGACAAACTGAATTAGACTTTTCTTCCTGTTGGTTCCTGGCGACTTCGCTCGGCTACGCTGAACTTCCACACCCAGAACCCTTATGCTAATAAAGATGTTGACACTGAGCGTTCATTTTTATAGATGTAGTTAATTAATATGGGTATCTGTTTTAAAGATCTTTGCAAGTGGCCAGCAACTTTTATTTTGATAGTTCTTTGCTCTCCTCCGTATTGTACTGAAAAGATTGGGGAATTGGGACAAAAGAGTGCATAAGGAGACAATGAATTCCTATATAATTTCCATGAAAGCAATTTGTAAACTATAAAATTATATATAAATTTAGTAAGCATTTATTCAGCACAGTTTTCTAAACAGATAAGTATGCCCTTCTTCATGGAGTTTACATTCTGCTGGGGATCTCAGATAATAAAATGTGTGCTATGTGAAATGGTGTTAAGGACTGCAGAGAAAAAGGGAAGAAGGAAGATAGGGAACCGGAGAGGGTGGCAGTTTCTTTTTTTAATTAATTTTTAAAAATTAGTTTCAGGTATACAAAGCAACATACTAGTTAGACATTTAAACCCCTCATAAAGCAATAACCCCACCCCACCCCTCCCCAGGCTACCACCCCCTGACGTCTTACATAGCTGTGCCATCCACTATCTTCTCTATGTTGCACTCCACATCCGGTGACTATAGATACCTATATATTTAGTTATAGTTGACATTCACTGTTATTCTACTTCAGCCTCAGGTGTATAGCCATAGGGTTGCAGTTTTAACGAGGAATAGCCAGGGAAGACTTCCTGGAAAAGATGACATTTAAGCCCAAGACTGGAAAGAAGTGAGAGGGTAGTCCGGGAGGAGAGTGTTCAAGCTGAGGGAAAGGCACTTGCAGGGACTGCATGTTTTCACCCAGGCATTGCCAACTTTTTTTCACACTCATTTTCTTTTTAGCTCTTTTGGAACAACCTAGTCATTCTTTTCACCAAATACGGTTTGTTGGTTTGTTTGTTTTTAATTTGCTTTCACTCAATACACCTGGTAGTCAGTTTCAGTTGTAGGAAAGCCATATAATCGAGAATTTCAGAGTACCTTTTTAGTTTGTGGCTGTATTAAAATGAACACCTTCGTCTGATTAATCTTTTTCTGGATTATGCTTAGATGCCTGGCTTAAGTTCAAGAATTTTTTTTTTCTTTTAAGCTTCAGAAATCTTGTCACCAGATGTAGTGTCACTTGGCCATTTATGAAATTGCAATGGAAATGACCTGTATTTTTAATACTTTACTAGTAAGTCAGCAATATACAGGGGTTATCATAATTCTTCTGTTTCATTAAATAAGGCTTTAAATAAGGGCCAGCTGAGTGGCTCAGTTGGTTAAGAGCTCACTCAGGAGTGCAAGCTGAGTTCTGAGCAACAGGGTTGCCGGTTGGATTCCCGCCTGGAACTGAGCAGCCACTGAGCTGCCAATAGGTGGCAGGATGGCTCAGCTTAAAAAAAAAAAGGGGGGCTTTAAATAAATGCTTTAAATAAATGGGCCACCACATGTTAAGTGGAGATCTTTTTCATCAAATTATGCAGTATTTGGAGCAATAGAATTTGACCTGTTAAATTTGTATCAACAATATACCAGACTCCTCGAATTTAAGGTCTGGCCTTTACATTAAGAATCCAGATAATAAGCTAATATTTTAAAATGGATTTTCAACCTAAATATGTTCTGAAAGTATATAAAAAATCTGTCAGATTAATAACTCATTATGAACTGATTTTGGAGTCAATGGGAACACTATATTCTTTGATACCAGTTTCTTTTGCTATTCTTACCAGTGTTTGTCCTTATGCCTCTTAATTTTCCTGACCTTGTTTTACAGTAATTGAGTGAGGCTTGATACAATTGGAAATTTTCAGTGCTTTCCAGATGTAGCTGGTGGGAAGAAAATAGTATCTAATAATATGAAAGAGTAATGCTTAAAGTGTGATCATCTTAATTAAACAAGAAAGGAATCAAAACAATTTTCCACAAGGCTAGTCATTGTTTCATTCAAATGTGATTCATTGAAATTGAAACTCAAAATGGATGAGGACACGAGAATTTCTAGCCACTTTCAATGTGTGGAAGAAATAGATGAATGATAAGGTAGAGTGCAGTACTACACGTAGTTTGAAATGTTTAAACAGTTGCTGCCACTCATCTTTAAAAAGTAAAGAGAGTAGAAGATTTTTGCCATAAACCTGAAGAATTGCATATTTTAAATGTAAAAATGGGGTGAAGGGAGGTGAAGCCCAGAAACTGTACATTGAACATCGTGATGCTGACTGATTCCTAGAAAAATTACAGACCAGAATGCCAAAGAGATGCGATTTGGGAGTAGAAAAGAATGTACTGATTACTAAGACCCAGAATTGGATTTTTAAGAACAAGTCATACTAAGTTAACCTCATGCTCACTTTGCCAAAGGTATAATAATATTAAATATCTTTGTAAGCACCTCACATCTTACAGAGTGCATTCCCATTGATTATTTCATTTAACCTTCACAACTCCCCTGTGAAGTAGGAGCCCTGGGAAGACGCGTAGGGGACAGATGTGGGAGATTTTAGAAAGGGCTTTCTTAGGAATGGGGTAAAGGAGAGGGAAGAGTCAAAGTGTGCTTTAAGGATTCTCGATTGTCTGATTGGTCGAATGGTGATGCTGGTAATTGATCTTAATTTTAAAAATACAGGTGGAGGAGTAGATTTGGAGATGTGAAATTCATCAGTTCACATCAATTTGGTGAAAATAGCTGTTTTATTTTCTTTGTTGGAACTGAGTCAGATATAATTAAATTTTTTTAAATATGTAAGACCGGAGCACAGGAGGGAAGTCTGAACCAAATAAAAAAGTCTTTATTTGTTCAATAAATATATTATTTCAAATACATTTGGTAAGAAAGGGAGGACAGTGAATGGAAGCTCCACAGGGGAGAGGTGATCACGGAAGTTTGTTTTTCTATCAAGCTGGAAGAGTCAAGTACACTTTAGTGGACTGAGGGATGGGGGCCATTGAAGAGGAAAGAAAATTGAAGTCACAAGGGGAAGAAGCTAATCAGACATAATCTCAGAGGAAATGTAAGGGTTGGGAACCTGAGCACCGGTAAAAGGGGTTCCCTGGAGAAGAGCAGTGATGCATCTTCCTATTTAAATAAGAAAAGGAAACAGGGAGTAGGTACAGATATCGCTAAGTACGGCATCGCTTGTGCCCTGGGAAGCAAGGTTATCTGCTGAGATTGAGAAGGAAGAGCATGGTTGGGATATGCTTAAGGGGAAAAGACAAGCTACCATTGTGACTATAAGGGGCAAGCGACCTAATCGCTGAATAGCGATCAACACCCTTGCAGTCACAAATGTAGAAAGAGGTCAGTCAGAATGGTTAAGCACTTTTCTCCAGCAGCTCCCTATAACAGTGCAGAAAACGAATAGTTCAGCTGATCCTGGGTGGGGATTGGAAAGGAGGGTATGCTGGAGCACTTGAGTAGGGGTGGTGTGAAGTCAAGGCATCGAGGGTGGTAGTAATGAGGTTGCTAACTGAACGGGTGGTTAAGGAAGATAGCCTAACCAAGGTGGGCTGTTCAGTGTGGAGAAGGGAGACCATGAGGAATCCCAGTGAGGAAGCTGTAGGATTGATGGAAGTAAAGGAGTACTAGAGCTGCAACAATAGGCACATGTGATCTGAGAGTCCTCCATTTAAGACTCCAGAGTTGGAGCAATAGCAGGTGACATAAGGGCCAATGTATGATCAATGATGGTGGTAGGTAGCCAAGATTAATTGCAATTAACCAAGTGCTGATTACAACAGTAATAGTAATAAACACCACTGTTTATCGAGTACTTGTACTAGTCACTATTCTAAATGCTTTCCATAGATTATCATACTTATTTTTCACAACCATGCTGTAAGGCACATATTAGGATCCCCATCTTACAAATGAGGAAACTGGGGCTCAGAGAGGGTAAGCAGCGTTCCCCGATGTACACAGCCAGGAAGTACCTGAGTTTTTCTAGCCCCAAAGCCCTTATGCCCAACTACTGAACCATGCTGGCCTTCTGCAAAGTGGGGTCACTAAGAAGAGCAAGTCCACGAGCTCTAGTATGTTGGGATTAATTGTTAATATGGATAACGAAGCCCCCAGAATAACAGATCACATATAGAGAGTAAGAAGAATTGTATGACAGAGTTCTCAGTAAATGGAGATGAATGCCCCAAAGGTCAGTAGGTGACAACTATAAATGTAGCTATACTGTAATTATAAAAGTGAATAAAATAGGATGACAAGAATGCATGAGTCACCTTGGGAAACGAGGATCATACTGATTTGTTTCCCTGGCCTGGAATCTGTGCGTATATAGTAATCTATTAAGAGGAGGAGATGAAGGGATCCTCCCGTGTGAAAGTGAGGGTGTAGGGAAGTTTCTTAGCAGTGGAACTAAGGTTCCTAAAGGTGGGGAGTACGGAATCCAGTGAGGGCTCACCTAGTTGTGCAGAAAAAAATCAGAAAGGATGGGCGGACAGGTAGGGTTATTATATGATTTATTGACTGAACTGGTGTTATTTTCAAAATGGAAAGAATGTCATTAATAGTTACGGTGGGACATCAGACATAAACCAGGACTATCTTGGGCAGTCGAGATGTCATCTCAGTAACAGGTAACAAGAGGAACTGTTACCTTGGTTGTGACGTTGAGAAAGAATGACTTGAGCCCTGAATTAGAGGGGCATGAATGGAGCCTGTTAGGCTACGATTATCCTCTCTAGCCCCATGATACTGCCCTGAAATGTTCTAAGCACGGCTTGTCTGGAGATCTGATGGAAGTTCTGGGCTGATCTCTAGATCAAGATTTGGAAGTCGTTAACATATAGGTGGGACTTGAAACCTTCAAAGTGGATGAGATGATCGAAGGAGAGCACAGAGAAAGGCAAGGGAGAAGGAGAGAACCCAGAGGCTCACCAAGTTGAGGAGCCAGCGAAACAGAATCCAGCCCAGGAGACTGAGGAGGAGTGGTCGGAGGGTGGGAGGAATACCACGAGATTTGGCATCTCCCAAGTCTCGAGAGGAGAGACTGAAGGTGTGAATGATTAATAGTCTCATATGTTCCGTGTACCTCGGGAGGTCAAATAAGATAAGGACTGGAACTTGTCCCTTGGATTGGATGTGGTATCTGGAAGGTTACTGTTGATCTTGGCTGAATAGTTTTGGGGGAGCTCTGTTGGTAGAGGCAGCCTGCAGTGCACGAGGGGTGAGGGGAGATTATTTCAGTGTCAACTGCCTGAGTCATCGTGGAAGAGGAGGTGTCAACAGGATATATGTATTTTCTTTTTAAATTCAGGCAGCGAAGAAACCAATGTTGATGACAGGTTAAAAACCGGGAGGAGCTGGAAGTCCATCCAGTGCCTCTAACTAATGATGTCTAGTTAGAAAGGGAGAAGAAGACACAGCTTAAGTAAGACAGACTTCATAATAAATGCAGTTTGTCAGGAGCTTGAATGGATAGGAAGTGTTTATTGATGAGATAGAATTTTTAATTTGGATGAAACATTAAAAAGTGACATCTAGGTTGTGGACTAACTCTAGGATTCTGGTTTTTTCTCTACTTGGAAGCCTGTTGTTAAGATGGGCTTGCTGTTTTCCAGGGACTCATTTTTGTACCTCTTTCATTTTGAACGTTAACTGTGTCTTTGTACATTAGAAATATTTTGTGGTTATGTATATTAAAATTTTCTGTTTTTGCTTTTGGTTTTTGGCTGGCACTGTTTTTAGTAACTTCTGTTGATCATAAGTAAAATCAAATCTATATGCTTTAGTATTATGAACTTTTAAAGAGCGGTAATAGTATATTAATGTTTTCTCTTTCCTCTTTAAAATTGCTCAGCTCAAAATGTGATTTGCTACAATGGCAGTTTTATTAGTTTAGTACACTTGTTTTAGTTCCTTAGATGGGAGAATAATAGTTGTAACTGCGTACATACTCGTTCAACAGCATAATTATTATACTGAGTTTGGATGAGTGTGAAATTAAAACAATGATAAGAATGCTTTCCTCTTTTATTGTAATAATGTGGTTTATTTGAAAGGGCAGTAAAACATGTTTATCGGGTCATAAAATGCATTCATTGTTATTACCTCTAAATGTTCATTCATTGAAGTGCAAAATTCAGTGTAACCTGGCAGTGGTAAAAGGGGATAATACTGGTGTAACTTGCAGGACGGCTGCTTTATCGATCAGTCTGCTCTTTTGCTTTTTAATGTTTGTCTAGAGTTTATTGGGCCTTTAATACATTATGACTTAGAGTTTATCAAAGATTAAAACCCTTGCCATTTTCTGGATTTCTTCTTAATGAGGCTTCCAAAGACACTAATGCTAACAACTGTTCTTGAAGTTTTTTTCTCTTAGCCTTTTCTAAATATTTTGGAGAATATTTCTGAAGTCATACACTCCATACTACTGAAATATATTTATTTTATCTACACCTTATTTTTTAAAAATAGGACTCCGGTCAGATAGTTTTAACAAAACCCAATTATGCACAATTTAAGGAAACATTTAGAATGTGTCATTTTCATCTGAAATTAATCTTGAGGCTTACTATTACTATGTTAGTATTTTCTGAATGTTATACTGTCATAAAAGGTCAGAATGTAAAAGATATTTAGAGATCATCCAGTTTTGTTTTTGTTTTTAATATGTGTAAGGAGAATGAAGACAAGAAAGGCTAAAAGCTTTGCCTGAGATGCTGAGTGTTGGAGGCAAAACAGAAAACTGGAGTCTCTTGACTTTTAGTCTAAGTATTCTTTCTATTAAACCACTAACCTCTTGAACATTTTAGTGCATTTTAAGAAAGCGACCTCATAGCCTTATCCCCATAGAAAATGATAGTGTTTGGTTTCTAGTATGCAATTCATTTATGACTTGAACCTTTTTCTTTCACTGTGGCCTAGACAGTGATAGAAACTAAATTGTGATGATACCCAGTGTGGTAAAAAAAAGTGTTAAGTGTAGGTTGAATTTGAAATGCATTTGCTGAGAAAGTGTTTAATATATATTCTTTTCTTATTTCTGTTCTCTATGTCTCCCAATCCCTGTGCCCTTCAATCCTATTATCTATCCATCCTCAGGGATGATTACAGAGAAACAGATTAAGCAACTGGATCTCAATTTGTTATGTTTTTTGGTATGAAATGTTTTGTATCAGTAAACATATTGTCTATAATTGATTGCTTCAACTACATTTTTTCCTTTAGAAGGGAAGCTACTTTTCTTTTTTGCATTTTGTCCATAAGAATTATGAAGGAATAAGAGGAAGCCAGTGCTGTCTACACTTGCGGTGTCTTTAAATCTTGTAAATATCTATGTGCAGTATTTCTGAAACTTATTTTCCAGAATCTTTTACCTTATCAAAATGTATATTTAAAACTGTTGATCATTATGGTGTTACTACATAAATTATTTTTATTATTTTCGTTTCCTATTTAGAATAAGGGTCCACACTGTGTGTGTGTGTGTGTGTGTGTGTGTGTGTGTGTGTGTGTGTTAAGCAGTATGGAAAATAACTTTGAAATTGTATACTCTGAAATATAATCTTCAATATAGGAAGAATAAACACCCAAGATTTTATTGCTGAAGTTTTTTTGTTTTTAATCTAAAAATATTTTGGTAATGTTTTTAGGTGTTTCTATAGCACTTTCCTTAGTACCTTCAATGCTTGCTGTGGAATGGAGAAAGACTTGTAAATGTGCCTATTTATTTCTCAGAGCTTTCGCTGTGGGAAGATTTCCAAAAGGAGTTTGAATATTAAAATATTTTCTATTGAAGGTAGTATTAAACGAGTTGGTGTTTGTTTATTGAGCTCTTACTCTTCATGGCACTGTGTGAGGCACAAGTGATTTCTTTTTTGTTTTAGCAAATAAGACCTGATTTCTCTTCTTAAGGAAAGTATAATCTAACTGGGAAAGAGACAGTACTACCCTGTAGTACAATGTGGTAAGTCCTAATATAAAGGCATGTAGAAAGTAATTAATTGGGAATTAATGGAAATTTCTGTAGCAGCAGCAACATGATTTAAAAAAAATTAGTGAAATAATGGTGAGAAGGTGTGTACCCTTAGGAGGTTGATGGGGCACTACAGTGCATTATGAGATGTGTTGAGATTAGAAAGCTTAGATGGTGGAGGGAATTACATAGCACGATAATAAGGAGTTAGAATCTTATTCACTAGGAATTGGGGTGTCATTTATGATTTTAAGGAATGTGAGTGACATTTTTAGCAGTTGTAGAATTTGGATTGAATGGAAACTAGGCCAGGCAGAGTGACCCATTAAGAGGTTGTTGGTATTGCAAGTGAGAGAAGAGATGAGGGCCTGGGAGATGAAGGTTAGGCATGAGGTTAGAGGGGAAGGACCAGATTCAAGGTGGTGATCATAGTGGCTCACAATTACTGGGATTCCCACGACCTGCCAGGCACTGTGCTATGCGTTTTATTTGAGCTATCCATTTAATTTTACTATTCACAGCAACTTTAGGTAGGGCCTCCTAGGAATTCCGTTTTATGGATACTAAATTGAGGCTTAGAGAGAAGTCAGGCACCCAAGGTCATAGAGTTAGCGAGCAGCAAATGCAGAGGTGGACCAGCAAGCTGTCAGGAGGAAGAGCCGACGGCCCTGGTGCGCTTCTGGGCCGTCTCCTGAGCGACTGGGGGAGGCCATTAGGGGAAATGGGAATATGGAGGCAAGAGCAGGTTTGTTGGAGGGAGGAGCCTGTGTTTGCTTTGGAGAAGAGAAGCTTGTGTACAGAGAGATTGCCTGGCTCTGACCCCTGCCTCTGGCACGCAGCAATCCTGTGACCTTCATCAGTTGCCTAACCTCACCGTGCTTCGGTTTCCAGTGTGTGACAAATGGATACAGTTGTACTTACGAGATTATTATGAGGATTGAACCAACAATTTACTAGAGTGTTTGCAGTAGTAGTGCCTGAAGTGTAGGCATTGTCGGTGGTGTATCATCATCATCATCATCATCATCATCATCATCATCCATATTCTCTAAAAATCCAGGGGTCTGTTTCAAAGGTGAATGAGCTACTCAGTATAAAACCTATAGCACATTCCTTCCAGCAGGGATGTAAAGCCAGGGAACATGACTTACCTGCTGGCACCTCCTAGGTCCTTGTAGTGCAGCCTTGTTTGTACCACGTGGTCTCAGAATTTTGACTCTCTCAGGGTGCTCAGGGTCACACCTGGGTGAAACAGCATGAGACCGCCAGGCGGGCCACTATCTGGCTACGGTGCACCTTCTGCCAGCCCTCACCACTAATGGCTCCGACAAGTGGCTTTCTGAAAGACACAGTTTGGCTGTGAGAAGTCCCTCGAAAATTTCATGCAATATTAACACTTTGTAAGTGGGCATAAAAAGCTATATGACAAGTTTACTCATTTCCCGCAAAAAATGTGTTAAGAAGAACATTGGACAGGAATCCGAATACCTAGCTGTGAAGTCCTATGACTTTTGGGAAATCCCTTAGCCCTAGGGTTCTAACCTATAAAATGTCAAGGGAGGTAGCACGGTCATTTAGCTCTCTGAGTGTTGATTCAAGTAGGTTCTCCTTCTCAAATGATTAAATGCAAACTCCTTGGCAGTTTTCCTGTACTGGCAGTCAGCGTGTTACTTACTCCAGTGTTAGTTGAAAAAGTTGGAGTATGGCAGGCTTCTTATAAATGGTTGTGTTCCAAAAGGTTCATTTCCAAGATGGTTGTTCAGCATGGAACGATTTGCCCTTACGGGCAATGTTACATGAGATGTTTATATCCACGGAGCTCTTCTCCAGGCTGTTTAAACTATAATGTGCCAGACTGGCATTATGAGAGAGCCCTGGGTAAAAGGTTTGGGAAGTGCTGAGATTGCCTCATCAAGCTTAACTGGCCTACTGTTTGCCTCATGTGCCACTACCCTACTTTTGGACCCCTTTTCCAGATCACTGGAGCCACCCAAATGGCTTGGAAGTGTGGGAATCCCTTTTCCCCTTGCCCAACATGCAGGGTACTAGGGAGGGTGGGGCAAAACGTGTTGCCAGCAGTCCCAGTTGGAAAATGAATGCATTTTCCCATGGGTCATGGGTTGTTGCTCAGACACCCTCTGTAGTTCAAAGCCCTGCGGCATTTCCTTCCTGATACCACATCAGTATCTAAGGAGCTGGAGACTCAATCCAAACTTCACAAGGACGTGCGATACCCTTACGTACAATCAGAGGGTTTTTAATGCAGAATTCAGACAATCAAGTTCAGTATTGGCCAAGAAGGGCCTAAACAACTACTATAATCTAAACCACTATTATAGTTTCTTTTCAAGTTAATTGGTTCAATGAAAGTTGAACATCCACCCAAATATGGTGAATTATTGGTAATTGTGGGATTGTGATTTGTCTTGTGGAAATTTTCAGTTTGTGGAACCATTAACTTTATTGCTGAAGTGGTTTTATGGATTCTCTGATTCAGTTATTTAATTTAGAACTTTGTTAAGGTGTCATAAATTTGAAAACTTTTATAAAAGCAAAGCCCATTAAAATATGTTTTAATTTTTCATATTCAGTGACTGTCAAATTTTACATCAATTTTCTCTAGAGAATATTTATTATCCACTGAAACATAGGTTGTAAAAATGCTTAATATCAATTAAAAAATCTGTGGTATGTAAATAATGTCCCAATGAACTTCCTGTTAAGCCTGGAGTTGAGAATCATTCTGGTGGTTATTGCTTAGCACACCTGGAATGACCAGAAGTTTGCAGAGTAAAGCTTAGATTGACAGATATTTGCTTGCGTCAATACTGAATAATTCAGTAAGTTGATGTGCCTTAACTAGCTTAGCCCTTAGAGAGAATTACATTAATTTGCAGAAGGTCAGTTTATAGCCTCTTCCTCCTTCCCCACTGTTTTCTGCATTTCAAACGTATAGCTCTGTGTTGTAATTACAAAAGTTTGGAGAGAGAGATTTTAAAATCTTGTTTATAGGTGTACAGATTGCAATCTAGTGGACTTGAGTAAAGCTTCTGGATAACACTTAGAGATAGTATTTAATGCTAAGGAAATTTCTTTGCACATTGTCTAGTGTTTCATTGACCTGACAGAAGAAGAAAGGCTGTGTCCTCTAAACTTGGTTATTTTAGTTCCAGTTAATTAGCTCCAAAAATACGATAAAACTCCAAGATAACTGTCATGAGAACTAACCATGGGACCTTGGACCTGTGAGCTTCCATTTTTGTCACCTGTAGAATGTGGGGTTGGAGGATATGATGTCTAAAGTTTCAAGGGCCGGCCGAGTGGCGCGGTGGTTAATCGCTGGCCTGGGAAGCCAGCGGCCCCGGTTCGGTCCCACATATGAGAGCCAGTGACACTGCCCTCAAAAAAAAAAAAAAAAAAGAAAAAAGAAAGTTTCTGCCATTGTGAAAGTGTGTGATTCTAACTAATTTATGTTCATTTTTTTATTCATGTTATTTATGAAGTAATAACAATATAATCATTCTTCTAGGTTTTTTTTGATTTTTGGTGAAGTGTTGCACAGAATGTATGAGATCTTTGGAGCAGTCACTAATCAGTCTGTAGTCAGTAACTGAACTCTGGAGAGATGGGACTCAGCGTAGTTGAGAGTGGGCACCAACCAACCCTTATTTTCCAGAAGGCTGCTTCAAATCGTGGCAGGTTCTGATTCAGTAGAATTCATTGAGTACTAATTATTCTGTACATGATTTTCTTTAATCACAATAATCCTGTGATTTATGCAGTCTTCTTTTTGATGCATGATATGTTTCTGAAAAATATTCTTTCCAATGATAATTTCTCTAATGCTATTGTAATTAAGAAATTTAGCAAGTACATAGTATTATTTTAAAAGGGAATTTACCAGGATTTTGGGATTTGGTGAAAGAATAGAGATTGAGTCTTTCAGATGTTACTGTTTGATGAGAAAAAAGTATGCTTTCTAATCAGGCTATAAGAATAAAGTTTAGTATTATAAACTTTTTTCTTGGCGTTTTCCTTTTACTTCTTTTCTGTAGCAGTCACAAGGCAGGGAAAAGGCAAATACCCAGGTACTCCTGCTTTTGTTTCCAGCACTTTCTTGGAAACTGCATCATCGCAAAGCAGACCGGGAGCATGTCCACGCCCACTGCTCGGTGGAAAGGGCGCAGTGACTTTCTCTTCCTGCAGGTGGCGCTCCCTGCTGCGGCTGAGCCTTTAAAATAGAACCTAGCGTTTGCCTAGGATGTGCACTGAGGGGACACACTCCCCGAAGATCCACATGGTGTCTCTATGGGACAGACACCGTGTGGAAAAGGAAGCCGGACTTCATGCAGCTGTGTGGCTGACTAGTAGTTGCTGGGCTCCCAATGCGCTGCCTTTGTCTCACCGCTGTCACATTGCTGACTGCTTATTCAGAACAGATTCAGAAACTAGCAAAAATGGAACGAGTAAGCAGGCTAGTAAATATTTATTGAATAGGAAATAAGTATTGGTTGAATTAATGGATGAATTAATGAATTAGTGGAAAGGGAACCTGTAGCACGATGGACTCTCCCCTTATCACCGTGGTCACTAGGCTATTTGATAGTTCTAGGAGGAAACGTGGTGACTTAGGGAGCACTCCTTGTCCTATTTTTGGGCTTGAGATTTTATTTTCAATGGTAAATGTAAGGCCATTGGTAGCACTAACTAAAACACAAGTGACAAGTCATTAAAACGTGCCTAAAAATGAAGAATAAATGTAGTAATGACTTGGAGTAGGGGGCAGCTGTAGTGGTTCTGTATGTCAGGAAGGTAAGTGTGTGACAATCCACAAGACTGGGTGATAGCTTTGTTCTGTGCTCTTTTTTTTTTTTTTCTTTTTAAGATTTTATTGAGGAATTGGGGGAGGGGAACGGACAAGTTGCTGTCCTTTTGTTCTTCAGTCTAGTTGTGGAGGATATTGCTTCACTGGCCCATGTTGGTATCATCATTGTTCTCTTCTCGGGTGAGGTAGATTGGTCGCCGGCCTCTGGACGGCCGCTCACAGCAGCTCTTGGCAGCTCACACCGGCTGCCAGCTACTCACTGTAGCCTATGGCAGCCCACTGCAGCAGGAGCTGCAGCTATGCCGTCCCTGGGGACTCACAGCAGCCTAGCTCCAGGTGGAGCTGTTGTTCACCATCTTAGCTGTAGAGGGCAGTGTCACTGGCCCTCATATGTGGGATCTGAACAGAGGCCGCTCACGTCCCAAGCCAGCTCTTAACCAAAGCGCCACTCGGCCAGCCCCAGATAGTTTATTTTTTGATTATCTATTGTGGGCCAGACGTTAAGGATAAGGTAGTTAGTCTGCTTTCATGGAGTTTACAATATGGAATCTAAGAATGATAAAAATAGTTTTCTCTATCTTTTGCTGCCTCTTACATTTTTGCAAGTTGATTCTATAAACCATTTCTGGTGAGAAAAGTCAGCTTTCATCTTCAATTTGAAGAATCATCTACCTTCATACATAAAAGAAAAGTGTTGTCATCTATCGTACATCCAGGACTTACAGCAGCAAAGAGTTCCAAGGTTGGGAAAGAAGTTTCTAGAAAAAAACTCAGATCTAGTTTCAGTCTCCTGAAATTTCATTTCTATGTTTTCTTCTATGCAGTTTATTGGTTCAGGTCTTATGTTTAGGTCTTTGATCCATTTTGAGTTAGTTTTGGTACATGGTGACAGCAGTCTAGTTTCATTCTTTTGCATGTGGTTTCGAATTCTCCCAGGACTATTTATTGAAGAGGCTTTCCTTTCTCCACTGTATGATTTTGGCTCCTTTGTCAAAAATTATATGATTTCACTGTTATGTGGCATGTAAAACTTTGGTATCAGATGAATCCAGCATCTATCTGGGAATGAAGCTGAACTACAGAATCTATCAACTACTTGGCATTATCTCTTTGTGGTCCCATGGGCCTTTAACCATTCCTACCAAGAATATCCAAATCCAGGCCCACTTGATTTTTAGGGGGTCTGCAGCAGATGTTGTAAAGGCTTTCACAGTGCCATTTCTGGGCTGGCACACAAGGTGCTGAAAATCCAGGCCTTCTTTCCTCAGTGGATTCCATCTTCAACCAGCCCACCACCAACCAGGGAGAGCTGTTCTGAGCTCTTTTGGATAATAGGTGGTGGAAATTAACCACAGAACCAGAACAGAGCTAAGATGTCAAAGGCAGCTGTCTGTGGGAAGTCTCACTCCGTGAAAACAGAGCCGCTATTGACTTACTGACCATTTCATTTCAGAAGGCAAAAGAAATAATCAGGGGAGCTGATACTTGGAGCCTAACTTGACTCACTGTGAGGGTCTAATTAGACAAGGCAACATAACGGAAATTCTGAGAGAAAAACCGTGTCACTCATTCAGCAAATTCAACAAATGATCGAATGCCTTGTCTGTGCCACACACTGTTCTAGATGCTGTCTAGTTAGCAGTCAATGCAACAGACGAAATCCTTGTTGAGGAGCTTTCATGTGAAAAGCTGACAAAGATCTGTTGTCCAAGAAACTTGCTTAACTGCAGTGACCTTAACTGTCGCTTTACTTCAGACCCCGGCTGCAGGGTAACATGCTGGGTGTTCTCATCACCTGGAACCACTTGTTTCAGAAATCTAAAACTTCCAATAGCCTTCCTTCCCACAGTTTCTGTTCTTCAATCTCCTAGTGATGGATTACCTGTATTTCTCCTGTGTGTCAGCATTTGCCTGGCCTCTTCCTCTTCCCCATCCATTCTGTCCCCCATTTTTGACCACGTGGCTTGTTCTCTCACCTGTGCCCTTGATTCCCGTCTGCTTTTGCTGACCCCTCTTTCTAGGTCAGGGCTGCAGTCTGCACTCCCTACTATCAGATCCTATGCAGAATTGCACATAAAGTTGCTGCCACCAGAATTCATGGTTTTCAGCCTCTGCTCAGCTCTCAACCCACCAGGAATCCTTTTATTTCTTAGTGGTCACTGCTCCTTCCATCCCTGTTTTCCTGCTTCTCATTTCGTGTTTTGATACCAAACTTATTGTAATTCCATAAGGGACTTGACTTGAGCTGCTCTTTCACTTTGTAATGCCTCCTTCTCTCCTTTTCTCCCTTCACCTGTTTCACTTTTACTCAACAGTTATCTCCTTCGTGCAGCTTCCCCGACCATTCAAAGTGGGATCAGTGCCCTGACCAGTACATAATACCCTGGGCATTAGTTTGCCTTTGCCACCATAATGTGATCTTCTTGGGGACAGAGACTGAGATTGCTTTCACAGTTTGTACTCTTAGTGCCTGGCACAAAGTGAGTGTTTAGTAAATGACACCTAAGTGAAAAAATACTAAACAGGAAGTGGAATATGGAGCAAAGCTGGAATTTAGAGAATTGGAAATAGAGAGTTCTTAAATTTCAAAGAAAAGATGGGCAAGATGCCATAGATACAGTCTCTAGAAGGGAAAGTGGTTGTAAGGTGGCATGGACAGTCTTTATTGAATAATTGGAAATAATATGATAATGGAAAGGCAGAGGTAAAGTGGCCCGATGAACTCAGATTTTAAGATAAAATGTGCAGAAGAGAGAAAAAAGGATATGAAACAAATGTATATGTATATAATATGTACATATATTATACAATATATGTATATAATATATATATATACATATTATATAATATATACAACTATGTATGACATAAAAAAGGAACACAACCTTTGGAAAATAATGAGCAGAGCTTTTAAAAAAAGTTTAAGGTTTTCACATTGTATATGTAGACAGTGAAAACAATAAGCAAATTAATAGATTCTTCTTATTGACAAATTGAGCCTGTAATCAGATACAGAGAGTAAATGAAGCTTCTTTTTGTTTCTGTCTTCTCTGATGTAAGGGACGATCAACAGACTGTAAGGGTGGAAGTAAGAAATGTTAAGTCCAAGACCAGGGAGGAGATTGTACCAGAACCTCTGGCTGCTCCAAATGAGTTCAGATTCTGAGAAAATTTGTTAATGCTATTGCCAAACTAGTAATCTTTGAGTAATTATGGTGAATCTGAAAACTTTTAGAAGACTGTCGAGGAATAAAGTTCCAAAATTATAAAAAAGAATGTAGATTCCATAGGTTTTAATGAGATTGATGTTACCTCCATAGAAAATTCTAGAGATAATTTTAAAAGGTTTACAAATATTTATCGAAGGAAATAAGAGCAGTGAAGGTTAGGGAGGTTCATTCCAGGTCACCCGGTGTCCCCTCTGACCAGGACGCTCGGTGTACAGATGAGAATGCTGCCGCTGTGGTACATCTAGATTCCCGGGGGCCTTTGACGTCACCCACTCTGCCGTCCTATCCTTGGGGACACTCAAGCTGCAGTACGGGCACAGTTAGTGACCAGCGCACTCAGTGAAGGTTTTTACTGGTGGCCTTGCGGGAAGCCTGTGGGCTGCAGTTTCTGACCGAGTTCCACCTGTCAGCTGAGTGCCTCCTCCTCCCACTGCTCACTCTCAGCTGTCTCATGGAGGAAATGGAAGCACCTGCTTTGTGACCTCCCACCGCCAGGCACTTGAATCTTCCTGCATCTGCACTCAATGCACTGTAGTCCTTCTTACTCAGATCCTCTTCATTTTGCCTCCTTGTCGTTTCTGGAATTATCTCCTCTCATTCTAGTTTTCCTTTTTCTGTTGGATAAACATGCTGTACAAACATGCTATAGTATTTCAACTCACAAACTTACTCTTTTAAAAATAAAACCTTCCCTATCCATGTCCCCTTCAAGCTCCCACCCATCTCCTCGCCACCCTTCAGGGCAGAACGCCTGCAAAGAGTTGCCTAAGCTCCTTGCCTCCATTTCCTCGCCACCCTTGGCCACTCCACTGATACGACGCTTGACAAGGTGTAGTGATTTCCATGGTGCTGAATCTCATGGCCAGCTCCCAGCCTTCCTCTTACTCAGCCCCTTACCGATGTTTGACCCAGTTGGTCACCCCTTCCTGTTTCACATTTTCCTCGCTTCGTTCCTGAGAGGCCCTGCTCTCCTGGGGGTTCTCCTTCCTCACCTGCGATTCCTTCTCAGTCTCCCCCCAACCCAGTGATGCTAACCTGGGGCTCAGTCCAGGAACCTCCACTCTGCCCCTTCTATACTCATCTCCAGGGCCCCGCTGTTCTAGCCACAGTCCCATCACTGCAGAGTCCTTTGGACAGAACTCCTCAGGGGTATTTCATCCATCTGGTCGCATTAAAATACACCTGTATGCTTGCCGATAGCTCCCAGATGATTCACCAGTTCCAGCTTCCCCACCTGAGCTCCAGATGGCATAGGCAGCTGCCTACTTGATATCCTTTACCTGGTTTCTAAGGGCCCTGTCAAAGTTAACAGCTAATGGTTTTGGGACGCTAGCGGCCCCGGTTCGGATCCCACATATGAGGGCCAGTGATACTGCCCTCTACAGCTAAGATGGTGAACAACAGCTCCACCTGGATCTGGGCTGCTGTGAGTCCCTGTGGCGGCATAGCTGCAGCCCCTGCTGCAGTGGGATGCCATAGACTACAGTGAGTGGCCAGCAGCCAGCGTGAGCTGCCAATAGCCGCGGTGAGTGACCATCCAGAGTCCGGCGACCGATCAGTCTCACCCGGGAAGAGCGCAATGACGATACCAACATGGGCCAGTGAGGCAACATCCTCCGCAGCTAGACTGAAGAACAAAAGGACAGCAACTTGTCTGTTCCCCTTCCCCGAATCCCCAACGCTGTTCCCCTCCCCCAATTCCCCAATAAAATCTTTAAAAAAAAAAAAAAGTTAATAGCTAAAATGCAACCTTCTTTTCCCTCCCGTCCTGCTCTCTCCTGTCAGGCTTACCTGTCAGTAAGCTGTGTTACTCTTCACACAGGCTTGGAAAACCTTGTGTGTTTTCTAACACACAAGGACGGGTGGGGGGGTGGGGGGAGGGACGCCGGGGGGTCACCAGGGGAAGACCAGCAGAAAGGAGACTTCCATTCTTAGGGAGAGACTGTTTCAGGGACACTTCTCTTTGCTCTTTCCACAGCTTTCTTGGGAAGCAGGAGTGAGTGGCTTTTCTCACTCCAGTAATTTTTCACTTCTTTTCTCTCACACCCAGTATCTGATCTATCATACATACACTAATCTCAGTGCATAGAATGCTCTTTTCCTAGATTCCCACCTGGGAATTTCCTAACTTCATTTAGGTTTTTGCTCAGATATCACCTCTTTAGACATTCCTTGCCCACGCATCTCAAGTAGCATTTCTGTCACTCTGTCTCCTTATTCTGTTTTACTTTTCCCCCGTAGACTTAGTACTACCTGATGTTCCAGTTATCTGTTCTTTCTGTGTTTCTATCTCCCTAGAATCCACACAGGTAGGAATTCTGTTTTTGCTGTATACTGAGTGCCCAAAATAGTATTAATAGCTGGCATATAGTAAATGTTCAATAAATAATTGTTTAATTGAATAGTGTATTAGTGAAATATCTGATGACATGAGACTGGAAGGACGTATAGCTGATTACATTATCAGTTTTTTGCTTTTTGTTTTGGCAGCTCATATTTTACACTTTACCAATCACTATATTAGAGAAAGTAAAACATGTCAATTTTCTGAGGTCATTTATATGATTATAAGTATTTTGTTATTATACTTTTCGTTTATGGTAAATTTTAAGAATACAAAAATTCTAGTAATGTTGGGATTAAGTTGCATTAAAAGTCGAAAATTATAGTAATGATGATACATTTAAAATTTGGCATTATAGCTATGAAGTGCCTAAAGTAGAAAGTCAGGGTCCCTGGACTTAAAGAACTCATGACCTAGGTAGGGGATAAGACAGTCCTATACATAAGTAAACATAGGGTGTCCATGTAGTTTGGAACTACAGGCAAATATATATATATATATGTAAATCATGCCCTTAAGGGCATCTTCAATCTATTAAAAACCTGTATTTCCAGACTTTATGGACACCCCATATGTTGTAGGGAGATAAAACCCAGAACACAGCTGTGTATAAAAAGTGGCGGCAGAGGAAAGGGGGACACAGCTGGCTGTGCTCGCGACAGGACCCCAAGCTTGGATACAGTGAAACTCCATGGGTATCCAAGCTGGGCTTTGCAAAATACAGAGATAAAGAAGCCATGCTAGTTTAAGAGCATTAGAGAAATCCCTCCTCCTGACCTAGAAATGTCTCTTGATAAGAAAGAGAAACAGACAGATCCAGTTGCCTGTCAGCTTTCACTTCTGATGGCCATCCTGAGTTCGCTGGAATCATCTGAGCATTGCAAGATCGATGGGTTCCCCTTGTCCAACCTACGGGGTGCTAGTCATCGGAGCAGTTAAACTCTATTATCATGATTTGATTGAGAATTTCCCCTTCCATAATTTTAGAATTAAAATACAGAGGGTGCCAAAAAAATGTATACACACTTTAAGAAAGGAAAACTATTAAAATTGTAATGCTCGATATATACCGAAAACAGATGAATACAAGTCTCATTTGACTTCTGCAATTATAAGAGGTGCTCAAAGTAGTTACCATCAGCGTCCAGACACTTCTGATTACAGCGAACAAGCAACGCTGACAAAAGAGCCCACTTGTATACATTTTTTTTGCACCCCCGGTACATATGAATGGTTTTGATTAGCTCAGGAGGCAGCAGGAGCAGCTACGGAAGGTGTATTGGAACTCCATCCCAGGGCTGTTCCACTAGGTTGGGCAGTCAATATAGTGCCCACTGGTGCTTAGTGAGCAGAGTGGGCAAATAGGACCGAAGTCTAGCCTGTGCTTTGAGAACTGTGTGCCTGGTGTGGGGCTGCACCAGCAGGAGGAGCTGGTTTTTCCTAATTCACACAAAGTCCTGTGTAGTCTAATGGCAGCTCTGTCCCATTTCCTGCCTACTTTGTCCTCAAGTGCCCAGGTCAGTGTGTGGTACAAGAACTGCTTGCAAGATGAAAGGAATTCAAGACAGTTCTCGGGATTTGAGCCTTTTGAAGTAATTAAAGATCATTCTGGGACTGGCCGAGTGGCATGTTAGTTAAGAGCTGGCTTAGGACGCCAGTGGCCCCCGGTTCAGATCCCACATAGGAGGGCCAGTGACACTGCCCTCTACAGCTAAAATGGTGAACAACAGCTCCACCTGAAGCTGGGCTGCACGAGTCCCGGCAACAGTGTAGGCTGCAGCCCCTGCTACAGTGGGCTGCCATAGGCTACAGTGAGTGGCTGGCAGCCAGCGTGAGTGGCCGGCAGCTGGAGTGAGTGACCATCCAGAGGCCGGCGACCGATCTGCCTCACCCAGGAAGAGCGCAATGATGATACCAACATGGGCCAGTGAAGCAACGTCCTCCACAACTAGACTGAAGAACAAAAGGACAGCAACTTGTCTGTTCCCCCTCCCCGGTTCCCCAACGCTGTTCCCCTTCTGCAATTCCCCAATAAAAATCTTAAAAAAAAAAAAGATCATTCTGATTAGAAACCTTATGGTTCAAAATAAACGTTCCTGTTAGCCTTTTAACTAGAATAAAGAAATCTTTTTCATGCCTTGACTTGGTAAAAATCTATGGAGAAAACAAAAACAGGTAATAAAAGAGAAGCACCTTGTTGCTGTCCTGGTAGTAGGAATTTCTTCTTTAGTATTCTAGAAATAGCCTGCATTGTATTGTACACAAAAGTTTGGTTCATGTAAAAAATTCAACAAGGGTATGAATTTTGGTGGTGGTTTATTCATTGTTTGGTTTTAGTATATCCTGAGTTCTCATATATCCTCAAACACCTGTCCCTCTTACAGAAAGCAGTAACTTGTCTGTCCGTAATATATACATGCTATTCCACTGCCTCCTAGGTTCCAGTGTGAAGAAGACTGACACTGGCCTGCTTTTCCTGGAGGTTGTAAGTTAGGTGCTGAGAGAGGCGGGGTGGGGAGCTACAGTTAAGTTGCCTTGTTCAGATCAAATACGTTCCAAGATTCCCTGTCAAGACCCCGTGCCTGAAGCTCCAGGCATTTTTAGTGTGCTCTGGAGGTTCCAAAATTCACTGACTGTTTCACACATCAGAATGAATATGGGCCACTGGTTTTTAAAAATTATTATTCTCATTATTATTTTACAAAGGTTTATTCTTAAATGCACAACAGGCCCCAAGACAACACTTCGTTATATTATAACTATAGGTGGCAACAGATGTTAAGGCAGGGAATGCAGCTGTTAGAACAGGAATGGTGGGAAGGGTCACCATCGCCCCCTGCACAGGGAAGTGCTCCCTTTTCGCCTGATTTCTAAATCCGCCTATGGCCAGGGGGCCCTTCCCCGCGGCCTTCGCTTTGAGCTCCGTGTTTCTTCTGCTCTTTTTGCTTCTGCGTGAATCCTTATCTTCCTCGTCCATCTCCTTGGGCTGCTTCAGGGGGCTTCTTGCCACCTCGCAGCCCCTTCCCCAGACCCTGCCACCGGAAGTGGAGCTCCGGGTCCCACCCCAGAGCTGGGGCCAACTGGTTTTGATGTCAGAACTTTGATGAAGTTATTTGTGTTTTACTATTGCCATTGATATGCCTTTTTTTTTTTTGTAGGTGAAGCTTCATTCTGAGAATACTTGTTTCATCTAGTTTATGAGTTCAATTTATAAAGACTTTAAATGTTACAGAAGTGTTGAAAGATTGGTAAGTATTTACTGTAATAAATATTAGTCAAAATGCTGGATTCAGCCTAAAGCTTTGAAACTACATAATAATGTGATATTAATTAAACCCCAAAATAAAAACAACTGGACTTTCCATTGCTGGAGATGGATGTGTAAATTGTGGTTTATTCACACAATGGCAGATGACACAGTGGTTTAAAGGAATGAACGTAATGTTGAGAGAGAAAAGCAAAGCTATAAGAGGATACATATAGCATACTGCTTATATAAATGCTTAAAATAGTTAAAACTATGGCTATAAACATAAAATATTTTTATGACTATAAACATAAAAAAATATAAAATATGTATGGAATAGATAAACAACTAGGGAGGGGAAGAGATGAGGGTGGGGTTGGCGTTCCTGTACACACACAGACACAGACACACACACACACGCACACACACACACACACACACACACGTACCCATGAACAGACCTGCACACAGCACAGTGTTAATACTTGCTAGATCTGAGTATTGGCTATAACCTCATGCTATATATTCTTTGTACTTCTCTGGGTATTTGAAACATTTTTTAAAATCTTTTAAAAATACCCTGCAATCATCTTTTCAGTTGTCATTCAGAGTGTCTGAAAGGTGTTCAGTTAAATGCGACGTTCCTATGAGATGAATAGGAAGAAATGAACATTTCTTTTTTCTGTTTGTTTCTTGTCCCCATAACTTCTGTCTGTGAAGAAATGAGCATTTCTAACGGGTGTCCCACTGCCCCTGCCAGTGCTGTCCTGTTAGTGTTGACCAGCGCAGTTAGATGAAGTGGAGGTGTGCGAATACTGTATTGCAGAATTCACAGGGTTCATTTGTAGATGACAGAGTTTTATATCTGGAAATTCCAAGAAAACCAATAAGACTACAGTAAGAAGTTTGACTATATGACTACTATATCGAAATAAATCTACTTCCTGTATGCCTCCTAAATGTCACTTATCTTTCCTAGTGAGACTATATAATGAAAAGCAAAACCCCATTCAGCATAGTGGTGAAAACTACAAAACACTTTATAATAAACCTAACTAGAAATGTGTAAAATCTATTATGTGAAGTAACAGCAATTTCTACTTCAAGGAAATGATAGGATAAATAAACAAATAGTATAAGGATGCTCACTGCAGCTTTGTTTATGATAAGAAAAAACTAGAAATCACCTAAATATTCAACCATGATAAATTGGTTACATAGTTATAGTACATCTATGGAATCAAATATATGTAATATATGCATGCAGTGGAATGCCATGCAGCTATTAGAAGAGCAACAGAGCTCATGTGAAAAGATTCTAAAATATCTGCAGTGATCAAAGCAGTAATAAATCATTTAGATATAATACCCTATGTATGTAACTATGCATTTTTATGCACATGATAAAATCAGGAATGACATCCATTCTGCATATATTGTAATGCTTTTCATTAACATAGGATCTTGTGCTTTTAGGAAATAGGATTGAAATTATTTCCTCATTAGTTGTCATATCTAATATCTAAAAATTCATGTTAATTTCCATTATCTTAACTGCTGGAGATGGGCCCTAATTATCGCCACAATTTTCTAGTTTTCACATTTTAGTGTTTCTAAAGCTGCAGCGTGCCTTGCAATCAATGATGTCAGTAGGCTGCTATTGTGAAGGACTTGTTCTTGCTGCTCCTGAGTGAACTTGGTTGTAGCTACTCACATCAGCACTTCAGTAGAGTTACATTGTTGGTACTGTATCTGATGAGTTTTAAATGTTTCCTGGTTGTTTTCTCAAATTTTCTGCTGATCCTATCTGGTAAGATCAAGAAAGCACCAGCATCACAACTTAAAGAATGATGTCAGCATCTTTGGAAGAAAATCCCACGAGCAACATAGTAGCATTCTTAGAGTGTTGCCTGGTGGATGGTCTTGATGGCCCGAAGGTGATACTGTCTGGAAAATTCTAAGTGATTAGAAAGCACTGTGCTGTAGTTTCATTGGCAGTATTTTGTTCTCTTTTTAGTGGTATACTAAATAATTAGGTATCTTAAAATCAGTGACACATTAGGAGAAATGTTAAAGTTGGATAAGTATGGACTGACTAAATTAGGTTATTTGATTTATTAAACAATTTTACTTTAAGAAAGCTTATAAAGAACCAATATTATATATAATAGAGGTTATTGCTGCACTTTGGGATAATGAGTGAAGTATACTTTTTTGTTAATACTTTTTTGTCTTTTTCTTAATGACCAATAATATTAAAAGTAGTGATATTTGTTGTACTGAAGAGGGGATTATTATTGTAATAATACCCAGAATCCTGATAGGAATCCAGGAATTAAACCATCAGGCCCTAGAATGAATAGGAACCAAAATAGTGTTAGAAATTTCTTTGGTCTCCCCTTTCATGTTTACCTGCTTCTCTTTGCATTTTTGGTTCATTTTCACCCAGTTGGCTTCTTCTCAGCCTTTACTCCGTCATCATAACTACCACAGGCCCATCTCTATGTGACTTGTCAGCACATCAAATGTGTCCCTCCATGCAAATTCCTGTGGGAGAGAAGGGAAATCTGCCCGGCCCAGTGCCTCTTGGCAAGCTGCACCATTCAGGTCACACCTTGCGGCCAGCGTGTTTGTTGGCTGCTCCTGAACCAGCTGTGCTCCACTTGGTTAGGCCCTGAGCGTGGTCATGTGGCCCGCTGCCTTCTCAGCAGACTGTGGGGAGGGCTTCCCCCAAAGTGGGTGAAGGAAGACTATGCGATACATATCTTATTTAATTTAACCTCTCCAGGTTGAAACGTTTTTAAAGTTACTGGATGCCTCAAAATTATTTGTAGCCCTAAGATGAAATTATTTTGAAATTCTTTGGGTAATTTGTTGTGCATGATTTTTCCTTTCTAAATATTTGTACATTTTTTCTTTATATTTGTGTTTTCCCATGTCTTTTGTCTGCTTCACTTTGCTGTTTTCCTTAATCGTAAAATGTCACATTGCCCTTTGTTTCAAATGTGTAGCAAGAAGCGAAATGGCATAACTTCAACTGCTAGAAGTCAGTCTTCAATTTTTATTCACCTGGAGGTAAATCCTCCCTCTGCCTCCATTAACTAAACTCTGGTGTTTGGGAAGGGTGTGTCAGTGATTGTCAGTTCTGTCAAGTGAAAAAAGTTTATATTTTTCAAAGATCCATGTATCTTTTAAAACATAAAGCAAGAATACTTTATTTGAGCTCTGCAGTGAGGCTGTTTAAGACAGAAAGTCAGAATCAACCTTATCTGCCACCACTCACTGGTACCTTCTACTTAGGTGCTGTCACTTACCCATTCTCAGCTATGCTCGGGTGTCTCACACCCAAGACTAATTTCTGCCGTGCTCAAATGTCTAAGGAGCACTTGACTAGGTTGGAACTATGTCTGAAAATTTTACAGGGTTAAGTACAGTGCCCAGTAATGTAAAGTCATTATTAGTTAAAGACAAACAATAAAAGCTCATAGTTTTAAATGTAAATTTTTGTTTTTCTAATCTTTTTTTCGTAACATTTATTTTATAGCTCGGTCATGAGCATCGACAGCAACTCTCTGGCACGTGAATTTCTGACCGACGTCAACCGGCTTTGCAATGCAGTGGTCCAGAGGGCGGAGGCCAGGGAGGAAGAAGAGGAGGAGACACACATGGCAGCCCTCGGGCAGTACCTCGTCCACGGCCGAGGATTTCTGTTACTCACAAAGCTAAATTCTATCATTGATCAGGTAACATTTTCATATCAAATAATTTTTTTATCGGTATATTATAGTTAATTATAGGTACATAGATCTGGGGTTATGTAGTTTCTCAGAGTCTCTTTGAAATAAAGTCCTCTTTCTCACATCACTCAGGCAAAGTAGCCCCTTTATAAACATATTGTTTATTTGGATACTTCAAAATGCCTAAATATCTTAAAATTATAAATGGCCTTCTAAAGTGGATTCATATATACTATGTTTTTAATCCTAATATCAGTGTGAGATAACTATGATTATTAGTAGAGATATAAGATTACAATTCAGAAACATGAATTTGCACTTTCAATAAACATCAGGTATGTTTTCAAAAAGTTTAGTGTAAATTAAATATATTTAGGGAGCTTGCTAATAAATATGGGGTGAAAACAGAGAATCCTTTGTGTGAACTAATAATTAGTGAATCCTTTAGCTTCTATACATCTAACTTTTTATATTATTGTATTTGCTTAAAGTACAGTATGACCGTATGGTATTGTGCTGATTTCTTATTATAGAATTAACAGAATTTTAAAGCAAGTTGAGACTGTAGAAATGTTTTCATCCAACATCATTTTGTAGATGAAAAGCTGAGATGCAAAAACATCAAGTAACTCAGACAAGGTTAACTTGAAACCCAAATGTGATTTATACCTTTATTTCATTTTAGTGGAAACAAATACTTATTTTATGAAAGAAAAACTCCACCATCAGCTTTCAGAGACTAATCAATGTGGTTAGATAATATTTCAGTTAATTTGATTGAAAGATAATAAGGTCTCTCCAGGGCCAATGTGACGCACATATTTAAACATTCTAAATGTTATTGGCTTTAGATGGACACTTAACCATTGTTATATTTCTTTACTATGAAAGCATTTTTCTAATAAATACATATGTTGGGTTAATATACAGACTAAAATTAAACCGTGTCACTGTTGCCAGTGTAAGCTGAGGAACTTAAGAAATATAAGGAAGTATTTGTTCACAGTGGTGTCCACCTGTCATGGAATATTCCAGAATATTTGCAGGTTTATGTATTTTTATTCTTTTTCAAGGATGTGACATAGTAAGTGTGTGACTAAATGTAATTTAAGTTTTATATATTTGTATGTGTTTTCTATAAATAAATGGAAAATCAGAAAAATTTATTTGTTAGACTGTGTAGTGATTTTTCTTTTGAAATTGTGATGATTTGATATGCATGTCATGTTCTGTTTGTATTCTCACCCCCTATTAGAATAATTCAGTGTTTTCTCTTTTTTAAAGATACTATATAAATAGCACCAGAAATATCAAATACCCAGGAATAAATCTAATAAAATGTGTACAGAAGTATGTATAGAATTCTGTAAAACATTATTGAGAGAAACTAAAGAAGACCCAAATAAATTCAGAACTACATAATTTTCATGTATTAGAAAAATCAGTATTGTAAAGATATCTGTTTTTATCCAAATTGACCTGTAGTTTCCAAAGCAACCCCAATCAAAATCTCAGTGGCTTTTTCTTAATGATAGCTTTACTGAGATAGAATTCACATATAGAATTCACCCATTTCATGTACAGTTCGGTGGTTTTTGGTGTAGTCACAGATTTGTGCAACCATTACCACAGTCAATTTAAGAACATATTTATCACCTCAGATAGAACCCCTATGCTTTTTAGCTGTCACACCCCCATTCCTCCCATCCCCTCAGGCCTAAGCAAACACTAATCTACTTTTTGTCCCTCTGGATGTTATGCTTTCTCTTTTAAGTCATGAAATGTCTTCTAATATATTATTAAATGATGAAAATCTTTCAAGTCATAACTAAATAATATGTCTTCCTATGATAATATTGTTTAATCCCTTCTCTTCCCCTAGTCACTAACTTTTTGGGAATATCTATAACAATGATAGTAGGAATAGTAGAAGGAGAATGAAATTAATAGCCTTTTTAAAAATAGCACTTATCAATATTTAACTGTTTAAACCAGGGAATGGAGATCAATCATTTGGATCTTTCAGGGGGAATTTAATTGCACCAGATTTAATTATTTAAGGTGGAATCAAAACACTAGGTTCAAAGCTCTACGTTGCAAGAGGAGCTTTAGCTCTTATATCTGTGCTTCTCACCAGCAGGAGCACTTGTTGGCACTCTGGGAAAGCAGCAGTGTAAGCCCTCGCCCTTCTACTGCAGTCCTTTTGTTTTAGTAATCAATATTTAGTATAAAAAATTAAACAAGCGGGCCGGCCGAGTGGCGTGGTGGTAGGGAGCTGGCTTGGGACACCAGCAGCCCTGGTTCGGATCCCACATATGAGGGCCAGTGACACTGCCCTCTAAAAAACAAAAACAAAAAAGAATTAAACAGGCTTTATTGACATCTAATATATATGTAGCAAGTGCACAAATGTTAAGTGTCTATGTGGATGAGTTTTAACGAATATACAGAGGGTGCCAAAAAAATGTATACACACTTTAAGAAGGGAAAAAAAGTATGAAAATTATAATAATGTGTACTGATAACAAAAGATGAATATAAGTCGTGTGTGTACATTTTTTGGTGCTCCTGGTGTACACCCATGCCGCCACCACCCACGTTATTGTCTAGGACATTTCCACCCCCTAGAAAGTTTGTCATGCCTCCTTTCAGTCGGCCCCTCTGCGGGCCCCCTGCAAGATAACCACTGTTCTGATTTCCACCATCTGAGTGTGGTTTTGCTTGTTCCAGAGCTTCACATAAAGGGAATCATGCAGTCTGCGCTTTTGTGCCTCAGAGTCACCCATGCTGCGTGAACCAGTAGCTCGCTGCTTTTTGTTCTGATTGGCATTTTGTTGTGTGGATACACCACAGGTTGTTCCATCCACCTGCTGTTTGGGTTGTTTTCGTTTCGCTAGTGCAAACAAAGCTGCTGCGAACATTCTTATAAAAGCCTTTGTGTGAATATATTTTCATTTCTCTGGGTAAATATCTAGGCACCCAATTGCTGCGTCAAAGGGTAGGTATTTATAAGAGAAACTGCCAAACTGTGTTTCAGGGTGGCTGTACCACTTCATTCTCCCCAGCACTGTGTGGGGGTCCCGTGCTCTCTCATATCCTGTCTGTATCTTCTCTCATATTGGATCCTCTCGAATCCTCTAATACTGACATCCTCTCTAACATTTGGGGTGGCCAGGCTTTTTAGTACTAGCCATTCTAAGTGAATGTAAAGCAGTATCTCTCTGTGGATGTTTTCATGTGCTTTTGGCCATTTGCATATCTTCTTTTGTAAATGTCTGTTCAAGTTTTGTGCCCATTTTTAAAATCAGCGTATTTGTTTATTATCCAGTTGTGGTAGTTATTTATATATTCTGGATGAAAGTCTTTGTTGGATTGCAAATATGTTCTTCATAGCTCGGCTTTTCATTTCTTCTTCTTTTTTTTTTTTTAAAGATTTTATTGGGGGAATTGGGAGGGGAACAGCGTTGGGGAACCAGCAAAGAGGAACAGACAAGTTGCTGTCCTTTTTTGTTCTTCAGTCTAGTTGTGGAGGACGTCACTTTACTGGCCCATGTTGGTATTATCGTTGAGCTTTTCCTGGGTGAGGCAGTCTCTTGACAGCCGCTCTGGGTGGCTCAGGGCAACTCATGAAAGTGCACGCCGGCTGCCCGCCAGCTCCACTGCAGCCTACGCCATTGCCGGCAACTCATGGCAGCCCAGCTCCAGGTTGAGCTGTTGTTCACCATCTTAGCTATAGAGGGCGCAGCGTCACTGGCCCTCATGTGGGATCCAAACTGGGGCCCTGCTGCTCAGAGCTCGTGCTCCCAAGCCAACTGTTAACCAACGCACCCCTCGGCTGGCCTATCGCCTTTCATTTCTTAACAATGTCTTTAGAAGGACAGATGTTTTCTTTGGGGAATAGTGCTTTTTGTATCCTGTCTAAGAATACTTTGTGTTACAACCCCAAAGTTGCAAAGATATTCTCCTATGTTTTTGTTTTTTTTTTCCCTAGGAGCTTTTTAGTTACTATTGTTACTTTAGGTCTCTGATCCATTTAGGATTAATATTTGTGTATGGTGTGAGGCAGAAGTTACGGTTCCTTTCTGTCCTTCCTCCCTATATCGTTTACCTGGTTGTTCCAACATTTCTCCTTAAAAGTCTGTTCTTTCCATCACCAAATAACCTTGGCAGCTTTGTTGAAAATCATTGACTATATATTTAGGGTTTATTTCTAGACTGTATTCTGTTCCACTTACCTGACGTGTATTCTTTGGCTAATCCCATACTGTCTTGATTACTGTGGCTTTTACAGTAAGTCTAGAAATTAGGTGGTGTAAGTTCTCCAATGTGTTCTTCATTTTCAGGAATGTTTGACTATTCCAGTTCCTTTGCATTTCTATATAAATTTTAGAGTGGACATCAGCCTGTGTCTTCAGGGGGGAAAGCCATCAGTATTTCACCATTAAATGGGATGTCAGTTCTAGGTTTTTCTTAGATGCCTCTTATCAGAATGAGGAAGTTCTCTTCTATTCACAGTTTGTTGAGAGTTTTTATTCTGCATGAATGTTGGATTTTGTCAAATGCCTTTTGTCCATCTATTGAAACAATCATATTATTTTTCATTTTTATTCTGTTACTGCGGGTGAATTACATTGATGCTTTCTAAATGTTGAACCAACTTTGTATTTCTGGGATAAACCTCATTTGGTCGTGATTTATCACACACAGACATGCTAATCTATTTATTCTTAGGAAAAAACACTCCGCTTAAATAGCAAAAAGACATATTCTTTTTTGTGGTTAAAGATGGCAAACTTGAAGTTTATACTCAGACCTTTGCAAGTTTTTTAAAAGAAACTTTGCCCAGCCTGAAAGGTAATAATTATCCTCAAGTTTAATCTTGGCACCAGAATCATCTAGATGGATGACATTAGTTAATGACTTAATTGATCTCAGTATCCTTATCTGTAATACAAGTACATCTAGTTTGGATGACTTAAAATATTTCTTGCAATATAAAAATTATTTGTTTCCATATAATATTTGATTATGTTGGTTTCTGATTTCTTCTGTACCCTAATTATGACTATACATATCCTAATTCTGATATAATGAGTACAAAATTGCAATGATTTATTACTAACAGAATATACCAAAATTACACTAATGTATACACCATGTATTATAAACACTACTTTAAAAAATTTCAGTATATATAATTTCCATATCTGTTCACACTCTGTGAATGCTCCATAAAATTGTTATTTATTTTGCTGAGTAAATGTGAAGTTTTATTGAAGGAGGGCATACATGTAATAATATATAATCTAAAAATTATAATAGGTTTCTTTGATTTGTAGCTGTTTTCTGTATGAGAGTACTTTATTCTTCCTATATTTTTGTAGTAGTATCACTTTAATATATAATACTACATTAAATGGCCTATCATAGTAATCTATTATATAAGATAAGTATAATAGAAAAATATCAGACCTTTAAAACTGTGGCTACCCAGTTCATTCCCTGATTTATTCAGCAGACCAGTAAGTGCCTACTATGTGCCAGTGCCTCTGCTGTGCAGAGGTAAAAGAACACACTGTTTTTACCAGGAGCTCTTAGCTTTTGAAGGGATAGACAGATTATAAAAAATGATGACAAAAGAGTAGAGGGCCGACCGAGTGGCACAGTGGTTAAGCGCTGGCTTGGGAAGCCAGCGGCCCCGGTTCGGTCCCACATGTGAGGGCCAGTGACACTGCCCTCAAAAAAAAAAAAAAGAGTATAAAAGTACTTGGGGAGTGTAAAGGAGAGGGTCATCAGAAAAAACGGACATCTCTAAAGAGGGATTAGCAGCATAAAGAGAGGGGAAGCATTAGACCAAAGGAGCTGCAAGTGCAAAGATGACGATGGGGGCTGGAGAAAGAACTGAGGTCAGTGAGCTACTGGTGGTTTACTGGGGGGACAGCACAGGCTGCATGTGATGGGGGCGCTGGTGAGGAGCCTGGAGGGCGGGGGCCCTGTGATGCAAGCCTGTATATCATATTCAGGAGTCTTAATTTTATTCTGAAAACATTGGGGAGATTTTTAAGCAAGAGAATAGTCATGGAAAATTATTGTTCAGATCTGCCAAGTAAGTTATTGGTAATATTAGCAAGAGCTGTTTCAGTAAGAGAATAATGAATGCTTTTAAATTTAGTAAAGGTAATAATAAATGAACTTTAATTTACTACATCTATTAATACCCTCCAGATTCTGTTTATGGACATGCCAAGACTTATCTATCTATGCATGATTGGTCTGGCAGGCCTGCGGGGATTGGGGGATGCCAACATCCCTACTTCTTGGAGTAGTGAGAGTATGGCTGCAGTGGAGATCTTAACCACTAGACAGTGGTGCCCTCCACAGAGAATCCTGTTAAGTTACCTTCCTTTGCACCCAGGATAACCAGCAGGCTCAGTGAGCCTCTCAGTTGGTTGCCATGTAACAAACCACGTTCCCAAAACTTAGTGGCATAAAACAGCAATGATTTATTTGCTCACGATTCTGAGTTGGCAGTTCAGGCAGGCTCCGTTGGGGGAGCTGCCTCTGTTCCTTGTGGTGTCATCTGGGCCTGTATCTGAATTTCCAGTCAGCTGGTAGAAGACTGCAGGGCATTGGATGGGACTGTTGGCCAGGCTGCCACAGTTGTCATCCACATGGTCCCTTGTTTTTCAGTAGGCTGGACTCAGCTTCTTTAGGTGGTGGTGGAAGCATTCCAAGAGGGTGAGAGGGGACGCTGCAGAAAGTCACATAACATCACGTCTGCCACATTCTATTGGTCAAAGCAAGTCACAAGGCAGCACAGATTTAAGGGGTGAGAACATGGACTCCATCACTTGATAGGAGGAAATAACATGTGGTTGTGTTTTATCTCCATAACCTCCTCTCTGGCCGCAATTATTAGCATTCTTCCCACACTCCCTCTCAGGACTCCCAAAGTATCATCCATGATGGTATCAGGCATGAAGTCCAGGACCTCATGATATGCATCAGTTATGGGTGCAGATGAGGCTTCCAGGTACAAAACTGTGGGTGCAGCTCTTCTGGATTGAGAGACTTGTGAATTAAAAAAATAACAAGTTATCTGCTCCCCCAGTTCCCCATATACAGTGATGAAATGGGGACAAGTTAACTACAATAGATATCTGTGTTCAACAAGGAGAATGACAGGAGGCATGCGGCAGTCCCTGATCCACTGACACTCAGGCAGGCACGTGTTGTCACTCCGTCTATTCTGAGGGCGGGGAACTTGTTTTCTCCTGTGATAGTAGTTCGCTCATCCGTGGTTCTCCAGGACTCACTTGGCTCCTCCTCTGAGCTGTCTTCTCTTTTCCATAATAGCCCATAATTTGCAGCTCTGCTTTCTGCCTGTGGAAAAGTGGGGGACCCAGAGGTGTCTTTTCATTTTGAACTGTATTTGTCCCTTTTAATCCAAGCTCTTAGTATTTTTTAATAACACAACTTTCTTTGAAACCGTTATGGGTTTCCCTAATCTTAATGGTGTTCACTCCATGCTCCAAACCACACTGGTAATCGTTTTTGAGACTTTGGGCACGTAAGGCTCGTGTGGCACAGTGCCCTCAGAATCCTTTGTAGTACTTTTGTCTAGCTGACAGGGTCTCCTAAGTACCACCTAAGTCTTTATGGAGTCTTAGTAAAGAGTCTTACAGCCAGTGGATAACCATGTGTTGCCGTTTTTGGGGACGGGAGGAGACAAACTGTGGCCTGCAGGCTAAATAAAACCCAGTCATCTGTGTTTGGATAGCCCACAAGCTAAGAATAGTTTTTGTATGTATAAAAGGGTTGATAAAAGAAACAGAAGAATATGGGACAGAAAACATATGACTCACAAAGCCTAAAATATTTACTGTTTGGCCCTTTACAATACAACTTGGCAACCCGTGTTCTAATTTAAGAAAAACTATTAGCATAATGTTTGACATCAACAGGAAACCAGTACCTGTAACTATCCTGAGACCTCAAAAACATTTGACAGAATTCATCTATTCCTCACAAAAGCTCTAAAGATAAATTAAGAATAGAGGGTTTCAGATATCCAAAGTAGAAAAACCAATAATATTTTAAATAAGAGCCTCTACAATAGAACCATTATAAGAATAACTATTACTATTTCTGATTGATATGTTTTAAAAACATGCAGTAATAAAGTGGAATATGAATAGTGACAGCTAAATGTGAGAATGGTGGAGAAATAAAAATACGGTTTTTAAAGTGATGTGTACGGAAAATCCAGAAAACTTCGGCAAAGTTATAGAATATAAGACAAGCTTATACTGTTTCTTTTAGCAATTGCCATATAGCTAGAAAATGAAAGAAAAAAAGATTCTGTTTACAATACTAATGAAGAAAAGTTCACATATGTGTGTGTAAACACATATATTAGAAATAATTATAAAATTCTGATAAAAATAAAGGACTTAACACATACACATATGTTTCTGCTTATATCTGAAACATTAAATTTAATTTGCATGTCAAAATGCTGATTTAAAGTAACACTATTAATACCAATTAAAATAACTCCAGCAGTCCTCTGTGACATTCTAGATACAGCCTTGGCATCCTGAGGTCCCGGAGCCCCGCTGCTCGGGCGCCCACCTGGCTTTGCAGCTTTAAACGTCAGGCTGGTGTGGGATCTCAGCCCTTCCCCAGCCTGACTCGCTTGCCCTTTCTTTCCTGCCATGCCTCCATCACTTCTGGATGCCTGAGATAGGCAATTAATGTAACATCCAGCCCAAACAATCGAGTTGTGAAAGAGACCTGGTTGGTATGTAAAATACGTTTCTTGAATTGAACTGAAAAATTACCAGCTGAATGAGACTGCTTTTACTGTTTGTTATTGTTGTGGCAAATTAAAAAGGGTATGATGGCCCTTTTCCCTGTAGAAGGGGAGACATAAAATGTAAGTAGAAAATGAAGAGTAGTGTGATTTCTATAGACTGGACAGTCTGGGAATAGTCAGGGAATGGATCTGTTGATGGCATCTGTTGCCTAAAATGGCATGTCGAGAACTTCTCACTGGGATTGTGTGAGGTAGCACCCATTCTTCTGGGTACTGTGAACACTGTGTATACTTAGGACCTGGGGAGATAAAACTGGAGCTTGGTTTGAAACAGATGACTGCCCCTTCTAGTTTGCAAGGGTGCTCACAAATAAGAGAAAAAAATATTACTTGCAGAAGGATGCAATTACATATGTGGTTTTTTTAGGACTGGAAAGGATAAATAAATCTGGGACTATGCAATACCTTAAAAAGTAATAGGTTCGGAGGATTACAGAGAGTTGCCCCTATGGATGAATCGTGTTAGAAGTGATTATGGTTGGCTGTGACGTAAGACTTGTACCCCACTGTTGCATCGGGCAGCAGGGAAGTGCGGGGCATCCTCAGGATGGCAGTTCCAGCAGAGGTGGCAAAACCCAAAACCCTGTGGGCCAACTGAGTGGCGCGGTGGTTAAGCACTGGCTTGGGAAGCCAGTGGCCCCAGTTCGAGTCCCACATGTGAGGGCCAGTAACACTGCCCTCAAAAAAAAAAACCACCCAAAACTCTGCACTTGCTTCAGTCTCATTCTTTTGAAAAGCCCATGATTTCCAAGAGTTAGTCCACTTGGTGAAATGGGGGCAACAGGCATGAAATCCAGAGAGGGGAGTAGTCATCCTGGGCTGCTGTGGGAAGAAAAGCTTCCCAGAGCCGGTATGGCTGGGCTGGCCTGAAGGCAGCAAGCGTGGCCTTGGCTAAGCGGGAAGAGCAGGGGATGTTCAGACCCCCATGTCCCATAGTGGGCGGAGTTAGGAGTGCCTGTGCACGTAGCAGTGATGACTTGCCAGTGTTGGCACAAGGACAGCCTGTCTGGAACGCTCTTCACACGCCCTTGAGGCTTCTGCCAGCTCCGTGAGAATGTTAGGGGTTTTTCTGCTCAAGATGAAGACTCATTACGAGGACTTTCCAGGACTGACGTGCCCATAATTGGTTTACATGTTTTTTAATTTTTGTTTTGTTTTGTTTTTTTGAGGGCAGTGTCACTGACCCTCATATGTGGGAACCGAACCGGGGCCGCTGGCTTCCGAAGCCAGCGCTTAACCACGGTGCCACTCAGCCGGCCCAGTTTTCATGTTTTTTAAAGACCATCTACATTTTGCTGGCATCTTAAAAAATGTAGAGGTGCATACTGAGCTATGCATGGAAATGTCATCTGGACATCCTTAGTCTTGTTGATTTTGAAGTAAAGCACCTGGAAATGGGGCCTTTTAACAGAATTTGCACCAAGAATTTAAAGTCATTCATGCAGATAGCGTTTATTAGCATCCAGCTATATACTAGGCATTGGGTGGCAGACGGGGGTGATTGCCAAGGGCCAGGGCCTGTGCCCTGAAGTCGGTGTCCTGAGGGAGGACTAGAAAGTGTTTTGAAAAGTTTCCCATCATATCTGGAGATATGGCCCACGAGGCCGCATTAGATCTGGTGTTGCCCACCTCCCCGACTTGCTCCCTCCAGCCTCATCTGCCAGCTCACCCCTTGCTGGGTTCCAGCCACAGTGTGGCCTGTCTGTCTGTGAAAAAGCCAACCCCATTCCCAGCCCTTTCTATACTCCCTAGGAGCCCTTTTTCTCCATATTTGCATCAATTCTTCCATCAATTGAGTATCTACTCTACTGGCCCATCCTGAATGCTCTGTCTAAATGTTCCCCTTTTCATCACTCTGTCATCCATCCCCTTTAATTTTCTTCATAGTGCAGCATTCTGTGTGAAATTTCTTATGTGTACTCATTATTTTCTGTCTCCCCTGCCAGAGTATCAGCTTTATGAAGATGTGAATATTGTCTTCCTTTTACACCACTACATCCAAAGTGTCTGGCACATAGTAGGGGCTCAATAAATATGTGTTGAAAGAATAAAAGAGGGAAATTGGCACTCAGACATCAATAGTTCAGCCAGTTGGTTGCTGTACTGGAAATAAATCAGGAACATGGAACCAGATTTTACCAAGGTGGGGCTAGAAGGAACTGAGACCCGAGGAATGAGTGGGTGTTTGCAGATGGGAGGGTGGCCATGGGAGAGTTGCAAGAGCAGCGTGTGTGAGGAAGACTTCGTGGGGAGCACTGAGACCAGTGGTGTTCAGGAGACCCTGAAAAGCTGGACGTGTCGGAGAAGGGGGCTGAGACGCGTCACTGGGAGTCATGTCATGAAGGGTCTTCGTAGCCTGAAAAGCAGTGTAGATGTTACTTTTGAAGACATTTGTGCCTTGTCATAACCGGGACACTAGAAGGAAGTCTGAGTGCTATGCCTCTGCTTTCTCATTCCCTTCAGCGCTTTAGCCTATTGTAACCAGACTTAGACCCAATCACATGCCATTAAAACTGTGTGTGTGAAGGTCACTCGTGACCTCTACATGTAAATGCCTTCTCCATCATCTCGCACAACAACAGCTCTTGACTCAGTGGAGTCTTTTCTGTCCTGAACAGCTCTCTCCCTTGAATTCTCCGTTCCACTTCTCAGCTTTCTTTGCAGGCTTCTCTTCAGCCCTGCCACTGGGGACCCCCTAATGTCGTTCTCCAGAGCTCCGTTCATTATTCTTCTCTTGTCAGCCTGCATTCTCTCCTAAGAAGTCTCACATATGTCCTTGACTTCCGCCCCAGTGACTCCCAACTCTCTTTATTTACTTTGTGTCTTTTTCTTAAGCTCAAGATCCATCCATCCAACTATTCATTGAAAAGCTCTCTCCATTTGGATCCCACAGACATCTCAAAGTCAGTATGTCTAAAAAGTGAACCCATCATTTTCCCCCAACTGAATACCACTCCCAAATTTCCTGTCTTGGTGAATACATTTTCAGTCACTTAGTGGCCTAAATCAGAAACCTTTGATTTCTTTTAGATTTTTTTTCCCTTTCTTGTAGATCAACTGCAAGTCATTTCATTTCTCCCTTAACGTTTCTCAAATATGTTCCTTTCTGTTCATTTTTACTGTCAGAGTGCTTTAGGTTCTCATCTCTCATCTGCGTTATTGTTTACCTGCCTCTGACACTGATCACCAGTCCCCCTACCCCATTCTGTCATCTATATAGTGGCGAGAGTGGTCTTTCTAACAAGCAGATCTGATTGTATCACCCTAACCCCCTCCCCACTGATGGATGTGAGGAACTTCAACTTGACTTGCCCTTCATTTCTTTTTTTTTTAAAGATTTTATTGGGGAATTGGGGAAGGGGAACAGACAAGTTGCTGTCCTTTTGTTCTTCAGTCTAGTTGTGGAGGATGTCGCTTCACTGGCCCATGGTGGTATTATCATTGCGTTCTTCCCAGGTGAAGCAGATCAGTCACCAGCCACTGGACAGTCACTCATAGCAGCTCACACCAGCTGCCGGCCGCTCATCCCACTGCAGCACAGGCTGCAGCCTACGCCGTCGCCGGTGACTCACGATGGCCTAGCTCCAGGTGGAGCTGTTGTTCACCATCTTAGCTGTAGAAGGTGCAATGTCACTGGCCCTAATATGGGATCCGAACCAGGGCTCTGCTGCTCAGAGCTGGAGTCCCAAGCCAACTCTTAATCAATGTGCCACTCGGCCGGTTCTGCCCTTCATTTCTTTGTGTTTTTTTTTTTTGAGGGCAGTGTCACCAGTCTCATATGTGGGACCCGAACCGAGGCTGCTGGCTTCCCAAGCCAGCACTTAACTACCACGCCACTCAGCCGGCACCCCTGCCCTTCATTTCTTGACAACCCATGTCCCAAGTATCCCAGGGCCAGGTCTCTAGCTCCATTCCCACTTCCACACTTTTAAGTGATATGATTGCTTCTTTCTGTGCATTCCTAAATGGAACACCTGTGCCACATCTGGGTACCTACTCATACTACCTGCCTTCTGTTCTTTAACTGTTTGTGTGTATGTATCTTATGGTCCAAATCAGGGGACCTTCTCCAGGGCTTGGACCATCTCCTCCAGGAAGGGTAAGACAGTAAGTGCTGTGGGCATCATGTGTCATCAATAAATATTGGATTACCTTCACTAATAAGTCTTTCTCTCTTTATATGTATTATTTATTAATAATGTCAATTTCTTTTTTTAAAAACTGTGTTCTCTGAGTTTTACATTTAACTGCATGAAGACTTCATGTTTTTCTAGTAACTTTATGTTATTGGTTTGCTAATTAATAGGGCTTAACTTTTCATTTTCACCTAGCAAACTTGCTTCTTCCTAAGTGAGGAATTCTTGCAGTGTGCATGGTGTTGAAATAGCTATCTTTGGAAAAATCAGCAAGATTGTGCTAAATACTGTCAGATACTCTCACATTCTTCTGTCATTGGAAAGGTTTATAAATTGAAAGGTATCACAGCTTTAATTGGGTTTAATATAAGTTCATTTGATCTTTCACTTCTCAAGTGCAACCTTTCAAGACAAAGGATTTTTGGGATTAAATTTAAGATGAGGTGTTAGGAATTAATGTGTCTCATGACCTCAGAACATGAAGGATTCTTTTATTTGTAATCCAGGCATTGACATGTAGAGAGGAACTCCTTACTCTTCTTCTGTCGCTCCTTCCACTGGTATGGAAGATACCTGTTCAAGAAGAAAGGGCAGCAGGTATGTTTCTTTTCTTTATCATATCACTAGTGTCATCAAAATTCCACTTGGGAAAAATGTTCTATTGAAAAGTTATTTCTGTCTTATTTATTGGCTGATACAGTTCAAATTCAGAACACATTTTTATCTCTTCTGATAATACAAAAACCAGGGTGCTTCCTTGGGGATTATGCGAATGTAATGATAATGAGAAAGCAGATGAAGAAGCAGAACAGTTAGTAAAAGGAGTACATCTAGGCTTGCAATGTAGCATCTGAGAAATGGATAGTGAAAAATTTGAAGAAAGATATTAAAGTTCCTTTGCTTATTTTAAAGACTGCTTTCTATTACCATACTCTTAATGACTTTTGCACTTTAGTTTTTCTAATGTTACTTTCAAAGGACAAATTTGAATATTTTGTTTTAAGGCTAAGTAGAATTGCTCCACTTAAGCTAATACATATTTTTAGTTTACGATTTTGAAAAAATTAAATATATATATATATATATATATATATATATATATATATATATATCACATTAAGTATGTGAAATTTACCTTAAATGTTTTAGTGGAGGGATTGACAGTTTTCCCCTTGGCCATCTCTGGGATGTGTGGATTGTGAGATGTCTAAGGATCTCTCAGGTTAAAAAAAAAAATATCCTTCAATACTGTATGCCATATGTGCATTTTCTTTTTTTTTTTGAGGGCAGTGTCACTGGCCCTCATATTTGGGACCCGAACCGAGGCCTCTGGCTTCCCAAGCTGGCGCTTAACCACTGCGCCACTTGGCCGGCCCTCATATGTGCATTTTTAATATAGTTCTGATATGGAACTCTCTTGTTAGGGAATTGTCTAAGGTCTTGTAATGTTGTTATCCTGCTTATTACTTGATTCACTAGCTCTCTGCTCTTATTTTCTTCTGAATTTGTGGAATTCACAAGTTGTGAATCACTTAAGACATCCATTTAGTGTTCTTTGGGGGATGTTGTCTTCATTGCTTACATCTTTTGCAAAGGTACAATTTGTGAGACTCCTTTTATTATAACTTCCCCTTCCCTCTCTTAATAAAGGCATACATCTTTTATTTACAGATTTGTATTTATTCATTCTAAATGGCAATTATAGTTTTCATGTAGATGTTATTATTAATTTTGGCAAAGCGAAAGACCAATTTCATTATCTTTTAATTAGTAAGGAGCATCATTCACTTCCCCCCAGAAATCAACAGTGAGTGCTGACCTCATGCCACATCCTGAGGATGAGACAGTACAGTGGTGCCTGTAATTGTGCCTCACTCAGTGCATGGCACACTCAGTAAATATTTTGAGTGATTATCTCTTTTAACTTCAGTGTTAGAGAATATTTGGTATCTAATGTATGATTTTGAAATAATTGGGGAAAATCTTAAAGTTCTTAAGTTATATCAGGGCTATAACCTAAATGCTATTTTTGAGGATATAATATACCCTGTATCTTAATTGATGGCACTGTTGGAGATTTGTACAATGGCATGAGCAGCCGTACTGAACACCAGATAGTCTAAAGAGGCTATTACGTTGACGTTAGAAGGCAGTATATGGTTTTAAATTGGGTTTACTTTTCTAATTCTGTTCTCCTTTGTTTTTTCCAAATCAGTTTGTATCCTTTGAATTAATACCACCTGGTACTTAGCATGAATAAGGTTAAGTGTGGGGGTAAGTAAACCAGAGACATGACATAGTAAAAGAAAATCAGCCCCAGTACAAATGAACTTAGGTTAAACTCCTAAAGTGGATGCTAAGTACAAACTGAATTTAAGAACATATTAAGGTATTCTAAATTTTCCTTTTTCATTTCCTTAGATTTTCATTTACCATTCTCAGCTGATATAATCCTGACCAAAGAAAAGAACTCAAGTTCACAAAGATCTACTCAGGAAAAATTATATTTAGAAGGAAGTGCCCCATCTGGTCAGGTTTCTGCAAAAGTAAACGTTTTTCGAAAAAGCAGACGACAGCGTAAAATCACCCATCGCTATTCCATAAGAGATGCAAGAAAGACGCAGCTCTCCACCTCAGATTCAGATGCCAATTCAGATGACAAAAGTATAGCAGTGAATAAGCATAAACGGCCCCACCAGCTGCAGCATTTGGTGACGCAGCCTCCTAAAGAAGACCTCACAGTTAATCCTGACCACTTGTCAACCAAAGAACAGACCCCTCCTGGTACCATGACTTTGGAAAGATTCCAAGAGATCATGCCAAGACAGGAGGCAAACACCGACATTTTAAGTGAGCCTGCCGCCTTGTCTGCTATCAGTCACATGCACAATTCTCCATTTGACTTGTGTCATGTTTTGTTATCTTTATTAGAGAAAGTTTGTAAGTTTGACATTGCCTTGAATCATAGTTCTGCTCTAGCTGCCAGTGTAGTACCCACACTGACGGAGTTCCTCGCGGGCTTTGGGGACTGCTTTGGGGACTTCAGCGGCAGTTTGGAGAGTCCACTGCTGTCTGCAGGATGGACTGAAGAGCCGGTGGCCTTGATTCAACGAATGCTTTTTCGAACAGTGTTTCATCTTATGTCAGTTGATATTAGTACTGCAGAAGTGATGCCAGAAAGTCTTAGAAAAAATTTAACGGAGTTGCTTAGAGCAGCTTTAAAAATTAGAACTTGCCTGGAAAAGCAGCCTGACCCTTTTGCACCAAGACAAAACAAAACACTACAGGATGTCGGGGAAGGTTTCGTGTTTTCCAGGTGTCATCATAGAGCCCTCCTTTTACCCGAGCTTCTGGAAGGAGCGCTACAGATCCTCATCTGCTGTCTGCAGAGTGCAGCTTCCAATCCCTTCTTCTTCAGCCAAGCCATGGATTTGGTTCAAGAATTCATTCAGCACCGTGGATTTCATTTATTTGAAACGGCAGTTCTCCAAATGGAATGGCTGATTTTAAGAGATGGTGTTCCTACCGAGGCCTTAGAGCATTTGAAAGCCCTAATAAATAGTGTGATGAAAATAATGAGTGCTGTGAAAAAAGTGAAATCGGAGCAACTTCATCATTCAGTGTGTACACGAAAGAGGCACAGACGGTGTGAATACTCCCACTTTATGCACCACCACAGAGACCTCTCCGGCCTCCTGGTTTCCGCTTTTAAAAACCAGGTTTCCAAAAACCCGTTCGAGGAGAGCGCGGACGGCGAGGTTTACTACCCTGAGCGGTGCTGCTGTCTTGCAGTGTGTGCTCACCAGTGCCTGCGCCTCCTGCAGCAGGCCTCCCTGAGCAGCACGTGCGTCCAGATCCTGTCCGGAATCCACAACGTCGGAATATGCTGTTGTATGGACCCTAAATCCGTCATCATTCCTTTGCTCCACGCTTTTCAATTGCCAGCCCTGAAAAATTTCCAGCAACATATATTGAACATCCTCAACAAACTTATTTTGGATCAGCTAGGAGGAGCCGAGATATCACACAAAATTAAAAAAGCAGCTTGCAATGTTTGTACCATTGACTCTGATCAGCTGGCTAAGCTAGAAGAAACACTGCAGGGGGAGGCGTGCTACGCGGAGCCTTCCTCGGGGTTGCCCAGTCCTTCTTACAGGGCTCAGGGGATCCTGCCCAGCAGTGGGTCCGAAGACTTGCTGTGGAGATGGGATGCCTTACAGGCTTATCAGAATTTTGTTTTCAAAGGAGACAGATTACACAGTGTACAAATCGCAAATCACATTTGCAGTTTAATCCAGAAAGGCAACGTAGTTGTTCAGTGGAAATTGTACAATTACGTATTTAACCCTGTGCTCCAAAGAGGGGTTGAGCTGGCCCACCACTGTCAGCACCTCAGCACTCCTTCAGCTCAGAGTCATGTGTGTGGCTGCCACAGCCAGTGTTTGCCTCAGGAAGTCCTTCAGATTTATTTAAAAACACTGTCTACCCTGCTTAAATCAAGGTCTGTATGTGGATATATTTTTTTCATGTAGGTTTCTGAATATCTTTGCCTTTTAGTGTTTTGTAGGATTTAATTTTAGTTTAACAACTACAAAAAGTTCCCATCCCATGTCAGATATTTTTTTTACATTTATTTATTTATCATTTATTTATTCTTAACTGATGGTTATAGAGGAGAGGACAGAGCCATTGATTTTCGTTTTTCAGTGGAAAAAAAAGTAAAGTTTTAAAAATAAATTTCTGAGAGAAGATGGACACAACACATACCCAAGATGGGCAAGGTTAAATTAATTATTTTATATTTACACGAGGGAATATTATTGGCCATTAAAAATAATGGTTACAAAGATCCTGTTGGGACATGAGAAAATACTTAAAATTTTTTATCAATAAGATATATAAAAAGAGAAATATCGCCCACTTATTTACCACTATGCAAAATATGCACATACATGAAATGATATTTATTGAGGACTGGAATTAAGGGGATTATTATTTTTTTAATGCCATAGTTTACACTTATTACCTAAGCAATATAGGTAGAAAAATTAGAAAACACAGAAAATCAAGAAGAAGAAAATTAAAATTACTTAGAATTCCACCGATGAGGTTTCTAGAATTTGTGATTGTCTGGTACTTGAAAAATAATTTTGTAAATAAAGCTTGCTTCTGATAGATAGCCTGTCCTTTCAAATGAATGCACATACCATTTTAAAAACTGATGATGCCATATAATCTATGTAGCATCATTCTCTTTACAATCATTTTTAAAAATCCCTGACATTCTGACATGTTTAGCTAGAACTGACTTTCATTGGAAAGTTTTTGAGTCATTGTCACGTTTGTGGACAAGCTGGGTCTTTGCTGAGCTGTTTTATATTGAAGCTATTCCCAGGATTCCGGTGATCCAGACCCCTGAGTCTCACCTCAGATGGAGCTGAACATCTTCTGATCTGTAGTTGGCTCTTCCTCTTTCTGAGTTGCAGATTCAAAACAAACAGGAAATCCTGAGTGAACCAGCAGGCAGACAAACAAAAAGATGTGCAAATGCCTTCCTGCTTTCAGAGTGCCCATCTTAAGTGTGGCGGTTGTGGGATTTAGAATTTATATACAATTTGCTATTTGGAGAAAAATATCCTTCCTTGAATTGCTTGGGACACATGTAATTCCTTTTTTTTTTAAATGCTGGAGTCATATGTGCAGTGTTTGAAGAAGCACAGGAAAGTAATTAGAAAGTAACTTGAGATCCTGGTCACATCTGAGAACTTCAGCCAAATAACTGATAAATTAGGTAGTGTTTAGCATATACCACATAGCATATACCACAGTGAAATATTTAAGTAGTATGTATACCTGTTTATAAATGATATTTCTATATGTAAAACCTCTTGTATGTTTTTTTTTTCCTCTCACAGGGTAATAAGAGATTTGTTTTTAAGTTGTAATGGAGTAAGTCAATTAATTGAATTAAATTACTTAGATGGTATTCGGAGTCATTCCCTAAAAGCATTTGAAACTCTGATAATCAGCCTCGGGGAACAACAGAAAGATTCTTCAATTCCAGGTCCTGATAGGATAGACGTTGAACAGAAGGAGCAGTCGCCTTTAAATGCAGGTACTTCCCTGCATAACCAGCAAACTTATTCAGATTCTCCTCAGAGCCTTAGCAAATTTTATGCCAGCCTCAAAGAAGCTTATCCGAAGAAACGGAAGCCGGCTAATCAGGATGTGCACCTCAACACGATCAACATCTTCCTGTGTGTGGCGTTCTTGTGTGTAAGTAAAGAAGCTGAAAGTGATGGCGAGCCCGCCAACGATTCCGAAGACACTTCCGGCTATGACAGCACGGCAAGCGAGCCGCTGCACCTTGTGCCACCGTGTCTGTCCCTCGAGAGCCTCGTCTTGCCTTCTCCGGAACACACGCACCAAGCCGCAGACATATGGTCCATGTGTCGTGGGATCTACATGTTGAGTCCGGTTTTCCAGAAACAGTTTTATAGGCTTGGTGGTTTCCGGGTGTGCTATAAATTAATATTTATGATCATACAGAAACTATTCAGAAGTCATGAGCAGGCGCAAGGGAAAAAAGAAGGAGATATACATGTGAATGAAAACCAAGATTTAATCAGAATGCCTCAATCTGAGCTCAGTATGAAGGAAGATGTATTATCTTTGACTGTGAAAAGTCCCCCTATGCCATCAGAACTGGAGAGTGCTGACAGTGTAGGTCAACTGGAGTCACAGCATGTTGCTTCCATAAATGTGGAACAAGTTCCAGCCACCCACGCTGCTCCTGAGGAAGCTAAGGGCCTTACGAGTCGAGAAAGTGAGACCTCACTTCAGAGCATACGGCTTTTGGAAGCCCTTCTGGCCATTTGTCTGCATGGCAGCAGAGCCAGTCAGCAAAGGATGGAAATAGAGTTACCTGATCAGGTAATAAGTTCTCCTTTGTCCAGCTATTGTGTAATATGTATTTTTAAAAGGTCTAATGTAATACCATTGTTGCTTTGTTTTTCCAAAGAGTCTAAGTTTTACAAAGCTGCTGTGTGCCCAGCACAGTACTGGGTACTATGGAGGACACAGAGGGACATGGGACCCAGTTCTTGCCTCAGGAAACTTAGAGTTTACTGTGGAATGCAAAACCCACATGGGACAAAGTTACCAGCCCCAAAAGGCATTAGATACGCAGTAAATGTCAGCTGAGTAATAATGGACGTTGTGTTTCAGAGTTCAAGCCTTAAAGGCTGGGTGTGATGCCATTTGGTGCCTGGCCCAGATTCCCTTTCGCAAGCCAGTGCACCCATCCGTCATCGACTGCTGAGGGCTGACATCTGGACCACCTCCCAAAGATTGCCCTTGGGCGACGGAAGATGCTTTTTGGGGGAGCAAGGGGGAGGACATTATTCTGAAACTGCATCTTCCCCAACATCTTCTGCTTCCCTCACACCCTTACAAGTTTCTCCTGAGAGCACTTCTCAACACAAAAGGAATCGCCAGTTTCAGGCCCTGCTCCTAAGGAACCTTCAAATGTGGCAGATCCTTTCTTTCCTTATTAGCTCACTCTTGACTGTTCTGTCAGCCAACAGGCTCTCCTGCCGCCTCCATGTTGCCTCCTGTCTAAAATATCTTGATGTCTCCACTTTGCTCACACTTAAACTCCACACTCAGAAGAGTGTACAAGGCCCCTCACAGTCCTGCTTCCACTTCCTTGTTTAGCCTCCCTTCCTGCCATCCTTCACCAGGCTGTAACCAGCCACCATGAGCTGACCCCTCCTCAAGACACCATTCTTTGTCATTACGTCCATACTTCTGTGCCTCTTCTTCTGCCTGGTGCATCATCTCCCTCAGTTTCTATGCCTGCTGTCTCCTATGTGTTCCCTCTCCATTGTCTGTCTCATACCACCCTTTGGGACACTTATGACGGGTCTCAGGCACCACCTCTGTTTCTGTTCTCAGAGAACTTCGTTTAAAGCTCTAGAATGATCATCATCATACCTTGTCTGTATGTATCTGTATCTCACATGGAACCGAGAGTTCCTTAAGGGAGACATCAGCTTCTTATCCCTCTTTATGGTCTCATCACCTAACACAGGGACATGGGCAAGCAGCCAGAGTGCCCTTGTAGGGCAGAAGAGAAGGCAAGAAAGGATTAGAATAGAAGTGCTTCTTAGAGTCTTGAATTTGCAAAATCTATAGATGGTTAATCAAAACTCTGAAGTTTCAACTAATCTTTTTTTGCGATACAATTCATTTATGATACATTGAAATTCAAAGCCACTGAAGATGAGTAAAGCTTGTGATAAATAAAAATGTTATTGATTATAACAGTAGGATGTTTATGGAAGAACTACATGTTGATAGTCATTTTACTTTCATATCAACTGCAAATAAATGGACTAGCTTTCTACTTGTTAAATGTGAATTTATCACTTATTTTGTCATTGTTGCATTTTTTTTCTAAAAGGATGTTATTCTTGAGACTAATTGTTCGTCTCTTATTTTACCTTAGAACTTGTCTGTGGAAAATATATTGTTTGAAGTGAGGGACCATCTTTCCCAATCGAAGGTGATTGAAACAGAATTGGCAAAGCCGTTATTCAACGCCCTGCTTCGAGTAGCACTAGGGAACCACTCGGCAGATTTTGAACACAGTGACACTCTGATTGAGAAGGTACGAGGAACATACAGCTGGGTTGCCTGGGCATGACCTGCAGAAGCAGAAGAGGGTGAGATGTGACTAGAACATGGATGGATGTGGTTAGAACGTATGGGCCCGGATTTGTTGAGTTCCATGGGTCACGTGTCCATCATCTGAGATAGACAGTGCCCCCTCTCATAAAAAATAGGAGTGCAAAATGACACACTTTTTTTCATCTACTCCGGAAATTTACTGAGAATTACTCCTGGTGAGACAGATATGTGTTATTTGATTTGATATCTTACATATAATAACTAGTAGTTTATTAAATGATAATTCAGGGCTGGTGAGGACTTGCGTATCTTATCTGATCCTATATTGGTGCAGCTGATATTTTCAAAATACTCCACTTTAATTTTAAATCACTCCACATAAAAATGACTAGTGCTTGCAGAGAAGATAGCAATCATAGTTTTTTAGTTCATGTTAATGGTTTTTTTCTAAAAGAGCTATCTTAATTTTTTCCGTGAAACTGATGCATTTCCCTCTCCTTTAATGTTTATTTGACCTGTAGTTAATTGTCACCTGTCCTTTAAATAGGTCCTTTAATTCCTTGGTCTAGCCATATATATGACATTTTATAATATTCTCCCATAATATTTTACAATACTGTTTGTCATGACTTAAAAACTTACTGAAATAGCTACTAATGCCTTCATCAAATTACTGAATCAATTGATTATCTGAAAAATGTTAAAATGCCTGCTTTATTCTACCTTTTACTAAGGTTGCAATGATAAAGTACCTTGAGGTTCTTTAAGTGAAAATGTTTTCTAGGGTGAAGATATTTGTAGACTTTTATAGGAAAGGAAACTTGCATGCTGCAAGGCTTTGCACAGTAGTTAATGCTGGAACTCTTGATTGCCAGGATGGTTGTATATAGACAATTGCATTTTGACATCTTAAAATTAATCCCTTTGAAAAATTTTCATGTCCTCTCTGGTTATCTAATTTACAAAATGTTTTATATATAAAATTCCTGTGGAAAAGTCTTTTTCCATGAACAAAGTGTAAAAATAATATATATTTACCAGCATTAAGTTATAAGAAGTATAATTCCACCTCGTCGTTTTTAGTCATTTTCTATTATATAACTAGAATGAAATTTCTTAGACTTATTTTTCAGTAAAACTGCAATAACCTAGAGCTTAATCTGTTGGAGACCCCCTCCCCGCACTTGACATGTTAATCAAGTTATCTGAGAGATTCTGGAAAATTTTGCTGTGTGAATTTCATGATTTATAATGGTTAATTAATATCGATTCATAAGATTTTTTTTCTTACAGAAAAACCTGAAGTTCTTAAAATGACTTTTGCATAACATATATTCCATTACTAAAAATGAGCAAATGTTACAACTTTTGTTTTTTATTACACCAATCTTATAGAGTCATCAGTCTGAAGAAGAACTGTCATCCCAACCTGGAGATTTTTCAGAAGAAGCTGAGGACTCTCAGTGTTGCAGTTTTAAACTTTTGGTTGAAGAAGAAGGTTATGAAGCAGATAGTGAAAGCAACCCTGAGGATAGTGAGACACGGGATAATGGTAATATATATGTACACATATATGTTCATATAGTTTACTGGTTCATTAGACAAACTTTTTTCCAGTTTTATTGAGAAATAATTGACATACATCCCTATATAAGTGTGAGGCATACAGCATCATGATTTGATTTATATATTGGGTTGTCAGAAATGTCATGATGCATTTTTGCAATGAAAAACGTAGAAAAAATACGTAATGACTTTTCCAACAACCTAATATATTGTGACATGATTACCACAATAGGTTTCATTAATATCCATCATCTTGTTATAGATACAATAAAAAGAAGAGAAAAAATTTTTCTCCTAGTGATGAGAACTCTTAATATCTGCTCTCTGAACAACTTTCCCATGTATCATACAGCAGTGTACACTTTAGTTGCCATGTTGTAAATAACATCCCTAGTGTGTGTTTGTCTTGTAACTAGAAGTTTGTACCTTTTGACTACTTTCCTCCAATTTCTCCCACAAGAAAGTGCTTTTGAAAAAATATTGGTTTAATGGTGTTGGTTTAATCATAGCACAGACATGATTTTCTAATGACAGATTTCCTCCTTTTTATAAGTTTGCTAACTAGGTCTTAATTTAAAGAATTCTATTCTAGGTAGAAATGTATAAATTTCTTAACTGTATGAACACTTAACAGCACAGCAGTATCTTTTAAGAGCATATCAGTTAAATTTTGCAAAACATAATATTCGGTGAGACAGTGTCTATGTGTTTCACACTTATGAAAAAGACAAGATTTAGAATTTGTCCTACCAATAACCAAGCCTACTATTTTCATGGGCAGGTAAATGAACTGTGTGATTTAGGTATTTTGGGGTCAGAAAGTTTAGGAGAGTATTTTTTTTCCAGTGGGTAGTAGAAATGTGTTAAATGTGTATCACATGTCTATAAAAATTTCTGTTGATAATATCTGTAGTTCTACCAAAGATCAAAATTACTTTTAAGGCTACTTATTTATCTTCAAACTATCCAGAATACTTGATTTTTTCAGGATACTTATCGTAATCAAAAATCATGTAGTAGGAAAAGATTTTTGGACATCTACTTATAAAAAGCACTTTTGCCACTAGAACTCCTAATGATGAATGAGATTCAAAATATTTATTCAGTGTTTAGGAAATAAAAATCTTTTCTTTTCTTCTTTAGGGGTAGATATAAAGCCAGAAGCAGAAGGTTTCATTGCATCAAGCGGTCCAAGTGACTTACTTGAAAACCTCACTCCAGGGGAAATAATATATCCTGAGATTTGTATGCTGGAATTAAATTTGCTTTCTACTTGTAAAGCCAAACTTGATGTGATTGCCCACGTATTTGAGAGTTTTTTGAAAATCATCAGGCAAAAGGAAAAGAATATTTTTCTACTCATGCAACAGGTAAGAGATGGGTTAAGTTAAATGTGATAAATATTTATCACACTCATGCCCCAATTGCTCATCTCCTTATTTATAACCCAGCTTGTCTGAAGATTAATTCGAGGTGATTACTTATCTTTTATAATACCTTAGACATGTTTTGACCTACAAGTGGTATTCTAAAAATCTTCTAATTCCATTCTAGTTCTCTAAGGTAGCATAAAAAATTAATGTTGTCATTGGCTAACTAATTTGATTCCTAGTATATTTCTGAAAATGGGTAATATTTTAAAAATTACATTTAAGTTTAATATATATGGTTGGTTTGAAAAATCAGAAAACAAAAACAGTATGAAAATTACATGTAATCCTACGCATACTATTCTTTTTAGGGTTTTTTTGTTGTTGTTTTTTTTTTGTTTTTAGCTGAGCCATGCTGCCACTTGTTGGCAGCTCAGTAACAGCTCAGCTCAGGCTGGGCATCCAACTGCTGTTGTTCAGAGCTCAGCTCGAATTCTTGAGTGAGCTCTTAACCAACTGAGCCACTTGGCCAGCCCTCTTTTTAGTTATTTTTAAATACTTATATATGTATATACAGTAGACTAACAAATAATTTATTACATTGTAGTTGCTTCATGCTCTCATGAGGTAAGCTCTGTACACCTGAAGCTCATGTAGATGAATATCAACTATAATTAAATATATATATTTACACACACACCAGAGGTGCTAAAAAAAATGTATACACATAACTTGTATTCATCTTTTGTTATCAGTGTATATTGAGTGTTACAATTTTAATACAGTTTTTTCCTTTCTTAAAATGTGTGTACATTTTTTTGACACCCTCTGTATATAGTCACGGGATGTGGAGTACAGCATAGGGAATATAGTCAATGGTATAATAAGAGCTATATATGCTGTCAGAGGGGTAGTAGACCTGGGAGGTTGTCACTTTGTGAGGGGTGTACATGTCTAATCATTATGTACACCTGAAACTAATATAAAAAAATAATTTAATTTAAAAAATAATAATAAAAGAAATTTAATTTTTTTTAATTTTTTTTTAATCTTCAGGGAACTGTGAAAAATCTTTTAGGAGGGTTCTTGAGTATTCTAACACAGGCTGATTCTGATTTTCAAGGTGCGTTGAAACTATTAGTTTTAAACAGTAGCTCTGAAATTATTTTGTTGTTATGTGAAATGGAGCATTGATAATAATGTCTTCCAGTGGCTTAGTGCTCTGTGGTTTCTGTAGTAGCTTTATATGCATCATCTCTTTTGTTCCTCAGACCCACCCAGTGCAATAGACATAGCGTAAGGATCTTGATTTTACAGAGGAAAATCTAGATTCCAAGGGACTGTGTGAGTTGTTCAGGGTCATATACGTGAGGGTGGCATTATAAGGACTGTGACCCAGTGTAAACACCGTACAGTATTGCTGTTTTATCAGATCAAGTGCCTGCTCTCTACTCTGTGCTTTCACAGACAGTTGAGAAATTCATAATGAACATATAATATGATTCTATTACATGTAATAGATAGAAACCTAAATTTTAGTTGGAGATGTGGGCTAACATACAGAAAATGTTAATTTGGGTTTGTTGAATGTTTTCTCGTGATTAGATTCAATTTATGCATTTGGGGCAGACATACCTCAGAAGTGCCTTCCTCAGGGCATCGGATCTAGGGGTTCATGATATCTATGTCTTATTATTGGTGATATTGACTTTGAACACTTGGTTAAGGCAGTGTCTTGCCAAGTTTCTCCATTGTAAAGTTACTGTTTTCTGTTTATAATTATCTTGTCGGGAGATAACTTGAGACTGTACATATCCTTGTTTTCATCATAATCTAACCCACTAATTTTAATATCCATTGATGATTCTTGACTGAAACAGTGAATACTGTGGTGTTTGCGAAATAGTGATTTTCTGTTTCCATCATTCCTTCTTTAATTTTTTAATTTTTTTAATTTTTTAATTTTTTTGAGGGCAGTGTCACTGGCCCTCATATGTGGGACCCAAACTGGGGCCGCTGGCTTCCCAAGCCAGCGCTTAACCACCGCGCCTCTCAGCCGGCCCTCTTTCTCCGTTTATTAATGGGATTTTACTGTAAGGAAAAGCTTCCCTTCTCCCTCATTTACTTATTTAGTATGTGGGTACATTTTTATTTATTGTGCTGGGCACTTAGTGGACCCTTTTGATATGAAGGCTTATTTCCAGCTTAGCTCTGAGAAATTCTACTCCATTATCTTTTAATAACAGTTTTATTGAGATATAATCACATACTATCCAATTTACCTGCTTAAAGTATAAAATTTGATGTTTTTTTAGTGAATTCAGAGTTGTGCCATCATCACCACAGTCAATAGAATACTTCCATCATCTCCAAAAGAAACCCCATACCCTTTACGTAAAGTCACTGCCTGTTTCCGCTTGGCTCTCCCCCTGCCCTTGACAACTGCTGATCCCTTTCCTGTCATAGATTTGCCTATTCTGGATATTTCCTAGGCAACTTGACCAGACTGTACAGTTGTAGCTGGTAGCCCTGAGGCTAACATCCCGCTATACTTTTCAGCTTTTGCCTGGCAATTCATTCACTTTCTTTAGAGGAGTTATCAGGTTTGGGATATTAAAGGTAAAAGCTGAGCTATCTGTGCTCTATGCTCAGAATCAAGGAGAAGAGAGGATGTTCACAGTCAGGTCTTTTATGAATCTTACTTCCTGTCCAGATTTTAGACAGATTGGCTCTCCACTCCTCTGAGCCCCTTTGTAATTCAAAGAGAGTCTAGGCTGCAGCTTTCTCTTCTATCTATCTACTCGTCCATTTTCAAGAAATATTTTTAAATCTCTCACCTGATGTGCCCCCAATGCCTACTTCTTACACCATTTTTTTTTTCTGTTATGGGTTTCTTCCTTTTTGTAATTCTGTACTTTTAGTTCAGTGAGTTTCCAGTGGCAGACAAAGGCAAAATACTCTGTGTGTGTGTGTGTGTGTGTGTGTGTGTGTGTGTGTGTGTGTGTGTGTTTCATTCCCTCATTTTGAACTGGAACCTGTCACTTTTGAACTGAAAAAAAAAAAAAATCTAAGCACATATAGTTTACTCTGATCATATTACTTCCTTAGTCTAAAACCTTAATGGATTCATGTTGCTTACAGAATAAAGTCCATGTTATTTTTATAGTCTCGTTGCAAGTTTCTTTCCAGATACACCTACTATTTATTACGTTAGTGCATCAATTCACTGCATCTGCAAAATATTTAATTTGTAGGACTTTTTTGGGGGGAGGTGAAGATCAACTGGGTTAATGCATGTAAATATATTTTGAACACTGTAATGTGTGCTACAAATATTACCTATTACTTGACTCTCAAAAGTTCTATGAATTTGTCTATCACTGATTATAGCTTATGCTAAACCGCATGATGGAATAAAGAAATGTTCAAACTAGTTGTTTGTGATATTTAAGTGTTTCATAATCTTAAGTATTTCTACTTTTATTTGTGTCATCTAATTTTCTATTTAGAAAGTGATAGTTATAATTTAAACGTTTTCAAGATGAGAAGGTGGCAGACTATTTTATGGTGCTTAATTAACAGTGTCAACTTATTTAACAAATACTGTATTAATTTATGCTTCTTTAAGTAATACTTTTACCTTACTTGGAGCTAACCAACCATTAAGGAAAGTGGTTTTGTTGTCTTTTGTCAGTTGGTTTGCATTTAATCATATTGCTATTTCTTCAGCAGTGTTTTGGATTATTAGATTGTTTATCATCCATTTAAAATGTGACAATAGCATTTGATCTCTTTCAGTGAAATTGCTTATTCAGTTTCTTTAATTGTGTACTGACGTTAATTCCCCTTCTATCTTCCTTTAATTCAGCATGCCAGAGAGTCCTGGTGGACCTTTTGGTGTCTTTGATGAGTTCAAGAACATGTTCAGAAGAGCTAACCCTTCTTTTGAGAATATTTCTGGAGAAATCTCCTTGTACAGTAAATATGCTATAAATTTTTTTTCACTGATAGCTAATAGAATATTTTTTTAAATACTTGGAAATCACCAAGCTCTCTCTTTTGATGTGATAATTATACGGTCAACTCCATGTTATTATTTGTGAAACTCCCAATTATTTTACTATTTGCAGATATTTTAACTATTTCACTTCTGTTTTGGCTAACCAGACATAGCATTGGGGTCATAGTCCCTTTACCCCAACCCACCCTAGTTTTGTGCTTAAGAAATGATAAAGAATTTTAGTTAGTAAAGAGAACTTAATTATAAGTAATTATAACCATTTTGAGGATTATCCTTTTTTTAAGAAAATTATGATCCATTCTTTTGGTATCTTCTATCCCTTCTGCTTTCCATTGGTGTGTCTTAGCGACTTTTAGACTCTTTTTTGCTGAGGAACCCATTTGTATAATGAAATATTGACTAAGAATATAAGCCAATTAAACAGAAAACCCAGAGCTACTTTCTTTGAAACAAGATTGGATGTTCCTGAGCCCTGCCCATTTCACCACCTTACCCTAGCCTGATGGGCCCTGACAGAGCTCCATGGAACACGAGATTAAAACCACTAGTGCAGACAATTGAGAACTGACTGTAAATTTATGCAATGTTGCTATTACTTTTTTCTGGGTGCATTATTCATAATCAACACTAGATGTTATTTTATGCATGAGTATTGCATTGTACTTAATTGTATTTAAGTTAATCTTTTTTTTTTACTTGCCTCCTTAGTCATTGCTTAAAATTAGATGCTTGTTTTCTGTCTTATCTTTCCTATACATTCTACATTCCTGTTTAACCAAAAACTTGTAGTTATAAATAAAACCTAAAAACCTTATTGTAGTTTACTAAACACAGATGAAAGAAAATCTATTTAGCAAAGACTCATAGACACAGACAACAGTTTAGTGGTTACCAGAGGGTAAGGGGGTAGTGGGGAGGTAGAAGAGGGAAAAGGGAGTCAAATACATGGTGATGGAAAGAGACCTGTTGTGGGTGATGAACACAAAATACGATATATAGACAATGTATTATGGAAATGTACACTTGAAACCTATATAATTTTGCTAACCATTGTCATCCCAATAAATTTAATAAATAAAAAAATAAACTGGAAAGTAATTGAGCACTCAATTTTAGAAATTCATTCAGAAAACTAAAGATTTTGTAAGGTCTTTGGTTCTATCCCTCATTTAAAAATAATTGAGAGAAGCAACTGTGGTCTGCTTGGAAATAAACATCTTTCTTTGGTAGAAAAGATTTATGATACTTAAGGCCAACTTATAACTTTTAGTTTTTTACCATAAAAGCATCTAAATTTAAAACAAATTAACCATAAGATATTACATATTTTAAGAATAAAATCTCTCATATTTTATCTTAACTATACAAAAAATGAAATTTTTAATGATATGGTAGATAGTGAGGTATTTAAATAAGAATGCTGATAAGTCTATAGGTATGTTTGTATTTTCATTTATGACCTGAATTTCAAGATTATTGTGTAGCTTGAAACATGACTGTGAAGTTTTATTTATTTATTTTTTTCCTCTAGGAAATTCTTCTTCTGGGGATTCTGAAAATTGTTGAAAGTGATATTACTATGAGCCCTTCACAGTATCTAACCTTCCCTTTACTGCATACTCCAAATTTAAGCAATGGCGTTTCATCACAAAAGTGTCCTAGGATTCTCAGCAGTAAAGCCATGGGATTATGGAGAAGAGCACGAGTTTCACGGGGCAAGAAAGAGGGTGACAGTGACAGTTTTCCCCAGCAGCTGCTTTCCTCTTGGCATGTAGCCCCGGTCCACTTGCCATTGCTGGGACAAAACTGCTGGCCACACCTGTCAGAAGGGTTCAGTGTTTCCCTGTGGTTTAATGTGGAGTGTGTCCATGAAGCTGAGAGTATCACAGAGAAACAAAAGAAGATCAAGAAAAGAAACAAGGCATTAATCTTACGGGATAGTAGTTTTGATGGAACAGGTATGATGACAGCGTTAGCTGGCACACGGAGTTTTTTCTGATGGCAGTTTGGTTGATCAGTAGGAATATAGCGATGTGATAACTTACTCTTATGTTCTTCACCTTACATGCCTTAGTAATGGCGGATCCTGACTTCCCAAAGCCTGAGTTGTCAGCCCCGCAAACTCCATTTCCTTCTGTACTTTTGCTGGGGTTTGTAGGCAGGAGAAACACACAACTGCTTGGGGGGTCAGCATCCCCATTTCCTGCCTCTTTCCTGGTCCCAGTACTGGAGGAGGGTTTCTGCCCCACTGCTTCCCAACTCCTAGTGGTCAGCTGCCATTTCACCCCCTTTCTCTTTTAGTTCAAGCTCCCTTCTCAAGCTGTATCCTACCACAGTGTTCCTCTCCTAGTTCCTGTCACAGAATGTTCGATTGCATCAGCCATTCTCAGGTAGAATAAGTTTGATTCCAGTCCTTTCTACAATGGATCGGATTGTTGTTGTTCCACATGGAGATGGCATCTTGTCCCCCATGTGAACAGGGCAGCAACCAGTTCACGGAGCTGGAAGTAAAACAGGCAGGCTAATAGTTAGGGTCTGTAGCAGGAATGAGATGACTACATGACAGATGTCTAGGGTGTGTATGTGTGTGTGTGTGTGTGTGTGTGGTGGTGCTGGCCGCAATAGCTCTTCACCTCACAGAGCTCACCCTCCCCACTGGAGCCAGCAGGACACTGGGCCTTCACCACTGGTTTCCAGGGAAGTCCCCTACCACTGACCTTTGGATGAAAGGAAAGCCCCAGTGACACTGTCAACACTGAAGGGTGGGCAGTGTCACCTGGTATTCACAGCTGGAGCTCTGAAACCACTTTCCACAGACATATATCCAGGCTATTAGCATAGCACACTCACGTACTTTTACAGGTTAGCCTGGAAAGCCAATTTACATTTTAAAATCTTAGCAGATACTTTGTAATGTTTCAGGTAGTTATAGCATTTTTTTGTGAATTGAATGTTGCCACCTAAGAACTGGTAGCTTTCACACACTATGTATGTGATGCTATTGATGATGACACTGTGGTGTACATTGAGTGCTTCTGTACACACGTCACTTTGCTCAGCTCTCTGTCCACCTGTATCTTCACAACAGTTCAGCTAGGTGAGTACCATCCATGTTTGCAAGGTGAAGCTCAGCACATGACCAATGTATCAAGCAGGTAAGTAATGGAAAGGGATTTTCACCTGTCATTACTGCCCCATAAACGGTACAGATGGCGTTCCCATATTTTAAAGGGGGCAACTGTCTCTTACTAAATGAGTAAATATGCACAATGACCTGAGGTCTTGGGAAAATAAAAGTAAAAAATTATTGTAAAAATGTATTAGAAAACACATTTTAGAAAGATGATTTTGCATAAGCATTTTGAAGGATATTTTAAAACAGTGTACATGTAAAAATGTTGAGGAGAGATGACAGAAATATTCATTACAGTGATCTTACATCCTTTGCCACTAAACTAGCTATGTACCATTGAGCAAGTCACTTAACCTGTCAGCACCTCAATTCTGTCACCCTCAAAATGGAGATGATATTTACCTCATAAGATTCCTGTAAGCATTGAATTAAGAAATATTTGTAATATTCCTACTCTACAGTGTAGGGTACGCACTGGTTTTTGCTCTGGTCTTTTATTTATGGAAGTTCAGATTTGATATGGAAACTGTTTAAAACATCATCAGTTGTGAGTTCTCTATACATCTTGTGTCTTGGGTGATAGTCTTCAAAATACTCAATGAATTTAACTGTTCTCTTTTAAGACTATTATCATTGCTAAAGGGAGTATTAAAAATTGGTGGTGGCTATACCTGTTGAAAAATGGCAACAAATATATATGCAATCTAATAACTGGTGTGTGTATCTATTCTGAAGTCTGAGCCTTTGGACATGCATTTCATATTTTGGTCCATCATGGTACTAGGCAGCATGGATGGCTGAAGGATTCAGCTCATCAGACATGTTCAGGCAGCTCTAGGTTTTAAGTGGTGAGAAAGAGACGTCAGAATGAATGACCAGAAAGCCAAAAGCATAGAGAATTTACCTGAGCTTGCCTCAGAGTAACATTTTAAAGCTTCAGAAATTTAGCACTTAAATTCAAAGATCACTCATCAGGGAGTCTAAACAGGGAATATATTGAAACACTACGATAGTCCTGAAAGGAATTTTAATTTGATCAATATTTAAAAAACTTTCATGTTATTGTAATAATTCTACAATGATTTTTGGTAGATAACAGATGCTCCCTGGGCTGGAGTCCATGCAGTCGCAGTGGCCCCATCCCATCCATAAAAGAATCATGACACAAATTGTAATAGGTCACCGCAGTGACATCACAGTAGTCTGTTCACTTCTGCCGTTAGCCCTTAGTTATCACGTATTTTAAAACATTTGATAACTTCTAATGCTCAATTATTGTTTTTACTCCTGGTGCTTTTTTGGAGTTAACATCTAAAACTTTGGAAATGTTCTTGTTTGGAACAGGCCAGGTTCAGATATTCTGAATAAATAATATACTTCAAATGAACAACCATGCTTTGTATTCTTTTAAATTTGCTTTTCCACTCAATTTTTACCAACGGCTTTACCGATCATTCCAACATCTTTTTATCACAGAGAGCGACAGACCAGAAGGTGCAGAGGATGTGAATCCTGGTGAGAGGCTCCTAGAAGAAGGCTGTCTTCACATGATCTCGCTGGGATCCAAAGCGCTGATGATTCAAGTGTGGGCTGATCCCCACGCTGGCACTTTCATCTTTCGGTATTGATTATCCTCAACCCCTATGAATAGATACGTATTTAAATAGTTTATGTAAGAGACATTACTGTGAAATCTGCTATTATAATAAAGATCATTCAGCAAAACAGAAAAATCTTATTAAAAAAAGAGATACATTCTAACAGTTTTTAACAACATTTTATTCTATCAAAAAATCTGTACTGAAACTCTGAAGTAGATGTTAACTCTCAATTAGATTTTAGACCAAATACTTACTGAAGTCTTATCTATGGAAATATTCTATCAGGTTGCAATGATCTTAAGATGTTGTTATTATCCGATATCTGTTTTCCATGCAGATTATATATTTAATAGCCATTATCTGATGAGCTCAAGTTCCCCTTGCTATCTTGTCCTTTTTTCCTACCTCCTTTGTTAACAGGTATAGATACAAATCTCTTATTTCTATTAAGTGAGTATGAATAGTATGAAATTTTATTTGCATAAAATTTAAAACTGAACAAACAATATGGTATTTAGGGATAGATGCTTTGTAAATGTTATAAAGGTTACTGGGTACTTGATATACATTATATCCTATTCTGTCAGTAATCCCTCAAATTATGTTAGATTTTTGACACATCCTGGCATTTAGACATTTATGTGCAATATTCATTAATTTAAAAAAATTTTTCAATTACAGTGACATACAATATTATGTTAGTTGCAGGTGTACAACATAGTGATCAGACCTTTCTATAATTTACAAAGTGATCCCCCCAATTAGTCTAGTTCCCATCTGACACCACGCATAATTATTGCAATATTATTGACTATATCCCCTATGCTGTACTTAAATCCTCATGCCTGTTTTTATAACTGGCAATTTGTACTTCTTAATCCCTTCACCTTTTTCACGGGGGTCCCCAACCCCCTTCCCATCTCTCAACCATCAAAATATTCTCTGTAACTATGAGTCTGTTTCTGTTTTGTTTGTTCATTTATTTTGTTTTCTAGATTCCACATATATGTGAAATCATGTATTAATTTTTATATAAACCAAATGCTGCATTGTAATTTCTAAAAAGGCAATGACTATATAAATAGTAATGATAAATATTTTTTTACAAATTGAATTCTGAAAATTATCGCCTAAATTTTTAACACTAACAAATGAGCCAAATCTCTATTAGTTCATGAATTGAGGTAATAATACAATAAAATAACTAAGCAGATTATGGATTATGGTGTAAAACAAAGACCTTCTGATTTTTCAAGATAATTTAAAAATAGAACTGATTTTTAATCTCACTTAAATATCTACAGTTATACTTTGTTATACATGTATTAAATACTGAGTTCAGAAATAGCACGTCTTCAGCCTACACCTTTCCTCTCTTTGTGTAGTGTGTGCATGGATTCAAATGATGATACGAAAGCTGTTTTACTAGCACAGACTGAATCACAAGAGAATGTCTTCCTCCCAAGCAAATGGCAACATTTAGTCCTTACCTACTTACAGCAGCCCCAGGGGAAAAAGACTATCCATGGAAGAATCTCTATATGGGTCTCCGGACAGAGGTACTAAACATTTTTAGTAAATGCTTATTAACCTCAGTTACAGTTTTAAGTTTAATTAGTCTGTTATAGCTTCTGAAACAGATTACAGAACACTACAGATAAAATCATTATATATTAACATAGGAATCTATGTCAGAGTTGGATATTTTGCTATTTATTACTGCCATACAAAATTTATTTCCCTTAAAAGTAATTGTTGAAAATTAGTATTTAGGTTTGGGGAGCATGCAGAAATCTAGACATTTAGACATTTATATGGAATATATAGTAGATAAAGGAAAAGAAGCTATAATTTGGTCCTACAAGCCCATATATTATAAAATTAATCCACCAGAAATCATTAGCTAATAAGACTAATACTTAAATAAGGATTTCAAAAGAATGTAGAATGACTAGAGAAAAATAAAAGCCGGTGTATCAGATGATAGATTGACAAGGTCCTAAAAACATACCAGATGATAGATTAAGGATAGTACTATATGGTTTTTACCGACCAGGAGATTCATGGGTCAAGTTAATAAGAAACATTGTCTGGAATATCTTAATGTAAAATGTAACCCTGAGAGAACTACAAGGTATCTTGGATTTATAAGAGTTGGAAAGTATTTTATTGAATGAAATAGCATGAAAGGGGGTATGGAATTGGAAACTAGTGTAGCCTGGGGAAGGATCAAGCTGGCTGGAAGGAAGAGTCTGAGGTGAATTATGAGAGGGAAAAAGGAATGGGTGTGGCAAAGCTCTGTGACAGGGGTGGGGGTGGGGCTTTGAAGGCCAAAAGAGGAGTCTAGGTGTAATCGAATGGACCATAAAACATCGCATATCTTAATATAGCAGACCTTTTGCTTAGGTGCTTTGTATACTTTATCTCCCAGTTCTTTCAAAAATCCCTTGAGGTAGATTAGACCACAGATGTAACATATATACCCATAGCACAGATTAACCCCTTTTCATTCATTCGTTTATCCATCACATATTTATTGAGGAATTACCATGTGTGTGCCAGACCTATGTTAGGCCTAAGGGTAGTGACAAACACACAGCCATATTCACTGCCATCTTGAGCTCAGAGTCTAATGAGGAAGCAGACAACAAGCAGTACCATTAGATGATGTGTATACATTATGACAAATGCTGTGAAAGTAAACAGGTCCTGGGCAAAATAGATCGGTTCTGCCACTTCAGAGAGGTGAACCGGGGAAGGCCTCTCTAGGAACAAATTATTGAAGCTGACACCTGACGGAGGAGACGGGGCCGCCATGAGGAAGAGGGAGGACCAGCGTCCAGGCAGAGGAAAGGGCCTGTGGAAACCACAGGTGAGGCAGGAGTTGCACACTTAGCTGCGCTGGAGAAAGGCAGAGAGAAGGGGCTGGGGTGGCCTTTAGTGTGGTCAGTCCAGTGTCTGCCTCAGGGAAAAACAGGCTTTGGAAATAAAATCAGGGTTCTGGTTTTGTTTATTCGTTAGGAAAATACATGAAAACACGTCATTGAAGCTTTATTTCCATATCCCAAATAAAATATTTCCTGAGAAGTTCTCAACCTTCACAGCTGTCTAAGCCTGAATGGCAGCTGTAGCCAACCAGTAAATTCGTTTCCAGAACCTTGAGTCGGCTAGGGCTGGGATGGGGCTGTCAATACAGAGCCTCTTTCTCCTGGACCCTCCTCCTCATTCCTTGAATTCTCAGCGTGTGTCAGATGACCTCATTTAGTCCTCCCAACAACACTGAAGTAGGTATCAATATATTGTGATCTCTGTTTTACATGTGAGGCAGCTGAGACCCAGAGTGGGGTAAGTAACTTACCCAAAGTCATGCCACAAGTGAGGGGTACGGCTGAAACTTGAACCTAGACTCTGAGCCTAGAGCGCGCCCATGTGCTAAAACCGTAGGCTGTACTGGCCTGACAGCCTGTTTCTGAAGCAGGACAGCTGATAGATGCAGGAATCATGAACTAACTATTGGACATGTTCAGAGTAACAGTTGAAATGTTCACTGTGGACCATTCTGAAGTTTGTGAGTATAGTCACTTGATTCACATGTCGCTCTGTTTTTTTGACCCACCCACTTATTTCTACATGACTTTGAAGGAATTTTGTTTATTTTTGTTTTAAAATTTTATTGGGGAATTGGGGGTAGGTAACAGCATTGAGGAATTGGGGAAGGGGAACAGACAAGTTGCTGTCCATTTTGTTCTTCAGTCTAGTTGTGGAGGACATCGTTTAATTGGTCCATGGAAAGAATTTTTTGACACTTGGTACAAGTTAATGATTTCATCTGTTAATAGAGCAATGAACAAGTGACCAAGGACAAATACATGATTTTGTGGATTTAAATTTGGTGCTATCTTCATTCTTTTCTGAACTAATAGAATAATTTCTACAATAATACATTTTTTTTGGCGGGGGCGTGGTATTTGGGGAGGGGAACAGCGTTGGGGAATCAGGGAAGGGGAACAGACAAGTTGCTGTCGTTTTGTTCTTCAGTCTAGTTGCAGAGGACGTCGCCTCACTGGCCCATGTTGGCATCATCATTGCACTCTTCCTGGATAAGGCAGATCAGTCAACGGACCCTGGACTGCTGCTCACGGTGGCTCTTGGCAGCTCACGCTGGCTGCCAACCACTCACGGTAGCCCACAGCAGCAGGGGCTGCAGCCTATGCCGCCGCTGGCGACCCACAGCAGCCCAGCTCCAGGGTGGAGCTGTTGTTCACCTCCTAGCTGTAGAGGGCAGTGTCACTGGCCCTAATGTGGGATCCGAACCAGGGCCCTGCTGCTCAGAGCTGGCACCCCAAGCCAACTCCCAACCAACGTGCCACTCGGCCCTACAATAATACGTTTTAAGAGGCCATTTTAATAATATATAATGACATTGAAAACAACTTATTAACATTTTATATTAATTGTCATTTGATGAACAGCGCACAAATCTGGTAGGAATATATGGTACATGGTAGATACTTAATATTTGTTGGAATTCATCTTGTATTGATCTTGCAATATGGTTTCTTTACCTTTAAAAACTATACTATCATGTAGCCACTAGGTGGCAGCAGTGTTTCAGTCACAGCCAGTTATTTGGGTCAAGAAACATCCATGTAATGGAAGTTATCTCACTTAAATGTCCTGTCAGTTATACCTAAATTTTTCTAAAAAAAGAAATCTCACATAATTCCTTTATTAAAAAATATTCCTATTAACATAGTTAAAATTATGTTAAATATGAAACAGAAAGCCTTAGGGGAAAGTTTTTAAATAAATATATTCCAAAGTAGAATTTCTCATTAAGCGCTAACAATGTTAGCTTATTCTAAATCTTTATTTTATTCACAAACTTTGCCTGTATAAGTTACCTTCATTATGGAGTTTAGAACATTCTTAAAATAGGAGTAGAGCTTGGCACTCAGCAGTTTCAACAAGGTGATGAAGTCCACCTTTCCCGTGTGTCTCTCTGTGAGAAGGCATTAGTTTACTTTTTCGTGTAAAGATTCCTGTAAAAACAAGAGAGTAACCAAAAGTTCTGCAATGAATTAGCATTGAAAAAGCAAAATGCAAAAAATAAAAACGCTGGCATTTCAGTCGCTAGTCAGAGCAAAACAGCAAAGTGATCTATTGTTTTTCTCATTAGTCTCCGAAGGCCTTACGGAGGATGAGAGATTTTAGGGATTGTTTATCCAGATGGCAGACGTCTTGGTAAAATTAGGGGAAGGTGGTTGGGTTGTAGCCGTAAACCAGGAACACACATAGCACAGAAGTCAAATGGCACGGAAAGCTTGCTGCGAATGTGGGTCACACTTCCCATGGCCTGGCATAGGGTCATCCGGCATCCCTGTTCTGCTCCCCAATTTCTGGGGCTTGTGGACCACCAGGACCCTGGACCGAAACAACAGAATCAGTTCTCTTCCTCCCCATCATCAACTATTTGATACTGAACCAAGAAAATTGTTCAAGAATTTCCATCATTAAACACTTATTCTTTTTAAATACTTAGTACTGAGTCCTCACTGAAGTAATTGATTTAACTTTGTTTTTAATGTAGAAAACCTGATGTTACTTTGGATTTTATGCCTCCGAGAAAAACAAGTTTGTCATCTGATAGCAATAAAACATTTTGCATGATCGGCCATTGTTTATCATCCCAAGAAGAGTTTTTGCAATTGGCTGGAAAATGGGACCTGGGAAATTTACTCCTCTTCAATGGTATATTTTTCCCCTTCAAAGCATTTCCAAATTTTTCTTTCAGTTAACAAGTATTAAGTAAATTATCCTGGATAAAATATTAATCCCTGTTTCTTTACTTGTACTTAATAAGTACTGTATTTCCTGGATTCCAAGATGACTTTTAAAGTATTTTAACATTTTTAAAATCTAGATGTTTCTTAAAATTGATATATACATTTAATGTAGAGGAGTATATCCAACCCCCATCCCCCCCAAAAAAGATGCTTATTAAATCAACTGTATTTTGTAATCGTGGAAAATGCAGTATTATGACAGGTAAACTTAGAATGGTTGTCTCTTTTATTTATAATTTTAGTATGTTCTATAAAAATACCAAAATTTTGGAAAAAAAAGAAATATGTGATTTAAAAATACATCACTAAATCTGGCACACAAAAGCGTTCAGGCAGTGATTATTGACTAGATGGATGGATGGAAGGAATAAAGATATGAATTCACGTTTCATTTTAAAAAGGAATTTACTGAGGTATAGTTTCCATTTATTTAAAAAAAAAGCTTTTCTGGCTTAAGGAGCAAATAGAAATTTCATGATTTTATTTTATCAATGACTTCACAGTTAACGTTATATGTATTAATTCATCTTCCATCCACAGTTGGCATAGGTTATTTGGTCATTACACCAATTTGGAAACTGAGGCTTTATCAATTTTATAAGATACAGCAAACACAAAAGGAATCTGGCATAAAGAAATTTTTGGTTCCTAGCTTTTTGTGGAAAATTCTGTTCGGGATGTTTTAATAAATACTTTTATTTTTCTGCTATCCAGGAGCTAAGATTGGTTCACAGGAGGCCTTCTATCTGTATGCTTGTGGACCCAACTATACATCTATAATGCCATGTAAATATGGCAAGCCTATGACCGACTACTCCAAATATATTAATAAAGAAATCTTGCAATGTGAACAAATCAGAGAACTTTTTATGACCCAGAAAGATGTGGATGTTGGCCTCTTAATTGTAAGTTTTCATTTTCATTTTATGAATTTTAACTTTATAGTAACTGTATATACGTATGCTTATTGAATGTATACTTAGCTATAAATTAGGTTTCTAAAATGTTTGTGTTTTTTGTTTCTCAACATTTTTTCCCCTTAGAATATAGTTTTTTTCTGGAAAAAAAAATTGAAATACTTTTACCTCCTCAGAATTTCAAATTTTTATTTCCATGTCCTTGAAGCCATTTTTTTTTTTTTTTTTGTTAGCTGACCCATCCTACCACCTGTTGGTAGTTCAGCGGCAGCTCAGCTCGGGCTGGGCATCGAACTGCTGTTGCTCAGAGCTCAGCTCACACTCTTGAGTGAGCTCTTAACCAACTGAGCCACTCAGCCAGCAAAGCCATATCAGTATCGGTTTTATTTAGTTTATACCTATTAATCATTTAAGACAAATGTTTATGATATGGTGAAAATATAACACATTAGCCTAAAATATATTGTTCATTGTCTTTCCTTTCCATACTTAGTAAATGTGAATTTTTATTTATAGTATTAGTTTTACTTATATATATTCAGATTTTAGAATATTTATTCTTTAATATCAGTAACAACAGGAATTTTGCTTTCAAAATGTTGTTAATTCTGTTTATGTGAGACTCATTGCTTTTTATATATTATTCTAATATTTTGTTCTACTAATGTACAGGGATTTGCGAAGGACATTTTTCATTACAGCAGCTAGAAAACTAACCTTCATAGTCTTAGAAGATCTACTAAAACTATTAGACCTGGCCGTGAAACTGTTCCTTCTCTTCTTATGAGAGATATAATTAGAGGTCAGAGAGATTTCTTACTGAAGGAGAGTACTGTTTTGGAATGTGTTGTTAATGAGGTGTATATTTTACAATCAAAATAAATTATATTTTAAAGCTGTAACCAAAGTAAAGAAGAAATTCTAGTATAGATACTTAACTAGTATAGCTAAAAAAACATAAATAAGTCTTAAGTGGTGTTAAATATATATATCTGTTATAAAATAGATGTAGAGTAGATAACAATAGAATTTAACTAAAGATCTGATAATAGGCATACATTCTTTTTCCTCCCTATGGAGTAGTTAAAAATGGGGGTTTGGGATTTTGGCTGCCCGCTACTATTGAGTGGGGCCAGGGGCGCTAAATGTTCTGCATAGGCAGCTTCATACAACAAAGAATGGCCCCACCATCGAGAAAAACGCTTTAGGGAAACGGTTCTCAGACCTGAATGTGCGTCTGTCACCCAGAGGACTTCAGATGTGGATTGCGGGGCCCGAGTTTCAGATTCAGTAGGTCTGAAGTGTGCCCATGACTTTGCCTTTTTAACCATTTCCCAGGTGATGCGGATACTGGTGGTTGGGAACCACACATTAAGAATCTCTGCTTCAGGGAGACCAAAGAGCTCACACAAGTGTCATTCAAATAATAATTTTAACTCTCTAGTTTTTGGTTAATCCATTTGTTTTCACACACCAAAAAAAAAAAAAAAAAATGTCCCTAATCCTTTTATTTGGCCTGAGGAGAATATATATTATGTAAGTTATAAAGTTCAACATAAATTATCCCCAACTAAAATTCTATAGGTTTTATGTGAAAATTCTGTTGACAGGTTTTTTCAGTCTGATTTAGTGATTTTGGGGTTATGAGGTCATGAGTGAGCAGTCAGGCCGAGACGGTGCCCTTGCTGTTCCAGGTAGACAGGCATTTTTACAGGTTTCTGATGAAAACTACAGAGGTTTAAATGTTTGCTTTACCAGCATAATCATCTACAATGGACAATGTAGTCAGTTTAGTCAGTATGCAGATGTGCCTGATGGCGTCTGAGGAGACGGTCCAGAAATCACGGTGGGTGGAAAATGACCCAAGACCAAGGTCCTGCGGCTTCTGTGAGAAGACACTGAAAGTTGAGTGTGTATTTCCCAAAGCCTGGGCTCCCACAGCAGCTGCCACTGAGAGCACCTCTAAGGGCATTCCGCATTTTAACTGCACTGTAATTTTCAAGTACAGTCATCTGTCCTTATCTGTGGTTTCACTTTCTGCCATTCAGTTACCCAACCGTGGTCCAAAAATATTAAATGGAAAATTCCACAGCTAAACAATTCATAAGTTTTAACTTGTGCGACATTCTGAGGGGCTTGATGGAATCCCATGCAGTTTTACTCCATCCCGCCTGTGTCCAGCGTCTCCACGCTGCCATCGCTCCCCATTTACTTAATGCCCAAAGCCATTCGCATAACTTTCATTACAGTATATTGTTATAATTGTTATATTTTATTAATTGTTAATCACTTTATAAATTAAACTTTATCATAGGTATGTATGTATAGGGCAAACAGTATATATAGGGTTTGGAACAATCCTTGGTTTTAGGCATCCATGTACCCCGTGGATATGGAGGGACAACTGTAGTTATTAGAAGCTTGACAGGGAGGCAGAAGCTGATTGAAACTACCTTCTGCATGGGAGAAATATTGAAAGTTCTTTCGATTTTACTTAGGTGTGCTGATAGTCTTGGAATTTTATTCTAATAGAAAAAAAAGATCTGGTTTAGAGTCACTTGAAATGAGTAGCCAGCCCATGAGCAAATTCAAAGCCAAAATTTTGAATACATTGATCAAGAGTTCCTGTCTCACAGGGTTGTAAAGATTGTTTAATATTTATGTGCATACAACAGTGCCTGGCATGTCACAGATGTGGTATAAGAGTTAGCTGTTATTAGTAGTAAGAGAAAGTATAGTTTCGTGTTTATTCTCAAGTCATCAAAGCGGGAGTCTCCAGCGTGATGTGGTTTATACCGCTGATCACTGCTGAATGAAACTGATCTTTTCCTTTTGGGGAGCCACCTTGCTTCTCATGTTCATCTTGTTTAATGTAGCCTCTGTCTTTTTTAAAATAAAGAATGAGATTTGTTGGGTGTATTTTTACTTCGAAATATTTCTTTTGTACTGGGTTTAGTTACTGAAGAAAAATATTTGTGTTTCAGGAAAGTCTTTCAGTCGTTTATACAACGTCCTGTCCTGCTCAGTACACCATCTATGAGCCAGTTATTAGGCTTAAAGGCCAAGCGAAAACCCAACTCTCACAAAGACCCTTCAGCTCCAAGGAAGTTCAGGGCGCTGTATTAGAACCTCATCATCTAAAGAACCTCCAACCTACTGAATGTAAAACTATTCAAGGCATTCTGCACGAGATTGGGGGGACTGGGATATTCGTTTTGCTCTTTGCCAGGGTAAGAATCATTGGTTATAGTTTTATCTAAAGAAAACAGTTTTTAGTATTGATAGATGTTAGGATTTCTTTTTGATTGAAAACAAAGCTGTATACATCAACTATATTAAACTTTTAAGATGAAAAAACTCACTTATTGTTTAGGGTATCATCAAGCTGTCTGCCACAGATGGTTCAAGTTTCTTTTCATTTGTGAAGATTTTAGAAGTTTTCAATTATCCAGACGTGTAATTAGAACAATTAAATGTTAAATTACAAGATTAAAATTGCTGGAGGGAAAACATGCATGCTGTAGTGATAATATAGGAGAAATGTATGATTTAAAATAAGGTTTGTGAAACTTGTTTTTCCCTTGAAGCTTCCAGATATATGGAAAAACACAAGGCTCAACAAATAAGTACAAACAAGTAATATAATTTATTGGGGTTTGAAGTTTTTCTGAAACAGAGAAACATAAAAAGTTTGACTCATGCTGTGTGTACTATATTAGAATAAATTGTTATAATGTTCTCTTCTGTTTAGTTATCTGAGGTCAGGGACAGTATCTTTCCTGACATAGTTAGGCAGTCAGTAAGTATTATATACTAACTGTTTCAGGGATGGCTGAGATCCGAAATAGGGGCTACAAGTGCTCTCACTTCAATACAAACCATCTCTACTTGCTGGGGGTCGGTGTCCTGGTTCCACTAACGCAGCCCTGGTTATCTTTCATCTTCAGAATTGTATCCCTAAGTATAACTCCTGCAACATTCTCAAATTTTCAGTCTCCCTGCCGGCTTTCTTTCTTTAATGTAACCATTTTTGACTAATTTTGCAATAATGTACATAGCAATGTTTATTGTTACTGTATGGTTACTGTTCCTATAAAAATTTTGTTAGAATTTGGCTCACCATACTATAAGCTGCCCTTTCCTCCTCTTCCTTTTTCAAACCTTTTTTTTTGTGTGTGTTGAGTATCTAGTTGAGTAGATTTTCGTGGTTTAAAATGAAGAACTCTTTAACTCCTGATAAACATTTTGTGATGCACTTTTTATAGCTTTGTATAATATCAAGACATATACGCTTAGTTTTTCTTCTATTATCAAGTTATTGAATATAAATTTATTATTGTTACACAGTGACTAGATCCTAGAGAAAATGGTTAAATTTTTGTCTTACATACATTTAAGACTTTTAAAGTATGCTTTCACATTTAAAACTTAGAAACCCTGTTCAGTACCCTTCCTCCTCCCCTATAAAAATAGTCTCCTTAAAATCCTTGCATGCATAGCCTAGCTTCTCAGCCTGATCACCATCCAGCCAAACGGGCAACCTGCAGCCTCCTAGTTGAACCATGAACTTCAGTTTTAGACCTTTACGCTTCTCCTATTACCTGCCCTGGCTACCCACCTATCCCCACTTCTAGGATTTTGCTCTTTCCAGGCCATCTTCCCTGTGTGCAGGCTTCTGACCTGGCGAGTGGGGTCAGAAGTAGTTTCTGTGCCCCCAGTGGGGGTATTCATATTTGTCTCATTCTTCTGTGCCTTTTATCATGGTAATAAGGTGTGTGTTTCTTACGTTGGGTAGTCCTGAGAAAGTGCAATAGTATGAGGCGCAGTCCATGATTTTTGTATATACTCGTACATCTTCTCTTCTGACTAGACAGTAGGCCCACTGGGTGCCCCTTACTGCTTTTTATCTCTTACAGCAAGAACACAGAGCCTATTTGTTCATTGACTCAGCATCAAACGTTTGAGGCATTTGGCTGACATTTTACTAGTAAATTGCTACTGATTTCTAAGGTTGTTAATGTTATTTTAGTTCATTTATAGTATATTTAAGAGACTACAGAACATGGAATTTATGTCTCCTAGTTTTGTTTATTTATAGTTCTTAAATTCAGAGAAAGTGTGAGCAATAAAAAATAAGCTTTCAAATGAAACTGATGGATTGATATTACATAATAGTAGATAATCACACATTAAGTTTGTACTCTCAAGAAATTAGAAACATGTATCCACTTTTTTTAGGTTGTGGAACTCAGTACCTGTGAAGAAACTCAAGCATTAGCACTGAGAGTTATACTCTTATTAATTAAATACAATCAACAGAGAATACATGAACTAGAAAATTGTAATGGGCTTTCCATGATTCATCAGGTGTTGATCAAACAAAAATGCACTGTTGGCTTTCACATTTTGAAGGTATGTCCTCATAACATTTATTTTCATAGTTTCATATGCAGTGATACTTCTCTCTTCATTCAAGTCTTTCAGTACTAGAATTTATGTTTTAGTTCTTCCTGAAGAAAATGAGGGAATCTCAGTAGTGTAAATTTAATCAAACTAAGATACTCTCCTGGATTTTTTTCCCATCATTTAAATAATTACATTTTGGCCGGCCGAGTGACACTGCCCTCAAAAAATAAATAAATAAATAAATAAATAAATAAATAAATAAATAATTACATTTTTATTTTCTTTAAAGCATTTTAGAAGAGTAAGAGAAAAAAATAAATAAACTTGTAGAATTTGGGTCCGGATGAGCCCAGAGCTGTCTCCTCAGCTGGTCCCCCACACTGTGAATGTTGGAATTGAGACCTCTGAGGCACTGCTGTTTGCGTCAGCTCCCAAGTCAGGGAGAGAACCCAGTGCTCTGCCATTTCCATGTGGTCATGCTGCTATAGAGTTCGTTTTTTAAAGACACTCATTTTTATTACAATCCAGTTGTCATTATATACTTAAGTGCCTTTCTGGCTAAAAGCAGCTGGTGACACTGTGAAAGCCTTTCTCTCTGATGTACTGGTACTGAGGCAAAAACGATGCCTCTACCTGTGCGCTCCCACCTCCCCACTCTTTAAACTATGGAAGTCGATACACTTGTGGCACGAGTCCTAACCACTTTGGGGGGAAAAGTTGTAAAACGTAAGGGATCCATTGAATTTAAAAATAGAATGTGGTTTAATTGACTCCATGTTGGAAACTGAGTAATCTATACAAACATTTGAAAGTCTGTGTTTTTCTAAGTATTTGAATTGTTTTGTAAAACAAGTTAAAGATACATGGTGAAATTGTGACTTATTCACCAGTTTTCCTTTGAATTTAATGACTGCTAAAATTGAAAGCTAATGTTTTTGTTGAGTTTTGGGATTAATCGTGTATTAATACACCTTGTGCTAACGCTAATTTTCTGTAGACCCTTCTTGAAGGTTGCTGTGGTGAAGATATTCTTCTTATCAATGAGAATGGGGAGTTTCAGTTGGATGTGGAGTCTAATGCCATAATCCAAGATGTTAAACTGCTCGAGGAGCTATTGCTTGACTGGAAGATATGGAATAAAGCAGAGGCACGTACTGTTTTTTTAATGGTAACAAAAACAGGTGACACAAATTTTACCCTCTTCACAGTTTTGAAGCGTACAGGACAGTCGTAACTATATACACTTTGTTATACAGGAGACTTCTGACTTCTTCATGTCGCTTGACTGAACTGTCCCCATTGAACAGCTCCCCATCTCCCCTCCCCCAGGCCCTGGCCCCCACCATTCTACTTTCTGTTTCTGTGAGTTTGATTACTTTAGATACCTCATATAAATGGAGTCATTCAATATTTGTCTTTTTGTGATCAGCTTGTTTCTCTTAGCATTATGTCCTCAGGACTCATCTATGTTGTAGCATATGACAAGATTGCTTTCTTTTTTAAGACTGAGTAAAAACTTGTATGTATAGACCACATTTTCTTTATCCATTCATCGGTCAATGAACATTTAGTTTTCTGCCACTTCTTGGATACTGTGAATAAAGCTGCAATGAACATGGCAGTGCAAATGTCTCTTCAAGATCCTGTTTTCAATTCTTTAGAATACAAATACCCAGAAGTAGGATTTCTTAGTCATATAGTAGTTCTGTTTTTTATTTTTTTGAGTGATCTCCCTACTATTTTCTGTAAGAGCTGCACCATTTTACAGTCTCACCAACAGCGTGCAGAGGTTCCAATTTCTCCATAGCCTGACGAACAACTGCAGTTTTCTGGGTTTTTGATAACTGCCATTCTGCTGCTTGTGAGGTGATGTCTAATTGTGGTTTTGACTTCCATTTCCCTGATGATGAGTGACGATGGGCGTCTTTTCATGTACCTGTTGGCCATTTGTATGTTTTCTTTGTAGAGATGTCCATTCCAGTACTCTGCCCATTTTTTAATTGGATTGATTATTGGATTTTTTTGGTTATTGAGTTGTAGGAGTTCTGTATATATTCTGGATATTAATCCATTATCTGATACATAGTTGGCAAATATTTTCTCCTATTCCTTGTTGATTGTTTCCTTTGCTGCATAGAGAGGCATGTACTTTTAAATATTCATCTAACCATTCATATGGAGAACAGAACAAATTTACTACTTCAATGTAATTTTAATTATAAATGAAAATTTGGAGATTATTTTCTGTGCAAGGTTTTGAGCAGTCATGGGTAATGCTGAACGATTGTGTCGGAGTCAGAACCTGAGCTGGCTGGGAATAGCTAGAGAACATGGAGCTAATTTGAGTCATTTGGAGACTTGCATTTATCTTAAACTCGCTGAGAGTCTGGGAAGTCAGGTCAAGGAGAGGGAAATGGACACACTTCTGAGTAGGGGAGCCAGATTGCCCATGAGGCAGGGAGCTGCATCAGGGTATGCTGGACAAGGCTGTGCAGTCTTCCTCCTTGTAGGTGTAAGCTGAGGAGCATGGTTTGATCTGGAGTCTGGGCATAGCATCTCAATGCTGGATGGACAGGCTGCTCTGCACATGACCCAGACAGGGAATGAATATAAGGCTGTTTCCTTTCTGCCCTGGTTTTGAACAGTCTTCATACTACAGGTTTATCCAGGCTGCTTGGTTCTAGTGTAGACTGTAGATTGTCTAGAGTTATTTAGACTATAAAAACATTGTCATCATCAAACACAATTAAAGACCAATTCAAAGTGAATCCATACCTTTAGAATTTAAAACAAATTGGTTATTCCCAAATTTGACAACAGTCCCCACAAAATTTCGGTAATGATTTGTGAATCCAAAAGAAACTTTTTTAATTTATCATTAATAAAAATAAATTTTGACCAAACATGCTAGAGGAAAGGCAGAATTAATTTTCTATTCTTTCTTTAGACAATTATATTACAAAATTACTGTTATATGAGGAGGCAATCAAATACTATGCAGCCACAACACATGGGGGAAGTATCATGGAGTTGTGTTAAGCAGCTAACCTCACTGTTGCTTTTTCTGGATTTTATGGTGTTTGTCAGATTTTAAAACTATAATTTGTTTGCCGTTAAGCTGCCAACAGGTGGCAGGATGGCTCAGCTTAAAAAAAAAGCCAGAAAAACCAAAAACCTATAATTTGTTGTGATTTCTTTTCTCATTCTGAATAAATACTTTAAAAATAAAAAAGAACCTATATATGTATGTATAAAAATATACACAGTGTTGTAAGGAGAGAAAGCAAATGAACACAGTGATAGTATATGTAACAAATTGTATCAAAGGCAGTATAAATATAGGTATACAATAAAGAATCAGTAGATTGGAAGCTCGAACCTAATAAATGTTAGACAATTGTTGTAGTATTTCAAAGGAGGATGCTAATTTGTAGTTCTTTGATTTTGTAAAAAAAACAAAAAACATTTTTTATTGAATTCAAAAGTGGTACAAATATTTCTATGGTTTGATTTCCTAATTATTATTATTATTTTTTTTTTTTAAAGATTTTTATTAGGGAAGGGCCGGCCGAGTGGCTCAGTTGGTTAAGAGCTCGCTCAAGAGTGCGAGCTGAGCTCTGAGCAACAGCTGTTCGAGTCCAGCCCAAGCTGAGTTGCCATTGAGCTGCCAACAGGTGGCAGGATGGCTCAGCTAAAAAAATAAATAAATAAAATAAAGATTTTCATTAGGGAATTGGGTGAGGGGAACAGAAAAGTTGCTGACCTTTTGTTCTTCAGTCTAATTGTGAAGGACATTGCTTCACTGGCCTATGTTGGTATCGTCATTGCGTTCTTCTTGGGTGAGGCAGATCGGTCGTTGGCCTCTGGACAGCCATTCACGGCGGCGATTGGCAGCTCACTCCAGCTGCTGGCTGCTCACGATGGCTGCCGGCCACTCACTGTAGCTTATGGCAGCCCACTACAGCAGGGGCTGCGGCCTACACCGTCCCCCGGGACTCACAGCAGCCTAGCTCCAGGTGGAGCTGTTCACCATCTTAGCTGTAGAGGGCAGTGTCACTGGCCTTCATATGTGGGGTCCGAACCAGAGCTGCTGGCGTCCCAAGCCAGCTCTTAACCAACGTGCCACTTGGCCGACCCCCTAATTATTTTTTAATTGAGTTTTTTGTTTTTTGTTGTGGGTGTCTGTTTACTTTGGCACTATTTTATACTATTTTTCAGACTTGATTCAAGTTTTCATACTTGGGATGCCTTGTCGTCTAGTTTTCACATGCAATTTTTTTAGGGCATGTTGGCTCAGTCTTATGAAGACAGAGGCCATGGTTAGAATAGTGTGATAAAACTGTCAATTCCTGACCTTTTTATTGTCCATCAGTATTAGATAATGGCAGCAGGAAGAGCAAGACCTGTGGCCCAAGCCAGTTAATTTTGCTCTCTGTTAACAGCTTTGTTGAAAGATCACTTAGGGTAATAAAATGAAGATTATCTTTCAACATTAGTTATCTACATAAGATTCCTTTTTCTCTATTATGGATAATTTAAGATTGATTCAGTATGGAAGAAGCATTTTTAAGGTACATTAAAAGGCACTGTTTGAAAATGCACAGTTTGTAATTGTACAGAAAATTCTATTATTTGGGCTTGAACGTAAATTAATCCAAAAATGCAGAATTTTCATATTGTCAGTGACTTTCAATTTCATACACTTTGTTCTAAAATTATTTGATTAAATGCTGTCTACACAAATTATCATTGAAGTCTATACATTTTTAATAATGCTCTTTGAAAATAAATTATTTGTCAACAATTATATTAATAAGTTGTCTTGTGCTCTATTGAATAAATCTCAAGATAATTCATCTTTGAAAATATTACATATCATTTCATGCCACAGAAAGGTTAATGTGCTAAAAGCACCTAATGCAATATTGCATTTAATGTAAGTATTTAGAAAATGAAATATTGTCCAAAAAAATAGTCTGGGAATTAATTGTAAGATTTGCTTTTCAGACTAATTTAATCTTTGACCCTGAATATATGCACAATGTCAAACTGATATGCTGCGTGTCTTCTAAAAAGCCTGGCATGGTTTTCAGTAACTGTGTGCTCATTGGTGTGCATGTTTATCTCCTCAGCAAGGTGTCTGGGAAACTCTGCTGGCAGCTCTGGAGGTGCTCATCCGAGCTGATCACCACCATCAGATGCTGAATGTCAAGCACTTACTGAAAGCACGAGTGGTTCATCACTTCCTGCTGACTTGTCAGGTTTTGCAGGTACTTTCCATGTAGCTTTACTTTTGGAGATATTTTCTGCAGTTATTTCTGTTTAATAACTCAGTACTATGGACTCAAATTTTTGTGGGACTTCCAACGGGATTTTTCCCTTTTCCATCTTCCCAACTCTGCCATATCCCTTCTTTAACAAATAGGAGGATTTCAACCCCTGCCTCTTAGAACTTGATTTTCACACTGTCGTCGTTTCTAACTCAATTACAAAAGAACCACAACTATGAATTTCTGAGATGTTTCTTTCTGTTGGGATATAATAATAATTTTGTAAGCTTTTGAACATGAATGATAGTGAAATTTTAGCTTGTTCCAAGCTTTGCACGGCCGCGGTATTGTAGCCAACAGGGTTTATCTGAGGCACGATTATTGCTAACTAAAACTTGTTTCCACCGTCCTTGAATGACAAGTACAAGTATGTATTGTATTAATAAGTATGTATTGGCTGAAGATCTATTTTGAGTGCTAGAATTAGCATATTGAAAATAGATCTAAAGTATTATGCTGAAAAGTAGCACTGACTTCACCAGTTGCATTGTAGTGTTTGTGCTGTGGTGTGGCTTCTAGTTCATTTTTTCTCTGCCTTCACAGATGTCCTTTTCTCAGCTTATTTGGTGTATTGGGCTGTTTCAAGTTTGTTTGTCTATCTGCCTGTTCAATGTCTGAGCCCCTATTAGAGCTCTGTCAAGTCAGATGAGTACAGATGTTTCATGGCATCAGTAATATTTTCTCTAGGAAACAGTTAATGCCTATTTCAGTGGCACTAGTGACTTCTCATTGTACTTGACATAAAATCCAAAAGCTATGACAATATCTATAAGGCTTGTGTGATCTGCTGCCACTCCGGCCTCTGCCACTGAAGTCCCCGCCACACACACACACACACACACACACACACACACACACACACACTTTCTTTCTTTCTCTCCCTTCAGCAGTGACCTCAGGACACATGGTATTCCTTCTGCCTGCGAGTTATCATTTATCCACCCATTCCTTCCATCTGGGGCCAGCGTCTGTTTACCCGTCCTGCCTCAACTTTAAATTTACTTCCTGAGAGAAGCCCTCACTGCCCTTTTCATTTCAGTCAACACTTTCCCCTTTCTGTGCTTGTTCTCACTCCTCACATGTACAATTTGTTAGTTTCGTCATTTATGACATTGTATTTTATTTCCTTCTGTAGACCTCCTGAGGACAGGGGTAATATTTTTGTTGATCCCACTGTAATCCCAGTACCTGGCACAGACAGGCACCCACCCAATAAATATTGTTAAATGAATGAATCATAAAAAAGCAAAAACAAAAACATTTGTTGCCTTTCTTGGCCCCTGTGATAAATTGGACTATTATCTTCAAGAACCCAATAAAATGCTCTCAAGCCTCTTGCTTATTGAATATTTTACATATCATTTCTGCATCAGTTTTACATTCATCTTGAAACTTGTTGGCCAGTTTTCAGTGAATTCATATGACAGTGTGAAGTTCTTATTCAGACTGTTCATGTCAGAAAAGTAACATTTATAAATTTGGAGATTTGAATATATATTTTCACCTCCATATTATTTCTAAAAATGATAGAAAAATTCAGATACCAATTCCCTTTCCTGAAAAATATATTTCCTCACCCTTTTTCATTTAAAGAGTCTGTTTATCAAATTAATAGTTATTTATTAAGAATAGCTTTCTGTTAGGTATCATGGGAAGTATATAAAGAAATAAACTTTGCTGTTACCTTTAAGGTATCTCAGAGTATTTAAGGAAGATTAATAAATTGGTAGTAAATTGGATTTGAGGTGGTCTTATTAGTTCATGAGAACAGTGGAAAGAACCTGAACTTGGGTGAGAAGAATGGGAGTATAGAAGTAGCGAGCAAATGTGAAGGAGGATTGTAAAGGCAAAATTAATAGGTCTTGGGGCTGACCGAGTGGTACAGTGGTTAAGCGCTGGCTTGGGAAGCCAGCGGCCCCAGTTCGGGTCCCACATATGACGGCCAGTGACACCATCAAAAAAAAAAAAAAAATTAATAGGTCTCGATTCTGTTTGAATAAAAGCTGCAGGAGAATCAAATATATACTGTAAAATTTCACACTGGGAGACTATAAGAATGATAGTATCATCCAAGAAAGAGAAATGGCACATGCCAGTTTTGTCCTTTATAACCTCTGCATTTGAGATTGCAGGGGGATGTTCAGTGGTAATGACCACTAGGCAGTGAGATGTGCAAGATTGGAACTGGGGAGAAGACTTAGAGAACGAGATTGGGACTGGTCCCTACTGGTGTCAGAGCAAAGCCATGGGGCTAGGTAAGCACTAAAGAGAAACAGGTGTGGTGAGAGTATCACACACCTCAGGAAACATCCATTTTCAGGGTGAAGGAAGAAGGGCTGTAGAAAGGGATGTGAAAAGAGTCATCAAAGAGGTGAGAGAAGAGCCAGGAAACTCAGGAAAGTGAAAGCCAAGGCAGCAGAGGAGAACGTGCCCAGAAAGAGGTGGTCTCTACACCAAATAATAGAGAAAGTTCAAAGAACACAGAGCGGAAAGGACCATGGACTTGGATGTGCTGAATGGCTGGCAGGATTTCAGTAGAGGAAGAAGGGCCAGATGTCGGAGACTTTAGGTGGCATGTGCAGTGGGATGACCGGAGGCAGTGAGAATAAACGATGATTAAAAGTCCAGCAGCCAAAGGACAGAGAACAGAATGCTAACAAAAAGGTCCCAACAGGTCAAGTTCAGGGATTTTTTTTTTTTTTAAAGAAATAGGATACCAGCAACTCTTTGTCAGGAGTCAGTGAAGAGGATAGGATTGAGGAAACATGGCTGGGATGGACTTAGGAATGAATGATTACGGCAGCCGCCAGGAGAGCTGGGATGGTACACGAGCACAATTTGGAAAAGGGCAGAGGGTCGTAGCAGAAACACACTGAACAGGGAGCCAGGAGACCATGTTCTCGCCTTGGCTTGGCCACTGGCGGCTGTGAGATATTGGCAAAAGAGTCTCATACGTCTTCTGTGAACTCAGTGTTCTCTTGGTACATCTGAATCGGACTAAACTGTTTCAAAGTTAACATCTAGATTTTACTTCCTAAAAGGAGTAGATGTTGAGATATATCACATATTTGGATATGGGGAGAGGGGAGAGGAAGAAGTTTATTTAACTCCCATAGACTTCATCTGGAGGTCAGCTGCTACCCCTGGGGAGGTGGGATTAGAGAATATAATTTATTTACATCCGTCTTTACCTGTAGTAATGAGTTGGCATTGTTCCTGGCAGCAGTGCAGTAGAAAGATGGCCGAGGTCCGAGTGTGAGTCACTGTCGCACGACCTCATGTTTTCTGCATGGTTTCCGTGCTCATGTATGGAACCACTTTGAGCCTTCAGGTCTAGAAATGAGGGACAAAATCTCTCAGCTGCTGTGAGAAAGCACTTTGTAAACTGGGGCACACTATGTTAATGTCACCAGTTTTGTCTATCAGAAATGTTCCCTCTGATACCATAATGGCAGCAGCAGTCTTAGTAGTCGCAGTAGTGATATTGTCACCAGCAGTAGTAACATTTACATGGGGCTTACCACATGTGAGGCACTGGTCTAAGAGTTTGTCATTTATTCTTACAACAATGCTATGAAGTAACACCCCATTACTCCCAGAGTATAAAGCACCTGAGGCATGGAGATATTGAATGGACCCAAGGTAGCACAGCTAGTGAGTGGACAAGCCAGAACGCAGATATGGGCAGCTGAGTCCCGGGTTGTGAGTGCTAGAATACAACTTGGCCTCGGTCGGTTAAGATAAATGGGCTTGAATTGAATTGCCATTGGTTTTAATGAGGTTTTTTTTTTTTTTTTTTTTTTTGAGGGTAGTGTCACTGGCCCTCATATGTGGGATCCGAACTGGGGCCACTGGCGTCCCAAGCCAGCTCTTAACCACCGCGCCACTCGGCCGGCCCCGTTTTAGTGAGTTTTAATAGCAGGATTACTTGAATTGAGAAATAGCAACCCAACATTTTAATGGTAAATATGGTCAAACCAGAGAAGTAAACCAACACAGTTCTATCTTAAAGGGAATATCTTGCTTAAATTAAAAATGTTGGTTAAGTTGACAATTCTCTTTCAATCTAAAAGGAGTTTGATTTTTATTTTTTCAGGAACATAAAGAGGGGCAGCTTACTTCCATGCCCCGAGAGGTTTGTAGATCATTTGTGAAAATTATAGCAGAAGTCCTTGGATCTCCTCCAGATTTGGAATTATTGACAATTATCTTCAATTTCCTTTTAGCAGTTCACCCTCCTACTAATACTTACGTTTGTCACAACCCCACAAACTTCTACTTTTCTTTGCACATAGGTAGGTATAATCATTTTGTTACATCTTGACTACCTCCTTTTCAGTTTTCTTCCCATTTCATCCACATCTGTTTGATGTTCATTGAATGGCCTCTCTGTGCTAGAAACTGCCCTAACTATACACTGGGGTTGGGACAGGGCGGAGGGCTATAATATGAACCAGCCATGGTCTGTGCCTTCAGAGAGCTGAAATGCCAAGGAGAGGGGAGACATAGACTCAACTATAGTACGAAACAGTATTTGGTAAGCACCCAATAGATGCGTAAGAACTAATTAGATTGCAGAGGCTAGAGGTTTTCATCAGGCAGCTGTGGAGAGAGAAGATTTAATTTACATATCTGACATGGACATTGAAGAATTTAGGTAGAATTTGATAGGTAGATCAAAGAATTAGCATTCCAAGTGAAGAGAATGATGTAAAGGAAGGAAAAACGGAAAGAGAAAATGAAGAATGCTGACTTTTGCCTAAATATAGGGGATCTATAAAGAAGTAGTGAGCAAATAAAATATAGTTTGGGACCGTCACTTTTTTTTTTCTCTAAGGTCATATTAATTGGGTTCTTGAGTGTAAGGACATAGAATTTAAACTTGTGACATTCTAATCAGGGGTCATTGAAGGGTTTTCTTTTGTGTCTGTCTGTTTTGAGCAAAGGGATATGGTGTAAGTAAATTGTTGCAGTAAAATGCAGGAAAGAAACTAGCCACATAGAATGACTTGAAGCTTTAAGAATAGATGAGACCACTAAAGAAAAGTGGGGCCAAAGAAGGAAAATGGAAGCTAAGGATAGAACTATTGGTAATAGTACTATTTGGAGGGTGGGATGAGAAAGAGTCATCAGTATAAGGAAAGATGGAATAATCAGGGTTCTAAAAGAACCAGGAAATTGTAATGTCATAAGAAAGCAAGCAAGACTATACCTATGAGAAAGCCAAACAGTAAATTTAGAGAGGAAAACTGGTCATAAAACAGCCATCTTAAGGAATGTGGTACATGAACAAAATGATTCAGCAGCAGTAAAAACCCAGTGAAATTAGACAGCATGACTTTGTGTTAGATTCAACATTCAGTGAATAAAGTACCGTCAAGATTCTGAGAGCAGGGTAATTGCAAAGAGGAGTAAAACATGGTCCCACCCCTTAAGGAGCTTACAGCCTAGTGGTGGGGAGTGAGGAGTAAACAGATAATTACACTATGTGGAAAGCACAGTGATGTAAATATTTTGTTTTCTGGTAGCATAGCGCATGATGAGGGGATCCTTCCTGGAGGAGGTGATACATGCTCTGAGTCTTAAAGATGCGAAGGAGTTGAAGGGAAGAGCCTCCCAGGTGAAGCAAACAGCTTGATAGGGAGCTATGAGAAATAGTTGTTGCTAAAGTGTAATGTAAGAAAAAAAAAAGCTAGGCTGGAAACTTGGTCTGGGGACAGATTGTGTAGACAAGATGCTTGGACTTTATCCAGAGTGGTAAGGAGGCCACAGACAGCCACGGGAAGGTTTTAAGCAGGGGTTGACATTTGGTAGAATTCTGGTAGTAATGCGGATTTGAGGGTGACCAGATGTCCATCACCGATACCACTTAGAAGTCTGTGACAATAATCCAGGTGAGAGGTGTTTAAGAGCCTGCGTTATAGCGCTATGCTAGGGATGGAAGAGTTCAAGAAAGAGGAAATAAAGTCAGTAGGACCTGGAAACTGACTTGATGTAGGTAAAGGAAAGGTAGTGGTCAAAAGTGGCTGCAGGTTTTTACCTGGAGAAATGGGGGCTTCTACCAAACAAACCAGAAAACAAAACAGGAGGAATGAATTTAGGGCGGAAAGTGATTCAGGTTTAGATTTGTTGCATTTGTGGTACACTTAAGAAGTCAATCAATTGAATTCATAAGTATGAAGCTCAGAAAGGAAGATTAAGCTATAGGTATCAATTTTGGAGTCATTTTGAACATTGAAGGGGAAGTATAAAAATATAAGACCCAGTCCTTTCCTCAATGAATGAAGAGAGAAACAGTCTCCTTACAGAGATAAGATGAACATAAAAAGTGAACAGTAAGCTGTTCAACTATAGAAATAACTCTTAAGTACAGCTGGAATTCAAGGAAAATAGGAGTTACTGGGGCTAGTAACAAAAAATCTATAGTAAGAAATTGTCCAGTGTACTCACAGATCTAATGTGCACTAGTATAAAGTATGCATATTTTTTCACTTTGAACATCTGTTTGTAAAAATTTGTATTTAATGATTTGCTTTTAAAGTTAAATTTTTGTTTTATTCTTTTTAAAAATTTTACTGCCTCAAAAATTTTTTCAATTCTAGATGGCAAGATCTTCCAGGAGAAGGTAGAGTCCATCATGCACCTGAGGCATTCCAGCGGTGGTGGGAAGGCTGTCCCCAGCCCTGGGCTGATGGTAATTAGCCCATCTGCGTTTACCGCCTCACCACCTGAAGGTAAAAATAACGAGAACGAAACCCTTCCCAATTTAGTTCTGAATATAAATAGGTACATAAAGTGTCCATGTTTGGGTAGTATAGTACCAGCTGATATTCAGATTAAATAAGTGGAAGGTTAAACTTAAAAATGATGGAATATGTTTAAGGAATCCGTTTCACTACCTTCATTGACTCTCAGTATAATGAGATGCTCAGGACGCCGTAGGGAATGGATAGGGCGCGTGCTGTCTTGCTCTGCAGCTCTCTGTCCCCTCTTATCATAGTCATCGGTGTTTCATTGAGCTCTGATGTATTTTCTGACTGTCTTCAAAAGATTGTCTGGCTTACTCTCTCCTTCCTACCTAAACTCATCATTCTAGACATGCCATGGGACTGGCCTTTCAGTACTTCAGCCTCACAGTCCTTGACTCTGGGATCTTTCCCGTGACTTTATCCACTAATAAGCCTGCAGCTGTCCTGGACTTCATCAGCAGCAGGAGCACTTCCGGGCCTCTGAAACGCCCGTATTCTGCCCCCCAGAAACAGTCTCCTGTCTTCCTGCCTTCTTTGTCACCTCCCAAGGCCCCTTTCAGCCTGGATCCCTGCAGCCAGTAGTTTTCGTGACACTATCTTCCATTTCCTTTTTCTCTGGGCCTTTGGCATTCTTGACCTGAAAAACCATGACCTTCCCTCAATATAAGCATCCTCACACTGTGCTGAAAGCTGCTAGAGAAAGTAATTGTTGAGGATTCCTGCCATTCCAGGGTCTCCAACTGAAGCTGGCCTTTTCATGTGGGCTGCCCTGTAATTTTTCTGTATGTTCAGAAGTAATTCCTTCTGCTGTTTCCATAGCAAGTATGTTCAAGTCTTTAAGCTTACAACCAGAAACCCAACCAAAACACCCCATCTGAAATAAAGCCATCTCCACGAGCACCATCCTGCTGATTGGCAAAAGGGAAGCAGACTAATTGAAGATAGCCATCTTGTTCTTAGTGAAATGTTGGAAAACTTTTTTTATTCCCTGAATGATTTGGTTTTGTCAGCAGGATTGGGTAGAGGAGGATGCAGTTATAGCCAACTCTGTAGAATCAATAGCTTGCCTCTAAGGATTGTCATGCTGACAGGTTTGCAAAGTTATACCTCTTAAAGGCCATACTCCAAGGTCAAGGTCCTTGGATTATTCCTAGCTATTATATTCATACTCAATTTGAGGAGAGCTGTGTTTCCTAGGGCCTCATGCTTAGATGGTTGGAATAGTTCCAGCCGAATAGTTCTCTACCTTGAGTGTCTAATCATCCTTTTTAGTTTTTGCTTTGTAAACAATCTTAGAGATTATCCAGTCCAGTGCTTTTCTGTCTTCCTAATTTACTCCTAACAGACTACATCATCTCTGCTTTTATAGAGAAAAAATTGGTACGTGTCTCCTGGTTGTGAACTGGCTGTGCGTCTTCCTTTCCTGACTACTGTTCTCTTTCACACAGAGGCTTTGCTTTTATTGTCAGCCCCTTGTCTTTTCGCTGTCCCCAATACAAATTATTAAATAGTGTGGATAAGGTAGTGATATGGACAGACAGGATGAGATATATGGGCCTTGATTTCCAGTTTCTCCCCCAAAGTGTTTCAGTTATTCTCTAGCACGTTTTATGGCCTCTTATAATATTTTATGGCTATGTAAATTTAATTATTTTATTTGGAATTTTATATGAAATGTCTATTTTTAAAATCATTGTGCAGCAGTCTGAAACATTTTCAAATACTGTCATTCCCCTCATTGTTTCCCAGCTCTTTTGAACAGAATCTTTTGGCAACCTTAGCCCTCCCACCAAAATCCGGAATAGCTAGGAAAAACTTCTGTGCTATGGAACTATATTATTGCCACAAATTCTGTCGCTAAAGTGGTTCGTTCAGTGCCTACTTATTTTATATGAGGGCTTCTCAAGTTTTAACATGCAAAAAAATCTCCTGGAGAGCGTCTTAAAATGCAAATCCCCGGGTCCCCCGTCATCCATTCTGACTCAGTAGCTGTGGGGTGGAGCCTGGGAACATGCATTTCTAACAGTCACACAGTTGGTGCTGACTCCCACCCTGGTGGTTCACAGACCACAGTTTGAGTAGCATTCACTTACATCCAAGGCACTTAGAATGAGTGGCTTTTCCAGTCTCCTACATAGAACATTGGAGGCCGCACATATGAGAGCTGTAGCAAGAAGAGAGAGTAAAACTGTGGTTTCTCACTAATAGCAACAAGAAGTGACTGCAGAAACGGAGGAGCGAGAGAACGGCCTGGGGCCATTTAGTGTAGTAATAACAACAAGCACGACTATCGCTGCCTTTCATCAAGCACCTCTTTGCCAGGCACTGTGCTAGGCGCATCATAAATGTGATCTCACTTAACCCTTCAAGCAGCCTTCGGAGTAGGTGTTCCAAACCCTCATTTGACATTTGCAGAGACTAACACCATATAATTAAGTGTTTACCCAAGGCCACCTAACAGAACTATCACCTGAACCCAGTTCTGTCTCGCTGCACAGCCCACACTCTTTCCTTTATATCAAACTGCATCCTAGTGACTGTAGGTAAATTCAGTTTTACTTAATTCACTTAATTTCACTACAGTAGAACCATCAACCCTAATGATTTTGAGTCATTCAGTCAGTATTGTATTTTGTCAAGGAGACAGGAAAAGACATACAGTTTTGGAAGATTTGAATTAAAAGATAATTAAAAAGAAAATTGTTTGGGAACTTAAGAATTTTTATTTGAATAGCTTTTTTATTAGTTGGCACTTAAGAACTTTAAGCATTAGTTATTAGGAACATTGACCTGTATGGACTCTTTAGTGTTGCTGGATGAACGGGTCACTGCCATGGTTGTGGCAGGTTAGAAAGGAAGTGGTCCCACATAACAGGCTTTCAGGTAGTATTTTTCTATCTACTTTTACCAGGAAACAGTTCCTCCAATATCATCTCACCACGGATGACTGCCAACCTGCGGCGTTCTCGAAGCCTGCCAGCACTTCCCACTTCTCCTCTAATGCAGCCGCTAAGACTGCTGGGAAGTTCGGGTTGTGGTATCGACAGGTTACAAAGCACTGCTGCCCAGCCAGAGAAACGGAATCCTTGGGGGAGTTCCGAGACACTGAAAAAAAGCCCAGAGGACGCAGCCCTCAGCAGCTGTGAGTCTGCCAAAACCATTGGTGACATGGAACCTGGCCTTTCGGGACAAGCCTCTGTCAATGGTGTCCCACAGGGGACCTCAGAATTTCCGGTGGTGAAAGGAGATCATAAAGAGCTGGGCGAACTCAGATCAGACGATGACAGCCCTGGGGACGAGTCCTGCCCACGCCGACCCGATCACCTGCAGGGACTGGCCTCATTCCAGCGAAGCCACAGCACTATTGCAAGCCTCGGGCTGGCTTTTCCTGCACAGAATGGGTCTGCAGCCCTCGGCCGTTGGCCAACTCTCGTTGACGGGAACACCGAGGTTTGGGAAAGCTTTGCCCTCCCTCTTGGCTATGAGTCAAACTACAGCCGCACTGCAAGTGCTCACAGGTACTCACTTGTTTTTGCATGCCCTCTCCCCATTTTTACTATTCTTTGAAGAACCTCTACACTTCTAGAAATGTCTTCGTTATGTCACTTCATACACTATTACATTCATATTAATGACAAACAGAAAGATACCTTTCTCCTTATTTTAATGCTAGATAATATTGAATTCCAAATTTAACCAAAGGCTAAACCATAAGTAGGTCTCAAAGTAAAACAAATCTTGTGGTTTGTTTAGTTCTTTATGGTTATTAGAGAAAAACCCTTCCATTCAGAGAAATTATAAAGATTTATCGCTGTTTCCAGAAGCATCTCAAGTAGTACTGTCCAGTGATGATGGAAATGCTTTACCTGTGCTGTCCACTACAGTGTGCCTGTCAAGCTCTCAACATGTGGCTCGTGCAACGGAGGAGCTGAATTTTTAATTTATTTTTTTAAACATTTTATTGAGGAATTGGGTGAGGGGAACAGCGTTGGGGAATCGGGTAAGGGGAACAGACAAGTTGCTGTCTTTTTGTTCTTCAGACTAGTTGTGGAGGACGTTGCTTCACTGGCCCATGTTGGTATTGTCATTGCGCTTTTCTCGGGTGAGGCAGATTGGTCACCGGCCTCTGGACAGCCGCTCACAGCAGCTCTTGGCAGCTCACACTGGCTGAGCCACTCACGCTGGCTGCCGGCCACTCACTGTAGCCTATGGCAGTCCACTGCAGCAGGGGCTGCAGCTATGCTGTCCTGGGGACTCACAACAGCCCAGCTCCAGGTGGAGCTGTTGTTCACCATCTTAGCTGTAGAGGGCAGTGTCACTGGCCCGCATATGTGGGATCCGAACCAGGGCCGCTGGCGGCCCAAGCCAGTTCTTAACCAATGCGCCACTCGGCCAGCCCTATTTAATTTTAAATAGTTTAAATAGTGTAAGTGGCTAGTGACTATGGTTGGACCTCATGGAGAATAGAATAGTGTTTAGTAGACTATATGCCTAAAAAATACTGGTGATAAAAACTGATGGCAAATTTGTTAATCCCAGTTAATCAGGGAACATTTTTTACACCTCATGAACTTCTGTTTCACATAAGGAAATTATTACTACAGTCATGTGCCACATAGCGATGTTTGGTCAATGACAGACTGCATATACGATGGTGGTACACCACACAGCTTAGGCACGTAGTAGGCTGTACCGTCCATGTTTGTGTAAGTCACTCTGTGATGTTCACACAATGACAAAATCGTCTAATGACGTGTTTCTCAGAACGTGTCCCGTCATTACGCAGCACATGTCAGTACTCGTCACAGTTCCTAAGGTAATCATCATGTCCTTTCTCCCTGATTTTGTGTCAATAAGACTTTTGGGGTCTGTTTTAGTGTCACCGAAGACTGTTTGATACCTATATGCTGTGGATTATATGAGCTGTTAAGTGGAGTTCTTCTCATCCTGCCTGACGTCATGCTTGACGATGTAATGGACAAGCTGATTCAAGCAGATATGCTGTTAGTCCTCGTTAACCACCCATCACCTGCTATACAACAAGGAGTTATTAAAGTAAGCGCAAATCCTAGAAGTGTTGTTTGAATTCAGAAAAGTAAATCTATGTGTAATTTATAATTTGAATATATAGGTATGTTGAAGGACATCTAAAGTTTTATTTTATGCATAGGAATAATGAACTGGTATAATTTGTTACTTCTTACTTATATTTTCATATCTATTATCATCTAATCCTAGGCGTTCGCCCCACCATATGTTGAGTCATGTCAATATGGTTTTTTTTTGTGTTGTTTTGTTTTCTTGTTTTGGTTTTTTTTTTTTTTTTTTTTGAGGGCAGTGTCACTGGCCCTCATAAGTGGGACCCGAACTGGGGCCACTGGCTTCCCAAGCCAGCGCTTAACCGCGGTGCCACTCGGCTGGCCCTTGTTTTGTTTTTTTTGAGGGCAGTGTCACTGGCCCTCACATGTGGGACCCGAACTGGGGCCACTGGCTTCCCAAGCTAGTGCTTAACCACTGCGCCACTCGGCCGGCCCCATGTCAATATGTTTTTTAAGTCTACCAATTACGAGGAACACGTAGTTCACTGGGCATCTTTCCTGCAGCGTAGCATCAAATTGTAGACATTTACTTCAGCTTTTAGCTCAGCTGCCATCTTTTCAAAGAAGACTTCCCTGATCACCTTTCAAAATAGCCTTCCTGTAGCCCTATTCTTCATTTATTCTATCATAGCGTTCTACTTATGTCTTGTCATTATCTTTTTAATTTATTTGTATACCTTTTTTTTAATCTCCCACACTGAAGTATAAGCTCCATGAGGGTAAGCATCTGTGTCTAGTATATAATAGGTACTAATTAATTAATTGATGTAGGGTATCATTTAATCACTTGCAGTTCAGTATTTCCTGCACTTCCATTCTTTGTGCATAACACTGGGCTAGTTGCTATGTGGGATATAAAGGGAAATACTATAAGCCTCTACATTGGAAGGATTTATAGTCTAGTGAAGGAGAGAGACGTCTACCCACCTAAGTAAAATGTGAGGCTCCTGTGATGAGTGCTTCAAAGGCAACACCAATAAAGAAGAGTGAGAGCATAGGAAAAGCCATGAATTCTGATGGGGGAACCAGGGAAGGATTCACACAGAAGGTGGATTTTGTATGGTGCTGTAAACTTAGAAAGGCATTTAAGTAAGGCAGTAAACCGATGTATGTTTTGGGAAGAACAGTCTATCACCACTGTGAGGGAGTAACAGCCAGGGAGAGAGAGGTGAAATCATTTCCTTAGCAGCGTAGGTAGCACAGTAGTCCAGGGGAGAAATGATGAGTTCCTGATCCAGGGAAATGGAAGTTAAAGGACGGACAGATTGGAGAGACATTCGCTAGAGTGGAGAAGAGGTACCTTCATAATTACACGTGGGGAGTCAGGACGAGAAAAGGTTAGCCTGGCAGTCTAGAAGGAGGGCGCTGCTGCCCTGAGATTGGAACCATGGCAGAAGTGAGTCTGGAAGGAAAAATAATTAATTTGGCTTTACACATGTTGCATTTAAGATGCTAGGGAAGGGTGGAATTTTAGGCCTGTGCTCAGGATAAACAATCTGTTAAGAAGTCTAGAAATAGAGGTCTAGGAGATCTCTCTCTCTCTCGCTCTTTCTCTCACACAGACACACAGACACACACACACACACACACACACACACACACACACACACGGGCATGCACACACCCCATAACTATGTTTTGGTCAATGACAGAATATATGGCCGTGTATACCACTGCATATACAACAGTGTTATACCATACAGCCTAGGTGTCAAGTAGGCTGTGTGCCATCTAGGTTTGTGTAAGCCACCCTATGATCGCACAATGATAAAATCACCCAACGACGCACTTCTCAGTACGTGCCCTACTTAAACAGCCATGAGTTGTGCACACATGTGCTGAGAAAGCGTAGTACGGTGTTGACTGACTTCTCCCCTTCACGATTAGGATGATCATCCTACTTATACTGGACTAAGGATGCCAGGCCATGGCTAAAGACCTGGTTTCCCTGTCACAGAGGTAGGATGATCCCAAGACACGGTCACCCTTAGCATTCCACAGTAGTCAGAGACAGTTTATTTTGCTTTGCTATGGAGGTGGCATCTTTTTATGCTTATGTTCTATATACATGATATTAAACAATACCTTACAAATACAAGTATAACACAGAGTTTTGTATACATTCTATAAAATTTTAATACATTATCCAAATTGTCTGAATTTTTTTCCCTAGCTATTACATGCATATTTTAATAGAGCATCTAAGGAACAAAAAGGTAAATTTCTGAAGAATCGTGGCTTTTCCTTGCTAGCCAACCAGTTGTATCTTCATCGGGGAACTCAGGAGCTGTTGGAATGCTTCATAGAAATGTTCTTTGGTCGACATATTGGCCTTGATGAAGAGTAAGTGGGTTCTTCCCTTTACCATAATTGGGGATCTTTTGTCTTAAATGTAAAATTTATTAAACTGGCTCTTAAAATTATTTGGTCACCTTTAGAAAAAAATCTGCTAAAAGTCACTTTTCTGGTGAATCAATTTATTTTTCTCCATATGATATTCTTTCTAATATAACACCTTCCTTTGTATTTCTTTCACTAGTTGGAAGCTAGAAACAAGTAAATACTGCATTAAATGAAAGAAAGCAGTGATTAAGATTAGGTGGATAGTATTAACACCAGAAGGTTACTGAACAGCAAGGTGGCTCGTGTGTTCCCAGTGACAGATCACATGAGGAGTCCTTGGAGAAGCCGCTTACTTCCCTCAGAGCCTTCAGATTTCCTGGGAAAAGAGCCAGCCCCTCACCCAGAATTCCTGGTGTGCTAATTACTCAGTTCCCACCCTGGTATAACGCTGAAGGGTTAGCAAACAAGCCCAAAAATAAAAGAATAATTTCTCCCAAACCTGAGGTGCAGGAAAGTTAAAGTGGTATTTCTGCCTATGATAGAGAGAAATGTGTATCTCATTATTATTGTTAAGTGTCCACTACTTATTAAGTAGACCAATTCAGACCTTGAGGAATGTACTTATTAATTGCAGTGATGATGGCAGTACTTTTCATTTGCCCACAGCTTTTGACTCTTTCAAAGAAATTCTGCCTGGTCTCATGATTCTCACAACAGCTTTGATTCTCACAACAGCTTTGAGAAAAAGTAGGGAAAATATTACCACCCATATTTGACAGATGAGGAAAATGAGGTACCAAATGCTTAAATAGTCTCCCTCCATCACAGAGACAAATAGTACTGGGACAACAGCTCAAGACTCATTCCTTTTGCTACACCTCTCTTTACTAGCTCACTGACTCTCAGTTTTGTTTCCCATGCACTTGTTGTATAGACCCTTAAAGCAGGGGTTCTGTGGACACCTGGGGGGCCCACGGACAAATTAAAGTGAGTCAATTAAAGCCATGAAATTGTTTACATGTTTCATTTGAATATTGGTGTATTTACCTTGGGACAGATTTCTAGCAACACCCTTTATCTTATTGTTGCAGGTGTCTATGATCTAAAAAAAGTTAAGAATCCTTGTTCCCCATATTTATTTTGTTATAGCTTCAGAATCAGGTAAATAAAATGGCCCATATTGCAATCATTTTTCCTTATTTCTTGGTTAATTAATTCTAACATGCTCTTAATGGTGTATTATTTCTTATAGATTTGATCTGGAAGATGTGAAAAACATGGGACTTTTTCAGAAGTGGTCTGTCATTCCTATCCTGGGACTAATAGAGACCTCTCTATATGACAACATGCTCTTACATAATGCTCTCTTACTTCTTCTCCAAATATTAAATTCTTGTTCTAAGGTAGCAGATATGTTGTTGGATAATGGTCTCCTCTATGTGTTATGTAATACAGTAGCAGCCCTGAATGGATTAGAAAAGAAGTAAGTTTTAAATTGTTATTTAAAACTATATCCGATAAATACTTTGGAAAGAGAAAGCTTTAGTAATAGATTACGTTAAAACATCTGATTTTTCATGATACTTTCAAAGAACTTCTTTCTTACAAAACTGATTCATTAAATTAAATTGGGAGGAGCATATTTTCCATCATTTTCAACAAAGTTTGGTTAACAAAAAAGTATTGATATGATCTAATGACCTATTCATAGGTACTTAGAATTTGAAGACAAGTTGAATAAGTGTTGCTGTCCTCAAACATACTTACCAAGATTCCACTAAAATCTGCTAAAAATTATTATCTCTATAGGAACAGGAAATGGAAGATTAGATTGATAATAACTTGGTGAAGATCACACAGCTAGTAAATGGCAGAGAACTTGAGATTGAACGTGTCTCATTTCAAAAGCCTATGCTTTGAATTCACCGTGCTGTCCTACTTTCAGCAAAATTTATTTGAATTTTGTGTCTTTGGTGTTTGCGTTTATGATGTACAGTGTAACATTTTTATTAACGTAATGTTAAGATATCTCCAGAAGCACCATTTTATTGCATGGTCAAGCATTAAATATTATCTGGTAGAGAAGACAGAGCATATCCTTGGCGATCCTCTAGGCCAAAGAGAGAGACTCCTTGCACTCGGCTCAGTTCAATTCTATGTGCTAGACGTATGAGAAATACAAAGAAATACAAAGTACTGTATTTCCTAAAACACTTAGTCTTGATTACATTACAATGCATTAAATTGGTAGAACTTGGGAAGAGTGCCTCCAGACATCTTCTTGAAGTAGTTTGATGTTTTTATAAATAAATTGTACCTAGTGAATGTCCCTAATATGCAACTCTATTAATTGGCCCCAAACAGTTGCCATTTCTAAGTCTTGTTTGATTTGGAAGAAGTAGATGGAGATTAGTATTTATGCTTAATATCACATGCTACGGTAGATGATCAAGGTTAAAAATGGAGGGGCAGAAGTAACTAATTCATATGTATTAGGTATTTATAAGGGATTAATGTATATTCAAATCTGTTATCTCTTTGAATCCTTAAAATAACTGTAATTTGTATAAGTGAGATTCAGAGAGGCTGACTGATTGATTCAAATTCACCTTCTCTGCGAAGCCTTCTCTGAACGGTCCATTCGTACCTACAAAACCTCCAATGTTAGTGTGGCCAGCAGCCTGTCTGCGGTTTCCCACACTGTCTTGTGTTAGCCCTGCTGTTACACTTTCTGCCATTTACTGTTTATAGTTATCTCTTTGCCTGTGTGGTTCTCAGCAAGACAAACTGTTTGACAGGCGTCAACGCGTGTCTTATTTCTATTTCTAGCGTGCATTTTGTATTACGTGCCATAGAGTAGGCATGAATAAATGCTGAATGAATGCATGCATGCATGAATGACTACTGGTAGAACAGGGATTAAACCTGTTCTCTTTGCCTTAAATGACTTATTCTTTTTCTTTAGCATTCCTTTGAATGAATACAAATTGCTTGCTTGTGATATACAGCAGCTTTTCATAGCAGTTACAATTCACGCCTGCAGCTCCTCAGGCACACAGTATTTCAGAGTCATTGAAGACCTCATTGTACTGCTTGGATATCTTCAAACTAGCAAAAACCAGAGGACACAGAGTAAGATTTCATTTTTAGGGAGTTTGGGGGGAGTTGGATAGTCACCCAAAATGATATTTGAACCTAATCTCTTCCTTCTTGGAGACTGTTTTACTGAAAGTTTAAACCTAATTTTGTGATGATATCTATCGGCTTTAAAAAGAAGCCTCTTTAAGAGGCAAAAAAATAAAAATAAAAGGGATGCCTTTATGTAATTAGAAGCTGGCAACATATCATTCAAAGAAGCTGCTGATTTTTCTGACCAAGTAGAATTAAAAGGCTTATGTTGAATAATAATGCCCTTCAGTTTTCTTTAATGGCAAATATTAAAGTGAGTATGAAACAAAAATGTAAGAATTTCTGGTTAAACTTTTGCCTTATATATTACAAACCTTTTTCTTTAAAACAATTATATAAACTGAAATAAATTTGTGGACTAGTATTTTTTCATTGAATTTTTTATAGTGACTCTTTAGAAATGTGCTTTAAAATTGCTTTTTATGAATTATCTTTTTTTTTCCTTTTTTTTTTTTTTTTTTTAAGCCGAGCCATCCCAGCTCGGGCTGGGCATCGAACTGCTGTTGCTCAGAGCTCAGCTCGCACTCTTGAGCGAGCTCTTAACCAACTGAGCCACTCGGCCGGCCCCTAAAATTGCTTTTTAAAACAGTTTAAAAAGTGTTTGTTCCCATCAAGACCCATGTTGATTAGAAAATTTTAATTTATGTGTAATAAAACATAATTGACAATTTAGATATTGGATGAATATAAAAAATAATTCAATAAAAAAACTGACAGCCATGTAGCTTGAAAACACTCTAGTATCTGCTGTTTTTAGATATGGCTGTTGCACTCCAGTTCAGAGTTCTCCAGGCTGCTATGGAATTTATAAGGACCACCGCAAATCATGACTCCGAAAACCTTACAGATTCATTCCAGTTACCCTCTGCTCCCCATCACACAGTATTTCAAAAGCGAAAGAGCATTGCTGGTGAGTATTGAAATAATATTTTAACAATTACAAATTGAAGGTAGCTTGGCTTTCCTATATTCTGATGCTATTCACGTTTTTAAAGTGTGATTTTAAAAGTTAAGCTACAACATTTGAGAAATTTTTCCTCCCAGAAGAAGTTAGTCTCCTGCTTTCTTTTCAATGCTGTGCTTATTTAATTATCTCTTGAGCACCTGCCATGTGTTAAGCAGTGTGTTAAATGTTGAAGATACAGCGATTTAAAAAAAACAGATGCAGACTCTGCCCTTGCAGAGATGAGAAAATAGTAAAGGAATGTGGGAGGTAGGAATCAAGGTTGACAGGGCAACCTGATTCACATCAAGAGGTAGGAAAGTCTCTGAGGAGGTGAGATTTCAATATGGATGGATGTAAGGATGGCAAGGAGTTAACAAGATCAGAGGATGGTGTGACAGGCAGAAGGAGTGGCTTCCTCGAGGGTTCTGGCAGGAGAGAAAGCCAGGCTTCTCAGGGAACTGGAAGAAGCCATTGATGGAGTGTAGCACTGGGGGAGTGACACGGTGAGGCTGCACTGCGTGGGCCATTTTGCATGTGATCATAGAGGCTGTGTTATACAGTTTGGACTTCATCCTGATGGGACCTCAGCAGAGGTGTTTACGTAGGTGGTATGATGTAATCAGATGGTCATTTTCTATAGACCTGTGGCTCCTGTGTGGAGAGTGGAGTAGAGGCGAGCGTGGAAGGTGGTGGGGGTGTCCAGGCAGGAAGCTATTGCGATAGTCAAGGTAGGGACTGTGGTGGCTCGGATGTGGTTAGAACACACATGATAGTAGGGCTTGCTGTCAACTAGTACATAGCATCAAATAGTAAGTATGAATACTGTTAGACTTCCTTAGTTTTCCTACAAAATCCACTATGGCCTTTATACACATAATGCGAAAAGATAGCATAACACATCTCCACATGGATCTATAAGGTACACACACACATATACATGTACATGTATGTATGTATAGTGGGTATATATGTACACACACATGTCTCCAAACAGTGCTTGCTAAATTGTTTGAGGTTTAATCACCATCGCAGTCTTAAAGGCTTTTAAATCCAAATCCTTCTTCTACCTAAGTTAAACTACTTCACTGCATCTAGTGCTATGCCAAATTTTAAAATCATGTGACAAACTCATCTGTAGAGAAAGCTATTAAATATACATTGCTTGGCAGTCGTGTTTAGATTATGCTAAATAAAAGCTTATGTAAATAAAACTGCTAAAACAGCCACATTGCCCTTCTCCCGCCCTCCTTCGTTTGGCATCTGACCGCAGTCTCTCCCCTTGACCAGCCTTCCCCGTCACCCCATTTTGTCCCAGGTTGAACTCCATCTCATACCAAGGCTCGCAGCAAACGCTCTGCTTCCCACACGCCACCTTTCCTTTGCAGGATTCCTTACACGGGCAGTGACTCTTACATGGCAGTCACCTTCAGCTGTATGCCAACGTGTGCCTTTCCCACTTCCTTTCTTCCTGATATCACTCATTCTCACATCTGTTTCCTCTCTGCCTCAATCCCCAGGTCCCTCGTGGCCTCGACCATCAGCCTGGGCCCGGACCACACAGCCACCCTCCTGCTGCTTTCTGTGCTCTATTGTGCTTTAACAGGCTGTCCTCACTCTGCAGATACCAACGAGCCTTTTTATCACCTAGAGCCTCCGAGCCCTGCTTGGCTGCAAGTTTATTAGTATTGGTTTAAGTCATTTTAAAGTGGATAAAGGACATTTAGTCCTTTCTCTAAGACATTCTCCTTTTTTCCTGACTCCTGGAGTCTCCTTTTCACTCTAACTCAATGCCATTGCTGTAAACTGTATGAGGCTTATGGAATCCTACAAATTTTGAACTTGATGAAAGACCTTAAAAGCCATGCAGTCCAGCCTCCTCATTTTACAGCTCCACGGAGGCCTAGAATTAGAAGCTGCTGGACCAAGAACACCCACTGTCTTCCCTTAGTGTCCTGTGCCAGCCATGTCTACTCACAGCAGGTCTGCCATAGCCTTAGGGCCCATCTCTCTAGGCCTTGCCCAAGAATTCTTCCTGTTTTCAATACTGCTTTATTTAAATTCTGTCTTTGTGCATCCAGTTTACAAAATGCCACTTTATACTCTGGTTTCTCTTCAGATCGTATAAATCTTTCGCCTTTTTTTACAAAATGCCACTTTATATTGCTTTGTAATTCCTTCCATCTTGTTTTCCTTATGTATTTGAGAAAGACGTGTCTTATTTCTTTACTGTTAGTGAAAAGTATATTGGCTTTGTGCACTATGGGTACGAAAGAGCCGAAGCAAGAAGCCACTCTGCTTCTGGGTCAGTTTGTTCATAATACGGAGGTGACTAAGGGATTCCTGTTTCATCATTTAGATGCTGAACTGTCCCTTCAGAGATTTAAAACAAGCTCTTCCCATTAGTGTGGGGTGGCTTTTTCCTAAGTAGACTCAGTTAGCATTTATTGAAAACTGCTGAGACAGGGTGGTACCTTTAGCCTTTAGCCCCACTGCGGGGGGACCCCCCCCCCCCGTACCCCCAGCAGGAGGTGTGGGGACAACCAGCAGCTGCAGCTTTGATTGGGGCCATACCATGTGTTCTTGGCTAAGACAGGTTTACTCAGACTGGGAACCCAGTATACCCGTGGCTGGACCAAAGTTCCTTCAGCAGCACTTTCATCATATCTGGGTGTTCAGTCCTCACACTGTTAGCAGAGTTAGATATTATTTATTGCCAGACTAACCTTCTCACTGCCTGACTCGTGTCAACAGTCTGCTCAACAGCCCTGCTGGGTCTCCACTACCCAGTGAACAAAGCACCGATTCCTAGCATCTGTGTCTTTCTTTTGGTAGAGATATATTGGGTTGTCAGAAAAGTCATGACGCATTTTTGCAACGAAAAACATAGAAAACATATATCATGACTTTTCCTACAACCCAATATAAGAGAAAGTTTGCCTAAATGGTGTGATATTGTAGCTTCTGTTTGTAAACTGATTTCTATTTTTAATCAATATATTATAGACATCTTTCCATATTTATAAATATTCTTTATATTTAATGAATGCATAATAATCAATTATATTGATTTGCCGTGGTCGTTTTTTGTAACCTTTATCAATAAACAAAGGTATATTTTTTAGTTTTTTGGTTTTGCTATTATAAACAGGGTAGCCATGTACATTCTTTCATTCTTTCATATGTATTTTATTCACTGCTTCTGAATATGAAAAACTGTACACATCACCTTGATGTATGAAGGTAGAAGTAGCATTAGGGTATTATATAAAGTGCTACACATACATTTAAACTGTCATAAATAAATATTATAAATGTTTTATTATTATAATTCACATACACATGAATTTCTTTTATATTTCAAGCATTAATAACAATATCAACTAGCAACTTTTGATTCTTTATATGAGATAGGCATTGTGTTTTATGTCCATTATTTTATTTAATCCACAGACCAGCTTCTTTATCCATTCTTCCAGTCATCAACCATATTGATTGAGCATCAGCCATGTACCAGTTATCATTTTATCTGCTCTCACAGAACTTATATTGTCCTGGATAAAATGGTCAATAAGGCTGTAAACACATATATTTAATACAGTGTCAGATGGTGACAAATACCAACCTGTGGGGTAGGCTCTATTTTACTTTCTAATCCACATCTTATATCTGATGAAACTGCGGCTTAGAAATGAGTGTATTCCAGGCCGCACCAGCTCAATGTAACCTCACAGCATGAAAGCTGAAATACCACTGATTTCTCCAACACACAGCCAAGGACTTACCATTTCCTTGGCCAGTACACAGCTGTGCCTCTGAATTCTGATTGTCAGCTGCCAGGGACGCAGACACTAGGAAAACTCTGCCTAAACTAAGGGCATAGTCTGACAGTATTATTCCTGACTATATCCCAGATATGAAATTTTTGCTTTTTATTTGCTTTGTTTTGTCTCAAAGGTGACCCTACCCGCCAAAATGTATTAACTGATTAAAAATACTGATACTTAAAATACTGGACATCCAAAATGGTATTAAAATATTTAAATATCTTGCAAGATGAGTCATTAAAGATATCATATTTTAGTCATATGTGAATAATGTGTATAGAGGCTATTTATGGAAATTGATATATGTTTTCATAATTTAAAACAAAGGTTCAATTCCAATGAAGGGTTCCACTGTTCCTCACCTACCAAGACGCCATTTTCGTTCCTATGGTCAGCTTCCGATGCCCTTCTCCTTCAGTCCACTAAATCAAGACTCATCCCCCCCGTTCTCTCCTGGATCCGCTACCTGTGTGGTACCTCTCGGAGCAGGTGCAGTAATGGCGCAGGAACACCGATCCTACCTGTTCAATCTGAGGAAACATTTCTCAGGAAATGCTTTTGTAGGATTGAGCCCCAAGTGATGCAAATCATTTAATTTCTACTGTGTCACTATCTTCACTTTTTCAAAACTACTTTATAAAATTCAACAATGGTAATTATCCAGAAATGATCATGTTCTTACTAAAACACAATGTGCTTTAAAAATCTGTTGATTATTTTGGAATACAAGGAAGTGAAACAGTATTTGAAAAAATTTTGTCAACATTCTGAAGTCCTTAAGCTTCTAATTCGTTGAGTTTTCAGGAGACTCAAAATTTGCCAAATGATGGCTATCCTACTAAGCTGTCCACTAGCTCCAGCATTCTTATTTAGGACTTTGAAATCAGAAGTACTGTTGCACTTCTTCAAAGATGAAGAAACATCACTTTCTCTTAATCACTCTTTCCTTTGTTTAAATTAACTTGGTATTAAATGAGGTTCTTTTCATGGTTGGATAATCAAAAGGTTCCAGCAAAAACTAGTTTCCTTCTCCTTGTTAACTCTGGCATTTGATGTTTTGATTTACATATTTGAAGGTCCTCGAAAATTTCCCCTTGCTGAAACTGACTCTCTTCTGATGAAAATGCGATCGGTGGCAAGTGACGAACTTCATATGATGATGCAGCGGAGGGTGAGCCAGAGCCCTGTCCAGGCGTCGGAAACCGAGCTCGCCCAGAGGCTGCAGAGACTCACCGTCTTAGCAGTTAACAGGATTGTTTATCAAGGTAGGTGAGAGAGGAACGTCCTTGCTCAGATATTGAATTAAAAGGAAAGTCATTTAAGAGGGAACTGAATAGGTGTCATATTTTTACATAGCATTACTTTTTCGTTCTTAACATCCATGCTATTAAAAAGTTTCTTATTTGGAGCTAATAGTCTTGAATAAAAGTCCACTTGTTAATGTGACACATGCTGACCTACATTGACAGTACAGTCAATCTATTTATTCTTTTAACTTTTCTTTAACATATCATCTTCCCCTTTTATCCACGGGGGCACGTTCCAAGACCCCCAGTGGATGCCTGAAAGCACAGATAGTACCAACCCCTATATATATATACTATGATTTTTTCCTGTCCATACTCACCTTTTCACTTCAAGGAAGCACTCCCGGCTTCTCTTTGGCATACGTGAATTGCCAGCGTCACTCCTCTTGAGCTTTGGGGCCATTGTTAGGTAAAATAAGGGTGACCTGAACACAAGCACTGTGATACCACAGCACTTGATCTGATAGCCAAGGTGGTTACTAAGTGACTAAAGGGTAGGGAGTTTAGACAATGTGGAGATGCTGGACAAAGGGATGATTCACATCCCAGGCAGGGTGGTGGGACCTATCACACTACTAGGAATGGTGTGCAATTTAAAACTTATGAATTGTTTATTTCTGGAATTTTCCATTTAATATTTTTGGACCTCGATGATTGTGGTTACCTGTAACTGTGGAAAGTGAAACCACGGATAAGGAGAACTACTATAATCATAGATTCACATGCAGTTATTGAGAACTATTACAAAAAGATCTCAAATACCCTTTACCTAGTGTACCCCAATGGACCCTGTAAAACTCTGCCAACATCACACCAGGATATTGAAATGGATACAGTCAAGAAACAACATTTCCATCCACAAGGATGGAGTTTCCATCCCCCTTCTGTTGCCTTTTTATAGTTACACCCACTTTCTTCCCATTCCCCACCCCTTCCTTAGTTTCTGGCAACCTCCAAAACCTGTTCTCCATTTCCATTTTCATCATTTCAAGAATGTTACATAAATGGAATTATACAGAATGTAGCGTTGGCTTTGTTCACTCAACATCATTTTCTGGAGAGCCTTCCTGGTTGTTGCATTTTTTTGTTTTTGCTGAGTAGTGTTCCATAGTATGGATATACCACAGTTTGTTTAGCCATGCACCTGTTGAAAGACCAGCTGGGCTGTTTGCAGTTTTAGGCTCTTACAAGTAAAGCTGCTATGACACTTATATGCAGGTTTCCATGTGAACATAAGTCTTCATTTTCCTGGGATAAATGCCCAGGAGTGTAATTATTGGTTTGTGTGGTGGTGTGTGTTTTGTTCTTGTTAAGAAACTGCCAAGCTTTTCCAGAGTGAGTGCATAACTTTGCATTCCTACCAGCAATGTATGAGTGATTCAGTTTTTTTCACATCTTTACCAGTATTTGGAGTTGTTACTATTTTTAGTTTTAGCCATTCTGATAGACAGACATGTAGGGATGTCACATTGTGGTTTCAATTTGCATTTCTATAGTGGCTAATGGTTTATATATTTATACATAAAATATTCTACCTAGAGCATCCACTAAAAAGCTATGCAAACAAACACACTCAGAAGTTTAAGTGGAATTCTAAAAAATGTCCCAGTAACCCCAAGGAGGCAGGAAAAAGAAAACAGTAATTGTTAATCACTAGAAAAACATAATATACCCAATATTTAAAAACAAAACAGAACAAAGAAAAAAACCTTTTCTAATTCATATTTGGGGCAACTGGCCCCAGGCTAAACTCTGCAGTGGAACCATTTTTATCACATATGCAGCATTAACGGGATAACACGTGCAGTGAAACAGCCGCACATCCGGCCAGTGTCAGCATCACATGGTCTTCATGTCTGACTTGTACCAGAACCTCATGGCTTTACCAATTTTGCACTTTAATTCTTCTTCATTAGTAAAAGAGATCTTTGATTTAGAATTGCATGACTTATGTGTGTTTAAATTTCTACATTGTTTCAGGCGCATTCGCTTTCTCTAGTGTCTTCTACATCTGATACACCTACTGCACATTTGTACTGTGACAACCGAATTAGTAATTGCATGGGATATTCTTAGCAGTATCACTTCATTTGCAATGACTAGGTATCAGTGATTTGACTAATGTTGTGTATTTTTTTTTTTTTGTAATTCAGTCTTTAATCCAGACATTATTGACATTTTGAGTACTCCAGAAAATGCCACTCAAAGCAAGACCTCAGTTTCCCAGACTGAAATTTCTGAAGAAAATATTCATCATGAACAGGCTTCCATTTTCAATCCGTTTCAGAAAGAAATATTCACATATCTAGTAGAAGGATTCAAAGCATCTATTGTAAGTAAATTTATTAAGTGGGGAATGTTCATTTACACAAAAGGAGTAGAGGTTTCTTGTGTGTATTATATGTTTTCAAAATAATATTTCTACTTTCACAAAGTTTTCTGAAACACAGACATCTTGAATTTTTTTTTTTTAAAAGATTTATTGGGGAATTGCAGGAGGGGAACGGTGTTGGGGAACCGGGGAAGGGAAACAGACAAGTTGCTGTCCTTTTTGTTCTTCAGTCTAGTTGTGGAGGACATTGCTTCACTGGCCCATGTTGGTATCATCATTGCACTCTTCCCAGGTGAGGGAGATCGGTCGCCGGCTTCTGAACAGCCACTCACAGCGCCTCTTGGCAGCTCACACCTGCTGCCCAGCCGTTCACGCTGGCTGCCAGCCACTCACTGTACCCTATGGCAGCCCACTGCAGCAGGGGCTGCAGCTATGCCATCCCGGGGACTCAGAGCAGCCCAGCTCCAGGTGGAGCTGTTGTTCACCATCTTAGGTGTAGAGGGCAGTGTCACTGGCCTTCCTATGTGGGATCCAAACCAGGGCTGCTGGCATCCCAAACCAGCTCTTAACCAACACGCCACTCAGACGGCCCTTGAATTTTTAATAATGAAGAAATACGTATTGCTGATTCACTCTTTCTAAAAGGACTTTCTTCATGCAGCATTGGTTTTTAAGTCTATAACCTGAAAGCCATTTTCTAATATTGTAGTTTAAGTAAAACCAGCATTAGAAAAGAGTCAGGCTTTAATAAGTTCTATGAGAGTTTAAATTCATAACCTGTTTTTAAAGTATTTTATTTGTAGCTACTTACTCCTGAACTATTATTATGAATTATTATGAATTTTAGATCTGGGCTTAAACGTATCCAACACCTTCAAAATTATATAGAGAATTATATAGAGGATACTGACCAGTGTCTCAGGCTCCATTTATCATTGACTCACTTGGGTTTCTGTGGGTCACTTAGTGTTGACCATAAGGGACAAATTGGTCAGCACACTCGATACATATCAAAGGCCAACCTAATTCTAGCAGAACTCATAAATCATGACTCTGCCCATCGCTAAATCTAAACTAGATTTTGGTGTCTGCAGGTTCCACTTAGACCTGCATCCTTCACAAACAGCCCTTAGGACCAGGAGTAATTGGAGAGCCATTTCCAAAACTCAGAATAAACTTGGAAATGTACTGATTCCAGTTTTAAACCAGATAAAGGAGATTTGATCAGGATTGGGTTAGCCTTAGTGGGACCCAATTGAAAGGGCTTATTTGGTTATTTGTTAGGGAATGGTGGTGGTCAGTTTATAGGCAGTTCTTACTTTGAGACTGTTGTTATACTCAATATTTTAGTACTAATTCAGGTCTTTATTATGAATCCTTTGTTTTTCCCCATTGAGGCATTTCATTTGCAAACATATATGACATCCCTAGAAAAAGAATACCAAGATTTTCCCTCCTGTGTGTTTTCATCTTGGGTCTTTACGGTCCATGATGTCCACTGAGGTTGTCAGTACAATGAAACCAAACTGACTGGATGGGAGCAGGTTGTTCTGCCATTTTTCTAGATCTCTGAGTTGCACATCAAATCTGGGCCTGATCACTCCACTTTTCTTTAGCCTGCCCGGGAGGTTCACAACAATTTTCCCAGCTCTCTGATCAACAGTGATTTTACATTCGCCCATGTAACCATGCTTCAGCATCATGGTTAGAAACTGGGCAATGACCTTGGGCACGGCCAGATAAGAACTGGCATTTGCCTCTCTTTCTGGCATTGTTGATGCTCTTGAGAGCCTCCTCTAGGGCATTCACGCTCACCACTATGGCAGCACGGAAAGATGGTGGAAAAAGCTGAATCTTTTCTTTTTTATATTGCAAATCAGTGTGGACTTATTACCATTGTTCTTTGATGGTTCTTTTTTTTTAGTTTAAAATTTCCAAGCTCTAGGTAGTTTTTTAAAATCTTTATTAAATTTATTGGGGTTACATTGGTGAGTGAAATTATATAGGTTTCAAGTGCACATTTCTATAATATATCATCTGTATATTTCTTTGTGTGTTTGCCACCCAGAGTCAGTTCTCCTTCCATCACCATATATTTGATCCCATTTACCCTCATCTACCACCCCCCTTCCCCCTTACTCTCTGGTAACCACTAAACTATTGCTTGTGTCTATGAGTTTTTGTTTGTCTTGTTCCTTTGTTGCTTTCAGTTTTATATCCCACATATGAGTGAAGTCATATGGTTCTCTACTTTTTCTGTCTGACTTATTTCACTTAGCATAATAATCTCAGGATCCATCCATGTTGTTGCAAATGACAGAATTTCATCTTTTCTTATGGCAGAATAGTATTCCATTGTATACATGTACCACATTTGTAAAATCCAATCATTTATTGAAGGACACTTTTGTTGTTTCTGTGTCTTGGCCACCATGAGTAATGCTGCAGTGAACATCAGGGTACCTATATCTTTACGGATAAATGTTTTCAGATTTTTTTTGGTAGATGTCCACCCAGGAGAGGATTGCTGGGTCATATTGTAATTCTATTCTTAATTTTTTGAGGAGCCTCCATACTGTTTTCCATAGTGGTTGCACCATTTTACATTCCCACCAGCAGTGTATGAGGGTCCTTTTTCTCCACAACCTCTCCAAGGCTTGTTATTATTTGCCTTGTTGATAATAGCCATTCCAACAGGTGTGAGGTGGTATCTCATTGAGGTTTTGGTTTGCATTTCCCTAATAGCTAGTGAAGTTGAGCATTTTTTCATATATCTTTGGCCGTTTGTATGTCTTCTTAAGAGAAGTGTCTGCTTAGGTCCTCTGTCCATTTTTTAATTTGATTGTTTCTTCTTATGTTGTTGAGTTGTACAAGTTATTTATGTATTTTGGATATTAACCCCTGACCAGAGGCATTGTTTGTAATATCTTCTCCCATTCGGTCGGTTGTCTCTTTGTTTTGTTGATGGTTTCTTTTGCTGTGCAGAAGCTTTTTAGTTTGATATAGACCCATTCATTTAGTTTTGCTTTTACTTCCCTTGCCTTTAAGGTCACATTCACAAAATCCTCTCTGAACCCAGGGTCCATAAGTTTAGTACTTACGCTTTTGCATGTGGCCCTAGGTAATTTTTAAAGTGGTTTAGGACTTAAGCTTTTTCATTCAGTTCTTTCTCTCTTTTTTTAAATTATGGTGAAATATACGTAACATAAAATTTACTATTTTTAAGGGTATAATTCAGTGGTGTTAGTACATTCACACTGTTGTACAACCGTCACCACCATCCACCTCCACAACTTTTTCATCTTCTCAAACTGAAACTCTGCCCATTAAACAGTAACTCCCTATTACCTCCGCCTCTCTCCCCTGATAAGCACTATTCTACTTTCTCTCTCCATGAATTTGACTTTCTAGAATTTCATGTTTTATACTACAATATTTCATACAATATTTGTCTTTTTGTGTGTGGCTTATTTCATTTAGCATAATGTTTCCAAGTTCCTTATTAAGACTGGATAATATCGGCCGAGTGGCGCGGTGGTTAAGCGCTGGCTTGGGAAGCCAGCCGCCCCTGTTCAGGTCCCACATATGAGGACCAGTAACACTGCCCTCAAAAAAAAAGCACAAAAAAACAACAACTGAATAATATCCCCTTCTATGTATAGACCACATTTGTTTGTCTATTTGACCCTCAGTGCACATCTAGATTGCCTCTGCCTTTTGGCTGTTTTGAACAATGCGGCTGTAAACAATGGTGTATATCCATCTCTTTTTAACACGTTTGTATAGATATATATGTCTCTCAAATTGACACTGTTTTTAAAATCTAGAATAAAACATGTTGTATGATCAGCTTTAGGGCTGTGTCGAGGTTAGTATATTACTTATGCAGTCTGATCCTAATTCCTTCCTGTTTTGGTTTAAGGGTTCAAGTAAAACCAGTGGTTCCAAGCAGCAGTGGACTAAGATCTTATGGGCATGTAAGGAAACCTTCCGAATGCAACTGGGGAGACTACTAGTGCATATTTTGTCACCAGCACACCCTTTACAAGAGAGAAAGCAAATTTTCGAAATAGTTCGTGAACCAAATCATCAGGAAATACTACGAGACTGTCTTAGCCCAAATCTGCAAGTAAGTATCTCAGCATTTCATAAGTAAAAACTATTGGTGAAACAAAATTGTACAAAACAAGGACTGAAATTAAGCTGTATTTTCATGCCAAACATCCTAAATATAGTTTTCTTACCAAATATCACCTGAGGTCTTTCTTGAGATGCTCTACACCAGACTCAATTTGACCTCTTTATTTTCCATTCCATTTCCAGTGCTTAAAAAAGTTCTGTATATGAGTTCTTACAAGATCCATTTTAGTTTGTTACTAAATCTTGAATTGTTTTCTTTAAGAATTATTTGGATGGGCTGGCCGAGTCGGCACGGTGGTTAAGCGCTGGCTTGGGAAGCCAGCGGCCCCGGTTCGGATCCCACATATGAGGGCCAGTGACACTGCCCTCAAAAAAAAAAAAAAGAAAGAATTATTTGGAGAATTTTTTTAAAGCATTATATTATCCATGAAACATCTATACTGAATAGCACAAACAATAGTACATACACATTAAAAAAAAAATTTATAGTAAATTAAAGTAGAAAAACATTTGTTGATCATTTGGAATGATCAAAACTTTATAGGAGTCTATAAATCCTATCACTTCAAGAGTGATATATGGAGAGTTTAAGTAATACAATCGTTTTAGAGAGCTATTTAGCAGTTTCTTATACAGTTAAATATACACTTAACCTGTGACCTTAAAATTCTGTTTTTAGGTATTTACCAAAGAGAAATTAAAATATATATCCGTAAAAAGATTTGTACAAAATATTCATGGCAGCCTTTTTACTAATAGTCCAAAACTGGAAATAGCCTACGTGTCTATCAACAGAAGAATGTATAAACAAATTGTGATACATTTATACAATACACTATTATATAGCAATAAAAGGGAACAGACTACTGATACACCTACGTTATGGATGAAGCTCAAAAGCATTGTGTTGGGCCGGCCGAGTGGCGCATTGGTTAAGCACTGGTTTTGGGATGCCAGCGGCCCCGGTTCGGATCCCACATGAGGGCCAGTGACACTGCCCTCTACAGCTAACAACAGCTCCACCTGGAGCTGGGCTGTGCGAGCCCTGGCAATGATGTAGGCTGCAGCCCTGCTGCAGTGGGCTGCCATAGGCTACAGTGAGTGGCCCACAGCCAGCGTGAGCGGCTGGCAGCCAAGCGTGAGCTGCCAATAGCCGCGATGAGCGACATCCAGAGGCCAGCGACCGATCTGCCTCATCCGGGAAGAGCGCAATGACGATACCAACAGTGAAGCAACATCCTCCGCAACTAAACTGAAGAACAAAAAGACAGCAACTTGTCTGATCCCCTTCCCCGATTCCCCAACGCTGTTCCCCTCCACCAATTCCCCAATAAAATCTTTAAAAAAAAAAAAAAAAGCATTGTGTTGGCAAAAGGGACAGCTAAACACAAAAGAGTGCATATTTGTAAAGCCCAAAAACAGGCAAAATTAAGATATGGTGAGAGAATTTAGGACAGTAGTTGTCTCTGAGGAGGAGGCAGTGAGAAGGGAAATTGATTGGAAGCTTTCTGGGGTGATAAAAATGTACTATATCTTATTTTGGTAGTGGTTACATGGGTATATGTAGTTGTCAAAACTCATAGAAACAAACATTTAATATCTGTGTGCTCTATTACATGTAAATTATATCCCTATAAAAATAGTAATAAATGATATATAAGAAAGGACAGGTATCCCTTTTAATACCTGAGAAGCCCAGATGTCATAGTAGGAACCAAAAGATTACAGTTTTGAGGTGACACTTCTAGGCGCCCTTTCCAATATCAAGACTGTTGTCTCAGATGCGTGCGGGGCTTTGTCTTCCCTTTGCCGAGGCAGAGGCACGTCCAGCCCCGTGGTCCTCCAGTGGAGAATTTGAAGTGGACATTCATCCCTTCACAGCCAGCAAAGGGCCATCCATCAAATCCAACCCTGGTGGAACAGCCCTCTTTTCCCCACACCCACTTCCCTTCTCTGCTACTCCATTTCTCTCAGTGGTGTCTTTATCGATTTCTGACCGAAACCCTGGAATTATGTTTCTTCTCTCTTGACTCCATTTCATCACCAGGGCCAGGCATTTATTTAACCGGTCTATCTCTATGGTTACCGACCCATCCTTTCAGACTCCTGCCGCTTATGCTCAGATCACTAAAATAACCTCTCCACCTCAACAACAAATCACTGTACCTGATTTTGTAAAGTTTATTATGGAAACTTTTTAAACATACCATAAAGTTAAAATCAAAAAAGAACCCCACATCCACCATTACCCAGATTTAATTTTTCTTTGTATCCTGTTGAAACAAATGTCGGGTATCAAATCATTTTACCTGTAAATACTTCCGTATGTATCTCTGACCAATAAGGTCTTTTTAAAAAAAAAAAACTTATCACACTCAATAATATTAACAATAATTCCTTATTATCATCTAATACCCAGTCGTTGTTTAAAATTTCCCATATTTCTTATATTTTTTTAATGATTTGCTTGACTCTGAATCCAAACAAGGCCCACACATTGCATTTGTTTGGTGTGTGCTAACTATTTCTAATCCATGGTAATTACCCACCCCCCCAGATCATTTTTTAAATGTCATGAGTTTGTTGATGAAACTCGGTCATTTATTCTGTAGACTTTCCCACATTCTGGATTTGACTGATAGTATCCTTATGGTTCTGTATCTAGAGGCTTGGCTAGATTACAGTTCTTGGTTTCATATTGGGGTTTTGGGTTTTTTTTAAGATTTTATTGGGGAATTGGGGGAAGGGAACAGCGTTGGGGAATGGGGGAAGTGGAACAGACAAGTTGCTGTCCTTTTGTTCTTCAGTCTAGTTGTGGAGGACGTTGCTTCACTGGCTCGTGTTGGTATTGCGATCACTGAACTCTTCCCGGGTGAGGCAGCCGCTTGCCGGCCATTGGATGGCCACCCACGGTAGCTCACGACAGCCCACTGTAGAAGTGGCTGCAGCCTACGCCATTGCCGACAACTTACAGCAGCCCAGCTCCAGGTTGAGCTGTTGTTCACCATCTTAGCTGTAGAGGGCGCAGCATCACGGCCCTCATGTGGGATCCGAACCGGAGTCCTGCTGCTCAGAGCTGGCGTCCCAAGCCAAGTCTTAACCAAGGCGCCACTTGGCAGACCCCTCATATTGGTGTGTGTGTGTGTGTGTGTGTGTGTGTGTGTGTGTGTGTGTGTTTAAATACTAAGAATGCTTTACATTTTCCATTACATCATAACAGGAGGCAGAGAATGTCTGTTTGTCATGCCTTTCAAGAGGGGATCAGCCTGATCCATCCTTTATAAAGTTCACCCTCAGTCTTTAACCTAATATGTTTAGCAACCTTTGATAGCTGCCCAAATCCACTTTTTCATTAGGAGCTGCAAATAGGAATTTCTCTAAGTTACTCATTCCACCGGCATCTATCAGCTGTGACTCATCCGTAGGGAAAAATATTTCCTTATCAACTATTTGGTACCCTAAAATATGGTCTGTGAAGGAAAGGCAAGATAAAAGCCTATTTATTAATGTTTAGAATAATGAGTTGGTGCTCTGGCAACTTCCAGTTTTAGTATCTGGTTTTATTTTTGAGGCATCATTATGAACTCAGGTATTTTTTATACATTTTATAAAGTTTCAAACTGTTGTAGTTATTGTTCTGTTTGACATTCAGATTAACACCTATAGATTCAAGCTGTCGTGTTCTTTTATCATGGCCTTTTGAATTTTTAACACGGTAATGTGATGAAATTCCTTGCTTTCTGGAATACAAAAATGTTGCAGGCTCATCCTGTATCTAAACTTTTCCCCCAGGAAGCCCTGTTTTCTTTTAATGAGATAATGCACTTAGAGACTGCACGTCCAGGGACTGGGAACATTAATTTATATTAGATTATCATTTCTTGTCAGCCTTTTTAGTGGACAAAGCTAGGAAATATGTATCTTTTTAGAAAAAATAAATAAATTATGAGCTCATACTGATATGTCACTTTTTCTTGGGTTTTATATTTGCATTTCTTTTTATTAACGTTGGTAATCTTGATTCCTGATGACAGTAACATAGTTACTGACTTGCTATATTTCTATACCTACATATATGTGACAGTTTCATAATACGATGACCATTATTATCACTAATGACAAGCCCACTGAATGCAGTCTGAGATTTCTCATGGTTCATTTTGTTCTTAGGATACCATTATGGGTGTACCATGAAAATAACTGTATTATAAAAGCACTTAAAATAATTTTCTCTATTTGGTTACACCACCAACTTCAACTAGCTAATTAGGCTAATTTTTTTCAATTTGTTTTCTATTTTTATGGATTCCATTCGGTTTTGTTTGCTTTTTAATTATGTAAAATGGTTCCAAAATGAAATTGTGAAAATAGCACATTTAAAGAGCCTCTAGCACTCCCCTCATTTTTGCCCTTTCCCTGTAGGAAACCATCTTCATTTGTTTATTTCTTTTGGAAATAAAAGCAAATCTGTATACACACACACACACACACACACACACACACAAGTGTATATTATCTCCCTCACTTCTCAACACAAAGAAAGATAGCGGACATACACACTTGTCCGCATTTGACTTTCTTCAACTATCAGTAGATCCTAGAGCTCATTCCACAGCAGTGTGTAGAGATCTGCTTGCGCCTGCCTTTTTACAGCCACCTACAAGCTGCATCCATTTGTAATCTGCCTGATATTTAAAGCCCCAGGTTTCTCTGCTGCTATGACTTGAGTCTGGCTAACTCTTCAGTCTGAAGTGCCTTCTCTTTTCGGGAGCTTGGTCTCTGCTGCAGCCTCTTCACAGCCCATGTGTTGCTGCTGAGGTGCTGCTTCATTCATCCATCCTCACAGTGCCCAACACCTCTCCTCTTCTGTCTCCATGACCACTCCATCCATTTCTCCATGTGCCAGCTCACATTGTACCACCTTCAAAACCTCCCTTCCTTTCTGTAGGCCACTCAACTCTTCCTTCTTAGAAACTTCGTGGAAAATTGTATTTTTCATACTTTTTATTATTCTCTGAGGATTTGTGTTTAATAGATTCAATTCCTGAAATTAGATTTCTGAGGGCTGAAAACAAGAAACAAGGCTTTTTTTTTTTTTATCGATTCCCAGTCACACTTTTCTAGTCCCAAGAACTGCAATAAGTAAGTGATTGATCAAAGGATGTTAAAGCGGGATATTCGAAACAACTCCAGTGACTAAGAAAATCATGTGTTACTTTGGATATTCAGAAAGAATAGAAACATTTCCGATAGATTTTCAAGACGATTTTAGAATGTCACTGAATGCTAAACGAAAATATTTTTAGAGTTATGTTAAGAACCTTGCCTTTAAGACACACATATGAAATTATCCCAGTCATTTACCATTTCTCTTTATTTGCCAACTCTTCAGGCCTTTTACACGCAGAGCATCTGTTCAGTTTTCTCTTCTGGTCGGGTAGCAGCTGTCTCCTGACTCATTTAAAATGTTGCATTAACATGAGCTTTGCTATTTTCATCATTGCATATGTTCATCTTATGCTTTTGGGAAATGACATGATACGATTCAGCATGTTAATTTAAATATCATCCAAAATGTAATAGTTTCCAAATCTGTTTGCTGACATTTAATATTGTTCACAGTTTCAAATGTCATAAAGCCAAATGCAGTGCTATTTGTATCGATGCAAATTTATAAAAAGTAAAATGATACATGTTTAACTTGTTGGCTGAATTAATGTCTAAATAATACATAGTGTACACATAACAATTGGGTGTAATATTGAGAGCATGGAAGGGCCTCGTAAAAAATCATGAATCAAAGTTTGGTGTAGATTGACGCTTGTGAAGGACAATTGTGATTACCTTAAGAAACAATACTCTAATTTTGGTTATAGGATCTGTTCACAAAAGATTAGCCTAAACCAACCCTTCTCTGGAGACACACATAAAACTGAGAGCTGGCATCTCACTGGTTTTAGAGTTCTTCCTAGGGAGTAGGGAATGCTTATAAATGCATCCAAAGGCAGGTTTTCCTTCTAGAATTTTCACCAACTTCTGTTCTACCAAGCAGAAGTCAAAGGAGAAAGAATAAATAAGCATAACTCTCACTTTAAGGTTTAAAGGAAAGTTTCCCTTCCAGTTAAGTTTTTCTATGAGAAGAACTAAGAATTATTTTCCCTTATCCCAGGCTTATTTCCTGTATTCCTTTAGCAAATTTTTTTCCAAAGTTTTTGCCCCAAAAGCTTGCTCATTTTTCTTTTCCTTCTTTTCCTCCCTTCCTTTCTTCCTCTCTTCCTTTTCCTCTTTTACTTTCCTTTTTTTTTTACCTTTTGCAATGAAAATTTTCAAATATACTAAGAAAAATAGAAAGAATAATATGATAAATAGCATATAACCATCACCCAGATTTAACAGTCGTTAATATTTTTATCATATTGCCATCACTTCTTCTTTTTCTGAAGTACTTTAAAGTAAATTACAGAAATCATGATATTTTTCAAAAGACATTTTCTTGGGCTGGCCGCGTGGCGCATTGGTTAAGCGCTGGTTTTGGGATGCCAGCAGCCCCGGTTCGGATCCCACATGAGGGCCAGTGACACTGCCCTCTACAGCTAACAACAGCTCCACCTGGAGCTGGGCTGTGCGAGCCCCGGTGATGGTGTGGGCTGCAGCCCCTGCTGCAGTGGGCTGCCATAGGCTACAGTGAGTGCCCGCAGCCAGCGTGAGCGGCTGGCAGCCAAGCGTGAGCTGCCAATAGCCGCGGTGAGCGACATCCAGAGGCCAGCGACCAATCTGCCTCATCCGGGAAGAGCGCAATGACGATACCAACAGTGAAGCAACATCCTCCGCAACTAAACTGAAGAACAAAAAGACAGCAACTTGTCTGATCCCCTTCCCCGATTCCCCAACGCTGTTCCCCTCCGCCAATTCCCCAATAAAATCTTTAAAAAAAAAAAAAAAACAAAAAAAAAAAAACTGAAGAACAAAAAAAGACAGCAACTTGTCTGTTCCCCTTCCCCGATTCCCCAATGCTGTTCCCCTCCGCCAATTCCCCAATAAAATCTTTAAAAAAAAAAAAAGACATTTTCTTATATAACCTTAACAAAATTATTATACCTAACAAAATTAGCATAGTCCCTAATGTCGTCATATATCCAATGCATAATCAAATTTCTTCAGGTTTCCCCAAAATGTCTTTTTTTAGCTGATTTATTCAAACCAGCTGTAACCAAATAAATCTAGCAATATTATTTAATTTAATTATTTAATAATTTAAATGTGAGAAACAAAAATTCTTTTTGACTAACAAACTTTGCTCTTTTTTTTAAAGCATGGAGTCAAGTTAGTTTTGTATTTGTCGGAGTTGATACATAATCACCCAGATGACCTGACTGAGGCAGAACTGGACACAGCACAGCTGCTTATGAATGCCTTAAAGTTATGTGGCCATAAGTGCATCCCTCCCAATGCGTCAACAAAGCCAGAGCTTCTTAAAATGATCAGAGAGGTGAGTCTGTGATCCACAGAAACAGTTTTCTTAGGAGATGCCATTAATTGTCATGCAAGAATGATTGAAAGCTTGTTTTTTATTATAGAGTATCATTGATGATGAATTGAAATGGTAAATTTGTGTGTGTGTGTATGTGTGTGTGTGTGTTTGTTTGTTTTTTTGCCTTGAGAGAGCAAGCATACTTATTTTAAGGAATGTTTTATCCTCTGTGGTCATTCTTATCCATTATCAGTAGCTTTCAGTAAAGGACAGATTTTTTTTATAGTGACAAGAAAGTTAAAACATCAACCTTGAGTTATGGGTTCTTTAATGAAAAAGTAAAATAAGGAAGCAAGCAACTAATGCAAGCCCATCAGGCGTGGTTAACCAGTCAATAGTTAACCAGTCACAACGCTTGGTTAGCTGTTCTACCCTCATTCCTGTGACCCCAAATTATGTGGAAATAAAGAGGAATTCTGGCATTATTTAAGTGGTTACAATATTTTAATATCATTGTCTCCTGGGGACAGTATTTTTTCCTTTGTTAATTTGGTTTTAAAATTAGTTTGTTGGACTCTGTGCCAGTGTTAAATGATAAATAATAAGTAGTATATTCTTATTTAAATCTTTTAGGAACAAAAGAAATATGAAAGTGAAGAAGGTGTGAGTAAAGCCACGTGGCAGAAAACAGTTAATAATAATCAACAAAGGTAGGATTATGTGTGTTCTAAAAGTCATGTCTTTTAGGAATCCATTAAATTTCACATATACTTTTAGTTTTAAGGTATCACGTTTTGACACCCATTTCATGTTCCACATGTGCTTATGGGCAATCTGGTTGGTTTAGTCTCTTTCAGCGTCTCGATTCAAAATCAAAGGATATATCTAAAGTAGCTGCAGATATCACCCAGGCAGTATCTCTCGCGCAAGGAATTGAGAGAAAAAAGGTGATCCAGCATATCAGAGGAATGTATAAAGTGGATCTGAGTGCCAGCCGACACTGGCAGGAACTTATTCAGCAGCTGACACATGATCGGTAAGCACAGTAGGGGGACATTACATTTCAGGTCATTTGCGTGAATATCTTATATACTGATTAACATCAGTCTTTATTCTGGAATAAAAATTCATAGCATTATTTCATTCATTTAAATTTTTTAATCATTTGTGATTTTTCGTCTTGAAAAATAATCCTATGAGAATATTTTTGTTTTTTTAATTCTCAGGGGGGAAAAAAGTAGAGACAGAGGCATTAGCTCTTCCAGGTGGTAAAATCTATATATTGGCTTGAATTTTAATAGAATAGAGAAATCACTGAAACAGGATAGTTGGGAAATAGATCTTTTTCAAGCCAAGATTTTAATAATATAATTTAAAAGGTGCATCACAAATAATGGAAAGAGGAAATTAAAAGTATTCTCTAAATTTGGTTAAGATAATTGATTAGATTATTTTTAATGTATTTTTCAGTTACAATCAATACATACAATATTATATTAGTTTCAGGTGTTCAACACATCAATTAGACATTTATATGCCTTAGGAAGTGAGGTACTCCATCTGGAACCATACATAATTATTACAATATCATTGACTATATTCCCTAAGATATACTTTACATTCCCATGACTATTTTCAAAACTGGCAATTTATACTTCTTAATCCCTTTCACCTTTTTGGCCCAGCCCACAACTCCCCTCCCATCTGGCAATCATCAGTTTGTTCTCTGTATCTATGAGTTTGTTTCTGCTTTATATATTCATTTATTTTGTATTTTAGATTCCGCATATAAGTGAAATTATACAGTACTTGTCTTTGACTTATTTCATTAGCATAATATCCCCAACTCCATCCATGTTGTCACATGGCAATATTTAACTCTTTTTTATGGATACTCCATTGTATGTGTGTGCCACGTCGTCTTTATCCAGTAATCTGCCCATGGACACTTAGGTGGCCGCCATATCTTGACTGTTGTAAATAATGCTGCAGTGAATATAGGGGTGCAGATATCTTTTCAAATTACTGTGTTTTATTTCTTTGGATAAATACCCAGATGTAGAATTGCTGGGTCTTATGGTAGTTCAATTTTTAATTTTTTGAGGAACCTCCATACTGTTATCCAGTAGTGGTTGCACCAATTTACAGGCCCGCCATCAGTGCCGGAGGGTTCCCCTTTCCCTATATCCTCACCAACACTTGTTTGTTGACTTATGGATAATAGTAATTCTGACTGGTGTGAGGTGATATCTCACTGTAGTTTGATTTGCATTTCCCTGATGATTAGTGATGTTGAGCATCTTTTCATGTGCCTGTTGGCCATAAGATCAGTGATTAGTATGTCTTTGGGGTGCTAAAACACCCTAATTGTTATACACTAAAGCAAATTTCAGTTGAATGAAAGAATTAAACTCAAAAAGTTTATGAAGTAGGAGAAAATAGGGTATTTATCAACTCATTGATGGATGGATTACTTTCTAAGATCAAGCACAATAGAAGAAACTGCAAAGAGGAAATGAATGGATTTGAACTTTATTTTTTCCAGTGTATTTAACAACTATAGCAAGCATAAAAAAACATGAAAATTTATTTTTAGCAAATAAAACAGTTCATATTTTTATAATTTTAAAAATTCATAAAGATTTAAAAGTAAAATATTAACATCCCCAAAGTGTGAATGAACAAAATACGTGAATACACTCTTCACATAAGACAGACTTAATAAACAGATAGGAAACTACTCAATATTGCTAGAGGCTAATTTGTTTTTTTAAAACCTTTAGATACCATATTTTATCTTTTATGTTATAAAAATAATTTTTAGGTGCTAATATCTACAGCAGGAAGTGTCTTGGTCAGGAGTTTAGCGATTTTTGTACTTTGACATTATATGTCAGGAATCCTACGAACATTTTATTTCTGGCTCCAGTTACCCTTTTTTAGTGATTCTATCTTAGGGAAAATATTCAAAATATGGAAAGGCAATAAACGTTTTTATCTCTGCATTATTTATGCTAGTGAATGAATTGGAAACAACTTAAGTATATATTATAATAATAGTAATAGAGTTAAATACATTATGATGCATCCACTCAATGCAATATTAGTCAGCCACTTCAAATGATAATTAAGATTATAATGTATTCAGTGAAAAAAGATAGAATATAGGAATGTGTGCATAATAATTATAACTGTAATTTTAAAAAACGCAAGAAAATAACCACTACCAGTATTTTGATATGTTTAAGGTAGCAGAATTAAGGGTAATTTTTCCTTCTCTTATCTATTTCTAAAAATGTATTTAACATGTTTCTACTGTTTTCTTTCATTTAAAATAGTAATTTATTTTTAAATCTTTTAAGAAATGTGATTTATACTACAAAAGTCAATGAATTTTGTTTGTTACATTAGATAGAAAGCAATGTAAAATGTAAAAAGTTAATTTGGAAAATGGATTTTTTTTCTTGAACTACATTAAGCTTATTGTAGTGCTAATGCTTTCATAATAGTCATCTATATCTTTTGAAATTTTTAATAGATACAAAAAATTGGTAATAGAGCTTTCCTCTAGGCAGGGAACTAGGAGACCAAGATACTTATTTTTTTATGTTATTCTTTTCTACTATGTGTGTGCATTCCCTAGTCTTATTATATAAATCGTTGGGTTTTTTAATTGAATAGATTAATTTTGGTTTGTTCAATTTCTACAGTGATCTTTTTAAAGTTGCACATATTTCTGATTGACATTTATAATATATTTTCTCTTGACTTGCAGAGCAGTCTGGTATGACCCCATGTACTATCCAACTTCATGGCAGCTAGATCCAACGGAGGGGCCAAATCGGGAGAGGAGGCGTTTACAGAGGTGTTACTTAACTATTCCAAACAAGTATCTCCTGCGGGACAGACAGAAATCAGAAGGTACTGCCAGCTTCTTGACATCTAAATAGATGAGACAACTGTGATCATTGGATAATACGTACTCTTTTCCTCAACAGACTTGGTTAAACCACCACTCTCTTATCTCTTTGAAGACAAAACTCATTCTTCTTTCTCTTCTACTGTAAAAGACAAAGCTGCAAGTGAGTCTATAAGGTAACTGAATCCGTAAGACTTTTTTCTCCTAATGAAGGAGTTAAACATTTTCACAGTCTGTCGTAGTGCTTGTGTAATATTTTAGACAGAGCTGTGGTTTTAGGAGTCCTTCACATGGTTCAGAGAGGGCAGGTTGAACGGCCAAAATCCAAAAGGAAAAGATGCTTCTGACAGGAAGGAATCACTGGACCTCAGGCACCATATCTGGCCCTTGTCTGCATCCATGTTTCTGTAGCTGACGTTTCTAACAGCTCTGAACTAGATAGCGCTGCTGGTGGCTTCAGGACACAATCCAGTGTAGTGACTAAAAGTTCAGATTCTGGTCCTCCTCTTACTAAGCTGTCTGATCTTGGGCAAGTTACTGACCCTCTCTTTCAGCTTCCTTACCTGTTACACGAGGAAGGTAGTAACACCCAAAGTGTCAAAGCATTGAGTAGGAAATGGGTCCCTTATTGTCATACCCATGTTATAGATGAAAAACTGAGACTCAAAGAACATGAGTCACTTGACTAAAGAATAGAGAAACTCTTCTGACTAAATCTTCTGTTTTTCCTAGACTACTAGGCTTCTTTTATGTGTTTGAAGTATCAGAGGCTTGAACCGATGTTTGCTTATTTATTGGAAAATATAAAATATTGAAGCCCCTTTTAAATAACTGAACCTCTGTGTTCTACATATGGGGCATAGGTATTATTAGCCTTTTCTAAAAGTATCAGTCATTTTTCTCCTTTTCTAGAATGTTAAAAAATGAGATTATAGATTATATTTTCATGTGGGTTTTGACATCTTGTGCTTGAAACTCCAGTCCGCTTTGTTGAAATCTTTTACTAGAAAAGATAAAGCTTATACTTTCTAAAATTGGTCAAAACATTTAACCATAGTAATTTTAAATATGTTTTGACAGAGTGAATCGGAGATGTATCAGCGTTGCACCATCTAGAGAGACAGCTGGTGAATTGTTATTAGGTAAGTCACATTTGGAACAGCTTTCCACCCTGCCTTATTTTATTCTTAGATAGTTTGAAGCACGGTTTTGACATACTGCCATTAAATGACATAAACTTTCTCTAAAATCCCATAGGTTGTTTTGCCTTAACATTATATATAATGCATATGACTCATGTGAAGAAATGACAGTCTTATTTTCTGAAAAGTACATGAATCGCATTTTAATTTTTATAAAGTTGACTTTCTTCATGAATGTGCATTTTATATTTAATCATTCCTTTTATTATATAGCAATTTTGATTTTAAAGTGAAGAATTGTTAGTATGCCTCCTATTTTAACAGATACACTTATGCATAAGAAATATATCCACCTTGAGATTCATAATTTATATTCCTTACGAACTTCTCAGAGAAAGGTCAAGATTGTCCATCTCTGGATACCTATATAGTTACATTTGGTGAGAAATGTTTTTACGTGAGACTTCTTAGAAATGCACATTCTTGGCCCCAGTCCAGAGGGTATCTGAAACTCTGGGGTGGGGCCCAGCAATCTGCATTTGGACGAGCCCCCAGATTTGAGCATCTCTGCGGTGGGCTAACAGGGCCAAGATGCAGAGCTCCGAACTAGCCAGGACAGAACCCCACGGTCACAGGATGGAGACAGCATCCATCGCTGAGATGCCCTGCCAGAGCTCAGCGGTGACCAGCACGTGGTGCAGAGCCCCGGGCAGTTCCTAGCATTTGGATACATGACGATGACATAGCCACATGTGTTAACAACAGCCTGTGAAGCAGGAAAAGCTAGGGATGATTTTGTAAAGCCTTTTTACCCTATTGAGTGTTTAAGTCATCAAAAATCATTAAAGATTGCTAGAAAATTTGGTTTACAGCTTGATTTCAGTTAAGGTATGACAAAATCAAGTGAGATAATATACTAGTCATATAAGAACATAATATAAGAATATACTGGTAATAATAAACAGCCAACATTTGTTTAGCACTGAGTGCCAGGCACTATTAATGAGCATTTTACATATATTCTAAGTTAATTCCTACAGTAACCCTGTGAAATAGAGTCCTCTCCCTAACCCCTTCTTTTTTATAAGGAGACTAAAACACAAAGAGGTTGAGCAACTTGCCTGACACATCATGGATGCTGTTCAAAACTAGGTACTGAGTGTCGGACCTGTTTCCAGTGTTGGGCTTCCAATTCAGGCCACTGGCTCCAAAGGGCATGCTTTTAACCATGTAAGGTAACAGTGCGCATCCATGTTAAAACTCACATGTAGTTATTATATTCTGCAGGTAAATGTGGAATGTATTTTGTGGAAGATAATGCTTCTGATGCAGTTGAAAGCTCGGTAAGTAGAAGTTTATGTTTGGACTAATTAAATCCACACAGATTCCCCAAATGTATAAATTCGGTATCACCACAGAGCAGGTAGAACTATTAGAGCTCATTTATTGTCACTCTGTGTAGATTTGTCTGAATGCCTTTTTAAATACAATTTTGAAAAGAAGATCCCACCATCTCTGCTGGCTCATGGTCTGAGTCACGGCAGTCAGCCCATGAGTTGAATTCCCAGGTGCTCCTATCATTTACGTTTTGGCCATTCTTTCTCATCACTGTCCTCTGTAGCCACCACTAGCCACTCCCTGCCACTCGCAGTTGACAGTCAAGCACATTTGCTTTCAAAAACAAAGGAAAATATTATATAATTGAATAACTTAAGTTATCCTGATATTCACATAGCTTACTAATCATGATTTTTATTCTTCTGGAAATACTAATATTAATCAGAAAATAACAAAAAGACTCTTATGTCACATCTTTTTATCCATTTGTATTCATCTGTATGCCATTAAAATACTGTTTTGAAATCCTTGTAATAGGAGAAATAAAACTTTTTGTTTCTGAAAAGTATTAAAGCCAGAAATTCCTAAGGATATACTTAATAAGCGTATATATGGTTTAATGGTGAATACATATTTGATTCAAAGAAACTGACTGAAAATATAAAATTTAGTTGTAAGACAAATAATGTAAAAAAAAAAATCATTAAAATTATTGACTGTAGCCCCCCAAATTATATTCTTTCATGATTTAATACCAATTAGCCCAGTATTTCTACCAATTAGTAAAAGTATCATTATGTTATTTTTCAAGATGTATCTTTTTAGCAGTCAGGGGATTTAATTGTTGATATATGAGCCAACATTTTGCTGGGTCCAAAGATGACATTTTCCTCCTTTGAAACTCACCTGAAAATACCTTTGCTTTTTAATAGATTAAAGGATCCTTTCTCCCTCTGTACTTTGTAGCATTTGTTCTTACTTCTTATGTGACATTTGCTATCTTGCATTTTAGATGTGTGCACAAATATCTGTGCCCACTTTTTTTTTTTTGAGGGCAGTGTCACTGGCCCTCATATGTGGGACCCGAACCGGGGCCCCTGGCTTCCCAAGCCAGCGCTTAACCACTGCTCCACTCGGCTGGCCCAACACTTTTTATCTTATAAAGATTTATTTTAGGCAGAGCATCTTGCCTGTAGATGCTAAATGAATGTCTGTTAACTTGAATGTATATTGAATGTTGAAGTTTAAACAAGGAGGATTTGATTTTAAGTATGAGAACACAAATATTGCATTTTCATTAAAACATTTTTTATTTGTAATGTATTTCCTGACTGTACTTTTAAAAAATTAGTTGGGACCCTCAACAATGGTCAAACATATTATACATCGAGCAGACCAGAGTGTCACGTCCTCCTCACTGCTGTTCTTCAAATTGCTCTTTATTTTTGACTCCCAGATATTTCATTTCCCTAACTTTCTTGTACGGTCAGCTATACATTTATAAGAATATTTGTTTAGTAGAAAAAAATCAGCCTGAACAAGCTGCCTACTGTATGATTCCAACTGTATGACATTCTGGAAAAGGGAAAACTATGGGAACAGGAAAAAGATGAGTGGTTGCCAGGGGTTAAGGGGGAGGGAGGGAGAATACGGGAATTTTAGGGCAGTGAAACTATTCTGTGTGATACTGTAATGGTAGATTTCATTAAACATTTGTCAAAACCTGTAGAACTATACAACACCAAGACTGAATTCTAATGTAAACTATGGACTTTAGTCTGCAGTAATTGGCTCATCAATTACAACAAATGCACAATGCTAATTCAAGATGCTAACATAGGGAAAGTGAGTGCAGAGAGGGGATGCATGGGAACTCAGTGCTATCTGCTCAATTTTCTGAAACCTAAAAAAGATCTGAAAAGTAAAGTCTTTTAACAAATAAAAATAAAGTATTAATTTTTAAAAATTCCTTAAATATTATTCAGCATTTTTGAAGTGTTTAAATAGGAGGAGGATTTTCAGGGAATTTGACCTGCCATTTTGGCACAAAAGGTAGACTTAGTGTTGCATTTTGATTTTTTTTTTTTTTAAATCTGAAACAACGATTATTTATATTTCATGTAAAACAAATACTTTTTCCTGTTTCCTCTATGCCAGAGCCTTCAGGGAGACCTGGAACCAGCATCATTTTCCTGGACGTATGAAGAAATCAAAGAAGTTCACAAGCGTTGGTGGCAGCTGAGAGATAATGCAGTGGAAATCTTTTTAACAAACGGCAGAACTCTCCTGTTAGCATTTGATAACACCAAGGTAAGCTGGGCTTTATTAATAGATACACGAGTACTTCTTGAAGTCATCATGGAACCAATGTAACTCTACTCACACTGTTTAAATGAAGGGCTAACTTTTTAAAACTTTCATTCACTGAAAGTATCTGAAATCAAATGAAAATTGCCTTATTTCTAAGTCCTAATTAAAGAAAACCCTTCGTTATACTAGGATTATTTTTGTCCTCCAAAACTGTGTTAAATTTTGATTCCCCAAAGTCACTGTATCTGGAAAAAGTAAATGAATGGAGACAGAACCAACCTGCAAGGAGTGGTGTAAACTTTTCGTAGATTCCACTTATGACAAATCCTCTCTTGACGCCCCGATCCCTTCAGCTGCTGTTTGTCTCCCCTCCTTTATAGAAAACCTCTTGGGAAAAGCTGAGCACGCTTTCCGCCTCCAGTCCCTCCCGCGGTTCTCTGTGGAATTGCTCCAGGCAGATCTTCTCACACTCCACCCAGAACTTCTCGGGTCAGGGTCACCGGTGACCTCCATGTTGCTGAACCCTATGGTCCCATTTCCTAGTCCTCTTCTCCCTGGACCCTCAGTAGCGCTTGACACAGCTGATTATTCCCTCTTTCTTAAGGAAAATAAAGAAGCCTTCCTCAGTGGGCTTTGGGTTATCACTGTCCTAGTTCTCCTTGTACCTCGCCAGCCACTCCTTCCCAGCCCTGCTTGCAGATGCTTCCTCCCGGGGTCTCGGCTCATTCTTCAGACCTTCGAACATTACCTGTATTCTAACAACTTACAGATTTATACCTGTACCCAAACCTCTGCCCTGAACACTTAGTTAACTCCCTGCTTGGCATCCCCACTTGGAAGTCTAATTGGCATCTCAGGTTTAAATATGTACAAAACCGAACTTCTAATCTTCCCCCCAAATCTCTTTGCAGTTTTCTTCATCTCAGTAATTGGCAACTGCAATCTTTCTGATTGCCAAACACCTTGGGAATATCCCAAGTTCCTGCTCCTCATCCCCCACACCTCCTCTATCAATGAGTCCTGCTGGCTCTCCCATCAAAATACATCCAGAATCCGACCACTTTTGCTGCAACCACCCTGGTCTGAGCCTCCATCATCTGTTGCCTCCACCTTTACACCAGCCTGACTGCCTCCATGTTTCCACACTCCCCCTTCAGACTGCTCTCAACACAGCAGCTACTGTATGTCTGACATGCCATACCTCTGCTCAAAGCCCTCCAATCACTTCCTGGGTCACTTGGTGAAAGCCAGAGTCCTTTCATAGCCTAACAAAGTGTTGAATAATCTGGCATCTCATTAACTCTCTGACCATTCTGTCCCTCACTCTCTCTGCTTCACTCATGGTGACTTCTTGAACGTAGCAGGCACACTGATGCCTTGGGGCCTTTGCACTTACCGCTCCCTGGGATGCTGCCTGGGATGCTTTTCTTCTTAGAAATCCACAGGACTCACTCCCTTACTGTTTTCAGATTCCCTGATCCAATGTCTCCTTGGAGAGTCCTCCCTGGCTACTGTAAATAAAATAGGAAGCCCTCCCTCATTCCTGCCCCAAGCCTCCCTTAGCTCCTTTACAGGCTCTGTTTCTCTCTGTGGGACTTAATAGTGTCCAACTAGAAACAAGGACTTCCTTTGGTTCAGTGCTGTAGCTTCCGCACCTTGAACAGACTGGCATATATGTGCTTAGTACATATTTGTTGAACAAATGATTGCTTCCTTTCTCTTGCAGCGTTTGGTATGCAGACCTCATAAATTCCCTCCCATCAGCCGTAGCTTCAGCAGTTGGCAACCTGCAGATTTAGACTGCAGATTTAGGTTTCAATGTTGTTTTTGTTTTGTTTTGTTTTGTTTTGTTTGGGGGAGAGGGGTGCTTTGAATCTATTCTTTTTTATTGTGGTAAAAAATACGTAACATAAGGTTTACAATATTAACCATTTTTAGGCATACAGTTGAGTAGTGTTAAGTTTTCTGTTAATTACCAATCATCATTTAATTGCTTTTGAAGAAATCAGGATATCCTTTTCCTGTGACAGTATGTTGTGAATCTCTAAAAAAGAGTTTATGTATTAGTTTTCAATCAGTAGTGAAAACCAAATACCTTCTTTCACATAGGATATTTTATTGGGTTGTCGGAAAAGTCATGACGCATTTTTGCAACGAAAAACATAGAAAAAATACATCATGACTTTGCCAACACCCCAATATTTCATCCTCATGAAATAAATATCATTCCCCCCACATTACAGATGTTGTAACTGCAACACAAAGGGTGTAAGCAGGAAAACAGACCAGGTCTATCTAATTCAGAAAAACATGTGCTTTTTTTCTATATTGCATTGCATTTATTTAGATGAAGAGTCCTCTTTTTCCTTTATCGAATTTTTTTTTTTAGGATCTGTTTATACATGACTTTTCTATATAAACGTTTTTCAATGGCTTATTAACAGATTCTCCAGCAGCACAATGTAATGGCTAAGAGGCCAGCCTTTGGTGGACCATCAGCATCTGAGTCTCAGTTCTCTGCCAGTTCATGTTACTGGGCAAAAAGGGTTTTCTTGGAGGACTTGAGATTAGTAGCATGCCTATAGTATCATGGATTCTTTGGAGGAAAGTGTCAGGATGCCTAAAAATGAAATCCGATTGTTTCCTTTCTCCTGCCCTCATAGGTCCGTGATGATGTTTACCACAGCATACTAACAAACAACCTCCCCAACCTTCTGGAATATGGCAACATCACCGCGCTGACAAATCTGTGGTACACTGGGCAAATTACTAATTTTGAATATTTGACTCACTTAAACAAACATGCCGGCCGATCCTTCAATGACCTCATGCAGTACCCCGTGTTCCCCTTTGTCCTGGCCGACTATGTCAGTGAGACTCTCGACCTCGGTGATCCAGCCATCTACAGGTAACAACAACCGCTTTGACAATATGCAGTATTTATTTCATTAAAGTTTTTACCATCAGGATTTTCAAACATGCACAAAATAGAATTAATATGTAATGAACCCCCATGTGTCCATCACTGCAACCCAAAAATGATGAAGATGTTCACAAACTTGCATCGTCTTTTTTGTCTTGTTATGTTACTCCTATGTTTTACACCTAAAACTAATATAATGTTGTATGTCAATTATACCTCACTTTTTAAAATATATTATCTTATTATTTTAAAGAAAAAATAACTGCACATATACTACTTGGTGTATTTTGGGGTATTTTAATTATCATTGCTAAAAAGTAGGCCTTCTTCAGACAGTTTTCAAGAAATCAGATTCAGTTTAATATATTGCTCAATTAAAACAATAGCAAATGCACATTATTTATACAGTGCTGATGGACATTTGAATTTATACACTACTGATATAAATAGATGCAATCTTCCTGGAAGGCAATTTGACAATACACTCATACATAGCTAAAGAACTCTTCGATATGTATTCTCTGCTTTAGCAATTTAACTTCTCGGACTTTTTCTTAGGAAATACTTAAGGTTAAGGATATGTGCTCAACCAGAAAGGTTCCCACTGGAAGTAAGTTTCATGAGGCAGGAACTCGATTTGTCTGGTTCATTGCCGATAACGGTGCCTGGCACTGCGAGCAAACATTTAGCCATAAGGATAGTCCTCACATCCTTTTCTAAAGTACCTACATTCATAAACAACCTAAATGCGCAACACTAGGTTTGAGTATATTGTAATATGTTGCAGCCATTAAAAATTATATTGTAGAAACATATACTATAGGCAGGCAAAGATGCTCTTTTTATTTAAAAAGCGGATATACATACAAAGATAAGCAGGAAAACATCTGGGAATGTGCATACTAAAATGTTGTACTGTGGCTGATTTTTGGCTTATTTTACTTGCTCATCAGTAATTTCTGATTTTTCAGCCACAACAGTAAGTACTACTGGTGTTCAAAAAAGCCTATTTCCGCTATTTAGAAAAAATCGCATGCCAGGATCTTAAACATGATTTCTCTTTTTATGAGATGTGAATTCATATCTATTCTGTACAACAGTTTTTACTTCTTAGCAAAGTTTTTAGGATTAGAAAAGTCTCAAAAACAAAATTAGTGTGTTTACTATTACTAATTTCAATATCCCTAGGACATAATTATCCAAAAATATAAGTATGTCAACATCTGGTAGCAGACCTGGTTTGACTTACTGAAACGTGGGCAAATCTTGATGTTGATCTAGTTACGCCAGATGTTGAAACTGCGGGTGGCCTAGTCCTGAGGCCAGACCGGCCTGCCCCTCAGGGCTGTTCTTCTCTTGCTCTCTCACAGAGACGCTGCTGGACGCTACAGACCTGTCCGTGCGCATGCGCACTTTCTCTATGCCGCGCACCTAGTATCACGCACAATCTGGGCATTCAATAGCAAAACACTGATCTCGTTGCTCACACTCCAGATCTCAGCTTGGTTGTTTTAAGCTTGTATGCAATAGTTTCTTCAGTTTTCACCCATTAACCTAATAATTGTGTAACATCTCCTCGTGATCATATTTCCTGTTTAAACTGCCCATCGCTCTTCACTGCCTGACTGGGAAATGGGGACAGGAGCTCCCAGGGCTTGGTAGGACTCAGCTGTCACAGGGGACATCAGTCATGGTTCTGGAGGAAGTAAGTGAAGTATGGAGAGGAGGGATAGCAGCTCTTCTTGTAGAAGGTACTCCATAAGTCAGGAATGCCTAATGGTGGTACGGATCTGTTTAGAAAATTCTACCCTAATCGTTTAGGAAGCCATCATTTTGAATGGTGACTGTTAGTTGCAAAGCAACATGTATAAGCACTCATCTGAGGACCGAGGGTTTTGTTGATCACTTATTTTACAGGATGCAAACATCTAGGCAGCTTAATCCTGACAGCATCAACTTACTTCCGATTTTTTCCATTGTTTCTTCTTTTGTAGAAATCTTTCCAAGCCTATAGCTGTGCAGTATAAAGAAAAAGAAGACCGTTATGTAGACACATACAAGGTAGGTTTAGTTTTTCCATATATATATATACATATATATACTTTTTTTTTTTTTGAGGGCAGTGTCACTGGCCCTCATATATGGGACCCGAACCGGGGCCACTGGCCTCCCAAGCCAGTGCTCAACCACTGTGACACTCGGCCGGCCCGTTTTTTCCTTAATTTTGATAAATGAAAACTGGAGTTTCATTTTATAGACTTGTGTTTTACTTATGTTTATAAATTTTAAATTTATAGTTTTGGTTTTTGTGTTTTTTACTTCCTTGTGCTTTGATTAACAAACAACTGGAAATCATATGACTTTAAATATTATTCTGTTTCAATTCTCTGGAAACACTTTTCCCAGAAAAGAAGTACACTTCTTGGGGCATAAATTGGAAGTTAATATTCATTGTCATACTGAAATATATAAATAACTGTATTCCTTATAAAATCACAAAGATTTCCAGGGACACGCTATTTGTATCCCCTAGTGTTATTTCTATAACAATAGCACTATATTTATAATGTGCCATAATCCCTTATTATTCATAGTCAGCCAATTATGCATTGCTTTATTAACAGAAATTTACCAGATTTTAAAGTTTAGAAATGGAATGAATTACCTACCTGTGAGATTAATATTAATGAAATTCTGTTTGAAATTCAAGTAAATTCATTAGTCACATGTTGCATTCTTCACAACAGTATCGGGCCGGCTGAGTGGTGCAGTGGTTAAGTGCTGGTTTGGGAAGCCAGCAGCCCCGGTTCAGGACCCACATATGAGGGCCAGTGACACTGCCCTCAAAAAAAAAAAAAAAAAAAAATCAAAAAAAAAAATTCACAACAGTATCATGATAGAAGCCGCTGGAGCAGTTTTCTCAAATTCACCAATCATTTCATGTCAGAATTCCAGAAAGTTCCCTCCAAGCATATTATAACTGTCATTACTTGATTCTTTACAGTTGAAAATGGGGCAGTGCTGTGGGGATCAAGAAATTACTACAGAAATTCAGTGTCACCCGATCTTGTTTTCAGAGCCAGGCAGAAGCTGTGGGAGATGAAAATAGTGACAGATAAATATGTGGTTGGGCCTCCTACTTTATGATGGGAAGATAGGAGTAGTGAAAAATCACCATGTTCTTTTTTACCTCTGTGTAACTACCCTGCAAAACAGCCATAAAACAGTGTACCTAAAATTCCAGTAACTCCATACAGTTTTTACACTTCACCTCTGTTGTGCTTCTCCTGCTAGAGCAGCACTGCTGTAAAGAACAAAGCGTTACCTCCTGAACCCCTCCGTTATGACATAGACCTGGGGATAGGAGCTGCTCTCGTCTACTGGGCGCCTGATCAGCTCAGAAACCAGGAACCCTTTGCCGGGGCCGGAACTGGGAGGGAGGGTGCAGAGCAGGTAAAGGTGGAGACTGGGCGATGGCCTCAGCAGGGCACCAAGGTGGAGACCCCTGGATATTCAAGGCAGCTAAGGTCCGAACACAAGGGGAGGGCAGCCATAGCAAATGGTGTCATAGGTGGTAGGGAGGATGGAAAAGAAGACAACGGAGGCTTTTCCAGCCTCCCTTTGCTTGGAGCTCACCACCATGCATTCTGTCATTCCATTCCCTTCAGTACCTGGAGGAGGAGTACCGCAAGGGAGCCCGGGAGGATGACCCCCTGCCCCCCGTGCAGCCCTACCACTACGGCTCGCACTACTCCAACAGCGGCACGGTGCTGCACTTCCTGGTCAGGATGCCTCCCTTCACGAAGATGTTCCTAGCCTATCAAGGTAAGTGTGGTGTAACTCCCGAAAAGCCATACTGGCCGGCAGGGAAGAAGGCCCGGCTGATTCCTGGAAACACCTTGACACTAATCAAACTACAAGAAAAAGAATGCTGTTGATTCCTTCGACTATATTGTCTTCAAAGACCCCACAGTAAGCTACATCATCTTGCGAATGTCTCCAATTTTAGCTTCAAATTAAAACAGGTCTAAGTTTATAAAAATGTAATTTGTCTTTTAGAAATTAAGATCTAATTCACATACCATAAATTTACTTTTTTTACCCTTTAAACCTGTAAGCAGTTCACTTTTAAAGACGTTCAACATAATGATTCTTCCAGATCACATGAGTTACCTTTGGACCCTTCAGGGCAATGTTATTATAATTTATTATAAATGCCTCCTAAATAAACACGAGGAGTGTCATACTGCCACCTTCACCATAGTAACTTTCTAGTTAATAACCCTCTACCTTGGTGTTTTAAGCAGCAGCCTTTAGGCCTAAAATTGATTCAGTAGAGGTGAATTTACTGATCTGTGTGCAAACAGGGACACACTCGCCTGTTAGTTTCTAATGAGAAGTGTGGTACTAGCTCTGTAGTTGTTCCTTGTGACACCACAGTCCTTCGTGAAATCATTGTCCTTTCATTTCCTCAGCCCCATGAACTTCTTTATATGTATTACTCATCTGTACCCTCTTGGAGGGATGAATTTTGTATTCTCTCTACTTGGTCTATAAAAGGGGCTTTCTTGTATTTGTTCCTCTGTAAGTACACAAAGCAAATGTCCCACATGACAGCTGTTCAAATATTTGAAGATTATTGCCCTGACCCCTTCCTCCCTCGCAGTGCTGTTTGTCCCCCGGCTAATTATCCTTAGTTAAATTGACATCAGGTCGAGAGCCTCCTGAATGAGAGGTCTTATCGCAGCTGCTGCCAGGGCTGCAAAAAAGAAACAGGATGGTTCTATACTTAGGAAGCGGTCTTCAAAACCATTGCCAAAACCTTTCTGGCTCTGCTTTCCAAACCTGTCACTATTCTGATCATCTTTCTGGACATGTTCTGATTTGGAAACATCCTCATTAAAAAGTATCAGAGTGGAAAAGAATTTTTCAGATGTGGCCTGTTATACAATGCAGTGTATAACAGAACGGTTACTGCCTCAATTTCTTTTAATGTAATATGAAACTCCCTATCAACTAAAATTCCTTAATTATTTTTGTACATGTTGCTATTATGCTAGCCCTCTTCATTGTGCATTTAGGAATGATTTTTTTAGAGAACAGGGAGTACCTTAATCCCCATACAGTTTCATCTGATTGGTTTTAAATTATTTATGTTGGCTTTTGAATTTATTTCTACACTTCTAGTTTAGCCCCGAAGTTTCTCAGTTGGCACTGTAGGCTTTGAGCTACATCATTCTTTGTGTGGGGCTGTCCTGTGCACTGTAGAAAGCTTTGCAGCATCCCCAGCCGCCACCCGAGATGCCACCCCCCAAGTTTTAACAACCAACAGTGTCTCCAGACATTGTCAAATGTCCCCTGGGGGGGCAAATTGCTACTGGTGATGAGCCAGTAGTTTAGTACATGCATGTTCTAGATTATAGGGATTTGTGGTATTACTTTTTCTAAATTAAGAAACTACAGAGAATTTAAGGATCTTAATGGAACCTTCTGGAATTGTTCCACAGTTCCGCAGTCTCCCCCCGGATCCTGTGACCACCATAGCCTTACAGACTTGCCTTTGGTTATTTTGGAATCCATGTAGATTGATAACTTTTGTTCCTGAGTGAGTTAGTAAATATTATTGAAGTGACTGTCCCTACTTTCTGAGAAATAGGAAATACGTATTTGTAAACCTCATTTCTTCCCAGATTTTATTCGAGTGCCAGCCAGTGCTGACATGATAGACTAGATGAGAAAGTCATTAAAGTAATAGAAAATGTTGCTCAGCAGAGCAGCTCAAGCTTGGGGAAAAAATTAGCACATCTTTTAAAAATTGTTCCTTGCTTGATGCTGAGAATAAGTCTGTGACAGTTTCTAAAAGAAAAAATATGTTCAAATTTCAGCAAGTTCAGAGGAGTTTCAAGGACTGGCCTTTGGGTCTTGTTTCATGTTCTAGGCCCCCCTATGGCTAGAAAGTCTAGTAGCTATTGACAGAAAAGAGACCAAAATTCAGTTCTCAATTACTGATAGTCCACACCAGAAAAACTTAGCAAAGGAGTGATGATGCTTAGTTTTATGTTAATTCATAGGAAATTATACTTAATTCTTCAGCTTAGAGATAGACTATCTAAAAGCAATGCCCCCTCCAAAAAAAAGGAAACCAGAAAATGTAGTCTTAATAATTAGAGATGAAGGAATAATTTTGACTCCTGATAGGGAAAAAGCTATTTTACCCGCTTGAACTTTAATTTTACTTCCTTATTACTCATTCATTCAATACATAAACCATTACTGAGCACCTAGTGTGTGCAGGTACCACCCCAGGTCCCTGCTTTCATGGAACTTTCATTCTACTTGTGTAGACAGTCATCAGATTAAATAAATGATAGAAATTAATCTAGTTATATGTATTATGAAAAGAATACAGATTTAAAATACTACAGTATGGTCTCAAATTATGTATAGAAATATTTATTTTCAAGAATAAATGAATAACCTCTTTAAAACTATGGACAAACAAAATGAACATCATTTTAATCTGTGTGAAGTAGCAAAAATAAATTATGACAGGCTTCAAATGGAATCAGGTCTTTGTGTTAATTGCATTATTTGTATTTCTTCATAGATCAAAGTTTTGACATTCCAGACAGAACTTTTCATTCTACAAATACAACTTGGCGTCTCTCATCGTTTGAATCCATGACTGATGTGAAAGAGCTTATCCCGGAGTTTTTCTATCTTCCAGAGTTCTTAGTTAACCGAGAAGGTATAACAGTAAATCATTTCTAATTTACATTTCTGAGGATTTGTACTTATTTTTAATTTTTCAAAAATAAAAATAGCTTTTGTAAGTCCTAAAATTTGAGTCTGTATATAAGAGAAATACCTTTATTTTTAAGTATATGATTTTATTTCCAAGTGAGCTTGAGGATTTTAAGTATTCTATAGGACCAAATAATTTGGAAAACTATAACTTAACTATTAAAAGTATTTGTAAACTTGTATTTTAATTTTGTTATAGAAATTGCTTTATTTTTTTCTGATTACAAGGTTATAAATAAGCTCACTCACTTTTTAAAGAAAGTGAAAGTCATAAATTTATTGAAAGCACGATATAAATTAACTAAAATTTAATAATAAATCATTGAGTTAAAGATAAAACACTCTAACCAGAAATATCTAATAATGAAAAGGGATACTAGACAATAAAATCAAATTTTCTATGATGCCAGTGACCAACAATCACGGCCCGCCTTACCTGGTCTTTAACAGAAGATTGGTTAACCCTTTAAGAGGTATTTTTGGCTCCTTTACTTACATTACTCAATTTCATATTTTTCTGTGACCTTTAAGAATCTATGAAATTGAGGATTATGTCTTCAGAGAAGTTAGTGTTGGGCAAATTGCTGTAGAATTTCACTCTGTGCTAACTGGCCTGTCTGGAATTGTGTGGAGGACGGTTAATATATCCGCCCTCTGAGTCCCGGGGGATCTTCCCTGGTGTAGCCCACATGAGAAATGCCTCAGCAAAAGCAGTGCCGGCCTGAGTGGCTTTCAGTTGGGGCTTCCACTTAAATGTACTACTTGTCTTCTCTGTCCATCATTTCTGGTATGTAAGTTTCAGTTTCTATGGCTGCAAAATAAATAGCCCCAACATATAGTGGCTCAGAACAGCAATACATTTATTATCTGTCACAGTCTTTGCAGGTCAAAAACTCAGGAAAGCTCCAGCAGCTGGGTTTTCTGGTTTGGCCCTGGGTCTCTCACACAGTTGCATTCAGATTGGCTGGAGCTGGACCAGCCCGGGGAACAGAGCAGCTGACGGGCCTCTCTCTACCCATAGTGTCAGTGCTTTTCCCTGTGGGCTCTCCACATGGACTAGTGTGGGCTTCCTCAGCATGGTGGCCTCGGACATTCTACTTGGCAGTTCTGGTCGCAAAGACAAGTGTCCTGAGAAAGAGAGGAACAGACACTGTGTGGCCTTGTCCATCTTCGCCTTGGAGTCCACAGTGTCACCTCCACTGCATTCTGTTTAGGAGGCTGTCACAGTGCCTGCCCACAGTCAGAAGGAAGGAGCATAGACTTAATGGGAGAGTAGCAAGTGTCTGGAGAAGCATGCAAGACAGCAAGTGTTGTTATAGCCTCTTTTGGAAAGTATCATTTGCTGTAATGTACATCGTACACTCCTACCTGCATTCCTTTAGTCCTCTCATTGTGCCTCCACTCATCGGCTTGGGGTGAAGAGGGTCTAGCTTAACCAGGCCATCCTAATCACATGAGCTCGGACTGCAAGAGGTGTTAACTTTATATAAGCCCTGTGTTAACTTTACATAAGCCCTCGGTTTCTATTTCTCATCATATTATTTTGAAATACTTCCAAAATTAGTGAAGATTCTTTTGACTGTTCTCACAAGATCAAGAAGTAGGCAGACAGCAACTTAATTTTACATGGAGCTTAATCAGCTTTTTAGAGGACCTTTTTCTTTTGTATTCTGTTATGGTGCTCAGATTTTCAGTCCATAAAAGGTAGCACAAAACACAGCTTCTGTTCAAAGGTAACATTTCTTTTAGAACAATTTTTTTAAATGATTACTTCTGAGGTTTTTGTTTACACCAGCAGACTGATGAGACAATTAGATAACAGCTCCTTTACGTCACAGAAGAAACCTCTTACTCAGTGTGCCGAGGTAATTTTGTTGTCCTCAGCCTGCTTAGAAGAAATTATGTCAGAGCAGACCTGCAGACTTTCCATAAAGTTCACAGACTAAGACATTCATTCTAGAGATGTGTATGCTTTGTATTAGTTGGATTTTTTAACTACAAAATGCTAAAGTTTACTAAGTAGAAATAGTCTTGAATTTATTATATGTTAACACCACTAATTCAGAAATGCTAATACAAAGCCTTAGTTTGATTTTAACCAAGTTGACAGTTGAATAGATATTTAAGCACTTATTGCATTTGAAGATTTGATTAGTGGAATATTAGAATCAGTGGACAATGATTTTCTGCTTTTTCATCAATATGATATAAAGTGGTAAAAGGATAAAGTTGGAAGATCTCAAAGTTACTTACAATGGCATTAATCTATGTGGCTCTGTGATTGGCTAAGTAAGTGGATGAGCAATGGTGTCACTGTCCCCTTTGCTGCCCCTTTTCCTGGTCATAGCGCACAGTAGCTATTTCTACAAACTCTTAAGGCCTGCTCAGTGGGCCAGATGAAGCATGCTTTGGGGGCGTATGCATTAATATGAGTCTTCTTTCCTAGGCTTCGATTTCGGTGTGCGGCAGAATGGCGAACGGGTTAATCACGTCAACCTCCCGCCTTGGGCCCGGAACGACCCTCGTCTTTTTATCCTCATTCATCGACAGGCCCTAGAGTCTGAGCATGTGTCCCAGAACATCTGTCAGTGGATTGACTTGGTGTTCGGGTATAAGCAAAAAGGGAAGGCTTCTGTTCAAGCCATCAATGTTTTCCATCCTGCTGTAAGTGACTTTTTAAAAATAATTTGCCTTTCTGTTGGGTAGAACCTGAATATTTGAAGGTTAGCTGGTAGGCTGTTTCTTTAAAATACCTAAGTTATCAGAGAGAATTGGCAATGACACTAAACTGTTGCCCAAGATTTTTCAGGTTTTATATTTCACCTCTTTAAAAATAACTAAGATACTATCTGTCAGGGTTTCCCAAGACCATAGCAAGTTGGATGAGGACTTAGGGACTCAGCATACAGTCAGATTTACAGCTAAGGTTATTACAGTGATGGAAACAAAGCAAGATCAGCAAAAGGAAGAGATGCCTGGGGCGAGCTTCTAGAAGTCTTCTCCCTGGGAATCAGAGAACACACTTGTTCCTCCAGCACAAATTATGACAAATTGCAATGTCACCCAGGGAAGCTCATTAGCGACTCGGTGCCCAGAGTTTTGACTGGGGGCTGGTCCTGGAGGCACCTCGTCTCTCACATGTACTGAAATTTCAGACTCCAGAAGGAAAGCAGGTGTTCGGTACAAACCACGTTGTTTGTGCAGACAGTTTCAGCCAGTGAGCCACTCTTATCAGTTAGGGAATGGTGGGAACTCTCCTGAAAGCCGTGTTCCCAGATGCCAGCCGAGGGCCAACCTTGCAAGCAGGCCCTTCCAAGGCAAGCAGTTCAGGCCTGCCGTGTTAACTTCTTTCTGCATACTATGCTATCTGCATATACTGTTTTTAAATGGCATTGCTTTTTCTTGCTGCAGAAACAGTATTTGTGCCTTGTTAAAAAAAATGTGTAAGATACAGACTGCAAAACGAAGGAATTTTAAAACCAACTTTGATATCTCCTTCCAGAGATAAATATCAAAACCACCTTCTAGACTTTTTCTATATATCATTCTATTTATATAATATTATTAATATTACTTACTCTTTCCAAGTATGGCTAAAAAATAATTTATTTAACCAGCCCCTTATTGTTGGATATTTAGATAGTATTTGTTTGCTATTAAAATTCGTAAGATTCCTGAGGTTATTGCTTTCTGTACATCTTTATTTCCTTAAGATAACTTCTTAGAATTAGAATTGTTACACTTTCACATATACTTTTTGATGTTGTTAGATAGGCTACCAAAAATTTATCTTTTCAGGAAACATTTATTTTGCTCGGCTCCGGAGATGCAAAGATGAATTATACTCAAGCAGGGAGAGTAGGACTAGAAGAAAAGCTGAGGCCTAGAAATGAGAGTGGGGTTCAAATGAGGCCTCTTAGTTCTTCAAGGAGTGAAAAGTCAAAGGGAAAATTATGGGGAGAAAGCTATTTCCTGGTGTTGCCTATGGCGACTTAAAGACAGCAAGTACAGTAGATGAGCCATTGATCCACTGCATGGACAGTTAGCCTCTTAGTTTTCCTAACTTTAACATTAGGTGGTGTATTAGGTTGAACTTAGACTTTCCCTCCAACTGTGATTTTCTGTGTAGAGTCATCAGTGTTTATACAAACGCAGCTAAAGTGCACACATAGTACCTACAGAAACGCACTCTGTGTTTGAGGTATGTGTGCCAGAAATCCATCCCTAAATAGTAGTTTTAAAATAAAAATCTCTTTAGTGCATTTTGCTCAGTAATTATTTTCAGTACCTCTAAGGGAATAGAAAATTAAATTCTTTAAGATACTAAGGTCTAAAAGAGAGAATAAGGCAGGTTTCCTTAGGATTCTAATAGAAGATAAATGCTGTGGCCAAGTGTTCCGAAAAGGGGAAATAGGACAGTTTGACTGGTGAATAATAATTTTATAAGTAAGAGTAATTTAAAATAAAGTCAAGGCTTCAGGGATAATTTTTGAGTTTCATTCATATTTGATCAAAAATGTAACTTTAAAAGCAATTAGGAATTTTGACATGGACCTTAATATGCTCTGTGCCTGTAATCCTGCCCCATTTTTTCAATTATTCTCATATAAACTTCACAGTAAAAGTATATGCATACTCAAATATACCATGTCATTCTCATCTTCCTGGAATTTTTTTCACTGATGTTTTGAGACTTTAGAACTTTGAAAAGGCTAGAGTTTATGCCATTCTTCTAGGAATTTTATAAAGTTCAATCCATGGGACAGAACGAAGTGTAGTAATTAAGTTCACAGTCTCTGGATTCAGAATTGACTTCAGATTCTCAATTTGTAACTCTGCCCCTTGCCCTGTGACCTTGGGCAAATAGGTCAATCTCTCTACACCTCAATGTACAAATATTTAAAATGTGAGCAGTAATACCAACCTCATAAATACAGAAGGACATTCATATAGGATAATGTCTGACATACAATTAAATACAAATAAATGTGAATTTTTTAAAAGGAGTGTAGAAATGCCTTTTAACATTAATTCATCATTCACTAATATATGGAGCTTACTTGGAAAGTGATACCATAGAATGTAAAGAAGCATTATTTTAAAATAAATAAAGAGGCTAGAGGATTATTCCAATCTTCATTTGGATTTTTGAGTATGTTAAGCCAAGCAGCCTTGAAGACTGACCCTGCTCAGACAAGCATTTATACAAGTATTTGATTAGGAGTAGTGTTGGGAGGGCATGGTGCTGAAGCTTATCTGACTTCTGAAGGATCTTTGAAATGTCATTTTGGTACGTACAGAAATATATCCAGATATGTAAATGAAATCTGCTATGACTGATTAGACGCTAAATAGTAAATTGTACAAGTGGGTTTGCACAAAACCAGACAGTTCTGTACCCAGCTGCTGACTGCCAGCTTTGGCAATAAAGAAGCACATGACTGTTATTCTACCTGTGACAAGTGATGGCCACACTGAGAAAAAAGTGTATTAACAACCTTTATACTAAAGAGCTTGGAATTTCACTGCTACTCTTTTGGATTCACTTACAATTTTCATTAGAAACTCCCTAACTCTTTTGAACTACCTACCGACATTGTTATCTTAACCTCATTTTTGCTTTTTCGTATATATATCACTTTGGACAAATGACTTTTTCAGTAGTTTAGTATCATACACGAAGTCTTATATTCTCTGGTCTTTAGTGAAAAATCAATTTTATAAACACACCTAATCAGCACCAGTCAGTCAAGATGCATTATTTTCTGTCAGTCCTTCAGAAACATTGATCATTCCTATTCCAATCTCAGTGAGACCATGGATGATTATGGACATTGCAAAACCATTTCCATTTGCAACAGAGAAGAGTGGACCGTGACCTAGAGAACAGAGCGTGATGTTTCCCCTCTGGTGTTACTGCCCATCGTGCTCTATACAAACCTCTGGCCCTCTCTCACTCTCACCTTTCAGACATACTTTGGAATGGATGTCTCTGCAGTTGAAGATCCCGTCCAAAGACGAGCTCTAGAAACCATGATAAAAACCTACGGCCAGACCCCACGTCAGCTGTTCCCATCGGCCCACGTGAGCAGACCTGGCTCCAAGCTCAACATCGAAGGAGAGCTTCCTGCAGCCGTGGGGCTGTTAGTGCAGTTTGCTTTCCGGGAAACCCGAGAGCAGACCAAAGAAGTTGCTTATCCGGTATGTCCTCTGGGTTTCGATAGAATTCAGCAAAAGCCTCCTCAGATGTCAGAATTCACATCCTGAGATGTCAGGCCCTCTCACAGGCTCTTAAGGGCCCCGAATAAAAGGTGCGGCCCCAGCCTGAAGATGTGCACCAGCCAGTGAACACAGCAATGTGTGTGTGTAGTAATGCTGGGTTAGTGGTGTGAAGGGTGCCCTATGAGCTCAGCTCAGATAGTAACCCCTCAGCAGGCAGTGAGACAACAGGACTGGGCCGGCGGGAGGGGAGGCACCCCCAGGACCAGAGGACAGTGTGAGCGTGGGTATGCTGGTGCACGCATGCGTAGCTGAGTCCTGGCGATCATCTCCCACCAAAAGCCCTGACCAGAGGTGTGATGGTTACAATGAACAGGGACCTTACATGTTCTTTGGCCTTCCCAGATTGTAATGATAAAAAGTATTGCCTCTTAAAGTAAGAAACAGGTATAATTTTTTACTTTGAAATAGAAAAATAGAGCAAGAAAACTGTAAAGATAAATTGGATTCTAATCCTCAACTAAATTCTTCTTTATAAAAGCGGCATAATAAGATGGGAATTGTAAAGTGTCATAAAGGTTTGCCAAAGGAAATCGTGGAAAATGGGAAAGCAAGAAAAAAGGGTGTGAAGGGCCTTAGAAAGAAACAAAGCAGCATCTCTCAAACAGATCTGTGATCCATTTTAAGAGAAAACGGTTTTCACAGACCTTGTGCTGACAGTTGTTTCTTAATGTTATTTAATACACTAAATGCAGAACGCAAATAGAGCACTGAATGTAAATTCTTTATGCTAATAGCTCACAAACAGCAAATTTGTATGTTAAATGCAAACAAAAGCACAACCAGTAAAATTCAGATTAAAAATACCAACATAATAGACGATGGTGTTTTGGGGAAGCCAGACCACCAATGTGGTGTTTTCTACAAAGCTGCATTTCATGTTTTCTGTTTACTTATCAGTTTAACTCAGAAGATTTTGAAACCTCACAAATCATTTTAGTCTTTGTCATTACCAGGGTCATCCTTTTTAACTAGAATGTATTATTTTAACTTATGAAAATAACTTAATAGTCCATCCCTGAAAAGTAACAAATGCCTTCGATTCCCACATGGGCCAGTGGCGCTGTGCCCGAGCTGAGCTGCTGCTGAGCTGCCAACAGGTGGCAGGATGGCTCAGCAAAAAAAAAAAAAAAAAAAGTAACAAATGCCATTTAATTTACTGGTGTACTCATTGCTAATGAACTCTTCAGTTGGTACGCACAAAGGGCCTGGCAGTGGTAATGTCCCAACTCGTGTCACTCCCACTGCAAGACCTTCATATGGCTCTTCCCTCCATCCGAGTGACCTGTCCCCAGATGTAGCCCCACTTGGTTCCCTCATTTCATTCAGGTCTCTGCTCAGACTTTACCTCCTCATGTGTAAAATAGCTTCATCTTTCTCAGTCCTCTCCCCTTTCTGGGGTTTTCTTCACAGCACTTTCACCACCTGCCATATGTGTACTTGGTCATTTATTTGTCTGCCCCCATCCCAACTGGAATGCAACCCCACGGGACTGGGACTGACTCTATGTTTTGTTCATGTCTAGCAACAAGGAGCACATATTTCTATATGCTAAGCGTGGGGGGAATAAAAAAGTATAAAATAATTCTTGCCCATGAAGGGCTTAGAATCAGATTGTTGTCTCTTAATTTGTTTAGAATTTAAATTAGAAGTAATTCTATATTTCCTACCTTTTTTTAAAAAATGATACTTTTTTCTTTCCTCGGTTTTAGAGTCCTTTGTCGTGGATAAAAGGCTTGAAGTGGGGGGAGTACGTAGGCTCCCCGAGTGCCCCAGTGCCTGTGGTCTGCTTCAGCCAGCCGCACGGGGAAAGGTTTGGTTCTCTCCAGGCCTTGCCTACCAGAGCAATCTGCGGTTTGTCCCGAAATTTCTGTCTTCTGATGACGTACAGCAAAGAACAAGGTAAAATGAAATATAGTGAAAACCATTCCAGTATCTTTCATGAGATTTTAAATGTTTCTAGATCTTCTGTGCTGCTTTTTTGTTTTATTTCTAAGGTTTCTGAGTCCTTCATAAAAACTCTGCTCAAATCTGTGGTTTTTAGTGCAAAGTAGGAATTAAAACAATACTGCATTAAAAGAAAAAAGGGAGAGATTAAATGCAGTAAGGGAGGGATTAAATGTGGTACCATTGGAAGTGAGAGGAGGAGTTTGAAGGAGACAAGAATAAATGGTTCTGCTTACAAGAGGAAAACTATCACTTTTATAGAAATGTACACCTTGGGGCTGTTGAATCCCAAAAGAGGCAGATGTATTTGACCAGCAAATCTAGTAACTCAGAAGATTTGTCATGAGATTGTCATGAGAAGTAAGTCATGAGAGTCAAACAAACAAAACAATACAAGGAAGTCATCATAGCCTGGAAAACAGGTTTTAAAAACACACACACCTAGAAAGCAATCCTTTTCTGTTCTCTGTGCCCCAACTCGCTAAAAGCAACACGTTGTAAAGTGCTGTGCAGTGGAGGCCCTCTTCCTATTTCCAAATGTCACCTGGACGATGGAAAACTGGGCCATTTTCCACTGAAGTCATCTCTCAGCTCTTCCAAATAAGCCATTTCACTAAATGCAAGGAACTGTTCCACTTACGAGGTGTGGGCTTTGGGCATGAAAATGAGTGACGAAGGGCACTCCTACGTTCATATCAGGTACGTGCGGATTTGCCTGAGAGCCGGCATGTGGACTAGATCGGGTGCTCTTAGCAGTCACACACTAGCATCTTACGTTGCTGTGTGTCTGTGCGCGGTGCTCCTCGGGGCCCATCTGGCCCCACAACCACAGACAGACTGTGATTCAAGGTGCCGGCACACCCCACCAGATATTGGTTACTTCCATGAAGTGTGCCCCTGGGCCGCCGTTCTTTCAGGCTCGCTCTTAGCTCTACCATGAGATGAATGCTTGCCTTTATAGCTGTTACAACTAAGAGAGGCTGTGTACCATCTCACCTAAGTTTCATGAGTTAACAGGATAAGGGGAATCTGTTTAATTGTAATTATTGTGACATCAGTGGTTTATTCTCACTGTATGTTCCCGCTAACTGTGAACTGTCACAAGGACTTTACTACTAATATTTAAAGAACCAAAATATGTGAACTTAAATTTTTAAAAATTAGAGTGGATCGAAGTTTATCTCTATTGAGCAGGAGAGAAAGGGCTGGTGTTACCACTTAGCATGATGGGACTTAAATATGTCTCATACTCATATTATTGTCAACCTATCTTGTTTGTGCCACTACTCACAAACCTTCAGTGTTCATTTCAATTACACTTCACGTCCTTGCAGAATATATATTTGGGGTTTGCTAGCATCTGGGTGTGTCCAGGGAAGTGCTATAATATTATATAATACATTTATGGCTGTGGCCTTCGTGCGCGCTATGCCTGAGCTTGCTACTCGGTGCTGTGTGACCTTGAGAAAATTACTCATGCCTTCCGAATCCTGGCTTTTGATCTATAAAACGGGACTAGCAAACAGGTTTACCTCACAGGAAAATGTGTTGTAAGAATCAAGTGAAACAATGTAGGGAATTGTTAACACAGTGCCTGCTTCCTCAGTGCTTAGTAAATGTCCATGGGCCAGGGTCCCTGAGCCCTCGCTGCCACCTGCAGCTCAGAACGGTCCCCATGGACATTCCACAGAGGCCTTGGACAAAGCTCATGGACCTTAGGTCTTGTGTTTACAGCTGCCAAGCATTGAGCAATTGTTATATCAAGTAATGGTGTCATTTTGCTTAGCTATACGTGCATGGTACAATGTAACGATAGACTGGGTGGCTTTAATGATAGGCCAATTACTGGCGACTGAGCCTCAGAATTGCCGGAGGTGCTTTTTTTTCCCAAATATACTTGTTTGGGTCCCATTTGAGTTGAGACACACTGCATCACAATCTCTGGGGCTTCAGTGTAAAATCCACTATTCTAATAAGTAAAGGAGAAGTTTATTTTTCCTTTAAAAAAAAAAAAAAAAAAAGATGCCTCATCTTGTATTACGGGAATGAGAAACTGGGAACAGTTACTAAATATACTTGGGTCATCGAGCACCTACCACATGCCGGGCGTTCTGGTAGAATCTGAGAGGTCCTGAGACTCATGAGATGTGCTTCTCGTCTCTGCAGCTTACATTTAGAAGAACTTATGTTTAATGAGTGGTTCCCAATTCCTTTATTGTAAAACTGATGTCAACATTGGTATTATACACAACAAAACAAAATCTGCGAGTCACATTTTCAGTGTGCTGTTAATTCATTTAACAAATATTTGTTTTATCCCTCCATGTGCTGGGCACTAGGCTAGGTAGGTACTGGGATAAATGAAGCACATGTTCTCTCCTGAAGGGACGGAAAGCATTCCAGGTTCCAGGGCAGCGCCAGTTACTGTGCCCATGCTGCAGCAGCTGCGGCCAGCATCCCAACAGGGTGTAGGTTATGACTAGTGCTGAAAAGGGGTGTCAGGGTGTCCAAATCCTTATCCCGAAAGGACATCGTACGAGAGAGAAAGAGAGAGAGAGAGAGAGAGAGAAAGAGAAAGAGAGAAAGAGAGGAAGAGCAGAACCTCGTTGGATGACGGTCTTCCATGCAGAGCCTGGCAGCTGGCAGGGCCGTTCTCCCTCCTCACAACCGTGTTGCTTCTATTCCAACAAGTTCTCTTTCTGATATTAATAGTTGTCCATGGGATTATTCAGCAGGGGTGACCCAGGAAGTCATTTAAACAGCATCCAGTTCATATTTATTTTTTAAAGTAAAGGTGTCCCAGACATGAACAGAGTAAGCTTGACTCTTAGTGCCTTTTACAAAAGTTTCTTAACACAAATGAAAATGAATACAGCTCTGCCCTTAGGATCTCATTAGCATTAAAGGAATGTAACATACACCGGTCCATCTTGTGGCTATATGGATGCTTTTGCCCTGTGTTCTGCCATTTGAATGTCAGCCTTTAACCTGCCATGTTGGGACGGCCGGTGTCCCCAGAACAGTGCGCTATGACCCTTTCATTTCTCCTTGAGGTGTGCGAAGCATGAACAGCACTGACGTCCAGTGGTCGGCCATCCTGAGCTGGGGATATGTCGATAACATTCTCCGGCTGAAGAGTAAACAGAGCGAGCCTCCGGTCAACTTTATACAAAGTTCTCAACAGTATCAGGTAAATGCTTTTATGAAGTACTTTATAATAGTAACTAAATATAATGCTTTAAATAGGAGTCAGACTGATAGTAGCCAGTCTTTAAGATCCAGCAGTGAGTCCGGTCAGGAAGCAGGTGATGCAGGGCGTGTGTCTTGTTTAGGATGCTTACAGACATCCTAACGACCACTGTGCTGCCAGAGTCCCCAAAAGTGTCTCCCACGCTGTATTTCACTGAGACAGTATAATAACCTTCTACTTGGCATCAGTTAATGGCACAGTGTTTGAACAAAATCAGCGTTGCTTGCTTCCTAGTGTTCACCTGCCTTGTCACTATGTCATTTCCTGTAACCAGAACGTTATCTTCTCATTTTTCCTAAATGGGCCAGGTATTTAGGCATCGCAGTGCGGTAGAAAGAGCGTTGGGCCTCAGTGAACCCAGCGACCTGTGGTGATGTCTCGGCTTGTTACGCGCTGTGTCACCTTCCCAAGCTCGAGTCTCTTTCCTCCTCCATGAAGCTGGGATAACATACTATAACGACTCTCTGATAAAGCTATTGCAAAAATGTTTCCAACGTTTGTGAAAGTCACTTTGTAGACTATCAAACACTATATCTATACTGCCAGAACTTACTAAGTTGTATATTGAACCTTCTCTCTTTGATTGTCTCTCCATGGGAGGTTCTTTTACCATTTTCAGACTTCCATCACCTCCATAACACCTGCTGCCTATTCATGCCCTAACAATTATTCCCATTCCCTGAGCACTTTAGAAATGCAGTAAGGCACTTTTGGAGAATTTTTTTTTAAAAAGATTTTATTGGGGAATTGGGGGAGGGGAACAACATTGGGGAACCGGGGAAGGGGAACAGACAAGTTGCTGTCCTTTTGTTCTTCAGTCTAGATGTGGAGGATGTTGCTTCACTGGCCCGTGTTGGTATTATCATTGCGCTCTTCTCGGGTGAGGCAGATTGGCTGTCGTTCTCTGGACTGCCACTTACTGCAGCTCTTGGCAGCTCACCCCGGCTGCCGGCCACTCACGCTGGCTGCCGGCCACTCACTGTAGCCTATGGCAGCCCACTGCAACAGGGGCTGTGGCTATGTCGTCCTGGGGACTCACAGCAGCCCAGCTCCAGGTGGAGCTGTTGTTCACCATCTTAGCTGTAGAGGGCAGTGTCACTGGCCCTCCTCATATGTGGGATCCGAACCCGGGTCCTGCTGCTCAGAGCTGGCATCCAAAGCCAGCTCTTAACCAACGCACCACTCTGCCAGCCCAAGAATTTTTGACAGTGAAAAAAAAGGAGAGCAATGACTTGTGCTTAACCTCCAATATACCTAAAAAAAGGTCATCGCTTTTTGTTATCTGGCTTACCAGTAAACTAACAAAAGTAAGAAGAAAGTACAGTAAAAAGCACCTCATTAAAAATTTAAGTAAGGGGCTGGCCGAGTGGCGCGGTGGTTAAGCGCTGGCTTGGGAGGCCGGCGGCCCCAGTTCGGGTCCCACATGTGAGGGCCAGTGACACTGCCCTCAAAAAAATAAATAAATAAAATAAAATGGAATGACCAAAAAAAAAAAAATTTAAGTAAGAATTTAAACATTGCAAAATTATTGCTGTCATGTAAAGTCTGGCACACAAACATCATTAAAGATGAAAAAATACCGTCATAAGTCCTTTTAGCCAATTGGGATGATCCAGATTCTTTTAGCAAAATACTGTGTGACAAAGTACTTACAGTCAAATGACTAACTGGATGAGAAAACCATATTTCATTTTCATCCTTAAAAATACATTGTTCACGCATTAGTTCTTCAGTTGGAGAAAATTCATCTAGGATATTAGCATATGAAGACTCACACTCCCACCAACTTCATCACCATCATTAGAGATTAGAGTTCTGCTGTCTCTTTGTCTCCATCTTCTGATTGATTACATAATTGTGAAATGTATTCCTCTGTCAGTTTTCTCTCTTTCCTATTATTGGTAGGAAATGAAAAATTTTCAACTGTGTTCAATGAAAGCTAAAAGCAGACTTCGGAAATGGTGGCTCCAGCCTTCTTTTGTAATTTCTTGAAAGATGTAATTTCTCTGGACAATGCAATGAGGAAACCAAAAGATGACAATTTATTTCACATGTTACGTTATCCTTCTGGGAGATCCTTCATTCTTTCATTTTCTTATTTTGTTTGTTTTGTTTTAGCTTAGTTGGGAATAATTGATGAGTAGTGATCAAATAATTCCTAGAATGATGAAATAGCAGAATATTTCAAGATAAAGAAAAAATAAGATTATTAAAATCCTGTAACGTAACTTAGGTTTATAAAAGGTTTCAGTAGACCTATATGGTAATTGCAAGACAGAATTAATTTTATTCTCTATTTGATAAATAAGTATGTGTTCTCCAGAAGACCTCTAAGAAAGAATACTCGTAAAAGTTATAAAATATCAATCCTTACAAATAGTTAGAACTATTCAAGAAACTCAAAAAATAAAATTGGATTGAGTGGACTCTGATGATAGAGAGTTAAGAAAAGCCAGGATTGAAAAAAGCCACTTTTTCAAGGTAGCTGACACCTGAACACATCTGTAAGCCCAGGTGAAGAAGCCCACAAAAGACAGTTTGGAATTCGAGAGGACAGGGGTCCTGAGGAGCCTTAGGGTAGGGCGGGCCTTCCTCCACTAAATCAGGAGGAGACTCCCAACATTTTTAGGCACGAAGGGAGGAGGAGGATGCAGTCTGTGGCTGATGACCTCTGTCGTCTTAGTGAAGCAAAGTGTGAGGGTATTGCCCAAAGTGGGAGTGGGGGAGAGGAGGGATGCGTGGGGACTGGAGGAGGGGTGTGTGGGAGCAGAGCAGGGGGCACAGATGCTGTGGACATGGCCCTGGGGGGTCAGCTGGTGCCCAGAGGAAGACTTGGAATCTTGAACAGTGCCTGATGGTTAGGATGGAAGGGTTTAAAATTCCAGATTTTTGTCTCCACGTTTACCTTTCCTCCTCCTCCTGTTTAGCAGTCTTTAGAACTATTAGAAGTAATACCTCTATTTATATTGTACCCTGGTTCCCCACCAAAAACAGAAAAAAGGACATAAAAGTAAAGATCAAGCAAACATGTGAAACACATACACAGATCACACTCTCTCTCAGCCTTGGATCTGGTCAATCCTGGATCATTTTGTTTAATTTCTGAGGCACAAATGGCCGTGTATGTGCGCACGCGCACATGTTGTGTGTATGGAACAATCTAAAACCATAGACAATGCATTGTGATGCATTTTAATTTGCAAATAGCTTTTAGGCATCTGGCTTAAAGTTACAGAATATGATTATATCTTTGCACCATTCCAATCCTTTCAAGTAAAATGTTGACCTTAAATTTTGTGACCATGTATTTTTAAACTGGTTGTCAGAAAAGTAGAAGCGTTTTTGGTGCTTTTTAACTGTGATAATCTTTGATTTCTCCTTTTCCAAAGGTGACTAGTTGTGCTTGGGTCCCTGACAGTTGCCAGCTGTTTACTGGGAGCAAATGCGGTGTCATCACAGCCTATACAAACAGATTTGTGAGCACGGTAGGTCCCAGGCTCATTCTGTGGGTAGTTTGGGATTTTCATGTCAGTGAAGGGAAGAAAAACTTTATGAGGTTATAATTCATTTTATATAAGGTTAACTTAAAATTTTATACTTTATCTTTTATACTTTAATCTTTTCTTTACATAAGCTCTTAAAATGTAAAAGGTCACATATCTAACTTATTTTAGGCTTGTTAGGATCATGAAAAATTTTGAAAATAATTATGAAGGTCTTATTTTTTGGTGTCGCAGACAGTAAGTATTTTGAGTTCTGATCAGTTTTGTATTTAGGCTTTTCGTGACATCCTGCTGCTTGCTTGCCTGTACCCTCTGAGTGCTCAGGAGTGCCCCCCCCCCCAGATTCTATAACATTTGAAGCTTAGAACCCCCAATGGCCAATCTCACTATCTTCTCTGTATAAATTAAATAACAGCAAAACCCACATAGCCCATCTCGATTTCCACCACTTACTGGAAGAAACTTTTTTAGCCATTCACTGAATCTCTAGGACTTAAGAGTTAAATTCTAAAACAGGCTAGTGAAGAAAAGAAGACACATTATACTACTTTTAATTACTGTTGTTCCTTTTTTTTTTAAAGATTTTTATTGGGGAATTGGGAGAGGGAACAGTGTTGGGGAATCAGGGAAGAGGAACAGACAAGTTGCTGTCCTTTTGTTCTTCAGTCTAGATGTGGAGGACATCGCTTCACTGGCCCATGTTGGTATCATCATTGCACTCTTCCTGGGTGAGGCAGTCCCTCACCTGCCATTGGATGGCTGCTCATGGCAGCTCATGAAAGCGCATGCCTGCTGCCAGCCAGCCCTGCTGCAGCCTACTCCGTCGCTGGCGACCCGTGGCAGCCCAGCTCCAGGTCGAGCTGTTGTTCACCATCTTAGCTGTAGAGGGTGCAGCATCACTGGCCGTCATGTGGGATCCGAAACGGGGCCCCTGCTGCTCAGAGCTGGTGTCCCAAGCCAACTCTTAACCAACACACCACTCAACCAGCCCTGTTGTTCCTTTCTTGAGTCAACTGTCTATGGTACTGTGGAGGATTTGTGGCAAGTGAGGGTGCTAACTCAGCAGTTACCATTCTAATTGAGAACTGTCTCTGTGCTCTTTTTTCCATTACAATATTCTCCATTATAGTATCGAGTGTGTTTTACAGAGTCAAACCTGTATTCCTAGCGTAGGGTGATGCTGGGTTCCTCCTACTTTTCTGTCCAAGTTTATTCCCTTTTAAACCTTTTTTAAGGTTCTTTGCCTCAATCCTTGGAGTATAAATAAGGAACAGATCAAAGGCGTCACTATTATAATTTGAGTACAGCAAGACATATGCTTCTTTTAGTTTTGAAGTTATTGTAGACTTGTGAAGTCTTATGTTGCTTACTTTCCCTCAGTTATATATTTGCCTTAAAGTATATTTTTTCAGTTTATCTATAAGCTGTTGCTCCTAAATATTAATAGTATTAGCTAATCAAATTATGAGATTAACAATTACTATTTAAAACATGTCCGAAATGCATCTTAGCTGTGTGATTTTGTCATTATTGGACTTGACGGGACGTCACTTGGGTTTTGGTAGACGGTGTTGCTTTTTCTCAGGGATCATCTCACCATTTTGACGTCCCTAATGCTACCGCTGTGACCGTGCACCTATGGGGTTAGCAGGAGGCGCCTCATGTCCAGTGGCCCTACCCTCCCAATGCACTGAATGCCAGAGCTCTGAGAGGTTGCTCTTCTCAGGTGTGTGGGCTTTGACAGGCAAAAGACAGGTGCCACAAGGAATTTGGCCAAAATAATTGTCATTTGAAAATATTTTCAAGGGGATCTTATGAAATACCTTCCTTAGCTCGTGCAGCATATCTAACTTTGAGCATTATAACTTTCTATTGAATCTCCCAAGACAGCCTTCTAAAATGCATCCTAGGTAATGATAACTTGTCCTGTTAAAAAAAAATGTTATCTGTAAGCCATTTACATATTAGAGAAGAGTGTCTTCTGAAAGTGATAACTGATTTTAAAACAGTTGCTCTCGAGGCACTTTTTCACTAATTAAATAGTGTGGCCACATCACCTGTGTTTCTGCTTTCTAAGGTGGTGGTGGCAAGAGACTGCATATGCAGTTTATCCAAGGTGGCGTCATGCCATTCAAGGACAATTTTACTAAGAAGCCAGCACCAGATTCCTGTGCTACTCATGGAAATTATTTTCTGATCTGCCTGGAAACCATCTAGTAACACCAACTCTCACCATCATTTTAAAGTGCAAAACCTTTAAATTATCAGAAACCACTATAGGAGCCATATGTTGTGTTTAGGGCGAAAGGGATAAATAAGCAGGTGGGAGCTTTCGCCTTGAGGGCATTTGTCAGCCCTGAAATATGACCCGTCCTTGGACAGCTCCTGTGACTGAGCACTGGGGTGCCCCCAGGAGGCCCTTCTCCAAAGGCTGGTCCCTGAAGGGCCACACCCTGAGAGAGAGGATGAGTCTCATCAGACGGGACCAGCTCTTGATGGAATGCCCTGGGTTGGAATGGCCTAGGTGGTCCAAGATCCTGGAGACGGGACTTTGGGTGTCCTCAGCCTGGGGTGGCCCGGGTCATCATGGAGAAACAAGGAAGATACTCTAAGTCTATTCCACAGATTCGGGGCTTCCTATAAGTAATTTTTTAATGTAATAACAAATACCCAAAACAAGGCATACACATTTGTAGATAAAATAAACAAGTGAAAAAGTCAATTATAATAAGAAAAATATAATTTAAAGCAACCTTGATTGCCATTTAAAACTTGGGAAATTTTCAAAGATTTAGAATGAGAAGTGAATCACAAACTCAAATGCTACAGAGCTGAAGCAGAGAAGCAAGGAGCTCAGGCCTTTGGGGCAGGGAATTCTTGCGTCCCAGGTACCTGAAGCATGGTCGGAAAGGGCTCTAGCCACATTGCCATGGCGCTGTGACTCCTGGCCCTGTGGGGAGGTCACAGTCAGAGGAGAGCCAGCGGCGCCCAAACCCAGGACTCTCGCCCCTATAAAAGCCCACCTGGTGGCTGTGTTCAGTCCAAGGTCACATGCCTTAGGTAAATAGCAGCGACTGCTCCACAGCTCAGGCAGCTGTTCTGAGAAAGAACGTGAGGTGCTATTGTCTCGTCATTTGATTCTTTAAGTGTAAAATGTATTTTTATGTGAATAAAGCACTGGACTAGATAATGCATAAAATAGATGAGCTGCAGCTAATGTATCAACACAGATATGTTCCAAAAACAATGGTGAACAAAAAGGCAAGATGCAGAAGATCCTAAAGAATAATACCATATATATAAAGTTTATCAACATGGAAAACAAGGGCCAGGCGAGTGGCTCAGTTGGCTAAGAGTTAGCTTAATAGCGTGAGCTCTGGGCAACAGGGCTGCCAGTTCGATTCCCACCCGAGCTGAGCTACCGCTGAGCTGCCAACAAGTGGCAGGATGGCTCAGCTGGTGAGAGCACATGCTTCTAACAACAAGACTGCCTGTTTGATGGTGGGCTATGCCCGCCCGCAACTAAGACTGAACTCGGCACCTTGAGCTTAGAGGCTACAAGCTGCCGACAGGCAGCCAGATGGCGACTGGCACCCTCCACAACAAAGATTGAAGATTTATGGCTATAGTAACCTAGGAGGACATATGTTCTACATACATGGGAAACAAAAATACAAAACACAATATAGTAGTAACTTCTGACAAGGGAGAGGAAATAGAACAGTGCACACATTATATAATGTTGAATGTTTTCTTTATTTTAAAAGTAGACTGATCTTATAAAATGTTAGGATTAGTTTAACTGAGTGTCAGTATATAGTTTTATAGTTTTTGTTTGTTTGTTTGTTTTTGTTTTGTTTTTTTATTTTCTTTTTTGAGGGCAGTGTCACTGGCCCTCATATGTGGGACCCGAACCGGCACCGCTGGCTTCCCAAGCCAGCTCTTAACCACCGCGCCACTCAGCCGGCCCCTATAGTTTTTTTATTATACTCATTATAACTACTTTTCTATATTCTTTGAAGTAGAAGTATTGAAATGGTTAATGACAATAAACAGCTAGCTAGCCTAATGGAAAGAGGAGTGAAACCCAGTGTGGACATCTGGCATCTGTGAGCGAGTGTGGACCTTGGAACATGAGTTTGCAGCCTTTGATTTTGAAAACCAATCTGTGACTATGGACAGTATTAGTGGCGGGATTAGTATATGTCACCAGTCACCATTGGTGACATCATGAATTGGTGTCAAGAACTATAAAATTATCAATATTCACTGACCCACTAGTAGGATCCTGGAAATGTATTCTAAAAAAATTCAATGGAAAAATAAAAATTTTATACATAAAGGATTTGATTACAGCATTTATAATTTTTTGAAACAACTTTAAATGTCTATCAATAAAAGATGCTCAAGTAAATTAGGTGTACTAACTGTATAGAACGGGTCAGCAAACTGTGGCTCAAGAGCCACATGTAGCTCTTTGGGTATGTACGTGTGTGAATTTTTCCTGTTTTAATAAAGATATAATTAATACTATTGCTTGTTATAATATTACTTTAAATTTTCCTTATTTGTAAAAATATATTTATGTCTCTTGAATAATTTTTAAATTATTGTGAGGAACAGGATTGGCTCTTCTGTCTCAAAAGTTTGCTGACCCCTGGTAGAAAATACCATAACACTATTAAAAATTGTTTTGAAGTGGGCCGGCAGAGTGGCGCATTGGTTAAGCGCTGGTTTTGGGATGCCAGCGGCCCCGGTTCGGATCCCACATGAGGGCCAGTGACACTGCCCTCTACAGCTAACAACAGCTCCACCTGGAGCTTTGCTGTGCGAGCCCTGGCGACGGTGTAGGCTGCAGCCCCTGCTGCAGTGGGCTGCCATAGGCTACAGTGAGTGGCCCGCAGCCAGCGTGAGCGGCTGGCAGCCAAGCGTGAGCTGCCAATAGCCGCGATGAGCGACATCCAGAGGCCAGCGACCAATCTGCCTCATTCGGGAAGAGCGCAATGACGATACCAACAGTGAAGCAACATCCTCCGCAACTAAACTGAAGAACAAGAAGACAGCAACTTGTCTGTTCCCCTTCCCCAATTCCCCAACGCTGTTCCCCTCCACCAATTCCCCAATAAAAAAAAATCTAAAAAAAAAAAAAAATTGTTTTGAAGAGCGTCAAAAATAGATGCTTATGGGATAATGTGTAAAATACAAAATAGAAAATTATTTGTATGGCAGTAGTTATAACTCTAAAAATATATGTGTATTTGGACAAAGACTGAACAAGATTATTCAGAAAAGTATATTAGTTGATGAAATTACGGGCAATTAAAAAGATGTTTAATTTTATGCTTTAGAAGAAGTTGAACTGAATTGGATTGAAAACGCAATGTTTGAGAAGAATGCTTGAGTCACTTCGGTTGTTTTTATTTTGGAGATAAATATTAGCCTACCTTTTGTCATTGTTTTTATCTTACACCTTATTTAAATGTTTAATTTCAGTCTTCAGAGATAGAAATGGAGGCTCAGGTCCATCTCTATGGGCACACAGAGGAAATCACCAGCTTGTTTGTCTGCAAACCTTACAGTGTAATGATAAGTGTGAGCAGAGATGGAACCTGCATCATATGGGACTTAAACAGGTACTGGGCAAGACCCCCAACGCCAACACAGCTATTTTTCATGTTTTGGCTCTTACTGATGAAACAGCAGCACTAAAATAATATATTTACATTATTATCCTTTTAAGCATGAAATACAAACTTTACCTTTGTAGTTTTATTGGAAAGAGAAGACCAGTTAGGAATACCTTATGAATAATAGGTACATATACTGAGGAAAAGAGTTACACAAATAAGAGAATATAATTATATTTAATGCTCATTACACAAATCCATGTCTTTGGTCTTTCAGGCTGTGCTACGTACAAAGTCTGGCAGGACACAAAAGCCCCGTCACGGCCGTCTCTGCCAGTGAAACAACAGGTGACATCGCCACTGTGTGTGATTCAGGTGAGCTGGCCCCCAAACCAAAGCACAGGCCCGTCGCACTAACAGGCTGTTCAGCCAGCCGGTTATAGCATCGTGACACTGTTGGCTCCATCTCTCTGCTCCCTTCCAGATCAAATACTTTGTTACCAGCATGTATGTGTATTACAATACAATGAGGTCCAAGATTGAGTGGTTGATGTAGGCACTGGCTTATGTAAAAGTTAGTATTGTCATAATTTCATTTTTTCTGATACATGTATGATTGCATTTGAGCACATTAAGTTAAGTAAATTATTGTTATATAATTATCTGAATTTTCTTGGTTTTTGTTTTTGGTCCTCTTTTCTTTTGCTTTTTAATTAACTTTCTACCTTCCTCCTGAAATGAAAAGCATCAGTAGGTGATCAGCTTTGAATATATGTATGTCTTCCGGTTCCTGAGAGAAAACATAATATAGAATAACAAATGGAGGTATAATCTTCCTTAAAATTTACATGACAAAGATATCTCTTCTAATCAGAGGTCTTGCTTTTGGTTTTTATTTTTTCATGTATACATAGTTGAAAACTTGTGCATTCAGCGGGGAAAAACAGTTGGAAAATTCATGAATTTTCTGTTTACATTTCTATTCTCAGGATCTTAAAATAGAAAGGATCCTTCGAAAAACTGTGTGTGCTCAGTACACATCTGTCGTGAGTGGTCCTCTATCCTTTGTTTGCATTTTTTATATTGTTTAAGGTTTTTTTTTTTGACACCAAATGTGTGGTGTCTTTCCAGACACCAAACAGCTCAGTTCTGTGACACCAAGTGGGTGTCCAACAATGCAATTCAATTCTGATACCAACTACTTAAGTTCACAAATTTAGGAGTTCCCAAGACCCAACACCAGGTTCCGTAATTCTCTAGAAGGACTCACGGAACTCACAAACACTATACTTACTACTAAAGTTTATTATAAAGGATAGAAATGAACAGGCAGATGAAGAGGCACATAGAGTGACACCAGACTGTTTGTCCACGCGAGTCAGAGGGCACCACCTCCTGGCCGGGAATGTGTTCACTAAGTCGGAAACTCCTCCCTCTGTTGCGGGGGCCATTTCTGAGGTTTCGTTCGGTAGACGTGGCTGATTACATCACTGGCCATTGGTGATGGAGCTCAGTCTCCAGCCTCTCTCCCCTCCTGGGAGGTGGGCAGTGCTGTCTGTCTAATCCTGTGATTGGTTTTTCTGGGGAGCAGCCCCCATCCTCAAGTTTCTAGGGCCCCACCCTGTAGGAGTCTTCTCAGTGGCATACGAAAGACAGTAAATAACAAGGGTTTTAGGAGCTCTGAGACCTGGGACAAAGATCAATATTAATTTTTGTATTATTACAGACATCTCTTGGAGTTTTGTTGTTCTTAACAAAATTTTCATTCATTCTTGTATTCAAGAAAAGTAATGTCTTTACTCATGCTTAAAGATTTCAGGTGTGAAGTATTTTCTAGTCTTGGCCTCAGTCATAAAATGTCCTGAAAACATTTTTTAATTCCAATCAGCATAGCTAAGGGGAAAGATCATAAACGCTTGACTTTGGTGATGCGAGTGTGGGCAGATGATTGATGGCTTTGTTGATTGTTTTTCCTCGATTTCTACATTAGCAGCATTTAGTATATCACGTCAAGAGGGAATCTATGGGAATAATATAATGATTATTTATACAGAGTTCTCTACTTTCTTGTTTTGGCAACGTTTTTGGAAGTTAGGACTGATCCTGAGGGAGCTGAATTTTATAAAGTTAATTATTTTCCTGCTGCCAGTAGTGATTTATATCTGTGCTCTTACATCAGCTGGTCACATGGGAGCAAGAAGCAAAATTACTTTTGCTGCAATTACCAACCCACTGGTAGTCACGCAGGTGTCCCCAGGCAGTGCCAGTATAGTAATGGCCGGAAGTCACAAAGAACATTTGGTATAGAGAGAACATAATAAAATCACGGTTTTTTAGAAAAGGCCACATTTATGTTTAGTGGCCAAGACTAGAATTCATGCTCGTGTTCTTACAGTCCAGGAAGGGAAGAAAGTTATCAGATTTAGTCTATCAAAAGTCTTGACCCTTTAGTGAGTACCATCCAAGTAGCTTTAAAATCAAGATTAAAAATAAATATGTAAGGGCTGGCCGAGTGGCTCAGTTGGTTAAGGGCTCACTCGAGAGTGTGAACTGAGCTCTGAGCAACAGCAGTTCGATGCCCAGCCTGAGCTGAGCTGCCACTGAGCTGCCAACAGGTGGCAGGATGGCTCAGTTAAATAAATAAATAAATATGTATACATATTATACTGTACTATATTATACTGTATTATATTAGTGTATATTATATGTGTGTATATGTATACCTACATGTATCTATATATGTACACATATATTCTAAAAAATTTCTGTATTGGGCTGAAGTTACAGTGGTAAGATTATTTCTCCTGATCATGATTCCCCAGTGGTTATTCTGGGATATGGTTTTTATAATGATAAGATGTGTAATTTATTAAATAGGTAAATACTGTACTACATGGTTTCTATATTTTTTTAAATCATTCTGTGACTAGATCAAAATACATGCCTTTTAATTAGGGTTCATAGCCTGGACATGAATTGCCACTGGCATGAGAAAGTTAATATTCTAAGATTCAGGGTAGGGGATGGTTCTCCAATTTATTTCAATTTCAGTGAAGATGTATAGGAAGAATAGAGGGTTGTTTAAAATTTTTCAGGAAAGCCCAACTCTCTGACTTTTAGTTGATGTGCTAAATTATTCATGAGAGCAATCTGGTTTTGGATAAGGGCCTTGATAGTTCTGATATTTACAATCTGGGCAGGTGTGGAGTTTCTTGGTTGTATGGTCCAAGTTGCTGGGTGGTCTGCTAGGGTAATTCTGTGCCCGTTGAATTCCATACCACACCTCAGAGAGTCCAGTACCACGTTTAGATTTTGTATTTTATTTTTTTTTGAGGGCAGTGTCACTGACCCTCATATGTGGGACCTGAACTGGGGCCGCTGGCTTCCCAGGCCAGCACTTAACCACCACGCCACTCGGCCGGCCCTAGATTTTTGTATTTTGAAGGACTAAGCTGTGCAGCAGCTGCATTACAATGACCAAACCTGCATCAGTAACTTCATGGATAAGTACCCAGTGACTTTCAGAAGCCTCTAATCTTACTAGTACACATCTGGTTACTTTTTATATTTTTTAACTCTTCTGTCAGATATTAAATTCAAAAGAAAGAGTGAAATGTAATCTACTCAGGAAAAGATGAGTTTAATTGTCTCCTAGGATAGTCTCCTACATCTTGATGCTTTATTTAGATAATCTCTCCTAATCAGTGTTTTACAATAGGAAGTCTGAAGAGAACATTGGGCATTTTTAAGTCTTCATGTGTGTGTGTTAAAATATAGTTAACATAAACATTGCCATTAAACCATTGTAACATACAATTCAGTGGCATTATTACATTCACAATGTTGTGCTATCACCACCACTATTTCAAAAACTTTTTCCTCACCCGGAGCAGAAGCCCTTTGCCCCCATCCACCTTCCCACAGCGTCTGATAACCTCTGTTCTACTTTGTGTCTTTATGAATTTGCCTGCTCAAGATAGATTATAGAAGTGGAACCATATAATATTCGTCCTTTGTGACTGGCTTATTTCACTCAGCATAATGTTTTCAAGTTTCATCCACGTTGTTGCCTGTGTTGGAACTTCCTTACTTTTTATGGCTGAATAACATTGCATTGTGTAGATAGACTACTTTTGTATATCCATTTATCTGGACTTTTGGCTATTGAGAATAATGCTGGAACACACTAGGCATTTTGGTTTGTGATATTTGAAGGTCTTTAGGATATCTTTAAATAAAGGAGTATTTCCAGTATTTGTTTCTTTGCTATAAAATCTGAAATCTTTTTATTGCTTTAATAAAAGAGAGATATAAATTCTCTACTTGTATGTTAGTTCTAATGCAGAAATAAAATTAAGTATAGAAACACAATGTCACCCAAACATTATCAGCATGAGACTATTTCTGCAAAGAAGGCTGGACCCAGCCTCAGGAGCTCCCAATCCACCAGCCATTTACAGAGGATGATAAGCAATGATTGCCTCCTCTCCTGGCTAGAAAACCACAAAAAGTTTCATTACTTAGGGTCTTTGAAAAGAAAAGCTTAGTTAAATAAAACATTGATTTATGAGATTCAGTCCCATTCTGAAGAATCAGATTTCTTTTTTTTTCTTTTTTTAAGAATTAGTTATTAACTTGGCTAACTTTTACTGTAACTTTTTTTTTCTTCAGAAGTCACATAAGTCACTTCTAGATGATTTCAGAGAATATTGTCATCTCTTTTTGGAGATTGCTTAGTTTTCTAGGTACTTTCAAATTCACATTTGGTAGTTCATATGCTGAAATATTAAGATTTATGATTAATTGACCTTGTTGCTCTCTGTTGCAGATTAAATTTTTATTTTTGTCACTGGCCATTGTCTCTCGATAAACATGCAAAGCTCCATGTGACATTAGTGTAGTAATTTCCTTTGTACAGTCTTCAGGCAGGAGCTGCCTAGCCACTTCATCGCTAAAACGAGCTTGGCCCCAGCGATGCCCTCTGGGACCCAGGGCTGGGCTCTGAGACGCCCACAGCCTGGTGACCTGCGGGTGGTTTTGGCGTTTCAGCTGGCGGAGGCAGCGACCTCAGGCTCTGGACAGTGAACGGAGACCTCGTGGGCCATGTCCACTGCAGAGAGATCATTTGCTCTGTTGCTTTCTCAAACCAGCCGGAAGGAGTATCCATCAATGTGATCGCTGGGGGACTAGAAAATGGAATTGTGAGGTGAGATGAGTTCCGATTCTCCCTGTTTGCTTTTGTTCGTAAGGACGCAGCAGTTTCAAAACTAAGTTTTTACTACCCAGGCATATCAATATTTAATATTTAGAGATTTAAAATCGCCTTCAGGTATAGGTTCTTCAGTCATTCCTGTTTTATTTCTAATAATAAAGACCACTTTAGTGCATTTTTGAAATTTTATATTACTAACTATGAAAGATTAACAATATAAAAATATAAAAAGTTAGGCTTTCTTATGCTCACACCCACCCCCTGCAGACTTCTCCAAAATAACTACTGTTAATCATTTATTATGTTTCCTTCCAGATGATTTTTAACAAATAAATATGCAGGTTTTTCCTCGTGAAGGAAGTTTTAGTTTTTATAATTCGATGATGGTTTTTTTCCTTTTAGGTTATGGAGTACGTGGGACCTAAAGCCGGTGCGGGAAATCACATTTCCTAAATCAAACAAGCCCATTATCAGGTGAACGCCTCTCCCATTCTTCATAGTATACTTTGTGATGTATTTTTGTTAGAGAGATGAAAGCACACAAACCTAAAGAAATGCGTGATGAGAGTCACTGTCAACAGCCGATGTTGTTCCAGTACCAGGCTGTCCGGACCCAGTGGCAAAAAGAGGCCAGTTCTTGTCTCTCCTGAGCTTAAAATCTGAGTCAGGAGCTGAGTCTAACAGACGGGCATGCTGGGAAACTCCCCAGAGAGGACCTCTTAATTAGAGAAGCGATATTTTTTCCTGTCTTTATTGAAAATACCAATGGTGATTGATAGCCACAGAAGCTTGCCTGACAAGACTGATAAACAACCAGTTACCTTCCGCTCCATTAACAAGTTTGACTTTCAAAACTCAATGGGATGTAAGTGATTCAAATTCTACTCATTAAAATAAATTTATTTTCAATGCAATTTAAATGAGATTTAAAGTTTGATGAACCCAAATTAACAAACAGTTTATTGTTCCATTTTTACCCCTTCCTTTTTCAGGGAAATAAAATATCTCCATAAATAATCATCATTTATTTCTATAAAGAGAAAATGTAGTACTGTTACATTTTGTTAAAGCTTCCTGTACCCAAGTATTTGTTGTGTAAGTGATACAGCATAAACAAGGAGGAATAAGAAAATATGTGAGAAGGAACAGCATGCACTGACCTCTGGGATCCTGATTTTATTCTCTGTCACGAACTTCACAAAACTATGTGAGGTTTACAGTCAAAACCAGTGAGCTGTAGGCACTCATTTCGTTTGCCTCTTCCTTCCAGTAAAGATACCATAACTTCTTTACACCGATTTCTGTATGAACACCAATATGCTAATGCACTTTAAGAAAGATAATATACAAATGGGATTTCTTTTCACAGCCTCACGTTTTCCTCCGATGGCCACCATCTGTACACGGCGAACAGTGAAGGGACCGTGATTGCCTGGTGTCGGAAGGACCAGCAGCGCTTGAAACAGCCCATGTTCTACTCCTTCCTGAGCAGCTATGCAGCTGGATGAAGGCGAGAGCGGCGCGCTCTGCAAGCGCCTGAACTCCAGACTAGACTTGTTCACTTCACCAGGGTTAGGAGGTCGAACAGGAAGAAACAGATGACCAAACAAAGCATCCAAATAATTATAAAATCTTTTCTCTGCACAACACTCTGCAGCCATACAAGGTCCTCAGAGGAAGGTTTTGTTCTGAGTTAGTGTGGGTTGTGTCAGCACGCACCAACCAACAAGACTGCAGCCTGACACAGGAAGTTCAAATCATATTCTTACAGGTTTTCTTTCCACAAGGACATTCTGAAGAAAAACTTAGGGTCTCTCCTTTTTCTATTATTCCAAAAAGGCCAGTACCATTTAAATTGGTTAGCTAATTGTTTATGTAAAATACTCTAAAAAAATTATATTTAAAAAGTTTTATACTGAGATAACACCCCTCCTGCCCCCACTCCCCCAAAGAGGAAAAAAAAGGATAAAGAATTCTGGACTTAGTAATTGCTTTGTTTGAGAGCTAAATTGTTCAGTAGGTGCGTCTGCACCAAGCATTTTATGGAATATCTGAATACTAAAAACAAACTACTGTTGAACCTCAATGTTAAAAGGCACTTTCTACAAGTTGCCTCCTTAGCTCAAAGCAGAACCAGAATTTTTTGACAGCCACAAACAGGAACACGGGTATCTGACCTCAGACACAGGAAAAATCCTACTGAAAATCCGCAACACTAGATACTGACTATCCTTAGTTGAATCACTAAGATTTAAACACAGTGATAATTCTTTTAATATCTGCCATTCACAGAGCATTGAAAAGGTAAGTTTCCAGTAGAAAGCCTCCACTATGCAAAAAGTTTGCACAGGTATTAATAATCCAGTCCAGATGAGTCATTTAATTCACTGTGCAGGAAGTTTTCTTCCCCAAAACAGAATGACAAGAGAAAAGATGACAGCTTACTTTGTTTTAAACACTAGGCAGAATAATTCTTTTAGGAAACAGTCACCACTGTGTTTCTATTAACCTGAGAATTCCAGGAACGATGGAAAAATCTTAAGTATACGCCACAGCAAACTTACCTACATGAAAACAGACTTCCTAAAACTCTTGGGATGGTCTATCTCCTCCATGGAATGACAGCTCTCTTTTCACTTGGGGGGCTGCTGTCTTGGCTTCGAAAACACTGTAAAATAAGTTCCGTAATGTTACCAAGGGATAAAAATATGTATTCCTGCCTGAGAATAACTTGCGTGTTTGTTACAGAAATTTGACTCATGGTGTTTACAGAACTACTTTTGTAACTTCCAGACTTTCTAAAACATTCTGCTTAAAAACTGTTTGAAATACCGTTCCCAAGTCTCTGCCGTCCAGACCAATACAGGAGGCGGCGCATGGCCACATATGCTGGTGACCTGAAACCGCGTCCGGCGTCAGAACTCCGCGCTGGCTCATTCGGGTCCTGTCCGCACAGACCAGGTCTAGATAGGCGCAGAGATGAGAATATTCCTATTCACGTTGAAGTGATTTGCTTTGTTTAAAAAAAAGAATTGCAGCTTTGATGAATTCTAACTTTCATTTTTCTACTGAGAACTTTAAATTTGTCCCCTATTAGAATAGGGCTTTTTTAAAGGCTGAATTTCATCATTTATCTAAAGAAATATGCAAAATGACTGGTCTTGTTAAGAGTGCAATATTATATTTTTATGTAAAAATAAAAATTAATTTGGGGGATTATTTATTCAGCATGAAACTTACTATGTATGTTTGAAACACTCCATGGTGTGCATGTTCAGGCAAACATTTCTGTAAATTACCACTTGCTCTGTTTTCGTTGTACACTCTGCCACTTCAAAAGGGGAATAAATTTCATAAAACTAGATTTAAAGGCCTGTTCTTTTTTGTTTGTTTGTTTTTTTCTGAGAAAAGTTGATCTTTACTGTACCTGGGAGGACACCCAAGGCTGGTTTTGCCCTCACAGATGATGGTTTTTTGTTTTGTTTTGTTTTTCTTTTTTTATTTTTATTTTAATTAGCTTCAAGTGTACAACACAGTGCAATAGTTATACTTTTTACCCCTCAAAGTGACAACCCTCCTCCCCCAATTCTCCCTCTCACTCCTCCCCCCCATATCAAACTATCTATTACAATTCCTTTGATTCCCTTCCACCGTATAATCCACATCCCGTGACTATCTATATATTTAATTACAGTTGGCATACAATATTATACAACATCAATTTCAGGTATTCAGTGCAGTGATCAAGCCTCTACTCCATCCATGAAGTGGTCTCCCTAACAAAACATGTGACCATCTGACACCCCACAAAATTTTTACCACATTATTATATTCCCCAAACAGTCTTTCATATCCCTGTGACAATACTGTACTTACCTATTTATGCTGTCTAATCCCTTCCCCTTCTCCCTAATCCCCACCCCCCTCCCAACTAGCAACCCTCAGTTTTTCATGTATATCTATGAGACTGTTTCTGTTTCCTTTGCTCATTCATTCAGTTTTTTTAGATTCCACATATAAGTGAGATCATATGGTATTTGTCTTTCTCCAACTGACTTATTTCACTTAACATAGTAGTCTCTAGGTCCATCCATATCGTTGCAAATGGTAGGATTTCATTCTTCTTTATAGCAGAGTAATACTCCATTGTATAAATGTACCACAGTTTCTTGATCCAGTCATCTATTGATGGGCATTTCGGTTGTTTCCAAGTCTTGGCTATTGTAAATAGCACTGCAATAAACATAGGGGTGCATATATTTTTTTCAAATTAGCATCTTGGATTCCTCTGGGTAGATACCCAAGAGTGGAATTGCTGGGTCATACGGCAGTTCCATTTCCAGTTTTTTGAGATACCTCCATACTGATTTCCATAGAGGCTGCACCAATTTGCAGTCCCACCAACAGTGCACCAGGGTTCCTTTATCTCCACACCCTCGCCAGCACTTGTTGTTTGTTGATTTGTTGATAATAGCCATTCTGACTGGAGTGAGGTGGTATCTCATGGTGGTTTCTATTTGCATTTCCCTAATGACCAGTGAGGTTGAACTTTTTTTCATATGCCTGTTGACCATCTGTATGTCCTGCTTAGAGAAATGCCTCCTCATATCCTCTGCCCATTTTTTAATTGGGTTGTTTGTTTTTTTTGGTGTTGAGTTGCATGAGTGGTTTATAAATTTTGGATATCAATCCCTTATCAGATATATCGTTGTCAAATATCTTCTCCGTTTCAGTAGGCTGCCTTTTTGTTTTATTGATGATTTCCTTTGTTGTGAAAATACTTTTAAGTTTGATGTAATCCCATATGTTCATTTTTTCTTTTATTTCCCTTGCCCGAGAGGATATATCCGTAAAAATATTACTCAGGGTAATGTCTGCAAACTTACTCCCTATGTTTTCTTCTAGGAGTTTTATGGTTTCAGGTCTAACGTTTAAGTCTTTAATCCATTTTGAGTTTGTTCTTGTATATGGCGTAAGTAGGTGGTCCATTTTCATTTTTTTGCACATGTCAGTCCAATTTTCCCAACACCATTTATTAAATAGACTATCTTTACTCCAGTGTAAATTCTTGCTTCCATTGTCATAGATTAAATGACCGTATATGGATGGGTTTATTCCTGGGCTCTCTGTTCTATTCCATTGGTCTATGTGTCTGTTTTTATGCCAGTACCATACTGTTTTGATGACTGTAGCCTTGTAGTATGTTTTGATGTCAGGTAGTGTGATGCCTCCCACTTTGTTCTTATTTCTCAACATTGCCGTAGCTATATGAGGTCTTTTGTGGTTCCATATAAATTTTAGGATTCTATGTTCTATTTCTGAGAAAAATGTCCTTGGTAGTTTGATTGGAACTGCATTGAATCTATATATTGCTTTAGGTAGTATTGACATTTTAACTATATTAATTCTTCCTATCCATGAGCATGGTATGTGTTTCCACTTATTTGTATCTTCTTTGATTTCTCTCTTCAGTGTCTCATAATTTTCTGAGTACAGGTCTTTTACTTCTTTCATTAAATTGATTCCTAGATATTTTATTGTATTTGAAGCAATTGTAAAAGGGATTGATTTCCTGATTTCTTCTTCTGGTAGTTTATTATTGGTGTATAGAAATGCCACTGATTTCTGAATATTAATTTTATATCCTGCTACCTTACCAAATTCGTGTATCAGTTCTAGCAGTTTTTTGGTGGAGTCTTTGGGATTCTCTATATATAGTATCATGTCATCTGCATATAATGACAACTTTTCCAATTTGGATGCCTTTTATTTCATTTTCTTGTCTGATTGCTGTGGCTGGAACTTCCAGAACTATGTTAAATAAAAGTGGTGAAAGTGGGCAGCCTTGTCTTGTTCCTGATCTTAAGGGGAAAGCTTTTAGCCTCTCCCCATTGAGTACGATGTTTGCTGTGGGCTTATCATATATGGCCTTTATTATGTTGAGATATGATCCCACTATTCCCACTTTGCTAAGAGTGTTTATCATAAATGGCTGCTGGATTTTGTTAAATGCCTTTTCTGCATCTATTGATGTGATCATATGATTTTTATTTTTCATTTTGTTAATGTGATGCATTACGTTAATTGATTTGTGGATATTGAACCAGCCTTGCATACCAGGAATGAATCCCACTTGATCGTGGTGTATGATCTTTTTAATGAGATGCTGAATTCGGTTTGCTAGTATTTTGTTGAGAATTTTTGCATCTATGTTCATTAGGGATATTGGACTGTAATTTTCCTTTTTTGAAATAACCTTTGTCTGACTTAGGGATTAGGGTGATAGTGGCTTGATAGGAAGAGTTTGGGAGCCTTCTCTCCTTCTGTATTTTTTGGAATAGTTTGAGGAGAATAGGTACTAATTCTTTTTTGAATGTTTTGTAAAATTCACCTATGTAGACATCTGGTCCAGGGCTTTTATTTGTTGGAAGATTGTTGATTACTGATTCAATTTCTTTGGCAGTAATCAGTCTGTTCAGAGTTTCTGTTTCTTTTTGGTTCAGACTTGGTAGATTGTATGCTTCTAGAAATTTATCTATTTCTTCCAGATTGTCGAATTTGTTAGCATATAGTTGCTCATAGTATTTTCTTAAAATTTTCTGTATTTCTGTGGTATCTGTTGTCACTTCTCCTCTTTCATTTGTGATTTTATTAATTTGGGTCCTCTCTTTTTCTTGGTGAGTCGTGCTAAGGGTTTGTCGATTTTGTTTATCTTTTCACAAAACCAACTCTTGGTTTCATTGATCTTTTGTATTTTTTTTTTTGTTCTCTATTTCATTTATTTCTGCTCTGGTCTTTATTATTTCCTTCCTTATGCTCCCTTTACGCTGGTTTTGCTGTTTTTTGTTTATTTTCGAGTTCCTTTAGATGTAAAGAGAGTCTGTTGACTTGAGATTTTTCTTCCTTCTTCAGGTAGGCCTGCATTGCTATGAACTTCCCCCTTAGGACTGCTTTTGCTGCATCCCAGAGATTTTGGGTTGCGGTGTTTTCATTTTCGTTTGTCTCGAGGTATCTTTTGATTTCCTCCTTGATCTCATTTTTGACCCACTCACTATTTAGTAGCATGTTATTTAGCCTCCATGTATTTGTAAGCTTTCCAGATTTTTTCTTATACTTGATTTTTAGTTTCATAGCATTGTGGTCCGAGAAGACACTTGATATGATTTCAATCTTTTAAATTTGTTGAGACTTGTTTTGTGGCCTAACATGTGGTCTACCTTGGAGAATGTTCCATGTGCACTTGAGAAGAATGTATATTCTGTAGCTTTGAGGTGAAATGCTGTAAAAATATCAATTAAATCCAGCTGGTCTAAAGTGTCATTTAAGGCCACTATGTCCGTGTTGATTTTCTGTCTGGAGGATCTGTCCGTTGGTGACAATGGGGTGTTGAAGTCCCCTACTATGATAGTGTTACTGTTGATCTCTGTCTTTATGTCTGTCAAAATCTGTTTTATATATTTAGGAGCTCCTACATTGGGTGCATAGATGTTCACTAGTTATGTCCTCTTGTTGAATTGACCCCTTTATTATTATGTAGTGCCCTTCTTTGTCTTTTATTGTAGTATTCATTTTAAAGTCTATTTTGTCCGAAATAAGTATTGCTACTCCAGCTTTTTTCTCATTTCCATTTGCATGAAATATCTTATTCCATCCCTTTTCTTTCAGTCTGTGTGTGTCTTTTGATCTGAGATGAGTCTCTTGTAGACAGCATATGCATGGGTCCTGTTTTTTTATCCACTCAGCCACTCTGTGTCTTTTGATTGGAGCATTTAGCCCATTCACATTTAAGGTAATTACTGATAGGTGTATATTTATTGCCATTTTGTTATTTGTATTTCTTGTCTTCCTGGTTTAGCTTGTTTTCCCCTTTCTTCTGTTTAAAAAAGCTCTTTTAACATTTCCTGCAATGCTGGCTTGGTGGTAATGAACTCCTTAAGCTTATTCTTTTCTGAGAAGCTCTTTATCTCCTTCAATTTTAAGTGACAGCTGTGCTGGGTAGAGCAATCTTGGTTGTAGACCTTTATTTTGTGTCACTTTGAATATCTCCTGCCACTCCCTTCTGGCCTGCAGAGTTTCTGAAGAAAAGGCAGCTGTTAGTCTTATAGGAGTTCCTTTGTATGTAACCTGCTGTCTTTCTCTTGCTACCTCTAGGATTCTGTCTCTGTCTTTAACCGTTGCCATTTTAACTATGATGTGTCTTGGTGTGGACCTGTTTGGATTCAGCCTGTTTGGAACTCTCTGTACATCCTGGGCTAGTATGTTGATTTCCTTCACCAGGGTAGGGAAGTTTTCAGTCATTATTTCTTTAAATACATTTTCAATCCCTTGCTTCTTCTCTTCTCCTTCTGGTATTCCTATGATGCGAGTTTGTTGCATTTCATGTTGTCCCAGAGGTCTCATAAACTATTTTCATTCTTTTTATTCTTTTTTCTTTTTGTTGTTCCAGCTGGGTGATTTCTGCTATTTTGTCTTCTAATTCGCTGATCTGCTCCTCTGCTTCATCTATTCTACTGGTGATTCCTTCGAGTGTGTTCTTCATTTCAGTTACTGTATTCTTTAGTTCTAACAGGTTGTTTTTTATGGTTTCCCTATCCTTCTTTATGTCCTCGCTAAGTTCCTTAAACATTCTTATCATCAGTGTTCTAAATTCTGTCTCTGAAAGATGGGATAACTCTGTTTCATTTAGTTCCATTTCCAGAGTTTTCTTCTGATCTTTTACTTGGGACATGTTTCTTTGTTTCTTTTTTTTTTCATTCTGGCTGTCGTTCTGTGAATGCTTCGATGTATTAGATAGATCACCTAGAAAGAAAAGATAAAAAGAGAAAAAAAGAAAGAAAGAGGTGGGGTGGCTCTCCATCCTCTTTATTCTGCAGACCACTTGCTCAGGGTTGCAGTGAGCTTTCCGCAATTAGCTGCTGTGTGCTCTGGAACCATGCTCACTACCAAAAAAAAAAACATATATATCTTCACAGGTTGTTGCAGGTTGTCCGCTACAGACTTGACGTGACTTCCTCTTTAGGTCCTTCGTTTAGAGGTTCTGTTCATCTAATGATCAGGGGACTTCTGAGGTTAAATGCCGTATAAATTATTTGTAATTTTGATGTGATCCTTGGAGGCAGTTCGGAGAGCATCCATCTATTCTGCCCTCTTACCAGAACTCCCCTAAGGGCCTGTTCTTTATGCAGTTTAAATATTGTGCCCAGATCTCAAATTGGTGGCTTTTTTTTTTAGCTTCTCTATAAATTTACATCACTAGAAAAGAACAAGTTTCATTTCTTAATTGTGGTCTTTATGAGAAATTTTATATTTCAAACTTTACTACCCTTAGATAGAGTTTAGTCAGCCCCAAGGTCAAACCACTCATTTTAAAGAACAGAACACTGTCCCCCAGATCTGTATGGAGCCCCCCACTGTGTGGCAGGTGCTCCACTGACTCCTGGGAGGGAGGGGTAGGCTCGTGACGAAACCTGTTGTAACAACATACAATGTGTGTGGTTACAGAGTGTGGTAAGTACTGATAAGGTGGAGCATAGGATAACATGAAGAACTCAACTGAGATTAAGAGAGTCCATTTTAAACTCCACAATTTAAGAAAAGCAGCTACATTTGCCAATACGAAAGATATACACTTGAACGTACACTGAGTTGGAAAGGAGGTGCCACTAATTTTATTGTGTTGTAGGACCTGAACAGAGAAATATATCCTGCTGCTTTGGGGACACTGGGTAGCAACTCAGCTATTTGAGAGAAATTAAATAATACAATATGTCCTTGAGGCCAAAATGACAAGAAGATCTCTTGAGACAGGGCTACAATATTCTTGCTCCAGTGCTGAGCTTATTGTCCCATGAACAAATTTAATGAGAGATAAGTTTAGAAAAGACTGTTTTGTGGCAAAGTTTGGCTCATTTTCTATGTGAATTAAAGTGGTGTTATCAAACAGAATAAACACAAAGAAAAACACACCAAGTCGCCTCATAATCATACTGGGAAAACCAATGGTAAAGAGAAAATCTTATAAGCAGACATAGAAAAAGAGATATATTTCATGCCAAGAAACCAGGGTAATAATACTTCAGACCTGTTAGAAAGTGCAAGCACAATAAATTGACATCTTTTTTTTTTAATTGACATCTTTATACTGTTTCAAACTGTCACCCTAGAAAACGATCCCTCAAAAATGAAGGCAAACAAAAACTGAGACAATTCACCCACAGACCTCATTACAAGAAATGTTGAAAGATATTTTCCAGGCAGGAGGAAATGATACCAAATAGAAATTTGGATCTTCAAAATGAATGTTCCGCATCAAAAATGGTAAGTATAAGGCTGGCGAAGTGGCGCGTTGGTTAGGAGCTGGCTTGGGATGCCAGCTCTGAGCAGCAGGAACCCAGTTCGGATCCCACATGAGGACCAGTGACACCCCTCCACAGCTAAGATGGTGAACAACAGCTCAACCTGGAGCTGGGCTGCCATGAGTCACCAGCAACGGCATAGGCTGCAGTGGGGCTGGTCCGCAGCTGGTGTGCACGTTTGTGAGCAGCTGTTCAGAGGCTGGCAACTGATCTGCCTCACCTGGGAAGAGCTCAGTGATCACAATACCAACATGGGCCAGTGAAGTGATGTCCTCCACAACTAGACTGAAGAACAAAAGGACAGCAACTTGTCTGTTCCCCTTCCACAATTCCCCAACGCTGTTCCATTCCCCCAATTCTTCAATAAAATCTTTAAAAAAAAATGGTAAGTATAAAAGACTTTTGGTACTGGCAGAAAAACAGACACACAGACCAATGGAACAGAATCAAGTGCCCAGAAATAGACCCACACATATAGGGGCAACTAATTTATGACAAATAAGCCAAGAATATACAATGGAGAAAGGAAAGTCTCTTCAATAAATGGTGTTGGGAAAATTGGACAGCCATACACAAAAGAATGAAACCCTAACTACTAACTTATACCATACCCAAAAATTAACTCAAAATGGATTAAATACTTGGATATAAGACCTGAAACAACAAAATAAAACAGGCAGTGAGCTTCTTCTGAACATTGGTCTCAGTGGTGTATTTGTGAATTTGACTCCAAAGGCGAGGGGAACAAAAATAAATTAATGGCACTACATCAAACTAAAAAGCTTCTGTACAACAAAGGAAATTATCAGTAAAACAAAAAGGCAACCAACCAAATGGGAGAAGATATTTGCAAATGAGATTTCCAATAAGGGGCTAATATCCAAAATATATGAAGAACTCATACGACTCAACAAAAATTAGCAAACAAACTAAAACCCCCAATTGTTGGATGGGCAGAGGATCTGAATAGAAATTTTCCAAGAAAGACATGCAGGTGGCCAACAGGGATATGAAAAGATGTTCAGCATCTCTGATTATCAGGGAGATGGAAATCAAAACCATGGTGAGGTATGGCCTCACACCTGTTAAAGTGGCTGTTATTAAAGAGGGAAATAGCTCTTGAAGAAGAAGTGGTGACAGTCTGTAAAATCAATACGCAGGAGCCTGAGGAAACTCTGGACTTTGATTTCTGCAGCACCAATGTTATTAATAAAATTATCCTTCAATCAGAGGGTCTCTGTGAAGCATTTTCCGAATTGCATATAAGTGAGGTCCTACAGTTCACCATGTCTCCTGACAAGCCTTACTTCAGGTTATCTACTTTGGGGAATGCAGGAAGCTCCCACCTTGACTATCCCAAAGAGTCTGATTTAATGGAATCATTTAATTTTACTCAGATCCAGGTCAACAGATACAAGATTTTTTTACTGAAACCATCTACAAAGGCGTTAGTCCTGTCTTGTAAGGTATCTATTTGGACAGATAACCAAGGATTCGTCTCATTATGATTGTGTATGATTAGAAATGAAGATGGACAGATATGCTTTGTGGAATATTACTGCTGCCCTGACGAAGTTCCTGAATCTGAATCTTAAGTATAATAGTACATTATGCCATTTATGTAGACATTCATGATAGGTCACATTCTCATTCTGGGTATAATACTCTTCATGATTTCTTAGTGGATTTTCTCAAGGGAGAAAACATAAAGGAGACAGGAGCAAGATCCCTGTATTCCAATAGTTGCTGTATATTTTGTCAGTAAGTGCTTTCATGGAGTCATAGATTATCCAGTACTGGACTATCTGTGGTTCTGTCTTTTGAACTTACTGGAATCATTACAAAGCAAGATGAATAAATTAATTGTATTCTATTTAAGTAGGACATTTCAAGAGTCTAAAAATTCAAAGTTTGATGAAGCCATATCTGAAATGCTCTTTTATTTATTTACTATTAGAAAAAGCAAAGGCAGATGGGCATTGCTTATTAGTTTGAATTCTCTAGAATATATCTTAAAGCAGTGATTCTCAAAGTGCTCGGCGTCCGGCTGGCTTTGCTCCCAGACGGGGCTGCTAACGCGGCCTGGAAACTTGTCAGAAACTCTGGAAATGGGCCAGCAATCTGGAATTTCAAAAGCTTCCCTCCCACCCACCGGAAATTCTGACGTATGCCGAGGTTTGAGAACCACTGTTTTAAAGGATACTTTTTAAAAACAAAAACTAGCATTTAATTGCATTGAACTGATTGCTTTCCCTGTGGTTTCTTCACAAATCTGCTGAAGTTTAGGCATTGCCAAACAAGTCTGAATAATTATGACTTTTTTTTTTTTAAGATTTTTATTGGGGAATTAGCGGGGGAAGGGGAACAACATTGGGGAACTGGGGAAGAGGAACAGACAAGTTGCTGTCCTTTTGTTCTTCAGTCTAGTTGTGGAGAACATTGCTTCACTGGCCCATGTTGGTATCGTCATTGTGCTCTTCCCAGATGAGGCAGATCAGTCGCTGGCCTCTGGACGGCCTCTCACATTGGCTCTTGGCAGCAGTTCACACTGGCTGCCAGCCGCTCACGCTGGCTGCTGGCTATTCACTGTAGCCTATGGCAGCCCACTGCAGCAGGAGCTGCAGCTATGCGGTCCCAGGGACTCACAGCCCAGCTCCAGGTGGAGCTGTTGATCACCATATTAGCTGTAGAGGGCAGTGTCACTGGCCCTCATATGTGGGATCCGAACCGGGGATGCTGGTGTCCCAAACCAGCTCTTAACCAACGCGCCACTCGGCTGGCCCTATATGACTTATTTTTAAAGTATACATTTTGGATAGGGGGCAAGATGGCGGCTGTGAGGAGGGCTCCATGAAATCTCCCCTGGAAATATCCACAATTTGAACTTCTAATACGCTTCAAAGAGACATCTACTCATCACACAGAGCAACTAAGAGTTCCACACAAGGATTGCTGGAAGGTGGTCAGGCCCGGCGAGTAGGGGAAGAAGGCGGCGAGACGGGTGAGGTGCAGCCCGCACCCGCGGCTGCTGAGTCACGGTGAGTGTTGCCCCGGCTCACTCCCTGCAGCCCGCGGCCCACCTAGAGTTCAGCCAGAGCGCATTGGTTTGCAGTCTGAGGCAGAAGCCTCAGGCCGGGCAAGTGCGGGAGGAGAGAGAGGAGACCACTGTACAGAGGTACGAGCTGCACCCTCGGCTCACCGGGTCCCCAGGAAGCAGGGTGCAGAGCCCCGCAGCGACAGGGCAAGATCAGTCCCTGCACCCTCCCAGTTCAGGGATTAGTCTCTGTGCCCACTGGGTCCCACGGAGCGCAGAAGCTTGAAACCCGGGAGCAGGGGAAAAAAGAGGACTCGCCCGCGGAGATGCAGCGCACGCCGGGCGGAGACGCAGGTCCCGGAGAGACGGAGCGGGGATCTTAGCCGCGCTGCAGGATGCGCACAGTCCCCTAAATCCCAGCAGACCCTTTGGGAGAGCAGCAGCAGGAGATCCGCTGGAGCATAAGAGGCAAAGGCCTTAGCTTAAAACAGTGTTGGAACTGTGGCTTTGTTTATTTTTATGTTTTTTATTTTTTTTCCTTTTTCTACTCTTGACCAGAAAGCAAAAAAAACCAATAACCCACCCACTCCCACAAACTTTGGCCCCCGCCAAGACAGAGTCTTAAACTGACTCCTGAATGGAGCAATAGGGGCAGACTAGGAAGATATTCCTACCTGCAGGGGGTTGAGAATTTCCACCCCAGTAAAGGCTGCAGAGGGAGACTACCTACCCCGCCCCCACCTTTATGCAAGGCTTGGGAGGCAGGGCAGGTTCACCTGCTGAGGCACTAATTAACAGATTCTTAGCAGCTGGCTTTTGGTAGTGAGGAATTCTTTAATTCCCCACAGCTGTCAACCGAAAGGGTGCCCAGAGACACTCATTGAGCCTTTGGGGGTGCAGCCTGCCTTGGGACAGGCAAAAGCAAAAAGGCAGTGACTTTGTAAAAACCACCAATCACACATCACAACCACACTCAAGTACAGCAAACCTGCAGTGCCAGGATCACGCTAGGCATCAGGTGGCCTACTCTGTTCCCACAAGACACACAGGAATTTTTGTACAGCAGACAAACTGAAGAGAGCTTGGTGGACTTTAGCCAAGACCGGCACGGGTATTTTTGGTTTGTTTGGTTTTATTCTGTTTTGTTTTCCCTTTATTGGCTGCTTATCTTGATTGGTTTTGGTTTTTATTTCTATTTCATTCTTATCATTTTGTAGTTTTTAATATAGGCCTACATTTAGGTGTATATAGGTGAATGTATGTCCATATATATGGGTGTGTAGACAAATATATATATATATGTTTTTCTTTTTCTTTTTCTTCTTTTCTTTTTCTTTTTTCTCCACCCTCACTTTCTCTCTTATTTTATTCATTCTTCTCACTGCTATACTTTTCCTCTTTTCCTTTTTTCTGCAAATTTTATTTTTTTTAAGTTTTATTCTTACTTTTTTATTATTATTATTTTAGTTTATTTTTATTTTTTATTTTTTAGGTATAGCTAATCGGTTTCTCATGTTTATTCTATTTTTTATTTTAGGATATTGTATTTTATTTTGTTTCCTCTTCTGTTATTATTGTGTGTGTGGTTTTTGTTTTGTTTCTGTTTGTTTCCTTCATTAGTATGATTGATATTTCTGTACAAGTTGACTATAGTTGGATGGTTGGTTTATTTTACTTGTGCGAGCATTTGGTTTCCTTTGGTGGCTGCGGAGGTTGTTCTTGTTGATCTGTTATGCTCTAAAATCACTCTGCAGCAGTGAGTCCAAAACAACAGACACAAGAATCATCATACCTGGAGGCCAACTTTAGATAAAACCAGAGCATTTCTGGGTTTGACATACAAGAGTCACACCCAAAAGGAAGTTGCTACAGGTACTAGGGCCCATAGGGTCCAAGTTTCATCAGAGGGGTCAATCCTCTCACAGCAGCTCATAAACTGCAGAGGCTGCTGATCCTCACAGCTAATCAATCTGGGAGTCAATCCCACCTACTGACAAACCAAAAGTAATCAAAACTAAAACTTCAACAAGTGAGGACGCACGACACAAGGAATACCTCAGATATAAGCACAGGAGAATAGGGAGACTGAGTAATTCAAATATAAAGGACACACACCATATAAGTTTACCCAGAAAAGACTGAGAAGCCTGGGGGATCTATCTGTTATATTGAAGCAAACACAAAGAGTAAGCCAGAATGGGGAGACAAAGAAACACAACACAAATAAAAGAACAGAAGAAACTTCCTGAATCAGTGGAAATAGAGGAAATAGAGGTAACCAACCTATCGGAGACAGAGTTCAGAACACTGATTATTAGAATGTTCAAGGAAATTAATGAAAATATAAAGAAGAATAGCGAAATCATGAAAAGCAACCAGCTAGAACTTAAGAACACAATTACTGAATTAAATAACAAACTTGATGGAATCACTAGCAGATTGGATGAAGCAGAAAATCGAATCAGTGACTTAGAAGACAAAATAGCAGAGATCACCCATGCAGAACAACAAAAAGAAAAAAGAATGAAAAACATGGAAAATAGTTTAAGAGAACTGGGGGACAACATCAACCGCAATAACCCAAGGGTCATTGGAGTACCAGAAGGAGAAGAGAGGGAGCAAGGTATTGAGAATATATTTGAAGTAATAATGTCTGAAAACTACCCTAACCTGGCAAAGGACATTGAAATACAAGCTCAGGAAGTGCAGCGAGTTCCAACCAGGATGATTCCAAACAGGCCCACTCCAAGACACATTATAATGAAAATGGCAAGGGTTAAGGACAAAGAATCCTTAAAGCAGCAAGGGAAAGGCAGCAAGTTACTTACAAGGGTACCCCCATAAGATTATCAGCTGACTTTTCTACAGAAACTTTGCAGGCCAGAGGAGAGTGGCAGGAGGTTTTCAAAGTGATGAAAAATAAAGGCCTACAACCGAGATTGTTGTATCCAGCAAGGTTATCATTTAAAATCGAAGGCGATATAAGGAGCTTTGCAGAAAAGACTAAGTTAAGGGAATTCATTACCACCAAGCCACCTTTGCAGGAAATGCTAAAAGGGCTTCTTTAAGTAGAAGAGAAAAACAACCTAAGAAAGACTACGAACACAAATAACAAAATGGCAATAAATACACACCTATCAATAATCACATTAAATGTAAATGGATTAAATGCTCCAATAAAAAGACATAGGGTGGCTGAATGGATAAGAAAGCAAGACTCCAGCATATGCTGTATACAAGAGACTCACCTCAGATCCAAAGACTCATACAGGCTGAAAGTAAAGGGATGGAGTAAAATATTTCATGCAAATGGTACTGAGAAAAAAGCTGGAGTAGCGATACTTATATCAGATAAAATGGACTTTAAAGTGAAGAATATAACAAAGGACAAAGAAGGACACTTCATAGTAATGAAGGGATCGATCCAACAAGAGGACATAACTCTAGTAAACATCTATGCACCTAACATAGGAGGCCCTAAATATATAAAACAGATATTGTCAGACATAAAGACAGAGATCAACAGTAACACTATCATAGTAGGGGACTTCAACACCCCGCTGTCACTAATGGACAGATCCTCCAGACAGAAAATCAATGTGGAAACAGCGACCTTAAATGACACATTAGACCAGCTAGATTTAACAGACATTTTCAGAGCATTTCATCCCAAAGCTACAGATATACGTTCTTTTCAAGTGCACATGGAACATTTTCTAAGATAGGCCACATGTTAGGCCACAAAACAAGTCTCAATAAATTTAAGAAGATTGAAATCATTTCAACTGTATTCTCTGACCACAATGCTATGAAACTAGAAATCAATTATAAGAAGAAATCCGGGAAGCTGACAAATAAATGGAGGCTAAACAATATGCTATTAAATAGTGAGTGGGTCACAAATGAGATCAAGGAGGAAATCAAAAGATACCTCGAGACAAGCGAAAATGAAAACACCACGACCCAAAATCTCTGGGATGCTGCGAAAGCAGTCCTAAGAGGGAAGTTTATAGCAGTGCAGGCCTACCTAAAGAAGGAAGAAAAATCTCAAATTAACAGGTTATCCTTACACCTAAGGGAACTGGAAAAAGAACAGCAAAAGAGGCCCAAGGGGAGTACAAGGAAGGCGATAATAAAGACGAGAGCAGAAATAAACAATATAGAGAACAGAAAAACAATTCAAAAGATCAATGAAACCAAGAGCTGGCTTCTTGAGAAGATAAACAAAATTGACAAACCTCTAGCCAGGCTCATCAAAAAAAAAAGAGAGAGGACTCAAATTAGCAAAATCAGGAATGAAAGAGGGGAAATGACTACAGACATCACAGAAATACAAAATATTCTAAGAAATTACTATGAGCAACTATATGCCAACAAATTTGACAATCTGGAAGAAATGGATAATTTTCTAGAAGCATACAACTTTCCAAAGCTAACGCAAGAAGAAACAGAAAATCTAAATACCCTGATTACTACCAAGGAAATTGAATCAGTAATTGACAAGCTCCCAAAAAACAAAAGCCCTAGACCAGACGACTTCACAAGTGAATTTTATCAAACATTCAAAAAAGAACTATCACCTATTCTTCTCAAACTATTCCAAAAAATCCAGAAGGAGGGAAGGCTCCCAAACTCTTTTTATGAAGCCACTATCACCCTGATTCCAAAACCAGATAAAGACATCACAAAAAAGGAAAACTACAGGCCAATCTCCCTGATGAATATAGATGCAAAAATTCTCAATAAAATATTAGCAAACAGAATTCAGCAATATATTAAGAAGATCATACATCATGATCAAGTGGGATTCATCCCTAGTGCGCAAGGCTGGTTCAACATCCGTAAATCAATTAATGTGATACACCACATCAACAAAATGAAGGATAAAGATCACATGGTCATTTCAATAGATGCAGAAAAAGCATTTGACAAAAGCCAACAGCCATTTATGTTAAAAACCCTTAGCAAAGTGGGAATACAGGGATCATTTCTCAACATAATAAAAGCCATATATGATAAACCTACAGCTAACATCATACTCAATGGGGAAAAGCTAAAACCATTCCCCTTAAGATCAGGAACAAGACAAGGCTGTCTACTTTCTCCTCTTTTATTCAACATAGTGCTGCAAGTTCTAGCCACAGCAATCAGACAACAAAAAGAAATAAAAGGCATCCAAATTGGCAAGGAAGAAGTAAAATTGTCATTATATGCAGATGACATGATACTGTATATAGAGAACCCCAAAGACTCCATCAAAAAACTATTGGAACTGATAGACGCATTCAGTAAAGTAGCAGGATATAAAATCAATGTTCAGAAATCAGTGGCATTTGCATATACCAATAATAAACTAATGGAAAGAGAAATTAAGAAAACTGTCCCATTTACAATTGCGTCAAGAACTATAAAATACCTAGGAATAAATTTAACCAAAGAAGTGAAAGATCTGTACTCAGAAAATTATAAGACACTGAAGAAAGAAATCATAGAAGATACAAATAAATGGAAACACCTACCATGCTCATGGATAGGAAGAATTAATATAGTTAAAATGTCCATACTGCCTAAAGCAATATATAGATTCAATGCAATTCCTATCAAACTACCAAGGGCATTTTTCACAGAAATAGAAAATATAATCCTAAAATTTATATGGAATCATAAAAGACCCCGAATAGCCTCGGCAATTCTGAGAAATAAGAACAAAGTTGGGGGGATCACGCTACCAGACATCAAAACCTACTACAAGGCTACAGTAATCAAGACAGTTTGGTATTGGCATAAAAACAGGCACATCGATCAGTGGAACAGAACAGAGAGCCCAGAAATAAATCCAGGCATTTACGGACAGTTAATCTATGACAAGGGAAGCAAGAATTTACACTGGAGTAAAGATAGTCTATTCAATAAATGGTGCTGGGAAAATTGGACTGACACATGCAAAAAAATGAAACTGGACCACCTCCTTACGCCTTATACAAGAACAAATTCAAAATGGATTAAAGACTTAAATGTAAGACCTGAAACCATAAAAATCCTAAAAGAAAATATAGGAAGTACATTTGCAGACATTACCCGGAGCAATATTTTTACTGATACATCCCTACGGGCAAGGGAAGTAAAAGAAAAAATGAATATATGGGATTATATCAGACTTAAAAGTTTTTTCACAACAAAGGAAACCATTAATAAAACAAAAAGAAAGCCTACTGAATGGGAGAATATATTTATTTGCCAACGATATATCTGATAAGGGGTTAATATCAAAAATTTATAAAACACTCATGAAACTCAACACCAAAAAAACAAACAACCCAATTAAAAAATGGGCAGAAGATATGAAGAGACATTTCTCTAAAGAGGACATACAGATGGCCAACAGGCATATGAAAAAAAGTTCAACCTCACTGGTCATTAGGGAAATGCAAATAGAAACCACCATGAGATACCACCTCACTCCAGTCAGAATGGCTATCATCAATAAATCAACAAACAACAAGTGCTGGCGGGGCTGTGGGGAAAAGGGGACCCTGCTGCACTGTTGGTGGGATTGCAGATTGGTGCAGCCACTATGGAGGTATCTCAAAGAACTGGAAATAGAGCTACCGTTTGACCCAGCAATTCCACTCCTAGGTATTTATCCTGAAAAAACCAAGACACTTAATTCAAAAAAAGTTATGCACCCCTATGTTCATAGCAGCACAATTTACAATAGCTAAGACTTGGAAACAACCAAAATGCCCATCAGTAGATGACTGGATTAAGAAACTGTGGTATATTTATACATTGGAGTATTACTCCACTATAAAGAAGAATGAAATCGTACCGTTTGCAATGATATGGATGGACCTAGAGAGTATTATGTTAAGTGAAATAAGTCAGTCAGAGAAAGACAAATACCATATGATCTCACTCATATGTGGAATCTGAAAAACTGTATGAACGAGCAAAGTAAACAGAAACTGTCTCATAAATATATAGGAAAAATCAGGGTTGCTAATTGGGAGGGGGATGGGGATGAGGGAGAAGGGGAAGGGATTAGACAGCAAAAATAGGCAACTACAATATTCCCACTGGGATATGGAAAACAGTTTGGGGAATATAATTAATAATGTTGTAAATATTCTGTGGCATGTCAGATGGTCATAGGTCTTGTTAGGGAGACCATTTCATGGATGGAGTAGAGGTTTGATCACTGCACTGTGTAACTAAAGCAGAGGTTGTATACCTACTGTAATTGAATATATATAGATAGTCACGGGATGTGGATTATACTGTGGAAGAGAGTCCGAGGAAGAGTAATAGATATATATGATATGGGGGGGGGGGAGTTGGGTGGCGAATTGGGGGTGGGGGGTTGTCACTTTGAGGGGTAAAATGTATAACTATTGCACTGTGTTGTACACCTGAAACTAATTAAAAATAAATAAAATAAAAAAAGAGGGAAAAAAAATAAAGTATACATTTTGAGGAAATCTCTGAACAAGATAGAAACAGTCTTTAGAGGTACAGATTTTCTTCTTCTCAAAACTGTTCAGTGCAATAAGTACTTCAGTAAGTACTTGTTAGAGACCTTCTAGTTTCCTGTAAGAGTTTCTCAACCAAATCAAGGTGTAGAAAACCAGTTATTAAGTGATCTCACATTTCTTGGGTAATTTTCAATGAAATAATTTTGTGGCATGTCAGTATTTAATAAAATGTACTATTAAAAAAGAGGGAAATAGCAAGTGTTGATGAGGATGTGGAGGGGGGGACCCTCATGCACTGTTGGGGGGGTTGTAGATTGGTGCAGCCACTATGAAAAACAGTAGGGGAAGGTTCCTCAAAAATTAAGAACTACCACCATATAACCAGCAATTCCTCTTCTGGGTATTTATCAGAAGAATATGAAAGCACTGATTCAAAAAGATATCTGTACCCCTTTGTTCATTGCAGCATTATTCACAATAGCCAAGACATGGAAACAACCTAAGTGTCCATCTAGATGATTGGATAAACATGTGCCATACACACACACACACACACACACACACACACACACACACACACACTGAAATATTACTCAGCTGTAACAAAGATTAATCATTGCCATTTGTGACAACACAAATGGATCTTGAAAGTATTATGCCAGGGCCGGCCGAGTGGCGCATTGGTTAAGCGCTGGTTTTGGGATGCCAGCGGCCCCGGTTCGGATCCCACATGAGGGCCAGTGACACTGCCCTCTACAGCTAACAACAGCTCCACCTGGAGCTGGGCTGTGCGAGCCCCGGTGATGGTGTGGGCTGCAGCCCCTGCTGCAGTGGGCTGCCATAGGCTGCAGTGAGTGGCCCACAGCCAGCGTGAGCGGCTGGCAGCCAGCGTGAGCTGCCAATAGCCGCGATGAGCGACATCCAGAGGCCAGCGGCCGATCTGCCTCATCCGGGAAGAGCAATGACGATACCAACCGTGAAGCAACATCCTCCGCAACTAAAACTGAAGAACAAGAAGACGGCAACTTGTCTGTTCCCCTTCCCCGATTCCCCAACGCTGTTCCCCTCCACCAATTCCCCAATAAAATCTTAAAAAAAAAAAAAAAAAAAAAAGAAAGTATTATGCCAGGTGAAGTGTCAGGTAGAAAAGGACAAACACCTTATGATTTCACTCATATGTGGAGTATAAAATAAAAAAGTAACAAACGACCTAACAAAACAAACTCATGGATACAGACAACAGAATGGTGGTACCCAGAGAGGGAGGAAAGTGGGGGAGGGCAAAATGGGTAAAGGGGGTCAAATATATGGCAGCAAAAAATAGACTTTGGGTGGTGAGCATGCAAAAATCGACTATACAGATATGAATTATAGTATTGTACACATGAAATTTATACAATATTTTTAAACACTGTTACCCCAGTTTAAAAAATCAATTTAAAAAAATTTAATAAAGGTAAATGAGATTTTTTTAGAATCATTTCAAAAGTCGTCAAAAGAACAATGAGAGCTTAAAGCAAATTAATGTGTTGTGGGGTTTATTGTACATGTAAAGGGAAATATAAAGAAAATAAAGGATGAAAGAGGGAATGGACGCATACTGTTGTAAAAATCTTATAAAAAGTGGTGTTATATTATTTGAAGGTAGGCTGCGGTAAGTTAAAGATGCATATTATAAACCTTCGAACAAGGAGAAAGAGGGAGGATAGAAGCCAATATTTGGGATAGAACTGAATACTAAACTATTCTGTTATTTCAAAAGGAGGCAGGAAAAAAGAAATGAATAATAGGACAAATAGAAAACCAATAGCAAGAGTGTAGATTTCAACCCAATAACATGATAATTACATAAGAAGTAAGTGATCTAAACAGTCCCATTAAAAGGCAGGTAATGTGTCTCAGGCCGACTGAAAAAGCGAGACACAGCTCCGTGCTAAACCGGTTTCTGCTTCCCGGGAATAGCGAATACCGGGAGCGCGTCCCCACCTCCCGCTCGCCGACCGCACCTGCTCTCCCTCCCGGCGCGGGCAGCTGGGCGGCCCTGCACCTTCCGCCACGTAGCAACGGCGCCGTTAGCCTGTCCTGCAAGTGTGCATATTCGCAGGTAGTGAGCGCTTCTGCGCGCACTGTTCCCAGGGTGGGGGGTATAGTATGCATGTCTCTGTGACAGGTGCGAACCCGCGCCCAGCCTGGCTTGTGCCTGGAACGAACCCCCAGGCCAGGATCGGGGTGCGGGAGGCTCGGGGCCGCCAGGACCTCGGGCTCCGGCCCCGCCTCCCCTCCCCCCGCCCTGGGCGGCGCGCGCTCCAGGCGGAGTGCTGGGCGGGCGTGGGGCGCCGGCCGGCCCAGGGGACGAGCGGGGCTGGGGGGCGCGCGCCGGGCGGGGGTGCCGCCTGGACGCTGATCGCGAGCCCAGCTGGGAGCGTGGGCGGGGAGGGGGCGGGGCGCCCGGAGCCCCCGCGCGGGAGCCCCGGTGACGCACCAGTGACGTCGGCGGCGGGCGGGATTTCCCGGCCCCTCCCGGGCGCCCGGGAAGACCCCGCTGCGTAGCGGGTGCGACCACCTCGGGCCTGGAGGCTCCCCGGAGCCGCGCGCACGAGCCGAGCTGACAGGTGCTCGGCGTCCGGCTGGCCTGGCTCCCAGACGGGGCTGCTGTCGCGGCCTGGAGACCCCCGGGCGCACGCGGAGCCCCCCGCCCCCGCCCGCGCCCACGGGGACGATGCCGCGCGGCCTGGCCCCCGGTGCGCGCCGCGCTGGAGACAAAGCGCGCGCGTGAGCGGCGCTCGGTGAGTGGCGGCCGGGGCCCGGGTTCGGGGCGCGGGCAGAAAGGAAGGGGGGCCCCGGAGGGCGGTCCCGCGCCCCGGGGACCCACCCGCCGGGGCTAGCGCGGGCGGGCGGGCGGGTGCGCGGCGCCGGGGACCCGGGGTCCTGCCCCGAGCGCACGTGCGGGCGGACGGCTCGCCACGCTTCGGGGCGGCTCCCGGGGGTCGCCCGCTCTCCGGCTGGAGCCGGCGAGGCTCCTGGGGACCCTTGTCCGTATCTAGGTCACGGAGCTGCCGTTCCTCTCGCGCCAGGTTGTCCCCCGTGGAACAGGACCGTCCTGGGAGGGCTGGAGTGGCCCGTGGGTCGTTTAATTTGGGGGAGACGCTTTGGGGGAGCGCCTGCAGAAGGCTTGTTGATTCCCAGCCCCCTGACACCTGCCTCGAGAGCGGTTCCTGGAGCGACACGGCGAGGGTTTGTCCCCTTCTCTGTGGCGTCTGTCCCCGAGGCCGGTGCTGAAATACGCCGCAGTCGCGGCGCGCGCCAGGCGGCTTTTCTTTTAATTTTTTTAAATTGCCTTAGAAATAATAACGGGAGGGCGAGGGGGCAGAGGTGTGGCTGAAGAAGACGTCTTAATTTGGGAGGATGTGCGTATTTGTGTGTATCTTGGGCTAGGGTGTTAGGAAATCCAAAAATATCAAAGTTTAATCAAGTGATAAAGTGGATGGTGGACGCCCACCGGGTCTCTCCCCTCCCAAACCCCGCTTCCCAGGTTTTCCTGGCTTGCTGTTCCCTCCCGGGGCTGTAAAAGGCTAGTCACCGCCAGAGGCCTGCTGGTGTTTGGTGTCCCCATGAAAACGTGTCAGGCCTGCCCTCCCTCCTCAGTCCTCCTGTGACGCTCCCTCTCATAGTGGGACTGGAAAATCCTGTGGCAAACGCCTCAAACCAGCAGCGGAGGGCCCGGGGCTCTGTGCTGGCCTCTCGGTTCCTTGGGGAAAATCCTTTTCCTGAGATTTTCCCGCTGTGGGGAGACGAACCATGGATCTGGCCCTGTTCCCTGCAGAGGCTACTGTGGGTGCGACAGAGGTGATGCACTGAAAGGCCTTTTCAGTCCTGTAAACTGCGAGTTATTTCCAAAGTGCGGGGTTGGCTCAGCGATCAGTCATGATAAGAGGTGGACATAGCACTTAATCACTAGTCGGTGTTGGTGTAAATACAATGTGTATTGCATTGCGATGCTTTGCTAGTTTGATGAGTAGCCTCATCTGGGGTTATCAGGCTGAGATGACTAGGACAATAGACCTGCTGTTTGCTCCTCCGCCCACGTGTGGCTCCTATCTTCAGCCTCCTTACCATTGCCTGAAGGAAGGCAGCTGAGAAACAGCACACTGAAGGGTCAGTCCCCCTTGTCCCATGGTTGGCCAGCCATTGCCTTTGTCCATGGTGGAGGAACGAGGAAAAAGCTTTTCCCATATTCATTTTACAGTTTTTAATGCCAAAACCACAGCCCCTGAGGCCCACAAATCTCTATACATTCTTGGAACTGGTGGAACATCCGGTGGGAACTCGGGGCGAGGGTCGGTGTGGGTGATCCCCTTTAGCTGTCTCGGAAGGATGATGGGGTGGGGCTTTAGTGACTATGTGTAATGCCACCTCTCGCACACTCACACACTACTGCTTCCTGAGGAAAGCGGCCAAACGACTGAGAAAAGACTGACGCGTCTACAAGGCAGAGCAGCCTCATTTATTTATAACCATGTCTTACTATCACATTTTTCTTACCTTGTCTCATTTTTGTTCTACTCAAAGAAGAGAGAATGCCTGAAATGCAGTGCATATCAATAGACTTCCGTTTTGCTTCATGGAATTTTAAAACGGCGTCTTGAAGATAGTACCTGATTTGTTCTCAGAACGCCTATATGAGCACATACTGTCTAATCTTGGAGATTTTCCTTTTTTATTTGCTATTTTAATTCATTCTAGACATACATAGACATACAGAGACTTTTTATTCAGATTCAGTTTTTGTAAACCAGAAACTGGAATTTAATTTCTTTAATACACCAACAATACTATAAAATATCCTTTCAACCATAGCCAGCGAAGGTATTTTAATTGAAAATCAGAATCTAACCTGAGTGTCAGAAAAAGGAAAACAGGGAGGTCTATTATAGTATATAGATATTAGCATAATAATACTAGAAGGTTTTAACTAGCTGAATAAAACCATATGAAGAATAAAGCAAATATCTTAAATAAATGATCAGAAGTAAAAAGAAATGCAAGTGGAGAATCCCAAAGCATAGAACTCCAAGGACAATAACACAGGGAAACTGACAGTGACATCAGCCACTGCGCTCTTTCCGGAACAAGGCGAGGTGTAGATCTATCTGCCACTTCATCAGCATCATGTACCCTCTTCTCCAGGTGAATTTCATCTGACAGGGACAAGGTCACTGCAGTCTCTGCCTACCTAGACATTCCGGGTCCCTGGGTAGACCCCGCTCTGGACCCCCGCCCTGCCCCTGTCCCGGAGTGGCTGCACCCCACTGCCCTTTCATTTGGAGCTGGTGTCCCAGCACCATTCTCCTCTACTTGGTTGGGCTGGTAGAACTGGCCCTTCTGTGCTTGCGCTGTCTTCCCCGCAGCGAGTGTGCCCACAGCCGCCGCTCTGTCACAGCCCATCTTCAGGACTCTTAGGACGATAGGGGACAGAAGCACTGTGTGTCCTGCACCAGGGAACCAGCCCCACGCTCCCAGACTCACTGTGCTCTCCATGGGTCCCATTCCTTTGAACTCCCCAGTTTCTCTCCAAACCCTCTCCTTTGGCTAGATTCTGTTGAAGTAGATAAATAGCATCTGAAATAAGTTGGTCGTTGGCCTGGAGCCAGGCACAATTTTGTTAAACAGAAATTGTCTGTGTTGTGGGGTTTGCATCCCAGAGTCCTGCTGGTCCTCACCATGGCCAGCCCTCCGGGTGGTCCGCCTTTCTCTGGCTTTCCCGGGCATTACTGCCGCTAACCACACTGCACGCTATGGGAGGACTTTTTCTGTGCATATGTCTTGCTGAAAGCAATAGACTGTATATAAACCATATGTTCCTAAGACATTCATTTACGGGATATGTGACAGGCCCCTACAGGCTATGCACCAGATAGATGTTTTAGGCACTGACGGCTTCAGATGAATAAGACATAGTCACGCCCTTCACAGGACTCAGTATCTGGAGGGAATGTGTGTGTCCCAACAACTTCCCTACCCCTGGGCTAACGCTGTGACAGACACGTTTCAAGTGCTGTGGGGGCACCAGTTATGGGAATAGTGAGAGGGCCTGACAGCAGAGGTCACGTCTTCAGGGGACCTGGAAAGCTGAGGATGGTTTTTCAATCCAGACAAATGAGAAAGGACATTCCAAGCAGAGGGAACCGCATGTGCAAAGGCTCAGAGTTGTGGAAGTGGGGGCGGGGGAAGGGAGGTTGAGCAGAAAGGCAGTTGGAGCAGGTGATTGGAGAGTCGGCTCCATGAGGGAGGGACCCGTGAGGGGGGGACCCAGGACCACTCTTGGCAGATGCAGGATTTCACAGCCACGCCTGGCCCTCCATGCTATATGTGGGGCTTGTCAGGGGAAGGAGTCAGGAGAGGGACGGCAGGGAGAACTGGTGGGTGAACTGTCCTCTCCCATAGAGAGCTCAGGCCCTCTCTCGGTGGGCACTGCTGTCTGACCGAATTGTGAGGGGAAGAGAGACAGATACCTGGGGAACCCAGAGTGCCCAGGTTGGGCCTGGACTGGATGGAGAGGAGGCGCAAGAATGGGTGGAGGGACCGTAAATCTACGGTCCCTATCTGCTAGGTGAGACGGTGCGGGCCAGGTGGAGCAGGAGTTGGGCTGGGGACAAGTGGAGTCCTCAGTGCCCAGGTGAAGCCACATGGTGGTTGACTGGACTCCCAGGGGGCTCCCAGGCATGCTAAACACAGCAGAGAGGCTCCAAAGAGCAGATATGAAGTTTGGGGCAAAATGAAAATGACTGTAAAATGCATGCTTTTCTGAGGCAGGCATGTGTTGAGGTCCCTTAGAAGGAACCCCCGCCCTGCCATCCCTGTGGCTGCTCAGCTGCCAGGCTCTGCGAAGCAGCAGCAAAGCCGCCAGCAGCGCTGCGATGACTCATTCCTTCAGTGTCCCAGCAGTTACAGCTCTGCCTCTTGTTTATGCTTTTTGTCCCCCTGACACTTGCAGATCTGGCCTGATGCTGTTCCCACCATCTTTAACTGCCTGTTGACGTGAGGGGTGCTACAGTTTATGAGCCTTCTGGGAGTGCGTGTCTCTACCCAAGGGTGAGTTTTTGTTTTATGTCTTCCCCAACCCCCCTGGTCCCCTCTACCGGCTCCGAAGCTCTGGTGGCCTGAGGCAGGAGGGCTGGGCCCCGACCCTGCTTTACAGTAACCATGGTAACTCAGATTGGGGGATGGGGCAGGCCATCCGGTCTCCCTACTCTGCGTCCCCCTGGAACTCTGCTGTGAACTGTGAGGTGCACTCACAGTGGGGTCTCTCCTCTCACAGTTCCTCCGTCTGCTGCTTTTCCTCTGTGCTGGGGACACAGCCATGAACAAAAAGCAGGCAGTGGGGGAGGTACGGGAAGACAAAAAGCCCGGCCTTCATGGAATTTAATACATTTCAGTGGAGGGATCAGACCACTAATAAGGAGTCAAAGTCAAAAGTAACCTAAATAAGTAAATGAGTCAATAAGCATCTTAAAATGTAAGAAATGCTTGGGAGAAAAATCAAAGCAGGAAGGGAGACAGGAGTGCCAGGGAAATGGGGGCTAACAGGAGGCCTCGCTGTCCTGCCCCAAGATGAAGGTGCCTGTGAAGTCAGCGTGTCTGATGCGCTGGGAGTCAGCGAGGACGGAGCGGGTTTCAACGAGATGGGCCCACAGACTCTGCCCGGCTGCCTTCCTTGGCAGGACCGGGTTCCTGTTCCCCTTGATCTCCTCCCGATACCCCCAGCAGACAAGGCAGCTCTATCCCAAGAGGAACATTTGGCAGCATAACTCAAGGCAGAGGAAGAGATGCTGAGCAACATGACACAGAAAGGAGACCTGCCCCAAACAGCCTGGCTGTTCTGTGGACGGTCACCCAGACCGGGCTCCTGATGGACCAGGTGTGAGACAGTGGCCAGAGAGAGAGAGACCCGGGCCCGAACCCCTCCAGAGGTTGCGGTGAGTGGCTGCATCACAGACTCCACGTCTTGAAGACTTGGGGTGACTAGAGTAGAGAGGCCACCCCTGGTCCCCTCTCCTGTGGACCAGGACGGGTTAGGAGGCACGGCTCGGTAGGAGCTGTTTCATACCCAGTAGTCCCTCCTTATCCTTGGTTTCAGTTACCCACAGCCAACCAAGGTCCAAAAATACTAAAAATGGAAAATTCCAGAAATGAACAGCTCTGAAGTTTTGAATTGTGCACTGTTCTGAGCAGCGTGATGCCTTCCCTCCCCACCCCGCCGGCAACGTGAGCTGTCCCTTTGTGCAGTTTCTTTATACTGTGGAGACTCCTGCCCATTAGTCACTTCGTAGCATCTCAGTTATCAGATCAACTGTCTTAGTATCACACTGCTTGTCTTCAAGTCACCCTTATGTACTTCATCATGGCCCGGAAGTTCAAGAATAGTCATGCTGGGGGCTGGCCGGGCGGCGCGGGGGTTAAGCGCTGGCTTGGGACGCCAGTGGCCCCGGTTCGGGTCCCACATACAAGGGCCAGTGACACTGCCCTCAGAAAAAAAAAAAAAATAGTGATGCTGGCAATTTGGACATTCCAGAGAGAAGCCATAAACCGCTTCCTTTAAGTGAAAATATATGCATGTACAGGAAAAAAACATAGTATATGTAGAGTTTGGTACTATCTGCGCTTTCAGGCATATACTGGGGGTCTTGGAACGTATCGCCCTGGATAAGAGGGGATGACCATATTCTTTACCTATGGCCTGGCAGGTCAGTAGTGAGTTTGTTTAATGATGGGCTGCACTGGCTGCCGTCCCGTTTTGCACACCTGTGTTGGGAACCATTTATTTGTGGCACAGTCTGTCGGTAAGATTAAGGGGAGACCGTCAGTGGGTCCCAAACCTGGCTGCATAGCAGAATCATTTTGGGTAGTTTTATCAAAACAACCACTTGCCTCAGCCCTGGACATCGTGGACTCAGCAGGTTTGGGCAAGAGCCTGGGACCCTGTGTTTTGTGTTTTACAAAGCACTGAACCAGATGATTTCTGTGGGTCTTTCTTCCTTGCATCTGATAACCCCCAGACTACCTAAGCATCCTGGTTCCCCTTTCCTGTGCTGGCTTCTCCCGCTCTCTTGGAGCTGGGAGACGGTGACTATCCACAAACCATGTGGCTGGAACAGCGGCAGGACCCCAGGTCTCCTTTCCAGGCTGAACGCAGCCATCTGCCTTCCCGATGGGGAAAGCAGCTCCTCCCCATGATCACCCCAAAATGCAAACCTCCCCCCAGCACCCCACCCCACAGGTAGCAGCAGCTCATGGCTCTGGGTGCCCCACAGGTGCCCGAACCTACGTCACCCTTGTCTGCTGAGGAGGCAGGAAGGACCATTAGTCGTTTATAAAACACGCGAATGTTCTGTTCGCCATGTGCGGGGGGTAAAGATGTGGAATGAGACAGGGAGGTCCCAGCTCTTGAGGAATTATCAATCTGGTGAAGGAGGCAGATGATTCTAACACAACACAGAATAAGAACAGGTCCCTTCTGAACACGTGGATGCCAGACCCAGCCTAGGTCAGGGAAGGCTCCCGGAAGGAAGCCTTGGGTCTGACTGGAGGAAAGGGTTGGGCCAGACCAAAAGAGTGGTGAAGGCTTTCCAGGCTGAGAGTTTCCGCCTGAGCAAATAATAACAGCTGATGTGTGCTGAGTGCTTGCTGCATGCCAGGCTCCAAGTGTCTTATATTGTGTTAGTATTTATTCCAGGTCCTTGACAACTCTTGTGGTAGAAAAAATAATGCCCCACACACACCGCTCCAAACATGGCCACAACCTAATACCTGGAATCTGTAAATATGTTACCTTGAAAGAGAGCTTGCAGATGTGATTAAGTTCAGAATCTTGAGCTGGGGGAGTTACCCTAGATTATTTGGTGTCGCCACAAGTGTTTTTTTTAAACACATTGTGGACCTGTGACACAGATTGTGTCTATACATTAAGGGGGAACGTTTCCAGAGGTATCACACCCTCACGCACTACTAGGGTCCTTGGTGAGTATTTCCTGAAAATTTCAGTTCGCAAAAATAGTTAGCAAATTTGTTATAAATTTTTAAAGAAGCACAGTATAAAAGTTGATTTCAATGGTTTAAACCCCAGGAACATGCATTTAAACAATTTAAATGCCCTGTCCTCAATGTGTTAAGAGAAGGACGGGAGTGTCAGATGGGAGGACGCTAAGCTGCTGGCTTTGCATGTGGAGGAGGGGCACGAACTGTGCAGGCAGCCTCTAGAAGTGGGAGAAGGGGGAACCAGCCTCTCCCCCATGCGCCCTCCTTCCTCCCACCCCCACCCCACCCCCAGCAGCACCACCACTGACACTGTGGACCTCCAAACACCAGACTATAAAACAGTAAATTTGCGTTGGAAGCCATGTTTGTGGCAGTTTGTTGCAACAGCAATAGAAAGTTAATACAATGGTTTCTCTTCCCATTTTGCAATTGAAGAAAGCTTGAGGTGCAGTAATTGGCCTAAAGTGGCCTAGTGAGTAAGGAGCAGATCCAGGATTTGAAATTCAGCCGCTGGCTCCGGTCCAGTACGTGCCCACTGTCGCCGGTCTCTGCCTGGCAGGGACCCAGAGTTAGCAGGTCGGGGCTGCTGCAGACAGGAGCACCGGAAGGTGAACCCAGCAGGTGGGCAGGCAGGAGCCTGGATCCTGGGGCTCCTCTTGTTCAGTGGAGGGGTGCTCCCACGGCTGCTTGCCTATGCTTCTCTTCAGAAGTGTGCTCAAGACCATACCCGTAGGTGAGTGTCCCCTAGGGTCAAAGGTCGGCTCCCCAGGCCCTGCTCACCCAGCTCTGCCTGATGCCAGGTGCCGACTGAGCTGTTCGCTGATCCAAACCTCTGCCTTGTCTCTGTTTTCAGTGGTTTCAAAGTGCCTCCCCAGCGGGGTAGATAAAGATATTCTGGCTAAGCGCAGCACCTTATGCATTTTAAAATTCTCCTGGGGTCAAATATCTGTTTTTACCTCATAATTCTTTTGTTCATCCTAATTCTGTTGCTCTTTCATATAAAGCATCTCCCATCCCTCAGCCTTTGACTGAAATATGTAGTCAGAGGAATTTTGAGGCAGTATTTTAAGTTTTTTAAAATATTAAACACAGTACCTGAAAACTCTCCAGATCCCTCTGCTTCATTTGTATTCCAAATATTTTACAGGCCGTGCTTAGATTTTCAAAGGAGCCACAGCCAGCATTTGATCCGCATGTTGTAGTTTACAAAAAGCTCACGTTCCCCATCCACGTCTGTCCGCTTGCTCTTTTCAGGAGTGCTGGAGGCGGGAATCTTTATCCCCATTCTTAAGAGAAGCTAAGGTCAGAGAAGTGCCCATTGGCTGAGGCAACAGCAGAGCCAGACGGAAGCGTGGCTGCCACACTGTCTATTGCATGATCTGCCTTTCAAGGGGGAAAAGATGACCCCCAATAGGGTGCCAGATTCCAGGTCAGCGGTGCCCCTCCCAGGTACGGAAGTAAAACACCAGGGCACAGCACACCACCGCCTCTCAGCATGGCGGGTCCCCACCCTGCTGGAGGGTGACTGTGACCCCTGGGCTCCTGCCATGAGAGTGTCACATACAGTGATTTGGATGACTTACCACTATCTCTGGGCACCCACAGCGGTTTTCGGGGCTGTTGGTAGGAGGCCCTGGGAGAACGTGGCCACAAGTTGCCACAGGCGTAGCTCCCAGTGTGATGACAGAGGCCTGCTTCTCAGTGTTGTCTGCTGTCCTTACACCTGGGACCCCGGCCCCTGGGCTATCCTGTGCTACTCGCCACCCCTCTCCCAGTCCAGGTGTCCTAGGGACAGGTCTATCCTGGCCTTCCTCTGTGCTCTGTCTGGGCGCCTTTGGAGTCCTCCCTTTCTGAGAGCCACCCTCACATAAATAAAAGCTTTGGCATCCAACTCACCCGGGGCAGGCTTTCAGAACCTACTTTGAAAGTCAAGAGCAAAATACCTTTGTCTTTCTGTTTCTGCTGTAATTCTCCTCATTCCCCTTGAGGCAGCGTGGTGCCTCCAGCTGGCTGGACAAAGGTCATGGTCAAGGAAGCGGACAGAAAGCAGAGACCAATATGTTAAGATGTTCGCTCTCCACAGAGAGCCAGTTCCCCCCCACCCTAGTCGGGGCCACCTGTCCAGTGAAAGGAAGGCCCCTCAGGGTCCCCTAGGTGGAGGTGAAAGGAAGGCCCCCAGCAGTTACCTGGTGTCCTCTACCACTCACTGGCTGGTGAAAGGAGATTAAGTGGCCTCCCCTCTTCCAGCCCTCAGCTCCCTCACGTAGTGCCCAGGATTCCTGCAGACGTCTCTAAATCCATCCAGTCCACACCAGGAACCTGTGTACATTGACAGAATGTCATGCGATTGATTATATATGGCCAGTTTGCAATGTTCATCAATGAGATACAAATGAATTTAAGTGTATCACTGAACTCCTTATCCCTCTATGTCTTCTGAATCCATAGACCTGAAAAGCACTACTATAAGGGAAGCTGCACTTTTTCTTTTTTTTTAAATTTTAGAAGGGACCTTTATGTTTTAAAACCATCAGGACCATGGCCTGTGGAATCCCTTCCATTTCTGTCCTCTGTGGTTCATTAACGATGTCACATTATAACACATTTTCTAAATATACCCTACATTTATTTGCTGCCTCCCTTTTTCAGCACCGCCACTGGCTTCAGAGCAGGAAGCATCTTTCAGCAGCCTTGCTCCTCCCACAGGGCGTCGAGTGGAGAATTTCCAGAGGCTGAGTCTCTCTGTGTCAGTAGAGAGGGCAGTTCTGAGACTGCCTGTTGGTCCTCCCTGCAAAGTGGGGACTAGTGTGCCATCACATCAGACCCCCAATCTCGGCCTCCTCTGGTTTTGAATCCCCCCACCCCCCAAACCTTTGCTGGGACCCAAGCTTCATTTATCTGCTGTCAGAATTAGAGGCTGGTCTTTGCATCCTTCTCTGTTCACTTTAGAGACTTTGTACGTGAACTGGACCATGTGTCCCGTTTCCCCATTTTCATTGCTTTTTATAGCCTTGTCTTGTGCCTCTTACTCACAACGTTCCCATCTCAGGTGCCTCTTCACAGCCACTGGTTGACACCTGGTTAAAAGGAGGACTGGCCAGAGCCAGGATCCCCGGCTGACTGGCTTACTCAGGTTGCTCAGAGCTGTCTCCCTCGGTCCAGCCACCTGGCGCGGGAGGACCTGTGTCATTTCAGGTGCTTCCGCACCGGTGCAGGCACAGGTCAGGTCAGCTACCTCGACCCTATGGTCTGTGGTTTCTTCAGCGGCTGGAAAGATACGGAATTGATCTCTGCTGGCCCCCAGCCCTGCCGTTCACCACTGCCACTTCTGCTACTTAGGGACAGTTCACCTTGAACTGCTACTTTGCAGGGATCAAAAGCAGGACATCGACATATTCAGAAAAACCCTGTCAGACTCAGCATCTTTTTTCTTGGAAAATATCCAGATTATTTTTCTGGCTTATTTAATGTGTCTCTTTTTATTTTATTTTATTATATTATTTTACTTTATTTTATTTTATTTTTGCACTGCTGCTAAAATATTCTACATGCAAAGCCCACCTGAGCGACACAGATCAGCATGATTGCACAGTACGAACAGCCACCTTGGAGAAATCCTGCTAATAATACAACAAATTATCAGCAGTGTCAGAGGCTGAACCCTCAGTGTCGTTTCTTCCTTCCACTTTTGAAGACAGCTGTCTTTGAGTCATTTGGTCATAAATTCTCCTAATCTAGAATGAGAACTACGTTACTTGTGGTTTCCCCCCTCCCAAGATCAAGTCATTAAATTGTTACCTAATCTCAAAAAAGTCATGTAACAGTATCTAATAGTCTATGAATTTGCTAAGCTGTCTTATGGGTTTTGTTCCCACCGGAGGCGTTTTCCTTGATATTGATCTTTTCGGGCCAAGAAGATGACAGACGGTTGCAAGTACAGAAGGACAGAAAGTTGTTCACAGTCCTACAAGTAATCGAAAACAGAGATCGGATTAAAGGCGAGCCTCCTGGCTCCCCATCCACCCCTCCTGGCTGAAAAATACTCCTTTCCCAGCTGTTCAAGCTTCAGCTCCAGGACGAGCATCAGGGGCTCCAGTCGCAGTGCAAGCTCCCGGAGTCAGCTCCGGCTGCGGGCTGCGCCCTGGAGGTGGCGGTGTGCGCAGCGCAGACGGTGCCCTGGGGACGCCGCCTGCAGCTGGGAGGCCACGAGCTCTGCCCATCGCCCGCGGCCCCTGCGTGTGGTCCGCTGTGCCGTCTCGGTTCGTTTTAAACTCTTACGTGATGTGTTTATAGAATGAGTTTGCTTGTCAGTAAAGGCCATCTTTTGGTTAGCTGAGAATTAATCCATACATCACCGCTCATAGAATGAGAAGAAAGTAAGTTACGCAGGACGTGTCACCAGGCTTGTCCGAGTGGCAATAGCGACCGACAGCGCCCCCTCCTGGGGTATCAGCATCGTCCCCAAATCCACTCCCGGAGGGTGGTGAACCGAGGCTTCCAGCGGACAGAGCCGTGGATGACTGGCTCTGACAGTGTTTCAGAGTTCCCCTCCCGTGGGACGTGTCCCTCAGGTCCTCAGGCCACGCTTCCTAAGTGGTACTGAGCTGCACCTACACCCCGCAGGGTGGCCCCATCACATGGCCTTGTTTATGACAGACAGACCTGCAGGGCCCTGGACTGCCATTTGGGGCTGCGCTGACCCCTGCCTTACAGAGTGCACGCAGCCCTGTGCTCTCACCTGAACTACCAGGATGAGCAGGACACCTGCCGTGACTGCCTGCCTGGATGGGGCTTCCGCTGTGTGCTGACACTGCAGCAGTGTCAACCTGCTGACCTCCACTGCGAAGTTCAAGTACTCACAGCACTTTGATGGTGCGTATCTGACAGCATCAAGGTACTGTGAGGGTCTCTCTGAAACAGTCTCAGAGAGAATTCTTATATTTCTTGAATAAAGAGTAGCAGCCTCTTTCATGCCCTTGTGTTTGGTTTAAGGGACGTTATGACGGATGGAGGCTTCAACTGTCGCACTGATGTCCTGTTTAAAAAGAAAGGGAAGAGTCCTAGTGGAGATGTGTGTGATTCACACCACCCAATCCTTCTCCGTGTGTTTCCTAGGGAGATTCTTGCTCAAGGATGTGTTCATAACATTATTGTACAAAATGACGCAATATGGGAAATAACAGGCTCGGCACCAAGGAGAACAGATAGAGGGAGAATGTATACAGTGGGCATTACAGCAATCAGCTGCAGAAATCTCAGAAAACAGTCCTTTCCCATTTACAAATGTTTTAAATAGGAAGATCTATGGTTTAGAGATACATACATGTTTTAGAAACAATAAAGACACATGTAGGAATAATCAGCTAAATTCAAAAGCGTGATTATGGAGGTGGAGAGCGAACACACAGTTATGGAGCGGTATCTAGGGCACCGCACCATTCATTTTGTATGTATTTCATAATATAGGCGGTACATAACTGGGTGTTTGTGGTGTTATCCTCTGAATAGTGTTATATGTCTGAACTATTGCATAATAAAAAGCAGGTTGGAAATCTACTCATCTTGTCCGCTCAAGAGCATATGAGGAAAAATAATGACTAGATTATATAGGTCGTAGCAGCTATTTATGAAAAGCACAGCGCATTTTGTTCTTTGCTGTTTCGAGGCAGAGTGGGCCCTAGGTGTCCAGAAGCCGTCTCTTGGCCCCACAGCCATGCAGAGAGGAGGTCACAGCCGTACCCCGGTGGCCTGGGGGAAGAACCAGGAACTACTGGCCAGAGCAGTGTCATACAGATGTGCGCAGGGGCCCTAACGCAGCTGTCAACTACCCAGTCCTAGTTTCAGAAAACTTCATGTCCATTCCAAGAAACAGAGGCCAGCTCTGGGGTCTTGAGCAGATGGAAGATTTTGTTGTAAAGTCAGTGGAAGTTCACAGAATGGACAGGGGCTGGAGGAGCCTTATTCCAAGGCAGGCTGGGACCGGGGACCCCATGACAGGTTCTCCATGACCTCTGAACACAGCCGCCAGTGCTGCCAGACACCATGCTGTGGATGTCATCTGACCGTCCCTTTGTCCACAGGTCTTGTTAGGAAGATGTTGGGGTGAGGGCCTGAATGGTCATTTGGCTAGGCTGTTGCAAGGACACTGAAATCTGCTCCAACAGGGAGTTTTGGGGACCTCTCCAGCCTGACAATTCCATGGATTTTTGCAGATGTGGTTGTCACTACTTAAAAGGAGCCAAACAAAGAGTCCCGTTATCCCATTCTACTCCAGCCTTCGAATGGTCTAAAATTCCTCCACTGAAATTGTTAGTAGTCATCATATTAGAGCTGCTATATATTATTGTTTTAATGGAATGAAGTCACAAAGACTATAAACAGGCATCTTAAGTATCTTACTGAAATAATGATCTTACAGGGAATTTTTACTTTATATTTTCATGTGGAGTTTGGATCTTTATAATGAGGACATAAAACTAGGTTTATGCCATTTGGAAATAAACACGCCCTTCAAAAGAATTATTGAGACCTGGAACCTTCACAGCTGACAATACATGAACCTCTGTAGAGGTCTTTGTCTTTCTGCCCCTGTCGTATTGACTCAGAGAAAGGGGTTGGTGCTGGGTTTTTTATTTGTTTGCTTGTTTATTGTTTTGCATTCAATTCAGTTAGTTAAATATCAGCTGTGTGTAAACCCCTTTGCTGGAGGCCCTGAGTATATAAAAATGAATATAACAGATGTCTGCCCTCCAAAGAGCTAGCAGTCTGGAAAGGAAGAAAAGAGGCACTCACAATTGTTTGACTATGAGGACCTGAGAAGCCTGGCAGTGTCATAGAAATGGGAATGGCCAGCTCAAGAAAGCTTTTCTCAAGAGGGTAGCAGCACCTAAAGGCTGCCTGAAGATGAGTGAGGTGGCTTTTAGCAGGAGGGGGTGGAGAGGTGGTGAAGAAATAAAATAGTGGAAGCAAAAGCATGACAATGGCAAGTTCTAGGCACCGAACAGTAAACTTAGGTTGCCTGTATCACCCTCAGCTCTGGTCCCTCCTGGGAGCTGCCGTGAGGTTAGCTGTTCCCAGGTTCAAGAAAGTCCTCAGCATCTCACAGATTTTCCCAAGAGCCACAAATTACCAACTTCTCGTGGTGTTTAGGAGCCTGTTTGTAGACTGCACTCTTGACCAAGACAAATAACAGGTTACTAAAGGAGAGAGGTTACAGAGATGGAGCCAAAGACAACAAACCATGTTCGATCTGTTTTACTCCTGAAAATCTGATAGGAAGCAAATGAAATGGGGAATAAATTTACACACACCTATACCCACACATACACCTCACACATCTCATATCCCTTATACACACATCTCTCTCTCTCTCTCTCTCTCTCTCTCTCTCTCTCTCTCTCTCTCACACACACACACACACACACACACACACACTCACTCACATACACACAATATATATATATATATATATATATATATATATATATATATATACACACATATATAAAGTAAAATCCTGATACTTTGAAACAAAATCATCCATTTAAAATAACATTGGAACCGTGAGTTGGGGGAGGCGTGCAGGTCTGGGGAGGTCTGTCTGGTGAGGCCTGGGGTGGCCTGTGGCCTCAAGATGTCCCCATTCTGCTGTGTGCCAGGTCAGGGTCTCCCCTTTCTGCCTTTAGCTCATCTTTTCCCTGTGCTTTGATACAAGAGTCCCCAGGCTTCCGGAGACAGCTGCTGAGCATGACGCGGACACGGAGGGAGCGGGGCCATCTGGGGGACACCTGGCTGCCGCTGCACCTGCCCACTCATCTCCGGTTGTGATTCCAGGTGAGCCTCAAATTGGGAGCCCTGAGCCAGCCTCTCATCTGACAGCTGTCAGCTGCTGCTGTCACCAGCCTGCCCCCTGCCCAGGCCTGTCACCGTGCCGCCTCTCAGCAGGTAAGGAAGTGACAAATCCTGTCCTAGAACAGTTCTCTCTGGAGAGCAGGTGTCTTTGCCAACAGTGACCTGTGGGCCTGGGGTGATGCTGGCCTGTCAGGACCCTTCATGTGTGGCCAGGTCCTCACACCATCACTTCTAGCAGTTGTCATCATCCTGCCCCTCCCAACCTCCATGAGGCCTTTATGAAGCCTATTTCACAAATTACCCCCCACCTCCCATTATGCCCCTGTGAATAGCTGTGTCCCCTCTTGGGGGAGCAGGGAGGGGATCCACACCATCTCCATGGTGCGGTGTCTTGGCTGGGGAACCAACTGTGTGTCCCCCCTGCCCCCAGGAAAAGAGATGTCACTCAGGCAAGCTCCTTTGTTCAGCTGCTCACTGTGACAAAGGGGAGGCCAACCAACACCCATGCCCTTCACCCTGCAGTCTAAACTGGGTGGTCCCTTCAGGCCGGGGTTTGTGCTCACTGGCAATAGCACATCTCTCAGGGAGACAGACGGCCGTCTGCCAGCTGATACTTATCGTTAGCACGTGGAGAGAAGTCATGTTAGGGAGGATGGCTGGAAAGGAACAATGACACCCACTGTTCCAAAAATTGTAAACACTGTGTCCCCGTTCAAGACGGAGACCTCTCCTCTCGTGCCTCCACTAGGAAGAAAGACCTTTCCTGCACGTCCCCTGCAGACTTGCCACATGTCCCGTTGATGAGGACGAGCTGATGCGCTCTGGTCCCACTGCAAGGGAAGGTGACAGTGTGGCATTTCAGTCCCTGGAGTAGCAGGTGGCCCTGCTGGCTGGGACAACAGGTCAGGGCCCGGGTCTGGAGCAGCTGTGGGTGGCCGCAGAAGGCCTGGTGCTAAGGAGTGACCGCTGCCCTGAGTGAGGATGCAGTGGACATGGGGGGGCGACCTGGGAGTGGGACAGGAGTGGAGGAGGTTCCGCCTGAGTGGCCTTTGGTCTGTTCAGTGGAAGTGAGGTCATCCACTTGGAATGACATAACAGGTGCTGAGGAAACGATGGATACCGGTTAGGAGGGAAAGGAAGTGACTGGGGATGGGTTGCCTGGCCACTTTGAGGACCCGTTAAGGCTGGACTGTGACTGTGTAATAGCACCAGCTTCCCAGCTGTGCTGAGCAGCCCCCCTGCCATGTGAGCGGAGGGGATGGATTTGGATGAGCCAGCATCAGGTTTTAGGGCCAGAGGAAAGAGGACAGGCCTTGAGAGAGCGTGATGGCAGAGCTGGGGCATGTCATCTAGGCTGCCTGTGCGAGTGACTGGTGCTGGGAACAGCTCTAACTGGGGACAGCTGTGGACGGATGGGTGCTTCGAGGCTGAAGAGGAGGAAGGAGTGAGAGAGGAAGCGTCCAAGAGGAAGGTGCCCTCCGAGGGCGATGCCAGGGCCCTCCTGGCATGAACCGACTGATCTGGAGGGGACAGAGGTGGTGGGGACAAGGGGACGGAAGAGACAGAGGGACTAACAGGACGGGAGGGTCGGTGAGTCTCACTCCCAGGTGCTGGGGCTCCACCCCACACAAAGAAGGAAAACAAACTCGGCAGGATCCTCCTCAGACCTGAAGCATCCAGCCAGGGCTCCCCTGTGCTGTGAGTGGGGTGTGTCACCCTCCTTCTCAGCAGGGCCAAGGGAGGGAACGGCTGGGTAGGGTCAGGGTATTCTAGAAGCAGAAGCAGCCCGCCCCACAGGGCCAGAGGTCTGACAAGGCTCTGGTTGTGCTGGTAATGCTTTCTACACACACACACACACACACACACACACACACACACACACACCTGCTTTCTACACACACACACCCATACATACTCACACCCATACCCACACTCACATTGTCACACACACCCACATCTCACACACGCACACCCACACACCTTCACACAGTGCAGAGCCCATGACCCTCCTCTGCCCGTCCCCTATGTCTCTTCCTCACTCCTGCTGACCCTGGACTCACTTTCCTTCTCAGCCAACCTCCAACCTCTCCAACTTCTGAAGCCCAAAGTCAATGAGGAGAGAGGAAAAGGGTGGATCCTGGAATGGGAGGGGAGGGTCGGAGCCTTAGGGCAATGATCTTAGAGTCCTTTTTCACTTGCATTGGGCTGGGGATGGTTGGAAACGAGATTGTGTCTTCCTTTTGCATGGACACAGAGACACAGACACATAACACACATCTTCAGAGAGGGACAGCCACACACGCAGACTGGCACAGGGTGTGCCCGCAGGCACATGGGCACACACACGGACACACGGACCTGGACACACATGCACACCTCTGTATTGTTGGGGGGTGAGGGCTGTGCCCCCGGGTTTTAAAACCCCCAATTCCTCATGATTCTCCTTCTCTCCTTGTTGTTAAAAGTCCCTAGCCAAGACAGGAACACACACCTGTTCAACTCTGACTCAGGTGACTGATCTGTGTCTTATAACAAGAAACGTGTATTTTTTGAAAAATTGCCTGTGGACAAATGGAGCCGCCATCATCGTGCCTCATCTAGGCCAGAGAGTTGGCGTGTGGGGGAAACCCAGTGTGATCTGCACACGGAGCCTCCGCAAGCCTCCCAGGGCTCCGTCGGAAGCCATCGGCACCTATGGGACCCGTCCCCAGCTCTCAGGCTTGGGTGACCAGGCCTCCTCCGGGCAGTTTCCCATTAGACAGGGTAACTAATCTACGGTGTCCGCCTTCTTGGAGAGTTGTCACCACAGTGGTGGTTTCTTCCTCATGTGGCGTCATTACATGTCTTTCAGGGAGAAGTTCTTCCCTCTTCTAAAAAAGCAAATCTGGGCTTAGTGTGTGTGTGTGTGTGTGTGTGTGTGTGTGTGTGTGTGTGTGTGTGTGTGTACACACTGTTGTTTAAAGACAAACTCCCAACACAAAGCCTATAAACTTTTTGGAGTGACAGCAAATTTTAAATAAATAATAAAGCACTTTTATTCCTGGGAAACGTGTTTAGCGCTGCAGCAGGCTGGGCGGGGCCGTGTGACACGATGAGGAGAGCCTGAGCTTGGCCTTCAAGCTCTGAGTTTGGATTCCGGGTGCACAAATTTTGGCCGTGGGACCTTTCACTGCTGGCTTAATTTTTCTGGGTTTCGTACTTTCCTAACAAAAAAGAACTGAATATGTTTTGCCAACTTCATGAGCTGCTAGTGGAATGAATGGGCAACTGTGTTGGAAAATGACTTATCACTAACAAAGCACTATACAAATGACAAGGTATGACTTCCGCTCGTGGGGGCAGTAAGGTAACTGGGGGACCATCTCTTACCTTCTACGCCCTCTCCCCAGTCTGAGAAAGTCCTTCCAGACAAAAGCATCGTACTTGAGTGAGCACTGCTTTTTCTTATCCTGGGAGGTGTGCTCACTGCTGGTTCCCTCCGGCTGGACGGAGGAGGTGGTGGGAAGGGGAGAGCCCAAGAGGGCTGTGCCTCACCTTCCGACGAGCAACGCCTGCGACCCTTTGGTCACACACACCCACAGCTCACTCCCACACGTTTCAGGGCCGCAGGATGAAGGAGGGCATGTCCAGTAGCAGCACCACCAGCATCTCCCAGGCCAGGAAGGCGGTGGAGCAGCTGAAGATGGAAGCTTGCATGGACCGGGTGAAGGTAAGCACCGCCAGGCGGCCTGGCCCTCTGCCCAAAACCCCGCTCAGAACTGTCCTCCCATTTCCAAGGCAGCCTTGAGGGAGTTACTGCATCACCCAGCAGAGCATCCAGCCAACTTTGGTGGCTGTAACATTTGCAAAGGAGTGTTTGCTTCAGCGTCCTGGGTGTGCCCAAAGACCCAAATAATGCAGAATCCACAGTGTGTGTGAATTCAACAAGGAGCCTCCAGAAATAGACTCATGGCCATCACAGCTCTATTTAGCTCTGCTGTCATGCCAACAAGTGAGAAAGAGAGTCTACCAGTGAGGCCAAGCACAGTGTTCCTGCCTGATCCGGTGACTGGAAGGTTAGACACTGGGTATCCTGACGGGCACTGTTGGGAGTGAGGCATTAAGCCATGCTCTGTGTCTGTCAAACGCTCCTTTGGGGAAAGTGAAGGAAGGTGCCAGCCACCTGCCACCATGTCATCTCCCTGATGAGCATAGATCGCTTCGTGCTGGGAGAGCTGAAGTGAGATGAAGCCTCTTTTTCTCCAGATGCCACTTAGGCTCTGAAAAGCTGTTGAGGTTCATTGTGTGTAATAGGGTTGGAGCCCTGTCAGGAGGCTGACCCCAGGAAACCCGAGTCCACTGTGTCTGTGATCTGTGGGCACCCAAAACCAAGGGGCTCGCCCAGGCATCAGGGGTTCAAAAACGACAGAATCCGAGTAGGCTTTCTGTTGGCAGAGCGAGCAGTCCCTCCTCCAGGCTTCTGTCACCGAGACAGCCCCCGCCTCATGCTTGAGTGATGGCCAGAGAGCCCCAGCTCCTGTGGCCGTAGGATGGTCACCCCCTTCCCCTGGGTGCGCACTATGCCAGGAAGCAGGACACGTGCACGGAGGGTGACATGACCAAGGAGGAGTCAGGGAAGGGATAGCGTGGATGCGCATTGTACCAGCAGACCCGTGTTCCTAGAGCCTCTGCATCCTGCACACACCAAACCAGTCCTTGTGCTCTTGGCAAGAGGAGGGAGCAAGAAACCAAGTGATGCCAAAAAGGGAGAGAGGGACCTACACACGAGGTCTGCCAGGGCTCACAGACAGGACAGACACCGGCCGAGAGGACCGGGCCTGTGGTGAGATTTGCTCTCTTGATAAACATCCCTGAGCAGCGGCTTTGCACCTGGCGTCATCCTGGGTGGAAACACGAATCAGCTCACCTGCCACAGTGCTCAGAGAAGTCTCCCTGGGGCTGAGCTGTGAGCCGGTGCCCAGGTGACACTGCAGGACAGGGAAGGCCGCTGTGGGCCGGTGCTGGCTCGTGTTGAGCAGTGGGACTGCACAGAAGAGTGGCAGGTTGTGCTGGGAAGGCGGCTGTGGGCATTTGCCGTGTACACAAGGACAGGGCAGAAAACGGCTGCATGTGAAGCCTAGGCCATGCAGTAGGTGACATTGTCAGGCCAGGCGGTCCTGAAGCTGCAGAAGTAACTGGGAGAGGCATGGAGGTGCGGCGTGGAGCAGAGAGCAAAGGTGGGGTCAGACAGGAAGATGCACCAGGAGATATGGCAGAACTTAGAGGATAAATGTGGGAGGCCCTGGGGAGAAGGAAGTTAGACCCGACTCCAGCCCCATGGCCAGAGGACCGGAAAGACAGCTGGCACCGGCCGTAGCAACCAGACAGTTGCTGTGCCAGGGGTTCTACTTTGGCAAGGAAGATAAATTCTCTAATAACAGATCCTCACCTGTGACAGTCATTGTGGGGACCAGATGTCCCCACAGAAAGGGCTCTCCAAGAGTTACCAAAGGCAGAGGCACAGTCTCTCAAGGAAAGACGAGAAATCCTTAGCCATTTGGCCCGTTACTCAGATGGTTTTCAGAGGGATGGGCAGCTCCAGCAGTGACTGTTACAGAATTTGGCTGCAAGATCCCTGCAAGGGCCTCCTGGAGGCATCCTGAGACCGTGGTAATTCCGGGGAGCAGGCCAGTGAAGGCCATGTCAGGTTTGGGTCAGAGTTGGCAGCGTTTTGTCGTTGAAGAGATGATGTAGGGCTGCCTGAGGAGAGGGGCGACCCTGGGAGCCACATCCTGTCATAGCTGCACAGTTAGGCATGTTTTGCCCTTTTTTCTTGCTCACACAACCATGAACACTTACTTCTTAAACATTGTGATAAAATACACATAACCTACTTTACTAGTGTAACCATTTTTTTTTTAAAGATTTTATTGGGGAATTGGGGGAGGGGAACAGCGTTGGGGAACCAGGGAAGGGGAACAGACAGGTTGCTGTCTTTTTGTTCTTCAGACTAGTCGCGGAGGATGTTGCTTCACTGACCCATGTTGGTATCATCATTGCACTCTTCCCGGGTGAGGCAGATCCGTCACCGGCCTCTGGATGGCCGCTCACAGTGGTTCTTGGCAGCTCACACTGGCTGCCGGCCGCTCACTGTAGCCTATGGCAGCCCACTGCAGCAGGGGCTGCAGCTATGCCGTCCCGGGGACTCACAGCAGCCCAGCTCCAGGTGGAGCTGTTGTTCACCATCTTAGCTGTAGAGGGCAGTGTCACTGGCCCTCGTATGTGGGATCCGAACCGAGGCTGCTGGCGTCCCAAACCAGCTCTTAACCAATGCGCCACTCGGCCAGCCCGTAACCATTTTTAAGTATACAATTCAGTAGCATTAAGTACATTCACACAATGCAGTGTAGCCATCACCACCATCTGTCCCCGGAACTTTTCCAGGATTCCAAACAGAAACTCTACCCACTAAACACTAACTCCCAATCCCCGCTCCCCGAGCCCCTGGCAACCCCCGTTCTACTTCCTGTCTCTGTGAATTTGCCTGTTCTGGGTGCCTAGTACATATAAGCGGAATGTACAGTATTTGTCCTTTTGCATCTGGCTTATTTCACTAGGCATATGTCTTCATGGTTTCCACATTGCAGCGTGTGTCAGAATTTCATTCGTCCTGAGGGCTGAGTAATACTCCATTGTCTGTACTACCACATTTTCTGTATCCATTCATCTGTTGGTGGACATTTGTGTTTCCACCTTTTCGCTGTTGTGAATAATGTACCGTGAACACGGGTGTGCAAGTGCTTGAGTCCCAGCGTCCTCTTCTTTTGGGTGGACACCGAGAAGTGGAGTTGCTGGATCATACCGTAATTCTGTGCTCGACTTTTTGGGGTTCCGCCAGACTGGTTTCCACAGTGGCCACAGCTGTTTACTTTCTGCCCAGCAGTGCACAGGGGTCATGTTTCCACGTCCTCGCCAACACTTGTTACTTTCTGTTTGTTTGTTGTGAATTGTAGCCGTGCTGATTCAGGGTGGGAAGCTCACACATGGAGTTAGGCACCAGACACCCCTGGCTTCAGTGGTCAGTGCGGCTTTCTGATCCCTGGGTGGAAAATCTACTTGGTGCAACTCGTGGCAAAAGAAAGGTGTGTACTGGTATCAGTTATCCAGACACTAAAATCAGAATGTGGAAAGAAGGAGAAGCTATCAAGGACACTCCACACTGACCTTGTTAAGGATCTTGAGAAGGACAGTCCCCAGGGAGAGGAAGTGGGCTTTCTAGGTGGGTGAGAGGTCACTGCAGGGGAGGAAGAAGGAAAAAGGGACATAGAGGGAAGAGCATGGAGAGGGAAGAGGCACAACTGGTGGAATTCACTGAACTTACACAAACTGTGCTGGGAATGCCAGGTCCAGCTGAAGGGAGTAAAGGCCAGGCTGCCTGCACAGGGAGAGTGCAGGACACATGAGCGTGCACTGGGCCCCAGAGAGAGGGAAGAACAGGCTATAGGGGAAACAGCTAGAGACTCTGCTGAAGAAATCATCACAATTAAGAGTCCCACAGAGCTGTCTCCCAGGCAGAAGCACAACAGTTGGGGATCCGGAGGACAGCCCAGCGAGGGCAGGTATCGTGAAACCAGAAAGGAGCCATGGCTGGCATGGTGTGAGGCTAACTGCAGAGCCTGACTGGGCTGGGCTTTGTGGTTTATGGTGCCTGGAGGGGTATCTAATAGGGAGGGAGAGAAGAAAGGAGGGAGGGAGGGAGAGAGAGAGGGAGGGCAGAAGGGAGGGAGAGAGGGAGGGAAGAAAGGAAGGAAGGAGGGAGAGAGAGAGGAAGGGAAAGAGGGGGAGAGGGAGGAAGGGAAGGAGGGAGGCAGAGAGGAAAGGATGGCGTTTGCCTCTCATGAGAATGAAGGGGAGGTCTGTAAACAGGGAGAGGAGGGAAAAACTAACTGCATTAAGTTTTAGGGGTGGGGGGTTGCAAAGGTAATAAAAAAGTGATAGTGTGAACCCTGAGAGTTTGGGCAGTTCATGGAGGAAGAATGTAGCTGAAATATCCACTATCATTCTGAGGTCCTTTTTGTCCCCCCAAAACACCATTTGCATAAAAGCACTAGTGCCAATGTAGACTTGGTTCAGGTTTTGCACCCTGCGGCCCACAGCCAGCCCTCTAAGCCACACAGTCGAGGCTCAGAGAGCCTCCATGTACACCTCACCACCCTTCTCGCCCCCCACCATCGTTCCTTTAATGTTCCTGAGCACCTGCCCCTGCTCAGATCTCTCCCCAGTGGCCCACGTGCTCCCCCAACACCCACAGGACTGCTCTCCATCCTGCCTAGAAGCCCCCCAGGGGGTTTCCTGACAAAGGCAGATGCTCCTCTTTGACAACCTATATCAGCTGCTAAAAGTAGCAAACATCGTCATAATCCCGAGGAAAATTCACCATAGAACCTGTATGGCCTCCCCCAAAGCAAAAAACTTGTAAAATCATACTCAGGATCCTAAAAAAGAAATAAAAAGCACATAAAAGATGACTATTTTGGAAGAAGACCCATGCATGGCCTTATTCTTTTACTCATTCAATAGAGACTCAAGCAATACAAAATTCTACCAGTAAAGTACATATGTGATGTTGATCACCAAATGGGGAGAATTTGTTGAGCCATCATGGCAGATACGAGCTGAGTAAAGCATAGGAGGCATATGCAGAGAAGAGGGTCTCCGAGCCGGCCTGCAGCCAGAAGGGAGCTCAGCCGCAGAGAAGATGTTGTCTGTCCCATGGCGGGGGCGGGGGGAGCACAGAGGTCAGAGCAGGCCAGGACACAGGCCCCCAGTAGGGATTCTGGGAGCTGCCTCTCCATGTGGCACCCTTAGGGTGCCTGGTTCTCGTACCCCAGAGGAAAGGGCAATTGCTGGCATTGGGCCAATTTTTTGTGAGCTCTGGAGAATAGATGGACAACCTTGAGCAAACCAGTAGCTCCCAGCCAGGGACCAGGAGACAGCTGACAGACTTGCCAGGGAAAATTGGCCAAGTATCATTATGGCCAGTCTCTCTCATTTGCCTGACTGCCTATGGTAGACCACTCCAACATCCGTGGGGTGCTAACAGCCCCCAAGAGGGCTGCTATTAGGCTGAGATTGTGTCAAAACAAGCTTTATTTGCTGAGTGTTGACTGATAGATCAGCCTGTTCTGTATCAGCCTGTGTTCTATAGACCAGTGAAAAATGAGGGCAGGAAAAGAAGAATGACAGGTGATGACTGCGCTAAAAGCAAAGTGCTAAGAGATGACACAGAAGTGGGCATTGAGAAGGGAGACTAGTGCTGAAAGCACTGGCATAAAAGCAAGGGGATTATGCCATGACACATAATGTCAGTTTTCACAATCCATCTCCTTAAAAGTTGAAAAAAAATTTTTGGAGAAAATAGTTTGAAAAAGAGAAATAGCTTTAGAAACAAAAAAAGGAACATTCCTATTTACTCTTTGACACTGAGGTTTTTATAATTTGCTGCTTAAAAGAAAAGAGAATTCATGATCAAAAAGTTTCTTTTGTTTTTTTGTTTTTTTAAAGATTTTATTGGGGAAGTTGGGGGAGGGGAACAGCGTTGGGGAACCAGGAAAGGGGAACAGACAAGTTGCTATCCTTTTGTTCTTCAGTCTAGTTGTGGAGGACATTACTTCACTGGCCCATGTTGGTATCATCATTGCATTCTTCTCGGGTGAGGCAGATCGGTCGCCAGCCTCTGGACGGCCACTCACAGTGGCTCTTGGCAGCTCACATCAGCTGCCGACCGCTCACATTGGCTGCCGGCCACTCACTGTAGCCTATGGCAGCGCACTGAAGCAGGGGCTGCAGCTATGCTGTCCCTGGGAACTCACAGCAGCCCAGCTCCAAGTGGAGCTGTTGTTCACCATCTTAGCTGTAGAGGGCAGTGTCACTGGCCCTCCTATGTGGGATCCGAACCGGAGCCGCTGGCATCCCAAGCCAGCTCTTAACCAACACGCCACTCGGCTGGCCTGATCAAAAAGTATTTTAGACAGAATATACAAGGACACAAAAATAGAATTTACAAGTCTTCAAGATATATCTTACGTAAGTCTTCAAGATATATCTTACATATACTCTACTTGTTCTGTTTAGATTTTTTCAAACCGTAAACATATGAGATGAATTAGATACACACGTGAGCATGTAACATACTTAAACCTCCTCAGAGAAAGAGGCAGAGCATCCAGCAGCTTGAAGTGAAATTATGAGGGTGTAGGTCCCTTATACGGGAACTATAATTCTTGTTTTGAGAATAATGCTAGTCTCTGTTCATAAAAATTGTACTTAGTAATTTTAGAAAATTTTGGAAAACATAGGAAAATATAAAGAAGAAAATTTAAGTGATCTATAACCAGTACGTTTTCATGTTTTTCCATCTAGTTATTTACATAACTTTCGTTTTATAAAATTGTGGTTACAATGTATATTTATTACTTTTTGCAACCTGATTTACCATTGAAGAGTATATTGTGATTATATATCCAAATCAGTAGGTACTCTCCTAAAATACCATTCTGAGGAACAATAATTTATTTAAGTGGTCTCCTATCCTTGGACATTTCCATTATTTCCAATTTTTCAGTATTATTTTTTTTTAAGCATTGCAGTGAGCACACTGGTAGATAAAATTTGTGTGTGTCTGTTTATTCCTGTAGGATAAATCCCTACAGACTGAAAATTATTTGATCAAAGGATATGTTCTGCAGTGTTTGAACCAGTATTAAATTTTCCTATGAAAAGTGGCACCAGTGGTACTTCACAGCAATGTGAAGTGCCTGTTTCTCCAAATTCTTCCCAATGTCATCCTTTAAGCCATACCAATTTGATAGTTCATAGGAAATAATAATAGTAATAATAATGGGCAACATGTATTGAGTGCTTACTATCTGCTGTTCTGAATAATTTCTATTAAATTCACTCAGTTCTCTTAACAGTTCTCTGAGTAGGTACTACTAACATTCTGGCTTTACAGAGGAGGAAACTGAGGCCTGTGGAGATTAAGTAACTTGCCCCAAATCACACAGCTAGAAAGTGGTGGTAGCACAGGGGTGGGGAACCAGGGAGCCTGAATCCCGAGACTTCCTCTGAACCCTTATGCCACAGTTTCTTGATTGTTGATACCTCATTATTATTTGTTTGTTTGTTTGTTTGGTTGGTTGGTTTTTCTTGAGGACAGTGTCACTGGCCCTCATATGTGGGACCGAACCGGGGCCTCTGGCTTCCCAAGCTAGCGCTGAACCACCGCGCCACTCGGCCCGCCCTGATTCCTCATTATTTTAACGTATGTTTCATTAACTCTCATTGTGGTTAAACTAACTTCATATGTTAAATTCTTCTTTTATGGATTGCCTATTCCTACCCTTGGCCTAATTTTCTATTGTGGTACTTATCTTTTTCTTATTGATTAGTAACAGTTTCCTGCATTTTGTTGGTTACCAATAGTTTTCCCCATGGAAGGAAACCATAAACTGGAAAACAAAAGAGAGTCTAAAAATAAAAAAGGTAAAATAAAACAACAGAAGCAACATCAGATATATCTGTGTTGACAAAACTAAGTGGGACAACTAATTTAGACTCTCAGATTTAATTTAAAAAACAGAATATATTTTGCATTAGACATTCACTTAAAGTGACTCAGGCTGAAAATAAAAAGATAGGCAAAAATATACCAGATATATGCAATATATACAAGTTCTATATGAGAAAAACTACAAAACTCATGAGCAAAATCAAAGATCTAAATAAATGAAGAGATATTCCATGTTCATGGAAAGACTCAGTGTTAGTAAGATGTCACTTCTTTCCAACTTGGTCTATAGATTCAAAACAATCCCAGTCAAATCCCCAACAAGTTATCTTGTTGATATTGACAAACCAATTCTTAAGTTTATATGGAGAGGCAAAAAAAGAAAAGAAAGAAAAGAAAACCCAGAATAGTCAACACAATATTGAAGAAGACAAAGTTGGAAGACTGATTCTACCTGACTTCAAGACTTGCTATAAAGTATTCAAAACACTGATATTGACAAAAGAACAGACAAATACATCAATGGAACAGAACACATAACCCCAAAGTAGATCCACATAAATATGGTTAACTGATGTTTGACAAAGGGGCAAAGGCAGCACAATGCAGAAAGTAGGGCCGACCGAGTGGTGCATTGGTAAAGCGCTGGTTTTGGGATGCCAGCGGCCCCGGTTCGGATCCCACATGAGGGCCAGTGACACTGCCCTCTACAGCTAACAACAGCTCCACCTGGAGCTGGGCTGTGCGAGCCCCGGTGATGGTGTGGGCTGCAGCCCCTGCTGCAGTGGGCTGCCATAGGCTACAGTGAGTGGCCCGCAGCCAGCGTGAGCGGCTGGCAGCCAAGCGTGAGCTGCCAATAGCCGCGGTGAGCGACATCCAGAGGCCAGCGACCGATCTGCCTCATCCGGGAAGAGCGCAATGACGATACCAACAGTGAAGCAACATCCTCCGCAACTAAACTGAAGAACAAAAGGACAGCAACTTGTCTGTTCCCCTTCCCCGATTCCCCAACGCTGTTCCCCTCCGCCAATTCCCCAATAAAATCTTTAAAAAAAAAAAAAAACAATGCAGAAAGTATAGCCTTTTCAACAAATGGTGCTGAACAGCTAGCCATCTACATGTGTTAAAAAAAAATGAATCTAGACACAGACCTTTCACAAAAATTAACTCAAAACAAATCATAGACCCAAATGTAAAAGGCAAAACTATAAAACTTCTAGAAGATAACATGGGAGACCATCTAGGTGACTTTGAGTTTGTTGATGAGTTTTTAGATATAACACCAAAAGCATAAACCACAGAAGAAAAAGTTGATGATCTGGACTTCATTCAAATTAAAGACTTCTCTGTGAAAGACACTGTTAAGGGGATGAAAAGACAAGCCACAGACTGGGAGAAAATCATTGCAAACACATATTTCATAAAAGACTAATAGCCAAAATATACAAAGAATTCTTAAAACTCACCAATGAGAAAACAACCCCATTAAAAGGTGGGGGGAACGGCAGAAGATCTGAATAGACCCCAAAGAAGATACAGATGTCAAAGAAGCATATGAAAAGATGCTCGACATCATGTATCACTAGAGAATTACAAATAAAACAACAGTGAGACATCACTACACATTTATTAGAATGGCTAAAATTCTGAAAGCAGACAATATCAAATGCTGATGAGGATACAGAGCAACAGGAACTCTCACTCATTGTTTGTGGGAATGCAGAATGCTGGTGGGAATGCCAACAGCCACTTTGGGAGGCAGTTTGGCAGTTTCTTACAAAGCTGAAACAGCGTAGCTTATGATACAATTATATCAAAAGTGAACAATGCAAAATGTGAGGAAATGTGAGGAAAAATGGGTAAATTGTGTAAGAGTCTAGTATGTGTTTCCCAATCCTTGTTAGATAAAGTAGAAAAAAGAGAAGTGAGCATATATTAATAAATAAAATTAATAAAGTTGGTCTGAGATGTGTGTGTATACACTCTGTATATATATAATATAATTTTATCCAGAAACTACCAAGAACATTTTCTATAAACACCATTCATGGAATGCTTCAGCACATTCTAAAGAGTAGAAATGGTTCATACCACATTCTTAGACCAAAATGCAATGAAATTAAGGGTGGCAATGGTAGGAATAAGTGTCAGCCTCAGTAACCTTTTAAAACTATTTCTTAAATAATGAAAGTGATTTTGAGAGTGCCATATATACATGTGTAAGACATACATTTGTTAAAAACACTCAAAACATATAAGGGCACAAAAGAAGATTTGGAAAAAGGACAGTGGTACCTTGTGCTTGAATAGGGAGAATCAATATTGCAAAAATGTCTACTTTCTTTAAATTAATATATGCATTTAGTGCAAATCTAATTAAAATTCTATTTCTGTTTTTGGAGAGAGTAAACTTTAATGTATTCTAAAATTCAATCCGATAAATAAATGTGTGAGAATACCAGAAAGTTTATTATTTTATTTTTTTTAAAAAAGGAGTATATGTGTTTAATGAGGAAGAGCTGTAGAATTTTTCTTCCTAGGTATTAAAGTGTATTATAAAAACATAGTATTTAAAGATTTATGATGGTCCTTTAGGAATAGACACATCAGTAGGACAGGAAAGGAAGTCTCTAAATAAACCCAAGAGTATTGGGAATCTGGAATGTGATCCAGATGGCATCTCAAGTCAGTGGAGAACAGATTATTAATAAATGTTGCTGGAAATTGTTAGCACTTTGGAAAATATTAACTAAAGTTACATATACCACAATTTTATCCCAATAAATTTCAGATGGATTGTATTATTCAGCTCAGGCTGCCACAACAGAATACCAGACTGTGTGGCTTAAACAACAGAAATTTATTTTCTCACAGTTCTGGAGGCTGGAAGCCCAAGATCAAAGTGCCCACAGGTTTGATGTTTGGTGAGTCCTCTCTCCTTCAGTTGCAGACAGCCACCTTCTCACTGCCTTTTTCTGTGCTCATTCAAAGAGAGAGCTTTCTGGTGTCGCTTCCTCCTTCTTATAATCACAATGAGGAAATGTCAAGAAAAATGGGCCTCACCCATGTGCCCTCAGTTTACCTTACTCACCCCTCCAAAGGCCCCGTCTGTAGTCACATTGGAGGTGATGACTTTAACACCTGAATTTTGGGGGATACAATTCAGTCAAAAGATTTAAATATAACAAAACCATAAAAGAACTAGGAAAATGTTTTTATAAAATACGAGTTTGGAAAGGCCAAGCATAGCACAAAATCCAGCTCATAAATTATGGAAAGCTTTGACTGCATTTAAAAAAATTTTTATGCGGTAAAAATCTCCCAGTAAGCAAAGTAAGAGAATCATTTGCTACCTGAATAACAAGGGGTTAAAATTGAAAACGGGGGCCGGCCGAGTGGCGCAGTGGTTAAGCGCTGGCTTGGAAAGCCAGCGGCCCTGGTTCGGGTCCCACATATGAGGGCCAGTGACACTGCCCTCAAAAAAAATTTTTTTTTTAATTAAAAAAAAAATTGAAAATGAACAAAATCAGGGAGATCAGCATGTTCTGCGGGTCACTGGCAGATGATTAAAAGGATCTGGTGAAGTGCAGGGAAAGGATGTAATTAAGGTGATAAATGATATTAAGGTCAAAGGAATGATGTTTGTAAAAGAAAATAAATATAAATTATGTCGTTTGACCCAGCCAAAGGTCCACAGGTGGTGCTTGGAGATTTGCCTTTCAATATGTCTAGGTGGAAGCTCACTCCACCTTCTGCCAGTTTAGCAATTTAGGTTTCACCCTTCTCTTCATCTTCTCCTCTACCAGAAAGCTACGTAGCTCTCACCCCAGACCTTTCAAAATTATGATAAACTTTCTGCAATCAAATTTAGAAAGAAATTCACAGAAAGGGAGAGATGAGTGAACAATTCTAGAACAGGTGTCAGAAAAAAAAAAAAGGGAAAAATGCTTGAAGTAAATCAGAGCAGACCATAGAACCAGAAGATGGAAGGTGCGTTTGAAGAAGAAGGGCCCTTCTACTTCGGGGTGTTTGGTTAGGGGCACTGTGGATGTCTAGTCGCCCTGATAGTTTCTGAGAAACTTCTTCACGTCTATTTCTTTCAGCCCTACCAGAAAGTAGCCAAATGAATAACGACAAGATGGCAGGCAGTGTGTGTACAATATCCATTAGCCACGGACCAGCATGGCTCTTCCTGTTTACAGGAGGGAGGAAAGTGTGCCTGAGTGTTGGTCTTGCCCAGGTGAGCCAGCTCATTCATGCTGAGGGGAGCTCAGCCAGGACATTGCTTCCTGACTCACAGCCCCACGCTTCCTCTCTAGAGACGCCACTGGCTTTCTAGAATCCTCTAGAGTTAGAACCTACTTGCCCATCTTTCACCTGTAACTATGACCTAGAAATCTCTTGAGTGACTCACCACAGAAATCTTTAGTAAAAGGTGAAAGATTTATACAATCTGAAGAGAAACAGAGTAACTTGAGTGACTCACTAGTTTCTATCACCAAATAAATTACTATTTTGGTGAACTTGCAAAATGACTGAATTATGGCTTCCTTTGTGGAAAACTGGGACATATCAGAACTGAGAGGCGCTCAGAGTCAGGACATGCACCGACCTGTTGAAAGCATCTGGCTAAGTCGAGTTCCAGGATGGATCTGGGCCTATCACTGTAAACCAGCTAAGTGGGCGCTTTGCTACTCTGTGGTGAAGGCCGTGTAATAACAGCTCTAACTTAGGTGAACTTGGGGATAGTAAAACTCTCGTTCAGGCATCCTAGATTTACCTCTCAATGTGCAATCACACAGGAATCCCTTATTATGGACACTTAACCTTAGACCTCAGAGAGGGACTCTTATTAGATTACTCACTTATTCCCACATGTGTCCTCCTTCCTCTGGCTTCCTCCACGTATAACCTTACCCATCCCCCACGAGATGCTGTCTGTGGCCGAGGACCCACTGGATGAGCAGAAGCCTCTCTCCATCCAGGCCATTAACCAATGACTGATAATTGCCTCTACTGGTCTGCAGTGATACAGACTAGTTTCTGGGACCCACTGGAACCCATATGTCAGTCCATTTGAGCTGCTGTAACACCACCATAGACGGGGTGCCTTAAGCTACAGAAATTCATTGCTCCCAGTTCTGTAGGCTGGGAAGTCTGAGATCGGGGTGTCAGCAGGTCAGGCTCTGGTGAGGACTCTCTTCCTAGTTTACAGGTGGCCATCTTTCTGCTGTGACCTCACATAGTGGGGACAGAGAGAGAGGTCCTATCTCTGTGTCTCTTCCTATAAGGACACTAATGCCATTCATGACCTAATCACGTCCTAGAGGCCCTACCTCCAAATACCATCACATTGGAGATGTAGGCTCCAGCAGAGGAACTGGGGGTCACAAACATTCAGTCCATGGCATCATCATATGGAAGTATCGAGAGATTGCCCTTAGGAGCTGGTGTGTTGATCTCAAATACTTCCCAATGTTAGAAGAAAGAAAAGAAAATCCCCAAGGATTCACCCTGCTGTGTTTGCTCAGAATTTGGGGATGAGGCACTGACCTGGACTTTCCTGAGGCATATGATTTCTTACATTGGCGTGAGCACTGAGTTTGACCTTGCCAAGGTACCATTGCACCGTGGAGGCTGTGTTCTTGGCTATAATTCTGCTTTGTTTCCTTTGAATGGAGGGAGGAACAGACATCAAAGATGCTTGTAATTGATTCCAAGTAGTATTATTCAATAAGCCAGGAATGCTGAGAAATAGGTGTGAAACGCTCGCTTCAGATGCCAAGGATAAATGCAGTGGGTGTCACAGCCAGAATAGTAATTATGTCATCTGTCTTGTCGTGGAATGTGACTATAGTAATTGCAACATTTTCTCCCATCATTGGAGCTTGTAATTATAGTGCAACTCCGGGATTATGTGCTAATTTGGGCTGTTTTAATCACGTCTTTTCCTCTGAAATGTAATGGTAAAATTCCACAGTTGTTCCCAGACTGCCGATTCTTTTCTTATTTCCAATTCCTTTTCAACATCTGTTATCTTGTAACTCTTAACAGTTCAGTACTTGAGGAAAGGAGGCAGAGATGTTCTGGGCACTTCCTAACAGAGGACTTGAGGTAAAGCGGACTTGCGGGCTGATGAGAAAGCCTCCATAGTAAGGAGTTTTAAATTCCCAACCAGAATAAAAATTTCTCTTTGAATGTGAACTATTTTATGTTTCAACAATGGCAGGTGTTTTACAGGATTTGGCAGTGTCTGCAACCCCGATTTTGTGTGTGTTGAAGGAAACTCTCAACCATAACAGTCAGCCTAGAGCTGATTAAGAAAACTCTCCCACTGAACCTAAGGTCAGGTTTAGGTTAATTAAGACCTGGACACCAACCTGTGTGTGAGGGGATCGGTCACCTTTCATCGTGAGGCTCCTTAAGGTGCTCATTCCATGGATTTATCTCTTCAGATCATATTACAACAAACATCAGGGGGTCATGCAAGATTCTGAGGTTATACAGGAATAAAGGAACATGGGACACTGTGAGATGAGGGGCTGGCAGCTGAGGTGCAAGCCCTTGACTCTTGTGGTGACTTCCACGCTCTTAGTTCATCCTTTCCAACGTTGTTTCAATCATCTGAGCACAGAGAGGAAATCAGTATTGCGTGGAAGCAACCCAGATCCACACTTTTCAACTGGATGCTTGCGACTTCGTTATGTATTTGTGCCTGCTGTATAGGTGCTCGGACAGGGCGAGGAGAGTGGTTACAACTAAGCAAATGCATCTGTGATTCTAAAACAACAGCAGCAGGAGGCAAGCTAAGAGCATCTGGTTTTCTTGAAAGAAAAACTGGCAGCAAATGTAATCTCACCTTTGGAGGTGACAGCATATCCCTAGATTAGACATGTGTGGAACCAGCAAGGCCAGACACAAACAGCACAGTGTTAGGGTGTGGCAGACACAGGGCTGCAGGGGACAGATGTGAGAAGGAATACAGCCCAGCCCTGTCTGTCCACCAGGCGGTCGCCCAAGGCCATATTTTTTGAGCCCCCTCCTGGGTGCCATGGACTGATTGATGTACTCACAGGTTGATGGTGCAGCAGCCCTCCCTGGCGGCTGCTCTCAGGAAACTAAACCAGTCCGTTCCACCCACATACAAGCATCTCAACAGGTAAACTGATCAAGGGGAAGGAAGCTGTAATTATAATTTAGCAAGCCAACTTCGGACCAGCTGGATCGTGCTGGTACAAAGTAAACTAAGGCACACTAACATTTTTCATGAGTTTATTTGCGCATACATCAGTTGGAACCGGGCAGCACAAAACCAAAGGCGGTTAGGGACACTCTCTTGCCTGGAGACAGGAGAAAGGTTTTCACCAAGAAGACACTGAAGCAGGGCCGGCCGAGTGGCGCCGCGGTTAAGCGCTGGCCTGGGAAGCCAGCGGCCCCGGTTCGGGTCCCACATATGAGGGCCAGTGACACTGCCCTCAAAAAGAAAAAGAAAAAAAGACACTGAAGCAAAGCAATTATTTGATTGGTTATGGCATACGTAGTTGTCTCATTTGGGAAAGCCTAGTAGTCTGTGATTGGTTGTTCTGAAGTTTCCCTTTCCCAGGTTCCAGGGAGGGCACTGACTCTGACTGGCTTTAGCTTACGTAGGCTGCCGCTGCATTAGCGCCACCTCTGTCTGGGCCTCCTTATTTAAATACTTTAATGGTGTGCACATCACAGCCTAGCAGGAGGAGCCTTGGAGGTGATATTGGCAGGGTCCACCAAGTGTTTCCCAGGGGAGAGGGGAGAGGAACCGGGGACCACCTGAGGAGATTTACCTTTGGGGGTTTCCTTGGCCAGACTGTCCCTGGAGTAAATTAAATGACCTAGAAAACAACAGGTGCAACGCTCTTCTGGTCATGTGAGATCCCAGGTAGGAGGGCCACAAGGAGAGAGTACGCGGGCCCAGCACAGGAGAACATTCCAGCACTCGGCAGTTCCGGTTTCATTATCGATTAATCAGGCTCCTGTAGCCTAGAGTCTGTGGCCAGAATGCTGAGCTTCCAGGTCTGGCTTTCTCTCTTACTGGCTACTTGACCTTGGGCAAGTTTCTTAACTTTTGTGCTTCAGTTTCCTCATTTGGAAAGTGGCTTCAAGAATGTTACTTAGGGGCCGGCCGAATGGCGCATTGGTTAAGAGCTGGTTTTGGGATGCCAGCAGCCCCGGTTCAGATCCCACATATGAGGGCCAGTGACACTGCCCTCTACAGCTAAGATGGTGAACAACAGCTCCACCTGGATCTGGGCTGTGCGAGCCCTGGTGACGGTGTAGGCTGCAGCCCCTGTTGCAGTGGGCTACCATAGGCTCCAGTGAGTGGCCGGCAGCCAGCGTGAGCTGCCAATAACCGTGGTGGGTGACCTTCCAGAGGCCAGCAACCGATCTGCCTCATCTGGGAAGAGCGCAATGATGATACCAACATGGGCCAGTGAAGCAACGTCCTCCGCAACTAGACTGAAGAACAAAAAGACAGCAACTTGTCTGTTCCCCTTCCCCGATTCCCCAACGCTGTTCCCCTCCCCCAGTAAAATCTTAAAGAAAAAAAGAATGTTACTTAGAAGAGTTAAATGAGGCCATTCATATGATAAGGCAGCGTAGTAAGCGCTCTGTTAGCTGTTTTTGTTAATATTTCATAAGACAGCTGTCTCTTGAACTTGTGTATATAGGTCCTCTGCAAGAGGTGATCCAGTGCTAGCATGCCAGAAAATCGTGTTTCTGGGTTCAGAGGCTGGGGACTCGCTTCTGGATAAAGGGTGCGGGGTTGCCAAGGTGACTGCCACCATGCGGAACTGGGTGGGACTGTCACACACCCTGTCTCCTTGCCCCGTCATGCCCCACAGTGGTGTGCAACTGTTCTTTATATAATAATGCTGAATATTATAGTAACTTAGTAACTTTTCAGTCTTCTCATTTAGATCTCCTGGAGAGCAAAAATCTTGCCTTATTCTTTTTCCTTTATCCTCTTCATTGGCTAAAATATTTATAATCTAAAACTCAGTAAATACTTCCTGGATGAGATAATAAGGTTTATAGAGAATTCAGAACAAATGGAAGCATGTCCAAAACAGTGAAATAGATGGGAATGATGAAGACTAGAACGCTGGAGAGGGGATGAGGGTCAGATAAGAGATTCCTAAAGGAACTATCTGGAAGAGCTCACTGAAGTCAGCGACTGAGACCCAGGAGGTCTACGAGGACGGGTGGACCTTAGAGGAGGAAGGGGACGGTTCCCACACTGCCTCCCTTCTGTGTCTGCTGGCTTGGGCCTCAGCAACCAGTTTCCAGTGGTTGCCAGGGGCGGCGAGATGAATTTAGTGGTTGTCCTAATGTGGTGGCCGTTGGGGAGCCCCATAGGTTTCTGGACACAGAGAGAAGCCTGGCCTGGAGAGGAGAGTGGTCATGACTAAGGTAGCCAGGGGACAGTACTTGGCTTTGGTTCCGAAGGTGGCAGCCAGCATGCTGTGAGCAGGCTCAGCCTCCCAGGCCGCACGCCCATGCACTGTGGCCCTCCCCATGATTGCAGCGCTCTCCTGCAGCCATTGCAGCTTTGTGGGCCTCAGAGTCAGTGTCCCCGCTTCTGGGCTCTAGTCCCTTGTGATGGCTTCACAGGTCCCCTGTGGGCCTAGTCTGCCCCTGGGAGACTCCTGTATGGGTGACCTGTAAACCACTGCAGACTTCAAACACTCGCATTTATGTAGGATCTAAAATACTGGCCATGGTAGTATTATAGATTGCTTAGAGTTAAATGGACCCTAGAGATATCTAACTCTCCTGAGTTTTACAGAAAACTGAAGTTCAGGGAGGTTGAGTTACTTACCCAAGGTCACACAGCCAGCTTAGGGAAAGGGATGGAACTGGAAGCCTGATGCTCATTGGTACCCCTTATTCTATCCCACACTCCCAACAAAGGTAGACTTTGTCAGGATATAGGCTGACTCATCAGCTCAACTTCCAATTGTTTAACTGGAGGGAAAATTCATGGCATACCTCTAGTGGAATTATTCGTAAGATTCCAACCATTGCTAAAGCAGGTGAGTCTAGGCCGGAAATCAGAAGAATTTGTAAAATTTTGAAAGATGAGCCAATTTCAAAAACCTAAAGGGAATGTGTGTGGATTGTACATCGTGTACTGAAGGTGTTACATTGTTTTGTTCATTTGTGGAGTGCTTTTGTCATTCTAGGGAAGATTTAGACATTGAATATCCCCAAAGGCTTTCATTTGACTGTGATGTATTTTCCCCTGCCTGCCGCTTCTAATAAGCACTTGCAGGCAGAAGGCCTCACTGGCAGGATGAGGTCAGGCACAGGCCATTCGCTTGCCAGGCACAGGACGCAGACCGCAAGGGCAGTGAGCTGGGGCTTCATCTTCCTCTTAGCAAGCACTTCTCAGTGCCTTGGCACTCCTGGACTTCAGTTAGAGGGATCGTTCCATGCACGAGTGCCATGTGTGTCTGCAAGCTTCAGATAAACCCGGAAGGAAGATGGACGGGAAAGAGCTATCTGGTCAGGGGGGTGGCCATTCTGAGCTCAATCCTGTTTGTGTATAACACGTAGCTTATTTATGTATTGCAGATATTGTGCTTATGGTATATGTTGTATTAAGGAGGATAAAGTGACTCTGTGTTGGTCATGAGAGTAGATTGCAATAAGACAATGAATAAATAATAATAATAATAATAATAATAATAAATACAATCACATTGGCTTGGCCAGGGCCAGCACTCTGCTTTATTTGTCTAGAGATGGTTTAGCAGAGTACTTGTGAGGTTGCTGGCCTGTGACCTCCACTCATCACTCACCTGAGAGGAGGACCAGGATGCCTGGAGCCTCCTGCTGGCTCTCGTTCTTGTAGCACCCCTGTCCTTGCAGCCACGTGTCAAAGCCCGCCTCTGCTGGTCTGCACAAAGCCTGTGCCCGGGCTGGGAATGGCCTTGCCGATGGCCACGCACACAGCACAGCCTGGCCTCGGGCTTGTCCTCTCTCCATGTGGACACTCAGACCTGGCCCCTAACGCCGTGCCTGTGCTGTGTTCCCGCAGGTGTCCCAGGCGGCTGCTGACCTCCTGGCCTACTGTGAGGCACACATCCGGGAGGACCCTCTGATCATCCCTGTGCCTGCGTCAGAAAACCCCTTCCGAGAGAAGAAGTTCTTTTGTACCATCCTCTGACTCCGTGTGTGGTGAAGCACCTCCTTGTCTGTCACTGACACGGGTGGGGGCCGCATGCTGGTAGCTTTAGGGAGCCCCTTCCTGTGCCTGCCCAACCACGGCTGCAGGGAGAGCCTCTCTGTCCTTAGGTTTTCTTCATTGCATTGATTTCGCTTTTTCTTTTCATTTTCTTGTTAGTTTCATTATTGGCAAAGAATACAGACATTTTTGTAGCCAAGTAACAAATGTGCCAAGTAAAAATAAGTATGGATTTAAGGGCTTAAATTTTTAAACATCAATTCCCAAGTTTAAATACATCAAGTGAATACATTCAGTGGATAATTTATGGAAAAACTGCATCCAACAATCCCCATTCCCAATAAGTCAGCATCAAATGAGAGCACTTTGACCAATTGAAATATATGGGTAAAATTTGCACCTCCCTCCCTAGAGAAAGCATCCCTAAAAGGTCTCTGTTTCCTGCTTTTCCATCATCCTGTTAAAAACGAAATACCCTACAGCATTGGAGGGTTTTCTCCACATGTGTCTTCCTGGAGCCGTGTGGTCCAGACCCTGCTAAGGGCCCAGGCCCCTGGTTCCCACTGATTGTCACTGAGCATGTTGGAGGTGGTCCTTCTACAGGTGTAGATGCTAGGTGGATACTGTGGCCAGCTGAACCATAAATGTACATGGTGACAGCCAGCTGTTCATGTGCTCCAGCCGGCTGGCCACGAACACCATCTCCTCTCTCCAAATGCCACCTCTTCCTGCTGCCTCCTATTCTGACTCCTCCTCGGTAGTTGTTACATGGGCTGTGTTAATAAGGGCCATCTGGGCATGGCACTGGGCCTAGTGAGGTTTCACCAGGGTGGCCCCAGCCTCAGGAGTGAGTCACAGGGGCAGCAACTCACGTGTGCCATTTACTGATCTGGGCAGTGACAAGTATTCACGTGATTAATCCTCCAACAGTAAATATATGGTATGAGCATAGGTCAGTTTTAAAGAGAGGGAAACTGAGGCACAGAACGATGAGGTCATTTCTCCAAGGTTATAGATAGTGAACAGGAAAAGTAGGGCTTGAGTGCAGGCAGCCTGGCCCCAGAGCCCCCCCGAACTCCTGAGCTACACTGCCTTCCAGGCATACCTGTTTGCAAACCACCTGAATCCCATTCTGTGAAGCTCTGTGGCTGTAGCCTGCTTAGCAGCACATGTCTCTTTTCATATTTGCCAGTGGGGAGGCATATTGGGCCGTATTCTGGTAGTTTATGGAAGATGGTACATGGATGCCTCAGTGGAAGGCTAGACAGATCTCGGTTTTTCTGAGACAAACTGGTAGGCCCTGCCTAAAACAAACTTATACCACCCTGATGAAAGACGAGACTAACCCCGGGGGCAGAGCTTGTCTAAGTTCTTTTATGTTGGTTTGGAAACTGCCTCTGTCCCTGGTCCTGACTGGGGCTTGCTGTGTGAGAGGCAGCTGCTGTGTGCCTGAAATGTTCTAACCTGCACAGTGGAGATAACAGTAATTACTCCTCCTGCCTCTCTGTCTAGGAGGACATAGAAAGGTGCTGCGTAGATGAAAGTCCTGATTATCATCTAAAACAAATACATTAAATACCACACTAATAACACAGGGAATAACTCATGACTTGGAAGTGCCCTGGTTCAGTGGGAAGGCTAATGTAAAATTGTCTACAAAAAGGCAAATATAATTTTCAGATCAGTTAATGACTTGCTACCCTTGTCAATGGTTTTAATATGTTTTTATTCTTTGCTTCTTTTGTTGAAGCCCATTCTTAGCTTCATTAGAGCTCACTGATAATGCCAATATTGTTAGGGAGCCGTGCGCTCCAACTGTAGCAGAACTGTGTGTGTGTGTGTGTGTGTGTGTGTGTGTGTGTGAGACAATAAGACCCCAGGTCCTTCTCTATTTTGGTTTATGACCAGGATCTCTTTATCCTGTGGTCCATGTCAACATGATTAACCCGATGAAACAAAGCACAATCCATCAGAGAAGCTGAGAAAGTGGGACAGCACAGAACTGGCTGAATCAGGTCAAGGAAGAAAATGAGCTTCCAGCATTTCACCAGACTTCCTTCCCCTCGTCAGGACCTTTTCTGTCCCTCCATATTCTGCCTTCCTTTTCCTCCTTTCTTTCATACACTCATCCCTGAGATCTTTTTGGCCTTTTAGTACACCTTTTCCTTCTAAACCTATGGCATTTTGTGGGGTTTGCCCCTTCTAATGTGTCCCTAAATTCAGTGCCATCTGTCTTCTTAAAAGCATGTTCAGGGGGCTGGCCGAGTGGCTCAGTTGATTAAGAGTACAAGCTCTGAGCAACAAGGTTGCAGGTTCAATTCCCACATGGGCCAGTGAGCTGCACCCGACCTGAGCTGCCACTGAGCCTGCCAACAGATGACAGGATGGCTTAGCTGGTGGGAGCACATGTTCCTAACAACAAGGTTGCTCATTGGACTCCGGAATGGGATGGTGGGCTATGCCCACCCACAACTAAGATTGAACATGGTACCTTGAGCTGAGCCACTGCGAGCTGTCAACGGGTGGCCAGATGGCTACTGGACTTGGAGCTGAGCTAGCTGCGCCCTCCACAACTAAGGTTGAAAGAGAACAACTTCGCTGTTCCCCTTCCCCAATTCCACAACACTGTTCCCCTTCCCCAATTCCCCAATAAAATCTAAAAAAAAGCATGTTCATGCATGTGGAGTATGAGATGCCCGGATGTGTGACTGAGTGGCCACCGTCGGGAGGCAAGTGGTGTGGAGCGCGCCTTAGTGGGCAGCTGCCATTCAGAGTTTCCAGTTTGGCTGTCCAGCATCTGAGCCTCATTCCTGTGGTAGAGAATCACCCCTTGCATATACACTTAGTGGGGAGCAGCGCCCCTCCCACTGTCTCTCAGGTGCACCCCCTCACCAGCCAAGGGGTGGCCAGTGACCGGGGTGACCTACTTGGATTCCCTACTTGGGATGTGAAGCCAGTGACACAGAAATGAAAGGGGACTGCGATTCATATCATGGCAGCTGCAGCGGCCCAGGGGCGGCAGTGACCCAGCAGAGGACGAATCTGGGACTGGAGGCTGCAGGGATGGCGTGTCCCTGGTAACAGTGTCCACAGGTGGCAGAGTCCAGAGCCAATCATCCCTACTCCATTCCTTGGCCCCACTGAGCTGTCTTGGCCCCCACCCATCTTCTTGGGTCTCATTTCTAGCTTTCTGTCAATTCTTTGAATGCCCAAGTTCCATCCAATAAATCCTTATTCTTCCGTGAAATAACCTAGGTTGGATGTCCATATCGTATGTCCTAACAACTCCACTCTACGGTATATACCCAACAGAAATGTGTACGTATAGTCACCAAAGGAAACGTATTATGTTCGTAGAAGCACTATTCATAATAACCCCACACTGGAAATCACCCAAATGCCATGTGGAAAGGATAAACAAATAATGATATGTTGATACAGTGGAATCCTGTGCAGCAATGAAAGTGAATGAACGGTCCTGCAGCTACACACCGAGCGTGGCATGGGCCTTACGAGATACGGCAAGCACGTGCTGTACGATTCCATTTCTGTAATGTGCGACCCCTGGCAAAGCTAGTCTCTGCTGCTATAAGTAAGGGTGTCAGTTGCTCTGGATGGGGTGGTGACCAGAGGGGCACAAGGCCAGCTTCTGGGAGGTTCTATTTCTGGATCTGGACACACTGGGTGTGTTTACTTTGTGGAAATCCTTTGAACTGTACACTTCGGATTTGTGCACTTTTCTGTACGTGTGCTATACTTCAATAAAAAGTTGGGTTTTGTGACTAGCTGTCAAGAATCCTACTGTTATTTTTTTCTTTTCTGACACTTTACTCCTTCAGGTATCACATCATTGGTGGGACATTTAAGAGTGTATCCACCAACATTTTGAAATAGGTGCTTCAAATCCACAGCTACCTGGATGGAGAACAGGCTTCGGGCACCATGCAGACAGTGCCCTGTGAACACGGTGTGCGGCGGCCATGCTGCGGAGTTCGTGTCTTCTAGGAAATCAGTGAGGGATCTTACAGGGATTCCCTGCCTGAAGCAGCCTTTCGGTAACTGAGGCAGGTGACAGCCTCTCAGCCTTTCCTGTGTCTGGCCATCGGGAATGAATGGAGGGGATGGCTGCCACGAACGGGGAGGAAATGCATCAAAGGCACCAGCTGGGTGGGTGAGGATGTGTCCTCTGAATGCAGCCCTGCCCCCAACCACCCAGCCCATAGGTACACTGGGGCAAAGGGCTTCTTCAGCTCTGCGCCCACCCATGGGGCTCTAGGCCCCCTCCCAATCCTCTGATGGTTTCTCGGGGTGCTGTCTTCTTTGCTCTCCCCTACCACGAGGCCTCAGCCATTCTTCTCGCAGCTGGAACATGTTCAATCCTGAGTGATCACAGAGTGGCTTCACGCTGGGACTCCTGTTATGTGAGTCAGAAGGTCTTAGCTTTCATTCCATGCTCCGGCCCCCGCAGAGCTCAACAATGAATCTGTGCGCTGTCAGCAGCCTCCCTCCGAGGGAGGGGAGCAAACCCAAGGTCAGAAGGAATTTTATTCTGGTGACTGTTCAGATTTGAGATGAAAATAATAACGACAACGAACGTTTTGACCCGAGAAGAATAAGGATTCTGGTGATAGGTTAGACAGAATCGATTTACACTTCCATTTCCTTCAGCTCATCAGGTGGTGAGAAGACACCAGAAACAGGAGTTGTTTAATGGAGGACCAGAACGATGCTCCCTACCTCACCCCATGTTTCGGCTTCGTCTCCTGGGCAGCACACCACGCTGCCCTCCCCAGGGTGCACGGCCAAGAACAGGGTGGTGGCCAATAAGCTGGGTGTCAGCCCAGTTGCCCTGTTTCTGGAGGTAAGTGTGGATGAGTCAGTGTCACCTCCCACTGGTCAGAACCAACATCCCCAGTTTCTAATAAAACCCTTAAACAGGATTGTTTCAGTTATAAATAATTTACTAAGTTGTCAACTTTTCAGGCCCAGGTGTGGGGATAAACCATAGGCTGGTGTTATTGTAACCACGTACTTTCACAGAAGCTTCCGTGACACAGAGTCAGCCCCCGACTTACTCTCCAGTGTTACTTTCCCACCTCACTCCCCCTCAAAACCCTGTGCTCCAGCCACACTGGCCATTATTCAAGCCTGCTTCCACAGTCTTGTTCCCTGCTGCCTGAGAGCCTTTATACCTACCTGCTGCTTCCTCTGCCTCGCACTCACCTCATTCCTCCCTTTGTCAGGCCTGCTTATTGTGTACATCTCAAGTCGAGCATGGCTGAGCTTCAAGCCTTCCCTGACCTCTCCGACCAAGTCCAATCTGTCTATAGGCTCTTACTGCACTGAGAAGCTGTCCCTACAGCACCTGTCCTTGCAGTTTTCCATTTGTGTATGTGATCTCTCAGTGGCGATCAGGGTTTTACCACTGTGTCCCCAGCACCTGACACATCACCTGGCACATGACAGGCACTCCATAAGTAGTAGACAAGGAAACGAGTACGTCACTACTCATCCTTTTTGACCCTGAGTGCTTCTCCTTAGGGTTCTCCATGGCAGCTAACCACGTGGATGGATCCTTAGAAGACCCTGTGAAATAGTTACCAGGGGAGGGAGGAGGGAACCTGTTTTTTTGTGGAGTGCTCACGTGTGTCAGGCACCCAGCAAAGGCATTCACTTTTTTTTTTTTTTCTGAAGGCAGTGTCACTGGCCCTCATATGTGGGACCCGAACCGGGGCCGCTGGCTTCCCAAGCCAGTGCTTAACTACCATGCCACTCAGTTGGCCCAAAGGCATTCACTTTTAATCTACACAGCAATAGTGAGATGAATTATCCTCGTTCTATGGGTGTATATTCCTCATCTACATGAGGCAGTGGGTTCAGTTGAAGGAACTTGCCCAAAGCCGGCAATTCCCAAGTGACTGGATTGGAATCCCAGTCTGCCCTCTGGACTTGACAACACCCAGCACCTGCCTGTTATCAAACCAAGGCGGCTAACAGACAAGGCTCTCAGCTCCTACAGAGTTACATCAGCATGGCTTTAGTGAAAATGACACAGGAACAAGAAAATGACACAGAAACAAGGAGAGGATGGGCCCCGGTAGACAAATAGTGATTGAGCCAGAAGGCAGGACCAAAAGCGTCCAGAGTGGTAAGAAGCCAGGGCTTTGAGTCCTAGGGACCCAGGTTCAGATCCTCACTCAGCCACTTCCTGGCCTTGCTGTGCTAAGCTTTCATTTCCTCATCTGGTGAAATGAGGACAGTGGTGCCTATTTCATAGGGCACCTTTGAGGATTCCATGAAACAACATACGTATTCAGCATCGCCTGGCACAGAACACATGCTTAGTAAAGAGGGACTAACTATATTTACCTTGTCAACTACTATTGTGGAAACAAGGACCGACAGAGACTCAGAATTTAAAGTAAGATTTGTCACTTACCAAAGACACATTAAAACAAGGAGAGAGTAAAACTGACCAGCCAGTAGCAGGGCACCCATCACACTCCCACAGCTTAACACATCAAAATTACAGGCTTATTTATACATCAATGCAACCGAGGCCCCGCCCCTTCCAGGAGCTGTCTTATGGAGAAGGGACCACACGATATGCACAGAAGACATGACCCATCATGGGTACAGGGGACATGTAACTTCAGCGAGCTGGGACCCAGCCACGGGCAGGGTCACAGGGCCAGCTCCCAGCTGTGACCAGAGTGCGATCCAGGTTCATGTACTGTCTGGAGAGCTACAATTTGCCAGAGAGAACTTGGGGTGGACACTGTTGTAGAAGCCCGATCCTGTAAAGTGGGGCACACAGTGGGCAGGAGAACTCAGGTCCAGGGACCCCAGGGCAGAAGCCTCACAAGTAGAACAGGCGCTGGATAGTGGGCAGAAGGACTTTCAGCCACGGGACGAGTACTGCTTTCCAAGTCGGCCTCATCAGGAGGGATGATGGGGCCAAGGCTACTGGGACACAGACTGGAACTGACTGCACGGGACTCAGGAAGCCCAGCTCGAAGAAGCAGGAGCCGGGAAGAGTAGGGGCCCCCAACATCTTCTGGGGATGTCTTTTTCTGCCTGAGGATGGCACCTATTTTTATAATTTTCCTGAACTTGTTGCTGAGATGTACTCAATTCCACTAACAGAGAAAGGCTCGGAAAAAGTTTACTGCTGCGAGGGAGAGAATCCCCAGAAGCAACAAGCATTGGTTTGTGGACCACAGGGCATCTTGGAAGACAAGCAGCTCAGTGGCACAGAGCTCACCCTGCTGGATACGGGAAATGGCCTTCGAATGCCGTTATCTTTTCGTATGTGGACATCTGGCATTTTGTAAACATCGTACAAACAAGCTATTATTTTTTCCTGGAAAGGGCCATCATTTGAAGAGATGAGCTTCTAAACATGTTGGTTGAAGAGCTCTTCAATAAAAAGTAGCCTGGGTTAGGGATCTGTAATGATTTTGTGACGATAGACTATGCATTAATAATACCTTTCTTTCTATAATGCAAATGCTGATAAATTTAGGTTAAGATACACATATTGCATTAATTATGAAGACTGATAGAAAATAAGCTCCCCCCTACCCACAGACCTATTAAGAATAAATGAAGGACTCATTAAGAAAACATTGATATCAGGCTTCACCAGTATAATATCTATCTTTAAATACCCAGAAGTGATTAATTCATTAGTGATCAGAATGAGTCAGATATGTATAATATACATTCTATTTTTAGCACTCAGATAACGGCAATGTCTTATAAGAGTTTATTTGCTCATCAAAGTCTTTATTAACTTGCATATAATTAAGTGAATTTCCAGCACATGTTTTACTTCCACACTGCTATTTAAAGTTTTTAGAACATGTTTGTTTACTGAACTACCAAGTGCTGTAATAAACTGTCGTTACAGTCTTTGCCTTAATTGGGAGAAGAAAAATAAGAATTCCAAAGATGACATTCTTTCTAGCAGCTAGCCAAATGAAATGTGTATGACAAAAGTAATCCATGCTAGATTTAGAAGAATTCTAATTTTACAATAATGTGTCGTCAGTGTCTGCCTCATAAACATTAGACCACACAGTTCCTATCAGTTATGAACTAGTTGGTTTAAGGCCCTCCTTAATCCAAGTGATTTTTAAAAAATTTTATCACCAATGTATGTGCTGGTTCTGGCTGGTCCAGTGTTTGCAGTTATGGCACAAAGGGGCACATGAAGCAAAAAGGCTGCGGACCACACAAAGTGGGAGAAGCACCAAGTGCAGCTCGCCGTTACTGTTTCCATGCCCAAAAGAGCGTGTCACCTGGATGCTCACAGGCTTCTCCACGAGCTGTGCACTGTTCCCACGCCTACTCTATAGGTGAGGACACTGAGCAGTGGTGCGCTGCAGCATGTGCCAATTTCCATGGTGTAAATACTCCCACCAAGTTACCCACGGGGCCTCAGCAGGCTTGCAAAGCTCCTGAGGATTTAACATTTGGCTGTCACTGGCCAATCAAGACACTTGCCCATGTTCACAGAACACAATCAGTAAGGAAAAGAGATGTGATATGAACCAGGAAGTCTGACTTCAGAGCCTGTGATCCCAACCGCTGTGTTATCCTGTTTAGGAAGAACAGTCCACAAGGGGCCCACCTGTCCCAGGGCTGCACCTGAGTGACAGTCAGGGTCAGGAGTGCTAAGGGTCCCACTGCTCTAACTTGAGACTTCAGCAAGAAACATGGAGGAAAAGTAAATCGTATAACATAATGAGCTCTCCGAGGAAGAAAAATCGACAAAAACTGTCAACTGACACCTCTTAAGTTTGAAGACATGCTACAGCTTTTGTTTTTGTTTTTCAAAAAAAATATCCCATTCCAGAGAGATCCTTAGGTGGCTGGGCAGACAATTAAGCTGCCTCTGTTTGTGGAGTTGCCACAAATTCCTTTAACCTCTAAGGAGTTACACACGTTGGGACTCCTGCCTGGGCCTTCTTCCTGAGCGAGGGGTCCTTGGGCTCAAGGGCAGAGCAAGCCCTGGGTGCAGCTGAGTGAATGTCCTTGGAAGCTTCCTTTCTCCACAGTGACTGGAGAGCTGGTGGATAAACATTTCTTCACACTCTCCCCTTGGGTGATGTAACTCGGAAGCCATTTACACAGAATCCCAGAATTCCATGCCCACAAGCTAACTTGCCTGATAACATTTACTCACTGCTTTCCTCTCCTAGTCTTACTCCCCCTCTCCTCTACTTGTACTTTCTGGGATCACCATTAATTAATTAATTAATTTATTTATTTATTTATTATTTTTAAAGATTTTATTAGGGAATTGGGGAAGGGAAACAACCAAGTTATTGTCCTTCAGTCTTAGTTGTGGAGGGCACAGCTAGCTCAGCTCCAAGTCCAGTTGCCATCCGACTGCCCATCGGCAGCTCAGGGCAACTCAGCTCAAGGTGCTGAGTTCAATCTTAGTTGCAGGCTGGCATAGCCTACCATCCCATGGGGGAGTCGAACCAGCAACCTTGTTGTTAGGAGCATGTGCTCTCACCAGCTGAGTCATCCTGCCAACTGTTGGCAGCTCAGCTCGGGCGCAGCTCACTAGTGTACGTAGGAATCAAACCAGAGACCTGTTGCTCAGAGCTCGTGCTCTTAACCAACTGAGCCACTCAGCCAGCCTGGCATCACCTTTTAAATAAACCACTTGTGTCAGGGTCAGCTTCTGGGGGGACTCAGAACACAGCAGAGAATGATGGTGTGTGACCTAAGTGATTGCGTTTCAGAGGCTCGGCACACTTCCTAGCCCATTATACCAGTCAGGGTCCAACCAGAGAACCAGAAGCAGCAGGGGCAGTATATATAGTAAGAGATTGATTGCAAGGGATTGGCTTATGAGATTGTGGGGCTGGCTGGGTGAGTCCCGAATCTGTGGGCAGGCTGGAACTCTCAGGCAGTGTCTCCTTAAGGGAAGCCTTGTTCTGCTCCTCAGACCTTTCCACTGATGATGTGAAGCCCACCCAGGTTATCTAGGGGAAAGGGCTCTTACTTAAAGTCAACCGACTGTATACATCACATCTACAGACCATCTCCATAGCATCATCTAGATGAGTGATCGAGTGAATAAGTGGGGACTGAAGTCTAGACAAGTTAACACATTAGAAAGACCCTCACGACCATGATAAATGCTCAAAAATGTCAGGCTATTAGTGATTCATAAGAAAAACAAAAAAGGGACACGATCAGGAACCGCAGCACTCCGCAGCCACGCACCAGGGGAGTTTCCTGGAACTTCCTTCTTGGCTGGCCTTCCCTCCTCTTTATTCCTGTCAGAATTGTGGAATAATTCTGTGGAATACCTTGAGAAACATAAAAAGCATTGTTTCCCCAAATCAGTTTATGAAATACCTATATTCACCACATTTTAATTTACTACCTGCTATGCACTTTACTCCTTGGCACTTAAAGGACAAAAAGAGATAAAATTGCTTTTCTCTACAACTTTCAGGGCAGAGACTGCTGAGTCCATAGGCTGTGCGGAACAGGGGGTGCAGTGGGGGTGGGGGCATGTTCAGGGCTGTCCCTGGGATTGTAGCATCAGTGGGCTCAGATTGGTGGTCAAGACCCCTGTTTTAAGGAGTTAGGAAGACAGGATTGTCTACACAGAGACCCAGTAGCTTCAGGTTTTGTGAGGCCTGAGGCTTATACGATTTGGGTGACCCATTTTAAGCGAAGGAATTCCTGATTACAAAATTAGGTAGCTTGTCACAGACCCTGAAGCTTTGGCTTCATGAACCTCATGGTAAATGCTCCTTTTCTGCTAAGACCTGAAAAACTAGTAGGAATTAGCCAGGCCAAAGATCTGGAGGGATTGAGAGCAGGCCGAGCACTTGACAAATGCAGGGAAAGAAAGGGGCATGTCTGGGAGCTGGGAGCAGCTCTGGAGGCCTGGGCAAGGAGTTGGAAGTGGGGAAGTGGCAATGGGGGAGCTGGGAGAGGGCGATGGTGAGGGGCCAGTGAACTGAGGTAGGGAGTTGGAGCTTTTTGCTGAGGTCAATAGAGGGTTTGGGGAAGGATGTGACCTGGTCTGATCTGCATTTCAGACCGCTTACTATGACCACAGTGGGGAGAGGGGATTGACAATCAGATTAACTCCCCCGCCCCAACCCCGACTCCCATTTTCTCCATTCTCCACTTAGTTTTATTTTGTTAAAACAACTGCTCCAATTACAAGTATAAATCATTTCCTTTCAAGGTGTCAGTACTCACAGTTGTGTGCATTTCAAAAGAGGCGTCTGCAATGCCAGTTGTGAGGGCATCCTGTCCAGACTGGTCCTGCCCTCTGTCTCCTCTCTTCTCTCTGAACAAAAGACAGCGCCCCCCAACCAAACATGTGAGCAGGCTGATTGTAGAGTCAGCGACCTGTTGAGCTTTGAAATCCACATGAATACTGTGAAAGAAAAAAAAAAAAATCACGGCATCTGTTGAAGACGTAAGGCAGGTTTTATTCCAGGGGGGCCATGGCTCTAGGTGTAGGGGCACTAAGGACCTCACGCAAGTGGAATAGGTCAGTATTTGCCCTTTTGTGACTGGCATATTTCCCTGATCATCGTGTCCTCAAGGTTCATCCACGTAGTAGCGTGTGTCAGAATGTCCTCCCATTGTGTGTATGGGCCACAGTTCATCCGTTCATCCCTGGGTGGACATGAGGTTGCTTCCAGCTCTTGGCAGCTGTGACTAGTGCTGCCATGAAAGTGGGTGTTGAGACTCCTTTTGGAAGCACTCTGGGCCTCTGTCAGAGCTAAGGGAGCTGTCAGAGTTACTCCTGCAATCAGCACACTGTAGTGTTAGTTCTCCCCTTTTTTACCATGACCCACAAAAGAAAGAAAGCACACATTTTATATCACAACCCAGGACATACTGCTATGGTCTAAAATGTTTGTGTCCCTCCCAAATTCATATGTTGAAATTGTAACCCCAAAGGTGATGATCTTAGGAGGTGGGGCATTTGGGAGGTGCTTAGCTCATAGGGTGGAGCCATCATGGATGGAATCAGTGCCCTTATAAATGAGGTCCCACAGGGCTCTCTAGCCCCTTCCACCATGTGAGAACACCATGAAAAGGTGCCAGGTATGATCCAGCAATCCACTTCTGGGATTTATCTGAAGAAAACAAAAAAACTACTTCAAAAATATATATATACCTCTGTGTTCATTGCAGCATTATTCACAATAGCCGAGACATGGAAACAAACAGATGAATGGATAAAGAAAATGTGGTCTATTATTCAATGGCATATTATTCAGCCTTGAGAAATAGAATGAAATCTTGCCATTTGCAACAACATGGATGGACCTAGAGGGCATTATGCTAAAGGAAATGAGTCAGACAGAGAAAGGCAAATACTGTTTGATCTCACTAACATGTGGAATCTAAAAAAATGAACAAGCTCATAGATACAGAGAACAGATTGCTGGTTGCCAGAGGTTGGGGGTGGGATGGGAGAAATGGGTGAAAGCACTCAAAGGTACAAACTTCCAGTCATAAGATAAATAAGTACTGGGGATGTCATGTGCAGCCTGGGGACTCTAGTTAATAATACTGTATTGTACATTTGAAAGTTGCTGAGAGAGTAGATCTTAAAAGTTCTCATCATAAGAAAAAAGATTCCACAACTGTGGTGATGGATGTTAACTAGACTTATTGAGATCATTTCACAATATATACAAACATCAAATCAGTATGTTATACACCAGAAACTCATATAATGTATATCATTATACCTTAATTTAAGAAATTCACTTTTTTTTGGGCCGGCCGAGTGGTGTGGTGGTTAAGCGCTGATTTGGGACACCAGTGGCCCCGGTTCGGATCCCACATATGAGGGCCAGTGACACTGCCCTCTAAAAAACACAAACAAACAAACAAACAAAAAAAGAAATTCACATTTTTAAAAAGCTATCTGTTCTTACAGTAGTGATATTGGAAAAAAAAAGTGTTCAAAATTATTAGCTCGGGCCCAAGTACAGAATCCTCTAAGTGGTTTAGCAGACTGATGAGTTAAATTTACAGGCTGAAATTACACGGAGGAAAAGTTTAAGTCCTGGCTAGGCCACACAGTAACATACAGCTGTATCACAAAGTGCATCCGTGATGAGGCGGAGAAGCCATTGAGAAGAGTTGCTCATGTGACATGGGCCATCTGTCTTCTTGTTTCTTAAAATATGTTCTCTTGGGTGATTACAGTGATAGAAAAGAGCCTGTACTTAGGAGCTGAAAAACACTGACGTTAGAAAACACAGAAATCACCCTCTAGCTGTTCTGAATTCCATCAAAGCCTCGGCATTGTTCCTGTGACTCTCCTCCTCAGTGTAATTAACACGATAAAAACTCATCACGATGAGAGAGACCATCCGCACCCAGCAACCCCTATTCTAGGTACAAACCGGAAAGAAAGCCCGCTCACGTACATGTGGCAGGGGACACAGGAGGAAGTGTGGAAAGACTGACAGGGTAAACCTGAGACACCTTAGAGGCAGCACAGCCCAGGGTTAGGATGAAGACCCTGACGTGACAGATAATCTGGGTTTGATTCCTGATTCCACCACTTACTAGCTGTGTGACCTTGAATGGGTTACTTAGCCTCTCTGTGTCTCAGTTTCCTTGTCTATAAAATAGGGTAGGACTACCTGTTATGAGGATATGTGAATGAGAATTTGTAAAGCACTTGGAACTGTGCCTAGCAGATAATAAATAGTATATATATATATATATATATATATATATATATATATATATATCCATCACCAGGGAAATGCAAAAACAAACAGTGACATAGTCATCCAATGGCATAGTCGTATGCTACACAGCAGCTGAAATGAACAAATTAGATCTACATATGTCAAGTAAGACAGATGTTGGAAATATAATGTTGAATGAGAAGAGCAAATTGTAGAACCATACATAAAATATGCTATTTAGATAAATTTGAAAAACAAAACAATACTACCACCTACTTTGATAGACACACACATACACAGAGGCATAAAGTATAAAAACAGGGCCAGAGGGTATTCCCCAAGTTCACTCAGTTGGATGAGAAGGAAGAAGAGAGGCAATGGAATTGGAGAGGGAACTAAGGTGCTCCAACACGACCTGCAGGGAAGCCAGCTTCCGGGGAGGAGGAGGCGTTCCCACAGCACAGGCCAAACCCGGGGGGCTTTGGAGGTGACCCTGACTCCCAGGGCTCTGCCTTTATCCGTGTACACATCTGCATGCCACTCAAGGTCCCCACCCTCCAAAACCACTGCCTTCGTATGACAGGCACTGTTCCTCTTTTTCATCTTCAGACCCCAGGGCCAGCCTCAGTGTCTGGCTCTGAGCGGGTACTTAATCATTTGTTGAATTAAATTTCAAAACAGGAAATTTTAGTAACATGTTGAAACAATTGGAATGTCAAAACATTTATAAATCGATAATATAATGAAGTCAACATGGTAATCTACCCTATAGTGTGAGAAAAGCTTGAGTTAGCTATGCGTGGTGAGTTAATTACCAAAGGGGGTGGATTCTAACCAGTGAAGGTTGTCTTTACATAATGGATTTTCAGCCATTACAGGGACAGCGAGTAAAGTGCCAAGCACTGAAGTGAAAAGATGGCAGAGGAGGTACAGTTAAGCCAATTCTGAGTCACAAATGCACCATCACTCAGATTATCTGATACACAGAAGGATAGGCCCCCTGGATTCCTGCTGAAGTCATATGTTCACGTATCTCACCCACCTTTCTAGCCTATGGCTAACGTACAGCCATCCACCTTCTTCCTCCTCTCAAGGGCCTCCAGCACCCAGCACCCTTACTTCCTCCTACTTACCCAGTCCTTACTCTTCCTCATTTTTCTCTCTAATCGTCTATGAGCCATCTCTTCAACCCCACTCTTGCCAACTGCCTAGGGTCCCTCACCCTGCTTTCTTTGAGCCCAACCCTGGATGACCCCAACTATGAGTCTTGTTGGCGCCCTTCATTCTCAACCTGCTGACCTCTGATGAGATGGAAATACTCTGACGCGATGGTCGTCTCATAGGCTTCTGCCTCTGCTGTAAGAAGACCACACTCAGGGAGCGACTGTCCCTTCCGCCTGGGCCCCGGACAAGACAAGAAGGTGGAGCCACCCCGGCCTGTGCACGCCTACCACCTGAGCAGGAGTGAACACCGAGTTCTGGTGTGCTTTATTTAGCGGCAGCAGCAGACTCATACAACTCGCCATCCCCTCCGTGCCTCTGGTCTCTGAGAAGCAAGGGCACTACCATTTTCTGAGCTCCTGCTAGTGCCAGGTGCTTTCACACACAGTATTAATTGTTTCAAAAATCCTGTGTGGTAGTCATGGTTTTTCACATTCTACAGACAAGGAAACTGAGGCTCAGAGAAATTAAGGAGCTTATCCAAAGTGATAATTTTAGTAAGTGACAGAGTTAGGATTCCAAACCAGGTCTCCTGACTTCATGAAAAACATGACTTCCTGCCCAATACGTTATAAACATCAGATGAGGTCGCTGGAGTAGCTGATTGCCATCTCCACAGAAGATAATGACAGGTTTTGTTCCCTAGCACTATTTTGTCAGGGGAAAGAGATAGTCACCTCATCGTTTATAAACCAGAAGGAAACGCTTTAATAGTGTGTTTGAGTGGGATCTGGCACTTACAGCGTAGAAAAAACTCACCCTAATACTTACATCAATATGGATAATGAACCCTATGCATAATTAGCTATTCGGAATTACCCTTTTATCTTTTAAGATCAAAATATCATCCTGTCCTCTGACTCAGAATGGCTCTAAGATATTCTTGCTGAATTAATGTAATGTCATTTTGGAAACCTAATGCCATCCTCCCTCTAGCATTTGAAATTACTTTCTCATAAAAAAGCTCTGCATTTTGCCATAAGGCTTCTCTCTACACATTTTAGTCAAAAAACTTTGAAGTAATTTTAATAGTGTATCTTGGGCAAATATAAAAATAACGTTCATTTTTAATCCAAACAAAAGACAAAAGTGTGTGGGAGAAACTGGTTTTCCTTTTTCTTTCATCTCCTAAAAGCAAGACTCCTAACATACGTCAAGGTAGAGAATGAAAAAGGAGAAAAAAGATGAAAAAAATCAGGGGAGAGGAGAATAGAAATGCATCCCCTCCTATGTGCATAAACCCAGTCATGCTGAGAGTATTAAGTTATGGGATTCTGCAATTCGGGCCGTGTGTATTGTGAAGAACGACTAAGAGGAATTCATCACAGTATGCATAATATAGTTGAAAGAAAAATTGAGGAGCCGACCTCCAGATGAGCAAAATGGAAAGGTCTGGAATTTCTAATTAAAAGGGATTTAGTATGTACTCAATGTTGGACTATGTTGATTGAGGATAATTAAGCATTAATGAAAAAGAGGCTGAATTTTACTTAGATTTTTTTTTTTAAAGATTTTATTGGGGAATTGGGGAAGGGAACAGTGTTGCGGAATTGGGGAAGGGGAACATTGTGTTTTTCCAGGACCCATCAGCTCCAAGTCAAGTTGTCCTTCAATCTTAGTTGTGGAGGGCGCAGCTCAGCTCCAGGTCTAGTTGCCATTTTCAATCTAGTTGCAGGGGTGGGGTGCTCAGCCCACCATCCCATGTGGAAGTTGAACTGGCGACCCTGTTGCTCAGAGATCACTTTGTAACCAACTGCACCACTTAGATTTTTAAAACTTGCTCAGGACCAATCTATTTCATTTTTTTAAAAGGTTTTTGTTTGTTTGTTTTAATTTACTTTATGGAGTCCGACAGCCAATTACAATATGGAAAACCTGTTTCATCCACATCATGGAGCCAAGCAGCCCCCGTGTTTTAATGCTGCTGAGCTTCCCAATGCTGGGCTGCCTTCTTTCCTGCATAGATTGTTCCTGTTCCTTCTAATGACCTTTGCTTTCAACAGATTCACTTTGGTTCATTTTACACCCAGCCCCCATTTTACACCCAGCCAGGGGTCAGCCTTGGTTTCCTTGCTAGGGCTCCCTGAGGCAGCCTCTTTATTCAAGGGTCGGCAAACTTTTGAGACAGAAGACCAATCCTGTCCCGCACAATTTAAAAATTATTCGAGAGCCATAAATATATTTTTACAAATAAGGAAAATTTTAAAATCCTTTAAAATTTTTATAAATAAAACTGATAGTTTTATTTTCATTTTCAATTTTACTTCAGAGCCACATGTACGTACCCAAAGAGCGACATGTGGCTCGCGAGCCACAGTTTGCTCACTCCTGCTCTATTCAGTCAGTCCCTGAGGCACAGACGTGGGCACTCACCCCACCTGGGCACTGAAACAGCCCATAGTGAGAGCTCAGGGCTGCCCGTCTGGCACCAAGGGGAGGAGTTCCAAGTGTGAGCCTCATCTGAACAGGCCTAGAAGTGGCCTCTGAATGAAAGCAAGTCAGTGGAGAGGAAATGACAGCAGTGGTTTAGTTAGCAATAGTTATGGGGTCTTCTGAGCAACAGTGGGAGGCTCGCTCATTATTATTTTGTATTATAACTATAATTATATAGCGTTCTTCATTAAAAAATGGCAATGCTTGCATACCTGCCAGTTACTCATTTTAGTGGGAAACCTAGTCACGAAGGGGCAAGTGTCCACTTGGTGGCAACTATGCTATATCCTGAGTTTGATCAGTTTTAGAGAATATAACAGCCCTTTTCTGTATTGGGTCTGTTTGCTTGTTCTTTGTGTGCCTCCCTCACTAGAGTGGAAGCTCCATGAAGACAAGAACCAAATTTGTTTTGTTCTCATTTGTAATCCTAGTGGTTCCAGGCATATATAGACAGACACATCAGAAATATTTGTTGAAAAGGAAGAAGGAAGGGAGGGAGGGAGGCAGAGATAAAGGAGGAAAGGAGGGAGGAAATGAAGGAAGGAGGGAGAGCGGGAAGGAAGAATATTATCCAAATCTGGCAAATTTTTACAACAGATGAGCTTTGATTCCGTGATGCAATACCTAGTCCTTGTTTTCACACTTTCAGGGGTCTTCATCATTTCTGGCGCTGACCTCCCACCAGCCTTCCTCCCTATATTCCTCTATCATATTCTTCAAACTCACTACAAACCCTAGCCATTGAAATGTGCAGTCAACTAAGTCAACTAGCTAATGAACAAATTAGTCCATGACATCAGCAGAAAGCCAGGAGAACTTTCTGGTAATAAGGGCACTTTAGGGAATCTTACAGAGACAATGGACACGTCTTGTTTGCTGTCAGAGTCATTAGTGACTCTCACTTTGCCCTTTTCAGACTAGCTGAGGGGTCCGTCTCTGTAACTATGACCTCTGTAGTGTAGCAGGGACCCTGTGAGGGTGACCCCTCTGGGACTGAGAGCACCCCCAGGGCATTTGATGTGGCTGCTCTTGTGCATTTTAGCATTTCCTTTAAGCTGAAGAGGAAATGCAGGAAGTAACAGGGTCATATACAGAGGTACCAAAAAAAATGTATACACATTTTAAGAAAGGAAAAAAACTATTAAAATTGTAATAATATATATCAATAACAAAGGATGAATACAAGTCATATGTGACTTCTGTAATTGCAAGAGGTGCTCAAAGTGGTTACCATCAGTGTCCAGACACTTCTGATTACGGCGAACTACTGCTTGAGCAACACTGACCAAAGTGTCCACTTGTACACATTTTTTTGGCCCCCCAGTAGTTCATTAAGTTAAAAATGGCAAAAGACTCACTCAGCAGAGGAGTTGAGATTCTGGCCCTAATACAAGTGTCGCAAAGAACCCTTTTTGTGACCAAATTCCCCTGTAGAGAAACTTCTCCCTGCATCAAGATGTACATGGACAATGGAGACCTGAGATGTCGAGTTGATAGACTGAATAAAGGTGTGTCCAGTCCTTTTTGTTTACGTTGTTTTGTTTGTTTTAAAACCACTGTTAGAATCGATTTCTTTTCTTTAATCTTTGTGATATCTTTTCAAATATGAAGTTTGCATATGCCTAACTTTAGTCTGCATGTCTTCATATTAACATTGAGAGGACAGTAAGAAACTAATATTTATAGACTTTAGCCATGTGTGTTCTTGTTTAATGTTCAAAACAGCTCACTGAAGTCTGTGCCCTCAGTCTCGTTTCACAGATTAGGAATCTGAGACCTGAGGCTAAGCCCTTTCCTTGCTCAAGGTCACAAGCTAATAAATGCAAATCTGGGTTTTGACCTCACCCCAGATTTGTCTGATGGACCTGCAGACACTATTCGAATTCTGTTTATTCTCTTACAAAGTTTTCCAAATTTTAAATTGTATGACATTCAATTCTGCCCAAGTCACCTGAGTAATATATGCTCTTTCACTTCACCATTCTGAACTAAATATTTTATCTTTGGACATCTCTAGTCATATCTTTGATAACAAGGACTTTGGTATCATTTGTAATAGTTTTAAAGTGTTTACAATATTCAATAGCAAGGTCCCCATAGATCTATCAAAATTGGACTTGACTAAAAACTTACAATACAAATAAGAAATGTGTGCATATGGCAGTGCCTGTGCTGGAACAGAAGTAAAGTTAAGAGAAATTATTCTGTATCAGGAAGAAGACAAGTTCATCTTTTAAAGGTTAAAATGACTCAGTGTGAAAATACAGCACAACTAACATTTTATAATTGCTCAAATATTCTTTCCTCTTTGAGAGGTGATGGAGATGCTTCTTTCCTTTAAAAAGGTGCAAAATGAATCTTCCCAAAGTAAAGTCTAAATTAAAATAGGAGTATTTTGAGCATATGGCTAAATAATCTTTACCAATACTTGGTTGCCATCCAAACAAAAAGAAAAAAGGCAAAAGGAGGCAAGCTTTTTACTGCCACCTACCGTTAGAAAATGTAATGGCCTGCTAAGTACAAAGAGGAATGACTGGCATACAGCACCTCAGCTATGGATAGTGCGACTATAGGTAGGTTACAGAATAGCCCTGTTGTTTTGACATCCATCCAATTTGTCCCAACCCCCTTTTCTTTCAAAACTCTGATCTGGATGACAAGTTACGTGGTTATTACTGGCTCTTCCCATACATCGTTTAAAATACTCAAGCTCGCCTTACCTCTCCCTCCAAAATGTACAGACACACTTCTACAATCTAAGCTCACCTCCCAGCTCCAATTTCTTTCCTATTGTTACAACCAAGTTTCTTGGGAAGATAATCCATACACCACTTCTACTTCATTTCTTCTATTCCTTCATCAACTCACAGTACCCTCCCTTTTGTCTTAACTTCTCCTGAAAACTGCTTGTTATCTACCAACCATCAAATCAGAGGCCACCTTTCTGTCTCTGCCTTACTCCGTTTGGGCTGCTAAAACAAAGTGCCACAGACTGGGTGGCTTAGAAACAACAGACATTTATTTCTCACAGTTCTGCAGGCTGGCAGTCTGAGATCGGGGTGCCAGCATGGCAGGGGTCTTCCATGTTGCAGACAGTTGGCTTCTCATTGTAGACAGCAGTAAAAGAGAATGACCTAGCTCTCTGGCCTCTTCTTTATTTTTATTTTTTATTTTTTTTGAGGGCAGTGTCACAGGCCTTCATTTGTGGGACCCGAACCGGGCCGCTGGCTTCCCAAGCTAGTGCTTAACCACCGTGCCAGTTGGCTGGCCCCTCTGGCCTCTTCTTATAAGGTCACTCACCCCATCTAGGAGCTCCACCCTCATGACCTAATCACCTCCCAAAGGCCCCACCTCCTAATACCATCACATTGGGGGTTAGGTTTCAACATGTGAATTTGGGGGGACACATTCTGTCCACAAGTCTTTACCTTGCATCATATCCTGACTGTGCTATACCCCGTTGCTTGTTTTCCCTCCGTTTCACCTCTTGTCTTCTCTGACACCTCCTCCTGTATTCCTCCTGTATTCTGGCTTCTTCTCAGCATCCTTTGTCATTTCCTCTTCCTCTGTTTGCACCTAAATGCTTGTGCCTCTGTTCATCTCTGTTCTGCATGTTATCCCTACTTAACCACACCTCATGAATTCTACTACAATCAGCTTGATAAAAGATTCCCAAATTCATTTATTCATTCTTTTATTCAAGAAATATTGCTGGAGCACTTATAAAGGGCCAGTCACTGCCCCAGGTCCTGGGCTGTACCTGTGAACAGAATGGAAGGGGGGAAGTTCCTGCTCTGTGTGGGTAGTAAGACATAAAACCATAAAAAGTATCAATAAGCGAACTGGACGGTATGCTAGAGGGTGATGGCGACCCAGAATAGAGGGATAGAGGTTGGGGGCTGTGCAGATGTCGGTGGAATAGACAGGGAAGGCTCCACTGAGAAGGTAACATTTAGCCGACGAGGAGGAGGAGGAATGAGTCGTGAAGAATCTGAAGGAACAGAAGGAGCAAACAGTGAAAAGATCCTGAGGCAAGACTGTCATATTCAAGGGACGGCAGAGAGGCCAGTATGGCTGTGGCACCATGTGAACGAGGGCCAGGTTAATAGGGGGTGAGGTTGGAGGGTACAGGGCTCCAGGTGGCACAGGGCCTGCAGGTCATTGTAGGGACTTTGGTTTCCCTGGAGTGAACTGAGAGCCATTGATTGCAGGGTTCTAGGTTGAGAAATGGCATAGTCTGATTTACGTGTTAGGACGGTCACTGCCTTAGGTCAGGTTTCCGGGGAAGCAGATTCTGAACTTGGATTGTGTGCAGGAGGTTCCCCGGGGACACCTAGGAGGGGGGGAGCAGAATTTTAGAAGAAGAGGTAGAATTGTGTTGCGCTTGCAGGTGAGGCCATGCAATGACTCTTCAGAGTTCTTCTAGTGGCCTCACGGGAGGGAGCTCTGCCCTTGGGTAATTCCCAGAAAGAGGTTCAATGAGAGGGGTCACAGTCACAGTCTCCGTCAGCATCTGCTCAGCCCACCCTGGCACCTCTCACACAGACCTGGTCCATTTAGGAGGCCTCATCTTCCACGCAGCTCTTACTGCTGCAGCTTGTCTGCTTGTTTCAAGGTGCCAAGGACACTCGTCATCTCCCTCCTCTGCTGCCCTCGGTAGATTTCCCTCAGACCCAGCCGGTTCTTCTAGACACAGTGATGGGAGCATCAGCTGAAACAGAAGCTGGATCCTGGTACTCCCCTGCTCAAAACCAGCAACTGACTACTCTCCATTCATTTCAGAGTGAAAGCCAAAATCCTTTTAACAATTTATACAGTATTCTTGCTCGAGACTCCACCTCTAACCTCATTTTCTGTTCTCCCCCTTATCACTCTGCTCCCAATAAACCAGTCTCCATGAACATTTTGTGGGACAATTGGCAGTATCTATGTTCCTGCTCTTCTTGGAGAAACCTTGAACAATTAGGATAATCAAAACACAAAAGCCCAGATGCCCAAGACTGGGATATTGAGTTCCAGCTGGTGGTGTAAAGTCTTCAAAAGATTATCTGATAGCCACATCATAGGCACTTACATTACAAGAATTCCACTATTGGCTATAAAAGATAGAGAAGTAATAATTTAAATAGCTCACTTTACCTGGCAAAGGATGCCAGCAGTCCTGAAACCCTTGAAAAGAATGTCTGAATGGTTTTAAAAGTTTCCTATTAACCAAAAAGGGTGAACTTTATTGTGTGAGTAGGCAAGATGGCTTCCTTGAGGAAAAAATTAATGATTGGGAGCTAGAGAAACATTAATGATAATTAAAATAATTTAAAAAAATCTTTATACCGAATTGCATACACAAAACCATACATATTATACAATTTAGGCTGTTGAATAGATTTTTCAAGGGCAATTTTGACTTCATTGGTTGGTATTAAGAATTGGACCCTGTACTGTAAAGAAAACCAGCAAGAAGTGACCCTCATGAGATGAGCAGGCCCTTGGAAGTGGCCTAAGCAGGCAGGGGCCTGAGACAAGAGATGGCCAGTAGGGTAACTACTGGTGAACAGCAGGAGTAATTATATCTCATATCTAGTTTAAAATCTTCCTTCCTATATTGCATTTTCTTAATTTAAATCCTTAATAGTCTGTTAAACGTGACAGTCATGTTTTAGCTTTGATTTGGGGGATAAAGAGAGGTACTATGTCCATGTTTGAAATGGAAGCAGATGGAGCAGATGTGGCCTAAAGAAGTCCTTACAGCTGAAGGGGTTGATGGAGAAAATTAGAGCAGCATTCTGGAACAAGAGGTGACAAGTGACAGTAATGAACTTCTGCAAAAGCAAACACCCTTGGGACATTCAGAGATATTTAGGAAGGGGACTACAGTTTCTACACAGGTTAAGGGCACAGATTGCATTTTGAGGGGTTAAAAGGAGGGTGCACCTCCATCCCATCACCAGAGAGTATACAATTTGGGAAAATTCAGGATATATGTACAAGAAGAAATATTGGGTTGTCGGAAAAGTCATGATGCATGTTTGCAGCAGACAGCACTAGTTAATTTTTGGAAGTACTAGAGTCATTCGCATCTATGTTATTGCTATGTCATTTGACAGCTCACAGTTCTAGCTTCATTCTAAAAAAAATTGAGTAATTTGGTTGAGTTTGGGAGATTTTACAACAAATTGAAGATGGAAGACAACTGTGCATTTTTGCCATATTTTACTGTTTTACTTCCATAAAGGGAAGAATGCGTGTCAAGCTAATGAAAAGTTGCATACAGTTTACAGTGACAATGCTCTACAAAAACGTCAGTGCCAATGATGGTTCACGAAATTCTGTGCTGGTAATTTTGATCTCAACGACGCTCCTCGGTCAGGGAGGCCCATTGAGGTTGATGATGACAAAATAAAGGCAATGATCGAATCAAACCCATGTTACACTACATGAGAGATTGCAGAAACCTTGAACATCCATCATTCAAACGTTCATGACCTGTGAACTCAAAGAAGTTCATTTGACAGCGCGTTTAAACATCTGCAATATGCTCATTAAACATGAGGAAAACGATCCTTTTTTGAAGTCACTGATAACTGGTGATGAGAAGTGGATTGTTTACAACAATGTGGTGTGCAAATGGTCTTGGTCCCGGCGTGATGATTTGCCTCAAATGACATCGAAAGCAGACATTCATCAGAGAAAGGTTATGCTCTCAGTGTGGTGGGATTTTAAAGGTGTCGTGTTTTTCGAGCTCCTACCAAGGAACCAAACAATCAATTCGAATGTGTACTGTCAGCAATTGGACAGTTTGAACTAATCCATCATCCAGGAATGTCCAGAGCTTGTTAATTGTAAAGGAGTGGTGTTCCATCGCGACAACACAAGACCACACACAAGTTTGATCACCTGTCAAAAATTAATGGAGCTTGGGGCCGGGCAGGTAGTGCGGTGCTTGGGCACTGGCTTGGGAGGCTGGCTGCCCTGGTTCGAGTCCCACGTATGAGGGCTGGTGACACTGCCCTCAAAAAAAAAAAAAAAATTAGAGCTTGGATGGGATGTGTTGCCAGACCCACAATACTCGCCTGACCTTGTGCCTTCAGACTTCCACTAATTTTGCTCTCTTCAAAACTCCTTGTGTGATATAACATTCAATTCAGATGAGGCTGTAAATCAGCACCTTGTTCAGTTTTTCGCTGTTAAAGACAGGTCCTTCTATGAATGAGGAATTATGAAGCTCACTGAAAGATGGCAAAAGGTTATCGAACAAACCGGGCAATATATCATTGATTGATCTTTGTTCTTTATATAAATAAATGACCTTTGAAAAACATAGACAAAATACATCATGACTTTTCCGAAGACCCAATCATTGTTGATAAAGGAAATGGCCCAATCTATAGCATTCAGTAAAAAATGCAGATGCACGATATATTCCCTAAAAGTTTAAATATGTATGTCTGCATATATATACAGCAAAAAAAAAATTGGAAAGAAGCATACCTAAATATTAACTCATTATTTCTAAGTGGCGGGATTATGAGATTACAGGTGACTTTTTTCCAGATACTTTATAGTTTTCATTTTTTTTTTTTTAGCTGAGCCATCCTGTTGGCAGCTCAACGGCAACTCAGCTCAGGCTGGGCATCGAACCGCTGTTGCTCAGAGCTCAGCTCGCACTCTTGAGCGAGGTCTTAACCAACTGAGTCACTTGGCCGGCCCCCTATAGTTTTCATTTTTTAAAGATTTTTCTACAATGAGCCTGTATTGCTTTTAATATGAGAAGTATTAATTTTAAGGTTATTATTATATCCACGTGCATTTCTTTAAAATGACAGATCCCCCCACCCAAATCAGAAACTGTATTTTGAACACTGTATTTTGGCTTTAATGGTAGTAAGGTAGAGAATTATGATTAAATGTTATATTTTCACATATTAATTATTTAATAAATGAATGGATATTTACAGAGCACATACTAATTCAATCACCAATGCTTACCGAGCACTTGTTATGTTCTGGCCACTGAATTCATATTCAGAGAACCAAGGGACCTCAGTGAACAAGAATGTTGGGTCTGGATGGTGAAGGCGAGAAGCTCCTATAAGTATTTGCTGAATTAATAGATCTGCCTAAATTAGAGATTACTCCTCTTTATGGATTAACTCATAATTCTTTAATCACAAAATGAAAACTTCAGGATATCAGGATGTTTACTATGTTTCTTGAGGATAAAAACAGGACACGCTTAGTAACAACCAGTTATTACTTTCTTGACAATTTCTTTCATTGCAATGTAGAAAGCAAGTCAGCCTAGTTTCTAAGCAAAGAATTTCTAACACGAAATTGGTAGACGTAACATATTCTCCTTCCTTACTGAGCTGTGTAGACAGTGATCTGCAAAAGGAGAATGCAGATCTTAGTGACATTTGCCAGGAGCCGATAATCACAGCCTGCTAATTCCATGTTTCTTGCAAGAAGGAAACATTGTCCTTTCTTGTCTTTAGGGTATTCTGAGGCCATGGAGAGTATGTAGGGTCCCGAAAGACTCTCCAAACTGTTTAGAAACAGTAGTGTTTCTCATATTTGTGTAATGTGCCCGGGTCGCCGCCTTCTAAGATGACCCCCCTCTTTGCCTCTGGTATTCACAGCCTTGTGTGGCCCCTTCCACAGTGCATCAGGGCTCTTCTGTGTGACCAATAGAACACTGCAGAAGTGACGGTGTGTCTCTCCAGGATGCATCATAAAAGGTATTGCAGCGTCAGCACTGGTCTCTTGGATTTCTAGCTCCTGGGGAAGCCAGTCACCGTAGTGCGGGGACACTAAAGCAGCTCACTAGAGAGACCCACTTCACAAGGCCAAAGGCAGCACCAGCTCCTCAGCCAGGTAAGTGAGCCACCCAGGAAGCCACTGCCAATCAAGCCTGCAGAGGGCTACAGCCCCGGATGGCCTCTTCCTGCAGTTTCATGGGAGACCTGGAAACGGAACTTGGCTCCCCAATTCCTGACCCACAGAAACTGTGAGACATAGCAAATTATTGCTGTTTTAAGAGTTTCGGAGTGATTTGTTGGTAGCAATAGATAACTAACAAGTATCCAAATCTCTTTATAGGAAAAATATTATTTCTGACCGCATATTAGTTAAATTTTTATCTTACTGAAGTACAAACATCCAGTATCAACGCCTTGAGCTTATAGCTTTTATACCACTATTAAACCAAAACAGATGTAAAATTAAATACAGTGCAGGCAAGATTACAAAACAATCCAATGAAGTCATTTTAATAGAAGGCTGTTTTGCTGAAAGTAAATGGCCACTCAATGAGACTATATAATAACTACCTGTGCCTGATTCGTCTCCTCCCGTGCTGTTCAGTTATTTGAACAAATTACCTTTTTTTTCCTTAAGCCTATCTGAAGTGGATTTTCTGAGGCCTTCAACTAAGACTTTTGTGACAACTTGTGAAACTTCAAACAGACAAACAACCCTAAGTAGGCACCTTTCCCGAGCATCTGGCCTTCTCGCCCCACCCGTCGCCACGAGGGCGCCCGCGCGTTTGGTCCGCGGGCCGGGAGAGGCCGCAGCTGCAGGCACCTGGGCAGCATTCCGCCCGGGCCGGTGCTCCCAGCGCTCCGGGTGCACCTGTCCCACTCCCTCCCCCGCAGGGCCAGCGCGCACTCGGGCACGTGGACCTCTGCCCGCAGCCCGGCCCCCTCCCTGGGTGCGGTCACTCCTCCCGAGGTCCTGGAGCACAGAGCCGGGCAGGGCTGCTACCCGCTACATCAGGACGGACCCCAGATGGTCCACCGCAGCGGGCTGCCTCGCCCGCCCTTCGGGCAGAGGACACGTCAACGGGACCCCGCCTCGCTCTGTGCGCCTGAAACCAGGAGCCCCTCACAGCTCCTTAGACCTTCGCCTCAGCTGGGCTCAGCACCCGTAGCGAGGGCCGCTGGCGCTCCCTCCGCTCGGCCGTCGGGGGTGCAGAAAGCGTAAGGCAGGGACGCGCATGCTCCGTGTGGGGCAGAGAGCTTCGCTTCCGCGCCCGCCGAGGGACGCAACCTAGCGCCTGGGATTCTGGGAAATGTAGTTTACGAGCCTCAGAGTCACTTGTGCGCCTCTGCCTGGGCCCGAAGCGGGACTTCAGCTCCCGGCTGGCCAGCGGGAACGAAAGGGGGATGCGAGAGAAGAGGAGGGGCTAGTGAGAGAAAAGGAGGGCGGGGTCGGGAGGGGGGGCAAAGGCCCGGCCGGGGGGCGGGGCTCCGGCCGCCCAGCCGCCGCCGCCCGCGGTCGGAGGAGCCGGGAACCACGAGGAGCCTGGACGGCAGCGGGCGCACCCGGAGCGGTCCCGGAAGAGTCGGCCGCCGCCCGTCGGCCACCCCACTTGCAGACCCCCTCCCGTCCGCCGGGACGCGGGAGAGCCCGGCGCGCGGCGGGAGCGCGAGGTGGGGCCGGCGGGGGCGGCCAATGCGAAACTGGCTGGTGCTGCTGTGCCCGTGCGTGCTCGGGGCCGCGCTGCACCTCTGGCTGCGGCTGCGCTCCCCGCCGCCCGCACGCGCCTCCGCTGGCGGCCCCGCAGGTGAGCGCCGGGCCGGGCCGGCCGCGGGGGCGGGAGTCCGGGGGGGCGGGCCGCACACATGGCCCTTCGCCTCCGCGGGCCTTCAAGTCGGGCAAACTTGCGGGCGCCCTCCGCGCGTCCCGGGGCTGCTCGCCTCCCCGCTTGCTGTGCGGTCCCAGCGGGCCCCCGCGTGCCCTTCAGCCGCCGGCGCCCCGGGCCACCGGGTCGCTCTCTTTCTCTCAACTTGTTGGCTTCATTCGGTGCAGACGCCGAGCCCTCGGTGCCGGGGAGGATGCCTGTGCGCGTGTTGAAAGGTGGCTGGGCGTGGCTTTGAGGGAGTACTTCTGGTGCAAGAATATACTATTTTTGCATTTTTTTTGAAAACTCTTGCGGTGTCAGCCGGTTAAATAAGCGGAGACACGACATGGAGCCGGGCGACGCGTGGAGCGGCGCCTGGGACGTGGGCTTGGGAAGCACGAATGAAGTGCATGAAAATAGCAACTTCTCGGCGACCGGATCCGTTTGCGTGAAACGTTCTCTCGTGGGAAGGAAATCTTGGTCGCGTCACAGCCTGACGGACCGCGTTGCCCATCGTCGGTGCCGAGGGGAGGTTTTTTGTTTGTTGCTCGGTTCCACCGCCCTAAGCGTTACTTAAGGTTTCTCTATTTTTGTCTCCTTTTTTAAGGGCTTGCCCTGGGACATATAAAGAAACCTAGAAGCCTCTTTTAAAGATGAGGTAATCCTCCCATTTTTATTTTTATTTAACTACGTGGGGATTTTTTTTTTTCCCTTTTCACTTCTCCCCCCAAACAGCTGTTCTCTGATCCAAAAGTTTTTAAAATTGGAATTTGAATATTTGCAATTCTGAGATGGGCCTGTGCCTCACTTAACGTATCAGGAGAAAGTATAGAAACTAATTCAGCAATCCTCAACGCAGTCTCCTTGTTATAATTGGGGTTCTTTATTCTGGTAACTATCTCTTACAATCTTTTTCTGTTAGACAAATCACAAGCTCTTTGAAAAGGCTATTTTGTGTCACTTGAATAGAATTAAAATACTCTTTAAATGGTTTAATGAAAGCACAGCGTTCCAGGGCATTTCACCTGTGAACAGGTTAGGATTTTTGTTTTTTTTTAGGTCTTTGTAAACTGGTCTGAGGAAAGACTGCCGTATGTATAAAATGCTTTGTAACATTTGCTGGGTTTGTGTTTTACAAGTTCCTTTTTCTTTTTTCTTTTGTATGATGAGTAAGCTCTACTAGAATTTACCTGTAGAGTCCTTAGGATACTTACGACCTTAACAGTCTTTTGGGTTCTATAAACAAGCAAAAACTTTGTCTTCAAACTTAAAACTTAGTGTGCCTGCTGACAGTTTCTCAGTCTGAGATAAATTTGTCTCATTCCCTTAGTGTTTAGATGATGCCCTCACCTGCTGGCCAGTTAGACCAGGTAGATTACCAGAAACTGGGCCATGAGAAGGGACGAGGCCAAGGGGAGGAATCAGTACTAGCTGTCTATATAAATTGACTTTAGATGGATATTGTGCATTTGGTTAGATAATAGAGTATTTTAACCTAAATGACACCCGACAGAGGCCTAACTGTCCTTTTTCACTTTTGGTACTTTCCAGAACTAAAAATAATAGTTGCATCTTGATTGCTAAAAACTCCTGCAGTTCCCATCCCCATTGTGTGGTTACCGAATGTATAGATAAAAACATTTGGGCATTTTTACATTTCAACCATTATACCTTAAGCCTAAAGTGAGAGAAAACCCATGATTTTGTTAAGCGTTCTTCCCTTGACTTAATGTTGTAAGATTTGTTTTTGTTCTCTTTTTGTCTCCTGCCTCTTGTGTCCAATCTCATTAAGTCATGGCAATATTGTTTGAAAGGGAGATGTATCTTCCCTGAATATTAAAACAAGGTCCTTTGACTTGCCATTGATTCAGTCAGCAAATACTTGAGAACCTCGTCTGGGTGCCCTGCTGTAGGTATGGAATTACAGCATGATCAAGGTAAAGTCCCTGTCTTCGTGCAGTTTACAGTTGAGCAGGGAAGACGGAACACAGGAAATAGTTATTGAGTATCATCGGGGGTAGTGATTAGTGTGGTGACAGAAATAAAGCAGTGCAGAGGGCAGAGAACGATGTGCTGCTGTTGTAAATAGAGCGGTCAGGGGAGGCCTCTGGCAGTTGAGCGGGGACCTCAATGAAGTTAGTCATGTCTGGACCTGGTATTTTTCTAATGTGGCTCATTTTAAACAGCCGAAACAAAGGGAGAGCAACTGGCGATGTGGGAGCAGGGGTGTGGAAGCCAGCACGTTTGGGTGATGAGGAAAGTGGAGGCGGAGACAACCATTTGGGGTCGTGTCTTAGCAGGAACCTTTTAACAGTTAATTTAGAAACAATGTGATGAAAGAAGGCTTCTCTTTCTAGGATCTCGGAAAGAAGCACATCCAGCAAATGCCTCGAGTGCTGGGTGTTGTGTTGTTCCCTGTTCTCAAGGTGCTCAGTCTGTCTAATTGAAACAGACATGGGGCAAATAGAGGCAAAAGACAAACTGAGCTTGCTTTGAAATTTTGCCTGGGGCTGGTTCATCCAGAATTATCTCTAGATGCTGATCTTGCCTGAGTTTGTTCCCATATTTATAAAATGATGACCTCATAGGGTTTTTGTGAAGGTTCAATTCATAAAACACCCAGAACTGTGTCTGATTCATAGTAAACACCCTATGAATCTTAGAGAGAATGGTAGCATATCTGAAATTGGTGAGAGTGTGCTAGGATGTGTGTGGTGATTGTCCTTGTCAGGAGATCTGTGATGAACTGTATGACTTCCTCATTTTCAAGATTCCTGCATATTTCCATGTCATCTGAGAGCATGCACATGAAAGTGGCAATTCCAGTCTGATTTTTAAGATTCCTTTGGACTTATTTTGAACAATGAGTTTTAAAGTCAGTCTCCCTTATCTTCAATAAACTTTTGGATGTGCACTCTGTGTGCAGAGCCTAGCAGGTTGCCAGACTCTCAGAATATATTACATATTAAACCAGAGAAATGGCTGATGCCCTCAGGGAGCTCTCCTGGGCTTTTTAAATTATTCTTGACACTGTGAATATTTGTTTATTGCTATATATCTGCTAGCTACCACAGTGAACATAGGAGTTGCTCAGTAATTTGAAGAAATGAATCAAGAGAATAAAACTGGCAAATTATGAATGAATTTGTCACTTATAGATCGTGTGTTCCACGATGACCTTATGATTTCTTATAAAAGTAAAACACATTCTTTGTAGCAAATTTTGAAATTATTTTTTAAAGAGAAAGAAAATGATCTATACTAGACAGTTTTGAATGTACATACATGTAATATATGTTCGGGGGAAATTAGTATTAAAATTTTTATTGATGTATAAAATACATTCAGAAAAGTACATGTAGGGCTGGCCGAGTGGTGCGTTGGTTAAGAGCTGGTTTGGGATGCCAGTGGCCCCGGTTCGGATCCCACATAGGAGGGCCAGTGACACTGCCCTCTACAGCTAAGACGGTGAACAACAGCACCACCTGGAGCTGAGCTGCTGTGGGTCCCCGGGGCGGCATAGCTGCAGCCCCTGCTGCAGTGGGCTGCCATAGGCTACAGTGAGTGGCCGGTAGCCGATGTGAGCTGCCAAGAGTCGCTGTGAGCGGCCGTCCAAAGGCCAGTGACTGATCTCCCTCACCTGGGAAGAGCGCAATGATGATACCAACATGGGCCAATGAAGCAACGTCCTCACAACTAGACTGAAGAACAAAAGGATAGCAACTTGTCTGTTCCCCTTCTCCGGTTCCCTAATGCTGTTCCCCTCCCCCAATAAAAATCTTAAAAGAAAAAAACAGAAAAGTACATATAAATGTGCAGCTTAATATGTTTTCACAAACTGAATACACCCAACTAATCAGCACCCAAATTAAAACCAGGAAACCTAGCAACACCCCAGAAGCCCCCTTCTGCTCCCTCTGTCACTTTTGAGAATGGTGGCCGCTGTCCTGATCTTTAACGGCAGATTTGCTTGCTTTTGCACTATATGTAAATAGAACCATACAGTATGTACATTGTTCTTATAGCCTGCTTCTCTTAGTGAATATGGTAGGAAAATATTTAATGATATGTTTACAACATAATTTTAATGGCTGCATAGTAGTCTAGCATATAGATACACCAACCATAGTTTATTTAAGTAATCCGTTATTTGTGCATCTATGTAGTGTGCAGGTTTTCACTACTAATAAGTGACACTGTGATGAATAGAAATTTTTCAGTTAGTCGCTGATTATTTCTTTAGAATAAGTTTGTATACATGGAATTGCTGGACAAAAGTTATACAGTTCGGAGTTACATGATGTTTATTGGCAAATTGCCCTGCAGATAATTCTACCAAATTATATTTCTACCAACAGTGAAGGAAAGTAGCCATTTCCTTGAAATAACTATCAATATTTCCTTGAAATACTAGTCATTGAGGTATTGTCATTTAAGAAGGTATTTGTCAGTTTGAATGTAGGAGAACACTGGTATATAATTGCTCTGATTCAAACTCGATTCCTAGGAAATTGAACTTTTTCATAGGTTTGTAGGCTGTTTGCATTTCATCTATGAATTATTGTCTTGTCACATGTTTACATTTGTTTTTCTTTTCCTATATTGAGACACCAGCATGAAACTAGGTATCCTGTTGTTGCAACAGATAGCGGAGGGTGAGGAAAGTGCAGAGCCAAACGCTAGGAAGCGGGGTAGGAACTTGGAGGTTCTTACACAGGCATTTATGGAGCATCCACTTGGGGTTTCACACTGGGTAACACAGTACTCACAGGTCTGTTGGGCTGCTTTACATTGATGGTGTGTGGTAGAAGCAACCTACTTTGTAAAATTGAGGTATAATTGACAGTTTCCAGTGTACAACATAATGATTGGATATATGTACATATTGCAACATGATCACACTATGTATAGTTAACATCCGTCACCACACAGTTACAAATTATTTTCCTCGTGATGAGAACTTTAAAGATCTACTCTCAGCAACTTTCAAATTCACAATACAGTATCATCAACTTAGTCACCTTTCTGTAAAGTACACCCTCAGGACTTACTTATTTTATAACTGGAAATTTGTACCTTTTGACCACCTTCACACATTTTGCCCAACCTACTCCCTGCCTCTGGCAATCACCGATGTTCTCTGTATCTGTAAGTTCAGTGTTTTGTTTTGGTTTGTTTATTTTAGATTCTACGTATAAGAGATCATACATTAGTTGTCTTTCTGTTTGACCTATTTCATTTAGCATAATGCCTTCAAGGTCCATCCTTGTTGTTGCAAATAGCAAAATTTCATTTTGTTTTATGACTGAATAATTTTCCATTATGTATATATAACAAATTTTCTGTATCTATTCATCCATTGATGGACAATATATTTCCATGTCTTCACTATTATAAAGCTTCAAGGAACATGGGGGTGCATATATCTTTTCAAGTTAATGCTTTTGTTCCTTCAAATAAATGCCCAGAAATAAAATTGCTGGATCTTATTAAATATTTAAGTTTTTGTTTTTTAAAGATTTTATTGAGGAATTGGGGAAGGGGAACAGTGTTAGGGAATCAGGAAAGGGGAACAGCCAAGTTGTTGTCCTTCAGTCTTAGTTGTGGAGGGTGCAGCTAGCTCAGCTCCAAGTCCAGTCGTCATTCGGCCATCTGTTGGCAGCTCGTGGCCTCTCAGTTTAAGGTGCCATGTTCAATCTTAGTTGTGGGTGGGCATAGCCGCCATCCCATGAGGGAGTCGAACCAGAAACCTTGTTGTTAGGAGCATGTGCTCTCACCCGCTGAGCTATCCTGCCACCTGTTGGCAGCTCAGCTCAGGTGCAGCTCACTGGCCCATATGGGAATCGAACCAGTGGCCCTATTGCTCAGAGCTCGTTCTCTTAATCAACGGAGTCACTCAGCCAGCCCCTATTTTTAAGTTTTTGAGGAACCTCCATACTGGTTTCCATAGTGGCTGCACCATTTTACATTCACACCAACAGTGCATGAGGGTTCCCTTTTCCCTACATCCTCACCAAAATTTCCCATTTCTTGTCTTTGTGATGCTAGCCGTTCTAACAGATATGAGGTGACAGCTCATTGTGGTTCTGACTTGCAGTTCCCTGATGGCGAGTGATCTTGAGCGTCTTTCCATATGCCTATTGTCCATGTGTGCGTCCTCTTTGGGAAAAGGCTATTCAGATTCTCTGCCCATTTTTCAATAGGATTGTTTGGGTTTTTGCTGTTGAGTTGTATTTTGGATTTATGTATTTTGAATATTACCCCTTATCCGACGCATGATTTGCAGATATTTTCTCCCACTCAGTAGGTTGCCTTTTCATTTGGTAGATGGTTTCCTTTGCTGTGCAAAAGCTTTTTATTTTGATACAGTCACACTTGTTTGTTTTTGCTTTTGTTGCCTGCATTTGATGTGAAATCAAAAAAATTATCAGCAAGACCTGTGTCAAGGAGCTTACCGCCTATGTTTTCTTCATCTCATGGTTTTAGGACTTATATTCAAATCTTTAATTTTGGGTTGATTTTTGTATATGGTGTCAAGTAGTGTTCTATTTTAATTCTTTTGCATGTAGGTGTCCTGTTTTCCCAACACAGTTTTCCCTTTTTGTTTTTTTTTTTTAAAGATTTTATTGGGGAATTGGGGAGAGGAACAGCGTTGGGGAACCGGGGAAGGGGAACAGACATGTTGCTGTCTTTTTGTTCTTCAGTCTAGTTGTGGAGGATGTTGCCTCACTGGCCCATGTTGGTATCGTCATTGCGCTCTTCCCGGGTGAGGCAGATCCGTCGCCAGCCTCTGGACGGTCACTCATCGCAGCTATCGGCAGCTCATGCTGGCTGCCAGCTGCTCACTGCAGCCTATGGCAGCCCACTGCAGCAGGGGCTGCAGCCTACACTATTGCGGGGGCTCGCACAGCCCAGCACCAGGTGGAGCTGTTGTTAGCTGTAGAGGGCAGTGTCACTGGCCGTCATATGTGGGATCTGGACCAGGGCCACTGGCATCCCAAACCAGCCCTCAACCAATGCACCACTTGGCCGGCCAGTTTTCCCATTTATTGAAGCGACTGTTCTTTTTCTGTTGTGTATTCTTTGTCATAAATTAATTGGCCATGTGTGGGTTTCTTCCTCAATTCTATTCTGCTTCATTGATCTATTTTTATGCCAGTACCACACTATTCTGATTACAATAACTTTGTAATATAGTTTGAAATCAGGAAATGTGATCTCTCCAGCTAAGTTTATTTGATTGCTTTGGCTACTTGGGTCTTTTGTGGTTCCATACAGATTTTAGGATTGTTGGTTGTATTTCTGTGGAAAATGCCATTGGAATTTTGATAGAGATTGCATTGAATCTGTAATCACTTTGGATAATATGGACATTTTAACAATATTAATTCTTGCAATGCGTGAGCACAGAATATCTTTGCAGTTATTTGTGTCTTCTTCAATGTCTTTCATCAGTATCTTATAGTTTTCAGTGTGCATATTTTTAGTTAAATTTATTCTTAGGTATTTAACCAAGGTATTAAACTTCCTTGGTTAAATTTGTTCCTAGGTATTTTATTCTTTTTATACATTTGTAAATAGGATTGTTTTCTTAGATGCTTTTTTGATTATTTGTTCTTAGTGCATGTACATTGCTGCACCGGATTTTTCAGTATATAAAGATGATTTTGTATCCTGCAATTTTACTGTATTTGCTTATTATAACAGTTTTTTGGTTGAGTCTTTAGAAACCTATTTTTCAATATATCTATAAGTAGAAGTTCTCTAAAAGGCCAAAATCTGCCATGTACAACATCTCCTCATTGAGAAAAAGAGAAATGCATATAAAGTAAAGCAGTTCAACGGAAGCAGCTTAGACATGGATTAGAAGCAGGGAGGACTGGCAGCGGCAGAGATGGGAATAAGATCCAGAAGTAGTTTACAGCTGTAATCCATGCAATTTTCTTGTGCCACGTGGTCATCTTCATGTTTATTTATTTATTTTCAGGAAACTCTTATTTGCTATGGAGGGATATGAGAAGTTGGGGAGAAAGAATTGGGATACCCTTGTAATGGTCCAGGTGGAAGAGAAAAATGAACTGAAGCAGCAGCTAGAATTAATGACGAGAAAGGGATACATTTAAGAAATCTTTTATAGAGATTTTTGTCAACAAGAAAAGGTTATGTTTCATGTAATCCATTTCTAAAAGATTTATTTTGAGTAGCCATCAAAAATAAGGTAATGATGTTGGGCATTGAAAGGGATGTTTCAATTATGAAATTTCACTTGCATGCAGCATCCTTGTTTTCTGATGTCAGATAAGTGAGGCATTTAGGTTAAATGGGATATTTGCTCTTCTATAGCATTTAGTCCTTTGAGAAGACGTTTTGAAACAGATGAAATACAATGTCTGAAGACTTTTTTGGGTATCCTTTTTCTCTGATTAGGAAACTGAGGCACAAGGGATTTAAGTAACTTCTTAATGAGACTATGCAGCTTTGGATATGGTGACTGTGAAATCGATGTCACATATGTCTGGTTACTCCATTTGCCTCTTGTTAGTAACATGTGCGTACTATTAATATTTCTGTAAAAAAGTAAGGGGGCCGGGATATCATTACGAATTTTACATAAGCATTTAAATTATTCTACAAATTCAGACTCATTTAGAGTTAGCTCCTTTGGTAGGTACAACTTTAATTGTATAGTCACATATTTAGATAGATAGATAGATAGATAGATAGATAGATAGATAGACCTAAGAAAAAAAATGTTCCTGGGCCATGAATTTTTAAAAAATTAAAGTGCTAACTAGCATTTTCAGTTGATTCACCACTTGACTTGGTGTTGTGGGTAAAAGATCAGAATTTAGACTCAGATGAGCTACATTAAGTTTTACGGCCACTGAATAGAATAGCGATGAAGGGTAGAGTTAGACTGCCTGGGATCAAATCTTAGCCTCACTATTTGATGGCTGTTTGACTAAGGGAAAGTTACTGAGTTCTGTGTCTGTTTCCTCATGTGAGCTTAGCTCTACCTATTTCTTAGAGTTGTGAGCATTTAGTGACACTTGATACATAATATATAGTCTGTGTTCAATAAATATGGCCTGTTAATCAAGTTTAATCCATGAAAATTGGATTAACATTAAAGATAAATTGTGCCTTTATAGACGAATTCGTTTTACAAGATTCATGGTAGGGTGAAACAACAAGTATCTCTATTCTGTTTATAATTGAAGTACGTTTTGAAAATCATATCTATTGTGGAAAAAAAGATCTATATAGAAATTCCTGTATTCCTGTAATTGTTACAATGTAATGTCTTTAAATTATCCAATTAGAAGAATCTGCCCTCAGATTTTCTTTTTATTAATTGGTCCTTTGAAAAAAATGTCAACATGTTTTTGTTGTCCTTTTGACTGAATATCTAGATCCTATGGCATATGAAAACATTGCATTTAATGTAGTAAATCCCTGACCTTCAATAATTTATTTTTAGAAACATTTTGGATCAGTTCCCATCATTGGAGAAAGATGAAATAGATCCCTCATCAGAGCTATTTATAAGTGTGCAGCTCTCAAGCTTTGAAACTGGTGACAAACACAGGGACAGAGTATCTTTCCCTTCTGTCTTCTTTCTAAGGACAAATTTTTAAAATGTAATCCTACCCATTAAACCTTATGACCGTAAAACATGAGCCATTCATTTGACTTGCCTCTTGATTTTTTTTTTTCTAGAAATGTTGCTTCCCCTCATTCTTTACAATAGTAAGTGATAAAAGGTTTGTTGGCTGTAGAATTTATTGGCGTTAATAAGGGTTCTGGTGCTTTTCCAGCTTCATCTCCCAAACCTAATTAACTCCTATAAATGCAGGACTTCACCTTTGAAAAGCACATTTTCTTCATTTTCGTCATCATTGTCGTTAGTTGCCATTGAATGCCTACTATTTGCCTGGTACCAGACTAGGACCCTTGTACATGTTGTCTCCTTTAATTTTTATAACAACTCTGTGAGCAGTATTGTACCCACTCGTAGTTAAGGAAACTGAGACTCTCAAGGGGTTAAATAACATGTGTGTAATATGAAAGAGCCAGGATTCTGCCTATGGCCTAGGCTCTCCCTGCCCACTATTCTGAGGTTTGTGCCACATTGCCTTTTTAAACTGACTTCCCATGAACATCTTGTTTGTTGTGAAGAATTTACATACTTACATGAGCATGAATGCATACATATGTGTGGAAGACAAAAAGACTACACCAACACATTTGTAGCAGTTATCTCTGGATGGTGGGTTTACGGGTGCTTAAAAGAATTTATTTTCTTTGTATTTGTTTTTCTGTACATGGAACATATATTTATATTTTGTAATAAAACATTGTTATGTTAAATATTGAACTTAGTAATTGATATTTCGAATTTATTGTTGCTTATTTCTAGATCAATTGACCTTATTTCCTCGGTGGGAATCTAGTCACTATGATGTGGTAGTTGGTGTGTTGTCGGCCCGCAATAACCATGAACTTCGAAACGTGATAAGAAGCACCTGGCTGAAGCATTTAACACAACACCCAGCACTAAGTCAACGGTAGGTTTTCTGAGTTGGCACCTTGCCTGAGTTACTGAATAACGCTTTTGAAAACCCTCTTCGTGGATAGTCAGAGATGTTAATTCAGACATGTGGCCTCTTTTCCGGGGAGAAGTGGCTATTTCATTTTGCTTTTCCTCCATATGGTTGAGCTTCAAAAGTAAATTTAACCAAAGCTTTAAGCTGAAAGATAGTTGGGGGAGAATATAGTCATTGGTTAACATACCTAGTATTTATACATCCCTAGTTTTTATTGCGTTTTTTTTTTTACCTTTGATTTGGAATGACAGTTCTTAAAAGGCTCTACTCCAGAATAGTTCTCTGCTTAGACACATTGTGTCAAAATATGCTTTTTACTAACTTCACAGAGATACACTTAGTGTTTTCAGTTCTGTGGTATTTTTAGTGGTGTAATCTGCAGTGTGTGTAATACGCCACCTTTCTTCCTGACTGCCCTCCCAGGGCTGAACTTTGGTAGCAGTTCATATTGACATTAGATGGCTTGGTTGGTTAGGAGCCGAAGGCCTTCATTTTCTCAGTGAGACCAGCCCAGGAGGATTATGTACTGGAGCGTTAGTGGGAGAGAAGCATGGAAGCTTGGACTTCAATAATGTGAAGACACTTAGGTGATAAGCAGAGAAGGCCCTCAGGTTTGCATTAAACTGTCACATTTGTGACTGAGTAGCTGTAAAAGCGAATTGCAGTTGTGAATTTTCTTGTCACCAGCAATGAACATTTATAGATTTCCTATCTTATTCATAGCAGCTTTCATTCCTTTTCAAGACAGGTTTCTTTAGTTCATGATCGCAGTGATAATAGAACCTATTATCCGCAACTGAAAGACCTCAGAATCATCTCTACCATCAGAACCACCTCCGAAACCTCTTCCTATATAGTCTTTCTCTCTCTGCCAGGCGCTCAGACCAAAAACGTTGGTGTTTGTATTGTAAGTGGGGGGTAGGTCCCTCTTGTGGGGTCTTTAAGGATCAATCCACCAGTCCACAGAAATTGCACTGGGAGAGGCATACGAAATTAAAGAATTTGTTACACTCACAGATCCTAGAGAGGGCAGTACAGCACACCACGCAGGGTACCATACGGGAGGGGTCCCAGCCCGGCACTTGGGGAGCTGAGAGAGTGGGGATCCATGGACAAGTGCCTTTATTGGGGGTCGTGGTGGAGAATACAGTTGACACTTGAACAACATGGGTTTGAACTGTGTGGGTCCACTCGTGGGTTTTTTTCAGTACTATAAATTTATTTTCAATACTATAAATTTATTTTCTTATGATTTTCTTAATAACATTTCCTTTCTTCTAGTTTTTTTTATTGTAAGAATACAACATATAATACATATAACACAAAAAGTATGTGTTAATCAAATGTTTATGGTATCAGTAAGGCTTCTGGTTAGTAGTAGGCTATTAGTAGTTAAATTGTGGGGGAGTCAAAGTTATATGTAGGTTTTTGACTGTGCAGTGCTCAGTTCCCCTCACCCCCGCGTTGTTCAGGGGTCAGTTGTACAAGCAAAAGGCAAGAGGGATCTCATTGGTGCATTTGAATGTCACTAGGTCACAGTCAAGAGAGGGCAAGAAGGGAAACCTGTGGCAGGGACCAGCCTGATCACCTGGACAGGACACTCACAGCCTGTTTGTATGTTGAGGCATTGTGGAAATAGGAAGTTTTAAAAATTTACAGTGTCATCCTGATTCTTCCTGCGCTCACATGCCACATCCAGCCCCTCAGCATATCCCCTTGGTGCTACCATTAGATCACGTCCGGTATCTGACTTCTCGCAACCTTCACCACTGTCAGAACCACCATCCTGGCCTAGGCCCGTTACCTCTTACCTGGACTGCAGAAGCCTCCTTATCTGAATTTCCTGCTTCTACCTTTATATTTTATTTTTCATACAGCAGCCAGAGTGATCCTTTTAAGATAAGTCAGTTATATCAGTTTTATGAGCCCCCCATTGACTTCCCTTCTTGCTCAGAATGAAATACCAAGTCTCTATTGTAGTCTTTGACCTTCTCTCCATATACTTCCCCTTCACTGGCCACCGTGCTGTGCTTTGATACACTAAATGTGCTCCTACCACAGGGCCTTTGCACTTGCTGTTTTCCCTGCCTACACCACTCTTCACTGGATATCCTCAGGGCTCGCTTCTTCAGATCTCTAACGAGATGTCACCGTAGCAGGTGCCCCCTGTTAAATAACATCCCACTCGTATTCCATCTCTCTTTCCTTACTGGCTTTATTTTTCTTTATGATACTTGTCACTAGCACAAGTGTTATATTTATAAATTGTCTCCCCCCCCCCCCAGAATATAAGTTTCATGAGTGTAGGGGCTTCAGCTTTTTTCACTGATACATTCCTAGTACCTAGAATTTAACTTGACACAGAGTAAGCACTCAGCTATTGAAGGAATGACTCAACTAAATGGAACAAGTAAAATTAATTTAACATTCAGACATTCACCAGTAATTCATTTGCCGTCATAGCATTCTTTAAATTAGTGTGGTGGTTTGTTTTGTAAAAATGATGAGATATCTGTATAAAAATAGATATTAGCCAGGGCCGGCTGAGTGGCGCAGTGGTTGGGAGCTGGCTTGGGAAGCCAGCGGCCCCGGTTCGGATCCCACATATGAGGGCCAGTGACACTGCCCTCTAAAAATATATATATATATATATATATATTAGCCAAAAACAACTTTGTGGGACAGAGTAATTTTGTGGATCTAGTGAGAGTATTTAAGATGACTTTAAAAAAACAAATATATGCAATAATTAGCAAATTTATTTCTGTTTATACGTTTATTTTAAATACTACAATAGTTTATGTAAGGTATTCTACCTCAATTAGCCATTAGTAAAAGAAAGTATTTGCATTTCTGTGGTTATGGCTTATTTTCAAATCTTGCATTTCACTAAAGGAGCCAGAATCCACATATATTTTAAAAACCTTTGTAATAAAACCCTAAGTTGTCAATTGCGTATTTAATAATGTCTTCTGTTTGCAGGTAGTGTATTATATGTGGTAGGATACAAAGATAGACACAGTGTAGCCTGAGTCTTCAGGAGGACTTGAGGTTTGGCAGAAGGAAATAGATGTGATGGTGTAATAAAAGCATTATACGTGCTGTGATATAAATAGATGTAAAATAGCTTTGAGTATTTGGGAAACTCCAAGCAGTTCTGTGTCACTGGAGCACAGGGATGAGGGTGTTCGTGGATGAGTGTGAGATAGAGCGCCAGGGAAGGAAAGTGGGGGTGTGTGTAACCATGAGAGGTGGGCAGTGACCAGGTCATGCAGGACGGTGGTGGTGAGCTCAGTGGACAGATGGGACCTGCTCAGGCCAGGACTGCTAAGGGGCTGAACTCTAGTGCTGACCTTATAAGAAAATGAGGAAACTAAATGTAGAAAGAGGAGGCGGAGTCTAGAATGAATCCTCAATCAAGACAAAAATACAAGCTGAGAAGAGCAGATTTCATGGGGAAAAGCTCAGTTGTGGATTTTTTGACGGGAGGTCCCTGCAGACGGTGGTGTGCTAGTAGATGCCTACCCTCTGGCTCCCTGAGAGCAAGTGTGCTCACATGTATGGATGGCTTATTAAAAGTGTTGTCGATAGCACATAACTGACAGCAACATATGGTACTCTATTGTGAAGGCCGTGCAGTCCATTGGTCCTCCTAGAATGCTCTCATCGCCTGCCAGACTTCTGTATCTGTAACCAGCTGTGGTTGCAGTTGACAAAAGCATGTAGTTCTGAATCAGTGTTTCCTTTAAGTTAAAGACGAGAGTGACAACTAAGATATGTGATAGAACTTCACTTGTAGCTAATAAAGTGAGTGACGACTTTGCTGAATTAAGCCTAAACAATCAGTAAAACAATAAATCAAGCCCTTATTGCTTGTCAGTTTCCCTAGTGTAGATGTTGCCACCGGGGCCAGTTGCAAGCATCTAACGTGATGTCTCCGAACACGGAGTTAGGATACACAGTAGCATGCCATTATAGCACTTCCACCATACAGGTATAAATAGATACAAGTAACCTCGAGAACATAGAGAATAGTGAAATAATTAAATGATTAATTTGAGTATTTCCTTTGTTTTTAATATAGTGTATTTAATTGTAAGTTTAGGTAATTTAATTTGTAATAAAGACTGCGCTTAATAACCAGCTCACAGATTTCCTAAAAATTCAGCAGTTGGCTCAGCAAGCCAGTAGCAGCAGGCTCCATCCAGCACACAGCTGTCCATGGGCCATTGAGGTGAACATGTCCAGTGAATTTCTGGGTCTTAGACAATGGTCCAAACTAAAGGTGCTAATTCCAGAATCATTCCCAGGCTAGCTGAAGCCTTGGGCATAAATATTGTCCAGGGTTACAAGTGAAAAGAAGAAGAAGATATCCAAGGGCAAAGCCCTGGGGTCACATCCACTCTTAGTGGACAGGCTGGGAAGAAGAGTTGGTGGTGCCAGTTGAGCAGGACCCGAAAGAAGGGAAGAAAGCATTTGAGGAGTTGAGCGCGATGGAGCCCGAGAGAAGGCAGGTGGTGAGGGCTGAAGGCTGTGTTGGTGTAGAAGCAGATCAGTGGTTACACTGGTGGCAGACATCTCAGAGGAAGTGGGAACATTGAAGCTACCGTTTCTGTTTGATAAAATGAGTGGGAAATGAGAAGACACAGGCTGCAGATTTCGTTAATTCCTGTGTAGAACCACCGTGTAGGAAAGGGTGGCAAGGCAGGATGGGGGGATTAATGGAAATTAAAGTCGGACTTCATCGTAGTTACAGCGTGTGGGGAAGGAGCCACAGGTTACAGGTAACCAGCGAGGCAACGCCGAGGAGAGAAGGGGACCTCCTCTCGGCTAGAAAGACTAATCTTGAGCACATGGAAGAAAACAAGTAGAGAAGATTGCAGATATAGATGCGTTGTTAGCTGTGGGCAGGAGAAGCCGACTTCACTGTAGTTTGCTTGTAAGTGACCTGAGCATTTGCTGGTAGCCAGGCCAACGGTGTTCACACTTGGGGGTCACATGTAAATCATATGGGTGGTTAGCACCTTGCGTTTGCTTGTTCCCCTTTTTTGCCAGACCAGAATAGTTAGAATGAATCCTAATAAATACGATGTCGCAAAGTAAAGGCTCTGAGGAGGGTGTGAGGAAACGGGCATGTGCCGGGTGGGGTCAGTGACCGGTGCTAATGCCACGCCTTTCTCAGTGTGCTCGTCAGGTTCATAATAGGCGCTCGCGGCTGTGCCGTGCCTGCGGAGGACCGCGAGGACCCCTACTCCTGCAGGCTGCTCAACATCACGGATCCAGGTGAGCCTCTCCTCAGCCCTGCGACTGCCCAGGACGGCTCTGAGGCTGAGGTCAAGTCGCCACGCTGGGTTTAGCAGTCTAAAATCGAGCTGTCATCCTTTTTGACAGATTACTCCCCGTGACTGTTAAGATTCTTTATAGATACAGGTATTTTCAGGGTCCAGGCAGGTTCGTGTTTCACTATCATTCAGGTCCATCTGGAAATTCAAGTAGATAAATCCTCCATTACTGAATTGTGAACTTTTGGAAAACTTCTGATTTCATCAGCCTGTTGATTTATAGTAGCCTTGATACAAACACGTGAATCAACTTTTTCTTAGAATTATTGCCTAAGCTTCTGCAAAAGAAATAGTATAAAAAAATGAAAAACACAGGAGTACATTTTTATACTAAAAACTTGGAGTTCTGACGCGGATGAAGAAAGGTGCCTAATGAGGTTCTGTGTGTTACCAGGGAACCAGTTTTCGGAAGCTGATAACTGTAAACACCCATCTTGGTTTTTTAGCATTTCCCATTATGTGCAGCTGTGGTTCTAAGGGAGGTTAAACTTTTCCAAATCTTAAATGTGCTGATTATGACTTCTTGTATATCAAGATTGGTCAAACCTGTATAGTTATATACACGTCGCTTTTTTAGGCAGTGATCCTGGAATGGTTGAGCGCATGGGCTCTGCAATCAGGCCCCATGGCTTTAAATCTGGGCTCGGCCATTTTTCAGCTGTGTGACCTTCGATTCATTATTTACCCTCGAAAGCCTGTTTCATCACCTGTAAACTGGGAATAAATACTTATTCATAGGAATTTACATGAGAATGAAATAAGCTGATACATACAAAATATTTACAGTAGTTCCTAGAACATGGCAAGTGCTAAATGTTATTTTAAAGGTACTGTTGCTTTAGAAAGGTGGGTTTCAGTCAGCTTTTTAAATAAACTGGACCATATTTTCAGGTCTACATTATAAAGCAAAGAGGTTTCTCTATGAATTTAGTTAACTTTGTAAGCAAACTTTTGTGTGTCATTGTGTTTTTCTCAGGACAAGGTCCTTTCATTTTCGCTGGAGTCCCAAAGTGACCATGAGCCTAATAAAATATGATATTACTGATGTTTTAAGAGTAGCCTAGAACAAATCACATATGAAATCTAAAACCAAACCAAATTTTTAAAAACCTCACCTTTAAATTAACTAGACTTTTATTAAAATGCTATTACTCATTGATAGTAAAGAAGTGGAGCTCTCCACTAACAGGAAATTTTCATATATGTAATACCTAGGTGACAAATTTAAAAATAGGTATCATTGAACCATATTGAACCTAATTTTATCTTTCTGATGACTCAAATGGCATTTAGGTTTATTTCAGTCCTTTAAGGTCCTCAAAGGCATTAATCACCATATTATGGATGTGTAGAAGAAATTTTGATGAATAACATGGTGAAAGCAGCAGGTGTTCATTTGTCTTAGAAAATTTGTAGTTATGTTATAATGTACTTAACATATCGCCTGTAGTAGGCATCTGCTTTGGATGTTTTTTATTTACTTAATATATTAAAGAGAAAAACTTTTGTAGCCCAAATTTGGAGTCTAGACTCTCCAGCCAGCGCTTCCGGGCCCACAACAAAACCTGTATCCTTCCTTGTCCCCTCCTGCTCACGTATGCAATTGGACAAGTGCCATCAAGGGCACTCGGTCACATTTCACTGAGCATCTACTAAGTGTAAACTAGCATTCTGGGAACTCTACGGCAGGGATCCAAATGTTCCCCTGGATGTGGGAAGAAAACAGAATTTTTATGTATCTGAAAGCAAAAAAATAGAATCTTTATTAATATTGAATGTATTGACTGACAATAATATATGTATTTTGTAAAGAAATATGAGTGTGTAAATGTTTTTAACTGATGGGGTGTGTGATCAGCAAAGTTGGAAAACCATAGCTCTAAAAGATACAAAGAGCTTTGATATAATAATGTTTTAAAATAGGTTTTTGTATTCTCAAAGTGGCACTGATATTCTCAGCCATGTTAACTGATTCATGTCATCTAAGTCATTTATGGTAATTGGAAAAATTATTTGAAAAGAACTGTTGTTGACCTTGATTAGACAGCTTTGGAGGAGTGCAAAGGGCACTGAATTTGCAGTCACTGAACTTGGGTTTGATTCCTGCCCTTGGGCAAATTACTTCGTGTCTCCCAGCTTCAGTTTCTCAGCCTGAGAGCTGGAGATAGAGCCACAACCACACGTGTAGCTGTGAAGACGTAAGTGTGAGGGCACGGCACAGAGCAGGCACCGGATGCTTGTCTTATGTCAGAATTGTAGAGCGAGGGATTTTCAGTGCTGTTTGAAGTGACTTCAGGTAGTCTTGTCTGTGACAGTTGCCTGACATCACAAATATTTTGAATTACAAGAAGTAGATTTTTTGGAATTTGCAGAGCACGACTAAATTTATTCATTATTTATGGCTGCAGTCAGTATTGTTTTTAATATCCAAGCTTTATCCAACCTTTCCTAATAGATGCCTTTGAATTTAATATTCCCCTGTGGTGTTTATGCGTACATAGGCACACATCCGTATATTTTACTTAAATGTGGCTGAAAACTGTTGTTAAATTTCTGAGTAAGTTTGTTTTTTCTTAGTGTTTTTTTCTTGGTAGCAACCACATTTCTGAAGCATATTTTAAAATTTGTGAAAGAAGTATATAACAAATATCTAGATTTTGCCATCAAGCCCACTTCGTTACTTTCATATTAGTAAAATAAGACTATACTTGATTGATTATTTAAAAGTCCTTTTCTCATTATTTCCTTAGTTTTGAATCAGGAAATCGAGGCGTTTGATCTTTCTGAAGACACTTCATCAGGGCTCCCTGAGGACCGAGTTGTCAGCGTGAGCTTCCGGGTTCTCTACCCAATTGTTATTACCAGTCTCGGGGTGTTTCATGATGCCAGCGATGCGGGTTTCCAAAGGAACATCACCGTCAAGCTTTATCAGGCCGAGCAGGAGGTATGCACTGCTTCGTACAGGGCGTTCCCATTTTTCCTTTTCAAAAACATTGGCGTTTTCCTCAGGGTGAATCATAGGTTGGGAGACTTCACCTTTCTTCCCTATCGATTGGGTGCATTTACATTATAACGTAGTATAGACAATGCTGGTTTGGGGAGTCAGTTCCAGTGCATAAATGTGTTACATCTGGAAAAGAAGGAGTTGGACCAGGTTCAAAATTCCCAACTCAAACCCTGAAAACCTAAGGAATTTAAGAAGTTGGTCATGAATATTAGAAGTTTGGGACTCTTAGGTATAAGGAAGTGTTATTGTCTCTTTCTTCCAACCCTAAAAGTCTATCACTGTAATACAAGGCTAACAGCTGTGTCAGACCCTTTGGAACACGGATGTAGAGGGGATACAAGTTTAAAACGACTGGGGTTACTCTGTTCTTTGTTTTGTTTTGTTTTTGTTAGCTGAGCCATCCTGCCACCTGTTGGCAGCTCAGCGGCTACTCAGCTCGGGCCGGGAATCCAACCGGCAACGCTGTTTCCCAGAACTCAGCTCGCACTCTTGAGCGAGCTCTTAACCAAGTGAGCCACTTGGCCGGCCCTGAGGTTACTCTGTTCTTGATATTTGGGGAAATCTCATTTGTTCACAGTGTACCTGAAAGAGGGTAGCAAAGAATTGTATCAGAAAAGATCTGTTCCCAGGCTTTCAACTACAGAAATCTTGAAAGAATTACACAGTGAACTCCTATATATTCACCAACTAAATTATACAATAGTTAGCATTTTATTATATTGGCTTTATACATATGTAGCCATTCATCAATCTTATCTTTTTTTTTAGATTTTTTTTTTATTCAGGAATTGGGGGAAGGGAACAGCATTGGGGAATTGGGGAAAGTGAACAGACAAGTTGCTGCCCTTTTGTTCTTCGGTCTAGTTGTGGAGGACGTTGCTTCACTGCCCATGTTGGTATTATTATTGCGCAGTTTCCGGGTGAGGCAGTTGCTCGCCGGCCATTGGATGGCCGCTCACGGTGGCTCACAGTCACGGTGGCTGCCGGCTGCTCATGCCGGCTGCCAGCCACTCATGGTAGCTTATGGCAACCCACTGCCATCGCCGGCAACTCATGGCAACCCAGCTCCAGGTCGAGCTGTTGTTCACCATCTTAGCTGTAGAGGGCACAGTGTCACTGGCCCTCATGTGGGATCCGAACCATGGCCCTGCTGCTCAGAGCTGGCCTCCCAGGCCAAATCTTAACTAATGTACCACTTGATCAGCCCAATCTCTCTTTTTTTTTTTTTCTTCAGCTGAGCTGTCCTGACACCTGTTGGCAGCACAGCAGCAGCTCAGCTTGGGCTGGGCATTGAACTGCTGTTGCTCAGAGCTCAGCTCGCACTCTTGAGCGAGCTCTTAACCAACTGAGCCACTCGGCTGGCCCCCAATCTATCTTTTTAAAAATATATTTCAGAATAAGTTGCAGGCATGAATATACTTCAGCCCTAAACATTTCAGTGTACATATCATTAACTAGACTTTAATATTTGTTCGTGGGTTTTTTGTTTTTTTTTTAATTTTTACATACAGTGAAATGTGCCTTCAGCCAGTTCTTTAAACTGCATAAACCTGTGTATCACAAATTCCTATTACCCTACCCCATTCTCTTTTTTTTTTTTTTTGAGGGCAGTGTCACTGGCCCTCATATGTGGGACCCGAACCGGGGCCGCTGGCTTCCCAAACCAGCGCCCAACCACTGCGCCACTCGGCCGGCCCAAATTTTTTTTTTTTTTTTTTCAGCTGAGCCATCCTGCCACCTGTTGGCAGCTCAACGGCAACTCAGCTCGGGCTGGCATCAAACTGCCGTTGCTCAGAGCTCAGCTTGCACTCTTGAGCGAGCTCTTAACCAACTGAGCCACTCGGCCGGCCCTTTACCCCATTCTCTACATCTAGGCAGCCACCGTTTCCTTTTTTTTAACCATAGACTAGTTTTTACCTGTTGGAGGACTTCATATATGAATAGAATCATATATATAGTAAGTCTTCTCTTGTCTAAGGCTTCTATTACTCAGCATAATAACGTTTTTGAACTCATGCATGTTGTTGTATGTATCAGTGAATTTTTCCTTTTCCTTCTTAATTGCTAAGTTGTATTCCAGCAATATATGATATTTATCCATTCTCCTATTGATGGGCACCTGGACTGTTTCCAGGGTTTTTCTCATTTATTCTGTTAGTGTGATGAAGTACATTTGTCGACATTAGAGTGCTAAACCAGCCTCCTATTCCTCTCAGTCATGATGTATTACTATTTTTATACATTGCTGGAAATTGTTTCTTGTGGAGAGCATATAGTTGGATCTTCCTTTTTACCCATTCTGAGAATCTCTACTTTTTACATGGAATGTTTATTCCATTTTTATTAAATGCAGCTATAGAAGTGGTTGGATTTCAGTTTTTCATTTTGCTATTTTCTGTTTGTTCCACCTTTTAAAAAATGTCTCTTTTCCTCTTTTCCTGCTTTCCTTTGGGTAAGATATTTCTTAGAATTACATTTTAATTTTTCTGTTTCCTTTTAGCTGCAGCTCTTTGCAGTATTATTGTTGGTGTGTATGGTTGATGTAAGGATTAGACAATAAACCCTGAACTTTTCAATCTTCTTAAAGTTAATGTTGAACCCCCTTCATGTAAAATATATAGGAGCCTTGCAACTTCATAATTGCATTTACCATCTCCCATCTTTTTCACTTTACTTGTTATATGCACTACATCTATGTATGCTATAAATCCCACAATACAATGTTACAGTTTTTGCTTTAACAGCTAAATGTGTATTAAAGTAATTTAGACAGAAATAGTCTGTTGTATTTGTGCACATTTTTACCATTTCTGGTGCTCTTCATTCCTTCCAGAATATTCATGTTTCCATCTGATATCAGCTCCTTCAGTCCAAAGAACAACCTTTAGCATTTCTTACAGTGGGGAACTCCGTTTTCATCTTTCTGAAAATGTTTTCATTTTGCCTTTTTCTTTCTTTTTCCCTCCCTTTATTCTTGTGGGATATTTTGTGGATATAGAAATTCTGGGTTGACTTTTTTCTTTTCAATAAGTTGAAGTGTTTTCTGGCCTCCAGTGTTTTCTGGCCTCCATCGTTTCTGGTGAGAAGTCAACCACCCTTCATATTGTGTTTGATGTATGTAATGTGGTTTTTGTTTTTGTTTTTCTGGTTGCTTTTAAGATTTTCTCTTTATATTTGGTTTTAAGCAATTTGGTTGTGTTGTACCTTGGTGTGGTTTTTCTTTCTCTATTCTGCTAAGAGTTTGTCAAGTTTCTTCAATGTATAAATTTGTTATCAAATTTGGGAAACTTCTAGCTATTATTTCTTCAAAAAAATTTTCCCAGTCCCATTCTTTCTACTCATTCTCGGGGTTCCAGTTGCATGTATATCAGACCTTTTAGAATTGTCCCACAGATCCCAAAACTGTTCAGCTTTTTAAAAGTTTTTTCCTCTGTTTATCAGGTTTCAAAATTTCTATTAATCTATATTCAAAGTCAATTCACTGACTCTTCTGCCATCTCAAATCTGTTACGCCTGGCCAATGAATGTTTAATTTTAGATATTGTACTTTTTAGTTCTAGAATTTCCATCTAATGTTTTTAAAGTTTCTGTTTCTCTAAAATTTTCAGTGTTCATTTTTGATCATGATTTTTCCTACAGCCCTGACCTTAGTTATAATAATGGCTTTAAAATTCTGACTGCTTCTTCTAATATTTGAGTCATCTTGGGACCTGTCTTTATTGATTTTATTGATTTTATTCTTGAGTATAGGTTACATTTCTTGTTTTATATCTATATGTAGTGACTTTGGATTGTATCCTAGATATTGTGAATAATTCATTGTAGGATCTCTGGAACCTATTATAGTTCTTGAAAAAGTATTTTTGTTTTGTATTAGCAGATAATTAAATTAGACGCAGACTTTAAACTGTCTTCCTTGTAATGGACAGCAGCTGAAATCTCCTTTCAGTCCTTTTGGACTTATATGGGCTGCTCGGATTCTGTTTTGAATGTGTGTTTCATGAGTCAGCCACAGATTTGGGCAGAATTCATGTGAAGAATTTAGGCTCTCTCTCTGTGGCCTTTTCCTTTCTGGGGTTTTCCTCCTCACTTTTCAGCTGATGTGTTTGTTCCAACTCTTTTATCTCATTTTGCAGCCAGGAACACTGCAGGTTTTTAATTCAATTTTTTGGTTGCCTCTCAGAATATGACACAAAGAGCCATATAGTGTGGGGAAGCATACTCACTGTCTCTCTTCGCAGCGTTATTGATTTTCCTCCAGTTTCTGTCTTGTTCGCATTCCAGTGCCTTCAGATTATTTTTTTAAACGTTTTGTCCAGTGTTCATAATTGTTATCTGCAGGAGAATTGGTCTGCTGTCACTGGAAGCAGAACTGTGTACATGTTTTTTAGGCATCTTTAAAAATGTTTTTATATTGTTGCTAATATTGATTGTTACTAACAGATACAATGCTAATCACCAATAAATATACAAATGAATTTAAGAATAAATTTCTTTTTTGTCGTTTGTTCCACTTCCTCTAAAGAATCCGTGTAGTTTGTAAATGTGCTTAATGACATGAATATGAGAGAGGGAACAAGTCCTTGTGAAGATTGCTACCATTATAATTACAGTGAGAAGAACTTTATTAAGCTATTCAAGTACAGGAATTTATATATTATTGAGATTAAAGGTTTCATGAATACTGAATTCAAATAGGTAACTGAAAGAGCAATATTCTGAATTCTACTGTTATCCTTATCTAGAAATTAGCATTAATCTTGAATGTTTTTGAAACACTTGTCTTAGTAGTGTAGTCTTTTTTTTAGCTGTTTATAATGTTTGAGTTATCAGTCATGTATTTGATTCAGATGCACAAAATTTTGATCATGTTGATTTAACTTTTTAGTTGCCATATTTTTAGCCAAGGAGAAGTTAATCTATGTCCTATTCTAAGGTAGTTGCTAACGGGTTCACAGGTAGTCACAATGCAAAAAGTATTATTAATACCACCATGTTGCCAAGAACTGGTGTTAATGAAAGAAATAAACATAATCTGCTAAGAACCCAACCCCTGCACCCCTTAATTATGAACTTCTGCATGGTGTTGATAGCTTTAACAAAAGTTCCCCATGTGTATGTAGGCTGGTATATAGGAATAGGAATGAGACAACAAGGAAAAGTTCTTGCCTGAAGCAAACTAGGAAGGACCCAAGAAAAGAACAGGCTTTGTGTGAAATAGTGCTCTTTTTTATCCCCTTTTTTGTTTTGTTTTTTTCTTCTAAATGTCTTCTTGAAAGGGTGATTCCTGAATACCTTTGTATCATGTAGATGTTTCTGTTTATTCTTCACTGAATAAACATTAACAACACCTCACACTTCCCCTAATTTTCCTCACTTCAAGGTGGGTTTTTTTTTTGTGTTTTTTTTTAAGTTATATGGATTATATTTAGTGGTTTAGAACTTCATGACAACTTTGGTTACCTTGAATATCTTTATTTAATAGCCATGGTTGCACTGGAAAACCCAAATGATACCTAAACCACAGTGCAGCAGTTAGGAACCGTGGTTGGGACCCTTGAGGATGTAGCCAGCCAAGATTGTAAGCTGTTTTGAAAACTTGTTGCATATGCAGTGTCAGACATGAAGTGTTTCTTTCTGTGCTCTCTCCCCATTTGTAGGAGGCCCTCTTCATTGCTCGCTTCAGCCCTCCTAGCTGTGGTGTGCAGGTGAGCAAGCTGTGGTACAAGCCTGTGGAGCAGTTCATCTTACCGGAGGTGAGGCTCGAGTGGAGACTGGGGAAGCCTGCGGTCCCTGGTGGGCCAGGGCCGTGTTTTCAGGGGCCGGCACTGATATCCTGTCTCCGGGGGTAGAGGAGGCCACCAGCAGGATGCTCTCTGCATTCCTAGCTCCAGGGCTCTTCCTGAGGCTCCCAGACCACCCTTTCTGAGAAGCATTGCCTGTTACCATGGTTTAGTTAGTGCAGTAGAGAGCTGTGGGGCTGTTTTAATGACAAAGGATAGTGATAGGTGTGGGTTCATAGAAAGACCAGACACAGATACGATTTGAGTAAATCACATAGTTTACTTATCTGAAGAAAGGGGGTGGGAAAGTGCAGACAGGATAACGGCAAGGAGATCAACCACATTTCCAAGGTCAATAAAACCTCTCCAAACTGTGGAAGATGTCTGAAAACAAAACTCACTTCTGGGTCCCTCTAGGTCCAGCCTTAGGTTGGTGTGTGCTATAGGTGCCCCCTTTGGAGCCTGGAGTGGAGCTGCCATCTGGTTACAGTTGGGCGCAAACAGATGATCCATCTCAGCCCTTTCGGCCAGTTCAGTCTGGTCCCAGCACATTCCTGATCTCGGCACTCTGGAACCACAGTGGGGCTCAGTCTCCCAGACATTCCTGGGAGCCACTTGAGATCAGCTGTAGAGTTCCTCCTGCAACATCAAAGCTGAGTTAAAATGTAGGAGCTAGACAGCTGACCAGCCCTGCTGACTAACCAGGAGACATTTTCCTACCCCGTCTTGTGGGGGGCTGTTCACACTCAGACAATAGCAGAACCCCACATTTTGTGACATGCTGTGGATCTCGAGTCGCATACCAGTAGTTGAAACTGTGTATGTTAATTCTGTCAAAATCATCTTTTTAATTTCCCTACATATGAACCTCCATTTAAAAACATTTTAAACAGGGCCGGCCGAGTGGCTCAGTTGGTTAAGAGCTTGCTCAAGAGTGCGAGCTGAGCTCTGAGCAACAGTAGTTCAATGCCCAGCCTGAGCTGAGCTGCCGTTGAGCTGCCAACAGGTGGCAGGATGGCTCAGCTTAAAAAAAATAAAATATAATAAAAACATTTTAAACAAAAACAAAACTAAAACACATTAGAAAATTGTTCTAATTTCCCAATGTTGTGAAAAAGACCGTAGTGCACATCCTTACACCTCTCTTGTGTACATAACTGGTTATTCTCTTAGGATGAATTGTTGGTTCAAATTTATACACATTTTTAAGGCATATGATTTCTTTCTGGAGGACAGTTTCGCAGTTTATATCAATTTGAATAATCATCAGCATTATACGAGAATGCCTGTTTTCCTATATCCTTTTTAAACTGCATATGTGAACTTCTTTCCTTGTTAAGTGAGGTGTGTACTAGCTAAGGCATCTCTTAATTTTAACTAAAAGTAGTGCCTCCACTGAGAGGTGTTGGCTAAGTGTTGGGACATCTGATTTGAAGGAAGCCATTCTTTGGTTTGTTTGTTCTTTTACTCGGAAAATATTTATTGAGAACTTAGTATGTACCAAGCAGTGGGCTATATGAGGATACAATGCAAAAATCGCTGACCTTAAAGCAGCTTGTGTCCCAATGGGGAGAGAAGAGCTAACACTGATATTCTGCTTAGCTTACTGTGTGCCGGGCACGTTGTAAGTGACTTTCCTCCTTTAACTAATTGGGAAGCTGCTTTAGGATTGAAGCAAGTCATTCATGAGAATCCTTCCTTTACTCAGCACTAGCGCGAGCAGAGCCTGACTCAGACTTGGTGCGATTCCCAGAGGGCGAGCACTGTTACTCTGAGGAGACCAGGAGCACTAGCATTGTGTTAGGTGCTGCACAGAGCAGCCTGAAGCCTGATGTAGACGGATTTTCACAAAAGACCTATGAGGACTGGCCTGAGTGGGAAAGGGAAAAAGGATGCGTCGGGGAGTAAGTATGTATGGGCACGTTTGGGTGCAAGTGCCTGAGCGGGCTCCTGGGAGTAAAGCCTGGGGGAGCGAGTCCCTGCTCGGCTGCTCGGCAGCTCTGTGACCTTGTCCAGGCTATTTCATGTCACTGTGTGTGTGTCCCCTGTAAGGTGGAGTTGCTCCTCGACCCTGTGCAGAGGGTCATTCTAGGGGCTGGCTGATTGGATACATGCAGAATGGGTAGGACATGCTGCCATACGGTAAGCACGCAATACCCACGTGCTACTCACCCACGTGCTTCTCACCTGGATTGGGGGTCCTGGTCTTTAACAGCAGGGGCACTTGGCTCCCTGGGAGACATGGGGCAGTGTCTGGGACACTTTGAGTGGTTACTGCTGGGTCTGGAGTGGCCCTGGCATCCAGGGGGTGGGGGTCAGGGAAGCTGCTGAGTTCCCCGCAGTGCCCAGGCCAGCTCACAACAAAGAACAGCCTGCCCCGCAGTGTCGGGGGTGCCGAGGTGGAGGAGCCGTCCCAATAGGGGACAGAGAGGAAGGAAACAAGCTTTAGTACTTTAGACTAATCACAGTGTTCACAGAGCCTGCTCCATTATCTTGGTCAGCCTTATAGAAAGAATTACAAATTTTGATTAGCCCATAGAAATATTACTTTCTCTTACAATGTCCTTGTTCTTAGGACATAACATGCTGAAGTATTTAGCGGTGAAGTGTCATGATATCTGCATTTTACTTTCGAGTGATTCAGCAACAGAAGTGTGCGTCTGTCGGTCTGTCTGTCTGTGTACAGACAGATCAAGCAAATGTGGCCAAATGTTAACAGTTGGTGAGTCCAGAGGATTTGGGTGTTAATGTCAACATTTCTGTATGTGTGAAGTTTTTCCAAAATAAAAATTGGGTTGGGGCCAGGATGACCTTCCTTGCCAGTGTGCCAGGTGATGTATCTGGCAGTAGGTGCCAATGTCGGGATGTCCTCAGCCAAACAGTGAGTGGCCTTTTTTGTTAAGACTTTAATGCCTATAGCCTTGTGAGCTTTTTTTCGCTTTTAGCTTTCAGCTAAATTGACTTTTGATTTTTCATTACTTCTGAGTAATGTTTTTTCTTTTAAAAACCTTCCAGGTACTTAACAGTGGCTACACCATGGTGGAGGGAGGGCAGGATTATGGATCATTTTCATTTTCTTCTTTTTGTGTATCTATTTTTAAGTGTTCCATAAATAATATATGTTAGCTTTATAAAAAAAAATAAACTTTAAAAATTAAAACAATTCTTTCCTCTTACACACCATGTTTAATTTTACATAGATGATCATTTTTGCTACATCCAGCATAACGGGACTTATTAACACAGAAAAAGGGACAGTGACGAGGGGTATGTGTGCCCACCGTCAGCAGTGACAGGAGGAAACAGATCATTCCTGCCATTTGAGAGGGAGCGGAGGTACTTTGTTCGTCTTATCCCCTCCACACTTTATAGTCTGCTAGAGTAGCATGCCAGCAGTGTGGCTTGTCAAGTAAGCAGATCTCTTGTAATGTTTTCATCGAGTGACTCACTAAAGCATAAATCTCAGTGGGGATCACAGATTTAAATGGAGACTGCTGTGTGTTTCTCGTAAAATATTTATTTCTCTAATTTCATATTTTTCTCAATACTGCAGCTGAAACCTGAAACGGATTTCAATAAAGACTATTTTTGTTCACTTGAGTCCCTTTATTTTGTTCACTAGAGACATAATTGTTAGCATTATGGGTACTTATTCACTTATTTTTTATGAAAGTTAAAATTCTTTAGATGTAGTCATTTCTCCAGTCCACAAGAATTGTTAATGGTTACAGGCACAAAAGTATATTTAAGCTACTGTGTGTTTGGATGACAAATAAGAAATAAGACACAAAAGAATCAACACCTGAAAAGGGTGAGATAATTTGTGAGCTCATTTCCAGCCTCTACCATGCTGTTTTTCCTAACTTTTATTTTGGTCTTATGATCTTAGCAGGGAATCACTATAAACAAATTGCTTTGCATCTGGAGAGATTTCTAGGTTTAGGAATACTTTGTGTCGGAGAGTAGAAAGTAGGTCTGTGAGAAGTGAGAATAGAAATTCAGCTGTGACTGGAGCAGGGACAGGCTTAGGATGGGAAGGTCCAGCTCCTCCCTTCCCTAATAACAAAGCAGCTGCTGGGTTATGTAAGTTCAGTGAATAAACCACGATCGTTTTTCAGACCAGTCAGTCTGGTAATTACTCAGTTTAGTCAACATTGTTGATGTATCATGACCCCGTCACAAACAAAATGGAGCCAGCCGGAATTAGCAAGTCAACCACCAAGTTCCAGTTGAGTAGACAGGACAACGAATTAACTTGTTTTGTCATCATGTTTTCTAGTTTTGTAGTTTCAAGGCAAAGCATTTTTATTTGGTTGTCATAGCTTTACTTTTGGTATGGTTCATTTGGAACAGCAGTCGCTAAGATTCCCAGTGACCTAACTGCCAATTGCAGGGACAGTTTTTGTCCTTGGCCTTGTTGATCGCAGTTTCTTCTTGGCTTGTATGATGCACTACTTTTGGTTCAGCCATATCTGGCCCATTCCTTCTTGATGTACTTCATTATCTCCTCCTCTTTTGCTTTCCTATTAAATATTAATCATTAGGATTTAATACTCAGCCTTCTGTTTATTTTATTCGTTCTTTTTAGTCCATTTCATTCATTACCAGCCATGTGCTAATGGCTGTTTAACTACAGCTCCAATTTCTCTCAGGAACTCCCTGCACACATCAGCTACCGACTAAACTTCTTGACTTGAAGGTGCTGTGGGCATTCGAGTGGTACCAGGGTCTCCATCCCACCCATTCTCATCTCCTCCTGTAGTTTCCCTCATGGATAATAGATCTCCTTTTTCTCAGGCACCCAAACCAGAAGCATGGGATTGATCCCCAATCCTCATATCTAAGCACTCATTAAACCCTGTCAGCTCTCTCTCCTAAACTTTATCACTATTGACGTTTTAGAAGAAAGAATATACTGTGGGCAAGAGAGAGACACGTGATGAGCCCAGAGCAGCCTCACATAGTCAAGGGTCTAGGACTTGGCCTCACGTCCTACACTGACCTTTCCAGTTAGTTCACTTAGAGATGATCCGATTCTCATAGAATGACACTTTATAAATTCACTGAAGATCAATGTCAACCAGAATGTCTTTTCATTCATCTTTAATGAGTGTTAGCTTAGCAGAGTGATTTAAAAGTGCTTGACCCCTATCTGGGAACCTCCTTCTTGGTATGTCAGGTACCTAAAAAGCTGAATTTGAACTATGCTTAGTTTGGGCATTGAGTTCTATTGTATTAACAAAAGTTGGAGGTGTGTGTTTTAGCTAAGTCAGGTAGGATGCGACCTGAATGCTTTATATCTTCCAATTATTGGGTCTTTTCTCCCTTTGGACATAGCTACATTGCCAAAATTTCTCTCTTAGCCCAGCTTTTCTATAGTGGCCAGATGATACGTTAAGATGCTAATTTTACTAATTAAGCTCCAATCTTAGAGCTCGTCCCAGTTTTCAGAAACATTTTTTCCTTTAATGTAAGGATTTAATTAGTTCAACTCAGAGGGCAGTCTTTTTTTTATGGAGATATAATTGACATAAAACTAATTAGTTTCAGGTGTACAATATAATGACTCAATGTTTGTGTATATATTTCAAAATGATCACCACAGTTAAGTCTAGTTAACATGCATTGCCAGACATAGTTACAAATTTTTTTTCTTCTGATGAAAACTTTTAAGATCTGTTCTCTTAGTAGCTTTCAAACACACAATAAATACAGTATTATTAACTGTAGCCGCCATCTGTACATTACACCCCTAGAACTTAATTTATTTTATAACTGGAAGTTTGTACCTTTGATCACGTTAACCCATTTCTCCCACCCCACTCCCTGCCTCTGGCAACCACCCATGTGTTCTCTGTATCTTTGAGTTTGGGGTTTTGTTTGTTAAATTTTAGATTTCACATGTAAGTGTGATCAGGTGGTAATTATCTTATTTCTGTCTGACTTATTTCACTTAGCATTCTTCAAGGTCCTTCTATGTTGTGTCAAATGGCAAGATTTCCTTTACTAAAAGATGACTAATACACACACACACACACACACACACACATTATATATCACAAATTAATTATTCATTCATCCATCAGTAGACACTTACGTTATTTCCATGTCTTGGCTGTTGTAAATAATGCTGCAATGAACAGGGGGGTGCAGATACCTTTTCAAGTTAGTATTTTCATTTCCTTCAAATAAATACCCAGAAGTAAAATTGGTATTGCATAAAAATGGTATCTCTATTCTTAAGCTTTTGAGGAACCTGCATACTGGTTTCCATAGTGGCTGTACTATTTTACATTCCCAGCAACAGTGCACAAGGGTTCCCTTTTCTCCACATCCTTACCAACTGTTATTTCTTGTCTTTTTCATGATAACCATTCTAACAGATGTGAAGTGAAAACTCATGGTGATTTCACTTGTATTTGCCTGATGATGAGTGATGATGAGTACCTGTTAGCCATCTGTATGTCTTCTTTGGAAAAATGTCTCTTCCGATCTTCTACCTTTTTTTCATCAGGTGGTTTTTTGTTTTTGTTTTTGCTGTTGAGTTGTTTATGTATTTTAGATTAACCCCTTATCAGATATCTGATTTGAAAATATTTTCTCCTGTTTGGTTTGTTGCCTTTTCATTTTGTTGGTGGTCCTCTTTGCTGTGCCGAAGAAGCCTTTTAGTGTGATGTAGTCTCTTTTGTTTTTGGTGTCAAATTGAAAAAAATTATTGCCAAGACCAATATCAAGGAGCCTACTGCCTATGTTTTCTTCTAAGAGTTTTATGGTTCTGGCTCTTACATTCAGTTCTTTAATCCTTTCTGGGGGCAGTTTTATAGCTTTATTCGACCATCAGCAGTTAGTTCTCATCTACATCAACTATTTGTAGATTTTTTAGTGGTGACAGGTACATAGGTAACCAGTGTAGGGAGTTTGTTTGGTGAATCTTCATCCTCATTCCGCCTTTTGGAAGACTGCACCCGATGTGGTGTGGGACATTCCTTATTCCTTTGGCCCAGACGGCTTTGTTGAGTCTGGTGTCAGTGCGCATCTGGGGTTCCCATCTCCTTCATGGCCAATTTCTGGATCTCTTCGCGTGCCTAAGGGGCAATCTTCTTGAAACCCACTCCGTGGATGCGCTTTGATTATTGATGGTGTTATTCTCTGGTCACTGCCTTGTTGATGGTAGAATGGCCCTTCTCGCCGCCCTGCTTTGCAGGAGCCATGCTGCCAGGCCCAAGCTGGGAAAGGCTTTAATCCATTTTGAGTTGATTTTTCTGTATGGTGTAAGATAGTGATCCAGCTTCATTTTTTTTTTTTTGCATATGCTGTCCAGTTTTCCCAACACGATTTAATGAGGAGACTGTACTTTTCCTGTTGTATATTCTTGGCTCCGACAAAGTTAATGTATGCCTGGGTTTATTTTTGGACTCTTCTTTTCTGTCCCATTGATCTGTGTGTTCTGTGCCAGTACCACACTGTTTTGGTAACGATAGCAGTGTAATAAATATAGTTTGAAATCAGGAAGCATGATGCCTCCAGCTTTGTTCTTCTTTCTCATGATTCCTTTGGCTATTCGGGGTCTTTTGTGGTTCCTTACAAATTTTAGGATTGGTGGTTCTATTCTGGAAAATGCCTTTGGAATTCTGATAGCTATTGCATTGAAATCCCTAGATCGCACTGGGTCAGTATGGACATTTTAACAGTAGTAATTCTTCTAATCCATGAGCATGGAATATCCATTTATTTATGTCTTTGTAGTCTTCATTTCTAAATGATAGATGCTTACTTCTTCTCTCCTGGACTTTTGTAATAGTCTACTTGCCGCTTTCCCTACCAACCTCTATTCTGATGCCATTCTATTATTGGAGTGATGTTTCTAAAATTGCAGATATAGTGGTCTCATTCTTATGCTTGCAGCCTTCAGCGCTTCCTGCTGCCTTCTAAGTAAAGGACAGACTTCCTGTAGCAGACACAGCCAACCCCCAGCCTATCTTCTACCACTCCTCAGCCTTGAGCTTCAGAGATACTAAACTACCTAACTTTTTCTGAATATGCAGTGCTGTTCCCAGTCTGTGCCTTTCGCTGTGTTACTTGACCTGCCTCCCACTTTTCTGACTCACACTCTTTCAAGACTTCAATCAGCTCTCAGAGTCACCTGAAATTCTGTGTGACCTCCTCAAGCATAGAGTAACTTTCTTTCGTTATTGACCCTATCATTGCATATTGTGATTATTTGAAGAAATGGGCTGTTTCATTTTTTAAACCTTCATACGCATTGTCCACAGCTTAGTACATAGTACACACTCAAAAGTTTAAATAATGGCTCATCTCTGAAAGAAGATGGACCCCCAGTTTACTGAGCTGTGTGTGTATTTATGTTTAGTTTAAAAATTGTCTCCTGGTTATAAAAGTATGAAAATAATACATATTCACCACTGAAAACCTGACAAAAAATATAGAAAGGTTGAAAAAATATGATGTTATCCATCTATTCCCAACATATTTGGTGTATTTCTTTAAGTCCTTTTGTTTTCCTTCTGTGACTGTATCTGTATGTGAGAATGTTTTTTGCTTTTACAGAATTGAGTTGTAACATCAACTTCAGTAGGAAGTTAAGGCCATCAGGGAAGGTATAGAAATAACCAGCACTTATATCAAAGATAGGAAAATGGAATCTCTTAAAGGGGTTGTTCACTTTTGTGTTCCCCTGGTGATGATAAAGCTAGATTCTGCTGAGCAGACACAGTGCTCTATATGTTATCACTAATCCTCAAACAGCCCTGTGAGGTGGATATCATTTTCTCTGGCTTAAAGGTTAGGAAATGATGACACAAGGCGTGTCTGCAGGCTCTTCTCTGAGGAACCCTAGGGCTCCACCAAGTGCATCAGGAGGGTCACATGTGATGAATGAGGCACATGAGCTGAATATCAAGTGATAGACCGCCTGAGGAACCCAGACTCTTTCAGTGTTACTATTATCTGTTTTGGTAGAGAATTTTTATTGCTTAAACAAAGCTCGCAGGGGCCGGCCGAGTGGCACATTGATTAAGAGTTGGCTTGGGACTCCAGCTCTGAGCAGCAGGGCCCGGTTCGGATCCCACATGAGGGCCAGTGACACTGCCCTCTACAGCTAAGATTGTGAACAACAGCTTAACCTGGAGCTGGGCTGTCATGAGTCACCAGCGACATCGTGGGCTGCAGTGGGCTGCCGTGAGCGGCCGTCCAATGACGGGCGAGCGACTGCCGCCAGTCGCAATGATCACAATACCAACATGGGCCAGTGAAGCGACATCTTCCACAACTAGACTGAAGAACAAAAGGACAGCAACTTGTCTGTTCCCCTTTCGTGATTCCCTAACGCTGTTCCCCTCCCCCAATCCCCCAATTTAAAAATCTTAAAAAAAAGAAAAGAAAGCTTGCAAACTACTGGCCTTAACAAAATGGACAAATTCACTTTTGTATTGTTTCCTTATCATGATTGCTAAATGAGACACTACTATAAAGCACTTATCCCTTTTTTTGTTTGTTTGTTTTTGTTTTGTTGTATTTTATCCCTTATTTTTAATACATGAAATGTTTTGGAATATTAAAGATGTATCATTTATCTGTATCATTTATCATGTTCTTTACCAGAATTAATTCTAATTGATTTTGAATTCAACATTAAATAAATATTTTTGAGTGCCAGTTATAGATCAGGCCATTCTGGGTGCTGGGAATATTGTAGTTGATAAGACAGAGGAGATCCCTATGCTTGCTCTGTTCATGGTATTTGCATTCTAGTGGGAGCCTTTAATTTAACAGTAGAAAAATAAACAGGAAGTATTAGAGTACTGAGTGGTTTTAAGAAAGAAAGGAGGCTGATGGGATGAAACTTGGGAGCTGGCTGCCTCCTGCACCTCTAGAGAAAGCCTTTCTGAGCTGGTGTGGAGGTGGTCTGAGCAGCCCTGAGGAGCCAGCGGGGCACAGACACCAGAAATGGAGCCACAGAGAAATTAGCAGACGGCAGGATTTAAATGTGTATCCAGCCTTGGGGAAGGGGAACGTAACTTCCTAAGGTCAGGATTTAATAGTAATAATCACTGAGGAAAAGCTTGACAAGATAAAATTTTTGGACCTCTGAATTAAAAAAACAACAACCATAAGTGGCAAACAATTCTGAAAAAAATACTTTTAGCAAGTAAAATATACACGGGATTATCTGTTAAAAGCTCACACAGATTAATAAGAAAGATATAAAATGCAGTAGCTAAATGGCAAAGAAGCATGACAAAACAGAAGAGACTATATAATTCATAAACATGGCTAGAAATCCAAAAAAACACACAATTAAATGAGGAGTCAGTTTTTTAACCTGACAAATTTGCTTAAACTTTTCTTTTACTAGTATCCCATACTGGGAAGAGTACACTGCAACTAGCATTTTCATAAATTGCAAATGACCCTATAAAGTAGTGAAATTTACTTTGAAAAAACAATTTGGCACTGTGTACCAAAACCCATGTAAAATATCTGTTTCTTGTCCCAGTAATTTCACCTCTGGGAATTTATTTTAAATAAAAAACAAATTACTCAGAAAAAATAAATCTTGACACTAAAATGTGCCTCGCATGATTTTAGTCGGTAGTTGGTAATGTCTAAATGTCTGACGGTAGGGAAATGTTTGAGTAAATCAGGCTGCATCCACTCAATGGCTTGTTATTCATACATGAAAAAGAATGGTTGTAAGAGCTGCAGAGGCGTAAGGAAATGCTTTTGACACAGTGGGAAATGACAAGCAGCAGCATGCAAAATTGTCATCTGTGTACCCTTTGTAATCGTCTTTTTAGATGTGTATGAAAAAAAAAAAAAAAACAGACTCAAGAGTATACACCAAAATGTTAACAATGGTGTTTTGGAGTTGTAGGATAAAAATTTTAACCTGTATATCTTTAAAAAAATAATTTTTTCTATAAAAACTTGCTTAAAACCTAAACAACAGCAACAGAGAAATTGACTCACTTTTCATCTTTCACAAAAGAGCTTTGAAGGTACAATCGTGTGGGAGAGCCAAGACCTCCAGGGCCTTGTGTCAAGAAATCTCCACAAAGTGACGGTAAATGATGGAGGAGGAGTTCTCAGAGTCATTACAGTAAGTCATTCTTTTTTTTTTTTTAAATATTTTATTCGGGAATTGGGGGACGGGACCAGCCAAGTTGTTGTTCTTCAGTCTTCGTTGTGGAGGGCGGCAGTCGCCATCTGGCTTCCCGTCAGCAGCTCATAGCCTCTAAACTAAAGGTGCTGTGTTCATTCTTAGTTGTAGGTGGGTGTAGGCACCATCCCATGCGGGAGTCAAACCAGCAGACTTGTTAAGAGTGCACGTCCCATCCACTGAGCCATCCGGGCGGCAGTTCAGCTCAAGGTGCTGAGTTCAGTCTTAGTTGCTGATGGGCATAGCCCACAATTGAATAAGCAATCTTGTTGTCACACCAGCTGAGCCATCCTGCCACCTGTCGGCAGCTCAGCGACAGCTCAGCTAGGGCGTAGCGTTCACTGGCCTATGTCGGAATTGAACTGGCGGCCCTGTAGTTCAGAACACGTGCTCTAAGCCAACTCTTAACCAACTGAGCCACTGGGCCGACCCAAGTCATTCTTTTTTTTTTTGACTGAGCCATCCTGCCACCTGGGCAACTCAGCGGCAGCTCAGCTCGGGCTGGGCATTGAACTGCTGTTGCTCAGAGCTCAGTTCGCACTCGTGAGCAAGCTCTTAACCAACTGAGCCACTCGGCCGGCCCTTCATTCTTTTTTTTTAAAGGTTGTTTAGCATACTTCAGCATTTTTTATTACATCAAAGTGTTTTTAAATTTATTTTTACACCAATCCAGGCAATATAGAACCAGTAATCTTGTGTGTTTTAGAACATATACAGAAAAAATGTTGTGTAGTGACCATAGTAAAGATGAAAAACTCAAATGATCTATGGTTTTGTAACTGCACCGTTAGTGAATACACTGCTATGCCTTAAGATCCGTGCATTTTTTTAAAGTGTGGTGTTTTATTTTTCAATAGTATTAACATTAAGAACACTTGCTTAACAGAATTCAGAATATTCACTGTCTCACCATGATGGTAGGATATTACTTAAAATACTATAGATGAAAGTATTGGAAATAAGATCAAGTATTCACTTTCATTTATATTGCTGGGATTTCTGCCTCTCATATTTTTCATTAAAATTTGCTTCAAATTTAAAACAGCTTGTCAGGTAAATTTCTCAGAGTAAATAAATGTAGGATGATGATGATGGTGTATGTAAACTTAAAATGATGAACTTCAAATAAGTGCTGTTTATGGTGTTGTCATAGACTTGGTCTTTCGTTCTCCTGGATGCTCTAGTCTAATGATTAGAAAAGCACTTAGCAATCAAACTCACAAGCTTAGTATATTTTCATTATCTCTTTATTATTCACATGAATGAATTTCAGAACTGAAATGAATATCATACGGTATGTTATTACCCGTTAAAAAAACATTTATTGCACACCTCTGGTAAGCCAGGCACAGTGATGGGCAAAAATAGGTCCGTTACTGACCCCCAGTGGACCTTCGCCTCCAGTGAAGAAGGACATTAAACAAGCAGATCGACAGATTCATATGTACTTACAAACTTCGCCTTGTGGCCATGTTTAGAATTCCTCCCCTTTTATGAAAACTCTTTTATTTAAGATAGAATGTTTTACGGAGTTTATAATGTTGTTTTTCTTATTTTCAAGGCAGTGTCTTTAATATCTTGCCTCCTTTTCTGTTTATGAAACTTAAAAATATATAAGACATGCTGGAATTCTCTAGTATTGAGTTGGTTACAGAAAAGGAAAACAAATTATTTCTGAGTTGAGGACTAGGTTCAAATGTAAAGACTCAAGTGGTCCACTTTCGGGGTGAATATAGTTGTAGAGGGCTAAAGATAGCTTAAACACTCAGCTAACAAAAAAAAGGCAGGTAACTTAGTAGCCTATTCTAAGAAACCCCAAATGCAAATCTAGGTTTTCTCCTAAGTATTGTTCCCTTGCCAGTGAGTGATAATGTCAAAACAATTTTAAAGCCGGGCCAGCCAAGTGGTGCATTGTTAAGAGCTGGCTTGGGATGCCAGTGGCCCCGGTTTGGATCCCATATATGAGGTCCAGTGACACTGCCCTCTACAGCTAAGATGGTGAACAACAACTCCACCTGGAGCTGGGCTTCTGTGAGTCCCCGGGGATGGCATAGCTGCAACCCCTGCTGCAATGGGCTGCCATAGGCTACAGTGAGTGGCCGGCAGCCAGTGTGAGCAGCCAACAGTCAGCGTGAGCTGCCAAGAGCCGCTGTGAGCAGCCGTCCAGAGGTTGGCAACCTATCTGCCTCACCTGGGAAGACTGCAATGATGATACCAACATGGGCCAGTGAAGAAACGTCCTCCACAACTAGACTGAAGAATAAAAGGACAGCAACTTGTCTGTTTCCCTTCCCTGATTCCCCAATGCTGTTCCCCTCCCCCAATTCCCCAATAAAATCTTACAAAAAAAAAAAATTTTAAAGCCAAAATAAAAGCCAAGCTGTGACCTTTTAGATAGAAGTTAATAAACAGAAAGTACTATCAAGTTTCAAAACAATATAGTATATACAATAAAAAAAACAGAGCATTCACCTTTTATGGAACTCCAAAGGTGAATCTATAGCATTCACCTTGTAATTTCCTCCACATCCAGCTACAAACCGTATTTTAAATGATGTTACCACAGTCACCTCAGGACACTGTCTCTAGTAGCCTTAGGACGTTGCTGTGTATGGTTCAGCTCTGTTCAGAAGAGGAATAGACCGGCAGTAGCACTGTCGAGAGGTGAGTGTGGAGAAGAGAGGCTGGAGACGTGCAGAAGCATGGCTGACGTCTCACCCAGCGCACAGCAGCTGGAGGGCAGCTCAGTGGCTGTGCCATTTCGGTGTGCCACGCACACAGGTGAGTTATCCCAGTCTGAGAGGTAAATCTCTGATAATGAGAGAGCCCCCAGTGCTGAGAGGCCTCCAGACACCTTCAATCAGCCATCAGTCAGGGTCCGTCTGAATTGTTTGCTTGAGGGGCTCTTCTCGGAGTGGTCCCCTGCCTGCAAACTGCCTAGATGCATCTGAACTCATGGGGATTTTCACTCTCTAAAAAATCAAAAGTGGTAATAATTTTTTTAAGTGATGGTGGTACAATGCAAAATAAAATTGATTTTTGTACGTTTATGGTAGCAAGTTCAAGATAAGGGGCTAATACCCAAAATTATAAGGAACTCATACAATGCAACAACAACAAAAAAATCTAATTAAAAAATGAGCAGAGGACCTGAATAGACATTTCTCCAAAGAGGGCATACAGGAGGCCAATAGACATGAAAAGATGCTTGGGCTGGCTGAGTGGCACGTTGGTTAGGAGTTGGCTTGGGACGCCAGCTCTGAGCAGCAGGACCCCAGTTTGGATCCCACATGAGGGCCAGTGACATTGCGCCCTCTACAGCTAAGATTGTGAACAACAGCTCGACATGGAGCTGGGCTGCCGTGAGTCACTGGCGATGGCATAGGCTGCAGCAGGGCTGGCCGGCAGCGGGCGTGAGCTTTTGTGAGCCGCCGTGAGCTGCCGTCCAATGGCAGGTGACCGATCTGCCTTACCCTAAAAGAGTGCAATGATAATACCAACATGGGCCAGTGAAGTGACGTCCTCCACAACTGGAGTGTAAAACAAAAGGACAGCAACTTGTCTGTTCTTCCCCGATTCCCCAACACTGTTCCCCTCCCCCAATTCCCCAATAAAATCTTTTTAAAAAATAAAAAAATAAAAAAGATGCTCAACATCACTAATCATCAGAGAAATGGAAATAAAAACCACAATGAGATAACACCTCACACCTGTTAGAATGGCTGTCATCAACAAGAAATATAATAGCAAGTGCTGGGGAGGCTGTGGAGAAAAAGGAACCCTCATACACTGTTGGTGGGAATGCAGATTGGTGCAGCTGCAATGGAAGGCAGTGTGGAGGTTGCTCAAAAAATTAAGAATGGGGGCTGGCCGAGTGGCACGGTGGTTAGGCACTGGCTTGGGACACCAGTGGCCCCGGTTCGGGTCCCATATATGAGGGCCAGTGATACTGCCCTCAAAAAAAAAAAAAATTAAGAATAGAATTAGCATATGACCTAGCAGTCCCTCTCCTGGGTATCTACCCCCCAAATCTGAGAACATTTATCCATAAAGATATATGTGCTCCAATGTTCATTGCAGCTTTATTTATGGTGGCCAAGACATGGAAACAACTGAAGTGTCCTTCGATAGGTGATTGGATAAAGAAGATGTGGTATATATACACAGTGGAATATTATTCTGCCATAAGCAAAGATGAAATAGTGCCATTTGTGACAACATGGATGGAATTTGAGATTATTATGCTAAGCAAAATAAGTCAGACAGAAAAAGTCGAAAACCATATGATTTCACTGATATGTGGGCTATAAAACTGAAAACAACAAAGGAACAAGACAAACAAAGAAACAAGAACTTATAGATACAGACAATAGTTTAGTGGTTATCAGAGGATAAGGGGGGAGGGGGTAGTAGATGAGGGTTAAGGGGATCAAATATATGGTGATGGAAGGAGAACTGACTCTGGGTGGTGAACACACAATGTGATATATAGATGATGGATTACAGAATTGAACACCTGAAACCTATGTAACTTCACTAACCATTGTCACCCCAATAAACTTTAATTTTTATATATATATATAAAATTATATATATATATAAAGTTATATATATATATATATATAGTTGTCGGAAAAGTCGTGACATACATATATATATATATATATATATATAAAATTCTATGTAAGCTGGAAATTCTGAACACTGTGGACTACTGCATACACCTGCAATTATAAGTAAAAGGCGAAAGATTTATATGATCTGAAGAGAAACCAGAGTATACACACCTGTAATTAGAGAACAAAAACAGGAGCATACCGATGTCATGCTGATAGTGTAAGTCTAGTGCACCAGCAGCTTAGACAGCTTTATCTGCTTGGAAGTCACATTATGAAGTTTGCCAATCAAGATTTTTTTTTTTTAAGATTTTATTGAGGGAGGGGAACAGACAAGCTGCTGTCTTTTTGTTCTTCAGTCTAGTTGCGGAGGATGTTGCTTCAGTGGCCCATGTTGGTATCATCATTGCGCTCTTCCCGGATGAGGCAGATTGGTTGCCGGCCTCTGGATGGTCACTCACCACGGCCATTGGCAGCTCACGCTGTCTGCCAGTCACTCACTGTAGCCTGTGGCAGCCCACTGCAGCAGAGGCTACAGCCTACACCGTCGCCGGGGCTTGCAGCCCAGCTCCAGATGGAGCTGTTGTTAACTGTAGAGGGCAGTGTCACTGGCCCTCACATGTGGGATCCGAACCGGGGCTGCTGGCATCCTAAACCAGCTCTTAACCAATGCGCCACTTGGCCGGCCCGCCAATCAAGTTTTAAATGTAAGCAACGTAGTTTTAGTCATGAAACGTTGAGCACTTCTGTTCTCATTTCTTGCAGGCTGGAGAGGGTTCGTTGCCTCCTGAAGTCATGGAAGGTGTGGAGGGAGTCGCAGGCGGTTTTATTTATACTATTCAGGGTAAGTTGACTGGTACCGATCTCATGGACCTAGTCTTACTCTGTACATTGACATAAAAGGTGATTTTTTTTTAAATTAAAAACTAGCTTTATTGATACGTAATTCACAAACCACATAATTTATCCTTTTAAGTGTTTAATGAAATGGTTTTTAGTATATTGAGTTCTGCAACCATCTCCGCTAATTCCAGACCATTTCCATTGCTCCAGAAAAATAACCCAGGACCCATTAAGTCACTCCTCGTTCTCCCCTCCCTCCAGCCCTAAACAGTCACTTATCTACTTATTGTACTTTCTGACCTTAAATATAAGGATTTATTTCTGGATTCTCAGTTCTGTTGATCTATATGTCTGTCCTTACATCAGAACTACACTGTCTTGATTATTTAGCTTTGTAGTAAGGTTTGAATCAAGAAGTGGGTGTCTTCCAACTCTGTTCTTTTTCCAGATTGTTTTGGCTATTCTGGGTCCTATGCATTTTCATATGAATTTTAGAATCAGCTGGTCAATTTCTGCAAAAGAGCCAGCTGGGATTTTGAAAGGGGTTGCGTTGAATCTGTAGATCATTTAGGGGAGTGTTGCCTTCTTAACATTAAGTCTCTGACCCATGAACATAGAATGTCTTTCCATTTATTTAGGTCTTATTAAGTTTCTTTCAGTTATGTTTTGTGGTTTTCAAAGTATAAGTCTTGCCCTTCTTTTGTTAAATTTTTTCTTAAATATTATTTTTAATGCTGTTGTAGGTATAACTGTTTTTTAAATTTCATTTCCAGATTGTTCATTGCTAATGTACAGAAGTGCAATTGATTCTTGTAAAATCAATGTTGCATGCTGCAGCCTTGCTAAACTTATTTATTCATAGTTTTGTGGTTGCCTTAGGAGTTTCTACATACAAGACCATGTCACCTATGAATATAGTTTTGCCTCTTCTTTTCCAATGTGGATGCCTTTTTTGTCTTTTTTCTTGTCAGTTGTCCTGGCTAGAATGTCTAGTACAGTGTTGAATAGCAGTGGTGAGAGTGGACGTCTTGTTCTGCTCACAGATGGAAGGCGTCCAATCTGCCACCCTGAAGGTCATCTTAAAAAATTAATAACCTTGGACTTGCTTGGCCTCATGTGGCTGCAGCTTTGGTCTGTTTCCATGTGGAGACTTCTGCCAAACTGCAGACCATGGCCCTGTGCTGTGGTGAGCTCAGTGCTGCCTGTCAGTCAGATGGAGAACCTGTTTTGTTCTCTGACCCAGGAATGCTGCACTTTCACGCCTCCATCTGTCTCTCTGTTGGAGATGGCGCAGTGGACTCAGCTTTTCCTCCTGCTTCACCTGTACTCTCCCTCCTCATAATGTGAATATTAAAGTGTAGGGTGTCCACCTTACAGACTAAAATTTGGTAAATGACTAATATATCTCATGTCAAGGATGAGTTATAAAGATTCCTTTAAAACTTAGGGTCAGAGGTGTTAGCTTAAAGATACCTTTAACACTAAAGGGAATTTGATAGGATTAGTAGGGCCTGTGTTTGTCTTCTTGAATGATGCTCGTGTAAATATCCACATCTGTGAACTCCTGAGAATTCTGTCATGATCTGTAATAAACACTAAGTGTTGGGATGGCTGGTTAGCTCAGTTGGTTAGAGTGCAGTGCTCATAACACCAAGGTTGCCGGTTCGATCCCCACATGGGCCACTGAATTGGCACCCTCCACAACTAGAGTGAAACAACTACTTGACTTGGAGCTGATGAGTCCTGGAAAAACACACTGTTCCCCAATAAAATTTAAAAAAAAACATTGTTGATGCAGTTGCTTTTGGTCATCTGTCCTGAGCATCACTCCTGGAACAAAGGTGCCCAGTAGTGCTTTTGTCAGACCTCTGAAAGTTCTGCAGGCCATGGGTTCCTATAAAAGTTAGGACCCAGGCTCCCTGAAGGTTCTTGGTGAGAGTCCAGATCCTGACAGGCAAATCCTCAAGGACAGAGCGGTGCTGGGGATGGAGTAGACCCTCTGAGGCAGTCCTCGGAGTGGGACAGACCCTCTGTCGAGGCCACTGCATGTAGTTTGAGGACCCCAGTCAGCTGTGGATTTTTAGATTTCTAGCATCTTTATTTATAAAGTGTTTCCTCATAGAAATATTTGTATTCTTATGTCATTCCTAAGGATAAGCTGGAAAAGATACATAGGTTTTGTCCACAAACGTGCCATTAAAAATAGAGATTTAAGATCTAGGGATCCTTAATTTCGGTCCAGAGATTTTTTTTCATAAAACTATCAGACCACTCTGCCAAGGAAGGTTTCGAATTAGCTCACCAGGAGGCTGGCTAATCGTTCAGCCTGGGGCAGCGCAGGTAAGTGGTCAGGCAGGCTTCTCAAATCGGCTCCCACCCGGGCCAGGGAGATGCAGCACACCGTCTGGCTTTAATGCGCAACAGCTTCCTTTCTTTGGCCAGTCAGTTCCCGTAAGTACCACCAGGGGCCTGTAAACATTGGTTTGAGGGACCCTTGAGATTTCTGGCTCTGAGTCGTCCTACAGGCAGCAGCTGTGGACCCTGAATGTTTGTCAGCGTTTCTCTCAGGCTAAAGGAAAAGGAATAAGGTTTGGTTGAGGAAGCTTCCTTTCAAACTAGACTGAAATAACTCGAGTTTTAGGATAAAGGAATTAAAATAAATATGATATCTTCTCATATACTGGGTCTATTTGAAAATCTGAATAGTAATTAATTTTGTTTAAATCTGAGGGTCTGAGGGCCATTCAGAAGCATCACGTGGTACGTTCACATCGCTGGCTGGGCCATATCTTCAGCTACTAAGTCAAAATCTTCAGGGTGTGAGTTCAGATGTTTGTATTTTAACAGGCTCCTTAGATGGATTTGATGTCTCCAAACTTTGAGAGATTGTAAACCATAGGATTCCTTTAAGCAACACCTAGACAGATCATCAGGTTTAAAACACACGGATATATTTCTTTATACTCATGTTTTTCAGATATAGGCAATCTAAAGTATGTAATCTGTTCATCCAAAAGGCCTGTATTTCTGCTCTCATCCTGTTACCAACAATTTTCCTGTTATTGCAATTTTATAACATTTTCCTTCAAGTGTTAAATTGTGTGTATTAAAGTGAAAGGATGTTATAATAGGATGTAAGGGTTAAAAAGAACCCGAGGTCATTGAGGCCTGTTTTCCTGGAAGGGAAGCTTGTGGTCCACCTGCATCAGGTAGAGGAAGGCAGGTGTTAAACACACCGATTCCTGGGCCCCACCCAGACCAGCTGGCTCTTTAGGCTTGGGGCCTAGGAATCTGTATTTTAGGGAGCATCCCTGAGAACCCCTCCTCTTACAGATGAGAATACTGCGGCCCAGAAACCTGTCACTTTTCCACTATCTCACAGTTAGTAGCAGAGGCAAAGGTCAAATACTGCCCGACTTCAGGCTCCCATCCCTGTCTCTACATTTGCAATTTTAAAAAAAGAGTGCTACGTTACGTTTTAGTTTCCTTTCCCCACCCCTCAGCCACTCACTTTTTCAGAAATTTTCTGTACTTTATTTGAGAAAATCCTTCCCTAGTGAAGGAATTGCTACCTTAATTAAATCCATAGGATCTGAAGACAATCCCTGCACAAATGTGACAAATGATTTAATTTATGAGGTGGTCAAGTCTTTTAAGTACATTAGTAATCATTTTTATTATGAAATATAAGTACATCAAAAATAGGGAGCATTACAAAAAAAAAAACCCATGAACTTATTGCTCAGAATTAAGTATTTACATTTTGTCGGATTTGCTATTTTTTTTTTTTAAAGAAAGAGTATTACAGAATAAACCTCCTTTTCTTTCCATAAAAAAAAACACCAGAAAGTATTACAGATAGAGTTGAAGCCCCTCCCCACGAGAGGATGCCAGTGTCCTGAAATTTCTGTGTACCCTTCCCATTCTTTCGTTTCTACTTTCTATTATATATGCATATACCTTTAAGTAACATAGTTCTGAATATTTTATAATTTATATCTATGGTATCATATTGCATATATTAGCAGCATACTTTTTCTCACTCAGCATTGTTTTTTCAGTGCCATTCTTTTTAATGTGCAAGATCAGGTTTTTTGTGTTTTTTTTTTAACTGCTGTATTCCACTTCTGTGAATATACCACAATTTAGCCATTCTCCTATCAGTGGTCATTTGGGTTGATTCCATTTTTTCACTGTTAAAACACTGCTGTAATGAATATCCTTGTGATCATGTAAAATTATGTCTCTGGGGACGTATCTATGAGTGGGCTTACTGAGTCCTACAGTCTGCACATTCTTGGCCCAACTAGGTCCTGCCGGGTTGCTCTCCAAAGTGAATGCGTCCATTTATCTGAGGGTTCCCGTGTCCGTACCTCAGAGTCCCTAACATCTGTGTTCCTGTTAGGTTACCTTGGCAACAGTGTCAGCGTACATCATGGTACAGGTCTGGTCTTGTGTTTGCAATAGCATTTTTCTCCAGCTCTCAACTTTTCCTTTTTAGAAGGTGATGCACTCTTAGAAAACCTTCATTCTCGTCCTCAAAGACTTATTGATCATATAAGTCATCTCCACAAAGAAGATGCCTTGCTGAAGGAGGAAAGCAGCTTCTACAAGGATATTGTTTTTGTGGATGTTGTCGACACTTACCGAAATGTTCCTGCAAAGTTGTTGAACTTCTATAAATGGTAGGTTGTAAAAGTCTTGCGTAACAAGAAATTGTTTTATTGTTCTTTTGATGTAGAAACAATTTATCAACATCAAACCACTGAGGTCCCCAAACGTAAGGTCCACCAACCTTACCCACCTAAGGTCCCCGAACACCTGGGACGTGATCTGTTGTATCCTGGTTCTGTCAGGATAGACCTTCTAAAATGCTGCCACTTTTTTATTTAGAGCATCAGGTCCATAATGTGAACGATAGGAATCAATTATAATCAAACAGGCAAAAATTGATTCACTTTGAGTCAGTAATTCCTTTGAGTCATTGCCTTGGTTGTCACAAGCCAACATGAGATGAAAATCACTGAGTTTGAAAATGGCCCATTTTCAGTTGTGTTCATACCCAACTTCCTAAATCCCCTGTTAGTCACCCACACCAGGTTACTGGTCTGAATTCTGTTCAGCCGATTCCACACTATATTTAACTTCACTGCTCCACCCATTTGAAATCTGCTTGCCCTAATTCCAAAATTTTTATATAAAATTCAACAACCCTTACTTAGTCTATATTTATAACTTCCAGACCTTTCAACATTTTTTGGGTCTTAGTTGTAATTTTTATTTTTATAATGTAATAGCGGGCTTGCTGATTGGCTCATTGGTTAAGAGTTGGCTTGGGACACCAGATCTGAGCATCAGGGCCCCGGTTCGGATCCCATATTAGGGCCAATGGTGCTGCGCCCTCTCCAGGTAAGATGGTGAACAACAGCTCCACCTGGAGCTGGGCTTCCCCAAGTTGCCAACGACGGCGTAGGCTGCAGTGGGGCTGGCCAGCAGCTGGCATGAGCCTCCGTGAGCCCCTGTGACTGACTGTTCAATGGCCAGTGAAGCGACATCCTCCCAACTAGACTGAAGAACAAGAGGACAGCAACTTGTCTGTTCCTCTCCCCCAATTCCCCAATAAAATCTTAAAATAATAATAATAGCCACAGTGACAGTAACAGTTTATATATAGATATAGTTGTTAATATTATTACTCTAGGATCCCATAATTTGCTCTTGAGCTCCCTGAGACTGACTGGTCTCTGTCTAGACTAAATCTATAAAGTGTATTTGTGTCTTTGTCTTTTCTTTTAAAGCTTTATCCGTGAGCTTGTTTCTTGGTGAGCCTGCCTCTTTCCTTTTCTCTGTTTGTTGCCTGGGACATTATCAAGTCCTCAATGGACATGATCCCTGGGTCCTGAGGGGCAGCTGGTCTGATTAGTTTACGGAAGGTATTGTTTCACAGCTAGCAAAGTGATGTAATTTTGGAATCATCCTGTGGGTAGAGGGCAGATATAATTAAGATGTCTGGGAGTGTCTGGACTACCAGGATTAAGTTTGGACAGCTGTAGTAAGAAAAAGAACCTTCTTTCAGCTCAAGACCACTAATGGGCATTCCTTGTAAGTGGGGCCAGGGCAAGGATGTAAGGCAGTGCAGGGTGGGAATGGTGCTCCAGGAAATAGGAAAGCAGTACTGGGTTCTAGAACTTCCTATAGGGACTGATTCCCTGTTGTAGAAGTTCAATTTTAGATAGTACCTTCAGTTTAAGTTTTATCTTCTCTACTCCTTGCCCCTCTCTGATATCTAAGCCTCTCCATCAGTCTCTCCGTACTGTCTGTACTATCATCTCCACCAGGATGCCCACAGCCTGTCCCACGTGTCTGCCCTCCACTCCGTAAAAGAAAGCTTCCATTATTCACTCTTCTTTATTCAGTAGATTCATCAGTGACCTCAGTGGCCTTTGTCACAAAAGTTTATCCTTAATTAGCCAGTAACTATTATGCTGTTAATTAGAAATAAACTTTAGAAGCATAGGGTTATACTGTTTGGTGTGGCCCCATTGTTAACTTCACCATACTTTGACCTAGTGAAACTTTCTCCAGATTTTTAAAATTCAGATTTCTGTCATCTGACTGGTTTCCTAGAAGACTCTGGGTTTGTTAACAGAGATGTACAGGGATTTGCAGTGTGAAACGAAGGCGTCAATTTTGTTTCCTCGTTGCCATTACATTACATACTTTTTATGTTTGGATATAATTGAAATTACCTTCTTGTGCCTTCCAACAGGTCATTTGTAAGTTTAATTGCTAGAAATCATTTCCAAGGGAAAATGTGTTTCAGTGTTACAGCTGTTTGTTTTTAAATCATAATATAGCTAAGTGTAATAGAAATAGCATATTGTTGCTACTTGTTGTACATCAGTGTTCTTCTGTGTCAGAGACCAGGTGTGACATCTGTCCCCTCATCCTGGGCCTCTTATTAGAACACAAGGGGCAATCGATTCAGCAGCCTGGCTTGAGCAATGCCTGCAAAGCATTGGTTTGATCCTGTGTTTCACATAAGCCATGTCGTTTTTGTGTGTCCTTTTTTCCTTTGCATCTTTTCAAATTGGCTTGGTCCTTCTGTCTGTTAGGCCATGTAGTGAATCTCAGGTGACGTTTGTAGTTAGTTGGTGGCAGCAGCATTCTGTTAGAGCAAATGTTCTCAACACTAGAGGAGTAAGAGAATGAAAAAGGGTACAGGTAGCATAGGGTCAGTTTTTAATTAAAATGTTGGCGACGTGACCACACTGACGTTATGTTTCCTTGTATGGAGGCACCAACATTCATTTCCCTTTTTTACCAACAGGACCATGGAAACAACTAGCTTTGATTTATTGCTAAAGACAGATGACGACTGTTACATAGACTTAGAAGCTGTATTTAACAGAATTGCCCACAAGAACCTGGACGGACCTAATTTTTGGTGGGGAAAGTAAGTTAAACATTGTTAGCCCATTGGCACTCATGTATCTGAGCAAAGGTAATTAATTTAGAATGACACATGTCATTTTTCATAAGAAAAATGTGGTTGAGATGGGCAATTTCCCTGTTAGGCTTATGGTCACTATAATTTATTAATCTATCGTGAGAGGGGACAAGCTTTTTAAAATGGAAAACCTGGGGTAACGAAAGAGGAAGACGATGTGGCTTTTTCCTCATGCCCGGGAATTGAGTGCTCTCAGATAGAAGCTGCTGTACATTTATGTGTCAGGATGAACTGGTGACACATTTCTGAAACTATTTTGTTTCTTCAGGAATACAGTATGGATTCGTGAGGTTCTTCTTAGCATATATACACAAGATGATGTGGTAGTTTCCATTCCAAAACTCCACAAATGCAACTTTGAGAGAATTTGATATACTGGTCTTTTATATAAAACACCCACTAGATAAATAATTCCTTTCCTTAGACTAAAAAAACAATTTTTCTCCTTTCCTTGCTTCTACAGCTTATCCTTTGTAGTGATAATGAAGGAGGCAAGCTTAACTGGTAGGATGTCAGACCAACACAAAAAAGTCAACTGATTTTGAATCTCAGTTTCAGATTGAATTGGGCCGTTGACCGGACCGGAAAGTGGCAGGAGCTGGAGTACCCCAGCCCTGCTTACCCTGCCTTTGCGTGCGGGTCAGGATATGTGGTCTCCAGGGACATTGTCCAGTGGCTGGCCAGCAATGCGGGGAGGTTAAAGACCTACCAGGTAACTGCCGACTCCTGACCTCTGAGCACGCGTCCCTGGAAGCGGGGACAGCATCCCTGTTACTCCTTCTGGAGAGAATTCACTCTTCAGAAATTAGGGACACTCATCTTTTCAGCCTATATTTATTAGTCCCTGGAGGAGTGTAAAGATTTATACAGTAATACACTGGCTTGCAAGAATAATTGGTTCCCGAAACAAACTACTCGTATTGCAAGACATCGCTTGTTTACCAAGTTAAATGTATTAGAAATGCTTGTTCGTCTTGCAGAACACTCACAAACCAAGTTACTCTCAATCCAAAGCTTTACTGTATTCCAAAGAGGGAAGATGATAAGCAAGCGCTTTCTTTTTGCTGACTCTGGACACATGTCAACGACTAGCTCCACCTCGTTCTTAGACCCAGTGGGTTTCACACTTAGTGCTGGAGGCCTAAGGTCCAGGGGAGCGGTGGACACGCCACTTTTGTAGGGTGTGTGATGTTCGTGTTAAAGTCACTAGCTTTTACTCTGTCCATATTAATGCATGCTTGGATTTCATATTAAATTACAAATCAAAGAGGCAGAAAAACTATTTATTAAGGGAATGGATATGGCACTGTCTTTACAGATGGTATAGCATTTCAACTTTTGCATTTAAACGTTCTGGTGCGTGCATAGGGTGAAGATGTAAGCATGGGCATTTGGATGGCAGCCATCGGACCCAGAAGATACCAGGTAAGCAGGTCTGAGTGGCGCCGGCCCCAGGGTTCTGGAGGGTTGCCGAAAGACAGTGAAGATCTTCTCGTATAACTCAGCTCTTGATCTGCTTCACAATAATCCACCTGGGTTCTCATGTAGTGTTTTTCTGAGCTTAAACCACAAGGAAATGTTTTGGCTGACTTAAGTTTGCAGCAGTGTGGTGGGTGGTCCTAGGACCCTCCACCCTTCTGACTGATGCAGATAAAATGGTGAATAAAATGTGGTGAGGTGTTTTAAAATACGCTGATCACTGAGCTAGAAAAATAAGAAATGAGTCTGCATAGACCTGAAATGGAAAATAGAGCGCTGGGAAGAAAGCAGGCAGAGATTTCTGTTGAATTCTGGGTTCTTACAGCTTGCATTTTGGCCACAGAAGGTACAGGGAACAGGAGGAGCCCTGCACAGCACCTGAGCCCCGGATTGCACCCCCACTTCAGGGGGGGACAGAAATCAAGCACATCTCAGTCAGCTTTGGTAGTTCGTTCCTTTGTCGTACTTTCAGTCCTGCCCCTGATGTGATTTCACTTGAACAGAACTCTTTCTGTGTCTGTGCTTTCCGGTGTCTGGTCCCTGCGGGCCTTGAACCTGTAGTCTGTGGGTTCTGCAGACTATCGCTTATGGATGGAGCTTGTCTCCTGACGTGTTCAGAGACTTGGGTCGGTATTTAAAAGGCCTTCCCCAGGGAGGAGTTACATCTTTTCTGCCATGCACCTAAGGGCATTACTAAGGTGCATTACCGTTCACGAGCACTTTACATTTCTGACTTGGGGCTTGTGGGGCCCTACAGAAGGCGACTCCAGGCGGGTACCCAGCTGAGTGCAGGCTGTGGTTCCATGCTCAGGAGACCCAGGGTCAAGGCGGGGACAGACAAGCTGCCTCCCCAGCTCGGTTTTCTTAACACCCCCAGGCTCTTGCCCCTCAGGGGTCCAGGCTGGCTGAGACGGTCTGTGGTCAGTCTCCTGGCCCTGGGCAAGGCCTTTGAAAACCCAGCAGAGTTTCAAGGCCACGCCGATTCCAGCAGTCTACCTCCACTTCTCTACCAGTTCATCCGTCCTTTCCAAAGATGTTTGGGGTGTATCCAGCATTTTTATGTTCTCGGGTTGGTTTCTCTGGGTCCGTGTTTTGCTCTATTGCTGGGAACAGAGCTGGGAGGTTGATGGTTAAGGACTACCAACCAACAGGGCTGATGGGTAAGGACCCAGCTCGGGAGACGGACAGGCCTTTTTAGTCCTCCCTGCTCAGCAGCAGTTTACCTACATAACCTTCTTGCGACCTCAGGCAGGGTACTTCACTCTTAGTTTGTGAAAGGGAAATAGTCCCTACCTCACAGGGCTATGATGAGAAGTAGATAATACTTACAAAGCGCTTGGTAATCCCCAGACCTTGTAAGCATGTCATCAGGAGAGCTGCCGTTACTCACAATGCCGTAGCCACCTCTTCTATAATAGCAAATATGGAACTTTCCGTTTGTGGTTTGCAGCCCTTGTCTTCATAAAACTTCCTTTGCCATCTCAACGCACACACTGCGTTTATGTGTGCCACGGCCACAGCGTCGCTGGATGTGGCACATTCCCCACACCCCACAAATGCCACATGGGCTCACACACCGAGTGGTCTTTGCAGTAACTTCAGCTTCCCTGGGCTAGAAGCGCCCACGTGCCTGCTTTGTCTTCAAGCACTTTCACATCACAGCTCCCGTCAGCTTTTGTTTTGTTTCTCAACAGGACAGCCTGTGGCTGTGTGAGAAGAGTTGTGAGCCAGGAATGCTGTCTTCCCCTCAGTATTCCGCACAGGAGCTGACAGAGCTGTGGAAACGGAAGGAGTTGTGTGGTGACCCCTGTCAGTGTGAAGCAAGATGACGGGGACTTAATTTGCAGTGTTTGAAGATCAGGGTGTGAGTCTGAAGACAGCCAGGTGTGGCAGTGATTATGGGACCCTTCAGGAACCGAGTACTAGGTCGGCACTTCTGTATCCAGTGTGGTATTAGTATTTGCACAAATTTTCCTTTTTAAAAATCAACTGATGCTGTAGCATAATAAAATTTTATTTATATATTGGAAGATTTGAAAAATACCAAATAGTTTATAAAAGAAAAAATATTTCTAAATCCTGATAGCTAATTCGTTACCTATCACTTTTGGTTAAAACTTGGCCTGTTCAGAGATCTTTAGTAACTGAGAGTTGGAATTTCAGCCTGGCTTGTAGAATAGCTCCGTGTAGCCTAATTAGGATGATTAATACGGGCCAAAACCAACTCACAGAAATGCTGTGTGATCACTTATGAGCAGTGGTCACTTATACCAAAGTTTGGGGTTTCTGGAAATAATGTGGGTGTCTAAATGAAGTGGGCAACTTACACTTGAAAAAGAATCAATTTTATTCTCAGCTCTGGACCTTGGTTTTGAAGTTCATTTATTAAGTGGACTAACGCATGTTTTCTTTTGCCATTACACATAAATCCTGAAGGTTAGTACTTCTGTAAAAAAAAAACAACAACTAAATTTTTGTGAATATAAGTAAAATCAAATACCTCTCAGGGTTTTGGTGCCATGGGGAAAGATATTTCTAAATACTTGAAACTTTGGAAGAATTTTGCTTTCCTCCTGTCATTGCCTAATGTAAGTGAATTTTGATCAGAGCTGGTAAACTTTTAGGTATAACTGTAGGGAAAAGCATGTAATTAATTTTTGTAAGTACTCTACAAATAGTGCAGTTGAGAAGCAAGATCATAGCGTATACGTCATACGTAGTAGGGGGTGTGTGCCTCCCTAAATTTGAGGGACATTTCCCCAATGACCAACCAAATCATTTTAGTAACTTTTAAACTAGTAGTATCGTTAGAGAATTCCATTAAAACTGTTCTTATGACAGACATTAACTGTGTTCAGATTTTATTAGACTAGCTATGTTCTATTTGATATTAAAATCTTCAAACAATGAAGTGCAGTCATGAACTATAAAATAAATAGGAAATAAAATCATCAGTAGGTACAAAGCCTTTATTGCTATTATATACAAGCCTAGAAATGGTCACATTTCCAATGAAAAGTACGATCTCTTCTATACATAGGGCAAGTTATAAAAGCTTTTTTTTGAGAGTAGAATTGTTCCGATAAATCATTTATTTCCAGTGAACCCAGTCATGATAAACAGTCTAGTCTCTGAGTTTTATTAGATAGATGTTACCATCGTACTAACAGACAATCTCCATTTTCCACAGAATAAAACTGTAATGACTGTTGGTCATTTTCTAGTTCAATCTCTCTGTCCGGCATCTAAAAATGAAAACAAAGCGTTGGGGAGGGGTGATTAAGACAGATGCAACAAAGCATACCCCCTATCCCCCCCCAAACAGGTCTGTGGTCTCCATTTAGAATCAGTGTTACATGGAGACTCAGTTTAATAGCACGTCACACTGTGGGGAACTAAGCTTGCCTGTGTTTTGCTGGGCAACTTACTTTGGGACTCGCATAGGACAACAAAAGGTCTGATACAGGAACTTTGAGAAGACGTGACAGCAGTCCTTTCACCTTTTGAATTGTCATGGAGTCTATCAAAAGAAAAACCATCAGTTCTCTGCAGTAACAGTTACCTGTGTAACTAGCTCACATAACAAGACCACAATTGCAATGACAGTATCAATTTACCCAAGTAAATGATTAGGGAAAGGTGTGCCAATTGCACGGACACGCTGTCACAGAACTTACTGAGTCATTTGGGGAGCTGGGGGGAGCGGAGCAGTGTTTGACTTAAGTGCCCTTTGACCGTGAGCTTTCATACCATTTCAGTGGTGTCTACTGCAAATAAACCAGAAATCATGTTCTCTGAACAGAGGAATAAATGTGGGTAAAATCATTAACTTGTCTTTTACAGTTTTTGCGATGACTTATGAATTAACTGAAAGACCGCTGGAGTGGGGCTCGCAAGCCCTCTGGCCTTGATGTCCTCCTCGGTGAAGTGAGGGGTGAACTAAATGACCTCCAAGGGCCCTAAGCTGTCTGTAGTTACTATGATGTGGGACTGTTTGACCACGGATACTGGTGACCACCAGGCATGGGACTGTAACTTAGTGAGTCAATGCTTTGGTTTGTTCAGGAAACACTATGACCTTTTTTCCAAAGATGGGTATGTGGTAAATGTTGGCTATTTTGGTTATGAGAAATATAGTTTCTTTGAAGCTTTAGCTGGAGATACAGCAATAGTGTGGTGTTCCTACAAATAGCACATGTATTCAAACATATTTTTCTATCAAAAATCCTTTTTGTAAAAGCTGTCTGTTTTTATGCAACTTGTGATAATAAATATTATCTTTATTTTAGAATAAAAAATGGCCTTAAGTTTATTGAATTATTGAATATAGACAACACTTAATAGACATTTATAATTTTAAGTAGCTTGATTTGCTCTTATGTGTTGAGTGTGTGATCGGTAATCGTGCGTTTTCAGAAGATTTAGCCGGACTTTCGTTGTTGGGAGGCTGGTCAGTGACAGGTTAGCTCCTGCACAACAAGGGGAAAGGCCGTGTCCTTAAGCCAGAAACAAAACTTTTGTCCATAAAACAGGTCTCATCAGAAATCTGCCTACCTCTACTGGGTCTATAGGGGAAAGTGGGAATCTGTGTAATAATCTAAATAATGTTACTGTTTGTAACACAAACTAACACATGATAAAATGAAGACATGGGTAATTAAAGTTTGATGGGTATGCTTCCAAGCTTTTTTGTTTCTGTAAGGTTTTGTAATATACATTGGTCCTCAACTTGTGTTTCTTTATTATAGTTGTACACCTTTTCATGCCAGTTCCTCTAGGCCTGGTCTGTCCAGTATGGCAGCTCTGTGTGGCTACCTGAAATGGGGTGTAACGAAGGAACTGAACTTTTATTTCAGTTGCGTGAATTTGAATTGCTGCACATGGCTAGTGGCAGCCACACGGGACAGCGCAGTTCTAGACCCACTTCATTCTTCCATGAAACGCAACCGGGTGGGCGTGTGCTTCCACCCGAAGAGTCAACCATTTCCCCCAGGGAACAGGAGAATGGTTTGTAGAATGCATGGTCACAGCAAATTTTTTATACCAATTACTGCACAACTTTACAAAAAATATACACTGATTTTTGATGCCACCTGCACGTTTGATGGGCAAAATAAGTTTCAGTGTTTATATTCTTTATCATTCTTTTTAAAGGCTACTTACATCATGTGGCATAAAAATTAAGAACTGTTTTAATCTGGCTTACTGCTGAGTTTAGAGAATATAGGACTCTGAACAGCTTAAAGCAGCAACTACTACATATAATAAATATGTCAGGATAATTCTAACCTTGCCTAGTTTCACCTGAAGGCTAATGGGACTCAGAGCATGAACACGGGGGGCTGTCCCAGCAGGTAACAATCTCAGAAGGCCAGGGAGTCAGATTCAGTACGACGGAGCGGGGGGAGGCACACACTGGCCGGCAGCCGGGCCATGCTCACGTGCTACAGTCTCTGACTGGTGGACCGCAGGGCCTTCCCCGGAGGCCCTGACGGGGGAAAGCTTAACAGATTTAATGACATTCGTAAGCAATTTCCACAAATTGATTTCATGTATCTGGAAAGGAAAAGGATGAAATCACACATGAAATCAGTGTGAGTTTACTGCACTGACAGGCAAACAAGGACAGATATTTTACTGGAGTCATTTAGGGTGGTACATACTTCTTCAAATCCTCACTGCTCTAAATTTAACCTGTTTATATTTCAGTATTTAACTGAATATAGTTTAATCTTGAGAATTCACAGGAAACTGAAAGACACTGTAATTTTTCCTTTGAGTGAAAGATTAAGGTAAGTTACATTGATCTATTTTATTGACACAAAAATATTTACTTTCCAAATAAAACTAGTTCAACTCCAGTGGCACAAATGTTTCAAGTTTGAAGTAAACCATTTCAGTGTGTCTGTTAAAAAGGCGTCTAGGGGGACGGCCGAGTGGCGCGGTGGTTAAGCGCTGGCTTCGGAAGCCAGTGGCCCCGGTTTGGGTCCCACATATAAGGGAGAGCGACACTGCTCTCAAAAAAAAAAAAAAAAAAAAAAGGCGTCTAGGAACAGTTTCTGCAGGGACTCCTGACTGGGAAGGAGTAGAATGTAGGGAAAATCACAAATGTCCAAAGGACTCGCAATTCAGCCGTAAGGACACGCTTCCTGTTCTAGGCGGGAGGAGCAGACAGTCAAGCCCAGGCTAACAGTCTCTCTAACTGCAGTGAGCTGGCCAGCCCTAAGGCTCAGCCACCCAGCTCTCCTGTGAGCGGGAGTGGGGTGAGGTGGGCTTTCAATCTTACAAGTGTTGTCTGGACAAGCTGGTAAAATGATGGGAGACTTGAGCTTTTGGGGGAACAGTGAGGTAGCATGATCGCTTTATTAGACTATAAAAGACTAGGGAAAACCTCTATGCTCTAAAAAGGCTACACTTTCCAATAGTGAACTACAGTATTTCACTTCCATCCAACTCAGAGCTGGGCCAGCTATGCAGGACAGTAAGGGGGACCGGGGGACGACACTCATTCCTCTTACCTGGCAGCTGTTTCTCTATGACTTTCTCATCGAGTTGATTAGCATATTTTATCTTCAGTGCTGAAGGTAAAAGGAAAAAGACTCAGTGAGACCCACTGTAATCAGGACTGAGTGACACATGCACGGGACTTGGGGCTGCCAAATGGTACAGCTGCTCAGCAGAGCTGGCTCAAATCCTAACAGAGGAATAGGTCTTAGTGGGGTTTAAAATTCCTTCTGTTAATACTTCACTGAAGTAATACAACAAAACAGCTGGACCAATATTCTATCGTCTTTCCTGACAATTTTGCTAGGTTTTCAAGTGTAAGAAAAGTCGCAAATCTCCAAATACAACCCAGTTCACCGCTCAGATACTTGCCACGTCTGTAACACTATTAATGTGTTTACAGGAATGGATTTGCTAAAATGTTCAATAGAAGAATACAGACATATTTGAGAATTTATTGTTTCTTTAAAAATCGTACTCATTTAGATACTTAAGAGAAACAATTTCTATTAGGTCATCACTATCTGTTTCAGCATCTAAGGGCTCAAACACAAATAAGCTGTCTTTGAATTTGGGGTTCTTACTTAGTAGCTGGTTTTTGAGCAAAAATGGCTGCTGTGTTTTGAGTTCCCCATCTTCAGGCGCACCGTACTCTTTTTAAGAAGAAATAAAAAAGGATGAGTGATGAACCAAAGGCCACTGTCAGAAAAGAAAAGCATAGGTGAGTGTCAAATACTGGCAAGTGTAGCAAGTGTAGCCTCTGCCAACGTCTCCGAGTCCTGGGAGGGGAACCTGGTCCTGCCTGGGGCACCACTCACAGGACAGCGTCACCCCGTTTCACCCAGACATGCAGTACCAGGCGGGGCACTCGGCACCACCGCCAGGAAGCAGGGAGTAAGGCGGGCGGCAGTCTCCTGCTCGGCCAGGCTGGTGACAATTTCCGTAAATACCCAAATATCTGTGCTTGTCTTCCAGCTGCTCGCAGTGAAGCACTGAGCCACCCCGCAGGGCTGCTTTAGGCCCGCCCCCAAGTAATTTCGAATTCAACTGAAGTGGCCAGGAAACGGGCCAGCTAATGGAGTAATCTGAAAGCAATTCCCACAGGCAGCTGTTCTTCCTCAAAGATAATGTTCCAGCCTGAAGCATTTACGCAGTGAGCTCCTTGCATTAGGACATATATAAAAGAGAATCACATAAAAGTGAAATTTAGAAGAATAATGAAGTCAAAACAAATTGGAAGGTACATCAGGGACAGAGTCAGAAGTCACAGCGGCTGGAGAGAGGAAGGAAGCAGCTGGCACACCGAGTGGCAGCCGGGAGGGGCACACAGTGTGTCTGAGCCCGGAACCCAGCCTGAGCAAACCCCGCACACCTGTGACCCTGCGCAGATGTCAAAATTACCTGGGCATCTGAAAAAATACCAGGGCCTGGGGTCCACCCTCAAATGCTCTGAATTAGTTCAGTTCCCTGGGATGGAGCCAGCTTGAGACACTAGCCCTTCCTGAGGTGGGGGGCGTGGGGGGTGGAGAGGGGGACAGAGAAGAGAACTTCCAATTAAGAGCTGCCCCCCCCAATACTCCCCAGGTTCCTTCTGCTGAGAGATGCTGCTGACTCATCCTCTCTAAAGACAACTGCCTCATCTTGCAACCTGCTGAAGTGGCCCAGGGAGAGATGCAACCGCAGGCCCTCCTGTGACACCCAGGGGACCAGGTTCCCCCGCCCCCCACAAAGGCCCAGTGCGTACTCAGGCAGAGCGACTGGTATCTGGGATGCGCTACAAGGAATTCCTTGCTCGGTCTGTTCTGCGCTGGGTCCTGATGGCCCCCCGCCTTTTTCCACTCGTTTCCAAACGCTTTTCGGTAATCAAGCTCCGCTCCGCGTCTCTCCTCCGGCAGGATCTGTCGTGGGAAATACAGACACATCCACGGAGTCGTTTTTCTAACGAGTGTGTGTGCTTCGCAACCTCTTCTTCCAACACTGCTCACCCAGAGAGAATCAAGTGGAGAGAGACAGTTATATTTTTCCCTTTTTAACACTGACAGAATTCAGGAGTTTGTTTAGAAAGAAAAAAAATTTCAGTTTTACACTTTCCTTCTTGAGAGTATTTGCTCACGGGCTGGTTGCCGGACGCTGCCCGGTGCCTGAGGTCGCCCGCCTGGAGGAGCCGACCTTTCCCGCCAGCAGTGCCGCAGGACGGCAGGGCACTGCCCTCCCGATGTGTGACACGGGGGGGCCGAGAGGGAGGCTGGGCAAGCCGATAGCCATCTTCTTTCTGCCTGCGTCCCCCTCACAGTGTCCAGTACTGCCCAGCCCGCCTAGGAGGGCAGGCAGTCCAGCCGGGGCAGCAGCTTTCTGGGTAAGTGTAACCCACCCGAGGGTCAGTGAGAACCACTGTCACCAAAACACACAGGATGACACCTGACCATTGGAGGAAGACCACACCCGGCACCTTGACAGCAGTCCAACACTGCCGTTTACGTTTTTGATCATGTCCTTGCTGGCCGACCCGACGCCCGGCCCGGGACCCGCACGCACCTGGCACCTGTTGAGGGCCCGCAGCTGGCCCACTCTGGCGATGATGAACTGACGCGTGGCCTCTGCGCTCCCCGCAGTCAGCGGGTTTCTCAGGCACGACAAGGCCTGCAGACTCGGCAACTTATCCAGCTCGTTGATGGAGGACCACTGCAGCGCCACGGAAGAAAAGAAACACGTTTCCGGCTAGTTCGTCAGATTCTTTGAAGTAGCAACAACAGAAAAGCAAAGGCGCGCGTTCCAGCCTGAGGCGCAGCAGGCACCGGCCCCCGCCGTCACTCCCCGCCACGGGAGCCACGGGAAAGCAGTCTGCTGGAGGGGGAGCTTCACTCTGAGGAAGCTTTTCTCTCTCAATTTAAAGTATTTTTTAACAGAAGAAACCTACAAACTATGGCATGAGAGTGGGAACCAGGGATATGGTAGCAGGCACGTCTGAAGGGGCCCATACCTGTGATATCCGATTGTCGTTGAGCACGAGGCACTGCAAGGAAGGAAACATGGACGTTTTGCACCCTAGAAAAGGAGAATTAAGTTACACAGAAGTGAAAGAAACAGCTCAAGTATGGGGGAGAGGAAGGAAGGAAATCTAAGCATCTCACGTACCGATTCCAGCATCTGGGAAGTGGAGAGCAGAAATCCCAATGTCAGAAAGCCTTAGTTGTTCTAATCTGCAATCACAGGTGTTCGATTTGACTTCAAAGAACGGTGTCAAATGCTATGTGAATGTTTGTGAACGTATGCTTAGAGACCCTGAAGTCCAGTTTGGGGAGTGCAAAATGGACTCTTCCTCAAGCTACGTTCTAAGGATCCCACAGTCAGCGACAGTCCTGGGTGCATCTCAGAGGAGAGAGACGCCCCCGTCTAATGAGTGAAGACCTCTGACACCGGCGCCGGGGCCAGCGCACTCACTGCTCAGTCATCTGTGCAGACCAGTCTACACTGTACATGCTTCACAAGTCAACTCTAAACTCAAACATTTCCTAAATTCTTCCTCGATTTGGGAATTCCATTATTACTGTATTTCCATTGAGAAAGTACAGATAGCATATGAGCACTCAAAATTTATTATAATAGGCATTTTAGGAGCAAATTACCTGGGCAGATAGGCTATTAGAAAGAGCTGATTTTCATCAATTAGCCGATTAGAGGAAAGGTCTAATAACTTGAGGGTCTGTAGAACGTCAACCGGCCTGTATGAAAAATAAAGTTTTTTCAACATGAATTTAATCTCGTTTTCAAAGACACTACCTTACAATACCTGCAGTTGATGTTAAGGAGAGGTTGGGGTGGGAGGCAAGTGGGTAAGACTCTGTAAGGGCCCCTGTACTGGAAACTGCGTCTCCACGGGACCAATATCAGGGCCCTGGTAGCACCGCCCGGCTTTGTAAGCTGCTACCAGTGGAGAGAACTGGGTAATAACTGCACGTGAATCAAAAATTATCTCAAAAAGTTTAATGTTTAAAAACCTGCCTTTGCCTGAATAATAAATTATTATCCAGACAAAGGTAAAATATCATTAATTTGAATCCTTTAAGAATTTGTTGTGAAATCTGCCCACATTTTTTTTTACATAGTAATTTAATAATATCAGTAAAAGAGGAAGAGGGACAACATACTTAATTTACTTAAGAGATCAAGCTTTTCAACTACTTTGGTACCTAGACCCTAAGCAGTGCTAATTCAAATGACTATTAATCCTTATAACAAATCCTACAGAATTTCCATTTAAACACAGAAGTTAAATCCATTTATGTAAAACTAGTAAAATTCATGTCTTCGAAAACATGTAATTTGGGGCCTTCACCCTAACGGGTTTTTCCTCAATTCGTAGTAAAGTTTTAGTAGACATTCTAATTTGTAAAGGCAATGAATAAGCATTTTTCTAATTCTTACTTGCAAATCCTTCTAAAAATGAAGATATAACTGAGACTTGATTTGGCGTGCCTAAGTGGTGACAGGTGCATGGAAATCAGCCCTTGTTACCTTTCTGAAATGGAAATATCGTTAGACTCCAGGTAGAGCTCCTCGAGGGCGGGCCACCCAGCAGCACACCGGAGCACCTAGAAGGGAGACGCAGTTAGGGGGGCTCCGGCCACGTGCGTTTATTCCTATAACTGCCACGGGTTCAGTTTAGTCACTGTTTCAGAAACAGTACCTGATGGACATTTTGTTATTTCATTAAGGCCAGGAGTGCTGGCAGGCAGGTGATCCCATTAAAATGCTAACAGCATGTGTTTTAATGACACGGAGCCTGACTTCCGGCACTCTGAAGCCAAGGCAGGTGTCAGCGCCTCGTGGGGGGACGGCCGGAAATGGACTAGGCACCCACGAGGGGGACTGCAGAGGCTGACTTAGCACGTCCTTGTTACTTGATGGGGTTTGCTTAAGCAGAGGAAGGAAACTGATGTTAAACACCGTCCCTCACTTCTTGATGCTATTCTGGGTTTGTGAAGAATATATAATACGAACTAGTCAAAAGTTCTCAGTGAGTACTCCTGAATTTTCTCACTTGACCTTCATGGCCACCTCCCCACCTGCGTTCCGACGCGCACTTAACCCTGGGGAGGGGGTCCCAAGGAAGGAGCCTGAGCAAAGAGCTCTGGGGCTGTGACCACTGGAAGGACACAAGTCAAGGTGACACCTCTAAGGGAGGGGCCTCGGTGACACTTCACAGATGGACGGCTTGCTGGGGGAGTACTTCCCTGCACTTGTTTGAACGTGGACTATTCCGGGTGTGTGAAGTCAGCTCACCCCTGACAGAAAACAGCACCAGAGACATGTTCCGGATGCTGGGCCGGAGCCCCAGGAACCCACCCAGCTGCCCAATGAACAGTGGATTCCAGTAGCTGAACTTCAAACAAAAGGATGAGACTCCCTGCAGCTGGTTCTCCATGTGGGAGACAGGCAGCTAAACGCTCCAGCAGCAGCTACCTCGCAGGCCCTTGGAAGCTCGGCTCACGTGGACTGCAGCGCACCATGGGCAGCCATTGTTCACAAGACACCAGAACAAACCTGAACGAGCCCTGAGAATACGGATTCCTAAGTACAAACCTCTATGTCACTACAATGGTCCTGGAACTCCTGTCTGTAAGGCAGTTTAAACAATCCTATTATCTGGACAATAGGATGATTAAAATGAGGCCACAGTTGTGCTTCAATTCCAAATTAAACCAAGAATTTAAAATTGCTTATTACTGAGTAATAAACCAGAGGAATATGATTACCTCGGCCCATGTTACTCCCGTTCGGCTAAGAACTAGCGCCTTCAGTGTGGCAAACGTTCCGGTCGGAGATGGTGAATCCGGGGGAAATCTTAGTTTATTTTCACTGTAGAAAAAGAGGACACAAGGTGCTTATTGCTGAAATAGTCACTGAAAGCAACAATTTGTAATTTAACGTGAGGAGGCTTGTTTCAACCTTACAATGAAGTCGTATTAAAAATAAAGTGAGGGCCGGCCGAGTGGCACGGTGGTTAAGCGCTGGCTTGGGAAGCCAGCGGCCCCAGTTCGGTCCCACATACGAGGGCCAGTGACACTGCCCTCAAAAAAATAAAAATAAATAAAAAATAAAGTGAGCCAAGGGCCGGCTGAGTGGCTCAGTTGGTTAAGAGCTTGCTCAAGAGTGCGAGCTGAGCTCTGAGCCACAGCAGTTCAATGCCCAGCCCGAGCTGAGCTGCCAACAGGTGGCAGGATGGCTCAGCTAAAAATAAATAAAGTGAGCCAAGACTATCTACACCTTTCTGGTGTCTGACATGCAGAGAGGTTTTCACAGGTCAGGGCAGCTGGGTGAGGTGCCCGAGTTGAGGCTCAGGCGTTTGTAAGGTCAGCGAAGCCCCCCATGAAGGCTCACTGGTGCCAGGTCCTGGGCTGGGGCTCTGCTCCCGTAAACAGCCAGCCCTTCTACCATCAGGATGGACTGCACTGGTCCTTCGAGATCCTAAGCTCAAAGTACGTACTTACTCCATGACCATCGCTTTGGAAGAAAAGACCATTAACATACATTAACCCGTATTTCCAGAAGAGGAGACACCATGGGTCAACTACACCGTTTGCTCTATTTGGGAGCACAGCTAATTTCAGCCTGACTACCTGCTACACTGCACCTGCCGAGCCAGGTACAGCTCACCTGTTTACGTACAGCTGGCTCACGAGGAAAAGGGGAAGCCTGGCTGAGCTCTTGGAAAGTTAGGTTCTGAGATGAAAACTAATCAAATATTTGAGAGGGCCTGGAAAACTGACATCAGTAAAATACATAGATTAGTGAAAAATCCTTATCAGAACTGAATTAAACAGTATTCCAGTGAACTTACTCTTTACTAAAGCAACTGAAATGCTAGAAGTTTCAGAAGGAATGAACCCTTTTAATGTCACCTCTCTTACTCCCTAGTTAAATACCAGCGCCCCTGGCTGGGCTGCCTTTCATGGTCAGGCTCACTGGAAATAGGATTTTTCCACTCAGTATGTCAGCCTGCCCCGCCCCACCCAATCAAAAGTAAAACGCCCTCCCTGTTAATGAATCACCTTGTGTGACCATTTGAAAAACTATAATAAAGAATATGAAAAAAATAAGTTAAGCTTAGATAATTCAGCTGAGCCATCCTGCCTACCCCATTTCCACGGAGATGCTGGCAGAGAACAAGAGGAGTTTCAGGTCACATGACAGGCAACCAGGTGTTCCTACCTGAGATTAAGGACTTCCAGGTGTGCGAGCTGATCGGCAATATCTGTGACTTCATCCCATGAAGACAGCAGGTTTCTGGACAAATCTGCATTTCTAATATCTACAAGCTCATGTTAAGAAACGGTTGTGCAGGAAGATTCACAGAAGGCACACAGTCGCTACCTCTTAACTCTGGAGCATGGAATCTTTCATCTTTCACTTGACGCCCTCTATTCTGCACGTACTTTTACCTTTTTAAATCTAAGTCCAATTGTTCGTTCAGAAACTTTTTTAAAAGGCTCATTTTCATATACTGCAAACTTGAGACCAACATCTACAATCAAAGGAATGAGAACCAAATGTCAATGCCACACCGTTCTCACGTTACCAACAAAAAAAGAAAACCAGCGGTGGTATTTTTTGAAGCACTCAGGTGTCCCCAGGCCCGGCCGGCACTGTCAGCAGCTGCAGCCACACATCGTCTCTGGCACCGTCGTCTGCACCACAGGAATCCGTCCCCACATCGCTGGTGGCGTCTCCAGGAGAGACAACATGTTAGCCTGAACAGACGTTCAAAAGTGCTAAGAAAACTTTGGGCATTCAGAGAGTCCTCACAGACTGGGCAGCTAGTGTGACACCCACTGCCTGGTACAGGAATTCAGAGAAGCAAAAACCGGTAGGAAAGAAAGGCACTGGCGCCAAATGCCAGAGGGGAGCGGTGGCAGTGCCATCAGGAGGAACATGGCTTAACAAAGCCGGGAGAGAGTGACAGGAAGCCCGGAGCGGAACCTGACCCCCAGAGGAGGGGTCACATCACTCGGACATGTCTGCAAGCAGCTCATCTGTTCCACCAGTACCCACTGCGGCCCAAGCATGGCCCGAGCACGGCAGTGGACACGGCAGTCTCAGGGGGAGGCGGTCACACACACAAGCACCACCGCTGCCAGGCTGACACGTGCTCAGCGCACTGAGCAAGAGGGAGTCACGGAAGGCCACCTCCTCCATTGAAGTGACATCTGAACAGGGGCTAATGGAAATGAGGGCATTCCATCCGGGCAGAGGGAATGATATAAGCAAAGGCCCTGCGGTCAGAAAGGTTGGCTTATGACAGGGACAGCAAGCTGGGTGTACCTGAGGCGGAGGGGCAGGGTGCTGGAAATGAGGCCACCGAGGCTGTCGGGCCAGGCCGGCTCACACTCTGCTAATCTGCCTGAAATGGGAGCTGCGGGGGCTTGGGCCCAGGGGCGCATCTGACCTTGTTTTTCAAAGGTCCCTCAGCTGCTGTGTTAACACAATAAACAGACAGTGGGAAGGAAGACAGAGCAGAAAAGAGGTCAGGAGGGTCCCTGGACCAGACCAGAGCATTGGAGGGGGTGAAAAGTGACAGCTTTGGAACCCTAACAGGAAAGTGGAACTCGGGCTTTGCTGATGGGTTTAGAGATGGGTGGAAAAAAGAAAAGCCAAGGCTAACGCCGAGGTTTGCAGCCTGGGCCATGGGAACTGCCATTTGCTGAGAGAGGAAGGAAGAGAGGGTGAGCGAGGGTGAAGGGACTTAAAGTCCGAATGTGTTAAATTGAGATGACCGTTGGACACCCACACAGGTATCAAGTACACAGCTGGAGACAAGTCCAGGAGAGAGCAGGAGGGTGGTTAACCCCAAGCCAGTGCACGTGAGGTGTAAACAAGCTCCATGGCCACCTGGCACCCCCAGTGCTCTGCAAAGGGGGCTGAGGAGGCGTGGCCCGCGAGGGAGACAGAACCAAGGCGGCATCATCAGCATTGAGATGCTCCGCCAGCTGCCGTTACTTTCCTTTCGTGGCAGAAGAAAACAGGCAGAGTTAGTAACTGCAGCTTTGTGCAGATTCACGAGTGTGCATTTACACCCAGGCCGGCTTTGCCCTAGACCCCTGATGTAACAGGGAGTCTAAACGTAGATAAAATATGGAGGAAGTGGCTTTGTATCAAAATAGTGGCATCAATTCCCAGGACTGGTTGGAAAGTAAGCTTGGGAAGCTCTACGAGGAGATCGGGAAGCTGGGAAGGAAGGCGGTGGGAATGCACAAAAGGGCGACTCAGCCCGCCAGCAAGCAGAGCTGTGCCCAACGCCCACCAGCTGCTTGGCTCACTGCAGCCGCAGAGCTGAGAGTGGTTCCCACTGTTAAATGGTCACCCTCCAGGTGATCATGTATCTACATGACCGTCTCTGTCTGCCCTCTGGGCAGAGGCCCGAAGTATTTATTCTCTGGCTCCTTAAGGAAAAGCTTGCTGGCTCCTGACCCAAAGGAGGCTCTAGGAGATCGTGGGCACAGGCAGCGCAAGCACTGCTGAGGACACAGGGCAGACGCCTGTCCCGCAGCGTGACAGGGTGTGTCAAAGCTCCCAGGTCTGGCCACAACCTCGTGCTGCTCATGCCTGGCAGTCACATCCTGGCACCTTTCAGTACCACAAGCTGGCTGCCCGGGGCCAGCAGGTTGGTCAGACAGGGTTTGCGTGCGGCAACTCCCACTCCCGCACTTGCCCCAGCAGGCAGAGTTAAATGTCCTCCTGATCTGCGCAGAGCGCACAGGCCATCTGCACTCTGAGGCGACTGCACCAACTGAACGAGCAACCATAGCTGATGTAGTACCACGCACGCACGCACACGCACATGCACACGCACGCACTCCGAGCAGCTCTTGCTACACGGTTCCCGCTCCCACGGATGTCACGGCCGAGCCAGGGCCAGCCTGTGAAGCAGGGAGCCCGCCACTGCCCTGTGTCCCTGCCCAGCGAATGACCTAAAGGGATCAACAAAGTCCGACTGGGTCACACGCAGCAGGACTTCCACTGCGGGCAAGACTTCAGTCAGGAGCTGCAGACATCAGCTCCCTGACTGTCTCGGGGAGCCTCATTTCTTCCAGTCTTGGGGACCCGGGGAAAGAGCAGTGTGACCAGACAAGCTGCTGACGGTCCCTGCACTGCTGACAACACCCAGCCACCAAACAGCCCACATTCCCTAATCCAGCACTCGCCCAGAACTTTCCTGATATGTCAAATAAGCCTTGAACTGCCCACTCCCCAATCTGAAATGGTTCAGGAGCAGCCAGCTGATTCGGACACCTCTGCACACTGCGCCCATGCCCCCCAGCTCCACCCCCACCCCACACCCCCGCAGGCCCCAGGGCTCCACAGACCCCAAGGCTAGGGGGTGACAGCTCAGACACACGGTGGGCAGCTCTGCTCTGATACCCGTCACCACACGGTATGGGCTGTCAGGGAGTCAAAAATTCTGCTGAAGAGAGCTATTGTATCATCTGCCATCTCTTCACTCAGAGAAAAATGATTACAAGCCGCTATCTTTTGCATCATCATGTAGCGATGAGGCAGACTTACAGAATTGGGAGAGGACCTTTTAAAGTCAGAGAAAGTCTATCTGATGCCATTGGAGTTTTTTTTAAAAACTTATCTCCTATATTTTTAGTTGTGGGCATAAAAGCAATATATGGGGCGGGGGAGGGGGAGCGACACTTAGAAGGTAGAGAAAAGAGATCACAAACTTGAGAAAAGGCTGTTTTGAGGTATTTTAACGAAACTGCACTCGGCTGCATGAAACAGAAAGCTATTCCCAGGGCCGTGTGGTGGCCCCCAGACCCAGCCAGGGACACAGCTCCTCCCCTAGGCCCTGCTGCCCCAGCTCGTGTGGGACGCTCCTTCACGCTTCCCAGACGGCTGCCAGCCTGGCTGATCTGTCTGCGCTTAAGGCTGGCGGGCAGAGGCAGATGCCAGCCCCATGTGTCCGCTTTTAAGGAGCCCCACCTCGAAACTTCCACTTCTCACCTCACTGGCCAGGGTGAGTCACTGCCTCACCTGAAAGCGAGGGGCCTGGGAAGGTAAATAAAGTACCTGGGCAACGACCGCCCCAGGGGAAGCCGGGCTGCCCAGTCGGGGAGAGTGAGCGCTGGGTGGGTGGCGGCGGCGTCTGAAACAGTGGCACCCCAGTCCCATTCCAGTCACGAGTCATCACTGAGAAGGATACTAGGACACGCTTTGGCAATGCCTCCTTTGTCACCAGCGCCCTTGACTGCACAGTTCCTCAAAGAAATGTCTTGCAGCTTGCTCAGCTGACTGCATGAAAAACACATAGTTCACATGTACACATCAACATGTACGCTATCCACTGGCCCTTTAAAAAATCAAAAAGCATTTCAGACATATGACAAGGTACCAAGAACAGCAAATACCCAACTTAAGAAATAAAGCATTACTGGAAAGAAGACAAAATGTTATAAACACTACAAATACAACTGAAGTCTCTGCGTGTCCCTTTCCATGACCCCCCCACACCCCCCGCAGGGAACCAGAATGTGACTTTCAGTGTCTGTTTACTCTTAAGCATTTCTTCATAGCTTTACTATACATTTCCATATCCCTCAACAATTACAGTATTTTTAAACACTATGAAATGACATAAATGGTATCCTACTGTATATCCTCCTGCAAATTATTTTTTCCTCATCAGCATATTGTCCAGCAGTGACAGCTATATCACCACCCCAGAGCATTCGTTTTCATATCTTAGTCTCGTTTTACTATCTGAGCCGACCACGGCTAATTCACTCCCCTGCTGACACTGGGATTCTGCCCGGCAGTGCTGACGTGTACACTGGCGCACACTTCTTGCACACACACGTGAAAGTCTCTCCAGGGATTCACCCGAGAGCATGTGGGTCCCCAGCTTCACCAGGCACTCTCCGATGCCACATCTTCAGCGCAGAGAACGGGTTTGCTCTATTCATTAAAAGAACCCACGTGGTACAGGGACTAATTGTCTGCAACACGGAAACTGCAGCCCGACTGCCGGGGTTCGAACCCCAATTCCGCCACCTCCTTTGGCTGCGGGCAAGTCCACATGTTTAAAATGCCATGATGTGCACCTGTGTTCATAGCACATCACTCACATTAGCCAAAGGGCGGAAGTAGCCCAAGTGTCCATCGATGGATGATGGATGGGAAAAATGTGGTCCATCCACACAATGGAATGTTATTGAGCCATAAAAAGGAAGGACATTCTGACACCAGCTACAACATAGGTGAACCCCGAGGACATTATGTTAAGTGAAATAAGTCACAGAAGGACAAATACTGCACGATTCCACTTATATGAGGTCCCTAAAGCAGTCAAGTTCATAGAGACAGAAAGCAGAATGGTGGGTGCCAGGCAGGGGCTGGGGGAGGGAGGATGGGGCGCTGTTAAAGGGGACAGAGTGTCAGTGTGGGACGATGAGGAAGTGCTGGAGATGGACGGCGGGGATGGCTGCAAATGTGAATGTGCTCAATGTCACAAAGCTGTACACTTACAAGTAAGTGGTTAAGATGCCAAATTTTCTGTTATATGTATTTTACAGGTTTTTAAAAATGCAATAATTTAGTTAGTATTTGTGAAATTCTGAGAATACTACCTGACATACAGTAAGTTATTTTATAAGTATTTATAAAAAACATAAAACTGACAATCTTTGGGTCAAACACGAAGATAAAATGCAAGGCATGGGCTGGTATCATCATCAAAAACAAGGGAAAAAGCAGCAGCCAAGTTCTTGGGCAGAAGCTCCCAAACTTTCTCCATTCGTGGAGCCCTTGGTGTCTCAGGAATTTTTTCACAGTGCCCCTAGGCCAAAAGAAATACCTAACCAGGGCTGGGCGGGAAAGGTGAAGGGATTAGGAGCTAAGAACTGCTAGCTGCATAATAGTCATGGGGAAGTAAAGTGCAGTATGGGGAATACTGTCAATAATATTGTAATAACTATGTACAGTGTCAGATGGGCACTAGACTAGTCAGGGGGATCACTTCATAAATTATATAAATGTCTAACCACTACGCTGTACACCTGAGACTAATATAAAACAATACTGAATGTCAACTGTAAAAAAAATAGTCACAGGGATGTAAGTACAGCATAGGGAATATTGTCAATAATATTGTAATAACTGTGTACAGTGTCAGAGGGGTACCAGACTTGTTGGGGTGAACACTTTGTGCAGTATATAAATGTCTAATCACTATGTTGCTTTTGTACACCTGAAACTCATAAAAAAAGTAAATAAGTAAATACATACATACACAGATACCTGTTATATTAAGGAAGTAGTTAGGAAAACTACTTAAGTATTTATGTCCTGTCAACCAAGTGTCTGCTGGGCACGGCGTGGCTTCCCAGCCCGGAAATGAGACTGGACACCACCACCTCCACTTCCTGTTCCAGGACTATTTGCTTTTTATCACCACAACTGCCAAAAGCCCAGTTTTGCAGAGATATGACATCACTGAAGCGAATTGTAAGAATATTATGAAACTGAACCACCTCTAAAACTGCTTCCCTCCAAAACTAAAAATATCCTGCTGTGGGGCCAGCAGAGTGGCGTGGTGGTTAGGCGCCGGCTTGGGAAGCCAGCGGCCCTGATTCGGGTCCCACATATGAGGGCCAGTAACACTGGCCTCCAAAAAAAAAAAAAAAAAAAAAAAAAATCCTGCTGTGCCCCCGGGAGTATGGTGCAGTGTCAGGAAAACTGGTACAAAACTTGGGGACCTAGGTCTCAATACACAGAGATGGCACCCCAGGGCCAGAGCCATCTCCAAGAGAAATCACGCATACTGGTTTCTATTTGGTTGTGACTCCTTTCTTCTAAGTTCTTTCTTAGTGCTACAAACTCAAAGCTGGGCAACTGGGTATTATTAAGGAGATAGCTCAATGGCTTAGCGGTTTCCATCGTGGACAAAGATGACCCCACCCTTCTGGCACCATCTCATTTGTTACTCACAGCAGCTCTAACAGCTTAGGTATTATTTTATAAATGCGAAACTGAGGCTTAGGAATGACAAGTTAACTTGTGTCAGAGCTGGAAGGCAGCTTAGCTGAGCCCAGCTCTGGGTCCGTTCCAAGCGACACCAGCTAATTACTGAACATGACACTCTAGCAGGGTCATTTACCAGCAAAACTCATGAGTTACGCAGTTGCTCATAAACCAGGGGAGGAAAATCTGTTCGCAATTTGTTGATATTCACAGAGCCCATGGCATTCTCTGAAAGACATTAACAAATGAGGAGAAAAAAAAGTGCTTCTTTTGGGGTAAAAGATAAATACTTGCATGGAAAAAATTAAATGGAAAAAATAAAAAACTCTAACTTTACGAAGCACTTAGTTTTTTAAATTACATAAATCAGTAGGATAAACAGCAAAAACCATTGATGGTTATCTCTCCATGGTGGAATGAGTTATGACTTTCTTTTGTTCAATTTATATTTTCTAAATTCTCAACAACAAATGCATATTGTTCTGTAATTAACAAACAACTAAGTTGCTGCTTTTTTAAAGAGCATGATTTATTCTGAGTTGTTTTAATGCTGGTCATCTATGCTAAAAAGCAGAGCTTTCAAGACATTATTCTTCAACACGGTCCCATGTGCACTTTAAATTTTGCATTATGTTAAATCTTAATAACAGCAACAGCCATGAAAATATAGCAAAGAAATTTATTTTGAACAAAAACCATAGTTTAATGCCTTTACTTTAGAGGCTGGAAGCACAAGACTGCAGGCCTGAACCAAGGCTGCAAGCCTGCTTCCCACAGTGGCCACCAGGGGTCGCTAGTAGGACGTCTCATCGGGTCAGGGCCAATCCACTGCCCCCAAACCTGCGAAACCGGGGTGCTCTGCGGCTGCTTCTGTGTGGACATCAGCTCCCACGCGCTCTGAGTCCAAAAGTTCACTAGAACGAGTGGTGGGACTCTACAAAGTCAGTGCACACAGTCTCACAGAATAGAGACTTTCTGGCTCAGCAGCTGTAAAATGCATTATTTTGAGCCCCTCGGATGGCTACGTAATAATTTGGGGATACTTCCTAAAAGCAAGAGCCCAGGGTATTCTGATTCAGTAGGTCTTGGATGGGACCCAGGTTTCTGCGTGTGTTGAAAGTGTGATGGGAACTACTGGGCACGAGGTGGCACCATCATGCCACGTGGCACAGGCACCAATTTAGACGTGTTTTCATTTCTGACACCAACCAGCTAGAAATGTCACCACGAAATAAAAAAGGACCAAAATGTCAACCTTAGTTACTTAACCGCCAGTCAATATAAGATAGTATGGTATCAATATTAATAATGGGCAAACCAATGTTTTAATTCCAGTCTGGAAAATTCCAACAGCCCTGAACTAAAATAAGGATTTTAATTTCCCTCTCGATTCTAGTCTCCGATTCCTCCGATTTGCATCTGCTGCTTGTGCAGGAAGACAGGCCGGTTTGAGAATAAGTTCTGAGCGCTGCCATAGACCAGCTTAACCCTGAGCCTTGGCGGAAGTGTAAGTCAGCTCTACATATCTACATCCCACTATCAATTCCACTTACCTTTGCTGTTTGATAACAGAGTCAAAACCAATAGTTTCCACGGGTTTATTTCCAATTGTAACAACTCCCACTTTTCCATCTTCTTCTGGTCCCTCTTCTAACACATAGCGGTTCTTAATTGCAGTAAGAAAGTCTACTCCGAAATTTACTTTGTTTGGACGAACAAAGGATCCTCCTGTTGGGTGCCTGGAAAAGAGAAAAATGGAACACAGAAAATATCATCCATGGGGACATTTAAATAAGACAACACGTGCAAAAGTCTTTTAGAAACTGTCACTCTGCCACGAATGCAAAGCATCTGCATTTATAAATTTGTTTACAAATAACATCAGCATATAAAGCAATAGTACAATTTTAAAAAGAAACAATATCTACCAAGAACTGCAATAAAAACAGTATTCTGAAGGTTTTCAAAATTTTCTTTCTGTATCCTTAAAAAATCGCAATCAGCATAAAATGGAAAATAATATACCAAAAAAAGTATAACTGATATGGTTGATCATAAAAGGGTTGTGAGCTTCTGAAAGCATGTAAAATCCCAATAGATTAAACAGACAAAAAATATGAAACAGAAAATTCACATAAGAGTAAACAGAAGTATTAAATCTATGGGGGAAGGTTTTACCTTGCTAATGATTAAGAAATGCAAATTCAAGTCAGAAGAGTGGGTATTTCTGGAGTAAAAATGGGATTATGATTGGGGAGGGGCAAATCAAGGGGCTTCTGGGGTACTGGCAGTATTCTGCTTCATGACTGACTGATGATTACGTGGTATCCACTAAGGCATATGAGATTATATACACACACACACACACACACACACACACACACACACATACTTTCTATGTATGTGTTATATTTAACAATAAAAATGTTCAAAAAGTAAAAAGAAAAAAAGAAATGCAAATTCAAATAATGAAACTATTCTCAACAAAATAAAAAAATAAAGAAAAATCCTAATGCCTTCAAGATTGAAAGGTTGGGTTTGTTTTTGATTGTATAATCACATTCCTGGGAATTTGTCAGCAGGCAGTAATTTAAAAATAAAAACAAAATTGTATTTTGTATTTATAATTGTAAATTGTATTTACAAAGATTCTGCATGATGGCATTGCATTTATTTATAATTTAGGAACTGTGGAACCCATAAATATGCCCAGATGAATAGGAACTATTTGGTAAACCAGATAGATTGTCATTAAAAAAATTCTAGGGCCGGCCGAGTGGCGCATTGGTTAAGCGCTGGTTTTGGGATGCCAGCGGCCCCGGTTCGGATCCCACATGAGGGCCAGTGACACTGCCCTCTACAGCTAACAACAGCTCCACCTGGAGCTGGGCTGTGCGAGCCCCGGTGATGGTGTGGGCTGCAGCCCCTGCTGCAGTGGGCTGCCATAGGCTACAGTGAGTGGCCCGCAGCCAGCGTGAGTGGCTGGCAGCCAAGCGTGAGCTGCCAATAGCTGCGATGAGCGACATCCAGAGGCCAGCGACCGATCTGCCTCATCCGGGAAGAGCGCAATGACGATACCAACAGTGAAGCAACATCCTCCGCAACTAAAATTGAAGAACAAGAAGACAGCAACTTGTCTGTTCCCCTTCCCCGATTCCCCAACGCTGTTCCCCTCCACCAATTCCCCAATAAAAAAATCTAAAAAAAAAAAAAAAAAAAAAAAAAAAAAAAAAAATTCTAGCTGTAATACTTAATTACTCACAAAATGTTGAGATTTCTAAAAATTGAACCAAATTGTACATGATACAAGAACAGAGGAATCCTACTTATAGACAGCTAAAAACTGTATAAAGATACAAAAAATCTAAACATTTGTGGGTAAAAAGGTTATGTACAAAATCTTTCAAATGACAACTTAAACTTGAACTAAATACATTTTAACAACTTAACTACAGGGTTAAAACAGAGCAAATGGGAACAATTTTACATAAATACCAGATATTTTGCCACAATTTATATTCAAGTCTTATAGCAATTTTATTAATCGCCAGCAGGATTTAATAGAAATATTAATAATACTGCTGTACATAATGACTTCTGTCAGGCTTTCCAAGAGATTGAAAATAGATCTTTCGATCTATTAATTTCAGCACTCAGCAGTACATCATGGCAATGATGTTTTATTTTCAGGGAAATCTAAGTGTGCCCTATAAAACAGGTGAAAATGTTAACATTATCCTTTGATCGCTATAGAGAATAAATGATGAAATACATAAATTTCCAAAAACTGTATTAGAAACACTATTCAGCTTACAACCTTTAACTCTTAAAGGAATCAAACCTTCTTAGACGTTGCCATAATTAAATAGGATGAAAACTAATACTGATGATAAATTTTGCCAACATAAATATACACACATTTTTCTGCGAAGTGGATCCATAGACATTACCAGGTTGTGAAAGGAACTTGTGATCCCCACAATTTAGATATGATGCAGGTTAGAAGCAACCCAGAGGCCATCAGAATCCCAGAGTGTGGTGTCCTGGAAGCCAGAGAAGAAAGTGGACAACTGTGTCCAGTGCTACGAAAGCCTGACCGTGACAGCTGAGGCCGGCCGCTGAACCCTGGTCAGAGCAGCTGGGGGCAGAGCCTGATGGGGGAGCCCCAGAGAGTGAGAGAGCAGGAAGCACAGACCGCTCCTCTGGAGCAGTTTCCCTGCAAAGGGGAGGAGAGAGCAGGGACAATCGCTGAAGGGACACAGGGACACGGGGACAGAAAGAAAATGTTTTAAGATGGGCAAAGTAACAACTTGTATGTTGATGAAAATAACCCAGTAGAGAGAGGAAATTGATGATGCGGGAAATTAAATTCTCTGTTGCAGCAACATCAAGTTCTAAGTCTCTTGTGATTTCAGAGGATCACCAACTACCAGAAGCTGCCTAGAAGATATTACATTTTAACCCTAGAAAGGCTCGCGCTGTAAACAGCACAGGTCTGATTTAATACACAGACTTGTATCACTCAGCTAAAGAGAGCAAGTACAGTTAGCATTATTTGTTAAGAGTTCAAAGGGATCGACCTAAAAGATTTTCTAGTCCAGGGTTTCTCAAACTTAACCTAAAAAGGGGCAAGTCACCTGCAAAGCCAACTGACTGGTGGGGGGCTGTGGCCCAGGGATCTGCTTATTTAAAACAATGCTCAGGGAATTCTGATGTAGGTGGGCCTACTGTCCCACGTAGGAAACGCTGATCCAACAACCCTCCCCATTTCAGCCCAGAACACTGGGTCTACTGTTACATACAAGACGCAAACTCTTAGCTTTCTGTCTGCTCACGTGCCATCCTTTGCCACATTTCTGTCTTGGCTTAAAGACAATCAATGGCTTATTTTGGTAAATGAAGCATAATGCTTAAGTTAGAATCCTAGTTAACATACAGGTTCCTAAAATGGGAGGGCGAGTGTGATGGGGAAGGGGTCAGCAAGTGCTTTGGGGCCAGCAAACCTGGGCTCAGTTCCCGGCTCCAAGATTTACTAGCTGTGCGACCTCAGGCAACTGAGTTCACATTCTCAGCCTCAGTTTCCTCATCGATAAAGCCCTATCAAATGAGGTTATTTATAAGAATTAAATAAATTATAATAACATATAAACCATCACTATAATGCCTGGCATAAGATATGTAGTTATTGTAGCTAATATACTATGAAAATAAACCCACATATTTTGAAATGCTGGGATTAACCCCGAGGCCATACTCTCTAAATTTAAGCAGTGGTGCCAAAACCAGTTCAGATGGGCTCCTGTAGTACACACATCCTGTCACTATCAATGATAACATGATTTCGTCATCTGAACTAAGTGCAATTTTGCTAAGAGAAAATATGGTTATAAACACATGCAAGGGAAATTCACACACAGCCTCAGGCATAAAGTTGGTATTTGTTCCAGGTGTCCGCTGCTACCTAAAAACCACCCCAAAGTAGAGTGGCTTAAAACAATGATGTATTCCTCACAATTCTGTGGGGGAGCTTGGCTGAGCTGTCCTTCTGCTTCACCTGGTGCGCACTGGGGTCACAGGTGACTGGTTCAGCTGGGAGCTGCCTGAGGCAGGACCTTCCAAGGTTCCCACCCACTGGGCGGGCTGGGGCTGCTGGGCCTCTTCCCAGGAGGGCAGTTAAAGGCTTATGAGGTGACTGGCTTCCAAGAGAGTGAAAACAAACTGCACAGCCTCTTAGAGCCCAGTCCAAGAACTAGCACACCACTTCTGCCACTTGTCAAAGCCAGTCACAGGCCACCTAGAGTCAAGGGAAGGGGACCAGCCTCCGAGACCTCTTGATGGGAGGAGCCACATACCTGAGCAAGAACAACAAGTATTACTGGCAGCCATCTCCGGTGATAATCTAACACGCTTACCCCTCCCAGGAAAAACCTGCCACATGAAACACGGTTGGGTGTGTCCACCTAACCATCTAAGCCTAGTGGTTTTGCCTCCAAGAACATGATACTGCTGAGTCTGGGGGAAAGGCCAAGGACACCTTCTGCCACATGCTGACTGTGGCTCAAAGGACACAGTGTGACCCAGCCTGGAGGAAGGAAAGAGCGAGGTCTTAGCCTCCCTGTTTTAGAATTTGATGTCTGGATTCGTGCAGACCAAATCTGCACAGTAGAGACAATCAATTCTTAACCACTTCCAGACACAGATTAAGAAATGTGGATGAGGGCTGGCCGAGTGGCGCGGTGGTTAAGCGCTGGTCTTGGAAGCCAGCGGCCCCGGTTCGGTCCCACATATGAGGGCCAGTGACACTGCCCTCAAAAAGAAAAAAAAAAAATAACAAGAATGAAAACACTGATGCTTTACACTCCACCGACCAATTAATTCAGAGCCCCCAAGCCTGGGTATCAGTATCTTTAAAAAAAAAAAAAGAAATGTGGATGGGCAAAACAAGAGATTATATCATAAAAGAGGTTAAAGGTTAGCATGTTAAAAATTGGGAGCAAAACTTCAAGAGCATCATTAACTTCTGAGTTTTTCATCTCTAAATGTTCATGTACAAGTACAAAGATGTATTACATTAAACACCAATGTTTTCAGTGCCATATGGGAGCAGCGCCTACTGAGAAACTGTTACGCAACTCAACATTTCTGAGAACCTGGGTGCCAAGAATGACAAATGCTTTCATATTACAAAAATCACAACTGAAAACGGGGCTGTCTGGGACTCCGGGGTTTACTGGGAAGGTGCTTCTAGGAAGCAGAAATGGGCCCTCAGCAGGGAACGTGCCTCAAAGTAACGCGCCAGGTGGGGTTGGGACGTGTACACACAGTGACTGCCACGCGCCCTCCTCCTCGTCCTTTCCAAACACACAAGTCTCCCGCAGCCATTCTGACCTCTCATCACTGTAGGCAGGTGTGAGGGGTGCCGGACTCCGCCGGTCTCCAGAGCAAGAAGTGCTGCCAAGTGTCTGCGCCCAGGGGGCGTCCTGGTATCTGGGGATACAGACGGCAACACCAGGACTCCTGGCTAACGCCAAAGGGATAAGACCCCAGAAGGAGCGAAGTGACTTCTGCGTGGGTAGGGATGTGAACTGTGGTGACCAGCAGGTGACCTGTGGTAGGGTATTTCCCCAGGTGACTCTCATGCCCTTTGGCAATGTGACTTTGCCACGTGTCCTATAAAAGGGTCGAGTCTCTTCCCCTCATCTTGAGTGCAGGCTCATCCAGTAAGAGGCTTGAGGGCTCCATTTTCACCTACGTGGGAACCAGACACTGTATAAGCTCATGCTAAACACAGTGACAGACTGTGTGAAGAGAGAGACTGAGCCCATTTAGAGGAGACTCAAGGTCCCCCAGTCAACCGCCAATACCAAGTCCCGAGTTTGCAAGGCCATCGTGGATCCTCCAACCAACATCACTCGGAACAGACAGCCATGTCCACTAGGCCCTGCCCAAGTCCCTGGCCACAGAATCACCAGCCATGAAATGGTTGTGTTAAGCCCCAAGTTTTGCGGTGGCTGGTCAAGCATCAAGAGCTAACTGACACAGATGAGGAAAATCGTTCTTTTCACTAACTTCTAATCAAAACCCTTCCTTCAGTTACAAACCTGGTCCACTCCTAGTCCCATTCTGACAGGGTCACACCAATGATTCAAGAAAAGAAAAAAAAAAATCTACCCCATGTTAGAGACCTACAATGAAGAGGAGTCCACAGCCAGGATTTCAGCTCACCGCTAGTTTTTCCTGTTATATTCGTACCCATTACTATATATGGCCGTCCATGAAAGATGGTACTAACACCCGTTACAATCACTATAAGTAATTAGAATAAGTAACAAGTGGGATAAAATATAGAAACACTGCTCGCTAACTGTATAAATGTTTATTCCCCAGGTTAAAGCCCATCCTTCTTCTTTAAGGTCATTGTTAAAGCAGAGGTTAGATCCTTACAAATGTTATTACATTCTAACCTGGATTCTCATGAGATCAACATGAACTGAACTGGCTGGAGGAAAATACGTTCGGAAGAAAGCATGCTGTGAGCTGGGCCCTGAAAACCACACTGTCTATTCCAAAGTTTTGTCCTGAGAGCAGGACTTAACCCTGAGCAGCAGAGGTTACTCCGAGCAACCCGAGCCGCTGCAGGCTCAGGAAGCTGAACTCACCAAGCATTCCTGTATCTTTCACAGGGTATGAGGCAAACTAGCTTCCATAAGATTGATGCGCCAACGCACATGGACAACCCCACTGTTTGTTGTACATTTAACATGATCGGCCAGTTGATATTAACACACACTTCTGAAGAGATAGGAGTCCAAGTTCGGCTATAAGGTGACAACTTTTGATGCATATTTTTCTTATTTAAAATGGGTACACCACCATTTTGCCATTTACCTATTTCACATGTACATGATGAGAAAACTGATGTCCTGACAATTTAAATTGCTTTGGCTTCATGAAAATAGCTTCTAAACAAAAAGAAAATGTTTGCTGCACTGAAATACTTGTTATTAAGTCTTTCCAAGTAAAATTTAACATATAAAAAAAAGACGCCAATGGGGCCGGCCGAGTGGCTCAGTTGGTTAAGTGCTTGCTCAAGAGTGCGAGCTGAGCTCTGAGCAACGGCAGTTCGATGCCAGCCCGAGCTGAGTTGCCATTGAGCTGCCAACAGGTGGCAGGATGGCTCAGCTAAAAAAACAGAAAAAAAAAAAGACGCCAATGAATTTTCTTAAAAGGAAAGAAGTGTGTATGACATTAGTAAGAGATCTGACTTAGCTTAATAAAAAAATGCATGTGGTATAAATCTGTTTTGTCTGATTTAGAGATTCTAAGATAGTGGTATAGATAGTACTAGTTGAAGTCATGTTCCAGTTAATACCAATATGAGCAATAACAACCACAAAGGAAGAGGTAATTCCTATCGTCTAGACCAGTGGCTCTCCACCAGACCCAACGATCCCTTTTACACTACCCCTGAAATATCCTGAAATGGAATTCACAGATAACAATACCTACCCACACAGGATTTTTCAAGTCAACCAAAGTCCCATTTCAATGAAACAAATGTACTTGATAGTGAGATAAGTATTTCAATATATAACTGCTCAGGCATGAATGACCGCACTGGAAGGCAGAGCGAAGTGAGGCGATGCTTATTGCACAGGGGGATCGAGACATAGAGTCGACGCTGCTGACTTCAGCCTCCCACCAACACTTCAGGGCAAAGCCTAGATCTGCCATCACTGAAGCAAGTCTTTGTTTTTCTACTCAGAGTAACTAAGGCTGAGAATATCACTATATCCAGAGACCACTAAGTACCGTGTAATCCTGGACGATTTGGGCAAGCTTTTAGAAGAGGGAAGTGTGCTGGGGCAGGCTCCACAGAAAAAGGCCCTTCACTGAAGGTTTTGTGAGATCACAGGCCAGGCCAGGTGGGTAAGGGATCAAGAGGCCAAGCCAAGAAATTCCTTTTTCCACACTTTCCTCCCCATGAACTCTGGACAGGTTCTGAGAGGCCCTGTTCCATGTCTGCCATCACAGCTGGCCTCCCGGAACTAGCTGATTCTGCTTCCACCCTGACTTTCTAATGTTACAGAATGGTGGGCTAGGAAACGCATTTTGCTATTATCTAATTTTGACCTTCGTTTTAGAGGTTAGTCAATTTAGTCTTGTTCAGGGTCATAAAGTTATTAAAAGTAGAGTTAGAGGACACAGGCCAGGAGTGGGTTCACTGAACCACAATTAAAGAAAACAAACTTAATATCAATAAAGCCTTTTGAGGGCCAGGTGAGTGGCACGTTGGTTAACCGCTGGCTTGGGATGCCAGCAGCCCCGGTTCGGATCCCACATATGAGGGCCAGTGACACTGCCCTCTACAGCTAAGATGGTGAACAACAGCTCCACCTGGAGCTGGGCTGCTGTGAGTCCCCAGGACGGCATAGGGGCAGCAGGATGCCATAGGTTACAGTGTGAGCAGCCATCCAGAGGCTGGAGACCGAGCTGCCTCACCCAGGAAGAGCGCAATGATGATACCAACATGGGCCAGTGAAGCAATGTTCTCCACAACTAGACTGAAGAACAAAAGCAACCTGTCTGTTCCCCTTCCCCGAGTAACGCTGTACCTCTCACCAATAAAATCTTTAAAAAAAAAAAAACCCAGCTCCCTTAAAAAAAAAAAAAGAAAGCCTTTTGAGAAACTAAAACCTAAGGAAAAAAAAACAATTTAAAAACAGACTCTGCCTATAATTTCCCAGCATCCTTTTCAGAGCTTCATGTAGTTGCTTGAAAATCAAGCAGTTAAAAATACTAGTAGATATGGAACATGTTAACTCTTCTATGACAAGAGCTTTTTTGAAATAGTGGCTTAGCATTCTACTATTGGGATGTTCTGTGTTTTACTTAATCAACTGTTTCTTATTGGAGATCTAGTCTATTTCTCTTTTCTAATACTCATTAGATTGTAAAGTGTTAAGGAAGCAATGAGAAATGTTTATATTCATCTAATACAAAAACACAGAAAAGGACAAAGAAAGCAATTCCTTTTGTAAGGTTAGGAGACAGTTTTTAAAACAGGGAAAAAAACTCTCTCTACAAATAGAATATTTTTAGAGTACACCAAATTCTATATTATAACTACCCCAAGAGCAAAAACACTTCTTGTTTTCTATCCCCCTTTATTCAACTATTAAATATCATCCTAAGTAGCCATGCCAATTCATAATGAAAAATTACCTGCATTTAAAATACACAGTCCCTTCGTGGCTTCCATCATGCTTTCCTCTCTCAGGATTGTCCCATTCTACTCCTAACCAGAGTCCTAGCAGAACAAGAAAACCAAATGAGCAGTAAGTGATGACAGAGGTAATGCTCTATTTTTCTGCAAGCAAATACAGTTTGCAATGGAAATCTTCCACACAGACACCACGGGGGGGGGGGAGGGGAGAAATGTCTTTGGGAAAGGACAAGTTAACCCTAGACTTGGGACTTCAATCAGCAAGTGCAATAGCATGATTAATTAAAAAACCCAACAAAAATCACAACTGCAGAAAACAACAACGGCTAAAAGTTACTGAACACTTACTAAACGCTGAAATTTTTCTTTGCATTATGTTATCCTCACAACAGACAATTCATCTTTATAAAGGAGGTATTGTTATTGTCCTATTTTTTTTCCAGTTCCTGGACAAATACATGTGTTTTTGAGTCGTAGTCTAGTAATCTGCTTTTCATAAAATGAAACTCTATATGTAAATAGCATCTTTATTCAAAGAGGTAAAATAACTTGTCAAAAGTCACACTTCCTCAAATCCAGGTCATTCAAACTCCAGAAGCCAAGACTTACCCCTTATTCTATGCTCTCTACAACTCATCTCTTAAATTTGCACATCACCTGAGTTTTCAGAACACTTTCTTTATCTTCTCCCCTCCTTTCTACCTATTTATCCAGTGCCCACTATGTATACAGCACTGTGCCAGGTGCAAAAGTAAGTTTGACAGTTTCACGTCTGGATCTACCCTCCTGTTGAGAACTAGAAAAGCTAGATCAACTATTTTTTTAAAATCACTTTACACCTCTTACAATGGCTAATGTCAAAAAAATAAAACAGAAGGTAACCAGTGTTGGCAAGGACATGGAGAAATGGGAACTCCTGCGCACTGCTGGTGGGAATGTAAACTGGCATGGCCACTATGAAAACAGGATGGGGTTCCTCAAAAAGATAGAACGCAGAGTTACCATATGAGCCAGCAATTCCACTTTTGGCTTATACCCAACAGAACTGACAGCAGGGGCTGAAATAGAGACAGGCACACCTTGTTCCACTGTACTTTGCTTTACTGCACTTCACAGACATTGCATACTTTACAAATTAAAGGTTTGCGGCAACCCTACATTGAGCAAACTGAAAATGGTCTGGAAGGGATTCCTCATTCTATTGGATTGTCGGAAAAGTCATGACGCATTTTTGCAACAAAAAACACAGAAAAAATACGTCATGACTTTCCCGACAACCAATAGATGTCATTAAGAACATCCACGATTCATGGGAAGAGGTTACAATACCCACATTCACAGGATTTTGGAGGAAGTAGATTCCAGCCCTCATGGATGACGGAGGGGTTCACGACCTCAGCGGAGGAAGTCAGTGCAGATGTGGTGGGAACAGCAGGAGAACTGGAGCTAGAAGTGGAGCCTGGAGATGGGACTGTGACTGAATTGCTGCTATCTCATTATAAACCTTAAAGGATGAGGAGTTGCCTCTTATGGATGAGCAAAGAAAGTGGTTTCTACTCCTGGTGAAGATGCCGTGAAGATTGTTGAAATGACAACAAGGGATTGAGAATATTACATATACTTAGTTGAGAAAGCAGGGACAGGATTTGAAAGGATTGACCCCAGCTTTGAAAGAAGTCCTACTGTGGGTAAAAAGCTATCAAACAGCATCATATGCTACCGAGAATTCGTTCATGAAAGGAAGAGTTGATCAATATGACAAAATTCATTGTTGTCGTATTCTGAGAAATTGCCACAGTCAACCCCAACCTTCATCAGCCACCACCCTGATAAGTCAGCAGCCATCAACATCCAGGCAAGACCCTCCCACAGCAGAAAGATTAGGGAGAGCTCACAGAAGGCTCAGATGATGGTCAGCATTTTTCAGCAATAAAGTCTTTTCTAATGAAGTACGTACGTTGTTTTTTTAGACATTGCTATGGCTCACTAATAGGCTACAGTACAGTGTAAACGTAAGTTCTATATGCTCCAGGAAACCAAAAGATCCGTGTGACTCATTTAATTATGCTATTTGCTTTACGGCAGTGGTCTGGAACCGAACCCCAATACGTCGGAGGTATGTCTATATCTGGGAGAAGAGGGAAACCCAAAGAGTTGAATTAAGTAGGTGGAACAGCTTTTTCCCCCTTAAGGATCTACTGATTCTGGTAGAAGAGGCTGAGAAGCTAAAAGGCTAAACAAAGCTTTGAACAGATCTGAGGGGCTAAGAGACCAATATTGAAAATCACAGCCTCCCAAGGAAGACAGAGATTGCTGAGAAACTCTAGGTTTTGTACTGGGGCTCAAAATGTCTTCATCCTAACAGTAAGGAGGAACCAACTCTAAACAGACCAGCCCTTGTAAGGACTGAAGGTCCCTTCCAGATTTATTTAAAACGATCTGGGATTGCTACTGACCCTTGCCACCTGCCCAAGTGCATTTCTGGGCACCTTCAGTTGACACTATTGCAAAGCTCAAATTATAATTGTTCAGAATCAATATCTGGCACTCAAACAAAAAGAGCTGAGCATAGAAAAAGACAAGACAATGTGACTCAAAACCAAGAAAAACAGCCATCAGAAAGAGATTCATCGGGCATCTGCAATAATGGAATTTTAATGATGTTTAATATTTTCAGGAAAATAAAAGTTGAGAATTTCAGCAAAAAATTTAAAACTATTTTTTTTTAAAAACCCTAAATGGAAATTCTGGAACTGAAAAATTCAATAATCCGAATGATAATCCAGCAGATAGTTTTACAATAAATCATAATTTAAAAAATCAGAAAATAATATACACTAGTCTGTGTTTTGCATCACTTGTCACTGTGCTTCTTTCTGTACAGACACACACACACACACACAACTGGAGTCCCAAAAAGAAAGTAAGAGAGATTGTGGAAGCAGCAATCTCTGAAGAAATAATGACTGAGAATATTACAAAAGTAAAGGAAACCATCAAGCCACAAATTTAAGAAGCTCTAAGGACAACAAAAAGTAGAAATGCAAAGAAAATCACATTCAGGCACATTATAGTAAAATTGCCATACATCAAAGACAGAGAAAAATCCTGAAACAGCTCGAGGTAGGGGAGAGGAAACAGATTATCTCCAAAGGGGAACAACTAGACCAGTAACAGCTGAATTCTCCATCAAAACAGTAAAAGCTAGAACAGTATCTTCAAAATATTCAAAGAAAATAAATGGTGACATGGAACACCATAGTTGGTGAAAATACCCTTAAAAAAAAGTGAACACCAACAAGGGGCCCGAATAGACAAGACAATGTTGAAAAAGAACGAAGTCAAAGGACTCACACTTTCCAATTTCAAAACTTACTACAAAGCTATTATAATCAAAATAGTGTGATACTGGCAAATGATAGACACATAGACCAAAGGAACAGATATGAGAGTCCAGAAGTAAACCCATACACAGTCAATTGATTTTTGACAAAGGTTGTCAGCTCCACTCAATGGCGAAGGACAATCAGTCTCTCCAACAAATGGTGCCAAGAAAATTAGATATCCACATGCAAAAGAATGAACTTGGACCCCTACCTCACGTCATATATAAAAATTAATTCAACATAGATCAAGAACCTAACATTGAACTCTTAGAAGAAAACTTAAGAGGTAGTAAATCTTCATGACCACGGATTTGACAATGGGTTCTTAGATTTGACACCAAAGCACAGCAGCGAAAGAAAAAAATAGGTAAATTGGGTTTCATAAAGCCTTCCTGTACATAAGAGGGCAGTATCAGGAATGTGAAAAGACAATCTATGGAACGGGAGAAAATATTTGCAAATCACAAATTTGATAAGAGCTTACTATCTAGAATATATAACCAACTCCTGAAACTTAATTTAAAAAAACCCAACTGAAAAATAAACAAAGGATGAGAATATACATTTCCCCAAAGAAGATATACAAATAGCCAATAAGCACATGAGAAGGTGCTCAACATGATTAATCATCCAGGAAAATTAATATCAAAACCACAATGAGGGGCCGGCCGAGTGGCGTGGTGGTTAAGCGCTGGTTTAGGATGCCAGCGGCCCCGGTTTGGGTCCCACATATGGGGCCAGTGACACCGCCCTCAAAAAACAACAACAACAACAACAACAACAACAACAAAACAAAACAAAACAAAAACCACAATGAGAGCCAACCGAGTGGCACGCTGGTTAAGTGCTGGCTTGGGACACCAGCGGCCCCGGTTCAGATCCCACATATGAGGAGGCCCAGTGACACTGTCCTCTACAGCTAAGATGGTGAACAACAGCTCCACCTGGAGCTGGGTTGCTGGAGTCCCCGGGGACGGCATAGCTGCAGTCCCTGCTGCAATGGGCTGCCATAGGCTACAATGAGTGGCCAGCAGCCAGCTTGAGCGGCTGACAGCTGGTGTGAGCTGCCAAGAGCCGCTGTGAGCGGCCGTTCAGAAGCCGGCGACTGATCTGCCTCACCCGGGAAGAGCGCAATGATGATACCAACATGGGCCAGTGAAGCAATGTCCTCCACAACTAGACTGAAAAACAAAAAGACAGCAACTTGTCTGTTCCCCTTCCCCGGTTCCCCAAAGCTGCTCCCCTCCCCCAATTCCCCAATAAAATCTAGAAAAAAAAGCACAATGAGAGCACGTCATACATAACAGGATGGCCATAAGCAAAACAATGGAAAGTAACAAGTGTTTGGCAAGGATGTGGAGAAATTGGAACCTTCATACATGACTGGTGAGAATGCAGAATGGTGCTGCCACTGTGGACAACAGTTCGGTGATTCCTCAAAAAGCTAAACATGGAATTAGCAATGGTCCAGCAATTCTACTTGTATGTCTATAAACAAAAGCAGTTGAACACATATTTTGTATGTTATTAGGATGATGCAAATGTAATTACGGTTTTTGCCATTACGTTTGCACCAACCTAATACATGTATCATATACTGCATTCTTACAATAATGGAAAATAGGGACTCAAAACAGACACTTGTATGCCAGTGTTCACTGCAGCATTATTCACAAGAGCTGAAAGGTAGATCTAGATCTAACTCAAATGTCCATCAACAGATAAACAAAATGTGATATATGCATACAATAGATTAGTATTCATCCATAAAACGGGATGAAGCTCTGACACATGTTACATGCGTGAACTTGAAGACACTCTGCTAAGTGAAATATGTCATCACAAAAGGACCAATGTTGTGTGATTCTACTTATACGCAGTACCTAGAATACTCACTATTTAACTGCATGTTGAAAGATGGTTCAGATGGTAAATTTTACACCATGTATGCTTTACCAAATTAAATACTTAAAAATATTAAAATGGTTAGGGGGGAAAGAGAGATAACTAGGCAGCACTCAGAGAATTTTTAAGACAGTGAACCTCCTCTATATACATATCATCATAAATTTGTCCAAGCTCATAGAATAGACAACACCAAGAATGAACTCTGTTATATCCATTCATCCATCAATAGACACTTAGGTTGTTTCGCTATCTTGGCTACTGTGAATAAGACTGCAATGAACATAGGAGTGCAGGTATCCTGTTTCCATTTCCTTTGGGTGTACACCCAGAAATGGAACTGCTGGTAGTTCTATTTTTAATTTTTTGAGGAATCTCCATACTGGTTTCCATAGTAGCTGTACCATTTTACATTCTCACCAACAAAGCACAAGGATTCCCTTTTCTCCACATCCTAACCACCACTTGTTATCTCTTGTCTTTTTGATACCAGCCATTCTAACAGGTGTGAGGTGATGGCTCATGGTGGTTTGACTTGCGTTTCCCCGATAATTGATGTTGAACATATTTTCATGGATCTCTTGGCCATCTGTATGGTATGTTCTCTTTGGAAAAATGTCTTATTCAGGTCCTCTGCCCATTTTTTTATTTCTCTGCACATTTTTTAATCAGATTGTTTGGGTTTTTTCACTATTGAGTTGTATGAGTTCTTTATACATTTGAATATTAATCCCTTAGCAGATATATCTTTTGCAAATACAGTTGACCTTTGAACAATGCAGGGGTTAGGGGTGCTGACCCCACCCCCGCCCCACCCCGCCATGCAGTTGAAAAGCCACATACAACTTTTGACTCCCCAGAGCTGAAAGTGTGCCCTGGAGGTTGGGGAAGGAGACAGGACAGAAGATGACAGCTAAAGTTGTAAACAGAGGTTGAGTCCTAGTGTAGCCGAGCCCCTTGTGATTTTAAGGCCCCCAGTATCTTTGGCAGCTAGAATTAAATGATTTAACTTTTCATAAGGCCTTTGTTTGCTTGTTAACCGCTCGTCTTGCTCAACTCCTTTTGTTCTCATGAATGTAGTCCCAAGTTGCTGATGTGTTCTCTTTGCCAAGCAGGGGGAGATAACTTCAGGGTCTCCAGGAGAATTTGAGTTTGTTTTGCAGAAGGAAAGAACTGTCTCCAAGTAGCTGTGACCAGCTGCTGACACCCTGGGGTCTGATACGAAAAAGCATCATCTGTGACTAAAGGAACACAGACTTCGCTCTTAGTGCCATGGCACTCTTCTCCCCTACTCCCCAGCTGCAGAAAAACTCCCTACCTTTGCTGTGTGCCAGACGTGGATCTGGGAGATCTCGCTCCTCGTCCTCTCACTTTGGCCAAATCAAATAAACATTTCTCTTTGTCCAAGCACCGGGTCTCAGTGTGTTGGCTTACGCACTAGGGCACACGACCCTGGATTTGGGGGAGGTGCTTCTGCAATGCGAATGTACCAGCCTTGTACGACACTACATTATCCTGCATCTCCCAAGAACCCTGTTTCATAAACATGCAATGGTGTGATCTCAGCTTTACAGAGAAGCTAAAGCTCATGGAAAATATGAGACTTGCCAAAGGGAAAATTGTTTCTTCCTCTATAATTTCACAACACTTCTGACATCAGATGTGTGGGTTTTTCCACACCAAGCAACTCTCCAATTCTGATACTAGCTAACTGCTTGGAGTTGGTGCAGTCCCCATGGGGTTAGGGGCTCAGTGCCACAAAACCGCTCCCACCCTGGATGCCAGCCGAAAGTCCCAGCTTGTCACCTGCATGTCTCACCAACCATCTACAAATCGGTGGTTTCACACCCCTTCCTCAGGTTCCATAATATGCCAGAATGCCTCACAGAACTAAAGGAAACAATTACATTTCCACTTTATGATAAAGGATACACAAAGGATACACATGAACAACAAGACGAAGAGGGACTAAGGTAAGGTCTGGAAGGGACCTGAGCACAAGAGTCTGTTCCTACAGAGTGTGGGGTACACCACCCGCTCAGTATGCCATGCGTTCACCAACCTAAACACTCTCAAAACCCCACCAGTTAGGGGTTTTCATGGACACTCCATCATGCAGGCATGAGTATTAATCAAATCTGCAGCCCCACTTCCCTCCCCCAGGATGGGTGTGGGGCTGAAAGTTTCCAGCTCCTAACCGAGGTGGGCTGTTTATGGTGACCAGTCGCCATCCGGAAGCTATCCAGGGGACCCAGCCACCGGTCATTCAGTAGCTTACAAAAGACACTCGTCACTCTGGAGAACCTAAGGGGCCTCGTCACTCTGGAGAACCCAGTAGTCCAGGGTCAGGAACCAGGGTCAAAGGCCTAAAATTAGAACAAAAGATGCTCCTAGCACCTCTATCACTCAGGAAATTACATGGGTTTTAAGAGCTCTATGTCAAGAACTCAGAGCAGAGACCAAACATATATGTCTTATTTTGTCACACTTGCAAAAATAACACAGCAAGAAAAGGACCTGGCCCTGTACTAGCACACACGATTCTTTTGTGTCCTAATGCACTTTTTGTCAAATAAAGGCCTTTATGTAAGAAATAAATACAATTAGTGTTATTCCCCATAAAAACAATCAGAGGGAGTTGAGTTGATCACCAAGAAGAACGCACAGCACGCCCATCCTTCCACATTACAAAGAACAGTCACTTGCTCACGCTAAGATGGTGGAAGTGCAAGGCCAGCATTCAGTGGTGATTAGCGGGGCTCCAAGTGGAGACCTTATTGTTCTGCAAGCTTTTACCCTGGAGCCAGTGCACTAAAGGTGGAGCAGGAGTACAGAAATCAGCACAGGGGAGACAGCAGACATCTCACCAATCAGGTGCCAGCCCTGGAAGATCTAGACTTCTGCCCTCTACATGCTGTGGGTCATCAGACCTGATCGGCCTCAGTCTAGCAAATTCCCATGCATGAGAGACTGAAGCAGATACTGAATATAGCTTTATTAGTTTACAATGATAAATTAAATGGTCACACAAATCGAAATATTCCGGCCAATATGAGTAGTTCATTCTCCCCCTATACATCAAGACACATGAAAAGCCAATTGTAATCAGCCCCAACTTCACTGAAATCACAACTATTAAAAACCATGGATTTAAAGACCCAGAAGTCACACTCCTTGGAATTTATCCAAACCAGTTGAAAACTTATGTCCACACAAAACCTGCACGTGGGTATTTATAGCAGCTTCAGTCATAACAGCCAAAACTTGGAAGCTTAGACAAACTGTGGTCCATCCAGACAATGGAATTTATTTAGTGCTAAAAAGAAAATGAGCTATCGGGCCGGCCCAGTGGTTCAGTTGGTTAAGAGCTCACGCAAGGTGAGAGCTAAGCTCTGAGCAACAGCAGTTCGATGCCCAGCCTGAGCTGAGCTGCCACTGAGCTGCCAACAGGTGACAGGATGGCTCAGCAAATGAGTTATGAAGACATGAAAAGATATGGAGGAAACTTAAATGCAAATTACTAAGTAAAAGAAGCCAATCTGACCAGGCTACATAGTGTGTGAGTCCCATGCTATGACATACTGGAAAGGAAAAACTATGGAGATCGGAAAAAGATCAGTTATGAGGGCTGAGGGGGGGAGGCATGAACAGACAGAGCACACAGGGGATTTTCAGGAGAAAGCAACTATTCTGTGTGATATTATGATATTATGTTGGTGTATTCACGTCATTGAACATTTGTCAGAATCCACAGAATGTACAGCACCAAGAGTGAGCTCTAATGTAAACGATAAGACTCTGGGTGACAATGTGTCAATGTGGGTTCATCAGTTACAACAAATGTCCTACTGTGGTGGGGGACACTGATAGCATGGAAGGCGTGGATGTGTATATAGGCAAAGGGTATACAAGCACTCTCTGTGTTTTTTGTTCAGTTTTGCTGTGCACCGAAAACAGCTCTAAAAAAATAAAGGATTTTTTTTTAATGATTCCATATGACCAATATATTCTACCCTGTAAACAGGCTAACACAAGAAACCACATCATCATCAGAAGATTGCTTCATGAGCATGAAATGTGAACTAGAGGAGTTTGATAAATGGCAAAAGTATCTAGCTCCACGTGTCTCACAAGGTCGGTGACAGGAGCCACTTAAAGTCCACTGGCTGTAACTCCGAGACCCCTCTCCAACTAGGGCTGAGCCAGAGGTGCGGTTCCCTTGCCTCTCCCCTCCCCCCGAGAAGTCAGGATGGGCACTGCCAACGTCTGCCTTGTGATCTTTACGCCCTTCTTGGGCTGACCAGATCCTGAGATAACACCCTTTTTAAAGACATAGAACTAAATTCAGATCATCCAAGGATGAGAAATTGACTCTTCCATCACCATTAAGCGATATTGTTCATCTGATTCATTCTGTGTTGATCTGTTCAAAATGACTTTCAGGGGGCCGGCTGAGTGGCTCAGTTAGTTAAGAACTTGCTCAAGAGTGCGAGCTCTGAGCAACAGGGTCACTGGTTCGATTTCCACGTGGGCCAGTGAGCTGTGCTCGAGCTGAGCTGCCGCGGAGCTGCCAACAGGTGGCAGATGGCTCAGCTGGTGAGAGCATGTGCTCCTAACAACAAGCTTGCCTGTTCGAGATGGTGGGTTATGCCCACCTGCAACTAAAGACTGAACTCAGCACCTTGAGCTGAATTTGCTGCCGGGATCGCTCAGAGAATAGAGCTGGCGCTCTTAACCATAGGCTACTGGTTCAATTCCCGCATGGGATGGTGGGTATGCCCACCCGCAACTAATTGAACACAACACGTTGAGCTGAGTGGCACAATGGGACATGGAGCTGAGCTTGCGGCGCACTCCACAACTCAGATGGAAGGACAACAACTTGGCTGGTCCCCTCCCCCAATTCCCCAATAAAATCTTTAAAAAAAGAAAATAGAAAAAATAGCAATGAAGTACAAACATAGCTCTGAACATCCTTGTAGCAAGAAAGGGAGTAGCATTCTCCTGACCAGTGGAAAGATCTCAATTCCTTAGAAGAAAATCTCATTACCCTGTCCCTGAGCTAACAGGAATTTGTCACAGGAGTGCCTGCCAGTATAAGGGGCACAGACTAAGACAATGAAGGACACAACACACTCAGTAACATCTTTACGACATATTCACTGGTGTGTTGCAGTGGCCTTTAACTCAAATCTCAGCCTGAGCTCAGGACAGAAAGCCTACATACGTAAAGGCAGTTACACAAAAGGCTCAGATGGTTTTATTTCACTTTCTGGTGATCTCATTTTTCAAAAGGACACTGGTGCATCCTAAAGCATGCAAACTTAACCAGAGTGGGGCATCAGAATCGCCTCGGGGCATGTTCAAATCCTGGACAGTAGCTCCGACCTGCTGAACCAGAACCTCTGCGGGTAGAACCTGAGAATTTATACCTTTAACAAGTGTCCCAGGCCCCTTGCATGAGACTCCCCTTCCCAAACAGATGTTGCCTCGCTAGGTTTCTAACGACGGTTAAAGACAGCAATTCCAACTGAAGTGATGGAACTGGAGAACAGGTGTTCTGTATTACTAATCTGAGATACAAGGCACATGGTTGGTAAGAATAATGGTTTAATCTGAGCAGTAAAGACCACACTTTCTGCCCTGAGGGCCATAAATTACAGAGTTTTTAAAATTTATTGTATCAATTTTTTTTTTTTTAGGGCAGTGTCACTGACCCTCATATGTGGGACCCGAACCGGGGCCGCTGGCCTCCAAAGCCAGCGCTTAACCACTGCGCCACTCGGTCGGCCTTCGATTTTCTGACAGATACTAATGAAACACCATGCTCTAACAAAAACAATATATTATGATTTTCCTACAGATGGAAATGAAGTGTCCTGAGAAAGGAGTACTTTTTTCCAAATCAAAACAACAATCTCCAAACTGTAAAAAGATCTTGTCAGACAAAGTTCTAAGTGCTTTCTATGTATCAATTCACTGACTCCCCATGACAACCCTTTGCGTAGAGGGCCCCCCACTTTAGCACAGTTGTGGGCTACACAAATGGCACTAACTTGCAAGAACGGTCTCTTAGGAGCAACCCCACACCTGTTCAAAGCCTCAAACAAGAACAAATTTTTTGCATCTATAAAGTAGGGAAGAGACGAAAACACTTTAAGTTAGAACTTACCAAATGCCTATTAATCCTATAATAAAATCTGCTAATAAATTTTATGCAGGACTATATCCCAGTAATAAATAAGCTAGAAAATGCACCCTGAAATAATTAAATGCATTACCTACTTAAGTGATTTACAATTTTTCATCGGAATACTAGCATGTGTCTGCCAAAGACAATGACTTTGGTTTTGACATAATGTTTAAATGTTCTTCTAAAGACAATAGTCAATAGGTTTAGTTGTTTCTTCCACCGACTCCCAGAACATGAAAACATATCATGTTGTCACCACATGTAAACACACATATACCCTGCTCTTTGCTTTGGTAAGAGGACAAAAGCATGACTCATCTGAAAGCTACACCAAATGGCTCAGAAGCCAGCACTATGCTTTATGTGGAGATCCGCTACCAGATAAGCTGTGTTGACTGATTCTCAATGTAGTAGTATTTCAATACAGGCTATGAAAAAAGAACAAAAACTTTGGAATAACAACAGTAACAAAACAACACTAACAAAGTACCAATCAATAAATGTTATTTTAAAAAATATATTGGCCTATATAACTCAGATCATAAATAATGTCAAAAGCCTACAGTAGGCAAATAAATGCTACAAAAGTCTGAAGATGTTAAATAAACAACTTTCCTTTGGTGAAAAAAAAGTTTAACAACAGTATAGATTCAGATTTTCTTTGTATGAGATACTAAGAAACTCATATTTTAAATTAATCAAGAAAAAAAGCTAGTGAGGAATTTTGATGGCATAACAGCAGATTAAAAGACCTATAATTTTGAATGGCCATACGATTACTCATTTAAAGAATGAATCCACTCTACCTTGGGACTAATCTTCAAGAATTAAAAACCAAGAGGTTAATTAGGACAAAGTTTTTCAATAATCTGGTTTATTTATTGGTTTAAAAAACTCTTCACCAATATGACAATATGAATCAAAATTTATGTAAAATGTACATACTATTTTGTAAGAAAATGTATTTATATTTTAGTTACATGGTGAAGTATTTAGGGATGAAAATACCACAATGTGTATCATTTCATTTAAAATGCTTAAGCAAAAAATAAAAGAAATGAAGCAAATATGTAAAATGTAAATTGTTAGATTGAAATAACAAGCATACAAGTATACAGCTGTTCCTCATACTATTCTACTTTTCTATCTGCATTTTTGTATTTGAGGTAGGAAAAACTACATGTTCTCTTTAAATCTATTCTACCTCTAATGATTAATCCTACAAGTATAGCTCTGTCCACTAAAAAAGGTCGAAAAACAATGACAAAAGCAATGAGCACCCTTAGACCTTAAATTAAATTGTAGCCTCCAAATGCTGTTTGCCACTGAAACAAAACAAACAAATCAACAATAACAACAACAAAAAAACAGGCATAGGCTCTGAAACGACTGATTGTGATGTGGGGCAAAAAAGGCACATGATGAAACTTGCACATTTAGTTTCCTTATAATGCCACGAAGGAAGCTATCAAAAATCATCAAGTCACATCAAATGTACTCGGAACCCAATATGAAGGGGTTCCCAAAGATGGGATAATTTGCACATCAATATAATAATAACAGGGGCTGGCCAAGTGGCGTGGTGGTTAAGCGCTGGCTTGGGAAGCCAGTGGCCCCGGTTCGAGTCCCACATATGAGGGCCAGTGATACTGCCCTCAAAAAAAAAAATAATAATAATAATAATAACAGCACTGGACTGGAACATATCAAATATGTTTAAACCCATGAGTTTACAAAGATTTTTATTTTATTTTATTTTATTTTATTTTATTTTTTTTAAAGATTTTATTGGGGAATTGGCGGAGGGGAACAGCATTGGGGAATCGGGGAAGGGGAACAGACAAGTTGCTGTCTTTTTGTTCTTCAGTTTAGTTGCTGAGGATGTTGCTTCACTGTTGGTATCGTCATTGCGCTCTTCCCGGATGAGGCAGTTCGGTCGCTGGCCTCTGGATGTCGCTCACCGCGGCTATTGGCAGCTCACACTTGGCTGCCAGCCGCTCACGCTGGCTGCGGGCCACTCAGTGTAGCCTATGGCAACCCACTGCAGCGGGGGCTGCAGCCCACACCATCACCGGGGCTCGCACAGCCCAGCTCCAGGTGGAGCTGTTGTTAGCTGTAGAGGGCAGTGTCACTGGCCCTCATGTGGGATCCGAACCGGGGCCGCTGGCATCCCAAAACCAGCGCTTAACCAATGCGCCACTCGGCCGGCCCCTACAAAGATTTTTAAAAGCTCACTGGTCTTCTAGTGAATCAACTCACTATTATGAAGACTGATAAATAAAAGGAAAGAATCAGTTATCCTGCCTTTCAATCAGCCAGTTATTTTGGAAAGCAAGTACTGAGCACAGGGAGGAAGATGTCCATGACCCTCACGCAATTTTTTTTTTTTTTTTTTGAGGGCAGTGTCACTGGTCCTCATATGTGGGACCGAACCGGGGCCGCTGGCTTCCCAAGCCAGCACTTAACCACCGCGCCACTCGGCCAGCCCGACCCTCATGCAATTATGCAGAATATACGTATTAGTTTTCTATTGCTGCTATAAAACAATACAAATGGATTATCTTACGGTTCTGGGGGTCAGGAGTTTGAGGAGGACCTCACTTGCCTGAGATCAAGATCGCAGAGCTGTGCTCCCTTCCGAAAGCTTTAGAGGGAAATCCATGTTTTGCCTTTTCCGGTTTCTAGAGGCTACACACATTCCAAGGCTGGTGACCCCCTTCCACCCTCACAGCCCACGACAGCCAGTCACCACTTGCTCATGTCCCAGCACTCGGGCACTGTTCCACCACCTCCCGGTTCTACTTCTAATGAGCCTGGTGATTCCCCTGGGCCCCCCTATATCACCTCGTATCTTCAAATCAGCTGATCAGCACCCTTAATTTCACCTGGAACCCTAATTCTCCTTAGCCACATAACCTAACACGATGCTCCAGATTGTGGAGACATCTCTGGGGGGAGGAGCCTTATTCTGTCCTACAGCACATCGTCTTTACTTCCACCTAAATGGCTTTAAGATAGGGCCGGCCGAGTGGCGCACTGGTTAAGAGCTGGTTTTGGGATGCCAGCGGCCCCGGTTCGGATCCCACATATGAGGGCCAGTGACACTGCTCTCTACAGCTAACAACAGCTCCACCTGGAGTTGGGCTGTGCGAGCCCCAGCAATGGTGTAGGCTGCAGCCCCTGCTGTAGTGGGCTGCCATAGGCTACAGTGAGTGGCCGGCAGCCAGCGTGAGCTGCCAATAGCCGCAGTGAGCGACCATCCAGAGGCCGGCGACTGATCTGCCTCATCCGGAAAGAGCACAATGATGATACCAACATGGGCCAGTGAAGCAACATCCTCCGCAACTAGACTGAGGAACAAAAAGACAGCAACTTGTCTGTTACCCTCCCCCAATTCCCCAATAAAATCTTAAAAAAAAAAAAATGGTTTTAACATAGAACATTTATTTCAATCTATGTATGATCCTATCTCAGGAAATTAGATTTCCAACACAAGTAGACACTTGCAAAATATGAGATCTGTTGTATTTCTTTTTAATTTTTTACATGTTTATTTACAACAAAATAGCTAACACTATGTACGAATAACTGGTCAAAGAGCTTTAAACACCTTAACTCATTTAGTTGTCATGATAGCCCTATAGCAAAATGCAATGATGTAACCCCAAGAGTAATTACTAAATCTGTATTCAATCTGTCTCCATCTTTGTACCAATTCCATCAGATGACCTCTAAAAGAAACCCAAAAGTAGTACCAACCAATGGAGGTAAAGCCATGGAGAGAATGCCCCCTACAATGAGATCATTAATAAGGGAGAAATACACAGCAGCTCCGTCATTATAGAATTATGACTCAGGGGGAAAAAATTACCTGACAATACATATATGAAGAGTGCATCAAACTCACTGGCAATTTAATAAACGAAAATAACATGTGCCACTTCATGTTTGCTAACCCACCATTAATCGCTCCCTACCGCCGTATTACTGTATCTGCCTGCGTCACTCCAGCCTGCCTTTAATTGGGACTTACTCCCCACAGCTGCTGGGATACTGGCAGGTTAGCCCTCACCTGTGGGAGCTCTTTTTGAACTGTCGCCACTGGGAAAAGCACACCTTCCCAGGGAAAACAGAACCCAATGACAGATCATCACAGAGGTTTAAATGCCAAGCCCCTCAGCTCAACCCGGAAAAACTAAAAGCCACCCTATGTTCAGAGTATCTCACAGGCCAGCTGAAATCTGGGATTAGACCCATCACAGCCCGGCTTCTCCCTCCATCCACCCAATCCTGCCCCCTCCCCTCCCTTCCATTAGTATTGATCCCAAAAGTACTCCCTAATAAATTTTCTGAACACTGAACTTCCTGAATATGAATCTCCATTGAAGGCTGCTTCCCGGAGAACTGGGGTATTGGACATTGATCCAATACTTTCAGACTGCAATTTGGCAACATATATCAAGAACCTTAAAATATTCATATTCTTGAGAAACAATAGGGTAGAAAGGGCATGGACTCTGAAGCACAGATTCAAATCCCTGCTCTGCTGTATGAAAGCTTTAAGACCTGAGTCTCGGTCTCCTCATCTATAAAAAAATAGCATCTATATTTCAGAATTATTATAATATTCAAAGTAGAGAGCATATGTAAAAGCACCTAGCACACAGTGATTGCTTATTAGCAATTAAGATTGCTAATCAGCTGACTTTAAGATTAAATGTTACTTTCTCTTCCCAATTACCAATAATCTGTCAAACAGGGAACAACCTTCTCCATATTAAGTATCTGTTTAAAGACTTCCACAGTAACTTTAGGTTCATGAAGGAAGAGTCCATATCTATCTATCCAGTTTGGTGGTTCTCAACCCTTAGCATTAGAATCTCCTGGAGGGCTTCTTAAACCACAGATTGCTGGGCACCATCTCCAAAGTTTCTGATTCAGTAGTTTTGGGGTGTGGCCTAATAATCTGCATTTCTAACGAGGAACTAAGAGATGCTAATACTTGTCAGATATCTCACTTTGAGACCCTCTGGTTTAAGTTTATCACTGAATCCTCCTCTACCAATTCAGGTCAGTTTCTAATATATAGAAGATACTCAAATATTTGTTGATTGACTAAGACATATAAATAAGTCTACTACGCTGTTATTTATACAAGTATGAAACTAGAAATTAATGTCTGAAAATGAGGAATAATTAAACAAACTATGTACTGTACTAAAAGTAACCACGAAGAAATACAAGTAAAACCATCAACAAAATGAAAGGCAACCAACCAAATGGGAGAAGATATTTGCAAATCATATATCTGACAAGGGGTTAAAATCAAACAGATATAAACAACTCATACAACTCAATAGCAAAAAAAAAACAGCAAAAAAAATCTGATCAAAAAATGAGCAGAGGATCTGAACATTTTTCCAAAGATAACATACAGATGGCCAACAGACACATGAAAAGATGCTCAACATCACTCATCACTCACCATCAGGGAAATGCAAATCAAAAAAACCACAATGAGGTATCACCTCCACCTGTAAGAATGGCTAGTATCAGAAAGATAAGAAATGGGCCAGCCAAGTGGCGCATTGCTTAGGAGTTGGCTTGGGACGCCAGCTCTGAGCAGCAGGGCCCGGTTCAGATCCCACATGAGGGCCAGTGACACTGCCCTCTACAGCTAAGATGGTGAACAACAGCTCGACCTGGAGCTGAGTTGCTGTGAGTCGCCAGCGACGGCGTAGGCTGCAGTGGGGCTGGTGGGCAGCTGGCATGCGCTGTCATGAGCCACCGTGAGCGGCTGTCCAATGGCTCGCAAGCGACTACCTCAGCAGGGAAGAGCACAATGATAATACCAACATGGGCCAGTGAAGTGACATCCTCCACATTTAGACTGAAGAACAAAAAGACAGCAACTTGTTCCCCTTCCCCGATTCCTCAACACTGTTCTCCTCCCCCAATTCCCCAATAAAATCTTTGGAAAAAAAAAGGTAAGAAATAAGTGTTGGTGAGGATGTGGAGAAAAGTGAACCGTTATGCACTATTGATGGGAATGTATAATAAAGCAGCCATTATGGAAAGCAGTATGGTGGTTCCTCAAATAATTAAAAAATGGCACTACCATAGGATCCAGAATTCCACTCCTACATATTGATCCAAAGGAAACAAAAACACTATCATGAAAAGATATATGCACCCCATGGCCACACAGCATTATTTACAATAGCTAAGACATGAAAGCAACTTAAGTGTCCCTAAATGGATGAATGGATAAAGAACATGTGGTGTATATACACAGTGGAATATTATTCAGTCATACAAAGGAAAGCTATCTCACCATTTGTGACAACACGGATAGAGCTTGAGAGCATTATGCTAAGTGAAATAGGTAAGACAGAGAAAGACAAACACCATAAAATCTCACTCATAGGTAGAATCTTTAAAATAAGAACTCATACAGAGAACACATAGGTGGTTGTCAGTGGGCGGGGGGGGATGATGAATGAAATGGATGAAGGGAGTCAAAAGGTACAAACTCCCAGTTATAAAATAAGTAAGTCCTGGGGATGTGATGCACAGTGGGGTGACGATAGTTAACAATACTGTGTTACATATTTGAAAGTAGCTAAGAGTAGCTATTAGAGGTTCTCATCACAGGAAAAAAAGTCGTAGTAATATATGGTAATGGATGTTAATCAGACTTATTGAGGTGATCATTTCACAATACATACTAATATCGAATCATTATGTTATACCTGAAACTAACATGTTGTATGTCAATTTTGTCAATTTAAAGAAATACAAATAAAATAATGCTGTAGATAAATACATACCAAACAGAAAGGAAAAAAAGGTAACACAAAATTGTATTTATATCAATTCAAACTACGTTAAATATATGTATACATAGATTAGCGGCAAAAGATTTCAAAAAGTTACTTAGGTTTTAGAGTTTAGGATTATGAGAATTCAAGGTTTTTTTGTTATTTAAAGTTTACTCAGGAGATATTTTAAGGTTGAATTAATATAAAATAGCAACACTAAATAATTAAAATGTATAATTAAATAAAACCACAGGATATTGCCACCAAATAAACTACAGAGGGTGACAAAAAGGTGTGTACACATTTTAAGAAAGGAAAAATACTGTATTAAAATTGTAATACTCTTCATAAAAGCAGCTAGACAATAATGCCCAATCTACCTGTATCACTGTATTACTGCAGTCACAGTAATTGAGTTTAAAAATGAGCCTACATATTCATATAAATCAACCATCTAAGTTCCACTCAACACAAGTTAAAATTAATGGTGCACTTAACTAAGAGGAAACGGCATTAAGTGTTGGTCAACACTTGAATATGTAAAGAGAAAATGCTTACTCAGGGAAAAAAATGCTAAAGCGTCACTACAGAATTGTTTTCCATTCAATTAGCTGTCATCTAAGTTTTCAAAATAGCATATGAAGGGTTTGAAACTACTCTGTTAACTCTTTTAGCACAAACAAATGGCTATTTGACCTTTCTCTTTTCTATCCTCTTATAACAAAAGTATTGATTAATGTGAAGATACAATTTAGTATGCTTATTCTACTGTTTGCTTAGAGATGGGAGACTATTTTGCTCTTTTATGCTGTTCTAAATCGTGAAAGAAATGAACGACTTTGTAGTTATTTCCTAATTTAGGATGCACTTGAAGATTTTTAGTATTGGTATTTCAGACCTTTATTGAGTCTTTTCAATTTCAGACTCTATTGAGTCTTCTAAACTATAAGTCTGAGCAGATGATTTGTGCATTCTGGGTACTTGGTTAATCATAAGAGGTAGTAAATATAAATCCCTGGACTTAGCCACAAGTGACGGCATTCCCGTCTCACCCGCTTTGTGAAAACATAGGGCAGGTGATTTACTTACAGGCTATTTTTGTCATATGCCCTCTCAATTACAGTATTAATGAGAATTCATTTTATTTTTCTCTTTGATCTGGAATACTTAATTGTGGTAAAAATATATATAGCATAAAGTTTACCATTTTAACCATTTTTAAGTATACAGTTCTGTGGCATTAAGTACACCCAGATTGTTGTGCAGCCATCACCATCATTCATCTCTAGGACTTGTTTATCTTCCCCAAGCGAAATTCTATACCCCTTTAACACTAACTCCCCACCCTGATTTCCCCTCAAACCCTGGCAATCACCATTCTACTCTGTCTCTGAATTTAACTACTCAGTACTTACATTATACAGTGGAATCATACAATATTTGACTGGCCTATTTCAGTCAGCATAATGTCTCTTAAGGTTCTTCCATATTGTAGCATGTGTCAGAATTTCCTTTTTTTTTTTTCCTTTAGAATTTTCTTTTTTAAGGCTGAATAATGTTCTAATATTTAAATATGTTATTTAAAGATATCATATATAAAATTGTAATACTCAACATATACCAATAACAAAAAATGAATACAAGTCATGTGTATACATTTTTTTGGCACCCCCACTATATACCGGAGGCATCTATAAATTGCTTGTTACTTTCCTCAGAATTGATATTATAAAGCACCATTGAAAAGCCTACACCGAACAACTACAAAATAAATAAACACATACAAAATCATACTTTACCTGCCACAGGAGGGACAATGCCATAAAAACGCACTGTTGCATGTTCTCCGTTAACATCAACTCTTCGACCGATCACATCTGATGTCAAAGTGTCATTCATTGTAATATAGCCAGAATCCAAAATATGAGGAGATCTAGGAAGACAATTATAACATTCACAAGAACTTAATAAAATTCTGTAAAAAATAATTTTTAAAAATCTCATGTAGATATTCATGAGGTCAACATGTCTGACCAATTTAGGCTTCATATTTTGGTGAAGTGAAAGACTCCCATAATTTGATTGTACTTTACTAACAGTATTTTGATAATCTAATGTATTTTTTAAATCTTGTTTAACTGCAGTTAGCTCACATCACATGACGTGTCTATTCTGTGGTTCACTGCAGGGGGGTGGGGAGGGAAGAGAAGGGAAGCGGGGAGCAGGCCGGGCAGCTGCGGGCCGGGTGGCGCTGAGAGGTCGCCCAGAACTCAGCGGCGTCTGTGGGGGCCGTTCCCTCGGTGTGCCCCCGGCGAGGGGAGGAGGCGCCGTCCGGGGCAGCGCCGGGGGACAGCAGGGCCGCAGACGCGGCACAGGCAGCAGCATGCACCCCGATGCACCCGGTGAGCCGGGTGATGCGGCGGCCCCGGGGGCCAGCCTGGCGGAGGGGGCTGGCGGGTGCCAGTGGCCGTGGCCGTACTCGCCGCTGTGTCCCGGCTCCTGGCAGGGGGCAGGAGGCACGGGGCCATGCACCATCCTGCTCAGGCTCAGCTTGTACCTGCGCTGCGCCGCGGCCGCCTTCCTGCTGGGGACCCTGTTCTCCCTCGCCTGCCGGAGCGCCCGAGCCCTGCCGCCCGACTTCGCAGCCGCCTGGAGACGCCCAGCCGGGCCGCCAGCCGCCAGCCCGGGAGTCCTGTGTATGGAAATTCACGAGTCACTTCAGTCTAGGAGGGTAACAATTTCTCATAATATGGATAAAGCTCTGAAAGAAGTGTTTGACTACAGTTACAGAGATTACGTTCTGTCCTGGTATGGAAGCCTCAGCAGAGATGAGGGGAAGCTTGACCAGATGCTCTTGGAAGACTTTTGGGAGGTTGCCAGGCAGCTGCACCACAGACTGAGCCATGTGGATGTGGTGAAAGCCGTCTGCAATGATGTCCTGAGGACTTTTGCTCACTCACTGCTGCCACCTGAAAGTGGCAAATACCAGGCAAGAACAGCTGAGGCCTTTTGTGTTGCATGCATGCTTGAGGAACTCAGATGAAGAATCTTGAAGCCAGTAGTGGCGTTACTTACTAATCCAGATTACATTCACCAGATGCTCCTTGGCCAGCTGGAGCACAGAGAACAGATGAACGAACATCACAAGAGAGCCTACACCTACGCTCCTTGTTTTTTGTTTTTTTTTGAGGGCAGTGTCACTGGCCCTCATATGTGGGACTGAACCAGGGCCGCTGGCTTCCAAGGCCAGCACTTCACCACCGCGCCACTCGGCCGGCCCTTCCTATGCTCCTTCTTATGAACAGTTCATCAGGCTTATTATTAACAGCAACTCTGATGTGGAGTTCTTGAAGCAGCTAAGGTATCAAATTGTAGTGGAAATAATTCAGGCAACTACAATTAGCAGCTTTCCGCAGCTGAAGAGGCACAAGGGTAAAGAAACTGCTGCAATGAAAGCTGATCTTCTGAGGGCCAGGAACATGAAAAGGTACATTAACCCACTGACTGTGGCAAAGAAGCAGTGTGAGAAGAGAATCCGAATCTTGGGAGGCCCTGCCTAGGACCAGCAAGAGGACGGGGGTCTTGGATGAGGGGGATGGGCCTCAAAGCCAGAAGATTCTTCAATTTGAAGATATCTTGGCCAATACCTTCTACCGAGAGCACTTCCGAATGTACATGGAAAGGATGGACAAGAGGGCCCTGCTTAGTTTTTGGGAGTCTGTGGAATATTTAAAGAATGCTAACACGAATGAAATTCCACAATTAGTGGGTGAAATTTACCAGAATTTCTTTGTGGAAAGCAAAGAAATACCTGTGGAAAAATCACTTTACAAAGAAATCCAGCAATGTCTTGTAGGAAATAAAGGTATTGAAGTGTTCTGCAAAATCCAGGGAGATATTTATGAGATCCTGAAGGACAGATACTACCCTTCATTTATTGTCAGTGGTCTGTATGAGAAATTGATAATAAAAGAGGAAGAAAAGCATGCCTCACAATTGATTGCTAACAAGGATGAAGTGAACTCGGGAGGTGACGCTGCTGAGGACTCCGTGGATGAAGGCACCACTCAGATTAATGTGCAAGCCAGTTTTCTGGGCCGGCCGAGTGGCGCATTGGTTAAGCGCTGGTTTTGGAATGCCAGCGGCCCCGGTTCGGATCCCACGTATGAGGGCCAGTGACACTGCCCTCTACAGCTAACAACAGCTCCACCTGGAGCTGGGCTGTGCGAGCCCCGGTGATGGTGTGGGCTGCAGCCCCTGCTGCAGTGGGCTGCCATGGGCTACAGTGAGTGGCCCGCAGCCAGCGTGAGCGGCTGGCAGCCAAGCGTGAGCTGCCAATAGCTGCGGTGAGCAACATCCAGAGGCCAGCGACTGATCTGCCTCATCCAGGAAGAGTGCAATGACGATACCAACAGTGAAGCAACATCCTCCGCAACTAAACTGAAGAACAAGAAGACAGTAACTTGTCTGTTCCCCTTCCCCGATTCCCCAACGCTGTTCCCCTCCGCCAATTCCCCAATAAAATCTTTAAAAAAAAAAAAAAAGAAAAAACAAACTACGAGAACTAAATGAGAAACTTGACTATAAAAGGCAAGCTCTCAATTCTATTCAAAATGCACCATAACTTGACAAGAAGATTGTTTCCAAATTGAAGGAGGAAATAATTCTAATAGAGAAAGAACGCACAGACCTTCAGCTGCACATAGCAAGAACAGATTAGTGGTGTGAGAACTTTGGAACGTGGAAGCTTCCATCACCAGTGGAGAGGTGACGGAAGAGAATGGTGAGCAAATGCCCTGTTACTTTGTCATGGTAAGCTTACAAGAAGTTGGAGGAGTTGAAACTAAGAACTGGACAGTCCTCAGAAGGCTCAGTGAGTTTCAGGATTTACACCGGAAACTTAGTGTTTCCCATCTTTAAAAAAAAAGTCCAGTTGCCTTCCCTCAGCAAGCTGCCTTTCAAATCTATAGATCAGAAGTTTATGGAAAAGTCAAAGAATCAATTAAATAAGTTTTTACAGAATCTGCTTTCAGATGAAAGACTATATGAGTGAAGCACTTTATGCCTTTTTGAGCGCTTCTCCTGACACCTCAAGGCTATTGATGTGCAGGGAGGAAAAACCACTTTTTCATTATACTCATTTTTGGAAAGACTTCCTTGTGACTTCTTCTCCCATCAGGAGGAGGAGCTAGAGGAGGACAGTGACCTGTCAGATTATGGTGATGATGTGGATGGAGGAATAGACGCCTTGGCTGAGCCATTTTTCATGTTGATTGGGGAGATTTTTGAACTCCGAGGAATGTTTAAATGGGTGAGAAGAACATTAATTGCTCTTGTTCAGGTCACTTTTGGAAGAACCATCAACAAACAAATTCGGGACACAGTGAACTGCATTTTCAGTGAGCAAATGTTGGTTTACTACATCAACGTTTTCTGGGATGCTTTTTGGCCAAATGGGAAATTGGCACCACCGACCAAAATCAGAAGAACAAAGTCAGGAAACAAAACCGAGAGCTCAGCAGAAGCTACTTGAAAACATTCCAGATGCTCTTCAGAGCCTTGTTGGACAGCAAAATGCCCGTCATGGTATAATAAAAATATTCAATGCACTGCAAGGGACAAGAGCCAATAAGCATCTGTTATATGTGCTGATGGAACTGCTGCTAACTGAATTGTGTCCTGAGATGAGAGCTCATTTAGATCAATTTAAAACTGGTCAAGTTTGAGACTGCACAAATAAACCACCAGAGAAATGTCTGTAATCACAGACATGAAACATTTTCCTCTTTTCCACAGAGGGCTTGACTGAGAACATTATTTTAGTTACCTCTCTCTAGTTTTATGTGAACTAAGCAGAATGGCGGTGGCAGGGGATGGACTTGACACTGTAGTAGGCAACAGGAAAACAATACTTCTGTTAATAACTGTTTTTTATTTTAACACATTTTTTGCGGGAAACGAGTAAACTCGTCATATAGCTTTTTATGCCCGCTTACAAAGTGTTAATAAGACTATAAATACTTTTAGAGTTCAACATCCTGATTGAAATACAAATGTTAATATGTGATAAGAACCTACGAAAATATTTTAAATATTTATGAAAAGTTTCGTTTTAAAAGGAAGAACTATGAATATTGTACAGTTAATTTCCTCACTGAGGATTATGTACATTCCTATATTATCTTGTGTGTATTGAAGAACACTGTTGTGCAGTGCTTTGTGTCAAGTTATTGTGAAAATTTTATTGTCTTTATTTTTACCAAAGATTTCCCATAGTTTGAAGCATTTGAAGCAATAAAATATAAAAGAAAAAAAAAGAGAGAAGGGGATAAAGTGGTAGCGAAAAAGGAAGGAAAGAGGTGACACGGACATCGTTTGCTCCTCAGGAGGGACAGACACAAACTCACAGATACAGGAAGGAATGCCTATGATGAACAGCAAAGAAAAAATTAAACTCTAATAAAAACACAGAAACCATAAGAATAAAGGTCTTCAAAGGAGCCTGAGAAACAAGCATCATCTGTGTAGGAATGATAACTAGATCCAAGGCCCATTTCACAGGATAGCAGAAAACGGAGTGAGGGTCTGGCTAAAGGACAAGTCCTGAGAGTGGGAAACTCGACAGGACCAACAGGTCAGTTTCTTCAGATGAAACACAAGGAGAACAAGAAACAGAGGGTGAACAAACAGATTAAAAACACTTAAGCGACGTGGTAACCAATTGCAATGCATGGAGTTTATTTGGATCCTAATTTTTTAAAACTGTAAAAAAATTTTAAAATATGAGAAAATTTAAAATTTGAACACAACTAGATATTTGAAAGAATAACTGTTTCTGGGGGTTACAGTCAAGATAGCAGAGTAGTTATTTTTTAAAAAAGAATAGGGCCGGCCGAGTGGCGCGCTGGTTAAGAGCTGGCTTGGGAGGCCAGCAGCCCCGGTTTGGATCCCACATATGAGGGCCAGTGACACTGCCCTCTACAGCTATGATGGTGAACAACAGCTCCACCTGGAGCTGGGCTGCTGAGTCCCCGGGGACGGCATAGGTGCAGCCCCTGCTGCAGTGGACTGCCATAGGCTACAGTGAGCGGCCAGCAGCCAGCATGAGCGACCCGCAGCCCGAGTGAGCTGCCAAGAGCCGCGGTGAGAGGCCGTCCAGAGGCCAGCGACCAATCTGCCTCACCCGGGAAGACCGCAATGACGATACCAATATGGGCCAGTGAAGCGACGTCCTCCACAACTAGACTGAAGAACAAAAGGAGAGCAACTTGTCTATTCCCCTTCCCCAGTACCCCAACGCTGTTCCCCTCCCCCAATTCCCCAATTAAAAAATAAATAAATAAATAAAAATAAGTATTTCTTAGTAAGGCTAATATAAATCCATTTATTTTTTAAAAAGGGAAAGGATAAAAAAAAATAAAAAAAAAATAAAAAAAAATAAAAAGGGAAAGGATAATTGCTAAATTTTTAGCTATGATAATGATATAACGGCTATGATTTTTAAAAAGCCTTTATCTTTTAAATACACTTTAAAATATTTACAGATTTTTAGAATTGTATTTTAGATATATCATGCCATTGGCTGTGTAGACAGTACATTAAAAGGAAGTAAGAGGGCCGGCCGAGTGGCGCATTGGTTAAGCGCTGGTTTTGGGATGCCAGCGGCCCCGGTTCGGATCCTACATGAGGGCCAGTGACACTGCCCTCTACAGCTAACAACAGCTCCACCTGGAGCTGGGCTGTGTGAGCCCCGGTGATGGTGTGGGCTGCAGCCCCTGCTGCAGTGGGCTGCCATAGGCTACAGTGAGTGGCCCGCAGCCAGCGTGAGCTGCCAATAGCTGCGATGAGCGACATCCAGAGGCCAGCGACCGATCTGCCTCATCCGGGAAGAGCGCAATGACGATACCAACAGTGAAGCAACATCCTCCACAACTAGACTTAAGAACAAAAAGACAGCAACTTGTCTGTTCCCCTTCCCCGATTCCCCAACACTGTTCCCCTCCCCCAATTCCCCAATAAAATCTTTAAAAAAAAAAAAAAAGGAAGTAAGAAACAGAGCGGCAGGTTAGGGAAATACTGTTATAATTCAGGTGAAAACAATGAGGGCCTGCCACAAGGCATTGGCCGCGGTCATTTGTTGGACATGCACTAAGCACTGACTGCATTTTAGGTCCTGTGTTAGACCTCACATTATAGGAAACCTACACATGATTCCTGACTCAGGAGTTTACAGTCCAGAGGCAGGAAGGCATGAGAGAAGGGTATGGATTTCGGAGAAGGTTAAGAGTTAGAATCAACAGGGTTTGGTGATTAAATGGATAAAAATGATAAAATCAAAGACTAAGAAGACTCAATATTTTGTCTTGGGTAGATGGTGGTGCCAGGCATTGAAAGAAGAAATATAAGGGGAGGCTTAAATTTGGGAGGGAAGGCAATGAGTTTGAGATGCCTATAGAATGGACATGGCTCCCCAGTTCAAAAGACATGTTTTCATTAGAAATGTGTATTAGGGAGTCATCAGCACAATTTATAACTGATACCATGAAAGTGGATGAGATCAAAGGTGGACTAGGTGGAAAGATCAATGACAGGACCCTGGAAAAATAAAATATTTAAAAGGAGGAGTGAAGAAACCCCTAGAAGGATCAGAGGAAAGCCAGAAATGGTAAAAGCAAACCAGATTCCTGGTGTTTTGAAATCCGAGGGCAGTAGGAATAATGGAGCAACAATATCAGAGGCTGCAGCGGTCTTGTGAGACTTGGGTTTGAAAACCTCATGTTCCATGTAAATATGGTTTACAGCCATCCATCCCCTCATCTTCGTCTAAATAAAACTTAAGTTTCCATTACAAATGTTGCAATGTTGCAGTGCAAGGATTTTGAAATGACCACAAATTAAGGGGCTATTAAACAAAGTATTTTTCCAGTTTAATAATGTTACTCTGTGTGTACAAAATAAGAAAAGCATACACTGGGCTGGCCGAGTGCCTCAGTCGGTTAAGAGTTGGCTTACAGCGTGTGCTCTGAGCAACAGGGCCACTGGTTCGATTCCCACATGGGTCAGTGAAAGCTGTGTCGTAGCTGAGCTGTAGCTGAGCTCAGCTTGTGTAACAAGATTGCCTGTTCAATGTTGGGCTACACCCACCCACAACTAAAAGATTGAACTCGGCACCTTGAGCTGAGCTGCCGCCCGGATGGCTCAGTGGATAAGGTGTGCACTCTTAACCACAAGGCTGCCAGGTCGACTCCCGCATGGGATGGTGGCTATGTCCACCCGCAACTAAGACTGAACTCAGCACCTTGAGCTGAGCTGCCACCCAGATGAGATGGCTCAGAGGATAGAGCGTGTGCTCTTAACAAGGCTCAGTGGATAAGGTGTGCGGGTGGCTACACCCACCCGCAACTAAGATTGAACACAGCACCTGGAGCTTAGAGGCCATGAGCTGCCTACAGGAAGCCAGATGGCGACTGGCACCCTCCACAACGAAGACTGAAGAACAACTTGGCTGCTCCCCTCCCCAATTTCCCAATAAAACTTTTTTTTTCTTTTTTTTGAGGGCAGTGTCACTGGCCCTCACATGTGGGACCGAACCGGGCCGCTGGCTTCCCAAGCCAGCGCTTAACCACCACGCCACTTGGCCGGCCCTCCCAATAAAACTTTTAAAGAAAGAAAGAAAAGCATACACTGCTAATCGCTCTTCCTTGGGTTAAAATCACATTCCTGATAATTCATAAACTCCACTAGCATGTGGGTAGCTGAGATCTCCAGTATTATGACCTCTCTACCTTTGTTATCTTTTTTAAGTACTTGAGTTTATACTCGACTTGTCTGTTCCCATACAAACGAATAATCTGAGCATTTTTCTCTCTTATCAAGTTTCAGTATTGGGTTCTCTGTCAGGTTCTCTAGCTTCTCATAAAAACATTTTTCCCAATTCTTGTGAGAAGACCCCTATTTCAAAATGGGGCTGAATTTGGACGGTGTAAATATGGGAGGAGAGGGCACTCGGGAAGGGGCCAAAACCTAGACCTAAACCTACCTAGCAGGCTTGAACAGCAAAAGAGGAATCATCAAAAGAGTTCAGATGACTTGGTAAAATCAATAAGCTGGTGCAGCAGGCACGGGACAGCCACGGTTTATAAGCTCAGACACAGATATAGTCAACAGCTAAGGGGCCTGTTAATAGGTAGGGTCCCCTCCCCACACCCCGCAGTCCCCCAGCCTGTGTCCAGATGCAAGTTCTAGTCCCTGATGAGGACAACGAGTAAGATCACTGCAGACCTCCATTCCTACAAGAAGTTCAAGTATTAGGCCAAATCTTGGTTCCATGAACTAGAGTAGAGGTTATCCAAACCCAGAGGTTATCCAAACCAGGCCCCACATCAGTCTGAAGCTCTGGCAGGGGCTGGACCCAAGGGTAGCACTTTGGAGCTCAGGCAACTGATGGTGAGAATGTCTTGGGAAGAAGAACAGGGTCAACTGGCGGGCAGGGAAACCAACTGGCAGAATAGCAGAAACGAGGACTGGATACTAGGAAGCCATTCTTTAACATGTAAGTAATTCGCGAGTTACAAAGTTCCTTCACCGGCTTGATCCGATTTGATCTCCAGTAACAATGTTTTCATTCCCCACCTGTGCACTATGCCAACAGGACCTGAGGTTATTAGGTAGGTGTCTAAGGTCAGTAATTAATTGACTCCGCTCCAGGTCAATATTTTTTTTTTTTGAGGGCAGTGTCACTGGCCCTCATATGTGGGACCCGAACCAGGGGTCCGCTGGCTTTCCAAGCCAGCGCTTAACCACCGCGCCACTCGGCCGGCCCTGCCAGGTCAATATTTTTGATGATCCTGGCTAGTCTCTTAGCCCTTCTAATAATTTACTTTCTGATACTGTGATCCTGTCAGGATCTAGAAACTGGACCCGTCTTGGTTTCAAAGTCGATAACCTCTCCCTCTGGCCAGTCATCCAGTGGGTAACTGTGGCCTGTTGTTAGACCCACTGGATGCCAGTTACTGGCCCACCCTGGATCCCCACTGTCTGGTGCTAACACCACCACTTTGATCAACCCCAACCGAGCCCCCTCCCCATTTTAGTGCCTCCTCAAATTGTCCTGAAGTCAGCTGCTCACCTCATTACATTTTCTCTAGCTGCCTGCACTGGGCCCTCTCCTATTTACCTGAACATGAGTGGCATGTCACTCACTGTTCCTTGGTTAGGTTCATCTGGGTGCCAACCCAGCCTTGGTTTTTATTTAAATACACTTGCTCACTAACTAATGAAGAAAGCCTATTTAATTTTCAGGTGTTTAAATTACTTGTTAGATAACGGTTCTTTAAGAGGAGATGAAATATACCTATCATTTCCACCCTCGGATTTTAGTCCTGCCCTCTGCAACCACAGAGAATCAAACAATTGCCCTTCCCAGCTGACAGTTAAATATTTGAAGGCCACCACTATTATATTATTTCCCCTAGCTCCTCTTCCTGTACCCACCTCCCAGAATGCTTTACCAGAGTAAACGTGAATTCCAAGTTCCCCTCCATAATTCATTTACCTATTCTTTTCATAAAATACCTAAAACTGTAAACCATATTCCAAATGTGACTTGACCTATATGTAGGTTCAATGGTCTCAACATCATTTATTTAATAATGTAGCCTAATATTACACTCCCTTTTCATGGGAAAGTATGTTGCTTACTATTAAGACTGCAATGAACGACACTCCATAGCCATTTTTGAGTTACTGTCACCTCCTAATCATAAAATTAAAATGTTTAAATTTCACTACAATTACATTTCCCTAAAAAAGTTTTCAGTACTTTTAAAGGCCCTTACAATTTTCATTAACGTGCAAACAATTTTATTATGATATATAACTTCTGTTCTGCTTTTATTAACACTTAATACTCTATAAACATTTTTCTATACAGCCTAAGAATCATCTTAATCACTTTAATGTTGACATGTACATACCATAATTTAATCATTTCTCTATTGTTAAATGTTTTCATTGTTTACTATCCCAAAGAAAACAGCTGAAAACATCTTTCATTTTTAAATTATTACTGTCCTTTGATTTTTTTAGAATTTTTTTAAAGATTTTATTGGGGAAATCGGGGAAGGGGAACAGACAAGTTGTGGTCTTTTTTTTCTTCAGTCTAGTTGTGGAGGACTTCGCTTCACTGGCCCATGTTGGTATTGTGATCATTGAGCTCTTCCCGATGAGGCGTATCAGTTGCCGGTCATTGGACAGTCGCTCACAGTAGCCCATGCCAGCTGCCGGCTGCTCACGCTGGCTGCCAGACACCCAGGGTAGGTTACAGCAGCCCACTGCAGCAAGGGCTGCAGCTATGCCGTCACCGTGGACTCACGGCACCCCAGCTCGAAGTGGAGCTGTTGTTGACCATCCTAGCTGTAGAGGGTGCAGCATCACTGGCCCTCATATGTGGGATCCGAACCCAGACCCTGCTGCTCAGAGCTGGCGTCCTAAGCCAATTCCTAACCAATGCGCCACTTGGCTGGCCCTGAAGTATTTTCTTGGAAAAAATTCTCAAGACAATTATTCAAAGTAATAATTGATTAATTAATCAATTGAATAATAATTGATGTTTAAGATTCTAGAAAGCCATGGCCAAATGGTATATTTTAGATTAAGATTCTAGAAAGCCATGGCCAAATTGTCTATTCAAAAAAAAAAGTTAATTATTGACACTGACACCAAGAGAAAATCTATTTGTTTACCCATTTCTACGGTCTATGGATTCCCATCAAGGGCTTTTGAGTCAGGTCTTCTCTATCCTGCACTTGTACAATTAATTTTTGAGGTAGGACTTAATACATTATAATATGTATAAATGTAGAACATTATACATTTATATATATCAAACATCCAATAATCCAACATATTAACTATCTCTCCCGGCTTTGTCCTGTGCAAGTTTTATAAGAACAAAGACAAAAAAGAATCTAAGACATTGACTAAAGACAGAAATCCATACAAACTATGGGTAAAATTGTTCTGTTACAAGTCCTCCTGTGATCCAGCTCAGATTCAAGAACCTCGTGACCTCGGCGAAATGCTTCACTGCAATCAGCGGGCTGTCAGGGAACACGCTCCTCCAGCGAGGAGACAGAGGAGGAAATGGGGAGGAGGCAGCTATGGTTTTATAGCTTACACACCTCGGAGCGAGAGGAATCTTTCTGAAACAGGTAGTTGCTATTTTTTTTCAATGAATGATAAGGAGGAGGAGGAAAAAGTGGATGATGTTGAAAAGAGGGGGAAACAAGGCACTGTTCTCTACAAATTTCCCTGGTTCACCAGGGCATCTCAATCCAGGGAAACCAGGCGGTAAATTTAGCAATCCCAGCTCCTGAGATTACTATTTTAATTTCTAAATGTTCATCTTTTCTAGAAATTGTAACTCCTCTGTTCATTGCTCTTCAAAGATTATGAACATGAATTTTTGCAATCATGTTGGCCAGTTCTTTTATTATTAGATGTAATTACCTGTGGGATGGAGACTAATTCAAATAACCAAATAAATATCATCCTACCTCCTTTTACCTTATTTATTTATTTTTTTTGACAAGCCAGGAATCATTCTTCATTTAAAGAATCAAAGAGGGCCGGCCGAGTGGCGCATTGGTTAAGCGCTGGTTTTGGGATGCCAGCGGCCCCGGTTTGGATCCCACATGAGGGCCAGTGACACTGCCCTCTACAGCTAACAACAGCTCCACCTGGAGCTGGGCTGTGCAAGCCCTGGTGATGGTGTGGGCTGCAGCCCCTGCTGCAGTGGGCTGCCATAGGCTGCAGTGAGTGGCCCGCAGCCAGCGTGAGCGGCTGGCAGCCAAGAGTGAGCTGCCAATAGCCGCGGTGAGCGACATCCAGAGGCCAGAGACCGATCTGCCTCATCTGGGAAGAGCGCAATGACGATACCAACAGTGAAGCAACATCCTCCGCAACTAGACTGAAGAACAAAAAGACAGCAACTTGTCTGTTCCCCTTCCCCGATTCCCCAACGCTGTTCCCCTCCACCAATTCCCCAATAAAATCTTTAAATAAAAATAAAAATAAAGAATCAAAGACAAGAAATTGACTCAATCTGCTATTTTCCTGTCATCTCCTCTACTACATTAAATATAGTTTAAAAACATGAATCAAATGTGAAAAATATTAATTATGAAATAAAGGCAATGAGTATATGGGTGTTCATTATATTTTTCTCTCCATTTTCCTATGCTTGAAAATGGTCAGGATTAAAGATAAAAATTATATATTACTGCACCCAAGGAATAGGCTGTCTTGTACTATTTTTTTACTCTAAATCAATCCTAAAAGCTTTTCTTGACTTCACATTTTTCACAGTTGATTTTGAGGCTTGGCCTTACTGAGTTTTCCTAGGAGGTCTGTTCAAGTGTCTAAAGGTCATTAGTAAGGGGCCGGCCTAATGGCACGGTGGTTAAGTACTGGCTTGGGAAGCCAGCGGCCCCGGTTCGGGTCCCACATATGAGGGCCAGTGACACTGCCCTCAAAAAATAAAAAAATAAAGATCATTAGTAAGAGACGGCCTCTTTCTCCATTTTAGAAATCCCTTTTGTATTTTTCTCTGTATACCTTTCTTACTTAATTTTTGGAATAGATGTTACTCAAAAGTATAAAAGGGATATACTGACAGTTCCCCTTTCACTCCAACCTTTCTTCCAACTGGCAACAGCTTTATTAGTATCCCATACATACTTCCATACATATTTCATGCTTATACAAGCAAATGTATTCTTTCTTTCTTTACATAAATGATAGCATACTACTATATATATGGTTCTATTCCTTACATTTTCATTCAATAAGATATCCTAGAGATTTATCCACAGCCATGTTGGGATCTTTTACATTTTTTATGGCTGCATATCTGTATAGGTAAACCATAATTTATTTAACCAGTCCTCAAACTCATGGACATTTGGATTATTCCAAAGTTTTTGGTTCTACAAACAATAGTGGAAGGATTAAGCCTGCACATATCTATAGGAAACATTCTCAAAACGGATATTACTGAATCAAAAGGGATATGCATTTTTAACGTTGATAGCTAATGACACATGTTCTTAATAACATTTTTTTCTGATATATCCCCTCGGTCAAGGGGAACAAAAGAAAAAAATAAACAAATGGGACCATATTAAACTAAAGACTTTTTGCACAGCAAAGGAAACCATCCACAAAACAAAAAGACAAGCTACTGAATGGAAGAAGATATTCACCAATGATACATCCAATAAGGGGTTAATAGCCAAAATTTGTAAATAATTTATACAATTTAACACCAAAAAACCCGACAAATAATCTGATTAAAAAATGGACAGAGGACTTGGATATTTCTCCAAAGAGGACAAATGGCCATCAGACATATGAAAAGATGCTCAAAACCACCAATCATCAGAGAAATGCAAATTAAAACCACAATATTACCTCACCTCTGTAAGAAAGGCTATCACCAATAAATCAACAAACAACAAGTGTTACCAAGGATGTGGAGAAAAGAAAACCCTCATGCACAGTTGGTGGGATTGTAAATTGGTGCAGCCACTATGGAAAATAGTATGGAGGATCCTCAAAAATTAAAAATAGAACTGCCTTATAGAATTACCCAGCAATTCCACTTCTGGGTATTTATCAGAAGAAGTATAAAACACTACTTTGAAGGGACATGTGCATCTATATTTTCATTGTAGCATTATTTATAATAGCCAAGATACGGAGGCAACCTGGGTGTTCACCAATGGAAGAATGGATAAAGAGGTGGTACATACATACAATGCAACATTACTCAACCATAAAAATGAATGAAATCTTGCCATCTGCAACAACGTGGATGGACCTACTCTAGGTATTGTGCTAAGTGGATAAAGTCAGACAAAGAAATACAAATACTATCTGTCACTTAGTATGTGTGGAATCTACAGAACAAAATAAACGAACAAATGAAACAGAAACAGACTCAGTGATACAGAGAACATTTTGATGGTTGCCAAAAGGGAGGGGAGTGAGGGGGCTGGGTAGAAAAGGAGACGGGATTAAGAAGTACAAAAATTGGTCTTTACAAAATAGTCACGGGGATGTAAAGTACAGCATAGAGAATACAGTCAGTAACATTGTAATAACTGTGTGTGGTGCCAGGGACATATTAATCAGGATATCACTTTGTAAATTATATAAATGTCTCACCACTATGCTGTACACCTGAAACTATTATAAAATAATAGTAAATGTCAACTGTAACTGAAAAAAAAAAAGTATTGCTACAACTCAATAAAGACAAATAACCCAACTGAAAAATAGGTAAAAGATCTGCATGAACACATATACAAATGGCTAAGAGGCTAATAAATGCATGAAAAGTTGCTCGACATTGCTAAAAGAGTCTTTATCTTAACACATTTTTTGCGGGAAACGAGTAAACTCGTCATATAGCTTTTTATGCCCGCTTACAAAGTGTTAAAGAATCAATTATGAAAATTGGAGGACACGGAAAAAATTTGGTGGTGAGTCTCCAGCATCAACAACAAAGCAAATTATTGAAACAAAATTGTACAGCACTTTACAAAGTACTTTCATTTCCTTTAACCTAATTGTACAATATTAATTCAAAATGTTAACAATTTCTTAATTCTTTTAAAAATTATTTTGCTAATTTTTAAGGATGGAAGGCTCTTAACCTGAGAAATGTACCCTATCAAAGAGCAAGAGTTTCCGGGGCCGGCCAGGTGGCAATTGGTTAAGAGTGCAAGCTCTGAGCAACAGGGTCACCAGTTTGATTCCCACATGGGCCAGTGAGCTGCGCCTGAGCTGAGCTGCCAAAGTGTGCCGGATGGTTCCGCTGGTGAGGACACATGCTCTTAACAAGGCTGCTGGTTCAACTCCTGCATGGGATGGTGGGCTGCGCCCTGCCGCAACTAGATTGAAAGTGGCGACTGGACTTGGAGCTGAGCTTGCGCCTTCACAACTAAAGATAAAGGACAACTGGACTTGGAGCTGATGGGTCCTAGAAAAACACAATGTTTCCCTTCCCCAATTCCCCAATAAAATCTTGGGGACAAAAAAAGAGCAAGAATTGCTTCTATACTACCAAAATGGTTCTCACCTATTTTGTCTTTTTTAGTCCTTTCAGGACGTGCACTTTCTCTGCCTGGTGCGCTGCCACTCACCCACTACAGAAGTGGACAAATGGCCCAGGACAACCAGTCTGGTCCATGTGTGAAAATCCTAATCCAAGCAGAGCCAATCTTTCAGGAAATGACATTAGCCCTTGAAGAGAGGATCCAACTCTTTCTTTCCCAAAACCTTCAAAGAATCATTTAAACCTGAAATAGCTAAGGGGCACTTTTGTTACTAAGTAGAAAAAACTTGTCTGAAAATAAAGCCAAACAGGAAAGCAAAGTTGATCCAGCCATACCTAAAGCCTTTCATTAACTCTTAAATAAACTACTCAATTCCTTCTTTTGCTTACATCAATTTGAGCTGGGTTTCTTTCTCCTACAACTGAAAGAACCCTGAAAAATACATAAGAATTTAGGTCATATTTGTTCCTAGATAATGTTCTATAGACATTATATGCAGCCAGTCTGCTGGAGAGAAATTCTACCTCTCGTCCTATGTGCTAGTTATGGGTCACTAGATAATGTAACCTATGTCTGTTTCCTCATCTGTAAAATGTAGATAATATCAGGACCTACTTCACAGGACTGTTGTGAGAATTAAATGTCATTACATGCACAAGTGCTCACAAATAGTAAACAGCCACTAAGATCATAAAGATCTTGGGCCGGCCCAGTGGCGCGTTGGTTAAGAGATGGTTTTGGGATGCCAGTGGCCCCGGTTCGGATCCCACATATGAGGGCCAGTGACACTGCCCTCTACAGCTAACAACAGCTCCACCTGGAGCTGGGCTGTGCAAGCCCCGGGATGGTGTAGGCTGCAGCCCCTGCTGCAGTGAGCTGCCATCGGCCACAGTGAGTGGCCGGCAGCCAGCGTGAACTGCCAATAGCCGCGGTGAGCGACATCCAGAGGCCGGCGACCGATCTGCCTCACCCGGGAAGACAACATACTCTGCAACTAGACTGAAAAACAAAAAGACAGCAGCAACTTGTCTGTTCCCCTCCCCCAATTCCCCAATAAAATCTTTAAAAAAAATAAATCATAAAGATCTTGATTAAGATCATAAGTTAGATTCTATATTTAGATAAGGGGGACATTTTCATAAATATGTTACAAGTTCTGAAGAACAGAAGCTGATATGGGGAAGTTAATCGCTGTAAGCCAACTGCTCACAGTAGGTATGGATTCCATCAGTGACCACATCTCCTACCTTCTTTAGCAAAAGGCAAAAACACAGGCACTTTGTGAATTAATATTAGAAAACAGATTTTGAAATGAATTCTCTTTCTAAATGTATTTTCCTAAATCTCTCCCTAATGTTTGTTCATAATTGTACCAAAATAATTGGTATGAGGTCAGACGTGTCATTCACAGAACGATACCTATCAGGTAGAAAATTCAACCGCAAAAGGAAACACTGAGATTTGGGAGCTCTAAGTAGTAATCCTGGTTCAGGCACTAACAAGCTGTGAGTCCTTAGATTCATTAGCCTGTCACAAAGAACATAAGGAAAAGAAGACATACGCTTCCATGGAACTTACAGTCTAATTGGGAGAAAGAACTAACAGTGAAAAACTAAGACCTAAAATTGGGAATGCAAGATCAAGTTCAGTGATGGAGAACAGTGTGGATCAAGCTCTGTGTAGAATCCACACCCTGGTTAAGCTGTCAGAAATGGGCAGCAGAGGGAAAGAGAACAAACTTTCCAGGTAGGGAAATATAAGGGCTTCAATGACTGGAAGTTCATGTTGGGAGACTAAATATGGGAATACTTTTAACATTTAAAAGCAAAAATGCCATTTGTCTTTAAATTACCACCTAAAATGTAACAATTTCTAAGTATTTAGCCCAATTTTAAACAAACCCATCTGCTATCCTTTTTAAAGACAATTCAATTGTAGTAAAATACACATAAATCATCTAACCATTTTTTTTTTTTTTAAAGATTTTATTGGGGAATTGGCGGAGGGGAACAGCGTTGGGGAATCGGGGAAGGGGAACAGACAAGTTGCTGTCTTTTTGTTCTTCAGTCTAGTTGCAGAGGATGTTGCTTCACTGGCCCATGTTGGTATCGTCATTGCGTTCTTCCCGGATGAGACAGATCAGTCGCTGGCCTCTGGATGTCGCTCACTGCGGCTATTGGCCGCTCACGCTGGCTGCGGGCCACTCACTGTAGCCTACGGCAGCCCACTGCAGCAGGGGCTGCAGCCCACACCATCACCGGGGCTTGCACAGCCCAGCTCCAAGTGGAGCTGTTGTTAGCTGTAGAGGGCAGTGTCACTGGCCCTCATATGTGGGATCCGAACCGGGGCCGCTGGCATCCCAAAACCAGCGCTTAACCAATGCGCCACTCGGCCGGCCCCATCTAACCATTTTTAAGTGTACAGTTCAGTAGTATTAGATATATTCACACTGCTGTGCAACCAATCATGAAAACTTTTTCATCCTGCAAAACAGAAACTCTATACTCCTTGAAGAACTCCCCATATCCTTTTCTCCAGCCCCTACCTTCTGTTTCTATGAACTTGACTACTCTATGCGTCTCAATAGCAACCCTACAGTATTTGTCTTTTAGTGACTGGTTTATTTCACTGAGCAGAAAGTCCTCCTGTCCTTTCATGCACTTCATGCCTGATGTCACAGCCTGTGTCCAAGCTGTCACCCGTTCCTCTGCCTTCACATATTGAATTGTCTCACACCATTTTAAGTAGGCCCTCGAAAAAGCTTTAGGCATTTCCCAAGAGTCTGTAAGACATGTCTTCTCTCTCAAACACAAATGACTTAAGTCTACATCAAACCCACAATATTGATGACAAAACTATATGAAAGAAAATAAAATCAATGAAACAATATGTGCCTTTTCATTACCTGCACTTTCAAATACCACCAAATCTTCCCAAATCACTTCTCCACAAATTCATTGCAGCCACTTCTAATAACTGGCAAACGCTTTGTGGTAGTCCCTGGGCAATATTCATTTTACACTATGTCTATCAGATTGCTTTCTTTTTTTTTTGAGGGCAGTGTCACTGGCCCTCATATGTGGGACCCAAACCGGGACCGCTGGCTTCCCAAGCCAGCGCTTAACCAATGCACCACTAGGCCGACCCTATCAAATTGCTTTCAATTGACTCTCTTGCACACTTCCCAGGAAAATGCTAAGATAAAGTATCACATGCTTTTAAAAACTAAACTTTAAAGTGATGAGTATACGAAAATATTCTACTAAAATGATAAATTGACTTTAATAGACCAAAAGAAAAAAAAAATCAAAACCACCAGAAAATAGTAACAACTCCTAGTTTTATTGTTGAACATTTACATTTTACAAAAATAAAGTATTGAGATGATCCAGGATGCCTGTTTAAAATCAGTAACTTAAAGGTAAAAACAATATTGTTCTGCCGTGTAAGACTCTATTAAGATTGAATTAGACTCAATTAAGAATGCACAGTAAAATTAAAAATCAAATTTTTAATCACTGTAAGGACAGAAATAAAGTAATATATCTTCTAAGCAAATAGGAGAAAAGTAAAAAGAGAAAACAAAACTGCAATAGAAAAAGGCAAAAAAGATTTCTAAAAAGGCAAAGAAAGGGGCCAGCCGAGTGGCGTATTCATTAAGAGCTGGTTTTGGGATGCCAGCGGCCCCGGTTCGCATCCCACATATGAGGGCCAGTGACACTGCCCTGTACAGCTAACAACAGCTCCACCTGGAGCTGGGCTGTGCGAGCCCCAGCGACGGTGTAGGCTGCAGCCCCTGCTGCAGTGGGCTGCCATGGGCTACAGTGAGTGGCCGGCAGCCAGTATGAGCTGCCAATAGCCACGGTGAGCAACCATCCAGAGGCCGGCGACCGATCTGCCTCATCCGGGAAGAACGCAATGACGATACCAACATGGGCCAAGTGAAGCAACGTCCTCCGCTACTAGACTGAAAAACAAAAAGACAGCAACTTGTCTGTTCCCCTCCCCCAATAAAATCTTTAAAAAAATAAAATAAAATAAAAAGGCAAAGAAAGGAGAAAATATAAGATGGTAAAAAAAGGCTCTTCATTATGAAGTGTTTACTAAAATGGTAAAAAAAGGCTCTTCATTATGAAGAGTTTACTAAAAAAAGAAAAACAGAAAATACCTAACCTTAAGCAGCTTCTATTCTCATGGGGTAAACATAATAAACTAAATCACATGGCATCTCCTATGGTGATATAAGGGAGATATAAGGGAAGAATATATCCGAGAAGGCCTCACGGAAATATTCAAAAAACACAAGGGAGTTTAAGGGACTGAACCCTGTGGACAAAAGAGGGAAGACCTTTCCAGGCAAAGGAACAGCAAGTGCAAACATCCTGAGGCTGGGATGTACAGGAAGCGGCCACAGCAGGGAATACAAGAGGAGATCCGAGGTACAGCAGAACTGCATCAAACAGGACCTGGGGGACCACTCTAAAGACTCTGGCTTCTACTCTGAGTGAAATGGATAATCTTTGTTGGATTTTTGGGAAGGAGGGAGATCTGAATTATTTTTTTTTTTTTAGAAGATCACTCTAGATGTGATGCAAACATACCAAAAGAAGAAAAAGCAGACAGCTAGAGATACTGCAGTCATCCAGGTGAGAGATGACTGTAACTTGGACTGGTGAAGATGGTGAAAAGGGTTTAGGAGCCTGGCTAGATTCTGAAGATGGAGTCCCTAGAATTTGCTGCCAGATTTTAGGTGTGGTGTGAAAACTGAGCCAAGGATGACTCCAAAGGTTGGGGCCTGAACAAACACCTCAGTAGTGACAATGACTGTACATACAAATAAACCTGCCAGTCAAAAGGGAGAGGGTGTTGACTTAAATTTTTTTTTTTTTTTGAGGGCAGTGTCAAAAAAATGTGGGGCCCTCATATGTGGGACCTGAACCGGGGACGCTGGTGTCCCAAGCCAGCGCTTAACCACCGCGCCGCTCGGCCGGCCCTTGAATTTTTTTTTTTTTTAAAACATCCCCAAAGATATGCTGTTTATAAAATATACAGGGGTCAAATATATGGGGAGATTTGACGTTGGGCATTAAACACACAATACAATATCCAGATGATGTATTATAAAATTGAAATCTATAATTCTACTAACCAATGTGACCAAAATAAATTTAATTTTAGAAAAGCATACAGCAAGAACTAAAAAAGATGAAAAAAGTCGGGACAAATATTGAAGCACAGCGGCCACTGTTGTATTAGACAAAAGAGAAGTCAGCTCTCTTACTCTCTATCTACTCTTTCTCTGATACTGTGGTTTGGCATTTGTGAGCCAAGTCTTCCCCACAGAGCCGTGGTTTCTTTGGGGACAGGGATGTCACACCCTCACCTGGACCCACCCACCACTTAAGACAGTCCCCAGGTGGTAGTGAGCGTTATGCAAACATTTTAAATGTTCTCCAGCCACTTAATATTATGTCTCCATCATAAATGTTAAATGGTTAGGAAGGGCAGGGCTGGTTTTCTAAAGTGACACCAAGTCACTGATCGCCTGTACCAATTTCACCCCTTCCAAAACGACAGGCGCGCAGCGCCGCGCGCACGCAGGCACGCAGCCACGTACCCGCCCGCACGCGCCAACGTCCGTACACACATGCTCACACACGCCCGGCGCACACACAAGCGCGCCCCTCGGGCCCACGCGTCTCGGTTCGGTCAAAGCCGCCGGGAGCAGATACCGCCCGGCTCTGGCAATCTGGGACGTTTCTAGGAAACTTCCAGGAAAGGAAAGACCGAGCGCACTGCAGGGTAGCCACCGGCCGCGGGCCACCAGGAACACTCACACCCTTGGCTCCCCAGCCCCTCGGACGCTCACCTACGCGCGACCAGCCGGGTGCTCGCCGCGGCTGCTCCTCGCACGCGCCGTCCCGCAGCGGAGCTTCCGCCTGTAGCCGGAAGTGCGTCTGTAGAAAGACCGGAAGTCCCACCTCCGCGGGAGTGAGCGACGGCCGCCGGAGCTTAGCCGTACGTCCGCGAGTCCTGGGAGCCGGAGGTTGGGTCCGCTTATCCAAACCCAGCCACTCGCGCGCCCTCGTGACGCCCGAGCGATTGATTCCCTGAGCCAGGAGGGCAGAATAGTCCCAGGAACGCGCATGTTCCGATCCACTTGTTATCGGGGAAGCGAGTCACAAGTCTTGGGTGTGATTCAGCTCCGTGTTTTTGGAGAGCCTACTGCGTAGGTAGCATGTGGTGGTCACAGAAAAGATTCCTCAAAAAGTGGGAGAAAAAAAAATTAGCTAAAACATCCGGCAGAATGAAAGGAAGTGCAATAACGGGTAAAGGCAAATTGCGTGGTCATGTCAATTTCTGCGTCAGTTTCTCCTGTAAACACTTCCATGGTTTGTTGTCAAGATCAAACGAAATGACGCGTGAGTAAAGGTTTAGCAGTGGGATATGGTGCATAACTAAGGCCCGCAATGCCTGTAGTGTTATTTATTATTGGTGGAAATGGAAGAGGCCTTTAACCCAAACAAGGGGACCCTGATTAACACCAGGGAAGTAGCCTTCAGATGATGGTTTATAGAAAGTCGAGAATTTCAACACGCAGATACCCGTTGTGAATATCCAAAAACCGCTGTTGTTTAATGAAAGGACAGACTGCGTAACCGTGTTCCCTAAAACACACTTTCAGAAGCTCCGTGGTTTGAAATCCTGCAAGAGTGGAACGTCCCACTCCTGCCTGGAGGGGCTGAGCCACGTGGCTCGTGCTGACGCTTTTCCAGTCCAAGTACAGAGCTTCAAATAAGGGGTTTTCAAATGTAACATCTCACATTTATTTGAGCTTGATGGTTTTCAAGGATATAAAACCTTGGAGCTTGCTTCATAGCCCAGGCCTGAGCCTTCTTCATTCTTAGCTACACTCCTCCAAATCCTGTGGTTTCCCAGGACTTTTTTTTTTTTTTTTTCAGACTCCCAGCTCCTCTGGTGTGTGGCCTCCCTGTGTCAGCAACTTAATAAACCTAACTTTGTTAGACTACAGATTAGTTTTATCACTGCATGCATGAATGTTAGAAGAAAACTAAAGCAGAATAAATGTAAATTTACTAACACTCATCTGTGCCCTGAAAAAGGGCTGTGGACTTTATAACTTCAAAATTCAGGCCAGCCCCACAACAGATACAGAAAACGGGAATCTTCCTCTTCTTTGTAAAATACTTTTTGCTGTCCACTAAATTGTGATGATACTTGCCCGGGATTGCCTCAAGTGAAAGAATGATCCCTCTCTGCCTTCGGTCCTTTTCACACTGATTCTGCTCACTACTGCTTCAACAGTGTGATTCCCCTTGAAGCACTTTCTCTACTAAATGTTTTCCATAAAAGTGGTTTATACACCTTGTCTCTCATTCCTTACCTCCGTCTCACTTTAATCTTTTTCAGCTTGGCCTCCTGGCTTCTCTATTCCCTCCAGTTCTTCCAAAATTACTTTCTCACCTGTCACCAGTGACTTCAAATCACCAAGGTCTCATATTCTTTGATCTCTCAACAGCATAGGTTGATAGGGTTCATTATTCCCCTTGGTTGGAAAAATGGTATTTAAACCCTTTTAGAAAAAGGCTCAAATTTAAAATATTGAATATTTGCAATGAATCCACTTTGAGGCTCATCATTCATGCATTCAGTAAATATTTAGTGAATGCCAACTCTGCACCAAACTCTATTTTTAGACACTGGAAATCTAGCAGTGAAAAAGAGATGCAATGTTCCAGTCCTAGACAAATTTATATCCTAAACATATGGTGCAGATGATATATAATTTCAGACTATGCTAGGCACAATAAAGAAAATCGATGATTAAGAAGACACCAACTTATAGTAGGAAGGCCAAGGGAGGCTGAGAAATCAAGTGAGATAACAGAAGTACTCACTAGATTTTGCACGATAAATGTCAGTGTCCTTGACTAGAACAGCTTTGGTAGTGGTGGACTTAGAAGCCAAACTGCAGTGAGTTGAAGTGGAAAGGAAGTTGAGGGAGCAAAGCTAAATGGCTCTTCAAAGAAGAAATCTTCCAATTGCCACCCACGTTTTCTTTTTTTTTGGACATGGAGACACAAATCACTTTGGAAATCTGATGAAAGTTATCCACATACATGCAAATTTTGCATATAATTGCAGGGAGATAGTTAATCCTTTGAAGCCCATTAACAGGCCCCTAAGGAGTGCATGGGTCACAGATTAAGCAGCCCTCTCTTCAATGAGCTGGTCTCTTCTACTTTCCTGGGTTCCTTATTCCTTTGATTGCTCCCTCACTGACATCTGTCCTTGCCTACTGCTCTTCCTTTGCTACACACTTTCTCAGTGACCACATCTACTTTCTTGAGTTTTGTTATCAGGACCATGACACCTATTTTAGTACAGAAGCCCTTTGGCATTGTGGAATAATGTAAAGGAAATTAAAGGTCAGTCAAGCCCCTCAATTTTAGATTGATTTTGTAGTGTCTAACTGGCCACCATAGGTGCTGAGACTATGAATAATTGCTCACAAGGGCGTTCAATAAAGGTTTCTATAAGAAAAAGCAAAAAAGCTAATTCTCTCGTTGTAACATTTTACAATCTTCTTCCAGACCTGTTCCTCTGGCTCCATCAGAGGCAGAGTAAGCTGCCCACTGAGCTTCACCTTGTGATGTGCAGCTCTTCCTCTTGGCATGTGGGTTGTGATGGTTAATTTTATGTGTCAACTTGGATAGGCCATGTTCTTGTTTACTGGTGCCTTGTTAATTTTGTTTTTGTTTACTGCTGCTTTTATTCCATATTTGAATAGATAATATATTTAGATGCTTCAAAAGTCAAAATGCACAGGTGAGTCTGTCTTGCTACTTCTAGTTCCCACAAGGAGAGCCAGGTTCAGGGCCAGGATGAAGAATCAAGACAGAATAAGAACTGCAAAGGAACCAAAACAGCAAGTACTACTTAGTCATTTGGCCAGTCTGCTGCCAGATGAGTGGATTCCAACGGTTTTCTCCACTCAAAAATCTCCCTTTGACTGTAGCAGAGCAGTGAGAAGAACTAGCAACCTGCTGCTACCCTTAGGCTTCTGCCTAAGCCAAGGCAGGGTACCTTGGCTGTTTACAGTTGGGGAGAGGTAATTCACCAAAATGAAACAAATGTTATTAGGAAGAATTAGGATGGGAGAATGGCCAATCAACAACAAAAATGAGCTTATGCCTTGTTTTACTTTACATACGTAAAGAACAGTATAACAAAAATAACCAGATTAACAGTTGAGGTCCAGAATAATTCTTTTTCTTTTAAAGGAGATGGATGGTATATTATTCAAGTTGGAGAAACACTGTTATAAATCCCTATTAATGTTTTCTAGCTGCCTTACAATGGAGTCAGCACCTCACTATTAGGGAAGGAACAATAGGTCTGCTGGGAATAATTAAAAAACCCTTTATTAAGTCAGTCATATGTTTTATAATAGCTATTTATTACCTTAGTTAATTAACTAAAGGCCATATTTAAGCTTTGCTTTGTAAGGTCTCTACTAAACACTTAGCTAAAGGCCATTCTCTTATTTTCTATCTGGGTGTAGGGAGTGATTTTTTAATAGTTACATCGTTACTATTATATTTTGATTTGGAAACAATGTCTTCAGCAAGAAAATCCAACTTTAAGTTAGACTTTAGAGATACAACAAATTTAATGGGTGGCAGAGGAACATTTCAGAAACAAGTGTATTAGTACAGGCATGAAAGTGGAACATGTATGTCTTTAGGTGATAATGAACTAGGCAGGCTTAGGTGAAGTAAAGGGATGGTGGGAGATAAGATAGGAAGATTATAGATAGCTTTAACTGTGAAGCTAAAGTGTATGTCCTACAAGGAAATTATTTTTGAACAGAGGAATAAAATGAAAGCAAATAATTAAGATTAATTTGGCAAGTGTATGCAACGAGGGCTAAAGAGGAGCTGAGAGTTCAGGAAAACAAATTAGGGGACATTACTTATCCATATATGCTACGATGATATTCTAAACCAGGAGGAAAGTGGTTTGATCCTTTGTTTCTTGCAGCAGTAACAAGCTAAGTGATACTTCTGTCTGAGCCATAATATAACAGTAAACTCCCATAAATTCCTCCAACTTCCTCATTAAATTGATAGTCATAAGTGACTTTTAGTCTCAGTAAATTGAGAATTTCTCTTAATATTAATGATATTCTTCATGGTGCTGAATCCTCTCCCAGCTTCCTCTGAACTACTGGCAATTACATTCATTTTTTTTATAAGCCTTATAATACAGTTTAAAATTACATATATTTTATGTGTAATGCTAAGTCATTTAGTGAATGCTATAATTTAATTTTTGTTCATGTTCAAGCAGAGCTTTTCGAACCTTAATTGGCCAAGTTTAGGATTCAATAAATCTAACCAACTTGATCTATTGGTTTGTCTCTTGGAACTGTTACTTTATTTTGTTTCAAAGGGCAACATCGTTGTTACAGTAATTTTCTGCTTCATTTTCAGTTTAGTTTTATATGTCCAATTCTTTATGGTTAATCGAATTAATCTGACAGCTTTAATAAATTCTTTCTTATAAAATATTGATACTAGAATACCATTTATTAAAGCTAAGTCTCTTTAAATGTTTCACTTTTCAAATGTTTATTCCCATTTTGCACTTTTAAGTGAGTGTGTAAATTTCGGTAAGGTTTACAAGCTACTTTTGCAGACTGCAATTAGTACTACCTCCCCCACTGAGGTCCAAATACCTTCCATTATTCATTATACCAATTCTCAGAGCTTCCGATATATTTTTCTTTATATACAGTAACAAAAGTAATTCAAACATAATAAATTGGTCATGCTCCTAAAGCACAGAGTGCTTTATAAAGAATGTACATGATGTAGCAGTTAGTGGTGTAAATGGTTTCCAGATATCTCTGAAAAGATGCCCATTAATCAATGATCATGAAACATTCTATATAATTAACTTGAACAAATGGGTTATTAAAATTTATATTACTAATGTTATTGATTATTGCACTGTACTTTTTCACAACCAGTACAGATTACAGTAAAATTATGCCATAACTACTTGTAAAGTCCAATATATCTAATCATGTAAAATGTGAGGTTGCATTATTAAAGATTAATGAAATAACCAGAGGAAGTCTGCAGTTAGCCAGCTGGAGGTGGTGGGGGTTGCAGAGCCAAATGATAATTACATTACGTCTGAATTTACATTCTGGTGTCCATTACTACAAGCCTTTTTCTGTATTTCAGCCACCAAATTTCAACCCTTCATATATAGCCATAAAGCCAGTTCCAAGTTAATCACAGCGGAAGTGGAAAGTAGAGGACAGATATGAGACATCTCGAAGGACAAAGTTATAGGACTTGGGAGAACTGGCTACATGCAGGAAGGATAATCAATCAGACATCCTCCTGGATCACTTAACAAGTGAAGATGCTGATAGGAAAGGCTGGGGTAGAAGTGGTTTTATTCCATTATTTGGATTAGTAGAGCAATAGGAAAGAAGGTGTAAGATGCTTTTATGTTATTTCAAGGTGACAACAGAAAACTCAGGTGACTAGGCAGTTAGATTAGATATAGGACTTAAGTTTGAGGAAATGAGGCTTTTGATACAATGGTAATCAGACAAAAATGAGAGGTATACAGTCTAAATATTTTCAGAATGGAAGAGAACATTGAGTAAGAATCATTAAAGAATTGGGCCAGCCTAGTGCCTCAGTTAGTTAAGAGTTGGCTTAGAGTGCGTGCTCTGAGCAACTGGGCCGCTGGTTCGATTCCCACATGGGCCAGTGAACACTGAGCCCGAGCTGAGCTGTCACTGAGCTGTTGGCAGGATGGCTCAGCTGGTGTAACAACAAGATTGCCTGTTTAATGGTGGGCTACGCCCACGGCAACTAAAGATTGAACTCGGCACCTTGAGCTGAGCTGCTGCCCAGATGGCTCTGAGGATAGAGTGTGTGCTCTTAACAACAAGGCTGCTGGTTCCACACCCCCATGGGATGATGGCTACACCCACCCACAACTAAGATTGAACACAGCACCTTGAACTTAGAGGCCACAAGCTGCCGACGGGAAGTCAGATGGCGACTGGCGCCCTCCACAACAAAGACTGAAGAACAACAACTTCGCTGGTCCCCTCCCCCAATTTCCCAATAAAATCTTTAAAAAAAAAAAGAATCATTAAAGAATTAGAAGAACCACATTAACATAAAAGCTAACATCTGATGTTTATGGTATCTTTTCACATACGTTATATTTAATGGAATGCTTGAGAGGTGGGAGATTAATTTCAAGTAGATTTACTCATTCAAAAATACTGCTATTGGGAACACCAGGCTGTCAGTCCTTGTCCTTAATCAATTTCCAATCCAATGGGAGGCGGACAAGTGCTGATTCCAGCCCTAAGGTTACTGTTTAATAATTGGCTGTTTACTTACCAGTCTCCAATTGTAAAGAAAATCTGAAGGTTAAGGGATAGTGTCTACCACTCTCCTATCTCCAAAGCCTAGCAAAGGATCTAGCACATTGACACTCAAGAAATGAATTAAATGTATGCTAGAATAGACTGTTCCAACAGTTATGAGCACTGTTTTATGGCAGAGTATAAGGTATGGGGGAGAGTAAAGTGTTAGCAAACTGGCTAGTGAAGGTTAGGTGGGAGATCTGATTTTGGAAAGCCTTATATACTATGCCGAGGAATTTACTGGCAGCAGTACTGGGGATTCAGAGAATTTAAAACAAACAGATTTGCGCCTTGGTAAGACAACTTTGGGTTAAAGGTGAAAAAGTTTGTCTTGCCCTAGGCCAAACAAGCCCTGGTTCTTCATTCCCTCCCTTTGTGCCTCTGGAGGGACTTATTTCATCCCCTACTTTATATCCTCAGGATTTATCCATTGGCTCTTTTACTTTTTTAAAAATTTTTTACTGGGGAATTGGGGCAGGGAAACAGCGTTGGGGAACCTGGGAAGGGGAACAGGCAAGTTGCTGTCCTTTTGTTCTTCAGTCTAGTTGTGAAGGACATTGCTTCACTGGCCCATGCTGGTATCACCATTGCACTTTTCTCAGGTGAGGAAGATCAGTCGCCGGCCTCTGGACGGCCGCTCATAGCAGCTCTTGGCAGCTCACACTGGCTACCAACCACTCACACTGGCTGCCAGCCACTCACTGTAGCTTATGGCAGCCCACTGCAGCAAGGGCTGCAGCTATGCCGGCAGTCCTGGGAACTCACAGCAGCCTAGCTCCAGGTGGAGCTGTTGTTCACTATCTTAGCTGTAGAGGGCAATGTCACTGTCCCTCCTATGTGGGATCCGAATCGGGCGGCCCAAGCCAGCTCTTAACCAATGCACGCCACTCGGCAGGCCCTCCATTGGCTCTTTTAAAATCAGTGTACGGGGCCGGCCGAGTGGCGCATTGGTTAAGCGCTGGTTTTGGGATCCCACATGAGGGCCAGTGACACTGCCCTCTACAGCTAACAACAGCTCCACCTGGAGCTGGGCTGTGCAAGCCCCGGTGATGGTGTGGGCTGCAGCCCCCATAGGCTACAGTGAGTGGCCCGCAGCCAGCGTGAGCGGCTGGCAGCCAAGCGTGAGCTGCCAATAGCCGCGGTGAGCGACATCCAGAGGCCGGCGACCAATCTGCCTCATCCGGGAAGAGCGCAATGACGATACCAACAGTGAAGCAACATCCTCCGCAACTAAACTGAAGAACAAGAAGACAGCAACTTGTCTGTTCCCCTTCCCCGATTCCCCAATGCTGTTCCCCTCCGCCAATTCCCCAATAAAATCTTTAAAAAAAAAAAAATAAAATAAAATAAAATAAAATCAGTGTACGGAGAGGAAGAAGGGGAAAGAAATGTATGTTTATGAAGTACCTATTAGGTACCAGATGTTTTATGGTTTTTTTTCTTTAGGCATTTTCTAAGCAGAGCTAGGACACATCTGACTGGAGAAGAGTGGAAGAGGAGAAGCAGGAGACTTTAGATGGGCAAATTTGCAATCTCCATCAGAATTAGTTGTGAAAAATAAAAGGGGTTGTAATACTTAACTTGCACTGGCTACAACCGTTTTGAAATTGTTCCCCAGCAGCACTCAACGACTTGAGAGGAGCAAAGAATGTGTTTGGTTGGATTCATCCAGGGTTGGCAACTGGTAGGATGAGAGGGGTCTAAGAAAAGGAGGAAGGTGACCTGAGAGAGCTCTTGAAAGGCTCCCTGAAGTGAATAGCTATAGGGTAAGGTTAGGAAGGAAAGGAGGCCAAGTTAGAAGTTGACAGAGGGGAATCTCGAGAAGAGCTGATGGATTTCAAGTCTTGCTGAGGTCAGAAAGTAATTTATGGCAACATACCCAGCCTTTACTCTTTTGATTTTGGTAAATAAATAAATTCCTTTTTCTGCAGCTTTGTAGACTAGAAAATGTGAAAATGAATGTTTTAAAATTATGTACCTTCTAAATGACAAATGCAATTCTTATTTGGGTTACCACAAGATATTCCTTTTTGCAGAAAAAAAATCACTTAAAATCTAAGTAGATAATACATTAGAGTCCAACTACTCATTGTATCTGGTTTTCTTCTGTATTAACAACTCTGACTACAGTTCAAGTGAAAAGAATGATTTTTTTGATTATTCAGTAGATAAAATGACCCTTTTTACAAGTCCCTAATTCAATGTCAAACATTTCTGTCACTGACAAAGGCAAGATAAAAATGACAAAAGAATCATGAATAGCACCAGCCCAAAATTAACTTGATTAGGTAAGGAATAATCTACTTAAGCACTCTATCTTAAAGGTAAATATTTTAATTTGTCTATATAGTTAGAATTACATCTTTTTGAATAATCATTGAGCTTTTTTTTAAGTTATAGTATGTCCATAAGCACAAAATTCAAATTCCCATAGTATAGCATACATACCCATGACTTTAAGGTTTCCTTGTATCAATTAAAATGGAAGATTCAAATTATCTTAAAAAGTTTATAAAGGCGTATCTAACTTTTCAAAAGGATTTAGGTTGAGTGCTTTGGTGAGAATTTCTCATACAAGTATAGTGATTAGATGTGAGATAACATACTATAGAACCAACCAAGCAAAATGCAATGTTTCTGAGAAGTATAAACTTTCATTTTAGGATGTCAGCAATACTTCTAATATAGGAATCAGGGTCTCTTTTCTATCTCTTGGGCCACTGATGGCTCCAGGGGCATGGGGCTGGAAATGACACAGAAGGGGCAGTCAGGATAAAGGTGCTATAAAGTTAATTAGTGCCTTTGGCTACTTTTCAAGTAGGTACTAGCTCTCAGGTTAACACTTTTCTTTCAATTAAAGATGCCTACTTGCCTTTCAAGAACCAACTGCCTTCAAGGGGGGTAGAGGATTGAAAGACAAAGGGTATTTTTCCCTGCCTTTGTACTTGAAGTGAGCACTCTTTCATGATTTTTACTGATGGGAAAATATTAAAAAGTTTAAAGATTCCATCTTAAAATACTTCTCCATGTACTTTTTTTCTTCCCAAATGGAAAGACACTGCTGTGCCTAGATATTAATCAGTTTGGGGGCACCAGTTACATTAGGAAGAAAAAAGAATTTGGGCTAGTAAGTAAAAGAAGACTCCTTAGCTAAGAGCAGAATTTGCTGGGTAGGGAGAAGGAGAAAAAGGAAGGGGGAAGGGACAAAGGACCAGAGTGCTCACTGTTATCACTATGAGCCTTCTCAGGAAGACTCAGCTGAGGGAGTTTCCAGGGAAGAGACTGATATTTAGTAGCAACATTTAGGAAGAAAGCGGAGTTCCTCCAGTCTTTGGGCCAGCTAGCTAACAGAAATTGGTCTCAAGAGGTCACTGGCTTGGACCTGGGGATAGATGAATTGGGAACTGCCTATACATACAGTATAGTTAGGAAGTATCTGGATAAAACTTTCTGGAAGCTGAATTCTTCTTTATTGACAGAATCAACCAAACAGTCACGGCAGAGTAGGCCACAGGACCCAACAGAGCACAATGATAGTCAAATCAGACCTATTTAAATGCGGTTCCTTTTGACTCCTTCAACTTTGTACTATGATCATTATCTGTACAGAGTGGTTATAATTTAAACATCACCTCTGTTCACTCAGTGTTTGGAGACAAACAGCTTGGGCCAAATTTCAAATAAGATGATAGATCAAAAGAAAAAAAAAATAACTAAAATAAGCTATCAGGCCTAATCAAGAATGGCTTACTATTATTATTTGTTCTCATCTTTGAACATCTTACTTAAGTGCTCTATCAGAGCTGCCAGCTCCGGGTTCCCACCAAGGGCAGCAATTTGTTTATAGGCTTTAGACTCAAGCTCTTGGAGGGTATTCCGAGTATATTCAAAAGAACCTACTTTCTCAAGATAATGTACACAGTATTTTTTAATATCTATGTTTTCGGTTCTCTGGCGCAAGATATTCTGCACCTGGGTGTTTTCAGGCCTGGACCAAATAGCATGAATAGTAGGGAATGAGAACTTTCCCTCTGTTAGGTCTTCACAAAAGCTTTTATTTTCACTATACTCTTTGGAGTGTAGATTAGCATAATCATCCCTAATTTGGAAAAAGAGCCCAAGTGTATCAAGTAGTGGCTTTAAATCTTCTTTGTAATCAGAGAACAACTGCATGAGACCTACTGCTAATCCGAAGAGTCCACCTGTCTTTTGCAGCACCATAGCTTTATATTCCTCTTCAGTAGGACAAATGTAGTTATCCCTCCAATAAATGTCTAGGCCTTGTCCCTCGTGGAGCTCCAAAAGCTGGCGGGTAAAAAGCTTGACTGCATCTGGCTGATCAAGGGTTAAGACTTTCTCTAGGCCAAGAAAGTATACGTAATTGGCAGAATTGATGACAGATGGAATTCCATAGATGCTGTGTGCCACTGGAAAGCCACGTCGGAGTTTTGAGTTGTCTTCAATATCATCGATGAGTAAACTGGCATTATGCAACATTTCCGTCACTTCAATGATAATCTAACAACAACAAAAAAAACCAATTGAAATTTTTTTTTTCATATTTGATCTAAAACAGCTTATAAATTTCAAATTATATTAACAGATTATAAGGGTCTCGGGTATCTTAGTTTTTAAAACCAGTCATTATTTAGCAACCCCAATATAAAACAATATATTGCATGAGTGCTAAACAGAATTCAGAGCTAGGAATGTTTTTATGTGACATTTATTAATTTCTTGGGGATTAAGAACAAGGTTAGAATTGCCTACATACCTGTAGCTTGTCTCCTGGAACTTTTAGCCAATGATTAAATGCCTGTGAAAGTTTGGTTCTCACTTGTTTACCTGCAATTAAAGAATCAAATTTGTCAATATAATTAATATTTTAATTGTAAAACACACGTTCAGAAACTTCCTCTAAAATGGATCAAACTTGATAAATCCAGCCCCATCAATCCATTACCCACCACAGAGCTTGCCTTCCACTCTGGGTCCCTACTGGCCCCTTCTGCTGAAATTCACATTCAACACACAGCCTTAAGATTAAGGAGGTAAAGAGACTCTGAAGTACTGCAGTGGCCCCTAGTAGGGCCACTACTTTCATCCTAACTTGTATCAGCAATTTTTGAAAGGACGGGGGGGTTTTAGGAATTATGATCTAATTCATTTCTGTTTTGAAAAGGAAGCCAGTCTAGGTAGTAGGAATTAATTAGCACTGTCCATTTCAGAGAACACATTCAGACAACATAGGTATTTTTCATGAAATGTACTTTCCTATTGAATTCCATCATAAAATTACCTCTTAAAATATCTACCATTCCTTTAAATTAAGGTTTTGGAAAATGGACAGCTCTGCTTCTTTCCTCCCAAAAAGTGAGACTACCAAAGCCTGAAGTATTTATTCCCTTTTAATATCATGAGTTTTACCAGGGCCATTAATTTTTCAATATTATCTTTTTCTTCGGGTACTAGTTATCAGAAGTCATTTTAGCCCAAACATAAAGGAATGGAAGACAAAAAACACAACCGGTTCATTTCATAAATATTCTATAAGCTTCCTGCTCAAGTACATGCACAGTAATATCCTAGTTTTAGGTTTCAGAAAATAGCTACATAGAAAGTTTCAGTAAAACAAAACCAGTAAGTCATATCTGTTTTCTCTGCACCAATCACCCAAATGAGCCCACAAACTGCCATCACATATCCGAAAGAGACCAAGTTTCACTTTCCGTGAGAAGTCTAAAAGAGAAGGATCTCTCAGGAGTCAGGAAGCAGTATCTTCTGCCTACTAGGCCTTACGGTGAGCATGGTCTGGGTAGCAATTATATACTTTATATGTCTGACCTACTTTCCAGTTTAACAGAGGCCAATTTGGGCCATACTTACAATGCACAACTGTTGCAAAGTAACCCATATCACTTTTAACAAATACGTGTAGAAGATGAAGAACAAAGAGAATCAAGGTGGAGCCACATTTTGCCTTTTACCTCAGAATGTACCCAGCAAACAGACAATGGCTTAACTTATAGGTACTGCAGTTTTTGCATTTTTTCCTCTGACCAAATAGTCCCCAAATAGTTTCTAATACAGGCTAGACACAGAGATTCCTCAAAATTCCAACAATAATTACTGTTTCCTTTCTAAGATCTTAACATTACCAACTCCCTTTCTGCAGTCCCTCTTCTTCCTCCACTCTCAACTCTACCCTCCATCTCTTAGGGCAAAAAAGCGAACATAAATAAGTCATTCTACTTCACTAACTTCAAAAAATCCTAATATCAATAATAATTATTATAACTTTTTATTAGAGTAACTTTATTTTTTTTCAGCCGAGCCATCCTGCTACCTGTTGGTAGCTCAGTGGCTGCTCAGCTCAGCTGGGGCTGGCATCGAACTGCTGTTGCTCAGCACTCAGCTCGCACTCCTGAGCGAGCTCTTAACCAACTGAGCCATTCGGCCAGCCCTTAGAGTAACTTTAAAACAAAATAAATAGTCTGGTCCACCTTTAAGTCACTTTAGTAATTCTGAAGCCCTCTGAAAAATAAGTTTATTATGCATAACACAATTTCCTATTTCTTTAGGAAAATCTTTTGAGGTTATAATCTATCATGGATGCAAGAATATATTTGATTTTAAAAAGGTGAGATACTTAAGAGAGTTTTAAATACGTAATCTAATGGTTTAAAATGTTACTTCCAGATAATGAGGATTAAAGGAGCATTACAGAAGTGAATTCCATAGGTAACGATAGTCAGTCCTTGCTTTGCATGGTAATATCTGGAGAAGGAGATGCTCTTTACAGTCCTCTCAGAGCTGATAACTGGTGTGTTTATGGCAGCCCAGTTCCAGCTAGTGTTTGTCAACTCCTTACAAAAGATGTCCAGCAACAAATGGGAGGATGCAGATGAAACTGTCATGTTTTTCAATTAAGACCCTGAAATAGGCAAAGTTACTAGCTACTGAATAAATGTTACTCAAAAGCAATCTCTTGGCTTTTTCTTAAACAGCAGGCAACTTTCCTTTTGCATTCTCCATTTCCGTCTTCCGTCCATTCTTCTGAATGTCAGACACACACCGACAGCAGGTGTGTCTCCACTAGGGCCTGCCAGAATAGAAATGACACTACTCCCAATAGTTTCCATGGGAGCTAGGGAGGTACCACACTTCTGGCTTTTGATAACTGTATTTATTGTACCCAGGCTCATGAAGTACACAAATGCACATACTACTATTGAGATATGCACTTTAGTACAGAGATAAAAAAAGAGTTTATTGTGATTGAGTTAGGAATATCATTAGACTACAGTTTAGCCACATTCTGGGCTAAATAGGTTTTTACGGTTGTTGACTTTATCACTTTCTATACTATTTGTATGAGAAACAGCATTCCAAGTTCCAAGTAATTGGTTTATAAATGAATTTTTATTATAAGAACCCACACTTACATGTATGCATTTTTACTCGTTATCATTTTTTTAGACAAATTTTTTAAAAATAGCAAAGTAAAACATGTACACACACATAAACATGATTAGGATGTGTAACTGAAGAAAGCCATGTCCAGGTGACCCATCTTTATATAGGAATAATGTGGGTTATGCTTTTAAGAAATGTGATTTACATGCATTACTGTCTAACTCTTAAAGGAAATAGTAGTGTAGGAACTACACTGTGTATGTGTGATAGTGGAAAACATGATTGTGGAAGGTAAGTGAGGCTTTCTATTGTTGTACAAATTGGCATAGCTTTTCCTAATTTGTATACAGGGAATTGGAATATATGACATCCACAAAGAATAAAACCTCCAATGAGGTACTCGAATGTTTTAAGTAATTTTAGATTTTAAAGTATGTCATATAATTGGATATTTTCAAAAGAACAAAGAACTATGAAGTTCTATTTATCATTTTTTTTTTAATAAGTACCACCCTAAATAAAAAAATCTCAAAAGCAGGCAAGTCTAAACTTCTCTGTATGTCGACATCTGGACAACCACTACTCTATAAAAATGACCCTACATGGATGCTACCTGGTAATTGAAGTAAGTACTTGTAGGGTTCTAGAAGAATTCTTTGGACTGTTTCTTGAGTCTTCTCCATTGTTTTTGAATTTCAAAGCTGATCTGTTAAAAAGGAGAAACAAATATCTCATCAACTAAATTATCTTTGAGGATCAATCTGCAAAGAAATTTGTATTTCAAGGTGTTTCTGTAAAGGCAGACATTCAGTTTCATTTTAAAAGAAAATTCTACACATACGAAATCTTGAAAACATTATGCTAAGTGAAAGAAGCCAATCACAAAAGACATATATTTGACTCCAATTATATGAAATGTTCAGAATAGGCAAATCCATAGAGACAGAAAGTAGATAAATGATTGCCTAGGACTGGAGTAGGGGGAATGGAATAGGGGCTAATGAGTTTGGAGTTTCCTTTTGGAGGCACCACAGTGTTCTAAGATTTTGGTGATGGTTGCACAACCCTGTGAGTATACTAAAACCCACCAAATTGTATACTTTAAATGGGTGAACTACATTATATGTAAATTATCTCATTAAAAAAGGGAAAGTTTTGGGCTGGCCGAGTGGCACGGTGGTTGGGCGCTGGCTTGGGAAGCCAGTGGCCCCGGTTCGGGTCCCGCATGTGAGGGCCAGTGACACTGCCCTCAAAAAAAAAAAAAAAAAAAAAAAAGAAAGTTTTCATCAAGTGATTGGTCAAATTGTTCACCTGAATTTAAAGTTGAAAAACTTATGTTGCAAAACTTTTATTATAAAACTTATATTGTAAAACTTGTACTTTTCCTGTTTATTCAACCATAAAAGGCATAAGTTGTTGACATAAGTTCAATGTTAAACAAATCCACATAATCAGATACTTCTATATTTGGTTACATAAACTAATAAACATACTTTTTTTCTATGAGCATAGATGAATTAGCGCATTTTATATACTTCAAATTCAAGGGGAATATTTTTCTCCTGTGTTTTCTCTACAATCAATCCATTTTAGAGATTCTGATTTAAGACATGCATTAACTTGAATGCAATTATATTATTAAAAATATTTCCTGTAGTGAATTATTATTCTGAATTTTACATTTACTTCAATATTTCCTAGACTATCACTCACGTCTTTCTAGAATCCTTCGTTGCTCTGTAAATATCCATTGCTATTTTTATTTGTCCTCATACTAGGAGAGAGCGACATCTCTGGCACATTTTAGGAGGCTCTCCCCCTTTATCTGCTTTCTTTTGCTTCTAGGGACAATGATTTGGTCTCGAGTATCATTAACCTAAAGGATTGAAAAGTGTGTTTTTGTAGTCTACTGTTGAGTATGTAGTGAAACTATCAAGAAAATCAGCACTTCATCAAAGGAAATCATCTTAATAATATGATTTCAAGAGAAACATGCCATATAGAGAATTTTTGTATCTACCTTGACCAATAATTAGCACTAAGTATATCACAAGGGAAATAAAGTTCATAAAATATTTTGAAATAATCAAAAGCCAGTTTAGTAACCTATCATATGTACTCTTCAAGCACTGACATAGGTTATCCCATTCTTAAAGAGATTAAAGAAAATAACAGGAAGAATAATTGCTTATGTAAAAGGTTATTATCGAACAGACATAATGGTAGACTAATGAAAAGCATCTCTCATGTACTTCTCTGTTTAAACTAATGAGTAGCCATCTCTTGCCTCAAAGAGAAAAAATAATGTTTATCTTTTTCACAGTCTCTGGAATACATTTGACTTAAATTAAAAATCAATGAGACCAACTTGCAAGAATTCTCTTTGGTCTCTGGATCAGTAACAAGTAACTGTTGTGCAGAAATCGGAGTTAACCTTTGTTTCAATTTTTTTTTTTTTTTTATTTTTTTTATTTTTTAGGGCAGTGTCAATGTCCCTCATATGTGGGACCGAACCGGGGCCGCTGGCTTCCTAAGCCAGCGCTTAACCACCGCGCCACTCGGCCGGCCCTTGTTTCAATTCTTAAATGATGTTATTTTTCGACTTGAAATGGTGGGTATGAATTTTTTTAAAAATTATTCTTTCCTTTGCTCACTCAGGTAAGTTTAAGAATACTCACTTAAGAAATAATTCAATGAGGGCCGGCCGAGTGGCGCGGTGGTTAAGCGCTGGCCTGGAAAGCCAGTGGCCCCGGTTTGGTCCCACATATGAGGGCCAGTGACACTGCCCTCAAAAAAACAAAACAAAACAAAAAAAAAAACCCAATCTGTCTACAGTGTTCTACACACTGTGGCATATGGTCTGACCGGCTTTTTTTTTTTTTTTTAACTCAAAGGACTCCAATTTATCACAGCTGGAACTTTCAGCTACCTTGCACTAGACTTAACTACAAAGAGTCATTAGTGTTACATGCACTCAATCTATTTTAAGATTGAATAACACGTACAGAATGTCTGAGTGTGAAACTATTCACTTTGAACACTAAAACTTCCTTAAATTTGTTCAAATGATGGACAAATACAAAAATAGATTCTCTCCTCCGTGTGAGTACTGCAATGCCGTCCTGCCTGGGCTTCTGGCATTAGCCAGCGATCTTTGCAAAATTCAAATCTGCAAAGGGGAGTCCCCCGTCTCCCTTCCGAAAGCACAAAACTCCTTAACAAAGCGTGTAAGGCTCTGCGTCCTTCCCCTGCCAACCTTCCCCACTCCTTCCAGCCTCAGTTCCTCATACTTGGAAAGCTCCCTTTTGCAAAAGGCTTTCCAACAGGTTATTCTTTCTGTCTGGAACGTTCTTTCCTTAGTAAACACCCGCCACCCCTTCAACTCTCAGGCCGATCCTCACTTGCTGGGGAAAGCTTTCCCTTAGCTTCCGAGGCCAAATGTAGCCTCTCCAGTGCTCCTATCACCATGCAACTCTCCTTTGTAGCACTCATCGCTGCTGCAATCTCACACTCGTTTGTATCTATTTTACTGAACATCCGTCTGTCTCAGTAGACTTAGAGGTCAAATGAGGCAGGGTCCAATATCAGTTCTTCCAAGCGGTAGACGCTCAATAAATAAGCGAAGGACCGAATGCCCGGAAAATGCCTCCTAACGTGTTAGATGGAATCAGGGCGCACACTTGCACCCGAAAAGTGAAAAGACGAAGGGAAGGGTCTGCTTTCAGAACGGCTCGAGACATACAAACATAAGAACGGCTGTGAAGCGCAGTAAACCCTTCGACTCAAACTCGGGGAGACGATGAGTCTGGAGAAAACCGCCTGAGAGACGCGGCGGACAGGGGCTTTAAACAAGTCCGAGGCCGATATTCAACCGAGGCTTGGCAGAGAGCCTCCGGGGTCCATCCCGCTAGCAGCGCCGCAGGGTCCCCGAGGCTCCCGCTAGTCTCTCGGCTCAGACGCCCCCTTCCGCCCCGCTCGGTCACCACCCCTCCAGCTCGTTTTTTCCAGCGAGGGGACGGAAAATTCAAACACAATCCGGTTTAGCATCCGGGTCCTCACCCTCCTTCTTTCTTTCTTCCAGGCCCCGCCCTCCTCCCCATCCGGGTCCCCCCAGCCACCACCACAAGCCGCTCACGGTTCAACGATGAGATCACAGCTTTCGGGCCGCCGGGCCGCGAGTGCCGGTACCCAGAATCAACTCCCCACTTTACAGTTCAGACCAAGGCTCCTCCGGACTCCTACATGGACGCTTCCCCCTACTTCATCCCAAAACACTCCGCTCGCCTCAGCCGCCAGCGACACCGCATTACTCGATGCAAGAAAATGCGCCATCCTGGTCAAACTGCGCAGGCGTCGTTGCCGCCTCCCCACTGCTTCAACGCCCCACCCCCTTCCCCCCGTTGGGCTCACGCAGGCCCGGGGCATTGCGGGTCTTGTAGTTCTCGCGGGCAAGGGCTCGCGCACGGGTCCTCCTGATTGGACTACATTTCCAGGAAAGCTTTGCGGCGTATCTTTCTGTTTCCATAGAATTGGTGGGAAAATGGCGTCGTTGTTTGTATCCCGGGGACCAATAAGCACAGGGTGCAGGCGGGTTCTAAAACCCTCTAGCCAATCCGAGGTCGTCCAGGAGGCCATCCGGGAAAGAGGTAGGGGAGGGGAAACCGCCGAGGGGAGGGGTGAGCGGAGAGAAGGGGGGACTCGGGGTTGGGGGGGGGAGAGATGTTTGCCCGTCAGTCGAGTCCGGAGTGAGGAGCTCGGGCGCTGGAGCGGAGGAGACTCTTGAGCTTAGCCCGCCGCCGCCACGGCCGCCGCCTGGACCTTTGCCCGGAGAGAGCCGCAGAGGGTCTGTGGCCTCCGCCTTCTGGAGGGCAGCGCGACGGGGGCCCGGACTCCAGTCCGGGAGGATTTTTCGTCGTCCCCCTCCCCCCCAGCGAGGGAGCCCGAGCGGCCGCCAAACAAAGGTACCAGTCGCCGCCGCGGGAGGAGGAGGAGCCGGGGCTTCAGCCTCGGCCGCCGCCGGACCCGCCGCCCTTCTCCCCCATCTCTCCCCCGGGCCTGCTGGTGTTGGGGGGGAGCCGGGGAGGGGAGTCGGGACGCCGCGGGGTCGGCGCTCGCCTCGCAGAAAGGTAGGGCATTGCCGCGGCTTTCGCGGGCTCGTCAGGGCTCCTCTCGGGAGTCCCCGGGCCCGGCCGAGGAGTGCGGAGGGTCGCCGGGGCCGGCTCGCCCGGGGCCGGCCTCCGGGGCCCGCAGCCCCCGCCCCCCGCGGCGGCCGCGCTCGCAGCTCGGCAGGGCCGCGCTGGGGGCCCGGCGAGCGCGGGGGCTGTGTGGCCTCCCGGTCCCCGGTGCCCGCGGCCGGCCACGGGCTCCGCGCCCCCGGTGGTCCCACGTCTCGGGAACGGGACGTGGGCAGCGGCGCCCGCGGGTCAGCCCTGCGGCGGCTCGCCGGGCCTCCGAGGCCGCGGCCCCCTCTCGGACACGGGGCGCGCCGAGGCCAGGCCGGCCCCCTGCTTGTTGGGAGTTTTCTTCTCTGACAGAAATGGCGTCACGGTCGGAGACGGGAAACTCTGTCGGGTCCCGACAATGGGGCCGCGAGGCCGCGGAGCCGGGCGAGCGGCGGGGTGTGCGGGGCCGCAGGGAGCCCCGCGTCGGCGTCTGGGCGGTTCGACGGCCTTGCGGGGCTCCTCCGCCCCCGCCCGTGCCGTGGGTGCCCGTGGTGTTGACCGCCTGTCTTTTGTTTCCCCTCCAGGTGCAGGTGAATTTGGTGTTTTCGAGGGGATCGCGGTCCCGGAATCATCATGAAGGTAAGATGGTCTGCAGAAAACGAGCCTCACGGGCTGTAGAAGTCCGTAAAGCGGGGGTGGGCGCGACGTCGTGGGGCTTAGGGCGCTGCCGAGGACGGCGCTGGGTGGCCGGTGCCCCTTCCCCGGAGACGGCGGGGCCGGCCAGGGCGGGTGCGTGTCGGTGGGCCCTGCGGGGCGATCGCGCCGAGGATCCGTCTCCCAGGCGGGGCGTCTCTTTCTGCAGGAACTAAGGGGAATAATTGCGGGCATTAGGGCATTGTAAAAGGTGAAACAGAAAAAGCAGGTCAAGTAATCCGACTCTAGAACCTGAACTGTATTGTGGTTCTATCCGTTACACTGATGAAAGAAAATCTCGTTTATTGTGTTCACAGTACTGTGAATTTGTAGCAGAAGGCGTATTTGATGAGCCACAAAAAATAATCTGAACTGAAAGATTTTTACAAGGAATTTTGATAGTTACCCAACTCCAGAGATAGGCAGTTAGTTGTTCCTTGTGTTTTCCAGGGATTTAGGAGGGTATGGTCTATTTGTCTTTTTTTGATCTGTTTGTTCTGTGAATTGTTAGATGCTGTATTGCATTGTGATAAAACTGATGTGGAGAACCCATGGCCAGGTTCTTTTGAAATGTAAATGTGCTAACTGAATGGAGGATATTGTCTAAAAAAGTATAATTTGCTTAACTGGTGGAAGAAATTATAGCAATAAAAGTACAGGCTGTTGTTTCACTTTAGAGAATATATATTGGATGCTGTCGTTTTTAGAAGCACTGTAGAATAAAAGGCTTAGGTTTCTGAATTGTCTAGGTTCAACTGGTGGAACTTAGAGACTAGCAGATATTTTTTCACCCATTACAAATTCAGAAGTGCTAGAAAAGGGTAGCGTGTGTTCACAAGTATAGATATACAACAGGTAGTATATTAAACATGTAAATGTTATTGACTTTTGACAGTTCCTTGGAACTATTTTTAAAGCAAATTTACTTCACTTTTCTTCGGATTCAAGACTTCTTTTATAGTACTAAATCCATATTAAAATTTGTAATGCTTGTATTTATGGAAGAAAGTAAAAACTGTGGCTACTTAAGTATTTATCAGCTGTACAAAGTAAGTTCAGTCCAGTTTTTTTCTTCTTGGGCTTGGGGCGCTATAAACTCCCTGAGACGTTTATATCTGCTGAATGCCTTCCTCACCTTCATGTTAATGAATAAAACTATCAGTGATGTTTCAGAAATGAATCCCTTTTGTTAGTGTCAGATGCTAGCTACAACTCCTGTGACCTGTGTAAAACAGTGACAAGTGAGTTCATTAGGTAGAACATATCTTCCTTGGTATTGGATGACAATTTCTCAAGAAAATTGTTGGGTTGAATGATATGTAATGGGTTCAGAAGCCAAACAATATAGGATTTCGTTTGGAGTAAATGTTGTAATCTGTCACTGTTCCTAATGTAGTGCCTGGCACGTCTTAGAGACTCTTAATGTTTGGTTGAAATGTAGTAAGTTGTAGGTCTTTTATGTAGTTTAAAATTTTCTTTTCCTTTTCTTTCTTTCATTTCCTTCTTTCTTTCTCCCCCCCACCCCCAACTTGTCTGTTAAAAAAAATGAAAGTACATTGGAAACTTTAGCCTTAAAAGTTTCATAGTTTTAAGCAAATGCAAATTTTTGGGTATCATTTTAGACCTACTGATTTTAAATGCTCAGCATTTCCATTATTGCTGACTTTTAAAAAAAAGTATTAGTAATGTTGAAAGGAAAGAGTTATTAAAATAAATTTCTAATTTTATACAAGAACTTCCTGTTGTTATAAGTATGGTAAGTCTTTTACTGAATCTACTTGTAATCAGTAGTACTAAAAGCTTAACTTATGTCTTTTAAGTTAATTTCTTACATAGTGAAAGTTGAGAGGCTGCCCATGATTGGTATTTTGCTTTAACAAAATTGCAATTCAAAAAGTCTTTGTATTAATTACACTGCGCTTAGATTTTCTTTGTTTCATGTTCCAGTTTCTATATTGTAATGACAACTGAGCTATAGAAGGAATTTATGCTATTTATCTGATCTTACCAAATATACTTGTACTTTAAAGCAAACTTTAAAGTTTGTATTATCTGTCCTAGCAGCCACAAAAAAATTTTAAATTTTACTGAGTGACAATGTATTGAGGGAATTGAAAAAGTGTTTAGTAATACTCTTTTGGTTGTTGCTTTAAATCCCCAAATAAAGAAAAATGTATGTATCATTTTAAGTGTTATATGTTTTGGAAGCAATTTTCCTGTAATATTTAACTACCCTCAAGATTTATTTAAATAAGTAAAACCCTGTTATTTTCTGACATACTGTATCTTTGATTGTTTTTGCCAACCGTGTTTTTGAGAAATCTGATACAGTAGCAATTTTGTGCTGTAACATAGATCGGTGATGTTGGTGTTATTTTTCATACCTTTTTTTTTTAAAGAGGGCAGTGTCACTGGCCCTCATATGTGGGATCCGAACCGGGGCCGCCGGCCTCCCAAACCAGCTCTTAACCACTGCGCCACTCGGCTGGCCCTATTTTTCATGCCTTTGATAGACCTTTCAATCATCAGTGATAGCACATTATCAGAAAATAATAGATTATTAAACTTTCTAAATCTAAGAGTTAATTTTAATTATGTCAGATTCATTTTCTACTTTTTTCCTAAGTAAAACTTTTTTCCTGTTTCTATATTGCACATATTATTAACATCTCATTACTGCTGTAAATTTTCAAGTGAAATGGTCTGCATAGTCTAGACATTTCAGAATCTTTAGGGGATAAGCGACTTAGATGGTTGTACTTAGAATCTGGAGAGATGGGATGTTTCAGATGTATCATTCTCTCTTCAGTAATCGCTGGCTTAGTTCACATCCTAATAGTGGGTTGGTTACAAGTGCATTTTTAAATGCCCTTTGCTTGTGTGCAAGTTCTCACTCCCTCGTCCTCTTCCTTTCCCCTTCCTCTTCTTCCCTTTCCTTCCTCTCTCCTCCTTTTCCTTCCTCCTTCTTTTCCCCTTACCTTCCTCTCCTTCTCTCTGTTCCTTTCCTTCCCTCTTCCCACTCCCATTTCATAAATCATTCATTTAACAACCCCTTCCCTGTGTCAGGCAGTGTAAAATGAAGGTGCATAAGCTATCAGACCTGTTTTCAGGGAAATCACAATTTAAGAGCTCACAGAGAAAGCAAAACAGTGCATATTGAATTATAACAGTATTGATTGCAATATACAGTAATTGTGATAAGTGCTTTGGGAGGACAGAAGAGGACATTTAAATCAGAAAACCATAGTCCTCTGGTGGAATTGACATCTAAGCTGAGAGTTAAAGCTTTGACTAAGCACAGAAGGGTAGAAAAGTGGTTCAGACAGGAAACAACAATGGAAAATAAAGAAAAAGCAAGATGATGTATTTGGAAACTAAGTAGTTCACTGTGGCTGGATTAATTTAAAGCATGATGTGTTTGGGGTGGGAATAGGAGGGCAGTGATGGGAGACGAGGTGAATTTAAGGAGTTAAAAATTTTCTTGAAAGCTATGTGGAACCACTGAAGATTTTTAATTGGGGATAAAGATGTTGGATTTGTATTATGACGAGATCACTTTGGTAGTATTGTAGTGAATACATCAAAAAGGAGAGCTGAATGGAAGGTCTAGAGATTCCAGGTGAGAATTCCAAGTGAGATGGGAATAAGGGCCTGAACTAATGCACTGGGAGTGGAGCAGAGGGGATAGGTGTGAGTTATCTAGGAAGTAGAATTTAGGACCTAGTAACTCACCCTGGGGTAGGGGGAAGGTGGAGCTTCCTTGGGGCATGACATGGATGTTATTGTCAGTTGAAGCATGTTGTCATTGGAGTAAAGATGAATAGGGTTTTTAGTATTTGAAGGACCTGTAGGAGGTAGTGGACCTACTTATTAAGATGTAAGATTAAGAGAGCCAGTAGGATGGAGAGAAATCAGAGGCGTTGTTAATCCAGTGTGAATGTTAACCTCATAGTTAATATTTAACTATAATGTTCAAAGGGATTTAAATCTGTAATATAGCAAATGTATTTTGTCCTATAAATTTGTGGGTTTTTTGATGAAAGGTAATTCTGTAAAATATTGATATGTTTTCTGTCCAGATTGCTAACTCTTTGCTTATTGTAATTTTAAAAAGTATGCTGGATGACTACATATTTCACTGAAGAATATGTATTTACTAACTTGGCCGATGAATTCAGTCACTGAAGAGATATTGTGTACTTTCCTTGTACCAGCTATAGTTCCAGATACTGAGGATACAGCAGTGAACAAAACAAGAGTTCTTACCTGTGGAGTTGACATTCTATTAGGGTAGCAGACACCAGCCAAAAAAAAAAAAAAAAAGTGGTAAACGCTATGAAGAGAAATAAAGCAGACTCAGGATAAGAGGTTGTTACTTTAGATTAGATGTACTACAGGGCCTGTTAGAGGAGATGACATTTTAGCATCATGTGAAACATATAGTGAGCCATTCAGTTGTCTGGGGCAAGAGCATTCCAGGCAGAATATACTAGTGCAGAGGCCCTGAGGAGGAGTAAGTTTGCCTGTTTGACCTTGGTAGGTTTAAGGAGCAAGAAGAAGGCCTTTAGGGCTGGAGTGGTAGGAGATGAGGCTAGAGCCGTCTCAGGGCCAGCCCACTGTTGGGCCTTGTAGGCCATGGTAAGGCCTTAGAGTAAAATCTGAGTGTTAGGAAGTCATTGCAGGGTTTGAACAAGAGAATGAAGTGATCTGATACACATTTTCAGGAAGAACAGTAACTGCTGGGAAGCGAACAGACTGCTGGGAACAAGAGGACGTAGGAGATGAGTGGAAAGGCTTCCACCACATTATTTCTGGTGAGAGAGGTGATGACCAGGCAAGAGAAGTGGCTGTGTGGAAGGCGGGATGATGATAGGATTTGAACGCATTGTATAGGAGGGAAAATTCTGCTTGCAACTTATAGGTGATGTCCTCCCTCCCACCTTCTAGAAATCTTTTTGCTATGGTTATGGTGATTGGGATTCTTAGAACCGAGTACAGGCAAGCAGATACTCCAACTCTTAGCCTTCCCTTATTAGTGAGCAGTGAACAGTTAGCTGAGCCATCCTTTCCCTTTTGTTTGCATTTGTTTTTGAAATTTAGAAAACAAGATAAAATTCACTTTTTTAGAGTGTACAATTCAGTACTTAGCATTTTCACAAGATTGTGCATCCATCACTATTACCTAACTCTGGAATACATATATATATTTTGTTGTTGTTGTTGTTGTTAGCTGAGCAATCCTGCCACCTGTTTGCAGCTCAGCGGCTGCTCAGCTCAGGCCGGGGAATCCAACCGTAAACCCTGTTGCTCAGAGCGCGCACCCGAGCGAGCTCTTAACCAACTGAGCCATTTGGCCGTCCCTAACTCCAGAATATTTTCATCTTCCCCAAAGAAACCTTGTACCCATTAGCAGTCACTCCCTGGTCTCTCTTTTCCTTGTTCCTCCCCTGGCACTCACTAATCTACTTCCTGTCTCTAAGGACTTGCCTATTCTGGACATTTCCTATCAGTGGAATCATACAGTATGCGGCCCGATGTGTCCGACTTCTTTCTGTAGTATTTTCAAGGTTCATTCATTTTGTAGTATATGTCGAGTTGTTTTTTGTTGTTGTTGTTGTTTTTTTGAGGGCAGTGTCACTGGTCCTCATGTGGGACCTGAACCGGGGCCGCTGATGTCCCAAGCCAATTCTTAACCACCGCGTCACTCAGCCAGCCCAGTTTTTTGTAGCATATGTCAATACTTCATTCCTTCTTATTGCTGAATAATATTCCATTTTATTGATATACTACATTTTGTTAATCCATTTATTAGTTGTTGCACATGTGACTCATTTGTACTTTTTGCCTATGAATAATGTTGCTGTGAACATTTGTATACAAAGTTGTATGTGAACATGTATCTTTAGTTTTCTTGGGTCCTAGGAGTAGACCTTTCCATTTTGAGATAGTAATACTATCTGTGGTAACCCTATGGAGAACTGAGTATTTAGCTTCAGATATTTTATGTCATTGTGGTATGTGGTCACCAAGGAATTAGACATTTAAAAACTTTTTCAACATTTATTGAAGGCTAGTCTCTGTACTAACTACTTAGGACATATCAGTGAACGAGACAGAAAGTCCTGGCCCTGTGGATCTTACATTATAAGATGAGGGGCGGGACAGACAAATAAGAACAAACATAAATAAACTATCTAGTTTGTTAGACGGTAAGTGGTATGAAAATAAGAGAGCTGGATAAGGAGGATCGGAAATGTGGGCATTGAGGACGGTTGTAGTATTAAATAAAGTGGTCAAATAGGCTTTATTGAGAAGACCTGGTGGAGGGATATGAAGGAGTCAGTTTTGTGGCCTCAGAGGCACCTGCCTGACATGTTCAGTAAACTGCACGGAAGCCAGGGTGGCTGGAGTGGAGAAAGGAAGAGGAGGTGGGAGGGGCAGGCAGACCAGTGAAGGGATGCAGGTTGGGGGCGGAGCAGATCCAATCAGATCACCTGGGACCTTGAAGGCCTTTGTACAGATTTTGGCTTTCATGGTGATAGAAATAAGGAGCAGCTGGGGACTTTGAATACAGGAGTGATATAGAGTTATAGAGGGGCAAACTTTCATGACGTTTTTTAAAGGATCACTGATTGGTGTAGCTATAGCAAGTCAAAGATAGAAACTGATCAGTTAGGAAGCTGTTTTAATAAAGGAGGATGATGGTATGTGGCCACCACAGGGAGGGTGGTAAGGAGCGGTCAGATTCTAGGTAGCTTTTGAAGGCAGAGCCAATAGGTATTCCTGTCAGATTGAAGGTAGAGGGAAGAGAAAGAGTCAAGGACACCAAGATTTTCTGGGTGGATAAGTGGAAAACTGGGATTTAGGATGAAGTTAGGGCTGTATAATTTTTGGAAATAAGCATTTATGTTTTATATTTGTCAGAAATGCTAACTGGTGTATTGCTGTCAGATGTGGCTGTAAACAAAATACAGACATGCTATATTAATTTTTCAGTAACACATTTAAAAGAGCTGCAAATTTTTATGCTTAACAAATTGTTTAAAAATAGGACTCTTGCTGCCTTCCTCTTGGTGTCACAGAACAGAGACCTTTCTACACTCATGAGAAGCATGCACTGGTTTTCTGTGTAAGACTACACCCACAGGAAGCAAGGGAAACCAGTCACGTTAATCCTTTTGATATTTAAATGTTGCGGGTTGTAGAAGGTGTGGGTTTTGATGAGGCATAAACTGAAAATAGAAGTATTAAAAATTTGTATTGTTTACCTAAGTGCACAGTATCACTTTTGGCTTATAACTTAATTTGAATAGAAAGGACAAAGGAAAATATTAAAGAAAATGTGTCAGTGTTCTTTTCAGTTGGGCCTCCTTTAAATGTAATGGATGTTGGTTAAACATAAGCTGTAACTAGCTTTTGTTCCCAAGATGATTGAAATATTTTCATTTAATTACATCAAAATAACAAAGTATGTTACCTCTTAAATTACTAGGCAGTATGTTTAACTTAATTTTAAATAAAAATTATTACATTTCTGTTCTTTCAGGAGTGCAGGAAGTCCTGACATTCAAGTTTTCATGGAAGATAATGTTTTGGAAATCTGATAATTTTTATACTATGAATAGAGACAACGTTCAGGTTTAGGGAGGAAAAAATGAGTTTATAAAAGTATATACAGAGTTTACTAGAAAATAAAAGGCAGATCTACTAGGGTCAGCCCACAGAGACAGAGAAACCAGGTTTCATATGCATCTCGCTATTCTAATGGTTATATTTTCAGCTGATAAAGAGAAGCAAGAAACAAAATAAAAGAGGCAAAAAGGGAAAGTTTTAAAAGCACTTCTAAATTACACATTTGGCTATCGTCAATTATAAGAACAATAATTTTGTGTATATTTTTTTTTTTTGAAGATTTTATTGGGGAATTGAGGGAGGGGACCAGCATTGGGGATCCAGGGGAGGGGAACAGACAAGTTGCTGTCCTTTTGTTCTTCAGCCTAGTTGTAGATGACGTTGCTTCACTGGCCCATATTGGTATCATCATTGTGCTATTCTCGGGCAAGGCAGATCGGTCAACTGGCCTCTGGATGGCCACTCACAGTGGCTCTTGGGCAGCTCACACCGGCTGCCAGCCACTCACGCTGGCTGCCGGCTGCTCACTGTAGCCTATGGCAGCCTACTGCAGCAGGGGCTGCAGCTATGCCATCCTGGGGACTCAGAGCAGCCCAGCTCCAGTTGGAGCTGTTGTTCACCATCTTAGCTGTAGAGGGCAGTGTCATTGGCCCTCGTATGTGGGATCTGAACTGGGGCTGCTGGCGTCACAAGCCAGTTCTTAACCAATGTGCCACTTGGCCAGCCCAATATAGTTTTTTTTTTTTTTTTTAAAGATTTTATTGGGGAACTGGGGGAGGGGAACAGACAAGTTGCTGTCTTTGTTCTTCAGTCTGGTTGTGGAGCATGTTGCCTCACTGGCCTATGTTGGTATCTTCCCGGATGAGGCAGATCAGTCACCGGCCTCTGGATGTCGCTCACTGCTGCTATTGACAGCTCATGCTGGCTGCCGGCCACTCACTGGAGCCTATGGCAGCCCACTGCAGCAGGGGCTGCAGCCTACACCATCCCGGGGCTCGCACAGCCCAGCTCCAGGTGGAGCTGCTGTTCACCATCTTAGCTGTAGAGGGCAGTGTCACTGACCCACATGTGGGATCCGAACCGGGGCCGCTGGCATCCCCAAACCAGCTCTTAACCAATGCGCCACCCAGCCCGCCCTATAGTTTTTTTTTAAAATGTTTTTATTGGGGATTATTGGGGAACGGTGTGTTTCTCTCAGACCCATCAGCTCCAAGTCAAGTAGTTGTTTCAGTCTAGTTGTGGAGGGTGCAGCTCAGTGGCCCATGTGGGAATCAAACTAGCAACCTTGGTGATATGAGCACTGTGCCCTGCGCTCTAACCGCCTGGTCTAACCGGCCGTCCCTGTGTATAGTTTTATACTATTAAAATGTCTCAGATTACAGCATATCTTGGATAGTGGGATGGATATTTTATATAGACTTTTCTTATCTAAGCCATTTTCTTATAGATAAATTTTTGGCAACATGACTTTAGGATCATTGAAGTCCTGTGTCAAAATTTTGACAAGTAACAGACTTCTATCTCCTAATTTCATAATCTTGCAGGATAATTGCTTATGAGAGGATAGTCATTGATAACTGTTTAATAAGTTCCATTGAAAATCACACTTATTTTTTTATCATTTAATAGCAGAAAATGAAGATTATAAACTGTCAAATCTTGGATCAAATTGCATTTAAAGAAAAGATTCACTGATAGTAAAAATACTTGAATATGACTATAAAAACCATCTTTGTTTAGTTGAAGTGCCCAATAAACAGAGTAACTTAGTGATTAAGAGCATATGTCTTGGAAAGAAAGATCTTGTTTTCAGTATAGTCTCTCTCTGTTCTTTATTGTCGAAGTCATTTTTTTTTTGGATACGAAAGTAGACATTAGTTTCACTTTTTGCAAAATGGGGATAATAATAGTTACCTTACAAGACTGTGTAGTTGTGTAAGTACTCAATAACATTGAAAATGCTTTACACTGTACTTTGGCATAGTTCTGAGCAGTCAGTGCATCGCAGCTGGATTGTTCTGGTAAAAGCCTGCCTATATTTTACATTGATAGAATTAGGACTCTTTAATTAAGACTGCTTTAGGTTGAATCGGGACTCTTCCGCTTAGCAAGTTGTGGGCAGTTTTCTAAGAAGGCTGGTGTTCTTGTCCAAAATGAAGCATGGTTGTAGTACTTACCTCATGCAGCTGTTGGGGGTGACGAAGTGTTGTAACAGATCTACTATCCGTAAGTTATCAGTAAATTATAGCTATTATTAGTTCTATGGAAAGAATGTGCAAACTCTTGTGAATTTAATATAAGGCTTTTGGGGTGATACAGTGACTAGTCTTAACTTAAAAGTTGATTTAGAAGTTTGGGAGAAAAGTTGCAGTTTTCTGATTAAGATTAAAACCTGTCATTTTGTCTTTTGGAAATCCTTAAAAGCAGAATATTTAATGGAAGATGAAAACCAGATTTATTTATTCTAAGAATTGGTTGCCCCATTTCAAACATTTGGCCTAGCCCTTCCTGATGCAGAAACTCGAGTAAATTTAATACTTCTCTTCTTATTTGCTGCTTCTGGCTTGCCTGGATGGGTTTCTTTCAAGGAAAAAGTAAATTTTACTTCCGAGCCTAGATGGTCATTATAAGATTAGGTGAACCACTGAAGATACTTATTTGCTGGGTAAGCGTCCACTTATAGTCTTACTTATTTATGTAGGGCAAATATTTTTTTCTTATCTTGATCAGATCACTGTTCTGATGTGGCAGTTAGTCACCTGGAGCACCTAGCATGGTGAGACAGTGGGGTTGCGGTGAGTGACTGTTCGGGCCTGCCAAGCCTAAGAGTCTCTCTACTCTAGAGAGGAGTAAAAGGAAAGCCGAACAGGCCTTAAGACAAAGGAGCTACTATTGCTGTCAATGTTTAAATGAGGCAGCTTGCCTTATGCTTACTTGGGAGTTTTTTCCCTTAATTTAGCTTTTCATATTTTCAGTTTTATCTTGGTAAGGGTGTCTTACCACGGACCCATTCCTATTGCTTATTCAAATATCCTTAATTAAAGTAGTTCAGTGATTAAAAAAAAAAATTTGTTCAGTGTGAGAGGGTTTTGGCACTTAGTAAATCACCTAATTTTGCTTTGCTTCCAACTTGGAGAAGCAGTTTTCTAAATTCCTAACAAATTTCTAATTCCTAACAAAATTAAGGAAATACAAACACACACACACACACACAATACAAGTTTGTTGTGAATATTAAGAATTACAGAACTGTAATTCAGTGAGTAGTAAAAGTCATTACCTTTCCCAGACTCACTTCCTGTTAGCAACTTGAGTTAACAGTTTGGGGTAATGTGTTCCATACCTTTTTTTTGCACATAAAAACTTACATATGAGTATTTTGTTATGTTTGGTTTTGCAAAAATAGGCTCATGTATAAATATTCTATAACTTTTTACTTCCTTCTGTATCACTACCTAACATCTATATCATTCTGTTTTGATGGCTTTAGCAAGATTTTATTTGTATTCAATATGCTATTTTCTCTACCACCAATTGACTTATATAGGGCACCACTATGTTTCTTAGGTTTAAATTTTTGGCAGATATATAGAGGGTTCACTTATAGCAGTGTTTAGCATTCAGTTAGGTATTCAGTAAGTATTGTTAATTTATGTGAATATCTAATACTACTATGTGGTGAGTAGTCCTAGTCATCATCTGTATATTTACAATAGCCTCTCATAGCCCTATTGGTTATTATTACAGCTACTAATTATCAATGAAATGTAATTGCATGAGATTGCTATTAAAAGGTAAACTGAGGGCTAGTGAGAGAGAACCCCCACGCTAAAGAAGATAATGCTGTACTTGGGATCCATAGTAGTATTTATTAAAAAGGTTAATTTTGGGACAGACCACTGTAGGCAGTGACCGAGCACATTAGAATATGTGGTTTATGAAGGATTATTTTAACAATACATTTATAGTGTTTTTAAATGGCACATTATGTTTTTAAAGTTTCATAATCGTTGGTTATTTCTTAAAACATCCCTTTGAGGCAGGTTAGCAGCATTTTCCCCTTTTTATGGTTGAAGAACTAGATGCAAAGATGTTGAGTGATTTGCCCACAGGCACACATTAAACTGATGGCAGAATCTGTTCTCTTGTTAGTAAAGGGAACCATGCTGCCTCTGCTAGTCAAAAGTGGGTAATAAGGTTATTGCTATTTAGTGACTTTTTGATGATTTATAGAATAGGTAGTGCAGATTAGAAGCCTTTTATCTACTCTCTTTATGGAAAGAAAGCTGTTGTAAAGCTAGAATTTATTTTCATCATGATAGTAAATATTTTATGTAAATTTACCTTATTCTCTTAAAACTTAGAACTCATATGAAAATGCATTTAAATTAAACAATAGACTTAATTCTTCTGGGAGAACTTTTACTAGCTTGAAAGTTAGTATTGTGAATGAGAGAAAAACAGTACAAGGCTTTGAAGAGTTAATATTTTAAAATAGGAGAAAAAAATGAACCCTCAGGTTATATTGCCACAAGTAATTCTGAGTTGAAAACATTGTGGCTCATAGAACTAGAAAAGACTTCCAGAGATCGTTTGGCACTGTGAATTTAGAACCAACTATTGTGCCAAGTGACAACATGGAAGATTATCTAGACTAAAAATGAATTTGCAATCCGGATAGCATCTCTTAAGTTGTAAGTTTACTTGTTCATTGGAGATGTTCTCTATGTACTTGTTTGGACTTGATTCTATTATTCCATTCCCTTTCCCCCCAGTGTCATTTATTTTTTATATATGCAACCTTTTTACCTCCCAGTTAAAAAGAATCCTAATTGTCATCTTTCTGTGTTTATAAAGGAAGGGTGGGAGCAGTTTTCAATAAATAGGCCACTATTATAAAAAGTTTTGGTTTTTTTTCCTTTTTTTTTTTTTTTTTTCAGGGCAGTGTCACTGGCCCTCACATATGGCCCAACCACCACGCCACTCAGCAGGCCCCTAAAAAGTTTTAATTTAAGGAATCCTATAGAGCCTGAAAATTATATATTCAATTTGAGTAATTGCAGTTTTAAATCAGTTGTTTATGATTAATTATTTTGTGTGAACCTAGTTGTCTTTCTTTTTTGAAGGTAAACTTGAAGAATTGCTGTTTTTAATATTTCTTTGAGGCACCTTTTTTTACTTGGTTAACTCAAAATCTTTCAGCTCTCAAAACTGTGGTGCTGTGAGGCAAGATTAAGAGTGAAGGAGTAGATGGTAAAACTCTTGCCGATTTTTTTGTCAAGATGGCAGAGCAGGTAAATGCTCTGCTTGCATCCTCTCATGACCACATTAAAATTATAACTAAATTCCCAAACAGCCGTCATTGAGAACAGCCTGAAGTCTAACTGAACCAAAACCCTACAACTAAGGACGTACAGAAAAAGCCACATCAGGACTGGTAGGAGGGGTGGAGACACAGAATGAGCTGGTCCCACATCCACCTGTGGTGGTTGAACATTGGGAGGGAAATCTCAGCTGCTGAGGGACCCCCTGAGGAGAGAAGGGTCCCAGCCCCATGCCAGGCTCCCCAGCCCAGCATTCCAGTGCCTAGAAGAGAAGTTTCCCCACAACTACTGGCTGTGAAACCCAGTGGAGATTGTGGCTGAGTGAAAGCCCTTGCCAAATGGAATTTTAGGGGTAGACAGATGTCTTCTTTATTAGTCCTGTTTCCAGGTTAACATTTTAGGGCATGCAGCTCTAGAATAATGTAGCACATTTGTATTCAAATATTTACTAGGTCATCTTGTAGATATTATAGATGGAAAGAGACATCTGTTAATTCTGTCTTTATACAAACCTGCTTGAAGTAAGTAATTGAGATTTTCTCAGTTCTGTGGTTGGAAAAAATGGTTTCTTTCTAGATTGCATTATCATGTATTCTTTCCACATATAACTGCTGGTTGAATATGGTTGAAGTTAGAATGTATCTAAAGATGAAGTTGTGACCAGTGGATTTGGTTCTTGTAGCAAGACAGGATTCTTTGACTAAGATATCTTTTCCGGACCAGCCGAGTTGTACAGTGGTTAAGAGCTGGCTTGGGACGCCAGCAGCCCCCCTGGTTCGGGTCCCACATATGAGGGCCAGTGACACTGCCCTCAAAAAAAAAGATACCTTTTCCAATTCAGACCCTTAAGAGCTGAGTAATATTCTATTTTATATATATATATATATCCATTTTATATGTGTGTGTGTTTGTGTGTGTGTGTGTGTGTGTGTGTATATATATATCTCTCCATACATATATACATGGTTATATATACACACTATATACATCGCATCTTCTTTATCCATTCATCTGTTGATGGACATTTAGGGTCATACAGTATTCAGTAATCTTTGTTCTTGGAGCTCCACATTTTTTTTTCTTTCCTAATTCATTTTCTTCTCCATAGTTTAATAAAAAAGAGAATTGACTGGAACTTAGATTGTTTACATATCTTGGGTATTGTAAATAACGCTGCAATGAACTAGGGGGATATAATATCTTTTCAAATTAGTGTTTTCACATTCTTCACATAAATACCCAGAAGAGGAATTGCTGGATTTGTAGTTCTATTCTATTGTAGTTCTATTCTTAATATTTTGAGGAACTGTCATACTGTCATCCATAGTAACTGCACCAGTTTACAATCCCACCAACTGTACGAGTACAAACTTTCAAATCAGATTGAAGTCTAATACCGGTTTCATTACTTACTGACTCGTGACCTGGCAAATGACTTAATCTTCTCTCATGCTTAATTTAAAATTCCTGAAATGAGGATAATAATAAAACCTACCTTCTGTTTGGAAGGATTGAATAAGATAGTTCATGTAAAGCATTTAGCATGGTGTCTAATGTTGGTGAACAACAGCTGTTAATTAATAGTAGTAAGGATAAATAGGAGAAGGGATGCATAGTGGGCAGGTATCAGATGCTAGGGTGTATTGTTTAGAGGAGCATGGTCATTAGGAATATATTGCAAGCCATGTGTAATGGTAAGTTTTCTAGTAGCTGACTTAAAAAAAAACAGGTAGGGCCGGCCAAGTGGCTCAGTTGGTTAAGAACTCGCTCAAGCGTGCGAGCTGAGTTCTGAGCAACAGCAGTTCGATGTCCAGCCTGAGCTGAGCTGCCACTGAGCTGCCAACAGGTGGTAGGATGGCTCAGCTAAAAAAACAAACAGGTAAATTCATTTTGATAATATTCTGTTTAACCCGGAATATGCAAAATATTGTCATTTTAACATGTAATCAGTATAAAATTATTAATGAGGTATTTTATATTTTTTTACACTATGTCTTTGAAATCTGGTGTGTATTTACACCTCTAGCATGTTTTAATTTGGACACTAAATTTTCATTGGAGATACTTGATCTATATCTGTATTAGAGTTCATAACATTTACAGTTGGAACAGTAGATTCACATACTTAGGTTGTTCTAAACATACATAATAGTTTTCTAATAATTGAGTTGAATATTAGCTTTAAGTTAAAACTAATTAAAATTACTGGATCATGGTAGTTCTGTTATTAATCATTTGAGGAACCTCCATGCTGTTTTCCATAGTGCTGCACCTGCTGTGGACTTCTGTGTTCCTCGTGGAACTTGCCTTCTTAACAACCACACCACCTCCTTATCAGTTGCTGGATACAGTGGAAAAAAAAAAGGAAGTGTTTGTTTTCCCCTTAGTGTTTTTTCTGCGTTTCTTTTATGGAAGAGATGGAGTGGAGTGATGTAGAGCGAGAGGGACAGTGTTTCAGCCATTAATTTGGATATTTAAGTACAGCACTAAATATTTAAATTCCTTCTGGACAACAAAAAGGTACCCAGTACAGCTGCATTCTTTTGTACTCCCAGATTCGTTGTATCATACATTTAAAAACTGCCAGCGACTCCTAAAACTCTTTCCACTGGTACCAAATGGAGCCTTAGAATCCTTTGTGAGATTGTGCAATTCAAATGCTTGTGTAGTCCAACTGCCTCACTTGGCTGTCTTGATTCGTATTCAATCCAGTGTTCCTTTCCATTATGTTCCATAGATACACTTCATTTGTAAACCAGTGCCAAGATTCAGATCTCCTCATATGGCAAGGTTAAATAGTGATAGGCAAGAAGCATTTCTGTGAGTAAATAACTCCTTGACGTATTAGTGTCTGGTGTTAAATTTTTGTTTTTTTTAAGATTTTATTGGGGAATTGGGAGAGGGGAACAGCATTGGGGAATCGGGGAAGGGGAACAGACAAGTTGCTGTCCTTTTATTCTTTAGTCTAGTTGCAGCGGACATTCCTTCACTGGCTCATGTTGGTATCATCATTGCGCTCTTCTTGGGTGAGGCAGGTCCGTCGCCGGCTTCTGGACTGTCACTCACAGCGGCTCTTGGCAGCTCACACCGGCTGTTAGCCACTCATGCTGGCTCTGGCCACTCACTGTAGCCTTGGCAACCCACTGCAGCAGGGGCTGCCCCTATGCCGTCCCCGGGGACTCAAAGCAGCCCAGCTCCAGGTGGAGCTGTTGTTCACCATCTTAGCTGTAGAGGGCAGTGTCACTGGCCCTCACATGTGGGATCCCAACCCGGCTGCTGGCGTCCCAAGCCAGCTCTTAACCACCGTGCCACTCGGCCAGCCCTGGTGTTAATTTTTGACTAGGCTGAATGCTCAGCATTTGTTATTTCTCATTAGGATATTAACCCTTTGGATTATTATTATTTTTAAGATTGAATTGGGGGGGCCGGCCAAGTGGCGGTGACAGTGTGGGCTGCAGCCCCTGTTCTAGCGGGCTGCCATAGGCTACAGTGAGGGACCCACAGCCAAGAGCCACTGTGAGCAGCCGTACAGAGGCCGATGACTGATCTGCCTCACCCGGGAAGAGCGCAATGATGATACCAACATGGGCCATTGAAGCGACGCCCTCCACAACTAGACTGAAGAACAAGACCACAGCAACTTGTCTGTTCCCCTTTCCTGATTCCACTACACTGTTCCCCTCTCCAATTCCCTCATAAAATCTTTTTTTAAAAAAAGAGACGGAATTGGGGAAGAGGAACAGGCAAGTTGTTGTCCCTTCATTCTTAGTTGTGCAGGGTGCAGCTAGCTCAGCTCCTAGTCCAGTCGCCATCCAGCCACCCATCGGCAGCTCGTGGCCACTCAGTTCAGGATGCCATGGTCAATCTTAGTCACAAGTGGGCATAGCCCACCATTCCAGGCGGGAGTCGAACAGGCAACCTTGTTAGGAGCACATACCCTCACCAGCTGAGCCATCCTGCCACTTGTTGGCTGCTCAGCTCAGGTGCAGCTTACTGGTCCATGTGCGAATCGAACCAGTGACCCTGTTGCTCAGAGCTCTCGCTCTTAACTGACTGAGCCATTTGGCTGGCCCCATGTGTATTATTTTTAAAAACACACATTTTAGGGTCAGCCGAGTGGCGCATTGGTCAGGAGCTGGCTTGAGACGCCAGCAGCCCTGGTTTAGATCCCACATATGAGGGCCAGTGACACTGCCCTCTACAGCTAAGATGGTGAACAACAGCTCTACCTGGAGCTGGGCTGTGAGCACCGGCGATGGTGTAGGCTGCAGCCCCTGCTGCAGTGGGCTGCCATAGGCTACAGTGAGTGGCCAGCAGCCAGCGTGAGCTGCCAATAGCCGCAGTGAGCGACCATCCAGAGGCCGGTGACCGATCTGCCTCATCCAGGAAGAGCACAGTGACGATGCCAACATGGGCCAGTGAAGCAACGTCCTCTGCAACTAGACTGAAGAACAGGACAGCAACTTGCCTGTTCCCCTTCCCCGATTCCCCAATGCTGTTCCTCTCCCCCAATTCCCCAATAAAAATCTTTTAAAAAAAAGAATAAAAACACATATTTTATCTCTTGGAAAAACACTAGAGTTTTTTATGTATATAACCTTGGATTAGGTTCTGTACTTGTAGAAAGTACAATGAGAGACTGCAGTGTTTTTTTTGTTGTTGTTGTTGTTGTTTTTTGAGGGCAGTGTCACTGGCCCTCATATGTGGGACCTGAACCGGGGCCGCTGGCGTCCCAAGCCAGCGCTTAACCACCGTGCTACTTGTTCGGCTCAAGACTGCAGATTTTAATGAATGAAATGCCTGTGTGTTTGGATCGAAGCCAACTTTTATGGCAAACATTAACAGGGTGGTTTCATTCCCCATCATCACATCCTTAAGTTATAACTTAAATTGTTCTGATTGTAGTATTAGCTGTGATTAAGTGTTGTTGAAACAAATGTAGGGCCCTAATGAAGTACAATAAGATTTCAAATCAAATTCAAGTAAAATGGAGCAATATGCTACCTAAACACCCATCTGCTAAACAAACTTGACCAGTCTAGTGGATAGACACAGTGACTTTTTATAATGCTAGTAGTAATTTTTACCTATATTTAATGTGGTAATTCATTTGCAGATTAAAGTAAATCTTCTTTGAAACATAGTGAAGTTTTTTAATTTTTATACAATTCAGTGATATTCAAACACTTGGGGCCGGCCGAGTGGCTCAGGTGGTTAAGAGCTTGCTCAAGAGTGCGAGCTGAGCTCTGAGCAACAGCAGTTCAATGCTCAGCCCGAGCTGAGCTGCCATTGAGCTGTCAACAGGTGGCAGGATGGCTCAGCTAAACAAACAAACAAAAAAAAAATGAGTACACTTAAGGATAACAAACATGTTGGCAATACAGCTTTAAAACTGTATTGGGGAATTTAAAACATACAAAAATGAAGTTCAGTAATTTTCATGTACTTACTACCTAGCTTTAGCAGTTGTCCACATTTTGCCCCTCTTGTTTGTTTTGTTTTTTTTTGTTTTAGCTGAGCCATCCTGCGTTGGCAGCTCAGCTGTCACTGGGAATCAAACGGTCAACCCTGTTGCTCAGAGCTCGCACTCTTGAGTGAGCTCTTAAAACTGAGCCTTTGGGCTGGCCCTTGCCCTCGTTTTATCTTTTTTGTTCTGCTGCTCTTTCTTCTCTCTGCCTACCTGTCACCATGTAGCATTTTAAAGCAAATCCCAGGTATAATTTCAGTTACATCATTTCATCCGTTTTTTAACCAATATCTTTTTAGAAAAGCATAACTACAGTGCCATTGTCACGACTAATATTAACAATAATTCCTAAAGGTATAACATGTTCACATTTCTGATTATCTCAGAAGTATCTTTTACAATTGAATTGTTTACATTAGAATCTAATAAAGCCCTTACATGGCAGCTGAAAGTGAAGTCTCTTGTTCTATAGTCTCCCGTTTTTATGTCATTTATTTGTGTTTTTTGAGTACCCATCAGCTCCAACTCAAGTTGTCCTTCAGTGTTAGTTGTGGAGTGCACAAGCTCAGTTCTGAGTCCAGTTGCTGCTTTCAATCTGTTTGCAGGGGAAGGGCCCCCATCCCATTCAAGAGTAGAACCAGCAACCTTATTGCATACTGAGCCATCGACTGCATATTGGCAGCTCACAGCTGCTCAGCTGAAGGTGCCGTGTTCAATCTTAGTTGCAGATGGGCATAGCCACCATCCCATGTGGGTGTCGAACTGGTAATCTTGTTGCACCCTGAGCCATCGGTTCAAGGTACCGTATTCAATCTTAGTTGGGGGTGGGGTGGGGAGGTGGGTGCTGTGGCAGCCCACCATCCCGTGTGGGAGTCGAACCAGCAGCTTTGCTGCTAAGGGCATGCACTCTCACCATCTCAGAGGCAGCCCAGCTGGGGCGCAGCTCACTAGCTCATGTGGGAATCGAACTGGCAACCCTGTTTCTCAGAGCTTACGCTCTTAACCAGCTGAGCTTCTTGGCCTGCCCTGCAAATTGGTTTTCTAATTATCTCACTCTTACTACATTTATTAGTTGAAATTCTATATATTTAGTGACTCTACAATACAAAAATGCAAAATAAATGATTTTCCCTTTCACTTGCTGTTTTTAGAATAATGAATTTGTGTCCTAGGAACCTCTTAAATGACCGACAAATCTTTTTTGTTTTGTAGTATCATGGATTTTAATGTATTATGTGTTATAATCTGGTGAGGTTGCTGTTTTTGTTATTTCAGTTGCCTTACCTTTGCCCAGTTGTAGTCCCTTCAAATGGATTCCTGCATTCTTTTGTACAGGGTCCCTTTAGCTTTTGATAACTTTCTTATTTTCTGGCATAGAGACCTTAGGTTCAACTTGTACATTTCCTGCCCCACACCTGGAATCAGCTATTTCTTCAAGGAGTCTGGTTTCTTCAGGTGGGAAATGGTTTTTAGAGACCATAATCGGGGTGCTGGGGTATTCACTGCTCCTGTTTTTGTTACTGTATCTAGGCCTTTTTACTGTTTAGACCCAGAAAATGAGGTGGTTTATGTCTGTTTCTTCTCTCTCTCTCTCTCTTTTTTTTTTTTTTAAATTGGGGAATTGGGGGAAGGGAATAGCGTTGGGGAATCCGGGAAGGGGAACAGACAAGTTGCTGTCTTTTTGTTCTTCAATCTACTTGCGGAGGACGTTGCTTCGCTGGCCCATGTTGGTATCATCATTGTGCTCTTCCTGGATGAGGCAGATCGGTCGCCGGCCTCTGGATAGTCATTCACCGCGGCTATTGGCAGCTCACACTGGCTGCCAGCTGCTCACGCTGGCTGCGGGCCACTCACTGTAGCCTATGGCAGCCCACTGCAGCAGGGGTTGCAGCCTACACCATCGCCGGGACTCGCAGCTCAGCTCCAGGTGGAGCTGTCAGTAGCTGTAGAGGGCAGTGTCACTGGCCCTCATGTGGGACCGAACCAGGGCCGCTGGCTTCCCAAGGCCCTCTTTTTTTTTTTTTGAAAGAGGAAACAATTGATTTTATACTGATATTTCCAATTCTAGTGAAAAATGACAGTTTTGATTTAAATTATTTTGTTTTTGTATCCTTTTATTTTTATGTTAAGAATATTGTTCCTGGGCCGGCTGAGTGGCTCATTGGTTAAGCGCTGGTTTTGGGATGCCAGCGGCCCCGGTTCGGATCCCACATGAGGGCCAGTGACACTGCCCTCTATGGCTGACAACGGCTCCACCTGGAGCTGGGCTGGGCTGTGCGAGCCCCGGTGATGGTGTGGGCTGCAGCCCCTGCTGCAGTGGGCTGCCATAGGCTACAGTGAGTGGCCCGCAGCCAGCGTGAGCGGCTGGCAGCCAAGAGTGAGCTGCCAATAGCCGCGGTGAGCGACATCCAGAGGCCAGTGACCCATCTGCCTCATTCGGGAAGAGTGCAATGACGATACCAGCATGGGCCAGCGAAGCAACGTCCTCCGCAAGTAGACTGAAGAACAAAGACAGCAACTTCTCTGTTCTCCTTCCCCGATTCCCCAACGCTGTTCCCCTCCGCCAATTCCCCAATAAAATCTTTACAAAAAAAAAAAAAAAAAAGAATATTGTTCCTAACATTAAAATGTTACATATAACATGTATAACTTCTGAAATAACATTACTAGTCTTACAATAAGTATACTTTATGCGATTTAAGATTTCTTTGTGTTTCTTTTTGTTCTTAGGTTATATCTCACTGGGAATATAATAACAGAATACTTATTTTAAAGTGACTTGAAATAATTGTTCCTATGTGTTTACCCTATCAACTTGATAAACAAGTCATTTACTTCAGCTTGTTTTTTTTTGTTGTTGTTGTTTTAATACTTCAGTGTCTAACTTCCTAGAACAAGGATATTCTTTTTTTTTTTTATTAAAGATTTTATTGGGGAATTGGGGGAGGGGAACAGCGTTGGGGAATCGGGGAAGGGGAACAGACAAGTTGCTGTCTTTTTGTTCTTCAGTCTAGTTGCGGAGGTCATTGTCTTCCCAGATGTGGCAGATCGGTCGCCGGCCTCTGGATGTCGCTCACCGCGGCTACTCGCAGCTCACGCTGGCTGCCGGCTGCTCACTGTAGCCTATGGCAGCCCACTGCAGCAGGGGCTGCAGCCTACACCATCCCGGGGCTCGCACAGCCCAGCTCCAGGTGGAGCTGTTGTTAGCTATAGAAGGCAGTGTCACTGGCCCTCATATGTGGGATCCGAACCGGGGCCACTGGCATCCCAAAACCAGCTTTTAACCAATGCTCCACTTGGCCGGCCCAACTTCAGCTTGTTTTTTATTTTTAGGGATTACTCTGTTTTTTCCTTTAAAAATTTTTAATATAAAATATTTACATGGTTTTATAATGTTGGGGCATTTTTAAAAGAAGCTACTGGTTGGCATATCATTATTCTCCCCATATTCTGTCACTCCCTACAGAAATGATTTTAGCATATGTTTTTATTTAAAATTTAATTTATGCTTGCATGAGTTTTTTGGGTTTTTTTGTTTTTGTTTTTGTTTTTTTGAGGGAAGTGTCACTGGCCCCCACATGTGGGACCTGAACCGGGGCCACTGGCTTCTGAAGCCAGCGCTTAACCACCGCGCCACTCGGCCGGCCCTTGCATGAGTTTTTTAAGGTTCAGATTTAAATGTCCAGTGTAAATTTTCCAAGTCACCAGATGGTTGCTAGATGGCAGTAAGTAGTTCTTATTTATATCTTTTTAGAATTTCAAATATTTTACTGGGTTTTGAACATATTGCATGTCATTAGAAGACAGATGGAACTATAATTGCCTAAAAGTTGTGATTGTCATATCTGCAGATAATAAATATTCCCTGTAATCCTCCCCCAAATCAGTTAATGATTTTAAGATATCCTGTAGGCTGATATATTGAACTTATGATTTAGAGTCAAACTTCCAGATTATGTGACTCAAATTTGCCAGACTAGGGCACTTTTCTAGTGAATGGGAAAGAAGAAATCTTTTCCTAGACATCTGTTGTACATGCAGTTTTACTTAATGCCTAGCTGCTAGCGAAATGGGTGTTAAAAGCAGCTCTTGAGTAGGTAGGTGGTGACAAACTGGATATACTGCTGTACTGGGTTGCAAGACTTTATTTGGCCCTATCTTCCTTTCATCTTTCTGTTTTTTCTTTCAGTATCTGTGAATAATTAGACTATTCTATGTGGTAAAATCCAAAGGTGACTTTCCTAGGTTTGGGAGATGGTTTTGCTTATATTTGTACTGTCTAGATAAGTAAGATGTTTTACATCACATATTACTGAATAGGCACATTCAGTAATCAATTCTTACTGCTTTAGTATAGTTAAGGGATATAGACTGGTATATAGATGTTTTTGGTTTTTTTTCCCCCTCTCAACAGCTTTATTGAATTAGGCACATTAATTATTAATGCTTCCTAGGAAAGGTGTGAAAGGACTGTAACAACTTGTTAATAGTGATTATTTCTAGAGGGTGAGAGTACAGAAAATGTTTAGTGTCTGCTTTGTGCAGCTATGATGTTTGTTTTTTATTAGCATGTACTGCTTTATTTATTTATTTGTTTTTTTAGAGGGCTGTGTCACTGGCCCTCATATGTGGGATCTGAACCAGTGCCGCTGGCATCCAAGCAGCTCTTGTTTTGTTTTGTTTTGGTTTTGTTTGTTTTAGCTGAGCCATCCTGCCACCTGTTGGCAGCTCAACGGCAACTCAGCTCGGGCTGGCCTCGAACAGCTGTTGCTTGGAGCTCAGCTTGCACTCTTGAGCGAGCTCTTAACCAACTGAGCCACTTGGCCGGCCCCAAGCAGCTCTTAACCACTGCGCAGTACTGCTTTATTAATTGTAACAGTGTTCCACTTCTAATAGTTTATGTTAGTGATCAGTAATTCAAAGGATCAGTAATTCAAAGGGAGGAAAAATTAAGGGAAGAAAAGTGGAAATCCTTTCTTGTAGCATATATATTTTTGTTCTTGACTTGGACATTCAATTGTGTGATGTTGATTCATAGTTACTTTACTTAGGTACTAAAAATAACATTACCTGTGTCATAGTATGTCGTTAAGAGATTAAATGGGTTGATATTACCGAAGCTTAATGCCTGGCATTTGGTGAGCAATCCCTAGATGAACTCTGTTCTGGTCTTTGTAGATCCTAGATTTGCTGCCCTGTGGGTTTTGAGGACCGGGTAGTATAACTGTATAGATATGAGGAGTATATTATTGGGTGTTAGAAGAGCTTTGTATTAATTTGAGCCTACAACCTTTCCTTGGAGCTTTCTTCTTGACTGTTTAGTTTCTACGTCAACTTTTCTGCTTTGTAAGTATATTCCCAGAGGGCTCATTTCCTGTTTTTCTGCCTAGCAGAGACTTTGTGGTCTGCTTTGTACCTGTTCTGTTACTGTTACCTACAAAGAGATTTATAAATTTATTTTGCCCAGTAAAAATTTAAAACGGCAGAATTTCAAGTTTTATGTACATCATGTATTTCCCCAATCTCAAACTTGGGTCATGTGATTTAAAAAAAGAATTTTTTGTGTGCTTCCAGGTTTCACTGTAGATATAACCTGGAAATTTTGAAATTTCCAAGAGCCTTTATTGATACATTGAGGATGCAAGGTTTTTGGAGGTATATGCAACTGTTCACAAAAGCAGGGCTGTTGGGGACAATCCAGATGATTGAAAAATTCTGTCAGATACAATATGCAGTGAAATGCAGAAGCAGTCATCTTATATTAGAGGATATATCTATACTGTTGAAGTCCAAATATATATATTTCTTTCAATTTGGGAATTGGGGGAGAGCAATAAATAGTGTTGGGGAATTGGGGAAGGGGAATAGACAAGTTGCTGTCCTTTTTGTTCTTCAGTCTAGTTATGGAGCATGTTGCTTCACTGGCTCATGTTGGTATTATCATTGCGCTCTTCCCGGTGAGGCAGATGGGTCGATGGCCATTGGACGGCGGCTCACTGCAGCTACTGGCCAACCCCACTGCAGCCTACGCCTTCGCCTGCTACTCACGGCAGCCCAGCTCCAGGTGAAGCTGTTGTTCGCCATCTTATCTGTAGAGGGCACAGCGTCACTGGCCCATGTGGGTACCGAACCGATGGCCCTGCTGCTCAGAGCTCTCACTCCCAAGCCAACTCTTAACCAACGGAGCCACCCGGCTGGCCCCTGTAGGAAGGTTTTTAACTACAGGCTTTCTCCAAAAAATTTTTTTTTGCTTTCTCCTTTCCTTTTCTTTGGGGACTCCAATTGCATGTATAATAGGCTGTTGGAAGTTGTGTCACAGCTCCCTGATGCTCTTTTCATTTTTTACAGATAGGGTTTTTTTTTCTTTCGGCTTTATTTTGGATAGTTTTATTACTGTGTCTTCAAGTTCACTGATCTTTTCCTCATCTAGTGTATTTTTCATCTCTGACGTCGTAGTTTTCATATCCAGACGTTTTTAAATATTTGATGTCCTTGGGTGTTAATTCTAACATCTGTGACAGTTCTGGATCAATTTTGAGTGATTGATTATTCTCATTATGGGTCCGTTTTTCCTACCCCTTTGTGTGCCTGGTAATCTTGATTAGATGCCAGACATTGTGAATTTTGCCATGTTAGGTGCTGGATATTTCTGTAGTCCTATAAATCTTCTTGAGCTTTTCCTTCTGATGCAGTTATTCGGAAACAGTGGTGTTTTTCAGTCTTGCTTTTACAATTTGTTAGGCCAGAGCAGTACTCAGACAAGAGCCAATCTTCACTACTAAGACAAGATCCTCTTGAGTCTGCTACCCCATGCCCCATAAATTCTGAGTCTTTCTAATCTGGCAGGTAGAAACAAGTAAGTTTTTTGGCCCTGTGTAAACACCACATACTATTCCTCCTAATCCTTTCTGATGGTTCTTTCACGTGGCCTTGGGTAGTTTCCTTCATACATGTGCTAAGGCCTCTACTGAATGCTTGAGGGGGATCCTCCACATATATCCAGGTTTCCCTTTCTCCTCTTTGATGTAGTCTGTTCTGTGAATTCTAGCTACCTTGGTCTCCCTAGACTCTTATCTTTTCTTCAGTGCAGTGAGTCTTATGCTTTTTTGCCTCAGTTCCCTCATCTTGAGCCATGGAATGATAACCCTCAAGGAGGTAAACTGGGACAGTTCCAGGCAGCTATACTCATCTCATTGTTTTTTTGTCTCTTAGCAATCTTTGTCCTTCTTTCCCTGATGTCCACTGACTTGAAAATCATTGTTTACAGTACTTTGCTTTTTTTGTTTCAGGCTGGATAGTGAATCCAGTTGCTTGTTACTTCATCTTGGCTGAAAGAGAAGAGTAATAATTTTTTTTTTTTAAAGATTTTATTGGGGAATTGGGGAAGGGGAGCAGCCAAGTTGTTGTCCTTCCATCTTAGTTGTGGAGGGCGCGGCTAGCTCAGCTCCAAGTCCAGTCGCCATCCAGCCGCGCATTGCAGCTCGCGGCCACTCAGCTCAAGGTGCCATGTTCAATCTTAGTTGCGGGTGGGCATAGCCCACCATCCCATGCGGGGGTCGAGCCAGAAACCTTGTTGTTAGGAGCACGCGCTCTAATCACTGAGCAATCCTGCCACCTTTTGGTAGCTTGGGCGCTGCTCACTGGTGTATGTGGGAATCAAACCAGCGATCCTGTTGCTCAGAGCTCGCACTCTCAACCAACTGAGCCACTCGGCCAGCTCTGACTAATAATTTTTTTAGGGCCAGCTGAGTGGCGCGGTGGTTGGGAGCTGGTTTGGGGCGCCAGCGGCCCCAGTTCGGATCCCACATGTGAGGGTCACTGACACTGCCCTCTAAAAGAAAATAAATAAAATAATAATAATAATAATAATTTTTTTTAAAGATAATGTCTTACACGTCAGTACCTTCAAGTAAACATTAATAACTTTGTAATATTAAATATTTTAATTTGATTTAAACAGTTTCTGGTTATAAAAACTTATAGAAGTGTGGAAAATCTAGAATATGAGGGAAAGCTTATTCAAAATTCAAACATTGTAGATATAACTATTACCATTTTAGTATATCCTTTTAAGTCTTACATTTTAAGTCTTTACATAATATATATATATATATGTATATATATTTTTTTTTTTTTTTTGAGGGCAGTGTCACTGGCCCGCAATATGTGGGACCCGAACCGGGGGGGCCGCTGGCTTCCCAAGCCAGCGCTTAGCCACCGTGCCACTCGGCCGGCCCTACATAAATATATATTTAACATAGTTTGTAACAGTAATTTTTCTTTTTAATATTTTTTAACATTGGCTCCCGAATGGGTAGATCCATTGATACATTGGTTATAGATAGATTTTTAAAGAATGATAGGTTGTTACTACCTGATCGGCAGCATGGAATAACATTGAGTGGAAATCTGGGTTTAAGTGCTTTTTCTGCCTCCAATTAGTTGTGTCCTTAACATCAAGTTCTGCCTTTGTTTGCTTATTTATACCAGTGGTTAATAGTACTTTCCCAGTTTACGTATAGAGTTGTTTTTTGTGTTTTGAAAGATGTGCGTCAAATTTATCATTTTGTTAAAATATTAAATTATACCTAAGGCAGTAAATATTTCCACATCTGGTTAAATCTGATTATCTTGCTTCACAATATTTTTTTTCTCTCACTGTCTACCATTTTAATCAGGTAACCTTTATGAAAAACCGTAATGCAATAGGAATTACACTTTTTGGGTCTGTTGAAAGCACAAGCCTTATTCATAGTCTCTGAAAATTGTCTTTAATTGCAGGGTCTTCAGAGACCTACGAACACTTCTATGGCTTCCAGATGAACTGCTCCTATATATGTATTAGTCTCTATCTATTGTCCACAGCACTGTGGTTTATCTACTTGTGCTTCCAAAATCTGACTCACCCATCAAACTGATTTTTGCACTGACTAAATTTATGTACTGTTATCCCAAAGTCTACCAAACAGAAGATGATTATGGTGTCCTCTGAAGTACCCTGGAGCAGAATGTTTCCTCCTGTGAGTTAGAGGCAGCAGTGATGGATAAAATCTAAAGATCTTGTTTTCTAGACCATGTAAATCTTCGGCTGTTGAGGATATAAGTAAGCAAAGTCAGGGCTGTAACCAGTTTTCACATGACATCACAGGGCAGACCAAGTAAATACTGGATTAACTAGGACTCACTACAGACCATTCATTGTTAGGCACCATTATGCCTAACCATTAGTGATTCTGTTTTTGATGATTTTAATCCCTTCAAATATGCCACTAATGCCCATGGTTAGTAATATATGAGTATTTTTCATTTATATATCTAATATTTCTAGCATTTCTCCTTGATCTTTTAAGTGACAGGAAGAATAGATTTTTATTGATATTATTACCCCTCCCTAGAGTTGCTAACCACTGTGTAATAAATTTTAATAACTTCTGCTTCCCTTGAAGCATGCTATGTTGAGTTGATGTGTGAGAAGCTGCTTCATGGCAAATCATAACTTGCAATCTGTACAGTCTGACATTTTGGAGATAAGTGGGGCTCACATCTGCAACCATTTTGTGTTTTCTGTTTTTATGTCTAAACAACATATAAATTAACCATCAGAAGTTACTCGGGACCTGTTGAGCTTCCTTTGCTTGGCCTGCTCCAAACTCTTTGGAGTATACTTTCTTTTCTAATAATGTCCTTTGAGCCATTCTCTACTGCTCGGGCCCACTTCTGCTTCTTTGAGATGTATTTTTACTTCTAATAAACTCCTTTTCTGCAACTTAAAAAAAAAATGAAAAAGAAGTTACTCATGACTCTCTCTAACTAAGTTTGAATTGTGGGAATCACAGCTGCTTCTTTGAGGTGCTTCCTCAGTACCCTTGAAGTAAATTTTGTGTTTGCCAAATAGGCCGATTTTAGTGGTCATGTGTGTCTTGTTTGCGCCTTCCCAGCATGCATTCCACCTTCATTTGGTAACAGCGGTAACAGTGTCCCTTAGTGGACTGTCAGTGTAGGTGCCCTGCCCTTCGCTGGCCAAGGCTGAGCATATGATTCAAGTTAGGCTCACTGGGTATGTTAAAAAGACTAAGACAGTGGAAATAAAATAATAATAAAATATTTCATTAACGGGTCAAATAAAGATTAATGTAAACATGTCAAATTGGATGGTATTGTCAATATTTTTAACCCTGTTATGTGACTGCCAAAGAGCTCATAATAGAAATAAGAGAATGTGTTGGGAGTCCTCACGACCACCCTCAGTTTTGGTAATTCACGAGAAAACTCGCAAGACTCAGTGTATAGTCATATACGCTGTGATTTATTACAACAAGAGAATACAAAGCATAATCAGCAAAAGGAGAAGATTCTTAGTGTAAAGTCTGGGGGAAACCACCCGCAAACTTCCAGAGTATTCTCCCAGTAGAGTCACACGGGATGAATTGTGACAACGTATCTAAAATGTTGCCAAAGGAAAGAAAGCCCGTTAGAGACGCAGCACCCAAAGTTTTTATTGGAGGCTAGTCACATAGGCACCCTGTTCCTGGCATATACCCAGGTTTTCAACTCTGAGTATGAAATTAGGTGTTCACATAAACTGTACTGTTTGTACACAAAATTTAGGCACGATGACCCACTCTTTATCAGTTAATTGTAGGAACCCTCCTGAGATCCGGGGTCCCATAAGTTCCCAGATGACATCCAAGGGCCAACCTCACAAGCAGGCCAAAAATAGCAGTCAGGCCTGTTGTATTAGCTCCTTTCTACAGAGAAGCTTTCAGTTTTCTCAGTTTTTACTTTTTGCATTGATAGTTTTATCTTAGTTTCTGATTTCTTTGCTAGCATATTATTTTAAATGAGTCTGTTTTTATTGACTTACTTAATTCTGTGTGTATGTTAAATCTTTTTTTCATTATCATCATCCTGACATCTTTCAAGTCCTGGCTTTCACTTTGGCCATTCCTATCATAATACCTCATACTACAATGGGTCAGGAAACCAAACAAATGCTCTTAGTTGCTGAGCATATCTGTTACAAGTTCCCAGTGAGGACTTAGAGATAACCTCGAGGTCATAGGTTCTCAAACTGCATCAGAGCTCCTGGAAGGTTAGTTAAAACACAGATTATTACCTCCCCCAGGGTTTCTAACTCAGGATGTCTAGAGTGAGGCCTGAGAATTTACATTTTTTAAAAAAGATTTTTATTGGGTAATTGGGGGAGGGGAACAGAAAAGTTGCTGTCCTTTTGTTCTTCAGTCTAGTTGTGGAGGATGTTGCTTCACTGGCCCATGTTGGTATCGTCATTGCGCTCTTTTCAGGTGAGGCAGATTGGTTGTCGGCCTCTGGATGGTCGCTCACCGTGGCTCTTGGCAGCTCACACTGGCTGCCAGCTGCTCATGCTGGCTGCCGGCCACTCACTGTAGCCTATGGCAGCCCACTGCACAGTGGCAGGGGCTACAGCTTTGCCGTCCTGGGGACTCACAGGAGCCCAGCTCCAGGTGGAGCTGTTGTTAGCTGTAGAGGGCATTGTCACTGGCCCTCATATATGGGATCTGAACCCCGCGCTGCTGACGTCCCAAGCCAGTTCTTACCAATGTGCCACTCGGCCGGCCCAGAGTTTGCATTTTTAACTAGTTTTCAGGTGATGCCAATGATGTTAGTCCTGAGAGCACATTTTGCGAACCTCTTTTCTATCTACTCCATAAACTCTTGTAAACAGGAATAATGTAATTTGCACAATTCACCTGGATGGGCACACCTAACAGTATGCTGAAATAGGGAAAGATGAAAGCCACTTCTATGTGCTGTGCAGCTGCCACTTTTCCCTCAGGATGTCTGTGTTCACAGGACGCATGGTTCATGTAGACCAGGAGAAGAAATATTTATTTGAAAAGATGACTTATCTGTTTTTAAGATTAATAAATACAAGGCTCCATATTTGTGTGTCCTCAGTGAATCCTCTCCACACCACTCGGAATTTGGCATTTCCCCTGGTTCATCACAGTCCAGTGGATTCTCTTTTCAACATTCTCTTGGGGAAAATGGATTAGCAAGTGAAATGCTAGACTTGAAGGGCTTTTCCTTCCAGCTTATGGAAGGGGATGACGCTGAAATATTTTTCATGACCTTTGTGAGGCCGGAGAACCCCAAGGAGGCAGAGTGTAGCTGATGACAGTGTGGGCATGGTCCTCTCAGTAAGTGTCAGGGCAGGTTTGATAATGAAATTCTGAAAATGTTCTGATCTACATGGGGTCCCTAGGTTGATAAGCAGCCTTTTAACTTGTTTGACTGGTATAATTTTTTTAAAGTCTAAGTCTCATGAACAGTCTGATATGAACTATCCTGTCAGAATGCCTCGAAATTGAGCCTGTTTAGTTCTCAGATTCCATTGAAAGAAGGCAAGATCGGGTGCTCTGGAGGGCTTGCTGTATATTCCTGTATATTGTCTTCCTGGATGAGGCAGATCAGTCGCCGGCCTCTGGATGTCACTCACCACAGCTATTGGCAGCTCACGCTGGCCGCCGGCCACTCACTGTAGCCTATGGTAGCCCACTGCAGCAGGGGCTGCAGCCCACACCATCACCGGGGCTCGCACAGCCCAGCTCCAGGTGGAGCTGTTGTTAGCTGTAGAGGGCAGTGTCACTGGCCCTCATGTGGGATCCGAACCGGGGCCGCTGGCATCCCTAAACCAACTCTTAACCAATGCGCCACTCGGGCGGCTCTCAAGGTCATATTCTTGAGCATATAAAACAGGATGAAAACTTGATAGGTGGGCCAGACAGCCATGAAGTGGGAAAAAATAGCCAAAGCTCCATTATTGGTATAATGGGTCCAATGTAGGTTGCTCTGGACCCAGAGCTCAGTGAGAGGCCCAATCCTCAGGCAACAGGAGGAAATATACATAGGTGGACCCACGTCCTGTGGGCTAGTGATTCGTAGTGCAAAGCTGGGCCTTGTGCATGGGCAGCAGGCTAGGAGCATGGTCTGAGCAGATGGTGGAACAGGAGTGTACTGTTAGGTATACTGTTACGTGTCTATGGTATTGGTCCCTGGTTTTCCCAGCTGCTTAAAAGAAAAGCAGAAAACCAATGGTAAGTTGAACCATATAAAATTGCCAATATTTGTCTCTTTTTGATCTATAAAAATAGCAGTTTTATATGGTTTAATCTAATATTTGCTGAATGCTCACTAAGGACCTGTCAGTGTCCTAAAGACTCTAAATATACTACCTTATTTAACTTAAAACTTGTAAGGTATCTTGTAAAACCCTACAAGATAGACTACCAATCTACAGAGAAGAAATCAAAGATCAAAGTGGCAGGGTGACTGACATACCCCAAGACAAAAATTACTAAGTATATGAATAGCAATCTCTTTGGTTCCAAAGCCAAAGAATTTTTAAATTTGCCAGGTCTTAGTCTGTATATTGAGCAATTCAAGACAATAACCACCCTGAAATCAGATACAAAATAGGAGTGGCTATATCTGGAGCGCTACGTAGTGAACCAAAACCCAAACCCCAAGTCACAGGATTTGCTTCCTCATTATTTTCTGCTTCTGCTCTTGGCCATCTACCTGTCTTTACTCCTGTCTTGTCATCTATTTCATTCATCCTTCTCTCACTTCTTCCCTACCTATATCTCCGTCTTCTACAATCATGAAGAAATAGGTACATAAAGGTTAGTGCAGCACAGGGAAGACTGTAGTTGTTAACCATCACTGTATAGAATCACATTTAAGATATGGAAGAACACTGAGACTTTATTAAGTGAAAAATAAAAATTTACAGTGAAGTAGGAGTAGTTGATCAAACTATGAATCATCTGTCTGTCTGGTTGGTTATTTTGCCAGGGGAAGATGTCTGGAATTGTATTCTAATAGTCCTGTTGAGAAAAAGACGCTTCTGTGAATCTGTATTTTTCCCCTTAGTTTTCTATTATTTTATTGTTAATAAAACAAAAACATAATAAAGTCATCTAAAAAAAAATTGGTTGATGGGGTGTTTTAAGGATTATTGTTTTTGGTAATCAAACTCTTAAAAAATATTCTCTAGATGCCTGCATAGTGACTTATGTGGTGACATTTCAAAATGTTCTACTTAATGCGTTCTAATTCATTCCAGTCGATATTACTTACATGCCCAGATAGATATAGACTGTAACAATGTCAATTTATGATTTCTCTTTGTAATTCTGATTTTTGAACTGGCTGTACCACTAGGCTACTCTAATTTCTAGGTCATTTAAAGTTTAAATATTATAAATAAGAATGGAATGTTCTGAGAGTGATGTTACCCTAAAACAGATTCATTTGCATTTGAATAAGGTTTTGACCTAACTAGCAAGATAACAAGATTAAACTCTTTTGAGGGCAAAATAAATTGGCTGCCATTGTGTTATATGAGGAAAGTGCCTTTGCTTTTTGGGCACATAGAATAATGTCTTAAATACAGTACATACTTAAATGTCTTTTCCAGTGCATTTCTCTCTTACCTGTTTGCGGATGATGAAGATTCTGGTTAGAATGTCAATTTTAAGTCGTTCAAATTTCCAAGAATAGGCAGACTCCCTCTGTTAATATCTGAGAATATACAGGCATCTCTCTGGTTAATGGACGTGGATCCAAGCCCCTGGAGTAACTTAAATTTTAGGAGTAATGTTAGGAAATATAGGTAGCAACCAGAAAAGATTTTTGTGTTTGGGGGAAAGGGTTAATTTTTTTTTTTTTTAATATACGAGAACATTTATAATCCAGTTAAAACAATGAATTACTCAGAAAGATGGGTAAAGAACATAATAAGTAGGCAATTCATAGAAAAAGATATGCAAATTGTCAACAAATATATAGTACTTTAAAAATAATTTAAATAATTTCGAATTTACAATGCAGAGAATTAATGTAATCCGTGTGTGTGTGTGTGTACACTAGTTAGCATTATCTTCAGACTTTTTAATAGCAAGCTGCAGACATGATGTCTGTCACCCTTAAACACTTCAGTGTATCATTCCCAACAAAAAGGACACTTTTCTCCCTACCCTGCATTCAGCTCTCTAAATCAGGAAATCAGCATTGGTAATAACACTACCCGTCTTATCTACAGACTCCTTTCAAATTTCACCAGCTCTCCTAATAATGTTTCTTTTCTTTCTGGTCCATGCTCTATCCAGGAATACATGAAGCATTTGATTATGGTGTCTCTTCAGACTGCTTCAATCTAAAACTGTTTCCAGGTGTGTCCTATATGTCATGTTCTTTAGAGTTTTAAGAAATACAGATTTTACATTCTGTAGAATAGCTTCAATGCGGTCTAATTTTTCTCATTGTCAAAGTCACTTTTGGCAGGTATACCACAGAAACGATGCTCTTTTGTCTTAAGTGCATCACATATCCCACCACGAATAATTGAGTGGTGTTCCAGGATTATGCCAACATCCTGTTCTTCATCAAACCTCCACTCATCAGTTTAGCATCTACTGACATCTCTGAATCAGTCACCTTTATGATGGTTACCAAAAGGTGATGCTCTGTTTCCATCATTCCTGCTACACTTAACTAACATTTTACTTGAAGGAAGAGCTTTCCCTTCTCTGCTTTTATGTATTTATTCATTCATTTGTCAGTATGGACTCATGGATGCCAGTTTTATTGAATGGGTGGTAGTTGGTTATCATTTTTTTAACTGAGGTATAATTTACTTACAGTGGAATGCACACATCTTAAATCAGTTAGTTTTGACATATGTTTACATCCCTAGCCAGATAATGGGACAACTAGTGCTTATTTTGGTGTACAAAGTTTGACCAGCAGGGGCCCCTTCAAAGTGGCTCCTGTTTCCTTTCACATGTCACCATTATTCATTGAGCATTTCGTTACTTTCTGGCACAAGATGTTTCAGATTCTTGTACTTTCCCTACCCAATTTTAAAATCAGCCATTTCTCCAAGGACTCCTGATTCCTCTTAATGTGAGATGGGATTAAGAAATCAAGGTATAGGCCATTGCTATGCTTTTTGTTACTGGCTGTCAGTTGTTCTTAGGCCTTCTTGGTGGACATAGGAAAATATATGGATGTATATATATGCACACACACACACACACACAAATATATATGTTACTATAGTACTTGTTCATTTTTCTGTGTGTACGTGTATGTACGAGGTGTGATCAAACAATACGGTAATATAATAAAATTATTATAGTAAAAGACACACTGCCATTAATCCCCCTCAGGACACTCACCCTCACTTTGAACACACTTAATCCGATCCTTCTTGCCACTTTCTGAAGCAGTTCTGGAAGTCCTCTTTCATGAGTGTATAGTTGCGCTGTCGTGGCTGCCTAGATGTCCTGAATCATTTTGACTGGGGAAGAGCCAGAAGTCACATGGTGCCAGATCTGGTAAATAAGGTAGATGAGGACACACCATAATGTTTTTATTTGACAAATTGTCATACCAGAAGCGATGTGTGACGTGGAGCCTTTCCCAATACCATGAAAAAATAGAGTGAATGCTGCTGCTGAGTGCCATCCAACGGAAAAGCAGGGATCTTCAATATGGCAAGTGGCGTGTCTCTTAGTAACAGTGTGTGACAAGTTTCAACTTGTTTGGTGCAGTCACTCAGGTGTGAGTTTCAGTTGAGAGAAGGTGTGTTTTAAAGTGGGCCATAAATCATCCTCCAGCATAACAACACTCTGTGTTACACATCGCTTCTGGTACTGCAATTTCTGTCAAGTAAAAACATTACAGTGTGTCCTCATCCACCTTATTACTGGATCTGGCACCGTGTGACTTCTGGCTCTTCCCAAAAGTCAAAATGATTCAGGACATCGAGGCAGCCACGACAGCACAATTAAAGACTCATGAAAGAGGACTTCCAGAACTGCTTCAGAAAGTGGCAAGAAGGATGGGATAAGTGTGCTCAAAGTGAGAGGTGTATTTTAAGGGAGATGAATGGCAATGTGTCATTTACTGTGATAAATTATTTTTAACTTAAACATTCACTGTATTGTTTGATCACACCTCATTATATTATACAACCCGTGAATTCATATTTCTAACTCCAGTCCAGTACCTTATACTTCTTTATTGCCTTTCCCTTCCCTTTCTTTTAAGTTTCTTTGGCAATAAGAAACATGGCCCTACTGAGGATACTGTCTAGTTGCTTATTTGGTCAGTCAGTTTACTTACTTGGTAAGTTTAAAGGCCTTCCAACCCTGCTCCACGTGTCCTGTCCCTACTCAGCTCCCACCATGTCCTCAGCTGCAGGGACTGCCTATGCTTCCATGTAGCTCCCCAAACAACTCAGTGCCTCGTAGACTCATCATCTGCCCCTTACCTCCTGTGCTGCCTCAGCCCTTCACCCCTTACCACCTTCTGTCCTTAGTACCACATGAAAAGAAAGGGCAATGAAATTACCCAGTTTATTTCCTCAATGTACTCATTTTTTTTATGTCCTAAAAATTGTGCATCTTAATTTTAAACTTAGTTTTAAAATCATACTCCCTTTGGTATATAGGTGTGAGTATGTTTTATTCATTCATCTGTTGGAATTATCTCCATTATGGTTTTAATGCCATTGAGATTGTCATATACAAAAAGGTTGTTTTTATAGATTTATTTGTGTGTTTAAGTACATTTATTTACTGAGAGTTTTAGCATCAGATTAGTGCTCTTCTTTTCTGATTCTCCTGGCTGCATTGGCACTGCTTTAGTAATCAGTTTGAATGCTTACTCTTTTCAAGAAACTATCTCCATCAAATGTCATCTAGCATGTTTTGCTTTTTAAAAAATCTATCTTGAATAACTGAATATTTCCTAGTCAGTGTCAACATTAGTCAGCCATTTGGAGAATTGATTCAGTTATTCCCTTTCTAAAACATTTCGTATATTGCTATACTGCAGCCCAAGGCATATTCGAGATTACTGATTCTTTGGGCCACTTACAAGTTTATTTCCTTGGCATTTTGGCTTCTTGAAGGATTATTATCCACCAATAACTAATTTAAAAATCGCTTATGCTTTTTTAGTTTTCCCATGAAATTCAGTGGTTTTTAGGTGCCAGTGAGGGCATTTTGTGGATTGACTAGAAAAATAATTGTTCAAGCAGTGCTGGATAATGGTGAGGTAGTTGTTGCCTTGACAACTAGAAAACTGTTCTGTTTGCTAAACAAAGAGATGGCAATTTAGTAGTTTAATTTCCTTTTTTCCATGGAAATGCTACATGAAAACATTTTATTTTAGCCTCTAAGGTGGTCCATATTATTGACCGAAATCAGAGAAGGAGAACAAAAAGAGAAGGTAAGAGTTTTTGGGGTTTTTTTGTTTGTTTTGGTCGTGTACATGTAAACCTACCTGCGTAAGTGTTGGTCAAAGAAATCTTAGTTAACTTACTAACAAGTCTTTGTATATCTCTACATTGGACGACAGTGCAGTAGCCTCAGAAGGTGTGTATAGTCTTGGTTGTCTTTCTGCCACACTGAAGGGCTGTGATTCACTTACTTATTGAGCATCCCCACAAACTCTTAACCTCTCTTATTACTAGAATTCATGATTACTTTATTTCTAATTTAAATAGAGGGGTGATACACACACACACACACACACACACACAAGTATACTGGCATCTGCTGTTTATGTGGGATCTTTTTTGTATAGGACTTAAACATTTTTTAACTCAAAATTTCCCTCAATTTATTAAGTAATAACAACAGCCTTTTTTTGTCATTGTATGCTAGGCCCTGTTCTAAGCATTTTGCATGTAGCATTCCAGTCCTCATCTCTGTGAGGTGGTCACTATTATATCCTGAGGCAGAGGTCCTGGTCCAAGGTCACCTACCTACTAGGTGGTAGATTTGAACCTAAGCATCAAATTCAAGAATTTGTACTCTTCATTACTCTATTATACTGACTCAATATTGTCATTCCAAATATATTGGAGAATATAGAAAAGACTTATAAGAGTATTCAAAGTAACCCATAATCCCAATTGCTACAGATTATACTTCCCTTATTTTTTTTAATTTTGAGGGCAGTGTCACTGGCCCTCAAATGTGGGACCCGAACCAGGGCCGCTGGCTTCCCAAGCCAGCGCTTAACCACCGCACCATTTGGCCAGCCCTTTTTTTTTTTTTTTGGCTTCCTTTTTTAAAAAAGATTTTATTGGGGAATTGGGGGAGGGGAACAGCGTTGGAGACTCAGGGAAGGGGAGCAGACAAATTGCTGTCCTTTTATTCTTCAGTCTAGTTGAGGAGGATGTCGTTTCACTGGCCCATGTTGGTTTTGTCATTGGGCTCTTCCTGGGTGAGGCAGGTGCTCGCGGGCTATTGGACGGCGGCTCACAAAAGCGCACGCCCACTGCCGGCCAGCCCCACTGCAGCCTACGCCATCGCCCATGACTCACAGCAGCCCAGCTCCAGGTCAAGCTGTTGTTCACCATCTTAGCGGTAGAGGGCAGTGTCACTGGCCCCCATGTGGGATTTGAACCAGGGCCCTGTCACTCAGAGCTGGCGTCCCTAGCCAAGTCTTAACCAACCCTACACTCGGCCAGCCCTTCATATGCTCTTTTTAACAAATTACCACTGCTCTAACAATCTAAGTTTGAGCAGGTTTTTATATACTTCAGTTTCTCTTTACAAGTGTTTTTCTAATAGACATTTCTTTATATGCCTTTCTAATTCTGTTTCATGTGTTCTAACTCAAAAGAAAGAAAATATTACCCTTAAATAATAATTTGCCCTCACAATTTTTGAGGTAATTTTTACTTTTTTCTGTCAACATGGGTATATTGGTAAGGATGTGGGATGGGCTTAGTTTGGAGGGAAAAAAAATCCTGTCTCTCAATTCAAGTTCTGTTCAATAAACATATTTATAGTTTGATATAGTTGGAATGTTGCCAGTGTTTAATGTGAATATTAATGAAAAGAATATGTAAATGGATTTCTGTTTACTGGTAGTCTACATATATTACTATTCTATTCCCTTTTTGTTAAAAATTCTCTATAATAAAAATATCTACAAAGCTTGTCACCTATACTTGTTCCTGAGTAGGCATAAATGTGCAACTTGTAGTTGATTTCTTGTTCCACGTTTTGCAATTTCTAGTTCATTAGTTTCCACTTAGCTTAACTATACTACTTGTGTATGAAAATAAAATTGTACTGGTTAATGGGAGAGGTTGCAAGTTGTGGACGATATGAGCCATGGTCATGAAGACTGCCCCACCATTTGGGCTTTTCTAGCAATAAAATGTAATACCAATTGAACCACAAAGTGAATTGATATCTTTTAAAATTTTAGGGTGAGGTGAGTCTCTTTTATAATCTTGCTAAAATAAAGCCACTAGCTTATCTGGAATTGAACCAACATTTTGACCAAGGAAAATTATATTTTAAGGGCTAAGGCACAGGTAGATAAAGTAGAAATACATTTTTATTAACTTGAGATGCAAGAGCAGTGCAAAGTTACAATTGTAGTTAATTATATCAACAAATTTAAAAAGTATAATGCAGAAATGATCATCTTTTCATGAGGTATACTTGTCATATGGCATGAATGAATTGAAACGTAGGCATTTTCCTAAGTAGATTTTAACAATCATATACTTGATATGTTTTGAGTTCCTTTTTTTATACATTTCATAAAATATATAGAAGGCCAAATCAGCCTGATAGTTTTAGCTGTAGCACCCTTGTCTTGGTTTATGTGATATCTCCTCACCTTTAAAAAAGTTATTAAAATTATTTGATGTAATTATGGGCACTTTCGTAATAGCATTAGAATATCTTTTTTTTTTTTTGAGACGTTAGCCACAACTATTAGGGGTGAATTTATTTTAAGATCCAAATGAAATTGATATTTTCACTATTCTTTGCTGTATAACAGCATTTTTCACCTTACATTTTATGGAATTTCTGCAGGATGATAATAAATGTTAGTAGGAGAAATAATAAGTTCTTTGGACAAACAGATCGGGAAATGATGAGGCAGAGTGGGAGTTCACTCAATAAACTGCCCCAAATTCCTCCTTCCTTTTCTTTTTTGATGGAGCATCTTGGGATATTAGTATTTCTTGTAAAACAGTTCCGCTACTTACATAATTTTTCTTTGGCTATGGAATTAATATAAGCAGAACCCCTTAGAAATATACATACATCCAACGCAGAAATATACTTGATTGTAAAAAGTCAGAGCAGCTATATTAAGATGATTAATAACTAAATCACAAGTGGGGAAACTTTATTTAATGCAGAAAATTAAATAAACAGTGAACCCGTGCCCCAAAGCATTAGCAATTTTGGCTAATTTTTATTTGTGACTTCCCAGATTGGATTTCTTAATATATTTTTCTCCGGTAGTTTGAATACAAATGATTCCCCCCCCCCATGCCATTCTATCTTAGACTTCTCTAGGTAGGGGTATAATAAAGCTATTCTGAATTTGGGTGGCTGCCAGGATGCAGCCTAAATATTGAAAGAAATTTTCTCCAACTTGGAGGTGTAGGGATCTGACTTCTCTTTAAGTGGTCACATAGTAAATAAATATTTAAATGGATGGTGGATGGAGAGGTGGATGGACTAGTAATCTTGTGATTGAGCTAATTCATATTAGCACCATGTGTATTTTGTAGAGAGAAAAAGATGCTTTTATATTTTATATAATGTAAATTTAGAAAGTACATTTAAATAAACTATGATATATATTTTACTTACTTTTTTTTTTTTTTTAAAGATTTTATTGGGGAATTGGCGGAGGGGAACAGCGTTGGGGAATCGGGGAAGGGGAACAGACAAGTTGCTGTCTTTTTGTTCTTCAGTCTAGTTGCGGAGGATGTTGCTTCACTGTTGGTATCGTCATTGCGCTCTTCCCCGATGAGGCAGATCGGTCGCTGGCCTCTGGATGTTGCTCACCGCGGCTGTTGGCAGCTCACACTTGGCTGCCAGCCGCTCACGCTGGCTGCAGGCCACTCACTGTAGCCTATGGCAGCCCACTGCAGCAGGGGCTGCAGCCTACACCATCACCGGGGCTCGCACAGCCCAGCTCCAGGTGGAGCTGTTGTTAGCTGTAGAGGGCAGTGTCACTGGCCCTCATGTGGGATCCGAACCGGGGCTGCTGGCATCCCAAAACCAGCGCTTAACCAATGCGCCTCTCGGCCGGCCCTTACTTACTTTTAAGTTAGAGTATTTTATAGATTGTTAACAAATTGTAACAGGATTAGACCTGCCATCTGGGGTCTGATTGTCGGGAAAAATTTGATTTTAAATCTAATTTGTTTGTATTTTTAGGCCCTTGATGAGCCTCCCTATTTGACAGTGGGCACTGATGTGAGTGCTAAATACAGAGGAGCCTTTTGTGAAGCAAAGATCAAGACAGCAAAAAGACTTGTCAAAGTCAAGGTACAGTATATGTGGATCTTAGGAATTATATGTTCAGTATTTGATATTTAAAATTGGCATATGTATTTAAGAATTTTTTTTTTCTGCAAGGTGAGTTTAATTCCTGGGAGTGATGGTTTTAAAAATTACTGGGAAAAAAAAGCATTATTTGTAATTTTATGAGTATTCCAATTAGAATAAAATTAGATTAGTACAGTTGGTTTTTTTAATGCCATTTCACTATGGACTTGGTATTGTTTTTATTGTTAGCCTTTTAGAGCTGGAAAGGACCCTAGAAGTCATGTAGTTTAATTCCTTAATTTTATTGTAAAAATGGAGGCTCATAAAGGGTTAGTGATTTCTCCAAGGCCATTATAGCAAATTAGTGGCAGAATAGGAATTATCATAGTTCATTAATTTTAAGACATCCCCTCATTTTAACCATGAAATTGAGATGTAGTTTATAATTGGTCATATCTTAGATAATTAAATACAGTAGATCTAGTTGATTCCTTATCCTTTACCTTTCTTGAAAAATCTAAAATACTTGTATTTTGTCTTAGGTGTAATACAGAAAAAGAAATGTAATTGTTTACATTTTAATAAATTATCAGCATTGAAAAATATGGGACAAGTGAAATATTTGAAGGGAGATATTTATTCATTTGTCAGTTATTTATTGAGTGGCCAACTGTGCAGGGTACACCTGATATCTGTCCTCAAGTGATTTCTAATCCAGAAATTAACATTGGTTTAAATGTCACCAGTTAAACAGGCCATAGAGGTGTACTTCCAGTGGAGAGAATCACAGTCTCTTCTGGAGCTTTTTCCATGCCTATATATGCCTACATTCCTTCCTTCTTTATGCATGATTGTGTTTTTACCAAAAACAAAACAAAACAAAACAAAACCCCAAAACAGCTTTCTGGGGTGATTCTAATTTACATTCCTAGCTCAGAATCATTGTAATAAGTCTTCTAGTTTGGGTCCCACCTACCTTCAGTTTTCCAGAGCTTGGTGCCTGTGAGCTCTTTTATGATTTGGTTATGTGGGTAACTCTTCAAGTGCTCTGATAGTGGCATTTCCTGTTTTGACTTCACACACTGGTGTTCCCTGAGCACTCATTTTTTCTTTTCCAGTACTATCTTAGAGATGAAGAGAAAGCTTTTTATCAGTTTTCTCACTCTTCCAGACAGGGCTACTACTAGCACTTGTAACATCTTAGCGTGAATTAGACAAAAGCCCCCCCCTCCTGGTGGAGAGCCTTCTTAGCAGAGTTTGACATACAGGTAAGCAAAGTTAGAAAAAGGTGTTCCATTTGGACGGGAATAGGCCCTTACTCCAGAACCTATGCTTTGGTCTGCAGAGCACAGGCCCTGACTTGCAATCTCAGCTGACTGTCTCTGTGTAATGAATGAACCAGCTAAAAGACATGTCACAGTTCTGCCAGTTCTTGTTATTAATAAAAGGAAGAAAACTGTTAGTCTCTACTGCCTCTGTTGATAGACTTGTGCTTTATAAATCATGGGTATCTAAAACTTACTGATAATTTTCTTGGCTGCCCTAAAATCTGTTTGTAATTCAAACTTAATGATTTTCTCCACAGATATGGTGGTATATTTCTTTTCAAAACAATGTTTTTAATTAGTTTCAGGTGTACAAAACAACATAATGATAGGACATTTACACTCCTCACAAAGTGGTAACCGTTCCCTACCGAGTCTGCTACCCCTCTGACATCGTACATAACTATTACAATACCATTGACTATATTCCCTATGCTGTACTTTACATCCTGTGTGTATGTGTATGTGTATTTAATTATAGTTGACATTCAATATTATTCCGCTTCAGCTTCAGGTGTACAGCAGAGTGGTCAGGCATCTACATATAATCTATGAAGTGATCCCCCCAATAAGTCCATTACCCATGTGGCACTCTACATAATCTTGACAGCATTATTGATTATAATCCCCATACTGTATTTCACATCCCTGTGACTATTTTGTTACTACCAATTGGTGGTATATTTCTATACCAGTTTTGCTTTGATTCAGAGATAATATATTTTTCAACAATTTGTGGAAACACTTCTTCCCCACCAGTTTTCATTTATTTTTAGCATTTACTATGTGTTAAGCACTATATTAGATATGGAAACTCTAATGTTAAAGACTTGGTCTCCATCCTTAAGTGGCCTACAGTCTGAGTGAGTGACACAGATGCTTAAACACAATTTAAATAAAGTGTCCCCGCCCTTTTGTGAAACAGAAATGCCTGCGGTGCTGTGAGTACAAGACATTTCCTTTCACAGCTGGTGTGTGAGCCTGTAGCCTAAATTGATTACCATACACATCTGATGAGGACATGTTAATGGTCTAGTCCCTGTAAGAACTCTTGCTTTGTGTAGGGAAAGCAACTCTTTCTGTACCAAATATTGGAAACTTTCTTGTTTGGCACCAACTAATTAAATGTTTAAACTTGAACCCTTTATTTTAACTTAATCTCCTCATGTCTGGTTTCCCATTCTCTGATTTCTACACTGATACACAGAGTATAGTAAAGTTCTGCAGCCAGGCTGTCAGAGTTTGAATTTCATCTCTACCATGTCCTATTTCTGGGATCTCGGATCAATTAGTTATACTTTTTTCTTTAGTTTTCTGTTTTCTTTTTTCTTTTTTTTCTTTTTTTTTTTTTGAGGGCAGTGTCACTGGCCCTCATATGTGGGATCGAACCGGGGCCGCTGGCTTCCCATGCCAGCGCTTAACCACTGTTTTCTTCAGTTTTCTTACCAACAAATGGGAACGGTCATCCTACTTAAAAGGTTATTATGAAGATTATATATTGGATGTTTGAACCTGGTGCTTAGGTCTCATTAAATGTTTGTTCCCACTGCTTATTATCAAGTTAGGCCTTTACAAAATGATATATCCAATTGACCCTTGAACAGCATGGGTTTGAACTGCACAGGTCCACTTATACACGTGTTTTTTTCAATAAATACTGTAAATGTATTTTTTTTTTTTTTTTAAAGATTTTATTGGGGAATTGGCGGAGGGGAACAGCGTTCGGGAATCGGGGAAGGGGAACAGACAAGTTGCTGTCTTTTTGTTCTTCAGTCTAGTTGCGGAGGATGTTACTTCACTGTTGGTATCGTCATTGCGCTCTTCCCGGATGAGGCAGATTGGTCGCTGGCCTCTGGATGTCGCTCATCGCGGCTATTGGCAGCTCACGCTTGGCTGCCAGCCGCTCACGCTGACTGCGGGCCACTCACTGTAGCCTATGGCAGCCCACTGCAGCAGGGGCTGCAGCCCACACCATCACCGGGGCTCGCACAGCCCAGCTCCAGGTGGAGCTGTTGTTAGCTGTAGAGGGCAGTGTCACTGGCCCTCATGTGGGATCCGAACCGGGGCCGCTGGCATCCCAAAACCAGCGCTCAACCAATGCGCCACTCGGCCGGCCCTGTAAATGTATTTTTTAAATGATTTTTCTTAACATTTTTGCTAGCCTCCGTTATTGTAAGAATATAGTATATAATACATATAACATACAAAATTTGTGTTAATCAACTGTGTTATCACTAAGTCTTCTGGTCAACAGTAGGCTGTTAGTCAAGTTTTGGGGGAGTCAAAAGTTACATGTGGATTTTCACTGTGCTCTGGGGGTCAATGCCCTAATCCCCATGTTGTTCAGGGGTCAACTGTAGTGCCTAAGAGCCTGAAGATCTCCACCTCTTTTTACCTCATATTTTAGGAAAAGAAATTACACAACTAACCTAATACTTTAAACTATTGAATAAAGTACTATATGTGAAACATCAAGTAATTTAGTCTGTTTAAATAAAATTTTCAGTTAATCTGCTTAGGGATTGAGATTTTGTATAAAATAGGCAGCTGTTTATATTACTTATGATAAAAATGAATTCATGTATTGATGAGCTTGTGTTGCTTGATTTTTCTTTGTGTGTGTGACTAATTAAATTTATAATCTCTAGGTAACATTTAGACATGATTCTTCAACAGTGGAAGTTCAGGATGACCACATAAAGGGTCCACTAAAGGTAATTCATTTATTTATTCCTTACTAATTCCAATGCTTCAATAATTGTGCCTGGTCATTTCTTTTTAATTCATTGGCTATTTTGTTACTGAGTTGATAAATATGTAATTCTCTCATGTGGATGGTCACGGGATGTGGAGTATGCTGTGGAGGCGAGTCAGGGGAGTTGTGATGGATATGTATGATATGGGGGGGGAGTGGGGTGGCGAACTGGGGGAGGGGGGTTTTCACTTTGGGGGGTAAAGAGTATAACTATTGCATTGTGTTGTACACTGAAAACTAATAAAAAAAAAAAAGTGGGGAAAAAAAAAAATAAAAATATGTAATTCTCTCTAAAGAGACTTATAGAAAAAAGTATATTTAATGTACATGAAAACCTGATAGGATAGTAAAAGCTAACAGTGTTTAGAAATGAAATGAACATCAAGGAAATGTTTTGACTGCTTTTTATTTACTCATCTGTTTCAGTCTCACCATGTTTCACTTACTAAAATGGTGGATTTTCCAGAATTAGTAGGTGATGTAGTTCACCTACATCGTTAAGATAAAGTCATTTGAGTTTCATGATGATATGAAAAGGGAGAAAAAACAAAACAAAAACCCTCAGAGCTTTTAATTCTTTGAAGCAACTTCTGGCAGATGAAATTTTGGGGGTCATTAGGCACTTATAAATGATGAACATGTGCATACATACAGATAATTTGATTTCTTTGCATTCATTTCTCCTCATTGGCCAGCTAAATAAGTGCTGCTTTACTTTCTGCTAGTGAGCAAGCTAAGGGGAATGTGTGGGTACCCACTATGTGCCCCTTGGCCCTTTGAATGTCTGAAAATGGACATTGGCTTGGCTGGGTGAATTTTAAGAAACGCTATTTAACAGAATTGAAGAAACAAACATTAGATTCAAAAGAAGTAGTCCTTTAATGATGAAGCTATACTTTTCAGAGATTTAGATAGATGTGTTACCTGCCAGTTCGTTTGTAGTTGATTTTAAAACTTTTAATTGGATCAGTAGGACATTGGTACCTTGCAGATAGAGTAGGTACTATGGAGGGCTAAAACTTGTGAGGTTTTTTTTTTTTTTATCTTGCCTTATGAAAATTACTTTCCACTGTTTCTGTTTTGTAGGTGACATCTTTAATGTTACGTGCATAGGTTCATCACTTGCAGGGACAAAAGGACAAAAACATGTACACTTATAATACATTAACCACTATTTATTTAGTACTTAGTATGGGCTAGTATTGTGCTACATCTTTTGCACATATTATCTTGTGTAATCCTCGTTACAGCTCTTTACAGAAGAGGGAACTGAAGGAGATCACTAATCTGGCCAAAGTATTCAGCCAGTAATGGCAGAACCAAACTTCTGATAGACTCAGCCTATAATTGAAACATTGTGCCCTCTGAATGTTCAGAACACATATACCTCCATGCCTCATTTGGGTTTTTACCTGTTAAGCATGATTCTTTCCTGCCTGACTGCCTGTTTACCTGACACAGGCCAGCTGGTACCAACTGCAAAAAGAGGTTCAGTGTGGGAAGGGCAAGAAAAAGCAACTGTTTTGTATCTTCAAGTATCTTTTTTCCTCTACTGTTCCAGCCTCTTTGATTGTGACATAGTTGGTTTATTTTGCTTGTTTGGTTTTTCTTATTTTTATTAAAGTTTGGTTTTTCTTATTTTTATTAAAGTTGTTTTTATTTGTGATTAGGGCTTAGGACCATTTTGATTTTGACATAGGCAGTTATATTAAATTTTGGTCTCAAAATTGTTAAAACATTTTTCTTATCTATAGACTTTTTTGAATATATATTTTGAATTGGTCCTTAATATACTCCGTAGATTTCCATCAATTGATATGAAGTGTCAGCATTTGGAAAAATGATTCTCTTAGAGTAATAAAAGTGATGATATTTTATCTAAATTTATTTTTAATGAGTTCACATGAAAATAAACCTAGACCGCTTGAGTATTAAATTAAAAAATTGTACCATGTATTTGTTGACTGTAGTCATTTAATGACAGTTCTGTTAATTCTCCACATTTTCCTTCCCCTTTTTGGGCGTTGTGTGGGACTAACAGTTTCTTCTTTGAACAAGTTTATTTTACTATCACTATAAAGACCATGTTCATTTTATTTTATTTATTTATTTTATTTTTTTAAGATTTCATTGGGGAAATAGGGCAGGGAACAGCATTGAGGAACCGGGGAAGGGGAACAGACAAGTTGCTGTCTTTGTTCTTCAGTCTAGTTGTCGAGGACATTGCCTCACTGGCCCATGCTAGTATCACCATTGTGCTCTTCTCAGGTGAGGCAGATCAGTCGCTGGCCTCTGGACGGCCACTCACAGTGGCTGTTGGCAGCTCACACTGTCTGCCAGGTGCTCACGCTGGCTGCCGGCCACTCACTGTAACCTATGGCAGCCCACTGCAGCAGGGGCTGCAGCTCTGCCGTCCCGGGGACTCACAGCAGCCCAGCGCCAGGTGGAGGTGTTGTTCACCATCTTAGCTGTAGAGGGCAGTATCACTGGTCCTCCTATGTGTGATCTGAACCGGGGCCGCTGGCCTCCCAAGCCAGCTCCCAACCAATTTACCACTCGGCCAGCCCCATTTTATTTTTATTGAGGTATAATTGACATATAACATTGTATTAGTTTCATATGAACAACATTGTATTAGTTTCATATGAACAACATAATGATTTTATATTTGTGTACATTGCAAACTGATCACTATAATAAGTCTAGTTAACAGCCATAGTTAAAGCACTTTTTTTTCTTGTGACAGATACTTTTAAATATTACTCTGCTAGCCACTTTCAAGAGTGCTTTACAATGTCATTGACTGTAGTTGCCATGCTGTACATTACATCCTCATGACTTTTTATTTTATAGCTGGAGTTTGTACCTTTTGACCCTCTTTACCCATCCCAGCCCCTTTCTAGCAACTATGCATCTGTTCTCTGTATCTATGGGCTTGGTTTTTTTGTTGTTTTTTATTTTTCAGATTCTACATTTAAGTGATATCAAACAATATTTGTCTTTCTCGATTTATTTCACTTCACATAATGCTGTCAGTGTCCATCTTATGTTTTCACAAATTGCAGAATTCCCTTTTTATGGCTGTTGACACAGGTTGCTTCCATGTCTTGACTATTGTAAATAATGTTACAATAAACATGGGGGTGCATATATATTTTCAAATTAGTGTTTTCATTTTTGGGTAAATATTGAGAAGCAGAATTGCTGGATCCTATGGCAGTTCTATTTTTAATATTTTGAGGAACCTCCATACTGTTTCCCATAGTGGCTGCACCAATTTACATTCCAACGAACACTGCATGAGGGTTCCCTTTTCTCCACATCCTTGCTGACACTTATTTCTTTCTGATAATAGCATCCTAATAGATATGAGGTAATATCTCATTGTGGTTTTGATTTGCATTTCTCTGATGATTAATGATGATGATCTTTTCATGTACCTATTGGCCATCTGTGTGTTTTCTTTGGAAAAATGTCTATTCAGATCCTCTGCCCATTTTTTAATTAGATAATATTGTTTGTTGTTGTTGTTGTTGTTTTGCTATTGAGTTGCGTGAGTTCTTTGTATATTTTGGATAATAAACCTTATTAGATTTTTTTATTTCCAAATTTTTTCTCCCATTTAGGAGGTTACCTTTTCATTTTGTTGATAGTTTCCTTTGCTCTGCAGAAACTGTTTAGGTTGATGTAGTTATAAAGACCATACAAATGTAACACAGCATTTTCTTCATCAACTGGAAAATATTTTAAATGGTTGTCATTAGTGTTACATTCTAACTCTTACAGAGACTTCAAAGCAATTTTTTTTGGGGGGGGTGGGGGGATTCGAACCAGTGGCCCCTAGTTGCTCAAGAGTTAAGCTAACCCTTAACCAACTGAGCCACTCAGCCGGCCCCTCAAAGCTATTTCTTAGTTATCTCTACACTTCCCTAGCCTTCTTCAAAGAGTAGTGAATATGTGGGGCAAGGACAGTGAATTTTCACACATAGTAGCTCTGATTTTGAGGACCCTTAGGGGTTCCCAAGACCCTTTTAGGGCACAACAGGCACAGCATTTTCATAATAATACTTAAGTATTATTTACCTTTTCACTAAGTTGATATTTTCACTGATATTTTCACTGGGGAATAAAACTGCCAGTATCTTAACACAAATCAAATTAGTAGTTATTTTATTCTTTACACCATGCACTCAATTAAAAAAAAAATAAAGCCAGTTTTAAGTTTGTTTACTTATCTTCTAAAAGTTTTTCTAACTTTTAAAAACACTTTAGGTTGGAGCTATTGTGGAAGTGAAGAATCTTGATGGTGCATATCAGGAAGCTGTTATCAATAAATTAACAGATGCAAGTTGGTATACTGTAGGTAAGGAAATAAATCTTCTTTTAAAATGTATTTTCAGAGATGATACAACTCAAGTAAAGTTTCCTTGATTTACTTCCTCTCCTAATGCCATAGATATTATTGCTGTTAGGTTTTTATCTCTCCAGATATTTTAAATTTTTATTTCATTAATATGTGAATAACATATAATTAGAAATTATTTAGTGTATGTATTATAGAATTGGATTTCTAGCTTTTTTTTACTTCAAAGTATATCTTCGAGAAAATATTTTCCATCTTAACTATTTTTAAGTGTATATTTCAGTAGTGTTACTCATGTTGTGCAACAGAGAAATTTCTTTTTATTTATTTTTTTAAGATTTTATTGGGGAATTGAGGAAGAGGAACAGTGTTGGAGAATTGGGGAAGGGGAACAGCCAAGTTGTTGTCCTTCAAACTTAGTTGTGGAGGGCGCAGCCGTTTCAGCTCCAAGTCCAGTCGCCATCTGGCTGCTCATCGGCAGCTCGCAGCCACTCAGCTTAAGGTGCCATGTTCAATCTTAGTTGCGGGTGGGCATAGCCCACCATCCCATGAGGGAGTCAAACTGGAAACCTTGTTGGTAAGAACGTCCGCTCTAACAGTTGAGCCACCCGACCGCCTTTGGCAGCTCAGCTCAAGGTGCTGTGTTCAATCTTAGTTGCGGAGTGGCGCTGGCAACTTTGTTTTTAGGAGCACTTGCCCTCACCAACTGAGCCATCCTGCCACCTGTTGGCAGCTCAGCGGCAGCTGAACTCGGGCTCAGCTCACTGACTCATATGGGAATCGAACTGGTAACGCTGGTTCTCAGAACTCGCACTCTTAACCAACTGGGCCAGTTGACCTGCGCCCAAATTTTTTTTTTTTTTTTTTTTTTTTAAAGATTTTATTGGGGAATTGGTGGAGGGGAACAGCGTTCGGGAATCAGGGAAGGGGAACAGACAAGTTGCCGTCTTCTTGTTCTTCAGTTTAGTTGCGGAGGATGTTGCTTCACTGTTGGTATCGTCATTGCGCTCTTCCCGGATGAGGCAGATCAGTCTCTGGCCTCTGGATGTCGCTCATCGCGGCTATTGGCAGCTCACGCTTGGCTGCCAGCCGCTCACGCTGGCTGCGGGCCACTCACTGCAGCCTATTGCAGCCCACACCATCACCGGGGCTCGCACAGCCCAGCTCCAGGTGGAGCTGTTGTTAGCTGTAGAGGGCAGTGTCACTGGCCCTCATGTGGGATCCGAACCGGGGCCGCTGGCATCCCAAAACCAGCGCTTAACTGATGCGCCACTCAGCCAGCCCCCAAATTTGTTTTTATTGTAGTATTATATTTCATAATATTTGATGTACCATAACTTGTTTTTTTACTAATGATGTTCCAGTTTTATTGCTATTACAATAAATGCTGGAGTAAATGTGTTTTGTACATGCACATTTTTCTAGTTTTTCTATAGTGTATGCATTGAACTGTATGAAGTGAACTGTACTTGTTAAACTTTAGTAGGTAATGAAAACCACCTTCCTAAAAGACTGTATTAATTTATACTCTCATGGACAGTGTATGAGTATACTTGTTTTTCCAACTCTTGTCAAATTTGATTGTAATAATCTAAATTTTTGCCTATCTGGACAAAAAAATCGCATCTCAATTTTGTTTTAATATGCCCCTCCCATGATTACTAGTGAGATTAAACATCTTTTCATGTTTATTGAAGGTAACATTGTTTCACTTGTATTTTTTCTCTTTTGAATTGCTAGCTTATGTTGTCTCCCTAGTCTCCCCCTTTTCCTCTTGGGGATAGTTATCTTATTATTTTTAGGATGTGAGTTCTTCATATATCTTGAATGTTAACCTCTGCTACTTTAGTTGCAAGTGTTTTTCTCATATTGCTTTATTCTTACCATTACTATCAATTTTCATAGTCAGTTTGCCTGTGGTTACTTTTTCCTTTGTAGTTTGAGATCTTCCTTCCTTCCATCAGTGTTATAAATTTATTTTCTAATGTCACCTTCAACTTATGGCTTTATTTTTGTTTCACAAATACCATTTTACTTTACCTGCAGTTTACTTTTTTGAACATTCTGAAATATAATCATATTATTTTTTCCATATCGATAGCCAATTATCTCAGTATTATTTATTAAATGGTAATAATTCTTACTATTAATGGCCTTAGAAATGAGAATAAACACCTTGTAAAATGTCTTTGGGTGATGTCAAATTGGCAGGTTTGAAATAGTATAGGTGAGTTTTGTTTATATTTTTTTTTTTTTTTTTGTGGGATGAGAGAGGGAAAGTTTGATTTTGACATATAAGGAGATATTTTACTTTATGTAGGTTAAAAGACTGTGAGCAATTCTGTATAGTAAATCCATATAGTAATTAGGCATGGTTGTCCGTCTCGTAAATGTGGCACTTTTATTGTTGAATATTTTAGTTACAGCATTTAGAAAAATAAAGTTATTTATCCTCTCACATAATGTAAAGTCTCACATAATGTATGAGAACCTAAGTTTGGTACTTAGGCAAAAACTGCTATTTCTATAATCAAGGCCTGGCAACATTATTTAAAGTAGAGGTACTCTCTTCCCATGATTTGTGAGTAATGTAGTACTAGGTGCTAAAATTATGTTATAAAATATACATATATTCTGTATATATAAACTTACAGTAAATTTTCTGGGACATTGTAGTACTTTTTTTTTTTTTTAAGATTTTAATCGGGAATTGGGGGAGGTAAACAATGTTGGGGAATTGGGGGAGGGGACCAACCAAGTTGTTCTTCTTCAGTCTTCATTGTGGAGGGCGCCAGTCATGTCTGGCTTCCCGTCGGCAGCTCGTGGCCTCTAAGCTCAAGGTGCTGTGTTCAGTCTTAGTTGCAGGTGGGCATAGCCACCATCCCATGTGGGAGTCGAACCAGCAGCCTTGTTAAGAGCACATGCTGTATCCACTCAGCCATCTGGGCAGGCAGCAGCTCAGCTCAAGGAGCCAAGTTCAGTCTTAGTTGTGGGTGGGCATAGCCCACCATCAAACAGACAATATTGTTGTTACACCAGATGAGCCATCCTGCCACCTGTTGACAGTTCAGCGACAGCTCAGCTCAGGTGCAGTGTTCACTAGCCTATGTGGGAATCCAACCGGTGGCCCTGTTGCTCAGCGCTTGAGCTCTAAGCCAACTCTTAACAATCTGAGCCGCTCAGCTGGCCCTGTAGTACTTTTTTAAATAATGAGTTTTCAACAGGAGGCAAATTCGCCACCCAGAATATATTTGGCAATATCTGGGGACATTTTGGCTGTCACAACTGAGAAGGGGGGGCTGGCTGAGTGGTGCGGTGGTTTAAGCACTGGCTTCGAAAGCCAGTGGCCCCGGTTCGGGTCCCACATATGAGGGTCAGTGACACTGCCCTCAAAGAAAAAAAAAATTAAAAAAAAAACAACTGAGAAGGGGGAGCTACTGGCATCTAGTGGCTGGAGGCCAGGGATGCCATTAAATATCCCACAGTGCACAGGACAGCCCCCCATGAAAAAGAATTATCTGGTCCAAAATGTTAGTAGTGCTGAGGTTGAGAAACCCTGCTTTAAGTTATAAAAATATTTTTTTTAGGGACAGTCTGAATATATAAATTTGTACTCTTGTTTTCTGTTTCTTAAATAAATCTGTCAGTATTTACCAGCAGGAAAACTTGCCTTTCCTTTACTACATTGAGAAGGGTTAATTAGCATTTAAATAGTTTCTTCCTGAAATGCTAATTGCTTATTTTTATTTGGTATTTTCTGTTTCAGGGAAGATGTTTTCATTTCAGGCATATTATGTCTTTTTTGCTAGAAATTGGAAAAGATACTCTATACTTGAAATTGATAGAAAACATAAAATGTGACATGAACTTCAAATGTAATCTTTTTAAACAATAGAAAATTAAGTATTTTATATCATGTTAATTTTGAAAAATCCTTCAATAGTTTCCATTTTTACCTCCTCTCATAGTTTTTGATGATGGAGATGAGAAGACACTGAGACGATCTTCACTGTGCCTAAAAGGGGAGAGGCATTTCGCTGAAAGTGAAGTAAGTAATTATTTAACACATGAACTTGTCCTAATATTTTGTATTGGTGGGAGCAAGTTTTTGCTTTCTCAACTCAATCAACTTATTTGTTAATCAGGAAAATTAATTAATACGTAATACCATTATAATGTAATCTGTGAAGACTGTTTAAGGCTTTGTGTTTGAGTACCAGGTTCTATACTTTTTTGTGTAATGTATTTTAGCATTTTTCCACAAAGAGAAAATAATGGCTTGTTTAACAGTTTTCTTTAGACAACTTTTATATAAACTCTTTCAGTTTGTAAATGACTGTAGAAAAGAGATGTCTGATTTGTAATCCACTTAAACTCCATCATCCTTACAGGATATGTATGTAGATACCACAAGCAATCCCTAACTACTACTACTAATATTGTAGCTGGCAGGATGATAGCCTCTCCCTAAAGAAACCTTGCCTGACTGCCCTTTCTAAAATTGCCTCCATTCCTCTTCTTTTTTTTAGGTTGACTTAGTTTTCTTTATAACACGTATCGTTCTCTGATATCAAAATATGTATATATGCTCAGTTATTTTTGTTTACCCTGTACCTTCCTTACTAGAATGTGTCAGAAGGGCAGGGATTTTGTATGTCTTCTTCACCACTTTGTTCCCAGTTCCTAGAACAGTGCCTGGCACAGAGCAGGAACTAAATAAATGTTAGTTGGATAAATAAATGAAGTGCTTGTATTTCTCAGGGACTTCGTTCAGTGCTTTACATATATTATTACATTTACCTTATGAGGCAGATACCATTATTATCTTCTACTTACAGTTGATAAAACTGATGGGCAGACCTGGTTCTCAAATCAACACTTTTTAGCACCAAATCCATGCTTTAAAATTGAAAGGTGTTATTTAGTTACTGAAAATAGAGGGTTCACAAAGTTTTGTGACTATGTAGCTTGCTATTTAGAATTTTAAAAATGGATGTAGTGTTATACTGTTGTAATCTCTAATCTAGCCTATAAATATTAATTAATGCACAGTGGGGTCCAACCATGATTTTTTTCTCTAGTCACTGTTTAGGACAGTTTTGGGGGGGACATTTTAATACTTATTAAAACCATTAGTCTTTGTGGGGGTTTTTGTTTTGAAAATATTCTTCGTTCCCTTCAGTGATTGAATTCCTGTTTCAGTTCAGAATCTGTATTATGATTCCAGCTTATTCTTTCAGTTTATCTCATATTCTGCCATTTCCCTATACTTCTCTGCCTCATAAGGCTACTTGGTATTTCCAGGTTATGATTCATACTTTGTTTTTTTGGTTTCTCCTGAGCCCTGCTCTTCTTCTTCTTTTTTTATACAGGTAAATATGGTAAAGGAAGGAAAATAAAGCCAAACTGTAATTTAACAATTACAAGTTAGTGTAAGTCTTTATAATAGACTTATAGACAAAACTTATTACAACTCCTTTAACTAAAAAGATAAGGAAGAAGTCCTATGTCCCATTTTAATATTTTTGAAACCCACATTTATTTGATAGTTTCTAAGCTGATGATTAAGAATTCTATATATCTATATTGACCATAGGTAACATTTATGAAAGATCTGTATTTGCAGACTTTTCCCCTTGAATAAAAATAACTTAGTTTAAAGAAAGTGAATATCTTTATTATCTTAATCATAGTAAATTTTATTTTTTATTTAACATTTATCACTTCTTTGCCAAACATTGTTTCTAAGTTATGACTAATATTAACCCATTTAATCTTTAACAAACCTATGAGATTGGTGCTGTTATTATGTCCATTTTATATTTGAAACTAAAGCACAGGAAGCTTAAGTGGTTTTTCCAAAGCTCAGTAAACTAGTTGCAAACCTGGTTCAAACTAAGGCTTTATGGCTCCAAAGCCTGTGTTTGTTTTTTGTTTTCTTGTTTTTTGTTTTTGTTGTTGTTTTTTGTTTTTTATTTGCGGGCAGTGTCACTGGCCCTCATATGTGGGACATGAACCAGGGCCGCTGGCTTCCCAAGCGAGCGCTTAACCACCGCGCCACTCAGCCGGCCCCCAAAGCCTGTGTTTTAATACTATACTGCCACTAGTATTGTGTATAAATGTTACAGTTACATTCTAAAGACATGCTTAGATCCGATCCAGTGTGTCACATTTTAGTAGAAATGAACAGGAGACCTTGAACAGAAGACCTATTAGTTGTTAGACTACTTACTACATAGTAAAATAACTATAGTAACAATGCTTTACTTGACAGCATTGTTGTCAGAACCAAATGAGATGATATATATAGAATTGTCTTATGGATATGTCATTTTACATGAACTCAATAATACAGACATTTAAGGTAAAGACAGTGAAGTATTGGATATATCACATTGATGGTATTGTAGTACCTATTTGTATTTTGACCCAAGACCTTAGGCATCTACAATCCAGACCACACTGGATGAAGAGGCAGAGCAGATCTTGTTTTAGATATTCAACTGAATGTCAGAAGTAACCTATGGAAGAAGCCCTGCTCTTCTTAAGGCCACTAGAAATGCTTCCTCCTTCATGATATCTTTCATGAGCTCGCTAACCACATTGGATCTCTTTATCCTTTGTAGCTTTTGCACTTGGCTCATTCTTATTTTATAGTGTTTTTCGTGACTTATTTTCCCTATAAAATTTGAAGTTGTTTTGGGGAATATCTATGTTTTTGTCATCTTGATAGGCTCTCCTTTGCCCAGCAGTGTTTTCTATACAAAAAACTTCAATAAATATTTGTTGAATTAATTATGAAGGTTTAAATATAGAAAATACACACGGCTTTGGGACAATGCAGTGAATTTGGCTTCTTACACTGATGAAGTAACAAAATTGAGTTTATGTAATTCTTAGAAGTAATTTCATTTCCCTTAGAACACATGTACACTCTAGTAGGTCCATGATTACTGGGGGGGCTTGAACACTTGATTTTTTCTCTCTGTTAAGGTGAAGACATGTGTCTTATTTAATCAAGAGAAATATCTAAAATCCTAATTATATTTTTGCAGGAGAATGTTAAGTCGGAATAGTTGATAGGACAGTCCTGGTGTAAAGGCTGAAGCAGTGTGAGAAAGCAGCTCAGTGTCTCTAAACTTGCAGGAGGCTCAGTTCCTCTGTGTGTGTCTATACACGATATGCTTTATGTTTTGCTAGAGGGCAATTGAAATACTGGCATATTTTTCTTTACTCCAGTCCTGTATGCCAGGTGCTATGGTAGGTACTGGGGACACAAGGGGAAGCCAAGTAGATACGGAATTTATCTTCAGGAAACCTACGATCTATTGAAGGAGAAAAAGTATTAATTAAAAATATTTTTACGTTGTAAGTATATTAAGGTCTGTCAAGACATGACCAGGAGCGTATTTAATCTACCATCTATATATTCTTACCCTTTATTTATGATTTTCCAAAAACAGTTTTAATTTTGTGAAGGATTACTCATCGTTATTAGTAGTAATAACTGGCCTTTGAGAGAAAATTCACATTATACTGGCAGTTTTTAGGGTCACTAATCCAGTCAATAAGCTGCATACCTGAACAAAGACTTAAATGCAAGATTTCCATGAGACATCACAATAGCACTTCAGTTTGAATTCCAGCATTGCAATCGCTTGTTCCACCCATAGCCACTTTAGCGAGCGTGTTGTTGGGGTGTGTGAATATTTCTATAGAGCATTCACAACTGGAATGTGATCCAGAAGTAGTTTCATTAGCTCGTCTTCTCAGTGCATTTACTACCTGCAATTGAAAACTCTAAAGAATGGTTAGATAAAATCCCAGTTCCATACTTCCTGCAGCCCGTTTCAGGTAACAGGATATAGCTGTGTCTCCCCTGGGCTTATGGAATTTTCCTTGAGCCTGTAATATAGCAAGGAGTGTCTGGTTCATGCTCTTTAGGTATAAGACAAATTCTGCCCTCCCCTATCACTTGAGGTAGGGGTGCCCCTGCCTTCCTGGATGTGGATTGAGGCCAGGGACAGAAACATTGTCTCTTCTTGTTCTCACTCTTGTTCTCACATACCAGGGAGAGACTGTGGTTTATTTGATATCATTCCTAGATAACTTCAGAAATCCTGCATTTGTTTTTTCCTGTAACAAGTGAAATGAGCAGAGGCTTAAAATAGAAATCACAGTACATAATTGGAATCTCTGCTGTCAAGAGCGCAACCTTAATTTTAGGGTAGTGAGAAGGGGCATTTAACCCTTCTGTTAGGTTGGCAGAAAGTGAATCCAGGTTAATTTATTTTCCCTGTTTACCAAATGTAACACTTTGAAATTTTCATCCTTGGGGAAACATAATTAGAAATTAATGACAAGTGACTTCTAGAGAGTTTCTGTTTGGCATATTATTGTATTTGGGCCATATTTGGGCCAGCTTTTGCCTCCAGATAATATTTTTTAAATGCTCAATTTACAAACTAAATTTGAAAAATTAGGTTTTGCCTCATGAAAGTTGTGATTTTTGTCCTATCTTTTGAAGAAATTACTCTTTATTTAATGCTTTATTGCTAGTGCCCTTATCGTATTCCATATTCTTTGTTGTTGGAATTATATGTACCCTAAATATATTTACATATATTCTAATGAATTATGCAAAATAGAGTCTTAATATGCTTCCCTTTTTCACATTTTAGTTCATCATTGCCTCAACAAACTTATCTCAGTTTTAAAAATAAAAGTTAAAAATTTCCGGGCCGGCTGGGTGGCGCAGCGGTTAAGAGCTGGCTTGGGACGCCAATGGCCCCAGTTCAGATCCCACATATGAGGGCCACTGACACTGCCCTCTAAAAAAAAAGTTAAAATTTTCCTTTTAAATATTGGGTTGTCGGAAAAGTCATGACAGATTTTTTCTGTGATTTTCATTGCAAAAATGCATTATGACTTTTCCAACAACCTGATACTACCATTAGTTTGTTTTTAGATATCTAATCTTTAAATCTAGGTTGATAGGCACTGTTTGATATAACACCATGGTTTGTAACTTTGAGACATCTTTATCCTAAGTAGTTTCTCACCCTCACTTCAATCCTGACAGTTTTCCTGGGATCTTTAGTTCCCCTAGTGTTTATGAAATTATCTGTAATAGCAAAGGTTTTATTGGAGGGATGAAACGAATAGCAACTATGGAGAAGTCTTTAAAAATGCAGTAAAAGTAGGAATATTATCAGAATTGATATTCAGCAAATTAAGTTAGTTGGGATAGCACCTTCAGATTGATATCTTATTTTCTTAGATAAAAGACCTTTTCAGGAAATAATAGCGAGAAAAATTCTATGAAGTATGTACTGTTGAGAAACAAAGGGAATCATTCAAAATCCCTTTTTCTTCATTTTGCTTTTAACTATCAGCCTTGCCTGGAAATCAGTATTTTTGGATGGGGTTAGGGACAAATGGGTCGACATGAAATTGTCAGTTGATAACAAGAAAGAAATGTTCATTTAATGGTATCTTCATACTAAGCACAATATTGAAGCCGTAGATTAAAAAGGAAGGGGAAATGAAATATTAACTGTAGAAAAATTAATTTTTACATTTTCTTTAACAAAGGTATATCGTGGAAAATGTTTACAAAATAATAACTTAGCTTATCTGAATGACGTCTTTTTTCAGGCACTTGATGCTTATTCTGATAATTAATTTTTGTTTATGTTACTAATTAAGAATTTTATTTATATGTTATCATTCCCTATGTGCAAAGAAAAATTGGAGCAGGTGGCCCAATCTGAGGGAGTTAGGTCCTTACATATAGGTAGGTGGGTATCTTAGCTCTCAAATCTATGTTTCCACTGAGTTGTGTTTGTTTTGTATTTTAATCATTGTTAGAAGTCTGTCAACATTCAAGTAGATAATGAAATCATCTAGAGAGAATAGCTAAATTTCTTTTTACCTTTTTGTTTTCAGTAATGGGCTCAATCATCTTTATTCTAATATCTTCAAAACAAGGATTTTCTATCTTTAGGAGAGTTGTATTTTAGTGTTCCTTGGGAGAAGTTATTTTATCTCAAAATCTAAGCATATTCTTAAACTGATTTGGTTTAAAAAGAAAAAAGAACTTGCAACGTAATAACTTTTCATGGGTTTATGTTCTTACCCACAGACATTAGACCAGCTCCCACTCACCAACCCTGAACATTTTGGCACTCCAGTCATAGGAAAGAAAACAAATAGAGGAAGAAGATCTAATCATATGTAAGTCCATTTTCATAACTGTTAGTTGAACCTGAATTCATTTCTCCTTCTAGTATTGTTTTAATAATTACTAATTTTAAATTGAACCTGAATTCATTTCTTCTTCTAGCATTGTTTTAAAAGTTACTTATTTTAAATTGTAATTTGCAAAATGCTAACTGGATCTAATAGTAATTTCAGATTTAATAATAGCTTCAGACTCCTTAGCACAGGTGCTCAAGGTTCTCCATGCTCAGCCAACCTTAACAGCTATATACCTACTTCCCATTCTCCCTATATGTATCTTGATGCTGTAGTTAAAATGGAACTAGTCAATATTCCCTGAATACATCCTTTTTCCCCCCTGATATCATGCATTTATTCATGCTTTTTTGTCTCAAATGCCACCCATCCATGTCACTGTTTCACTCATTCTTTAGTTCTCAACATAAATGCTTTCATTTTTATGTGAACCATTTTGTGTCCTCCCCACTTTTCTTTGAAAACAGACATATTTTTCTATCCTCTGAACTCTATAAATTCTTTTCATTTATCTGATGTCATAGACAATAGTTCCCCTTTTATCATTGTAGTGTTTTCCCTTCCTAATGCTTTAAATTTCCCTGTGTCTTTTCACAGTTGTGTCACATAGTCTACATATTTAACAAATTCCTTTCAATGAAATGTGCCTAGGCTCCAAAAGCTCTAAATTAAAAAGGATCACAGGATCAAGGGGTCATGAAATTTCAGGTTATCAGAGATAAAGAAACAGTCTTCAACAGTTCCAGAAAGAAAAATAATTTATTGCAAAGATTTGAGAGGCAGAATGCCATTAGACTCCTCAACAGTAACTCAGAAGACTGCAGAATGGAGGACTGGAAGTCTCTGTTCAAAGGGAGGACTTGATTACCTAATATAATGGGACATTGGGTGGGAATTAAACATATGATAATAACAAACAGAGACATAAAACAGCAAAGACATTTAGTAATCCCCTCCCACACACACACAAATTATATAAGAAAGGAAAACTATAGTAGTAGGATGGAGGGTGGAGTTACGTCCTTATAACAATGGGAAGTCAATAGAAGAAAAATGTGTTTAAAATGCATAAAGAAATACCAATATAAGAATATTATTTAAGGGGCTGGCCGAGTGGCTCAGTTGGTTAAGAGCTCACTCAAGAGTGCAAGCTGAGCTCTGAGCAATAGCAGTTTGATGCCCAGTCTGAGCTGAGCTGCCACTAAGCTGCCAACAGGTGGCAGGATGGCTCAGCTAAAAAAAAAAAAAAAAAAAAAAAAGCAGACAGCAGGTCTCATAAAAAACCAATACCTTCTGCCTTATATAAAAAAAAGAATATTATTTAAAGATAAGGTAGTAACTAGCAGAGAAACAGCTGAAAGTGTTAAAAACAGTTGCCTCCATGGAGCCAAAGAAAGTTGGAAGGGATGGGGCAAGAGAAGTTTTCATTCTATTGAAGATTATTTTAAAACAATTTTGAATATTTTTGGTAAAATTTTAAAAGCTTTAATGTGGCTAAGCCCAAATATTGTTAGACTAGCTATTAAAAGTAAATCTTAGTTGAATTATTGAAAACTTTAGTGTAAGTGAATGCTTTCATTCAATATACAGATTTAGGTATTAAATCTAATTGTGGCTGATTTTTGGAGGTAGAAATTGGGTAAGCACTCTCTCTCACGTTACTCACTTTTGGCCTTAAAGCAAACCCATGAAGATAGGTATTAGTTTTATCCCTGTTGAAAATTGGGGAGATCAGCCTCAGAGACAGCAAGTAACTAATTCAAGGAAGACAGGAAAGAAATGACCAGGACTGGAGCTCCCTGTGCGCCATAGGCCTCTGCCCATTCAGTCCATTGACTCTTGTTTGTTTAGATAGAACACTTCAGTTACTTTCCAGATTAGTTTTAACAATAAAGAAATAATGACTCTTCTGAGGGAGGAAAAAAAGACTGATTCTTGCATTGAAAAAATAGGCAATATTACTAACTTTCCTACTGTACTTATGATTTGGAGCGTGCAATTTTTTTCCCCCTCTAAACCTTTTAGAAAATGTTTTCCTTAATTACTAGGTGAATAATTTCTTTCACTTGTGATTTAGCTGGCTGGTGACTCAGTTATTGTTAGGATATGCAGGTTGTAATTATTATTTACTCTTCTATGTATGTCATTAAAAAATTGAGTATTTTAGTTAAAAAGAAAAAGAAATAAAAAATGTACGATGACATTTTTATTATGAGAGTCCTATTCTGATTATTGGATGTTATTATCTAATAATGTTTTCAATTGTTCCAGAGAGCCATTGTGTTGCCATAAATTATTCACTGAAACACGTATAAGTTAAATCTTTTGATAGCTCTTTGAAAATGATTTCAATTTAAAATTTTGTCTACCATTGATCATTAGCGTCTTCCTGTAGTTCTATAGACAACTCTTAATTAACTATGACTGATGATATCAGAGGTGGGGTGTATTTAATGTAAAAATATTTAATTAGCGAAGATTTCCACTTCTCTAGCTCTCAAGAGGAATGATGTGGCTTAGTTGTTAAGAGTGTAAAGAGCAGTGGCACCAGATAACCTGGGTTTGAATCCTGCCTTTGCCACTTCCTTCTCTGTGACCTTGTGCAGGTCACTTAGTCTTCTCATGCCTTAATTTTCTCATCTGTAAAATTGAGATCGTAGTATTACCTATCTCTTACAGTTGTTGCAAAGATTAAATGAATTCATATCCTTAAAGTATATATATATGGTAAGCAATGTGTAAGACTAGATATCATCATGAATTGAATGAAAAAATTTTCATGAAATTACTGGCATGTGGCATAATTTCATTTATATGTGAGTATATAAGAATTCTGCTTACTAGTGTTTATGTTGGACAGGTAGGACTGTTGGGGGCTATATTTTTTAAAAGAACATTCCCATATTATTTTATACTATATACATTATTATAGGAAAAGGTTTTTTAATCTATCAGGATTTTTTTTTTAATTAAAAAAAAATTACCTCTTATATTTAGACATATTTTCTTTCTACAAGTGTCATCCAGAAGTGTAAAAATTAATTTAAGATGAGGTAATTTATAGAATATCAAATAGATTGATTTACAGAAATGACCAAAACTTATGATCTGTTTAGAAGTCTGTTGTGTTTCTTAGCTGAGGTCTCCCTTTCTTGAATATATGAGGATAAAGCATGCAGTTGTCACTAAGCAAGTTGATCTTTGCTTTGCAAAGAGTCTAACAAACGTTCTAAGTCAGTCATTTCCTTGCTGAGAATCTGTGTGTGTAATGAAAGATTTGCTGTTGTGATTGTCTTGTTCTGTGCAGAGTATGAAGGCATGAAAAGGGTGAGAATTACTAGTGTAGGAAATGAAGCCGTGCGTGTCTGGGTTCTTGTTTTGCTTGTCTGCCCCCTCACCATGTGGTCATTCCCACTGCCAGGAGATACTCGAATGTCCTTGCTTGGAGCTTCTTTTTAGATTTTATTGGGGAATTGGGAAGGGGAACGTTGTGCTTTTCCAGGAGCCATCAGCTCCAAGTCAATTTTTCGCTCTTCAATCTTAGTTGTGGAGGGCACAAGCTCAGCTCCAAGTCCAGTCACTGCTTTCAAACTAGTTGGGAGTCGGGGGAAGGCGGTGCAGCTCACCATCCCTTGTGAAAATCGAAATTGAACCGACAACCTTGTTGTTAAGAGCACACGCGCTCTAACCAACTGAGCCATCTGGCCGCCCGCTGCTCAGCTCACGGTGCCGTGTTCAATAATCTTAGTTGCTTGGAGCCTTAAGCCTTGGTTTGGAAGCACCCATTCTTAATTGTACTCCCTCAAAGCTATTTCTTCCCTTTCTTCAAATCGATTTTCTTGGACCTGTATCTTAAGATCATTTATCTGACCTTCATTTCCTCTTCCATTATTTAACTAAAAATAAAAATCTTCATTATGGTTATCTGATTGCCATTTAAAATTTATTTTTATACAAAGATAAATAAGGATATCTCTTCCCAGGATTCCCCAGACTCCGTTGTTTTCTTTTAACAACCGTTAATCCACATACTTGTAATCAGCCCCCAGGTTTTCCAAAATTGATTATTTTTGACACCTTTAATTGAGTTTTATTTATATTGCACCTTTAATTAAATCCAAATATATTCAAGTATTTTCTTTTTTAATGATATCATCCTCTAGTTTAATTTTTTAAAAGCAAGTTATTGATCTTTTTGATCAATGTATAACTTGATTGAATTTTCCCTTATAATTTACCCATGGTGTGCAGAGGTTTTGTTTGATTCTGCCTAAAGAAGAGAGTGCCTGAAGGTACCGAAATATTTGTGTTTTCCCCCCTGCCCCAAATGTTTTATCCAGTAACCTGGCAAAAGTATATGTGCACCTGCTACCGCAGGAAAGCAGTTTACTTGCTGTTATTTTTTTCTTCTCTTTCAGAAAAAGAATAAAGCATAATAAGGCCTATAAGAATTCTTGTTAGGGATTATCTGTAGGTACAGGTTTTACCCAGTGATGGTGCTACGATTTACCCAATAAACTAGTAATTTAAAACCTGGTATTTTACAAGTCTGCAGAACTTTTAAAAAAGTTTTATTGAGATACAATTCACATTATCATAAAAGTGTTCAGTGTTTTTTAGAGTATTCACAAAATTGTGCAACCAGCACCACTAATTTTTTTATTATTTGCTATTTTATTTTGATATGAGAATTTCATTCTAGTTTCCTTTATAAAAATTGGGGGTGGGGGAAATTAAACCAAAACCCTTTTATTGGTAAGTGTATACATTTCCATATACTCTGTATGTTTTAATTTCTAAGAAGCTATAATTGTCAGTCTTGATACTAACACAGATTTTTAATGTACTGTACAAAAATTTAGAACTGAATTAATTACTTGCCTGAAATATAATAAGCATCGTTGAAGCAAGAATTGCATTTCAAGGATAGAGCCTCTGAAGTTCCTGGGTCAGTTTTCTATTTGCATCTCATCAATTTGCTATTCTATGGCACATGTCTTGTCTACAGTTCTCACTTGATTTACAATTTACTTAAAATGAATAGTGATGTGTGATCAACTTTAAGTAATTAGCCGTTAGTCTGGTGTAGTAAACATTTCCATGTAATTAGCTTTGTTTGGCATCATCAGTGTCATCATCAGATGTTACTTCACAGAAAAGAGATAGAGTATTATTTTGTTATGGCTCTATAAGCAAATATCTTACCACTAAAGAAGCAACAATGCCACAGGGAAAAAGAAGCAAAGCCGGTCTCTATTTGCTCTATCTTTGCTCTTTATTTCAGTTTATCAGTTTATTGAGTACTTGTTTTGTGTTAACAGTTTCCTGGCTAAGCTTCCCTAAAAGGAAGAGTTAAAGGAGTCTTAGGTTTAAGGTTATGGTTTATATTGGTTTTATACATTATACTGATTGTCATTTTGTGATTTTAGGAGAAATACAGTCAGAAGTACCACACTAGAAAGAAATAATCTATTAAGTTTATTTATTTAGTCAACAAATATTTATTGAGTATCTATGCTGTGCCAAGCACTGTTCAGGTACTTGAGGTACATCAGTGAACAAAATAGGCATTTACAAAATCTTTGCCTTTAGAGCTTATGTTCTCTCATGGGGGGGATATGGACAATAAAGTAAACTTGTAAGAAACAAGTATATTATATAGTGTGATAGATTTGTAAGTGCTGTGAAAATAAAAGAGTAAGGTGAGGGGTGATTGGGGAGGCCAGGCTGTAAATTTGAATAAGATGGTCAGGGTAACCTAATTGAGATGACATTTGAACCGAAACTTAGAGGAGGTGAAAGTTAGGTGAGCCAGGCTGTCCTGCTGCAAAGGGCAGTAGAGAAATGAGGTGGTAGCAGCTGGTAGAGAAAGCGAGGTTGGGGGATTTTTTTCTTCTAGTGGGAGAAACAACAGCATACTGATGGAAATAACAGTATGTTGATGGGACTCAATCTAGCAGAGGCAGAAAAGTTGATACAGGAGAGAAGCAAGCATTGCTGGGACAAAGTCTTGAAGATGAGAGGTGGGAAAGGAATCTAGTCCATAAATGGGGAATGTTTTAGAGTGGAACCTGGACATGTGCTGTGTAAGGTGGGTAGATGTTTTTTGTTTGTTTGTTTGTTTGTTTTTGAGAGCAGTGTCACTGGCCCTCATATGTGGGACCCGAATCGGGGCCGCTGGCTTCCCAAGCCAGCTCTTAACCACCGCGCCACTCGGCCGGCCCTGATAGATGTTTTATGTTGCCAGTTTATATACATATATATCCGAATAGAACTTTCTGGTATTCAAAGTCTTCACACTTGTTAATATTAAGAAAGAAATTAGTATTTTTGTAAAGATACCAATGACTCTGTTAGTCACATAAAGCCCGGTTTTCTCAAAGACATTTTTACAGACTTATATATTATCTGTGACATTGTGATTTTTCTCTCTCACTAATGATAATGACATAAAGGGGACCATAAAACCGTAGCTGAATGAGTTTTCTATGACTGCTTTGAAAAAGCAGTAATTTTAATTTTAAGATTGGTTGTGTTCTACAATCATTAGAAAATGGGAGAGAGAAAAGTCATTGCCCTTGAGATACTCTTCTAATCAAGTAGAAATCAGACTTGTGAAGTCTGTCATTACTGTCACAAGCTGTCTGCCTATTTGTAAGGTTTAATGCTCTGCTAATATGAAGGTAGGTTGGGTTTTCCTACTATCTGTTACCTACTTTCTAGTAGGGGTTACACTGCTTTAAGTGCCGTTTGAAATACAGGAGTTCTACTCAGTAGCAAACTTTCAAGATTTGTTTTTATCGGGATAATTTTTAAGTTATTTGATGATCTTTGAAATCAAATAGTGCTATTTTCTATGTCACTTTAAAATGTTTAATATCATTATAATAAGTTCCTGCTTTTTTATATTTATGTAGGACTGTATAAATATAGAGGGGTGACATTTATATTGTCATTTGTTTGGAAAGGCTTCAGACAAATATAGAATATACTGGATTTATCCAGTCAACCAAATACATAAATCATGATTAAAGTTTCAGGGGCCGGCCGAGCGGCTTAGTTGGTTAAGAGCTCGCTCAAGAGTACAAGCTGAGCTCTGAGCAACGGCGGTTCGATGCCAGCCCGAGCTGAGTTGCGTTGAGCTGCCAACAGATGGCAGGATGGCTCAGCTAAAAAAAAAAAAAAAGTTTTAGAATAATATGTCAATTTACATTTTTCGTCAGTGAACTTGGTCATTGCCAACTATCTCAAAAATGTTTTCATCCCTGTTGATAATAAGTACTAGCCATTATCCTGTTTTACTTCGTAAAAAGAACTTACACTGCAGTCTGTTTAGTCAGCATTTTTTAGTGTTCTATTCTGGGCATTTGAGCAGTCAGTTGTTAGAATCTTTATTATTTTTAGCACTGATGGTGGGCTTTCTTAGAACCAGATTCAGAATAGTATTTTTTGTTTTGTTTTGTGTTTCTTTTGTTCTTTTTAGTTTTGCTTTTCACTGTACTTTCCTCTAACATCAAATAGATGGTTTTAGGTAGTTCCATTTCCTAACATCTTTCTACTTTACTAGTTCAATATACAGTGTAACTGGAAGGAATTTTTAATAAAATACAAAAGAACCATATTGTGAATTTTATGAATACCTAAGTTGTATATGTTTGATACTAAAGATAACAGTGTTGATCTCTTATCAGATTGTCTCCTCTTTGACCCCCAGTTAATAAAGATCGGCAAAATTAACTTCTGTATTGAGAGTGTGTAAAATTACTATCTCTAGAACTCCTTTAACCTGAGAGTAGGATCTAATACATTTTAGTGTATATAGTACTGGGATATTTAATATGGGGCCTTCAGGTTTTTGAGAATTTGGAGACTAGTGTTATTCTGTTATGATCTTCCCCGCAATCTTTTAAAATAGCACTAACTAAACCCAAAAGATTTTAAAGAAAATAATGTTTTCTTCTAATGATAACCCTTTTGTTATTCTTTAGAAATTTAAAATATTTAAAATTTTAAATTAGCCATTCTGTAGGTTTAGGAAATGGGATAAGATTTCTAGAATACCTGTATTTATCAACTTGGTAATGCTTATTCTTCGTGAAGATAAATGGTAATACCTTACTGTTTTCTTTCCTTAGACCAGAGGAAGAGTCTTCTTCATCCTCCAGTGATGAAGATGAGGATGATAGGAAACAGATTGACGAGCTACTAGGAAAAGTTGTATGTGTAGATTATGTTAGTTTGGATAAAAAGAAAACACTATGGTTTCCTGCATTGGTAAGTAACTTTAGTATAAAAGAGTTTAATTTTCAGTTACATAAGTTCATGAAAAAAAAAATACTGATTTTCTTACTAGTGCTTATCGTAGGTACAAAGTGGGAAAATTATTTTGGCATTCCATCATTTAGTTCACAAAAAGATTATTTTCAAAATTATATTTGAGTACAAAAAACTCTTGAAGTCACCCAAGGAAGGCAAAATCATGATAATTTTAGAGGCTAGGTATTGGGAGTTTAATATACTGCTCTTTATATTTTGGGTAGAAAATTCATAATGCAAACTTGGAAAACTTCTAAATCTGCCATTCAAAAGATTGCAAAAGGAGAGCAGAATCTTTCTTTTCTACTGTTGTCTACAAATGATGTCTATTTGTGAATTTTTTCAGTGAACATATTTTGTATTCTTTAGTGTTTTGCACAAAATAAATGCCCAATTATTGTCAACTCTTATAATTAAAACCAATGAAGGTGATTGTTTGTTTTAATAAACATAAATACTTTATGATACCTTTGTACTTCCACATGTATCTACCTATCCATTCAACAATTGTTGGATGCCTGTCATGTACAGGATTGTGCTAAGACCTTTACAAGGATTATGAGGTAGGTAGGTATAATTATTTACCCTCATTTAGAGATATGGAAACAGTATTAGAATAGTTAAGTAATTTGTCAAGCTTTGGGCTAATGGTAAGCTGAAAACTTACATGCTAATGTATGTGAGCATTTCTCTTTTCCTAAAGCACTAAGAGTCTTTGTAATAATTTTTTTTAAAACATGTTTTAAGAACAGTGTTGTGTGTCTTTTTTTTAAACAAAAGAAACATTAAAATTTTCACTGTTACTATTTTCAGTATTAATTAAAGATTCTGTCACCATAATTTCTAAATAGTTTCTTTGATGATGAGAAAAATATTTAAGTGTTTATGATATTGAAAGGTCAGTAATCTGGTTTTTTTTTTGTTTTTTTAACTGAGCCATCCTGCCACCTGTTGGCAGCTCAACGGCAGCTCAGCTCGGGCTCACACTATTGAGTGAGCCCTTAACCAATGGAGCCACTGGGCCGGCCCTTCAACTATTCCTGTATTTTAAAAATGGATTTTTTTTTTTTTTTTTTTTTGAGGGCAGTGTCACTGGCCCTCATATGTGGGACCGAACCGGGGCCACTGGCTTCCCAAACAAGCGCTTAACCACCGCGCAAAAATGGAATTATTGATATATGTTACCCTCCCCCCAAATTGAGATCTTTTGGACAGTGATAAATAATTTTTATCAACCATTGTGTGAAATTGTATTCTAAATCAAACAATCTTGACATAATCTAGACGTAATGCATTTCTATTTTTAAAATTAGTTTTTATAAGTGAATAAATTTTACAAGTATTTTGGTAACATCATCATGTGAGAAAGCAGTCCCATACTTACTTCTAGAAACTATAAATAATCAAACATGTATTGAGCATTTACACTGGACAGTCACATTTACTCCTAAATGAGACTGAAAAAGAAGTGGTATTTTACCCTCGTTTTAAGGGAAGGAAGTCTTAGCGACCATGACTCATAGTCTTACTTTTCAGTTCCTTCACTGTTTCTCCTCTAACCAGGCTTTAAATGCTGTTCAAGGTTCAGCATATATCACTGTGTATTCTCATCCGTTTTACAGCATTGGCTGCTGCAGTGATAACAAACTGAAATGCCTTAGGGTCCAAGAAAATAACATACATGGGTGAACGGGATAAAATTTGGATTGTAGTTCCTGTGTCAGAATGGAGAGTGAACCCACTCCACTCCTCACACACCTCTGGTAGCACTGTGTGTGGTCAAAATCCTAAACTCATGAGCAAAAAACAAAAGGGTGGATCTGGATCATAGTTTTAGACCCCTGACATTTTAGCTATTGACTCCCAAGTTTATATCCTCGAGTTCAAATCTCTGTTGAGAGCTCCAGACCTGGGCGTCTCTCTATTCAGTATCTCCATTTGGATGTCCTTTAGCCACCTCAGAATTTCGTAAGCCTAAAAGTGAATTTATTCTCTCCTCCCCCATTCCCAAACTTGACCCCTCTCAGGCCCATCCCATAATGTTTTTTCTGCATGCAGTTCAGCCCTGTACTGTACACATGTACACACACATACATCATTCATCAGATCAGTTCCTACTCAGTCTGCTAAGCTGAGTGAGCTTAAACATTGTCTCCTCAAGAAAGTGGCTCCTGACCACCTAGAATACAGAGTTAACACAATAGTGATTAAATAAATGTGCACATCCTTGTTTAGTGCTCGTCTTCCCAACTAGGATGCAGGCTCCATGTGGGGAGGAACAGTGACTGTCTTGGCCTCTGTCCTCCAACATCTATGGAGTAGTCACTATTTGTAGAGTGACTAGAAGTGAATGAACCAATAAGTATTTACTTCAGTACTTTAGGAATGATGGGAAAGTTTCCCTAGATGCTAATACATGTGAAAGACTTTCATCAGTGAATTATTTGAGAATACCATCAACATTTCAGCAATACTTAATGCAGTGCACTTACAATTAGGAAAATGAACTTTCTTTTAAAAGACTGAAGTAGAACTAACCTGTTCTAACTCCTCTCTAGCTGTGGAGAGAGGACATGCCTGTTATACACCATCAGGTCATTTTTCAGAGCTAATGAGACAGGCCTTAAAACAGGCCTATCATACTTATTTTGCCCATTTTTCATTTAAAACTGTAACTATACTGTTAACCTGGTATACATAGTGGGCTGTCTTGGAATTAAAATAATCAAAACTCATAGGTGTTTTGTTAGACACCTATGGGAAGACATGTTTTATCCTCATTGTAAATAACAGCTGAGGCGATTTAAAATAAAATCCATCTTCTAGTGTTAGTATTAAATCTTATACAGACTCTAGAAAGGTACCAACTTAAACATGTTTTTAGAATAGGTAGTATTATAAAGACTCTAGAAAAGTACCAACTTAAACATGTTTTTAGAATAGGTAGTATTATAAAGAAATTTTAGTATGTATTCAAGTATATATTTAAATGTAAACACTAGTAGAACCTCATTTCTGCCTTCAGAAATCAGACTGCTCTGATTAAGGTTCTGATACCTGATCCCATTTTTGTTCCTGCCCTTCTTAGGCATGAGGTACACCCTCTGTTAAGGCCCTGGTTCTGCCTCTTTTTCCACCCCTGCCCCACTTATTCCAGCCTTCCATTTCTGTTTAGGATATGGTCCACAGTTTCAGTTGAGTCATCACCATGCTTCTGCTTTCAGTACCCTGCTTGAGCCTAAAAACAGTGTGGGTAACATAGAGGGCTGGAAGGATGTAGGGTACACATTTGAAATTACTTGTCTGTACCTGTTTGCCCTCAAACTAAAATTAGCTTAAGCTAAGGTGAAACTACTTTTATAAGTATTTAAGTAGTTGATACTTAAGTCACTATCTATAAATGTGCTTTTAATTATAATAGTTTCACATCTTTTTAAAGGTGGTTTGTCCTGATTGTAGTGATGAAATTGCTGTGAAAAAAGATAATATTCTTGTTCGATCCTTCAAAGATGGCAAATTGTGAGTATAATTCACTTGGTATGAAAAACATGCTGTTTTTCCAAATTAGGATGGTAAATGATAAAATCATTGTTTCTAGTGGCATTACCCTTTTACTTTTCATCATTCAGAATGTTTCAAAGCATGATCACTTTTCATATGAAGTGTATTTCTTTTTTTCTTTTAAAGATTTTATTGGGGAATTGGGGGAAGGGAACAGCTTTGGGGAATCAGGGAAGGGGAACAGACAAGTTGCTGTCTTTTTGTTCTTCAATGTAATTGTGGAGGACGTTGCTTCACTGGCCCATGTTGGTATTACCATGCACTCTTCCCAGTGAGGCAGATCCGTCGCCAGTCATTGGACGGCCACTCACTGCGGCTCTTGGCAGCTCACACGGCTGCCGGCCACTCACTGTAGCTCATGGCAGCCCACTGCAGCAAGGGCTGCAGCCCATGCCCTTGCTGGTGACTCATGGCAGCCCAGCTCCAGGTGGAGCTGTTGTTCACCATCTTAGCTGTAGAGGGCAGTGTCACTGGCCCTTATATGTGGGATCTGAACCAGGGCCCTGCTGCTCAGAGCTGGCATCCCAGGCCAGCTCCTAACCAACATGCCACTCATGTATTTTTTATAGTATGTTTTTCCTTGTTCGTTTTGGTCTTTTCTAAACTGGACCCAGCACTGTCTAATTTGTCAGTTTTACCTGTGTAATAGATGGTGATTTGTTGAGGAAAATTTGATATATCTACTGTATCTATTACTTGATTGATAGATTAGTTAATATTTATTGTATTTGAATGTCGAATTAGAATATTTTAATATTTTTAATTATGTCTAAATGGTTGTAGTGACACCTGTTATATAACATTGACTTCTGCAGTAGTATAAGGATTAAAATGGGTATGGTGGGCCGGTCGAGTGGCGCGACGGTTAAGCGCTGGCTTCGGAAGCCAGTGGCCCCGGTTCGGGTCCCACTTATGAGGGGCAGTGACACTGCCCTGAAAAAAATAAAAAAATAAAATAAAATGGGTATGGTAAGAAAGTGAGTTTTCATGTTACGAAATTTTTTAGTTACGAATTTCTGTGTTTTTTTTTTCCTTTAACAATTGTGTGACTAGAAAAGCCATATATTTTATATTTTGCTTTATTGGATGACTGTACCTTAAAAGCATCATCATGTTTTTTTAAGATTGGTGTTTGGGTTTTTAAGTTCCGAAAAATGATTTTTCAAAAACAATCTGTGAAACGCAGTTTAACAAAATTGAGATAATGAGAGAAATTTGAACACTGAAATTGAATACTGGTTTGATGATATTAAGAAATTGTTAATATTTAAATGTGTGATAATGGTATGATTATATTTTTAAAAAGAATTTTAAAGCTCCATATTGAAATTTCATAAATCATATAATATCTGGGATTTGCTTCAAAATAATACAGTTGGGGTGGGAAGGGGAGTAGGTAGAGGTGTAGGTGAAGCAGTGACTATGATTGTAGTTGGGTGATGGATACATGGGAGTTTACACTATTCTACCTATTTCTGTACATATTAGAAATTTTTAAGGAGTTAAAAATTTGGTAAGCTAAAAAATGTATTTGGGATAGTGTTCAGGCTCTTATGGATTGCTTGATATGTATCAAATGCAGAAAAGCTGAATAATGGTTCATTAGTGTAAATAGGAAATGTATATGACATATATGATAGAACCTCTTCTGGTTGCTTGCATCTGACCCCTTCCAGTTGTTGGGAGCTCCATGAAAGACCTTAAATTATATATTAGAAGTTTGTTAGTAAGCCTAAAATCCAGTTAAAAGTTTTTCAATAAGAGCTTTTACCTTACCAACTAGTACATTTTCTTCCAATCTGAAATTTAACAATTTCTTACGATTATTCCAAAATAATGACAGATACTTACTGTTTGTTTTCTTTTTTATTGGATTGATGCATTCTACTCTCCAAGCATTTTTATTTATTATTATTTTTAATATTCCAGTATTTTCATTATTGCTTTATCCAGGGACCCCGATATTCAAGAATACCTTGTTGTGTCTAAAACATCTCATGAGTTGGGGTCCTTTTGTAAATGATTACATATTTTAACATCCTACCTAGCTTTTTATTTGGACTTGCAACTCTGTGTACAATCACTTCTGTTGTAAAGGTCAATACGCCAGTATTTGCATTAGGTTTCTGTGGTGTACAATTGGACTCTTAACTAATCTATGTTGTGTTTTTGTGGGGTTTTTTCCTTTAAAACGAAAAAATAATATAGTACTTCAGTGCCAAGAAAGGATGTCCATGAAATTACTAGTGACACTGCACCAAAGCCTGATGTTGTATTAAAACAAGGTAAGGGTAATTTTGGAAAAAAATGATAATTTAAAAACTGATGAAGTGTTTTTGAAGATTAAATTTTCTTTTGCTCTTTAAAGAAATTTTTTTTTTTTTTTTTTTTGAGGGCGGTGTCACTGGCCCTCACATGGGGGACCGAACCGGGGCCACTGGCGTCCCAAGCCAGCTCTTAACCACCGCACCACTGGGCCGGCCCTAAAGAAATATTTTTTAAAGTTGCCTTTAAAGTTATATTTGGTTCTTTGTGACTTTTACTTTTGTAAACTGATGTGTCCTTTGTTATCATAGGTTACCTTTTTCTTTTTTTTATCTTGTTAACGGGCAGTTATTTAAAAGGAGAGAAAGAACTATAACACCGGCTATTGCTATAGTGTAGCTTTTGCCTACTAAATAAAATGTTCCTGAGGATGATAGAAACAGGAATCAAAATTTTGATTTTCATTTTTCATAATATAACAATAGTTACATTTTATCGAACATGCTGTAATTGCATTTCTTGATTTTTGACATTGTAAAATAGCTGTTTATTTTCTCCTTGCCTATATTCATGAAATCTAATAATATGCTATATAAACTGGTTAAAAATCATAACAAATTTATTTCCATGTAATTTTCATTGAAACTAATTGTTAATATTATTCAGGTTTAGCTAGAGATATAGAGAACCATTTATAGTATATTTTCAGTTATTGTATGTTCATTACAATGGCTTTGTGCCTGGTATGTAATACTGTCTATTTGTTGGATAAACAATTAAAGATTTACCTATCTTAAAATTGTTTTTACTAGACATACTTAATGTTTATTTAAATGAAGCTCTTTTCTCTTGTAGTTGTTTGAACCTAAATCACCTTCTAATAGTAGCATCTCGCATCTATAAAATGGGTGCCAATTCTTTAGACTGGTGCAGTTAGCACAGTGCCTGGCACTCAGCAAACACTTCATCAGTGCCAGCGGTATTAGCACAGTAGTTTTCATTTATCTTGTTTAATATTTTTAGACAAATCAGTTGTCTTATTTCTCCAGTTCCATAGTTTATGCTCTCTTTCCAGCCTTTGATCAGGCAATTGAATTTCACAAAAGTAGAACTATTCCTGCTAACTGGAAGACTGAATTGAAAGAAGATAGCTCTAGCAGTGAAGCAGAGGAAGAAGAGGAGGAGGAAGATGATGAAAAAGAAAAGGAAGACAATAGCAGTGAAGAAGAGGTAAGTAAGAGCAGTTGAAGCCTTTCGAAGTTAAAAATTACAGTTGGGTTTCCTTTGTGAGTTAGGATTTGGTATAAAGTCATTACTCACATAAATATCATATAAATACTCATTGGGAGATCACTTCATAAATTATATAAATGTCTAACCACTGTGCTGTACAGCTGAAACTAATATAATATGGAATGTCAACTAATAAAAAAAAAGTAACATATAAAGTACAGCACAGGAAATGGTAATGTAATAACTATGTACAGTATAAGATGGGTGATAGACATTGCGGTTATCGTTTGTAAGGTATATAAATGTCTAATCACTGTGTTTTGTACACCTGAAACTAATAAAAAAATATTTCATAATAAAATTGTATTTGTGATACTCATCATAATCAAGTATTTTTCTTGCTTACCTTAAAATAGAAATATGGTCTTGTGAAATGAAAAATATTAATTATCCCAGTAACCTCACAAATGTTTCTTAATCTTGCCGTGCTTTTGATTTATCAGATAATTAAGGAAACACCCACCTAATAAAACAAAACTATTTTTCACCATCATGTAGACAGCTGTCACCTCATACAGTGTTTACATCTACATTTATTTATTTATTTATTTTTTTTTTGAGGGCAGTGTCACTGGCCTTCATACCCAATCCAGGGCCGCTGGCTTCCCACGCCAGTGCTTAACCACTGCGCCACTCGGCCAGCCCTACATCTACATATTTTATTGACATACCTAGAACAGCATAAAATATATATTCCATCTAGTATTAAAGAATAATAAGCGAAAAAGTAATGATTAGTGTCACTTTGATTCAAAGAATCTTAAATAATTTTATCGAATACAAATTGGTAGGTCTAATTAGATCATAAGTAAGATATCTGTGAATTTATATGGATCAGGGAGCTGAAGTTTTAGATTTTATTGTAGCTGGTACTTTAGGTCAAGCAGTGACAAGTACCAAGAAAAGATGTCTGTGATATTATTGGTGACGTTGTACCACTGTACTCTACTGGTTTGTTGAGTAATTTCATAAAAGTTATTAGGCGAGAGATGCAGATAGTGAAGGCTACTATGTTTGATCATGGACTGAATTGCATTTAATGTTTTCAGGAAATTAAGTTAATGTCAATATGTCATATTTTAAGTAAGTTATGAAATTCTACCATTTAACTGTAGTAAACAACTATTAATGAAATAAGATTGTTTGAGTTGATGTTTTCTGATCAATAATGACATGTGCAGCATGAAAGTTTGCCAGGCTTCAGTCTTCACCCACACTGCTTTCTATTTAAAATGCTAAAATGAGCGATCGGCCCCTTGCTTAAAACCTGCTCAGTGGCTTCTTATCACTCTAAAGGTCAGACTTCACTTGGAGTCCAGCCCCTGCCTTGTTTTCCTCATCACCTCTCTTGGTGTGCCCTCCCACTCGGAAATTTATGCTGTAGGAATATCAAATTCTACACCTTGCTTCTCCGTACCTTTGCACAAACCAGCACCTCTGCTTCAAGTGCCCTTCCCTTCCCACCCCTCCTCAACTTGGCACACTCCTGTTCAGTTTTCAAACCCTACTTGAATGCCACCATTGTATAGGGAACCATCACATTTCCCATGTCAGGAAAGTTAATCACTCCATTTGCCAGTCTAAATAAACTACGGTTCCTTGTACATTGTGTGTGGGTGTGTGTGGGTGGGGGGGTGTTCGTTTTCAAATATATACATTTATTTGTGTCTGTTTTCTCCCCTATTAATCTATAAGCTCCTCAAAGGTAGGGACCTTGTCTTACTGGTACTCACACTTAAATAGTGTCTGTTATAATGTGTAATATGCAACAGATGATTTAATAAAGGCTAGTTACCAAACTTTTGTTGCTTGGATGTGAGTTTTCCAAATTTTTTTTTTTTTTTTTTTTTTTTTGAGGGCCGTGTCACTTGCCCTCAGATGTGGGGCCCGAACCCGGGCCGCTGGCTTCCGAGGCCAGCGCTTAACCACCGCGCCACTCGGCCGGTCCCTTCCAAATGTTTTTGTAAAAGCAAATTTGCTTTTACAAAAACTGGAAAGTTGAAACATTTTCTTATGTTAAATATAAACTTCACTTAAAATTTTTGCAACAGGAATAAATTTGGCAGTTTATGCAAGTCAACTACTGTACCATGGGGACATTTAAGATAGTATATTGAAAATAAATTTACTTAGACTGACATCTGACTGCCTTACCAAAACCCAGCATACGTGGACCATGTTTAAATTGAGAAATACAGATTTATCGTAAACAAATTAATAATTGTCATTTATTCTTCTCTGCCCAACTAGCAAACATAATAGTTTGTCAACCTGGGTTTTTATGTTTAACTTGTCTTCCTCTACTCTGCTAGCGTTTAAAATAAAGGGGCAAATCTTATTCAGACATTGGCATTAGACACATGATTTTTATAATTAAAATGACTTATTTAGACTGTAAGTCGACAAGTATGCTCCTAACTTTTACTGTTAGAGATACATTTGCCTCAGCTAGAGGAACAGTAAAGCTTTGGTGTATATCTGGAATCAGTTTCTCTGCAGCTACTCCTATTGTGTTCTATAAAGGTGGGTTCCATCACTTAGTTTTCTCTCATTTGATTCAGCACCTCGCATAGTGCATACACTTAACTGGTGCTCATTACATGTTTGTTGAATGGATGATGGTCACTGAATTGACGAGTTTCTCAGTCTCACCTACTACCCTGCTCCTTGTAGGTTGCTTCAGGACCAGCTCCCTACTGCCACAGCCTCTGGCCACAGCAGCAAGAAGCTAGTCCCTCCCTTGTAATTGATAAATCGGGGAACTATTTTATTACTTGAAGATTTTCCTAAGTCTGAATCTTCAGGTATTGTAGATCAAGTTCGTTCCCCACATTACTGATTTTATAAGCTTTAAGTACTATACAGTGGGGTTCTATATAAGGGAGGATTCTTGTAGTTATAGCTAATGGGACCCACACTTATATAGTTCCTTGAGGAGCAATAATAGAGTCAATTTTGATGTTAAACCCTGACCCAATTGAATATAAGTGAGAGTAGGTCTTCTTGAGCCTGAGACCCTGACTTAATCTGTCTCTTACATGGTAAAAAGTTCATGAACCACCTTGCTAGTTTCATTTCTTTTTTTTTTTTTTTTCTTTTCAGGGCAGTGTCACTGGCCCTCACATGTGGGACCCGAACCGGGGCCACTGGCTTGCCAAGCCAGCGCTTAACCGCCGTGCCACTCGGCCGGCCCACTAGTTTCATTTCTTACATGAGAATTTACATTTAGGGTTGTCACTGTTGAGATACCATTTTGGACATATTCTATAAAGTATAAAGTGTCTAGACTTTTCTGGTTTTGAACAGCTTAGTATTAAAAAATAATTCTTATTTGTTAAAAAGCCTTTGAAATATTTTAGTATTAGTCTTTGCTGTTGGTAGGAAATCTTGCATTATTAAAATGCTTAGTTGAGGAAAATAATACTCTATTACTCTATTCCTCTATGACTGATATTAGGAAGAAATAGAACCATTTCCAGAAGAAAGGGAGAATTTTCTTCAGCAGTTGTACAAATTTATGGAGGATAGAGGTGAGTATTTTTTATTTTCTTCATCATTAGTGTTGTTGGTATCAGATAGTTAATATTTTAAAAATAATATTGGAGTGTCGGAAAAGTCATGATGCATTTTTGCAAGGAAAAACAGAAAAGATATGTCATGACTTTTCCGACAACCCAATAATTCTGTTCGTTAAACTTCATGTCACTGGATGTCTTTTTGGTTGCCAGTATCATCTACCCTAGCATAGCGTCTGTCACATAGGAAGTGGAAAGAGGAATTTGACAGTATTTTGATGGATATCATGGCCATCCTTCCATAAATGGCTGTATTCTGTCTTGTTTATTCACCCACTCATCCGTAGGACCCTGAAGAACTCTTATATTAGGGAGCAGTAGCAGAATGGGATCATAATGACATTGTATTCGCACCTACGTAGATGCCTCTAGTAAAAGGCCTCCTCCAAAGTCAGTTTGGTATGCGTGTGTGTGTGTGTGTGTGTGTGTGTGTGTGTGTGTGTGAGAGAGAGAGAGAGAGAGAGAGAGAGAGAAAGAGAGAGAGCACGAGAGAGATTGAGAAGAGAATGGAATCCACATGCTAAGATGGGCCATACGTCTTTTAATGACCTAGCCACATAGAACCAAGAAGAGAATTAACCCATCCATAGAGAGCCAGAAATAAAAAAGTGATGATCTCAAGGTGAACCTTGGCTTAGATTATTGAATTTGCCTAATGTTGTTAAAGAAATGCAAGTTTGCGGGGAGAGAGAAATGAGTGCTAACCTTTCATTTGCAGTGATGGACCTAGTCCTCCAGTAACAACTCTCAGGTTGATTTGCTGTTCAGAGTATGATTTCTCCTTTCCTGGGAAGACTCTGGCAAGGGAAGGCAACAGGGAGAGGCAGAAAGCTTTCTAGCTTGAGAAAGAAATGAATCATACTTGGAAATGCCACTGTACTCGAGGAATTAATGGTTTTTAAGTCACCATTTGTATTTCATAATGAGTAGATTGGGCTGTTTGTCTTTTGTTCTCATAAATGGTAGTGGCTGCTACAGTGTAATTATTTTTTTATTCTTTAATATAAAAAATATCTTTGGGTCCTGTGTTATTTCTTTGTATGAATAGAGACTTGGCCTAAGAAGGTAGGCTATTTCTTAAGCTTTTGGATAACATAAATAAAAAGTGAAGAAAATGAACAAAACCTAATATTAGAGAAGAGTGATTAAATATGACTATGCCAGTCATATATTTTGTGGAAAGGGCCGTGGGTTATTTATGTATCTGTCCCATTATTGCCTCCACCACTTTTTAAAGGTTTCATAGTTTTAGTGTTCTTGCCCTACATTTTCCCATGTTACAATGAAAAAGAAAACTATAGATTTACTCTGGAATCACTTACAGTAGTGGTAAATTAGTAAAATACAAAGAAAGTATAAAAGTAACTCTCATTGCGCAGCAGTGGCCCATCAGTTATCCCAACACTTTCTTCACTTCTACCAAACTTTGTTTCCTTTAAACAATCTTTAAAAATTTTGTTCTGTTGGTATTAAATTTTGCTTTCTTTGGTATTCATTCTTTTGTTCATCAAGGGAATGAAGTGGCATGAAATCATATAAGGTTCTAAAAATCTGATGTGAGAAAAAAAAATTTCAATGAAATTTAAAGTAGTAGTAGTCAGGCTTAAGTAGTAGACATCTTTTTGATTAGCAAGGGATTTTTTTTCTCATATATTTTACACTATATTTGATGGTAATATTTAAATCTTTTGAAATTTTAATTTTAATATATTTTGTGTTTTCCTTAATAGGCACACCAATTAACAAACGTCCTGTGCTTGGATATCGAAATTTGAATCTCTTTAAGTTATTCAGACTTGTACACAAACTTGGCGGATTTGATAATGTAAGTATTACATTCAAAAGTGAAACATGTTTTTCATGCAACATGTTTTCTCATCTAAACTTATCCATTAAAATAAAAAAAATAGAAGAAGAAAAAGAAATGGAAAGTACAAGTTAGAAACAGAGCTAACTCCCTCAGACCAAATTTAAATTTAAAGATTTCTACAAATGAGCTTTCTGGCTTACTGTTAAGTTTGTCAAACTTTCTTAAACCACCTGTGTATGTATATCTGTCACAGCAAAACCATCAGTGGAAATCCTTTTTTTTTCTCTGTCTCTTTTCCACAAGACTATAAAGTCCTTGGGATCAGGGATCTGTCTTAATATTCTTAATTTATTAAGAATATTCTTAATTCATATCCTTAATTTCTTCCATTGCTTCTGATACATATAAAACATATATTTTATGTACGTATATGTATAAACATGCTGGAAATCTTTGTTGAACTGAAGAAACTATCTAAAAGTTGTTACGATATATGGTACTTATTCAGTTAAGACTGTTATGGGGAAAAACATTCTGTGGAATAAAATGCCTAAAGATCCATAGAACTGCTTTGATTTATTAGCTTCTAAGTTTTATGGGAAATGATATGTCATTTAAAATTTCTATCTGTTTCGTGATTTCAAATTTTGATTTAGGAACCTGGTCTTTTTCTTGTTTATATAGCAGGGTTTATTTAAAAATCAAATGGTTTAATATTTCAACATTTTTAATTCTCTGAGATTTGTTAGAATACTAAAACTGCCTTTAAAATATTGTCGTAAACCAAATTTTTTTATTTAGAATATGTTGAGATTGATATTTTTCATTCTTTTGAGACTAGAACCAATAAATACATTTTTATATATACTATATTTATCAAAACTTTATTATATTCTTACCTTTTAATTTGGGAGTTTTCATTTCACTTTGTCCATTAGATTGAAAGTGGAGCTGTTTGGAAGCAAGTCTACCAAGATCTTGGCATTCCTGTCTTAAATTCAGCTGCAGGATACAATGTTAAATGTGCTTATAAAAAGTAAGTCAATGTACTTGATATAGCTGTATGTAGTATTTTATCTGAGAGCAGGATGAAATTTATCACATAACTGAAGCTAATTATTTCTTTTAAGAAGAAATCAGAAATTTTTACTAATCACTCTTACAATATAGAATTTTCTAGAGTGTATTCTGTGAATACTTGATTTGTGAGATACCCTGTGAAGAAAGCTTTTGTAGCCAGCTATAGTACATTTGAAAAGTACTGTGCAGAGGTTAAAATGCCAAAGTTTTAAAAATCAGAGAAACCCAAGTTTGAGTTCTGGTTCTGCCAATTATTCACTTTTGGTGCCTTTGGACCATTTGTTTGTTCTCCTAAGCCTCAGTTTCCTCATTTGTAAAATGGGATAATACTGTTTGCCGCCTAGGGTTACTCTGATGATTAAATGAGATTTTATATGTGCTAAGAGGCCCAATGCCTGGCATATAAGAAGTGCTCAACAAATAAGTGCTGTTACTAATACTTTTTTTTTTTTTTTTTTGAGGGCAGTGTCACTGGCCCTCATATGTGGGACCCAAACCGGGGCCGCTGGCTTCTCAAGCCAGTACTTAACCACCATGCCACTCGGCTGGCCCTAACTAATACTTTTAATAGCCGCTATTGCTACAGTACTGTATTTAAGATTATGACTGTCTTTTCACTTTTAGCAGTTTTTGTTAATGAATTTTTTTCTTTGAAAAATGTTTCTGTTTAGGTTAAAAAGATTCAGAAGAACTGAACTAGAATAAATTAAAAATATTAATATGGCTCAATATCTCAGAACTTAAAAGAAATGAACACATTAAAAAAACATAACTCTACAGTAATATTGTAAAATGTTTTCCCAAATGTAATTTCTCTTCATGTTTCTAGATACTTATATGGTTTTGAGGAGTACTGTAGGTCGGCCAATATCGAATTTCAGATGGCATTGCCAGAGAAAGTTGTTAACAAACCATGTAAGGACTGTGAAAATGTAAAGGAAATAAAAGTTAAGGAAGAAAATGAACCAGAGATCAAAGAAATAAAGATTGAAGAGGAAGAGAAGATAATTCCAAAAGAAGAAAAGCCTATTGAAGATGATACTGAAAGAAAGGAAAATATTAAACCCTCTCTGGTAAATCAGATACGTCCTTTGCCTTTTTTGGTACATTTTCTACATCCTCTGTAAAGTTTTCATAGTTAATTTTTTTTTTTTTTAAAGATTTTATTGGGGAATTGGCGGAGGGGAACAGCGTTGGGGAATTGGGGAAGGGGAACAGACAAGTTGCTGTCTTTTTGTTCTTCAGTTTAGTTGCGGAGGATGTTGCTTCACTGTTGGTATCGTCATTGCGCTCTTCCCGGATGAGGCAGATCGGTCGCTGGCCTCTGGATGTCGCTCACCGCGGCTATTGGCAGCCCACGCTTGGCTGCCAGCCGCTCACGCTGGCTGCGGGCCACTCACTGTAGCCTATGGCAGCCCACACCATCACCGGGGCTCGCACAGCCCAGCTCCAGGTGGAGCTGTTGTTAGCTGTAGAGGGCAGTGTCACTGGCCCTCATGTGGGATCCGAACCGGGGCCGCTGGCATCCCAAAACCAGCGCTTAACCAATGCGCCACTCGGCCGGCCCATTCATAGTTAATTTTTGTATAATTTTACACTTTATTACTTGTGCATTTTCTTCAGTTAAGTGCTGTTTTTGTGTTTAAAATAGCTGTTCGCTATTTTTGTCTAGTGTAGGAATGGCAGGTGTTTCTTAACTAATAGCTTTCTCAATATTAGCATTGGTTAGTATCTCCTTCTGCTAACAATTAGATCATGGAATTAGGTTGACAGTTTTTACTTTTGTTGGTTTAGTTCCTCTGATCTTTTCCTAGGGAAGTAAAAAGAATTTAATAGAATCTATACCTACACGAACTGATCAGGAAAAAGAAGTGAACATGAAAAAAACAGAAGAAAATGAAAATCTGGAAGATAAAGACACGACAACTGGGGTACATGAATCCCTCAGCATAAAGGTAGAAGCTGAAGAAGAAAAAGCAAAATCTGGGTAAGAAATTTGTTTTTGGTTAGATGCATTTTGGCTGAATGAACTACTATAATTTGCTCTTTGTGTGTGTGTGATTCTAAATTTGATTGACAAAATATAGAATTAATTGAATGATTTGCATTTATTACGTAAATAGTGTTTGCCTCCTTCAGAGACCCTGCTAATTGAAATTTGTAGCAAAAGATCATATTTTTGATTCATTCTTCTTGCTCTCATCATGGAAATTCATAAAATTTTGAGCCTGAGGAAAGTACTTCTTACTGCGTTAAGCTCTGCTGAATAACCAGATAATATACATTTGGGAAAATGGCTTTCTCCAGTGTTTTGTAGATGGTATGTTGGATGTAGATTTTGAGAGTTGTATTTCTTAAGCAAAAAAAAGAATGGAAAAGTACTAATAATTAGTTTTTAAAAGGCCAAAATTGTTATGTTGCATTTTATTGTTTCGGTCAGTTTGGAATGATGAATTATTTAGCAATGTATTGATAATTTGTCCACTGCCAGCAGACCCCTGGATTTTGTAGTTGATCTTTGGCGTCTAATCTTATTTCTGAGAGCCTAAACATCTCCACTGTTAGTAATTCATTTAAATAAGTACAGCCGAATTTTTTTTGATCATTTTAGTAGTTTTCTGAAATTTGCCCACAGCATGAAGCCAAGCAGGGAGGAGAAAAAATAACCCATGCTTAGATGAATATCGTAAAAGGTGTTTGTTATATATCTGTGTGTACAGATTTTTATTTCAAGTACTCCTTCCTGTTTATTGGAAATTGTTTCAACCATTAAGAAACGTAGTAAGTATTCAGCTTTAGTAAGAATTCATCTCTCGATCATTTTAGTGTTGTGAAGCCTTGGGCTCAGCATGCAGATAAACACGGAAGGAAGAAAACTGGGTTTAGATAAGTACATTATAAGTGTTCATTCTACTTGGTTAGATTTCTTTGTGTGTAAATGTGTATTTGAAGTACCCCATAGTGCTACTGGAAACTACTTCAACTATTAAGAAACTTAGGAGTCAGCTTTTTGCCTAAAAAAGTCTGCAGATATTTCTGGACCATCTACTGTGTGGAAGGCACTCTGATAAGCATGTGTTTTCTCTTTGTTATTAATAATTATCGTACTATTTCAAATGGGTACTTTAAAAAGCTTATTTTATAGCATAAAATGTATTTTGTAGGTTTTTATAAATTTATTTAATTCTTCAACTATATGGCTGTTTTACTTACTACAGATATCTATAAATGTATTCCTACCACAAAACGGAAATTATCCTGCCTGTACTGCCCTAATTTAGTAAACGTTCTTTAGAAGCATTTTGTGTTAGGAATGTCCGAAATTGATTTCTGAATTTTATTAGAACTGTGCAAGAGAAAACTTTGTAATTATAAAGAATTAATATATAAGTATTTTTACAGCATATAAACTTTAATTAGCTACTTCCAAGAATTTTGAGTGTCCTTCCTCCATATTCCAGGTATGGGAGACTAACTTAATTTATCTAAAAGGCATGGTTCAGTGCCTGGCCCATAGTAGGTATTAACAAATGGTAGCTTTTTTTCATCTTTTTAAAAAATTTGTAGGGCCAGCCGAGTGGCGTGGTGGTTAATCGCTGGCTTGGGAAGCCAGCAGCCCCGGTTCAGTCCCACATATGAGGGCCAGTGATACTGCCCTAAAAAAAAAAAAAGATTTGTTTCATTGTAAGGAGTGTGGCATCAAACTGGGAAAATTTGATATTTCGTTGAGAATTCAGATGAGAAATCTTTGCTGGTACATTTGGTTTTCCAGAATACAAGATGTTTAAAAGATAACAGAGAGAGACAGAGACAGAGACAGAGACAGTGAATGAGTGAGTTATGTATTCATCAACTTAATTTCGTTAACCTGTATGCTGGTTGCATTTTATACTTTTAGAGGTTTGCCTTTCTTTGGCATTCTATGTCCTGCCTGGAATAGTGCATTTAATACCTATGATTTTTCCACTGAATTCTTAGAGAAAAGAGTAGAATACTTTCTTTGGCTGGTAGCCAGTAACTGTGTTGTCTCTTTTATACTTCAGTATATTACTTCAGTGACTTTAGTTTGGTTTGGGTCTGAATTGGTATTAAATGTGAAATTTTAATTTTTTTTTTTTTAATTGGGGAATTCGTTGGGGGAACAGTGTTGGGAAATTGGGGAGGAGGACCAGCCAAGTTGTTGTTCTTCAGTCTTCATTGTGGAGGGTGCCAGTCGCCATCTGGCTTCCCGGCAGCAGCTCGTGGCCTCTAAGCTCAGGGTGCTGTGTTCAATCTTAGTTGCGGGTGGGCGTAGCCATCATCCCATGTGGGAGTCGAACCAGCAGCCTTGTTGTTAAGAGTGCACATTATCCTTTGAGCCATCTGGGCGGCAGCTCAGCTCAAGGTGCCGAGTTCAATCTTAGTTGCGCGTGGGCATAGCCACCATCCCATGCAGGAGTCGAACCAGCAGTAACCTTGTGAAATTTTTTTTTTTTATTGTTTTGATTTATTAATGCAGAGTATTAGGTGTTTATTCCAGATTAAATAAAGATTGTCCTGGCTACCATTTAAAGTAGGATTGTGTTTGCTGTTACTGACATTTACCAGTTGTGCGCAGTGCATTGTATAATGTAAGATACAGCTTACAGTTTATTTTCATTTCTAAAAGATTTAGAATTTTATTCTATATCTCTTCTCTTATATGATGATTCTTGGATGTATGGTAAATCTCTTCGATGCATAATAAATCTCTTACTGTGGCCACCACACTACACTCCCTTTTCTCCCTGATATTTTAACTTTTAATTTTATACATGTATGTTATATACATTTTTATATACATAAAACATTTAAATTTGTTAATAATAGTATTTATCCATAACGCTCATAATTTCTTTTCAATAAATTTCTTTTCAATAAAAGAGTTCATATTCTTTTATCTCAGATTACATCTGGCTTCATTTAGATTTTAATTTTTAAGTACCTGTTCATTTGACTGTAGTTGAGTCTTTAAAATAGGAAGAATTCTTGAGAATCTTGTAAACTTGGTGATTTATTTCAGAGAAAATTGACACATTTGGTACTTTTGTGAACTCAGACTTAATTTCACAAGTCTGTTATGTTTTCCTTCATCCTTCCTGCCTCACTATAAAGAAGGAAAGTGGTAGGAGAATAAAAAAGCATTCAAATGCTGCTTGTATCACTATTTACAGATTATTTTTGTTGCCTATATAATTGCATAATTAGGAATGATAAAATATGTTATTACTAAAAATGTTTCATATTAGAATATAAAACTGAAATTATTAGTGGAGGTAGGCTTTTTCTATAAATATTATTTCTATTAACTTTTAAAGCTTAATTACTTAGCTGTCCTGTGGTTCTGTTTTATGATGTTTGTTCATTTGTCAGCTGTAAAGTGATGGATTCTTTTTAAGAGAAAACTGTTGTAATGAGTATGGATATAACTGCAGAGCAGATACAAACTTAACTAAATATAGTCGAGAATTTTGTACAGAAGGTTTTTTTTTAATTCTAGTGCTTAAACAGATTTATATTTGAGATTTTTCTCCAACTTGTTTAATACAGACTTGTGCCTAATATGAAGTGAATTGAATTGTTTGATTTTAGAAAGTACATGATACCAAGAAGATCAAAATGTTTGCTATGCTGCTTTCGAGTGTTTTAACTTGTAGTTTCACTTGGAACTTTAAAGTTGAGAGAATTGGTAGAGAAGAGTTTCAGTAAATAGTGGTCAAGAAAGCAGAAATTGTGGTGATGTTTACAAGAATAGAAAGTAAAAAAAGCTTAATGTGATATTAATGTGAAATTAGTTGAATATTCCTGTGAAAGGCAAAATAATCGTTTAGTAAAATACTTGAAAATGTGGTTGGAATACCTTTTAAAGTTATTTAAGACTAACTGTTGGCTAGTAAAAATTCTTGTTTTAAACATCCTGAGGCTGGAAATATTTCAATGAAAAATAATTTTTAGGCAGAAAATGGTTATGAGGTGTAATGATTTTTGTTTTTGTCAACTAAGATGTAAAACACTTCCATAATAAAATATGAGAATTGTTACAGTCGATTGTACTAGTTTCTTGCTGTTCAGCACAACTTTTGTTCTTCTGACTGTTGGAGATTTTCTTTTAATGCACTTATTTTTCAGTGTTCATTTTCTGTAAGTGTATCTTTCTGTAACCATGGTTATCTTATACAGTTTTAGTTTTTAATATTAAACTGAGAATCAGATTTTCATACACATGGAATCTGCCGTTCCCGGAACAATCACAGCCACAATTTTTATCAGTTTATGTGGTTTGGAACTGAAAAGCTATGAAGTGTCTATTATTAACTGCAATTTTTTAAACCTTTCAAGAGATGAAACGAATAAAGAGGAAGATGAAGATGATGAAGAAGCAGAAGAGGAGGAGGAGGAGGAGGAAGAAGAGGATGAAGATGATGACGACAACAATGAGGAAGAGGAGTTTGAATGCTATCCTCCAGGCATGAAAGTCCAAGTGCGGTATGGACGAGGGAAAAATCAAAAAATGTATGAAGCTAGTATTAAAGATTCTGATGTCGAAGGTGGAGAGGTCCTTTACTTGGTGCATTACTGCGGATGGAATGTGAGGTAACTTGAGTTTTAGCTAGTGATTGCTACCTACAAACACTTATAAAATAATTTCCTATTTAAAATTTAATAATGAATTATAGGCGCATTAGTATTTTAATTGAGGTCATAGCACCATATTAAAAATACATAGTTTTTAGCATGTAAGTGACTCTCATAGTGACTTCCTACCCACTGTTTTTAATTCTTAGAAGGTATCCTTAGCGTTTAGAAAACTGAAGTCTACACAGTTAATTTTTTTATGTTATACATGTAGATTAATGGAAGCAACATCATTAGGGAAATGATAGAACAATCTCTTAAAAAGTGAAAGATTTGAGCTTCTTGATGTCTGTAAGCCAGTTATCAGACTTCTTGCTCTCTTGCACTTTCAACTCCCTTGCCGTAGTAACCTCTTGTTTGTAATCTGAAGTCATCATATTCCTTTCCTTCAGTAGACAGGGAATTTAAAGTTCAGATTTCTTAAGAAGCTTTAACTATTTCAAGAAGGCCTTGTCTCCTCTTTAACAGCACCTGCATTACAGCCTTTTTCAGAAGCCTCCAAAATTTATTTGTATGTTTGAAACACTGTGGTTGCAAGGTCAGCAAGTCAGTTTGACTAGAATAGAGTGCACTTTCTGGTTTCTTACCTACGGAACTGAAAGGCAAGACTGAGGTTTGGTTTTAGGTTGTGCTCAATGCCTGAAGCTTTTTTCTTACACAGGTTTCCTTTGGTTTATCCAAAGAAATTTCATATTTGAACTTTATCCAGAGTTTGTAAGCCAGTTTTGGGATCTGATCATTTAGATGTCTTTTTTTTTTTTTTTTTTTTTTTTTTTTTTAGCTGAGCCATCCTGCCACCTGTTGGCAGCTCTATGGCAACTCAGCTCGGGCTGGCATCGAACCGCCGTTGTTCAGAGCTCGGCTCACACTCTTGAGCGAGCTCTTAACCAACTGAGCCACTCGGCTGGCCCCATTTAGATGTCTTTTAAGAAAAATTTAATTCATTTTTGTAACGTTTGACATTATATTTGAAATATAGCCTATGATAGAGTTGTAGCCCTTGAAAAGTTAAACATAGAAGTTTTAAGTGGTGGTTTTATGGTGTGTCTAGTGTCTTCAAGATGAATACAGTTCTCATGCTTTCCATTAAATTGTATTCTGTGGTTTGGGAAGTTACTAAGAAAACATCATCGCAGATTCTCTTTCTTAAAAATATGTAGTCTTTTTTATTGATTCTCTTTCTTAAAAATAAATACTCATTTTGTGTTGTCCTGTTGCAGTACTAGGGAACTCTAGAATCATGTCTAACCTGATCTCCTTTCTTACTTTGAGAAAAGTACAATTTTGATTCATTCTGAAGCTTGGAAGAAAATAGCAACTTAAGTCATAAGGAAATATTCAGGAGTTTTGTTTGAGACTTGTTCTTTATTATTTCTTTTTTTTTTTTTAAAGATTTTATTGGGGAATTGGCGGAGGGGAACAGCATTGGGGAATCGGGGAAGGGGAACAGACAAGTTGCCCTCTTCTTGTTCTTCAGTTTAGTTGCGGAGGATGTTGCTTCACTGTTGGTATCGTCATTGCGCTCTTCCTGGATGAGGCAGATCGGTCGCTGGCCTCTGGATGTCGCTCATCGCGGCTATTGGCAGCTCACGCTTGGCTGCCAGCCGCTCACGCTGGCTGCGGGCCACTCACTGTAGCCTATGGCAGCCCACTGCAGCAGGGGCTGCAGCCCACACCATCACCGGGGCTCGCACAGCCCAGCTCCAGGTGGAGCTGTTGTTAGCTATAGAGGGCAGTGTCACTGGCCCTCATGTGGGATCCGAACCGGGGCCGCTGGCATCCCAAAACCAGCGCTTAACCAATGCGCCACTCGGCCGGCCCCTTCTTTATTATTTCTAACCTACAAGATTTGAATTTTAAGAATTCCTATCATCAATGTTGTCCTGAAACAAGCTTTTCCAGATATCACTTCAACATCATGTGTAATTTATCTTTTTGGCTGTTGGTTCTTAGGCTGTCTCTGTGGTGTATGATTTTTCTTACCCAAAGAGCTAATAATGATCATGTACAAAGGAAGATACTTGATATGTCAGATAAAGCTACTATGAAAATATTTTGCCCAGTCTTTGATATGTAATCATTTTAATCCTACTAAATGAGCTTAATAATTATAAATGTAAAGGAAGTTCCATTTTAGGATGTAAATGTTCAATATGTTAGTGTAAAATTAGGAAAACAATTGAATTAGCAAAAATTAATAAGTAACATCCACAAGCTAGATGAGCCACATCATCTTTTACCTTTCTTTCAGTTATTCCCTCCTAGTTATTTTGCCAGTTTATATAAGAAGGCAGTTTTCCTAGTAGCCTTTATAAAATGCTTTATATCCTGTGATGAATGGATAGAATTAGGTGCTGTCTAACTTTCACTATAATCATGGCTTGATCATTTTATATTAATTGTCTCATTAAACAGAAGAGTCTTTGTATAAGAATTGAGACATTCGTAAAATTATTCTGCAATGACAACATTCTGTTTTATCCAGAAAAGATTGAGTACAGGAAAGGGTATCCTATGGTAGGAGCACTTGGATTTTAGAGGGTAGATGGAACATCTGGTATTTTAGCTTTGAAACTGATAGGAGATTGGGTAAGGTAAGGGAAGATTTTAAATTGAGGCACTCACATTTTTAATAACACAAAAAGGAAAATGTGGCCTAGTTCAACAAGACATGCTTGTGTCACTGAGAAGGATGCCATCTACTCCTGACAGCTCAAGCATTTGGTATGAACACTGAAAAGAAGAAAACTTAACCATCTTGGTGAAGACCTATAGGGTGGACCTCTTCATCATCATAGAGAAAACAGCTGTACTTCCTTCAGTAGATTAAGCAGTTAATTTTCTTACAGTCAACATTCCTCTTTCTCTGCAATAATAACCAGAGTCCTATTGGTGAATAAGCAATCATTTGTGATTTTTGCTGGCCTGAAGCTAATCTAATGAGGACTGCAACAAATCCTTATCAGCTTTATATAACTATTTTCTTCGTATTTTGGGGAATTCAACTTGATCTCTGAATTTACACTTAAGAGATGTGAAATTAGAAATGAAGATCTATGCATGAAGGTTCATGAAAATAGGTTTATCTTCAGTTGCAGCCATTCATTACAATAGCAGTTTAGGATATTTTATGTGGAGCTATTTATGTGAATGTTGTTTGATCTGAAACAATTTCTAGCAAACAAATTTTTCTTAAAATATCTTGGTTTAAAAAAATACTGTTTTGGGCCGGCCAAGTGGCGCTGTGGTTAAGCGCTGGCTTCAGAAGCCAGCGGCCCCGGTTCGGTCCCACATACGAGGGCCAGTGACACTGCCCTCAAAAACAAAAACAAAAACAAAATACTGTTTTGGGGCCGGCCAAGTGGCGCTGTGGTTAGGAGCTGGCTTGGGACACCGTGGCCCTGGTTCGGATCCCACATATGAGGGCCAGTGTCCGAAAAAAAAAAAAAAAAAAGAAAAATACTGTTTTTATTGTAATTTCTACATTAGTTTTTCTAAAAAGTGCTGTATAAACTTTTACGTTAATATAATTTTTATTTATGCCCCTATTTCAGAACTGAAAAATGTTAATTTTTGTTAAACAAAGGATAGCATTTGGACCAATTTGGTATTTATGGTGGTGAGGAAAAAAAAGACATTTTTACATGCTTACATTAATTTTACTGGGAATAGCCAGATCTCTGGATCCTAAAGCATATAATGACTTACAAATGGTATAATACTGCTACAGAATTTTTCAGATACGGTGACCATATATAAAAGTATTATCTAAAACTATAGAATTTACTAGGTTACCACATGGTTGGAGTAAGTCATTGCTTTTTTATAAATATTTTTAAACTCTTCTAAAAAGAGGATTCAATCTAGAAAAATGGGAAAATATATAAAAGTAGAAAGATAAGATTACTATTAAGATTGTAGTATGTTCTCTTAGTCTTTTAAAAAGTATGTGTCCATATATTTTTTTAAAATTATAGTCGTACTTCAGTAATTTTTAATAGTAGTTTCATATTTGTTTTCATTTTTCTTAGTGATATTAATATTTTATACAAGTTGTAATGTCATTAGCTAATTGATCCTTTTCACCCTCAAGTTTCTAAATCCGTCTAAAGGCCATCAACATGGGAATAATTTTTGAAAGTAAAGTTACAATTTGAAATTCACCTGCCATAAAATCCATTACGTGTGTTGGATTTATCCTTGTTCATAACAACTATTCTTTTCAGTAGTAAAACTTAAGTGCATTGGACCTATCTACTACTTGGCATGGGAGTCAAAATACATCAGTATTTTATTATATATTGATGCTAATTTATTTGTCTTCATTCATTTCCAGTTTGGTTTTCCATAATCAAGATTTTAGATTTTTTTTATGTTGGGGATCACCAACTGCACTAAAGGATACCCCTAAGTAAAAGAGAAAAGAGATACTAAAATTTATCTGTAAAACTCTTAAATATGTAACAACAATTCTATACTACAAGTTACAGAAAATGAAAAATAAGATAAATTATACTTAAATGTATTATTTGAAATAAAAATGTATTTAATTTTAAAAATATCTTATTTCTGTAAGCAAATTGGCTCTCCTTGGAGGGAATGGGGGGAGTAGTAAAAGACTTTCACATACAAATGAGTTCAACCCACTTTTTGGGAACATTCATCTACTTGTTATCAAACATTATTCCTTTAAATTCATAACTGTGAACCTCAAGTGTGCACTGTATTTTCTTCCATTCTCCTACTTTCTTGGAAGACTTTCATACTGTGGGTTTTGTTGTTGTTGTTGTTGTTGTTGTTGTTTGTTAGGGCAGTGTCACTGGCCCTCATATGTGGGACCCGAACCGGGGCCGCTGGCCTCCCAAGCCAGCGCTTAACCACCGTGTCACTTGGCCGGCCCGTTCGTTGTTTGTTTTTTTAAAGGGAGTGTTGCTTTAAATTATTATTTTATTGAGATATAATTACATACAGCATTATATTAGTTTCAGGTGTAAAACATAATGATACGATATATGTGGGTATTGTGAAATGATCACCACGATAAGTAGTTAACATCCATAACCATACATGGTTACAGAAAATTTTTTTTCATGCTATTCTCTCTTCAAATCCCAGCATCTCTTCTTCATCATTATTCAGCCGGTGACCTTGCTTCTTAAGCTCATTGAAAAATTGAAATGAGAAGAGAATTTCTACATTTTTCAGTACATACCTCATTACCTACATCTGCTGCCACATCTGTCCTCATTTTCAGCCATAGATGACTCAGCGTGCTGCTATCTAAGCAGTCTCCTAGTTGCCATACCTTCTTGCCTGGGTCAGACTTGAGCCCTTTTTCTCTCTATCATCAGATTTTTGCTGTGTTTGTTCTCAATCATTCCCATCCACTTAGAGACCTGCCATTATTTCTCCCATCTCACAGAAAACTCACTTGAGTTTTCTGCCATTTCTTTGCTCCATTACTATCTGGCAAAACTATTTGAGTTATTTGCATCTGTTAACCAGTTTCTCTCTTGTTTTCACGTAAACCCACTCCAATAAAGCTTTTGCTCCACCACACCTCCAAAAGCGTCACCATGACCCCACCTAGCTGAATTCCATCCTTATTTCTTGACCTCTTGTTACTTTGCCTGATCAATGGAACTTGACCCAGCTGATCACTCCTTCTATGGTACTTTTACTTGGGTTCCAGCTGCTGCAGCTGCAACTATTTCTCTTGTTTTATTTCCTTTTTCTTCCTTTTTAAAAATTAAGAGATCACTCTTCAATTATCCTGTCATTTGTTTCTTCTTGTTTGTATGTTTTCTTCCTTCTCATTATTCCCTTCTTTTATGCTTCTGAAATCCATTTTAACTTCTTTTTACATTCTATTCCTATTTTTCCAGTTTTAATTTGAGACACTTTTCAGATACTGAATTTTTCTACATTTATCTTTTTTGGAGCCAAAGAGATTTGACCTCCTGGATAGCTTCAACCTAGGACTGTAGGTAATTTTTTCTCAGAGTTCAAGCTTTCTATATCACAACCACATTACATCACATTATGAAAGTGTATTTAATTTTAAAACATGGTGAAAAAATCCCAATTCCATATTCATTCCATTAATATCCCTTACCGCATCTATAACAGTATGTGCCTGGCATATGATAACTAGTAAACAAATACTGAATTAAATTGGATCTTGTGGCAACAGAATAGGGGTAGAGCAGAAGTTAAAATCCAAATAAAAACTGGGTTATAAAAGTCATACCTAGGGCTGGCCGAGTGGCTCAGTTGGTTAAGAGCTCACTCAAGAGTGCAAGCTAAGCTCTGAGCAACAGCAGTTCGATGCCCAGCCCAAGCTGAGCTGCCGCTTAGCTGCCAACAGGTGCCAGGATGGCTCAGCTAAAATGAATAAATGAATAAATAAATAAATAAATACATACATACATAAATAAATACATACATTAAATAAAAGTCATACCTGTAGAATATAGAGACTAAAGGATTGGGACAGATGTGGCTGGCTCTCACTGGAGCCTCTTCGATTTTTTTGTATATGGTAACTTTAATTTTCTGGGGAGTGTCACACACAGGCTATACCATTTTACCTTCTTACCAGCAATGCATTAGGGTTCCAATTTCTGCATATCCTTGCTAACATTTGTTATTTTTCGTTTCGAAAAATATTTATTATAGCTAACCTAGTAAGAGTCTTATTGAGCATCTTTTCATGTACTTATTGGTCATTTGTGTATCTTTGGGGAAATGTCTGAATATTCAAGGTCTTCGCCCATTTTTGAATTGGATAGTTTTTTGCTGTCAAATTGTAGGAATTCTTCATATATTCTCTATATTAACCCTTATCAGATATAAGATTTGCAAATATTTCCTCCCATTCTGTGAACCCACAAGAATTGTCTTTTTGTTCACTTGATAGTACCTTTTGATGGATACATTTTTTAATTTTGGTGAAGTCCAATTTATTTTTTGTGCTTTGGTGTTTTATCCTAAACAATATTGCCAAATTCAGTGTTATGAAAATTTTCCCGTTTTTTCCTAAGAATTTTATAGTTTTAGCTGTAATCTTTTAAGTTTTTGATCCATTTTGGTTTAATTTTTATATATGATTATGTTAGTCAGTTCTTTCTTACGACCTCTTTGGGTCACATACAGAGCCCATCTCCTAATTAGCAGCCAAAGTGGGTAGAAAGAAAAGGAAGCCAATCTAGGAAATTGCTTTATTTCTATAGTGTGAAAGTTAAAGGACTGTACATGAAGACCCATTTGACAATGGTTTCCCAGTATGTGTCTGTGAACTTGTTCTAAAGGGTGAAAGGGGACATTGCCCTTATGCTTTTCACCAAGCCTTCCTACTACCCCTTGTATGCTCCTCCTCCTGTGTGCCATCCTCTACTCTTTATACCTCACTGTCGTCGTCTCCAAAATCACCTCCACAAACTTTCTGTCTATTCTAGCCTTTTCACTTATGTTCATGATATAAAGCATATTAAACTTAAAAAGAAGCATAGCAGTCAAAAGGCTGTGTTTTCCTGCTCATGTGAAAAATTCTTTTGCATCATGCAAATGTTTTGATTCAGATAGTCATACATGTAGAGAAATTTTAAAAAACCTTAAAAGCAGTGAATAAGGTGAACATAAAAATAATTTTTACTTAAAAAATGACTTTTGAGTTGCCTGTTTTTCAGTACAAGTGAAAATAAATATTTTCTTTGTGTAAAAGAAATAATTCAGGTGTCCTTGCTCTCATAGACTTTCTTTCTTTGTATATTCAACTTAGTAGTTTTTGTGGATTGGCAGGTACTTTTTTTTTTTTTTTTTTTTTTTAAGATTTTATTGGGGAGTCGGGGAAGGGGAACAGACAAGTTGCTGTCCTTTGGCTCTTCAATCTAGTTGTGGAGCTTCACTGGCCCATGTTGGTATTGTGATCATTGCTCTCTTCCCGGGTGAGGCAGATAGGTCGCTGGACATTGGATGGCCATTCACGGCAGCTCTTGCCGGCTGCCAGCCGCTCATGGTAGCTTATGGCAGCCCACTGCAGTCCTGCTGCAGTGTACGCCGTCACCGGCGACTCAGGGCAGCCCAGTTCCAGGTTGAGCTGTTGTTCACCATCTTAGCTGTAGAGGGCAGTGTCTTTGTACCATGTGGGGTCGGAACCGGGGGTCATGCTGCTCAGAGCCCGCGCTCCCAAGCCAACACTTAACCAACAAGCCACTCATCCAGCCCCAATTGGCAGGTACTTTTAATGTAGAACATAAACTTGGACTTGTTCCATGTGGTGTTTTTGTAGTTTGGCAGGTACCTGCAGTGTATTTGTCTAAATGTGCACAAATACTAATCCCCTAAACTTATCAATTATTAATAAACTTTTGGGGTACTTTTTAAAGTCATTATCTAAGTTACAAAATAGAGTGAGTGCCACAGTTGCTAATCATGTGCAGTACTCTTTATAAATAAAGCCTGATAACAATGCTCTGTGATGTGCTTTCAACACTACATATTACCTCTGCCCAAAGACCTATACTTTTGTTTCATTTTACAGAGTGTTGTTTCTCTAGGAAAACCGATTGATATAATTACTCTACCATTCTTTGGGGGGTGGTTGTATCAAATCTTAAATACGATTTTGCTATAATATCCATGTTTCTATCATTCTGTTATTTTCTTTATTGTGATGAACACCATTCTTGTGTCTTTGATATGGATTTAAGTGTTAACATGAGGCAGAAATATGAAATGTTAGTAGCATTACAATTATAGTATTTTCAGTAATATTTTTTGTTTTGTTGTGTCTTAAGTACATGACTCCAAGCATTAAATTGTGTTCAGTGAGTTTTTTCATAAATTATGCTTTAGATACTTTCACAGATTAGAAATACATTTAAATTGAAATATAAAATTCAGCAAGTAGGTAAATATTGATAAAATTGCTTATGAAGTTTATAATTAATAACTAGTGCTGCTTTTCATCATGACTTGGTCCTTTTTCCAATTACAATGTCATACCTTTTTTCCGTGGTTCCAATAACTAAGGGAGAAAACTTCCTTTCCTTGCTTAGATAGCCTAAATTTTCACTTCAGATATAAGGATTTTAAGTTTATAGCATACATTAACTTTTTTGTGTATAGGTCGGAAGATATAAAATATGTATTGTTCAGCAAAATTATTAAAGGAGTCTATCCATTACAGAAAACAAAATACAAATGATTTTAATATTTTACTTAAATTGATGGTTGATTATTAGAGTTTATCTTCTTAATCTGTATCATTTCAAATAGTGAGTTTTTACGTATTATGTCAGCTTGGTTTTGCATATGATATTTTTAAAATACTTTTATTCTTTATACTTATAATTAGTTTTTTTAAAATCTCTAAGATTATGTCTTTTGGGTATATATTATATATGCTGATAATATTTCTTTGGAAGTGGTTTAGTTGGGTTTAAGAAGAACCAAAATCTGAATTCATATGGGGACAGTAACCATCCTGGTATCTTATATCTGGTTGACTAACATTCCTCTCCATTTTTATTATTGCTAAATGATTTCTTAGATGATTTACCGGCACATCCACACAAAAATTATAAAGCTTTCTTTTGGAACTCTATTTTTCTCTGGTGAGAGCAAGTATGCTACGGTCTCTGAATGGTTGCTTTTAGCTTTGTGTAAATATTTTAATTCAACACATTTTAAAAATTCAGACATTTATGTGGCTGCTTCTTTCAGAAGGTTCAGAAGGTTTGTATTGTTCCTTTTGTAATTACTGTTTAGTATTGTCTTTGTTTAATTGTAAGCTCCTTGAGATGGAGCTTTGCCGCTTTCACTGCTGAATACCTGTGTCAGCGCAGAGCCTATCACATACTGGTACCCAAGACGAGTTCGTGGAGTAAATCAGCCTTGTACATACTTTCAGTCTTGGAGTTTCACAGAATCTTTAATTTCAGGGACCCTCTGATGCAGCTCCTTCATTTTATGTAGGTCAAGGAGGAGACCTTTGGAAGTTAAATGAATTGTTCAGGCATCATTAGAGGAATGTTAGATGATCTCAGTAGACGTATTCTCAGATAAGTTACGTGTATACTTTGAAAGTATTTTCCTTAGTACTTCAGTTAAATATCGGATAAGATACATGACTAGATTCTATGCATTAATTACAATGAATTTATTGATAACTGAACGGGAAAAGTATGGTCTGACCACTAAAAAACTTAGTCTTAATTTGCTTACTCAATATTTGTTTTTAATATTTCAATATTTGTCTTTCTTTGTTTTTCATATTTGTTTTTAAATGAATTTAGTAATCCTCTTTTCCTGACAAACTATATTTCCTTTTATCACAAGAGGCCAATGACTCTCTTCTGATTATAATTTCTAAAGCTGAAGTCCAGTTAAAGGTTGGATAGTTTATATCAGTAATCCAAACTACCTGATGTTCCTCAGACATTCTTATAAAACCCTATTCCTTGGATCTCAAAATCACAGGTCATTTTGTTCGTAGGCCAACCACTTAGTTTAAATTTCTCTCCTTGTTCTCAAGCTACATTATCATACAGCATGATAGCTGACAGCAACATCCTTGAAGAGATACCTAGGCATTTAACAATCAAGAGGTTTCTCTGAAGACCTGTTGCCCTAAATCGCTGTTACATCATGTTCTTCCCACACAGTAGAGAGACCCCATGAAAACGTGCACTCTAATGTGTTTATTTCCTTTGTGGCACTTACAGTAGAATCAGGAATATTGTAGAGCCCTGTGCAGGGATTCCCCTTATAGCTGAGGAAAGGACAGCATGCCCATGAACTTGGGGATGTGTGAGGAAAGGACTAGAAGCATTATACAACCAAAAAAATTGTTCCTGACTTAGTAATTAAAACCATTCTGTTACTTGATCTGGTACCCCAAAGAGAAATCAAAAAATATTGTATGGTCTTCTATTTCTTAGTTTCTTAGCTGTAATTTTCTGCTCCTTGTTACTTCCCAGTAATTTCAATTTTGATGACATTCATATTTAAATTTGAGCTAAATTTTTCTTTTTTCTATCTTCATTGACGACTTTGTGATCTATTATGCCTAAAGTAAATATAATCTGTTGTCTTTTTAGTATACATTAACTGCTGTATAAAAAGTCTAACTTTATATAGAATAAACAGGATCAAGTGCAGCTTTTTCTTGTAGTTCTGAACTACAAGTTTATTCAAGTCTTTATTGTTGATACTTCATAGGGAATCAGAGATCTTGACCCGCTAACATTGCCTCCATTATTTAAATTAAATGGCACTGATAGCATCAAAATTAAATTGACCTAGGTTTTATATAATTTAGCTTCTGTAGGAAATGTTAATTTTTTTGGCACCAGGTTTTTCCACATGAATTTATTTCTGTTCTTTGAAAGAATTCTGTAAAGAAAATAGAACAGTTGAATAACACTCTAATGAATAATTACATAAAGGGACAGAGGATTTCCTATTTTTAAAATACAATGTCAATTACAGCTAGTGGTTTTTTTCTGATCACTTTTTTTTCTTGTAAGATTAATCAGGCAACCAAAGTGCTATTTAGAACTTCATTAAGTTTTGAAATATTTGTTAATGTTTATATCATTGGTTACAACCTCTATTTGGTAAGGGCATTCGCAGTTTGAAAAAGCTCCCTAAACCAAAATTCTCACACATTGTTTTCACCCATTTTCCCTCATCATGGGTTCGTTCATACTGTGCAGTTTTAATAGGCTTTTCAGTTGCTTGTCTGTTACTCTTCTGTGTGCTTACTCTGAATAGGACCTGGCAGGCCCTCTATCATCTTTCTGGTATTACACAGTTTTAACAGATAGTCCATTTCCCTTTCTTCACTAACTCACCACATAGTGCTTTTTGACAATACTGTAGCTTACAGCGTCAGTTTGTTTCCACGGTTTGAGTTTCTCAATCTGTGAAATAAATTGATAGATTTTTAAAACATTCTCTAGTTCCAGAAGCTATTAATTATAATAACAATATTGTATTACTACATTTTATAAAAAGAACATAAATTTGGATGAGAAAAGAAAAAATCAATAAGAATAGTGTTAGAACACAGGAATGCCTGAACAAACAAAAAACATTGGGAAAGTGGGCTGGCCGAGTGGCACTGTGGTTAAGCGCTGGCCTTGGAAGCCAGCGGCCCCGGTTCGGTCCCACATAGGAGGGCCAGTGACACTGCCCTCAAAAAAAAAAAAAAAAAATTGGTAAAGTAGAATAGAAAGAGGCAAATAATAGTCACAATATTAGCTAATATTTATAGAGCCATAAGTTACCATGTAATTACTCCAATGGGAAACATACCTAAAGATTTTCCAAGGAATCTTCTAAAACTATGGAGAATATCTTATAATTTTAAAACAAAATTGTTATCCAGGATAGTAAGAGCATAGTGTTTGATTACTACTATTTAGGCGTTTTAGAAGTGTATGTAGTTTGCTTCATCTAATTCCAGAACTTTTCTTTTTTGTTCTCTGCCTGGTCCAACACTCTTGCCACATCGAAATTCATTACTTAAGTTCTTCTGATAACCAGTCCTCTTATACCATTTTTACTTTATAATTGGGTGGAGGAGAAAATGATTACTAACAAGTGGAAAATTCTGAGATGTCCTAAATGGAAGGAAGAGACAGGAGTGACTAATCTGTTAACAGCTAAGGTCAAAACCAACAAAAGACTTCCTACATCCCTGAATGTGTGTTGACGCTTTGAATTAACTTCCAGGTGGCTGTTTCCCCAATTATCTAGAGAAAATAGCGGAATAGCTGACCACCAGGCGCCACCACGCATGAACTTTCTGGGCTATTGTCCACAACCATTTCAAAAGGCAGCAAATGCTTCTTTCCTACAGGCTATACACCTATCCCAAAAATAGCCTCACTTCATCTTGTGCCACCTCCTTTACCTATAGCCAATATAAATTCTTTCAAAACAACTTAACATCTTTCGTCCCCAAACTCACTGTATAAAGAACCATGTCAGCCCCAGGATGGTGGACATGCTGTGTTCTCCATCCATCCCTGCTGCTGGTGGTTTAGTCTGCACACCCCAGGACCTGGTCCTTTTCCTGGTTAGTATATGGCTCAATAAACCCTTTCAGAAAGGCTTTTGGTTTCAAAGGTTATTGTTTAACATTACTATATAGCACCTGTACACTGGTGGAGCTTAGGCAGTGGTTGCTTAGGAGTGGGCATCAGCTCATACCGTTCCCAGTAGCCATTATTTTATTTATGTATATGTTCCTTCTACCTTGTTCCTAAGAGAATTTAAGCAGCATATCTCTGAGTCATAGTTCTTTCTCTGCCACAGTGAACATTTTATCTATGGAAGCAGTTAACTATTTTTTCCTTATTTGATGTGTTTTGGTGCTTTATGTGAAATCTACAAACATACAATGTCATGGTAGTAGTCTTAAATTGAAAGCTACTGTTCTATCCCTAATTTGAAATATAATTTATGTCAGAAACCCAAGTTGAATTAAGTAGTAGTCTTACTGGTAGTAAATGCATCTGGTATTATAAAACTAATTACATAACAAGGTAGCCTGGTTAAGAAAGGTAAAAAACTTTTGTATCTTTGTTTAACTTATGTTGGTGTTATATATAACCATCATGAACTATCTTAAGTTAATTTCATAAGAAAATAGAAAGCTTGTTTTCTTTTAAACAAAGTACGTAGCATTTATTCCCATAACTATTTGAATAAGTGCAACTTCTTTCTAGGCGCTCACATTCAACTTTGCAGAGGGTGTAGATATTTTCGTTTATTCTCCACCTTCACTCCAGTTTTGGAAAGAAATAAATTGCTTTCTTCTCAATTTTCAGTATTAATGGGAAAATTAAAAGTACTGCAGATACATAGGTAGGTGCTACTGTGTCAGTATAAATACTTAAAGGAGTGTGTTTAATAAAAGAATATTTGCTTTAAAACTTTGAAAGTACTTATATATTTGATCGTCAAAAAGCCATACGTGATATGCAGTCTTATTTTTATTTTGTTTTTTTGTTTTGTTTTGTTTTTAAATGCACTCATATACAGAATAAACTTAAGTCTGATATTGAGGATCACCAGACCAGGGCCATATAACTAGTTAGCAGGAATTATATAAAGACTTGCCTAGAACTCATTCCATGTTTTCCCCATTCTCTCAGTGATCATTGTGGACTCAACAGCTCCCAGGAGATACAAACATACCCGCTGTGGGTGCTGAGCTTTCCTGCAGCCAGTGGCTGCACCACCAATGTAACTGCTGGGACTTGTTACAGATACCTTCTAGGCCTACTCCAGAGCAAAAACATAATTTATTAGTCAGGTAATGACCCAAGTCATTAGCTTCGTGACTTAGGGCCTTTATTACTTCATTTAGTGCCTCCAGTAATGAGAACATTTAATTTAAAAGCTCATTTTCAGTTGTTCATGTTCTAGAGTTTAAAATGTCAGTGAGTTTCCCATTTTCCACAATGAATGTGTATAACTTGAACATAAAAAGAGGTTGTTTCTAATGTTTCTTTTTTCTAGCTGAGTTTTTACAAAAATAAACTGTCATTCTGTTTTGCTTTAAAGAAATAGCTTTATTGCAGTCAGTAGTAATTTGCACCCTGTAAAATCATGTAGACTATCAGCATTGAGTGACAGGGCCATCACAGCTGTTGACTCTCAGCTGTCTGTACATGTAGGAAGCATCTCCAAATACTGAAAAACTTGCAAAGTAATGCTTTCCTAGTATTTTATGAGAAGATAATTTTTTCTAGGTGATTTTACATTGTCCATAAGTATTTTAGTATTATAATTCTATGTCTATGGTGTTATAATACTGTGCTCTTCTATCACTGGCATTTAAAACTGGAGCATATTACCTTAGCTTCCTGAGGTGTCTAGAAAAAAAATTGCCTACTTGTTGCTTAAGAACAATACAAAGTAAATTTTAAAGTGTATAGGAAATATAGTGAGCTCCCTTAATAGTTACTGTACAGATTTGGTTTCTCTGTGGTGTAGCAGAGTAAGGAGTGCTAGTCTAGGAGTCAAGACATCTTGCTTTATAACTGACATGATGTCCCTGGGCAAGTCACTTGACCCTTGTCTTTAGACCTTGGGAGCTTTATGCATCAAACCAAGAAATTGCACTAAATGACCTCCAGGGTCCTTTCCAGTTCTGAAATGTTATGATTCTATATTTGAGTTTCTCTTTAATGTGGTATAGTTACTTCTATGGTGTGTTTTGCATATTTATATTAATTTCCTTTCATTTTAGATATGATGAATGGATTAAAGCAGATAAAATAGTAAGACCTGCTGATAAAAATGTGCCAAAGATAAAACATCGGAAGAAAATAAAGGTAAGCGCTTATTTTGTTATACATCACAGCTCTTAACTAAGGAACTTGTATCTTAACTAAGGAACTTGTACTCCAAAATGATGCATTGTATGTGTGCATTTAGTGTTAGAGTTGGAACTACTCTCTTGAAATAGCAAATTTATCAGGAGCTAGATTTGGGTACAATTGATATTGTCAGCTTATAGAAAGGCATTTTGGAAATGGTACTAAATGATCTGGGAGGCTTTTTCAGTTTCGGCATTGTAGGCCACCCAGCCAGATTTCCTGTACCCATTTCCACCCTGTCCTGTCCCTGTGGTCTCCAAGTAGGAGCCTTCAAATAGTGGGCCTGGAGCCCTGGAGTACAGTGGGTTACTGTACTCACTGCGGACTACTCAGGAAGGAAAGGAGGTGTCTGAAGGCAGAGGAGAGCCCTCTCTCTTCATCTTTATCTGACTGGATATGTAGGGCTTAGGACATGTTCACAAGACCCTGTTAGCGCACTCTCCATAGATGCCGCGTGTGGAAATTAATGTTACTTTTATGTATGACCAAATTGCTCTTATTCTTTCTAAGACTAAACCTTTTTAATGTTTTATTAGAAAGTAGACCATTAACTAGGTTTTAGATTTTTTTTTTTTTTTTTGAGGACAGTGTCACTGGCCCTCATATGTGGGACCCGAACCGGGGCCGCTGGCTTCCCAAGCCAGCGCTGAACCACTGCGCCACTGGGCCGGCCCTAGAATTTTTGTTTTATCCTTTTACTGGCTTTTTAATATTTTGAATGGTATATAGTTGAGGTGTTTCAATAGTTCTCTTTAAATTTAATTTTCATATTCAAAGTGAGAAGCTATTTACTTTAGGGCTAAATGATACCCTAGTGATCTAAATAGTGAAAGCTTTCTCCTAAAGTGGTTATTCTTTCTCACTGTAAAATTGGCCCATGATTTTAAAGTTTCAGCATAGTAACCTAGTAGCTACAGCTGAGGCCTTCTCAAACGCTTTTCAGCTTAACTCTTGGTCTTTATTGGAAAGTATGGAAATCATACTATATTTAGCATTGTTTTTATCTACTCGAAGAATTCTCTGTGTGTAGCACTTAAAAAGCCAATTTTCTTACACCAAGCAAGTTTTAGGAGTAGTATTTCTTAGGTAGAGGATAGAATAGGAATGGGAGGAGCAAAGTTAGAATATTATATGGGGAGTTTTTTCTAAATATTCATTTAGTTCTCAGTTAAGTTCTTGGTGCCTCCCAGGCATATAAAATTCCTGGTCATAAGGAAAGAGGCATGCGGATTTTGAAAAAGCTTCCTGGAAAATGTTTGATATTTTACACCCCTCTCTCACTATATCATCAGACTCTTGAGAACCACTATTTTCAAGGCTGTCCTCTGACAGCTATTAAAAGCCATAGTGAACTTTGGGCCGGCCAAGTGGCGCGGTGTTTAAGCACTGGCTTGGGAAGCCAGCGGCCCCGGTTTGGGTCCCACATATGAGGGCCAGTGACACTGCCCTCAAAAAAAAAAACACATAGTGAGCTTTGAGTGGGGTATACTGTTTCTGCCTTCAGAGGTATGGAGAATAACCTCTGGTATACAGTAATAAAGTGATGAAATGGCAGCAGAACAGCTCTACTCATTGATAAGCTGTGGTAGTCTACCTGCACAGACGCCTTCTCAACCCTTCTGAGTATGAAGCCCAGATTCCTAAGTCCGTGGAGCTCACATTTGGGCCTGTATCTATCAGAGCCACCTGGAAGACTCAGTGCAACTCAGGTTGCTTGGCCCCATCTGCAGTCTTTTCTGATTTACTAGCTCTGAGTCTGGTTCTAGGAGTTTTCATTTCTAACAAATTCCTAGAAGGTGATAATGTTGCAGGATCAAGGTCCTCACTAGGAGAAACACTACCCCAAAGCTTCTATTATATGTAATGAGTGAACTTCTCTTCTTTGTATCCAGAATGACACTAGCTGTGTACCATTTTGGGAGAATAGTGAAATAGCCACTCAAATTCTATAGTCTGATTGTGTAACAGGACTTCAGAATTGTTTATTGCTACATCATCAAGTAGAGCACTTGTCTAAATTATTTTTCCTATAAATTATTTTAGGAACAAATTTTTAAAATACTTTTAAGTAAGTATATTAGTTAGCCTCTGCCTGTCTATTTGTAAACAGAGAATTGGAGAAAATGTCCCAGTTTTTCCCTAAAACATTAATTTATCAGTGAGACAGGAAGGTTGCCTCTGACTTGACTTTACAGCAGATAGTTTGTTTAGAGCTACTCCCAGCTCTCAACTGAATGAAGATATTTGGAATTTTGTCATCACAACCCACATTTATGTTGAGAGTTCCAGATTTTAAAATTACCAGATTGAAATTGAGTTTCTTTTTTTAAATGAGTATTTAAGCCTATTGTGATTTAATTTTGAAGAAGTTGTAACACCAATTATTAACAATATGGAGGTTTACTAGTCTTAATTGCCTATCTGATTGTTCGTTTATTTCCACTATTTAAATATAAATATTAGACAAAAGCTTTTTGCTTATCTTGCAGTATTTGTTAAATAACTTGAAAAAACATCTGGCTGTTTTTGAGGGGTTTTTTACATGCTTTTCATATTATTTAATAGTATATTTTATAACTGAGTTAAAATGAGTATTAACATTGTTACTCATAGTGCCTCATGATAAATTATGGCTAATATGAGATATTTTTGTTCTTAACATAGAATAAATTAGACAAAGAAAAAGACAAAGATGAAAAATACTCTCCTAAAAACTGTAAACTTCGGCGCTTGTCAAAACCACCATTTCAGACAAATTCATCTCCTGAGATGGTATCTAAGTTGGATCTCACTGATGCCAAAAACTCCGATACAGCTCATATTAAATCCATAGAAATTACTTCTATTCTTAATGGACTTCAAGGTAAATATAGCAAACATCCTGTTGTATGCAAGTGTTTCTTTTTAGTTTTTCTAAATCAAAATTCTGTAGAGGTAGTTTGGTAACATTATCAAATTATGTCTTTTAACTGAACAAGAATTTTTTTGGCTCTGTTATTAATTGAAATACAATCAGCTATAGATTGAGGCTTGAAAATATTTCTGTTATTAGTAGATCCAAGGGCACCATTACATTTTAGTTAAAATTTAATATTCACCCTATTGTACTATTATTATTTTTTTTTCAGGTACCATCCTTTCTATTGCCATTATAAAACATAGTTTATGTTATGACATATCAGACTATAAAATTACATTAAATTTTTTTTTGTAAAGAATATTTAGCTTTGCTTGTCTTGAGTGTATTTATTATGTTCTGTTTTATGGTGGCACTACTGGTTAATATTTAAGGCAGAATGAAGTGCAACTATCAAAAAATAAAAAGAGGGCCGGCCGAGTGGCGCGGTGGTTAAGTGCTGGCTAGGGAAGCCAGCGGCCCCGGTTCGGTCCCACATATGAGGGCCAGTGACACTGCCCTTAAAAAACAATCAAATAAATAAAAATAAATAAAAAGTGATGAGGACTGGAGGGAGAGATTTAGTAAATCTGGCAGGTAAAAGGGGTAGGGGACATCTGATTGGTCAAATGAAGTGAAAGAATGTATCTCCGTGAAAATATTTTACATTTCTCATAACTAAGAGTTCTTTTACTTTGAGTGTAATAGAAATTGTTTCTTGTCTCTTATTCAGATGGATATTTACATGAACTCATTCCATAAACCAAATGCTGTAAATATTCTAAGGTTCATTTTTCATAATTTTCTAATTCATGGACATACAGAACAGTATATGGAAAATGTATATAATTTAAAGAATAATATGAACATTTTTATGTTTACCTCAGTGATAAACGAATAGTATTTACTTACAAGAATTCTGAATGTCTCTCCCAAAAGTAATTAATATCTTCATTTTATTATAATTATTCCTTTACTTTTCTTTAGAATTGTATTAAACTTATATATATTCTTAAATAGGATATCGTTTAGTTTTTAAAAAAAAAAACTTAGTATCAAGCATAAGCCTCGCTATCTGTAAGAAAAGATAATATTTCCACTTAGATGAAGGCTCCCTGAGAATGTTATCTGAAAAGAGTCTCCAGGTCCTATTCTGATTATCCTCTTCAGCCTCTGAGAGTTCACAAAAGCCTCTCAAAGGGAATTCAGCAGGGCAAGGTCATAAGGGAGGTCTGGGAAACACTGGGCTCACCGCACAAGAACATCGAACGTTGTCATAGTGGATGACTTATAGCAGCATGCTCAGGCTGCTAAGCTGCTCTGTGTTCTCTGCTCCTGGGCTTACCACTCAGGGGTAGGTCAAGAGAATGTTTCTGCTGGGTAAAATGGTGTCGCCAGCCAATCCCGGTAATGGCCCTTTGTGGAGGAAGCTGGAGGGTTAAAACAAGCTAAATACAGATAAAGAATCTGAGTTCAGAGACCATAAGGGGGCAGCAGGCATCTTGGTGTTGCTAGCCTTCAGTGTGGCTTTCTTTGGAAGTAACATTGCACTAGTCTGGACTGATGTTCTACCCCTGATGCAAAGCTCTTCCTGGGAAACCCCATTTGAGAGGTTTCTCTTCCAGGTAGTCCTTGGAACTCCGTTGTTTTGGGTATCTCATGTCTTTTTCACCCTCTTTGGTATACTGTCATTGTGGGTGGAGCACATTCTCTAGTAACTTTTTAAGAACAAGTGATTAGAAGGAATGGTAATTTTTTAGACTGCATGTCTGAAAGTATCTTTATTCCATTCATGGTCTAGTTGGGTTGGAAGTTTTACCACCATTATTTTATTGGTATCGTTCAATTGTTTTTTTGCTTCCAGTGTTGGTTCTGTGAAGTCTAAAGCTCTCCCAATTCCTGATTCTTTGTATGTAACTTGTTTAATTTGTTCATGATAAAAAAACATTTAAGTTATTTCCGTTATTTTTTTATTGCAAACAGTTGAACAGTGAACATCATTGGCATATTTTTAACATTTCAGATATTCTTTTCATATATTTTCTTTTCCTTGGTAAACTTTATTTTTTGACCATCGGTCAAATTCAAGACACTTTAGACATTTCCAGGTACAATATGATTGTTGCTGTGAATATGTATCTACATGCATATACATAAAAAAAATTGATCCCACCTGTGAGTGTAAAACACAGATAGCTAGGAGTTTCTCCCCTCAGCCTGAGATGGGCTGGGAACAGTAGGGTGGGTGGGTGGTGGTTGGAATTCTGTGGAGAAATTGAATGTCTCCAGAGAATAATCTTCCACATTTTGGCACTAGAGATCCCCTTGAGTAAACTAGATCCTTGATGAATCATCTAATTGAAAGCTTACCCATTAATAAGTCAATACAGTAGTGCTAGTCAAGTTTTTGTTTGTTTGTTTTTTTAAAGATTTTATTGGGGAATTGGGAGAGGGGGAGCAGCGTTGGGGAACTGGGGAAGGGGAAGAGACAAGTTGCTGTCCTTTTGTTCTTCAGCCTAGTTGTGGAGGACATTTGTTTCACTGGCCTATGTTGGTATCATCATTGTGCTCTTTTCGGGTGAGACAAATCGGTCGCCGGCTTCTGGATGGCCGCTCTCAGTGGCTCTTGGCAGCTCACACTGGCTGCCCGCTGCTACTCACTGTAGCCTATGGCATCCTGCTGCAACTATGCTGTACCCGGGACTCACAGCAGCCCAGCTGCAGGTGGAGCTGTTCACCATCTTAGCTGTAGAGGGCAGTGTCACTGGCCCTCATATGTGGGATCCAAACCAGGGCTGCTGACATCCCAAGCCAGCTCTTAACCACCGCACCACTCAGCCGGCCCCAGTAAAGTTTTTTAGTAGGTCATCCTTAAATGTGAATAACCAAGGAGAGCTCCAACATAAAAGATGGAAACTAGGGGCTGGCCGAGTGGCGCATTGGTTAAGCGCTGGTTTGGGGATGCCAGCGGCCCCGGTTCGGATCCCACATGAGGGCCAGTGACACTGCCCTCTACAGCTAACAACAGCTCCACCTGGAGCTGGGCTGTGCGAGCCCCGGTGATGGTGTGGGCTGCAGCCCCTGCTGCAGTGGGCTGCCATAGGCTACAGTGAGTGGCCCGCAGCCAGCGTGAGCTGCTGGCAGCCAAGCGTGAGCTGCCAATAGCCGCGGTGAGCGACGTCCAGAGGCCAGCGACCGATCTGCCTTATCCGGGAAGAGCGCAATGACGATACCAACAGTGAAGCAACGTCCTCCGCAACTAGACTGAAGAACAAAAAGACAGCAACTTGTCTGTTCCCCTTCCCCGATTCCCCAACGCTGTTCCCCTCCGCCAATTCCCCAATAAAATCTTTAAAAAAAAAAAAAAAAAAAAAAAAAAGATGGAAACTAAAACAAATGGAAGAAATGGCCTTTGAAGAGAAAGATATTGAAGGTAACGAAAACAAACTATTAATTAGCTTTCTGATTATGAAATAATCTCAGAGAGCCTGTATCTTCTGATTATTAAATAATTTCAGAGAACCTGTAAGTATCTGAAACCAAGGATGAAATGAAAAAGGAACAAAGAACAAGAAAAACTTGGAATTAAAAATTGAAATTAAAATTCAATAGAGCACTTAGAATTTAAAGTTGAGAAAATCTTCCAGAGAATATAAGAGAACATGATGGAAATTTTAGAGAAGAGTGACAAGGAGTATCAATCCAGAAACAGTGAAAACAAGGGGAAGAATTTAACAAGTAACCACATACACAGACCACTGTTTTTTAATATGTTCATATGTTTACATCTCCTTTTGTGTTTTATAATGGGGAGACACTAGCATTGCTTCTAAAATCATGTCAAACAGCACGAGGAGTCAAGAAGCCATGAAGGCAACATATTTGATTATATGTAATTATAAAAAGCAATTGGACTTTTAAAAAATAAACAACTAAAAACGCAGCTAGGGTTTTCTTATGAGCTGTCTCACAACTATATTATTGACCTATTGATTTGTGCCGTATTCCTTAGTAAGTTAAATGTAGTACTTGCTCTCACTCTCTCCGTGTGTGTGTGTGTGTGTGTGTGTGTGTGTGTGTGTGTGTACACATACATACATATATGTATATATCATTAGGGTCAAATAGACCTTGAGGGGAGGAGAAATTAGCAAATAACTAAAAGTGAAAACTGACAGGCATAAATTTTTAAATAGAAAGAGCCCATCAAGCCCCTGAAGTAATGAAGAAGGAGCCATGCCATAGTACATTAGTATGAAATTATAAAATAGCAAGAATAAAAGAGTCACTATACAGGAATGAGAACACAAATGAAAGTAGTGTTTTCAACACTAGAAGCAAAGGAGCAGTATATTCAAATTTTTGAAGGAAAATAATTTTCAACTTGAAATTCTGTACCTAGTTAAAGTAATCATTACACAATGAAGTTTGAGGTTAAGGATGTATTCAGACATAGGGACAAAGAATGTTTATCTGCCATGTACCTGTTTAAGGAAACTACCAGATAATGTGCTCTAGTGCAATATGGGAGTAAACCAAGACAAAGGAAGATATGGGATTCATTTAACTGTGAGTCTAGGTCAAGAAAAAGCAGTGCAGGGGATTTCTGGAATGAGGCTGTTAGAGCTGACCCCAAGAACAGCCAGCGAGATGGAGCAGAGAATAGGCCTCCAGGGTAGAGATTCAGTGACTAAGGGAACTGGGTAGAATGTTTGACTTCATGGAGCAATTGAAATAAATTGTGAGAGACATGAAAAAGGAAGACATAACATGTAGAACTGGACTTTTAGAAACTCTTGGAAAAATAAAAGGCTATACAAGAAAGGAAGTATACTATTTATTTCTGCAGTGAACCGCATTTACATGTTATAAATAATACATTTAAATAACTAAACATACATGTAGAAAGTATGGCAAAAGGGCATAAGGTTATTAATAAGAGTGAAAATCCTCATTGCTTTTAACAGGCTAAACTTCATAAATCAACAAATAGTTATTATTCTATCAGAAGAACTAGTTAGAAGACTAGAGGCTGCGGAGGGAAGAAAAAGAACAACTGTGGATGCTTTATTATGAGTGAATGTTTTAACCATATATATTACATGGATTTCTCAGTAGAGTGTTGTAGTTAAGAATCTAAATTCTGGAGTCAAATGACTTACAATTAGATTTCATGTCACCTTTTCTAGCTCTTTGGGGTAGTTTAACCTCTCTAAGGGCTCCAGGAGAGGGGTGTCCAGTGAACAAGGTTAGAAGCTGCTGGCCTTCTGTGATCTAGCCTTGAAATCACCTAGTATCATTTCTGATGCACTCTGGGGGCTGAAGCAGTACCAAGGCCACAGAGCCTCCTAAACTATAAAATGGAGGCCAATAACAACATAGGCCAATAACACCTCGCAGGGTTATTGTAAGATTGAATGAGGTGATAGGTGCAAAGCACATCGAAGTACCTGGCAGGTAGCAATTTCTCAATCAATGTTATGTGAATATCATAATAAAAGTGATTATTTTTTATACTTAATTGAATTTGTTTACTATAACAAACCTTTAAGACATAAATTCTATAAGTATTTTTATACAAGATTATCAGTTACTTAATCGTGTCATTCTTTAAGCACCTATTGTGGAAACCCAATATTCATAAAATCTTTGAATAATTATTGCTACATTGAAAATGTCAGGCCGGCCGAATGGCACAGTGGTTAAGAGCTGGCTTGGGAAGCCAGCGGCCCCGGTTCGGGTCTCACATATGAGGGCCAGTGACATTGCCCTCAAAAAAAAAGAAAATAAAGGCTGTGTTTATATAACAATACAGGTTTTAGAGTGAGAACTGCCTGGTACTACATCCTGACTTCATTATTTTTTGCTCATAAATTGGAGAACTTTATTATAATCAGCTTTATTGAGGTATAACTTATAGACAGTAAAAATTCATGACTGCTCTTTTGCACATGGACGGCTAGCCAGAAGAGTCATGTTCCCACACTGCTGTGGTGGTTTTCTTTTGTTTTCCCGAATAAACCCTCTTTTTGATTTAAAAAAAAAAAAAATCATGACATTTATGTTTACAATTTGATGAGTGATGGCAAAAGTATACAGTAGCATCACTGCCACCCCAGACAAGACACAGAACATTTCCCTCATTGGATGAGTGTCTTAACTCTGCAGCTCAGTTTCCTCGCTTGTACAAAGAATAAAACCTGGCAAAAGGGGTGGCTGTAAATAACAGGAGCTAGTGTATCAAGTGCCTGGCACAGAGAAGCCTTTGCTATTTCATCATACTCATCATTTTTCTTCTTTTCTAGCTTCTGAAAGTTCTGCTGAAGACAGTGAGCAGGAGGATGAGACAAGCGCTCATGACATGGACAGCAATGGCAAAGAGGAGTGTAAAGCGGACCACTTAACACACCCCAGAAATGACCTTTCGAAAGAAGACCAGAACAGTTCATCTTTACTAGAAGAAAACAAGATCCATGCAGATTTGGTAATATCTAAACCAGTGTCAAAATCTCCAGAAAGATTAAGAAAAGATATAGAAGCATTATCCGAAGATACTGATTATGAGGAAGATGAAGTCACAAAAAAGAGAAAGGATGTCAAGAAGGACACCACAGATAAACCTTCAAAACCGCAAGTAAAACGTGGTAAAAGAAGATACTGCAATACAGAGGAGTGTTCAAAAACTGGATCACCCAGCAAAAAGGACGAGAAGGCCAAGAACAAAGAGTCGCTTTGCATAGAAAACAGTAGCAACAGCTCTTCAGATGAAGATGAAGAAGAAAAATCTAAAGCAAAGCTGACACCAACTAAGAAATACAATGGTTTGGAGGAAAAAAGAAAATCTCTACGGACAACTGGTTTCTATTCGGGATTTGAAGTGGCAGAAAAAAGGATAAAACTTCTAAATAACTCTGATGAAAGACTTCAGAACAGCAGAGCTAAAGATCGAAAAGATGTCTGGTCAAGTATTCAGGGACAGTGGCCTAAAAAAACGCTGAAGGAGCTTTTTTCAGACTCTGACACTGAGGCTGCAGCTTCCCCACCCCACCCTGCCCCAGAGGAGGGCCCGGCAGAGGGGTCCCTGCAGACCGTGGCCGAGGAGGAGAGCTGCTCACCCGGTGCCGAGCTAGAAACCCCACCGCCGGCCAGTGCTGACAGTCAGCCTGCTGAGGAGAAACCAGTGGTAGTCAGTGACAAAAAAGCAGAATTTCCTAGTAGTGGCAGTAATTCAGTGCTAAATACCCCTCCCACCACCCCCGAGTCGCCTTCCTCAGTCACTGTCACAGAAGCCAGTCGGCAGCAGCCTTCTGTAACAGTATCAGAAGCGCTGGCTCCAAACCAAGAAGAGGTCCGAAGTATCAAGAGTGAAACGGACAGCACAATTGAGGTGGATAGTGTTGCAGGGGAGCTCCAAGACCTGCAGTCAGAGGGGAACAGCTCGCCGGCAGGCTGTGACGCGAGTGTGAGCTCCAGCAGTAGTAACCAGCCCGAGCCAGAACAGCCTGACAAAGGTGAGGAGCAAAGGCTCTGCGGCCTTGCCTTAGTATTTCCCCTCACAGCCTGCTTTTGCAGCACCTCTTACTAGAACATGAGGTGTTTAAGTGAAGTACTTGTGTGAACGTGGTAAAAAGATATTTGAAAGGTCATTTGACTAATGAATAGTGGAATGCAATTCAGCGCTTGAAGGTCTTCATGTCCTTTGTACCCAGGCCCAAATCCAGACCTATTTGAAAATTCATTATACACCGGTTGACTATGGCATGAGCAGCGTAAATATATTTCTGTAACATTGTTTTTGCAATTGTAATGTACAGTTTCTCACAAAGATTTTGATTTATTGACAGACCCCTCCACCCTTAACCAAATACTGTATGTAGGGGTTTGGAGCAACCAACTGTCCAGGCACTGCTTTCCTCAGACAACCTGTCAAACTGATTTTCAAGCCTGACTAACTTGTGTGAGTTTGTGCTTTCTTAGATGCATAGCTACCAAATTGAAGGACCAATATGTGTGTTAATGACCTACAGTAATACTTTTTTGATTTTCCGTGAAATTGTTAAAAGTGGAAATTCAAATTAGTACTTCCCAAAAGTATTAGTACATTTTGATAGTGCCATAGCTATACTTCTGTCATCATTTTTCTTACAAACCACTTCATTCAGGTGTCTTTAAATCAGTATTCTCCGGGCTGACATTTGGCTTTGAAACATATTGATAGAATACCAGGGTGTGTATTTAATGTAACATACCAGGTCTTACTGTGCTAGATTTAGGTTTTTAGCTAAGCTAAAGAGATGTGATCTATATCAGATTAGTTAAATCCAAGTATTTTCACACAAATTTTTTTTTGTGCCAGTTTTATTGAGATGTAACTGACATGACATTGTCACAAATCTTGACTTAAAACATTTCTTTTTGAAAAATAAATGTTAAATGATATAGTGGCAATTAAATTGGGATATTCTTTGTTTTTTTCACATTCACACATACAGCTACTGTGATTATGTTTGTGTGCCATACTATCTCATTGAACTGAATTATCCAGGCATAAATAATCTTCAGAATTAAAGACTCCTTCTTCCCAGATAATTAGAAAGGCTTTTGACAATAATATAAAGTTTTAATAACTGTAATTCTTAACAGGTTATATTGTATCCTTATCATGTTCCTCATATATTATGAAAGCTTAAAATATTTGTTTTTTAAAAAAGAGCTATGATATCTTGTGTTCAGATAGATTAAGTCAGTATTGCCCTATTGAATCTTAATCTTGACCAGGTTAAAAAGTAAGAAACTTGGGTCGGCCGAGTGGCGCGGTGGTTAAGCGCTGGCTTAGGAAGCCAGCGGCCCCGGTTCAGGTCCCACATATGAGAGCCAGTGACACTGCCCTCAGAAAAAAAAAAAAAAAAAAAGTAAGAAACTTGAGAACTCCCAAATTTAGGGTAACTGCCTGTTCCATTTTTGACCATGGAAGCTCTATGTCTTAAATACTCAAGGTTGATTTTACCATTGATAACAGGACTAAGAAACTTTTCTGTAGCAAATATGGCATAATTTTATAATATTAATTATATCACTATATTTTCCAGCATTGGAACTAAATAGAATAGGACTTGATTCATTTCTGGGAAAAGAGTTTCCTGTATAATCTGGGAGAAAATATGTGTAATTAGAAAGGTACAGAAGCACAGTAGATGCTGAGGACGAAATTAGTAATACAGAAAAATGTATAGAAACTACAGTTTGGAGTAGTGATTAGTGAAGCCTGGGCATCAGACAAGGTTCGTGGAGAGGTAGGACTTAGGTGTCCTTGAAGAAAAGGGAGACATTTTTAATGTTTTGGGATAATTTCCTACCAGGAAGATGAAACATTTCTTAGAACTACTCAGCTGGATTTGTGAATGGTATATGTGTTACCCAGTACCCTGGGAACAAAATTATTGTTAAAATAAATAAATTTGTAATATAACTAAGTGTGAATTACTAGTAAAATTTATCCCATTAATATCATACCACTTAAAAATTATATTAATATCATTATAAGACATATCATTAATATTTTAACCAGTAATTAAATCTTAATATTTTGGTTTTACTGAATTTTAATAAGTTTCAGTTTTTATTTTCAGCATATGCCTGTTTTTGAATTACTATTAGACCCATAAACTCCCAATACTGTATTGAGAACTATTTTCAGTTTATAGCTGATTTTTCTAAGAAGAATGTTCATACTTTATTTGCTTTCTAAAAAACTAACTTTTATTGTATGCCATAATTCAGCTCATTAACAACAATTTATTTTTTAAATAGTAATTTCTATAATTTATAAATCTCATAAAGAACATGTAGTTTCAAAATTGTTCTGTGCTTCTAAAATGTGGAATTCATTTATACCTAGGAAAAGCTTGATTTTATTTTGTGTTACTTAATAATCTCTTTCCCATCATAGCCTGTACAGGTCAGAAAAGAGTGAAAGAAGCTCAGGGAGGAGGAAGTGTATCAAAAAAGCAGAAACGAAGCCATAAAGCAACAGTGGTAAACAACAAAAAGAAGGGAAAAGGCAGTAAGTGTGAAACCTCTAATTTTTTAAATATAAAAATAATGGCGGATGTGGTAAACACTTCATAAGGTATATATATATGTTGAATCACTGTGTTGTACAAAGTAATGAATTATATTGTATGTCAATTATAATTTTTAAAACGATGGCAGATATATATTTTTTTCCACATTAATAAAAGGATATTCAAGATGTGGGGTAGTTCAATATTTTAATTTTGTCACTACCCTCAAAAAATATCACACAGAATTTTTCTGATCCTAGATAAATTCTAAGACTAAGCAATTTGGTCTTTGTCAGCAGTGGTATTGATTGCTGATGAATGAGCAGGTACTCTTTTCTAAAATAACAGCCAATATAATATAAACATCAACAACGTCTTTGTGCTAGTTTTATATTCCATGGTTCTTTCCACTTGCCATTATATATATCACGTATTATGAAATGTTTCAGTTATAGATTATTTTTGTTACAATAGTAGAATTGATTGTTTCGTAATTCTTCAGGGCACAACCAGCCTAGAAGAGAACTATCAAGATAGCTTTAGGGGCCGGCCGAGTGGTGCGGTGGTTAAGCGCTGGCTTGGGAAGCCAGTGGCCTGGTTCGGGTCCCACACATGAGGGCCAGTGACACTGAAAAAAGATCGCTTTAGACCTATAATCCCAGTCGCTCTAGTTACTACCTTTATCTTTGGTACTCCAAACTGTGTGCCCAGGAGTAGCTATAAGTGGTACATACATTGGTTCAGTGTGCTCTAACTAAAGACTTAACTTCAGCAATGACTGGTGTTCATCGACCTACAGGAATATATATACTGTATTTCTCCTGAGAGCTGCACATTTTATCTCTCTTTTGTAGACAAAGTGAGAAGCAGAAAATATGTAAAGAATTTTTTTTCAGGTGCCCCACACTGACCTCCTGCTGCTCTTCCAGGAGACTCCTGCCACCTCCACTGCCTGACCTTTGCTATCGGCCGGCTTGGCTGCACTTCAGTGCAGAAAAGGGTTATGCGGCCAGCTCCCCGAGGTTCTGCTGAGCCCATATGACTTCCAGGCGGTGAATATGGCGTCCCTTGGGGCCCCGGGCGGCTGTGCTCAGCAAGGCCATGAAAGCCAGGCTGAGGCAGACCACTGCATCAGAGTGGGGCCAAGCCTTGGGGGCTTAGCTAGGAGTTGCCAGGGGTTCCAGAGCAGCAGTTTGGGGGACTGGGCGGGAATTCGCTTAAGAAATGTGTTGTAAGAGAATGGTGGAGTTTCTTTATTCCCAAAAACACCACAATGGGAGGAGTTGCTATGTACCTTTCCTATGTGGAATACTTTTCAGGCTTTGAGAGCCTAACTATATTTTCTTTCTTGGTAGTTATTAAATGAATTAATAAATATATGCCAGTTTGATCATCAATTATTTGGAGTAACTGACAGGATATTTAAAGTGTTTTTTTTTTACACTATGATGTTTTTGTCTTCAGGACTTTACCATTTAAATGACATTTCCTAAGAGGGCTCTTCTCAACAAGTCAATTAACATATTCATATAATTTAGAGATATAGCTGTTGCTTGTATTCTCCCATTTTAACTACTGGTCTTACACCTTGGGATACAGTTCTCTTAGAATAATTTAGTTAAGTGAATTAACTCTCATGGAATTAAAATAATACTTTGTATCCAGAAAGAGGTAATTGATGGAAATATCAATGCCATCACTTAGTCACATAGTACACTGTCAAGGTGTTAAGTAAGCATTTACATTTACGTTCTAGTACTGAGGCTTTAGTCATCAAAGGCAGATGTAACATAATATTACATACACTTCAGAATTCTTCATAAATTACTGAATATATTTATCAGGATAAAACTGATCGTTCATTTTTAGTCAGCAAGCTATGATATGAATTATTTAAGAAATGCATTGTGTGTTTAGAATTTATTCCTGAAGAATTCTTTATTGAATATGATGATTATGCATCATTGTTTCTGGCCAAAGAGTAGGAAATTATTACCTGTATATAATGTAAAATATTAAAATTAAGACATTTCTATGAGTCATATTAAAAGTTGCTGTATTCTGTGTTATGTATATTAACGTAATAGAATAAAAAGCCATCCAGATAAGTATTATATATTTAGCAGTCTACCAGGTATGATGGAAGATTAGTTTGTTTTGTTTTTTTTTAATATTATTGGCAATTCAGGTAAGAAGAGTTTTTGGTTTGGTTTCCTTAAATGAGATGCCGGTGCATTTGTACATATAATGGTTTTCCAGGTTTTTAGGCAGGATCTATAAAGCAAGTTTTTTACTGTAGTAATAAATGGTAATGGTCAATTTTAAATTGTTCACTAAAATCTTTGACAAATTCTTTGTTACTTTTCTGTTTACTAATGCGTTTCTTTTTATATTTCTTTCAGCGAATAGTAGTGATAGTGAAGAACTTTCTGCTGGTGAAAGTGTAACTAAGACTCAGCCAGTCAAATCCGTTTCTACTGGAATGAAGTCGCATAATACCAAGTCTCCTGCAAGGACACAGTCTCCAGGAAAATGTGGAAAAAATGGTGATAAGGATCCTGATCTCAAGGAGCCCAGTAATCGATTACCCAAAGTTTACAAATGGAGTTTTCAGATGTGTAAGTGACATGCATTAAATTAATAGTTAATCCATAGAAACTTCGTCCTAGTAACTCTTGATGCTAGTAACTCTAAAAAAAAGAGATTGTAGCCAAACTTAAGAGACATAATTACCAACTGCATTGTGAAGACTTTATTTGGATTTTGATTTGAATAAACAAATTGCTAAAAGAAAAATTTTAAGGCGATTGAGGAAAATATCAACATTGGGTATTTCTGATGTTGGAAATTTGTTTTTAAATAATCTTACTGGGGTTGGGGAGTGGATGGGGGCATAAATGAGACACCATGAATTGCTAATTACTGAAGCTGGATGATAGGTATATGGGTGTGGGTGTGTGTATGTGTGTATTTCTGTATTTCTGTATATATGTGAACTCTCTGTAATAATTTGTTTTTTAAAAAGAGACATTAGCCCAGAGTTTCTCACACAGAAATATTTTTAGAATATTGAAAATTGCTGTAGAACTTTTGAAAATTTTTCTCCCAATTTAATTTTATACATACTCAAAAAATCTAAAGAAGAAGAAAAGAGAAAAAATTTATTCACAGTCCTGACATTCAGAAGCATATACAATTTAACCTTTTGGTGTCTTATTTCTAAGTATGATTTTTAATGATATACTGTGGTGATACTGTACATAAATGTGGATTTTTTTTTGAGGGCAGTCACTGACCCTCATATGTTGGATCTGAACCGGGGCCCAAGCCAGCGCCCAACCACCGCGCCACTCGTCCGGCCCTAAATGTGGAATTTTTAGCATATATGTTTAGATTATAAGATCTTTATTTCCAGACACTCATTGGTTTAACAAACATAGTGCATATATTATGCTCCAGGCATTGTTCTATGCTAGAAAAAAATATCAGAGAAACAAATATTTACAAGCCTTATTTTTAGTTTACTTGTCTGGACCTTACTCTATAATCACATTATATGTTGTCCCTTTTATGTATTAAAATTTTGTTCAAAAATACATATTAATGAGAGTTTTAAATTCACAGCGGACCTAGAAAACATGACAAGTGCTGAACGCATCACAATTCTTCAAGAAAAACTGCAAGAAATCAGAAAACATTACCTGTCATTAAAATCTGAAGTAGCCTCCATTGACCGGAGGAGAAAGCGTTTAAAGAAGAAAGAGAGAGAAAGTAAGTGTTTGTACCTTACTTTACTTAAATATAACACAGTTTATGACTGCAGTCTGACTCACATGAGTGTCTGTCTGTATAGCTTCAGTTAAGTTCTTTAATCTCTCTGCCTTGTTTTCCTCATCTATAAAATTATCTAGAGAAAAAATTATCTCAAATCATAATGTTCACTTTCATGGCGCTTACAGTCTGCCCCCCAAAAATCCTAGTAAGTTTTCAGTTAGTGAAAAACGCTGTGAGGAGAATAGAGTGAATCTGAGGGAGAAGAGTTGTCTTGGTCTCTGCTTGGGCTGCTACAGACAGGGTGGTTCTAATAACAGAAATTTATTTGTCAGAGTTCCGGAGGCTGGAAGTCCAAGATCAGGGCGTCGGCAGGTTTGGTTTCTCCTGAGATGTCTGTCCTTGGCTTGCAGTTGGCCGCCTTCTCACGGTGTCCTCACATTGCCCTTCCTCTGTGGCAAGAGGGAGATAGAATCTCGGTTTCTCTTTGTCCTCTTATTGGGACACCAGTCTTATTGGATCAGGGTCTCACCCTTCTGACCTCATTTAATCTCAGTTACCTCCCTGATGGCTGTATCTCCAAATACTGTCACATCGGGAGTTAGGGCTTCAGTATAGAATTTTGGGCACGATTCAGTCCCTGAAAGCATCCTAGGCAGAGAGAACAATGAGTACTCCCTAAGTTTCTCAAATTTGGAACTATTGACATTTTGGGCCAGACAATTCTTTGCTGTAAGGGGCTGCCCTGTGCACTGTAGGATATTTAGCACCCTCTCTGGCCTCTACCTACTGGATGCCAGTAGTACCTCACAGTTGTGACAACCAAAAATAACTCCAGACATTGCCAGCTATCCTCAAGGGGGCAAAATCACCCCAGGTTGGGAACAACTACTCTGATGTGGGAATGCATTTGGTACCTTCATGGAGCAGAAAGAAAACCAGTGTGGTGAGAAAATGAGATAGGAATATCAGCTAGGCAAGCAGAAGCCAAAATTTGTAGGCCACGATGAGGAGTTCGGAGTTTATTGTACGTGGATGGACAGCTATTTGAGTTTTCAACGGGGAAATGACATGATCTATTTATTTTTAAAGATCACTCTCTGCTATGTGGAAAATAGACTCTAGAAGGGCAATGGTCAAAGCAGTGTTGATTAGGGGAGCCCATTGCAGTAGATGTAGGAGATGATAGCGACTTGGCCCAGGATGGTTTCAGTAAAGACACAGAGCAATGAGTGTTGAGTTACCAGCCCTTGTTGATGGATTAAATGTGGCAGATGAAGAGGGAATTAAGGATGACTTGCTGGGTTTTGGCTTCAACAAGTGACTCCTCGGTGCCAGTTTTGAAAATGAGGAAGACCTAGAAAAGACAAGATTATAGATAGGTTTTGGAGCACAGAAAGGATCAGACATTCTGTTTTAAGCATCCCAGTGGCAAAGTCAGGCAGACAGTGGGATATGTACGTGTGTAGCTCAGAGGAGAAGTCAGGACTAGAGATACAAATTTCAAGGCATTTGAATATCTCTTTACAATAGTTACTGCAAGTGGTTTTTTAGGGCCCAGTACTTGACTAAATCCCCTAGGAAAGAAATGTGGGTAGTAAAGAAGAGAAGAAAAGCTATGGCAAACCAACTTTTAGAGCAGGGGTCAGCAAACTTTTGAGATGGAAGAGCCACCAGAGGTCAGCAAACTGCAGCTCGTGAGCCACATTCAGCTCTCTGGGTACCTACATGTGGCTCTGAAGTAAAATTGAAAATGAAAATAAAACTATCATAGTTTCATTTATAAAATTTTTAAAGGCTATTATTCACATAATGGTGATTATGTAAAAATATATTTATGTCTCTCTAATAATTGTTAAATTGCTGTGAGGGACAGGGTTGGCTCTTCCAGGGGTCGGCAAATTTTTGAGACAGAATGTACCCAAAGAGCCGCATGTGGCTCTAGAGCTGCAGTTCACCCACCCGTTTTAGAGCTAGGGCTGAGGAGAAGCCAAAACCAGCGACTTGAGAAGGAGTAGACTTCAATGAAGAAAACCATGAAAAAATGGCCAAGGAAAGAGTTTTAGGAAGAGAGTAGTCAGCTATGTCATATGCAGTAGTTGAGCTATGTACCCTTTTGTTTCAACTTTAAGAAGCAATTAGCCTTCCATTCTCATCACCATTTTAATTCATAAGAAACTCCAAACAGAAAGTTAGGAATTAGGAGGAGAGGAAAGATTATTAGGTGGATTACTGATTTTTCCTATTGGATTGAAACCTCTTTTTGATATTTGTTTCATTATTACAGAAAGTCTATTCTCTATTTTATTTTCATGTCTTTATAGAGAGCACATGATTTTTTTTTTCCCTCTTTGATCCTTCAGGAGCATTTCCTGGGCTCTCTTTTCTCATTACTTCTGTAGCTTGTCACTGTCTAGCTACTTGAGATACACTAGGTTTTCCTTTCTTTACATTATGATATTGTGAGAATTGATTGCTCTTGTAAGCTAAATGATTTTGGAGAATACAGCAGAAGTTTAGTCTAGAGGACTAGTGTTTTACTTATTGTTGTACACACTTTTATTAAGCTGTTGATTTGGTTTTCCTTTTCCGTAGGTGCTGCTACATCCTCATCCTCTTCTTCACCTTCATCTAGTTCCATAACAGCTGCTGTTATGTTAACTTTAGCTGAACCATCAATGTCCAGCTCATCACAAAATGGAATGTCAGTTGAGTGCAGGTGACAGCAGGACTTGCTAAAGCACTTTGCACTTAATGGCTGTTGAGGGCCACGTCTTTTTTATACTGCACAGTGGCACAAAAAAAAAAAATCAGACAAGCACTATTTTATATTTAAAAATTGTTTCTTGACAAGCTGACTTGGCACTTAAGTGCACTTTTTTTATGAAGAAAAAGTACAATGAACTGCTTTTCCTCAAGCAATAATTGTTTCCAACTTGTCTGGGAATTGTGTGTCTGGTAACTTGAAGGCCTTCCACTGTGGCAAATGGAGGCTTTTCACTGCCTGCAGAGACAATACAGTAAGCGTAGTTATTGGGTTGGCCAGAACATGGTAAGATAACCTACTGTATATGTATTCCCTTGTATTTTGTTAAAGCTGGAGCATTTGATATTTTTCCATTTATTTATGAAAAAATATGAACCTATTTTCATTTGTACAAGCTAATTGTTTTTTAAAGCAAGTCACCTTTGGGTGGCTTAATTGTATAAGTCAAGCACATGTAATAAATTCAAAACCTGCAGTTAACAGGATATCAAACATCAATCCTGGTAACCAAATATTAAAGATTCTCTTTAAAAAAGACTGAATATGTTTACAGGTTTGAATTAGGCTAAAAGGTCTTGCAGTGGCTTTTCATGCCCCTTCAAATTGGAATGGAACTACTGTACTTTGCCATTTTTCTATAAATCAGTATTTTTTTTTAATTTTGATATAATACATTGTGTGAAAAAAGAAAATGGCTAATAAACTGTATTAAATCTTAAACAATGTATAAAGGTTGTACTTAGCCAGTTCAAAGTGTATATTTATTCATAATGAATTATAACAGTTATATTTTTGTGTTTTCTTGTAAATGTTTCTTTTCCTTAAATACAGATAATTCATTTGTATTGCTTATTTTATTATGAACTACAACAAGAGGACTTCAGGAACAAGTAAACTGTATGAGTTCAAGATTGTTGATATGAACTGTCTCAAAAGGATAGTTGTTATTTTAAGTATAAATAGCTAATCTGGGTGGTAGGCCTATAAAATAAAATGCCTTGTATAAAAATCCAAAATGAACGCAAAATTGTTTTCACTTGTACTGACTTTATGTTGTAAGATTCCAATATCTGTTCTGTTTGGCACTTGTATTTAATTCTACACCTTTGTAAGACATTTGTATATTGCGGATGTGTTCATTCAAGCTATTTAATACCTGGCACTGTTAATACACAGTACTTTACTGTACAGACTGTTTTACTGTTTTAATTGTAGTTCTGTGTACTTTTTTTGAATGGGGCTGGCATGTTTTATTTGTTTTCTGGCAATACGACGTGAGAATTTCGAAGCGTTTTGTTGTAGATGCTGTGTCAGAATTCTTTACATTCAACTTTTCTAAGAAAAGCATTTTCAGTCTTGTAGTGTGTGCTTACAGTAACTAATTTTGTTGAAAATGGTTTCAAGTTACTCAAATTTGTACAGGACTGTAAAGATTTGTTGACAGCAAAACGTTGAAGAAAAAGCTTATAGAACAAAAGCTATAAAGTATATATTAGGATCTGCAAACAATGAAGAATTATGTAATATATTGTACAAATGTAAGCAAAGGCTCTGAAATAAAATGCCATAGTTTGTGAATCCTTGATTTTGTTTCTAAAAGATTAAGTAATTTTAGTTCATTTCTGTATGTGATGACTGATTGGAACATTTATCTCCAGCATGTATTGTCAGGAGGGGTTAATTGACATACAGAAAAGGGAACATTCTACCTATAAAAATTAAAAGTCCATCCACCAGATACAGGATTTGTTAGGCATTCTTACATCTTTGCATACACTATTTTGCTTGCGTCTGAGCATGAATACTTAGGACTTGGAGATTTGTCTAAAGAAGAAAATCAAAGTTGTTTTTTCTTTAACACACTTGAAACCATTACCAGCAGCTGCTTCCCTCCCCCACCCTCCACCTTTTTGGGTGTTTAAATTTAAGTGGACTTTTGCAAATCTCTCATACTTTTAGTGCATCACACATTGACATCACTGGGCCTTGTTACAACAATCATCAATGTTCAGGCCCCACACTCAAAATGTCGTATTTGATTTGTCTGATTTAATTGGTCTGGATGGTACCTAAATGCTGACTTTTTTTTTAAGGTCTCCGGTGATTTTAATACGCGTCTGAGTTGAGAACCACTGCTTACTTCATACCTTTTAAAATAAATAATTAGGGTTTTTCTTGCCCCGATTAATGAACTTTCTGCCTAGAGAATATTCTTTCTTTAAAACTTAAAGAAAATAAACTATTTTAAGGCCTAAAAAGCTCCAAGGCATATTAAAGCACCTTTGGGATGACTATTTTCACAGAAATTGGTTCAACTTTTAAGGGATGAGTTTTAAAATCTGTTTAGTGCTTTTTAAGGTCGTAAAATAGTGGACCCCAGAAATGCTCTGGGAATTTATTGTCAAATGTATTTTGGAAATGCTGTGTATAACACATCCCCTTCTTAGAGATTGTGTTAGCATACTAGAAACTTGGAGAAGGACTGAAGAGACACTTGGCCATCTTCCTTGACCCTACTGTCTTGAATCTTACCCAATCATGAAACCTTGTTTTTCAAGGAACTACTAATATCACCTACTTTGTTACAGAAACAGCGCCCTAAAGGAGAATGATTCCAAATTTGGTTGGAGTTGAGGTTCATACCCTTGGGCTTCTCTGCCCTCTTCCTGCATGTGGCTCCCTTCTTCCCAGCTTCTCTGAGACTTGAAGAATTTCATGGTATTACTAGACATGGACTTTCAGTTTTCCCCTAGTCACCCAAACTACATTTTATCAACCTACTTTACAATCAATAATAAAATTAAGACTGTATATTTTTAACAGTATTCTCTAAAACCATTTTTTCCTACTGAAATATTGACCTGAGGGTGAGGTCTTGTTAATTTTCTTAACCTGGAGAAATTGAGGAAGATGGAGCAAATTCCATGAAATCCCTAACATGTTTTCTTCGGCATTTTTCTGTGGAAAGAATCTTTATATTTTAAGAAACTCTTTAAAGGGGCTAAAGTGATCTCTTAATGGTTAAGAAACAGTTCTGGACAGCAACGGGAATCATTTTTTTTACTCTCCAACCACAGCCTCTTTTATACTAGTTTCCTCAAGAAGTGCTTGCTTTCTTTCATGTGAGTCCATTTCTCCAAACTTCTCATTTTAACTGGCTATTTATGGATTTTTGGCTAATATCATATGATGATTTTTATACGTATGAGATGTAATCCCTCGCAGACAGTTCCATGGTTTAATTATGGAAGTAGTACATATGAGAGAGAAAAGTATGTATTAAATTTTATGAGCAGGGAAAACAAGTGCTTAAGAATTTAAAGGAACCAGTATGTGAGCATACAAGAACATGATGACCCATCCGGTGGTGATATAGAGGAGATGGAAAGCTTAACATTCAAGGTAAATTCATTAGAAATAGGTCTGTACAGGCTAGAGTGGAGAGGAAGAATCAGGAAGGCCAGATGTGAGGAGGTTGCAGTGTTCCAGACAGGAAAGGATTCTTGGGGATAGTGTTAGGCAGTGGGATTGGGAGACATTCTGAATGAAGGAAGAATAAACACCAATTTCTTCATTGGATTGTATAGGACAGATGGAGATAGATGCTTGAACTGCAAATATGGACAGTTGGATTTTTCTCATCTTGGTGCAATACCATAAGGTCGCAGTTACGGCAAACCAAAATAAGGGACTGAGAAATCAAAACCAGAGGCAAGCAGTTGAATTTTTTTCCCATGAACTTATCTGAGCTATAAAAGGTTACATATATTCCCATGACTTCTCTTAAGCAGATTTCAAAAAGCCAAGTCCTTTGCCATAGATTCAAAGTCAATTCCTATTTTACCACCAAAACTACTGAATTCAATTCATCTAATTGTAATCTAGTATTTATCTTTTATTACCTGAAAGTCAATTTACCAAAATTTATAGTTATGGTAAACACGGATACAGAATACATCTGGAGAGACTGAATAACACTAATGCAAACACACGGGGGCTTAGAACAAGATTATACCTTGAAGGATAAGGTACAATGTTGTAGGTGAAAATGAGGGTTAAAGAGGAGAGCAATTTGGGGGGTAGGAAGAACAGGATAAGAAGGTGATGGAAAAAAGTATGGAATGTAAAGGTTTGGAAGAAGCTGGGCAATAAGCAGTTTTGAGTGTCAAGCATCCACTTTTCCTGGTAGAATAGCAGGACAGAGCAGGTTAGAACTGTGGTCTCCAGCTATTTGTTTTTTACTTTAAGTAATGTCCAACTTCAGAAAGTTGCACGAGCAGTACGAAGAAGTCCATGTACCCTTCACACGGATTCAACAATTGAGACGCACATCCCTGCAAGCTCGTTCCGTGTCAAGCTCCTTCCTCTCCAATAAATCGGGGTTTCGTACGTGCCCTCCCTGCGCTGGCGCTGACCCCCACTCCCGGCCTGGCTGATTCTCATTCATACGTAGGACCTTCAGGTACTGTCGGGAGACCCTTCACTCCCCAGACGAAGTTCCCGGCCAACAGAACGGAGAGAGCCCCGCTGCAGCCCTCTCCCGCCACTGGGTGTCTCCAGCGGCCAGTGTCTCCGCCCCTAGCGCAGCCGCGGAGACCCCGGAGCGGAAGGGGCGTGGTTCCTGGCGGAAGTCGCCGGGCCCGGAAGTGCCGGCTCGCGTGCTGCGGCGCCTGGGGGCTTGGGACTAAGAATGGCCTTGGACGGGAAGCACAAACGGAGCAGAACGAGTGCCGAGGAGGGGCGAGTGGCGCGCGGCGCGTTCCCCCGGGCTCGGGCAGGCGTGCGGAGGCGCGGGGTTGCTGAGTCTCTGGCGTCGGCGTCTAGGGAGAGCCTGGACGGCAGCGGTGGCGGGCCTCTGGCAGGAGACTACCTGGTGGGACAGGTCTCCGACAGCTTAGTCCGCGGCGGGCGCCCCGCCGGAGGCGGCGCAGGTCGGCTGGCGGCGCTCTTCAGCTCCGCGGAGCCTCCGCTTCCACCCGTGTACGTGCCTGCGCCCAAAGTAAGTCATCGGGTTCTCCCGCGAGCGGCCCGTTAGAGCCACTTTAAACCAAGAGTCTGCCTCGCAGGGCATGGTCTCTAAAATGGGGCAGGTGGGTTGAATTTCAAGTAACCTTTCATTATTGGACAAACCAGAGAGAGAAAAGATGCTTAGAAAGGGCGCTAAATTATTAAAAAGAATGAGGTCTCATCATAACTTCAAACTCTTAAAAGGACACCACCAAAAAAAGGAAACGGGATGAGGAGGACGAAAGTACATCCCAAATTCAAAGACCACTTTTGCAAGAGCCCGCAAAAAAAGTGAAAGTGAAGAAGAAATTTTCTGATGCAGACAAAACGTTGGCAAACAGGTTGGTACGATTCCCTCTTAGTTGATTAAAGAAATGAGATGGTAAAGAAATTGAGATTCTTATACTTGCAATATCCATCTTAATTTTTTTCTCATTTCGTAGTTCTTATTATGGAAAATCGCATGCATATTTAAAAGGATAAGGAACACCCGCTAACCTCCCGGCTATGTACCCAACATCAGCAGTTATTAATGCTTGGCCAATATCACTTCATCTTTACCCCGTTCATATCCCCCTCATGATTTGTAAGCAAACCTAAGCCTTATGTTTCATCTATAAATATTTGAGCATGTGTATAAAAGATGTTTGGTTTTTTTTTCTTTTTTTTAATTTTATTGGGGAATTGGGGGAGGAGAACAGACAAGTTATCCTTCCATCTTAGTTGTGGTGGGCACAGCTAGCTCAGCTCCAACTCCAGCCACCATCTGGCTGCCCGTCAGCAGCTCACGGCTGCTCAGCTCAAGGTGCCGTGTTCAATCTTAGTTGTGGGTGGGCGCAGCCCACCATCCCATGGGGGACTCACACTGGCAACCTTGTTGCTAGGAGCGCCTGCTCTAACCACTGAGCCCTCCAGCCCCCGTCTGCAGCTCAGGGCAGCTAAGCTCAAGGTGCCAGTGTTTAGTCTTAGTTGTGGGTATGTGCAGCTCTCCATCCCATGCAGGAGTCGAACTGGCAACCTTGTTAAGAACACGTACTCTCACCAGCTGAGCCATTCTGCTACCTGTTGGCAGCTCAGCAGCAGCTCAACTCGGATGCACCTCACTGGCCCATGCGGGAATTGAACTGGTGATACTGTTGCTCACAGCTCATGCTCTTAATCAACTGATCCACTTGGCTGGCCCGAGTTTGGTTTTCTTAACCTTACATTGTCAGAGATCACATTTCCCCTATTAGCTTAAATTTTTTTTTTTTTTTAGTTACTTGAATCAAGATCCAAATAGCAGTACCATCACTTAGTTAACACTTCAGTCTATCAAGGAGATTCTCTTCAAATCTCCTATTTCTCTTTTCTTTCTCAGCAAGTGTGATCTTGTTACCTATTCAGAGAGTTATCGATTGCTAGAAGCTGTGAACTACTGCTGTTTATCCTCATAGTTAATGCAGAAGGTGTGATCAGAAACTACAGTGAATGTTTAAATTTTTAAAAATTTATTACAGTAAAAGACTCATTTCATTGATCCCCCTCAAAATATACCCCCTTACTTCAAACACTTATCCCATCTTTTTTGCCACTTTCTGAAGCAGTTCTGGAAGGCCTCTTTCATGAGTGTCTTTAGTTTTACTGTCTTGGCTGCCTCAATGTTCTGAATCATTTTGACTTTGGGGAAGAGCCAGAAGAGTCACAAATAGCCAGATCTAGTGAATGAGAACCAGATGAGAACACATGGTAATTTTTTTTATACTAGTCAAGTGCAGTAGTGAGAAGAGGGGGAAGAGTAGAACAAGGAGTTCGACCTATAACTGGCTGTGAACAATCAATTGAAATAACTCACTACCTTCAGACCAGCCAGTAATATTTTTATTTGACAGAAATTGTCGTACCATAAGCAATGTGTGACATGGAGCATTGTGATAAAAAAAATACGGTGAATGCTGCTGCTGAGTGCCATCCAACTGAAAGGCAGGATCTTCAATATGGGAAGTGGTGCATCACTTAGTAACAATGTGTGACAAGTTTCAACTTGGTTGGTAGTCAGTTGGGTGTGAGCTACGGTTGAGAAGGTGTGTTTTAAAGTGTGCCATAAATCATCCTTCAGCATAACAATACTTCGTGTCACACATTGCTTCTGGTATATGACAATTTCTATCAAATAACACTACCGTGTGTCCTCATCCACCTTATCCACTGGATCTGGCACCATGCGACTTCTGGCTCTTCCCCAGTCAAAATGATTCAGGACATCAAGGCAGCCATGACAGCACAACTAAAGACACTCATGAAAGAGGACTTCCAGAACTGCTTTAGAAAGTGGCAAGAATGATGGGATGAGTGTGTTCGAAGAGAGGCAGAGTATTTTGAGGGGGATGAATGGCCATGTGTCTTTTACTATAATAATTTTTTTTATTTAAATATTCACGGTATTGTTTGATCACACCTCATATCTATGCACATCTTTAATTTCTTCCCCTTTTTCTCAGAGAAGGTTATTTCAGTCACCTGTGCTATGTATACCACATACCTCCTCTTCTGCCTGCTTAGGGGTTGTGCCAACAAATGTATTCCTTTTCTCCTCTTTCCTATATCGTTAATCTGTCTGCTATATAAACGTACTCAAGAGTCTCATCTTAAAAAGAGAAATCCTGGGCCGGCCGAGTGGCGTGGTGGTTAAGAGCTGGCTTGGGACGCCAGCGGCCCCGGTTTGGATCCCACATATGAGGGCCAGTGACACTGCCCTCAAAAAAAAAAAAAAAAAGAAGAAATCCAACCAAACAAAACGCTGTCCATGGACATGTATCTCTGGCACGATTCCCTCAACCCTTTTCCTTCATAGCCAAGCTGTTAGGTTAGAAAAAGAACTCTATATGTGCTGTCTTTTCTTGATCTGTTTTCTCTTGCACTCATGTACAGTCTTGTTTGTTTTTATTTGATCTGACCATATTTCTGAAACAGTGCAAACAGTGCTCACTGAAGCCATCCTGACTTAGTTGTCAGGTTTGGTAGGTAATACAGGCTTTGTCTTACAAGTTCTCTCTGTTACATTTCACATAGCTGCTTTTCTTCTAGAAGCTGTTGGATTCTTCGATAACAGTCTTTTTATCTGTTGCTTCCCTGTGTTGTTGTGGGTACCTTTTCTTCTGACTGCTCCTTAAATGTTGATATTCCTTAGGATTCTGTTCCAGTCATCTCATGACCTTTTTTCACCCTTCATTCTGGGTCATCTGGTTTGTGCCAGTGAGCCACCATTGTAATCTCTCTGATCTCCAAACCTGTGTATCTGTTTGCCCATTGGCTTCTGCACCTGAAAATTCCATATACACATGAAATTCAGAATGCTTCAAACTGAGCCCATTATCCTCATCAAACCTGTTCCTCTGCACCTATGGGGCCACCAGCTTTCCAGTTGCCTGAGCCAGTGACTTGGGAGTCACCTCATACTCTTGCTTGCATGTCTAATCGGTTGCCAGTTTCCTGATGATGCTGTCTCTTAATTTTGTCTATCTGTGTTGCCCTGTCCACCCCCTCCCTTATCTGGCTGGTCTGTTGTCTTTTCAGCTACATGCAGTTGTAACTTTTCTCCTTAACTGGTCTCCCTTGCCCAGTCTTGTCCCCTTCCTAATTACCTTCCACTCTGCTGCCCAAATGATCTTTTTTAGGCATTCTCAAAGTCTTCAGTGGCTCCCCATCTTCTGTGGGATAAATCTTAGCACTTTTGCATGACAGGCCCAGTCCTTCGTGACCTGGCCGCTACCTTCCCAAACTGTCTCATTTTCTTCTCTCCTGGGTACTTTATTTACTGTGGTGAGCAAAACACTAAACATGGACCTGCCCCTTAGTGGAGCTTATGCTATAGTGAAGGAATAATAGCTGTCAGCATTTACTGAGGATTGAAGGATACTGCCTTTCCTCTGAGAAGCCTTTCTTGTTTCTCTTGTTTCTTTATGTTTCTACACCATGTATTATAAATGTTACCATTTGACTGTGAACTTTGCCTATCTCTTCAGAAACTGCACTATTATTGAAAGGCCTTTAATTGTATCGGCAGAGGCTGAAGCTGAGTAGGAACCCAGGAAATAATGAATGAATGAATGAATGAATGCATGACTCCTAGTCCCCATTCTCTCCCCTCCTTAAGCTCCCAGATCAGTTCTCTTGTGGGATTCATGTTCAGACTTCTCTATCCAGTGCATCAACACTTTATATTGTATTTGATGTTTCAGAATTTACTTTTGACAAAGAGCCCTTTAAATATGACAGAACTATAAGTAGGAAATCTGGATTTTCCTATTGGCCATCTTGCTTTACAAAGTAAGTATTTTGCAGGTATATTAACCTTTAGAGACCAGGGAATGCAGCAGGGTCCCTATAGTTTAGAACAGAGAATGAAATTAGGCATTGGGAGAGTGTAAACTAAGTCTCCAAGAGCTCTAAATGAACCAATTTTTTTTTTTTTTTTTTGAGTGCAGTGTCATTGGTCTTCATATGTGGGACTGAACCGGGGCCACTGGCTTCCCAAGCCAGCGCTTAACCACCGCGCCACTCAGCTGGCCCTTAAATGAACCAATTTGTATTCAAAGGAACTTTTGGTGTTTGCTATTACCTGGCAGTTGTAACATATCTTTAAAAATTGAGCCTAGGGCCGGCCGAGTGGCGTGGTGGTTAAGCGCTGGCTTGGGAAGCCAGCAGCCCTGGTTCGGGTCCCACATAGGAGGGTCAGTGACACTGCCCTCAAAAAAAAAAAAAAAAAAAAAATTGAGCCTAACTTTTTCTTTTTTTAACATTTTTTAACTTTTTTATTTATTTTATTTTTTTTATTAGTTTCAGGTGTACAACACAATGCAATAGTTATACTCTTTACCCCCCAAAGTGAAACCCCCCCAGTGCGCCACCCCACTTCCCCCCCATATCATACATATCCATCACAACTCCCCTGACTCCCCTCCACAGTATACTTCACATCCCGTGACCATCCACATATTCAGTAGGAGTTGGCATACAATACTATACAACATCAGCTTCAGGTGTACAGTGCAGTGATCAAGCCTCTACTCCATCCATGAAGTGGTCTCCCTAACAAGACATGTGACTATCTGACACGCCACCAAATTTTTACATTATTATATTCCCGGAACTGTGTTTCATATCCCTGTGGCAATATTGTAGTTGTCTATTTATGCTGTCTAATCCCTTCCCCTTCCCCCCCATTCCAACCCCCCTCCCAACTAGCAACCCTCAGTTTTTCCTCTACATCTACGAGTCTGTTTACTTTGATCGCTCACTCAGCTCTTCAGACTCCACACACAAGTGAGATCACATGGTACCTGTCCTTCTCCGACTGACTGACTTCTCGCAACATAATAGTCTCTTCACAACATTATCGATTACATTCCCAGAACTGTCCCCATATCGCTTCGGCAACATTGTAGTCCCACATACACTGTCCAAAACCTTCCCCCTCTCCCTCTTCCCCACTCCCTCCCAGCCAGCAACCATCAGTTTTTCCCTTATATCTGCTTGATATGACTTCAATCTTAAATTGTCTCTCTGGGTTAGCTTGTTTACCCCTTTCTTTTGTTTAAAAAAGCCCTTTTAACATTTCTTGCAATGCTGGCTTGGTGGTAATGAATTCCTTAAGCTTATTCTTTTCTGAGAAGCTCTTTATTTCTCCTTCAATTTTAAGTGATAGCCGTGCTGGGTAGAGCAATCTTGGTTGTAGGCCGTTATTTTGTGTCACTTTGAATATCTCCTGCCACTCCCTTCTGGCCTGCAGAGTTTCTGTAGACAAGTCAGCTGTTAGTCTAACAGGAGGTCCTTTGTATGTAACCTGCTGTCTCTCTCGTGCAGCCTCTAGGATTCTGTCTCTGTCTTTAACCTTTGCCATTTTAACTATGATGTGTCTTGGTGTGGACCTGTTTGGGTTCAGCTTGTTTGGAACCCTCTGCACTTCCTAGGCATGTATGTTGATTTCCTTCACCAGGGTAGGGAAGTTTTCAGTCATTATTTTTTCAAATACATTTTCAACCCCTTGCTTCTTCTCTTCTCCTTCTGATATTCCTATGAGTCTAAGGTTGCGCTTCACCTTGTCCCATAGGGCTCTTAAACTGTTTTCATTGTTTTTTATTCTTTGGTCTTTTTGCTGTGCCAACTGGGTGAGTTCTGCTATTTTATCTTCCAAATCGCTGATCCGCTTCTCTGCTTCATCTACTCTACTGGTGATTCCTTCGAGTGTGTTCTTCATTTCAGTTATTGTATTCTTTAGTTCTAACAGGTTGTTTTTTATGGTTTACCTATCCTTCTTTATGTCCTCGCTAAGTTCCTTAAACATTCTTATCACCAGTATCCTAAACTGTGTCTCTAAAAGGTTGGATCCCTCTGTTTCATTTGGTTCCATTTCTGGAGGTTTCTTCTGATCTTTTATTTGTGACATGTTTCTTTGTTTCCCCATTCTGGCTGTCGCTCTGGGATTGCTTTGATGTATTACATAGATCACCAGGAGAGCCCTGGCTGGATGACGCAGGCACACAGCTCACGGCCCAATACTCCCAGAAAAACTCCCAGTCTCAGCCTGTCCCAATCAGCCGCTGGCAGATCAGGCCGAGCAGCCCGACAACCAATCACCAGCCTGGCAACTCTGCAAGCGCAGTGCGGAGAGCCGGGACCCAAGGCGGCTTGCGCACTCCCACGTTTCAGTGAGCAGCCAGTTGGAGCCGGATCACTCCCACTAGGCATTTCCCTGGCAACACAGCACAAACTGAGCGGAGGGTTGGGACCCGAAGTGGCTCGCTCACTCCCGGGTCTCAGTGAGCAGCCTGTTTGAGCCGGAGGTCACCAGCCCAGCGTTTCCCTGGCAACGCAGTATTAGCCGGGCAGAGGGTGGGGATCCAAGGACGCACGCACGCACAGACTTACGTACTTCTGGGCCAATTCCGCCAGACCAATGAGGTCTCGGACCTGATCCTTCGTGGGAGGGCCCAAGCCCGACAAAATGGCGTCTTCCCCACACCACTCGCGTGCAGGCTCCGCACCACGGGAACAACAGTCCAAAAACCTCCAGCCTTTGCACCAAAGGTGCTCAGTTCAGTCCGACCCCGCAGGCTCCCGGCTCACACAGCCACTCCCTCCACCAGGAACCAGGTAAGTGCTCACCGGCGAGCAAGCCCGGGCGCCGGCCCCACTGATTCTCCAGCCGCTCTTAGCCTCACCGAGCTGAGCAAAGAGAGTCCTTACTAATTTACTGCCAGCTATCTTAGAACTCCTCTTCCCGGCAAAGGAACTCTGGGCTGGTGAGGTTGGTGTGCAGCCGGAGGGTCTCTCCCCCAGCCAGACAAGCTTCCCACGGCTGGGGCTTCCCTCACAGGGCTCGCCCTCTCTCGTCTCCGCCCGTCCTACCAGACCCGATGCGGCTTCCTCTTTAAGTTCTTCGTTTAGTGGTTCTGTTCCTCCAGTGTTCCGGGGACCTCCAGGGTTGAATGCTGTATAATTTGCTTGTAATTTTGGTGTGATCCTGGGAGGCAGTTAGCACAGCGTCTGTCTATTGCGCCATTTTACCGGAAGTCTCGAGCCTAACTTTTTCTAAAGATACTAGTGACTTTTTGATAATACTACTTTTAAATTTTAGATATATTTGTGACTGGTAAGTTTTTAGGAAAGCCATAAGTGGTTGGGAAGTATTTCTAATCACTGTACTTTGTCAAATGCTGGCCCTGACTTCCATGACTTCTCTTTTTTTTCCTTCAAAAGAGAAATTGCTCTAACAAGTGCTGATTTAGAAGAAGAAATTCACCAGAAACAAAGGCAGAAAAGCAAAAATTCTCAATCTGGTGTTAAAGTAGCAGATAAAAGAGTACTTGATGATGAAGATCACCCAGTTGTAAATCAAAGGAAGAAAATTCAAATCAACCAAGAAGAAGAGAAATTAAAGAATGAGAGAACGGTGTTTGTTGGGAATTTGCCCGTCACATGTAATAAGAAGGTGAGTATGTAACCTGTTTATTGTAAGGATTCAGAACGTTAATAACTGATAACTTTGTTACTGTTCCTTTATTATTGAATAAACACATAATAAGGTATAGTGATATATAACTTCATTATAAATTACTGCATAAACCATTCTATAGATCGATTCCAGTATCCACTTCCAGCCATCACGGTAGCTTGCTGCAGCCTACTCTGTCGCCGGCGACTCACGGCAGCCCAGCTCCAAGTAGAGCTGTTTTTCACCATCTTAGCTATAGAGGGCAGTGTCAGTGGCCCTCATATGTAGGATCTGAATCGGCGGCCCTGCTGCTCAGAGCTGACGTCCCAAGCCACCTCTTAACCAATGAGCCACTTGAACGGCCCACCCCTTGTCTTTTTTTCTTCCAGCCTTATTTCCTGTTACCTGCCACTAGATTCCAAGCTCTATATGTGCAGGGGTATTTATCTCTTTCCTTCTCTGCTCTTTCCCTAATACATGAAACAGTGCCTGACACATAGTAGAGGGTGGAAAATATTTGTTGTGTACATGAATGAATACATCCTTACTTTCCTCCACTATGGGGGGTGAGGGGGTCACTAAACCAGAACAAGCCCTTTCCTTTCCTTGTGTTTGCTGTTGGCAGTCTCTTGGGTCAAAATCCTACACATCTTTTGAAGGACAATTTAAATGCCATTTCTTTAAAAACAAAACAGTACCAAAACTTTCTTCCTGGTTTTTCCCTTTTCCTCTTACACTTTTGTTTCCTAGTATTTGATTTGTGATTATTTTGTAGAACAGAACACATTTGTAGCATAGTTTTGGTTATTGATCTTCCTGTTAGATTATAAGGATCTCAAGGGGAGGGAGTATGTGGTGGTGCTTTGCACATTCAATATGTGGTGTATGAATTAGAATTGATTATAGTTCTAGCTATAAAACAGACTTTTCACATCCTGAGCCAGTCATAAGAATAAATGTATAAAATTCACACTAGATTTTTCTTCAATCCTATGGTCCTAATTCCAGACGGTTGGGGAATTTCTCACAGTGATATAAGCATCCTTAAAATTCATTTCTGGTTTAAGCCATTGTGAAAAGATGAGAGAATCTGTGTACTATATAATCTTAGTTTACATGTGGTAAAGATTATCAAAGATTAAAAGACCAAAATGTTGTGTACCTTTGTATACTAACATGAACTTGAACTGTTTGTTTTCTTTTTTCCTAAGTTTCAGTAAAATTTTTTTGTTTTTCAACTGAAAGTTGGAAAAGGCACCTACCTTTCCTGAAATGTTCTAAAAATAAAACCTGGCAGTAAAAGATTATCAGATGATTTTACATAATTCCTTTTTGTAGTACTTATTTGATATTCTGAAAGTGGACTAAAGTATATATGTTTTTAATTTTAGAAGCTGAAGTCATTTTTCAAAGAATATGGACAAATAGAATCTGTACGATTTCGTTCTGTGGTATGTTTTCTTTGCCCTTAAGATTGCATAATCTTAAAATGTATTACATTTAGATCAGACTTATTACCGTATTGGTTTAGTGAGATGAAGGAGCACTTGACTTTAACCTTTGAATCAACAAGTTCAATTCTAGCCCAAGAGTCACTCTTAGTATATCCATTGTTGACTCTTATCTTTGTTAAATAATTTAGTGAGTTCACATAGTAAAATGATATCCTTGATACTAAGGCCAACACTGTATTTTGGAGGGTGGATGGGTAACTTTTGTTTGCTGTGTCAATTGAGTAGGCAGAAACATTAATACTTACTGGAGAAATAGCTTTTCTGGAATTATAGGTATTCAATATGGGGGTTTGTGAATGGCTGCTGCAAACAGTACTTGTGCTCTGAGCATAGACAAATGAAATTTTTTTAAAAACTCAATTTAATGTTTAAACTTTATAGAATTAAATGGTATCTGATTTTACCAATTGAGCACTCTTGGACCAATTAATGTAATTAGTGTGTATTAGAATAGTGTGTATTAGAGTATATAATGTGTATTAGAAATGTTTATTCCTTGTCTCTAATTGCACTTTCTCGTATGATTCTTTAAAATGGGGTTTCTCAACCTTGCTACTGTGGACATTTTGTGCTGGATAATTCTTTGTTCTTGGAGGCTCCCCTGTGCATTATAGGATGTTTAGCAGCATCTCTGGCTGATGCCCGCTAGATGCTGGTAACACCCTGCCTACTCTGGTTGTAGCAACCAAAAATATCTCATCTCCAGGCATGTCTCCAGAAGACAAAAGTGCCCACTTCTCTAAAAGTAGACATTTTCCAGAGCCGACCGAGTGGCTCAGTTGGTTAAGAGCTCACTCAAGAGTGCAAGCTGAGCTCTGAGCAACAGCAGTTCGATGCCCAGCCCAAGCTGAGCTGCCACTGAGCTGCCAACAGGTGGCAGGATGGCTCAGCTAAAAAAAATTTAAAAATTAAAAATAAATAAAGTAGACATTTTCTAAGGTTTTGGTACAGTCTCCATAATTTCTATTGTGGTATTTGTTTCTCACTTTTATCACATATATTTTGTCTGCCCTTCTGAGTCCCGTTTCCCCATATCAGAACCTAAATTTCAGCATGCCTGTACTTACCCTCCATCTAGCCCCCATCCCAACCTATACTTCCTACTGATTTTCTATATGATTTAGTGTCACCAGGCTGCAAGCCTTATCTTTTCTTTGTCCCACCCACTCTACTGTTCATCATCCCTGCCTGTTTTACATCTGTGCTTTTTTCCTAAGATGAGTCATTCCTTTCTTTTTCCAGTGTTCCACCAGTGCTCATTACTCTTAGTACAGCTGCAGAGGCTAATTCTGGTTCCTACCTGCTATCTACCCCAAATTTATCCAACATGCCACTGTCAGTCTTAAAAGATTTCTTCCTGTGACTGCTGCCTAAACCCCCACACACACACTCCCATAAACATTACAACACAGTTGTTTCTGATTCAGTATTTCCCTTGAGGGTTTTTAATCACATTATATTGGACTTAGATATTTAGAATTCAGTTAATTAAAATACAATTAATTTGAAGTAATAGTTCAAATAATGAATTTTCTTTAATGCTCCTTTTTCCTCTTAAAAGATTCCAGCAGACGGAACTCTGTCCAAAAAGTTGGCAGCAATAAAGTAAGTTTATAATTAGAGAAAGGGAACAGTCTTAACCTCGCTTCCATTTTGGTTAAAATTGAGATCATTTTTTAACTTCACAAACTTTTATATTTGGGTAATACATCATGTTTTACTGTTTCCTTATGGGTGTAATAGTATATAAATTTGTCAGATGTTTGTCTTGAGGCCCTAATGTAAATTGTAAAGTCATAGAAAGTACTATAATATATCTTACTAGAAGAGGTGCTATGAGAAACTTCAAGGATGTTTAATTGGGCATAGTGTTTGAAGAGAAGAAGAAAGTTTCACCCAGATATTCTACTATGAATCACAAATACCATATTTCATCACTTCTAAGGTGCACTTTTCCCCACATCTTAATATTTTTGAAATCAAGACACATCCTAAAATCAGGAGTGCCCCATCTTTGCTGTTGGCTGCTCAGGCTCTTCCAGAGAGGATTCCTGTTTGCTTCCATTGCTTCCACCTGGGGGTGCTGCCACCCAGGGCCTTTTCCAGGTCTCCGTGTGCGGGTATGGGGACCATGCTGTTGGTGTGGCGGGTGGTGCAACCTCTCGGGGGACTTGCCCTGTCACCATTTTCTACCTAGTGCCAAGGGTGAGACATGCAAGTTTTCTTACTCTCCCTTTATTTCTCTTTTTTTTTCCTCTTTTTTTTTTAATTGAAACATAATTGACATATATAACATTATGTAAGTTTAAGGTGTACAACCTTTATTTTTAATTTACCTTCAGTTTTATGAAGTGTTTTCTATTAGTTTCCCAATCTTGGGTGTTTTTTCTTTCTTAGGGTATATGAAATGATGGATTTTACCAGCAGATAGATAGATATATATTAGATATATAGAGAGATATAGTTATATTAGATAAAATGTAATAATGTACTTTAAAAACATTTCTGGGAATCCTGTTATGTCAAGATTCTTGAATAACAACAGTCCCCTTGGACACCTTGGTGAGTCCATTCCTACATTCATTTCTAATGTGGAATTCTTGGCAGATCAGCTCTTTGCCAGTCTTTTTCCATAACCATCACGGCACCATGTGTGTAATGAACTGAACATTTGATAACTGGGTTACTGACTCTGGTAATGTTTGTTGAGATAAACATGTGAGCCCTCCTGTGTGCAAGGCGTTTAGATGCTGTGAGGAATGGAAAGCTTGGTAGGATAAGCCCTTCTTCTTTGGGCTATACGGGCTTTTATTTCTGTGTGAGGCTGAGATCCAGGGACCTGAGTTTTGGCAGAAACACAGGTTCTGATAGGAGTATGCGTCAGCAGTGCTGATGGGTTTGGGTGCCAGAGGATGGAGCTCACTCACTGTGATAGCCATCAGCCTCCCCCCGCTTCCCCCCAATTAACAATGGTTTTAATTTAATTATTTAAATAAGTAATGATGCAGATGGCTAAAAATAAATAAGTATAAAAGTATGCACAGTGAAAACTTCCTTTCCTAGCCCGCCGGTTCCCAGCTCCAGGCTGCTCCTGTTTTCACTTTCTTGTGTAACCTTCTAGAGGCATTTTTTGCATTTACAGCTTGATACTCACATATGTTCTTCACTTTTTGACACAGTGGTATTCAACATGTGTACTACTCCGCACCTTCAGCTTCCCACGTACTGTAACTTGGGAGATCTGTGTATATGAGGGTGAACGTTGCCTCTCTATTCCTTTTTAGGGCATCTTAGTATTCTACAAGGTATATCATAATTTGTTTTAACAAACCTTCCATGGATGGACATTTAGGTTTTTCCACTCTTGTGGCCATTACCAGTAATGCTGGAGTGTGTGACCAAGCTGCTCTTAACCACTGCGCCACTCGACCGGCCCTGAAAGCAGTATTTCTTGCTTTCATTTCTCTTATGAGTGAGCTTCTTTTGTGTATTCAAGTCATTGATGCTTCCTTTTATGTGAATTGTTGCTTTCATTTACCCAATTTTTTTCTGTTGAATTGTTTCTGTTATTGATCTATGGCGTGTTACAGAAATTTGTCTTTTGTGATTTGAGTTACAAATATTGTTCCCTATTTTCATTTGCTGTTTTGTTCTACATATGGGGGATTTTGCCATGTAAAACATTTTGCATTTTAATATAGTCCAAAAAAAATGTAAACCTTTCTTCTACTTTAGTAAGGTATCATGCACTTTTAGTAAGCTGCACATACTTGAAGTGTATGATTTTATAATTTTAACATTTGTATGCATTCATGAAATCATTGCCCAGACAAGATACTGAATACCTCATCACCCCACATTTCATCACCCCCACCCCATCCCCAGTGACCACTGAGCTGCTTCCTGTCTCTGTATGCCAGTTTGCATTTTCTAGAATTTTATGTAAAGGGACTCATCATACAGGATGTACTCTTGTCTGACTTCTGCTCAATGTGATGGTTTTTTTTTTTTTTTTTTTGAGGGCAGTGTCACTGGCCCTCATATGTGGGACCCGAACCGGGGCCGCTGGCTTCCCAGACCAGCGCTTAACCACCGCGCCACTCGGCCGGCCCTCAATGTGATGGTTTTGAGATGCATCCAGATTGCTGGATGCTCGGCGGCTTGTTCTTTTTATTGCCCAGTAGTTTCCCATGATATGGAAGCTGGTGGACATTCGGGTTGTTTCTGGTTTTCGGCTATCATTAGTAAAGATACTAAAAACATTCATGTACAGATCATTTCTCTTGAGAACCTTGGAGGTGTGGAATTGCTGGGTCTTATGGCAAAGGTATCGTAACTTTCTAAGAAACTGCCAGATTATTTTCCAAAGCAGTTGCATCATTTTATAGACCCATCAGCAGTGTGAGAACACCATTTGCTTTATATCCTCAGCAGCACTTGATGTTGTCAGTCATTTCATTTTAGCCATTTGCAAGGTTTGTCATTGTGGCTTTAATTTGTGTTTTGCTGATGACTAAAGATATTAAGCATCTTTTCATATGCTTATATGACTATTCTTTGGTGAAGTGTCAATTCAAAAAGTTTTCCCATTTTCATTCTAATGGCTTCTTTGTCTTATTGAGTTGTAAAGAGTCTTTATATTATAGATTCTGGATGCAAGACTTTTTCTGACATATATGTTTTGGGTTTTTTGCCTCAGTCTGTGGCTAGCCTTTTTAAGAGTGTTGTTTTTTTTTTGACATCTGATCTTAAATTTATTTGTTACTCTTAGAAAATCTCACTTTTGACTGGACTCAGACTTAGAGGTAGAAGCTCTCAGAGAGGACAGCCTGCGTCTCTTGGCAACCTGTTCCTGGCGTTGTTCTTTGGCCTCCTTCATTCTCTTGGCCAAAAGCTTAGCATATTCTGCAACCTCTTCCTTATTTTTCTTAGTACGCTGTTTCTTCAGAGCAATACGCCGACGTTTGTGTTGCACTCGTGGAGTCACAAGACTCTGAATCTTGGGTGCTTCTTTGTTGAGGGGCTTTCTCACAACATACTGGCGGACATCATCTTTGGAGAGATTGAAAAGTTTACAGATTCTGCTAGCTCTTTTAGGCCCCAGGCGACGAGGCACAGTAGTATCAGTGAGACCAGGATTATCTTTCTCCTCTTTTTTTACAATGACCAAGTTGAGAACACTCAGATTGGCATCCACCATGCAACCCTGAACCGATTTGCTCTTTCTTTCTCTAGTCCTCCTTGGTCTATAACAGGAATGCCCCTTACTCAGGAGCAGGCGGACACAGCCATGGGTCAAGACACCCCGCTTCATAGGGAAACCTTGTTTGTCGTTCCCGCCACTGATTCAAACCAGATAGCCCTTCCATTCTTCACCCAGAGCCTCAGCAGCAACTTCTGTGGCCATCCGCTTCTCATAAAACGTACGAAGTTTGCGTTCATCCTCCACTTCAATGAGTTTCTGGCAGCCAGTGACTGGGAAAGAGATGTTCAGCTTCATCTTGAAGCAGCCGACGGCCTCCGAGGCGCCACAAAAAAGAGGCCTAAGAGTGTTTTTTGAAGAGCAAAAGTTTTACGATTTACTGAAGCTCCAATAGAGAGTGCTGTTGTTTGGCGCTCTGATGGGGACAGTGGGATTCTCTGTGTCCTGGTCCAGCCTCAGACACAGACAGGCCCTCATATGTATGCTTCAGACATGTGCCTGATGGGCCAAACGCCGCCTTGTGCCTGTGGTGGGTTTTGTACTGGAGAACAAGTCCCACCCCTTGCCAGGTGGCAGCAGGCCTCCCTTTCTCTGGCCACAAGGGGCCGTGGCAGGGGACAAGGTTTGCTGCCCCTCCCCAGCAGCTTGGCCTCCTGCTCCACAGGGAGAGGAATCCTGGCATGGCTTTGCCTTTCCCACACCAGCTTCTGCCCTTCCGTTCTCCAGGCCCTGACTCCCAGGGCTGCTCTCTGCCACCTGCCTGCCCTCAGCCTTTTCCCAGGACCCCTGCAGAGGGCAGTGGAGTGGAGCCTGCGAGTGGGCACACATCCTGTGTCTGTGGCTTGGGGATTCCCACACTTGGATTTGCAGCTCAGTAAAATCATAGGTACAGCGCTTCCTGCTCACTTGTGCTTGTGTGGTGCCCATCCTGGGCCAGTGCCTCCTGCCTCCTCCGATGGGCCTGTGCTTTCTCACTGCCCAGGCCTCATTCCCCTTGAACTGCAGCTCTCTGATGGCTTCAACAAAAGTTAGGATGTTGTAGGTGATCTGGTTTCTTCCTGTTCAGGGCAGGAACGATGCTGTTCCTGGCTTTCTCCCTTCTGGGTGGAAGTAGAACTATAGATGTCATTATCGTCTGGATTTCATTGTTCCGAATCTTCCATCAAGCTTGATGCAGACACGTTCTTGCCAGGGAGGAAGGGGCAGAGCTGGCTCTTGGTCTTCCCTGTGCCAAGGACACTGTTTCTTATAAAGTAACAGTACACTGCAGTTAGTCAGGTTTTTGTAAGTCATTTTCCATTTATGTTGTCTTGGGGTTTGTCTCAATCCGTGCAGGCTGCTGTAATGAAGTATCATAGACTTGGTGGCTTATCAACAGATGCTTCTCACAGTTCTGGAGGCTGGACCTCTTGAGATCTGGACGCAGCAGGGTTGTGTCCTGAGGGTTGGCTTCCTGATTCACAGCCAGCCCTTCTCCCTGTGTCCTCACATCACCTACGGAGCTGGGGGTTCCTGGGGTCTCTTTTAAAGAGCACTATCCCTATTCTTCAGGACCTTAGCTTTATGACCTAAGCACCTCTGAAAGGCCCCACCTCCAATTACCATCACAATGGGCAGGAAGTAGATTTCAGCATATGAATTTGGAGTGACACAAATATTCAGACACTAGGGTTACACTAGGAGGACATGTTAGATTTGGATGTTGTCAGTAGTGGTGTGTTGCTTGGAAAGAGTAGGGGCTCCGGAGTCAGCCAGACTTGGTTTAGTCCTAGGCTGGTCTCTCTTACCTTATGATCATGGTCATGTGCTTCTCGCAGTTTCCTTATCCATAAAATCATAAAACTAACACCCATGTCAGAGATGGGAGATTTTTTTTTTTTTTTTTTTTTTGAGGGCAGTGTTACTGGTCCTCATATGTGGGACCAAACTGGGGCCGCTGGCTTCCCAAGCCAGCGCTTAACCACCTCACCACACGGCCAGCCCCAGAGATGGGAGATTAAATGAGATACATAAAATGCCTATGTTAGACATTGAGTAGATTATAGCTGCTTTATTAGTATATTATTAGAGAATGCCATGAGCCATGCCCTGACATTATTTTCTACCTTTCTTTTTTTTTTTTAATTATTATTTTTTAAACTGAGGAACTGGAGGAGGGAACAGTGTTGGGGAGTTAAGGGAGGGGACCAGCCAAGCTCTTGTTCTTCAGTCTTATTTGTGGAGGGTGCCAGTCGCCATCTGGCTACCCATAGTAGCTCGTGGCCTCTAAACTCAAGGTGCTGTGTTCAGTCTTAGTTGCGGGTGGGCGTAGCCACTATCCCATGCGGGAGTCGAACCAGCAGCCTTGTTGTTAAGAGCTCACACTCTATCCTCTGAGCCATCCGGGTGGCAGCTCAGCTCAAGCTGCCGAGTTCAGTCTTAGTTGCAGGTGGGCATAGCCCACCATCCCATGTGGGAGTCAAACCCAGCAGCCTTGTTGTTAAGAGCGCATGCTCTGTCCACTTAGCCATCCGGGTGACAGCTCAGCTCAAGGTGCCAAGTTCATTCCTAGTTGCGGGTGGGCATAGCCACCATCAAACTGGCAACCTTGTTGTTAAGAGCACTTGCTCTAACCAACTGAGCCATCCAGCCACCCACCAGCAGCTCAGCCACAGCGCAGCTCAAGTCATTGTCTTCAGTCTAATTGCAGAGGATGCAGCTCACTGTCCCATGTGGGAATTGAACTGACAACCTTGTTGTTCAGAGCATGCGCTCTAACCAAGTGAGTCACCCCGCCACTGGAAAAGTCTTTTGAATCTTGTTTAATCTATAGGATTTCCCCTTTGTCTCTTTCTATCTTACTGTTTGACCTACAACATTTCCCAAAGCCCAGATGTTACTGACAGCAGGCTCACAGTGCACTTCAACATGATTTCTGGCCCCTGTATTTCTTGCAAATTGGCAGCTGGATACAGAGCTTTATCAGGCCTGTAGGTAGTGTTGTGTTCTTTCAATGGGAGGCATGTTATGACTCATTTTCACCCTTTTTTTAAAGATTGCAGCCACTGCTGCTCAATGCCTAAAATCACTAATTCACTAGGTTTGCAAAAGGGTGATATAAGTTAGATGTGCCAATCAGAAAAAAAAACAAAAACCCAGGGCCGGCCAAGTGGCTCATTGGTGGTTAGGAGTTGGCTTGGGATGCCAGCTCTGAGCATCGCCCTTCGGATCCCACATGAGGGCCAGTGACGCGCCCTCTACAGCTGACAGCAGCTCAACCTGGAGCTGGGCTCCTATGAGTCGCTGACGACAGCATAGGCTGCAGCCCTTGCTGCAGTGTAGTGAGCTGCCGTGAGCAGCTGTCCAATGACCAGCAACCGACTGACTCACCCAAGAAGAGTGCAGTGATAATACCAACTTGGGTCAGTGAAGCGACGTCCTCCACAACTAGATTGAAGAACAAAAAAAAAAGGAAAGGACAGCTACTTGTCCGTTCCCCTTCCCCAATTCCCCAATTATATCTTTAAAAAACAAAAACAAAAAAACTAGTAATGACCACAGGTCTTTCCCTGAAGACATCTACCTATTGTTTTTTGTACTTCTTTTTTTTTTTTTTTTTTTTTAAAGATTTTATTGGGGAATTGGCAGAGGGGAACAGCGTTGGGGAATCAGGGAAGGAGAACAGACAAGTTGCTGTCTTTTTTTTCTTCAGTTTAGTTGCGGAGGATGTTGCTTCACGGTTGGTATCGTCATTGCGCTCTTCCAGGATGAGGCAGATCGGTCGCTGGCCTCTGGATGTCGCTCACCGCGGCTATTGGCACCTCACGCTGGCTGCCAGCCGCTCACGCTGGCTGCGGGCCACTCACTGTAGCCTATGGCAGCCCACTGCAGCAGGGGCTGCAGCCCACACCATCGCCGGGGCTCACACAGCCCAGCTCCAGGTGGAGCTGTTGTTAGCTGTAGAGGGGAGTGTCACTGGCCCTCATGTGGGATCCGAACCGGGGCCGCTGGCATCCCAAAACCAGCGCTTAACCAATGCGCCACTCGGCTGGGCCCTACCTATTGTTTTTTGAAGTAACAAAAATGCTAACAGTCAAATAAGTATCCAGAAAGGTACTAGAAGTCCACTGAGTGGCTCAGTTGGTTAAGAGTTAGCTTAAGAGCGCAAGCCTGAGCAACAGTGTTGCCGGTTTGATTCCCACATGGGCCAGTGACACTGCGCCAGAGCTGAGCTGCTGCTTAGCTGCCCACAAGTGGCAGGATGGCTCAGCTGGTGAGAGCACGTGCTCCTAACAACAAGACTGCCTACTCAATAGTGGGCTACGCCCGCCCACAACTAAGACTGAACTCAGCACCTTGAGCTGAGCTGCCACCCGGATGGCTCAGTGGATAGAGTATGCACTCTTAACAACAAGACTGCTGGTTCGACTCCTGCATGGGATAGTGGCTACGCTCTCTATAACAGTGGGGATTGGGTGGCTATAAAAGTGGGGATAGGGTTTATCGGGGCTGCAGTCTGGGAAGGGCAGGAAGAAGCTTCTGGGATGGGTGATGGCTGAAGGGTGCTGACCTGTTAATAATTCACTAAACTATACATGCTTGTGTGTTTTTTATTTTACATTAAAAAGGAAAAATCAAGTTGTCCTTCACAACTATTTATGTGTGTGTTGGATACAGTGCTGCAGCTAAGGTTATAGTTTGTAGCCTGCAGCATTGCACAGATGGCCCTGTCACAGTAATGACTAGGAAGAGAATGGGTTACATGTTTCAGCAGGTATCTATAATTGGTGTTTTATTTTGGGGGGTTATTACTAAATATTTATTGAAACTCCCACAGGAATTCTTGTCTATGTTGATTGAAAGTAGAAAACAAGCTGTGTTTATTTTAGTAACTTTGACATTAACAAATTTTATAGTATTGACCTTTTTTTTTTTTTTTTTGGTATAGACGTAAAATTCATCCCGATCAGAAAAATATTAATGCTTATGTTGTGTTTAAGGATGAGACTGCTGCTACTAAAGCATTGAACAGGTAATTGTATCTCTTTGAGGTTTGAACAGAGTTATATTTAAATATGTATGAGTAGATTTTACTCATTGGTTTCACTTTAGAACAAATATAATAGTAACTCAGTGCTCATTTTTAACAGCCATTTTCCCTTCATATATGTAATACAGAAATGGGGCCCAAATTGCTGATGGATTTCGTATTAGAGTTGATCTGGCATCGGAGACCTCATCTGTAAGTGGGTTGTTTAAAGAACTTAACTGGAGTCTTGTAGAGTGAAATGTTTTCTTCTGAACTCTTGCTAGGACAGGAGTGGAGTCAGCATTGAGCATGAGGGAAGCACTGAGGGGAACAGCCTTTGTCCTCTGTGGTCACAGCACTGGTGCCTAGAAGGACACAGGACTGAAGTCACATTAGCTTCAGGAGTGTGGTCCCCGTCCCCACCATTAGATTGACTAATCAGAGAGAGGCTGGAAGGTATATGAGAAATCATCTGGGCAAACACCTTATTTTTATAGACTGAGGTCTAGAAAGTTAAATTATCCATTAAATAGTTTTTGAGTCCCTACTGTGTGCCAGGCATACAGTGTTAAGATACAGCCTCAATTCTATAAAAGTTCCCAATTTAAAGGTGAAGACCAGCATCTGGGCTGCTCACAGCACTATTTTATGATAAATGCCCAGGAATGGGACATTCGACTTGAAGTGCCACCAAGAAGGGACAAAGAAGGGTTTCCAGGAGAACAGGTATTATATCAGTCTTGCAAGATAAGTCAGTGTTACCTAGGCTAAACATTTTTTTTTTTAAAGAGAATGAAGATATCTGGACAGAAAAAGCAGTAGAAATGGTGGGGGCCAAAACTTAACTTGCTTAGGGAATGGCAGGAGCTCTCAATACAGTTGTTAGTGGGTAGAGTGTGAGGAGGGGCATCAGTAAGAGTTGCCGTTGGTCTCCACAGTGAGTCTGGGTCTTGTCCGGGAGCTGTTTACAAGTTTAAAAGTGGAGTGACCTGATCAGGTTTGCATTTTTACTAAGGTCTCTCAAAATGAATGAAGGATGAATTGTAAGAGCTCACCACAGAAGCACACAGTACATTAGTGTCTGTCATAGCAACATAGTTGTGAAATGACAAAGGCCTGGTTGACATCCCTGGCTTTGATTGTGGACCTAGCAAAAGATTAGCAGACTGGCCTGAGGGTTAAATCTTCTTCCATCTGTTTTGTTTGTTTTAAATAAAGTTTTATTAGCACACAATCACACTCATTAGGTTAGGTATTATTGTGCTGTCTTGGCAGAGGCGAGTGGCCCACAAAGCTGAAGTACTTGCTGCCTGGCCATTTACTCCCAACAGAGCGTGCCTTTCTTGAGCACTGCCAGGTGTCAGTCAGTGCTGCTCTGAACAAAAGCCCACAGCTCTCACTCACATTGTAGCAGGGAAGACCCTGGAAGAAAAGACTCAAACAAGGGACAGGTGTGTGGTTGTCAGGATGTGGTGACCCATCAGATAGGTGGGGTGAGGAAAAGGCTGGGTTTAGGCTGACTTCCATCTTCTGCTCCACACAGTGATTTATATTAACTCTCTTTGTGTTTCAGAGGGACAAGAGATCAGTGTTTGTGGGGAATCTGCCATACAGTAAGTTTATTTAAACAAGTGAAGTACCTGTTTTATCGTTAAAATAATGGAAATACCATTGAGTAGTAACCATGTTTGGCTTTCAGTGTAACCTTAAGAAGCGTGGAATGTAACTTGACAATTTTCACAGGGCTGCTAAACTTGCTATGTTATTAAACATCTCCAGCGTGCTAAGGCGATTCCCAGGCTTTGCTTCCACTTTGGTTGAATTTGTTTTTAGAAATTGAAGAATCTGCCATTGAGGACCACTTTTTGGACTGTGGGAGTATCGTGGCAGTAAGGATCGTGAGAGACCCGGGTACAGGCCTCGGCAGAGGTTTTGGCTATGTACTCTTCGAGGTATGGGAAACTCATACATTGTCACTGTCCTTTGAAATGCACCAAGAGGGCTTGTCACTGCCGCATCATCATTCAGACATAACTATCCCTTTCACCTTCAAGTTCCATCTTAAGAAAACTAAACTCACCACCTGCCATAATGGAGTGCTGTTGCTACAACTGCACCTAACCAGATGTTCCAGTCCTGTTTCTCCATGTCACTGTTATTAAATGATGTTTTAGATATTCAATATTAAAGGCATTAACTCTCTGAATCTCCACTTTCTATAAAATGGATAGAACTGACGGTTCACTCAGGTAGAAACAATTTTCATTTTTGTACAGAATTTTCTGTGTAGTTCACTGAATACTAGCCAGCTTTTCATGCCTAACTTTAGTAGAATATACTATTAGATTATACTTCCTGTCTGGTGGCCCTTCCGTTTTTCTTCCATCCACAACATCAATACATTTCCTTTCAGTTTTCTCTTGTGCCTTCTTTTTTATAGTTGAACTTAATATCTGTGAACATATAATTTTGCAACCTGCTTTATGTTGTTTTCTATTGTGTAAGCATGTTCCATTGAGCAGTGTAACAATTTATACTTCCTTTTCCCTAATGTTTCCCAAATGTTTGCATGTTGGCAGTGTTCTCTATTTTTCCTTATTATAATGAAATTGGAGTGGTTATATTTTTTCTCCAGATGTTCGCCTGCCTGTTTGCATTACTTCTTTAGGACAGATTTCCAATGGGCTGTTACTAACTAGGACAAGATATGTGACTATTTTTAAGACTCTTGACATGTATTACCAGATAGCTTTAAGAAAGGTTGTCCCAACCTTGTGTATCCATCGTTACTGTATTGTACTTACCTTACTGTTTGTTGCTGTCTGTCTTCTATTACTTGACAAGCTTGTAAAGTCCTTTTTAAAAAATCTCATGTATACTCAAGGTTGCCAGCATTTCCTGGTTCTATATTAGAGTAAAAGAATAATAGAATTTTAGAACTAAAATCTATACAGAACCCTACAAAGCATGTACTCCATCATCTCAGGGACTGTAGTCGCAAGTTCCTTCTCTCAAGTCATCTGAGACCGCGGAAAGAGCCTTGTGAAAAGGATGTTCGTGCTTTAAAAAATAGCATATGACTGATCCAGCTAGTTGATACTCCCATTTTACAGTGAGAAGAATGAAGCCTATTGGGTTGTGACTTGTCATTGTAAGACAAAATTTCAACTAGCTAGATATTTGACAAGGCAGCTTTAGTGCTTCCTGGGGAAAACGTGTGAGGAACATGATTAAAAGGACACCACAGGCGCAGCTGCTAGAACCCTGGGCTTGGGCTCCTTGGATGTGGAAATGGGAGAGGTTTCTGTGTGCAAGTGGAAAACTGTTCTAATCTATTAAAGTTGCAATTTTACCAGTTTCTTTGCAGACAAGATTTTGGTTGAAATTAATATATTGATTTTTATTGCAGAACACAGATGCCGTTCATCTTGCTCTGAAATTAAATAATTCTTTACTGATGGGACGAAAACTTAGAGTCATGCGTTCTGTTAATAAAGAAAAATTAAAACAAAATTCAAACCCCAGCTTGAAGAATGCCAGTAAACCTAAGAAGGGACTTAATTTCACTTCCAAAACTGTAGGACATTCTCAAAGTTTATTTATTGGAGAAAAAGCTGTTCTCGTCAAGAAGAAAAAGAAAGGATTAAAGAAAAGCAGACAAACTAAGAAACAGAAAAAACAGAAGTAGCATTCTGAAGCTTTCTTTTTCCCAGTGAGTGCTGGTAATAAAAATGTGGTGAACCCATGAATTGAGTTTCAGGATTTTGTATGGATGGTGTATGCGAACATTTCATCAACCTAATAACAACAAACCAACAAGAATATGAAACATTATGTGAAATGTTGCCCTAATTTCTTATTTTTAACCAGTGATTAGAAGAGTTATTGAAAGCTTGGCAAATTGGCTATAAAGCAGATTTCTCCTTTTATTTTTATTTTTAATTTGAAAAATATTTTCCCAGGAAAACTTACAATTCTTCAATTAATGTTACGTAGAGAATGAAACAATCTTTCAAAACATCATATTTAAAAGAAACATTGATACAATTTGGTAATTAAGTCACAATGTGTAACGTTTAACAAGGGGCAAGAATACCATTGCATTCCCTGAGACTTAACCTTAAGACATAGTTGGTGTCGCCACTCACAGCTCTTACTATCTGGGTCTGTGTCCAGGAGGGGGTGGGAGTAAACAAGGAGGCAGGCAGATCTGTGATACATGCATCATACTACTTAGGTGAATAAGGGGGTTGGGGTCAGCGAGTCATTACTGATTATTTTGAAAATTCTGTCTTTTGGGCTTAGCACAGGGAAAACTTAATGGGCCTTTACAATGTGGCTCTGTAGAAACAGAGATCCATTTTCCAGTATCCAGGGACTGGATATTTAATGTTTTGTATCCTCTAGTGCTGAAACCCTTTTTTCATAAGTAGGATTCAGTAAATACTGATATTGAGCATTTGTGCATATACAGTTAAATTTATGTAAAGATGCATCATCTATAGGCTATATAGACTAGATACAGAATATAATTTTACTGAGTATATTTTATTTATAGTGTACATTATATTTTATGTATGCTGTATAGTAGATATAAATTTATGTAATTTTAGTGTCCTTAACAGAGCGTTCTTTTGGTTTCTAGGGTGTAAGGGTGTCTGATTTTTTTTTTTTTTTTTGAGGGCAGTGTCACTGGCCCTCATATGTGGGACATGAACTGGGGGTGCTGGCTTTCCATACCAGCGCTTAACCACTACACCACTTGGCCGGCCCGGGTATCTGATTCTTGACCCAGCTCTCTGGCTGTGCACACATGACCTTAGACAAGCCTCTCAACTTCTCTATCTAAATACCTTGATTAGTGAAATAGGGGGCTTGGACTAGATCGGTGGTTTCACACGTTTTTGGGTATGATCTACAATAGCTTTAATTTTACATTGTGACCAATACAAATGTGGAGGTATTTAACTGACACAAAAGTTTCATATGACACTACTGGACCTTACTGCAAGTGTTTGGTGTCTGGATTTTTTTTTTTTTTTTCCATGCGGGAGTTGAACTGTCAATCTCACTGTTAAGAGCGCATGCTCTATTCACTGAGCCATCCAAGCAGGAGCTCAGCTCAAGGTGGCTGAATTCAGTCCCAGCCGCGGGTGGGCATAGCCCACCATTGAACAGGCAGCCTTGTTAGGAGCACATGCTCTCACCAGCTGAGGCATCCTGTCACCTGTTGGCATCTCAGTGACAGCTTAGCTCAGGCAAACCTCACTGGCCCATGTGGGAATCGAACCAGCAACCCTGTTGCTCAGAGCTCATGCTCTTAAGCTAACTCTTAAGCGGCCCTTGGTGTCTGATATTTTTTATTCTACTTTATTAAAAACACTGGTGATGATCCACTAAAGTCATTCCACAACCCATGAATGCTTCCACTCATAAACGCATGTCTAGGCTGTTTCTATTCCAGGACTCTACGTTCACCGTGTTTTATAACATACTTAGAAATGTTGAGTGGATGTTGCTCTAACTGTATAAACATGTTACCTGGTCTGTTGAACCTCATGATAGTGACCTCAATGCTTATGTCATTATTTAGTAAGCACAGTACAGGGACAGAGAAGAGTGGCATGTTCTTTGTTAATGCAGGAGTCTTAATCTAGAGGCCACATAATCTCATATTTTCAAGAGGTTGAGTTCCAGGCCTCCCGTCACCTGTATGGTCTTGGACAAGTCTTTTCTGTTCCAACACACGAGAGGCTCGGGACACCCACCTCTATCGGTTACAGTTCACTGACAACTTTGGGATGGGAAGAATCTGAACGTAAAATATAGAAAAGCTTTTTGCATCATTCTGTAGTGTGCAATCCTCTGGTCTCAGCCATTTGCTTAGGTACACACGTACCCCCACATCCTTCCCCTTCCCCCACCCCAGGCCAGGCAATGCTCACATAACTGGTCTAATGTCCAGTCTTCTAGTCTCAGCTTCATTACCATTTAGACAGAAGGGCTTTCCTGGATTCATGCACGAAGTTAGGGCCCCCAGCTATGTTTCCATAGCACCCTTACAATAACATCTGACACCAACTACCCAGTGAGGCCACTTCACACGTTAAGGGCATAGCCCGCTACAAAATTGCCCTCACTTCTGACACCGATCACAGATCTGGGAGTCTGCAGGCCACTCTGACGAGCAGCTGGATACTGATTTGGGGATTCCTACTAACCCCTCAAGTTCAATAATGCAGGATAAGGACACAACTCAGGAATGTGCTAGAGGTATCATTCATTGTATTACAGCAAGAGGACACAAATCAAAACCAGCTGAAGGGAAAGATGCATAGGGAGACGTCTGGGCGAGCCCCAAATTAGGAGCTTTGACTCCCCTCCCTAGGGAGTCAGAACACCTCCCGGTCCTAGCACATGGCACGCTCACTGACATACAACTACACGGAGTGTTGCCCACCCTGGAAGCTTCTGTGTCCAAAGGTTTTTATTTGGGGTCCACTGTGTAAGCCACAAGGTCAAAAAATGTCTGGCCCCCCGACCCTCCTCAGATGTAGGGCTGGTATCGCCTGGATCAAGCCCCCGACCCTTGGCTCACATGGCTGGTCTTTCCTCCAGAGCCCACCGAGCGCACAGGCCTTCCTATCACTCCAAGGGGTTAAGAGAATCCCTCCCATGACCAGGGACAAGCCAATGATCACCTTGCCCTGTGCTTCTCATGCTCTTCATCATTACAGTCCTTGAGTGTCTTTCTGCCCGAGTTTGTCTTTTTTCATTTAAATTCCATACATAATGTTTTCTGCGGCTCAAGGGTAACTCACGTTTTCTATTCCGCCCCCCTTCATCTCTTTTACCGATTATAACTTTCCAGCAACTGTTCCATGTATTTTTTTCCACGCCTCATAATACCAGAGTTGGGACATTCTTTTGAAATGTAATCACTAGATCAAGGTGCTTGTCGCACAATGGATTGTGACTGAACTTGAAAAGCATACTCAGGTAAATGAAAACAAGTCACAAGCTGCCTGTATGATACAAAAATACAGTGAAGCATTTGCCGTCAGCGACCTTCCATGTCTGACACAGCGAGGCGGTCAGACTCCACTCTCATGACCGTGCACAGCAGCCACGGCCGCCCGTCGAAGCGTCGAGTTCAGGGATTTAAGGCAGTGCGTGGCACGCGCACAATGCACGCACGCACGCGCGCAGCGCCCCCGGCACCTCCGAGGCTGCGCCTAAACCCCCTGCGCAGGCGCACTGAGCAGCACGGGGGCTTACCCTCAGGGACCGCTGCGGACGGCCCGGGGGATTCTACTCAGGCACTACCGCAGACGGCTCGGGGGCCTCAGAGGACGGGCCGGAAGTGGCGTGCGCGGCCTGTCGCGTCCTCTCGCGGCGGGCGTCAGTCTGAGCGGCGCTGTCCGCTCGGAGGGTGAGACCCCGACTGGCGCTTTCGGCCCCCAGCCCTGCTCCACGGTCGAGAGAAGATGGTGGGCAGGAATAGCGCCATCGCCGCCGGGGTGTGCGGGGCCCTCTTCATCGGCTACTGCATTTACTTCGACCGCAAGAGACGAAGTGACCCCAACTTCAAGAACAGGCTGCGAGAACGTGAGTGGTTCCCCCGGACCTGCTGCGTGCCGCCCCTGAAAGCGCCTGCTTCCCGCCGGGTGGGCCGCCGCGTGGCGGGGGGGGCTGGCGGCCGCGAGCAGCAAACCGAAAAGCGGCGGGGCGCTGCCACGCGCCCCTCGGGCTGCGCCGGGCCCTGCGCCCTGGGCGATCCCTCCATTTTGGAGGAACGATTTTTCCCATTTTGTTTTCCCTACTTTTTTTGCGGTGTACGTGCATTCTCGTTTGCATTATAATTGTGTGTGTGTGGGGGGCGGTCTTGGGGCTCTTTTTTGCATTAACCTTTTAAAACCTTTTTTTTTTAACCGGAAAGTCGGGTTTTTTTTTTTTTATATTTTACGATTTTGTGCATGAGACTTAGTCTGCAAATCCCACGCGTTATCATCGTTGCATTCTTAAAGCTCCTTGGTGGCTTCGCTGTAAAGGCTTCCAAGATTTGATTGAATGCTATAGACATTGCAGGGGAGTCCAAAGGGCTGCGCTTCTTATGTGGCTCAGTCTTATTTCAGACCTGCGACATCTTTTTTAAGAGAGATTTTATAAGAGGGAAATGATGTCACCCAAAATCCCTGTTATCTTTGAATTTCGGAGGCAATTCCTGATTTGCAACAATAGAAGAGCACATGTGTTGCAATAAGATATCATTTTGTGACTTCGCTAAGGTTGCTCACTCGAAACAGTTTTAAGTTAAAATTGAGATGTACATTGTTAAGCCCAAAAAGTACAAAGTAAGCGATGATCCTGGTTCATACTTAACGATTTAAGCTGTATAATAAGCCCTTTCAGGCGCTCCGTAGCCACGTGTGGCTAGTGACTTCCATATGAAGCCACGCTTCTCGCAAACCATGTGACACCGAATCCCCACTCATGTTTTAGGAGGGCAGAGTATAGAGGTGATTTATTTAATGTATGGTTAGGTAGACCCAATGGAAAGAATGCTATTTTGGATTCCACACGGAGTTTTCAGGCCCAGGTTAGTCACGGATTAGCAGTATGGCCTTGGGCTTTCTGAATCTTAATTTTCTTAGTTTGTAAAAGCAGGTCATGCCACCTGCCTCTCTGGTCGGTTTTGTGAAGATTAAGATGTTGGAAGCGTTGGCCACCGTGTTCCTGACATAGGGGAGCTCGCCCCCCCGCCCCCCATTAATGCTGGCTGTAAGCGTAACTACTGGAATTTAGACCATTTTCCGTCCTTTCAGAAATAGTTGGGGAGGGTTACAGATGCTTAGCTCTGTAAAGAATGGATTAATCCTTTCTTTGGAAACGCAATCCTGTTGCTGAAACCCTTGAGAAAACTAATTTTTTGGTTGAAGAAATCATAAAAACGTATCATTTTAGACAAATTAAGAAATCTGTTTTTCACAGTTCCTTTTCCATTATCTTCAGTTGGTAATTTTTTTCCTCTCTTGAGCAGTAGCCTACAGTAGCCTAATGATTTAAGTGGTCAGGCTTGACTTAGCTGAGTAACCTTGAGCAACCGACTTCAAGCTTTGGTTTCACTCTTGTAAAATGGTATAATAAAGGTAAAGTTAGTGCAGTCCCTGGCACATGGTGACTGATGAATGCTAAAGGTTATTTATAAATATAATTTATTTGATATTTTCTTAAGCAGTTAAAACTTTAATTCACTGTAGTTTTGCAACCTGTTTAACCATCAGCTGATTTTAAGAACTTGAGGATGTCTTGTATTTGCGGAATTAAATTGATTTCAGTTTAGTTAATTTTGAGTTTTTCTACTTTGATTTCCAATAGAATATATTTACATCTGCAGTTTCTCAAATCAGGCTTGTTAACTTACCTTTTTTTTATTCTTAAGGAAAAGAGGGTTAAGTTGTTTTAAAGTAAGGTTTGAAGTTAGATCTGCGATTTTAATTTAATTATTTTTGTCTTCTGTTAAAACAGATTATGAGGCCCCTGAAAGCATAATTTTTATCAATCTAATCACTAATAAGTGAAAATCGACTTCCAAATTATAGCGCTAACTATAGGTGTGTTTCACATACAGTACTGTATAAAATGATTCATCATTTAAAAATACGTTTAGTAATCTTATTTAAATGAATGCTATACAAATGCTTTAAATTTGGGGCTTTTGTTAGCTTGTATTTTACGTTTCTTTTTTTTTTTTTCCTTTTTTTTTTTTTTTTTTTTTTTTTTGAGGGCAGTGTCACTGACCCTCATATGTGGGACCCGAACTGGGGCCACTGGCGTCCGAAGCCAGCGCTTAACCACCGCGCCACTTGGCCAGTACTAATTTGTCTACTTTTAAAAAGAAACATAAGGGGCCGGCCGAGTGGCGTGGCGGTTAAGAGCTGGCTTGGGAAGCCAGCGGCCCCAGTTGGGTCCCACATATGAGGGCCAGTGACACTGCCCTCAAAAAAAAAAAAAAAGTAGACAAATGTATCTTAACTTGTTACGTTTACACACTGGCATTTGGGACTGATTTTTAGCAAATACTGAGTCAAGGCCTGATTTTGCTGATGGAACGTCTAACTTGTTGGTTTTCCAGTCTGTTACCATCTGTCCCTTTATCACAGAGATACTATGTGATACTATACTTGAAAATAAGTTAATGTAACAATTGTCTTATGAAGCTAAAGCCAGAATTTTAATCTTATTGCTAGAAATTTAAAACAATTAAACAACTTTTAAAGTTGGTAACACATTTAGCAACAATCACACGCTCCTCTCTACCCCATAGAAGATCTACTATAAAATTGGATGGTAATGGAAACCAAGTTTCTCTCTGCTGGGTTTCATTATCATTTTTGTTGTTTTTCATACATTCTGGTTAGCAAATTGTATTTCTCTGTTTATTCTACAAACTTGCCATGTTCATGAAAGTCTTTTGATGGGCATGTCTTCCCTTCTCCAGCCTATAGAGGCGGTATAGGTAATGGAGGAGTACACGCTCTAAAATTCAGTTTGAACCGCCCCTCCTCCACTACTTACTAGTTGTGACCATGGTACATTTTCTCGTCTGTAAAATGGGGATGATGATAATACATGTCTCAGTATTGCTGTGAGGATTAAATAAGGTAATTAATAACAGTTAGATAGTGTCTTGGCATATAGCATCTAAGCCTTACAGAGTGCTATCCTTAACTTCCTCACATCCAGGTGTTCCGTGTCTTCATGTCCAGTTCCTCTGTGAAGTCTTCCGTGTCTTTTCTTGTCTTAGTACTCTCCTTCCAGCACTAGTCTATGTCATGATAGTTAGCAATTAGTTAATAGAGTCTGGTATCATTTGTTATTTTCTGCCTAAAGATGGCCAAACAAAAGAAACCCTTCAGCAGACTGAGGGTGGACTATGTTATGTGTTCTTTTTCCCCACGGTTAGTTGCCCGGTGATGAACCCTGAGAAAGGTGGCTTGGTAGAAAAATAGGCAGTCTCTTCAAATTCATATGTAAGATCAACTTGAACCTGTATTTTTCTGTTGAAACTGCTAAAATTGTATGAAGCCTCAGAGTTGTAGCACTTTCCCTATTGTGGGGGCTAGGGTTGGCAAGAGATGCTGGTGTGGTTAAAGCCAGTTTGTGAGGTTAGATGAGAAAAGAAGGCTCCCTGACCGCGGTAAATTAGTAAGCCGACAGGTCACTGCCTCCTCAGTCATGCATTGGAACTTGGATTTGTAGAGGCCATTTGCTTGTTTTATGGCTTTTTTCTCACAGTGGTAAGGTTAAGCATGCCTTATCTTTGGAGAGGTAAGAGATTTATTTGCCCAATGTAAGTGTTAGAGCCTTACTTTAGCTATGCCACATGGCTAGTCTCCATGTCATTGGTAGTCTTTAATGACTTTAGGTATTTAACGTAGCACAACTCCTTAGCTTACATGACTCATTATAAACCAGGCACTGTTCAGAAATACATACATTAGCACATATATCCTTACAATAATTATTCTTGGACCAATGTTACATATGAAGAATGTGAGGTACAGTTTACTGTCACTTGGCCAAGATTGCAGTAAGTGGACAAGCTTCCTCTAGGCCAAGACCCTTTCATATGGTCTGTTATTGGCAATTTAAATACTGTTAGTGTCCTGTTGTTTGGTTTTAAGGCTGACTAAGTGATGATTAAGATTTTAAACACCTCTTACTCCTGAGATGTAGTGTTGCTGTTCATAGCAAAAACAAAACAACATACAGACTGTAGGCAGAGGTTTTTTTCGCTTAACTAGCCAGCAGTGGTTGAATTAAGAATTCAGCAGTGCATTTCTAAGTGGCATTGCCCCCCTTTTTCGGCCAAATGCATAAATACCACATGTATTTATTTATAAGAAAACTTTCACAAATGCACCCCCCCCAACCCCCCATTTAAGAATGCCAGGCAGTGATCAACATTCAATAAATAGAGTCTGTTATATTTCGGTAATAAAACAATGTTTCATGCTCAGGCTTTGGGTCCTGTGGAGGTGGGGAGGTAGGCCTTGCTCTGCCCGTGGTGATTACTCAAGAGACTGAGCTGTTGGACCTTCTCCATCTTGTAAAAGGGCTGATCCTGGTGCCCTGGAGGAAGGACAAGGATCTTCCTAGAAATGTCGTGTTGCCCAAAGCTTCTTGACCAGGACCATTCATTGACCTTGACATATCACAAGGAGACCCGAGAAGCAGAGAGTAATGTTTTGGAAATGGAATGAATGATTACCTCAGCAGGTAGACTTTTGATTCCCATTTGGATAATGATTAAGTGAAAATATTTAATTTCTTGCAGGAAGAAAGAAACAAAAGCTTGCCAAGGAGAGAGCTGGACTTTCTAAGGTAATTGTGGTTTTGTTTGTTTTTTTAAAATAAGGTACTTGTTTTTTGTTAAGATTGTATTGTGTACTTTATAAAAATAATTATTTAAAACTCTAAATATGTATTTTGAGAAAGCTAGCTGGTATCGGACATTGATGTTCTATTTTAAAATAGAATTTGTTGTTTTTAGGAATAATTAACTGAGTTCAGTCATAGTTTATCCGGTCCTTCATTATTTCCCCTTTGTTGGCCATAATAGCAGACAACTTACTGTCTGAGCAATAGTTAATGGTCAGTACGATGACATTTACACCAAAAGGTTTGAACTTTCTCACTCCTCACCTGCTTCAAAATAAAACATTAATTTTTTTTCCTTTAGAAGAACCACATGCTATTCATTTCAAAAAATACATGATTATTCTGATCCAGAATCCCATCACTTGACAAATTTTTAGCTAGTTATAATATGTAAATGCAGATATAAATCTTTTCATTGCTTTCTTTTTGTGGATCCTGTGTTCATGATTATTTTAAATGACTACACAGGTTTATGTACTTAATAAAAAAATGTTCTGTGACATGTGTAAGTTAAGTAAGTAAATGTTAATGATTGTGCACATAGCTTTTTTTTTATTATTATTATTCCATTGTCTGGATTTCCAGGACTTGGACTACTGGATCAGTAGCTGGTTCTTTTTGAAGCTCAGTGAAACAAAGAAACATTAAATCAATAAATGTTACATTTTGTTATTTTGAAACAGTTGAATAATCAACACAGCTAACTGGTTGGACATGATAGTAGTGAAGTGAAACTGGGAGACAACCACTTATTTCTATTATGTCCAAACTACCTTTCTGAAATGTGTAATATGTTCATTATGTTTTCAGTATCCTTTTTTAGGATATAGGAAAATGGATATATAAAGACATACATATATCTGTATTTTTAGATTCCGGTATAATCAAATGCTTGCTGTATGCTAGGATAGTCAATGAAAGATGCCTTCACTTTCAGAAATTAAAATTTTTTTCACCCATGTCAGATAATAGGAGTGTACATAATATAATCCAAGAACCATAAATCTCCATTAATAGAATGCAAGGGTTTTAAAAAGGAACTTTTGAGTGTAGGTTTATATTTTTTACAAAGACAAGCCAAATAGCTGATAGCATTATATATTACCATAATTATTCAGTCTGGTAATGTGTAACAAACCATAAAACAAAAACAGAAATGCAAACTTATTTAAATAAAGCTGCTTGTAATTATAAAACAAATAGTTGTATAGCAAAAAAAATTAGAAGTAATTCAAATGCCCAATAAATACATAATGATTATGCCATTATATATGTTTCAATCGTATATTCTATTACCATTTTAAAATAATCTTTTAGATGCGTGTAAAATATATACAAAATAATATTGGAATAGAACAAATTGATTACAGTTGCATAAACATCTATAATGTGACTAAAAATAGTGTAAATGGTAAAGTGCGTATTTTATGGTCGAGATATTTGTATCCCCTTTTTTTTTTTTTTTTTTTACTTTCGGTTTGGCTCACAGCTTTCTGAAAGAACTGTTCAAATACAGTTTTGATCAATAAGTATTTTTTTCTTGTATTCATTTCAATGTAGATAGATACTAAATTAGTCCCTGTGAGTGCTGTTGAAGAGTAAATTTCTTTAGAATGAACTTCTCAATTTTTTGTTTCATTTTTAATGGCATGACTTTTTCTATGTATTGGTTATATCCCCTGGCATAATTTTGTTATCAATTATTAAATATTCTTCTTCCAAACAGTTACCTGACCTTAAAGATGCTGAAGCTGTTCAGAAATTCTTTCTTGAAGAAATACAGCTTGGTGAAGAGTTACTAGCCCAAGGTAATAGTCATGTTAAAAAAAAAAACCAGAAACAAAATTCATCCAAGTACATTTGAAGATCCAACTGGCTTTGTGAAGTAATTCATGAATTAGGTAGCATCCCATCTTGCACCAGAAGGGTACTCACTCCAACAGGTGTACAAAATGGGAGGTTTTTATAGGAAGCAGGGTGGGGCAAGGGAGCGCTTAGTGAAAGAAAAGCAAGGGTATTTGGGGGACATCTTTTCTCTGGAGGAAGAGAAGGCAAAGGCTTTTTATCATGTAGATTGCCTTTTTCTTTCTCTGGGGTAATGGAGAAGAGCCTATATGACAGATTACCTTACTGGTTCTGGACCAGAAAATTCCAGACTGGTTCATTAAGATTGTTTCTGGGAGAGTTTGAAACTGCAGTTGCATCAGGTACTAAATCTAGGCATGGTGTCATGGGCTTTTAGCACAACTAATGCCATTTTGGGCTGATGGCTTTTTTCCTTTAATAATCATTAAAAGACTAGAAACCTAGGTAGTATTTTTCACACTGATATAAATTTATAGTAATAAGGGTCTTTTTTGGTGTAGTATTGTTACCAGAAAAAGTTGGTGGGTTTGTTGCCCATTGAGCACAGAGACACTTGTGGGGAGCCAGCCCCCGCAAGTCCAGGGATTCCCTCGGGTGGGACGGCATCGGCGAGGAAAAAGAAGGAAAGATGGAGACACCGGAAAGACTTTCACAGGAGTGTCACGTTTTATTGTGACAACATGTCCCCTTTTATAGGGATTTTTAACCATTACCTCAATCAGAAGTTATGTTTCACGTGATCATGATGTTTTCTCTTACTCAGGACTTTTACAGTCTCTACTTTTTTGTAATTGTATCTTTCCAGGGTACCCTGTGGCCTATTCTGTATTCAAGGATTCCCTTATCGCCTAAAGAGTGGTTACCATGACTACCTTACAGGGTGCATGCTTGAGCTATTGCCAAGAGACTAGCAGTGGCTGAGTTTAGGGCAAAAACCATCTAAAGTCTATTGCTATGTGATTATAATACTTAGTAGCAAAAGGAGTCTCAAACTTTTTCTATCCTACGAAGAGCTACATATTATTGCAATAGAGGGTAACATCTGTTTCTCAGTCAAAGCTTCAGTATCTGTTGCTACAGCAATGTACAAAGCAAAGAATTAAAACAAGGCTGTTAATTAACATACTTCATGGTCAGTACGTTGTCTCTTATCAGAACTCTCATGGCCGAGAGACCTTGGTCTCCTGGTCTCCAAAGAAACCTTTCACAGCTGCATAGGCAAGTAAGCGCAAGGACGGATGATACCACCCGTTTTGGCCAGAGGCCTGAGCCTCAGTTTCCAAGCGGCTTGAGTCCCCTATTTCTCAGTCCTGGGGTCCCAAAAGGGGGCTGTAGCCTGCCTTGGGTTGTCTCCTCTCAGGAGATCGTGCCCGTCATTGACTTACACAGCCATCTCATTGGGGTACCACAGGAACTTGCCATAAATGCAGTGAAATTCCTGTCTCCTATAGGATCTGATGTGGAGGAAAGGCACATGGGTTGAGAGACACAAGATATTACATGGCCAACCATAAGGCAGCACCCCAGACATCGAGTGCTGAGCGTGGATCTTTATTTCAATGTGGCCTTGTCAGGCACTGGGGTGTTGTCAGCTCCCAACAGACACTAATGTCTGGGGCAACAGGTTTTTGCCGAGAAAAAGTGTTATTCATCAAGCAACCAAACAGGGAGACTAGGCTAAGATCAGTCTCCCCAAATAAAGCCTGGAGTAAATTTAGAAGATAAAGGTAAGGAGAATCTAGACATATTTATGTATTCTAATTTGGGAGTCTTGATTGGACAGTGTGTAACAATGCCATCTAAGGTAGGAATGGGAAAGGTGAGAGAAAGCATAAAGGAATTCCAACTTGGCAGGTTCTGGTTGGGTGAGATCTAGGTGCCCTGTACTCTTTGCCTATGTAAGGACCCAGTCTGCTCACAAAGGTTCTGGCTAGGGGCAGGTTTTGGTTTTGGCCAGCTGTCAGAGTTGGTTGGAGTTCATTTGTTGGCTCTCTGTGCCTGGGTGAGCCCCTGGGACCAACCTGATCCTTGGTCCGGTGGTCTCTGGAGCATTGTGAAGGAGGCCTGCTGTTATCTCCTGAAAGACACAAAAAAAGGAAAAAACTATTACGGTCTGGTTTCAGCGTTAGGGCAGGGTTTCGGTATGGCTGTGTCTTAAAAAGGCTCTCTCAATTACAGTCATGCGTCACGTATGGACCACATAGTCATCATGGTCCCATAAGATTATCTCAGAGCTGAAAAATCCTATTACCTGGTGACTTTGTAGCCATAGTTAGTAGTGCAGTGCATTACTCATGTGTGTGTTGTGATGCTGGTGTAAACTGTAAGGGAACAGAATTTATCACCCCAAAATAATGTCTATTTTGCATAAGGATTATTTTAGGCTGGTTAATATTAAGAAATGCAGACATGGGAGAATCTGTGAAAACCTAGTAGAAATTGCTCTTTGTAAAAGATTTACGTTTGTAGGGGAGTCTTCCTTCCTATACCCAGCAAAGGAGGATGACCTTAGCTCTAGAAATTAATCAGTGCTGATGACAAGCTCCCATGTGTGACTCCCCCCACCTCCAACAACATCCTTTGTCTTCTGCTGAAGAGGGTATTTAAGGGGCTGGCTTCAACCCTTTTGGTGAGGTTCTTCAGTTTTCCTAGGTCTCTCATGTATAGAGGAGGTATATAGGTTATTAAACTTTTGTTTTTCTCCCCTACAAAATCCACTGGGCTGACAGTTGTATAAAACTACAGTACGTGCCTTTAGAAATGTTTAGATGCACAAATACTTTCCATTGTGTTACAGCTATCTGCATTATTCAGTACAGTTACATGCTATACACCTAGGAGCAACAGGCTGTAAAGTGTAGCCAAGGTGTTTGGTAGGCGAGCCCATCTAGGTTTGGTCAGTGTACTTGGTGATGTTCACACAATGATGAAATTGCCTAACAATGTATTTTTCAGAATGGATCCCTGTCACGAAACAGCGTGTGGGTGTATTCAAGACAAGCTTTTGGACATTTAATATGAGGATTATGTTATTTAAGACAGGCTCTAGAAATGAATGTTTCTTGTGCATTATCATTGTCCATATTATATTTTGACAGTTTTAAGTTTATTTGATACATGGTATGGAGAAGATAATAAGTAATATCTACAAATGAGGTTATTTTTAAGTAGTTGAGAGAATGTAGTCATAGTGCAATATGTAAAAAAAATTCCTATTGTGAAATTAAAGTGATCAGATTGACACATTTGAGAACATTCACTCAAACAAATTCTCGAGTAAATTTTGTTCTTCATGCTCATGATGTCTATTTATACTATCAAAATTTTCTTCTAACACCCCAAAATCATTGGGTTGTCGGAAAAGTCATGATGCATTTTTGCAACGAAAAACAGAAAAAATACATTATGACTTTTCCAACAACCAAATATTTTAAACTAATTTACTAATATTAAGATATTCGAATAGGGTGTACTCCTAATTACTTATATTTGGATTATCTTGGGAGAGCTAGCACTATGGCTATCTGTCTATCTGATTTGAGCTGTTAGATCCAGATTGAGAAGGATAGTTAGTTATCCACAGTGCTGGGGGAAGGACGGGAGGACAGTGAAGAGTAGGTCTTTTTTTCCAAGTTCACATTCCACACTTCAGCCCAACACACCCAGTGAGTTACTTAACGACTAACTGCCAAGCTGCCTTTCTTCTGGTGAAACTACCAGCCCAGCCAGAGGTAGAATTAGGGGAAAGGTCAACATCCAGGTGAAAGCATAAGCAATTTGGACAGTGAACTTCATTGCTCGACAAGGTCTCCTTTATCCATGCATATATTCCATTAACTGAGCAAGATTTCTTCTCAGGATGTGTGAATGAGATCAAGTTGCAAGTGCAGAGAAGAAGTGGTTTCACCTGCACTGAGTTGCTAGGTTTGTTTATAAACTGTTTGCAGTATATTTTGAAGTACTAAGAAGTGTCTCAGGATCCCCTGTGTTCTACACATACCACTCCAGTAGCAGCTCTATTTCTGTTTAATAATCAGGATTAATATCTGCAAGCAACCATGTAATGCCCTCATTGCCTCTAAATTCAATGGCTAACATGAGTATTCAGTGTCCCAAGTGGCATCGTAATTTCCAAGCAATGGCATCCTTGTTGAGTCCCTTGATGGAAGCCCATATAGAAGACCAGTCTTTTATTTCACATTTTTAATACTTCTTTGTAGAGTTCTGCCTTTTTCAGTTCAAATACCTCAATCTTTCAAATTTTTTGAGTCAGTTCCTCTTCATATATCAACAGTTATTTCCTTACTTGGTCATGTTCCTATACAGGAATTAGAAAACTGTTTACGGCTTACTGTAAAGGATACACCTAGGAGCACCCAGATGGAAGAGATGCATAGAGCAAGGCGTGGAGGGTGGGGGTGGGGGGGCAGTCAGGAGCTGCTGGGCCCTCTCCAGGCCGGCCGGCCTCCCAGTACTTGTGTTCACCAAGACCAAGAAATAATTTCTTGACAGAATTTGCTCAGTTTCACCTAAAGAGATACAAATGCCCCGGTTCCCTGTATTCAAGTTGCTAATAAACTACAAAGATTAAAAATACGTGAATAGGAGAATCAATCAAAACGTCTGTAAGTGCAGAAGACGAGACAGTGACCAATCAGGGAAACGTTTCAGGTCCCTAACAGTCAGACATTCTGCTCAGCACCGAGTGCTGCTTCAGTCCTGTAACACTGAATTTGACCTTCCCATAAAAGATGGATCATGTGATGCTTTAGATGCGTTGGTACAACTGTACCCTTATCCCAGGGGGGTACGTTCTGAGATCCCCAGTAGATTCCTGAAATGGTGGATAGTGTCCAACCCTGGACATACTACTTTTTTTCCTGGACGTACATAACTTCACATCTTCTCTTTGGCATATTCGAATTGCCAGCACCACTGCTCTTGTGTTTTGAGCATTACTAAGTAAAATAAGGACTGCTTGGACACAAGCACTGACTGATACCACAACAGTCAATTAAGGTGGCCACTAAGTGACTGACGGGTGGGTTAGTGCATACAGTGTGGAGATGCTGGACAAAGGGGTGATCCGCGTCCCAGGCGGGGTGGCACAAGATGTCATCACGCTGCTCAGAACAGTGTGCAGTTTAAACCTTAGGAATTGTTAATTTCTGGAATTTTCTATTTAATACTTTTGGACCTCAGGAAACTGAAACCATGGAAACAAACTGCAGATATGGGGGTACTACTGTATTAACAAAAGAAGTACCATTTATGACCCGGCTATCTGGTCAGCAAAGGTAGCAACATCCACTTCATAAAGGAACAGAACTAAGGATGACAAGTTTATGTGATTCAAGTTGTGTCAATTCCCAAAAGTATCCTTGGATATACAGAGTTGTTTGGCATTGTTGCTGGTTCTATAGAAAATAATTGCCACTGCTGATCAGCTTCAGGAGAGATTTAAGGCATTAATGGTATCTCTTCACAAGCAGGAACTATGTCAGCCAGTCACTTGATCACCATCCATCAGCTGGTTCACTGCACAACTCTGGGTTGATCTCTTGCGATGGGCATCATTATGACATAATTTCAGTCCTCAGGAAAGGGATTAGCTGAGGTCAAGATGGTGGCTACCACACCCAGAAAGGAATGGCTAACACAGGGGTGTCCTGGACCAGTGGTTAGACGGGACGTTTGTAGTCTCCCAAAGTGACTGGAGATTCAGAGAAGTTAAGAAAGTCTTGGAAACCTTTACCCATATGCAGGTACCATCCGACACCTCACAGTTTCAGGCTTTACCCAGGAGGTTTCCTGATCTTTCCACAGCAGCCAATTGGTGGAATAAGAAACACACTATCATATGTCGGATTCAAGATCCTGGGAAGAGCACCAGGGCAGCAGTCACAATACCCAAGCTTGTCATCAGCTGGCAGAGTCAAGCATGTGGGCTCTGATGGTGGAAGCACTCCCCAAGACACACTTAGTGCCCTCAAACTTGACAGGGTAGTAGGATATGACAACTGAACCAGTCTGTGGGAAAAAGGAAATGAGTAGGGACAGTCTGAAGACATTTTTATAGCCACAAGTTACTTTCATAAAGGCTCAGAGCACAGCAGTTTTTGTAGTATCCTTAATTTGCCTTATAGTAGGTCTTTCCATAAAGAAAAGCTTAGGGAGGATGTTTAGTAGTATAAGCCGGGGTTCTGAAGTTAAGAGGCCCTGGGCTTAATAATTTGAAGCAAATTTCTTAATTTCTCTAAGCCTCCTTTTCTTCAGTTATGAAATGAGGATAATATCTAACTAAAGATTGTTGTGAAAATGATGTGAACCTATTTATAAAAACCACCAGAGAACCAGTGCCCCTAGCACCTGGTAAATGTTTGTAGTTATTGATATTAAGGCAACGAAAATACTCTAATACACGGTAGATACATGTCATTACACATTTGTCCAAACCCGTAGAATGTACAGCACCAAGAGTGACCCTCGCGTAAATGATGGATTCTGAGCAATAGTGACGTGTCAGTGTAGGTTCATTGATAGTAACAGATGTACCATTCTGGTGAGGGATGTTGATAATGGGGAGGTTGTGGCGGGGGAGGGCGGGGGTCTTATAGGAAATCTCTGTACTTGCTCTTAATTTTATTGTGAACCTTAAACTGCTCTAAAAATGTTTCCAGTAGAAGTTTGTTTTTTTTGTTTTTTGTTTGTTTGTTTGTTTGTTTGTTTGTTTTTGAGGGCAGTGTCACCAGCCCTCATATGTGGGACCCGAACCTGGGCCGCTGGCTTCCCAGGCCAGCGCTTAACCACTGCACCACTCCGCCGGCCCTCCAGTAGAAGTTTTTCAGTGTGGTACATTAAAAGGATTCCCTGCATAGAAAAGTCCTGTACAGAAGAATACTTAATTTGAAACCACATTTAACAGTGCAAAGTTCATTTGCTCTGAGAATTAGGGACAATTTTTGGAGTTTGATTTAAAATGGAATTAACTGAGAATAAGGACCCCCTGGCAGGTACTTAAATTCAGTTAAGCGAACCTTCAAAAACTATAAACCTGGGCCGGCCTAGTGCGGTGGTTAAGTGCTGGCTTGGGAGGCCAGCGGCCCCGGTTCGGGTCCCACATGTGAGGGCCAGTGACACTGCCCTCAGAAAAAAAAAAAGAAAAAAACTATAAACCTTATTTTTTTTTTTCTTTCAAAAGTAGCGTATCATAGGAAATTTATAGGTACATAAAAAGGAAATAAATCCTGTCACTCAGAGATTATCACTGTTTTGTTACCTGCCTCTTCCTGACACTTCCATTAGTCTGACCATTTTACATGTTAGCACCCCTTAATTTTTTTTTTTCTTGAACTTGTGTATGGTAACAAATAGTACAAGGGGTTAAAGTGAAATTGGGTCCCCTTTCTACCTCAGTCCCTACCCAATCTTCCAGTTCTCTCCTTACATAGAAAGGCAGTATTCCATTGTTAGCACTTTCTTATGTAATCTTCCAGAACTTCTCTGAATATATAAATAGTAATATACTTGAATGTTTCTGCACCTTAATTCCCCCCCTTTTGTATGTGTGTTGGAGACACTTCATATCAGTACATATATATAATCTGATTCATCCTTGTTAATGGCTCCATAATGTTCAGTTATATAAATGTACCACAGGTTATTTCCAAGTTTTTACTTGCATGATAATTTTGGTCGGTATCATTTAGTGATACAGTGAAGACTTTAGAGGTGAATTCTTGTCAGAGGCAAAGGCTTTTCAGGTTATGTGTTATTTTTATGTAAATCTTTCAGGTGAATATGAGAAGGGTGTAGACCATCTGACAAATGCAATTGCTGTGTGTGGACAGCCACAGCAGTTACTGCAGGTATTACAGCAAACTCTGCCACCACCTGTGTTCCAGATGCTTCTGACTAAGCTTCCCACAATTAGCCAGGTAAGGATTTGAAATGTTATGAAAATGAGTAGAATCTGAGGATTAAATGTGTAGAGACATTAGCATTTAAAAATGAGCCCAATGAACATGAAATCATGAAACTCATCCGTATAATGAAAATAGCACACAAGAGGACAGTTTTTGAAGTTTTATTCCCTAGTAGAAAAACAGCCAAATGCCTGGGCCTGAGATCTAGCGATTGTGCCCTAGTTAAGCGGTGGATCTGTTCGTGTGTCTTATTAGAGTTAAATCTCAGGTCCTAATATTCATTAGTAAAATGACTGGCTAATTCTTCAAACTGATCTTTACTCAACTGGATTGGAAAAGGACTACAGAAAGTTCTGAAAGATTTAAGGGAGAGGGTGGAAAACCCAAAGACTTGTCTTAGTCCTTTTTATTTCCACTACTGTGGTTTTCAGTCTATATTAGAATCCTCTATTAACATTTGCACTTTGAAAAGTGGCAGAATATAGTGCTTTTAGAAAATTGGCGTGACAGTGATGACTTTTGAAATATGGATGAATTCAGGATGAAGCCTGAATTCCTCTCTATTAAAGATGATCTTTTTTTTTTTTAAGATTTTATTGGGGAATTGGAGGAGGGGAAGAGCGTTGGGGAATCGGGGAAGGGGAACAGACAAGTTGCTGTCTTTTTGTTCTTCAGTCTAGTTATGGAGGATGTTGTTTCACTGTTGGTATTGTCATTGCGCTCTTCCCGGATGAGGCAGATCGGTCGCTGGCCTCTGGATAGTCACTCACAGAGGCTATTGGCAGCTCACACTGGCTGCCAGCCACTCACACTGGCTGCCGGCCATTCATGTAGCCTATGGCAGCCCACTGCAGCAGGGACTGCAGCCTACACCATCCCCAGGGCTCGCAGCCCAGCTCCAGGTGGAGCTGTTGTTAGCTGTAGAGGGCAGTGTCACTGGCCCTCATTTGTGGGATCCGAACCGGGGCCGCTGGCATCCCAAAACCGGCTCTTAACCAATGCGCCACTCAGCTGGCCCTAAAGATGACCTTTTTTACTCAGTTAACTTATCTCAGATTATCTGGAAATGTTTTCAAAATTCTAATTTCAGAATACTGTATTTCTTCATCATATAATGACTTTGAGCATTTCCAGGCCAAAATGGGAAGTGTTTGAAGCACAGACTGATCAGTATTCTTAGCACTAATCAGTATTTTTAGTTTACGTGGGAATAAGAGATCTTAAATTCATTTTGGTTTCAGTTATGTAATTGGCTAACATGTAGCACAATACAATGTCCCGCCTCATTTATTTATTTATTTATTTAAGATTTTATTGGGGAAGGGGAACAGACAAGTTGCTGTCCTTTTGTTCTTCAGTCTAGTTGTGGAGGACATCCCTTCATTGACCCATGTTGGTATTATTGCGCTCTTCCCAGGTGAGGCAGTTTGTTGCCCGCCATTGGACGGCCGCTCATGATAGCTCATGGCAGCCCATTGCAGCCCTGCTGGCAACTCACGGCAGCCCAGCTTCAGGTCAAGCTGTTGTTCACCATCTTAGCTGTAGAGGGTGCAGCATCATTGGCCCTCATGTGGGATCCGAACCGGGGCCATGCTGCTCAGAGCTGGCAGCCCAAGCCAACTTAACCAGCGTGCCACTCGGCCAGCCCTCTGCCTCCGTTATTAATTTGAATTTTGAAATGAGACTGACAGTCATCATTTTCTTAGATAATGTATAATGTTTAATGTTGAGATAAATCTCAGAATGGGTAAACTTCAGCAAGATTTGATTCTTTGAATACAAAGAGCATTTTATGTTGAAATTAGGATTGTGATTAAATGCTTATACATTTTATAAGTTAAAAAAATTTTTTTTCCTCTTTCAGAGAATTGTAAGTGCTCAGAGCTTGGCTGAAGATGATGTGGAATGAGAACAAATGTCAACATAATAATCTCAATTAAAAATATTTTAAAAATCTTAACTCGGAAGATGAACAGCTCTAGGGGAATAAGGGCAAATATGCTTGCTATGGACTGTCCTACACTGAAATCTACCAAAGTTGATTTTTACTTTGTGTAGATCCATTTGTCTGTTTTATTTATTTTTTCCCAGTGAAGAGTGTATTTTGATAGAGAGCTTTTCATTTTATAAATACACTATGAGTTACCGAAATCTCATGAATTTTGTTTATTCCTAAAACATGTAATTAAAATGTACATATAATATCATATTACTTACATCAAAAATACCCACTGCTCAGTTTTGAAAGGCAAAAGAAGTGTAGGGGAAAGCTGCAGAATGAATGTTTTTTAAGCTAATACATTTTGCTACACATCAGAAAATTGGATGAAAACATGATTGTGTTGATCAAAACTGAGTATTGAAATCTTTGAGATCCTTTCTTTGCATTTAATCTCTTAAATATGTGAGACGTGCTGCTGTGCTGTATGAACTTCACCCCCACGCTGTGTATCAGTCTTGAAACGTTTTGTTTAAATTGGTGGCCTAATAATGTGTTCTGGATGTTTACCTCCTGGTATTTTAGATAATATGTAGTTGCACAAGGCGCCTGGAACTAGACCCATGTTTAACCCTAATCTAGGGGCAGAGCCTGGACAGTTAATGCCTACCCACTTTCCTCTTCTGTGGGAAGAGGGAGTTGCGTTGGTCTGCTGGTGCAGTGTCCCGTTCAACTGTGGATTCATTCGGTTCTGAGCATCATCAAATAAATCCAACCTTCTCCTGGGGTGGGGCGGGGTGGGGTGGGGTGGGGGTGGGAGATATTTATTTGGGAACCAGGCCTTGGATTTTTTTTTCCCCTGAATTTTGCATGTTTGCCTGACTTAGTATTGCTGAATTGATCATTTTTTTAAAGGTATAACTGTTGATTTTTACTGAAATCATAGGATTCTGTCACTACTCTTGTAAATTAATCTGAAACTTAACCTTTAAGGTAATGGGATGAAATGCTTGTAAAAATGTTTCTTTGCTTTTATCTTCAGTGTACCTTTTTGATTCTTCAGTCTGATTTCATTTATCTTGTTATGATGAGAATAAGGTATAGCCTGTGGCTGAAGACTTGCAAAGAATGAAGGTAGGTAATGGGACCTCTTATTCTCAAAACAGTGACATTATCTGCAGTCACAGATTCAGTATCAGACCTGGGAATAAGGATCTTTGGTACTTAATGGCATCTGTTGAACTGCACAGCAGTTTTCATACAGGTTGCGTTTATCTGTCTAAAGTCTGTGGAGAGGGCCAAAGACTTCTCCTGTGTATACCAGGCTTTATATTTCGCTTTACCTAACAAAATGTTCATGACCTTAGCCTGGCATTTTGTGACTGGAATCTGGTTCTAGTTTCTGCCTCTGGAGAGCCTCTCAGCCTTGGACAAGTCACGTTGCATTGCTGAATTTACCTCCAGTGTTCTCATCTATAAAATTAGAACTAGGTGACTCACACAGTTAATGACTGTACCTTCCAGGTTGGTGATCCTGAGTCTTTAAACAGTGCTTTTTGTGGTTACACACAGCCTGCTTTTGGAGGGGAGGGGTACAGATGTGCTGGTGAGTAGGTTATACTGATAGGATCCCAGATTTGAAGCAGTGTGGTGATTGGTTAGTGATTGGGAACAGCCCTCTATGCTGCAGCAGCCCAGTGAAGGGAGTTATCAGAAGGGGCTGTCCCGAGGGAAGAGAAGAATGAACATAGGTTAGGGTCAGGGGGCTACAGGTGGGGAAAAGAGCGAGAGAAGAACAGGCCCAGAAAAATGACTATTTGAAGGGGTCCTCACCCTTCACTTAGATTTGGAGGGTGTGAAGACTGTATGCCCTGGAGAACTGTAGTGCATTCAGCGCTGGGTATCACTTGGCTTTCTGAAAAATAAGCAGATTTGATGTAATGCTTATTGAAAAGGCAGTGATATCCTCACTTTAGAGCTGATAAAGCCAAGTACATTTTCTATTTAAATGTCAGCCTTGGTGCTTTAAAAGTAGGTACCATTTTTGAAAGCTGGTTGTTAGGTAAAACAAAAAAATTCTCCCCGACACATAATTCCTGAACAGGGTTTCTTATCTGAAGTGTTACCTGTAAGGTGGTGGAACCAGACAGTCACTGACACTGGCCAAATGGAGCTCAGCCCAAGATGTAAGCAGAGCGATGACAGCTTGAATGTCCCCATATGCTTACGTGGCACCACTTGTGTACACTCTTTGGAAATGGAAATAAGTGCACACTGGTGTGCTTCTTTGGGCAAAGATCTATGGTTGGTTTCCACAATTTGCTCTTAAAAGTGAAAGCATTTAAAACATGCTTGCCTGGTGGTAGTGCTCTTCTCTTAACAGATAATTCTATTAACTCGATGTGAATTACATTCACATTTAACATATGTAAAACCTAGTACAGTGTGCGGAGTACGCAGTCAGTAAATGTCTGAGTCCTTTTACCCCTTGGTAAGTTCGATATTTTTACCATCTACCTGCCTGCCTTTCTGACCCTGTTAAAGTTAACCTTTGGACCAGTGTGTTAATGAAATGTTATTGGAATAGAAATACTGAGATCATTGGTATATAATGCAGATATCATGCAAAATTTTCTTTCTTGTAACAAAAATTGCTTGTACCTCAATATTTAAGTGAATATTAAAGGGTTTGGAGAAAATGTTGGCTTGGTGTATATCTGCACAAGTGAGTTCTGCTGAATATGATGACTCATTGTGGTACCTTCTTGTGTCTAGTTCTTGTCCCTTTGAATGTGTTGACAGCTGAGCAGCTTCTCCCCAGGAATGTGCATATTTGCCTTTGGCCTCGGGGTTCTCAACCCCCAGGTTAAAAGCCCTGCTTTGCTGCCAGCAGGCAAGGATTCTGTCAGCAGTGGCTTTCCAGCATCAGCGTGGTCAGACACCTGGAAGGCTTGTTAAAGCAGGTTGCTGGGCACCAAGCCAGGGCCAGGGCACAAGTCCTTCAGCTTTTCTAACCGGTTCCCAGGTTTCGGTGCTGCTGCCCCTCCCTCCGGGGTCATGCTGTGCCTGTGCCCCAGGCAGTGACGCCCCGTGGGGATGTGGAAACCATGACTAGGAAATTCTTAGAGAATACCAGCCATGTGAGTGTCACGTGGTGTGCTTCAGCACTCTAAAAAGGAGATTAAAATTCCAGCTAATGGTAGCGGAACACCCAGGGCTGCATTGATCATGACCTGAAGCATGACCATCATTATCAGACTTGATGTTCAAGATAGGCCGATCCATTTAAATGTAGTTGAGGAAAGTTTTTGAGAAGACAGCCCATCAACCAGACAGGTCAGTTAAGCAGAAATTAGATCCCCTAAGCATTTTAGTTGGGAATTGCAAAAGTTTTGTTCCACATTTGTGCTTTTGGTGCATAAGAGCGTTTTTTTTTTTCCCTTTTTAGGTACAAGGTTTCTAGAATATATATAATATAAAAATTGTTTTCACCTTTTAAAGACTGCACCTGTGTTCTGGAAGCAGTCTAGGAGGCATCGTGCAGGTTCTAAATCCTGTTTAATTTCTACTGATACGGATAAGGAGTCACATACTTGGAAGTGATTCTGACAAGCTGGGGGTTGGGGTTGGGGTTGGGGGGAGAATCATGGGGAACAGGCTGTGGTTAAGCTGGACCTTGATTTGGGAAAGGTAGTGGTACCTGGTGTGCAGTGTCTCCATGTGTCATGTGCTGGCAGGTGGCCTGCACCTTCACTGGGATCCTGAAATCCGTGTGGCCCTGTGTTTTCTCTGTTGCATATGGAAGCAGAAGCTACACTCAGCTGGCCTTTATTCTTTGGTAGAGCGGCATTTTTGAAGGTCGAAAACCAGAACCTGTCTTTACCCAAAGTGACACATAAGAATAGTCCCGAGAGGTTGAACGTGCTGATTGACCTCTGGACAATGTTCACATGCCTGCCATTGTCCACTATACTCACCGTTTGAAGAGGACAGCTTTGTGGTCCTAGCAGAGACAGGATTTCCATAGCCCATTCCTGATAGCCCTGCAGTGGCTTTCAGACGCTTCTATTGCAGTTCCCAGAATTCAGTAGGACTCCTTTGGCAAGTGTGGAAACACAACTTGAACAAGCTTAAGAAATGGTGGCGTTTGTTAGCTCCTCAGGAAATGATACATATCCTGCAAGATTAGAACGAGGGTCTCCAAACCAGGATAACCCCCCACCCCTCCACCCCAGCTCTGCTTCTCACTGTACTTGTTTCATTTTTAATAACAGACTTTGAAGAGGCTGGAGCTCTGGGCACTGGCAGCCCCAGGCCCACATAGTGACGACAGTGACACTTCCTGACCTCCAGAATAGATTCGCTCATTACTTACTCCTTACACTCCTTAGGTTGTCGTTCCTCTTAATGGCTTTTTAAAAACCTGCCCAGTGTTGCATGGTAAATGGAAGATGCAGGATTTTACCCCTCGTTTTATTGAGGAATGACTTACAAATAAAAATAGTGTGTGTTTAAGATTTACGTTGTGATATGATTACCATAGCCAAGCTAGTTAGCATACCCATCACTCAATTACCTTTGTGTGATGAAAATACTTAAGATCTAGTCTGCAACTTCCTAGTGCCGAGAAGATAGTAATGAAAGTCCCCATGCTTTTGATTAGATCTCTAACGTACGCCCGAAAGTTTGGACCCCTGACCAACATCTCCCCATTCCCCCACCCCCAGCTCTTGGTAACCACCATGCTGCTGTTTCCGGGAGTTCGACTCTTTTCCATTCCACGTCAGTGAGGTTATGCAGTATTTGTTTGTCTGTGTCTGGCTTATTTCACTTAGCACATCTCCAAGTTCATTCATGTCGGATGTGGCAGATTTTCCTTTTTTAAGGCTGACGATTCTGGGTGTGTGTGTGTGTGTGTGGTGTGTGTATCACATTTTATTTATGCTTTCATCCATAGACACTTAGGTTGTTCCCATATGTTGGCTATTGTGAATAACGCTGCAGTGAACATACGGGTGCAGATGCCTCTGAGAGAGTGATTTAATTTCCTTCAGACATACACCCCAAAGTGGGATTGCTGGATCAGGTGGCAGCTCTATTTTTAATTTTCTGAGGAACCTCCATACTGTTTTCCATAATGGCTACACCAGTCTACATTCCCACCGATGGCACCAGGGTCCACTTTCTTCCACATCCCCCCAACATTTGTTTACTTACTGACAATAACCATTTTGACAGGTGTGAGGTGACCTCTCATTGTGGTTTTGATTCTTATTTCTTGGATGATGAGTGGCGTTGAGCACTTTTTTATCTACTTGTTTTATCTACTTTGTATGTCTGGAAAAAATGTTTATTCAGGTCATTTGCTCATTTTTAAATTGGATTATTTTTTTTAATTTTTTTTTTTTGCTGTTGTATGAGTTCCTTATAATTTTTTGGATATTAACCCCTTATCAGATACATGGTCTGCAAATATTTTCTCCCATTGCATAGGTGCCTTTTCGCTTTGTTGATGGTTTCCCTTGCCGTGGCAGACGCTTTTAGTTTGATTTTGCTTTTGTTTGGTTTTGCTTTTGTTGCCTGTGCTTTTGGTCTCAGATTCAAAAAATTATTGTCAAGACCAATGTCAAAAGAGTCCATCCCCCCCTCCCCCATGCTTTCTTCTAGGAATTTTACTGTTTCAGGGCTTATGTTTATGTCTTTAGTCCATTTCGAGTTGGTTTTTGTATATGGCGTCAGATAATATGTCCAATTTCATTCTTTTTTGTGTGGATGTCCCATTTTCCCAGGACCATTTATTGCAGACTATCCTTTCTCTGCAGTAAATCCTTGGCTCTTTCGTCAAAGATGAATTGACTGTAAGAATCGGGATTTGAATTAGGGATTTGAATTAGTCTGAAGATGACAGACTGTGAGCAAACAAAACAAAATGGCTACTGTATAATTCACATTGTAAATTATACAGTGGATGTAAAATGGATGCTTAGTTCTTGTGAGACTACAGAGCCTACGGAGGAGTCGAAAGCACAAAACATCGAAACCTTGTCATATCTTTTTATAAAACAAGTTTTTTGTTCGGCTTTATAATTGTTCAGTGTCTAACATAAAAATATCGGCCACCTCCCAAGTTGCTGAAATAAAGTTAATGCTTCAAGAGTGTATGTCGTGACTTCCTCGGCTCCTGTCACAGACCAGACCAGACGAGCAGGGCCTGATGTTAGAAAGGCTGGGTTTGGGAGCAGATGACCTTGGAAGTCTGGGATGAACTTGGGCAGGAGCCACGGCCGTGGGAGTGGGGCCTCTGCTGGAACTCGCTCCTCTCAGTCCCCTTTGACCTAGAAACTCACCCTAGTTTCTCCGTTTCCCCTGGATTATTTCATTCTCTGGCTTCATTGCCACCTGTACCTGGTGACCGCTAACAAGCCCAGGTGGGTATGTCACAGGCACTTCAAACAACAGGTACGGAATTGAATTGAATTCGCCGGAGCCCACTCCTGAGCCGACTTCTGCTTGACTATTCCCTGTTCGCCACACTCCCATCCGTAACCAACGTTGCCCTCCCAATCTGTCCGTTCCACTTTCCTGGCTTCACTGCCACTCTCAGGCCATTCTCTATATAGTTAAGTGCACAGCCTCCAATCCACTTGCGGTCTGAGGAATTGTTCAGAAAGAAACATCATGTCCCTCCCTTGTGTGACATGGCAGCCCTTGTCAATCTGACCTAATTAACTCCAGCCTCACTCAGATGTCCTCTGTTAGCACACCCAGACCCAGGGAAAAGCCCCAAGATGAAATCTACCTCCCTAAGCAGAGGGCAAAGAAAGGCCGGCCACTCCAGCCTGGCAAGCGTTCATTAAGGGGGATTTAGAGTCGAGGCGCATTTGGGGTGGCTGCTAGATGGTATGGATAGCTCCTCGCCCTTCGCAGGCACCAGAGAACATGAGCAATCCCAAGTACACTCCTTATGTGCTTGATGGTCAAGACAATGGCCTGTTCCAGGAACCAGCACACCGTGGGACATGGGAGAGGTACTGGTTTATGTGAGAAGGAAACCTTCGATTGCCATCCGGCAGTCTCCATGGGATTTCCCCTCCCAAATGCACGGAAACACTCAAGGAACCAACTTCCCCCATAAGTGCCTGCCTCTCCGGCTGTCATCTCTTGCTTCTGGGCTTGTGCACTGGACCTCTGAATAGATACATATTTAAGTCCATGCCATCATTGATTTTACCATCAGGCTGAGGGAGAAAGTGATCTTTCCGAGGTGCCCCTTTTGGAGATCCTATAGAAAGCTGGAACGTTCTTACCATGGCACTTGCTAAGAGCTACCATAATTTCTTGGTAACTTGCCCCTCTTTCCCACTAGGTCATTCCTAAGGACATAATGTCTTAATGATTGGATTTCCCAGCATCCACATAGATAAATGCTTAATGGATGAATTGAAATCTAAATTGGCAGAAGTAGGCTGGGAAATTTTTGCAATGAAATTATAGAAGTGGAAGTAAAAGTGCATGATTGTGAGGGGTGATAAGATCTATTTTTAAAGCTACTTACGTCACTGGATTATTAGAAACACACAGTTTGAGAATAGAAGGGAACCTATTAAGTTTTCTCATTCCTTGACAACGAGCTTATCAAATTGGCAAAAATAAATTTTAAAAAGCTCATCCGGCAGCCACTGAAGTAGCATTTATAAGGTTTTTGAGAAACAACCTAGTTATTTTCAAATATTCATCCTTTTCTTGAAAGCTTGTCAAATGTGGGGGTGAAATTTGTGTAGTTATAATTTAAGGCTGCTGTTCAAGGGACCAGCCTGTATTGCGCTTTTCCCAACCCCTTTGAAAACATAGGGTGGTTATGTTGTGTTTCTTACCTTTCCTTTGACTAAGATGGACTTTATACAGCAGTCCAGGTGGTACTTCGTACAGAATTTGGAAGACCTGAAATTGAATCAATTTTCATGGGTGACTTATTTTTTAAGCTTTATATTCAGAGAAGAGCTAGCAGAAATGATCATGTCCTCAATAAATGTTTGATGACAAAAGACTTTCCAAATTTTCTTTAACTCCTCAGGTATTACATTAGATTTTCAGCAAGTTCAATTTAAACGATATTACAATTAGAATACCAGAGTGACGGTAGCCTCCGTGGGTACAGTGGTTTGCATTCTGGCTCTGTCACGTACTGGCTGGCTGACTTTGGGTAGTTACCTGGCCACTTGATTTAGACTTACTTCCTGAGCCTTGGGTCCTCATTAGTAAACTGGAGAAAAAGTGAAATAATGTAAATTATTTGCTTACATGCTTTCCTGCTAGACCACGAGTTTCTTGATGCAGAGCTGCTCCTTATTTTCCTTTGAATTCTGAGTACCTACTCTGGCATGTCAGTAGGCAGATAGTAAATATAAATTGAACTGAACCCAGGGAGTGTGGGGAGTCTGGGTAATTTAACCTGAATTAAAATATTCTAGCACCTGACAAAATTTTAGAGATGACTTTGCTTTCTGGGCTCAACCTTACACCAATAGATTTAATTAAGAAGAGAAGTTTCAGGGTGGGATGAGAAGTCAGCCAAAAGGTTTTTACTACCCTTTCATTTTTTATTTTTTATCCAAAACAACACCGAGCAACATTCAGATGTTTCTGTTAACGCTTTCCTTTCTGCTAAACTTGAGATTTCTTCCTAAATACTCTTGAGCCCTAAGATTCCTTGACTTTGAAAACAGATGCTGACACCAAAATGATATGACAATTTCTCATGGAGAAATTCTTAGCCCATGGTCTCTTCATTTGGGCCAGCAAGGAGGTTTGTTTCTCTTGATTGTCCAATAGAAACAAAATGGGACTTTCAACGGGAAATTTGCAGAATTTACATGTTCTTTCTTTTGCCACATGTAGCTTCTCTTCTGCAAAAGCATTCACAGATCTTGTCGTTTCTTAAGAAAAATAGTATTAATTCCACCTGTTTCCTATGAAGAAGGAAAAGGCATTCCATGTGAAGCTTCTAGGTGATGGAGTTAACTGAGGGAGGTGCATGGAGAAGTGGGGGAAAGTGGGGAGGTTCCTAGCAGTGGGAAGTCACTTAGTTCCACTGACTCCCTGCCTGGGATGAACTATAGGCCTCCAGCCACCTGGACAGGACACCTTCCTTCAGGATATGTCTAGTGTCCTATCTGACATTCATCATACCTGAGAGTCTCCCTTTATTGGACAGAGTCCCACAAAGACACCTCAGAGGCCATGGACCTCTTGTGTCCCCTCATCCACGCAGCCTTGAGCTTGGTCAAATCAGTGCTGCGAGGGCTTGCACGTCTGGCCTTCATTCCACGTGCTGGGCAAGCCGGTCCTTTTGTGCAGAAAGACCTGCCTAAAGCTACTCTCCAAAGGAGGTTGTCTGCTAGCATGATGCTTGGAACTCACGGGTTCCTTTTCAGGGCTGACAACATTCCTCAAGTGATCCTTTAGGAGATTTAGAATATCCTGGATTCCTAAGATTTAGCTTCAGAGAAATAACTGAAAGTATCTGTTGTTAGATCTCTAGCCTTGTCTTGAAAGTCTTTTGACACTGATTTTAAGAATCATCAGTAATCAAGTGTTCCCTCATTTTAACTTATGCTCTCTAAATAAAGTGTAACAAAAATAAACCTGCATTAGTGTAATGTTTTTTACACTTCTACATGTTTTATTGAATTCTCAAAGCCAGGAGAAAGGTAGAATATTAACAGAGGACAGTGAGGAATGGAACTGTCAGGTGACTTGTTCCAAGTCACAGGATTAGTGATTAAAATGCGTTCAGGCTCATCTTCCTGGTTTGTACCTGAACCATCTCCCCAAACATAGGTCACTGTGCTTTGAGAACAGTAAGCTGATAAATAACCTCATCTTAGCAGGATGCATGTGTTAAAAACGTACATGGTGGCTTCCTTCTGTTGGAGGTCAATTCGAGGACAACGGTGCCTTTTGACTATTTTGTTCACTGCTGTATGCATCCATTGTGCCTAGAGCTGCCTCTGGCTCAGGATGGACATCTCAACAACTAAGTGACTTCATTATAAAGACATAAGTTCCGCGCGCGCGCGCACACACGTAGTGGAGTCTGGCAGAGAAGACTCTGACTAGTAAAACCTGTTCAAAGCTGCCCCATCTCAAAAAAAAGGACATGGGGCCGGCCGAGTGGCGCATCGGTTAAGCGCTGGTTTGGGGATGCCAGCGGCCCCGGTTCGGATCCCACATGAGGGCCAGTGACACTGCCCTCTACAGCTAACAACAGCTCCACCTGGAGCTGGGCTGTGCGAGCCCCAGTGATGGTGTGGGCTGCAGCCCCTGCTGCAGTGGGCTGCCATAGGCTGCAGTGAATGGCCCGCAGCCAGCGTGAGCGGCTGGCAGCCAAGCGTGAGCTGTCAATAGCCGCGGTGAGCGACATCCAGAGGCCGGTGACGGATCTGCCTCATCCAGGAAGAGCGCAATGACGATACCAACAGTGAAGCAACATCCTCCGCAACTAAACTGAAGAACAAAAGGACAGCAACTTGTCTGTTCCCCTTCCCCGATTCCCCAACGCTGTTCCCCTCCGCCAATTCCCCAATAAAATCTTTAAAGAAAAAAAAAAAGGACATGGTTTCCAGTACTTGCCAATATATGAAACCCTTCTCGTAGTGAGGGTTACGTCTCAATTCTGCTTCACTCCTTTACCACAGCTGGCCTCTCCCAAAGCCAAGAAACTTAGCTTCTTTGGAGTGACTTCAGATAACGGTGGTAAAGATGATTGCAAGCAGCATCTCAGCCAGCCTCGCACACATCAGCCCTAGAGCAACTCCGGCCTGGAGATGCCCATTGTAAAACATATTTACTCTGACCTGTTTAAAACAGTTTCTATTTAGGGCCGGCCGAGTGGCGCGGTGGTTAAGCACTGGCTTGGGAAGCCAGCGGCCCCGGTTCGGGTCCCACATATGAAGGCCAGTGACACTGCCCTCAAAAAAAAAATAAATAAATAAAGCCTGACCAATAAAACAGTTTCTATTTAAAATTTTTAGTCCATTCCATGCTGGAAAGCATTTCACTGCTAGCATACAGGGAAAGGAATAGCCCTCAAGGAAAAGCATCTCCCTAAGGGATTTTCAAAGGAGTCTGGGTTGGTTTAGTTATAGATAATAGTATTCATACATGGAGCTATGGCACTGACTTGCAATCCCCAGGTACACGAGTTTTTCAAGGATGAATTTGTGAACCACAGCCTTGCATTTCAGTCCAAGGTAAGCCGGTCGTGTTTTGTCCCGTTGTATCACCAGGAAACAGAAGGGCACTAACAGGTGAGCTGTGTATATGTTTGCCTCAAATGAAATGATTTACACCTGCCTGCTGGACCGCATGGAACCGCGGCCGTCACTGCACAGGGCTTAAGGCAACTGAGTGGTTGGACACTGGACGAGGCTTTTGAGAAGCAAATACGAGCCAAGTATGTGTCAAGTAGTATTTTTACAAAGACATGACTCCTTTCTCCCGACATCCCATCAAGTTCTACACAGCCGTTGGCGAAGTTCCTGACCAGCAGCTGCTTGTGATCAGCTCTGTCTCGCCCCTTGTTCCGAGTGTGGGCGGCGGCGTTGGACACGCAGCAGAAGGCCTGGTGAGGCCAGTGACAGCCCCACCCGGCCGGGAGCGCAGCGAAGGGGAGCTCTGGCGCGCGGGGTGTCCCTGGGGGCTTTGGTGGCGCTGCCACCCGCCAGGCCCTGGGGGCCTGGAGCGACCCACGGAGACTCCGGGCTTAGACACTGGACGTCCCCAGGGCTGAAATGTGACTCTAAGCGCAAGATGAAAACGCTGGGACATTTATTTCTTTGGGAAGAGAGAAGTTCATCCTGGAAGATATGCACCAGGACAACATGTTGTCAAGTTTTGTTTCAGGTCCCCACGCATTAGAATTTTATGGGAACATGTTCCGAGTGTATGCGTCTTCTTTGACAAGTCAGCAGTCCTCCAGCTATTTTTCTGAATTACATTCTCTCACGTCTTTATCCTAACATCCCAAGCCTGTATAATCGCTGTGCAGGAATCAGGGGGCGGCCCATGGTGTGGGGGAACAAATACAGTTTCTGGGGTCAGAGATGGGGCTGGTGTCCCTGATCTGTCACTTACTAGGGAACTTAACTCCCAGGCGGCCGGCAGTGTCTGTACCCGCACCCGTGTCTTTCCCGTTACTGGGTGAGCTGTCCACGCTCCATCTGCCCCTTTGGACCACCCAGGACAGGCTCCAGCTTCTCCCTGTCTTCTGAGTCATCACTTTCCCCGCCTCTACTAGGTAGTTCCACGGGCACTCGGACATGGTGTAATTACTCCCCTCTTAAAAATACCTCTTGACCCCTCGTTCCCTGCAGCTAGGCCCTCATTTCTCTGCACTTTTATGTTATAACAAAGCGTCTCGCAAGGGCTGTGCATATTCCCTCTCTGTCCCTTTCTCTCCAGACCCACCCTCAGACTTTTCGCCCTTCAGTAAGGCTGCTTTTTGACCAAGGAAATCAGTGACCTCCTCGGTGCTGAATTCTGAGGTCAGCGTCAGTCTCATGGTCTGTGGCCTGTCATCAGCACTGGACATGAGCATTTCCTCCTCCGGGAAGCCTTTTGTCCTCTGGGCTTCGGACACTACACTCTCCAGCCCTGCTCCACGGGCTGCTATCTCCCCACCCCCCGCACTCAGTCCTGGGAAGTCTTTTCCAGCTCTGCTCTCTCCTTACTGATCTTATCCGGCCTCAAGGCTGAAAATTCTGTCTGGGGGTTCTGAGGACACCAGAGCTGTCTGTGGTCTGCAGCCTGGACTTCACCCCTGAACTCCAGCTCCGGGAATCCAGCTTCCTACTAAGAGTCTCCCCATGCAAGCCTCAGGACCTCTCACACCTGATGTGTCCAAACTGAACTTTTTTTTTTTTTTTAAGATTTTATTGGGGAATTGGGGAAGGGGAACAGTGTTGGGGAATCAGGAAAGGGGAACAGCCAAGTTGTTGTCCTTCAGTCTTAGTTGTGGAGGGCGCAGCTAGCTCAGCTCCAAGCCTAGTCGCCATCTGGCAGCTTGCAGCCGGGGCCACTCAGCTCAAGGCACCATGTTCAATCATAGTTGCAGGTGGGCATAGCCCACCATCCCCTGCGGGAGTCGAACCACTAGGAGCACGCACTTTCACCAGCTGAGTCATCTGGCTGCCTGTTGGCAGCTCAGCGGCAGTTCAGCTCAGACGCAGCTCACGTGGGAATCGAACCAGTGACCCTGTTGCTCAGAGCTCATGCTCTTAACCAACTGAGCCACTCAGCTGGCCCCAAACTGAACTTTTCATCTTCCCCTCAGACCCGCTCTCTCTGGGGTCATTTCCATCCTAGCTAATGTCTCTTTCCACCTTCCTGATGCTCAGGCCAAAGATCTTGGGGTCATGCTGACCCCTCTTTTCCTCTCACACTCACATGCAGTCTGCAGGAAATCCTGTTGGTTTCCCCTCATGATGTGTCCAGGATCCAGCCATTTCCCACGACCTCCACTGTCACTCTGACCCCACTCCACTTTATTTTTCTCCAGAGCACACACTATATATATTTTGTTCTTATTTATTTAATGCCTGTCTCCTCCACACAAATATAAGCTCTATGAGGGCTGGGTCTTCCACCCCAATTTTGTTCATTGCTGTGTCCCCAGGGCTTTGAACTATGTCCTAATTGGTGCTCAATAAATATTAGAAATGAATGAATGAATGAAAGAAGCAATTGGTGAATAGCAGATACTTGATAAATGGAAAAATGGTAGCTATTATTTTTGTCCTTCTTAGATATCTAATTTGCATAGGAAATTAAAAGTAAAAACATTGCATTATGAGGAAGCAAAAAGGCACACCGTGAAGGTGGGCTATCGTGCTGGACCAGTTCCCTTCCAATAGCCAGTGTCTTATAAAGGGGGAGGGTACTGTCTTGGATGACAAGAAATTTAGGAGCTATAACACCAAATGCGTTGTTTGGCTCTTGATTGAGCAAATTATATTAATTGTATTCGCTGTTTTGTTTTTTTTAGAGGGCAGTGTCACTGGCCCTCCTATGTGGGATCCAAACCGGGGCCGCTGGCTTCCCGAGCCAGCTCTTAACCACCGCGCCACTCAGCCGGCCCGAGCTGTTTTAATAATTGTATGTATTACAGTAACCATTTTATGTATAAATATATATATATGACATTTAATTTTTAGGGATGAAACAGAATGATGTCTTTAATTTACTTAAACACACTTCAGCAAGAAAAGAAATACATAGAGCAAAGTTAGCAAAGTGTTAACAGTTGTGAAACTGAAGCAACACACACGTAGGTGTTTGCTATCTATTGTTTTCACTTTTTCTGTATGTTTGAAAACTTTAACAATAGAAAAGTAACAGAAAACATGCTATGAGCTTGTGCAGAAAACTAAGTGTAGCAGAGTTTTTACAGTGCTGATGATTCAAAGCGAATTGCCCCGCCTTGGCTGCCCACCCAGCCGGAAGACCAGGGGTGCGTGGCCTCACCTGGCCTCCCAGACCCCTGCAGAGAAGCGTTGCACAGCTTGGCAGGCCCAGGGCTGCTGCCATGTGGCTCGTGCGGTGGCTTCTGAAGCATGGAGGGTGGACCTGAAGGCCAGCTGCTTCTGGAGGACAGGCAGCTCCCCCAACTAGCTCAGCTGTGCCCACAAAAGAGGTGTGGTGCTGGACCAAGCCCCCAGTGGAAAGGGCCCCTGCACTACGCCTCTGGTTTTCAGTAGGACCTATTTATGGTGTTTGAACTTGGAAGGGGGAAGAAAATCCCCAAACCTAAGTCAAAAGCCTGCTGGAACCACCCTCCAAAGCAGACTGGAACTTAAACTCTCTCAGTGTGGCTTTGATACGACAACTCGAGATGATAATTGACATGTTCAAAGGTGCTCATGGACAGTGCTTTTTTCCAGTCTTCAAAGTAAATTTGGGGAACAGTAAGTCTATTTTGTTATCTCTAGGTTATGGCATTTGGGCTGATGTTTTTTTCTTAATTATACTTCACTGTATTTTTCAAGATTTCTGCCACCGCCACCTATTATTCTCACAGTAAGAGAAAACAAAGTATGGCTTTTGGTCTACACCTACTGTGCCCGTTGGGACTCATTCTGCTGTGACTAACAGCAAATGCAGATCAAACTGAAGTAACTGGGGGTGAGGGGTGAGGGGTGAGAAGGGTGTCTGCTGCTTCACAGGGGGGCTGCTTCAGGGACGCCTGGGTCTGGGGTTCCAGTGATGAGATGCCACTGGTCTCTCACTAAATTTGGCCCCATTTTCAGGCAGATGCCCCCTTGTGGTCACAATTACAGCTGTAGTGGCCTTAGACTTGTTATCTTTTCAACTTCAAGTTGAGAGGGAACAACTTCTATCTCATGATTCCTTGCAAAATGTCCTTTGCATCTCATTAGCTTATACACACCTAAAAACCAATGCTGTGAAAAATGAGATAGAGCAACTGATTGTCTCGTGTCCAGGTTACACGCCTGCCCCCTGGGGTGGAGGTGGGAGCTTCTGCCCCAAGCACATGGGCTAGGCATAGGCGAGGGTAGTTTCCTAGCAAGAACTTGGTGTCCAGTTAACAAAAGAGGGGGACTATAAAAATCACAAATGGTCAGTCTTCTACCTGTTTCCAGAAAGGATTTGCAATGATGCAGAGAGGAGAAAACTTAGGAAAAGAAAGTCACTCTACCTGAGCCCAAGATTTAGTGCTGAGCTTCCTGGAAGCCAAGGAAAAAGGGAAAGCCCTGCTCACAGAACACTAACTCATCAGGATTAAACAGGAAGGAAAGATAGACAACTCTGATAAAACTTTGCTAAGATCCCGGGGTTCTGTGTAATTTGCCCTCTTCCTCTGTTTTCTTTCTCCATTGCCAACATTTCTTACCGTTCCATTTTTTCGTCTTTCTTGGGCAGTCTTCACCTTTTTCTCATGCCACTGAGATGAGTCCTTGTCCTTGGCTCACCTAGAGCAGCCATATGGTCTGCTGACCTGTCTTCACAGCTGGATGGGAGCCTCCAGGGGCTCAGACTGGTGACTTGAAGACATTTCACCATCTATTCCTGGAGGGAGGTGGTTAAAGCCAAAAGCTAAAAACCTACTGCCATGGAGGATCAGCCAGATGCAAAGGGCCGAGGACCCAGAGTTTAGTCCTGTTTCTCCTGCAGAGCCGACCATCCTCCGTCTTCTTCTTGGAAACAGGATGGAGGCACTGGATCCGATGGCGATTCCGGCCTCCCCAATCACTGCAGAAAGTGCATTACATGGTGGGAAAGCAGAATTCCCCTCACTGCAACCCACAATGTCTTTTGCATCAGAAAGGTTTTCAGAGCTTTTTTCCCCAGACCACAGTTTCTCACATATCCTGGGAGTTTCACACTCAATTCTTTTTCCTGTGCTGACAAACTGGAGGAGGCACATCTGTTGGGGCTGGTGGAGAGGACCATTTCCCGGTCCTCCTGGGCTTTTTGATGATGCAGGAGCCAGACAGAGCAGGAGCAGCTGTGACACTGGGGGGTGCCGCAGAGTGGGGAGCCAGACTGACTATGCCATGGGGGCTTTGAGGACAGAAGATGCTGTCTGCTGACCCTTTTTCCCTGGCTCCTGGGCTTTGAGTTTGCAATGTAGCCACAGGGACCGGTGTTCCCAGACGTCGGGGGGAGAAGGACACCTTTGGGCTTTACTCCTACTTGGGATAGTTTCTTTTCCTAGATTTGTCCTGTTTGCACTTTTTCTATTGTCAGCAGGGCGGGTTTTTTTTGGGTGTGTGTGTGGTTTTGTTTTGTTTTTTTCTTGAAATGCCAAATAGGAGAATTTGACAGTGGAAAGGGAATGATTTGAAGCCTTTCCTGTATAATCTGTTCAGTCTCCCTTTTGTGTTATTCTTAGAGCCTCGGTTTTAGTATTTTAATGGAGTTGTATCGTATTAGAGTCTATTGAGTATTCCTTTTACTTCACAGAACGAATGTTAGTGAGTAACACTCACCTTCATCTCCAAGGCGAGGACCACTGCTCGGAATTGGTCTTAATTATTTCTGCCCTTTGTTGGGGACAGGGTATGACCTAGTAAGGCTCTGCCTAGGTTGTCATGGCGGAAGGACAAGCCCACTGTAAGGAACCTTCGTTCAGCTGCTATGTCCCTCCCTCTCTCCCAGGACCAAGGGACAGGCTGCAAAGTCCTCCTTCCAAGACACAAGCCTCATGAGGTCACTACTCATGTTATATAGTTAGAGGCCTTATTTTATAAATTGGATTGCAATAGAGTGTATCTCATATAATTAGGTGCTTTCTTTCACCAATAGGTAGTGTGAGTCTGTGACAAATGAACTAATTTTGCTTTAAACTAAGGCCTTTTATTATGCTGACAATGTAAAAGCACAGATTAAAGGGTTTTTTTTTCCTGAGAATAGTTGTTTTAAAACACCAACCCAGAAGAATAATGAGTAATTTTACGGATGGCAGTACTGTTTGCAGTTTTATGGTGAAGGAAAATAATTTGGCAGCTGAAGCAAGTTTGTGCCTTGCTTTGGCAAGTGGTCATTTATAAAACAGCCGTGTCTGGGTCTATCCCCAGGACCAGCAGAGAGGCTAGAACAACTGCATGGAACTCAGGAGACTTCCTTTAAACAAGCAAATGTTTCCAGTTGATAATGGGAATGTAAACATGACTCAATTAGTGAATTTGCTACTAGTTCTTTTCTATCTCTGATTTTAGCTATTTTCAGCTGAGGGTGTAAAATTTCTCCCTTTGTCTTCCCACTTATTCATCTCCAATTAAATTACTTACAGTCAATTCACAAGGCTTTAAGGGTTATCAGTTAATTTTAAAACATTGACTAGCAGTATATTTAAGCCCTGCAGGGTAGGGTAGTGCCCCCAGAAATGGACTTATAACCACCACCATGGGTCATGTGCCCTGCATTGTGTCTCTGGGGCCCACGTGGGAAGAATGCACTGATCAATGTAACCTTTGTTTTCTTTGGCAGGAAACAGGTCTTTGTTCTCTCACTTTGCCCTAATTACAGGGCTATTAGGAAAAGGGGTGAGGTGGAAGGAGGGGGAGAGAGAGAGAGAGAGAGAGAGAGAGAGAGAGAGAGAGAGAGAGAGAGAGAGAGATAGAGGTCTCCAGCAAAATCATGGACCAACAGTGCAAAGTGTGTGTGTGATTAATTTTATGTGTCAGCTGGAGGGTATTTTGGATGAGATTAGCATATAAATTGGTGAACTTTGAGTAAGGCTGATTGCCTTCCTTAATATGGGTGGGCCTCATCCAATCAGTTGAGTGCTTCACTAGAACAGAAAGTCCTGACTCCCTAAGCTGGTTTCCAGCAGATGGGCTTTGGACTTGATCTACACCATCAGCTCTCCTGGGGTCTCCAGCCTGTTGGCCCACACTGCAGATTTTGGACTTGCCAGCCTCCATAATTGCGTGAGCCAATTCCTTCCTTCTAATAAATTTTTTTTCTATACATATCCTATCGGCTCTGCTTCTCTGGAGAACCCTGATGAATACAGCGTGTCCCGCTGAGACAGGCTCATTTGTGCAAGTTTGCAGACCTGCAGTCAAATGCTACGATCTTCCTCAAAAACCCCTCTGCCAAAAACACACCTCCTGCCTTGCTCAGAAGCATCTTCTTGGTGTGCTTGGGCGCCATCTAGTGGCAAATTTAGGCACTGCAAAGTCTTAGCCTCCCGGCTTCACTGTTCTATCACCACCGATTTAATTACCTAAGCACATATTTAGTTGACCTCCACATTCATGTGCTTCATTCGCATTTTTAATCATTCAACAAACATTTAGCGTGGGGTTGCTTGTGCTCAAGGCATTGCAGCAGATGCAAAGACTGCCCGCAAGTGCCCTCTCCCCTTCACGGGACTCACGCCAGCCGGAGACCGGAATAAAAGCAGACGATTATACTCACGTGTGCTCAGGGTCACGCCAGATACGTGAACAAGGAGCTAAGAAACGAACAAGGGGGATTTCAGGGTGGGCCGCTATTTAGTGGAGTGTCTGCTGTGCTCCAGGCACAGTATTGAATTGGCCTGTGCTGCTGGCTCCTGGTCAAGCGGGAGCTGCATACACCCTGGCAATGGCCACCACCAGCGCGACTTCCGCTGAGCGGCAGGGATGCTCTGGTCACACAGGCCACCCCATCAAGGGGCCTTAGGATTGGACCAATGGGCAGATTACCTTGAGAGGCCAAAGCTGGCATTGTTTGAGGGAGCTGAGCACTGGTGTGGGTGACTCAAGTGACACATCACTTGGGAGGCGTCCGACAAGAATCTAAACAGAATGCCTGGCAACCGTACCCCCTTCCTCGTGCCATGCTCCCCTTCCTGCAAGAGGCAGGGGGTGCTATGGGATCAGGACAGAATGTGACAACTTGTCCTGGGTCCCCTTGGAGTGATCATGGTCTCAGTGTTCTGGGGGCCTGAGGGGTGGGAATGAGCTGGGGTTGGGAAATGAGCATTTACAAAATTATCTGTTTATTTTTTTAATGGCAGATGAGCAAGCTAGGATTCTTTCCCACTGAGAGGCTGGGTAGAAGGGGAGGTGGGTGGTTGGGTGGAGGCCTTGGGGTGAATTCTCAGAGATCATTGGTTATCTGAGTGGTGAGTGTGGGAGAGGCAGAGAGAGACAGTAGGACGACATCAGTGACCTGGACCCTGGACTCTCTAATTGTTTTTTAAAGATTTTTATTGGGGAATTGGGGGAGGGGAACAGCATTGGGGAATCTGGGGAGGGGAACAGACAAGTTGCTGTCTTTTTGTTCTTCAGTCTAGTTGTGGAGGACGTTGCTTCACTGGCCCATGTTGGTATCGTCATTGCGCTCTTCCCGGATGAGGCAGATCGGTCGCCGGCCTCTGGATGGTCGCTCACTGCGGCTATTGGCAGTTCACGCTGGCTGCCAGCCGAGTAGCAGCTCCTTTTTGAGGGAGTGAGATGGCATTCTGGTTCCCATTCATTTTTTTGTTTAAAACTTTATTGGGCAACAATGTGGTTTTTCAGGGAACAATGTGCTTTTTCCAGGACCCATCAGCTCCAAGTCAACTTGTTGTCGTTCAATCTTAGTTGTGGAGGATGCAGCTCAGCTCCAAGTCCAGTTGCTGTTTTCAATCTAGTTGCGGGGGGGTGCAGCGCACCATCCCATGCGGGAGTTGAATCGACAACCTGCTTGTGAAGAACACACACTCTCTAACCAACTGAGCCATCTGGCTGCCCACCTGCAGCTCAGCTGCAGCTCAGCTCAAGTCGTTGTCTTCAATCTAGTTGGGGGGGGGCGCAGCTCACTGGCCCATGTGGGAATTGAACCAGCAACCCTTTTCCTCAGAGCACGTGCTCTAACGAACTGAGCCACCTGGCTGCCCTGGTGACCTGGAAGCCTGGCTGTGTTTTTATGACATCATAGAGGGTAAGGAGCCCCAAGGGTCTAATCTCTGCCCTCCTCCCTACAATCATTAAGGTGGGCCCCCGGACTCTGGCCTGGGTTGGTAGGTGGTAAGTAGGGGTGGGGAGTAAAGTCCCAGATCCAACAAGGGTGAAGCTGGCCACCAGCTCTGGGGCTAGGATGGGGATGAGCTGGGGCTGGGGCTCCATGGGAACCCCAGGAATTAGGAAAGGGATCTGAGGGGGAGGGTCAGGCTTGGCATGGGTGGAAGGGGTATGGTCAGTTCCAGATGTTTATCCACACCTATGTCTTAGGTGCTGGGGAAACCACTGAGAGGACAGAGCAGGTCCCTTCCTCTTGGGGCTTTCAGGGCAATAGAGTGGGGAGTACTTTCAGGGGGCCTGGGCAAAGTGGGGCTTTTGCAGGAAGCATTGCTGAGCAAGACAGGTGTGGGAGTGCTGTCAACAGGAGAGAGTGGCCAGACACCACTGCAACGGGCCCCAGCCCCGGCCAGGGCCACCTTACAGACCCACTGTGGAACGTGTGCATGACCTCCTGCCTGGGTGACATTCCCTCCAGGCATGAGGGACCACTGACTGGCTCTGAAGGCTTTGGTTCTGTGTAACCTTCTAGCCCTCTTGGCGTCAATTTCCTCTTCTATAAAATGGAATCTTTTTTTTTTTTTAAAGAAATTTTTATTGGGGAGCAGTGTGTTTTTTCCAGGACCCATCAGCTTCAATTCAAGTTGTTGTTTCAATCTAGTTGTGGAGGGCATTTTTCTGGACCCATCAGCTCCAAGTCAAGCAGTTGTCCTTAATCTAGTTGTGGAGGACACAGCTCCCTGGCTCATGTGGGAATCGAACCGGCAACCTTGGTGTTATGAGCCTGCGCTCTAACCACCTGAGCTAATCGGCTGCCCCTAAAACGAAACTTTTTCATTTGCAGGATTGTTGTGAGGTTTAATTGATATTTTTGAAAATATTCTGGAAGTTGGAACCCATTGTGGAAATATAAGGGCTGCCTTCCTGTTCAGGTTAAACTTGAGGATTCATATTTCTGCGACGCATAGAACCTCGCCATCCAAAAGGGACATCGCCATTCCCAGCACAGGCCTGTCATCTACAGGTGAAGAGCCTGAGCTCAGGGAGGTGGCTATCTTCCCTGAACCCCCAGCTGCAGAGTGCAGAGCGGAGCTGCAACCCTGGTTTCCTGCCGTGAGGTGCAGGACACATTATCACCCAGACGGGAAAGGGCTCTGCGAGGCCAAGTGTCCCTCCTCTCGAAGGGCCAACATGGATGTGGAAATCGAGTGATAAATCTGACTTTTGGTGTGGAAGTTTCTGGGGCCCAGGCCTCCTGCTAGGTGAGACAGAGCTATCTTCAGACGCAAAACCTGGGTCTGGGTCAGCTGGGGTGACAGCACTCCTTGCTCTATGACATCCTTGTGCAGATCAGATGCTTCCCACTCAGACAGTGGGTCCTCAATAAAATCAATAACACGTGCCCCAGCTTTCCCCACCGGGACCACATTAATCTTCACATTTTTGCCACATCACTGCTTCTCGTGACAGCTCAAGATGTTTTTCTGCTTCTGAGTGTCCCTTTTATTCAAAGACTCCACCCCCCATGGATGTGTGAACCAGCAGTCCCTCTGGCACCCCGTGCGTTTCCATTTTCCCAGCTCAGCTTCTGCCTCTTTGCTTCTCCCACAAGCCTTTCCACATCATTCATTTTGACATTTAAAATTTCCAAGTCTATTCTGAAATGCCACAAGCACTGCCTTTGTAATTTGCTGGGTTTTGGAATGCAGAGAATCCCAGGACACTGGCAGCGGGGGGTCTGGCATCTGTGCAGGGGAGATGGGTCTGTCCTTCCCCTGCAGGGCCATGCTGCATGCTGCTCGCTTCCAGGTCTCCTTTCATTCTCACCATGCCAGGTCCCATCCCACAGAATCACAGAACCATTGCAAGTATTCCATTGATTCAGACAAATCACATCTGCTTACCCCACTGTGTGGTTCCTCACCTGCTGGGTTCCTGCTCATAACAGGCCTCTGGTTTTTAGGAGAGGCCGTCAGGGTAGACAAGCCAGGATGTGTTTGGGACTCCAGGCAGGAAGGATCTCTTCTCAAAGTTCTTTTTTTTTTTTTTTTTGCGCTGAGCCATCCTGCCACCTGTTAGCAGATCAGCTCGGGCTGGGCATTGAACTGCTGTTGCTCAGAGCTCAGCTCGCACTCTTTTTTTTTTTTTTTTTTGAGGGCAGTGTCACTGGCCCTCATATGTGGGACCGAACCGGGGCCGCTGGCTTCCCAAGCCAGCGCTTAACCACTGCGCCACTCGGCGGGCCCTCAGCTAGCACTCTTGAGCGAGCTCTTAACCAAGTGAACCCTCAGCCGGCCCTCTCGTTACCTTTTTTTTCCAGAAGGCAGTGTCGCCCTCATATGTGGGATCCGAACCGGGGCTGCTGGCGTCTCAAGCCAGCTCTTAACCACCACGCCACTAGGCCGGCCCTCTTCTCAAAGTTCTCAAGTGCCTAAATGCTAGGGCCGTTTTTATGAGATTTCATGTCCGCTATGGCCAAAGGTGCTATTTTTGCAAGCTTACGGTGTCCTTACAGCAATTTGCTAGTTTGTGGATGTGCCCGCATTCAGGGGTGCACAGGGCGGGCAAGCCTGGGACCTAGAACGCTGCCATCAACCTCACCCACTACCTTCCTGGCTCTAGTTCTGAGCAACACACGATGCCCCCTATGGAGTTGGCACCCCTTAGTGTTTCCAGAACTATAAACGATTATGCAAACATTGCTGCACCCAGGACCTTAGCATGGAACAGCCCTGTGCAATTCTGTTTAGACAACCCAGAAATCAGTGAGACACGCTTCCGGCTTCATTGTTACTAGTTGTTCCCAGGCTTTCGGGTTCATGGGTGGAAAACTTACAAGGCTGGCACAAGTAACCAAGTTTTATTTTGCCATCTGAAGACATGACACAAAAAATCCCATCCACAATCACAATCACTCTCACTTCCTAAATCAAAGCACATTTTTTATGCCAAAACAGTAATGGAAACGGAATGCAATCAGAGTGAACGATAGTGCTTGCTGAGAAGGGACATTCTCATTGCAGCCCAATGGAAACTGTGGCAGCCGGTATCAGTTAGTGGGCCAGCATTTCTGAATCTGAGCTCTTCAGCCTTTAAACACGTGCACGGACCTCTGAGGTCTTGTTAAAATGCAGATTCTTATTTCCTAGGTCTGCTCTGGGGAGTCTCCTTTTGATGACTCCCAGGTGAGGCCAGCTCCTGAATTCAGGATTCCTGCTCTGTTCTACGTCAAGAAAATCCTGTGCTTCCGTCCTATCAGTGACAAACAGTTAGGCAAAATGTTTTTGTGTGTGTGTCATGTAAGCAAAAACATCACTTTCAACTGGATTCTCTGCTACATGACTGTCAGAGGCCCTGCTGTACTGCCAGGAATGCACACGGACCCTCTGTCACCCTGTGTGCCCGTGAGAATAACGGCCTCTGGGCAGCTCGTTGTCTGCCCACCAGCTCGGCCAGAGTGACTGGGGCTTCAAGGCCAGCTTCCTAGACTCTGCAGATCCCATCAGCCACTGCCCCTCGGTCCCCAAAACCCAAAACCAAAAGCCAAACAGATGTGTGCTGGCAATCAAATGTGGCAGGCCTGGCCAATGGGAGGGGTGGCTCTCCCAGGAGAGGAATTCACCACTGCGTGTGTCTTGGAAAGCTCTGCGAGTTTGCCGGGATTGGGGGGGGGCGGCAGTGGAGTGATGTGGAGGTTTCCCCAGTGCATGTGTCCCATGCACATGTGTGGGGTCGGGTGGCGGACAGGAGCGGAGGGTGGCACGGCAGGGCTGCAGCCCTGACAGACACCTGACAGCCCCACAGGGAGACATCCTCACCTGCACACACACATTTATGTAACTGACATCAGGTTTCATATAAAGTGCTTCGCCCTGCTGCAGGTGACACACACTAATTTCTTTCAAAGATATTCTAAAATGCTAGTCCTGATCCATGAAATCAATTTCAGGACCCACTCTTGGGTCATGACCCAGAGTTTGACAAATATTCAAGTCCACTGAAAGTCTTTCCTCAAATTGAGAGTATGGGGCTCTGCTCTGTTGTGTCTTCTCTAGCGTGAGAAAAATCTTATTTAGTTTTGGGATGAAGAAAGAAGGGGAGGTGTTGTAAAGCATATACATTTGTTGTTGTTGTTGTTGTTTTTCAAAGATTTTATTGGGGAATTGAGGGAGGGGAACAGCTTTGGGGAACCGTGGAAGGGGGAACAGACAAGTTGTTGTCCTTTTGTTCTTCAGTTTAGTTGTGGAGGACATTGCTTCACTGGCCCACGTTGGTATCATCATTTCACTTTTCTCGGGTGAAGCAGATCAGTTGATGGCCTCTGGACAGCTGCTCACAGCAGCTCTTGGCAGCTCATACCGGCCGCCAGCTGCTCATGCTGGCTGCCGGCCACTCACTGTAGCTTATGGCAGCCCACTGCAGCAGGAGCTGCAGCTATGCCGTCCTGGGGACACACAGCAGCCCAGCTCCAGGTGGAGGTGTTCACCATCTTAGCTGTAGAGGGCAGTGGGACTGGTTCTCATATGTGGGATCTGAACCAGGGCTGCTGGCACCCCAAGCCAGCTCTTAACCAACTCGCCATTCGGCTGGCCCTACATTTGTTGTTTTTAAATAGTAGGTGTTTGTGATCATGCTGTTCAAGGCATCATGGGTTTTAATCTTAAATCTAAGGAGAACCCCTTGGATACAGTGTGTGTGCAATATTAACTGTACACGTGCAATTGTCATTATGCTAATAATGTAAATCATAACTTTGAATAAATCAAGGCATGTTAATTTTATAAATTTGCCACTTCAGCCAGTAAAGCAGCTTTTTAAAGGAAACATTGAAAAAAAATAACCTAATTTAAGAAATATGCACTTAAAATTATGATTTCTTCGAATTCCACCCTGTAAGATCTTAGTGGAGGGAGATTTTCCATTTATTTCTTTGGCATATCTCAGAGCATCCAGGAAAAGAGATGAATGGATGAATGCATGAACTGGCGTATTTACAAATATTTAAGTTCTTGGATGGAAGATTTCAGGACAGATACATTTTAAAAAGTGTTATTGACAGATGTAGTCCAAGCAGATGTAAACAAGAAAATATTTTTGAAATTAAAATTTATAGCAATGGGAAAATATGGTTGCTTTACAAGCAACTTTTGAACACATCAATAATGGAGGTGGTAATAATGTCAATATTTTCTGAGTCATTATATGCCGACTGGACTAAACATTTTAATTCACACGATTCCATAGGCTATGTGGAAACTACCTTTATTTTCAAAAACAGAACGTGGCTGTGGGGAGAGAGGTGTGTTGCACTGAGCTGGGAGATCTTGTTTCTTTGGGCTGAGAAGAAACTTTTACACAATCTTGTCTAGAGCTTTAAAGCTTTTTATAATTTTAATTTTTTTCAATTACAGTTGACATTCAATATTATATTAGTTTCAGGTGTATAGCATTGTGGTTAGACATTTATGTAACTTAAGAAGTACTCACCCCGATAAGTCTAGTACTCCTGACACCGTACATAGTTATAATATATATATATATTTAGAGGGCAGTGTTACCGGCCCTCACATATGGGATCCAAACCGGGGCCGCTGGCGTCCCAAGCCAGCTCTTAACCACCGCGCCACTCGGCCGGCCCATATAATAATATTATTGACTATGTTCCCTATGCTGTACTTTACATTCCTGTGACTATTTTGTAAACACCAATTTGTACTTCTTAATCCCTTCCCCTTTTTCATCCATCCCCCAACCCCCTCCCATCTGGCAACCATCAGTTTATTCTGGTTATCTATGAGTCTGTTTCTGTTTTGTTTTGTTTGTTTATTTTGGTTTTTTAGATTCCACATATAACTGAAACCATATGGTATTTGTCTTTCTCTGTCTGACTTAGTCACTTAGCATAATACCCTCTAGGTCCATCCATGTTGTTGCAGATGTTAAGATTGCATTCTTTTTTGTGGCTGAGTAATATTCCATTGTATAAATGTACCACTTCTTTATCCAGTTGTCTATTGATAGATACTTAGATGCTTCCATATCTTGGCCATTGTAAGAGCTTTTAAAGCTCTTAACAGGAGAAATTTACTGTAGGAGAATATGGTGCTAGGAGCCCTGGGCTCCTCCATCTGGTGATCCAAGTGGCTGCCTCAGCTCTAACAGACTGACTTTGACCCAATCTGACCCAATTTCAAATTCTGGGGAGGGAGAATCAGGTTGGTTCACCTGGGGCAGGTGTCCATCTCTGGTGCAATCAACAGCGGGTCTGCTGTCTTGAAGCACAAATGTGGTGTTAGGGCCTCAGCATGGTGGACTCTTCTGAGAGTCATGGTCTGGGAAGACCCCCCCAAAAGTGGTTATAATGCCGTGGAACCCTTTGTTCAAATGAGATCTTTCCTAAAAGCCAACTATGACATGTGGATAAAGGCGGAGTTGTTCAGTTAAAGGAGATGGGGGCCAAAGTCCCCCAGTTTGGCACCTTCCCCTGGGGCGTGCCAAAACCATGGATCTAGGTCTATCTCCTATTTGTACAGAAAAATGAGGCCAGGGAGTGAGGTCACATCCTCAGAGGTACACAGTAGCTTAGTGTCAGGGTTTGGACCCGCCCCAGGGCCATGACTCCTGGAATGTTCTCACTCTTCCTGTCCTACCCCCTCTTCACTCCCAAGTACCCAAACACACAACTGCTGGGAAAGTCTTTTGTTTCTTTTAAATTCCTCTCATTAGAAAGAAAACCACTTTCTTATTTCTAAGGTGAATTGATTTTGATTTGTGGAGTTAAAAGAAAAAGAAAAGGAAAAAAAAAAGAAATCTAACTAACTTTGCAAAATGCCAGAAGGCAGAAATGAAGCCAGAAATGGGCAGGCTTCTGGTTCTCTCAGCTCTCCTGGAACGCAGAGGACGGTTGGATGGCACAGCAGGCCTTCTCTGGCCACTGACCATGTCTCAAGTTGAAACTGTGCTTCAGCGCCCCTCATGGGACTGTGACTTTTGTGCTAACACCTCCCAGCGACGCCCCCGTGCGTGGACAGAGATGCTGCAGGAAGCACATTTACAGGAGCGTGGCCAACTATATTTCCCATATCCATTGGGATTATTTATTTATACCTGAGGGGGATATCGTCCCCACCTCCTTGCAGACCGTTCTAGGGAAAGGTGTTTGGCTACGTGACTGAGGTGGCAGTTAGCAGGATGCCCTCTGCACAGCCCTTGCTCCTGTCTGCGGGGTCAGCTCGGGCTCCGGGCTCTGGCCCGCGCCTGCCCGCAGCGCCACTTGATGGCGCTGTTAGCACTGCAGAAAAGGGCCTGCTCCGCGGCACAGCTCGCCGTTCTGATCCAAACTGTCGTTTCCAGCCACCTCCTCCCAGATGGACTCGAACAGAACCATTTCATAGCCGGTTCCTCTGCTCTGCCCCCTCGGCCCCTGCACCCGCCCCCTGGCCCCCTGCTTCCCTGCCCTCATGCGCCCATCCTAATATCTCATTTTGGGGGCCTTTATCGTTCTGTGTGTGGGGGGCGCCTCGGGGCTTCCAGGTAACGTGCAGGAGAAAGGGCCACAAAAACCTGATGAGAACCAGGAGATATAAGAGAGAAAACCTGAAATCCTGGCTGCCTGACCCGTTTTCTGGAAGAAGGGAGAACGCAGCAGTGAGACAGGAGCGCAGGCTGCGCAGAGGGGTCCCTGGGAGAAGGTGCCAAGCAGGAAATGGGCCTCCCAAGGAGCGTTGGCATTAGCTGTGCAGCTTAAAGACTCCCAGTTCTGGGCTTCCCAGCTGCCACTGTGTCACAACCCCTTATCAGGTCAAGGGGGGCGTGGTCACCAAGAACCCTTGCCTTCAGCCACTTGTTTCGGCCTCTGGTTCCCGGTTCTTGCTGCCACTTCCTCTTCCTTGGGGATGCGCAGCCGGCGCAGGCCCTGAGCTGGAGAGGATGAGAAAGCCCAGCTGTGCCCCCTCGCACCCGGACCCAGCGCTGTCCCCAGCTCGCCTGCCCTGGGCTCCCTTCCTCCAGAGGAAGGAGAAAACACCATGGCTTGGGAGCAATTAGCTGCGTGAAAAGCATTTTTCCCCGAAACAATGACCAGGAAATAACTGGCTTGACTGATATTCTGTCCTCTTGGCAGAGTTATTTGAAGGCTTATTAAACCGTGTGACCGCCTATGAGACGCACGCAGTTCCCAAACTCAATAGTGGCCCACACAGCACAGGCGCAGAGGCCTCTTGGTGTCCCTGTGACGCTGCTGGATGTGTCTCCACACCCCTCCAGTTGGCCCATCCTGACCTTGAGCCGGTGGGCGGTCATCCTCTGCTGATTCGGGCCCAGACTGGGCAGGTGCGAGCCTCCAACCCCATGAGTAATAAGAATATGGGCTTTTCACCTTCAAAGGGCCTTCCCGAGATTAACCATTAGTGCGCCTCCTCCCCCAAAGCTACACTGCAGGTTATTACTGTCTTCATTAAGCCCCTGTGGGGGAGGGAGGAAGTGAAGCCCCGCCCCCACACACACCCGCAGGCCAGTGAGAGTCTGGACTTGGGTGCAGGTGAGCAGCTGCTCGGGATTTCCCAGGGCCATGGCAGGATGTGGGGGACTGGTGAATAATTGAGAAAGGCTGGAGCAGAAGTGGGGGAAGTCTGTAGAGGGGTGAAGGGAAGGGGCTGGAGAGCCTAGGCCAATGCAAAAGGTGTCTGTGGAACCCACAGCGAGGGGATGGAAAGACAGTCTGACCCAGGCTGACCCACCGCGTCCCTACCAGGCTCTCTAAACAGTTCAGAAACCACCACTGATGATGCTCAGATCACACTGCTCCTCTCCCCATCCAGATACTTGTGACATGAGCCTTGGAACACTTTCCTTTTTGGATCTCTGTGAGGATTTTGAATGACTAAAAATGATAAAGCACATGTCAGTAAAGCACCTTGCAAATCACAAATGTGATGTGCCGGCTGAGAGGAGCAGGGGTCAGCATTTCTCCAGGTCACTGCGAGCCGTGGGTTCGCCCTCCTTCAGGTGCGTGATGCACAAGGTTAGGGTTTCAGGAGGTAAATCTGTGTCCTGGTGACAGAGTGAGAACCGAAGGCCCTTCTGGAAGCCAGACAGCAGAGCAATCCTTTCAGTCAACCTTGTCTGCAGCTGCTTTTTATAAACTTGGCATAAACATGTGCTCGGGAACGCCAGGACAGTGTATCTGGAAAATATTTTCTACCATTCGAACACAGACACACAGACACACACACACACACACACACACACACACTGACACACGCTTGGAAAGGAAAAAAAAACACAACAGAAATTGTGCATAATACAGAGTGGCTTCACTTGTGGTTTTTTTCCATTACTTCCTCAGTTCATTTTTCTGCTGCCAATTTTAGAAGGCCATAAGTCATAGTTGTTGTTAAACTTTGTCAGTTAAAATGTAACTCTAAGAACAAGTCATATGATATGTTGGAGCCAAGTGGCCCTTTGGAGAGAGGCTGGGGTAGAAGGCGCACCTCCACCAGCGAGTCCCGCGTCACCCAGTCTTCTCTGCTGTGTGTTCGCAGGGTGCCCACACGCGTCCTGGGCCTCTCAGCCTGGAGTTCCAGTTCCAAGGGCCGCCTGTCAGAACAAAGCAGACGGGTTGAGTCCAATGTTCAACATTTCCTTTGTATGACCCAGGAACAGAATGTGGGCCTACTCATGGAGATTTGTTATGAGTTCCCCACTTTTCTTTCTCCTGGAAACTGGATCCACTTTCTCATAAACCTCAACCCAGCAGAACCAGGAATTGAGGCCAAAGGGAGGAATTGGCTCTGTGTGAGGTGGGGACCGCCCAGCTTCCCCACATCGACTTGTAGGAGCTACAGACCCAGGGGTGGCAACAGCTGGTCGGTGCCTCTGTGCTGAGACCTCCAGTGGGGGAAGTGGGGAGGGGCTGTGCTGTTTGGTTTGCCGCCCTGTCACTGCTGCATGGGAGCCCTCTGGGGGCAGGGCCTATGTGTTCCCCAGCAGTAGGGTGTTGGAAGCCATGCCAAAACGCTTTTGCTTAAAACCAGGATAAAAGGCAAAACAGCAATAAGCCTGTCAAGAGCAAAACCCACCTGCAGGGTGGCAAGGCAGGCGGGAAGGTCTCTCTCCTCTCAGTCCCCCCTTCTGCATGTCCTTCTGTTTGTTTTCTTCTGCTCAGTCTTGCTGTCCCTGAAGCACCTCGGGGTCCTGGAGGAGAGCAGGGGAAGCCAGGGTGAGGAGAAGGGAGACTTTCTTGGTGGCCAGTCTCCTAAACTGTAATTGAAAACTGGAATTGGGGCTATTGCTCTGCAAACCAGATCAAGGTTTCATGCATGAGCTGGTCAGGGAGTTCATGGCAGGCCAGACAGGCCTGACCCCACATTGTGCCCCTGACTTGCTGTGCTGACTCAGCTCGCGAGTGTCCATCTGTCCCCAGGGTGCTCGTGCCCCATCTGCTGCATGGGGGACACTCCCTGTGCACAGTCTCTATAGGAAATGCAGAGGCCTTATCACTGCACGGCGGCCAGGCACGTCGCCATGGTGCTCACGCATTTGGGGGTCTGGAGCCACCGGTTTCCAAATGAACCTGCCGCGTCAGTTGGCATGCTTGAGAGCCCCATGCTTCTCTTTTGAGCCTTCCACTCCCTGTCCAGGCATGAGCTTTTTGTTCATTCATTCATTCATTCATTCATCTGACACATACATGCTGAAAGCTACGTGCTCAGGCTCTGGGCCAACCACAGCGTCGCCTATGCATTCACTTTTTTTTTTTTTTTTTTTTTTTTTTTGAGGGCAGTGTCACTGGCCCTCATATGTGGGACCGAACCAGGGCCGCTGGCTTCCCAGGCCAGCGCTTAACCACTGCACCACTCAGCCGGCCCGAGCATCGCCTATGCAAAGCCAGGCCCTGTCTTCATGGTGTTTTCGCCCTAGTTGGGGGAGACGGACAGATGGATCTGGGCCAGCTCGTCCCACAAACAGCTTCTGTGTATGATGCTGACTAAGCAGTGAAGGAGAGGGACAGATGGCGAGAGAACACATGACAGGAAACATGGCTGAGTCTGCAGGGGTGGGTGAGGTGCTCTGGGAGTTGCCACTTAGCCTCCCAGAGCCTGCCCGTGAAATGGGCACACCGCCGTCTGCTTCATGGGTTTAGTACACGAAGCGGGTGAAAAAAACGTATGTGAAAGAGCACTTGGGCAAGTGTTGGCTGCTCACTGCCTTGCTCCTGGGTCCCTAACAGTCAGTCACCAGGTACATTTTCTGTCTTCTCTTTCATATAAATTGATTTAATAATCCACCCTCTCCTGGATAACAGGGAAACCCATTCCAAAAACAACTGGCCTTAAAAATATTTCCTTGGGAGGGAGTGGAGAGCCGGTGCCTCCCATGGCCCTCCACGCTGTCCCATGGCTCAGTCCAGCTGGCCTGCGGATGGCCTGTAAAGAGCATGCGTGGGGACGAGTCCCGGTCTTCATTCCACGCGTGTTGCATACCTAAGACTGCTGTGCCCTCTGGCCACCACTTCCTAGTGCTGTCTACAGAGAAAGATTTCAAAGACTCAGGAAATGAACTCACACTTTTCCCCCCTGCCTCCCCTTTTCCAAAGCAGTGCAGACTTCCTGGAAGAAAGCAAACGAAACAAGTGTGACTCTTTAAAAAATTATTGGAAAACGCATTCTGAACACTTTGAATGGCTCTCCTGGGTGGATGTGTCACCTTTAGTTCCTTTTGCTCACCCTACAAGTGTCTGTGTGGGGAGGGGGCAGGGCATTCATCTTGAAGGAGGAGGGACTGCCAGGCTGAACAGGCCCGATGCACAGGTTCCCTAAACCAAGCGTGTGCACCTTCCACACACACACACGTCACATGAATGTGAGGCCCACATCCAGCTGAAATTAGACAGCACAATTATCTAAGTGCCTCCAAAGTGTGGACGGCTTTTGCTGCATATGGGTGACTATTTTGGGTTTGTAGGTGCTCTCGTCTGATTTGTGGCATTCGTGGTGTTGTTATTCATAACACCGCTGGCTGCATGGGGGCTGAAGACGAGCCTTTTCATTCCGGCCATCTGGTCAGAACGCTTCTCCTTTGATGAGGGAAAAACCTTTGCTGTGTTTCAGCTGGAAGGCTGCCTCCCAATTAAGGTGATCGCAGATGCCGAACGGCCCTGTCTTTGCAGGAGTGGGCTGCTCCGCCAGGCTGTAAAGTGACAACCGGTCCGGGAGGGCCTTTCGCATTGATCGTGCTTTGGCACACAGTTCAGGCACCGACTTGAAGGGACTCTGTGCCAGGAAAGCCACCATGAGGTGTTTACCGGCGTGGTTGCTGGGCACTCAGGTTTTCCATTGTCAGGAGGTGACAGCGATGCATTGCAGACACCCTCCGGAGACATTTCCCTGCTTTCATAACAATGAAAGATTTTTTTTTTTTCTGACTCATCTTCAGAAGATTCCATCCTCCCCCCTCCCTGCTTCGTTTGAAAATAAATATAATTAGTAACAGGCAGACATGCTGTATATAGCCAGCCTTCCCTAGCGGGGAGAGTTATAATTAAATGTACATGCTGTCTGTTGTTCATTGCCTGCTCAATGCCTCGCCACCCGCTAGGGCCGCAGCAGCCCTGGGTGGAGGCTGCAGGGAGGGACCTGTTGGGGCTTGGAGCCCAGCATCGAGTTGGAAGTGAAGACTTGACTGTTGACTGAAGAAGGGCAGACATGCCCTTTGTCCCCTCACACTGCTGGCATCTGGGCTTTTCCCTGTTCTCAGCTTCAGGGTGCTCCGGGAAGCCCCACCATACACCTGGTCAGTGCTGGGGCCGTCCCCTCTTTGGGAACAGAATATGGTTGTCACGGTAACAGGGTGGCTGCTGCCAGTGCTGCTGGTGAGGGCACCTGAGTGCCTGCAGGTTAAGATCTGCCCTCCGCAGGCTGGCAGCCAGGACAGCGTTCCTTTGTTCCCAGCTCCCCGCCCCACGTGGCATGAGCTCAGACAGGTTCTCCCTAGGTAACCCTTAGCTCTCCTTCCTGGCAAAAGGGCAGGCTGGCATTTGGTGGCCTCTGTCCAGGCCCATGGAGAGCTCATATTCTGCTGAAATCAGTGGGTCACGCGGCCCTAGGAATCCACACACACCTCGTGAGCATATTCTGGGAGCACAGCATGGCCAGCAGTCTTGGTGACACAAGCTCGGTGACACAGAAGAGGCTGCACGCCTCCTGCCACCCAGCCCTCCGGCAGGCAAGGCGGTGACCAGATAACTAGTTGGCACAGCCCTCTGGCCTGGATCGGGTGCAGCAGGCGTCACTGCAGCCACAGGTACCTTTACAAGTTGCTCAAAGTGTTTTCCGAGCAAATAGTTGTTTCATAACACCCGTGGGAAGCAGGCGGGGTGACAAAGCATTCTTTGTCCCTGTCTTACAGATGGGCAAATTGAAAAGCTTGCCTGGCCAGGTGGTGAGGCCAAGAAAGGGAGAAGGGTGCTCTCCAGCCCGGGGCTCTGGGGTGCGGGGCACTGGGCTCCCCGCCTGACTCTGGCCAGAGCCTATGCCCTCAGCCTGTCCCCAACTCCTGGGGGCAGGGGGCGGCCTCTGGGAAAAGGAGCTAGAGGTAGGGGAGACTCAGCTCTGAGGGGCCTCTGACACTATGCCAGGAACTGGGTCATGGCCTGTGGTCTGAGGTGTTGAAACTGGCCGTTGGTGACCCAGGAGGTGTCAGGACTTTAATGAGTTCAGTTTGCTTGAAGTTCCTGGACTCTCAGGGGTGGCCCAGGAGTTGTTCCCGGTGCCAGGGGTACAGTTCCCTGGCCTTAGGGAGCTCACAGGATACAGATGATCAGCACATAACATTAAGAAGAAATCATTTTGGAGAATGCCATATGCTATGAGGAAGGGAAAACATAATGTGACAGATATGGGGTAGAGAGGCAGGTGGGAGAGGAGGACCAACTTTAGATGGGGGAGCAGATGAGGCATCTGCACGAGCTAATCCCAAATGATGAGAAGGAGCCAGACCTGGGACGAACATTTCTGAGGGAGGGGACAGCTGTGCTAAGGCCCTGAGAGGGGAATCATGCTGGCCTGTTCAGAGGTTAGGGAGAAGGACGCTGCTTCTGCATGATGGCAGAAGGTGGTGTGCGGTGAGCCTGGCAAGGACCTGGTCGCTGGCTATGGAGCCCGGTGTGACTATGGATGCAAGGGGAGGCGGCTTGGAAAGTTAGCACTGGCTTCGTTGTCTGATGGGCTGATATGGGCATGAAGAAGGGAGGGATTCAGGAGGACCTGGGGGTGTCTGCTTGAGCTGGAAGACGGACTGTGGATTGCGATGGGAAAGGCTTAGGAAGATGTGCGGGGGGGTGGACACAGAGGACGATCCTGGACACGGGAGTTGGGATGCTACTTCCAGGTGGCTGCAAGTGGAGCTCAGGCATCAGTGTTTCTTTTATTTTATTTTTATTTATAGACAACTTGACTTGATTTGAGAGTTGTTGTTTTTTTAACTTATTGGGGAACAGTGTGTTTTTCCCATGAGCTCCAAGTCAAGTTGTTGTCCGTCAATCTTAGTTGTGGAGGGCATAGCTCAGCTCCAAGTCCAGCTGTCGTTTTCAATCTAGTTGCGGGGTAGGGTGGGGGCGCAGCCCACCATCCCATGGGGGAATCGAACCCTCAACCTTGTTGTTAAGAGCACGCACTGTAACCAACTGAGCCATCTGGCCACCCACTGGCAGCTCAGCAGCAGCTCAGCTCAAGTCATCTTCAATCTAGTTGCAGAGGGCACAGCTCACTGGCCCATGTGGGAATCGAACTGGCAACTCTGTTGCTCAGAGCTCACACTCTAACCAACTGAGCCACTCGGCCACCCTTCAGTGTTTCTTAAATTCTCCCTCTCAGCTCATGGAGAAGGACGGAGGGCTCTCTTGTGGCTTTCTAGTGCTTGGACCCCGTGTTTTTCAAGGAGGATCAGATTCCTGCCCTCTGAGCCGGAGCAGGCCCCTGTGACCTCTGGTGCACGGCGTGGCCTCACAGACCAGCCACAGTTGGTGTGCATGATGTGATGAACAGCTTTCTGCTTGTCTTTTCCAATCCAGCCCACCGCCGTTCACAGCCAAGTCCTTGGTCACTTGACGTGAGGCACCATAATGAGGCTGATCCTATTTCCTGTGGGTGAGGAAGGAGCCATGTCTGTCTCTCTTCTGGTTGATAAAATAGAATGGTAAGAGTTTCACAGTTTCTTCCAAGAAGAGGCCCTTGAAGAGGATGGGCCTGGGTGAGCAGTAGAGCCACTGACCAGAGAAAGGTCCACAGGGCAGAAGGGCCAGGGTTCTCTGTGGCTTTAAAGGACTTGTTCATTCTTCCCCATAGTATGAACTAGAAACTCCAAAGACATCAAAGCCAGCAGCCTGAGCCCTTGGTGGCCCACCTACTGTGTCTCACTGCAGGGTCACCTCGGAGCCATATGTGTGATGGAAGTGCCAATCATGGGTCTCCAAGGAATTATTTTGGGGCCAAGCATGTATTCTAATATTTACACATATGGGGATTTCCTATTATTATTATAATTATAAAGTTTTACAATCTAGCATAGGGTGTGTATGTTGGATTTCATAAAGGAAGTTTTGTTGCTGATATACCCAAAACATTGTATTATGAGGTTGTCTTCCCACAATAGTGTGTTTGGAAATGGATTCAGGGGTATCAGTTCTCAAACTCAAGGATTCCTTGGGTAAAGACTCAGAAGTTCACCCATATGGCCCATTCTTCCTTCCTTCCTTCCTTCCTTCCTTCCTTCCTTCCTTCCTTCCTTCCTTCCTTCCTTCCTTCCTTTTTTTCTTTTTTAATTTTATTGGGGAACAGTGTGTTTTTCCAGGACCCATCAGCTCCAACTCAAGTAGTTGTTTCAATCTAGTTGTGGAGGACACAGCTCAGTGGCCCATGTGGAAATCGAACCAGCAACCTTGGTGTTATGAGCGCTGCGCTCCAACCAGCTGAGGTAACCGGCCACCCCATCCATATATGGTCCATTTTTCAACAGGACAGAACTGCTATCACTCGAGTGGTTCTTTCACAACCATGTCCACATTTGGTTCTCCCCACAGCGCATGTCACTGACGACTGATAGATGCAGATGCAGTCACTAGAAGAGGTCAAGTCATTTGTTCACAGTCACACAGCAAAGGGAGAGCTGGACAGTAGGCCCAATCCTCCAGCCTCTACTTCCCCACGTTCCCACATCCCCACGTCCCTGTTATTGTGCTTTTGGTGGCAGTGGGCCAAGGCAGCTCTGGGTATCTGGGCTGACTACGTGGCTGTGAGTTTGTTAGGCCCAGCCTCGGAGGCGGTTGAAATTTCCTGAGCAGGCTCCTGGGAACCGGTTCTGTTCAGCAGAGGGCTGTGTTGCAACGCGACCAGTGGATGAGGAGGCTGAGACTGAAAGCCATGACTTCACCAATATGAATCAAGGTCATTCGTCACCTCAGGAAGCACATGGAGCTGTGACACTCAGGAGGGAGGCACGCTGCTGCAGAGCCAAGGCCGCAGTGTGGCCTGGCGCCTCTCCCATGTGGCACAGAGCAGGGAGCTTCTGGAAACGAGGATGTGTGAGGCAGCCAGGCCCAGGAGCCCAGAGCGTGGGGACTCTGGCCACACTGGGGACTTGAATCAGCCCCCTCTTCTGACAAAGGAACAAAATGATATGTGGTAGTCGCATCCACAAGCTGGGGTAAGGGTGCTGGGTCATAGCAGGGGTTTGTAGGAGCTGGCTGACTGCCATCACTGGCTAAAGTCTTTTGGATGCTGTGACAATGGTGACTGGAGGGTCAGCAGCTCCTGGACCTCTGCTGTCACCTGAGGAAATCAGGCCAACTGCAAACTATGAGTGTCCTCACAGAGACTGCCTCTCTTCCTAGTTTAGCAGGCTGTCTTGCTTTCTTTTTGTGAGGGCACCTAGCACATTCCACCTATGCTCCTGTGTATGAAGGTGCTTTCCTCAGAAGGAAGTCCCCCAAGGGTGGAGGCCTGGACACGACTGCCCAGTACTCTGGGCTGTGCTCACCATGCTGGACTAGCTAGGACAGTGCCTGGTCGCACTGGGCCCTCCACCTCACACTGGGAACACAGGCCTCCATCCTGGGCTCTCCTCCTCAGGGGACGGCCGGACATGTCCTTGCAGCTCCCCACTCAGGCCTCACTCAGATGTCCCTTCCTCAGGGGGGCCCTCCTTGATATATATCAGCCCCTTGCCATTCTTATCACTACCAGACGAGCTTATTTATTTGTGTGCTCGCTTGCTTCTGATGTCTCCTCTTACCAGGATAAACTCCATGAGGCATGGGGCTGTGCTTGGTTTTGCTCACCTTGCGCCCTCAATACCAGGCAGAGAGCCTGGTGCTAGGAGCACACAATACCTACCCTTTGAATGAATGAATGAATGCATCCTAGCAGCTGACATGGAGGAGAGTGCCAGGAGGGTCAGGTTTATATGAGCAGATGTTCCTTGGTGCCATCACCAGCATGGGTCACCTGTATGCTCCTGGACCCCTGCAGGCTCCTCCTGCTCTGAGCAGGGGAGGGGGGTATGGGGGCAGGGGGACGTGGGGTGAGTAAACAGGGCCTGACTAGAGGTCAGATGTAATGCAGCCTCAGCAACTGCACGTGCCAAGAGACCTGAAGAGCTGGGAATGTGATTTGTGTTGATGTGAGCCTGCCGCAATGTACCACACCTGCTTTTCGACCCAGGAACGTGGGAAAGAGAAAGGCCCGGCTTGTGTTGGCAGAGGAGCTGGTCCTGGTGGCAGGATGCCCTTCCTCTGATTCAGAGTGGGAGGTGCTCGGGGCCCCGCCGTCGCCTGAGGACCGCAGGCAAGCCCCGTTCCAGGGCTGCTTCCCGCAATTGGCCTGTTCCGACAAGAACTCACCTTCCAATGGAACAGCCTCTCTTTTGTCCAAACCCTTCCTTTGAATTCAAGATGCACAAAGAAACTTTGCAGAGGAAGATCATAGGGTCGGGAAGAGGAGACTGTGCCTCACTTGGGCACCCAAGTCTTCAGCCCCTGCCCTTGCCCTCTGATGCCCACGTGACACCCTGCCTGTTGGCTGCTAGCCGGGGTGCGCCCATGGCTTCCTCCTTCCCAGGAGTCATCCGCAGTCTCTACATCCTCTTCCTTTCTTCCCCTCGCCCCCAAGTATCCTGCTACGAGAATAAATTGGCCATGAGCTCTGGGGCCCAAATTCCAGTCTGCATAGAGACCCTGTCTTAATCATGAAAACCTTTCGGGCACCCGAAGCAGGACTCCATAAGCACAGCCTCTGGGGAGACAACCGTATGACCGCCCCCAAAGTTCTATTCGTGGTACCAGGTGACATGCTTGCCCCTACCCCCTCTAGTCCTCTCTCTTGCCCAAATGCTGCTGGTGGCAGGTATGATCTCCTCGTCTCAGCTGCCTTGCTACACTGTGGGCCAAGCATTGGTACTCTGTGGGCCATGTCATTTATCCCTCACGTGCCTCTGTGTTCATGATCTAGAGTGTGAGGCCAGGGCAGGGGGACCCCTGTCTGCATAGCGCCTGCACCGTGCTATGCAGAGGGGGGCGCTGGATGGATGGGGCTCTCCTCACCTACTCACTCACCACTCACCTTCCGTAGGAAACCTGTCCGCGGTCAGGGGCTAGTTGAAAAGCCTGAGCCATGGGTTGTTCACCTGCAGACCAAGGTTTTTGTGAGTCTCCATTTGGCCAAATGAGCAGCTGATGTCTGGGTTCTTTAAAATGCTGATTATATTTATTTCTTCTTGTCTCTTACTCTTTCAACCTTGAAATTTCTCAGCACCCAAAAGTCGTGAAAGTGCCCTCAAAATTCTCTCTCTAAAGGCACTTCACTTGGCCCTGTATGGTGAGGATGCCTCTGCTTTGGGCAGTTGAAGTTTGTGTTTAGTCCTCGGGTTTGGTGGCATTTGTAAGAACAGACACCAAGGCACAGCGTCTTTTTCTCAGAGGAGCAGCAATTTGTGTTCTGTTTTCATAGATTTCAGTTCTTCTCAGTAGGGATAGCCAAAGTTTACATGGCATTTGATGTTTGGTGTATTTGGTGTATCATCAACGGATGTACATACCATATGGAGAGGCGTGACCATAATACACTTAGGATCAGTTTACCTTTCTTAAGAGTCTCTCACCTGGTCATTTTTGAAACATAACCTAATCACCTAGATGACTTTCATTTTCCATAAAGGAGAACAAAACACAGGTCTTAGCGTTTTGTCCCCCTTTGTCCCAGCTTGCCAGATCGCCTCTGCCCTCACACCTCTGCCTCTGGTTCACTCCTGAACTGAGAACAAGCTGCCTTTCCTGTTCTCAGCCAGTACGCCTGCATATCCGGGCCTCACAGCCCGTGAGGACCACTACCCCCCACGCTCTGTGGCTTTCGCATCCCCAGGATGCCTATGGGGTGACCCTGCCGGACCCTGGCCCTCCCTTTTCCTCATAGTTAGCTAACTTAGGAGTGGTCCACGCTGTCTTCATTGCTTTTCTCCATTCCCTCCTCCACCACACCACGGAAAGCACCCTTGCTAAGGGTGCTCACCTGGCCCTCTTCTTTTCTCACATGGTGATTTTTGCACACGCTCACATTTCCGGGAGCATGATGGGTGCCTCCACAGAACTGTCCTCCGGAGATCTCAAATTCAAGATGGCAGGGAAAACCTCACCCCCTTCCTCTAAAAGTCTGCTTATCTTCCGGTATGTCTATGTCAGTTGGGGTGCGATGGTCCATCCAGGTGCGCAAGACGGGGAGCCTAGGCGTCATCCTGACTCCACGGCAGGTGCCCTACTCTGGGCCCACATCTCTCTTGCTTGAACTATGGTGATAGCTGATTTAGTTTGTCTTCTTATTTCCATCTCTTTTCCTTTGAAACTCTCTCTAGACCATGAGGAGAGTGACCATTGCAAGTGGGATTCTGAGCATGTAGCCCTCTGTTGAAATGCCTCCATGACTCCTAATTAGTTCTAGGTGCCATCTGAGCCCTGAGCACAGCATGCAAAGCTGGCTCTGTGATCTCATCCTGTTCATGTCTCTGGCCTCATGTCCTGCTCCTCTGAGATCTAAAAGAACCAAGCAAATTGTTTTCTCCAGCACCTGCACACTGCTCATAGCTTCTGTCTTGACAGGCACAGTTCCCTTTGCCAGGGATAACTCCTGATTCCTCATTTGCCTGACAAACTCCTATTCATCCTGCAAAACCCTCACCCAGTGTCAATATAGCTTCCTCCAAAGACAACTTCCTCCCTAAGACAGAATCAGTCTCACTCTTCTGAGCTGAGTACGTTCACTCTCGTTTTGCCCATCACTCTATTGTCATGGTTATCCTGCTGCTCTCATCCACTGGACTTCAAACACCTCAAGGATAGGGTGTTTTGTACAACCCAGTTTCTCAAGCAGCGTAGACTATGGCACATAGTGGACTCTCAGAAAGTGTGTGGAAGCGAGACCTCACACATTCTAGAAATGTTCATACAAGCACAAGTCCTTGGTCCTGGTCCCTAGGCCTCTTTGCGAAGAGCACAATCGATGGGGCCCCAGGAGACATTACAGGGCCTCCTCCCCTTCCCCGGGGGAAGGTGACTGCTCTCACGTGTCCTTTTTCGGCTGGAAGACCTGAGCTCGATCTGGCTCTGTCATTAACTGACAGAACCTCTCTGAGCTTCAGTTCACTGAAGGAAGCAGGATCCTAGGGGATAATACAGCTGAGAGAATCCTGTGAACCATGAGCCCACTAGCACCTGTGCTGTCAGCCACAAGCATGACGTGTGCCTGTGTGCAGAGCTATTTATAGAGGCAAACGCCCTCCAGGATACAGTTTGGGCTGGCAATGATTTAAGGGTATTACAGCTGTGTTTCTTCTTTGGGGCAATGGCTGAAGGAGGTAAATAGCATTATTTTGGGGATGTCTAAGGTATGGTATGTGATGGAGCCACAAAGATGAACCCACAAAGTGGTCTCTGTTTGGGTCAGTGAATTTGTCAGCAGCTCCTGGATAGGAGTGGGAGATGGAGGTGGGCGAGAGGTGGTAGCTGGGTGGTAGGGGTGGGTATGAGAGGGACTGGGAGTTGGGGGATGGCTGGGGGCCACTGTAGGGCAGAAAGGTCCCTTCTGTGCTGCTCCAGGTGCAGGCAATGGCCACACACCCTAGAAGTCTGGTCACTGACCATGGCTGTTAGCACCAGCACAAGCCAACAGAAATATCAGCAACCTGATAGGTGTGCAGCCCAGAACGGAGCTGGAGCAGCCTCTGAGGGAAGTGACATCAGTGAGGGGACATCACTGGGACTTGGTTGGCGCTGCCGTTGGCTTCCACCGTGCCTGTTGGGGGCACTGAGCAACACCTGCATGGACTTCATCCTGAAGCCAGTGTGTGGGACTCTGTCATTGGCTAACCACGTTAGCAACGGCTTACCCTTCCTGAGTTATCAACTTTACTTATTGTCCCCAGAAAGACCCCTATAAATTGGTCATAAAATATGCCACATGTTTTGTGCCAAATTCCTCCTTGACTCCGTTCTGGTCGCAGGCAGTGGTCACCTTTTTTCTGACTGTCCTTACTTCGTGGGGTTTCGCTGGTGGCCGCAGCCCTTCTCCCCAACCTGGTGTTATCTGCGGTATGGACTTGGCTGTTCGTCTGCCCATCTACACCTTTGCTCACTCGCTCCTGCCCTGATGTTTTGAACACCTACCATGACAGGTGCCCCGCTAAGCCCAGGTGTGGAACCGAGCTGAGTCTCAGGTCCCACCTGAGAGCTCGTGAGAACCAACCACAAGGAGTGAGCGAGCCACGTGTTGTGAAAGAAGATGTCAGGGGTCCTCAGCGCAGCTGCTCAGCCCATTTCAGAGTGAAAAGGCAGTGGCATTTGATGTGTCATCAATAAATACGAAATACTTATTATGCTTACAAATATACTTGGCGTCATCAAAGCTCTTTCCAGGACAGGTGCCACCTAGATGTGACCCTCTCGGTGCCTTTATCATCAAATGCTCTTAGCAGTCCACACACATTAATGCAAACATAATAATATTCTTTTTGGTTAAAACGTGGCTCAATGAAAGATTTTTGTGGACCAGCCATGGTGTGCAAGCAGATCTTTCTTTTTAAACCCTCTTTGGGTAGCCCAGTGAAAGAGGGAAACTAAAGTAAAGAAGAGGTGCATCTCTCTCTCATAATACCCCTCACCTGGGTAAACACATGTTTGCATATGAACGTATGGATTCCAGACTTTTCCTTTCCTCAGAACTGGGAGGTGCCCATTCCCCACACAGTCAGACAAACAGCTGTGAGCTTTCAAACACTATGTAATATGAGAATGGGGCACTCGGTCTTCAGAGGCCCCCACGCCAGCCCTACACAGCAAGTATGTCCGCTTCCCCTTAATGCAGGTGGTTCTGTTTTGTAACGCCGCTGCCTTCAAATGTGGGGCTGGCTTGCAGTCCGAGAGGCTGTGCTGGCTCCTGCCAGATTTTGAAAATTCGTTTGGAGTCAGTCGTAAAAAGCCTGACACTCGAGGGGAAGAAATGTGGCTTTGACACTTATTGATGAACTCACTAGGTATGAATGGAACTTTTCGAACGGGCCAAATTAAATACCAGAACTTGAGCCTCAGGCCTCACACTGCTACTGCTTCGAGAGTATCAGATGTGCAACGTACAGGTGAACAGGTAACCAGATCACCGCAGGTGCCCGAGGTGCCGAGTGGCTGTGTGTGGTTCGCCGAGGGGAGCCATGCTGGCGGGGAACAAGCCTCGTCCTCTCACCCATCAGCAGTGGGTCCGACAGGTTAACCCAGGTCTGTTCCTGCAGGACTGACATTGACTGTTTCCAGTCAATGAAAGTTAATGCAAATCACTGCAATTTCCTCGGCAGCAATAATTAAGCCACAGGATCCTTGCTGGAGCAGGTAGTTTTAAGAGAATGGATCTGGAGATGTTGCAGGGAGATTAGCATTTTTCAGCTCTCGAAGTGATTTGCGCTGCATTTCAGTGTGTGTTCAGTTCCAACTCATTACCATAAAAAAAACCCTCATAAATTAAGTTGCTAGGCAGGGAAAATCGACTTTGTTCTGGTCGAGGGACTGAGAGGGAGACGGGGGAGGGCTGGCTCCTAGCAGGGTGGCCTGGGTTTCCTGATGTGTCGGGAAGAGCTTTGGTCTCACTGATCTCTAAGACTGATCCAGCCTACGACCTACAATTCTGTTCATTTTAACGAGTGAGAGGCCTGCCTGGGGCCTGAGGAAGCATCTAGTCCATCTGCCCGAGCTATAGTCACAGGGTAACACATGATGCTCATTTCCAGTTGCTTGGAGAACATGACTACTTCCCCCAGGCCCTCTGCATGTGGGCAGCTGCCCCAGGGTCACAGGTGGTGGGATTATTTTGGGGGGATTGTGTGGCCCAGTGAACTGAGGACTCTCAGGGAGTGAGTCTTCCGTGTTGACCATTTTGATTCCAGCATCTAGCACAAGCTACCCAAGACCCGAGAGGAAGGAATTAGGGAGGAAAGAAAAGAGGGAAGAAACCTTCCCTAGAAATTCTTTCTTATGACTGAACCATATCCTACTTGCCTTCAGCTCAAGTCATGTGCCTTGTGTCTGACTCTCATCGCCATCGAGCACTTGGACACGTCTTTATATGTTTCTTAACACCCATCAGAAGTATCGATGAGGGGGTGACTGGTTAGCTCAGTTGGTTAGAGAGTGGTGCTGACAACACCAGGGTGGCCGGTTCGATCCTTGTGTGGGTCACTGTGAGCTGTGCCTTCCTTAAAAACAAAGAGTCAACTATGCCATTGTAGCATGAAAACAATGTGTAACCAATGACCATGGCTGTTCTCCAATAAAATTACAAAAAAAAAAAAAGAGTATCAATGAGAGCAGTCAAATCTTTCGGTGGCCCGGCCATCCATGCCCAAAACAGGAAGGGCTGTCTCTGGGGAGGTGGGGTCCTGGTTGGGAGCTCGATTACCCCCACCCCCATGCCTTTGAGTCCTGTACCTGCCACTTTCTGGAGGCTGTGCTTTTAAGGGGTCAGTTAGGCTGATTCTGAGGGGCCTAGAGGCCCCCAGTCTGGCTTCTAGAAATCTAGAGGTGACCCCGGATTACAGAATGACGTTTGCATCTCCTTTACCTATACAAGGAGGGCGATTCCACTGGGGGTCCTTTGCGTGTGAGCGTTGTGGGCATGACTGCATCATGGCACCTAGAAACACAAGGACAGATGCCAAGTATAATTATTCTTACCTTAGAGCTACCTTGCAATTGAGTTTCACCGGAAAAAAAGTGCTACATTTGCATTTAAGCCTTATGTTTAACTGTGGAATGAAAGGCTGGCTTCCTTTTACAGGAATTTCAAATCTTAGTGGTCAGCTGGTGCTATTGACTGAGTGTTTCTGCCCCCATCTCCCCAAATTCATATGTTGAAACCCTAACCCTCAATGTGATGGTATTAAAAGGTGGGGCCTTTGGGAGGTGATGAGATCAAGAGCGTGGAGTCCTCACGGATAGGTTATATTGCCTTTTAAAAAGAGACCCCAGGGAGCTCCTCCACCCCCTCTGCTTTGTGGGGGTACAGACAGAAAACAGCCAGCTGCACACCAGGAGGCAGGTCCTCACCAGACACTGAATCTGCTGGTGCCTTGGTTTTGGACTTCCAGCCTCCAGAACTGTGATTAAATAATGTCTGTTGTTAATAAGAGACCCAGTTTATGGTATTTTATCAGCCGAAACGGGCTAAGATGCGGCCCTAGTAAACTAATACAATAACTTTATTTCCAAGAAAAGCAGGTTTAAATGAGCTCCCTCAGAGGTATTTCAGTGTGTGTGTGTACACGTGTGTGTGTGGATCTGTGTGGGTGTATCGTATAAGCGTTTGGCAGTGGCACCTCTGTGTTGAAAGCACAGGCATACAGCCTTTGTCATCCTCTAAGCTGTCTGGAGAAGGAATCAGATAAAATGAAGAACTTCACGATTCAGGTTCTATTTCTTGCCTTGGAATTCTTAAGGTCTTTCCACCTGTTGTGTGTGCGGGCCTGGCTTTCAAAAGGTCGAAGGATGGGTGGAGCTGCCCCTCAAAGAACCCTCGGAGTGCATGAGACCACCTCTGCACCACCTGCAGCAGTTGGCATGCTGCTGATGAACAGTGGCAAAGCACGGATTAAAAGAGTTCTGAGCCCAGACTTAATGTGGTCAGCTAATATTCAACAAGGGAGCCAAGAACACCCAGTGGGGAAAGGGCCGTCTCTTCAACAAATGGTGCTGGGAAAACTGGACTGACACATGGAGAAAGATGACGTATGTTACACCACTCCTGAAAGCTAACTTGAAATGAATCAAAGATTTAAACACAAGACTTGAAGCTGTAAAACTGCTAGAAGAAAACATAGAAAAGCAGCTACTTGACATTGGTCTTGATGATGACTTTTTGGACTTGACACCAAAAACACAAACAACAAAAGCAAAAATCAACAAGTGGGACTATGTCAAACTAAAAAGCTTCTGCACAGCAAAAGAATCAACAGAATGAAAAGACAAGTGACAGAATGGGAGAAAATATTTGCAAACCGTGTACCTGATAAAGGGTTAATATCCAAATCTTATAGAGAACTCATATAACGCGGTAGCAAAACAAACAAACAACCAGATTAAAAAATGGGCAGAGGAACTAGATAGACATTTCTTAAAATAGGACATCTAAATGGACAACAGGTACACGAAAAGATGCTCAGCATCACTAATTATCAGATAAATGCAAATCAAAACTACAATGAGATGTCACCTCACACCTGTCAGAATGGCCATCATCAGAAGAAGTAATGTGGAGAAAGGGGAACCCTCAGCAGTGTTAGTGGGATTGTAAAGTGGTGTAGCCACTATGGAAAACAATTTGGAGGGTCCTCAAAAAATTAAAGCTAGAACTACCATACGATCCAGCAATTCCAGTTCGGGTATTTACCCAAAGAAATTGAAAACAGTTATCGAAGAATTATATATGCATTCCCATGTTCATTGCAGCATTAGTCACAATAGCCAAGATACGAAACATCCTAAGTGCCTGTCAACAGATGAATGGATTAAGAAGACGCAGTACATGGAATATTATTCAGCCACGAGAAAAAAGGAAATCCTGCCATTGCGACAGTGTGGATGGACCTTGGGGGAATTATGCTAGGTGATATAAATCAGACAGAGAAAGACAGATACTGTATGATCTCACTTATATGTGAACTCTGAAAACACCAAACTTGTAAAAACAGAGAGTAGAATGGTGGTTAGCAGGAGTTGGGAGGTAGGGGATAAGAAAAAGGTTTTTAAGGTCACAGACTTACAACTAGTAGATAAATAAGTCCTGGAGATCTAATGCACAGCACAATGAATATAGACAACAGTATTATATCATATTTACCAAACTTGCTAAGAGGCTAGATCTTAATTATTCTCACGACAAAAAGGAAACGGTAATTATGTGACACGGCAGAGGTGCTAACTATGCACAATGGTAATCATATTACAATATACAAATATATCAAATCAATGTGTTGTATACCTTAAACTTACGTAATGTTATGTCAAATGTATTTCAATGAAAACTTTTTTTTTTTTAATTAAAAAAAGGAAGGTGGAGTCAGCACACGTGACTTCCAGCACCCAAGTGTAGAAAGCCAGGGCCCTCATTCTCCCCCAAACTATATCCCCAGGATCACCAAGCGCTCAAGCGTCTTCATTGTCACCCATCCCCCAGGGATGTCTCAGGCCTTAGTAGGGTTCTCATGTAACCCATGCGACCCTCAATAGATGGGTCTTGGCTTGGTGACAGGAGCAGTTGGAATACAGTCACTCCAAGGATGGAGAATTTCATTTAGTATACAACGAACGTTTGTTGTGTGTCTGCCTTCCATCAGACATTGTGTGATATGCTTTTACATTTATCCCAATTAATCCTTGTGACAATCCTGTGAGATAGGAATTCTGTTTCCATTTAAGAGATGAGGAAACTCAGGCTCAGACTCAGGTCCACAACTGGAGAGGGGCCGGGATGGCTCTCGGACATCAATCCTCTGGCGTCAAGGGTAAAATGTATGTATAGATCACCTAGTCTGTTACTGTGGTGTTCAGGCACTCAAACTTGTCATCTCCTTCCCTTTTCCTTTGAAATCTGCATCATGATCTGTGTTCCTGTCTCCTGGATGCTAGAGCCTGCTTCTCTCAGAGCTGGAGAGTGTGACCCCCTCTGGCTAGGGTGGTATTCCAGGGAGAGTTGCCAGGTTTAGCAGTAAAAATGCAACATGCTCAGGTAAATTCAAACTGAATTTCAGGTAAACATGCAATTTGGGATATTCTTATGCTAAAAAAGTATCCTTATTTATCTAAAATTAAAATGTAACAGGTACCCCTAGTTCCAGGTGATGCTTGTCGTTGGTCTAATGCCAAAGTAGTCCCCATCTGCAGAGGCTGGGGCTGGATTGAACTTTGCTCATTGGCTCTGCAGGTTCTTCAAGCTCTTTCTGAAATCAGCTTCACCATCTACAATTGAGGTTACAAATTGGTAACTTGGGCGGAATTTAACCAGCCATTAAAAATCAGGAGCATTCACATACAAATCTATTGGGTTGTTGGAAAAGTCATGACATATTTTTTCTGTTTTTTGTTGCAAAAATGTGTTATGACTGTTCCAACAACCCAATAAATTTCTAACATTCTTAAAAAACAATCTGATCTGCCTTGCTGAGCCCTTAAGGACACATGGCAGCAGTCACCTTAGGCAGGGCATGCCCTTGCCAGTTTGTCCCTGTCCCCATCACTCCCTGGGGTTATATCCTGTCCACTGGAACCACTTCAACTGTCCAGTCCGTGCAGACATTGAGTTTTTGACTCCTGATCTACACCAGAAAGATATGCCAGAAAGTGCCCTCTTCTTCCAATGACAGCAAAGATAACAAGAGTGTTCAGTGCAGTGGCCCTACCCACTTCTTCCATTTTATTTGTCTCCCTTTTTGTCTCCTCCCTCAATGTACTGATGCCCACACACTGGTTACTGGTTACTCCTCCATGCCAGCCTGACTCCCTGAAGCCGATCCATAGGCATGGCTTCCTTCAAGATGGCTCCAGGAAGCCCTCTGACACACACACACAGTTTTTTGTTTTTTTTTAAAGGTTTTATTGGGGAATTGGAGGAAGGGAACAGACAAGTTGCTGTCCTTTTGTTCTTCAGTCTAGTTGTGGAGGACGTTGCTTCACTGGCCCATGTTGGTATGATCATTGCGCTCTTCCTGGGTGAGGCAGTCGGTTGCTGGCCACTGGACGGCTGCTCACAGCGGCTCTTGGCCGCTCACGCTGGCTGCCGGCCACTCACTGTAGCCTATAGCAGCCCACTGCAACAGGGGCTGCAGCTATGCCGTCTCCAGGGACTCACAGCAGCCCAGCTCCAGGTGGAGCTGTTGTTCACCATCTTAGCTGTAGAGGGCAGTGTCACTAGCCCTCATATGTGGGATCTGAACTGGGGCTGCTGGCGTCCCAAGCCAGCTCTTAACCAATGCGCCACTCGGCCGGCCTCACACACAGAATTTCTTTCTTTTTAAAAAAAATCCTTTTAAAAATTAGTTCCAGGTGTACAAAACAACATAATGATGAGACATGTACACCCCTCACAAAGTGATAATTTCCCCAAGTTTATTACCCCTCTGACATTGTACAGAGCTATTAAGTACCATAGACTATATTCCCTATGTTGTACTTTACATCCCATGAATATGTATATATTACTGTATTAATTGTAATACTCAATATGTACTGATAACAAAAGACGAGTACAAGTCATATGTGACTTCTGCAATTACAAAAGGTGCTCAAAGTGGTTACCATCCCATGTGTCCAGACTCTTTTGATTAAGGCAAACTACTGCTTGAACATAGATAACATCTCTTAAAATGTGTATACATTTTATTTTGCACTCCGGGTATATGTGTGTGTGCATGTGTGTGTGTATTTATATATACATATGTATGTATGTATGTGTGTATGTATGTATATATGTCTTTATTATAGTTGACTTTCAATAGTATTTTATATTAGTTATTAGTTTCAGGTGTACAGTGCAGTGGTTAGGCATTTATATAATCTAAGAAGTGATCCCGCCAATAAGTCCAGTACCATCTGACACCCTAAATAGTTTTTACAACATTATTGATTATATTCCCTATACCATATTTCACATCCCTGTGACTATTTTGTGACTACCAGTTTGTACTTCCTAATCCTTTCACCTTCTCCTCCATTCCCCAAGCCCCCTCCCATCTAGCAACCATCAGTTTTTTCAGGATTTCTTTATTTTATAGATTCAGAAATGGAAAATGATGACTCCCATGGATTGCATATAACTAAAACTGTGTAAAGCTGTGACTAGAATTCTGACAACGGGGAAGTGGGAGTTTCTCCTCCAACCACGTGCTCCTCATGTCTCCAGCGCTTGGCACCATACCACATGCTTTAATGAGGGAGGTTTCTCTCCCTGATTGATGACTAAAATGCACAGCACTCCTCACAAGGCACTTCTCACTCTACTGAACAAGTTATTGTCATGCATTGCAGTCTCTAGAGCTTAGATTAGGGGAGCTCACTGTAATCTTCAGATCACTTAGCAATATCTGAACCCCAGGACATCAGACAAGGACCTAGGAAAGTGCCCCGTGTTGGCATGTGGAAAGCGGGGAGCAGGAACCACAGAGAGGAGGAATAGGGCACTCCAGGCCCTCAGCCCGTTCCCCGCTCTCACATTCCTCCTTATACCCAAGTCACAGTTTAGTCGGGGAAGTACATTCCGTCCTGGGACTAAACAGAGGGCAGGGGTGAGAATCCACTCGTTCCTGTTCCCAGCATTTTAACGGATGTTCCAGACAATAGTCACCTAAGAGATGTGTCTAAGCAGCGCTGTGGACGAGTGTGGGATCGTCTCCCTGCCTGATAAGTGAGCCATCCTGCCAGGATTCCTGGAGGACACCCTGCTCTGTGCTGCAGGGGTCACCTCAGGTGGGCAGTGCTGGTAGGGAAGGGTGTCTGCTTAGGTCCAAGGTGGGCCACACGACAGTCAGCATGGCCACCCTCAATACCAGCCCTGGCTCCACCCGGGAGAAGCCAGAGAGGGTGTTTTGTCATCTTGGTTTTGTGATTTTGATGCAAGACCAATGACAAGGGGCATTTATCCTGGCCTATGTGATCCCTGCCCTGTCTCCCTCACAAAACAGCTTCATGCAGGTAACCATGTTTTGAACCTTTTATGAGGGCCCCAAACGTGCACTGTAGGTCCCATTGCCTTGTGTCCTGGGAGGATGGGAATGGATGGCATGGGGGCCCTGGGCAGGGTCCCAGCTGAGGCATAATCCTGTCTCTGTCCTCTCTCTGTGGGTTTCCCTGGGTTTTGAAGCGGGTGGTTAAGGACCTTTTGCTTAATGATAACAGGGGCTGTGAATCATGGATGCAGCCGCAAATGTTTTTAATCTTCTGTGGAACAAAAGCAGCATTTTCTATGCCAGGGGCCGAGGGTGAGGGAGGAAGCCCTCAGCCGCTGGAGATGGCTGCCTTGGGCTGATGTCACTGTGAGTCAGGCCAGGCTGGGCTCCACTCAGGAAGCTTAAAAGTGATTCTGAAAACAAATTTACATTTTTTCCTTTTAGGGGCACTCAGCTTCTCTCGGTTCCTCTGAGACACCACCGGCCTTTGTGCAGCTAGTGGTGGCCAGCACGGCTCCCGGGTAACAGAAGTGCAGCTCTGGTTCTGGCTTCTGTGACGTGTGGTCAGCGGCGGTCATGTTCCCTGACCCTGGGTGACAATGCTGGCCGGTTCTGACTTCGCTGCTCTTCTTAGGAAATACTCTGTCCTAAGGTCACTTTAAATGGAAAACAGCTTCAATTTGGAATTCGGGTGTCCAGGCCAAGATATTAGTCAAAACTCTAAACTCTGACATCTGTTCTTCTCCTGCTCCGGCTCAGCCTGCTTGGGGCTGGAAGCTGGCGTGGGAGGGGGGCTGTTCTGCTAGACACCTGCACCCACTCCCGCTGCTCCCTGAGGTGGAAGCCAGGGTGGGGGGAGTGGGGAGGGCTAGAAGAGCAGAGTGGGCGCAGTGAGAGCTGGCTTTGGATCCGTCGAGCCTGCCGAAGCTTCTAGGCCGACCGTCCTGCTGGTGGGTCTTCCATGGGTCTGTATTGCTTTGACCTGGGAGGGTCCCTCTGCTGGCTGATCACCTGTGACTTTTTTCTCTAGAGTTTACATCTAGCTTGTGGCTGCTGGGGTCTCTGCCTGCCCCTCCCCCCCAGGTGGCCCTGGTGGTCAGCCTCCTAGATGTCACCCCACTGGATATCTCCGTGTGGCCCACATCTGGCTCTAACCTTCACCCATCACTCGCCCTGACAAACTATGGGTTGCAGAGCACCCCAACCCAGGCACTTCCTCCTGGTCTCACTACCCTGAATATTAGTTTCCTGTGGATGCTGGCACAAATTACCACGCACTTGATGGCTTAAAAGAAACATACTCTCCCACCGTTCTGAGGACAGAACCCTGAAACCAATTTTACTGTGTCAGGAAAATCAGTTTCGGGAAAGCAGAGCTCCCTGGAAGGTCTAGAGGAGAACTTGCTCTCTGCCTCTTCAGCTTCTGAAAGCTGCTGGCAACCCCTGGCTTGTGGCCTCGTCACTCCAGCCGGGGCCGCTCTGGTCCTGCTGCCTTCTCTGCTGTGTGGGAGTAGAGCCCCCTTATCTAAGGATACATGTAATTGCTTTTAGAGCTCATCTGGATAAACCAGGACCTTTTCCCCACCCCCCAAGATCCTTAACCTAATCACACCCTCCGAGTCTCTTTCCAAATAAGGTCACAGTTACAGGACCCAGGGCTTAGCCCTGGTATCCCTGGGCACGGACTCAACCTGCTGCAGCCTGAACCCTCCTCTGAGTTTCTGGCTGGGAAGGGGCCCCAGCCCTGCCTGCCTTCAGCTGGATGGGGTCACATGGAAGCTCTCCTCAAGCTTCGTGGAAACCCCACCAGCCCTTCAAGAAGCACAGCTTTCTCCTAAGATACTCCTCTCAGAAAGTCCTCTCTTCAAAATCCTGTCTCTCAACAAGCTGACTCTGCATATCACCCAAGGAGGTGAGGAGGCTGGGGGTGGTGTAAGGTTTATCATGGCCATTTCCTGTGAACACCTCTCCTTGCTTTGAAATTTCACAGCAAACGTAGCTTGGCGCCCAAAGTGTCATTGTTACCGTTCTGTTACCTTTGTGATGGAATTGCTAGTGGCTGATGCTGCTGGGGCAGTGGCTTTCAAGGTTGGGCTTGCCGTGGCCTGTGCAGGTTGCCTAAGCAGGGGTGGACTCTAACTCACGCTCTGCCTGACCAGCCTGGCACCCTGGTGTTGGGGGCTTCCTTCTGTGGGGAACACGGTGCTCCTTCTGTGAGTTCACACCCCAATGGAGGTGCTGCCTGTGGGCCTGTCTGCTCCCTTCCCTGAAGGGTTGAGCCTGGTTCTCACACAGTCAAAGGACTTGCCAGTGGGAAGATGCAGGGGCTGGAACGTGACCATGGAATTCTAGTGACAAATGACGCAGACCCAGTCAGGAGTTGGGTTTCCAGCATGCAACTGGTGTTGTGATCTAGAAATTTCCTATTCTGTGACTCACAGATTGTCATTTGATAAGGGTTCAAAGTTGAGTGAACTAAGCCCAAGTGGACAAGCTGGTCTGGAAAGAAAATGATCTCCTCAGTTCTCAGATGTGGGTCCAGCTTTTACAGGAAAAAAAATGGAACAGATTTGTTTGGAAGGTTCTGGAATGTTCAGGTAATACATCCCTTTATCTCCTTCTTCCACCTTAACAGGGACAAGTGACCTGTCTGTTGGCGGCTACAGTAGGGAATGAAAAATCAGAAGATTGGGCTGAATTCCTAAGGACTTGTGTATGCTGGTTAACACGAAGCACATTTGTTCGCAGACTTACCTGTGAAATCTGCAGTTTATAGAAGAAGAAACTGACAAACATCAGCAAGGATATTGTTCAGACGACCGTCGTCACAGGCAGAGCTTGCTCAGGTATCAATCAGCATACCGTGATTTTGTTTTTCTTTACTGAACCACTCTCCTCCCCATCCTTTTACTACCACAAATCCCCCACCAAAGACTCCATAGAAAATTGGAGTCTTCTCATAGTTTCTCTAACTCACCTTATCTTGACCTTCAGAGGCCAGAATGTCATTGGCCCAGATGAGGGGCTTTTCTGAGCAGGCCCATCTCTCTTACGTAGATAATTCTGAGGGGGAAATGGAGGAAAATTTGGGGACAGCCTTGGCAATCAGGCTTCCTCTGGTGTGATCAGCCTGAAACCTCTTACCTCATATATGAGTCAGCTTTGGTGTCCATAATAAAATACCACCAACTGGGCAGCTTAAACAACAGAAATTAATTTTCTCCCAGTTTTGGAGGCTGGAAGCCCCAGATCAAGATGTAAGGAGGGGTAATTTCTCCTGAGGCCTCTCTCCTTAGCATACACAGAGGCTGTCTTCTTCCTGGGTCTTAACAAGTTCTTCCCTCTGTGCCTCTATGTCCAAGTTTCTTCTTCTTATAAGGACCCCAGTCATACTGGATCAGGGCCCACCCTAATGGCCTCATTTTACCTTAGTTACCTCTTTAAAGGCCCTGTCTTCAAATACAGTCACATTCTGAGGTCGTGGGGCTTAGGGCTTCAACGTATGAATTTTTTTTTTTTTTTTAGTATAACATTTTTCTTTTAAATTTTAAGATTTTTATTAAAATATAGCTAACATACAATATTATATTAGTTTCAGGTTTACACCACAGTTATTTAACATTTATATACATAAAGAACTGATCATCATGATAGGTCCAGCAACTATCTGACATAATACCATGCTATCACAGTATTATTGACTATATTCCCCATGCTGTACATTACATCCCCATGACTTATTTGTTGTATACCTGGAAATTTGGACCTCTTATTCCCTTCCCTTTTCCCCCCTTTTTAAAATTTTCAATGACAGTAGACATTTAATATTATTTTATATTAATTTCAGGTATACAGCATAGTGGTTAGACATTTATATAATTTAAGAAATGAACCCTCATACTAGTCCAATACTCCCTGGCACTGTACAGTTATTACCATATTATTTACTATATTCCCTGTGCTTTACTTTACATCCCATTCCTATTTTGTAACTACCAGTTTGTACTTCTTTTTTTTTTTTTTAGATTTTTTATTGGGGAATTGGTGGAGGGGAGCAGCGTTGGGGAATCGGGGAAGGGGAACAGACAAGTTGCCATCTTCTTGTTCTTCAGTTTAGTTGCGGAGGATGTTGCTTCACTGTTGGTATCGTCATTGCGCTCTTCCCGGATGAGGCAGATCAGTCGCTGGCCTCTGGATGTCGCTCATCGCGGCTATTGGCAGCTCGCGCTTGGCTGCCAGCCGCTCACGCTGGCTGCGGGCCACTCACTGCAGCCCATGGCAGCCCACTGCAGCAGGGGCTGCAGCCCACACCATCACCGGGGCTCGCACAGCCCAGCTCCAGGTGGAGCTGTTGTTAGCTGTAGAGGGCAGTGTCACTGGCCCTCATGTGGGATCCGAACCGGGGCCGCTGGCATCCCAAAACCAGCGCTTAACCAATGCGCCACTCGGCCGGCCCCAGTTTGTACTTCTTGATCCCTTCACCTTTTACATCCTGTCCTCCAATGTCCTCCTATCTATCACCCCAACACATCTAGTACCCATTTGACACCATACATAGTTATTACAATATTATTGACTATACTTCTTATGCTATACCCTACAACCCCAGCATTACTGTGTAACAACCAATTTGTACTTCTTAATCCCTTCTTTTTCATCCACCCCCAATCCCTCTCTCATCTGGCAACCATCAATATGTTCTCTGTATCTATGAGTTTGTTCTGATTGGATGTTTCCTTCTACCTTGTCTTCCAAATCACTGATTCGATTCTCTGCTTCATCTAGTCTGCTGGTGATTCCTTCTAGTGCATTCCTCATTTCAGTTATTGTATTCTTCACTTCTGACTGATTCTTTTTTGTGATTTCTATGTCTTTTTTTATGTTTGCTATCTCTTTGTTGAAGTTCTCACCAAGTTCCTTGAACATCCTTATAACCATTATTTTGACGTTTCTGGTAGGTTTCTTGCCTTCGTTTTGTTTAGTTCTTTTTGTGGAGTTTTTTTTCCTATTCTTTCATTTGGGATGTATTTCTTTGTTTCTTCATTTTGGCTGCCTCTCTGTTTCTATATATTAGGTACATCTGCTATGTTTCCCAGTCTTGGCCAGATGGCCTCATGTAGTAGGCGCTCTGTGGGGCTCTGGCACAGTTTTCCTGGTTACCTGCTCTGGGTGCTCCAGGAGTGTCCCTTGAGTGGGTTGTATGTGCTCTGCTGTTATAGTTGAGCCTTGGTTGCTATTGGCATGCAAAGGAGTAGGACTGGCCTTTAGCCTGATTGGCTGTAGGGTTTGGCCATGTCCATAGCTTACAGACTGCTGTGCGGGTGGCTTACCCCACTGAGTGGAATTTGCCCCACCAGGCTCTGGTGTCTGTTAAGACTGCCCTTTGTGTGTGTCACTTGTGGGGCTATTTGGGTGGTGCTCTGCTGTGCTCTGAAGCCAACCTCCAAGTATGTTGATTCTGGTGACTCTTGTGAGGAGCTCTGGTGCAGGCCCATGTCACGAACTGTCTGTAACCTGCTGGGGACTACCTGCTATGAGCTACAAAGTGATCTGTGGTTATTTACTGCCTGTGCTAACCCTGGGAGAGGCTACGCTATGAACTGAAGACAACTGCAAAGTACCAGGTCTGGCGTAGCTCCACAAAATGCCAGGACACCTGGAGTCCTGCTGCCATCTGCCAGCTCCCTTAAGGTTCAGCTCCTGATAAATCCTCATGCAATACACAATTTGGGTGAGTCAGGGTCTCAGGGAGTCACACTATAGTGGGAAGAATTGTGGTCAACAAGTTAATATAGACTCTAATTTGGTGCCAGTGCTGAGCCTGGAGTTCTTTAGCAAAAGTTTCAGAGCACACCGAGGCCAGATGCTGCTTGCTTGGGTCCTGCAGACTCTGATAGTTTCTCATGAAAGAGCAATTCGGGCAGGGCTGGTTGCTCTCAGAGAAAGTGCCGTTGGTGTTGGGAGAGTTGGGTGGGGCGGAGTCTCAGGGAGTCAGCAGGGTGGAGGGGCAGAGCCCACCAGACCAATCAGATTCAGATTTGGCCTGTGGGGGAGGGCTCAACACAGTAAGATGGTTCCCATCTACCGACTGCATGGGAGCAGGACTCCACACAGGGAAAATGTCGACTGTCCTTCAGCTCTCACTTCGAGGCCACACACATCAGTCTGCCCTCGGTATGCTTCTGACACCCTCCGAGTTACTGTCCCTCTGCCAGTGCCCAAGGTGAGTGTCTGCAAGTGAGAGAGTCTGTGCTCACTCCCTTTATAGGATGTCTGGGTTTCTTGCTGCCTTTCATCTCATGGATGGTTGGAATCCCCTCTCTTTTTCACAGACAGATGTTGTGGGGCCTCCTATTCCCGGAACCCGTACTTGGCTGGGGAGGCTGGTGTGGGGCTGGGGTCTCATTCCTCAGGGAGGAACCTCTGTGGCCAAGATATCCCTCCCAGTTCTCAACTGCCACACAGAGGTTTTGAGTTTCCACCCTTCCTACCAGTCTCGTCTTGGCTTCTTCTTTATATCCTTAGTTATAAAACTTCTGTTCAGCCAGACTTCAGATGGTTCTCCAAGTTGATTGTTCTATAATTTAGTTATAATTTTAATGTGTTCATGGAAGGATGTAGGCACAGTGTTTATTTACTCCACCAACATGGATCTCACCAACATATGAATTTTTGGGACCCAATTCAACTCATAACACTTGGGAACCTGATCTGAACTCAGTTACTCTGGACAAGACTGAGATTGAATTCCAGGGGAACAAGTGGGTATAGCCCTAGATCCCTACTCACAACCCATTTCGCACTCACAGTAGAATTCCACAAGCTACTTCCCTCTGAGTGTCCTGCTCCAGCCTCCCAGCTGTTTCCCACACCAACCCTAAGACAGGACTGGACTCTCCATTGCTCTGAGCATCCTTCTTTGCTCCTTTTAAACTCACCTTTTCCACAGAGGCCCCTTCTTCCTAGAAAGAGGGCATCTCTCTAATACTTGCCAATCATTACAATCAAGGGCTGACCTCCTGGTGGAAAAGGAGACCCTGGACATTGGACAGGAGAGTGGGAAGGAAAGGTCGGGGCCTACTGCACCTGGGCATGTGACCCTCAGTGCATTATTCTTAGTGCCAGCCTATGAGGGACCACCTTCTCCCCTTTGCTCTTCACCCCTCATACTTTGTAGCCACCTGGTTCTAACAGGTTCTGTGGTGCAATGAAAGGAGCACAGGCTCAGGCAAACAGACCTAGTGTGGCTCATGTCTCTGCCATTTGTTAGTTGTGTGTTGGTGGCCAAGTGATCTAATCAATCGTCTCAGGCCTTGGTCTCATCATTTGTACATGGGGACAGTAATGTTTACCTCATTGTGTTGCTGGGAGGGTTACTTCAAATCATGCCTGTAAAGTGTCTGACGCCTGGTGATATGCACTGAATTGTGTGCCCCAAAATTCATAGTTGAAGTCCTAACCCCCAAGACCTCAAAATATTGTTGGAAACAGGGACTTATAAGAGGTAATTAAGGTAAAATGAGGTGAGCTCTAATCCGACCCGAATGGGGCCCTTATAAGAAGAGGCAATTAGGACACAGATGCACACAGAGGAAAGAGTGTGTGAGGACACAGGGAGAAGAGGACCATCTGGAGCCATGGAGAGAGGCCTCAGGAGGAGCCACCCCTGCCCACAGATCTTAGACCTCCAGTCTCCAGAACTGTGAGGAAATAAATTTCTTTTATTTTTATTTTTATTTTTTAAAGATTTTATTGGGGAATTGGGGGAGGGGATCAGTGTTGGGGAATTGGGGAAGGGGAACAGACAAGCTGCTGTCCCTTTGTTCCTCAGTCCAGCTGCGGAGGACGTCGCCTCACTGGCCCATGTTGGTATCATCATTGCGTTCTTCCCGGATGAGGCAGATTGGTTGCTGGCCTCTGGATGGTCGCTCACCGCGGCTATTGGCAGCTCATGCTGGCTGCCAGCCACTCACACTGGCTGCTGGCCACTCACTGTAGCTTATGGCAACCCACTGCAGCAGGGGCTGCAGTCTGCACTGTCGCCGGGGCTCACACAGCCCAGCTCCAGATGGAGCTGTTGTTCACCATCTTAGCTGTAAAGGGCAGTGTCACTGGCCCTCATATGTGGGATCTGAACCGGGGCCTCTGGCATCCCAAAACCAGCTCTTAACCAATGTGCCACTTGGCCGGCCCGAGGAAATAAATTTCTGTTAAGCCGCCTAGTCGGTGCTACTTTGTTATGGCAGCCTTAGTGAACGAATATCTCTAGTGTATAAACTATTTTCTTCCTTTCCTTCTGTGCCCTGCCCTCACGCCCCCAAGCAGTCTTGGACTAGTTCTATTGTCTGCTCAGCCCATACAATTTGCAAACGGAAGATAGGATACATACGGAGATAAGCTAAACATAGAATAAAACCCACACAGAACAAGGGCAAGCGAAGGACTGTTAGAAAAACATTTGGCATCTTAAACAAAAGCCCCTTAAAAATCACCTAAAAATTTGTTCCTTAAAAAACGATGAAAGCTGACTCTCACTCGTGGTAGCCTTCCTGTATTTTTCTGAAGTCCCCTGCTGAACCCCTCTCCTCAGAATTCTCTTGATCTGGGGGGTCATCTCGGGCCTCTGCCATCACTTCTGATCAGTCCTGTGCACTAATTTCGGAAAAATCGACAGCTTTGCAATATTGAGTCTCCTAATCCAGGAACAAGGCATCTCTCTTCATTTGTTTAGTTCTTTAATATTTTTCAACAAAGACTTATAATTTTCTTCCATAAAGACTTGCACATCTTTTGTTATTTTGCATTTCATTTCTTCATGTTTCTGGAAGCGTATTTCTTAAGTTCTAAACATGTTAATTTTTCTGTTTATCTTTTTATTATTGATTTCTAACTTTATTGCGTAGTTAAAAAATGTAATTTGTAAAATACCCATCTTTTGAAATTTGTCAAAACTGTCTCTATTGCTGAGTATGTGGTTAATTTTCATGGTTGTATGTGCTTGAACAAAAGTATTATATGTAGTTGTTAGTTGTGGGTTTCCTATATAGATCCCTTAGATTAAGTTTGTCAATTGTGATGTTAGGATATGTTGTATGTTTCCTGACCTCTCATTTGTTCATTCTACGAGAGGATGTGCTAAAATTTCCTACAGTCCTGGTCGTTTTGTCTCTTTCTTCTGTAGTTCATTCAATTTTTCATTCATATGTTTTGGGTCTGTTACTAGGTAGGTAAAAGTTCAGAATTATACCTTTTATCATTATGTACTGACTTTTTCTATCTCTAGCAATTATACTTTTGCTTTAAAGTCTATTTTAATTTATATTAATTATTAATATGTTAACACATAATTTACTATCTTTGCATGAAATTTACCATCTTAACCATTTTAAAGCCTACACTTCACATTGTTGTGCAACCAATCTCCAATTTTTACTAGGCAACTGGAATATTGCTTTCTACCTCTGTATTTTCAACTCTCTGTATTTTTATATTTTAGTTGTATCTCTTATAAATATCACATGGCTGGAATAATGTCTAATACTCAGTCTGACAATCTTTGTCTTTCAACTGAAGCATTTAGTTTGTTCGCATTTTTTATTATTACTTATTATTTTTTAAATTTATTTTTACTGTCTTGTGTGATTTTTTTGTTTGTTTGTTTGTCCTGCATTTTTTTCTTTAGTTTTTCCATCTTCTTTGACTCTTTTAGGAACTGAAAGAATATTTTTTTTTCTTATTCGTTTATTTCCCTCCACAGGTTTGGGTGTTATATGTCTTACTTAGAAATAAGAAATATTTTAGTAGTTAACCTTGAACTTTTTTTTTTTTTTTTAAAGATTTTATTGGGGAATTGGCGGAGGGGAACAGCGTTGGGGAATCGGGGAAGGGGAACAGACAAGTTGCTGTCCTTTTGTTCTTCAGTTTAGTTGCGGAGGATGTTGCTTCACTGTTGGTATCGTCATTTCGCTCTTCCCGGATGAGGCAGATCGGTCGCTGGCCTCTGGATGTCGCTCACCGCGGCTATTGGCAGCTCACGCTTGGCTGCCAGCCGCTCACCCTGGCTGCGGACCACTCACTATATAGCCTATGGCAGCCCACTGCAGCAGGGGCTGCAGCCCACACCATCACCGGGGCTCGCACAGCCCAGCTCCAGGTGGAGCTGTTGTTAACTGTAGAGGGCAGTGTCACTGGCCCTCATGTGGGATCCGAACCGGGGCCGCTGGCATCCCAAAACCAGCGCTTAACCAACGCGCCACTCAGCCGGCCCTAACCTTGAACTTTTAACATGCAAAGTTAATTACTGTCTTTACCTTCTGAATAATGCAAAGAAAGACCTTAGAACACCTGAGCTCCTATTGCTCGCTCCTGATGTATGTGCTGTTACTGTCAGGTATACTCCTTGTGATTTGTTTTATTTTAACCCCACTAACTGAACATAATTATTGTTTTCCACTGTCAATTTTATTTATACTTGCCCACATATTTACCATTGTGTCTGTTCACCATCCCTTCCTGCATCAGACCTTCCTCTTCTGAGATCATTTCATTTCTTTCTAAAGCGAGAAGAGGTCTGCTTGGTGGAAAACACTTTCAGTTGGGTTGTCTAAAAATGCCTTTTTTCAGTCTTTCTTTGAAAAATAATTCCCGTGTTTTTTTTGTGTGTGTGTATACAAACAGGAGTGGGTTCAATTTCTTTTCCTCTGCTGAGGGAAGAAGGACATTTGGAAACGACTGGTCTTCATCATTTGGGATTTTCTTGGTCAGTATTTAAATGTCTATTACCTACACATCTCATAAATACACGTTTCCCATTTTTTTCATATGGTAACTAGAATACTGGTTTTTGTCTGAAGAATTTCATTTAGAGCAGGTCCACTGCTAGTGAATCTTACTTTTTCTTTACCTTCCTTTCTGAATGATATTTTTGCTGGATAATGAGTTCTAATTTGACAGTCCTTTTCTTTCAGTATTAAAAAATACTGTGCCACTTTTTTCTGGCCTCCATGGTTTCTGATGAGAAATAATTTGATTTGTTGTTCCTCTAAGACATGTCACTCTTTGGGGGCTGTTTGGAGATTTTTTTCTTTGTCTTTAGTTTTTAGCAGTTTATTATGATGTGAATCTTGGAATAAATTTCACTGTGTTTATTCTGTTGGAGGTTTTCTGAGCTTATTGGGTCTGTAAATTTATGTCTTTTGCTGAAGTTACAAGTTCATTATAACTTTATGGTGTCACTTGGCCAAGCTCCTACCTTGCCATGGTATCTTCACTATTTCCTTGTTCCCTGGAGTCCCCTTTTTCAGTGCTCCAGCCAGAAATTTGGGACTTTACTCCTCTACTCTGCCACAAACCTCTTGCACTTATGTCTGGGGCCAAGCAGTGGGAAGACCAGAGCAGGAAAAATGGCTAACTCTTCCCTAGTTTCGTAGGAATTTGAAATCTGTTTTTCTTACCCAACCTGTCTATTACTGTTTACTCTCCAGAGTCCTCAGTTTCCCTGTCCTGTGTGGTTTTTTTTTTTTTTTTTTTTTTTTTTGAGGGCAGTGTCACTGGCCCTCATATGTGGGACCAAACCGGGGCTGCTGGCTTCCCAAGCCAGCGCTTAACCACCGCACCACTCGGCCGGCCCCCCTGTGTGGTTTGTGCATGCATTCAGTGGGAGAGACAATATGGAATGTGCTTACTTCACTTTACCTAGAGCCAGAAGTTTAGAGCAGGTTTCCGCAAACAAGGTTCTCAGTTGAGGTGTTTTGGACCACTAAATTCCTAGCTTGAGCTATTTTTGGCAAGATTAATTAGAACTGTAAACCCCTGTGGCAGCTAGCCTGTGGTTGCAGATCTTCAGGGTAAATTTTTTCCCTCCATGCTGTACCAAGGTTCGAGATAAGTAACCTTCTTTGCAGTCCCTGGTCTAGTTCACTCTTAGCCTAAGGATGTGCCAGCTTTGCAGGGAGCTGTAGATGTTTCTTATTAGACTTTCCACCCTGTATCCTGTTTCCTGCACTTCTCAAGACCTAGAGAACAAGAGCTCAGTTACTGAGCGTGGCCAGTGACCTCCAGGTGGAAACTGGCTTTGGTCCTCTCTAGCTAATTAATTTTATTTAGAACTCGTTATTTAAAAAATATTTTGTTCAATATTTTGAGTTGTTTTCAGCAGTTGGGTTGATCGGCTTTTCAGTCTGCCATATTTATTGCTGGATGTGGAAGTCAAAGTCGAAACATATTTTAGCTTCTCATTGTGCTCACTAATTTGCTGATCTCGTAAAAGATAATTTCATGGATGTGTGCTGTTCTCCATAAGGACTTCTTGTTTCTATATGTTTATTGAATTTGTCTTATTTAAAACAGTGTTTGAAGGTGATAATGAAATACACAGTATTTTTTAGACTTTAATCAAGCAGTCAATATATTTATCTGTAAAAATTTAACCCACACTTAATACCTGATATACAAGCGAGATAAGATATGTGGAAATACTCTGAAAATGGCAAAGCACTATATAAATGTAAGATGTTATTAATGAAATACTTTAAAATCTCTTTAGTTCTAATCAGGTCATTGATTCCTGGTGAGGACTAAATTAAACAGAAAATTCATAATGAATACCTGAGTGGAAGCACCGAGGCTGACCAGCTGTACACCTGGCACAAGCACCTGCCTTTTACAGGTTTTGAGACACTTCTGCATGGGAACTGGAATGTGATTTTTTACAGAGCAGGCAGAGGGAGTCAGTTAAGCCGTGCGTCCTTTGGGAAACTCGTTGCTGAATTTGTTCTGTACAGTCATGACTCTGGTCTGCTTAGAAGGCACTTAGTAGTTTGTTTACATGTTGGAGGGACTTCCGTATGCATTATTTGGGACATTTGCAGGGTCTGACATCAGAAACAAAACGTGTTTCTGTACGTTGGCTCCTTGGAGGTGGCACATTCACCCTTTATATCTGCATGGCTGTGAAGTGTGGCATTCCCTGTGGCCCAAACCGAAACCCAGAGGGCACATGGTTTAGAATGGTTAGGGACACGGGCTTTGGAGGCAGACCCGCCTGGGCACCGCTCTGGTCCTGCCACCATGAGCTGTGTGACTTTTTCCCTTTCTGAGCCTGCTTCTCTTCACCTGTAAAACGGAGATAATTACCCTCATGACATGGAGCTTTGGTAAGACTTCAGTGAAACAAGTCACGTAGCGCTTCATCCAGCGATTGGCGCATGGGAGACTCTTGCTAAAAAGTTTCTGTAAAATATCTCACTCTCGATACTCATCTGATTGCCTAGGGCATCTATTCTCATCCTGGGCAGAACATTCGACTCCTCTGGGCAGTTTTGATAAACCCTCTGGCCTGGGCCACACCCCAGAACAATTACAGCAGAATCTCTGAGTATGGGGTGACTCTGATGTGCAACTAGGCTGAGACCCAGGATGGGGCCCTGTGAAAAGGGCAGGAAGGCAAACCCTGTGTGAAGACGCTGATGTTTCTTTAGGATTGCCCTCTGCAACCCACCCAGCTCGGCCCCCACCCATGTGCTGGTCTCATGGGGGCTCCCAGGAGCAGAGCTGTCCTATGGAGGCTGAACAGCTTTAACCTGAGGGGAGGGGGAAGCCCAGTGTGTGCAAAGGTCCTGAGGCAGCAGGAGGAAGCAGAGGAAGGCCATGGAGGCTGGTTTTAGGTGTGACCGAGGGCATCTTGCTTCACTTTGGGGGCCTCTGTTTCCACATCTATGAAATGATAGGATTGAAGCAGTGTGCTCACACTCTATACTTCCAAAAGTGTCATGGCCATTGTCCTCAGGACCTCGAGCCCAGTAGACTGGCCACTAATTTGGCTTTCACATGTCCAAGGTGTGTTCCTCTGCTTCTAAGAAAGGCCACCAAGCCCCAGAAAGGTGAGAATTCCCTTCTGCTTTTAGCAGCGTTTCCCGAACAATCCTTCAGCAGTGTTCCTTGTTCTCATCTTCAGAGGGACCCTGAGGTCTGTCTCTGTAGCTTCCGGAGCTGTTTTTGTTCTTCTAACTTGGGGTACAGGAGCCGCCTTCACTGCTCCTGCTTAAGTGATGACAGCAAGGGACCCTCTCCCCAAGAGGCAGAGAACCTCAGAGGGGCCCTGCTCCCCATCCTCAGGGGCTGGCCAGAAGCAGACATTTCTTGTGAGGGGATGAGACGTTGCTGTGTCTCTCTACTGGTCCCTTGTCACTGGGTAGGCCCCTCCCAGAGTGGGTTGGAGGCAACTGTGGAGCAGGCAAAGCTGCGCTGTCCCTGTGGGCCCTCCATTCTGCCTGCAGCCATCCATCCTGCTGGCCTTTCTCCCTTCTGTGTGTTCCTCCCCACAGGCGAGCCCTCCCACTGGGCTTTTGCTTCTTGATATCCAGAGACAGTCATTACGTTTTGTGGGTTCATTTGCATTGCGTTTAACCTTGTGTTTAACCTTGGAATGAAAAGCTGGCTTCCCTTTAAAAGAATTTCAAGTCTTAGAGATCAGCTGGCGCTCTGGACTGCATGTACATGTCCCCCCAACCCCTCCAAATTCATATATTAAAACCCCAACTGCCAATGTGATGGTGGTAGGAGGTGGGGCTTTTGGGAAGTGATGAGGTCATGAGAGTGGAGCCCCCTCATGATGGGATTAGTGCCCTTATAAGAAAAGACACCAGAGAACCATCTCCCTTTTTCTGCCATGTGAGGGACACAGTGAGAAGGTGATCATTTGCAAGCTGGGAGGAGAGCCCTCACCAGAACCCACCGTACTGACACCAAGCTGGCAGGAGGGGGGCATTTTGAGCCAGAAGAGGTCTTTCCTGTTGCCACTGATCCCAGGTGCCCACAGGCTTATCCTCATATCAGTGAGCACATCTGTGTTAGTCGGCTTGGGCTGCTATAGCAAAGTACCACCGACTGCGTGGCTTAAACAACAGAAATTATTTTCTCTCACTTCAGGAGGCCAGAAGTCCAAGATTGAGGTGTCAGGAGAGTTGGTTCCTTCTGAAGCCTCTCTCTCCTTGACAGGTAGATGGCTGTCTTCCCCTTGAGTCCTCACTTGGTCTTCCCTCTCTGCACATCGGTGCCCTAATCTCCTCTTCTATTATGGACCCCAGTCCGATTGGATCAGGGCGCACCCTAATGGCCTCATTTTACCCTAATTACTTCTTTGAAGACCCTGTCTCCAAATACAGTCACATTCTGAGGTCCTGGGGTCAGGGCTTCAACACGTGAAGTTTGGAGGAGACACAACTCAACCCAAAACAATTTCCTTAAATACTGAATGGGGAAATTGAGGCTCAGGGCCAGATGTCTCTTGTAAAACAATATTTATTGGATTAAAAGCATGAAAATAAAAGGATGGTGGCAGGTTGGGTGTGTGTGTGTGTGTGTGTGTGTGTGTGTGTGTGTGTGTGGTGTGGTTTGTCCCCTAACTCTCACATGATGGAGTTGAGTTGTCCCAGCTTGTGGGAGACCCCCCGCCCAGCCCCCCAGATCTGTAGTTTGGAGACACATTCTAAAAAATATTTTCATTTACTTACTGCTTCCTTTTAAAATAATTGCTGAAAATATCAGCAAAAAATTGCATAAAACTTGATGTGATCAATTTAATCTCTAGTACGACAATTGTTTGGAGAGAACACGATTTATAATGGTTATTTTTTAAATGCGACAGTTGAATAAGTTAGAGGAATAGTATAAGAAAGCTAAAATTCTACGAGGCTTTGGAATTGTTCTTTTGTGTTGTTTGTCAGAAGCTGATTTCTCCTGAAAAATTGTATTTTTAAAGCTCAAGTTAGTCGTTTTATGTATTTATTTTTCTATAATTCATTCTAAAATAAGCAATGGATTTGACATGTATTGATATCTTCCATCTCCCCACAAGCCTATTTTCCTTCTACTGATGATGTTTCGAGCACCCACTATGCACTTAGCACTTTGCTAGACTCTGTGACATGGTCTTAACTGCAAGAAACGCAGCCTTAGTTGGACACAGGCAAGCAAGCTATTGATGAGAACCCATTGTGAGAAGGGCTATGGTCACAGCCATAAATTTTTGTTGAATTTAGGAAAGTTGGAAATACATGGACATTCTCTTCATGCAAAATTATTCACATCTTCTGCATAGAGTTGGGTAGATGTAATATCCTACAAGGAAAATGACCTGTGGAGAGGTTAAGTGGCTTCTCTAAGATAGAACAAATTTCTAAAGAGCCAGGCTGAGGAGTCTGAGTGAGGGGTCCCATAGCTTTGGGCACATGGTCCCTAACTAGGCACGTCTCCCCAGGTAAGCCTGTCCCCAAGAGGCCACCTCATGGGTTTGATAGGAGCCTCCAGCAGGTTTTTCTGGGTTTGAGAACGCTGTCAAGTGTGAGAGTTGTGTGTAGGCTGAAAGAGGAATCCCTCGGTCATGGTGCCGCTGCCTTTCTGAATCCAGCCTGCGAGGAAAGGGAGTGTGGTGGGGAATAAGCCAGCGGAGTTTGGGGTCTGCGCAGGGCAGGCACCGCTGAGGCTCACAGTGACAGAGAGGCAACAGGTGGAAGCAGTGGCTGTGGCGGATGGTGTGTAAGGAGAGAAGCCAGGGTGTCTGGGGTCAGAGGGTGCGTTAAAAATAACCTGCCTCGGCTTGGTGATGGCATATGTCAGCCTCTCAGACTTCACAGCAGCTCCCTCCCTGGAGGCAGCCACCTGGCCACCCTCCTGTCCATTTCATTGAACTGCACAGAGGAACTCTGGGTATTGGCAGCTGACTGCAGGGCAGTGGAGCTCGAGTGTGCCAGAACAATAGGAACAAGGCTGCTTTCAGGCCAGTGTTTGCATACATGCATCAGGGTCCAGGGGAGTTAAAACCAAACACCTTCACTTGTTTAAGAGTCCGGTTGCCTGATGAAGGAGGTGATGTACAGGTGGGGATGGAACTTCCCTAATGGGTTCCAGTGGCTTCAGTGGACTAAGAAAGGCAGACTTGTTCCCAAGGTCGCTGGTTATGTGGGGAAGACTATTGTGACATAAATTACAGTAACCATTCAGGGGGTGTGGGCCATAGGAGCACTGGACCCTGGAGGGAAGCTGGCTCAACAGAGCTCAATGCTTTGGTTGTTTAGCTGGCCACCTCCGCTCAGAGATCTAATTCCTTAGGGACTATTGCTCTTCGGGACCCTGGGGGTTCTCTCCAGGTCTCCATGCTCTACCAGCTTACATGAAACTCCATTCTCCAAGCTCTGGCCCTCCATGGCACAGCTAAAGCAGCAAGCTTTCCATCGCTGTCTCCCAGTAAGGAATGGATCCTGAGAGTCAGACGACACCTTCCTTTTGTCTCCATTTCACTCCTGTTACTCCTAGAGTCCTCATACTCCTGGGACCACCTGAATAGTTCCTTTCTCTGTTTGTGGCAGCCCCTCTCCCACACATGATGCCCATCCAGTTCTGCCAGGGTTCCCCAAGGCCGTCACTGGCTTTTCTAGCTCATTAATCATCTTTGTTGCTTTTCTCTGAGTTGTTCACTAGTTTCCTGGACAGAGGAACACAGAACAGCTGCTACTTTCACAGGCAGACTAGAAAAGAGGGCTTTTCTGTCCGCTCACAAAATAGTCCCTCTCCTCCATCCTCTCCTCCAAAATAGTCACCCATCCTGGGTGACTGACTGTACCTGGGCAGCCCGGAAATGCTGCCAGCTTCTGGGGACTCTGTGCAAGCTGGGTCTGTCCAAGACTCTTTCCAAGGAAAAGTTTAATGTTTTTTTCAGTATTAAAAGGGCTTCAGGGGTGGCGGAGTGGCTCTGTTAGAGCGCGTGCTCTGAGCAACAGGGTTGCCTGTTCGATTCCCTCATGGGCCAGTGAGATGTGCCGTTAGCAAATAGATTGAAGACAATGACTTGACTTGGAGCTGATGGGTCCTGGAAAAAAAAACATTGTTCCCCATAAAGTTGTTTTTGTTTGTTTGTTTGTTTTTTTAAAGGGGCTTCATTACTCAAAGGAGGTCTCTCTCCTTGTAAAGCAGGCACATGACAGGGACAAAGGAAACGCTATTTAGGGGAGGCCAAGGGCATCCAGAGGGAGAAATGCAGCAAGTATGCGGACCTCCGCCAGGTTAGGTCCCCAGGCTAGAACCATGGGGTCAAGGTAGCGGGGGATGGGGAGAGTATAGGGCTTCCATCATTTTACAAGTGAACAAATGGAGGTCCCAGTGATTAGAATGATTTACTCTTGGAGCCGGGCAATGGTATAAAAAATGATCAGGTCCTGAAAGAGAACTGGAGTTGTCACTCACCAGCTATGAGATCCTGGGAAATCCTTTAGCTTCTTTGGGCTTTAAGAACTTATCAGTAAAGATGGAATAATAGTAGTAGTAATAATAATAATAGCAATAATGTTAATGCAGGTTTCCCCTGCTATCTCAAGGTAGAGCATTCCTATGAACATTTTGTAAGCCTAAATGACATGAAGCGAAGAAGCAATTATCATTAATTTTTCTGGAAACAGTTTTGAGCATTCACAGACCCAAAATATAACCTAAAGAAACATTCCAACTAACACATAAAATGTAAAATAACACTAACATATAGCAAAAGCAGGAATGCACAGGATAAACAGAGAGAAGGCACAGATGCTTGCCGACACAGCTCAGAGCTCTGGTGCTTCACTGAGATGCTGAGTGTGGCTCCTGGGAGGAGCTGGGCGGGCGCTCTTGCTGCGGGGTGCCGCTGCCTCGGTCATGGCTCAGCTTGTTCAAAAATGACACTGACCGCTATTTTCACTTTTTGCTTTTTTTCATAACAGCGAAAATTCTCTTTGGATTTCTTTCAGTTAGTGGAAATTGGTACTAATGTAGTTCTTTCATAAAATGAAGTGGCATAAAGCAAATTTTTGGAAAGCAGACGGTACCTGTAATAATGATGATGGGGATGGTGATGATGGTGATGGTGGTGATTCACGGTGGTGAAGATGATAATGAAGATGATGGTGGTGGTGATAGTAATGATGATGGTGATGATAGAAAGCTGGTGTCCACTCCCATCTGTTCCAGGCTTAGGGTGGTCTCCAGTGTGTCCTTGTGGCCCCAATAAGAGGAGTGGGAGCTCTTCCTCCCCTCCTTTTCTGGGGTCCAAGGTCCCAGTAGGGCTCACAAACGTCTGGGATGTTGTGGGTGGCTGAGCACTGGCATTGAGGTTGGGGAACTGGAAGCACTGGCAGGACCTTGATCCTACCAGGGGAAAGGCAGACAGATCCAATCCCAGACCGATGGGCTCCTACTGGGGACAAGCTGCCTTCCCTTCTCAGAGCTGGGCCCGGCTCTCTCATCCCCATCCTATCACTAGGGCATGTCTGAGACACTCCCTGCAAAGTCCTCCTTGTCCCCTGGGCACTACCTTCAGAACATCCAGGGCTCCCAACCATCTATGGGCCCCCAGACCTGGAGACTGAGTCCCTTTTCCCATCCTAGATCCCTTCCTCTTTGGATCCTCTAACAATAGCCATGCTATGCAGTCCCTCCTACCCACCAAAGTGACACTACGCCCTTAGGGCCACAATAACTTATTTATCTTCTTGAAGGGTGAGCCAGGGAGGGAGAGTATTTTCATGCCCTCTGAATGTCCCCTCATCTCCAAGGAGAGAGAGAAGGGCTCTGGCTAAGGGCACATATATGTGTGTCAGACCAGTTGTGCCATGCTGACCTCACATGGGTTTTGTGAGAATCAATTGAGAAAATATAGCAAAAATGCCTCTTAAGCACAAAAATGTGATACAAGTATGAACTGCTGTTATTTCTTCAATATAAAGACACTTCAAAGGAAAGTTAGCCTAGAGCCCTGGTTTTCAAGGCCAAAAGCGTTTGTCAGACATTTGTAGGGATGGTCACAAAAGAAGAGTTGAGACCTATTTTTGAGGGGTGGGTAGGTAGTAAGGGGAAAAGTGCCATCTTTTAAAAGTGTGAAATGTAGCTCCCTGCTGACCACATGTTGGTGTCTCTCTGCCAACACAAGATACATCATGGGATGCATTCCCCAGTCTCAACATTCTTTCATACTAATGATAGTCCTGAGTAATTCAAGGTTGTCTAAACATTGCTTTCATGTTCATGGCAATTGTGTTGCTTGATATAAAGGGGACTTCTTCTAAGTCTTGGAAATCTTTGCTATTCAGAGGTGTGGACCTTTTTTTTTTTTATAGTATTGTTTACAATGGAATTTGATTTTCAGGACAGAAAGGAAGACTTGTGCTTCTTTTAACATTTATTAAAATCATCTCTATCTTCTTCTCTCTGGTTTTTAAAGATTTGTCTGCAATATCTGGCTGTGGCACCATACCAGTCCCATCAGAGCCAGGCCCACTGCTTTCTCCCAAACACATCCTTTCTTTTAGGTAGTTTGTTTCTCCCTGGCCGTAATGGGCTTGGTGTCTAGACTGGGGATTCATGGTGGCTTTTCCCCACCACATACTCCACAAGCCCCCCTCCACCTCTGCCCATGTAATTCTCACAGCCATTCCTTGAATAAATATGCACTCTCTCTACAGCACACTCTTTATCCCCAATGTCCAAGGAAACTGATTCATCCCACTGCGGTTTCTGCCTCGGAACTGCTTCCAGACAGCCCAGGCCATGTCCTAGCCTGTGGGCTCTGGTCCTTCCCTTGCTTTGTTTTGCTTCATTTGATCTCCCTCTGAGATGTGGTCTCTGCCTCTTTTTGTCCCATGATTTCACAGAATTCCATGCTTGGCCTTAGATTTATTCCAAGAGAAATTCTTGTTGGTCAGTGCAACGTGAGGCCTCCAAAATCCAGTGCTGGGTGCTCATGTAAGTCTTCTCGGGAGTACTCATGCATGCTCAGGCCAAAGGGTCATCTGTGGCTGTAAATGTGAAGACACCAGGGGCGGCTGCATATCCAGTCATTCGGTTTCCTGTCTCAAGTTAGTATTATTCACCAGTCTTGGTGGCATTTTTAGGGGCTTTGATGGTGAAAGGAGAAGCATTTCTTTCCATTTAGGAAAATAACTATTTAGTTCAGTCTGGAATTAATTTTTTTTTTGTCCAATTCTTTTCAGTCCAACGGCATTGTGAAGAAGCCACTGTGAACTTGTTGAATAACTCCTCTGTTGTGTTTTTGTGGTTTTTCTCAATGTTCAGAAACATATTTCATCCCTTTAAGGAGTCCTGACAAGAAGTTACAGAGGATTAACAGGGACCAGGTTGTAAATTGGAGATGGACCATCCATCATGGAGGAGGGGCTGTTGACAGATTTAGAAGCCCTGCTGTAAAGAGGGAGACACTGTATTCCCCATTTGGTGGAACCAGGATCTTATAAGTGAACACTTCTTGATGTATAGTGGAGCAGCTGAGAATTCAGATAGTTAAGGTAGGGGGAGATAGAGCAAGGCATTCACAGGCCAACAGAGGAATGTTAAGGAGGCAATTCTTTCACGAGGCAGCTGGTAACAGGCTTGGGAAGAATAGCTCAACACTGAGAATGTCTCAGGGTACAATGTGACAGTTTATAAGCTCAATATTCTTTGGTGCATTTCCCATTAAGCAATAGAGTCTACGTCTCCTCTCTTAACAGACCTCAGACCACTTTGACCAGTAAAGCACGGAGGCAGTGACACTGTACAATTTCTGAAACTGAGTCATAAAAGGCAATGCAGCTGTCTTGTTTGCTGGGACAATGCTCTTGCATTTCTGTAACCAAGGAGGAAGTCTGACTGTGCTATGGCTGCCATGCTGGGAGGAAGCCAAGCCACATGGAGAGGCCACATAGAGACCTCAGGTCCACACTCCTAGTCTTTGAGTTCACTGAGTCTAGATGCCAGATACATGAGTGAACAAGCATTCAGATGACTTCAAACCCTAACTACTGAGTCGTTCCCAGCCTCTGAGTTTTCCCTGTTGGGACCCAGACGTTGTCGAGCACAGATAAGCCTCTTCTCTGTGACTTGTCCACACTCCTGACCCATAGAACCCATGTGCATAATAAGATGAATGTGTTAAGCCACTAAGCTTTGGGGGTAACTTGTTAATGCAATAATAGAAAATTGAACAGGCAACCTGTAAATCGTGGAAAAATAAAGTAGATAAGGGGTTAGGGAGTGAGAGAGCTTTGGTTGGGGGCAGATATTTTGGATAGAGTGACATTTAAGCCAAGAGTTGAATGGTGGGAGCATGCAGGCATGCAAACATCGTGGTCAGAGGGAACAGTGAGTGCAATGGCCCTGAGAAGGGAACGAGGTTATTCCAGGGACAGCAAGATGGCCCGTGTGCTTAGAGCTAACAGAGTGATAGGAAATGAGAGGGAGTCATGTGTAGCATTTTGTTCACTATGATTAAGGATTTGGGTTTATTGTAGCCAATGTGAGGGTTTGAACAGGGGAATAAACTATACACTCACCCCCTCACTGATTTTATCTACTCTCATGACTTCAAAAGCTTCTATATACTAATGATTTCTAAATATACATTTCAAACCCAGACCTCAGCTCTGAATTTCAGATCCTTTATGTTTTTTTATTTTTTTATTTTTATTTTTTTAAAAGATTTTATTGGGGAATTGGGGGAGGGGAACAGACAAGTTGCTGTCTTTTTGTTCTTCAGTCTAGTTGCAGAGGATGTTGCTTCACTGGCCCATGTTGGTGTCGTCATTGCGCTCTTCCCGGATGAGGCAGATCGGTCGCCAGCCTCTGGGTGTCGCTCACAGCGGCTATTGGCAGCTCACGCTGGCTACCAGCCGCTCACGCTGGCCGCCGGCTACTCACTGTAGCCTATGGCAGCCCACTGCAGCAGGGGCTGCAGCCTACACCGTCGCCGGGGCTTACACAGCCCAGCTCCAGGTGGAGCTGTTGTTAGCTGTAGAGGGCAGTGTCACTAGCCCTCATATGTGGGATCCGAACCAGGGCCGCTGGCATCCCAAAACCAGCTCTTAACCAATGCGCCACTCGGCCGGCCCTTCAGATCCTTTATATCAATGCCTATTCAGCTCCCCACATGGATTAGTAATAGATACTTAAAATGTAACATGTGTGAATCATTAGCTTATTCCCTGCCTCATATCTCTTCCTCCCACAGTCTACCCAATGTCACCAAATGGCAACCCCATCCTTCTGGCTGTTTCACTCATCTTTGACCTGTCTTTCTCTCATATCCCTGTCTGACTCATCAGGAAATGCTGTTGGTTCTGCTTCCTTCAGCAATCCCTGCTTCCATTCTTCCCTTCTTTCCATCTGTTCACCTGGCACAAGTGTGGCTGTTGAAAAGTCTGATGACAACTTGATTTTCTTGCCCTTATAACTTTCTTGGTCTTTTCTTTTTTCTTTTTTCCCCATCCTCTCCTCTTCTGATAAGTCATTTGGTCTTTTTGCCTGAATTCCAAAGGATTTTGTATTTTTCTTGAAAGTCTAGAAATTTTACCAGAATATAGTTTGGTATTACTCATTCTGGGTTGCTTTTGACTTTATATATATAGTTTAATTTTTTTGATTAATTTCAGAAAATTTTCTTGGTTGTAGTTCTCATTTTTGTTCTTTGCTTTGGTTTTCTGTTTTAGGGACTCCTATTATATAAATGTTGAATCTTCTTTGCCTATCATCTATGTTTATTACTTCATCTCAAATCGCTTTTCATTCTTTCTTCATTTCTTTTGATTTAATTTTTTCCTTTACATTTTCTATGTCTCTTAAGGTGTTACCTGCAGGGTTCATACACTCTTACCACCACTGTGATCTGTTTTTATTCATAACACTTCTGACAACAACAGTATGGGTTTTCCACACTAAACAATTCTTCAGCTCTGTGGATGCCAGCTGGGTGTCCTATAATTTTTTTTTTTTTAAGATTTTTATTGGGAAATTGGGGGAGGGGAACAGCATTGGGGAATTGAGAAAGGGGAACAGACAAGTTGCTGTCCTTTTGTTCTTCAGTCTAGTTGTGGAGGACATCATTTCACTGGTCCATGTTGGTATTATGATCATTGTGCTCTTCCCGGATGAAGCAGATCTGTCATGGCCACTGGGTGGCCGCTCATGGCGGCTGCTGGCCACACACGGTAACTTACCACAGCCCACTTCAGCCCCACTGCAGCCGTTGCTGGCCACTCATGGTAGCCCATCTCCAGGTCGAGCTGTTGTTCACCATCTACATTATAGAGGGCACAGCATCATTGGCTCTCATGTGGGATCCAAACTGGCAGCCCTGCTGCTCAGAGCCCGCACTCCCAAGCCAACTCTTAACCAAAGAGCCACTCAGCCAGCCTGTGTCCTGTAATTTAACTCAGTTCTGACACTACCTGGAGTTAGTGAAGACCCAACAAGTTATGGGCTTAGTCCTACAAGACTGCGTCCCACTTCAGTTACCAATCACAAATAGTAGATCACTACACTTTTGTCTGATTTGGCTACAAATCAGGGACTCCCATGAGCTTCTCCCTCCTCAGGTTCTGTAATTTGCTGTAATGGCACATAGAACCAAGAGAAACAACAGGGAAAGGTTTGGGAGGTTCCTGAGCACAAGAGTTTGGGGTACACCAACCTTCAGGGACATGGATGTTTTCATCAGCCTGGAAGCTCTCTGAACCCTTTCCTTTAGATTTTTATGGAGGTTCCATTATAGAGGCATGATGGACTAAATAATTGGCCATTGATGATTAATTCAATCCATAGTCTCTCTTCCCTTTCTGGAGTGAGGCTGAAAGTTCCAAACCTCTAATCACATGGTTGGTTCTTCTGGCAACCAGCCCCCATTCTGAGGCTTTCTATGGGTCCCTAAGTGTTACTTCATTAGCAAAAACTCAGGTATGGTTAAAAGAAGCTTATTATGAATAACAAAATTTGCTCCTGTCACCCCTAGTATCAGGAAATTTCAAAGGATTTGGAGCTCTGTGCAGGGACTGGAGATGACCAAATGTATATATTTGTTATTATATCACAATGTCAATACTCTTGTTTTTAATGTAATCTAATTTATGATATGATTTAAAAATTTTTAATACTTTCCTGAATTCTGTCATTTTACTTCTGAGTTTTTTTTTTCCAAGTGAGACAACCAAATTTGTCTTTATCATTTGATCAAAAAATATTTTGTATTTAAAGCTGGCAAAACATTATAAAAATACTATCAACCCTCAATGCAGACATCTGGATATTAATACTTGATTGTGGTGGGGGATAGTGACCTGGCTCAGGAGAAAGGCTTGGGAGAGGAGAACATCTTTTTTTTTTTTTTTTTCCTCTTAAAAATAAGAGATTTCTTTTTTTCACATTTTGTTCTATTTTTTAATAATGTTTTCTTTTTGAATTAACATTGACATGTAGTATATTAGTATAGCTAAAGGAGCTTGACTTTGTTGTTCCTGAACAGCCTATGTTTCGACAGCCTACGGCAGAGCATTGTGAGGCAGTTGCAACACCTCCTAACCATCCTCCAACGTCCGTGGTTGTTTTCCCCTGATGATCTGCTGCTCGTGGTGCTGCTGCAGGGGCTGCTGGAGACGTAATTGTTCTCAAAGGAGGTCTCAGAGCCACTACTCTGTTGGCCTGTGATAGGGCCACAGTTCCTCCACCGTGGCCTGTTTCTGTGGCTGACGGGCCTGAAATCCAGGATGGAACTCGAAGTGGGGGTGCCGGTCTCTGGGCTGGATCCAGGGGTGATGGCGCTGGATCCAGAAGTGCCCATGCTGACCTCCGGGATGGTCCTGGAGTTGATGGTGCTCAGCTCCTGGCTGGACTCAGGCTTGATGGTGCCCATCTTCTGGAGGGCTGGGGGAGTTGCAGGCTTTTTGCCTCTCTGCTCCAACTTGTAGTTGTCGTGGTGCTGCTCCACCGGTGGCATAGTAGAGGTCCCTGGCTGCTCCTCCCGATCTGGAGCAGGACTCTGCTCAGTGGGATTGTAGGCCTTGACATGAATAACGTGATGATGGAATTTAGGCTTTTTGTTCTGCAGGATGAGGTAGGTGGCCATCGTGTTGTTAAAAGTCCTATTGGTCAATTTGTCCTGGATGTCGACATACCGGAAGCCCAGCAGTGCCATCTCCGTCCTGACCCATCGGTCTGTGTTCTCATTGACTGGCTCTACAGAGCATGAGGTCCTCCTCATCCTGACTGAGCCAAGGATGTGACATGATATCGGATAAATCTCTTCTGTCCATGGGGTTCACCTTGAGCATTTTCTTTAGCAAACTGTCTAAATGAAACGAGAAAAAGTAGGGTACCGTGTACATTCCCTTTATCACCTGTTGTCCCAGTTCCTTCAAATTCTGTGCCTTGAACGGGAGGGTTCCTGCCAACATTCTGTATAATGTTATGCCCAGGCTCCACACATCGACCGCTGGTCCTTCACAAGGTTCACGCCGAAACAGTTCTGGAGCTGCATAGGCCGGGGTGCCACACATTGTGTTTCATTTTCTGTCCATAAATTCCGTGCTAAATCCAAAATCGGCGATTTTAACATTCCCTTTCTGGTCGAATAAAATGTTCTTGGGCTTTATATCCCGGTGCGCGATTCCGCGCTGATGAAAATAGTAAACGGCTGATAAAAGCTGCCGAAAACTGACACGGGCCTCCCTCTCCTGCATTCGTCCATGAGCTGTTAGATGGTCCATCATACTGCCACCGCCCAAATATTCCATTACAAGGAAGAAGGACTCTTTGGTTTCAATAGCTGCACTATGTTTGGGTGCTGCAGAGCTCTCATGCACTGAATTTCTCGCATGAGAAATCTATGGCGACCAACAGCGTTCTTTACACTTACAATTTTTATAGCCACGTGGGTCCCAGTGGGAAGATGCTCAGCCAACTTCACCTTGGCATAGTTGCCCTTGCCAATGGTCTCCAGGAGCTTATAACACCCAATAAGGAGCAACCTGGTCATCAGAAGTGGCTGGATGTTCATGTGCCATGGTGGCCAGCTGACACTACACTCACTGACAATACTAACTATGCTAATCAACAATAATAACTGTACTAACTAGCTGACTAAATATACTAACTATATCAACAAAATTATTAACTGTGATAATAAACAATAACTATACTAACTATTATAAATTTATAAATGGGGGATAAAAGGAGAAAACAAACTAGCTAGTCCAAGTCCAACAGATCACTGAAAATTAGCTTCCTGGGCTTATATGGACTAAACACTCAGCCCAGCTAGGACCTTATATATGAATGTTTGTAATTACATCACACTGGTGCTTTATGAGGTCAGAGCCCAAAACAGACCAATCACAGCTGAGCTTAAACTACAGTGGTTTTATTTTTTTCCTTCCTTTTTTTTGTTTTATTAGTTTCAGGTGTACAACAGTGCAATAGTTATACTCTTCACCCCCCAAAGTGACAACTCCCCTCCCCCAGCTCGCACCCCCCACTCACCATACACATCCACCACAATTCCATTGACTCCCCTCCACAGTATATTCCACATCCCGTGACTATCCACACTTTCAGTCACAGTTGGCATACAATACTACACAGCATCAGTTTCAGGTGTACAGTGCAGCGATCAAGCCTCTACGCCATCCAAAATTTTTACAACATTATTATATTCCCCAAACTGTGTTTCATATCCCTGTGGCAATATTGCAGTTATCCATCCATGCCGTCTAATCCCTTCCCCCTCCCCCCAATCCCCACCCCACTCCCAACTAGCAACCCTCAGTTTTTCCTCTATATCTATGAGTCTGTTTACTTGGATCGTTCATTCAGTTTTTCAGATTCCACATATAAGTGAGATCACATGATACTTGTCCTTCTCCGACTGACTTATTTCATTTAACATAATAGTCCCTTCTCAACATTATCAATTACATTCCCAGAACTGCCCCCATATCCCTGCGGCAACATTATAGTCCCACCTACGCTGCCCCAAACCTTCCCCCTCTCCTTCTCCCCCACTTCCTCCCAGCCAGCAACCATCAGTTTTTCCTTTATATCTGCTTGATATGACTTCAATCTTCTTAAATTTACTGAGACTTGTTTTGTGGCCTAACATGGTCTATCTTGGAAAATGTCCCATGTGTACTTGACAAGAATGTATATTCTGTTTTTTCAGGGTGAAATGCTCTAAAAATATCAACGAAGTCCAGCTGGTCTAAAGTGTCATTTAAGGCCCCTCTTTCTGTGTTGATTTTCTGTCTAAAGGGTCTGTCCATTGGTGACAATGGGGTGTTGAAGTCCCCCTACTGTGATAGTGTTACTGTTGATCTCTGTCTTTATGTCTGTCAAACTCTATTATATGTAATTAGGAGTTCCTATGTTGGGTGCATAGATGTTTATTAGGGTTATAGTGCCCTTCTTTGTCTTTTATTATAGTCATTTTAAAGTCTATTTTGTCCAAAATAAGTATTGATACTCCAGCTTTTTTTTTTCTCATTTCCATTTGCATGAAATATCTTATTTCATCTGTAGACAACATATACATGGGTCCTATTTTCTTATCCACTCAGCCACTCTCTGCCTTTTGATTGGAGCATTTAGCCCATTCACATTTAAAATGATTATTGATAGGTGCATATGTATTGCCATTTTGTTATTTGTATTCCTGGTCTTCCTGGGTTAGCTTGTTTACCCCTTTCTTTTGTTTAAAAAAGCCCTTTTAACATTTCTTGCAATGCTGGCTTGGTGGTAATGAATTTCTTAAGCTTATTCTTTTCTGAGAAGCTCTTTATTTCTCCTTCAATTTTAAGTGATAGCCATGCTGGGTAGAGCAATCTTGGTTGTAGGCCTTTATTTTGTGTCACTTTGAATATCTCCTGCCACTCCCTTCTGGCCTGCAGAGTTTCTGTAGAGAAGTCAGCTGTTAGTCTTATAGGAGTTCTTTTGTATGTAACCTGCTGTCTTTCTCTTGCTGCTTTTAAGATTCTGTCTCTGTCTTTAACCTTTGCCATTTTAACTATGATGTGTCTTGGGGTGGACCTGTTTGGATTCAGCTTGTTTGGAACCCTCTGCACTTCCTGGGCATGTATGTTGATTTCCTTCACCAGGATAGGGAAGTTTTCAGTCATTATTTTTTCAAATACATTCTCGACACCTTGCTTCCTCTCTTCTCCTTCTGGTATTCCTATGAGTCGAAGGTGGTTGTGCTTCACCTTGTCCCATAGGGCTCTTAAACTATTTTCATTCTTTTTTATTCTTTGGTCTTTTTGTTGTGCCCACTGGGTGATTTCTGCTATTTTATCTTCCAAATCGCTGATCTGTTTCTCTACTTCATCTCCTCTACTGGTGATTCCTTCGAGTGTGTTCTTCATTTCAGTTATTGTATTCTTTAGTTCTAACTGGTTGTTTTTTATGATTTCTCTATCCTTCCTTATGTTCTTACTAAGTTTGTTAAATATTCTTATCATCAGTGTTCTAAACTGTGTCTCTGAAAGGTTGGATCCCTCTGTTTCATTTAGTTCCATTTCTAGAGGTTTCTTCTGATCTTTTACTTGTGACATGTTTCTTTGTTTCCCCGTTCTGGCTGTCGCTCTGGGATTGCTTTGATGTATTAGATAGATCACCAGGAGAGGCCCGGTTGGATCACACAGGCACACAGCTCACAGCCCAACACTCCCAGGAAAACTCCCAGTCTTAGCCTGTCCCAATCAGCCACTTGCAGATCAGGCCGAGCAGCCCGACAACCAATCACCAGCCTGGCAACTCTTGCAAGCGTAGCGCGGAGAGTGGGGACCCGCGGCAGCTTGTGCACTCCCGGGTCTCAGTGAGCAGCCTGTTGGAGCCGGAGGGCACACCTCCAGCGTTTCCCTGGCAACGCAGTATAAGCCGGGTGGAGGGTGGGGACTCAAGGACGCATGCACACGCGCACATGCACACACGCACTTCTGTGCCAATTCCACCAGACCAACGAGGTCTTGGACCTGATCCTCTGTGGGAGGGCCCAAGCCTGACAAAATGGCACCCTCCTTACACCACTTGCATGCAGGCACTCCACGGGAACAACAGTCCGAAAACCTCCAGCCTTTGTACCAAAGGTGCTCAGTTCAGTCCGTCCCCGCAGGCTCCCAGGTCTGGCTCACACAGCCACTGCCTCCACCAGGAACCAGGTAAGTGCTCACCAGCAAGCAAGCCCGGGCGCTGGCCCCACTGATTCTCCAGCCGCTCTTAGCCTCACCAAGCTGAGCAAAGAGAGTCCTCACTAATTTATTGCCGGCTATCTTAGAACTCCTCTTCCTGGCCAAGGAACTCTGGGCTGGTGAGCTTGGTGTGCAGCCGGAGGGTCTCTCCCCCAACTGGAGGAGCCTCCCCACAGCTGGGGCTTCCCTTACGGGGTTCGCCCTCTCTTGTCTCCTCCTGTCCTACCAGACCCGACACGACCTCCTCTTTAAGTTCCTCATTTAGTGGTTCTGTTCATCTAGTGTTCCGGGGACCTCCAGGATTGAATGCTCCTTTTTATTTAAAATATATTTTTTTAATTGGGGAATAGGGGGAGGGGAACAGCGTTGGGGAATTGGGAAAGGGGAACAGACAAGTTGCTGTCCTTTTGTTCTTCAGTCTAGTTGCGGAGGACGTTGCTTCACTGGCCCATGTTGGTATTATGATTGCGCTCTTCCCAGATATGGCAGATCGGTTGCCAGCCTCTGGATGGTCGCTCACCGCGGCTATTGGCAGCTCACGCTGGCTGCCGGCCACTCACTGTAGCCTATGGCAGCCCACTGCAGCAGGGGTTGCAGCTCCCACCATCGCCGAGGCTTGCACAGCCCAGCTCCAGGTGGAGCTGTTGTTAGGTGTAGAGGGCAGTGTCACTGGCCCTCATATGTGGGATCCAAACTGGGGCCGCTGGCATCCCAAAACCAGCTCTTAAGCAATGCGCCACTCGGCCCGGTCTGCCCACCTTCAAGCAATCATCGTGCGAGTCTCTCAGCTGTTCTGTGTGATGAGTACAGGTTCATTTGATGAGTTACAGCTGCCCAAATTGCAGCGATTTCCAAGGGAGATCTCAGGGAGACCTCTTCACAACTGCCATTTTCCCCACCTCTCTACTTCTGAGTTTTTGTAGCTCTGATTTATGTTGTTCTTTTAGCTTTTTTTGTTGTTGTTGAAATAAGTTGTAGACTTTATTTGTTTTTTGTGGGCATGTCCTTCTGGCATATTTTATGGTCCATTGGGATGTGATTCTATGACTTTTATCTTTATTCCGAACTAGCTTTGTATGTTGTTCTTTGGTGTTGAAAATTTTTATATGAAATTAGTTTTTCTGAATCTCTAGACGATGTAGTTCTACGTGACTTCTCTAACTTCTTTGCTGTAGAGTGTTAAAGAATATGGTGGCTTACTTTCTGAGGTCTCTAGGCTCTGTTCCTCTCACCCTTTTCAGGTACTCTTTGTTTTGCCTCAGACAGCTCTAGTCCTTTCAGCCTTTTACTGCAAATCCTTGAACTCACCCATTACTTGAATGGGCAAAACGCTTCCAATTTTAGCTTCTGTTCTCAAACTGGCTGTCTCAATTTTCCACTGAATACCTATTGAGTATTTGGGGATTTTCAAGTTTGTCAGATTTGCGATTCTCTCATTTGTTTCCTCTTGCATAGATGTTATATCTGTTGTTGGTTTGCCCCCACCCACTTACGAGGCCTGACAATGAACTCATCCTAGAAAAAGTGCGACATACCTCATTGCTGAATATCACTGTGGTCAACTTCGAAGTACTCTCTTTGAGAAGCTATGCACCAATTCCAGTGCCTAGTCCATCCTTCAAAGCAATTTTGGAACTCTTTTTCTGGAATGCTGTCATCGTATTACCCTTGATGTCCTGAACGTCATCAAAATATCTTCCTTACAATACTTCCTTTATCTTCAGGTAAAGAAAGAAGTCATTGGGGGCCAGATCAGGTGAGTAGGGAGGTGTGTCCTAATACAGTTATTTGTTTACTGGCTAAAAACTGCCTCACAGCAGTGCCGTGTGAGCTGGGTGCTTCGCCTTGATGCAAGAGCCGTGACTTGTTGGACAAAAGTTCATGTTGTCTAATTTTTTCATGCAGTCTTTTCAGTACTTCCAAATAGTAAACTTGGTTAACTATTTGTCCAGTTGGTACAAATTCATAGTGAATAATCCCTCTGGTATCAAAAAAGGTTAGCAACATCATTGCAACAAGTTCATGAACTTAATTGTCAGACCTCGTACACTTTGCAGATCATGGAGATACTTTGCCAGTTAGTTTTGTGATACACATTGCACATGAATATTTGGTTTTGCTATCTACTTTTAATTGTGGAATTTGGGAAGATTCAAAAATCATGTTATAGGCATCATCCCAGAGTCTCCTTCAGTCCATATTCAATCTGTTTATCCAGAATGGTACTATTACAATGTATATCAGATCATTTCACCACTTTGATAAAAATGCTTTAGTGGCTCTCCATGTCACTAGAGCAAAAACCTAAGTCCTTGCATTGGCTTTTGAGGTGCTGTGTAATCTGACTTTCTCTATCTCTCTTCCCAGTTACCTTTCTGAACTCATCTCATACTATTCTCCCTTTGCTTATTACACTAGCACCACACTGGCCTCATTCCTTTCTCTGAAGTATGCCAGAAGGGGTTCTGCTTCAGGGTCTTTACCCTTGATACTCCCATTGGTCTTTATTCAGATCACTGTCTCCTCATCACCTTCCCTGGCCACCGTATTTAAAATTGCATCCCTTCCTACATTGCCTTTTCCCCCTCCACCTTTCCTGCTTCATTTTTCCCTTAGCGCTTATCACCAGATATTTTATTTATTAATTTCCTTACTAATTTTTAAAATGTCAACTGGAATGTAAATTCCATAGAAGTAGCTATTTGTGGTCAAAACTAAATTTTAGTTGCGTGAGTAAATACATTTCACGCATCCCTGTAGCTTCACTGTGGAGAATTGCAATGTGCAGGGCAACAGAACTTGAAGGGAGGGAGTAATTAGGAGGCTCCTGCAGTTACGAAGGCAGGAGGTTGTGCTGGAAGTGGGAATAAGTAGTTGACTTTGTGATCTATCTTAAAGGTGGCACAGGCAGGCTTGCTAATTACCAACCTAAGTTGGTGGAAGCTGCTTAATTGTTTGATTGACAAACTGTTGGAACATGTGGGCATGAAAATGACTTCATGACTGGCTGATTGCAGCTCCTGGTCCCCATAAATTCTCAATCGGTTTTTCATTGAGAAATTTGCCAGGTGCAGCTAGGGGAAAAAAAAAAAATCCCAAGAGTCCCCAAGGGAGAAAACATTTCAGAGGTGGGGTTAGGAAAGGTGTTTCAGTGAGAATTTGCTATGTAATAAATCAACCTAAGGCTTAGTGATCTAACACAACAAGCATTTATCATGTTTCCATGACTTTATGGGTTGGCTAGGCAGTTTCTCCGATGATATTGCCTGGGCTCACTCATGTGACTTCACTCAGCCAGAGACTCAGCTGGGCTGAAAGGTCATCTCAGGATGGCCTCTCTCACATGTCTGGCAGCTCGTGCTAGTGGTTGAGTTGGGAAAATCTCACTTCTCCATATGTCCTCTCCTCTTCCAGTGGGCTAGACCAGCTACCTTACATGGTGGTCCCAGGGCAGCACTCCAAAAGGGCAAAAGTGGAAGCTGTAAGGACTTCTAGCCTTGGCAGTCACACACTGTTATTTCTGCTAAATTCTGTTGGCCAAAGACTAGTGCAAAGTTAAGGGGCTAGAGAAATAGTGTTCAATGCTTGTTGGGAGTAGTAGCCAAGTCATTGCCAAGGAATGTCTACTAAGACAGGAAGAATCTGGGGCCATATTCTGTAATTCCCCCCCAAGAAAGTAATCAACATTTATTGAGTGTTAACTGTGTTCCAGGTACGGTGTAGGTAGGACATGGATGATTCTGCTTAATCCTTAGCAATCTGGGGAGAAAGGCCACTGGAGAAGTAGAGTCCCAGGACAAAATACAGCCTCTCCAAGGACCCAGAACCAGCAAGAGGAGGCTGGCATGCAAGGCTGGATTATCGGTCTCTGAAAACCTATTGTCTTCCTTTCTTCTTAATGGTGAGACTGATTGTGCATCATGGTGGGCATGAGAGGGATTCAGTTGGCTGTACCTCTCCCCTGCCCTCTTTCTCCCCTTTGCAGATTTAATGAATTCCTCACCTTCTTTGAGGATTTTTTTTTTTGGTCACATGCTTAATAGTTCACATTTACTGAGTAATTACTGTACATGAACCACAGTTTTGTTCATGGATGACCCTGCTCTCCAGAAACAGCGTCCGCAGTTGACCTGGCTGCTCTGAGGTGCTGGATTGGTCAATGCTCCCTGTCCCACCAGACTGACCTCCTGTCCCTGATGTTGTCAGGAGTTTTCTTGGCTACAGATCCCTGCCCCAGGGGACCTGTGCTGTGCCCCCCTGACCCAAGAGTCCTCTCTCTTTTGAATTGTGTGTGCTACCAGGTGGTGTCCTGGAGAGCCTGGGACTGCCATTCAGCAGCAGGGCAGCCTCACTGCTGGCTGGGGAGAGGGATGTACTCGTGGGGAGATTTGCTCTCTGGCCTCAATTTCCTATTTTCTGAGGGGAAAAGTGGGCAATGTCATTTCCTCTCTGGATAGGAGACAAAGAACAACTCTTGCTGATTGGTGAAAGCCCATCCATACAGCAGGTTTTTCACCTTCTGCTGACCACTTACCTTGGCATGGCCTGCGATCATCTCAAAACACTTTCACATGCAAGGTCCCATGAGAACCTTGCAACATTTCTGTGAGGGAGGCAGGGCAGGTGACCATGCTCACATTTCAGGCATGAGGAACGTGAAGCTGTCCCATGACTCCTTGTGGCCACCCCGTTAGATCTGAGGCTCAAGCCCAGGTCTGTCCAACTCTAAGTTTCACTTTTCTGCCCTCATACTGGGCTGCCTCTTGAAAACCAGGTGACAGGATGTGAGCATCAGGGAGGAGCCTGGGAACAAGGGAGGAACAGATGGCCTGTATCTCTCTCCAGTATCTACTAGTCACTACCTGGAAGCCAGCAGCTATGATGTAACCACAAGCATTTTCAGTGATGGCTGCCTTTGTTCTGTGGGTGGGACGGCCATGCCGGCTGGCTGGGGAATCCCATTGGTGACAACACAGCATCCTTTAGAGCTGACGCGGCAGCAGACGCCCCAGACCAACTCTAAGCTTGACAGAATCTCTGCAAAGCATGTGAAGGGACAGCAGACGTCAGAGACCTTCTGTAAATCTACTTCACAAAGATTCTCTGTGGTTGATTCACTGATGACTCATTTATAACCTGGTTTCAACATTGTGAGTCAAAATGCACCACTTTCATTAAAAATAACATTCACTGGGGGCTAACGGCTTTCTTTTTTTCTGTTTTTCACTGTACTGTGTGGTTTCTGGATAGGAAGCCGTCAGATGGCAGGCAAGGTGCTGGGAGAGACGTGAACATAATTACACAGACTCAGCTACTCCAGGGGTCATGGAACAGAGGGCCCGTACCTGCTGGGTCCTGCAGACTTCTGAACCCTGAGTGTGAGCAGTCAGTGTGAGCCCGTGGGAGCGTGTGCAGTGAGTGCATGAGCCCGATGTGAAAGACAGGATCTCTGCCCTTCAGGAGAGTCTGGTCTGCACACAAATCCGAAATATGAGGGGCATCTTGGATGCTTGCTAAAAATGCAGGCTCCTGGGCCTCACCCCACACCCTCCCGGGGCAGGGGGCTTTTATAAATCCCTCAGGAGGATTTTAGGCACAATGAAGCTGAGAGCCTTGACACTGGGTGAGAGAGATGGGAACTCTGTAGGCCGGCCCTCTCTGAGAATAGAAGAGTGAGGGGAGAGGTGGGCGGGGCTGCAAGACTGAGAGATGCTAATGTAGGAGGCTGTGAGAGAGGAAAAGGTGGGGGCGGATTGGGGTGGGGGTGAGGCAGCACTGAGGATGAAGTAGGCTCCCAGAGTCCCCTGGGGGACTGCACTAAAACCCCCTGCTTTGTTTGAGGCACCCACACTCTTTCTGGGTTGGGGACCAAAACTTGGGCATCCCCTAGATCTCTGGTGAAAAAAAAAAACATACGAGGAGGGGTTAGGGGACATTCTGCAGGGTAAACGGCCCCTGCGCTGGTCATGTCATTATATTTTGTGTTCTTTAGTGATGTGTGAAAGACACTGTCAAGACAGAGTTGAGTTTGACCTGGATGAAAGTTTAGAGGATGCTACCCAAGGGCCAGCTGCTCTTGGGAAACCACTATTTTTTTTTTTTTCCACAGCCATTTGTGATTTTCTTCACCCATTCTTATTTTTTTTTTTAAATATTTTATTGGGGAATTGGCGGAGGGGAACAGCGTTGGGGAATCGGGGAAGGGGAACAGACAAGTTGCTGTCTTTTTGTTCTTCAGTTTAGTTGCGGAGGATGTTGCTTCACTGTTGGTATCGTCATTGAGCTCTTCCCGGATGAGGCAGATCGGTCGCTGGCCTCTGGATGTCGCTCACCGCGGCTATTGGCAGCTCATGCTTGGCTGCCAGCCGCTCACGCTGGCTGCGGGCCACTCACTGTAGCCTATGGCAGATCACCGGGGCTCGCACAGCCCAGCTCCAGGTGGAGCTGTTGTTAGCTGTAGAGGGCAGTATCACTGGCCCTCATGTGGGATCCGAACCGGGGCCGCTGGCATCCCAAAACCAGCGCTTAACCAATGCGCCACTCGGCCGGCCCTCTTCACCCATTCTTGTTGTTATCATTGTAAAATTTCATTTCATGAAGACTTTCCCCCCCAAACCCAGACTTGACCCATGTGGGTCATCCTCCCCTTCACTCCCTCCTCTGAAGGGTCTTCTTTCCAAGAGCTCCTGGTGCCCAGGCTCTCTTAATGATGGGGAATGAGGTGCGAGGTCTGGAACTCGGGCTTAGAGTGGAAGGGGGATGTTTCATCACTGACGGCCTTGCTGCCATGGGGATTGCGGGGACTGTCATTCAGCATCTCTGGCCTGGCCTGGTCCCACAGCCTGACCCTCCCGGGACTCCCAGCCTCAGCTGGCATGGATGCTCAGCCCCTTACTGGGGCACCGCCATGGTCCTCACTCCTTCTCCATCTCTCCAGCCTGAGTCTGAGGCCTTTGTCTGTGGCTTCCATACCCACTCTGAACGCACTCCTCCCCAACTTCCCTCCTCTGCTGTGGCTCAACCAACTTCTAGTTGCTTTCATTCCAAGAGGCCTTCCAGCAGGATGTCTCCCCAGCCCACCTGGCCGCCATTCCTGCAGGGTCTCCCCCTCTCCTGGAAGGTGATCAGACATTTGGAATGGAACCCTGGTGGCTCAGGGATAGATCTTACTCCTGGTCCTTACTTGCCTCTCCTGGTCAGTTAGCTGCATCTTGAGGCAAATGGCCACAGGTCAGGAGAGGGTCTCCATCTTGGGGCTCTGTCTTTCAGTGCTTATCAGGAGCATCACCTGGCCTATTACCTGTCACATGGCCCAATTTCTGTAAGAAACTTACTTCAGCTGAATTAATTATTGGGGTGTTTGCTGTTGGCTTTGGAGTTGTTTTGGGGAAGGGGCTTTGTTAAGAAAGGGAAGCAACATAGAGTATTAGCTAGGAGGGCCGAATCTGGAGCCAGAGTGCTTGGGTTCGAATCTAGGCTCTGCCTCTGTGTGTCTGTGTGACCTTGGGCAAGTGACTTAACCTCTCTGTGCTTTGGTTTTCTTATCCATAAAAATGGTGATGACAATAGTGGTGCTCATCGCTGAGAGTTTTCTGGGGATTAAATTAATTAATATTGTGAAGCATAAGGAACAGTGTTGGGTGCTTACTCAATGCTGTGTGGATTTGTGCAATTTATTTCTTTCACTTTTACAGAGTAGCAGACAGACCCAGGGAGGAGAAGGAGTAAGCAGTGGGTCCAGAACACAGGGGTCTTCTCTAGTCACCCCTCCTTGGGCGCCCTTGATGCCAGTGAGGTAGAACATGACCCAGGCTCGCCCATCCATGTGGAGCAAAGACCTTTGCATGGGGCTTTCAGGGTTAGGCAGGTCTCTGCCCAGTGGCCTGGCTTTTGATCAATGTCCGAAAATCTAAAACTCATCTCAACACTCCCCCCAACCCTTGCTGCTCTCCTCTCAGCATCCAGAGTCCTGTGAGTTGCTCAGTTAGAAAACAGGGTGCCAGACTGGACTCCTCCCTCTCATCTGCCTAAGTGCCACCAGCCTTGCCTCCCAGCAGCTCTGGAATTGACCCCGGCTGCCTTTGCTCTAGTCCAAGCCACCGTGTACTTTCTTTGTACAACTGCTGTAGTCTCCTAGTGGATGTGGTGACCTAAAATTACAGGCCCCAATTGCTGGAACCTGTCATGTTTCCTTCTATGGGGGAGTTTTTACAGATGTGATTAAGTTAAGGATTGTAAAAAAAATGTAAACTGTGGTAAAATACAAGACTTAATGTTTGCCATTTGAACCATTTTTTTTTAAAAATATTGGGGGGTTGGGGGAGGGGAACAGCGTTGGGGAATCAGGGAAGGGGAACAGACAAGTTGCTGTCTTTGTTCTTCAGTCTAGTTGTGGAGGACGTTGCTTCACTGGCCCATGTTGGTATCGTCATTGCGCTCTTTCTGAATGAAGCAGATGGGTCGCCGGCCTCTGCATTGTTGCTCACCACGGCTATTGGCAGCTCACGCTGGCTGCCGGCCACTCACTGTAGCCTATGGCAGCCCATTGCAGCAGTGGCTGCAGCCTACACCATCACCGGGGGCTTGCAGCCCAGCTCCAGGTGGAGCTGTTGTTCACCACCTTAGCTGTAGAGGGCAGTGTCACTGGCCCTCATATGTGGGATCCGAACCAGGGCTGCTGGCATCCCAAGCCAGCTCTTAACCATTGCGCCACTTGGCCGGCCCCCATTTGAACCATTTTTTAAGTGTACAGTTTGGTGGCATTAAGTACCTTCACATTGTGCAGCCATCCCCACCATCCATCTCTAGAACTCTTTTCATCTTGCATCTGTCCCCATTAAAGTCCTCATTCTCCCCTGATCACTGCATCAGCCTCAGGCAACCACCCTTCTTCTTTCTGTCTCTGTGGACTTGACTCCTCTAAGGACCTCAGAGAGTCAAATCATACAGTATTTGTCTTGTTGTAACTGGCTTATTTCCTTCAGCATCATGTCCTCAAGGGTGTTTATTCACATTGTAGTTGGTGTCAGAATTTCCTTCCTTTTTAAGACTGAATAATATTCCATTGTATGGATGGGCCACATTTTGCTTATCCATTCACTTGGGTTGCTGCCACCCTAGGCTATTGTGAATAATGTGCTATGAACATATATAAATATATGTTCGAGTCCCTACTTTCAATTCTTTTGGGTATATACTCAGAAGTGGAGTTGCTGTCTCATATGGTGATTCTATGTTTAATTATTTTTTTTTAATTGGGGAATTGGTGGAGGGAGCAGCTTTGGGGAATCAGGGAAGGGGAACAGACAAGTTGGGGTCCTTTTGTTCTTCAGTCTAGTTGTGGAGGATGTCACTTCACTGTCCCATGTTGGTATCATCATTGTGCTCTTCCCTGGTGAGGCAGTTGCTCGCCGGCCATTGGACAGCTGCTCACGGCGGCTCAAGGCAGCTCACGGCGGCTGCCGGCCGCTCATGGTAGCTTACAGCAGCCCACAGCAGCCCCACTGCAGCCTACGTCATCACCGTGGACTCACAGCAGCCCAGCTCCAGATCGAGCTGTTGCTCATCATCTTAGCTGTAAGAGGGCAGTGTCACTGGCCTATGTGGGATCCGAACTGGCGGCCCCGCTGCTCAGAGCTCTCGCTCCCAAGCCAACTTTTAACCAATGAGCCACTCGGCTGGCCCTATGTTTAATTTTTTGAGGAACTTCCATATTATTTTCCGTAGTGACTGCACCATTTAACATTGCCACCAGCAATACACAGGAGTTTAAGGAGTTTAAGATGAGGAGGTTATCCTGGATTTTCCAAGAGAGTCCTAAATGCACCCCAAGTGCCCTTAAAGGAAAAAGGCAGAGGCAGATTGAACACACAGTGAAGGAACCGTGAAGACGGTGGAGGAGGTGGGAGTGATGGGAGCCACCGGAAGCTGGAAGAGGCAGAGGAGTGAATCGTCCCTTCAAGCATCTGGAGAGAGCCCGGCCCTCCTGTCACCTGGACTTCAGCCCCCTGAACCTGATTTCAAACTCCGTCTTCCAGAACTGTGAAAGAAAATACATTTTTCTTTTGTCTTAAACTATCAGACTTGTGGTAATTTGTCACAGCAGCCACAGGATATACTGGTTTCCCCACGTTCGACCTCCCACTCCTCCCACTCAGGCAGTTCCAGGGTTCATTCAAACACGCGAGTTGGATCATGTTGGTTTGGGTACTTTCAGTTGTTTCCCACTGCCCGTGGCACAGTGACCACCTGCTCCTGAACAGGCTGCTGGCCCTCAGGACCGGCCGACTGCCTCCCTCTGTGGAGGCATCTCCTCCCTTTCTCCTCGTGCTTTATGCTTTGGTCATAGCCACTTCCCTTTGTTCCTCAGACACACCAGGTCCTCTCTGGGGCTGCTCTCCAAGACCTCCAGATGAGGTTGACCACCTGAGGCCATGTGGTCCCATAGTTCTTCATGCTTGTCCATCATCACACACTTCACGCTTTGCTGCAGGAGCTCGTCTGCTGATCTGTCTTCCGAGCTGGCCTGGGCAATGACTCTGCTGTGCTCACCTCACCTCCTGGTCCCCACTGTCTAACTCAGAGCATGGCTCATGGTACGCACCAGTGACTCTTTGCTGGTTAAATGGCTGAGCAGACATGGGATGGGAAGTGAGGAAAAATTCCCTCCAAGACAACAGGGAAGATATCAGGAATCACGTTGTGTGTTGTTCCTTGTATCCACTAGAAAGCACGTGATACCAGGCTGGGTGCCAGGAGTGGGCACCACTGTTGGAAGAAGATTGGGATACTTCTGGAGCCAAATAAACCCCTGAGCTCATAGCTGGTCAAGGGGTTGCCCCAGAGATGTTACACAGATGTGACTGGTCCGTCTTGCCCTTCTTGAATCTGACTTAGAATGTTGTCACTCCCTCTTGCCTCCCTCATCCCCAAGCAATTCAATACTGAGACACATACTGACTTGCAAAATATTTTTAAAGAAATTTTTTAAAAAGGTAATAGAGGTAAAATACACATAATGTAAAACTTACCGTAACTATTTCAAATGTACAGCTCAGTAGTGTTAAGTACAGCCACAAGATTGCACAACCATCCATTTCCAGAACGCTTTTTTGAGAGTTCTGGAAACCTTGTGCCGATTACACAGTAACTCCCCACTCTTCCCCCAACCTCGCTCTAGCCCCCGGCAACCACCATTTTACTTTCTTAGTAATATTCCACTGTAAGGACAGAACATGTTTTGCTCATCCGTTCTGTTCATCAATGGACACTTGAGTTGCTTCCACCTTTTGGCTACTGTGAATAATGCTCTATGAACATGGGTGTACACAAATATCTTTTAGACTCGGCTCTTGATTCTTTTGGGTATATACCAGTGGAATTGCTGGATCACATGGTAGTTCTATGCTCAACTTTTGAAGAATATTGTTTTCCATCGCAGTTGTGCCATCCTATATACCCACCAACAGTGCACAAGAGTTCCAATTTCCCCACATCATTGACTCCCAAAGTTTTGATGGGTTTTGTAAACTTTTACTGAATAATTCTTGGTAGAGGTTGGAAGGAGCTGGTGATATTCCTTATCATATTACAGATGTTCCTAAAAATGTGCTTTCAGTGTCTCTTTCCCGAGGAAGATGACTGGGCGCAGATGACTCCTCTTGCCCCATGCTCTTCCCCATCAGCAGGAACTCCCTGCTAGTCATATCATCCATTTCATTATTTATTGTTTCAAAAATATTTTTTCTGGCTTTAAAAAAATAGTTTTTTAAGAGAAGTTTTAGATTCACAGTGAACTTGTGAGGAATGTACAGAGATTCCCCATAGGCCCCCTGCCCTCACTCCAGCCTCCCCCATGATCAATCACCCCCACCAGAGTGGTACATTCGTTATAAGTGATGCACTCACATCGACTCAATACAGTATCCAACATCCACAATTTACATTAGGGTTCACCCTTGGTGTTTGGATGAATTATAATGACATATGTCCATCAATAAAATATCATACAGAGCATCCTCACTGCCTTAAAAGTCCTCAGTGCAAAAATACTTTTGGACGAAGTGTTTGTCTCTGTGGGTCAGCACTGAAAATGTTCACAAGTCCCCCTCCCATCCACTTCCATTCCCCAGAGGCCACCTTGTGTTACTTCCTTGAATATATATGTTTGGAGATATTTTACACACATAATGTAGGAGAGCAAATTGACAAGGGGTAAAGTGAGGCACAGTAATAACAGGTTAGCACGAAAAACAGAACTGAAAGCATTCATCCAGAGGAAAACCAGGGAGGTCTGTTTAACACCAGCTGAGCTCATGAGCTATAATGGAAACTAACCATCCGGTGCTTTGTATTATTTGCATCATGAAAGCACACGTCTGGACGACAGTTTGCACTAGTACCATCACCAAGGCACCAGATAGGACTACTTGGGGAGCAGTGGCCCAAGACCTCTAGAGGAGATCTTAAGTAGAATTCCAGGCAGACACAACAGAGGGTGCAAAGACAATAGGGGGACGGATGTTTGGATAAATATATATATCCAAGCATGCAAATTTGAGACATCTGGGTTAATGTGGACGTTTTCACTTCGGAAGTGTCACACTGAGTGCTTCCCTGCTCCCCTCCCCTGCCAGTGGGTCTCACTGGGAGGATGGGCTCCGGCCAGGGCAGGGGTGGCCCACATGCTTGGCTGTGCTTGTGAATGATGTCTGTTTTCCTCCCCTCTGGTGCATGGCTTGTCCCTCCGTCAAGCAGGGCCAAGACTGGTTTTCGCCAGTGGAATGTAAGAGGAAGTGATATTGCCACCCAGGGATGAGTGGTCCCCTGGGACAATTTTATTCCAAGGGAGCAGACCATGACTCAGAAAGAACCCATGTTCTTAACCTCTGTGCTCTATGGCCTTCTCTTGGTCACCTCTACAAATCATATCCACCATTAAAGAATAAGTATTTATTCTTCATTCCATCATTGAGAGTATTCCGTGTGCAATCTCAAAACTCCTGGGGCAGTAGCTCCACAGGGCTGCTATGTGGATTGCACCTTGAGCCTCTTAAACCTATTTAGAGATAGCTCTGTCTTCACAGGGACCACTCAGATATTCATCATTCACATTAGTGGATGGAAAGCCAGTTCCCGTAGGTCTTGAGAAGCAGCAGTAGCATATTCTAACTCAGGATTAAACAAAATTTCCCAATCCTGAATTTACATGTGATTACAAAAACCTTTACTAAACACTGACTCCAGCTGTAGGGGGTGGAGTCTCTGTGTTGCCATCTGGTGTGACAGTTCTGAACACCTCGTCCCTTCGTTGTACTCCCACTGTCTCCTGTAGGTCCAGTCTTCTCTCTGCACCCCTCACCCATGATGAATCGGGGAAACCCATCTTACTGTGTAGGTCATCGTCATTATGTATGGCATCTGTGTGCAACAACAATCAAAACCCAAATAGAATTTCTCAGACCTCTGGTTAACTTCTGGTTAAAAAAAGATTCTAATACTATCTCTAGGTCAGGGATAGCCATGCAAAAATATTGTATTTACTAATGAATACATGTATATTGAAGATACATGTTTTGTTCTGACTCAGATTTAACAAAATGGGCAGAATCCTGAATACATAAATATGCTTTTCATGAATTCAGGCTCGAGCCAAAGTGGTTCATGGATAGAAATATTGAGGATTGTCCTTTGGCAGTGAAGGACAGAATCAGTCATCCTGTTGGGGGCAGGGTCTCGGGGTGTGTGTGTGTGTGTGTGTGTGTGTGTGTGTGTGTGTTTTCATCACTAAACAATGACAGAATATTTCTGAAGCTGATCTCCTGTGAGAGAACACCTTCCTTAGTACCTGCAGAGGTCGATGTGCCTGATTTCACATTTTTTTCATGAGTCTTAGTCCTGTAGTCAAGTTTTGCAGGTCTGTTTCAAGCCCTTGGTAACCTCTTTCTGCCTTCTCTGCCCTCTATTTACCCTTAATTAAGCTCCAATCAGTAGTTGTCATTGAGGTTATAAAACTGATACATGTAGGATTCCAGAAAGAAATATAGGTAAAGCAAGGATTCTTTTATTTTTGAGGTGACATTTGGAAAGACTGGTTAATTTCTCATGAAATGACCAGGATCCTCTTTTAATCTTGCCATGAAAAACTGTGTACTTTGGGATTCGAAGTCACATGAATCTTTCCCCGGCAGGAATGTAAATGTTTTGAGAAGGCTGTGTCTTTGTGAGTTTGAGCCATTGCAGAGACCGAGGGACCAGTGGATGAAGGATGGATGCTGTACGCTGATGGTCTGGGCAATTTCTAACTCTGACAAGACACAGAGACCTTCCTCCCCCACCCCACATCTCTTGTCACCTTCAGTAGACACCTGGCTTAGGCAGGCCATGGAGAGAACATTCCCTTCTCCCTGATTTTGGCCCATTATGATATGAGAATGAGGTCCTAGAGGAAACCCCAATTTAAACCCAAACAATGGTTTATACCATTGCTATTCCTTTCCCCTTTTTGTGGGTGAGGATGGGAGTGTGGGAGGTGGTCTCAGGCTCCTTTGTGAATTTTAAACGCTCCATGTTTAACCCAAATGGACAGCCCATAAGTGTCCTCAGAACAGGGTCCTGTCTCCATCAGATCCCTGAAACTAAGAAGAAGGAAAAAAAAAAGGAGAAAACAGAGTTTAATTTGGGAGTTGTCAGATGGTTGGGTTCTAATGAAATCTGTTTGACCCCGTGTTAGCCAAAATGGAAAAAAAAACAGGCCTTCCTGCTTTTCTTGTTTTGTTCTGCAGTCCGGCAGACACTTGAATGTCCCAACTACAGCAGGTTGACATCCCACCCTTGGCTGGTGTTGTTTACAGCTGGTTAGACACACACTGGGGAGGTATGGAGCCTCCAAATGCTGAATGTGGGTCAGGAGACCAGGTCCAGCTCTGTTATTTGTTAGCTCTGTGGCCTTCGGCAAATTATTTTTTTATCTCCGAAGGGTGATTATAACATGGATACTATTCACGTCATTGAGGTATGATGAGGGTCATGTGAGCATGATTTCCAAGAATTGAAGAAATCCAAGGGTTAGGCAGTTCTGAGGGCTTTAAAATGATGATTCACACAAAAGTTGAGTAGGACCTAGGTCTTGTCTGGAAATGTGAACATCCAGATAATCATAGACTTTTAGTATGTTAGAACTGATGGAAATGGAACAAATATTTACTCCAACCCTTTCACTGGGCAGATAAGGGATTGAGTCTTAGAGACGTGAAGTCACTTGGGTTGTCTGGGACCCTTTGAACAGCCTGGAAGGGACCCTAAGGGACTGTACTCCACAGTGGGGCCACATCCCATGCATTGTCATGGTTCTAGGGCTCCAGGAACTCCTAACAACTCCTAGATTAGGAGGCCTTGCCAAGCCAAAGGGACCGGGAGTCTTGCCCATTCAAATAGTAGAACTGACCATCTGAAAGACAGATGGCAGAACCGAGAGGCCAGACCCCTAAATGAGGAACAAAAGCCAAGGGAGTGGACCAAGTGGACCAAGGGCGAGATCCAGAAGGTTCTACTGTTCACATTCATTGTGAGAAGTCCTTTGACCTTATGAGCATAGGTAACCTCTGCCAACTCTCCCATGCCCCTGAGGACTACACCTGCCTGTGAATGATGGCCCTTCTTGGGTAGCAGGGTCTGGGGAAGCCATGAATCACAGACATTGCCTGCAGAGGGTCCTTTCTCCACAGCAAATGACCCTGGTGGAGAATTATAGGTGTGGCAAGACTTTAAGGGCACGAATAATGGCTGAGACATGATGCCTACTAACAAAAGAAGGGGCAACGCAAGATCTTGATCTCACCAGCGAGGTCTTGGCTTGTCCAGTGGGGCCAGGGATGAGGGAGGTAGATGGTAGGGGACAGTAGCATATTAGAAACACAGGTGCCAGCCCAGGAGAACAGAGGACACTTCTTTTCAAAAGGATTTGTGTACACGCAGGCCCTGGGATCTCTGTGCTTTGAGACAACTGACACCTGCAGCTCTGATCACATGGGGACAACTGGGCAGGGACAGCTGGATCCTTGTTACCTCTGGAATGTTGGCAATGCTATCCCCAGGAAAGACAACAATCCTCCACGCTCTTATATTCTCTACGCACTCCTCGCAAACCCACCAGGTCTGAGATCCTCTCTAGCAAGAGGTCTGTACTCGGCACTGTTTTCTTGCCACCGATGGCACTTCTCCTTGTCAAATCTATGTAATGAATTACAGCAGAACATGGGTTCTCAGGTCTGCACTGGAAGAAAACAATTTCTCCCTTTGTTTCCCTAGTCCACTGGACATGGCATGGGCCTGATTAAAGAGATGGAGAAATGGCTGAGAAACAGCCCAGCTGAGGACCAGGGCTGCAGGATCGGGGTTCAGCCCCCTGTGTGAGAGGAGGAGGAGAAGGAGGGAGCAGGCAGGCCCTTGGTTTCCTTGGATTTGCTATCGGATTGAGCCTTTGGGCTGACAAACCACAGAGGAAGGTTGATGGTCAGTCACATGTTTGCTGGGAAAATGGGGGTCCAGGAGGTTTAGTGGGAGGGCCCTGCACTTTGTCCCAAAGCACAGACTGTGAAGGGAATGCCTGTTTTCTTTCTAGAAGCAGCCTGCACACGGACCTAAAAGTTCAGAACCTCTATGGAGCCTTTCCTGCAGGACTGGGAGTGCCCGCAGCTCACGTCAGTGAGGGGACACTACCCAGATCCTCTGGAACCGAGTCTGTGTGGGGAGTTGAGTCAGAGGGAATGCCATTTCTTGCCCTGGAGTGGGGCCAGGGCACGAGGGTGGACTTTTCTAAAAATAAGCCATTCATGTTTGGACACCATGCTTCTGTCTCCTCAGAGGCCGGGCACTTTGCGCCAGCCCAACTCCTGTGCGCCCAGGGCTGACTCAGGAGAAAGCTCCTTGACTCTGTTTCTGCCAGAGTGGGTGCTGTGGAGGTCATGCTGGGTGGTGAGTCTCCCGGTGGCATCATCCCTGGGCCTCCGCCAAATATGGGGATTATAGGAGGAGCCCGAAGAAGGAACTGCTCAGGCTCAAGGCCCCTCCCAGGGTGCCCTTGGGGTCTGCTCCCCAAGAGGCTGTCTCTGGGGCCTTGTGCTGGCTACCCCCTCACAGAAGCCCAGCTGACCGCTGGCCCCTCCAAACGCTGATGCTTCTCAACAGCTGTTAGGGTGGGGGTGGGGGATGTGAGCAGTTTTATTCCAGAATAAAAAGAATATATTGTTATTTTTTTAAATGAAAAAGTAAGGTGTAATTATTTCAAAAAATCAAATATATAAAAATAAATTAATAAATCGCCTCTATCTCCCCTTTCCCATAGCTTTCTAGAGGAAATAGATGTATTTTCTATACAAGCATGCACATTTGCTTGAATATATTTTATTTCTATAGAAAATATGTGGCATAAGAATGGGACTAAGTCTACATTTTCGGTCTGGGTTTCTTAGTAATGTAGCATGTCAGCCTCTCACAGCCATATTACAGGCTTACAGGGTCACCTGAATCGCTGCATAGATGGGAGTCATGATTTAACCTGGGGGTTGGCAGACTTTCCGTAAAGGGCTAGCTGGTAAATATTTTTGGTTTTGTGGCCAGACGGTCTCTGTTGCAGCTACTCAACTCTACAGTTATAGCTCCAGCGTGGTCCAGGGTCATCTGTAAAATATGTGAATGAATAGGTGTGGTGATGTTCCAATTCAACTTTATTTACAAAAACAGGCCCTGGAGTAGTCTTAGCATGCGCCCCCCCCCCCGCTCCCCCCCCCCACTCTCCAGTTATATCTCCTTGTTTGACAGCATCCCTAGGATAAAGTATAGGCTGTATTTTTGCTGGGATTTCAGAGGGAAGGTTGTAAGTCAGCTGTCATCTCTGACTTCATTAGGGACTGCATTTTGACCAGGAGTTGAGAGGAAAGCTGTGCTTCTAAAGGTGTCTTCCTCAGGTCTCCCCTGAAGATATCACCTGATGTTCAGAAGATGCCTCCTTCCTCCAAGCAGAGCCTGCCTGGGAGCTCTTTTCTGACAGATACCAGCTGTCTGGGTGGCTTCCGTGAAGAAGAGCTTGGGGAAGTCACCCCCTCCAGGACACAGCGCTCCCATGGGAATTCCGGGCACATGCTGGAGCCTGGCCAGGTGCCCTGGTGACCCTAAAGCTGACCTGGCCTCTGAGAGACAGGTGTGGACACACACTTTTTATAGAACACCCAGGGAATGTGGGGACCAGGCTGACAAGATTGAGGACAACATCTGTCTTCCAAGACTTTTCTCTTTAGTATAAGAAGCAGAGTCACCCATGCAAAACGTGACCCTGTCGCCTTAAGAAGTAGCATTACAGGGACCTGGTGCCAATGGGTCTGAGGTGATGCCAGTCATAGGGGGCTACTGCTACCTCTTGCAAGGCTGTCAGCCTTCTCGGGCGGGGCTCATCCTGTAGTGTGCTGGGAGTCAGGATGGGCTGGTCACTGAGGGGCGGTGCTGGTGGAAGAAAGTTCAGAGCTCTGTCGGAAGTCTGAAGAGCAAGTGTGGGCAAGAATGCAGGAGTGGGAGCTGTTCAGAAGGACACTGGGCGGGGAGAGAGGGCATAGCTCCAGGCAACGCTCTCTGTCATGCTGGGGTTGTTGGTGCATCACTGAGCTCCTGGGGCCTCATGACAGGGCCTGCCCTGACAGGGCCGCCATGAGAGCTCACTTGATACTTAGTTGTGTGAGTAAAACACGAAGATAGAAAAATGTGCATGCATGTGCATATATGTACATGAGTAAGTATGCGCACACGTGTGTGTGCACATGTACACGTGTATGTGCATGTGTATATGTGAGTGTAGCAAAAACATAGTCTTCTCAGTTTATGATCAAATAGCATGAAGGGTGTGTGTCAGGCTTTCTGCATCTGCTCTAAGCCCGACATACCCATGGTGGCCTGTGACATAGGCACAGGGGCTGGACGGCCCGGGCTGTGGGGCCATGGGGGTCTTTGCACACAGTTCAATTCACCCTGGGAACCCGTGGGCCCAGCATTGAAGGCCTCCAGGGCCCACTCCAAATAGAACTCGTGGTCCTGGAAGGGAGATGGATTGCTCCGTTTGGAAATTTGAGAAACGCTTGGCGTCTCTGATCAGCTGGTGTGACATTTGCCATTTGAAAAGCGGATCTGATGATTTACAGTAAAACCTCCCTGGAACGATGGTTGGAGGCAGACTTCTGTCCTCCCGACCACCTACGTAGGCTTCCGGTCACACCCGTGTCTTCCTTGTCCCCATGGTTTGTTGGAAGTGAGTGGATTATGCTCCGCTTGCCAGGGTCAGTTCTTTTGGCTTTCAGCTGGGAAGGTAAGGAGCCTCTTTGGGCCTGGACTGTGGTCCTGGTATGTGGGGACCAACATCTAAATTGCTGCTTGACTAAGTAGCAGGAAGCTTTCAGGCAGAGGATAATGGTTCTCAAATGTCACCAAACACAATTTATTCATGTCCTCTAGGTTCATCCATGTCACATATTGCAAGGCTTCCCTCTTTTTTTTTTTTTTTTAAAAGATCATAGTTGTTTTTTTTTTAAAGATTTTATTGGGGAATTGGGGGAGGAGAACAACCAAGTTGTTGTCCTTCAGTCTTAGTTGTGTAGGGTGTGGCAAGCTCAGCTCCAAGTCCGGTTGTGCCTCTCAGTTCAAGGAAGGTGCTGTGTTCAATTAGTTGCGAGTGGGTGTAGCCACAATCGCATGCAGGAGTCAAACCATCAGCCTTGTTGTTCAGAGTGCGCCCTCTATCCCCTGAGCCATCCAGGCGGCAGCTCAGCTCAAGGTGCTGAGTTCAGTCTTTAGTTGCGGGCGGGTTTAGCCTACCATCGAATAGGCAGTCTTGTGGTTAGGAGCACGTGCTCTCACCAGCTGAGCCATCCCGCCACCTGTTGGTAGCTCAGCCGCAGCTCAGCTCAGGTGCAGCTCACTGGCCCATGTGGGAATCGAACCAGTAACCCCGTTGCTCAGAGCTCGCACTCTTGAGCAAGCTCTTAACCAATTGAGCCACTTGGCCGACCACCAAGGCTTCCCTTTTTTTCAGGCTGAATGGTGTTCCATTGTATGTATGTTTTTTTTTAAAAAAGACTTTAATAGGGAATTGGGGGTGAGTAACCAGGGAAGGGGAACAGACAAGTTGCTGTCCTTTTGTTCTTCAGTCTAGTTGCGGAGGACATTGCTTCACTGGCCTATGTTCAAAACGTCATTGTGCTCTTCTCGGGTGAGGCAGATCAGTCACTGGTCTCTGGACGGCTACTCACAGTGGCTCTTGGCAGCTCACACTGGCTGCGGGCCACTCACTGTAGCCTATGGCAGCCCACTGTAGCAGGGGCTGCAGCTATGCTGTCCTGGGGACTCACAGCAGCCCAGCTCCAGGTGGAGCTGTTGTTCACTATCTTAGCTGTAGAGGGCAGTGTCACTGGCCCTCATATGTGGGATCCAAACCGGGGCCACTGGTGTCCCAATCCAGCTTTCAACCAACGTGCCACTCGGCCGGCCCCGGAACACAGTATCTTTATCCCTTCATCTGTTGAAGGACACTTAGGTTGTTTCTATGTGTTGGCTATTGGGAGTGATGCTGCAACGAACAAGGGAGTGCAGATATCTCTTCAAGAGCTTGTTTTCAATTCTTTTGAATAATTATCCAGAATTGCTGGGTCATACGGTAGTTTTGTTTTTAATTTTTTGAGGAGCCTGCATACCATTTTCCATGGTGGCTGCACCAATTTACAATCTCATCAGCAGGGCATGAGGGTTCCCTTTTCTCCACATCCTAGCCAATAGTTGTCTATTTTTTTTTATTTTTTAAATAGTAGCCAACCTGACATGTCTGAGGTGGTATCTCATTGTGGTTTTCATTCACACTTCCCTGATGATTAATCATGCTGAGTATTTTTTCATATACCTATATTTAGTTCCATTATAGATAGAGAGAAACTGAAGCCTCGAGAAGTTTAGGAGGGTCCATTCCCAGGGTCACACTGTTAATAAATGATAGAGCTGGGATGCAAATGTGACTGGAGAGTCTGGCAATGTCACCTTTACACTCTACTGTGTGCCCCATTCCAACTCCCCCTGCTATAGGCTGAATGCTTATGTCCCCCCGCTCCGCCCCCCCATTCACACATTAAAATCCTAATGCCCAATGAGATGGTATTAAGAGGTGGGGCCTTTGGGAGGTGCTTAGGTCACAAGGGTGGAGCCCTCATGAATGGGATTAGTGTTCTTATAAAAGAGACCCCACAGAGCTCCCTCACCCCTTCCACCATGTGAGGATACAGGGAGAAGCTAGCTGTCTGCAACCCTGAAGAGGGTTCTCATCAAAACCCCGCCATGCTGGCACCCTGATCTTGGACTTCCTGCCTCCAGAACTGTGAGAAATAAATGTCTGTTGTTTATAAGCCACCCAGTCTGTGGAATTTTGTTATAGCAGCACGAACGGACTAAGACACTCCCTGAGTAATTAGGGTAGGAAACAGGCCAGTCAAATGGCCCAGGCAGGGTGAGCAGCAAAGACTTAAATTCAGTCTGAGCCTTGAAGATGGGGTGGGAGTGGGTGGGAGTGACAAGAGGGGAAGGTAGGGGAGGGAGAAAGACAAATCGGGGATGGAAAGTGGAGTGAGAGGGCTAGGTGGGGTTGGCCTGTCCCCTGACTTGCAGTCTGGAGTGGGAGGCACTGTGAGGCGGACATGGGGTTGAGGTGGAAAGAGGCAGGACTGATGATGTTTGGGGGAACGTGGGCTCATTTCTTGGAAAGGTGTTAAGCTTGATCTGTGCCACAGAAAGGCCACAGTGTTTCAGAGACAGGCCGGTGACACAGGTCTAGAGGAGCCCTCAGAATGGGGCAGTAAGGGCCATGACTTGGTCTGGAACTAATCCAAGTGTCTCCAAGGGCTGTTTGGTGGACCCAGAAGAAGCTGACACAGGGTCATGTTCTGGAGTGAAGCAGCCTTTGGAGAACTCGGTCTTGGGACATCCTCTTGCCTACATCACAGACAACTCCCTTAGGGATGAATAGTAGTCATTCACAGGCCCCAGGTTGCCATGTGGGAGTGAGTACGTGGGCGCAGTGGAGAGAGCAGTCAGGAGGTTCCTTCCGTGCTCCAGTGGGCGGTGATGGCGAGAAGGAGCCAGAGCAGGGCATTTGCAACACATACGAAGATAAAGCCATCTTTGCTGATGTCACACATGAGGGAAAAAGAGAAAAATCAAGGACCACTGGTGTGCTGTCCTTGAATAGGAAAAGTCATTTACTGAACTGAGTCTGACACTGGGGTGAGGTTGAGGCTGCAAATACAAATTGGAGGGTCATCAGGAAGAGATGATATTTGAGACCACAGAGTGAAACCACTTGGTCCAGGGTTGGTCCTTGAGTTTTACTGACTCTTTTGATGGCTTTTTGCTACAAATGAAAGCAGAGAAATAGGGAATGTTGTGGGTTGAACTCTGTCCCCCCCAAAAGATGGGGAAGTCTTAACCGTTGTACCTGTGGATGTGACCTTATTTAGATATAAGGTCTTTGCACATGATGAAGTTAAGATGAGGTTATTAGGGTGGGCCCTAATCCAATATGGTTGGTGTCCTTATGAAAAGAGGACGTTTGGACATAGAGACAGATACCTACAGAGGGAAGACGAGTGCAGAGACACAGGGAGATGACAGCCCTCTGCAAGCCAAGGAGAGAGGCCTGGAACAAAGGCCTCAGTAGGAATGAATCCTGTGGACACCCTGATCTCGCAATTCTGGCCTCCAGAACTGTGAGATGACAAATTTCCATTGTTTAGTGGCCTGGCTTGGCGTACTTTGTTACCACAGCCCAAGGAGGTAGCTGAGGTAGGCGTAGGGTTCACTGGAGGTCTTTTCAGAGGGGAGATGGAACAACAGCACATTGATAAGAAAATGGGAGCGACCCATGGTTGAGGGAAAAATAGGGGATGTGGGAGAGCAAAGGAGGGTTCTCTGAAAACACGGGTTCTCTGCATCTTGGGCCTTGCAGGCTGTAGGAGTGATGGGAGTTTCTCTCCCCAGATCCTGCCCACCTGCCCAGGCCTCAGCTGGAGGGGATGCCTCTATACAGGGCCCTGGAACTCTCCTCTTGCTCCAGCCACACTCACCACTTTCCACCTGGTTTTGCGATTGCTCCCATGGAATGTCTGCATCCTTCATCCTCCCCTGCCCAGCGCTCAGGACGGCGCCCGGCCATGGGAGGGACCCTGTGAACACACTTTGAACAGAGAATGTGAAGTCCTTCTGGAGTGTTCTTGTCTATATGACACTGGTTTTAACTGTTTTTTTTTGTTTTGTTTTGTTGTTTTGTTTTTGAGGGCAGTGTCACTGGCCGTCATATGTGGGACCGAACCCGGGCCGCTGGCTTTCCAGGCCAGCGCTTAACCATTGCGCTACTCGGCCGGCTCCTATATGACACTGGTTTTAGAATTTGTTTTGGAAAAATCACTCCTGGCGTGCTCCTGTCTCTCCACAGAATGATGTTGGTTTTGTGCTTTGGGGGTTATCAGTCTGTAGATGCTCCACCAGGAACTTTAAACTGGGGCAGACCCTGTGAACAGCGTAACGTTGAACAAACTACGTAACCTCCACAGCCCTTGGTTTTTCCATTAGTCAAACAGGGAGGAGATCTGGCCTTTCTCTGCCTCACAGACGTGGATGTGGTGGCCCCAGCTGAGTGCTGAAGCAGAAACACAAGTGTGTGGATTCCTGAGAGTGTAGGCTCTCAATTTAAGGCACAATCACTAGATTTCTCCAAGAAGGGCTGGCTGGCATGCATACATGTAAAGAGGAGGCAGATTTAGTCACTAATACTCTTTATTCGGAACTCTGAATTTTTAAGATTTTTAATTAAAGATTTTTAAAGTTGTGGCAACATATATGTAACAAAAATTTACCATCTTAACTATTTTTAAGTGTCCAGTTCAGTGGCTTGAAGTGCATCCACATTGCTGTATGGCCATCATCTCCAGAACTTTCTCATCTTCCCAAACTGAAACTCTGTCCCTATTAAGTACTAACTCCCCATTTCTCCCCCGGGCCCTTGGCAACAGCCCTCCCACTTTCTGTTTCTATGAATGTGACTCCTCTAGGGACCTCATATAGGTGGAATCATACAGTATTTTTCCTTCTGTGACTGACTTACTTCATTGAGCATGATGTCCTCCAGGTTCATACATGTTGTAGCCTGTGTCAGAATTTTCCTCCTTCTTAAGCTGAATAACATTCCAGTGTATGGATGAACCACCTTTTGCTTATCGATTCACCATGGACACTTGGGTTGCTTCCACCCCTTGGCCAACGTGAGTAACTCTGCTGTGAACATGGGTCTGTGGTCAGAACTCTGAATTTCATGTCATGGTTTGACTTATGTGCATTTTCTTGTCATCCTCGACTTCCTTAATCCAGCGCTTTGATTCATCTACGGGTCTGAGAAGCCTGGCATCCCCTGGGCTAGAGGTTCCTGCACAGTATATGCTTTTAACAATTCTGTAATATTTCCACGTGGCCTTTGCTGAGGGAGTTAAACATTAGATAATTTAAGGGATTATGGTTTTGAAGTTGGGCCACTTTTTTGTTTCTTTTTTCTGGAGGATCATCTGTTTTATCTCCACTTGACTTTTTAAAAATGCTGGAACTGTTTTTTGATTGAACACAAACTTTTTTTTTTCTTTGATGTTTATACTACTGAAGGTGGAAAAATAAGACCTTTGCTTATTAACAAGATGAATCAATCTCTTTCCCCCATGGGAAACTGAAAACAATTTAGAGAACAGGGTAAACTTCAGATTTTCCTGTGATGTGAATTCGGTTGACCTTTCCCAAGGTAAAATTTAAGGGAGATCTAGCTGGGCTTGACAGACAATGACGGAGCTGGGTGTCACCAGGTCTCACCCCTCACCTTGCTCTTGCCTACCTGTGCAGCCTCTTATGGCATTTCGAGAGAGAGCAGAATAGAGGCCCAGAGAGGTTCAGTGTATCAGCGAAGGTCACCCAGGACACTGGTATCCAACCCAGAGTCCTTCATTCTGCTCTACTGGACAATGGCTCGGAATAGTCACTTCTCAAAGGCAGTATTGCTTGGTATCTTTCTTCCTGTTCACTTTGTATGTGCCCCGTGTCTTTGGGGAAATTCCCCATAAGATGGGTGCGTGGTTAACACCTCCTTTGTCTGACCCGGTCACATGTTCCTCCTTTGGAGATGGTGGGGCCCGGAGTTTCCAACTTGTTTAATCTGGAGCCATTGCCTGTGGCACAGGGCTCCTGGCTGGTGCTGGGGAGGCTGCCACCCTGGGCCTGCCCCGAATCTGGTACAAGCCCAGGAGTGGGAAGTAGAGAAGAGACAAAGCAAAGAGACTGTGTTGGAAACAGACTGCAGAGCTGAGAAGATACTGAGAAAAGTGGCCTGAAGCCAGCTCCTCCTCTCTCCAAGTATGCCAGGAATGCTGGGCCCGCAGGAAGAAGACAAAACAGTAGAAAGAAGGAGAAAGAACATTGTGTCACCAGGGCACACTCCTAGCTACTCTAGTTGTCAAAACAAAGCAGAAGGATACTCTTCACCCCAAATAAAAGTGGATCAAAATTCAAAAACAATTGATACTAAAATTTGCATTTATTTGGAAGGGTGAACACCTTCCAAAGCAAGTCTCTAAGCCTTTTTAGCTTCCCATCTTTTGGGTGAGGAAACAGCTCAGAGGGCCTTACGAGAAAGGATTTGTTTAAGCACAGAGGGAGTAAGGGAGCTGAGATAGAATCTCCAGTCTGCAGTGAACTGCTTGGGGTTGGGGATTTGCTTCCGAATTTGAGCCAAGATCAAGACAAAGGACAAAAGGTTGAAGGGTACACAGTGGAGGAAGAAAACAAAACAAAAACAGGAAGTGGCCAGCTCCGGGGTTTTCCATGGGAAGGCTGAGAAACAGGTCCAGATATAAGGAGGAAAATGAAGAAAAAGGAAACCTCTGAATCTTCTAGAAGCTGCTTGAGAAATTGGGAAACAGGGGTCTCAGCAGGATCCAGCTGGACAGAGGCATAACTGGGATCGGGACCCCCAGATGGGACCCCTAAGTCCTGGACTCAGCACGCGCTCATCCTTGGCAGGTCAACAGATCTCTCACTGCCCCCCTTCTCCTCTTGGAAAAAGAGTTTGTCACCTCTTGCGTCCCTTAGAGAGGTATGTTCATGAGTGTCCTAAGGCTGAAGCATGAAAAGGGGTCTAAGATAACCCAACAAAACTATCGCCACCTCTGAGCAAGTAAGAACAGGGTATTTCTGATGTACATGAGCATATGGTATTTAGACCTGCTGTCATACAAATGGAAAACACATGTGCTACCAGCATTTGGAAAGGGCAAGGCCAGAGTTGGGGTTGGGGGAGGCTGAGGGAGACTGCCTGCCATCCTCTCCCAGCTGGAGTTCTGCTCCTCCCTCTCCTAATCAGGGCAGGGGCAGAATTCCCTAGAAAGTTGCTCTGTAGTCCCTCTCTGTATCTGCCTTCTCAGAAGTCAATGGTGGAAGTCTATGGCATAGGGGAGTGATGGGTCCTGAGAGGAGGGTCCAACAGAGGAAAGACTCCTTGTTGCTGTTTATAAACCTCAGCAGAGAGCATATGTCCTGGAGCCTGATGCCCAACACAGTGGCCCCAGTGCCACACAGGAGGTGTTCACCACAAGTTTCTTGACTTGAATTATAGAGGTTCTGTGCCAACAATAGGAGGGAAAAAGTAATCTCCAGTTTCTTCCTGGCCATGTTCTGTCTTGAGATATTGTTTTGATCCTTAGGTAATCAAGGAAGTATAAGAATTTTATGTGAAAAGAGAGCATGTCAGTGTGTTTCTAACACCGTGTATGCAAATGAGCCAGTAAAGTATTTTACAGACAGCCACCAGAGGTCAAAGTTCATCCTCCATGTTCAACAATTATTTTGCTCAAAATAAACAGGCAAGCAGGACTGCAGGAAATGAATTGCAGCAACCTCAACTCATGTGTGAAAGTTTCCAATTAGGAATTCAAAGAGCTTGTTGTTTAATGAAAAAGTGAAACGTACTCCTTTTATGTGCTTCCCCACATCCTTGGTGGTCCCTGGCTAAGAGCTGGTTCCACTTGCAGGAATATGGCTGTCATTCAGCTCACCTGATAGAAGCGGGAGTGTGACAAGTGACTACATGACCAAAAGTAGAGTTTGAAGTAAGGGAAAGGCAGTTGATCAGATAAATCTTCACTTTCGCGGGTTGACAAACCACTGCCTGCGCCAAATCTGTTCCACAGCCTGTTTTTGTAAATAAAGTTTTATTGGTATACAGCCATGCCCATTTGTTTGTGTATTATTATCTATGGCTGCTTTCCCCAAACAAGGGCAGAACAGAGACCATATAGTCTGAACAGTCAAACTATTTACTCTTTATAAATAGTTTTTATAGAAAACATTTGCCAGCCCATGCTCTAGTTCACCAATTCTTAATTGTTGTGTGATGGGATCCCTTGGAAAGTGTGACAAAAGCTTTATATGCATGTCATTTTAGAAAAATACCTGACCTCCTGGTTAAGAATGCCTACATGTAACTCTAACTAGACCCTCTTCCAGAGCCTGGGGCTTTTGTCGAACATTCTGGACCCCTCATAGGAGGGGTTTCTCAGTGAGTGAAGGACACCTTCCACAGTAGCACCCACCTCCACCTACTGCACTGGTCCCAGTTGTGATTAAGCAAAAAGAACCTTGGATTTCAATTCAGGCGACACAAATTCTCTTCTGGGCTCTGTCACTCTTAAGCTGTGTGACTTTGGACGAGTCGCTTTACTTCCCTGGGCCATGGTTCCCTCACGTGTCAAGTGAGATGATTTCTTGAATATCTTTCTGGCTTTAGGTTTCTATGATCATCAAGGATCTGGAATTTATTTCTGGAGCTGAGTAGATAGGGAGTGGTGGTTCATGTATTTTCAAAACATCTGAATCTGCTTGGCAACCCAGACAAGTCTGTATCAGTTAATTTGGTTATTCCCAAGCACCGAAATCTGGGGTTTGGTAATCACACTGGATATTTGGCACCTGTGGGAGCAAACCCTGCTATGCCCCAGTCTCCATCCCAACCCTGGTCAGTCATGCTGATAAATCGAGTTACCACCCACTCACTTCTTAAGATCATGGGTTGATCAGTTACACATCAGAACTCATGAGAGATAACTTAGAGCCCAGGGCCCTTTGGAGAATGGTCCACAGTGACATCTTCTACCAGAGTGACCACAAGTAACTTCTCTTAGACAGTTACAGCCTTTCAGGGAGACAGACAGGTTTTGCATTTCCATCCTGAAATCCAGCTGTGCAGGGATGAATGCTGCTAACAGTTGGATAAGCTTTCCAGGTGTCTCTTTGATGCACACACACCAACAACACATAAAAGGGTTAAGCCTGCTGTTTTGTCTCCTCCTCTTCATTTATCAAAATGATCCATGCAAATATTGTTTTATGGCTTTGGATGGAGATTTCCAAAATTATTTTTAATGGTTGTGTAGTATTTTATCAAATGTACTGTAATTCACTGCTCAATCACATCTATTGTGTTGTTGGAAAAGTCATGATGCATTTTTGCAATGGAAAACATAGAAAAATACGTCATGACTTTTCTGACAACCCAATAGGTTGTTTCAATTTCTTTTTTGTATTTATTTATCAGACTGTGATGACTGTCTTTGCACTGATGTTTTTGTGCATTTTTCTGTTTGTACAGCTGAGGACACATTCTTAGTTTCGAGATTAAAAAGTCAGGGGTTACTCATTAATAATTGCAATGCACAGGGTCAAACTGCCTCTGGGAAATGTATGATACTTCATGTCCTAGCAGCATAGGACAAGGCCCATTTCCCCACGCTCTGGCCAACATGGGCTGTTTGCCACTGTCAATATTTATTTTTGGTCAGTCTGTTAGGTTAAAACTGATGTAATATTGTTGTATTGATTTGCATTTCCTAGATCATTCTACTTTTCAATGACACTGTCTATAATTAAACAGAGGCAAAAAAGATGACTTCATAGGAGGATCTCATTCCTCCACGAGAACTTAGGACTGTGCGAGGCAGACACGTTTATTTTCCAGAGGAGCCAGCAGCCAGGCATAGAAGAGTTTGATCCTCTTTGAGGATGATCATCATTCGTTGACTTCATAGACTCACTGATACTACTTTGGGGCATTTATTTGTTGAATGCATCTAGAAGACCACATGATCCCGGTCATAAAGGAGCTTGGATGACAGGGATGACGTTTATATCACACTTGCAAGGCTACTTACAGGCAGAGATCTGACTCCCCGTGAGCTGTTGGTGGCCCTGCTCTGTGTCGCATCCACCTGACCTCATCTCCCTTGGTCCTGAGTGGATCTGCCCATTTCCTTCCCTCCCAGGATTGGAAGATGACAGAAAAGCCTAATGCTGCCTGTGACCCAGTGCAAGGATGAATTGGAGAGTAGATGGGGGGAAGTTGAATGTCCGGCGGGAAGCTCTGTCCAGCAGGCTCTGCTGTGACCTCGTGCCACGATGACCAGTGGGGCAGGAGAGGGTTGCAGCCGCGAGCTGCTCCTTCTAGGTCTGGCATGCAGTGGTTTCCTGCCTCGCTGAGTGGCCGTTGCTCCGTGGTGATGATTCATGGCATTTGGAAAGTGTGGCTGTGTTCTAAACAGGGAAGTGAAAAATAACACAGCCAAGGGCAGTACAGTTCAGGCTAGGGGCTGTCACAAGATGTGAAGTTTGACTTTGGAAAATGCAGGGGGTGGGGGAGCCCACAGTGAAGTTGGTGATGGTGGCCCACGCCATGTGAGTGCTTGCTCTTCTTCAGCTTTTCCGAGTGGCGGTCACCAAGTGGCCCCTCAGAGCGGCTGCTGGCCGTGGCCGAGCTGCTGTGGGTGGAGGAAGTGGACGGGTGATTCAGTGAGTGTTCGCTTCCTCTCTGACTCAGGATTGAATCTGTTTCTTAGGGTGGTGCCAGGGGGGCCCATGTGGCTTTACTAGATGCTTTGATCTTGGAGTCAAACCTGAGGCTCTGAGCCCTCTGATGTTGGCCCTCCTTTGACCCTTTTGGATGAGCAAGGGGATTAAGCTGGATTCCGTGGCCGCAGGGCAGGCTGGGTAAGCCCTTCTGACTCGAGGCCTTCCTGGAGTTTCGGCTGTGGAGACCAGTATAGCAGCAGCTGAGGCATCTCCTGGGTTTGTGCTCACCTTCGGGGCTGCCTGGGATTGGGGGTCATATGTGGGGGAGTGGCTGAGTTCTGAGAGGCTCAGCCTCGGCAGGTGTAGACTGATGAGACTGACGAGGAGATGGTTTCTAGCCCTCCTGGGGTCCATGTGCCAACTTAGCCAATGTTACAACAGGGCAGGGCCAGATAGCTGCTCCCTTCCCACGAGAAGGGTCAGGGGCAGCTTTTTATTTCAGAGCACTGAGTTTTCCAAGGATCTGCTGTGAGTGTGCTGCCTGAAAGGCCAGCACTGCTGTCACGGGAAACCTGTTCTGCGAAACACTTCAATTAGCCAGATAATTGCCTCTGCTAAGAGAACATAACCATGAAAATACTGACTTGATAAAGACTGAAATCCTCTCAAAATTGCTATAGGAGTTTTGTATTCCATGCCCTAAATAACCTTGGATAATGGATTCTTCTTCCAGATCATTTCTTTCCCTCGTCCCTCCTTCCGCCTCTGTCCCCTCCTGTTTCCATGGCCAGCACAGAGGTCAGCTGGTCTAGCTCAGGCAGGATGGCTGGTATCCAATCGTCAGTGTTTTTAACGAGACTCTATTATTAACCACATGCCAGAGAAATGCAACTCAAACCAGCTGGGGCTTCCAAAAGGGGTTCTGTGTGACAACTGTGAAAGGGGAGAAGGGGCTGTGAGGATGCCTGCAGCTGGGACCTGACCCTGCCAGCCACTGTCTCATTTCTCACATCATCTTCCACCAACTATCGACTTGACTCTCTTGAATAGCTTTCTCCATACAGCAGGGAGTGTGTACGATGGCAGCTTCTGCTCATCACACCTTACAGCCCCACTGCTAGGGAGGGACTGAGAGTGCAAGTACCAAAGAGAGGCCTTGATGGCCCTCATTTGGGTCAGGTGACTGTCACTGGCTCAATCGCTGTGTCCAGGGGAGGATCTCTGAGCAGATGGTAGCTCACTTCTGCACCCTACGATCGGTGCAGGAAGGGAGGATTTTCCAGAAGCAAGGACTCCTGTGCTGGGCAGACAAACAATAGGCTGACCACCGCTGGGGCTGAAGACTTTCCTGACGCCCAGGCTGAGCCTTGGGGCTCTCAGCTGCATCCCCTGAGGCTGGTGGTGAAGGGCACGGCCTGGGGAGCTCCCTCCTCTGTCCTCAGAACCCATTATTTCGTTGCTTGAAAATCCACAGAGGATGGGGGTTTTCTCAGCTACATTTTGGGGGCGATACATGTCTGGGGCTGCAGCTGTGTGAATTTCTGAGGAGACTGCCTCGGAGGATCTAAACAGTGAGTGAAGGAAGAACAAAGGAGCCATTCTCAGAAGTATGGCAAAAATGAAACCAAATAAAAACCCCATAAAAATCCCTCAGAGGCCAGAGGAAATACCAACTCAATGCTCTGAGCTGCACACTTGGTCCTAAAGGACAGATTTGAGGATGGGCCGTCCTGACACAGTTGTGTTGGGACATGAGGGAGCACGTGCTGGGATACAATGAAAGGGAGCCGTCTGTGGAGGGGAGGGGGCCGTGGGTGTGTCACCGTGGGAGGGGAGGGGGCCGTTGGTGTGTCACCCGTGGGAAGGGAAGGGGTCCGTTGATTGATGTGTCACCCGTGGGAAGGGAGGGGGTCCGTTGGTGTGTGTGTTTGTTGGCATGTTGTTCAATCCAGGAACTGCCCTGTCACCAGGGTTCACGAGGACCCTGGGAGAGACATGGCAGGAACTGGTTCAAAGTGTGCACACAACAGATGCCTGTCAGCTGGCCTGCCCCCTGCTGGCTCTGCTGGATGGCTGGAGGAACTCTGACCTCTGTGTGGTCATCAAAATACCCGTTCGGAAATCTCTTTGAAGATTTTTTTAAGTAAACACTCAAAGCGCAGATAATAACAATGATTGACAAAGCTGAAGTAGCTGTAGGAAGTGGACGAAAGTGCTGATTGTGAAGCTGGCAGGCCTGTTGTCTTTCTGTTCCTCTAACCTGGCTTCCTTGCTATGGTTGCAGTTTCGGGCCCCGAGAGTGCTTTAAGGTGATGGAGTTGAGGATGTGGACACTTTCACTCTCATTTCATGGGTGTGACACTATCCCAGGGACAGAAAGAGCATTACCCTGTCACCACACAGCAGCTGCCTGTGGCCTGTGGCAGGTAGCCCTCTAGGCACAGCTAACCTTAGATGCTGCTCATGGGGCCTTTCTGTCTGCTTTGTGGCCTTGGGCTGCTGGGACCCACAGTGAGACTGTGTCCCCCCAAGTCTCCCAGGGTGCCACAGGGTGAACAGGAAGGGAAGTGTGGTTTCTATCTGTGCATGGTGCTTCTGCTCTCAGTTTTGGCCAACTGGACAAGAGCTGGCCAGGCTTCTCTGGCATGTAGTAATGGCCCCTTTGCCATGTTACTTCCTTAATTATCTCTGAGACCCTATTGTAGGTGGAGGTGGGAATGGGCTGTCAGCTCTGCACTCACCCGGGCTTCTGGACTCAGTATGGTTATGTTTGTTCATCCTCCGGACTCCGGGAGCAGTTCTGATGGTTGTTCATCAATTCATTCATCATTGATCCATCCACTTACCCATCCACTAGGGCTGTTATTTAGTCATTCAGTCACAATGAGACTGTGCTTGCTTATCTTTTATCTGTGCTGTTGGGCACAGAGTCAAGCTGACTTCTTTTCCTGCTTTGCCTTTGTTATGGTTGAAGTTCTAACCCCCAGGACCTCAGCATGTGACTGTATTAAAAGATAGGGTCTTGGGGCCGGCCGAGTGGCGCGGTGGTTAAGCGCTGGCTTGGGAAGCCAGTGGCCCGGTTCAGGTCCCACATATGAGGGCCAGTGACACTGCCCTCAAAAAAAAAAATAAAAGAGGGTTTTTAGAAAGGTTATTAAGTTAAAATGAGGTGATTTTAAGTTAAAATGAGGTCCTAATCTAATCTGACTGGTGTCCTTATGAGAAAAAGAGATTAAGACACACACACACACACACACACACACACACACACACACACAAATGCACACACACGACGATGTGAAGGCACAGGGCGAAGACAGCCATCGACAGGCTGAGGAGAGAGGCCTGGAACAGATCCAGATCCTCCCTCAGGGCCCCAGAAGGAACCCACCCTGCTGACACCTTGATCTTGGACTTCCAACTTCCAGAACTGTAAGGAAATTGATTTCTGTTTAAGCTGCTGAGTCTGAGGTACTTGGTTATGGCAGTCCGAGCAAACTAAGACAACATTTCAACACATTCATGGAGCACACAGCCATTTGCAAGGTGTTTTAGGAGGTCTGCAGACTTTTCTAGAGAATACAGGAAAGGGGGAACAGCAATGGGCCCATCCTCTCTTTACATTTCTCCTCCCAAGCTCCTCTTTGCTCAGCCTCTTCTTACCTACACCCCCAACAAAAAGCAGAAGCTTAGGGGGAAACAAAACAGAGGGTGTCCCAGCAGACACCACCCTACAGAAGCTTTGGAAAGAAACCCTTTAATATAGACTCAGAAGGACCATTTCTTCCTGGCTGTCTCTCCCCCAACAAGTTCTTACTTAGCGCATGTGTGCGCACGCATGGCCAGAACACACCATGACATGATAGAGCGGCCGTGTGTGTGTGTGTCTGAGGAAGGCTGGGGAAAGGTCCACAGCTATTGTGAACACACTGTGATTGTGCAGGTGGCAGCACATTCACCAGAATGTCCCCAGCCTCAGCATCATGGTGCATGGTGGCTGGCAAGGGCCACAATTAAGCCTTTCTCTGGACCGTGAATTACACCTCTTGCTGTCCTTGGTGACTAAAGATGATGCCAACACCATGATTCCACACAACTGTTACAGGAGGGCTGTGCTTTGATTTCTGGCTTGACCAGTGGCTATGGGGCTGTGATCTCTTTATCTGTAGGAATCAGGTGCTCATTTCACCATGGAATAATCTTGAGATGTCTGGAAACATCTCTGAGACTTCAAACCTATCTGGCCTAGTCAGAAGCGAGGTCCATCTTCAAATGCCCTGCATGTAAGTCTTGAAATTTCTCCTTCTTCTATGGTGTATACCATTTCCGATCAAAGACATTTTCCACCATGCAACTGAATAATGATCCTGTCCCCGTACGGGGTACTTTCGCAATCGTAGCTTAGCTCACTGATTTGAAAGGGAACTGGGAGTCCAGGAGCTCAGTGTTGACCAACCGGTCCCTTGTTGCGTAGTCTAGGGTCCCCAAAGGACTTTGGCAAAGATATTACTGCCAGTGTGGTTGCAATCAGCTTCTGTGTGCATGCTGGAGGGAAGTTTGCACATCATGATCACTTGTACCGAAGTGTGGGGCCTGTCTTCATTTAGTGATGATATTAAAACGAGCTTCCATTCTTTTCTGCATACAGACAAATGAACATATTCCAGGGATGGTCTGAGGGCTTGCCCAGAGTGTCACAAAGCCACCATGGGTTGGGCCCCTTCCCGCCCCCTTTATCCTGCACTGCCTTCCTTGGTTGGCTCTCCATTCCTGCCCTCTTCCTCTTGCTCCCTGCCGACTGCCAAGCAGAATCCCCTAGTTGATAAGACCAGAGGTATGCCCTGCTCTGGTTATCTGCATTTTAAATGAGTGACTCTTGAACACCTACATTTCAAAACCCAAAGAACTGATCTTCCAGTGCTTGACTGGAGCTTCAGGTTTCTACCTGGACTGGTTGGGCAGATAGGTCTACTTTGTTTACTCAAAGAACTGGGCTGGTAGTCAGCCTGGCTCTAAGTCCAATGGGCACCTCCTTCCTTGGTATAACTAACATGAGGCAGCTGCCTTCTCCCTCTTCAGCCAAAGCCTCAGTGTCACTGAAGGATAGTTATTATGTATCTTGCTGGCACTTGGGCTCTTAGTACCATCTCTCTGCTACCTCCCCCTAACCACAGGGCTAGCAGTTAAAAAAAGACAGCTCTCTATGCTTTTAAATCCATGCCCCGTCCTCCCATGCTTCAATTTCACAAATGTTGGTTAACATGCATGTGCTTTTCAATGACCTGATGACTTCTAGTCCACTCTAGACAATAAAGGCAGAGCTGTGATCTTTAGATAAAAGGCTTCATGGGTCATGACTCATCCTTGGAGACATCTAGCCTGCTTGGCTGCTGTCCTTAAGTGCCTGGTTCTGTAAATATTGACAGTTAGAAACCATCCTGAGAGCTACCAAGCAATGATCTGGAAGGTGATATATGTGAATATGACTTGTTAGGCAATGCTTGTCATTCACTAAGATAGTTGCTTGTGTGCTTGTGTGTGACTCATAGCTGGTATGTGATGGGGTCTGATTCAGCTAGGAAAGCTTGGCCTGCTACAACAGAGAATGACATCCAAGGCCACTGCAGTTTCTAGGCTCCTGGCTTCTTAATAAGCATGGCTTTGCCAAGAAGGAAATGCTCAAAAGCAGTCTCTACCACTAAGAAATTAAAGGCATGGAGGGATAAGGAGCAGAACAGCGCTTCTCACTATTCAGAGCTGATGCTTTCACAACTATTTGTCCCCTGGGCACATTTCCATTACAGCTCACCAATGGATGCCCATGGCTCTGCAAGGAGCAGCCTCTCTATCTGCACACACACAAACACACACATACACATACATACACACACACACACACATACAGAGACACAGACACACGTATACACACAGACACACACAGACACACACACAGACACATATATAGACACACACACACAGACACACAGAAACAGACATACACAGACACACACACACATACAGACACAAACAGACACAGACACACACACATACAAACACACAGACAGACATGCACACAACACATGTGCGCGCGCGCACATACACACACACACACACACACACACACACACACAGCTGTAGTCCTCTGCAGAATTACTTGGCATTTACTGTGTTGCCCTGTCGTGAGAGCTGAACTCTGCCGCGCTGGTGAGTGGAGGGGCAGCTGGCTGTGAGAGAAGCATGCCTTGGGGCCGCATGCACAGGAGCCTGGTTCTTACCTCCATGTAAGCCAGCTCTTTGCCACTACCTCGCTGTGCGACTTTGGGCAAGTTACTGAAGTGCTCTGAGCATCGGATTCCTTATTTGTAAAATAAGGATAATAATACCTACCTTTCAGGGCTAGTGTGAGTTGAGATAATGTATTTAACACACATGGATCATAAAAACTGCTCAAGTGTAGCTAGTATTGTCTGTAGTACAAAAACCACTGAAAATTGTTGCTGCTAACCCTTTGGGGTTGTTATGGAGGGCCTACTATTAATTCTGAGGTTTTATATGCGTGTATCAGTCCCTCAAGGAGCTGTAATCCTTATTTCACAGGGGAGGAGCCTGGGGCTCAGGACGCCAGCTAGCCAGCATCTGTGGCTGTGACAGCGTGTGCTGGCCATTACCTGTGCAACCTTTTGGGGACATGGAGGCCGTGATTGTGTGTGTTTAGCGGACTGGCGATTTGGCTGTGTCTGGAGGAACTGGGCATCTGCTTCATCTTTGTTTCCATCCCCTGGGCACATACTGGTCTGTGTGCTGTTAGCCAAATCACCCGGAAGTGGCTGAGTGTTGTCCTTTTGTTCAGGTAGATTACACACCTGGAAGCTGCAGAGTGGTATTCCAGAACCTGTAAAGAGTCCCTATTTTTAATGGACTGTCGGTGGGCGGGTGATGGGAATCCAGTCTGCTGGATGTGTGGGGTGGGTGGGGGTGGGGTTCAGGGGGCCTGAGTAGTGGGGAGAAAGCTCAGGTCACTGTCACTCTGGTGGCCAGCAGGAGCTCCTCCTCCAGGTGCCCTCTCAACGGAAACCGTTTACACGAGACGACGAGATCCACTGTTATGCCCTCGCGGGATGGCATTACTGAAAGCAAATCCGTGGCATCAGGGCTGGATGGATGTTTGAAAGAAAGAAGAGGACTTCAGCAGAGCAATGTGTAGACCACGAAGGAGATAAGTCCCTAAAGTGGCCAAAATGAGTAAGGCGTTTCCTGGAGAGGAAACATGAGGAAAGGGTCCCCGGGACGACGTTAAAGGAGAACCTGCTTGTGCTTAATAAACTCGATGCAGGAACATTTCAATCAGGTGAAACGTATGTTTCTTGGTCCCTCCCAAAGGTGAGAGAGGCACTGAGGCCCCTTGGCATCACTTCAGCTAACCTGAGTCCCTTAATGTCCCAGAAAGGTGGACCGTGTTCCCTGGGTGACCAGAGATGACCCAGCAAGGCTGGACCGGGTGGTCCCAGAGGAGCACATGTGGGGTTCATGGGGGTGACCTTGAAAGAAGAGCTGGTGTTTCTAAGGGAGGAGGCGCAGCAGAACAGAGGCAGGCCAGCTTTTTCTGCCTGGAGGTCAGAGCTGGGATCTGCCTTAGGGGTCTGCACAAGAAGTCAGCAGGGGAGCAAGGAGCCCGTCTCAGCAGAGACCAGTGGAGGCAGGAACTACAGTGGAGGCAAGACGAGGCAAACAGGGCTGCAAAAGGGTCCACACTGACCAACTTTGAAGATCTGCCTGGGTTGCTCTCGTTGGAGACATCTGCTTGAAGTCCTCCTAAAGCTTTGGATCCAAGGTCTTCTTCCTTGCTGTCCCAAGGAGCGGACATACCCTCAAGCTAGCTTCCACCTCCTGTGGGAACTAAACAACATGGTATTTTGAAGATATTTGCAGTATCTGGTACATAGGACAAGTTAAATATGTGTCATCTAACGTTGTTATTGTCACTTATCCTTACGTCAGACTCCTGGTTTGCGTTTACATTTTAGAAGTCTGTTCTGTTTCAAAACAAATGGTTTTTCTCCCCAGAAATGCTCCCCCACCATCCTCACCTCCCAGCAAGTTTGGACTCCTTTTTTGCTTTCTTTGTGTTCTAAACAAATCCATTCCTCTTACTCATTCACTTGCTCATTCAGCTGTCCCCCCAACATTTATGCTGAAGATCTACTGTGTGCCAGGCCTGCGGTTATCTGATTATGACACTTCCATGCACAACTCGCCCCCACCCCCCAAAACATGCACACCAAAGTTTCTCTTTCAGGTTCCAGGTCTCATTTGTGAATAGATTTGTTGACCTCGCTATTTTTGTGCGTATATTTTTTCATTGCCAATATGCTTTTCAACAGGAACCTCATGCATGCAGAGCGTGTCTGCAGGCTCTGATTTACAAAGTGCTCCCTGTTCCAAGGTCCTCTGAGGCGCTCGCTGTCCAGATCAGAGAAGAAATGAGTGAGGAGCCACCACATGGCCCAGGGAGAAGTCAGGCTCCTGTGTAGCCTACTCCCCGCCTACCCTGCCTGGAAGCATGCTTTCTGACATGAGGTCTGGGACCGATTTCTGCTTTTAAAGAGCTCCCTGGGCAAAGCATGACAGAGGCAGGTTGCTCTCAACATCAAGTGGCTGCCTGGTAACAGAGGGAGTTGCCCACTCCGCTGACATTCACCGTGTGACTGCCAGCCTGACCATGCCATGGAGTGCTCTCGCTTAAACCATGGCTCCAATGAAAACAAGTCAAAGGGGAAACAAAAATATTGCAGGGTCAGGCTACACATGCTTACCTAGCCTTGGAAACCCTATTCTAGATGATTCTGGGTTAATATGGGGGCAGCTGTTGCTGTCTTTGATGAATGGAGGAAAAACCACTTGGGTGGAGAGGTCTGGGGGAGTGAGGGGAGTCATGGCCAGGCTGGGTCCCTGGATGCAGTGGTGGGGAGCAGGGCCCTGCTCTCCAGGATTCTAAATCTGGCTGACTGGAGGAAAAAAATGTGTTCTGTGCCACAGGAAGAATGTCCCCTCAGACAGAACTGCTAATCAGGCAAGATGAAGGGAGGAATGCACAGCCAGGGGTGGTTCCTGTTTGCTTTCCAGCAGCCTCTCCCCTCCATGCAAGTCACATGTATTTTTGACTTGCTAATTTAGACGGTGGCTGAGTGTCCCCTTCCCCCAGCCTTCATTTTAGAAAATGTGGGAATGTTCGGAGCCCGTGAGCTGTGTTGCAAAACTGTGAGCGATTCTCCGGAGCTGCCCTGTGTCATCTGTCTCCTTGACACGAAGAGGGAAGGAGGAGGCAGGGAAAAAAGAGACGGGTGTGGACGGGGGAAAGGAGCCAGGAGGGAAAGGAGAAAGGAAAGACCGACATCTCGCTGACGTCAAGGACGGCCACCCGCTGCAGGATAACTAACTGTACTTGGTTCCCCAGCCACCCACTCCCTCTAATTTACTAGAAACCGAGCATACTGTTTTGAAACCTGTAGCCTGCAGTCTGTTGTTTTGTTTGTGCTGTTCTTCCTGGACCAAAAGGACCATTAATTGTGGGGGAGTTTGAAAGCTACCTGATTCCCTGAAACAGAGGGGATTTCCATGAGTAATAACTCAGCCCGCGCTCGGGTGGGGCGCGGAGCAGCAGCCAGCCATCCAGCTGCTGGCGGCCCCGGAAAAGGGCGCGGGACAGGGCGTCACGTGGCCGGCTGCGGCCCGGGAACTGGCAGGGGCCCGCCCGCAAACTCCCTGCCCGCCCCTCCCGCGCCCACTGCTCTGCGCTGAAGCCACCTCCCTGCAGCCCGCCTTGACTTCGCAGGGTGAGAGCAATCTCGGGTATACGTGGCAACCTGTTTCTTTGGAAATGCAGGACCCCGAGGATGAGGGGGCGGCCCTATCTGCTAAGCTCCAGCAAGAGAGTCACCAAGGTTGCCCTTGCTGAAACGGTGACCGTGCTTCCTAGAAGCCCCCCTCCTCTGTGGTCTGGACCCCAGGGCCTGTTTACAAGCTGGCGGTGGGAACCTGTGTGTAACCCGAGGCTAAAGAAATACCGATTCCACCGCCCAGATGGTAGAGTTCAATCTGTTTTCTGGCCAAGGCCGCATGAGTTAATTTTTATCCTAGTAAAAAATAATAAACACGGAGTTAGCAACTAAATGTTTATCAATTTGCAGTTCGTTTCCAGCCAGATCGTTTCCCTCCTGCATGTTTTTACTGTTAGTTGATGCACTGGGGTGCTTTGCGTGAAACCAGATGTGACTATTTAAGGCCCAGCTTTTGTAGCATTTATATGGCGTTTTACACCTTAATTGGATAATATTATCTGGCTGTTTCAGCCATGGTCCTCCAATATTGCATTTTAATGATAAGGACACTGCAGTGAAGAAAGGCTAACCGGCTACAGATGCCCCGCAAGCTCAGGGATGGTGGTAAACAAGTTTTTGTTTTGCTTTAGCGTTCTCCATGAGCTTGTGTATGCCCTGTGTGCATGCCCTGTCCAGCCCGGCTGCTTTGGGGTGTTTTTTTCCCCTCATCTTATGGGAGTTAATACTGGCGGAGGTGGCTGAGAGCAAATGTCAAAAGGAGTAGGAACTCTGAGTAGGCAGCTGTCGTATCAGTGGACATTAGTGAGGAGAGCACAAAAAGAACGTGATGGAAACTCCCGTCCATCCAGCTGCCAATACCACCAAGCCTTTCTGCAAACGCTTTGGCTAGTTTTATGGTCTTAGTGGAATTCGAGAGGGCCTTTGGAGGTGTCATCTATTGCTTATCACTAGACTATTACAGTCAGAAGCAACAACTCTGCGACAGCAAAATGAAGCGATGGCTATACAGTGCATCATGCAGACGACCAACCCTCTTCCCAGCATCCTCTCCTTAGTTTGAGGCTGTAATAGAAACCTTGATATTGCCACATGGTTCACAGTAGATCTAAAGTGGCTACTTGGGGAAAGGGAGAGAAAAAAAGAGCTTGCAGAGGCAACACCACAGAACAGCATAAGTCATACCTATGTTCTGTCTTTACCTCCTCCAGAGAACAAACAATTCATTTTCTTGAAGGCTCAATATCTCCTCTGTAAAAATGAGGGGCTAGGAAGACATCTCTCAGAGGGCTGGCATTCACATAAGGGACATAAGGGCTTGGCATAGCGCTTGTCATCTAGTAGACACTCAAGAAATGTTCTAAGGAGGAAGAACAGGCTTGGCAGGGCCTGGTAGGCAATGGGTTGAAGATATTACATATGCAACTCCAAATCTGAAGCAATGCCCCATTTCCCAATGAGCATGTTACAAAAGCCTTGTGTGTTTTTTTCCTTGGCCAGCCTGAATATGTATACTTTAATGATGCAAGTGGAATAGTCAAATTTCTAGTTATAAAATTTAATGTATTGGTTAAATTACACACAAATCGAAAATTGCATGCATAAATACACTTATTTAGAAAGGTTGCCTTTGTTTACTCATTATTCAGACTCTTCGTCATCACTCTAGCCCTTGTTGAGTGGTCTCACTCAGTCTTCCAGAACACACCATGTTGTTTCTGCCCAAATGTCTTTGAGATTTAGTGCTTTTTGAGTCCGTATGTTGTGACCACTGGAAATGTTATCTCAAGATCAATATCCATGTACTCTTTGTGATCTTCGTAAAGCTGACTTCTTGTACTACTTTTAAAAGGGATGTTTAATGGGGTTGTGGCTATGTGAGGAAACGTTCCTGCATTTCAATGAGACATACGAAAGTATGAAGGTGAAATGACACAAGAGCTGGGATTTTCGTTAAGATAGTTCAGCAAAGAGAAAAGACCAAAACCAGGACAAGTGAAGAAAATGTGGAAAAGTCTGGGTAACTGTTAATCTGAGTAATGGGTATATGGAGCTTTATTTGACTACATGCTCTTCCTTTGAAATATTTGAAAATGTTCATAATAAAATTTAAAAAAAAAAAGCTTTAAAAGACATGCTTACCATATCTAATATTTGCAATCAGAAGTCATACCTTCAAGAATAATATAAAAAAGTTCAAATTTCTTTGATTTAAAAAAATACAAAATGATTCTTCCAGGCAACCTCTATAAAACATTCCAGACTAGCATGAAATCGAATTCCTTTCAGGGTATTTTGTGATTCAAAATAAAGAAATTGAGTGAGCTCTCTGTAATAGGAGGAAATTTAACAGACATAAATATGAGGGGACATCTTATATTTGCCTATACATGTTATTTTCCAGTATGCTTCGTTGGTCTGAGGGAACGGGGTTGGTAATGACCCCAAATGGAGCACTTCCGTAAGATGGGAAGACCTACTGCAGGGTCCTTAGTCAAAAGTACCCATCGCCTAGTGCCCTTGCTGGCATCTGGGCTGCCAGGTCCAGGGTAGCAGGGAACATGCAGTCCTGGAAGCGGGCCTGGTGGCACAGGCCTGGGGATGGGGCGTCAGCGATGGGAAGAGGCAACATTTGTTCATTGGGTAATGCTTCTCCCTTGGAGAGAGGGCACAGAGCCGTGGCCTACACAGCCAAAGCTAGAGGTGGTTGGGCAATTGTCCCACAAGCTCAGTCTAAGGCAAGAGAGTTTAGACCCAAGGGTCCTAAATTACCCCAGTCTGCAGGGATCAGAAAACTGTTCACAATTATCTTAGTTTTGTAGCAATGGCTTTTCCAAAGGAGGAATGGAAAAGTTACAGTTTTTAAAACATTTTCGAAGAATAGGATGCTTTCTATGCAAACATAGTAGTTCTTTTGCCAACAAGTATTAAAATTAAAACTATCTACTTGGCTTCTGTAGGAAGTCTGGAATTCTCTGGAATTCTTTTGTTTTATTCTATTTCCCCCACGGAGGCATTTGCTACGCCACAGTAGGCCAGTCGTAATCTCTGGGAGGTTTACTTCTGACCCTTTTTGGTATCACTTCATTCACACTCAACATTTCATAAGAGATAATTTTTAATATTTTGAAGGAACCCTCTCGCCAGCATAAAAACCACAGCAAAATGGCTTTACAGTGTCTATCTCAACATGACACTGGTGGTAGATTTATTGGAATGCATAAAAATAAAACAAGATAAACAAAATACCAGTGTGCTCAAACTGAGAGCAGGTCCTTTTTGGAAGATGTGCGTTTTTTGGATGAGCTAGGTGTTGATTCTAACTCGAAAAGACCAAAACGAGTGAGGTTAGATAAGTGTCTGCTAGATTAATTATTGCCATGTGGATTCTGTGAAGTCCCTGGTTGCAGCTGCAGAATCGAGTTCACCCATTGCCCATCCTTGCCCTGATTGGACAGTTCCTAAAAACGAAACCTGCACTACCTCCTGGAAGCCCTCGGTTAGCTTCAGGTCTGTGTTAGGAGGGCGGATGCTTCTAGCAAGGGAGCTCAGGGTGAATTCTGCAGGCATTGCTTGAGCAATGCCAAGTGGCCACTGGCCAGGGTAGAAGTTGAACCAGGAGACGGCTATCAAATGCAATTGTTAGGTTTGGCCCATCTCTCGAGCTGCTGTGCTGGGCAGGAAAGAGAGAAGTTTGTGGATTTAGCTCATGAGTCCTGTAGTGCACTCTTTAATCGGAATCTTTTTATTTGCTCAAGAGAAAAACAAGTCTGACTTGCATACTGTGCAGGATTTAGAAGGGATGGTTTACATCTCTCACCCATGCCCCATGCTTTTTCTATTTATTTTCCAGCAACCTCATTCGTGGTTTGGGATGCCTTTTGGCTGGATTTAAAAGTTTCCAATAGATCTGCTGCACATCCTATGATGAATATAACAGCTTCCTATGAACTGTGATGACTTTGTACACTCCATTTGCACACTTGTGTATGTGTTTGCATGAAAAATAGTGTGGCTGTGTGTAGGAACACTGATCTGACTGCAAAACGGTTTTTGTTGAGATTTCTTCCGTGTGGTTATCCTGCCTTCTGGTCAGTGAATCAGGGTCGTTTGGATAGGATCTGACACAGATACTTTAACCGTAAAGCTTAATGGATAACTAGTATGTTTTTCTTCTGTGTCAGCAGTTGGCAACACGATACTGTAAATAGGATTTTGGTGAGTAAATGGATGTCTGTGCAGAGAGGGGAGGGGAAGGCTGGAGTAAGCAGTTTTGAAATTCATGCCCGTGGTTGCTGCAAGTGATAAGTTAATTTGAGTAACCTGTAAGACCTGTGGATTCACAGGTTTCAAAAACAGGAAAGTCTCTTATTTAAAAACCCTCTAAAGCAACATGTGGGCTTAGAAAAGCACTAGCTTGTGGTTTGGTGATTGTACTTCCTTATTGATCTAATGGCTGGTGACGCAAGGACTCCTGGGATTGCTGCCTGTGACCACAGGCCCGACAGTTACCCTGACAGGGTTCTGAAACAGGCCTGGGGCTTTCTGGACGGATGAGAAGTCTAAAAATTTCCCTTTTCATTTCCTCTCTTGTGTGACTGTCATTTTTTTTTTTTTTTTAAACTAGTAATTGAAAGGGAATTTTGCCCATGCTCTTAAGGAGTTTATCTTGACAGGCCAGCTTTCCTCCCACTCCCCAAAAATCCCACCCTGAAAACCCCAAGTTAAAGAAAAAAAATCATCTACTCTTGCAGATTTTTTCAGTGGGTCTCTATGTTTGATTAGTCTGCTTTGAGGCTAGATTCATAAGAAGCAGATCTTTAAAAATTTTATGACTTTTGAAAAACACTCTCCATAGCCTTGGCCTTCTGGGAGTTTAAAGCCTAAGCAAACGCTCTGTCCTCCAGGAAAGCTCAGCTCCTCACAGACAACTGGGAGCCTCCCTGGGCAGTTGCTCCGGTAGCCATGATGGTGTTGAGATAAATGAAAACACATGCCATTCCTGTGTGACACAGCAAACTGACCACAGCACAGAAAGTGCCATTGGCTATACTTTGTGTGTGTGTGTGTGTGTGTGTGTGTGCATGTGCGCGCGCACGCGTGTGTGCGCGTGCGCGTGTGTGTATGTGTTTGGTGAGTGTGTGTGGTGTGTGTGGTGTGTGTGTGTGGGTGTGTGTGTGGTGTGTGTGGTGTGTGTATGTGTGGTGTGTGTGGTGTGTGTGGTGTGTATGGTGTGTGTGTGTGTGGTGTGTGTGTGTGGGTGCGTGTGTGTGTGGTGTGTGTGGTGTGTGTGTGGTGTGTGTGTATGTGTGGTGTGTGTGGTATGTGTGTGTTGGTGTGTGGTGTGTGTGGTGTGTGGTGTGTGTGTGTATGTGTGTGTGTATGTGTGTGGTGTGTGTATGTGGTGTGTGGGTGTGTGGTGTGTGTGTGGTGTGTGTGGGTATGTGTGATGTGTGTGGTGTGTGTGTGGTGTGTATGGTGTGTGTGTGTGGTGTGTGTGTGTGTGGGTGCGTGTGTGTGTGTGGTGTGTGTGTATGTGTGTGTGGTGTGTGTATGTGTGGTGTGTGGGGTGTGTGTGTGGTGTGTGTGTGTATGTGTGTGTGGTGTGTGTATGTGTGGTGTGTGTGGTGTGTGTGTATGTATGCTGTGTGTGTGGGGTGTGTGTGGGGTGTGTGTGTGTGTGTGTGTGTGTGTGTGTGTGTGTGTCCTAGGGCATGACTATGTTCTGCATTAGAGCTAAACCTCAGAACGGGGTTCCTGCTGCCCTGGGTGCCATGGAGAAGATTCGAGTGTGACAGCTCCATGGGCCAATTGTGCCTTTAGGTGGCTGTTTCTCGTGTTCTCCATCAGGGGAGAGAGAGGGCACACGGGGGGATCCCACTTCCACACCCCAATTCCGCCAGAATCCATGGGGTTGTATTCTTTGTTATACATGCTAAGTATGCATGTGGATACATATGTGTGCAAGTATGCATGCATGTCCCTGTGTTGCCTATGCTATTTGGCCCACTCCTGAAGCTCCTCTTATGTTTTAGTGAATTCTAAGAAGATACTAATTGGAAGAAGTGTGTATTTTAGTGTTCCAGCAAATTACCAGTCAAATACGTTGATTCTTACCGACTATTCTACCTGCTGATTCCTGTCTTGGCCCCAACGATCTACCTGGGATATCCACATGTCAGACTTTACTGCCCTCTCTCTCGCTCTGTCTTTTCTTGGTAAGACAAATAAGTCTGCCCCATTCACGTCACTGAGGCCACAAGGAAATATAATCCTGCCAAATGTGGGAGCTAACAAGCTCTGCCAAAATCTTAAGGTCACAGTGAGAGCAATAACCACTTTCTGGGTTATATATGGGTACTATGTGTGTGCATGAGTACTATGTGTGTGCATGGGTATTGTGTGTGCATGGGTATTGTGTGTGCATGGGTACTATGTGTGTGCATGGGTACTGTGTGTGCACATGGGTACTATGTGTGTGTATGGGTGCTGTGTGTGTATGAGTATTGTGTGTGTATGGGTACTATGTGTGTGCATGGGTACGATGTGTGTGCATGGGTACTGTGTGTGTGCCTGAATGCTGTGTGTGTGCATGAGTACTATGTGTACACATGAGTATCATGTGTATGTATTGTGTGTGCATGTGTGTGCTGTGTGTGTTACACTAGCACTGGGCATGTGTGTGAGTGTGCATGTGTATTGTCTGAGCATACACATGCATGTATACTGTGCATGAGGCACATGGACTGTCAGAGATCCAAGGAGGCAGTGACCAGGAGGGTGCTGGGGTGAGGTGGGCCTGCCAGAGGACAGACAGGTCAGTCACTTCAGTGTGAACTGCTTTCCTTTCGGCTTGTTGCCCTTTTCCCCCTTAAACAACACGCACCGAGGTTACTGAAACCTTCATATTACCTGAAGTGCATATTACATTTCTCCTCACTGCCTGCCTCTCAAGTTAGTTCTTTTTAAGAGTCTTTTTTCTTTAGCCTCAGGAAAAATGAGTTTTGGACTTAAGATGAATCAAGGATTCGACATCATACTGGTGTGTCTGTGTGTGTCTGTGTGTGTGTGTGTGTGGTGTGTCCTGTGTATCCAAAAGACACAGAAAAGAAAAAAAAGGGAAAACAGGGATTCAGATCAGAAAGATAGTATGAATTTGTATTCACAAAATAAAACTTTTATGCCTCTACCCAGGACTCTGCCCCAGTTTCCTGTCTCTAACCTTGGTGTCAGTGCTGACCCACTTCTGGCTATTTTTATTTGTTTCCTTGAAAATGCTCACTGTGTGATTAGAGCTGATTCTTGTCAACTTTGTTCTTATCCTCCCTGCCATCTAAGTCCAAAAGTGCAGCCCTGTCCACCTCACTTCCAATAATTATGGATGAGATCAGAGTCAAAAAACAGCAAAGAGGGTTTTATTGGCGATGTGACAAATGAGTGACCCCTTTCCTTACAATGAGAGACAGAGGACAAGCAGCTACTGCCTGCATGGGAGCTTTACGCCCACAGCGTCGCCTTCGGTCTGATGTTCCCCTCTGAAGCATGTAGGCACCACTTGAGACAGCACTCCCACCTCCCCAGTATTCCTGGGGGGACACCTGTGCCAGTCTCCCACCCTACGGTGGGGGAAGCGGCAATGAGTGAGCAGTCACTTATCTCGGATACAACCTGAGTCAACAGTGGAACAAGGAAGTGGACTCAGGGTCCGGCACTGTATGGAAAGTTGGCTGTATTTACTTTTAAAGCAAACTTTGATTTACTCTTTAATAAGTCACTAAGGATATAGTTCTGGGGAAATTTGACTTGGCACCCAAATCGAAGTCACATATTGATAACAGAGGAGAGGGAACAGGGAGTCTCTTGCGTTTTTCCAGCTTTATCATTAACCCCATGTTTGGAAATATATTTGCTTTTAGAAATGTCAGTTTCCATGTTTTGAGAAGGTGATAATTCTCCATGAAGGAGGAATGTTGACACCCTTAAGCGAAAGGCGTTATAACAGGGTAGCCGCCACACGGCTGAAACCCTAGAGGGGCTGTGTGACCACATAGTGACCTTAGCTGCAGACAGGTTGAGGTCTCAGCTCTGTCACTTCCTATGCCACCTGGGCAATCCTTCACTTGTTCGGCCTCCATTGCCTCATCTGTAAAATGGGGATAAAAAGTATCTCCCTTGGAAGGTTTCAGTAAGGAGACATATGTGAAGGGCAAATGGGGACAGTGGACTTTAGTACACACAGCATCAAGCTGTTAGGATTATGTATTCCTGAAATCATTTTTATTTTATCGTACTGTGTGGAATAAAGCTTTTGTTTTCTCTTTCTGAAGTATCTCCAGGAATTCACCTGTACAAGGTAAAAAACATGGGTCCATCCTCTGTGCCTTCCCACTCCCTCCCATGTGAATGGATGGAGCTGCCCTCAGGGAGTAGGGCAGAAGATGGCCTTGTCTCAATGTTGATAGGGACTTGGGCCCTGGGGGTGGCTGGTGAAGGTTTCCTCTCCTTTATGCTGACAGCACTTCCTCATTAAATGCAGCCATCTGCAAAAGAGGGGAAAAAAAAAAAAAAAACAAGAAGGAAAAGGAGGCCCCAGGGACCCTTCTCCTATGTATATGGTGATCCTGGGGATGATGAATTCTTTGCTTGCCCAAAGGGCCCAAGAATAACTTCTAGGGAGCAGAGCACCCTCTTTTGGAGTTCTCATGGGCCCCTCTCCCGATGGCTCCCCATGTAGAGATGTCAGCATAGATCACCTTTTTTTTTTTGAGGGCAGTGTCACTGGCCCTCACCTGTGGGACCGAACCGGGGCCGCTGGCTTCCCAAGCCAGCGCTTAACCACCGCGCCACTCGGCCGGCCCTTAGATCACATTTTATGATAAGACTGTGAGAAGCAAAAGGAGAGGGGGGTTCCCCAGGAGATGAGGGTGCAAGGGTGCGAGTGCCTCCCGTGTGGCTGTGAGGGGTGCACGGTCTCTAGAGGGCTTGTTGCTTTTTAAAATTGTTACCATGCACCAATAATTCTGAACAATCCCAGTGGTGAGGTACCCTTTCTAGTATGCGGTCATCCTGCTCCCTGTTGGGGTGCACTGAGGAGTGGGGTGGAAAGGAGGCAGTGAGGCCCAGAGTCACAGGAACCTGAGACATTTCTTTCCTCCCAGAGAGGCTGGAGGGGCCAGGTCCTCAGGCATTGTGGGGTCAAAACAGTGACAAGAGCGAAGGAGAGAGATGAGTGTCCATAGTGTGGTGACATGTGCCAACCTGCTCTCCGTCTCTTCCCACTAGTTCTGAGGCAGGGCCTGGGAGTGGGGCCCACGAGGGGGCAGGGCTGGGTGGGGCTGGGAGTCATACTTTGGAGAGAACCTGGTAAGCAGAACTTCCAGCAAAGCAGAGAGTCCTGGAAATTAGGGGCGAGACGCAGAACTGCAGTATTCCCGCTTGTGCCCTGACCCGAAGGTGGATGCTCCTTCTGTCTGGCTATGCTGCTGCTATTTCTGGTGGAAATAGCCCTAAAGCCTCCTGCTTGTCAACAGGGTGGATTCGTTTAACCATTACAACCACCTGGTGAAGTACACAGAATTATACCCATTTAATAGATGAGAAAATTGAGGCTCAGCAAGGGGCAGGAACCTTCACGATACCATCCAGTTGGGAAGCGAAGGGTGTGGGAACAATTAGTCCTGGGTCTGCCACCCCCAAGCACCCTCAGCCTCTCAAAGGCTGAGGAGGCCCCTGCAGAAATGATCTTTTCTTTCCAGTGCTTTGTGCTGCGTGGAAGATCATTTTGGGGGGAATGTGTGGAGCTCCCCTTAAGCTCAGTGAGCCTCTTATCACAATTCAGTCCAACTGAAAGGCGTCACCTCTGAGAGTCCTTGAAGGGCACAGTGCCAGACAAACTGCCAGGTCGTCGGGAGCAGGGCTGTCTCCAGAGGGGCAGGCTTGCCACATTGGCAAGACTCCCACAGTGGCAGGACTGACTTCAGAGGCCAGTGGCTTTGAAGGTGGCCTTGGAGGCACATGTTCTTCCCTGGGTTCCTGGAACCCTCGCTCAGAGGCAGTCCTGACGGGGACCTGATGGCTGAAGCCTCCTTGTTGTGAGGGAGTTTTTTGGTGGAAAATCTGAGAGAATCACCACCATCTCCACCCTCAGGATTTGCTCATCTAGTCCCACCTACTTCTCAAGCAGAGAAGAAGCCTCAGAAAATGGGGGAAATGTCTTATGGGGGATGATGGGGATTGCCTTGCTTTGACACATTGAGGCCTGTCTTCTGGGTCCCTTGAACCAAGGGCACCTGGAGAGCCACCCTGCTCATGGGACCCTGAGAGCAGCTGACCTGAACTCAGGCCACACTGAAGGACAGGCTTCACTCATCCCACGGCGTCAGATGCTGTGTCTGCCCTGTGCCCTGCCTCCCTCTGAGTCTGATCTCTTCCGAATCAGAGAGAAATCAACCTTAAAGAAGGAAGACCTGCCTGTCCAGGTTATTTATGTGTCCTCACATCTGCCTTTGTTCTGCGGAGCGGTGTGCATGAAAGGCTGGCGGGCAGGGCAGGAGTGCCAATCAGTGCCTCACACAGGAAATTGGAAATTGGAAACCAAGGGTCCATCCCCGCGCCCCCCCCTCCCCGCAGCCTCTGACTCCCGCTTAAACAAACCGAACGCCCGCCTGACCTTTGCTCCCTCCATCTGTGGCAGGCCCTCACAGAAGCCCTGCACTCAGTCAGCTTCCTGTATGGGACAGAGCCCTTTAGGCCCAAGCCAATGCTACGAACGAACGAACGAACGTGGCCCATGATTTGTTGTTTTTGTTTTTTTTTGTTGTTGTTGTCTTCAACAAAGCGAATTCTTCAATTTTTTTTTCTCTTTACATTTTCATCCATTATATTCATCAACACAGAGAGATGGAACGTTAGGCAAAATTATTTTAAGTAGCACTCCAACCTGTGATCATAATTTCAAATCAAGGAATTTGCTGAGCAGCTGTGGGGAGAACAAAGGACCTGGGAGTGATTTAGAGCCTGGGGAAAGGAGGCTGCACCAGGGCACAGAAGCAGCTGGGGAGGCAGGTTACGTGCACACCCAGGGCGAGTCGGCCGTCTACACGGGTGACACTGAAGTTTACATCTGCCAAACACACCACACACAGCGCTTAATATACATACACGGAGCAGAGGACGAGATTCAGTTTAATCCGATGGCCGAGATTTCAGTTTAGGAATGGAGCAGAACCTGGCAGTGAATCCTGGCTCTGTCACTCACCAGCCTCAGTGAGTCATCTGTGAAATGGGGACAATCATAGCAACTACCTCTTGGGGCTATTATGATATATATTCCTTAATCTGGCCCGCTTACTAGCACATGGGAAGTTTATTTAGCCTGGTTACTAACACAGAGTAAGAGTTCAAAATGCTTGTATTACTGCCAACATGCAGAATGGAGAATTTACATGCTCCATCTTTGCAACTGATTCATTCAACATCTCTTGAGCACCTGTTATGCTCCAAGTGCTTAGCTAAGAGCTGTAGGAATACAAACATGTAAAGCATAAACAAAAAGACTTCTATTGAGTTAAAAAATAATCATGGCTTCTAAGAATAACTAATTTACAAAGAGCCTCTCTTAACAGATGGTCTATTAGAAGCAACTTGAAAAATGTATAGAGTAGTACAAAAGGAAGCTGTCTTATTTCTAATTGTTTTTGAATTCATTGCTTTTCCATAAAACTATTATATAAATTAACTTAATTTCTTAAAATAAGCCCTCATTCATACCTGGGAACTTCAATCAGCTAATTTGCAGATAGCTCTATTTGCGAACAATCTGGTTTGTCTCAGTATCTTTCAAATATTGACACATGGATACTCCAAGAGGGATTATCCAGTTCTGCTAAATTACACTTTTATGAATTATAAGTCATGTCATCCAACCTCTCGTCCTTGTAATAGAATTCTGATAGAAAGTAGTTGAGCTGCTGCACAAACCCTGGAAGGAACGGGGAGCTCGCTATTTTAAAAGGTAGGTACTATAGGGTTGAGCAGCTCTAAATGTTCAAGATGGAATAACTAATGGGAGATTAATTTCCGTGAATTTGCATAGCACATGGAAAGCAAGAAAAGGCCTTTCTGTGGTTTTCCTTTCATCTTGCTCCCGCTCTCTGTCGTTTAGTCTTGCTTTGGCTGCCTGTCCCATCTTTCCCCTTTCACACCGAGCTGCCTGCCGCCTGCCCTCTGCCCTGAGGGACCAACAATAGGGCCGGTCACCGTTGGGTGGCCAAGCGTGCTCTGCCTTGGAAGCTGAGAGCCCGAGTTCAGCTCCTTGCTCCTTGCCCTGTTCTCTGGGGGTGGCTCAACCAGGCTCTGCTTTCTTGGAAAACAACAGTGAACTTTGTTCAGCCAAAACCTTGTTTCCCAAACTCTGATATTTGCTCACTGGCCCTCCTCCCTCCAGCTGTTCCCAACTGCTGACCACTTCTTACGCGCGCTGCTAGCTGCTTCCGTTGTTCCCTCACTTCTTGGAAGGCAGCCACCAGGGGCCAAGGCAGATGTAGCACAAGCGCAGTTGCTTGCGGCTGGCCGTGGTTTGCGGTCTGAATTCATGACTGGATCATTTGGAAAGGGTGTGTATGTGCCTCCTTTTGAAACCAGTGGGCTAAAAAGCAGAATGAGCAGAATCGCTCCACGAAAACCTACCGTTGCTTTATTTTCTTCACACTTCGGGTTGCCTGTAGAGTTGTTGGAATTTTTTTTTTTTTTTTTTGTGAGCAAGTTGAGAACAACTAAAGTGAAAAGAGAAAAGTGATAAAAGGGAAAGGTTTATTTTTGGAACTCTTGAATTCTGAAAATCCTCTGACTCTCCCACTTCTGCTAACTTGGCTATTTGTTCCCACGGGGATTTTTAAGTCTCTGCTCTCTCACCAGACCCTCAGTCCAGGAGGCCCTCTGGCTTTCTGGATCTTGGATCTCAGTGATGTCCTGTCCCTCCTGTTCTCCTGCCCTCCAGCCTTCTTACACCCCAAGTCTGGTATCGGCTGACTGGATGCCTACTGACACATGCTGGACCATGCCCTGGGTGAACAGGTTCCACAGTGAATTCTGAGGGGCTCACCCAGAGGTCTCAAACCCCATAGGCCATCTGGAACATAGTTAAAATAGTTTGATTTAGTCATCAGCATTTCAGAAACAGGAGATCACAGAAAATGTGAATATTTTGCTCCCCTTGGAAAGTTGGATAGCTGGCAGAAGTGGACCTCTGCTCACCTTGGAACTGAAAGGCAGCTGCCTCTTGCTTATGGCACATGCTTTCCACTTTTCCACCATCTCTGCAACAGTGAAGGTCTTCCTGGACACCGAGGCCAAGTATGAGATGCTGCTGATCAGCCAGCTTCTCCCTACCACCCCCACCCTCACTCACGAAGGGCTGCCTGATTCTCCTGGACACTTGAGCCTACTGTCCCTGCTGAACCGACTTTTTTCTGCAATCCTTTTCCTTATCTCTGATGGACTGCTAGCCCACCATACTCTTTTTCCTTCCTTCCCTCACTCCCTTCTACCCCGCTCTCTCGTCCCTCCCTCCTTTCTCCCTTTCATCACTTTTTAAACTGTAAAATAAAACGTATCTATGGAAAGGTGTTCAAAGTAAAGACCAATAGCTCAAAGTCAACACCACTGTCATTACTGGTCAGGTCTGCCACCCCTCTATAAGCTATCCCCACTCCCACTTCCAACCCCCACCCCACGCTCCCCACCACTGTTAACCACTAACCTGACATCCAGGGTAAAACGTCCTTGATTTTCTTTATAGTTTTGCCATCAAAATACATGTCCTTAAATGCTAACGTTTCAGCTTGCCTGCTTTACAACTTCATAGAAATGTAACAACAGTGTGTGCAAGTATTCTTCCATGCACGGCCCCATTCACTCCATGTTATACTTGTGAAACTCCACCTGGACTGCTGTGTGTAGCTATAGTCTATGAATTCTCATCACAGGATAATATTACCCTTTATAAATTTGACATAATGTGTTTATCTGTTCTGAACAGGACATGTGGCCTGGTCCAGCTCAGGGACAGTGCAAACAGATGGATTAGTGTTTACATTGGATATAGTTTTCAATCCCTTTACTTTTATCGATTCTGTATTTTTATGTGTTATATATAAGCTTCTCCTGTAAGTAGTATACAATTTAAAAAACTATTCTACTCTGACAATCTTTGTCTTTTAATTGGAGTATTTAGCCTGTTTATTTTTAATAATGTAGTTATTTGATTAATGTAATTTAATTTGAATAAAGTTTAATGTAATTTCTGATATATTTGGATTTAAATCTATCATGCTATTAAGTGCATTCTATTTGTTCCACCTATATTGTATCTCTGTCTTTTTCTCATTGTATTGCTTCTTTTAGACTGATTATTATTATTATTATTATTGTTTTCCAGGGCAGTGTCACTGGCCCTCATATGTGGGAACCGAACTGGGGCCGCTGGCTTCCCAGGCCAGCACTTAACCACTGCGCCACTCGGCCAGCTCCATAGACTGATTATTTTTTAATATTCCATTTCCTCCCTCAATTACTTTGGAAATTGAATATTCTTTTACCATTCTTTTGGTGATTTGCCTCAGGATCACAGCATAAATTTTTGTGTTATTAAAGTATAATATTAATTGGTGCTTTTATGCTCTTCTCAGGCATGTCAAGGATCTGAAACAGTCTAACTCCATTTACACCTCTCCTAAATTTTATATAACTGTTGTCATGCAGTTTAAGCAATATGTATTTTATTTTATTTTTTCTGTGTTTTTAAAATTGAAGTATCATTGACGTATAATATTATATTAGTTTCAGGTTTACAACATAATGATTCAATATTTGTATATATTGCAAAATGATCACCACAATAAGTCTAGTTATCATCTGTCACCAAAGTTACAAAAACTTATTTTTTTTGTGATAAGAACTTTTAAAATTTATTCTCTTAAGCAATGTATATTTTAAATACAGCAATTTAAGAATTTGTTTTTTATAGTCACTATCCATTTATATTTACATTATATGTGCTATTTTTTTATGTATTTCTTTCCTTCTTTCATCTCTGACTTTCCACCTCTGACTATGTTTTTGGACCTGAAGAAGAGTCTTTAATATTTTCTTTAGTGTAAGTGACAACTATTCTTACTTTTGGTTTCTAACTATCTTTAGTCCATCTTTACTCTTTTTTTTTTTGAAAACACCGTTTTTTTTTGTGTGTTTTTTTTTAAAGATTTTATTGGGGAATTGGCGGAGGGGAACAGCGTTGGGGAATCGGGGAAGGGGAACAGACAAGTTGCTGTCTTTTTGTTCTTCAGTTTAGTTGCGGAGGATGTTGCTTCACTGTTGGTATCGTCATTGCGCTCTTCCAGGATGAGGCAGATCAGTCGCTGGCCTCTGGATGTCGCTCACCGTGGCTATTGGCAGCTCATGCTTGGCTGCCAGCCGCTCATGCTGGCTACGGGCCACTCACTGTAGCCTATGGCAGCCCACTGCAGCAGGGGCTGCAGCCCACACCATCACCGGGGCTCACACAGCCCAGCTCCAGGTGGAGCTGTTGTTAGCTGTAGAGGGCAGTGTCACTGGCCCTCATGTGGGATCCGAACCGGGGCCGCTGGCATCCCAAAACCAGCGCTTAACCAATGCGCCACTCGGCCGGCCCCCATCTTTACTCTTGAAGGATATTTTTGTTCAGTATAAAAATTCTCGATTGACAGTTATTTACTTTTTAAAAAAAAGATTTTATTGGGGAATTGGGGGAGGGGAACAGACAAGTTGCTGTCCTTTTGTTCTTCAGTCTAGTTGCGGAGGATTTTGCTTCACTGGCCCATGTTGGTATCGTCATTGCGCTCTTCCCGGATGAGGCAGATTGGTTGCCGGCCTCTGGATGTCGTTCACCACAGCTATTGGCAGCTCACATGCTGGTTGCTGGCTGCTCACGCTGGCTGCCAGCCACTCACTGTAGCCTATGGCAGCCCACTGCAGCAGGGGCTGTAGCCCATACCATCGCCAAGGCTCGCACAGCCCAGCTCCAGGTGGAGGTGTTGTTAGCTGTAGAGGGCAGTGTCACTGGCCCTCATATGTAGGATCCAAACCAGGGCTGCTGGCATCCCAAAACCAGCTCTTAACCAATGCTCCACTCGGCCGGCCCGACAGTTATTTACTTTTATCATGTCAAGGTTATTCTATTATGTTCTAGCTTTCATTGTTTCTGCTGAGAAGTCTGTTATAACTCTCATTGTTGCCCCTTTGACAGTAATGATTCTTATTTTCTGGTTTCTTATAATATGTTTCTCTTTGCTTTGGTTTTCAGCAATTTTGTTATGATGTACTTAAGTATGGATTTTTTTTTTAAAGATTTTATTGGGAAATTGCGGGAGGGGAACAGTGTTTAGGAACCAGGGAAGGGGAACAGACAAGTTGCTGTCCTTTTGTTCTTCAGTCTAGTTGTGGAGGACATTGCTTCACTGGCCCATGTTGGTATCATCATTGCGCTCTTCCCGGGTGAGGCAGAGCAGTCGCTGGCCTCTGGACGGCCGCTCACAGCAGCCCTTGGCAGCTCACACCAGCTTCCCACTGCTCATGCTGGCTGCCGGCCACTCACTGTAGCCTATGGCAACCCACTGCAGCAGGGGCTGCAGCTATGCCATCCCCAGGGACTCACAGCAGCCCAGCTCCAGGTGGAGCTGTTGTTCACCATCTTAGCTGTAGAGGGCAGTGTCACTAGCCCTCATATATGGGATCCGAACCAGGGCTGCTGACATCCTAAGCCAGCTCTTAACCAATGCGCCACTTGGCCAGCCCTTAAGTATGGATTTTTAAATATTTCTTGCATAAAAGGACTTGACATTTTTTTTATTTTTTGAGGGCTGTGTCACCGGCCCTCACATGTGGGACCAAACCGGGGCCGCTGGCTTCCCAAGCCAACGCTTAACCACCACGCCACTCGGCCGGCTCAGGACTTGACATTTTTAAGGGCTTCTTGAATCTGTAGCTTTATGTATTTAATCAGTTTTGGAAAAATCTAAGTCATTGCCTCTTCAAATCTTGCTTCTTTCCCATTCTCTCCTCTCTCTTTTCAGGATTCCAATTGCATGTATATTAGACTTTTTCACTCTAACTATTTTTCTCTCTCACCCTTGGTTTTGTCTTTTCCACTCTTTTATTCCTCCATGCTTCATTTCATATATATTCTTCTGACTTAACATCTAATTTACTTCAGCTTTGTCTAGTATGCTTTGAAACCCATCCATGACTTCTTAAATTTGGTTGTTATATTTTTTAGTTCTAGAATTTCTGTTCAGTTCTTTTTCATGATTTCCATTCTCTTCTGAAATTCTTAATGTTGTATTTTATCTCCTTGAACATAATAAGCATACTTATCTTAAAATCTATGCCTGATAACATCAATATCTGGAGACCCTATGAATTTGTTTTTATTGTCCATTGTTATTCTTGTTTTTTATTTCTGATATCTTTTCTTCTTATTTGGCTATTTTTGCTTTCTATTGTGAATATATTTGCAAACTTAATTGTGGAAGTAATTTGAGGCCTAGGATGATGTCATCTTTCTCTAGGGAGAATTTACTTTCCTTTCTAAGAGCCCAGTGGCACTAACATCCTGGGATTAATTTAATCCAGTTTCATGAATTGAAATGATTTGAAGGTAAGCTACAATGTCTTCAAGGGTCTGGCTACTTCTGGGTAGTATTTTCACTTGTGGTGTAATATATTAGGGTCCCATCTCAAAGATAAGGGCTTTCTTGGGACACTCAACTTGGCTGGCCCTGGACCCCAATCCCTGATCCTCAAGCCATATAATGCTGTCAAAGTGCTGCTCAGCCTCTCAGCCTCTCTGCTGCCTGATCTGGAGTTGGCTAACAGTCCAAAGAGACTGTTTCAGACTCTGGGTTTACCTCCTGGGTTTTCATTTTCCCCTGTTCTTGGCTTACTAATTCTTCACTCTTGTGTTAGTTATCTGAGCCTCTAGAAAGATGATTTTTATATTTTCTGCAGCTTAGTCCTCATTGGGAAGAGTGATATAAATTACCTAGCCTGCCATGATCCTCCACTTCTAATTTCTCCTCATTGTCAGCCTTCTTGCTTTTGTTTTTTTCATGTTTTAGAGAAAGAAATGTCCCTTCTTCTCTCTAAAACAAGCCCTTATCTGTGTGACTTGGCCCTTTTTTTCCATACTTGTCTAGTAGAATCCTAAAGAATCTTCTATCTCTTCCTTGATGCCAAGCCTTCCCCTCCAAACATATTCAACAATCCTCTATACAAAGAAAACTATGCTAAACTTAAACCTATACCTAACCTAAACCCTGTGTTTCTTGCTAAGCACCAGCCTATGTGGTACTATTTTTTTTAAAAAAAAGATTTTATTGGGGAATTGGGGGAGGGGAACAGCGTTGGGGAATTGGGGGAGGAGGAACAGACAAATTGTCCTTTTTGTTCTTCAGTCTAGTTGCGGAGGATGTTGCTTCACTGGCCCATGTTGGTATTGTCATTGTGCTCTTCCCGGATGAGGCAGATCAGTTGCCGGCCTCTGGACGGCCACTCACCGCAGCTATTGGCAGGTCACACTGGCTGCCGGCCGCTCACGCTGGCTGCTGGCCACTCATTGTAGCCTATGGCAGCCCACTGCAGCAGGGGCTGCAGCCTACACCATCGCGGAGGCTCACGCAGCCCAGCTCCAGGTGGAGCTGTTGTTAGCTGTAGAGGGCAGTGTCACTGACCCTCATATGTGGGATCCGAACTGGGGCCACTGGCATCCCAAGCCAGTTCTTAACCAATGTGCCATTCGGCTGGCCCAATGTGTGGTACTATTTTTTATGACAATTCTTGCTAGAACAGTTTATCAACTCCTTTTGTTCGAGAATAACGTTGACGAGTCTGCTCAAATTTGTGTTCCCATTTTGATTGATTCACTTGGCTAGAATAAGTTTAGATCTCAGTGGATAATAGTGAAGGAGGGTAGGAAAAGGGGAGAGATGCAAGAGGAAATTTATAATGTTTTAAATTATGTGGTCTGGCACGTAACTTTTTCTATAAAAGTTCTCTCTCCCTTGCTTCTACTTTGTTTTTTTCTCCTCCTTTTTTTGTGTCCATTCAAGGGTAATCTATTCCTGCTGTTTCCATTACCCAAACAGACATTTTTAGCTGATGGTCACCAAAAACATCCTAGTTGCCTGTCCAGTGTCCTTTTCTCAGTCCTCATTCCCCTTGATCTTTTTGCAGAGTTTGTCATAGTTTTACCGTTCTCACTGAAATTCTCTCCTCTAGATTCTGGGATGCTTGGATTTTTAGCTCCCTGACTACTCATTCCTTTTCACCTTCCATTCTTTTCTTCCCCTTCCTAAAGGTAGAGCTTTCTAAAGGTTTTTAGCCTTCTTCTCTTCCTTTTAATTTCTTTCCTTCATAGACTCTTTGCCTTTGTTGATTCATGGCTTCCATTGTTCCTTTTGTGCGAGCCACCCAGATCTAAATATCCAGTGAGCTTCTCTGTGGGGTTCTAGTTGTGCATTTCAGAATGACTGCTGATGTTTTCTATCTGTATGTCCTAGGGGGCCTTCATAAATACTTTAAAAAGTGAGCTCATAATTTATATCCATACCATAAACTTCCTCTTCCTTCTAATTCCCCATTCATCAGTCATGTACCATTACTACATTCCGACACCCATTTTCCCCTCTACATTAAGTGCCCTTCCCTTCATCTCAACTTGTTCAAATCTCATATAGTTTTGAAAGACCAGTTCAATGCCCCCTTTTTCAAAAAAAACATTGAGTCATGTGGAAAAATATGGTTTCAGCCATGACAGGGATAGTTCAAATCCAGGTTCTGTCACTAACTGTGTGCCTCTGTATAAGGTACTTAACTGCTGTGAACTTGAGTTTTGTCATCCATAAAAAGGAGAATAAGAGTAACTAATTCAAAAGTTATTGAAAAGATTAGATGTTATTTATGAATATATTTTATTTCTTTTACTTGCTCCTTGAGAGTAAGATTCATTTCTGATTAATATATTCCAGGTACTTATAGTTATCAAATGAAGGAGTTAATATTACACAATTTGCCAAATAACATGGTGCTGATGTCAGCATTTTATCCAGCAATTAAAAAGATCAACCCACTTAATTTTGTTCAATTGAATATTACCTGATCATATGCAATCACTACTTTGATACCCTTGTTTTATTTCTATCTACTTGAATGGCTTGATTTAATGTCAAATGCTTGCTAAGATGGGTGAAATAATCATGGGTCTCTAGAGCCATGTCACCACCATCTGTTGTTGCCCTTGCAAGTGCAGGAAAACTTGGATTGTCTAGTAGGTTGACTTGTGTAAACAACTGGCCAACAAATCTCATCACTTGTTTCTTTGTTTTTTTTTTTCCTTTTCCTTTAATTTATCTAGATAATTGCTTCAACTCTCCACTACTCTTGATCCTTGTTGACTAGCCTGTTGGTTCTGGGCAGCCATCTGTTTCTACTGTCCTACTCTCATTTCACCCTTTGACCTTCTTTCCTCCTCCTGGGCCTCAAAGGTGGACGAGTATAGCTGGGTATAGTTGTCTTGGAAAACTAGCCTTCAGCTGGGAAGTGGTCCTTTTCTAAGAGTTCATTGGGCCCAATACACCTGTCTGTCAGGTGGACATGCCAAGCCCTCATCTACCTTTCAGTCTGTTAGATATAGCTGAATACGTTTGGCTGAAGCTCCAGCAATTTGGTGATTCATTTTCTGTTCTCAGCTGAGCGTAGACTACCTGGTCTGAACTTGGTTCACCCACCTCCTGGTTCCCTTGGCTGTTGGTGTCTGGCAGCCATAGTATCTTATTTCCTCCCTCCTCACTCTCCCCCATTAGGCAACCCCTTCAAGGGAAGGGTAAACGGAGCTGAGCTGAGGTGAGGTGAGGTATGGACTTACATAGTGGAATTCCTACGGAATAACTAGGAAGGTTCTTAGAAGGAGGGTTTCTGGTCATAGCCAGTGTGGTAGGCCGAATAATGGCTCCAAAGATATCAGCTACTAATCCCTGTAACCTGCATATGTAATCTTATTTGGAAAAAAGGACTTTGCAGATGTGATTAAATTAAGGACTTTCAGATGGATAGATTATTCTGGACCATCTGCGTGGTCCCTAAATGCCATCGCAGGTGTTCTTATGAAAGAAATGCAGAGGGAGATTTACACACACACGCACATGAGAAGGTGATATGAAATGGAGTGATGTGTTTATGAGCCAGTGAATGCCAGCATCCACTAGAAGCTGGAAGAGGCAAGGAAGAAATTCTTCCTAGAACTTCCACAGCCAAGCATGATCCTGTTGATACCTTGATTCTGAGCCAGTGATACTGATTTCGGACTTCTAGACTCCAGAACTGTGAGAGAATAAATTTAATAGTTTTAAGCTACCAAGTTTGTATGGTAATTTGCTAGAGCAGCCACAGGAACCGAATGCAGCCAAAATGCCCCCCCCAAAAAAAAAACACCAAAAAAAAAAAAAAATGATAGCAAAGGTAATCACTGTAAGATCATTTCTAGCCCGGAAGGCCCCAACCCACAAACCCATACCTGAGGTGCTCCACGTGCTATGTCACAGTAAGTCAACAATTACTTACTGGGCAATGTTTTGATCAGTGTTCAGTTGTGGAGCACAGGAGCCACCCTAATTAGTTTAACCAAGAACTTGGGCTTGATTCCACAATGGAGGCAAAGCAAGCCGTGAAGAGAGGGCCCTGGCAGGCGGTGGGGTAGGTTGGCAGCAGCAGTCCTGGGGGCCACCTTTCATCACAGACTTCATCAATGTGCTGTAGCTACTGTGACAATTACCTGAGAGGTAGTGTTTTGAGGAAGGGGAAACTTTTTTTGAATTTGAAAATGAGTTGGGAGACTTTGAATATATGGGTTCAGGGAAGTACAGGATGTAAGGACTTCTTAAAGCCTTACAATATTGTTCCCCTGTAATAATGCAAAATGAGAGCACAGACAATAAGAGCTACAGGATTTCAGGGAGAGAAGAGGTCATAGAAAGGTTACAGGGGTCAGGAAAGGTTACAGCAGTGGGGGTGGACTTGAACTGGGCTCTGTTGGGGAGCTGAATAGGCAAATTAGAACAAGAGGGGTGTCTGGATAGGGTTATGGTGGGAACCAAGGTGAGAGGAAGGGTGTTCACAGAGCGACTGGGGACAGCCATGGTGTCTCTTCTAATGGCAGTGAGGTTTTTGTGGTAGAAGAGAAGGTTGGAAAGGTGGTCTGGGCTAGTTTGGGAGTCCTTGAAGGCCAGGCTAAGGTGAAGTCCAGAGGGTGGTGAAGGAGGGCTCATGGGGAGGAGGGCAGCCTAACAGGGGGAGGCCCAAGTCAACACAGGGCCTGCGCATGGGTGGCGGTGGGCATGTGAGCAAGGAGGTCTGACTGAGATGACATTCTGAAGGAGAACTGACAGGGCTCCAGGACTGCGGGAGATAGTGCGACTGGAAGCTGTCAGACTGCAGCAAGATTGGGGAGACCGGAGGGAATATTATGTGGGACTTCAGGCACCTGCAGGTCAGCAGAGCCGCCAGAGGTGACCCTGCCCTGAAGCTGCGGTGCAGCTTCTCTGGGGGCGGGAAGCACCTAGTGGAATGGGGCCAGCGTGGGAAAGCCCACGGTGGGATGCCACAGATACACAAAACATTTTCTAGAGTTGAAGTAGTCAGATGCCCAACTCTGAACCTGTGTAATGGGCTGGTGATTTCTCATTGTTCTGTGATGTTGGTTTCAGTTTTGTAATGAGTCTTTATGAAAATTACTAGCACCATGAAAACTGAAAGCCCTCTTGAAGCAGCAAAATAGAACCCTGAAGAACCAGCGTTCTTTACATCCTGAGGGGCAAATCTTTCTCTCAGGGTTGTAGGCCGACCTGAACTCTGTGTGTCTCCCACCTGCACTGATGCCCACACCTGGGCCTCCCTGACATCTAGGAGGGAGACACATCTGGGTAGTGATTTTCTAGTGGCTCTGGTGACTTGCTTACATGTCTGTATTGCAGACTTTATCACAAATGCTCCGGGGAAGGTGATTTTTCGGAGTCACCACCAGAAACAGTTGTGTTTCTGGGCTGGTGATACAAGATGACTTGGGAGAAGGGTGATATGATGTCTTTTTTTGGCATGAGTTCTCTTCCAAGTAAACGAATAGGTTACTTTAAAAAAACACTGCCGTGGGAGGATGCCAGCAAAAGTTTTTGCTCTGAGCAGCATCGTTTTTCTGCGTCCTTGCCACCATTTTGGTGTCTCCATGGTCCTCTAGCACAGTTGCCCTTTCTCCAACATACTCCCAGCTAAGGGCAAGAACAATGAGAGGCATCAGCCTTGGGCTCACCACACTCCCTCCCCTGAGCACTTCTGCCAGCAGAAATCAATACATTACGATGAAGAAAAAAGCATTTGGCTTCATCTGGGCTTTCCTGACAGCGTTCCACTGCAGCCTTGGTGTTGAATGGAAATTCTGGCTCCGCCTCCCCTCCCCTGCCCTGCAAACTTACAGACCATATTTCCTGCTTTCCTGTTAGTGCCTATTCTCACCCAAATGATTTTGATGCTTTGACTTACCAAGCCACTTATTATTTTTAAACCACAGTTTTTAAAAGTTAAACACACACACACACACAGTACAAAAGAAAAACACAAAACAACAAAGCTTGTGCGAGAGCTGACTAAGCACTGAGGTTTGCCCCTTGAGAGAAAGGACCAGGACAGCATTCTCTTTTGCTGACTAACACAGCTCAAAATTTTAACAGTTTACAACTCTGTATAAGCTGTTAACACTTTGTTGTCTTAGAGGAAGAGTACCTCACGTAGTTCTTCCATTAAGACAGGCCATCTCCATTTTGGAGAAACGCAAACAGTGTTGCAAGAAAGGCAGTCAGGTGGCCGACTGAGCTGGTGCCTAAATTACGCAGCCACAAGCCAGGCATCCCGGTGTGGCCTTGGAAAGGCATGTGTGTGTCTCCACCCTGGAGGGGTGGCTGGGGCTGTCCTGTCCAAGCCCTTATCCTCACCTGTCCTCCCAGATGGTAACTAAGTGTCCAAAGCAAAAGAACAAAATATAATGGACACAAATTCTAAGACTATTGTTAACACAGTCATGGCTGAAGGGTGAGATTTACTTCCAGTGGAATTTCTGATTTAAGATAAGGCAGTGAGGTATGGACCCCACACCGCCTGCCTTTTTTCTGAACGGGAATTGGGGTTTCTGCTTCTGGGTTTCAGGATCTGCTCAACTCGGGCCACGCCTTCTGAGGGCATGGGATAAGCTCTCTGTGTAAGGGGTGATCCCAAGATGAGTCGACAAGTTTATGTAGTGATCAACAATACCTGCTGGACATTGTGCTACATTTGCTTGGAGGAAAAGGTGCACAATTGTTAGATAAAGAGTAATGATTCTTACCCACCACCGAGCCCAACTCTGGGGCCTTGAGAATAATTGCTAGGCATTCCCAGTGGGCTGGGCACTGTGCTGTCTGTGGTGGACAAGGCCAGGACCTGCATTCCTAGGCTATCCAGGGCAGGCCACGGGCATTTTCTGCAAAGGGCCAGATTGTAAATATTTCCTGCTTTGTGGGCCTTATGTCTCTGTCTTCACTACTCCACTCAGTCACTGTAGTGTGAAAGTAGCCACAGGTGAAAGGCATAGCTGTATTTCAATACAACTTTATTTACAAAACAGGTGTTGGCAGAATTTGGCCTACTCAGTTACTGCCCAGGTTTTTCTCTGAGTGTCTGAAGGGCAAGACCAAGTTCTTTTTCATGTTTGTCTCCCTAATGCTGAGCATGGGGCCTGATTCATGATGTGTGCTGAGTGATGTTCCATGAAGACCTTCCAAGGAAAACGCTGTGGGTCTCAAGGCACACTTACAGTTTACACCTTGAGCTGCACTTGGAGTCATGGTACTATTGGGTTGTCGGAAAAGTCATAACGTATTTTTTCTGTTTTTTGGTGCAAAAATGAGTCATGACTTTTCCGACAACCCAATACATTGCTTAAATCAAAGGACCCTAGTATATCACAGATACACACACACACACACACACACACACACACACGCATCTTACAACTAACCCCGCAGGTATACATGCAGTTTATATTCCAATTCTGTTGTCCCTTTCATCTTACCCCCTTCTCTCTTTCCCTAAATATTTATTACACATCTTCTATGTGCCAGGCATCCAAGATGTAACATTTGTTTTCAAGGAGCTTATAGTCGAGTAGCTGAACCAAAAAATAAAAAATAAAATAAAGATAAATGCAGAAGTTACAGAAGTTAATGAACTAGAAAACAAATACAAAATAGGAAAAATCAGCACAACCAAAAGTTGGATTCTTTGGAAAGAGTAATAAAACTGATTTTAAAAAACCCCTCAAACCTAGCAATATTGAACAAGGGGGACAAAAGGAAAGAAAAAGTAAAAAAAAAAATCAATGTTAGCCATGATAAGGAGACATCACAACAGAGCCCACCTTCATGAAGATCATAATAAGCTATTATAAACAATGTCATGCCATTACATTGGAAATTTTAGATAAATTTATCAAAAGTTACACAAGAAAAAATATGTATCTTAAGTAGCCCAACAACTATTAAATGAATTGAATCCATAGTTTAAAACCTTTCCACAAAGAAACCACCTAAGGCATCCAGGGATTGTGCATTCAGTCCTCAAGTCATTACCTACATTGGCCTCACAGGTGAGCATAGCAACCTCAGCTAGTCCACACCTGTGAGTGCTCAAGGCATGCTGGGCATTGTTCTGGCATGTTCAGTGCCCCATCTCATTTAATCCTCACAACAGCCCTGACAAGTAGAGGCTGTTGTCACACAAGAGGCTGTATGAAAGCAATGGTAAGCATAGATTTACTGCAGGCTCACTGTGTGACAGGCTCTGATGTAAGCCCCCAATAGCCATTGGTCGTGGGAACAGGCATGGACACAGGCTTATAGGTCTGCCCTCTCCCTGGGCACCAGAATAAGCAAAGACCATGTCATCACGAGTGTCACTCCTGATGACTCATGTCACTGCACAAGTGAGGTGCAGTTTCTCGTATGTGTGCAGCACTTATGCACATGCCCCAGTGGTAGTGGCAGAAAGGGACCCAGCAGTCACTGGATACAAATTGCCTTGTTTCCTTGGCTGCCCAGTGTCACTCTGTCTTGCGGAGATGGTGTCACCTAACCAGGCCTCACTGTGTGGAGGGATCGCCCATGCGCTGCCCAGCTGAGGAGACTGTTACTATACCAGCACAGGGACAGGAGGAGGCAGGGGCCTATTCCCTGGCTGTGGCAGGCCTGGCTACCCTGGCTGCCCCTTTGAGAAACTGAAGTAGCCTGGCTCTGGGTGAGTTCTGGACGTACAACAGGAGCTGGGGGGTGTGGTGACCGCAGCAGCGGCAAGTGACCGGGTGAGGGCTGAACAAGAAAGGGCTTCACATGATAGGACAGGGACCCTCCAAGAGTGTGGGGACTGGGCCCAGCAGAAGAGTTAGGGGGTGAGCCCGACAGGCAAGAGAGCAAGCCGGCAGCTATGGGGACCTTGAGCAGGGAGTGCTCACCTCGTATAGCAGCTATGCTCCATATCAGTGCAGAAGCACCACTCGCTTTCCTTTGAAGATGGGCGAAGTGTGGGTTTGTTGGGATATTTCATAACGTCCGGAGAACTCAATTACAAAATCTATGAAGCACATTTCTCTATCTCTCCTGGCGAAGAAAATGGGGACACAAGAGGCAGAACGGGAGGCCACTATGCAAAAGGCTGTGTTCCAATCACCCATCCTGACCTCGCTGACGGCCACAGGAGAGAGCTGGGCTGTGTTCTCAGGGTTATCTGCATTTCTGGTGTTTTCAGTTCAAGGTTCTTGGGTTCCACTCCCATGTTTCTAACTTTTCTGTGCAGGGACACGATCATATTAGCTGTTTTCAGGGCTCAGAAGGAACTGAGCTTCCAGATGGTGAAGAGAAAGTGTGGCTGCAAAAAGTATGAAGAATGTTCGAGAGTCCAGGTTCCAAGCCAGCCAGCACCGTTCCGGCCTCCGGATGCAGGCCTGTCCCAAGTGTCCCTTGGGCCTGTCTCTAGGTGTTAATGATCCAAAAGAAATGGGTCCTCAGGAAGTATGAGGGGCTGATGAGTCTGTAAGGAGACAGGACATGGCCTGAAAACATAGGGGACAGCCACCTCCCTCCCAGGTGAGTCCGCTGGCTCTGTGTTCCGCTTCCCAGATGATGTGCTGAGAAGCGTGGAGGACCCTGATGGAGGTGTTTGCTGTGCATCTTTGCATACTAGGCTCTGGGCCAACATGTCCCAGAAAAAGCATGAAAGTGGGGGGAGAAAGCAAAGCCTCCGTGTGAATCAGGCAGGAGGGCACCGAGGGAGCTTCCCTACAGGGAGTCTCTCAGACGGCAGGAAAAGAGAAGGCCAGAGCCAGCTGGCACTAGGGAGGGCAGAGAGTGGGGCCTGAGGCGGGCCAGCTCTCAGCTGGGCAGACACCTTGGTGGCCCCACAGTGGCATTTAGGAACAGGATATGAGAAAGGACAGGGAGATGGAGGCCTCATTTCCCCATAAGGAACAATGGCCATTCTTTCATTGAAGGCTGACATTCATGAGAGAGGAAAGGCCTCCTGGTGGTGGGAGGGGGCAGCTCAAGGAAAGGGAGGGAAGGGGCCCCAGACGCCAGTGCTGACCCAGGCAAGCAGAGGCCTTTAGAACTGCACTTGGAACTTGATATACCCAGGTCTCCAGTACGAAAGGAGACAGGCAAGCTCATGCTGATGGCTTTACTTGAGTGTGACTTAACGAGGAAGCACTGACTCGAAGCCCACCCCTGCTCTGTAGCCTCCTTGGATCCTCAGACGGGACCCTTGAAGCTGCCCAGGGAGAGGGTGTCACACACTATGTTGTGCGGGTCTGTGAGACTTGCCATAGAGAAACACGGGAAGAAAAATTTCCCAGAAAAAATAAAGGAAGCTGGCCAATATAATCAACTCACACAAATCCCTCCTCTTTCCAAATATGTGCCTATCTCCAAAACAATCAAAACTGCCCCGTTAAATAACACTTGTTCAGTGCAGAGGAAGTGCAGCATGATGGGATTGCACATTGCTGCCAAGTCAAACACTCCCCATTGTCGGGCTTGCAACAATGAACGAGTTGAATGGCGTTCTCATGTGATGACTGTTGTGTTCAAGGCAAGCCCTTCAGGGTGCCTGAGTGCCTAGCCTAGGGCCACCAGCGGCTCTCCCACGGCAGCCCTCTGGAGAGGCTGCCTCCATGCTGAGCCGAGAAAGGTCGGAACGTGGTTGGGGCTTGAGGCTCATGACACACACATCTGTGCCCCACCATGGCCTGCATACCACGTGACTTGGTGACTTGGGCATTTCCCGCCATACCTACCCTGTCTGAGCCCTCAGTCCCCTCAGCAGAGGGCAGGCCCTTTGCCAACAGAATCTGTGGCACCGAGGACATCATTTGGCACCAAGGAGGAGATGGTAGTTAGGAGCCAATGGCAGCTGAGAGAAAGGAGCAGTCTTCAGTTCTCACCAAAAATAAAAAATAAAAAAAATAAGGGTTTCGGGGAACTTTAGTGATAGTAGTCTTGTCATCTGTCATGGACTGAATTGTGTTCCCCCCCCCAAATTCATATGTTGAAGCCCCAATCCCCAATGTGACTATATTTGAAATAGGGCCTTTATGAGGTTAAATGCGGTCATAAGGGTGGGCCCTGGTCAGACACCAGATCAGAGCTCCGATTCTCTGTCCTCTGCCCCCCACCCACCATGTGAGGACATGGCGAGAAGGCTGCTGTCTGCAAGCCAGGAAGGGAGGCCTCACCAGGAACCTAATAGGCCGGCACCTATGGACTTAGAGTCTCCAGAACTGTGAGAAATGCATGTCTGTTTTTTATACAAGCCCCCAAGCTTGTGGTATTTTGTTAGGGCAGCCTGAGCTGACTGAAACATCCTCCATTGACAAACCTGAAAGACAAAAGGGACCAGGCAGTCTCAGGGGAGCACATGGGCCCTACAGGCCCCCTAAGGCACTATCCCCCAACAGATGGCTGTCCTCCCAAAGTCCCGCCGAGCCTCCACCTGGGGCTGCGGGCAGTGACTCTGCTCATGTGCTGGTGTGTTTAGTTCCCCAAGTGGAGAAATGGATGCCCCAGAACATCCAGCCTTTCTCTGACTCCTCACTATGTCTGTTGGTGGCATCCCCTTCACTTTAGGCTAAAGACCGGGTGTGACACCATCGTGAGCCAATCACATTGAAACTGTGAATCTTCAGATGGGTGGCAAACGGAGAGGAGAGAGAAATTCTTAATAAACCAAGTCCCATTTCTTTTTGCAAACGCTCCTGCTGATGAGAACTGAAAAAGGAGCAAGAACTACCGAATATTTATGACAGAGGGAAGTGGGGCTGGGTGGAAACAGACGTTTTATTAAGTTCCCGAGAGGCAGCAGCTGCTCTGTAACATTTCTATTTCAGGGCTTTACGGAGGAAAGCAGTCGCACTATAAATAGTAGGGCAAACAAAGTTAGAGAGGTGGCAGTCACCATGCAGGAGGTTGGGCCCCTGGGGCTCCTCCGGCCAGAACCACCTCCCTTCTCTGTGACCATCCAGGAGCTCCAAACTCTCCTTTCGGCTATGCCTCCATGCCTGCTGCGGGCTCCTTCTCATTCTTCTTAATTTTTTAATCTTTAAAATGCCTTTCCTTATTTTGCTTTTTGAAAGAAATTCGTACCTTGGAAAAGTTGCAAGAACAGCACAAGGAACCTTTGTCTGCCTTTCATACAGGGTTCTCTCTCTCTCTCTGAATGCACATTGTTCATGTTTTTTGTCCAACTATTGGGGGCAATGGTGCAGAGAACATGGCCCCTGCCCCTGAAATACTCCAAGTGTCTCCTGGGAAGAAAGACTCTCTCATAACCACAGGGTGATGACCCCACTCAACACTAGGACCTAATATGGAGCCAATACACACATCTCACCAATGGTCCCAGTGTCTTTGTAACACTCTCCCCAGCCCCTTTCCAGAGTCCAGCTGGAATCAGTCACAGCATTTGCTTGTCCTGTCTTCGGTCTCCTTAATCTGCAAGGACTCTTTGGCCTGTTTTTGAATTTCATGCATCAATATTTGGGTCCATTAGGATCTGAAAAGAGAAGGGGACCGATGTGAGTGCAAAGGAGCGGGGTTTTACTCTTAGGAGAGCCCTGCACCATGTCGGGCAGCTGGGAGTGAATCTTTGGAGGGGCCCCCTCCTCACTGGGGGGAATCAGAGGGACGTGCTCACACGGGACCACACGGGGTCAAAGACAGTGTCTTGAAGGGCTGGTCCTCTGACGGGTGCAGGCCTGAGGTCTCTGTGGGTGAGCAGGATTAGCAGTTGGGGAAGGAAGAGGATGCAAAGCAGGAGAGGTTGAGGGCAAAGTGGTCCTCAAGGTGACACAGTGGCCTGTGTCTGTCCCCACTGCACCTACAGGAGAAGCCGGGTCCCTTCCTGGAGCTGTGCCCACACTGACCCAGGAATCGAAGAAGCTGAAGGAACGAGATCTCGGGAGCTGAGATGCTAGGAGTCCGGCAGTGGCCCCAGGCAAGAGGTTGACAGGCAAACTGTGGAGCCATCCCACCTCTGCCTTCCAGGTCTCGGTGCGTTTCTCCCTCACCTGTCCCTCCCTCACCTGTCCTCACCAGCTCTCCTCCCCACACACTTCTCTGTCCTACTGAGAAAGTCAGTCTGATAAATGCAGGATGGCAGTGAGCACACCTGTAGGATATTCTTCTGGTGTCAGCTCACACATCAGGGGATGCACCCCCTTGCCAGGCTGAGTGCCCACCCTGTGCTCGTCACACCTCCCTCCTCTTTTCACACTGCTTCTGCTGTGGCTTCAATTCCCTATGAGATTGGAAGGGTTTCCTGGGTCAGGGCCCCGTCTGTCCTGTTTGCCACTGCCTTGCAGAATCCAGCCCAGCACCTGGCACAAAGCCTTCACTCATGAAATCGTGGACAATCAAACGGATGAACTGGGCACTCGGCTTTTCTGGAAACCACCTTCAGGTGGCCTGGGTGATGACTTGCCCTCTCAGATTCTCGCAGTGAGCAATGGCTTTGTGGATAGGCCTTAGTGGGTTAGACTGGCCTGCCATTTTCACGGTGACATTTGTCCTGGGACAGAACTGTTTTAATGAAGGCAGGACTGAATTCCAAGGTAAGGAAAATCTAATGGAACTGTGGCTTAAACAAGATAGGAGTTTATTTCTCTTTCATGTAATATGAGTCTCAGAGAAGTGTCCACAGAGTTCCTGAGCGCCCAGGCTTCCCAACTCACCACCCTGTCCTCCTTTGGGAGTGACCTTCTTCATCACAGTTCCAGATGGCTGCACCCACAGTTCAGGCAGCAGGAAGGACACAGGGACAAAGAAGAGACAAAAAGTGCAGCCACAGGACACTTCTGCCTCCAGTCCGTCACCTAGAGCTCACTCAGGTAGCTCCAACTGGCTGCAGAGAAGCATCTCTACTCCGGGCATATGTGACAAGGGAGGGAGAAATGTGTGTCCCAGGGGCAAGGCTGTGGTTTATTATGGTGGCTCTTTGGCCTTTTTTTGGAGCTGTGATTGAAAGAGCAAGTTTACTATATGGTGGGAATTTTAAATCTCCTTTTCAAAGCTTGATTCTCATGGGAGTCGGTCAGTGGCAGAACTGCTCCCAAGGGAGCAGTACTGTAACTAGTAGCTGAGTTTATTTTGTTTTATTGAAGGATGCCCAGCAGAACACTTCCTGATGGCCTCAAGAAGGCGGAAAGTAAATTCGCCTCTGAACAGCACAACCAGCAAGATGTGAACATGGGGCGGGGGGTACCCCTTGCTGTGTCCAGGGGGTGAATCACTGATTCTGAGTGGTCAGTGGGGGGCGGGGAGGGGATGAGGGAGAAGCCAGAGCACCTGGGGAGGAAGTGTATGTACTGTGCTGTTGGCTCCACAAATCACATTCGGCTGCCAGCTGCTGGTGTTAGTTCAAATTCATGTCCCACGTCCTCCATCCTGGGGCCTGGCCTATTCCTGTCACAGTCATCGCTCCCCTGCCAATGGGGTGTGCCATTGTTCTGGGCATTTCAGGGCGGCTGGGTTTATTTATGTAGCTGTATCGGTTTTCCTCTGATTCCTTACACTATTTGGCTTGCCAGAGAGGCAAATGCAAGAATGTCAGTCAATGGCATGAACAAAATACTGAGTGTCTACTGCGTTCTAGGTCCCAAGGGCTCAAGGTGATAGCAGCTCCCTTGATGACAACCATGAGAGGCAGGGTTGCCTTCTCACTTGGGAGATGAGGAAACCGAGGTTGCAGCTGCTGAGTGATGTGCCCCCAGCCTCTTTGCCATCAGAAGCAGCCACTGTGGTTGACAAAGGTCCCCCTGCTTATCTGGCCCCTGGTTTCCTGTGATAGTAATGTTTATGCCAAGACAATACAGGCAGTTTAGTTTTGGGTTAGAATAACCAGAAGGAGAATTTGGGTGGCTTCTGGGGTGCTAAATTTCAGTAGACAGTGATGCTAATCACAGAGTCAGGAGTAAATATAGAAAGATAAGTTTGAGGAGGAGCCTGAGTTTAGTTTTATAGATAAGGGACACGCACAGTATATATCCAGTGACCCAGTGTAGTTTCCCAACTTTCTTCCTATGAAACTAAAGAGCAAGTGTCAAGGTGGGGTTGCGGGCGGGACAGCTGGAAGTGGAGGGGGCTTTGGACTTCGTTTGGGTAGGTGTGTTCTTTGGTGGATCAGTTTGGTGAGGCAACAGGAGTGTTCCAAGGTTTCAGGAACCCCTCTTTACAAATGGAGACAGCGGGCGAGGTGCATTGGATGAACTGGAGCAGGAAGCGAATGACGCTGGGAATGAAGCTTGGGCCGCTGGAGGTGAGGGGCCTGCGCCAGTTGACTGGTTTTACAAATATAGGGGAAGAGGATGGTCCAACCCAGTAGGGAAGAAGGCCCAGCAAACTGTGCAAAGGTGCGTGCGTGTGTGTGTGTGTGTGTGTGTGTGTGTGTGTGTGTCTAGCCCCACCTGGAACTTAAGTCGGTGGGTCTGCCCAGCCTCGCTCCATAAGCACCTGTGAGGAGGAGGGCCCTAATCCTAGCACTACATCCCCAGCCAGTGTCCCGAGTGTGTTTTCTGTGTCCCTGGCCTGCTTCTGAAGGCCCAGCCACTGAGCTCCTGCTGAGTCCTGCTCATGGCCTCGTGCTTGGTGCTGCCCATGCTGTCCTGAGCTCTGCCGAACTTCACCCTGTTTGTCACCATTTGCCCATGAACCTGGACCAAGCTCCTGCTAGCTTGTCTCAGGACTGTGGCCTGGTTTCTGCTGGATTCCATGGAGACTGCCAGGCCCAGGAGGCTCAGCCAGCCATGTTTGATTTAATCACAGGGGAGCATGACGTGGTTAGGAGCTTCCTGCTTCTTTACTCTTGAGAGGTGCCGCTAGGAATCTGGGATCCAGTCAGATCTGCATATGATGATCTGGGCAAACTCCTTAACTATTTGCTTGTCATACTGCTAAATATTTTCAGGTGTCAGCACAGTACGTACATCATGATGCAATGGATGGAACACTCGGTGCTGAAACTTTGTTTTTTTTGAATAAGAAAAATGCGTAAGGAAAAACCAAATCTCCCCTTCTGCCTAAAATCCACCATAAAGACCCTGCATTATTTACCAACCACAAGAGTTTTTCCTTGGCTGGTACGTGCGTCTCTCCGAACACTTTTTCTAGCTGCTCCAACATACTTTGGCAAAGTTACTCACTAGCTCCAAATTCCAGGACTACCTTCTTCCCATTCAGTGGCTCAGTAATTTGCACCCAGAGAAAAAGCAAAGCAATTCTGGAATTTTATTAGCTCCCCAAATGGAACGAATAATAGTGTCGACCTCAGGGGGTGGTTGTGAAGATTAAGTGTAGAAAGTATCCAATACAGCGCCTGACATGTACAGAGAAGGGCCAACAGATTTCCACATCAGTGGGGCAGGGACCGTGAAGCCTGTGTCTGGGTTTATCAGTACTTGGGAAATTGATTCAGAGTCCCGAGAAAGCTGTGCAATAAAAGACACTGCTAGAAAGCACGGCAGTTGTGAAGCTGAAAGGCCTACGTTGGAATCTTAGTTTTGCCTCTTCCTACCTGAGTGACCTTGGGAAGGACAGTTAGTTTTGCTGAGTCTCAGTGTTGTCATTGTGATTGGGAATAATGCTTTGCTTGGAGGGTTGTTGGGAAGCCCAAATAACAACGCCGGCGAACGGTGAATTATTAAGCAGCAGTGACTAGGACTGTGGCCTCCCTCACTTCTGGTAACAAGTCACCAGAGAGTCATATTCTCAGATGGGTTGTTGGGTGTTACAAAATTGCTTTGCTGTAGGTGCAGACCATTCATTCATTCATTCATTCATTCATCTAACTAATATTAATTGAGTACCTGCTATGTTCTATGTGCTGGAGATACCACAGTCAACAAACAGCTCTGGTCTTTGAGGCACTCATCTTCTAGTGAGAGGAGACAGACAGTAAGCAGATGGTAGGTACAAGCTACCTGTGCAGGTGGTCAATGAGAGGTTCCTCAGGGAGATTTGGGATCTGACTTCACTAGGCTCTGACATGGGAAATCTATGCTCCTTATGCCTGGTCAGCCTTTTCTAGTTGGGATGACTTTGCTGGTGCCCACACTTGAGGTCCTTCTCATCCTATCCTTCTTGTATGGCCCTTGCCTGCCTGGGCTCAGCAAGCTTGATTGCTCTATGACTCCCAGCTTCTGATTGGTTCCCCTTCCAGGTGAAGGAGGCTCCTGGAGTTGTTTTTTTTTTGGAGGGCAGTGTAACTGGCCCTCATATGTGGGACCGAACCGGGGCCGCTGGCTTCCCAGGCCAGCGCTTAACCACCGCGCCACTCGGCCGTCCCTCTGGAGTTTTTATAGAAAAACCCAGCTTCTTTTGAGAAACACCCCAGGAAACTAACTGATGCTTCCTGCTTTAAGGAAGGCATCCCAGAAAGCTCTGATTCGCCATGGCAGACCGAAGCATCTCCTTCATGTCTTGCTCAGTCATCCCTCAAACTTGTCAGATGCTTTCATACTGTGGTGTTTTTGTTAATGTTGTTCCTTCAGTCTAGCATCTCCCTTCACCTGTGGAATTCTATCCATTCATCCATGTTCAGCTCAGATAATCCCTCTGTGGCAGAGGATGTGAACTGACCCCCAATATCTACTCTCTTCTGATTCTGGTGGCCTTAGGACCCCTGAGGTTGAGCTGGGCACACAGTTAAAACAGGAAACATTTCCTGGCCTTCCTTGAAGCTAAGAAACTGGCTCCTTCCCACCCTTCTTGCTGGCAGGAATATGAAGGTGGTATCAGGACTTGGTCTCTTGGTAGAGGGACAAGATGGAGGGCACCTGGGCCGTTCACTGGTGCAGATGCCCCATCAGCCCTGGACTATGATCTTCAAGCAATAATCTGAGAGAAAATGAAAGTTCACTTTCTCTTCTTAAAGCTACTGTCATTTTGTTTTTTGTTGGGGAACCCAATCTGATATCCTAAAACTCACCCTCCTCTGTGAAGTCCTCCCAACCTGCCACTTTCTAGATATCTCCCAAATGTGTGATTTTGCCTTAGTTAGAGCTGTCCTTCAGCTCTGTTTTGGAACCTGGAGATCTGTATGGCCATATAGTCCATGACAGTGCAAGCTCCTGGGAAGCAGGACTCTGTCTTGTTAAATGTGTGCCCCTCATGATAACCAGCACAGCACCTGGCCTTATTCTCCACGTATTTCATAAATGTCTGCTCAATGAATTTTTGGTGAATGAAGAATGATTCCTTGCTTCTCCTGGACCCAAAAAAATCTCCTTTCTGTCTAAAGCATCTCTGTCCAGTACAAATATAGTTCAAGCCACCTATGTCATTTCAAATTTTCCAGTAGCCACATTTTGAAAATGCAAAAGGAAACTGGTGAAATTAATTTTAGTTGTATGTTTCATTTAACCCTATATATTCAAATGTTGTCATTTTCATAAATAACCACTATAAAAGTATTACTAAGAGTGTATTATATTCTGCTCTTTTTTCCATCCTAAGCATGAGACTCTGGTATGTAGTTTGTACTTTCACCACATCTGGATTCAGACCAGCCATGTTTTAAGGACTCATGGCCACCTGTGGCAAGTGGCTACTGTTCTGGACAGCACAGCTCAAGGGACGCGGAGGCAGCCTGGAAGGGCGGGAGATGGGAGGGTCTGGGCCAGTGAAGGGGAAATACTGGGAGACACCCAATGAGTCTTAGTAACTGTAGAGTGATTTCGACATAGAGGGATTATTGTGGGAAGAGAAAGAATCACTGACAACACCACAGAAGAGATGAAATCAGGAGAAAGGAGGGTTTGAGAAGAGCTCTGGGGGCCATCCAAAGCTTCAAATAGAAGCCAAGTTCTGGGCACATCTGACAATGTGTTGAAATGAGGACACAACCGTGGCCGAGAGACACTGTGGCGGAGGCTGGGTTTTTCACTGATGCTGCCTGACTGACAGTGGAAAAGCCGTTTCATGTCTCTGTGCCTCAGTTTCCTCAGGAAGCCCACGCAGAAGCAACACTCCAGGGGGCACAGAGAAGTCTCTTTGAAGGAGCCAGATTCCCTGTGGCATGATAAGGAGGTGCTCAGCTCTAGGCCACCCCACATGGCAGGCTCCATGGAGTCCCCGCTGAAAGGATTTTTTCTTGCGTCATTGAAGCAACAGGTGACTTGGCCCTGGTCAGGGAAGATTTTGCAGAGAGTGAAAACTCAGGTTGAACAAGGGACGGGCAGCCTCCGCACAGGCACCTGTGGAACACAAAAGGCAGGAGATGACCATGCCTTTCTTCTTTCTAATGGGAGCCCCTTCATTGGTCTACAAGGAATTCTGAGTAGAGGGGAGATAAAATCCTTCAGCAGCCCAGGCTGGGCCTATGTGAAAGAGATACAAGGGGCATCATGGCTATCAAACGGATCTTTTGAGGGGAAAGCAAAAAAAACATCTCCAAGAAACCCTGCAAGTTTTCGGCTTTCCAGTACCTCAGACCAAAGAGCTATTCTGGCCTGTGTTTATCCAGGCAACGGTCTCAGTTTTCTACACAACTTTCCACACATAGATCTGGTCACAAAGGACCTAGGCCCTTCCCGCCAAGCCATTGTGGGAGGAGGCTGTGCTGGAGGCCAATCTGGGCTTGATTTTAGGAGTGGGAACAAGTCCGGTGGCCCAAAGCTAAAGGTTCCAATCCCTGGCACACGTGGCTGTACAGGGAACATGGGACCTGTGGTCACAGTGATGGTCTGGAAAATCTGAGCGCCTGACCCACCGGAGAATCTTAGAAATTTATGGCTTTGTACTTGGGCAGCTGCCAGTGTTTCTGAAAGTGGCTGTGCTTTTGGGTGAAAGCAGCTGAGGAAATAAGTTAGGTCAGGACCCACAGCCTGACACAAAACCGCCAGGCCAGCATTGTAAGAGGCTGGCCAACCCCAGGGCCAACTGTATCCTTGATGGAAACTAGTTCTCAAGGAGGAAACCTGTCATTGGATGTAGCTCCTTCTTATCTGCCCAGCTTGTAGAAACAGCTGCCGTGCTTCTTTTTTTTTTTTTTTCCCACATAGAATGCTAGTCCTTTAGGCCCCACCCACCACCCCTGCCACATGTGTCCCAGTTTCCCTGTGATGATGCTTTCCTTGGATGGCCCCATCTGGGGTGGAGAGAGTTTCTGCTGTGGCCCCTGGAGGGACATTTGGTTCAGGCAAGGAGCTCAACAAACACTTATGGAGAAAAGGATGCATTTGAAATGTCCACCTCGAACAGGGAGGGTGACATGGCCTTGGCACCTCCCATTGCCTCTTTCTGCATGCATTCCTTATGCCTGGTGGCACAAAGGGAACTGGACACCCGCCTTTCTTGCCAGTCTTACTTCTGTTTAGCTGGTCTTATCTCTCTCACAAGAGAATAAACTCACTGTGGAAAATAATTTGGGGAACTCCCAGTCATGCATTTGGTACCCCCAACACGTACTTACTCATCTACACTGTTCATTTCAAGAGTAAATTTATCGTGGTCGGTAACCATTCATGCTCACTTTGGGTGTGGTTCATGTCTCAATCCTGGGTGCAACATATGCTTTAAAAAATGGTATATCAGGGGCCTGCCAAGTGGAGCGTTGGTTAAGAGTTGGCTTGAGATGCCAGCTCTGAGCAGCAGGGCCATAGGTTTGGATCCCACATGGGCCAGTGATGCTACACCCTCTACAGCTAAGATGGTGAACAACAGCTTGACCTGGAGCTGGGCTGTGGTGATTGGCCGGCGATCGTAGGCTGCAGTGGGACTGCAGTGGGCTGCTGTGAGCTACTGTGCGTGGCTGGCAGCCAGTATGAGAGGCCGGCAGCCGGCGTGAGCTGCTGTGAGCTGCTGTGAGCAGCCATCCAATGGCCGGCGCCCAATCTGCTTCACCCGGGAATAGCACAATGATCACAATACCAACATGGGCCAGTGAAGCTACGTCCTTCACAACTAGACTGAAGAACAAAAGGACAGCAACTTGTCTGTTCCCTTTCCCCAATTCCCCAATGCTGTTCCTTCCCCCAATTCCCCAATAAAATCTTAAAAAAAATGGTTTATCAATTTAATGGAATATTAAGCAATTTTCAACAATGAGAAGGTAAATCTCTATATATTGATATAAAACTGTCTCCAGTATACAGTGTTAAATCAAGTAAGCAATATACAGAACATTTTAAAATATTTTAAAAGGTGATGTGTGTGTATGTATATGCTTTATACATGAATAAAACATCTCTCAAAGGACAGATGAGAAATGCTATAGATTCAAAAGGAAGGATGACAGTTCAATGATTGTAAAAATCAGACATATATTTGCACTACTTCAGTTCTGTCATTCCATGTCACTGCTTGGAGGTTTTATGTTAAAAATTTAACACAATGGAGCAGACTGTGAATTGTGAGGTATATAATATTTTTGTTTGGTAGGTGCAAATTATAGTTTGTACATGAAATGTTTTACTAAATCCAAATAAAAATATGTTTTTAACACTCTCATTTATCTTTCTTTCTAAATTGTTCATGTTAAAACTAAAAAACACAACAAGAAGGTAACAGATATTACTGATTATTACGTGATTCTTAGAAGAATAATTTTGTGGCATAGGGCGGGGTGTTTTAAAAAATGGTTTGCTCTGGGTGCTTGATACGCTGGGTGCCAGATACACTGAACTTTTAACAACCAGAACTTAAAAATGCTTTACAGGCATTATTTTTATTTTATCCTCACAAGATATACTCATAGGAGCAATTAAATCAACACTTGTAAATCGGTCACCTGTGGGGACCATCACTCCAAAAGGCTTGGAGTGATGTCGAGAGCACCCTCCCTTCTAATCCTCCGCATCCCTCACTCACTCCGGGAACAGTGAGCTTCCTATTACTGATACTGAGATTCCTAGAAAAAGTCTGTGTATTCTAGAGATGAAACGCTAACATATCCGCTCTGCTCAGGACGGTAGAGCCCTAGCGAAAGGAGCACCACTGGTGGCCGGTGGTGCTGATGGTGGTAGAGCGGGGAGACGGGTGAGGTGGCTTCTCTCTTCTGGTCATGGACAATTTGCAAAACTGGGCAGGGAATTTGAGAAACTGATAGAGGGCTAGGGGCTCCTTTCTGGTGGGAACAGGGTGTGAAGAGAGGAGACGAAGAATAAAGCCTTTGCTGACCTCTCATGTTTTGCTGCGTGGACCCTGTGTACTTGCAAGCGGGCAGGGCTATGCTCAGCCATGAATTTTCACAGGAAGGCAGAACCATTTACCTGGTTCACGGCAGGTCCTCTTCATCCCCTCTCCTGGTGAATTATTAAGCTCCTTTCTTCACCTACTTTCTGGGACTTCATTGGAGGAGGTGTCCTCCTGTAGCAAAGTGTTCTAACCAATGGACTGAGGCATGTGCCAAACGGGGGTCAGGAGGAAACTGGTTCTGCCAGGGGTCCTGGCAGTCACCTCCTACTCTGAGCAGCAGCCTCTAGTTCACCCCAGTGGGCCGGCCACACAAACACTATTTTGTATGTTTGCCCTTTGTGCAAAAGCTCCAGAAGCATTGCCTCAGGGGCAAAGACAATGCTATTCCTGGCCGTTTGGGAGAAATGGATCTGCTACGTGCAGATAAGAAACAGGTGGTTTGACCTGTTTCATTACCTGGTGAGGCTGTTGCTTCCACATTAAGTGTTTTGCAATGCAGCAACCTGTGGGGAACGTGTGGCTCGCAGAAAATGCATCCTCCTTGTGACAGGAGGCTCCGTTCTTGTTCCCAACCCGGGTTGTCCTATTGTTTTCTGCGTCTACCCATAGCCTCTTAACATTCCCTCTGTGCTGATGTGCTGAGAGATACAGCTGCACACATGGCTGTTCTTTTTCTTCCCAAAGCGAAGGGTGGGCTCTGTGGCTTTGCTGCCCTCTGATGCACAACAGCTAAGAGAGATCATTGTAAGATGATGCGGACGCCTGATTCTGGAGAGATGACACCACCTGTGCCTAAGGGTGATGGGGACAGTTCAGTCATTGTGGAATTGTGACATATACATGAAAGACAAGACGATCATTCCTTTTGGGGGTCTTACAGCTGTTGATTAAACCATCCAGGCTTCATTCACAATCTGTTGAGGTTTTCATTCTCCTCTCACGTGTAGTGAAGAGCTGGAATATGGAGGGGTAAAAGCTAGAGCAGAAACTGGTTTGTAAGTGCAGCCAGTCAGCTCACACGTATTGAATGTCTTCTTTGCCAGGCCCTGAGCTCTGTGCTGGGCGCGCTGACCCTGGTGAGAGACGGAGAAAGTTATTAGAAAGGTCAAAAGCTGAAGGGATTTTCAAGTTACCTAAAGGTGGTTATTTAAAGGAAAATATCCAATAGTGTCTGCCTTCCATGTTTGTAAGTACGTATGGCCTACTTTCCTCAAAACTCGTGGGCCTACCTCTGGCATTTTCAGGAATACAAGTGGAGGCCACCGTTTATTCAGGAATGAACATCAAGCCTACAAATGGTTAAATCAAATATGTTTTGTCCTTAAAACGTTTAAGTAATGTATACTTAAAAAGATACGTGAATACAGACAAAATTGAAAAATGCATAAAGCTATAATTTTTATATGACCCAAAGTTGGCAGATATCAAAAATGATTGAATTAATTATCACTGTACATGTTTAAATGTTCTTTTGTTCTGATGAATGACTAACCAAATACAGACCCATATAATTTATAATTATTTTATGTTTATTTACTTAAATGAATTTTTGTTTGGGGATTTTGTTTTTTTGTTTTTTTGAGGGCAGTGTCACTGGCCCTCATATGTGGGACTGAACCGGGGCCGCTGGCTTCGCAAGCCAGCGCTTAACCACCGCGCCACTCGGCCGGCCCTGCTTAAATGAATTTTTGCCTTCATTTCAGCACGATCATAAATTCTGTTATCATAGTGAACATTTTCACATAATTTCATTCTATTGACAGCAGTAAGCTAAAGGATTTTTTTAAAAAATACGTGTATTCAGAACATGCAAAATTTGAATATGTTTTCATAAAAAATGTGAAAGTACATGTAAACATAAAATTCAGTTTTCATATATCTTTACAAATGAAATTATGTTTTCTTATAAAATATGAAAATTGGGTCAGTCGAGTGGCTCGTTGGTTAAGAATTGGCTTGGGAACATGAGCTCTGAGCAGCAGGGCTGCCAGTTCGGATCCCACATGGGCCAGTGATGCTGCGCCTCTACAGCTAAGATGGTGAACAACAGTTCGACCTGGAGCTGAGCTGCCATGAGTTGCTGGCGATGACGTAGGCTGGAGCTCCTGCTGCAGTGGGCTATCCGTAAGCTACCATGTGTGGCCGGCAGCCAGCGTGAGTGGCCAGCAGCTGGAGTGAGCTGCCAAGAGCCACCTTGAGCGGCCATCCAATGGCAGGTGACCCATCTACCTCACCCAGGAAGAGCTCAATGATCACAATACCAACATGGGCCAGTGAAGCAATGTCCTTCACAACTAGACTGAAGAACAAAAGGACAGCAACTTGTCTGTTCCCCTTCCCTGATTCCCCAATGCTGTTTCCTCCTCCAATTACCCAATAAATAAAAAAAATCTTAAAAAAAAAATTAAAATTAAAGTTTGAAAGGCAAAGCTACAAATTATAATCACTAAATGTAGGAAATGTTAAACAAAATTATTTAATAAAACTAAATTTTAAGTTTAATTTTTTGAAAATTAAACAAAACCTTACTAAATATTCTTATAAATGACACTTCACATTTAACATTCAGCTCTCATCCAGTGGCTAATATCGAGGACCCACATTATGCATCGTTCATGTGGTACTGAGACCAGGTAGATACCAACAATTGAAGAATAAGAGGGATTGTGAGGTATTGCACTGTGTTCATCAGCTGTCATGTACAATAGCTGCAAATGCTATGTTCATTCTTGAGTATCTCCAGGAACAGGAATTGGAACAGGAAGAGAAGCACGGAAATGGATGAGCAGGTCTACTGGGAAATGATCATTTGTTATGCGAGAACCTGTCCATTTGAGCTGTCTCAGGGGAAAGGGTTGACATGTTAATTTGTTTGTCTTCTCTCACCTGCTTGCATCTGCTGCTCAGATCCTCTCCTTATTCGGAAACCCCATTCTTCTCATTTCTACTGCCACAGCACAACACACAGACTTTCATGGTGCCTGGAGCCAGAGGGTTTTCTTTTTTCTCAAGGATGCTGTGCAAGAGATACAGAGGAACTCTGGTATGTGGTTTCCTGGGCCTGAGCGGTGTAAGTTACAAGAGTGGACGTTCAGGCTTATGGGTGGGTTTGCCAGCACTGAGCCCTGGATGCCAAGTGATTGAGGGGCCCCTGGGAGCATTAGTAGTTACATTTTCTGTATTTGTGACTATGGAGCTATCGAAGCTGCTGGGCTGAGGGCAGGGCCCTTCTTCCTAGAGTCTCCTGGTGGTACCCACCAGTCATACAGAGCAAGAACCCAGTGCAGATTTTCCTCATGGGGTGACGTCTTACCTTCTGTCCCATCCCAGCTCTGCCCAGCCCACTTCCAGGGTGAGGCTCTGGACAGGCATTCTATGTCCAGGGTGCTTTCAAGAGGCCTGGGCTGCTCCATGGTTCGTTTCTGTCCTGAGTGGTTTTGGGAGCCATGCAGTGTTGGAATGGGGTGCTTGGTGCTAACACCTGATGGTGCTTTTCTGCTGAAATTTGCAGATGCGGTTACAATACAGCATGGTGTTTTCACCTGTCTTGCTGCTGACATTAAAGCAGAACTGGAATATTCTTCATGGCATGTGATGGAGAAGTTGTGTTGCACAAGGGAATAATAATGGAATAATAGTCATAGCCAACAGCATTTCTCAGGTGTCTTTACAGTAGTTGTAGGTTCTGTAGCAAAGAAGACAGACTGGACCTGCAGGCTTCACCAATCAGCCAGGACTACAGTGAGAAGGTGGAAGGTATATTGAAAACCACCATGCCATCTTCTCCCACTCTCAGACAGTCCCTTGGTCGCACCCCAGGAACCTGCTCAGCGGTGCTCCATCCTGACTCTGTCTGAGGGACATCTGACCTTGACTTCGCCCTCTGTGTTCCTGACCTCACTTCCTATCTGCTGTGTCTTCTTTCTCCCACATCCTGATCTCCATCATTTCATCCTCCACTTGGTAACTTCGCCTGGACTCCTGATTCCTCTCTTGGCTGACTGATGGTTGTCGCCCCACCTCACTCCCGTCCCCAGCACATGAGGCAAAAGATATGGAGAAGAGGCTTGAGCTCTTGAGGGTCTGACAGATAGAGTCAGACATTCCCACCTAGAACGAGCATACAGCATGTATACTTGTAGATGGTAAGGCCCACACCACATTTTGGGTGGGTGTCCAGGTGACAGAGGGTCACCAGGGAAAGGAGTAGTTGGAATCCACACCCGGCCCTGCTGGGAGCTGGCCGGACTCCCTCTGGTCACCCTGGCAAAGTCTCACCATTTGAAAAGGTTCCAAGCCCACACAATGAAAACACATGATTGTAATAACTCCCGCCATTCATTTGTCTCCTGCATACATTGAGCTTTGTGCCTGGTGAAAGTAGGTCTAACAACACGTTCAGAACGTATTTAAGTTGTACTGAAACACAGTGTTCTCTAGAATAGCCCATTTCTCTGTTTCACAGATGTTTGGGTTGGATTTTATTTTTAAACTGCCTCAGCCAAACACCTCTTCTCACAGACACAGCAGGTTCATTTCAATTCAATATTTCACTTTGGACAATTGCTTGACTTCGTTTAGCGCTTTGTGCTGGAACTCGATCTCCCCGGGGCCCACATGCTTCCCTCCCATTAGCATCAGTGGAGCCAGCAGACAGGCTGGGGCCAGAGGCCAGAGGGCCCCATGACCGTGCTGTGGGCAGTGGGCATTGCAGAGCAGGGGAGCTGGTGCAGGCAGTGGTTGTAGAGGGGGTTTTGCAAGCCGTATGTTGTCTTAGCCTGTATTTACATGAGACACACCACATCTAGTTACCACACATGTAGATCCCAACACAGAGGTAGAAGACAGCAGCCACACTGTGCGTCAGAGCCATCTCCATCCACCTGCTGTTGCTGGGTGTTTAGTCTGGCGGAAATTCAGACCAGGAGTTCACTGCGGAGAAATGTGACAATGCCTGTGTCGGGACAACGGACTGTTTCAGAACATAAGGAGGCAGGGAAGTATTTGGTCTGCTGCTCCCTGGCTGGATGATTCCTCTTGGAGCTGGCTGAGGCCCTAAGGCCAAGTCCAGTTTATCCTCAAGGCCTTCTCTGGTTAAGGGCCTTACAAAACCAAAATCTTAGCGTGTGTGTGCATGCGTGTGGTGGGGACAGCTTTGAGACACATTTGTGAAAAGATGTGGCAGAGACAGTGCAACAGAGGTGGACTAGAGTCCAGTGGGTGTCTGAGCAGCCTGGTGGCTGCTTTTCCAAGTAGTAGGACAACGTCCAGCGGGGACCTGGTGACCTGGGGACCACAGAATGCTCTGTGGTGCTGGGCATCAGAGTGCAGGTGGCTCTGCCTGAATCAGTACATTGTGACTCTGGGGGCTCCCTCCAGGCCCTGTAGAGCTGAGCTTCCAGCTCTGGTTATGCTGTGATGAGAGGGAGAGGGAGAGGGAGAGGGAGAGGGAGAGGGAGAGGGAGAGGGAGAGGGAGACGGGGAGAGAGAGGGAGAGGGGGAGAGAGAGAGAGAGAGAGAGAGAGAGAGAGAGAGAGAGAGAGAGAGAGAGAGAGAGAGAGAGAGAGAGAGGAGCCCCCACTCCTGGCTGGGTGGCAGCTGCTCCTTCCCAGCCAAGAACGCAGGAGAGGAGGTGAGGAGAGCCTTTGCCTGTGGCCTGGGCACACCTGCCTCCAAATCATGTGCATTTGGCAGGAACTCTGCTCTTGCTAATCTCCCCATTGGCAGGAAGGGGTGAGGGTGTCCATCCTTCTTATGTGCTAAGAAAGAACCCTTTTGGGGAGGAGGCTCCAGAGAGCTCTGTTATAAAACCTTGAGCAGTGGGTTTAGGCTGGTTATCCCCGGCCAGGATGTGGAGAGGTCTAATGAGTCTAATGCAAGTGTCTAATGAGGGGCTGGACAAGAAGGATTTCAGGGTCCACTGTGGACCCGAAATCTTGTATCGTCAGTCAGAGGGGGTCTTCTGGGAGACCTGAGTTTAAGTCCCATCTCCCAGTTTCTAGTTTCTTGCTTGCTGTGCAGCCTGAGAAAAGTTACTTCACCTCTCTGAACCTCAGTTTTCTTATTCCTAACATGGATAGCTGGTATGAGAAGTAGTCCAGCTCATAGTAGGTGCTGAATGAATGGTGTTTGCTTTTCTGCCTTCACCTTCTCTGAGCTGGCAAGGGCCCATGGGCAACACACTGCCATCATCTCTCAAGTGCACTCCTGCAGACCCAAGCCTCCCTCTATCCCAGGAGGGGCGGGTCTTCAGCTACAGTGTGAGTCAAGTGGAAGGTACTGTCTTTCTTTGAGAACAGGTATAATGCAAGAGTCCATCTGTCACGTGATTCTTTCTGCCAGGCCCACTCAGTGTCTGTGGCCTCTGTTGGTGGTTAGGGACCTGAAATGCCCATGACCTTCAAGAGGGGCCACTGATCCTTGGGCAGCGGCTGTGTTTTCTATCAGCTTGTGTCGCACTTGACTTAGTCAACGCACAGCATCTTGTCTGCTGCCCCTGCTTTGTGTGTATCTTCTTTCTGCCTCATCAGTGCCTGCCCCAGTGTCACTCACAGGAGACTGAAGGAAGGTGGGATGGTGGGAAGGAGGGCTTCCAGCCTCCCTGGCCTCAGTTAAAATCTTGGCTCTGCCGGTTATTTAGCTGTACAACATCAGGCACGTCCCTGAACTCCAGAGCCCCAGAATTCTTGTCTGTAATGCAGGGACATGAATTGCTTCTTGGCAGGAGTGTTGTAAATATCAAAGGCAGTGAAGTATCTGGCACATGGGAGCCATCGGTAATAATATCCTTGTTATTCAGAGCAATGTTCTCATGCCCTTAAATCATGTACTTTCAGTAATTAGAACAGTGGGTCTCAAAGTGTGGCCCCTGGACCAGTAGAATCAGCAGCAGTCAGAGGTGCAGGCCCTCAAGCCCCTCCCAGGGCGCCCAAAGCAGGAACCCTGGGGTGGGGTTCAGTAAGCTGTTCTAACAAATCCTCGGGGCTTCTGATGTACAACAAAGTTGGAAACCCTCTGAATTAGAAATGTTTTTCAAAACCTCGTCTTTCAAGGTCATTTTTCCTACCTGCCTGATGATGCTTACTTGTTCCTGGATGTGACTTTGGAGGGATTACAAACACAAGGACTATCGAGGCAGACATCTGTGAGCTGCCTGAATGGACCCTTGAGCCCCATCCTTGTATTTCAGCACCCCCCCCACACACACACACACACACAGCGGGAGGGCTGTTCTTCTTCCTTGACTGGCAGCAGACGTATGCAGACCCTGTGCTGATCTGCTCTCTTCCAGCCCAGGCAAAGATGCTTCCTCTCATCTTGGCTCCACATCCCATGGAAGGGCTGGCAGAGCCTGTGGATAGATGGGCCTGTGACTCCCCAGGCATGCCTTGTGACTGGCTGCCGTGAATGGGTGCCGCCACCACGGCCAGACCTGCACTCTGCCTGAGCCCAGGCAGCATTATCAGCACTGCCTGGAGGTTCTAATGTAGGGCATGCGTGGTGTCTTGGGGTTGCCATGTTCTGTCAAGCAGCTGTGCAAAGATTTCTTCCATGTGGCTTATCATCCTGCTCACAGTATTATTGAATGGGGACAATCTAGGTAACTAGCACAAACAGCACTGGACTTTGAGTGCTATGACCAGCCATCATTCCTGGGGGCCTACTAGGTGCCACTCCCTCCACAGTGGGCCGTGAAGTGTTTAGAATCTGGAATGGCCTCTGTTCTGAGAACAGAGCATTTCAAACAGCTACCCAGACATTTCAAATGTCCAGATACCTGGGCTCATAAATGGACTCTGTCTCAGTGTGAGTCCTCAACATTTCACGTCTCTTTTTGGAGGTGATGTGGTTTTGGGTTTCATTCTGGCTCTGCCACTCGCAAGCTGTGTGACCTGGGGAATGTTACCTAACATCTCTGAGCCTCAGTTCCCTTATGTTTCCAATGAAGATAAGAATCCTTGCAGGGTTGCTGGAGAGATTACAAAAGATCTTATAGGAAGGTGCCTGGCATACCATAGGTGATCCATAAGTTGTAGTTATTATTATTTTGGAGTTTGCCTCTGGACAAAGCATTGAAAAGACAGCATAGCTCATCCCATGGAAAATAACTCTGAAGTAACTGTTTCAAAATGTTAATGGGAGAAAGATGAAAAAGCTTTCAGAACTAGAAAGCAGAGGTTCTTCCAGCTACATTCGGGTTTCCTGTTTCATCATCCATCATGCCGTACCCAGCTGGTGAGTCTCATAGGGCACCCCTTCTGGACACCAGGTGAGCAGTGTATGCCCACAGCTGGGTCCTTGAGCACCGTCCAGCCGTCAGCTAACTGTGGAGCTGACTAAGATGCTCGGCTTGGCTGCCCGCTTTCATCTCTGAAACATTTGCCTGGAATCACTTGATTGACAATGCCAGAAGCTTTGGCCAGCTGAGCCAAAACAGATCTGAGAACTGTCTCTTGACTTTTCACTGTGATGTCATAGGTCAGGTCACTTGAACCCTTTGGGATGGATATAATTGTCCAGATGAAAAGGCGGGTGAGACAATGTCTAGAGAGTTCCATGGGCTTTGCAGGAGGGACAGAGCAGAGCCACGAGGCCGACAGCTCAGACCCGGGCCTGGCCGGGGATGGGTGTTTGCTCTTCCTGAGGCAATCGGCACATCAGACGCTCTGAGTGCAGACTCAGTAACCAGTAAATTAAATGGGCTATTCTTAAATATTCAGCAGAACAGCAGAATTAACTTGTAAAAGCTTCTAGATTCTTTTCAGCATGGTGACATTTTTTTTTAAATTGCAATGACACTTTTTTTTGCATGATTTTTATTGTGGTAAAGTATGCGTAACCTAAAATTTACCATCTCAGCCATGTTGAAGTGTCCAGTTCAGTGGCATTAAGTACATTCACAATGTTGTGCAACTATCACCCCCACCCATCTCCAGAACTTCTCATCCTCCCAAACTGAATCTCTGTATCCAATAATACTAACTCCCTTCCCACCTCCATCCTCCCAACCCCCGGTGAACACCATTTATTCTATTGAAACTTTTGTAAAGCCCAAAGGAGGCTTCCAGAAGATATTAGAAGGTGCTTTAAATAACCCCTTCCTTCAACAGTATATTTAAGAACTCTGTCTTCTTAACATAAGACCTTCGACCCCTCAGATGCAGGCACAAGACAAAGGCTTGGATGTATTCAGAAATATGTGCCCCTTTGGAGTAACCGTGCATGTCTTTATTTTGCCCTTGCTGGAAAGAGCAATACAATGTTTATAAAAGAACACTTGCAAAGAAGAAAGACTTGGAACAAACCACTGTCTTCCTGAGTTGTTGACAGCTGTTATTCAGTGCAAACCTCAGTGGAAACAAAGAAACATTGCCGCATTGTTTTAACATGAACATTTGAAGTGGCTTCCTTCCAAAGCCTGGCTGACTGCGGAACCTGGGATCGGCCGCCAAAGCCTCCTTTACCGTCTTGCCTTCCTCCCTGTCGCTATTGTTCCAGCTGCGGAAAGTCTGCTGTGTATCCTGAATCTCTGATAGCTTCCACTCGCACGGAGTCCAGTGTTTCTAGGTTATGTCATTGTGTCTTCCTGAACTATTGCCTGCTCCATTTGCAGGGCTTGTGCTGTTCTGGGGAAAAGCAAGCTTTTTGTTGTTGAGAAGAGTCACAGCCTTTCTCAGAATCCTGGGGGCAGTGGCAGCCAACATGTAGATTTCTGCGGGAGACCATTGAAATAGGAAGTGGGAGAAATCAGGGCATTTAAGAGAAATTGAATTTCTTCCCCAGGAAGGGTGGTACCACTATATCATCAGTTTTCTTCTTTTTAAAATCTGTGGCATGCAGGTTGGCCCGTGTCAAGCTGTCGGTGCCATGTCACAGACTCGTCGCTAGCCTGCCTTGATGCTAACTCACTGTGTGGGCCCTGCTGGGCCATTTCCCGTCTCATTTTTTCTCACCAATAAAATGGGGCTAAGAACACCTTCCCTTCGTTGTCACACTCAAATGAGAAAACACATGTGAAAGTGAATCACAGAGCACTCTCCAAGTGACATGCAGTGGGGGTCCTGTGGTGAGCCTCACAGCCCACCTGCCCCAGTGGGTTGGGGTGGAGCTTTCTTCTAGGGTGCCCAGCTGTTAGAGTTGTTTACAGGGGGTGTCAACCCCTCTGCCCTCTGGCTGCAACTTATCTCCTACAGGTATTATCATTTCATAAGAGGGCAAATGACAAAAGTGATTGGGCTATACTGTGATTACTAATTCCACAGGGATATGAAACACATTTTGGGAAATATAATCAATAATTTGTACACATTTTGTACAGGATCAGATGAGCACTTGTCTTATTAGGGAAACCACTTCATGGACTGTAGATATCTAACCATTGCACTATATACCTGAAGCTGCATAATATTGAATGTCAAATATAATTAAATATGTATGAGGTCTGACAATTAAGTTCAGGAACTTGTTGCAACAATGTTGCTAAGCTTTTTCGATATCAGAGGGATTATTCATTATGAATTTGTACCAATTGGACAAACAGTTAACCAAGTTTACTATTTGGAAGTGCTGAAAAGGCTGCATTAGACGACCTGAACTTTTCGCCAACAATTCATGGCTCTTGCATCATGATAATGCACCAGCTCACACGGCACTGTCTGTGAGGGAGTTTTTAGCCAGTAAACAAATAACTGTATTGAAATATCCTCCCTACTCACTGATCTGGCCCCCAATGACTTCTTTCTTTACCTGAAGATAAAGGAAATATTGAAAAAACGACATTTTGATGACATTCAGGACATCAAGGGTAATATGATGACAGCTCTGATGACCATTCCAGGAAAAGAATTCCAAAAAGAGTTCCAAAATTGCTTTGAAGGGTGGACTAGGTGCTGGCATCGGTGCATGGCTTCCCAAGGGTAGCGCTTTGAATGTGACCATAGTGATATTCAGCAATGAGGTAAGTAGCACTTTTTCTAGGATGAGTTCGTGAACTTAATTGTCCGACCTCGTAGGTGGTTCTCTGTTGAAAAGTCTCAGCTGAGTGTGTGTGTCTGTCCCACCTTGATGTTCAGTTTTCCTGCAGACCTAATTTATTTTACATCCTGGGACTGAAAAAAGGTCTGTGGAGGGCTGATCTCCTTGTATTGACTGAAGAGGGGCTTTTTCCCTTCCAGCTGACCGTGGGTGTTTGTCCCTACCCACAGGCTATCTGGTGGTTCTCTCTATAGAAGTTTCCAGAAAGGAATAAAAGGACAGCTCTGTTTGAAGAACATTTTGATGTGTTGGCTCAGTAGTTTTAGAAAATCTTTCGACTCGGAAATCTACTTTTGGATTCAGTTCAACCTGGGGCCCAGGGTCCACAGCGTGGTGGTGATGCTGCAGTCAGCTGCCTACAGTGACCAGCTCTTGGGCTGCTTGGGCAAGACATTCCCATCTATAAACCAGGTAACTGATCTCTGCTTTATCTTGCAGGGTTGTTGTGAGCATCAAGTAAGAACCCAGAGAAAAAGCTGTTACAGTGAATCTTTGTGTAGTTGAGTAAACGTTGGGTTTGGTCAGGCTTTCAGCTGAGTAATAAATTGACGCTGGTTTTTGTTTCCTGGTTTGATCAGAACCCAGTGCTTCTAGACGGTTCTTTCACTGCTCCACAGCTGTCCTCCCTCATTTTTCTCTTCTCCCAAACACTCTCCCCCTTCCTCTCACCCCTGCTGCTGCAGGGGGCAGCTTTCTGACTGATGAGCCCTCCTCTCTCTCTCTGCCCTCCTCCATCCACTGCTCCCTGGCAGGAGTCCAGCCTGGGGGTCTCAGCACAGTACCCGACTCTGGGTGCCACTGGGAGGCTGCCTCAAGAGGCGACCAGTGTGCCAGGGCTTGGTGACTTGTACATGTGGACTTTTATTGCTACCGGCTGCCTGGGATATTTAGAACCATGGTGTATTGTGGCCAGATGAGGCTTAGCTTTGTTAATTGAGAGATGAATGCCTGCAGCCTGGAGAGGCTGAGTCACCTGCCCTGGGCAGCATGTCTTTGATTAACCTTTGCAGTAGCTTTTAAGCCCGCCGTCTCTGACTGCTCACGCTCACTTACGTGGCTTCGCCTTGCCTTAGGCTCTTTGAGGACCTGGACTAAGCCTCACAGAGTACTCAATATTTATTTTTGATGAGATCAAACAGTTAATAAATATTTGCTTCATTTAATGGAAGTCTGAATGAATAGTTGCATCATGCAATATGGTCTTGCATGTGAATTATTTGTGACTAGGCCTAACCTTTGGCTGCAGGGCATGGAATCCCCCTGGGAGACGCCCCCTTCCCCCCCAATTTTTTCGTACCACCTTTGTAGTATTTTGTAGCAGAGAAGATCAAAGCCAAAAGTTCAGTGGAGGCCAAGGGGTTAATCTCTATCCTTAGTCTTCTTCCTTTGCCTCCTGTGTTCCAAACATCCTTGAAATATTACCTGTAAGCTACTTGAGTTTAAATGGAAGTGTCAACCCCCTCTGCATCCCCATTTACCGTGATGGCCCCCGAGGGATGGGATGTGCCACTGTTACAGTGGATGACATCCCTCCTAATATGTCTTCTGTGAGTGACTTCGCCCGTGTTGCATCCCATGCATGGACAACAGGCTCAAGAGTGATAAGGGCTGTGATCTACCCCTCATGATGTCATTCGGTTCCCAGCTTCTGAAACTCAAAATCAAAACATAACTAAACCAGAGGGAAGATTTTGAGTTCAGCATGACCTCCAGGTTCTTAGGGGATGTGTAGAACCTGACACCCAGGAACCTCACTGCACTGGGTCGCTGATCCCGAAACTAAAAGCATCTTTGTAAGGGGCCAGGGCTGTGATGACAGGCTCTTTTCAGCAAGACCAAACGTAAAGCCACCATTTCCATGTCCAGCGTGGGATGGTGTCTGCATTTCTCTGCCGTGCTGTTGAGATGGTCAGCACAGCGCCACAGTTCTCTGTGTTGGCTAAGAAGGCGGGGTTTTAAGCCCCCCAGTTCCCAGTACTGCTGGACGACGTATTGTATAAATCACTGGCTCATTCATAAGTCGAGACCAGTTAACTCCATCTTTCTAGATCCAGGTTACACATGGTGCTGTTCATTTGCTTAAAATAGACACACGTCCCAAACCGGAGGAAACAGATTTCACAACCTCTTTAACAGATCGGGAGTTGCCCTTGGAGTGACAGGAGGGTAATTTATAAGTGTTCCCCCTAAACTTGTTTCTTAAAAGAGTGGGGCTGTTTTGCAGTGAAGGTTGCTTCACCAGCAAGGTCCACTTGAGGTTCGGAACATTTTGTTCTCCTGCAGAGGAGGACTGAACAGCTTCCACGGCTGCCTGGGGGCCACCCGAACTGCAGTGGGACCCGGGCCACAGTGGCCGTTTCCACGAACACAAATAACATCACACATTCTATGTGGGGCTGGGACTCTCCACCTCCCTCGCACTCCTTTTGGTACATGGACATCTAACAGGTCACAGGCAGTGAGTGGGAAAGAGAAAGGAGCCCCCAAATCAGACAAGCCCCCACCCCCCGCCTGGCCCTTGGCCTGGGCTGCTGACCTTCACTCACTGAGGTGTGTGGTCTTGGGTCCCTCAGGCATGGAGCCAGTTAGGGTGGCCAGTCATCTGCAAGCTCCATCTTTTTGCCTACACCCCACTTAGTCTGTCCGTTTCAGGGGCCTGTCCGTCCCATATCACAGATCCCCTGGGCTGTGGGGTTCATTGTCAGGTTCCTGAGCAATGCTGATGACCCCTCACCTCTCCCCAGAGATGTCAAGTCTGGAAGAGTTGGGGACACTGGACTGGCTGCTGGTCCAGCTCCCTCTGTTCCCCAGCAGGGCTTCACCTGGGCTTGGCACCTCCTTTTGCTTTTGACCCACATGATCCTGTTGGCATCCTTGGCATCCCATGTCTTTTGGTTAGTTCAAGCTGCTATAACAAATTATGGTAGACTGGGTGGCTTAGGCAACAGAAATTTATTTCTCACAGTTGTGGAGGTTGGGAAGTCCAAGGTCAAGATGCCAGTAGATTCGGTGTCTGGTAAGGACCAGCTTTCTGGATCATGGACAGCTGTCTTCTTGCTGTGTCCTCACATGGCAGAAAGAGAGGCAGCAAACTGTATCTCTTCTAATAGGCACTCTAATTGTACTCACGAGGGCTCCATCCTTATGGTCTAGCACCTCCCAAAGTCTGCACTTCCTAAAATCATCATATCGGGACATAGTGTTTCAATATATGATCTTTGTGGGGGATACAAACATTCAGTACATGGCATCATGGGGCAGGTGCATGGGTGTGGAGTCCGTCCCTGAAACCCAGAGAGCGAGGGCAGCTGGGGCATAGAATGGCCAATGGCTCGGAGGCATTGCCCCTAAGAGAGGCTGTTTGCTCTAAGCACAAGAGGGAGCCGAGGATACCAGTTTAGGTGGGGTAGCTAGATACAATCCCAAAGGGTATTGCATGACCCATTGCCAGTGCTGAGGGCTGGCCTGATCCTGGTCCAGCTGTGCCTGTCCTTAGGGCACCTAGTGGGTGGTCTTTAGTCTGTGCTATGATCATCCTTGGGTCAGGGTTTTCCGGAAGGGGGATCTGGTTACTGGAACCATCTAGGCATGCATCTGTGCATTCCCTTATGTATTCAAATACATTTATTAAATAATTGCAGTGTGCTAGGCCCTTGGGAAACAGGAAGAAGAATAAATGTGGTCCCAGCCTTCATATAGTGCACAGTCTTAAAGAGACTCTTGGAGAGGAGGCAGGTGCATTGGCTAGCTATAGCTGCGTAACAGATAACTATGGAAACCTCAAGAGCATACAACAATAAGCATTGATTTCCATGGGTGCTGGGTGGTTCAGCTTCAGGCTGTAGGTGTGTGGGGTTTGGCTGGTCTGAGTTTATTGCCTGTTGTTCATCCTGGGTCCCAGGCTGACCTGGGACAGCAATGACCTGGCAGTAGGCTCTTCTTTTGATGATGACAGAGATAGAAAAGAGCAAGTGGAAACCTGAAAACCCTCCAGGAACCAGCACACTGGCTCTTCTGCCCACATAATCATGGCGAATGCAAGTCACATGGCCAAGCCTGAAGCCAGAGCATTCCTCCATGGCTGGGCTATGGGTTCAGGGAGGGAGAACAGGGCTGATCACGCGACTCTCCATCACATGGCAATCCTCACAGGTATGATGCAGAGAGAGGATGAAGGGGTCTGGGGGTGGCAGTGGTTGGGGCATGTGGACCGGCGGCAGGAGGCCACAGGTTAGTGCAGGCATCAGTTACGTAAGTTTCTCGGGCTGGAAAAGCAGACTTCATGCACGGTCTATGGCGGTGCCGATTCCAGGCTTTGGGCTTCTGTGTGCCCGGGGCTATGCTAACTCCGGTGTCCAGAGGTGCATAGGGATGAGCTTGACTATACGTTTCAGGCCCTTGGCACGTGTGGAGGGGGCCTGGGAGGTCCTGGCTTGCCCTGCTTTCCTTGCTCAGGAAGGGGCAGGCCCCTCTCTCTGGCCTGGGCCAGCCCACCGCCCAGGACCCTGCATAGCATGGCCGGCCATGCATCCTGGGTGACCTTTCCCCTTATGTCCTTCAATGGCATCGGGCTCCTCTGTGTGTGGCACCCGTGTTTCCCTGCTCTGCACGTCACTCCTTCGGTCCCTTGATCCAGGTACCTAGCGTTCTCCGAAGCCTCCTTGTCCACACCACTGTCATCTTTGCCCTCCTATGGTAAAAGCCTGTTCGCTGGTCTCTCTGCTTCCACCCTCTAGCCCTTCTTCTATTTCTTCCCCCAACAGCATCCAAACAAGCTTCCTAACCTGTAACTCAGAACAGGTCATTCTCCACTGAACCCCTTCTATGGCTTCCCATCCAGGAAAAACACCTCACTCATTGGAGTAGCCTGGGGGAAGTCAAGACTATTTTCAAAATGATCCTAAAACATCTCACTTGCTCACGAGTGTGCAGTGTTTAACTGCGGGCCTCATGACACTGCAAGATTGATTTCAGAAGCAGAAATGAGAATTTAGCTCTTAAGCCAGGCAAGAAAAAGATTTACAAAAATGTAAAACCATGCCACGTTTTTACTAATTTTTCTTTTTGAAATAGTAATCTTTCGTAAAAGTATGGCATTTATGTTACCATGTAGTAAATTTATTATTGTTATTTTTAAATGAGTTAATAAATACTATATTTTTTTTTCAGTTTTATCTCTTGTTTTAAAATAATTTTTTTTAAAAGATTTTATTTGGGAATTGGGGGAGGGGAACAGCGTTGGGGAAGCGGGGAAGGGGAACAGACAAGTTGCTGTCCTTTTGTTCTTCAGTCTAGTTGTGGAGGATGTTGTTTCACTGGCCCATGTTGGTATCATCATTGTGCTCTTCCTGGATGAGGCAGATCTGTCACCGGCCTCTGGATGGTCGCTCACCGCGGCTCTTGGCAGCTCACGCTGGCTGCCAGCTGCTCACGCTGGCTGCCGGCCACTCACTGTAGCCTATGGCAGCCCACTGCAGCAGGGGTTGCAGCCTACACCATCGCCAGGGATCACACAGCCTAGCTTCAGGTGGAGCTGTTAGCTGTAGAGGGCAGTGTCACTGGCCTTCATATGTGGGATCTGAACCGGGTCCACTGGTGTCCCAAGCCAGCTCTTAACTAATGCATGACTCGGCTGGCCCTTATTTTTTAATTACAGTTGATTATATGACAATATTAGTTTCAGGTGAGTAGACATTTATATAATTTATGAAGGGATCACCCCAATAAATCTAGCACCCACCTGATACCATACACAGTTATTACAATATTTCTTATTCCTTATGCTGTACTTTACATCCCCATGACAATTTTGTAACTACAAATTTGTGCTTCTTCATCCCTTCCCCTTTTTACCCCATCCCCCAACCCCCTCCTCTGGCAACCATCAAAATGTTCTCTGTGTCTATGAATCTGTTTCTGTTTTGTTTTTGTTTATTTTGTTCTTTGGATTCCACATATAACTGAAATCACATGGCACTTTTGTTTGTCTGACTTACTCCACTCAACATAAGATCCTTTAGGTCGATCCATGTTGTTGCAGATGGCAAGACTTCATTCTTTTTTATGGCTGAGTAATGTCTCATTGTATAATATATATGTACCATTTTTTTCTTTATCCATTTATCTATTAATGGCCTCCCAGGCTACCTCCATATCTCAGCTATTGTAAAAAATGCTGCCATGAACATATGAGTGCACATGCCCTTCGAAGTAGTATTTTGGGTTTCTTTGGATAAGTATCCAGAAGTGAAATTGCTGGGTCTCTTGTCTCTTGCTATAGTCTTTGTTTTAATGTCTATTTTGTCTGGTATAAGTATTACTATTCCAGCTTTTTTTGTTTTGTTTTGTTTTTCATTTTTATTTGCATGAAATATCTTTTTTCATCCCTTTACTTTCAGTGTGTCTTCCAATCTGAAGTGGGTTTCTTGTAGGCAGCACATGTAAGGGTCCTGTTTTCTTATCCATTCAGCCACCCTATGTTTGGATTGGAGCATTTAATCCAGTTACATTGAAAGTAATTATTGATAGATATGCAGTTATTGCCATTTTATTATTTATAGTTTTTATCTTTTTTTCTTCTTCTTCAAAAAGTTCCTTTAACATTTCTTGTAATACTCATTTGGTGTTGATGACCTTCTTTATCTTTTTCTTGTCTGGGAAAGTCTTTATCTGACCTTTGATTCTAAATGATAGCTTTTCTAGGTAGAGTAATCTTGGTTGTAGGTCCTTGCTTTTCATTACTTTTATTACTTTGTGCCAATCCCTCTGGCCTGCAAAGTTTCTGTTGAGAAATCAGCTGACAGTCTTGTAGGAGCTCCCTTTTAGGCAACTAACTGCTTTTCTTTTGTTGCTTTTGAGATTCTCGTTTTAACCTTTGGCATTTTAATTATGATCTGTTTTGGCATGGGCCTCTTTGGTTAATTTTGTTTAGGATTCTCTGTGTTCCTGGGCTTATATGTCTATTTACTTTACCAGGTTAGGGAAGTTTTCCATCATTATTTTTTCAAATAGGTTTTCATTTTCTTGCTCTCTCTGTTCTTTTTCTGGTACTCTTATGATATGAATGTTGGTACATTTGATGTTGTCCCAGATGCCCCTTAAACTATTCTCATTGTTTTGGATTCTTTTTTTCTTTTTGCTATTTTGATTGGGTGTTTTCTAATACCTTATCTTCCAAATCACTGATTCAATTTTCTGCTTCATCTAATCTACTGTTGATTCCCTTTAATGTAGTCTTCATTTCAATTATTGTATTCTTAATTTCTGACTGATTCTTTTTTATGTTGTCTATTTACATTTATTTTTATGTTACTTATCTCTTTGTTGAAGTTCTCCCTGAGATCATTAAGCATCCTTATAACCAGTGTTTTGAGCTCTGCATCTGCTTGAGCTCTGTAGATTGCTTGTCTCCATTTTTCTTAGTTCTTTTTTGGGGGGAGTTTTTTTCTGTTCTTTCATCTAGGACATGTTTCTTTGTCTCCTAATTTTGGCTGTCTCCTTGTTTTTGTTTCTATGTATTATGTAGAGCTGCTTATCTCCCAGTCTTGGTAGAGTGGCCTTATGTAGTAGGTGTCCTGTAGAACCTAGTGGCATAGTCTTCCTGGTCACTTGAACTGGGTATTCCAGATATGTCCCTTGTGTGGGTTGTGTGTGCCCTCTCATTTTAGTTGAGCTTCGATTATTGTTGGCATATCAATGGGAGGGATTGACCCTCAAGCTGATTGATTGGTTGTGAGAACTGGTGGTAACTACAGTGGAGGAGCTGTTGTGCACGGGTTGATCCTACAGAGCAGGATTTGTTTTAGTGAGGTTCTCGTGCATGTTGAGTATGCCCTTGGGGTATGTCATTTGTGGAGGTGGTTGGGTGGTGCCCTGGTGTATTCTGAAGCTGGCCACCAGATGTGTTGGTTCTGGGGGCTCTTGGGTGGGGCTCTGGTGCAGGCCAAGGTCAGTTGCTGTCTGTGCCCTGCCTAGGGCTAATTGGTATGAGCTACAAAGTGATCGCAGATGGTTGCCACTTGTGCTGGGCTTGGAGATATCAGGCAGAGGCTAAGCTGTACACTGAGGCCAACTGCTGCTAGTACTTAGCTTGGGGCTGTTCTGCAAGAGGTACGGGGCACACTGAGGCCAGATGCTGTTTGTTTGGGGTTTGTGAAACAGAGATTTTAGGAAAGTTTGCAGCATGAGCCAAAAGCCTGCAAGTTGCGGGGAGCAGAGTCTCAGGAAATCACCAGGGTGGGCCAAATGGTGTTAACCAGCTTGATGGAGACTCAGATATGGTGGCTGCCCACGTCTGCATGTTGGATTGTTGAAGGGCTTGACAAAGGAACAATGGCTTTTGCCGCACTCTGTCTAGGAGAAAGCTGCCCCTTTAGCCCTTGCCTGGAAGCCAGACAATTCAATTCCTTCTTGTATGTCCCTGGTGCCTTTTGAGCTGCTGCCCCAGCACTGGAGTCCAGAGCAAGTGAGTCCATCAGTAAGTCCATGCTCAGGTCATTTAAAAGGAATACCTGGGATTCCAGCCATCCTAGTCTCACTCAGCCACAAACTCTGCTGGTTTCCACAGCCAGAAGTTATGGGGACTTTTACCCCTGGCACTGAGACCCTGGGCCCAGAGCCTGGTGTGGGGCTTGAACACCTCACTCCTTGGCGGGGGGCAGGGGGAAGACCTCCACAGCTGAGATATCCCTTCCAATTTTTAACCATGACACATGGGTGTGGGATCAACCTATTCCACACATCTGCTCCTCCTTCCAGTCTCGATGTGCCTTCTTCTGTATTTCCTTAGCTATAGGACTTCTGTTCAGCTATAATTCAGGTGATCCTCATTGATAGTTGTTCTGTAGTTCAGTTGTAATTTTATTGTGGCCTTGGGAGGAGGCAAGCACAGAGTTTACCTACTCTGCCATCTTGACCAGCTTCATTTCTAAGACAGTAAATACAGTAGATACAGTCCACATAAACAAAATCTCTTTGAGGATCTTGATAATAGAGACTTTTAAGAGTGTAAAAAAGTCCCTGAGACCAACTATTTTGAGAAACATGGGTGTACAGTGTTTCTTAAACTTATTGGATCCAGAATCCCCCTTTGTCACCCCTTTTAGGTCAAGTAGCAGCCGTCAGCCTATGTTGGCCGTAGTCGTCCATTGGGGAGAGTTGGACTTGATCTGTGTGGAGCAGGAGGGTTAAAGTATCGTAGGAGATAATAGTTTGGAGCATGGAGTCAGTTAACCTGAGTTCAACTCGTGGCTCATTCACTTAGTATCTGTGTGACATTGGACATGTGATTTAACCCTCTGGGCCACAGTCTACCCATCTGTATGATGATGATGATGATGATGATGATGATGATGATGATTGATGATAGCACTAGTATGACTCACAGGCTAGGGCTGTTGAGAAGATTGCTGTGATCATATGGACAGGGCACTGGGTACCTAGCAAATGCCCATAATAGTAGTAATAGCAAGTACCCAGTAAGTACTTTCTGTATTACTACTATATAATAATATTACTGCTATCATTGTATCTTAATTTAGAACAACAAAAATAATAAATGAAACATTGACTCAAAGTCTATGAGGAACGGAGGAAGAATTTTATTTGAAAGTGAGTAAAGAGGAAGACTGATAGAAGAAATGGCTTCTCTGGGGTATGCCCTTGAACCCTCACCTGGAAAGGCTGGTATGGGTTTCAACAGTGGTTGGCACTGAGGGGGCCTCGTCTTAGTCTGTGGTTTATGTGGAATCTAAAATGAGAGTAGTTTTTGTATTCTTGCTTGTCCAGCTCTGCCTTTGGGGGACCCAGAGTGTGTGATGGGTCTGGCCTCCCCAGATAGCACTCTGGCAGCTGCATCTGAAAGACAAATACCAGGAAAAAAAAACTCCTCTGTTCTGGACTGAGCAAATCTGTCATCTTGCCCTTTGCTGGCTGCTCCCTGCTGTCTGCTTCTGAGTAGCTGCTTCTTTGGCTGGTGGAGTGAAATGAAGGAACAAGCTTGTCGTTGGTATATTTATAGCCAAGAAGTAGGAAAGTATCAGGAGTAAAACCAGAGCAGGGAAACCATCCGAAGCTCCATGTGGGCAGTAGTGAGTGTGTGAGTGCATGTGTGCGTGTCTCTGTGTATGTGTGTGTGTGTGTGTGTGTGTGTGTGTGTGTGTGAGAAAGAGAGAGAGAGAAAATGTGTGTGAGTGTGTGTGAGAATGTGTGTGAGTGTGTGTGTGCGAGAGAGAGAAAGAGAATGTGAGTGTGTGTGTGAGAGAGAGAATGTGTGTGAGAAAGAGAATTTGGCTAAAGCCGTGATTATCTTCTACAAGCAAGCTTGATGGGCCAGGTGAAGTTAAAGACCAGAGTTTCTTTCCTTATCTGGACTTCGTTTCACCGCCTGTAAAATGGGACCAGCGCTCGCTCACGTCCTTGATGAACCTCTAAGGCGCACAGTGGTGGAAGTAACATAATTATAAACTGTTGCAAACATGAAGTGCTCTAGAAGACATTTGTTTCCTCTCCAACCCAAGAAGAAAAACCACAGAATTGCTGGCTGAAGAGGGAAAAAATGTCAAAACATCAGCAGTTCAACTATCTGAGGCATCCTAAGCCTTCTTTCAAGTTTCCCTTGTCATGGTGTGATAACAGCCGAGAGCAATCAGCCCGGGAGAAGGCACTTCCATCTGCTCGGCACACAATGTCCTTGGCTTCCATGTATCTTCTTCAGACGGAAGCTGCTTTCAGGACTTGGAGCCACAGCAGGGGCAGCTCTGGGTGAGGGGGCGGGGCAGTGCATCCCGGCACTGGTGTTGGCAGGGGTAAGCCTCTGGATAAGGGCTGGCAGAGGGCAGTCAGAGTGATGAAGGGGAGTCTGCACAGGGCTGTATGGCGGAGTGGGCCCCCTGGTGAGGAGGGCTGGGGAGCACATCTGGGACGAGCAATCTCTGACCTCCCTTGTGTTATCTTGAAAGCCATGTCCCCCTTTGCAGCAGTGAAATAGGTGGTAACATCTGCATTAGATGATGTCTAAAGGGGCTGAACCACCTTGAAAGTACCTCTAGGTTACAGTCATCCAGCTTGGCTGGATGGCAGGTCCGTAGAGGTGCCACTTGGCCTGGAAGGACAGCTACCATGTACTTTCTTGCGTAAGCTGGGACACTTTTTGGAGACATTTCAGAGGCAGTAAGTCACTCTTTGGAGGACTTGCATCCTGCATCCAGCCAGAGGATGGAAAGAGGTGCTATTAATAATTACTCTGTGTAACAGGAATAAACTGGGATTGTCTGGGTAGAGGGGGCATGTGGTCACCCACCTGGAGGGAAGGAGAGGCTGGCAGAGGTGCCTACCCCATGGGGTTTTCTGTGGGAAGGTAGCCAGGCCACCTTACAAGGGCTTAGTACACAGAGAGGAGCCCCATTTTCTGCTTGAGGAGGGGTTGGCCAGGGGAGAGTGTCTTGGGAAAAGGACAATAGGGGGTTAGTCAGCTGATGAAGGAGGACCTTCCTGGAGGTCCAAACTGGAGTCATCATACTGCCACACATTTTTCTAGGGTTCCATTCTTTTTGAAACACTTTCACAAGATCCACGATTTAACCAGAAACCCCCATGGAGCAGCCCAAGGGTAGACGGGCAGATGGTCACTGGAGCGTGAGGAGCTGGAGGAGCAGATGTGCCCAGAGCCATCGGCCTGGAGGAGGAAATTTATTTTCTGGTATCTGCTGAGAGCATATTCTATCCACTACGCCACCCACCAGGATAAGGGCTAAGTCCGAGTTTCCCGTAGAGCATTTCCATCCAACTGGTGACCTCCTAGAGAGTCCAGAGAATTGGCAGAAGCTCCTCTGTGCCATGGAGCCAAGAATCCTGAGGAAGGGAAGCCGAGGAAGGGCAGCTTAGGAACCTGTGTGGATGTGGGACCCAGCCGCACTTGGCCTCTCGGTCCTTATGTATTTACAACACCCGCTGAGCACCTCTGTGGGGGAGGGGGGAGGTGGCTGGATGCAAGTCCTCCAAGGAGTGACTTACTACCTTCAAAATGTCATGGAATGGCAGGATCGGAACTGAGAGTGGTCTTGATGATTGTCTCCTCAACTCCCTTACTAAAAAATGAGGAACCTGACGCTTGGAGTGGGGGGAGCAGGCAAAGCTCATCTTCTCCAGGACAGGCATCTTATTTGCATGAATCTCATTTAACCTGCAAAAAAACTCTGAGAGAGGAACTATCACCAGAGATGAACGCTGTTGCCCAAACTAGTAAGTGGGGAGGCAGGCTTTGAACTCGGTTCTCCGCCTGACTCTGAAACCCATGCCCTTTGTACCACACAGCCCCGCCTCTCTCTAAGACTCTTCATATGTAAGCGGTCAGGCCAAGCTGAAGGTACACTGACCCCCGTCTAAGTCTTTTTAGGTCAACTCACATTGTAAATATTTTCTCTTTGATTTTGCAACGCTTGGCAGTTAGTAGCCAGGGCTGCAAAGCAAAGATAAGCTTGTAGAAGAAGAACCTCCCATCTCGCACGAGGGATCCCTTGACCACTTCTGAATGACTCTCAGGCTGTCAAAAGCAATTACCCCAAGAGGTGAACACTGAGGCCATTCTGTAGATATGGCCAGGGCTTGTTTTCCCATGATCTCAGAAAAACTGGATAAGCCAGAAGCAAATCAGGCCCAGAGATGAGGTGGTAGGATGTGATGACCCCTGCGGAGGTAGACTGGACAGAGTCCCAGGTGAGAGGATGGGCAGGCAGCCCGCTTCCTTCTAGAGACAGTGCCAGGTGAGGAGGGATCTAGCTTGGAGGTGGGGGAGAGCCAGGTGGATGTGCCACTGGGCAGTTGTCCTCGGGGCCTTGTGTGGCCACCTCTGATCTGAGGTCTGTGGATATGCTGGAGAACCAGAGGAAGAGGGGTGATAAGAACCATGTCCCCCGAAGACCCTGGGTCCCTTAAAGAGGAAACTCAACGGAGCCTCAACTGAGTCAGGGGGCTGGTGGTCTGCCTAGACAGAGCCTGGATCCTCCAGAAGGGGCAATTACATCAGCAGTGAAGGGTGCAGGGCACTGTCCTTGCAGCAAGGGTCAGCATGGTTAGAACAAACAGGTTGTTTTGGAAAGTTGTCTGTCACCTCCCCCTTGGCCTGCATTCAGAGCCCAGGGTTTATGGAGTCTTTTGTCTCATTTGTTGATCAGCACACACATATCCTAGAGAAACAGATCAACACAGGTGACCCTCTATCCCTGGGGCAGAGTTTGGAACTGTGACCCCCACAAAGGCACATTGGACTCCTGAGTCACACCAGCCCTTCTAGCCTCAAGGCCTCTGCTGGGCTGGCCCCCCACCCCCACCCCTAAGTGACGCTCCTGTCCATTTCCATCCGTGAGCTCCTGCTTACCCGTCAAGGCTCAGCTGCAAGTGTCTCTCCTGCCACACTACCTTATCCTCCATTTTACAACTTTCTAAATTATGAACATTTTAGACATTCCCCAAAGTAGACAGCAGAGCACAATGCACCCCACTGGTGTGTCCCTAGAATCAAGGTTTTACCACACTCGCTTCATCTCTCTCTATTTCTGAATTTTAAAACAAAAGCATCATGTCATTTCACTGCTACAAACTAGATTTTTGCATCTGTAAAAAAATATAGGGCATCTTCAGACGTAATAATATTATAGTCATAGGCCTAAAAATTACCAGTAACTCCTTGCTGTTCATCCAACACCCAATCCATATGAAAATTTCTCCAATTGTCCCAATTTTTTCTAAGAGCCAGTTCTTTGGAATCAAGCCTCCCATTGGATTTGGTTGGGTTTTTGAAGGAATGGGGCCAGCTGTTCTGCAGAACCTCCTCTGCCAGGCTCCTGCCTCGCCCTCCCCATCTATGCTCCTCTCACAGCCCTCACGGCAGGCGCCCTCCATCACCCCCACCGCTGAGCTGGCCACTTTGCTGTTCCATAGCATGAGCTTTCTGGCAGGCATGACGTACAGTCTTCATCTCTGTGTTCCCCATGCCTCCCAGGGTGGTGCGTGGTGCATAGGAAGTGTACCATTGATTCTCGAAAACACTGTATCAGAGTGGGTTTTCTCTGCCGCTTGAAACTTCAAGTCTTGAGATTTTGACACCATGCCCCCTCTCCCCCCACCGTTGGATCCAATGGGGTTTGTATAGAGGGCAGAGGGTAGACCAGATGACCTTGAAGACCCAGCATGACTCTGCAATTCTGGGATCTAGAATTGGGCTGATGGGACATTAACTTTGTCCTGGAATTTATCAATATTCTCGTGGTTAAATTCCATAAGCTGGCATTATCTCAGGAAGCAAATTAGGGCATGGATTCTTACTGTCACATTTTACAGCCTGGCAAGGAGCTGAAAGGTTGCCGTCCCCTCCCCATGTGGCTGTGTCATTTAGTGAGGTTGGCCTGGTATGTTGGGGTGGTGGCACCCCCGCCCTTCACCCTGCTTTCTGACTTAACTCTGATCTCACAACCTCTGACATTTTATTTCTAGAGGTGTGATTGTTATGCCACATTGCGAGCAAATGAGAAAACATGGATTTGATTATGGCATTGAGCTTTATGATTCATTTGTCCAACAAGCTTGTTTTGAGAATCTACCATGTCAAGCACTGCTCGCCTGGGTTCTGGGGTCCAAAGGTGGCCAGGACCCATTTTGCTGGCAAGGAGTTCACTGTTTAATGAAAGAAATAGATGACAGTGCCATGGTAGATGGAAGCCCAGGCATTATGGGAGACCAAGCTGGCTCCCCACCTCAGACTGCTGGGGTATAGGGCTTCCTGGAGCATGCAGCTTCTAAGCTGAGTCTTGAAGTATACATGGAAATTTTCTGGAAGAAGGGGGAGGGGAAGGGAAGAACATTGCAGGTATATTCCAAGGAGAGAGACTAGCACGTGGAAAGGGAAATTGCATTTACCTTATATTTTCAGAGATGCTTGTAACGAAATTCACACATTGCAAATGATTTTTTAAAAAATAGGCCTCAGAGGGGTTAAATGATTTGTGCAAGGAGAGCACAAGGAATCAGAATTATGGTCCCAGAGTCTCTGCAAGGCAGTTCAGCATCCTGACTTTATTCTGTGCCCACGTAACACCAATCCCTCCACTAAGTAACTAAAAACGCTCATCTGCCATCATGGGAGGGCTGTGCCTGCTGCAGGAAGCACACATTGCTGAACTCGAGAAAGAAAGTTGAGGCCTGGTCTATATGTGAGCAGAGACCTCTATAGCCTCTCACAGCATCCCCATCATGCTCTGGGGACTGGACTCCAAGGGCTACAAACCTCTCAGAGAACAGAAAGGAGGACACAGTGACTGTTTTATGTTGGTTTATGGACAAGCTAGAAATATAGGCTACTGACCAAATAAGATGATTTGACAGTTTCTATATTATATGAAAACCATTATGGTTTATTATATATACAAGAAATGCTATTAACTATGGTTAACCCAACCACAATCTTGAGGAAGACCACGACTTTTCTTCTCTTCTCCACGCCAGATGATTTTTAAAGATCCCTAAAAAGATTAGAAGTGCTCCCCTAGAATAGTTCTGTAAGCTCTTTTAAAACCCCTTGACCCTGAAATATTTGGCAGTAAAGCGATCACCATAGCAGCAGGCACTTCACTTTGAAGACTTTCTTAATTAGAGGAAGTGTGGAAACATGACCCAGCACCCACTACGTTCCAGACACCATTGTAGACACTTGCACACACTATTCTGTTTCGTTCTCATTAACTTACCAGATATGTTCATGATTAGCCCAGTTTTTATTTATGTGCGAGGGAACCGACATTCTGAGAGGTTAAACAACTTGTTAGTGTAACAGAATAAAGAGCAGAATTCTGACCCTAAAGTCTACTCTTCACGTGGCACCATGAAAATATTTTATACATGGCAGGTGGTGCTTAAGATTTAGCTTTCAAGTCAGACTCTGGGTTTGAACTCAGGCTCTAAGAATTACTTACCTTGATATATTTTTCCTCAGCTTTCCTACTTGTAAATGGGGTGATTATGGGACTTTTGTCCTTGGAAGGATTCAAGGAGTTAGTTCAGTGAAAATGGTCAGAATGGGTACTTGGCACCAATCAGCACCCATGAATGACAACTACGACTGCAGGAACTTTTGCTTGAAATCAAGGTGACCCGTCGCCTTGGCTTGTCTTATTTCAGGGAGGACAGCATGTTGGCGTATCTCTGAGGGCAGCATAGTTGGCTCAGACTGAGCAGAGGCCTGGCCGGGACTGGGCTTCTGCCTGGCAGAGCTGGGAAGAACTCACCGGTTTCCAGGGTCCCAGAAGCCCTGCGGTGGTGTCAGGCTGCCTCTGCTGGACTGGACCTGTGGGATGGGCCGGCACGGAAAAGCACATGGTTTGGGGGACAGAGGCCCTTGGAAATAATCGAAAGCTGAAAACCTCTGTGTCTCCAGTAATGCTGCAGGTTCCTGAAGGTGGTGCCAGGGCATTAAGAACACGGGCAGGCCTCCACCTGCTGGGGTGGGTCCAAACTGACCCCAGAGTATGCAAAACATGGCTCTGGTCAAAAGCCAGCTTGCCCAGGAATCCGGAGCACGAGCGGAACCTTGTGTCCTGGGGTGCGGAGCTGCTGGTGCTGCCCAGGGGGGACAGACCAGGGCCTGGAGTGTGGTGTGGCTGAAAGAGCCAGGCAGGGTGCACGGGGCAGGCAGACTGTGCATGCGGGAGGGTTTACTGAGCCACATTCTGAGGGCTCAGAGGACAGACCTCCGGGCCTAGGAAGGAGGACTGGGAGCTCATAAAGCCAAGGAGGAGCAAACAAGGGCAGGCTGGACAACTGATTTGGGACCTTGGCCCACGGCAGAGGAGGCTGGCACTGGGGTGGTGGGTGTGTCCAGGTTGGTGGATGAGGATGGGGCTCCAGGCAAGAGAGAGGCTGGATGCTGCAGCAAAGTGACATGCAGAGAACCCTGTGCCCACTCTGGCCATGTCCAGCACTGCTGCTTGCAGCATGTGCCCTTGGGGCAGCCCTGCTCAGCCTGTTGAAGCCTCAGCTTTCCCATCTATTTATGGGGACAACGTATCTGTCTTATTTATGGGGCAAAGTACAGACAGAAAGGAACAAGGCCTGAGCAGTCATTCAAGAGGCAGCATGGCATGATGGGGGCTGACCTGCGCCCCCACTGTTTCTACCTAGTCACTTCACCTCCCTGGGTCTTGTTCGTCTCATCTGTGAAACAGAGATAAAAACAACCTCATTTCATTGTGTAGGCGAAGGTTCTCAGTGCCAAAAGTGTTAGAGGCATTGAATCTAAGGTAGAGTAAGTGCGCCTTGAGGGCCAGGGACCCAGGCACTGTGACGTGACCACAGCTGGCGGGGAGCCGCGTGCCTTTGGAGAAGGGCAATGCTGTCATGTAGTGTGGATGGCAGGGTCTGGCACCCCACCCGGTGACCAGGAAGGATCTCGTTTCGCCTTGTCGGCAGTGAGAACTTTGTGCACAGCTCAAAGCCTGTGTCTCCATGGACCAGGCCTCGCCCTCCATCACGTCCCTGCCGCACTGAAATCTAGACGTCCCCACAGGGAGATGAGCAGCAGGCCTCTCTCCTCCTGGCAACTTCTTTTGGCTGGAACTGAGTGTCTCTTAGTGTCTCCCAGGGTCTACCCATTCTTGGACACGATGGCTGTCAAGGTCATGGTGATATACACGGAACCCTGTCAGTCTGTTCTGCAGGTGGTTTTAATGGCTGTCTTGGAGGTGACATTCCATTAGGGGTGATTGAACTTAATTTTAATGGCAGATGACTTACTGTTTCATCATACTATCCCAGGTCTGGAGGTCAGGGGAAAACTTTCTGTCGTCCAGGAGTCACACTTCGATGTCCCCATAACACCGTGCCAATCTTGGTTAATGCTAAAATACTGAGCTGTCACAGGACCCTTTTGTTGACAAATAGGCTTGTTTGTCAACGTGGGACTCTTGGTTCAGTGACCTTGGAGCCAGATGGCATAGGGTTGAACGCTGACCCTTCCAGCCTCCTGTGTGGCCTTAGGTGGCTTACTTAGCCTCTTTGTGCCTCAGTTTCCTCACCTGTAAGGTTGGGCGATAGCAGTGCATGCTTTCTAGGCTTGATGTGAGGTTTACAGGATGTGGTGTGTGCAAAACGGTTACAGCAGCACCTGAAACCCAGGAACGTATGGAAATGTGAGCTCCTGTCTTAGGTCTCTAGGGAAGGAACTAGAAAAGCGGCCATTTACAAAACATGGTCAAAATTAGAACAAACAGGCCATCTGGCTGAGGCAAGGGCTTCAGGGAAGAGTAGGTAAGTGTGGAAAAGCAGATGGGCGTTCATTGTAGGGGCTTCGGAATGCCAGGCTCAAGGGCTTGAATCGCGTCCTGGGTGACACACTGCTGAGTGGAATGACTCTGAACGTCTCACAAGAGAGAAGGACAATAGGAAAGAAGCATTTTTAGAGGATCTTCACAGACAGCAGTAATGGAAAGACAGAAATACATACTATCACCATCATGAAGGAAGCCCCACCGGGCCTCCCAGCTAATTGGATGTGGGGGGAGTGAGAGGAGTTCTGGGTGACTTTGAGGTACCCAGCTCGGTGACTAACAGAAAACCGCCAGCATGATTTGGAGGGAAGATGGTTTGTTGGTTTCTGGATTCCAGGAGGAAATGGCCACTGAGGGTCCCCGCTCAGCCCTTGGGAACTAGTCCAGGGCTGGAGATATAGATTTGGAAGTCATCTGTGGAGATAAGAGGGGTTGCTCAGCTCTTGTGAGTAGAGAGAGGGGGAAGCATGGAAGACTGCGGACAGGTGCAGGGGACATTTGCAGGGTCAGAAGCTGACAAAGGAAGAGGAAATCACAAGCAAGGTAAAAAGCGCAGTGGGAAGAGGCCAGCACCCAGAGGAAGAGACCTCCGGGGTATGCTGGTGGGAGTCGGGTGAAGCGAGCTGCACAGAGGCCAAGGGGGAAGGAGGTGGGGCTGCTGGATCAGCTGCTGGGCAGACGTGCAGGAGCAGCCTTGGTGAACTATGGAGAGAAATGGTGCCAGTAGGAAGAAACACTCAGGGTGTCAGGCAAGTCAGCAGTGGGATTTAGTTTTAAGGTTTCTACAAGATGCCAGAAATGAGAAGACTTTGTCTCCCTCAAAGGGAAAAATACCAGCATGCCTGGAAGTTATGATGTCCTGTCTTCAGCTCACTGGGCTGCTTTCTGGAGCCCAGGCCAGGAGCGAGGGTGGTGGGAAGGGAGAGGTTGGGCCACTGACCATGTGATTTTGAGGAGCCTGAGCCTGGACTCCTCAGCTGGGAAGCGGGTATTTGGACTGGATGGGGCCCTCTCAGCCCAAGAGCCCAGCATTAGTGCTTCCTGAGCTAGGCTGACCTCCGAGGCCCCTTCAGTGTGGCAGTGGCAATTCACAAGGTCCGAGACCAGAGACCGGAACGTGGTTACTGCAGCCGTCCACTCACCTCCTCCGAGCCCGGAGCGGCTGGAACCATGAACTATTACCCGAGTGTCTACAGACTGCAGACTACTTGTGTGTGTGTGTGTGTTGACATGTGAGCTAGTCATTGTTGTCATGTTTATGCACTGGAGAACCTTAAGGTCCAGAAAGCTGACCAAGTTCCCACAGCCAGTTAGCGACAGAACTGAAATTGAAACCCAGACACTTGAGCTTGAAGTCCAGTGCTCTTCTTATCACCACACACTGTTTTAAAATTTAAACGGATTAAAATAAAAATGTTGATTTGAGTTGTGTGGACATCCTCGCGATGTTCCATGAAACTGGTTTGGCCGAAATTGTGTTGGGATGCCCTGCTGGTCGTGGGGGCATTGGGTTCTCCAGTGTGGAGACAGCTGGTTTTAACCTTTTTCGCTATTTGCAGATGGGGAAACTGAGGTGGCTCCAGAACAGATTTATGCTCCTGCTTCCAGACGTGACACCAGCTGGGACAGTGGCCAGCTCTCACAGTTGTCTATTTCAGTGGATGACAGCGGATCCCAGTAAAAGCAGCTGTCCCTGTCCCCAGAAGGTCAGGGTCCCATGAGGACTCATAGATTCCCTTTGCAGGGTACAGTTTTGTACCACAGCTGTCACTCTGCAGTCTCTTTCTGTGCTGTCTGGGCCTCTGCTCTGCTGTCAGACCCCTCCCTGTCCTGCTGGTGTGGGTTGGCTGTGATGTGACCTTGTGAATTGCCACTGCCACACTGTGGTCTCTCTTCCTGTCTTCCCGGTGATGACGTCATCTCTTCCACGGCCAAATGTTACCAGATGGGAAGTGGGGGGCAGCCCTTCCCCCTAGTCTGACAGCTCATCCTCACTACCAATCACAGGTTATTCTATTCTTCCTTCAGGATTACAATCCCAAATTTCACTGATTCCGTTTCTTTCAAAGTTCCCTGGGCCCCAGGGAGTTAGATCAAAGTCCTAGGGGTGTGTTGAAAGACAATATCTATGAACACACCCAACATTGAACCCTAAACTGTCCCTCTCCCCTGACAATTGTTCACTGTCTCTACATTAAACCCAAGCACTTCAACAGGCCCTCTCAGAAGATGAGGCGAGGACGGGGTGGACATGGTCTCTGCCCCTCTCTGTGGAGCTGTTTGCTCTGTGGTAGAATCGAGCAGCGGCCCCGTCACTCCTGAATGAGTCAGAAGTCTCTGCCCCTCTGCTGAGCAGGCTTGTGTGTCCCTTCACACACATTTGATACCTGGTATACTGTTACCAACACAAACCCACAGGGATATGGAGTAGAGCCGGGTAGAGGCCACGTGGGTTTTGGTAAAACAAATGTCCCCTGTAGCTCAGGAACTTCCTTCTGAGGAGACTCACCACTGTGGTGGGCAGCCTCTGAGATGGTGCCCAGACAGCCTGGCCTCCTGATGTCATGTCCTATGTAGTCCCCTCCCACACTGAATGGGGCCGACCGGTGTGACCAAAAGGATATCATGGAAATGACTGAATGTGACCTCTGCAACTGGGTCATAGAAGACATTGTGGCTTCTGCCTTGTTCTCTTGGAGGAAGCCAGCTGCCACCTGGTGAGGACACTCAGACAGGCCTACATAGAGAGGAACTAAGGTCTCCTGCCAACAGCCAGCATTGAGTTGCCAGCTGTGTGACAGTGGTGCCATCTTAGAAGCAGATCCTCCAACCCCAATCAAGCGTTCAGATGACTGTAGCCCTTGCTGACATTTCAACGACAACTTCGTAAGTGGCCCTAAACCAAAACCATCCAGCTAAGTCACTCCTGGATTCCTGACCCACAGAAACTGTGACATAAGAAATGCTATTGCTGTGCTAAGCTGCTAAGTTTAGGCTAATTTGTTACACATCCACAGATAACTAATACACAGGGACTTATGACTCAGTCTGGACTTGTATACAGGTCACATTTTCCAGTGCTTTTCCAAGCACCAGCCGACAGCTGCTCCTCACCTCCTTTTCCTGGGGCTTCACGTCCCAAGATAATTCTACAACTGTGAGAGGTCATCTCAGACATACGAAGAGCCTATTCTCACAGTCACTTATGAGGATCCAAGAAGCCTTATCTTTCCGACCAGAAAAGATGGGGCCACCATATTTTGTCTATTAGTCAGCAGAGCCACTCTGGGAGGGGGACCACTGGAAGAGCTCAGAGCCCATCCAGCACTGAATAGATGCTGGCTGAGCAAACGAATGACTGAGGGCCATGGTGTCATACCCTCTGCTCTACTCAGAGAAACCGGGGACATGGGACATTGCAGCAGGAGCGTGGAGGTGAATGTCAAGGTGAGGGAAGGGCTTCAAAGTCATGACAAGTGAAGAATGGGTAGAAAAGCTCAGGACTAGAACTCTACTGGTGGAGGGCTCACAGGCACGTTGGACCCTGAAGCTCACCGTGGGCCCTCTGTGCCAGAGGGATCCCAGAAGCCCTCTAGGGGTCTAAGGTATGCGATGGGTGGGAGGGGCTTAAGGGCAGACACATGTCACAATGAAAGACATCATGGTTCTTGGGGAGGAGATGAGCTGCCTGTCCTCGGAGCTGTCTAACCCCAGCCAGATGGCTGGGATGGCCTCCTCTGGACAGGTGCAGTTCTCATCCTGGACCACACTTTGAGAAGCCCTTTGGCGGCTGCAGTTCTGCTCTTCCCTGCTGCGGGTTGTCAATGGGCTGGACAGAGGAAGGCCTGTCCTGGCTCTTGCCCAGGACCTCCCAGTGGATTTTTCTGGCTACTACAGACTTCATTGGTGTATTTGCCATGACTGACGGGGTCCCCTGTCCCTTTAGCACTTCGTGGGCAGCAGGAGAAACACACCACAGTGCCCTGACGCCTCTGAAGAGTGGATGAGTCATCACTGCAGGGGACCCAGCATCCTTTTTTCGGTCACTGAGCTTATGAACCAGGCTCGAACCACTTTACTTCTGCAGGTTTTAATTGGGAAAATAAAGTGGTCTTGTAGAAACCCATGATTCTGGCCAGGGAGGGTCCTGGACTCTGCCTGGGGCAGTGGAGTTGGGGAGGGGCGAGGGGGCTCTGCTTGACGCCCAGCTAAGCGGAAGTCCCGCCTCCAGCCTCCTATCTCCAGAACTCCTCCGGTGGTTGGTGTTCATGTCCTCTGGCTTCTGCCTGCTATGAACCAAACCAAATCAGTTAATGCAAGTGGAGAGCATGCAGGCTGGTGGGGACTGGATGTTTTGTGGAGAAACTGCTGTCTCTCCTTTCTCTGCACCCCCATGCCCCTCACCCCTCGGTGCATCTGTTTGAAGTAGGAACCAGCGGAATGAGCAGTTCTTTCCTGGGGTAGCTGCTCCGCTAACTTCCCATGCATTGTGCTCTGGGCTCATAAACTCTGAGGAATCAAAGGGAGATGCCACGAGCTCAGGCCCCAGGGACATGGCTTTGGAGGCTCAGTTTGCTTTCTTCTTTCCCTGTGCGTCAGACATGCCACAGGCTCTTGCACTTCCACAATGGAGGGTAAAGCAGAGCTGTGGCCAGGGGACGCTTAGGCTGGAAGAATGTTTAAGGCTGGGGGTGACAGGCTGCCAGGGAAACGCAGGTAAGTGAACAAACACAAGAGCAGTTGCACATTTGTAATCCTGACTAAGCTCTAATCATGACAGGGAAGTCAGGTCTGGTCTGGGTCCAACTGCAGCACTGAAGGCTAGAGATGGAATGTTTTGGGCTTGAGAGCTTTCTCTTTCCTTGGCTGGTTGCAGGACCCTACTGTTTGTTGTTCAAGTTGGTTTGCCTGGCTGCCCCGACTCATGGCCTGTCTCACTCCAAAGCAGGCCTTGGCTCCTCTTGAAAAAAATGCAGTCCCTTTGTTGACCTCATGTTTTACCAATGGGCAAGAGTCCATCCACATGGGCGTGGGCCTTTCCGGTCTTGTGGGCACCCCCGGCTGTTCCTTTATCCATTCCTCTGAAGTCAGATTTTGAGTTGGAAAAAAATACTTGGTAAATGTGAAAACGATAGGTTTAGTAGAGCTTGAGGAACTGGCAGGGAAAGACTTAATTTAGTTCACTTTTATTTTTGAACACATTATTTTCTTGGTTCAGAAAACAAAACTAAAAAGCCTCGCTGCTACTCTTGTTCTCCTATCAACCCCAGTCCAAGTGAACACTTGTGTTGGTTTCTTGGGCATTTTTATCAAATACACCCCCCACACATTAAAAACAAAAAATATATATAAATAATAAGTTTTTTTTTTCTTTTTCTTTCCCCCTTTCACAGGGAAGGAAATGCAAATGGCTTGTAAAAGAATGAAAGGATCCTCAATCTCAGTCATTTTCAGAGAGATGCAAATTAAAACGACAACAAAACGCCCCTGTGTCAATCCTGACGGCATTTTACCCAAATGTTTTTGGACTTTGTTCTTTTCACTTAATTAACTGTATGTCTTGGAGATCTGACAGTTGGTACATAAAGAGCATCTTCGTTCATTTTATAGCTTTATGGTATCCTATTTATGGACACACCATAAATTGATTTAACTTGTTTCTTATTACTGGGCCCTTGGCTTGCTCCCAGTCTTCTACTACAAACAGTGCTACTCAGGGCCTTTTCTGTGCATGCAGGTACATCTGAAGTTCCGTGAGGAGGATTGGCGGGTCAAAGGGTAAGTGTGTTTGATATTTACGAGGTTCTCTAGGTCCCCTCAATGGGGTTATGCAACGTGCATAGCTACCAGTAATTGTTAGTGGTCCTTTTCTCTGCTGTCTTGCTACATGGGCATCTCTTCCCAGTTTTAATTTGCATTTCTGTTATTAAAGCGAGACTGAGCATCATTCCATTCTTTTAGGGTTTTTTTTGTTTTTCCTCCTCTCTGAGCTGCCTCTGCATATCCTTTGTCCATCTAAACAAAAATTGTGCTGTTGGCATGATCTATAGTCTTAACAATTTCTTGGAGCTGTTTCTATGTTAAGGGAAGATTAGCTGTCTGTGGTTGGAGTTGTGATATTTACCTCACATTGTTGTCTTTTGATTTTGCTAAGGTTGTGGGTTTGTGCATATGTTTTTAAAATTTTTTAGGAGGTAGAATATTGTAATCTTGTGGGGTTTTGTTTTTTTTTGGTATGAATTCAGCATAAAAGAAAGACTTTCTATACTCTAAGGTTCTACAGGAATTGGACCATGTTTTCTTCTAGAATTTTCATGGTTTCATTTTTATAATGTTTATAGCTTTGATCTATTTGGAGTTGATGCCATTGCAAAGTATGAGGTATGGATCAAACTTAATTCTTTTTCAATTGTCTTGTTTCATTTACTGACCCATCCACAATGATTAGACATGTCACCTTTGTAATTTACTGAGCTTCTGATTAAGATTGTGTCTGTTTCTATTTTTTCTAGTTTATGCCACTGGCTGGGCTGTCTGTCCATTGGCCAGACTATGCTGTTGTCATTATTTAGACTTTATGATATGCTTCGATACGTGGGATGGCTGCCCCTGCTCACCCTTTTTCTTGCTTCTCTTTTCCTTTTCCTGATTGTTCTTGCTTATCTCATTGGCCATATGAACTTTAGAATCAGTCTATTTAGTTTAAAAACTTGGTATTTGTATTGCAATCACATTACATTTATAAGTGAATTTAAGGAGAATTGACATGCTAATGAACCTTCCTCCCTTAGAATGTGATATGTGTTTCCACTGTTTCTCCTCTTCTTTAGCATTTTTAAAGTTTTTTTTTTCTCTTAGGCATTTTGCATGAGTCTTACGTTATATGTTATTATGAGGGATGTACCATTTTCCTCCCTATGTGCTCTACCTGGCTGCTATTTGTGTATATAAATGCTGTTGTTACCCAATATGTTATTGTGTACCATCCTACATTAATGAACTCATTGTTTGCACTTTTATTTTTCAGAATGCTTTTAATTTAAAGAATAATCATGTTATTTGGGAAAGTATCCATAAAGGATATTTCACAAATTAGAAGCAGGCAGCCACAAATAGATTTGGGAAAAACCACAACTAGGGTGGGGGTGCTAAAGAGTATGCCTCTTGAGATTTAGGGGTCCTTTGGTGAGGTAGAGTTGGGGGAATGTAATCAAATTTCAGAAGCTCCACTTTGGACCAAGGTTAAGAAGGTGTAAAAGCACAGCAGTTACTTGGAAAAGAATTTGTGATGAATTCATATGTGGCTGTATTCCTTAGAGCCTCAAAGCACAGAAAGGAAGTGCTGAGGTCCACTGCAGTGGAAAGCAAGGTTCTCGTTGGCTACAGAACCTGTGGTGTAGACAGAACTGCAAGGGCACTGGCCACCTAGGGCCACAGGACCTTAGCTCTCAGAGCCACCCCCTAGAACCCATCAGTGGGATGATCTTAGAGCATGGGGAAAGGAACGGAGGTCCCTCACTCACCTGCGCCCTTGGAGATGGACAGAAAAGTGGAATTAACAAACAGGTGGTCTGTAAGGACCCGGTGAGAGCCAGCAGGGCCTGCTCCGTCTCAGCTCTCATCTGAGGCAGAGCGGGCAGGCCTGGCCCCATCACCCAATGCCTTTGGAGTCTCCCACAGTTTATTCACTGAGGACTTGAGGTTCATCTGGGACTCAGGGACAACATGAGTTTCTTCCTCACCTTCACCCCTACAAACAAGAGGACAGTCAGAGCTATTGTTTGGCACCTATGCTTGGTGCTGTGAGTGCCATTTTACTTAATCGTCTCAACAGTCTTCCAAAGCTTTCTCTCTGCTTGAAGCATGAAGAAACAAAGGCTCAGAAGAGCAAATAACTCACCTAAGGTCATTCAGCTAGTAAGGAGGTGGTGTAGGGTGCAGGGAGGGGGACTCTCCCTCTCCTTGCTTTAATGGAAGCAGCTCGGCCTGTCCTGCTTATGGACTTCCCACCGAGCTTTGGTTTGAAGAATGGAGCCTACCTGTCTCCAGACAGGCCCACTATTGTATGGTTTCCATCCCCAGGGATGGGCGCTGGATTGGTAGCAGCCCCCACTCCTCTATCTGACCCCACCTCATGCCCATTACTGTTGTCCCCCTTTGCCTAGTGGATCTGAGGGCTTTCAGCCCACTGAGGGGCAGTATTGGGTGTCGGAGCCTCAGGGGGGCTCAGGGCTGGGAGACAGCAAAAGTGGCTGCCAAGCTGATTCCTTGACCTGCCCAGCACAGCTGCTTGGTCCTCCAACCCTCTGCTACACTCAGCTCCATGCTGGAAGGCCCAGCACTGGAGTAAGCTGATGGTTTTCTCAAATGCCGTCATGGGGAAAAATTGCTGCCAGCCAGCCTCCCCCAACTCCCTCCACACCACAACAAACTCAGCAGAGGCTTTGGTAAGAGATGGAAACTCAGGAATTACTCAGACTAAGCTGAGGGACTTTTAAACGCACTTGAGCTCATTATATACTTTTACAGATTGAATTCCCTTTTGCATTTAATGACTAATAGTCCTTGGTGCTTGTGTTATCTTACTCCAAGGTGTTTAAGAAAACTAAAAATAAGAACATTTTTAAGAGCATCATCATCATCATCGTCATCCTTTGGCTCCCAAATTGTGTCAAATCTAACATTGATGGGTAAATCCAGCACCCTCATTCTTATCACCATTGCTAATGAAATAACCTGAATTAAATAACCAGCCTTTATTGGAGGAGCTCAATGCACTAGACCTGATATCAAACTTGAGAAAACTCAACTTTAGAGGTAGGGGTATGGTCACCTTGGGAGAGGACGTCATTTATTCCACATTCCTTGTAAAGATGAAGGCAAATCCTAGGAAAACACTGCACCCGCTGTTCTTGGAGATTGTGAGCAGTTACAGCTGTGAGGACCTTGTGTCCTGGGCAGAATTCCATGGCAGGATGGCTACATTTCATGGTCAGCACCTGGGCTGTGGGTGACAGGCCGATGTGTTCAGAACCGACCATCCATGCTTTGTATCCTTCTACTCTTGTCACAGAGCAGGAGGAGCAAGGACCTTCCATCAGGCTTGATGGGAACAGGCCTAAACTCTGGGGGACCGTGGTGCAAAAAAAGGAACAATGATGTGGTCCATAGTTGGGGAGGTTTTTATTCTATTTAACAAATATCTAAATAGTGGCCTACACATTTTACAAATATGAACTTATTTAACAATCATTATTTCCACTGTATTATTCTTATTTTCACATGTGAGGCACAGAGAGGTTGAATAACAAGAATAAGGTCACACAGCCAGCCTGTTGCTGAGCTGGAATGGGAGCTCAGGCCACTTGGACCCAGAGTCCTTGATGCATTTACTATTCATGAAGCATCTCTCATGTGCTGTGCCCTAGGTTTGGCAGTGGAGATCAGAATCCAATTCACTGTGGTCTCTTCCATGTAGTAGATTACAGGCAATGAGGAGCTCACATTTTGAAAGAAGTTTTGTCCTATAAGGTTCCATATCTCATCTTTTAGACTTCATCCTTCCCTACAGCTACATCAGCTTCACTCAGCTATAAGGTTACAAACAAATACTACAGGGGTGTGATGGTTAATTTTATGTGTCAATTGGGAAAGGCTATAATACCCAGGTTTTGGTCAACACCAGTTTAGATGTCACTGTGAAGGGTATTTTTTGTTGTTGTTGGTTTTTTTTATTTTTTATTTTTTGAGAGCAGTGTCACTGGCCCTCATAAGTGGGACCCAAACCGGGGCCGCTGGCGTCCCAAGCCAGCATTTAACCGCCGCGCCACTCGGCCGGCCCAATGGTTTGTTTTTTTAAAGAAGTAAATGACAATGAAATCAGTGGACTTTGAGGAAAGCAGATTACCCTTCACCATGTGGGTGGGCCTCTTCCAATCAGTTGAAGACTTTAAGAGACTAGACTGAGGTTCCCAAGGAAGAAAGACTCTGCCTCCAGACCCGAGATTTCAGAAGCAGCTCTTCCCTGGCTTCCAGCCTGCTGGCTGGCCCTGTAGAAGATTCCAGATTCACTAGGCCCCACACTCACCTGAGCCAGTTCCTTAAAATAAATCTTGTTCTTTCTGTACACACACATCCCATGGGTCTGTTTTTCTCTGGAGAAACTTGACTAAAGCCAGGGGCAGAAATTGTAATTCTGAGCATCACTAAACAAATCTTCAGTGACCAATGACTTCTGTAGATGAATGGTCAGAACACAAGTGAAGGTATCTGAGAATTTTGGAGACCTCTGTGGAATTTCTGCAATGCAGATACGATTTATGGGGTTCTCATGGTGTGTGAATGATGCATTGAATTTGAGAATTCAGAGATTTGGATCTGGGTCGTGGGTTCCAGTGGTTGGTAGGTTGGAAAGGAGCACCACATGCCCCAGCATCAACCTCCTTCCATCAGAGACCTCGTCCATCCGGACATGTTACACATACGAAACAGCTGCCACCCGTAAGGACCGGGAGTGTGTGTTCACATGCAATGGCTCTTGCAACAGCCCTGAATGGTAGCACTTCCAGTTTACTGTTTACAGAGAAACTTCTTCTGAAGTGGCACAGCCAGGAGTTGGTACTTACCTGTTTTTATGTAGTTGCAGAGATGTACCCCCATCTGCAGCAATGAGCCTGGAGGTCCTCTCCCAGTCCTCTGATCAGCTGAGCAACACACAGGAATTGCTGGTGGGGGATGGTGTAAGTACTAGTTGACAAGCAATGACATGGGGGAGTAGGTGAGGGGACTGCCAGGGAGAAGAGTGTCTCTGAGAAGCTCTGCTGGTGTCTGAGAGCCTGGTGAGAGGAGTCTGCAATGGCATTGGCCACGGTTTGGCCCTCCCACCCCCCAAAAAAGATACTACAACACCAGCCTTTACTGTAACGTAAATAAAGAGGGAAAAATAACTTTTACAAAACAGGGACAGTGCATCAGTGTCACATTGCAGGGATAAGTGCTTAAACCTTATTGTAGGCGAGAGCCAAATGAAACCCAAAATTTTCTTCTGGACATGGTTGCTCTAGGTAACAGGCCTGTTGCTCAGTGCTGGGGGTGAGGGGAGCAGGGTTTATATGCCTGTCATCAGCCATTAGTTATTGATTACGGGCTGCCCTTTAACATTCCCATGTTTTTCTGGTTCCTTACTTGTGCAAGCTCTAATGGCCTCAGGATAACAGGCTGAAGAAGAACCACAGGTGGTGGCTGTTGGAATGGCAAGCATCCTGAAGGGGCGGCAGGATTCAAACTTGGGGCCACCGTTCTTAACCACTGTTCCCGAAAGGTCCCATGGTGGCTTCGTTCTGCCGTGTGCCCCAGTGTCCTTCCGCTCCTCCTTTTGTTCACTGTTTCTGATCCTGGGTGAATGGGGAAGTGAGAAAAGGACAAGTAAGTTCCCGCGATGGTGCCAGCGGCGAGGAAGACTGAGCTACCTGGTGGAGCCCATTGCCCTGGGCTGGGTGGGCTGCCAGGAGCCCACAGTCTGGGCGCAGTGTCAATCAACCAACTCAGCCTTCCCTTCAGTCAGTCAGTCCTCAAATGTTTTCTAACAAAACACTAAATATGTATATTTCTCTACTTGGCCATCTCCTGTGCATTTTTTAAAGGAAATGTCGGCATAATTCTCACAGCTTTGAATCTTTGTACTAAGCTCCTCAAACTGTGCATTTTAAAGAGCTTTGTGGTGTTTTTTTTGGGGGGGGGGGCTTAAAAATAATATTTGTAATATGTTTGTGTCTGGGCAGGCTGTGTGTGACTGTGTAAACACACCTCCTCTATCACTGTAGAGATTTGCCTAAATGTAACTCGTTTTACTGGTCTACCCAGGGTTTACTCTTCAGTGTCAGGCTGTGGATGCCTTGACTGAAGACTCTTGTGAATGACACCATCATGTAGCCATTATCAGCAGCTCTGACGGGAGGAAAAGCAAGCAAGCTTATAAAATGACCCCGACAGCTTGCGTTGGCATGCGTTTTCCGATGGTGGCTTCTAAGTCCTAATAGCAGGGACTTCCCTTTTTAAAAAACTGTCATTCCTACTGCTGTTATGCAACAGGCACATCCACTCAATGTTCTAACTATAAATAAGCAATAAACGTGAGGGGGTAGTTGCTTTCTGATTTGTGTTTCCTGCAACATTCTGGGAATGTTCAAACACTTCCCGTGTACCTGCACCACCTCTGAAAAGATGCCCTTCTCGGCCTCGTGGGCACCAGCTCCCAGTAGCTTTTAAAGATCTTGCCTTTGAAAGTTTGGCTTCTCGTTGGTTTCCAGGTTGCTGTCCTTACCAGCTAGACCCTGTATGTTAGCCAGCGACAATTCTAGAACTCTGATATTGCTGTCCTTTCTTCCCTCTCTCTCTCTGTTGTCTTAAGGACCCTTTGTTTACCTTGTTTTGCCTCTTCTTCTTCGCATTTTCTCAGTGTGTTGACCTTGGATTTAATTAGGTCCAACTCATTGAACTCGCAAAGGTGGTGTACTCACTCATCTGGATGAAAGATCGCCCCCCCCCGTGTGATTCATTCAGGGCACCTGTCTGGACACCAACCAACAAGCCCCTGCCAGACCTCAGCCTTCCTTTCATGGAAAAGCAGCAGAAACAGCTTCTCTTTTTTATTTCCACAAAATGTACATCCCCAAAGTACAAAGGGAAACACATGCTGGATAGAAGTGTCCTTGTTGATTCGAGATGCTGTTCAAAGGCCAAAAGAGGAAGTAGTGGACGTTTGGCCATCAAAGCCACTCTGGAGGAATCTTCGAAGGAGGAAGAATCTAAGAATCAGGGTAGATGCCATGATGAGAAGACCATTCTTTGTGTCTTCAGGCAAGTTCTGATCCTTAATATCCCCTCTTTAAATCTTCCATGACTCTTGTCTTCTCCACCACCCACCACAGCTTGTCCTGGGAGGGAAAGAAACTGGCCAACTTCACCATCTTCACTGAGTTGTCTGGGGAAAGGAAGGCAAGAGTGGATGGAAGGAAAAAAGCAGGCGTGGTGTGGACTTGGGGATGCCATGTGCAGCCACATTGGGGAGCCCTCTCTACTCTCATCCTCCTGCCTCCCAGTTGCCAGTCCGTATACCATACCACATAGAGCTTGGGAGGCAGTGCCTTGGACTACTAAAGAGCAGAATTATTTTGAGAAACATCCAAAGAAGACTCCACGCTCTCCCGTTCCAGTGTGAGAATGACTCAATGAAAGGAAATCGTTACTTGCAACCAGTTAGTTTCTTTCCAAGTGCTCATTGATTTCATTTCCTAGGAAATCTTCACTTTCTACCTCAACTAGGACAGTCATAGATAGCTTCTAAAAGACTATTCAGATCTACTGCAAACTTGAACCCCAGAACTCAGGAGACTTGAAATATCATTATCTCTGTTTCTGCTTCTTCTCTTTCTCTTCCCCCCTGTCTCTCTCATCTGCCACTTCACTTTGACTCACCATCTCATTTTATCCCACCCCATGAAACCTCAGAAACTGCAGATGGAAAGTTTCCATTTTAGTTCTGATGTAACAAGGCTATTTTGCAACACTGAAGTTTTAGTCCTAAAAATGGTAGTTTCTAATAGATGTTTGATACTTTTGTTTTTGTCTAATGGACCAAGATGGCTGCAAATGTAATAGAAATAGGCCAATTAATGCTGCATTTCTTCAAAAGTGAGGGTAACAGTGAAAAGCTCTTTTAATGGAAGGAATCCATTATCATTTAAGGCCATAAAATTATGTCTTGAAAATATAGTGAATTAGATAGTTTCATACTAAAACGGCTAGTTTATTTCTGCCTTTTAAGGCACTTTCTAATAATACCAGAATATTCCAATAACAAAAGAATGATGAAACAATGAGATTCATCATGATCCCTTTCAGAGCAGCTTTTCCTCATCATTACCTGCTACAAGGCCCTGGTCTCATTCAAAGGACTAGAGAAGTGACTAGACTTCAGCAATGACAAGGACAATTTCTATTGATGTATTAGAGGAAGATCTTTTCCTTTCCACCAACAGCAGCTCTATCTCTACCCACTCCTTTTTTTTGTTCAGCTGCTTGGCGCATTGTGCAAGTCACCTGGCTTAACAGGTGTTTGCTTTTTTGTGCTGTTCTCACTCCTTTCTGTACTCTCTCTGGTGGAGCTAGGCTTCTCCTCCCCTCCCCCATGTACAAGGGGCTTGAGCACTGGCAGGTGAAAAACCCTGTCAGATATATTAATGTAAATTCTTCTTTCTGCCTTTCAAGTTACCAGACATAGATCTTTCTGCATAATGTTTGCTTTGTCTTAATGAACTTGATCACGCATTGTACAGAATGTTGCTTACTTCTGAGTGGTCCTAGGTCCTCAGGGCCGACATATAGGACTAGCTACATAATTTATAGGGCCCAGTGGAGACTAGAACTGCAAGGCTCCTTGTTCAATACTAATTAAGAATTTCCAGTTGATCACAGCAGAGTTGTTTGACCAAGAGTAGCACCCTGTGCAGTGGTATAGGTCACCCCCCCACGAAACCTGTTATTCCTACATAAGTGACTTCTTATGACTAAGCCCATGCATGATCTGTGACTTATCCTAAGTTTCTTTGCTATTTTTAGCTTGTAAACTGAGTAAGGTCATCCTATATCTCTCAGTGCTTTTTAAATATTCCACCGACTCATGGCTTCTATTGTTGCAATTGAAAAGTCTGCTGTTAAGCTGTTTTTGTTTGTTTCTTGAAAGTACTTTCTTCCTGCTTAATTTTGCAGTTTGGAAGTTTTCCTTTGCGATGTGTCTCAATTTGTGTATATTTCTTTGAGCTAATTTTGCTGCCTGAATCTGATTTTCATCCTCTCCTAGAAAATTCTCAACTATTATCTTTTAAAACATTGCCTCATGCTCCATTCTTTCTTCCTGGCACTTCTATATGTGTATGATGGAGCTTCTCATTTTATCTTCCATGTTTCTAACTTCTCTTTCATTTAAAAAAATTTTATCTTTCTGTGCTGCACTTCCTGTGATCTCCTTCTAAACCTGGATTACCAGTTCTCATCTTAGTTGTCTAATCCCAGCTTTAAACCTGTTCAAGTTTTGCTTTTTAATGATACACATTTCATTTCTAGAAGTTATATTTGGTTCTTTTCTAAATGTGCATGGTATTTCTTTTTAAATAGAGTCTGATTATTTTCTCATAATTTTGATTTCCCATTTTAATTATTTAAGCCACAATTTATAGACTCTTTCTAATACTTTCACTGTCTGAAACTATTGGGGTTCCTGAGGTTTGTCACCCTGCTGCCTGTTGTGTCTGTTGACTCCTGTCTTGGTGGACACTGGCTCATGTCTCCTAAAGCATTTTGTAGTTATATTTCAAATGGTCACTGTGTGGCAGAGGACAGAGCAGTTTTTGATTTGCTTTAGCAAGTGCTCCTGTGATATTACTAGATTGGAACTCTTCTCATGTTATTCAATTGACTTGGGTTTTCTAGACCATACAGGTGAGTAAATTGAAACTCCAAACCTGTGTGAAGTGTGGCCTGTGGTTATGACACTGAAGGTGACTTTCCCCCCTGCCAGAACTCCCACGGCACAGGCACCAGATCCAGTGCTTTGGACTCAGGGGTTTCCTTTACTGATCTCAGCTGTGCTTTTAAAACCATGTTTTCATTTTTGTGCACCATATCTAGGTATTTTGTGGCTAGAAGTTTTTTAGATTCTCCTCTGTGATACTGCCACAAATGACAGTTCCCGTCATTGTGAATTTCTGAGCCCAGAGAGCACTTTCTCACTGTGATTACATATTATGAGATCTCTCTAGATGTTAGGAACAGCTTATGAAGCAGGCCAGAGGTCCTGATGAAACTCAGGGCAAGTCTATTGGACCAACTGGAAAACACCACTTACTTTCGTATGCAGCTTTTGGTCAGATGAAACATTAGCTTTGTTCTGCAAACAGCTAATGTATCCTTCACTAAAAATGACTGGAGTGCACAAATGGCTGGATTTAGTTAGTACCCCAATGTGAGATGTTTTTTAAAAAATCTTAGGAATTCGAGGACATTGGGAGGGTTGCTCAGCACTGAAAGGAAAACAGAGGAAGACAGAAGGCTTGGTTTCCTGTGCATACATCTCTCTGGCTTTGGATAATGCAGGGGATTCTCTGCTGTTCCTTTCTTCTGCCGTTGCATTTCCGGCCCCTGAAAGATCTGATTTCCCAGAAAATAAAAAAAGTCCTCACCCAAAGAAGCACCAGAGAAGTGAAGTCAGATTACTGTAAAAGGCTTCACATGGCTGAGTCAGCACGGAGGGCAGCTGGTGATCACTTCCTGTCTCATCCCGAGTGAGGGAAGTCTCAACTGCAGCGAGATTGGTGGTTCCTGTGCCTCTCCAGGGACTGGAAAGCCTTACTGCATGGAATGTTGTGATATCTAGGCAGGGAAAATCTAGCCCCGTAGACCAGGAAGTCATTCATCTATTCATTCATTCATTCATTCATTCATTCATTCATTCATTCATTCATCTACCACTCCTACTTCTCATTAGAGTGAAGCGAGAGGTATGTGGGGACTATGCAGGAAGCTTTCAGTATGACTAGATATATGTACTTAACATTACTTTTTGGATTGAAAATCTTTTTTTAATTAAAAATATAGCTAACATATAGTATTATATTAGTCTCAGGGTATATGTAGTTATTCAACATTTATATACTTAAAGAAGTGATCACCATGGTAAGTCCAGCAACCATCTGACACTATACCATGCTATCACATTATTATTGACTATATTCCCCATGCTGTACATTACATCCCCATGGCTTATTTGCTTTATACCTGGAAATTTGGACCTCTTATTCCCCTTCCTTTTCCCCACTCTCTTTAAATTTATCGATTACAGTTGACATTTAATATTATGCTATATTGATTTCAGGTGTACAGCATAGTGGTTAGACATTTATATAATTTAATAAGTGATCCCTCTGACTAATCTAATGTATGTACCTGGCACTATACATAGTTATTACCATATTATTGACCATATTCCTTATGCTTTAGTTTAATCCCCATGACTATTTTTTAACTACCAATTTGTACTTTTTAACATCTTCACCTTTTTCACCTTGCCCCACAATCTCCTCCCATCTATCACCCCAACAAATCTAGTACCCACCTGATACCATACATAGTTATTACAATATTACTGACTACATCCCTTATGCTATACCATATTTCCCCATAACTACTTGGTAATAACCAATTTGTACTTCTTAATCTCTTCCTCTTCTTTCACCCACACTCCTAAAACCCCTCCCAATTGGCAACAATCAAAATGTTTTCTGTATTTATGAGTTTGTTTCTGTCTTGTTTGTTAATTTTGTTCTTAGATTTCACATACAAGCAAAATCACACTGCAACTGTCTTTCTCTGTCTGACACTCCACTCAGCACAATACCCCTCAGGTCCATCCATGCCACCACAGATGACAAGAACCCATTCCCTTCCCTGGCTGGGTGATATTCCATTGTATACATGTACTACCTTCTTTTTATCCATTCTTCCACCGATGGACACCCAGGCTGCCTCTACACCTTGGCCATTGTAAACAATGCTGCAATGAACATATGGATGCACACATCCCCTCAAAGTAGACGTTTGGGTTTCTTCAGATAAATACCCTGAAGTGGGATTACTGGGTCCTTCTTTGTCTCTTCTTATATCCTTTGTTTTAAAGTCTATTTTGTCTGGTATAAGTATTGCTACTCCAGCTGTTTTTGTTTTCATTTCCATTTTCATAAAATATCTTTTTCCATCCCTTTACTTTCTATGTGTGTCTTTCAATCTGAAGTGAGTTCATTGTAAGCATCATATGTAAGGGTTTTGTTTTCTTATCTATTCAGCCCTTTTATGTCTTTTGATTGGAAAAGACATTGAAAGCAATTATTGATAGATATGTAGCTATTGCCATTTTATTATTCATATTTTTTATCTTTTTTTTTTTCATCTTAAAGAAGTCCTTCTAACGTTCCTTGTAATACTGGTTTGGTGATGATGAACTCCCTTTAGCTTTTTTTTTGTCTGGGAAGCTCTTTGTCTGCCTTTGATTTTAAATGATAGCCTTGCTGGGTAGAGTAGTTTTGGTCTAGGTCCTTGCTTTTCATCATGAATATTTTGTGCCAATCCCTTCTGACCTGCAAAGTTTCTGTTCAGAAATTAGCTCTGATGATCTTATGGGAGTTACCTTATAAGATACCAGTTGCCTTTCTCTTGCTGCTTTTAGGATTCTCTCTTTGTCTTTAACCCTTGCCATTCTAATTATAATGTGTCTTGGTGTGGGCCAGTTTGGGTTCATCCTGTTTGGGACTCTCTGCGCTTCCTGGACTTGTATGTCTATTTCCTTTGCCAGGTTAGGAAACTTTTTAGACATTATTTATTTAAGTAGGTTCTCAATCCCTTGCTGTCTGTCTTCTCCTTCTGCACCCCTATGATACAAATGTTGCAATGCTTGATATTGTCCCAGAGGTCCCTTAAACTATCTTCACTTTTAAAATTATTTTTTATTCTTCTGCTGTTCCAATTGGGTGTTTTCTGCTGCCTTCTCTTCCAAATCACTAATTTGATCCTCTGCTTCATCTAGTCTGCTGGTGATTCCTCCTAGTGCATTCTTCATTTCAGTTATTGTATTCTTCACTTGTGACTGGTTCTTTTTTATGGTTTCTATGTACTTTTTTAAGCTTGCAATCTCTTTGTTGAAGTTCTCACTAAGTGCCTTGAGCATCCTTATAACCATTGTTTTGAATTCTGTATCTGGTAGGTTGCTTGCTTCCAATTTTGCTTAGTTTTTTTTTTTCTGAATTTTTCTCCTGTTCTTTCATTTGGGACACATTTCTTTGTTTCCTCACTTTGGCTGCCTCTCTGTTTATTTCTATGCATTCAGTAGATCTGTTGTGTCTCCAGTTCTTGGCTGGATGGTCTTGTGTAGTAGTGGCACAGTCTCCCTGGTCACCTGAGCCAGATGCTCCAGGAGTGTCCCTTGTGTTAGTTGTGTGTGCTCTCCTGTTGTAGTTGAGCCTTGACTGCTATTGGCACATCAGTGGCTGAGATTGACCCTCAGGCTGACTGGCTGTAGGGTTTGGCCATGTCCACAGCTTATGGGCTGCTGTGTGTGTGTGGGCTTACCCCACTAAATGGGATTCACCCCATTGGACTCTGATGCCTGTTGAAATCATCCTTTGTGTATGCCACTTGTGCCCAGTGTTCTGCTGTGGTCTGAAGCCAACCTCCAAATATGTTGGTTCTGGGGCCTTTTGGGGTGGGGAAGACTCCAGTGCAGGCCCAGGTTAGCCACTGCTTGTGACTGGCCAGGGGCTACCTAATAGGAGCTATAAAGTGATCTGCAGTTGTTTTCTGCTTATGCTAAACCTGGAGACGCATGGGAGAGGCTACACTGCAAACTGAGGATGGCTGCCATCCATACTGGGCCTGGGGTAGCTCTGCAAAATACCAGGATACCAGGAGGCCTGCTGCCACCTGCCAGCTACCTTAAGGTTTAGCCACTGATAAAGCCTCATGAGGTATGTGAGTTGGATGAGGTGGGGTCTCAGGGAGTCAGTAGAGTGGGAAGAGTTGTGGTCCCCAAGTTAAGGTAGACTCTGATTTGGTGCCAGTGCTGAGCCTGGAATGACTCAGCAAAAGTCTCAGAGCACACTGAGGCCAGTCACTGCCATTTGGGGCCCATGGAATCCTATATTTTTTCAAGAAAGAGTGAAATGTGGGAGGAACTGGCTGATCTCAGAGAAAGTGCCTCCTGGAGGTATGCAAATTGGGTAGGATGGGGTCTCGGCTGAGTCAGTAAGGCAAAGCAGTGGAGCTCACCAGGAGAATCAGATTCAGATTTGGCCTGTGGGGGCAGGCTCAGCATAGCCTGCCTGCTGGCTGCACAGGAGAAGGACCCCTCACCAGGAAAGTGCCAACAGTTCTCCAGTCCTGCTCCTGAAGCCACACTCCTCAGACTGGCCCCCTGTATGTCTCCAAGGCCCCCAGAGTCACCATCCCTCTGCTGGAGCCCAAGATAAGTGCTTGAAAGTGAGTGAGTCTGTGTGCAGGTCGTATAAGGGGATGTCTCAATTTCCTGCATCCTTCTATCCCACCTGAATGGTTGGAATCCCTACTGTTCTTCACAGCCAGATGTTGTGGGCACTCCTCTTCCCGGCACTAGTACTTCTGGCTGGGGAGCCTGGTGTGGGTGGTTGGGGTTCCTTGTTCCTCCAGGGGGAACCTCCGCAGCCAAGATAACCCTCCTGATTCTCAACCTCCATAGAGACGTTTGGGGGCCCATTCCACCTCTCTACCCCTCCTACCTGTCTCAACATGGCTTTTTCTTCATATTTTTAGTTATAGGACTTCTGTTTGGCTAGACTTCAGATAGTTCTCCAGGTTGATTGTTCTATAATTTAATTGTAATTTTAGTGTGTTCAAGGAAGGATGCAGGCACAATGTTTATCTACTCTGCCATCTTGGATCTCTCCTGGATTGAAAATCGTATTTACTCTGAATGCAAAACAGTAATAGTGTTCATTGTTTTTACTATTCTGTGAACATGCTTTTAAAAAACATGGTGCAGTGGCATGGCCTTTGCCAATGAGGGAATTTTGGGTCCATGTGTTCATTTGTTTTTTTCTTTTGTATAGGATTTATCCAGCATTATGGTATTAGGACTTTGTACCGATTCTGTGGTGCTAAATGATAGATTCTATAGTTCCTGCCCTTAGGACTCACAGTCTAATGCCGTGTGAAGACCAGCACATATACAGAAAGAAACTGCTAAATAGGACACAATCTTCAAGTGATGTAATGAAAGAATCACAGTGAATATTACCATAATTTTTTGTATTGTGATAAAGTATACATAACATAAAATATATCATTCTAACTATTTTTAGTGACATTAAGTACATTTACATTGTTGTTCAACCAGCACCACCATCCATCTCTAGAATTTTTTTATCTTCCCAAATAGAAACTCAAGCCCATTAAACAATTCCCACTCCCATTCCCTAGCCCCTGGCAACCACCCTTCTTTCTGCCTCTATGAATATGAGTACTCTGGGTACCTCCTATAAGTGGAATCATACAATACATGTCCTTTTGCATCTGGTTTATCCATAACTTTTTTAATTAAAGGAAATATGCTTTACAGAAATGAAAATCTCAGCCTTGTTCCTGACTGATTGTCCACTTGGCTTAGCCCGGGGTGAGATGCTCAGCTTTTCTTGATGCCCTCAACTCTATAATAGCATAACTGTTCTAGTATCATTTTTTGAAGACTCCACCACAGTGTAGTGGTATTAGTCAATTCAAGTCCACTACAGTATATAGTACTGAAGAGGCTAGAAGCGCTTCACAGCCTCCCTCCATGGGTGGTGGCGAGGTGAGGTAAGAAGTTTGCAGGTGGGCCAGTGCTTTGGCTCCAGAAAGCTCCGCTGGCTTCCACAGCCTGTGTATTTCACATGTGAGCATGTAGAGAGCCCTGCTAATCCCTGAGCCCAGATGCTGCCAGAAACCTGGGTCCTGAGCACTCCCCCGAGATGCGTGCTCTGAGCCGGGTTGTCTAGAATTTTTCCTCTGGAGCCAATGAGATATTTGCCAAAGGGGCAGCATCTCACCAATTACTTTTGAGTCACCTTATAATTGAGATCTGTGCTGTGTTGGGAGCTGAAACTTTCTGGCTTGTCTCACTGGAGTTAGGGAGAGACCTGAAGTCATGAGGAGGCCTGGGTCAGGTTTCTCTCTGTAATTCTGAGGGACTTGAATATGCATTGAAATGCTGTACTTTACAGCAAGTGTGGTCTGCTGAGTTGGGGGTGAACTCTGGGTGGCTTGTTGCCATGAACAAAGAAGCTTCATTTCTTGGAGGTCCACCCCTTACTCCATCACAATATAAGCTCCACAGGGCAGATCAGATCACTGTTGTATCGTCAGGACCTAGAAGAGAGTCTGGATCAAGTAGGACTATTTCCTACAACCTGGACGAAACATATCTTGTCAGGATATTTAGTGTGTCAACATACAGAAAATTATGTTGTTAGAAATGAGAAAAATGATACCACAGAGAAATGCACTGATGTCAGTTAATCAAGAAATATTCCCAACTATCCAAGTTCTTAAAAAACTAAAATAGAAAAAAAAAATTTTCTTCATTTTCTTTTAAAAAGTGTAATTGGTGGTTTTATCCTATAATAATATTACCGATTACCTTCCTTCTTAACAAATTCTGTAGAGTCTCATGGGTGCATCAGTGAAATACTTAGACTTGAAAGAAGGAATTAATTACTTGATTTTCCAGGGTGTTTGTATTGGTTCTTTAGTATAGTTAATGCTAACATTGCCACCAAAAATTGATGCAAGTTTTGTGAAGCAATTGCTGTAATAAGGCCTCTGTGTAACATTTCCTTGCATAGGATTTTGAAAAAACAGAGAAAACACACACACAACAACTTAGGTCTTGGAAAATATTAGAAAAGAACCTCTTTACAGGCTTACCACATAAGCACTGTTTTCATCCTCCAATGGCTATGATAGGTTTTGACTGGAAGTTCCTTATTTGTCTCTGGGGTTTGGGCCTCACTTCTGTTTTCTGACCACAGGCCAGCCATGCTACCTTCATGGACATCATGTAGTAGGAGGGGTTGTGGTTGTCACCAGTCCCTTTGGGACGCAGATGTGAGGCCTATCATCAGCACACTCTCCTCTGTGAGGCTATTGGGAGGCTGTGTGGTCCAGCAGAGCAGCGGTTAACAAACAGCCCAAAGATTAAGGCTTCCTCTCAAGGTGCCCCCAAACGTCATCTGGAACCCCTAGATCCATCTTTCCTTGATTCTTTCCTCTTCTTTGTAGGGTTATCAGTACACATCCCTTTTTTACTTGCAGGGACCATGTCTAGACTAATCAGCCAAAGACAACTCATAGAATTGAAACAATGCTCAATGTTCCTCAAAGATTATGGCTTTCCAGTTCCCCACGGCTCATTAAGTGGCCCCAGAAAGGATAACGGATCTTTCTGGGTTGCCCTCCCTGTTCCAGGAAGCCTGCTGGGATCTAGGGGTGTAATGGTGGACAGTCACAGACCCATCCCTGCTCCCACAGAGTCCACACCTGGCAAAGGAGTGAGTGGCAGAGCAGTATTTCTAAGCGTCTTCTGCCTCACAGAATAACAAAGACAAACCACAGTGTAGGAGCAGCTCCATTTTTATTTTTTATTGTTGTCAGACCCAATTCTACCAACCATTCTGACAGAGTCACATCTACAAAACACTGGGAGCTTTGCAGGGGATAGAACATCTTCTAAAATATGGGGTATAGTTACAGCTCTGACCTGATCTCATATCTCCCTGGATTCTCAGGAGACTCTTCTGAGAGTCACATACGGTATGACTAGAGAGGGGTCAGAGGTTTGCATCAGTATGAGAAGGGGCCCAGTGTTGCTCAGCCACTGTGGGGGACAAGGAGGCTGTCAGCTTCTCGGGGTGGATTGGTTGGCATCTCAGTGGGGTTCGTGTTTGGTTATGCAGAGCAGATGCTGAACTGGGTGATGGAGGAGGGTTGGAGGTGAAGCCCTTATCAGAGCCTTCCCTGGCATAGATTTCTGGTGACACTGCTGATCAACTGATGGCTGTGACAGCCCACCTGGGAGGCCATCCACACACTCAGCTCCTCTTCTGTGCAGAGAGGGGTGGCCGGGTTGGGGTGCTATTGGCACTGACAGCTCTTATTTCTCTGCTTGGCTTTGTTCCAGGCCCCACCCTGGGTTGGTGGCTAAGGGAGGCCACAGAGAAGCTGGGTAGATTTATAGTATGGTTTGGGGGGCATTTCAGTGTGGTAAAGAGGGCAGGGGCTTTCAAGGCTAATGGCCCTGGTATCCTGGTCTTACCCTTTATCCTCTAGAATCTGATGGTATTCTGTCATGACCTCTTACGTTTTGCCTTCCTAGGGTAACACTAGCAGCAATAACAAGTAAACGTTCACATTTCACAGCCTTAGCACTGAAACCTACATCCTGTCAGGTCAGTAGGTGACTTCCTCAGTGGGTGATGCAGGAACCAGCCCCCTCCCAGCACGTGGCTCCGCCATCCGTCCTGGCCTTGGAGGCCTCCCCTGGAGGTGGGAAGTGAGGGATGGTGCATCTTACCACATTTGCCTGAAGTGACATGAGCCCTTCCCCTCACATCTCATTGAGCTGGAGGACGGGGAAATGTGATCCCAGTGAGAATTCGGTGCCATGGGAGGGAGAGCATGAGTGTTGCTGGACAGTTAGCTTTTCTGTCACAATAATGGGGTGAACTTCCAAAGCCCTAATTTCCTCATCTGTAAAACAGAGAAATAGAACCTGTCACTGAGAGTTACTGTGAGGTTCAGGGCTAACGTGTGTGATGTGATGGGTCTGGTGCCTGACACAGAGGGGGCACTCAGCCCATGGCTGGGGTTACAGCCAGCAAGGGATGGGGGCAGCCATCCAGTCTCCCTTCCAGCCCCGGCCACTCTAGGGACTGCGTGTCCGTGCCTGTGCTTCTGCAGAAAGGGGTTTCTTGATGACCGTTATGCAATATGCATTCTGTATTGTGATTATTATGCACATGTAAGCATATGTCACAATGATTATTACATAATATGTGTTATGCATTGTGATTATTATGAAAATGCAAATGAACAGCTCACTCTAACATATGTCTCCTGGACTAATACTCCTGGGGCATTGACACAGGCTTGTAAATATTCTCCCATTGTTTGCTATCATTCAAAAGGCTTTTATTATCAACAGCAATACCTGTCACTACAAAATGGCCAACACACAGGCAGCTAGGAGTAGAGCTTAAAAGTTGCTTTTCAGGGGGCTGGAAGAAGCTGCAGTGACCCCTTTCCTGCCCCTGAGACCTCAAGCTGGTCCAAAATCAAGTCACAGTCCTAGTCGTCCCCTCCAGGGCATTGGGACATTTGGTTCAACCTCAGGGATTTAGGCCCAGAGACGGTAGATCAGAGAAGAAATCTCCTGCTGCCCAGTCTATTTGAATTAAGACTTCCTACTGTAGTGAAAAAAAACCATGTCATTCTTGTAGCTTCACTGAGGTCCCAGATGGGCAATAGTGCCCCTGGGAATTCAGAGATCTTGGTGGTCCTGTACTGAGTAAGGCCGTGAAGATTTTGGGAGCCCACATAGGCCCAGGACATGGGAACCCTCCTGGCTTCAGCCCTACAAGAGTATTTTCCAAGCTTTAGCCATCCATGTGCCACCTTCTGATTTCCTCTTTTTAATGATTCACTTATGTACCTCTTAAAATCATCACCAGCTCCAGACTTTGGCAGTTGCTGCCCTGGTAACTGCCACACCCTTTCCCGGGAGATGTGTCCCTTTGCACAACTGAAGAGGACAACCTTCTAGACCTGTGCAACATGGAGGTTTGTGTTATTTCTCCTCCAGCACAGGGGAGACTTTAGGCCACAGTGGTCCTCATGGAATGGTTTTCTCTTTTTCTGGAAAGGAAAGAAATGCCTCCATTCCCAATGACCACTGTGATAAAGAGTGAAGGGCGAGGGTGTGTCCGGGGACTCCTTTTCCGGCAGGTGTAGGGCCCTTTTATTGCCAGGCTCATATGGGGCTCATGTTTAGACTTTCGGGTTAAAGGGGCAGATTTGGCGTCCCTTTCAATGTATTGTGTTAATGAGCTGCAGACAGGCCCACAACTGGTTCCTTTCTATCACAGTTATCTCATATGTAGGCAAAGTACCCGGTGTCTCCTCCATGAAGGGTTACCTAGTGTCAGAGCCCAGGCTGGCTCTGGGAACAGGTTTTCCCTTTGGCTAGGATGTCAGAGGAGAGTCTTCTCGGTGGATCCACCGAAGCACTTTCGGTGTCCTTGGCTGAGGATTCGGACATCTTGGTGGCTCTGTATCCAGTGACATGGAGATGCTGACACCTAGTACTCTGTGGAGGGAAGTGAGGGATCATGCTTGGATGGTACTTGGAAGCCCTCTCCAACGAGTTAACATCCTCACAAGCTCTCTACCGCTGTCTGCCCAGATTGCCCTCCTCTTGGCCACACCTTGAAGTATTACCATATGTCATGACTCCAAAGGCATTTTAATTTCATGTTCAACAGACTTTCTCTTAAAGGCTCCTGTTTTCCCCTTTGGTCTCATGTGAAATCTGGGGCCAGTTTATTCAGTGTGACCAAGCCCTGGCAGAGGGTTGGGGGTTAGTGCTGTGTTGTGTTCTCATAAAATAACAGGAACATGAGTTCACATATATAACAGTGCAAGGTGCCGTCCACCCAGACCTCTGGGAACCACCAATGTTGCTGACATAGCGGTGCTGCCACATTGCAGAGGAAGTGACTGAGTCACGCTTGGCGTTTGCTCACCTGACTGATTCAGGGAACCAAATAGAGTGATGGAAAGAGAAGACAAATTTTACCTGTGTCCATCTCCCAACAAATACCTGTCCATCCTCTGGTGAGCTGAAGCTTCTGCATAAACTATAATAACTTCATTTTCAGGTCAGATAAATTTTACTATTATTACCTGTCCTTTGGGTTATTTGAGCACCTATTCATCATTGAAATCACAGAGAGTTACCTATTTTTTAAATTTAGGTTTAATTGACATACTATATTAGTTTCAGGTGTACAATGTAATGATTCCATATTTGTGTATATTAGAAAATGATCACCACAATAAGTCTAGCTAACATCTGTCAACACACAGTTATAGAATTTTTTTATGAGAAATTTTAAAATCTACTCTCTTAGCAACTTTCACATGCAATCCAGTATGATTAACTATAGTCACCATGCTGTCCATTACATCCCTGGCTTATTTATTTTATAACTGGAAGTTTGTACATTTTGACCCCCTTCACCCGAGAGTTACCTTTATTATTTCCATGTATTGTTCAATAACAACATCGAACTTGGGTCATTTTAACTTTTGGAGTTAAGAACTCATGTTGCCCAAATGTGTTCTGCGATACCCTTCAGAGAGGCCAACCTCAGCTGTCTTAGAACCTATTTGATTTCTTATAACATCTCCAGTCTGACCTATTGGACAAAGCACTTTGGTGATGGGTCTTGCTGGCTTTGAGATGAAAAGACAAGTGGGAAATGCCATCTGAGGTGGTGGTGGCCTGAGGGACAGTTCAGTCTGGCTGCCCTTTTCAGTGACAGTGAGTGGAAGAGCCATCCTTTCTCTCTGCTTCGCCCTTGTGGCTTCTAAGCTCACTTCTGATGGTCTTGATTATTACAGAGTCTTTACCTAAGGAAATGCAGGGTCCATACCAAGAAATGAACAGTATTTTAATTCATACTGAATAAAATCACAGGGGTGCCCAACAGTGAAATAGCAAGTGACTTTTGGACATACTGCCATCAGAAAATCCTGTTTGCCTACCTTACTTCAAGAGAGACACCAATTATCTCTGAAGTCCCACAACACGGCTCAAGGAAATCCGTCAACTTTCCTGGCCTTATTTTCATCATCTCTAAATGGTCTCTCTGTCCTTCTTCAACATCTATAACATTAACCATTAATCAGTCAATTAACGAACAAATGCGTAAATAAAAGTATCAGTGGTTTCCGTGTGCCAGGTACTAAGTGCTTTCCATGTATTAACTACTTTCATCTTGACTTAGTAGTGGGAGTTCAGTGAGAATGTGATGACTTACAGATTCTTACAGCAGCTCACTAGCTCTGTGCTGTTTTCATCCCTACCATGCAGACGAGGAGACTGTCATGTATAAAGCACATTATAGTTTATACAGCACTTAAATAAAGCACGCATTTCCTGAGTATAAAAGCAGCACATAATAGTAGTAGAAAATAAGTAAAATTCAAGAAGAAAACAAAAATCACTCTTAATCCCATGACTCAGTGAAGCTGCTACCTATATTCTTAGATGGGCTACAAGGATGATGATGAGGAGAAGGAGGAGGCGAAAGAAGAAGATGAAAATGATGATGATGACTTTCCAGCAACAGGAAATAGAGCTGTGAGAGAACTGTCTTTAGTGCATTAGAGTCAGGACTCACTTCCATATGTCCCCATATTTCTCTATGTTTTTAAGTAGCCAAAGATTTTTGAAGCCTAAGTCTCGGTTGGATTTGCTGGTTCCTCTTCCATCTTGGAGGAAGTCCTAAAGGGTTTGGTCCGAGTGACCAGGAAGGGAGCTGGTTGGTCCTGTGAGGGTACATCAGTCATTCTCAAGGTTCTGACCCATAAGCCTCAGATCTCTAGGGGACGGGGACAGCCAGGGTCATTACAGGGGCTTTAGTACACATGTGCCTTCTAAGCATTGCCTGTGTAGACTGAATAACTCCCACCATGTGAGCTCCGATTTTTCACATGCATGTAGCTGGTTATAAACAATAAAAATGCATGTTTACTTGAAAACATGCCTAGATTCATCATAGACCTTTGTCATTATGTATTTTCTTAAGAAATGTTAAACATATAACCACTATCATATGAGAGTCTGACAAATCTGGGCAGGGGGGGAGCTTAAAAAGGGAACTCATATTTGAAAATATGGGAGCTGCTAATAAAAAGGGAGACTCAAGGCCAACACAAAGCTGAACCCTTTAAACACCAGGCCTGGCAAAGCAGAGGCTTGCAATCTGGGTGGGGTTACAGATCAAGGGGACGGTGGCTGTGAGGATGGGCTTATCTCCAATGAAACCTGGAAACAGCCCACTCATTTAGTGAGGGCCATGGCTTGGTATGATGTTTATCAAATATTTAATTTGTTGATGTTTAAAATGGGTTTTTACCTAAATTCATTTTCATTTTGCATAGGCCCAATCTGAGTTTGAACAGTTAGTCCAGTAGGAACAGAGGCACTGACTTATTTTGTGCCTCTGGTCTTTCAGGGGAAAAGAGTTGATATTAACTGGTGTGATGCTGGGAAGCAGAGCCCCACCCATGTCCTTTCTCTGGCAAGGGAAGAGGCCACAAGGTGGGGTGTCTGGGCACTACTACATGTTTCCCAGTGGGATGGGGCCCCCACGGCATCTCTCACCAGTCGCCTGGGACCCTCCTGCTCTGTCATGTAGTTTCATGTTCCATGCCTAGTTTCTCCACCAGATTTTAGGCTTTGTGCTTCCCAGGCTGCATCTATCTGTTAACAACCTTATTTTCTGGGTCCAGTAGAGGACACATTCAAAACCATTTGTTGAATGAATACATCGGTGAGTGAATGAATACCACATTGGGTGTGATTTTACAAGTTAGAGATGGAAAATGTTGTTAGGAGAGTTTGAAAGTCCAGATCACTATTTATTAAATATTCAGGTTTTCCTCTTTCTTTGCCTGCATGGATTTCTAGAAGGTCAGAGTGTTCAATGAAAAATCCTATTTTTCCCCTCCATTATAGAAATATGTGCTCATTGTAAAAATATAAATTAAATAAAAGGGATAAGGAAAAGCTGACCATCCTTCATAATCACACTTCTATGCACCTCCTAGAGTGCACCTTTCCAGACTATTCTGTGTGTGTCCTGTGCAGTATCCATGGAGCCCAGACCCTTTCTCTGCCCTTTGCTGCCCTGCTCTGGGCCTAGGAGTCTGACCATCTTCGGCATAACCCAGACTCCTTTGCACACCCCAGCCCGGCTTCCTGTTCTGTTCAGCCATGGGAGGTGCTGGCGGGAGCAGAATCTGAAGAAGGGAGAGAAGTAGGGATAAAACTCGTTCCCCATGACTTCCCGGTGGTCACTTGTCCTTCCTGACTTCAGTTCCCACTTCTCGCCCCTCTTGCATGGTTCCAGTCCTAACCAGGCTGGGGACACCAAACGCCCCCTTGTGCGTCCTGCACATGGAGTCATAATGGCTTCCCACCATTGCGTGGCTGGGTGTCACCATCCTGTTTGGTCATTTAACTCTGCCCACAGCTCTTGAAGTGGTCCCTTCCCAAAAGCTTCCTTGTATAAACCAGGTGAGATGGATTCTGCTTCCTGCTGGGACATAGATCAGAGCAATATACACCTGCAGTTACATAAATGGAGCTGCACTAGACATTCTATCTTATTACCTGCTTTCTAAAGCTAACAATACTCTATTATAGGAATCTCCTAATGCCAGTAAGTATGCTTACATTTCCTCATTATTTTACCTGATCAGATTTCGATAGGATTTAATTAAATCCCACAAGTATTTATTGAGCACCAACCCTGTGCAAGATACAGTCCCTGCCCTTAGAGGGGTACAGTGCTAGGTGGTCCTTAAGACAAATGTGGAAAATAAGGGGTGGAAAATGAGAGGTGTCCAAAAGGAGATGCTAACTAAGAGCCATAAGAGTTCAGAGCAGAGAGTGAGGGGCACTGAGAAAGACTTCCTGGAGGAGGCAGTGTCTACGATATGCCAGGGGGGATGAAGACTTAAACCAAGGGAGCTGGGAGGCTGGAAGACATCTTAGGCAGAGAGGATGGCGGGAGCCAACCCCTGGAGCTGAAAACTTAAGGGATTTTTTTTGGAGCAGAGAGGAGTCTGGTTTCGCTGAGCAGATAGGAATGTTTCTGCAAGGTACTCTTTTAAAGCAGTTTTCTCAAATGCACATCATTTTTTTTCCTCTCCAGAATATAACCTCCTTGCAACCAGGAACTACTCCTGCACATCCTTTGAGAATCCGCAGGCTTAGCATAGGGTAGGGACTCCAAGTGAAAGTGTGCTGAGTGAATTTGAATGGACAGTCTATGATGGGAAGGAAATGGCTGTTGAATTGTGGAGGGTCCTAAAAGCCAAGTTGAGTGGTCTCAGGGACACACCCCGGACTTGGCTCCTATGGCTCCTTCCCCTCTCTACTCAGAGATACCTTGCTCTTTTCGGCTTAAATGGAGTCATAGATATGAAAATGCTCTTTGGAGAGGGATGTTATCTCCTCAGAGGATGGGCGTGGGTCCAGGGTAGGGAGCCCAGCCTTCCCCACCCCCCTCATGGGAATGATTGGGAAAAACTTCAGATGCCTCTGGTTTCCTGGCTTGTGTTACCAGGGAAACACAGCAAATGGCTTTGCAGAGCTGTATTAGTCTTCAACACAGAGAGCAAAGCAGACACTGAGTCTGGCTCTTCCACCAGTATTCAAAGTTCAGAGTCCCTCTTTCCCACCACCCCTTCTCCTCTGGCCGACCCCAAAAAGCCAGAGAACACCAGCCAAGCCTCAAACTCTTTCTCTCATCCTCCTCATCCTATTTATTTCCTTCTGCTTGGTGGCTAAGGGTCCTGATTGTTGGGCCAGGGACTGGGGCAAAGTTTGGGGAACAGCACTTGTGTATTTAGGTAGGTGTAGATGATGACGGGCGAAGCAGCAACGACAATAACAAAATAGAAGCAGAGGCAGCATGACCATGAGCCCCGCCACGCACTGCCGAGTCTGTGACTTTGCCACTAGGCAGCTCACCCCTCTTAGCTCTAGGTTCCCCAGCTGTAAAACAGAGACGATAACATCTACACTCACAGAATTGTACAAATAAAGGAGAGCACGAAAACGTGGAAGCACGAAGCTTGGCATAGGGACCCACCATATTTTATTCTTTTTCTCCCTACATGAGTACTCTATCTTTTTTATTCCACACTTCTGTGAGAACAAAATCATATTTCTTTGCAAATGATTATCTATTAATATCCTTTGCAGTGCAGATTCCCTCAGAAGTGTGTAGGGCTTCAGAAGATGTAGTTAGAAATCAGGTCCTGGCTTCCAATACAATTCTCCATTGTCTCTTCATCCCCAATCTCTTAAAAATAGAAAAGACTTGAACGTCTGGCTTCCATTTCTGAACCCAGTCGTTTTATTCACTCAGGAGTCACAAAATAACTGATGTGCCAATGAATGACCCTCATGCTGCATGTCAGGCACTTTTCAGTGAAGAGAGGTGCTTTGAATGGAACCCATTTGCCCTGATGGAACCTTGGATGCCCTGTTACGATGGTCTTGTAAACATCCAGGAAAACCAGTTGCCTGTTGAAAATCCAGATTCTAAATACTGTTTACTCCTGAATAATTTGTAATTCCTTTCCCAGCTCAAATAACTATAAACTCCTACAAAGTGCTTTATAAACACTCATTAGAGTATTACAAAAGTCCTTTGAGCTCCATGTGATTATCTCCATTTGGCAATTGAGTAAACTGAGTCACACAAGTTGAAAGATCTGCTGAACGTTATGCCAGGAGCAAAGACAGGGCAGGGCCAGAGCTCAGACTTCCTGGCTCCTTGTCTGGTGAGGGTTCCACAGAGTGTGCATGATTAGGCAAATCCACGCTCCTGACCTATGAAGGTCCTGCAGTGCCGAGTGAAGAGCTCGGACATGACTACTGAGAAAGCCATGGCAGTAAATATGTCATGAATGAAGGGCTCTGAAGATGAGGAACTGAGTTTGAGGAAGACCTAGCTCATTGTTCTCAACGTCAACAATATTGCTTGGCATGCACCATCACATCACATTGTGACCATTACTGCCCTAGTGCTGTGCCCATCATGGTCCTGGCCAAGGCCTCATCTGCATGTACTCATGTCCTGTCTCCCTCTAGGCCCCTCTCAACAGGTTGCTCCCCATCTGAGGTCCTTCTCCAACTTGAATGTGGAGTTGAGGCAGGGTGCCTGCAGGAGGTAGTGGTGAGTAAAGAACACGGCCACCCCAGAGCCCTGCATGCTTGTGTCTTTCACGCTACTTGGGGGTGTCATGGTGCTGTCCAGGGCATCTGGAATCTTAGGAAACAGTGTTTTACTTGTGCCAGTAGCAGTGGGCAAAATGCCTCTTATCTAGACTCTTATAAGAAGAGGATATAAAAAAACTAATATTTGTTGACTGCTTATTATGTAAAATCACATTTAGTCTTCCTAACATTCCTATGAGGAAGACGCTATTATTATCTCTAACTTACATATGGGGCAACTGAGGCACAGAGAAGTCAACTGATTCGCCCAGGGTCACCCAGCTCCAGGTGGTGAAAAAGACCACCCAGTGCTCCTTCCTACTATGTACATTGTGTAGGTGCCTTCCGAAGCTAACACTGTACCACAATTCCGTGGAAAGATTATAAAAATACAGATTTCCAAGGTCCACACCCAGAGATCAGTACATCTTGGGAGGGTGAGGGTGGGGGGCTTGGAGGCTGGATTGCTAACAAGCACCCCCAGTGATTCTGAAGGAATGTGGGAGCTGTTGGCTGATGAGAGCACTTGAGGCCGGGGCCCCTCCATGCTCTTGGCCGAGAAGCCTCATTGATCACTGTGCTCGTTCCGACTGGGTCTCAGAATCCTTCTCAGGGCAGGTAGTGACTATCAATCACTCGGAGGTGGCTTCAAGACAAAACCAATTTGTCATCCTCTGCCTAGAGCATCCAGGAAGGGAATTAAAGAAGTTGAGCTTTATCACAGTCCACTAACTCAACAAAAAAAGGAAAATAATGGGCTATTTCTGTGCCTCGGGTTTCTTTCTACTGTGTCGGGGGGAGATAGTTATAGAACTTTTCATTTCTACCTGAAGAGTGTGGATTCTTATCTCTAAATTGCTCTATTAGTTAAGGTAATGGTGGCTGTTTTAACATTTTATAACATAACTGTCACAGGAACTGTTCCGAGTTAGATTTTTTTAGCCATCCAAACAACCAACTTCTACCCCAGGAGGTGGCTTGGCTTGCACATGTTGGAGCTGTTTGTTAGGATAGCTCTAAACACCCAATTGAATGCGTTCTATCAGCAGCAGGTCCTTAAGATTCAGGCTGATGGAGGCTCTTCCATCCTCAATGTGTGGCTTCCAAGATCAGTCATCATAGATGTTTTATACCCAGGAGACTGACAGCCGTGAAAGACAGTGGAGAATTGCCCAGGAATTTTTAAAGGTCATTGGTCAGAAACCACACATTCCATTGGTCAGCCCTGGTCACATGGTTTTACTTAACTGCAGGGGAGGCTGGGAGATAGAGCCTAGCTTGCCCAGGAGGAAAGGGAACTGGGTTTGGTGGACAGCCAGCCAGAGTCCCGTTGTGAGCCAGGAGGGCTGTGGGTGTTCAAGAAGGAGCAATGAAGTGGGTGGCACTTGTGCCTACACCCTCTAAGTTTGTAACTAACTCCTGAGTTGTTCCCAGATTAGACAATACATTCATGGGGCAATCTTTACATTTTAAACAGGAAAAAAACCCCAAGAACATTGAATTCTTTAGGCTTTTCTCCATCATTTGAACAATCACTTACAATTTTTTGGTGTTCTTTACATTTATGATTTTAGAAATGCTTGTCACCTCCTGGTTTTGTTTATTAGCTGTTTGTTTCTTTGGACTCTGAGGGAAGCCTCTCTGACTTTGTCCCTGGCCTTCTACATATTCCAAAATGAAGAGTAGAGAGACAGGTTAAAATGGCCACTGAGCAAATGTTGGCCTCAGTCTTTTTCCTTAAATCAGTGTCCCTGGGGGTTAAAGGGCAGGCTCTGGATCAGACCCCAGCACAGCACCCTCCAATGCTGGGTCTTTGTTGTCCCCATTCACACTTGTGTATAACAGCACCAATCTCTCAGGACCGTGGACCGTGGTGAGACGGAGGGAGACAGTGTCTGGTGTATGGTAAGCATGGAATCTCTCTGTACTGTTACTATTGTTGTCAACTCCAGAGTCAACGAGCCACCCACAGGAACTCAGCCACACTCAGGCTGTGTGGGTAGAATTTATACCTACAGATAAGGATCTGGGCAAGAAGCCCAGAACAAAGGTGTGCTCAGGGGGTGCCCTCCCACTGGCCCACCGCAGAGGTGCCCCTCGCAACAAACCCCGTGTACCCCAAGCCCTCACCATGCTGTGATGCAGTTTGCCCACCAATAAAAGGGGGATGCGACGACAGTTCTAAACTTGTTTGCAAAACATGTTGAGAGCCTTGAAATAAAGGTGGTATTTAATGTGAGTTCAAAGCATTATGTAATTATTTTATTGCCCTCTTTATTTCTGAGATTTTTCTGTTTGCTTGGCTTACAAACCCAAGCCAGAGCCATAAAATCACTTTTATGCGGACGCCTTTCACACACATCGTGTACCAACTGCACATTTCAATCAATGTGGAAAGTGCTTAGGATGAGGGTGGAGCCAAGTACAGCAAGAACACCGGCAATTTCTGCCTAATTTAGGCCATTACCGCACACTGTCCCTGATATGTTTTTCACCATCCAAATGGCCAGCTCCTGGCCCATGAATTGGGTGAGCTTGCTGCACTGTTGGATCTGCCAGTTCAGGATGTCCCCAAACACCAGATTAACTGTGTTCTTTCTTGTGGGGTCAGAGCCTAGGTCGCCACCATTCTTTCCAGGGTCCAGGACCTGAAACCGCAGGAGTTAAGATTCTTCCATTTGGAAGGGACTCCAGAGGTCGGCCAGTGTCTCCAGTCACCCAGGGCGGGGGAGGCCCTTTTACAGAGCTGGTGGCACAGGCTTTTCTGGGAAGCATGGGGCCCACCTTGCCTGTTTCGGGAGGTGACCAAGACCATCATGGGGTGCATCTGCTTGGAAGACGTTCTTTCTGAAAGTGAACAGACACGTTGGCCGTGGTCACTGAGGCCCAGGGAGCCTGGTTCCCATGCTGGCCATGGAAGCTGGAAGCGGGAAAGGCTGAGACTGCTCTGGTGGTCCCGGGCACTGGAAGCCCCTGAACAGGGATCAGACAGGCAGAACCCAAGGGGCATTTCCCTTCAGGTGCTTCCTGTACTGGGTCAGTTTTACAAACCACATGGCAAGTGGCGGCCCATCTAAATGAGTCAATGCTTAGGGTTAATATACAAGGACTGAATCTTCAGGGGCCTTTGACGTTTAGCCAAGATCAGGAAGTGCAGGCCCCATTTTCTGGAAGAACAAGGAAAGCCTCATAAGCATCTGTCTACATTAGCAGGAGCTTAATGTGAATTATCTAGGTCTCAATTCACTAAGTAAATCATTTATTCAATTGCCACTCAACAACCCCTAATGTGTAAATAGTGCTATAGGATAAGGGGACTCAGGTCTGTGTACTTGAGAAACTTACAAACTCCTTAGAGAGTGGGAAATTTTACATGGAAAAGTTCACTGGCATCCGTCTCCTCCCCGCCATCCAAGAAGTCCCATTGCAGATTACTGGAGAACAGTGGTCTTTGGGGCCTTTTTTCTTCCTCCCTCCACTGGTCTTCGGGTGTCATACACACATACACACTCCAGAAAACAACTTCCTTTGCCTAGAAGCCATCTCACCCACTGTCTATAGACAGTGAGGAGAAGGTGTGTGGGGATCGGGTGCACACCAAGCCACCTGATTCTAAGAAAGGTCCAAGCCAGGGAGAGCTGGTTCTGGATTAAATTGTGGCAACAAACCCTGGGGCTGGTGGTTGGGTTCTTTGTAGGGAGCCCATGATAAATTGTCTGTAAATTGTTATGAAATAAATGAATAAGTAAATGACTAAATAGTCCGGAATCCACCCCTTCTCTAGGCATTGTCCCAAAGTTTTACTAACCTCTATTATCATTCTTCTGGACTGAATGCTTTCACCTATGTGGTTTAGGGAAGGGAATTTTTAAAACCAAAAAACTGTACAGACATCTGCCATCTGTCATCCCTGAGTATATCCTCAAACCCTTTTTCTAAAAGAGATTTTATAGAGCAGAGGATTCTAGAACCAAGGTCTTGTGGGATTCTCTCTCTTTTTTAATCTCTCAACAAAGCTAGGCAGAGGAAGTTATTATTATCCATTAAGTTGATCAGTGTCCAAGAGTATCTAGTAGTGAGTACACTGATGTTTAGGTAGTTCCTTACAATGTGAGCTCAAAGCACTTGGGGAAAAAAAATATATTCATAGTATCCAAGTGAGACAAGCAGACATCAAGAATTATTATCTCATTTAATGGATGGAAAATCTAAGGCTCTCATTCATGGAGCAAGTCGGGAACACAACTCAAGAAAGAAACCGTCTCTCCCTGCCCCCATAAGTAGGTAAGTGACCATACGGATGTCTGCTGTCACATGCTCTTGGGGTACATCTTCCTGGAGTCAGCTTTCCCTGCTAAGTGCCCTGCAGGAACCAGATGGCTGGGTGGGTCCACACCTTTGCCCACATCTTTCTAAGCATCTGGGAGGGGAAGGGGTAGGTCTCCACAGCATTGCTCTAGCACTTTCCCAAGCCCCCGAGCACCCACATTCATCACACACTCTTCATCCTTCCTGTCATCCTCTCGGGCCACCAAGTCATACCTTGCCTTCCCTAGTGTGTCCCTCACCCAGCTCACTCTTCCCTGGTTGGGTGGTCTCTGTGTCCTCAACTTATCAGTGACAATTCATAGTTAAACCATGCACCTTCCTTGCTTCCTTTCCTTGGACCTTGGGTCCCTCAGAGCTGCCTCACTCCAAAAACACTGGACTCGGAGGTTTGGCTCTAGACTTTCACTCCTATTGCCACTCGCCAAGAACTCTTTCTGACTTTATTCACCTCCCCCCGCGCTCTGGGCCATGATCAACAATTCTTAATACTATTTCTTTTCTTTTTTTCTTTCTTTTTTTTTTGAGGGCAGTGTCACTGGCCCTCACATGTGGGACCGAACCGAGGCCGCTGGCTTCCGAAGCCAGCGCTTAACCACCGCGCCACTCTGCCGGCCCTCTTAATACTGTTTCTTTGCGCACATGAAGCCCCCACCCTCTCATCTCCTTGATTCTTTGCTGAACATCATGCCCATCCAGCCCCAGCTCTAATTGCTCCACAACGTATCTATAGGCAATCATATTTCCTGAGCTTCAAATCCAACTGCCCATAGGACAGACAACCCCATCGGACATCTCATGGGCACCAAAACCTCAACTCATTGAAACCTGCATTTGTATTTCTCTCCCCAAACTTCCTCTTCTTCTAGGTTCCCTTTTTCAACACCATGTATCCCCGTCCACCCAGGAGGTCCTTCAAGCCCAAGACTGGTGTCATCCATGGCACGTTCAGCTCCATCTCCAGTCGGCCACCCAGGTGCATCTCAGTTTGCCCATGTTCTCTCTCCCCACTCCCATTTCCCTGTTTAGGCCATTGGTCTCCCTTGGGATCATGTCATTCTCTTCCCAGCTCAACTCTTTCTCTAGGCTTGTCCCCTCCCACTCCATACTGCAGCAAGAGAGGTGCTTCTAAAACACAGAGAGGGTTATTCTCCTCCTTGAAACCCTGCAGGGGCTCTCTGTAGCCTTTGGGATAAAATGTCCACCTCCCTCTCCCTGCACTCCTAGTTCTCCCTGCACCCCAGTCTCACCAAACCACTTCCTGTCACTTCTATGTTTTTGGCTCCCTTGCCTGGAACTTTGCACCTGTTGTGCCCTCTGCCTGAAATGTTACCTCCTTTCTCATTCTCACCCTCATCCACTTTGCCTGGCTAACCCCATGCTGTCTGCATGTCTCAGCCCGAAAGTCAGCCCCTCCACGAAGCCTTTCCTGACTCTCATTTCCAGGTCAGATGTCCCACCTGGATTCTCATAGCTCCAGGAAATCCCCTTACCACAACCCTGGCTCATGATGTCTAGCTAACCACCCACATTTATTAAGCACTTGCTGTGTGTTAGGCTATTTCTCAAGACTTTATATGAATTAGCACATTCAATCCCCATTGTAACTCAATGAAGTTGATACTGTAATTATCCCATTTTACAGACAAGGAAACTACAGCAGGAGCAGTCATACACACAGTTAGCAGGTGACAGAGCTGGAAATAGGAACCGGGGTAGCTGGACCCACGAGGCTTCACTGAAGGGGGTCTCCATCCTGGGGGCATATTACAATTAGCCGTAAACAATGCACGTGCTTGTGACTTGCACCAAGAGGGTTTTTGTTGTTGTTGTTGTTGTTGTTGTTGGCAGAAGTGGTGGTGCAGGGGCGGGGTAGTTTAACAGTTGGCAGGAGTGTGTGTTTCTAAAACTCTCCAATGGTGAACCTGAGGGGCAGAACCAAGCCCCATCATGCTACGTTGCGGTCACCTGTTCTTGTCCCAGATCTGCAGTGAGCTTGGTGAGGACAGGAGACGTACCTCTGACACTCAGCATGTCCCCTCCATGCCTGGACTACAGGGACCATGGTCAACCCTCAGCAAAGGCTGAAGGAGTAAGTGGTGTTTACCCCGTGCTGGCCCAACTCCTGGGGTGCCAGAAAGAGCCAGGCCACCTGCCCACTGGGCCAAGTTCATGGCTGCTTTCCTCAGCTCTCCCTCACAGCTTGACTGCTTCCCTCTTCATTGACCCTTCACATCTGCAGATTCAATAGTCTTTACGATCTACAGTTGGGAGTCCGTGGATGCAGAGGGCTGACTACACACGTTGCTCCAGGCCATTTTATGTAAGGGACTCAAGCACCCTCAGATGTTGGTGTCCTTGGGGTCCTGGGGACAATTCCCCATATATACTAAGGACTGACTGTAGCTGTGAGAGTCCCCTGTGGCCCCTGAGCCCTTGCCTTCCCTGCCATGCTCTCAGCAAAAGGTGTGGCCCCAGGTTCATGAGACAGGATCACCTGCAGGGAGGTCTCTTGTCTGTGTCCCCCCATCGCCCCGCCTCCAAAGGTCTTGGGACCTTCACTCCTTGATCCCTTTTTAGTGCACAGAGAAGGTAGGGCCTTCCTTCTGCCCCAGGTCCCCTCCCCACGCTGAGCTGCAGAGGTGGCACAGCCCCACTTCCCAGCCGCACCCTGGTCACATGCTCTCTTTGGAACCTGGGTGCTGTCCCTCCCCTCTGGTCACCCAACTATTACCCTTCACTGGACCAAGTCCTGGTGTCCGAATGCCTCACGCTTCCTTCTTTCTCCCACACCCACCCTGGCTGCCTCAACCACCCAAGGGACCTTGACGCTGACTGGCTTGTTCTCATCTTTCAACGGCCCCATCCCCCACCCCGGGCCCATGTCCCACTTTGGTAATTTAACTCCCCTCTCAAAACTTTTCACAAAGCCAATGACTAGATTTTAAATGCAGCTGGGCATTTGCGGGTCCTCAGAGGCCTAAACCTGTCTTTAAAACATGGCGAGTCTCCTTTTCTTCACTTTTCTCTATGCCAAACGTCTAAGTCTCACCATGCGACATTCCTTGCCATGCTTTCTCTCTCTGCCTTCCCGCTTCTCCCTGTCAAGTACAAACTCAGAGCCTGGCTGCAGCCTCCTCTGTGAGCTCCAGCAGCATCCTGGCAGGAAAGGGAGCCCCCCCTTTCTTTGAATTTACCCAGCAGTCTGTTTGCACTGCTCTGCCAGCACTCTCTGGAGACCACCTATCTCCTTATGGACTATAAACCCTGTGAAGGCAGGATCTGGCCCTCAGACCATGGACAGCACTCCGTACTGGGATGCACATAGACAAGGCCCCACAAATGCACAGTTTGGGAATGGCACCATTCAGCTAAGGCTTCTCTCTGCCTGCAAATGCCCACACTGGTGCCTGCTGTGCCTCCATCAGAGAGGTCCCTGGAAGTGTCTATTCAAAGCAGGAGTCTTGCCCCTATATCTTGTGGATGCTAGGACCTGGTGTAACAGCATGGCTGCCAGAAACTGAGGCTAAAGCTGCTTTTCTCCAGGCAGCAAATAGGCAGAGTTTCCTCCAGGTAAGGCCTGCTCTGGGGCTGGCCAGGTAACTTGGGTCAGGGGCCAGGGCGCCTGCTAGGGTGGCTGCAAGGAAAGACCAGAGGTGACCTGTGAGACAACCTCACTTTGTACCAGTGTGGAGTGCCCAGGCTCCTCCCCTCCCCAAAGAGGCCTGAAGGAGTCATAGTGGGGACAGGCTCAGCGGTGGGAGGCTGGAGCAAAAAAGGCAATAAACTGGCTTTACTTATAATATTGTGTGTTTGTTATTTGGTTATCCCTGCTCTGTTTCCTCAGAGCAATGAAACAAGGAAAAGCATTTAAAAAACCAAAACCCTGCTGTAAGTATGCATGAACTTTGCGGCCTCCCTCTGCTCAACCCCTCCTCCTTCCCCACAGGGCTGCCTGTGGATTTCTCTCCCGGACTGCGTTTTCCATCCTAACTTTTATGGCATTTCCCTGGATTAATGGTTAACATTCATTTTCTCCCCTCCGCCTTCATTATCAAAGAGGGCTTTGAATAACTATTAACTCTTCGGTTAACAGAAAGAAACATGTTAATTATCTACAAGCCCTTGGGCAGGAAAGTTTTCCTTTGTAAACCTTTTCATAGGCAGGAGCGCCCAGTCTCCCACAGTTGACCTTCAGTCACACCTGGGCCTGGAAGCTGGCAAAACCTGGATGTAATGGTGTTCCAAAGGCTTCTGAGTTAGCCAAAGTCATAAATGCGGAGCGGGTGACGCTGGAGCTCCACTGTCAAGGTGGTGAGGGCACCTTTCAATCCAGCCACCCTTGCTCCGGGAGCCTGTAAAGCGACCAGGCTGTACCTCTTTTTACAAAATTTATTTGCAAGTGAGAGCTAGTCTACTGTACATTCTCTGTTGTTGGGAGACTCAGAGAGGCTGTAGAGGCTGTTCTTTCTTGGGGCCATAGATCAAAAGGGCTCTGGACCCCAACACACACTCTGCAATCCTGCCTGCCCCTTGTGTGGGGCTGGGATGGTGATCCAGAGGTGTCCCTTGCAGCATTTAGGACCCACCTTCTGACGTTGGCGGGTGGTGCCCCGCCTGGGAGGGGAAGGCAGGAGCGAGAGGAAGAGGAGGAAAGGATGGAGAGAGGCCCTTCCCCATCCCAGGAGAGAAGGGCTGAAGCAGCTGGGACCAAGGGGCCTCCTGGGAGAAAATGCCTCCTTAGCCACAGAGCAGGTCGGTTGCAGGAAGGGGAGGCCAGGGGCAAGGAAGGCTGTCCTCCAAATCTCGCTCTTGCTCATTTGGCTTACTCTCCCTCTGCAGGGAGAGGACGCAGGCCCCACCAGACTTACTAGGAAAGATGTAGTGGGGTCTTGGCAAGCTCGGGGTAGCAGTTCCCCTCGTCCTCCCAGGTCTGGTTACTGTCAGGCTGAGCTCCCGGCCCCTCCGCCTGGCCTCCTCCAGGCCTGGCGCTGCCTGCTGCTCCAGATCCAAACATTTCCACATTAGGCAGCCCCAGTGCTCTCCGCCCTTGGCAGTGACCTTGGGTGACTTCCTCAGCAGGGCTCAGAGTCAAGCCCCCTCTCCTCAGGTGCACTTGCTGTTTTCTGGGCCACCCTTGTGATCTGGTGTTTGGGCACTTGGCAAAATTTAGCAAACGTTAGTCAGTGCTCTATTTAGTCTTTATACTTCTTACACAGACACCCATGGGAGCAGTGAGAGGAGCTGGTACCTCTTGTTCACACACTGGGAGCACCCAGCCTGGGGTGCCTGCCCTTTAAAAATGTCAAATGACTCTACCTCCCTTTTCAACCCAGCCCTCTCCCTTTAAGCTGTTCTGATTTCTCTTTTGGATTCAAGAATCTGAGAATTATTATTCCTTATATACACACCCACATCTAGATTTGTGCAGCCATATATGGTCACCACGGGCCGTGTGTGGCCATGCAGCAGTGGGACGGGGCCGGTCCCAACTAAGAGGAGCTGTAAATGCAAATTGCACACTGGATTGCAAAGTCTTACATCAAAAAGGAACATAAAATATCACACTTGCTGAAATGATAATATTTTGGATAAAGTGGGTTAAGTATTAAAATTCATTTTGCCTGTTTCTTTTTATCTTTTTTAATATGGTTACTAAAAAATGCCACCAAATTTGTGGCTCACATTACACTGAGGTTGGACAGGGCTGCTGTCAACTGTCCCCACTATGGGACAGCTCCTGCTGCCGGGCTTCCTGTCCCCCTGGGCAGTTGCAGATTCTGTACTGACTGTTTCCTGCTGTCCTTCTGCTGCCCACAGAACTTCCAGTCGTGGTCCAGGGCCAGGCCCAGAGTCTCCTATCCCACCAGCCTCTGGATGGAGTGGCACTGGCTGCGTGGCCATTACTGGCCCTGCACATACAGCTTCAGGCATTCTCGGTCTGCTCTGCTGTCACCAGGCCATCTGTCCTTGAGGTCAGTCTTTGTGTCCAGTGTCCCTGGCAGACAGCACGTGTGTCCTCAACCAAACGTGGGTGAACGGCTCTAAGGGGCGGGGCAGTGGGAATCCAGTTTTATTTATTTTTCCACTTTGAGAGGCAAAAAAATGATAAGCTTAAGTCACAACACCGGGGTTGCAGTTGTCAGCAATTGAAAGAAAGTGCCAACCAAGTCTGGGCGTCAGACCTGCTGGTATAATACTATTCAGAAGAAGTTTTTAGGAATTCTTATTTTATGAAGAGCACTAGCGTTTTAAATCAAATAGAATGCCATGTATCATGATTTCATTTATCCTGTATAAAATGTTTATAGGAAGTCAAGATGTTGAGGTGGAACCTCACCTCCTGGGACGGTCCTGTCTGACAGGGCACAGGAGCCCCCGGGTGGCTTGTAGAATTTGTCCAAATTCAGATGTGCCATTAAATATAACATAACCTCAGATTCTGAAGCCTTAGTATAAAAGAAACAAACAATGTAAAATATCTCATTAACAAGTTCATATTTATGTTAAATATTTTTATATTTAATGATGAAATGATACTATTTGGGTCAATGGTTATATCATTAAAGTTAATCTTCCTTGTTTCTTTTTTTAACTTGGTTCCTAGGGAATTTAAAAAGATATTTGTGACTCACATTTTGTTTTTTTTTTTTTTTTTTTTTTTTTTTTTTTTGTTTTTGTTTTTGTTTTTTGAGGGCAGTGTCACTGACCCTCATATGTGGGACCCGAACCGGGGCCGCTGGCTTCCCAAGCCAGCGCTTAACCACCGCACCACTCGGCCGGCCCACATTTTGTTTTTATAGGACAGTGCTGCTTTAAGGGAATTAGGCTCTGTTTATCTTGAGACACCCGTGGACAGGAACAGCTCAACCAGGTTTATCACCGCTTGGGATTCTGGGGGGTCCTCCAGCTATGCCACAAAACATGCGTCCAGTTCTGTGTAAGTTTGAATTCTGGTTCCTCAGGTCAGATGTTGCCTGGAGGACCCACCTGGACTTACCCTCTCCAGTAACAGCCCCTCTGGCCCTCTGGGAAACTCCCAGGCTCTGTAGAGACTTGCCAGGTGATAATTACAGGTGTGCAAAGACTATCCTGCTTCACACACTTAGTCATAATTATTTACCTTTACCAGGCACCAGAGGTGTGATGGGAGATTAGCTGAATAGAGAGAAGACTCAGCAGGCAGATCACCTTGAAGTTGACCTGTCAGCCGGATTTTACAGCACCTGCCTGTTTCAGCCTGAGGGGCTGTGATTCACTGGATGGAAAAGAGAACTGCAAATTCTGCCTCCAGGCTACAGTCCAAATCCTTGCTTCTCTTTCCCAGGTTCTGGAAGACAGACTACAGACATCTAGAGAGCAGGAGACTTTTTCCCAGGGAGCATTTTCCACCTGAATTAGCTTTTACGATGCCTTCAAGCAGTCTCTAAGAATCTGGTCTTTTCACACACGCATCCACACACAAAACCCACATCAGGATGTACTTGCTCCTTGAGCACCCTGAAGACTGGGTCCTGGGTCATCTACTCCCTTCCCTCACCCTCTGGAGTAGGGACTCCTGGCTTGGAGGTGGTGGGAAGACTCCTGGTGAGTCAGGTGTCCCTGCTATTTGCATAAACCGGGCACCATGCCTGCCACCCCACATGCTGAATCCTGCTGGGGAGAAGAGAAGAAATGTTTGTTAATGGGGAGGAAAAATTAGGGCCTTTCATTAAGGTCAGAGATTTGTGAGGGTGGATCAGCTGGCCAGGTGCATGACGGATTTTCTTGGCTCCTTGGAGGAAGCAAAGTATTTGAGAAATAATGGAGCCCTTAGTCCTATAAGTAAAAACCCATTTATCTTGGCAATTAAAAAAAAAAGTGCTGGCAATGGAAATTTCCCAATGAGAGGCATTTCTTCTCACCTGGGTGTCTTGAATGCCTGCTGGACTTGTTTGCCTGCTAAGACACTCACACTTGCAAATCGTGCTTTTCAAGGTGAAGAGATGAAAATAAAAAGTCCATGAGATGTATTTCTGGGAGGGCTGAAAACAGGAAGCCAACTGGAACCGCGGCCAGTGGGGCGCGGATGCTGGATTGGGGACGATGTTTGCTTATTTGGACAGAGAGCAAGCGTCCATCCCACCCACCGCTGGGGCTCCAGGCTTTGTGGATATCCATGGAAACCAAGGTTCGCTTTGGGACTCCGTAGGACTGGGCTATTTTTCTCAGCTTAAATTGTTTTTGTATGGTTACCCTCAATATTCCTTTCTGTTTTGGGATATTTTTCATTAAAAAAAAACAACACAAAAACCCAGAACATTTTGATTTTGAAAAGGCACATTCACCCAAATAAGGTGCCAAGAGCATAAACAAGGTTGCCTCAATATTTCATGTGTCAACAGCCAGTGTTCCCAGTGTGCACAGGAACGTTTGGGAACAAGAAAGGCAGGAAATGGCTCAGTCCCTGCTCTCTGGGTCCTCAATGTAAGCATCTCCTAGTCCCCTCCTCTGACCTCGCTCAATGACTTTCACTTGTGTGGCTTTGAAAGGACAGAATTCAAGTTGTGGAAGGGGGTGATATGAGGTGTGCTGATTATGGCTGGAGGCAGGCATTTCAGGATGCGTTCGGGAGGAGGTGGAATGGATGGGGGTGCAGAGTTTGTCTGTAAGGGGTGGTCCGGCAATCTGTGGATGAGTGGAGTTACTGTGGTCCCTTCACAGCCTCCCACAGCTCACGCAGTAGTCAGTAGTGCCACCAGCAGCCCCTGGGCCAGGTCACAGAGTTGTGTTGGTACTATGTCAAAGGAGGAGCATCCTGGGATGTTCTTCATCAACTTTGGAAGGTGCAGACTCTCCGGTCGCTGAACACAGTCTTACTGTCCAGAGAAATCTGAAGGCGCTCACACAGTATGGCATGTGCATGGGGCACCCTTATATTGGCTCTTGCCAGTGGCCAGTGATACGTTGTTTAAGGAGAAAGGGGCAGCCTACCCCAGCACCGCATGCCCGCGGGGTCCAGATCTCTGCTCAACAGCCTCCTCCAGCCACCTCGCCTGGCACAGAAGCAGGTCCTCCAGGAACGTGGTGATGTGCTGAGTCCACAGGCTGGGGGACATTCTCAGTGCTTGAGAAGGAAGGGTCACTCACCTCTCATTTTGCAGACATAGAGGGCTGAGACTCAGGGAGGTTAGGTGACTCGCCTGAAGTCACTTAGCCAATTAGCAGCAGAGCCAGAGCTGGCACCCAGGCTGAAGCATGCAGGGCGTCACCAGGCCTGTGGACTCAGCACATCACCGAGTTTCCTGGACACACGCTCTGACCCGGGCAACCATGCATGCTGAGAAGTGGAGGTGGCCGTTTGATGACGTTCTGGACTGACAGTCACACAGGCTGGTGCTAGAGCCGGCCCCTACAGGCCGCCAGGCCAATTGTTAACCATTCAGGGATCTTGTAAGTTGCTTAACTGTCAGTAGCTTGAAAGGGGCTGTGGTGGGAGTGTTGACGCCACAGAGCTTGGTAAATGCTACAGTCAATCAAGGTTTCATCTTCCCTCCCATAGCGCTGGCTTACCCATCACCCCCGAGTCAGAGGAAGGAGCCCAGCTTAGGGCAGGGAGGCTCTCTCAGGTGAGATTTTTCCTGGCAATTACAAAATGAAAGGCGACCCTATTGTGTGCAAAGGAGACCATCAAATTGGGAAAAAACACTGCTTATCACATAGGCGGTGTCACAGAGGCATCTTGCATCAGGCTGACATGAGTGCCCATTGAGCAGCAGAGCTATCCAATTTGATGAATGATAGTGAGGCCTGGATGGGACCCTGATGACCATCGTGGAACAGCTTCCTCAGGGTCAGTCATGGGACTGTGAGCTGGTTGTGACACTGTAGTGGGGCAGAAATTAGTGTGAAGGGCCCACACAGTTGGCCACTACCCCCACCACCAGTCCCTCAGCAAATCCTATCAGTCCATTTCTAGCATGCATCCGATTGTGCCCTCACCTCCTAGAATGGCCACTAGCCAAGTGCACATCTCACCTAAAATGCCTCCTTCCCTGTACTCTTGCACATTTCTAATCGACTCTGCATAGCAGCAAACGTGATGGTCTTAGGAGGAGGAGGAAGGGAGATTATATCCTGTCACCCCCTCCCCATATTTCATTAAACTCCTTCAATGGCTTCCCGTTGCAGTTAGAATAAAATCCAAACATGGCAGAAGCGCTGCATGACCTGGGTTTGTGTCCCCCAGCCCAACGCATGCTCCGTGCACCTGCCACACTGGTCTTCTTTAGTTCTTTGTACTCTGACCAACATCTGCTGCCTCAGGACCTTTGCACACATTCTTCCTGCTGTTCCATAAGTCTTTCCCATGGCTCCTTCATTCCATGTAGGTCTCAGCTCTGACAGAACTGCTTGTTCAAAAAAGAACCCTTCTTAGGGGGACAGTTCCTGCTCACCTCGGGGAAAGCCCAGCGGGCTAGTGAAAATCTTTGCTCGCATAGAACCAGTTAAAATGAAGCAGTTTGGGGTTTCTGAGTGAAAAGAAACCCATATAAGTTCAAGTTCTGTTTCTGTTAAGCTTGCCACGCTAGTAAACCTTACAACAAAACTGCTCAAAAGTTCTTTTTTGACCAAGCAGTTGTGTGTGCATTTGGGCCGAGGGCTGGGAAGGCAGTGACAGAGGCTGCCGTGAATGAGGGGGCAGGTCAGGTGGGGGCAGGGGATGCGAGAGCCCTGCTGAGCTTGGCCTGTAGTGCGCAGTCTCATAGCGGCCCAGTTCTGTCCTAAGAAACCTAATGGTTTGTTATTGGAACTAGCACTGATGATTCACTTTAAATAGAACCTAAGCAAACCTCACAATTTGTTTTTCTTGAAATGGTTCTCAGAGGTGCTTTCCAAGAAACAAGGGAAAAATGAATTGACAGTGGTGACTCTGAGTCTGTTGTGAGGAGGCGGTCTGGGCTGAGACGCAGTTCATGGTCATTCCCAACGGCAGCGCCTGTCCTTGAACCTGTGCGGTAGTGAAGAAAGGGCCGTAGCTGGGTAAGTAGGAGTGCTTTATGGTTGCTCTGGCCGGGTCTTCAGGGAGCGTGATGGGAGCCCAGTGCAGGGGTCAGGGCTGGGGAGGGGGTGTGCAACGTTCCCGGGGCTGCTCTAACAAAGTGCCAAAAACTGGGTGTCTTAAAGCAACAGAAATGTATTCTCCCACTCCAGAGGCTAACAGCCTGAAATCAGTGTGTCGCAGGCCACGCTTTGGGGAGAATGCTTGCTTCTTCCAGCCTCTGCTGGTGGCTGGACATCCTTGGCATTCCTTGACTCACAGATGCATCATTCCAGCCCCTGCTTTCATTGTCACATGAACTTCTTCCCTCTCTCTGTGTCCAAATCTCACTCTCCTTATGAGGACCGCAGTTGTTGGGTTTGGGGCCCAACCTTCCCAGCAGGGGCTCATCTTAACTTGATGACATTTGCCCAAACCCTGTTTCCAAGGAGAGTCACATTCACAGGCACTGGGGTTAGGACTTCCACATAGCTTTTTTGGGGGGACGCAATTCAACTGACAGTGGGAAGGGTCCCCTTGCCCCACTGCAGATAGCCACGTGGATGCACACGTGCTGGCTGATGAGAAAACATCGCCTCCAACATGAGCGAGATGTGATTTCAAAATATAGGATGCACACTTCACCTTTTGGGTTTGGAGTAAGAAACTGCTGGCATTTAGGAAGCCACCTTCATTCAACAATGTCTAAATACATGTCACATAGGTAGGATGAATAGTGGGCATATAAGAGATCCTTGTCCTAATCCACAGAACCAGTCAATGTGTTACTTTACATGGTAACAGGGACTTTACAAATGTGATTAAGTTAAGGATTTTGAAATGAGATGATCCTGGATTATGGGGGTGTCCCAATCTCATCTCAAGGGCCCTTATATATAAGAGGGATCCAGGGGGGGGTCAGAGTCAGAAAGAGATGTGGCCCCATGAACAGAGGTCAGCGACAGGGGGATTTGAGGATTCTACACTGCTGGCTTGGAAGGTGGAAGGGGCAGGGAGCCCAGGAATGGGGGAGCTTCTAGAAGCTGGAAAAGATAAGGAAACAAATTCTTTCCTCAGAGCCTCCAGGAGGAACCAGCCCTGCTGACACCTTGGTCTTAGCCCAGTGACACTGAGTTTTCACTTCTGACAAGTAAATTTGTATTGTTTTAAGCCACGAAATTGTGGTAATTTGTCACAGCAGCAATGGGAAACTAATACAGTCATGGTCACATAGCCAGTTTAGTGTCTTGTATTAATTTAACAAACTAACCATATATCTAGAGTATGTTGCATGTGGGAGGCACTCAGCGAATATTTGTTGGATGAATAGATTGAGAGTTTATACTTGGTAGATACTAGAGCTTTTGGATACATCACTGCCCTCACATCTATGAGTATAGAGGAGAATTGGATACAAAACAAATAATTTTACAAATAAAGTATACATAGATTATGTGGTGAGAACCATGACAGAAAACTCCAGGAAAGATGAAAAGGACAGCAGCGGGAATTCACCACCTCAGATCCTGGGTTCAGGCAGGGCCATTTGGGGATGCACAGTTAACATGAGGGCTGGTCATAACCTTCTCTTGGTTTCACTTTCAAAGTCAGAAACTTTCTCTGCGCAAGGCGGCAACCTGATTTGAGCTCTCAGAGTGTCCACCTTTTTTTAATGGTCTGAGGTTGTCATTCCTTCGTGGAAGAAATGTAGCGCAGACTAAGCCCAGCTCTGAGCTAGAGGTGGTGATGCATTCCATCTTTGTCTGCTGTCCACGGAGCGAGTGCCCTTCGGTCAATCTCCCACCCTCCCTGCAGGCCATCTGCTGTCCAACTCCCTGGCTCTCCACGGGAACGCAGTGAAGGTGGCAGGACAGGGGACGGGAGCACTGCTGCCCTGTCTCCACAGCTTGTCTGGAGTGGGGCTGCTGTGCTTTTGGAAGCAGGGCTAGCTGCACAAGGGGTGGCTTCACAAAGCTTCTGGCTAGGCCTCCCTTCCCTGTTGAATGGGAAGAGGGCTGCGTTCTGGGCCTCTCCAAGCACAACTCCCTTCCCCTCAGGCTCCTCAGGGAACTTCCTGCCTGGTTCCAGAGGAAGGCTGTTGGGGATGATGGAGAAGGACAGGCAGGGGCTGGTGCCCACCCCCACATTCCTTGCCCCTGCTCCGAAGCATGACGCCCTACCACCACCACTTCCCAGCTGCCACTTCACCTGTGGGGCAAGGTCTTCTCTCAAATGGGTGCCCCGGGGGAGTGAGTCACCCAAGGTTATGGGAGGGCCCTCAGTGACAGGGTGTGTGGCTCCCTGTAAATGCTTGAGCAACAAGAGGTGTCACCAGGCTGTAGCCAGGGGCTAACTCTTCCATCCACAGGGGAGCTTTTGTTTGGTTAGGGTGTTTCCCTCAGGTTGCTGAGGTGCCAGCAGTTCCTACAAGATTCCACTTGATAAGGCAGGGCTGGGGGGGAGGGGCGGAGAACAGAGGGGAGTGCAGGGTTTCTGGTTGGCAGGTGGCAAGTGGCAGCCTGCAGAATGTTCTGGCATCCCAGGCCCTGCTGCTGCCGTGCTCCAGCGGCTTTCCTCCTAACCCACGCTTCAGTGAGCACATCAGGGAGCATGCGTCTGGCCCAGTGGCAAGCCCTCCGGCACCACAGGGAAAGGGGAGTCACCCTGGGGTCAGCAGGACCGCCTACCCTCAGGGCTTTCTAGGCTCCCCCCCTTAAGATGCTGGGCTGTTCTACGTCCTGTGACCCGGGACACCAAATTGCACCCAGCACGAGTTCTAAACTCCTCAGGGCTTGCCTCCCCTTTGAGCCAAGGAAGTAGTAGGTGTGCACGTGCTGGGTGGGGGCCTGGGGAGCACCCCGGCCTATATCTCCCCAACAAATCACCATAGTGGTAAGAGCCTGGTGTGAATATACAGAGATGGCACTCGGATCTTAGCAGCTGCTGCCAATGTCTGTTCATTTGTTCTCTTGTTTCGTTTATGACTGCCTGCGACCTTGAGTATGGTCTGTGTGTGTGAGGGTGTGGGATGGGGATGGGATGGGAGGCGTGGGGCAGGCAGCAGACTGGCTCCTGGGGCTTACCACATCCTGACATCAGCTGTCTACCTGTTCATCTCCTCGAAGGACAAGGAGACCCATGAGGAAAGGGGCAAAGTTTTATTTTTCTTTGGGTCCTCAGCTTCTGAGATACTGTAAGGAGCAATAAATACTGCTTGCATGATGGATGAGTTACAATCAGGTCGTTGAACAGAGCGGTGATGGGGGCCCACACTAGCGTGGACCCCCTCCCATGGCAGGGAGGGCTCACTGGTAATAACCAATCTAGAGATCAACCAGGTCAAGAAGTTCTGAGATCTTCTCAAAGGTCTGGATCTATTGGATTATGTGTTTCAAGGGGCTCTATGTCTGCATTTCACAGATGTAAATACTCAGAGAGATTAGGTATTCTGCTCAAGGCTCAAGAGTGACAGGACTATTCATTCAATACACTTATTTATTCAATCAACGTGTACTTCATGCCTACGACACCTCAAGCTGCCAGTGCCACTCCAGGGGCTAGGAGAGTAGCAGTGAACAAAACAAAGTTCCCTGCTCTCGTGTAGCTTCGATTCTAGTGGAGGGAGACAAAACAGCAAACAAGATAATTAACAAAATATATGGTATGCTGGAGGCTGATAAGTGCTAAAGAGAATAAGAAAATAGAAAAGGTGGAGAGGGAGGGCTGGCAGGGAGTGGGAGGAGGCTGCTGCAATTTTAAAGGGGTAACAAGGAAGCCCTCACCAACAAGATGACATTTGAATCTAAGTGGGGGGAGGAGAGGGTACCTCAGTGTATTCTCGAACTAGCCAGGCCAGTGTTGCTGGGGAGTGGGGGTGAGGGGGTCAGGGGATGAGATGAGTCAGAGTAGGCTGTCCCACGGATCTTTCTGTTACTCTGAGGGAGATGGTAGCCACAGGAGGGAAATGACATGATCTGATTAGGTATTTGCAGTATCCTTTGGCTGCAGGACTGAGAACAGAATGAGGTGACAGGATGGAGGCAGGGAGGCTGATGAGGCTGTGGCAATCATGCAGGTGAGGGGCAGGGTGGCTTGGGTCAGGGCCTCAGCACGGTCAGGTTCTGGGTATGTTTTGAAAATGGAGCCACTAGGATTAGCCGACAGATTGGATGCGAGGTGTCCTCAGCAACTGGAAAGACGAAGTTGCCATTCACTGAGATGGGGACGACTGGAGCCCTTCTTGGGAGAGAAAATCAGGGCTCCTTTTTGGACATGTTACACTGGAGATGCCAGGCGGACATTCGAGCGGAGATGACAGCAGATGGTTGGATCTCCAAGTCTGGAGATGAGGGGAGATATCGGGCTGGAGGGAGGCCTTGGTGTCCTCAGTGCAAGTGAGGGATTTAAAATAATCATGACGCTGGATGAGATCATTGAGGTGGGAGGACAACCAGGCAGGTGAACTGCAGCCAAGGGAAGAAAAGGAAGGAGGAGGAGGGGGCAAGGAGGACGGGAAGGGGGAGGAGGAGTTGTTTCAGGGGCGGGAGCTGGTAATGCGCTGGGTCAAACGCTGCTAGCTGGTTAGCTAAGGCTGACCGAGAGTCAGCCTGGCTCCAGGAGGCCCAAAGCTGCTGTGCACTGCTCGCTCCCTCGGTATCTGACCCAGGAGAGAGGATGAAAACCATAACAAAAACGCCCCAGCCCTGCCCGCCGTCTGCTTACTCAAGGCTGGGTTTCGCCGAACCACCCCAGTTCATCCAAGGCACAGGGTTCCCTTGTCAGCGTCCCTTGGGCAACAGGGGTGTTCCTGGAAACGGAAGAAAAAGAAATTATTCTAGAGTCTGTTATATACTGAATTGCTCTAGAGGGCCTCACTATTTAAAGGAAGACTACTGTGAACCTCCCCTCTTTTCAGGACAACTGTCACCCTCTAATTTCTCGTGTTTATAAGTGAGGATTTACAGATAATGAGTAGGATACCGCTCTGGGATTTGACCTAGATTAGCAAATCACTGTGTGGCACACCAAAATGGAGAAGAAATCCCAAAATAATCTGGCCTGAACAAGAGGCGGATTCAGCAGAAGTGACAACGGAGAGGAGGGGACCTGGCCAAGGCTGGCCACATGCCTGTAGGTAAATCACCAATCCCATTTTCCTCATCTATTCGGTGGGAATAACTGATTCCTACCCACTCTTACCTCAGAGGAAGGACCAAGTTAAGATGCTGCGAAAGCATTTGGTAAAGCGGAAACACCATGCAGAGCGCCTAGCACAGTGCCTGGTACATAATGGGTGCAATAATTGGAACCTGTTCTTGACTATTATTGTGCATTTTGTATAGAAATATGAAAATCGAGATAAATCTGAAACACGATGGGGACTGAGTGAGGGGAAGTGAGCAGATTCTGCGACTGGCGGCTTCCGCACCTCGGAGCGACTCGCTTGGTCGGGCTCCTGTTCTGGGGAGGAAGAGCGTAGGTTTGCTGGGGATGGAGCCCACTCGTGTGGATTTCTCCCTGGCCTTTCACCAATGCAGGTTTCTGCCGCACTGCACCTTCCACTCAAAGATGCTCAGGAAATTCACTCCAGTGAGACAAACAGTTCATCCAGCATCAATACCGCCGTCATCAAAAGCATCACTGGGGCAGTTGGGATGGTTGGCAAGGCAACAGGTTGGTACCACCGATGGGCAGCACTGTTAGTCTCCTTAGTGATTTTCATAATAGACACTGCTGGAGGCAGAAGCACCGATCCCTGTGAAGTTGCTCTGTCAGGCCTGCCTCAGGTTGTACTAGTGTGGGGGTGACGCCTGCCTCAGAAGGGGATACAGACCAAGCCCCTGGATGATGACATTCCAAACCCTGGTCTGAGAGTCAACAGTCCTTTGTTTTTGATATTGTCGTCTTCTCCTGGCCCGTTAGTTCTGGTGTGCTTGTGGGTCTTTCTTTTTCTACTGAGCTTTGGACACCTCCTTTGTACTTGTTCCCGGAGACACGTGTCCCCTTGCTACTCACCCCTCTGCTAGGTGGGCATTACTGCTTGCTGCCATGCCCACTCTTGCCTCCCTCCACAATAACTGAAGGTATGGCTGGGCACGTGGCTGTCCCGTTAAAGCCTACATGTCCTGTAGTCCTTGCAGCATAGTTAGGATCATATGGCTAATTTCTGGGCCTTTAAGGAGAGAGGTGTGTGCTCACCATTCTTTGACCTTTCTCCTCCTTCCTGCTCCTTGGAACATGGATCTAGTCATGAACCATCTTGGACGAGGAGGCCTACTTGAGATGACAGAAACTAGATGGGAGGCACCCGGTCTTGACATAAGAGCTCTGGGCTACTTACACTGATATGTGAGAGAGAAATAAAGCTCTATGTCATTTAAACCCTGTTACTTTGAAGTGGTATTAGAACTGATGAGCCTATGTTCTAACTAATATATTTTTAGGCTCTTGGACTGACTTCAGTAGATTGTAGGTTACATGATGACGGAGAGCATGTACTCATATTGGTCCAGAGAGCCTGGCACATGGTGTATAATCAATAAATACTTGTTGAAAATATGAATGACTTACTGTTTTCCTCTGGCATCCTGACCTCTGCTTTCCCAAGGCGGGTGGCTCTTGGTCCACAGCTCACTTGGACCATGACGGCCTCTGTCACGGGCCAAGGATGGAATGTGCCCAGGAAATGAAGAATCAGGGAAAGACAGTCCCCATCGAGCTCAAGGCCTCTTTGAGAGTGAGCCTAAAACCAGCCTAGAAGACGTCATCTTCCTGTCTGCTGAATAAAGCGCTCACATGACTTCCGGACGACATGGAGATGATGCCACCTCCACATGTGAAGTCCACATGACAGTCAGGGTTCCAGCAGAGGCAGGAGGCCCTCAGAGAAGCCTGGAGCAGTGAGCATAAAAGAACCCACTGATGCCTTACAGATTCATCCAAGCTAGGACTCTCCCAGGGAACGGAGATTCAGAGTTCCGGCCTAGCTTGCTCTGTACTTCTTTTTGATCCCGTGATGTGAGTGTCTGCCCATTGTCTGCCCTGCCTTCAGCCTTTACTCCTGCCTGGGATAGCCTGTGATCACCAGTCATATCTCCTGATTCCTTAATTGGGGGACCCAGAAGCACCTTTCCCAGCCTCCACTGAGAAACCCAGCCTGGGCTGCTTGTCTTGTAACCTCTCATCTTGGGGCTGTGTGATTTCCAGGAATCCTGCCTCCTCCTATCGCACTTTTCATTGGTCAGGCCTCCACCTCCAGGTCACTTCCTCACATTTTCCGACAAGTCTGGGATGGGTGTTCCTCCGAGTGCTCCCAAGCACTGTTGCCTTTATTCTCTTTCCTCTATTAGCCAATGAGCTCCAATGATCAGGTCTGTGTGACTGGCTCCTCTTGCCAGCATGATCTGCACTCTGGCCTTGTTGCTTGGCCAAGCCATGCCTTTAGCTCCCAGTGAAGCTCCTGGCCCTTATTCGGTAAAAATACTTTCAGACTCCTAAGTGTTTCCTTGTTTGCTGATTCAGTCCTCTGCTCTCCCTGTTGATCTTCGTACCACATTGTAGCTCCTTGCCCTAAATCCATACCGTCATGGATGCCACAGCTACCCAGGGTCCCTGTGCTGGCAAATCCGACCTCCTGGCATATGGCCACTTTGGTGCAATGCTTGGCACAGCCTGCCTATTCCTAGGTATGTGTTGTTTCTGTCTGAGGAGTATAACAGGGAGAATGTTAGGGGGAGAAGGCCAAGTCATGGGATTCTGAACAGATGTGAATCTCTGGGTGCATGGCCCCTCCCTCCAGCATGGATAGATGAGGGGTGATTATCTTTTAATTAAAATTTTCATTTTGAGATAATTGTAGATTCACACGCAGTTGTAAAAAATAATGCAAAGATCTAGGTACCTTGAACTCAGTTTCCCCCAATGGCAGCATCTCCAAAACTATTCTACAATATTGCAACTGGGATATTGACATTGAGACAGTCAAGACATGGAACATGCCATCACTAGCAGGGTCTCTCATGTTGGTCTTTTATAGACATGCCCACTTCCTTTTACTCCTCACCCTCCCCCATCCTTAACTCCTGACAACTGACAACCTGTAACCTGTACTCCATTTCCATAATTTTGTCATTTCAAGAATTTTATGTAAATAGAATCATAAAACATGCAACCTTGAGTTTTTTCACTCCGCATAAGTATCTGGAGATTCATCACGTTGTTGTGTGTATCAATAGCTTGTTCCTTTTATTGCTGGGTGGTTCCATGACATGGACAGAACCCAGTTTATTTACCCATTCACCTGTTGAAGGACATCTGAGTTTTTTCCAGTTTGGGGTTATTATACATTAAGCTGCTATAATCATTCATGTATACAGTTTTCTGTGAAGATAAGTTTTCATTTCTCTGGGATAAATGCCCAGGGGTAGGTTGCTGAGTCTTATGGTAGTTGCATGTTAAGTTTTTTAAGAAACTATCAAACTGTTTCCAGAGTGACTGTTCTATTTTGACTTTCCATTAGCAATATATGAGTGATCCAGTTTTTCTGCATCCTCACCTGCATTTGGTGGTGTCATTATCTGTTATCTCAGCCCTTCTGTTAGGTGTGAAGTAATGTCTCATTGTGGTTTTAATTTGTATTTTCTTAATGGCTAACAATTGTGAAGATTGTTTCATGTCCTTATTTGCCACCTGTATGTCCTCTTCTGTTAAATGTTTTTGATGTCTTTTGAAAAACATTTTCTAATTGGATTGTTTGTTTGTTTTACTCTTGGGTTTTGAGAGTTCTTTATATATTCTAGATACTAGTCCTTATCAGATAGATGGTTTGCAAATATTTTCTTCGCATCTGTAGCTTATCTTTTCATCTCCTTCTCAGGATCTTTCATACAGCAAGTTTTTAATTTAACAAACTCCAAGTTATCATTTTTTTCTTTACTAGATCTTGCTTTGGTATCCAGTCTAAAAACACTTTGCCTAGTCCTAGATCTCAAATATTTTCTCATTTTTTTCTATAAATGTTATAGTTTTACATATAATCCAAGATCCATTTTGAGGTAATTTTTGTATAAATTATGAAACTTCAGATTGAGGTGTTTTTTTGTTTTGTTTTGTTTTGTTTTGTTTTGTTTTGTTTTGTTGCCTTTGTATGTCAGTTGCTCAGCACCATTTGTTGAAAAGCTATTTTCGCCCATTGAATTGCTTTTGCAATTTTATCTAAAATCAGTGGGACATATTTGTGAGGATCTATTTCTGGATTCTCTTTCATTGGTCTATATATCTATCCCTTTGTTAATACCACATAGCCTTAATTACTGTAGCTGTATAATCAATCTTGAAATTAGGTAGACTGGGTCCTCCTACTTCATTCTTCTTTTTCAAAATTGTTTCAGCTATTATAGTTTCTTTGCCATTCCATATAAATTTTATAATGATTTTGTCTATAACTAAAAAATGTCTTGCTGGGATTTTGATAGGAAATGTGTTAACCTGTATATTAGTTTTCAGAGAATTGACATTTTTACTATGTTGAATCTTCCAATAGATGAGTATGGTTATGTCTCTCCATTTATTTAAATCCTTCTATTTTTTTTTATCAGCATTTTCAGCATGAAAATACTGTACCTGTTTTCTTAGATTTACACCTAAGTATTTCTTTTTTTCCCCAAGTAATTGTAAGTAGAATTACATTTAAAATTTTGGTGTCCATTTGTTCATTGCTGGTATATAAAAATACAATTGAGTTTGTATGTTTGTCCTTTTTTTTCTGAAACGTTGCTGGCTGGACTCACTTATTAGTTCTAAGGTGGATGGTTGTTAGGTTTTTTTTGTTTTTTGTTTTTGTTATTTTTGAGTTTTTTTGCTTTAAAAAAATTATTTGGGTTGATTTTTCAATCATGTGATCTGCAAATAGGGAAACTTTTATTTCTTGCTTTCCAAACTTGTGCCTTTATTTCCTTTTTTTTTTGTTTTGTTGCACTGGCTGGAACTTCCAGTACAACGTTGATTGGTAAGAGTGGATATCTTGCCTTTTCTTGATCTTAGGGGAAAACGTTCAGTCTTTCACCATAAAATAATGTTAGCTATAGGGTTTTATAGATGATTTTTTAGCAATTTGAAGCAGTTCCTCATTCATTACTACTGTTCTGAGAGTTTTTCTAGTGAATGGGTGTTGAAATTGGTTAAATGTGGTGGAGGGCAATAATTCTTTTCTTATTCCAAACTCCTTAGTGAAATCCGTCAGTCAGTGGGCAAGTTTCTTAGTGAGCACCCACTGTATGCTCAGTGCTGAGCGAGGTCCTGTGAGACTTACAGGAGCTTACAACTTGACCCTCGCCCTCAAGCATGAAGGGGATATCATTTCCATTCCATGGTTTGGCGCATATAGCAGGTCCTCTAATAACATTGCTTCGTTCAGCATCATTTCGTTAAATGTTGATGCGCAAAACAATAGACTCTGGGCTGGGACCACTGTGTGTGAGTGTGTACGTTCTCCCCACGTCTACGTGGGGTTTTTTCTGGGGACTCTGTTTCCTGCCACATCCCAGCGATGTGCACGTGAGGTGAACTGGCATGTGTCTAAATTGTCCCAGTGTGAGTGAGTGTGGGAGTGGTGTGAGTGTGCCCTGCGATCTATGGAAGGGTGCCCTGTCCAAGGTTAGGTCCTGCCTTGTACCCTGAGCTGCTGGCATAGGCTCTGGCTACCCTTAGCCTTGAACTGGAATAGTGGGTGGGAAAATAATTATCTGATGTGTTTTTATTCATCTTTGTTAAATGTATGTATAGCTCACATTTATTTCAATGTTTAATATCAGAAGTGCTTGAGGCATTTTTTCTTTTTTTTTTTAGAAGTTTGATGTTTTTGTGACCAGAAATACGCAGTAGGAACTTAACTCTTGTTTATGTCAATTGGCCTGTGGTAAAATCGGTTTCATTATACGTCGTTTTGCTTGAAATCACAGATCCTATCGACAACATTAAGTGAAGACTGACTATACTGTAAGTTTTCAGCAGATTCAAGATAGAGGAGACCAGCAGTGACTTGGCCAAAGGTTGCACTTAGACTGGCCTCTGGAAATGAGTTGAAGCTGGTTACACAAGAGAGAGTCAGAGAGAGAATTAGAGAAATCTAAATGACACGAAATTCCATTATCCAACAAGGTTGATGGTAAGTCAGTAATTAGCAGGATGGAGCTAGCTTTTGATTTGTGAAGATGGATTATCTCTGTGCTGTAGATTATCCTTTACAAATGCTTAATCCTGGACTTCCTCCCTTTCCCCATCCTGCTGAGCATTTGGGCTCTTTCCTGCCATCAGTCAACATGTTCAGAGAATGCAAACTAATATTACTGTTAGCTAAAGACAAACATAATTAAGGAGGGAAATCTGTTGTTCCTAAATTGTATCATCTATTCCAAACTAAATATAAGTGATATTTGCATTATCTTTTGCTTGTAGATAGCCACACCACTTCTCTCTCTTAAGGATAAACAAAGCTCATCTGTGTGACCATCATAGACACATCACATTTTCTAAGCTGTCTAACAAGTTAGCTAAACTCTTGGGAACTAAGAGTAATGCCTCAGAGATCATACACCCTGTGACATGTGACTCATTGGGCCCTTCCATAGTTTTACATTTTTATGCTAACATAAAGTAATAATGTAATAGTGCTCTCATCTGCAAAATTAAAAATCCTGGCACATTACCCATGGGTCATGCTTGGGGTTGTCTTTCTACAGGGTTGATGGATATGTATGGATCTGGCCCCTCTATCTCACTCTGTCCTGCTGGTGACCAGTGGCTCATCTTTGAGGCAGATGGCCAGGGTTAAGGGTGAAATCTGTGGCTATGAGGCAGAGTGAAATTAACTGCTCCCTTCACATGGGGCTTGAACCCCTGACCTTCACCTCATTAGCACGACACTCCAACACAGCAATTCCTAGCCTCCATTTTATATCACCCCAGGGTGTTTTCACTTATCTCCAGAGAGAGCTGTGGAATACCCCAAACAAAATTAATTTTAATTCACTATAATTTAAACATTAAATATGGGCTATGCAGGCAGCCCTTTGCAGGAGTGAAAAAGGATGGCTGACGTTAAAAAAAATCCAGCCTCGGGCCAGCCGAGTGGCGTGGTGGTTAAGAGCTGGCTTGGGACGCCAGCAGCGCCCGTTCAGATCCCACATAGAGGGCCAGTGACACTGCCCTCTAAAGAAAAAAAAAAAAAAAGCAAAAGAGAGGCCTGGTCCATAGCCAATGTGGAAATATCACAGAGTCCTTAAAACCTAGCTCCTGTCTGGGATGTGATACTTAAAAATAAAATAAAGTGTACTATCCAAACAGGTGATAGTACCTACGTAAGAGGGGGAAAAAAAATTAAGCCTCCACAATGCACTGCTCCTCAAACACCCTCTTAACCCACTAAGCCAAACAGTCTGGGGAGGGAGGAGTCTGGATGTAAGGAGCAGACGTGGAAGCCTTTCAAATTATGGGGGGAACAGCCCCCCCAAAACATCTGCATTTCATAGGCACTGTTTCATGTGGTCAGCTGGGTGCACTGCACTCTAACCCTGCTGGGGCCTGATGGGTCCAGTTCGGCTCCAGGCCAGCCAGGCCCTCTCTCTTTCTTCCTAGAGACTGTGATGCCTTGCACAGTTTTAGGAGTTAGCTGCAGGAACAATTTGTGATTTATTAAGATAATAAAATTGGGCCTTGTTGCTAGGGCTTTTTCCTGGGTCAATATACAAGATTTATCACCTCTGTGCCGGCCCGGAGAGCGTGCGACTCAAAGGCGTGCAGGGCACTCTGGTCACTGGCTTATTTTGGAGGCGAGCAGGGTCTCAGAAGGACCTTTGCAGGGCAGCTGGCAGCCCATGTACAATGCAGAGGAAGGAACAGCAAGAATCAGTTATTTAATGAACATCCTCAAAACCCTTCATTGTAGTTTACTGATCGCAGCCATATACATTTATTAAAGGAGAATAAGTATGGTTCCTTATACTGGCAGTGCACTTGATGAAGACTTTCACATACATAATCTTATTTGTTCTTTATAGCACCTGTGAAGAATTACTATCTTTATTTTATTGACAAGCAAACAGACTCAGAAAAACTAAGTGACTTGCCCAAGGTCGCACAGCTAGTAAATCGTGGATGCAATGTCAGCTCCGTGTCTTCTCGTATCCTGGGCCCTCTTTACTACAATACTCTTATCTCAGTTTATCATTGACATCCATTTGCTTTTGGCAGGAAGGGTTTCGTATCTCCACTTTACAGAAGAACAAATTGACACCAAGACATAATTAAACTTTTTGGCTGCCAACTCTCTTTTTCTAATGGCATTATGTCCCTTTCTTGTTAAAGGGCAAGGAATTATTTTGCGGACTAATTTCTGCTCTGAGAGTCCAGAATCGCTACTGTCGTGATCGGTGCCACGATGGTCATTTAGCGTCCATGTGCCCTCTGTGTCCAACGGGGGCCCATACAGGCTGCTTCTGGGTAGGGAGGAGATCGCACATCAACAGTCCTTTCCCTCTACTTAAAACTGCTCTTTCAACTCCATGGTCTTAAGCAGCTACTGGCTAAATACTCTCTTTCCCAGTCCTGCAAGGATGGGCGTTTTGTTCTGAATTTTTTTGTAGTCATATTCTATGAATTCTTCTCATACAGTGAGCTTGGAACACACTTTCCCAGTTGGACCCTTAGACACACCCCTACCCCCTAAGAAACTAACTTCCTAAAGGCCACTGTGTGACATGCCACCTAGAAAAGCGCTTGACCACTTCTGAATACTTCTATGTTCATTATCTTGACTTTGATCAGGAAACTCAGGGGTTTTTTTAGCTGCCCAGGTTGCAGGAATTCACTGTGGGGTGCAGAGCAGCCAGAGAGAGAGTGTCTGACCAAGTGTGGCCAAACCTGAGTGAGTGAGAGATGACCCCACTAGGACGCAAGATCCGTGAAGGCAGAGTTTGTCTTTTTGGTTCATGCCTGAATCCCCAGTTCCAATGTCAGCCTCCTACTAAATTATTTATTCAGTGAATAAACTAAGGAAGCAGAGATGATGAGATCGGAATTGAGAGTGGCCAGCCATCATGGAGGCAGCTCCACAATCATGGTCCATTGATGGCAGGGAGTTGTTTCTACTTTCTGGCTCCCTTGGTTTACACCCATTTACTAAGCCTGGTCCTCTAGCTTTCCCAATAATTCCATTTTCTGCTTAAGTTATCCAGAGTTCATTTCTAAGGCATGCAACCATGAAACCTGACTGATATAAATGGGATATGGTTGATTTATCTACCTAACTGAGATTGTAGACGTCTGAAGGCCATGGAAGATGCCATATCTCGTTGTACTCCTCATAACATCTAGAATGGTGCTTTGCATCCAATGAGTGCTCAAGGCCTGTTTGCAGATGGTGACGAGGATGATTTAATATCATTACAAAGGCCAGCAATCCACGAGGTTGGGTGTTCTGAGGACTGTCTTATACACACATTTGTGAGGCACCATTTACAAGAGGCCATTTGGGTAATGCAGTGGGCCCACTGAAACCAGAAGAAATTCAAGGCCATGGGCCAGCTACACCACAGAAACCCCGCCCCCTGCCAAACGTTCTCATTGGCAAACGAAACCCAAAAGCTGTCACCAAATTCTGCTCCCTGGCAGTCCCAATCCAATGATGCACCAAGAGACAAAAGAAGTAGACACCCAAGTGGAGATCGCCAACGTGTCTTTCTGGGCACCCAGCAGATTGCACAGAGGGTCAGCACAGACACCGGCAGAGAGGAACATTTTCCTGGCGGAACTCCACCCCCACATTCGGCACCACTTCAGACGAGCGCGGCCTCGTACCTTATGGGATTTATTGTTTTTTAAAGCTCCAACATTTGTTCTTCATTATTCTTAGTAAAACTTTTTCCCAGTGTAGCTCCATTCATTCACTGACTCACTTGTTCATTCCTCCAATTAAACCTTTGTCATCTATGCACCAGGCCTTTCTCTGATCCCATTTGATGGTAAGGACCCTGGAAAGCAGATCAACCATTCTCACCTGCACATGTTAAAGCAGAAGAAGCCCAATTAGATAGAGGTATCTCCCACGGTTCATTCATATCAGAACTTGGACTAAGACTTAGAGACTCAAACTCCTAATGCTGAGCAGTAGCCCCTGGACAAGTGATTATCGAGAAATGTTGACTAGGAAAAGCACTCTTACCTGGCATATTACGGTGTTTTAGGGAGGGGTCAAGGGTAGCGTCGGTAACTCTCAAAATACTGTTTTGGAAGTTTGTAGTGATTTTTCAGGATAGTTTTGAGTCGCCTCATGGTGTTGCCCATCCCAAAATTCTCAAAAAACATCAGTGTCAGTGTGAATTACATAATACGTCATTTAGCCCCATTTCCCCCAGGTTGGGTGGGAAGCTGAAGTGGAGGGAATACAGGTTTTGAACAAAAGCAAGAGCTAGATAACTTGGTGAACGGAGCTCAGAATCACATTAGGAGAATTTATTTTGTAGAAAAAAGAGGAACTTGGGTTAAAAAAAAAAAGGGAAGGGATTCCAAGTGGAAAGAGTTGCCAGAGAGGCCTCTGGGAACTGAAGGAACCACCAGATAGGAGGACCATTTTCTGAATTGGAGTGATTATCAGAATCACCTGGGGCTCTCTCCTTAAAGGTTCTACTGGGTGGGTCGAGGTGGAAACCCAGTATTAGTAGCAGAACCCGTGATTTCTATAATCGGGAAAGATTTGGGCCAACTCTGGGCTTGAAGATTCTGCCTCTCAAAGCGAAGAAGCAACTTCACAAATTTAGGTCTAAGAGAGGGGCTCTGTGCCAAAAAGGCAAGGACAAAACAGCGTGAGCCTTTAAAAAAATGTGACTTGGCAAAAAGCAGTTGTAGCCCATATTTAATGATTTCCCGTGACTTCCAGAAAACAGCTGAGTCGGCAGGTCCCTGTGCGAGCACAGAATGAATGGAGTCTGTGTGCTCCTTGGGACGCCATCGCAACACGCACATTCTCATCAAGGCGCTCCAAACTGCTGTCCCCCAACGTCCCAAGTGGGTTTTCCTTGGACATTCTCCCTTCCCTCTTCTTCCTTCTCAGAGGCAAACAGGCTGCAAAGGCAGCTGCTGCCTGCACACCCTCCCTCTTTCATTAAACCTCAGCTCCACTGACTTCCTCTGGATCAAATGATTCCATTTCCCTGTCTTGGGGCCTCCGGAAGACCCAACAGTGGGACACCCCTGGGGAGGCCAGAGGCCTGAGCTTGTTTGGGATGACAGAACCTTAATCTCCACCCCCATCCAGACCACACCTCCCAAGCAGCTGGGTGTGAGGGGTGGAGGCTGTAAACAGTTTGGGGCTCCTATCCCAGGAAGCCTTGATGTACCCCAGGTTTGCTGCTCCCAGGTTTGCTCCTCCCCAGGTTTGCTGCTCCCTAGGTTTGCTGCTGACTGCAGTCCCCAGGACTGGACCGGCTGCTGCTGCTGCAAACACCAAGTACAGATAATCCTGGAAGGAAACAATGAAATGGCTGAAATGCTTGACAGTGAGAACAGAGCAGCTCCTGTTTACTCAGCTCGTCCTGTGTGGCCCTTTTCACATGTATTATTTCATTTGTGTCTCAGGGCAATCCTTTGAGATACTTACGATTATACCCATTTTACAGATGAGAACAGAAACTTAGTGTAGTTAAGTAACTTGCCGCTGTCACACAGCTAGCAAGGAAATCAACTTCTTATGATTGAGATATAATGTACATGAAGAATGCTATAGGGGGCTTCTTCATGGATTACCACGAATGTGAACACATCTGTGTGACCATCACCTACATCAAAAGCGAGAATATGACCAGCAGCAGAAAAAGCAGTTTTCTCATTTTTAATGCTGTAAAAATTTTCGTAGTATGAATGTACCACAATTTATTTATACCTTCATCTGGTGCCACTCACTCAGGTAGCTTTTAATTTGGACCTGTCACAAATAATCTTGTGTATGTCTATAGTGTATGCATTTCTGTGTGATATGCACCAAGGAATGGAACTGCTGGGCTACAAGGTATGCATGTGTTTAGCTTCAGTAGATACTGCTAAGTGGTTTTGCAAAGTGGCTATACCAGTTCACACTCCTAATACATAGTCTGGGCAGATCCACAGCCACACTAACCTTGATATTGTTTGTCTTTTTTATTTTTGCCATTCTGGCGAATGTATTTTAGTTCATGTTTCCATGATGACTAATGAAACGGAGCACTTTTTCAAATGTCGTTGGTCATGTGGATAGCTGTTGGTCTGTTCAGGTCTTTTGCCCATTTTTCTATTGGATGGTCTATCATTTTTGGTGATATGTAGGAGTTCTTTATATTTTCTGGATATGAGACCTTTGGCAGTTATTAATATATGGATTGCAAATATCTTCTTCTCTGTGGCTTTCTTTCTCAATCTTAGTTTTTTTTTGTGTGTTTTGTTTGTTTTTTTATAGTCAAAAGAAGGTCCAAATTTTAATATTGTCCATTTCATCAGTTTTTTTTTATTCTGCTTTTTGTTTCTGTTATATGAAAATACCATTGACTCTTGTATTTTTATCCAACAACCTTGCTTGATTTACTTATTAATTTTGATAGTCTTGCTATAAACTATTTTATATTTTCTACATATGCAATCATGCAGTCTGTAAATAATATGAGTTGCACTTTTTTTCTTCCAATTCTTAAAATGTTATTTTTTTGTCTTGCTTTATTGCAATGACTAAGACCTCCAGAATAATAATGAATAAAGTGGAGACAGGGAGCATCCTTTTTTTATTCTCGATATTGGGAGAAAGATATCAATATTTAAATATAAGTATGATATTTACTAGAGGTATTTTAAAAGATGCTTCATCATATTAAGGTATTTCCCTTCTATTCCTTGTTTCTTTAGAGAGTTTTTTCCTTTTGCTATCACTAGGTGTTTAACTCTACCAAATTCTTTTTTTCTGAATCTATTGAGTTGATCAGTCATTTTCTTCTTTATTCTGTTACTGTGATAAATTACATTGATTGACTTTTGAACATTGGGAATATCTCCCTTTCCTGGTTGTGTTGTATTATTCTTTTTATATATTTTTGGATCCAGCTTGATAATATTTTGTTTAGGATGAGCTTCCATGTTCAGGAGAAAGAAATGGCCTGGAATTTTCTTTCCCAGTCAGGGTTTTTTTTTAAATTTTTAAATTTATTTTATTAATTAGCTTCAGGTGCAGCTAACTACAACACAGTGCAATAGTTATACTTTTTACCCCTCAAAATGACAACCCCCTTCCCCCAATTCTCCCCCCCACTCCTCCCCCCCATATCATACTTATCTATTACAATTCCTTTGACTCCCTTCCACAGTATAATCCACATCCCGTGACTATCTATATATTCAGTTACAGTTGGTATACAATATTATACAACATCAGTTTCAGGCCAGTCAGGTTTTGATATTAAGGTAATATAGCTCCCAACAATGAGTTGAGAGTTCACTTGGTTTCTAATCTTTGGAAGGGTTTGTGGAAAGTGAGTGCTATTTCATCCTTAAAAGTGTTTGAAAAAATTCACTGGTGAAGCCATCTGGTGCTGGAAGTTTCTTTGTGGAAAGATTTTTCATTATGGATTTCATTTATTTAATAGATATAGAACTATAAATTGGTTCAGAACAGCCTCTTATCTTATTTAATAGCTGTAGGCTATGTTGTTATGTCTTGTTTCTCATTCCTGATATTGATTATTTGTGCCTCAAACTTTTTAAAAGGAATCAGTCTTGTCAGGAGCTTATCAGTTTTATTGGTCTCTTTAAAAGGTAAGTTTTGGCTTTATTAGTTTTCTTTGTTATATTATTATTTTCTACTTCATTACTTCCTGCTGTTTATTAATTCCATCTTTGCATTATCTTAGGGTTTAATTTGCTGTTGTTTGTTTCTTTTCTAAAATCTTAAGATGGAAATGTGGTTCATTGTGTCTTCATTCTTTCTTCTTTTCTAATGACACATTTAAGGCTATAAATTTCTTTTAAGGATGCTTTCACTGTGTCCCATAAGTTTTGATATGTTTTGGTTTTATTACCTTTTCATTAAAATATTTTCTAATTTCCACTGTGATTTTTACATTGACTTGTGGGTTGTTTAGAAACATATTGCTTCATATTACATTACATTAATCCAATCAAGGGCTGAGCTCTTTCTGCAGGACCAGGCTTTCTGCAGACTGGTCTCTTTCTGGATCCCTCCTTTAGGGGAGCTCCCAACTAAACACCTGCGGTATTTAACCTGGCCCTTTCTCCTTGCTGGACTCTGCATTTCTGTCACCCCAGCCCCAGAAGGCTCCTGGAAGCTCTGCACAACTTCCCAGATTCCCACTGTCTCAGCTGCTGCCTGTGAACCCACAGGTGCCCGGAGAAGAGAAGCTGAAACTCACCCCTCTGTTCACACCTCATTTCAGGGATCCTAGCTCCTTGCTTTCTTCCTGCATTGGTAATTTTTTGATTCCTTCAATTTGATTAAAAAAAAAATCTTGTCCACAGTATCCAGTGTTCTTGGCAAGAAGACAGTACGAGATGAGCCAGTCAGCCCTCACCACTAGGGAAGTGCCCTGGAGCCAGGATTTGGGCACAGGTCTGTGCATGCTCAGACCCAGACCCAAAGCCACCTGGTGGCAGGTGGAACTGGGGGGGAGGGTGGCGCGTGGTGGGGACCAAATGTGAGTTCAAAAGGAATGTTAAGTCAGTCATCCTTGCTGCCCAGCTCCCTCATTTATCTTCCTCGGTCTCTTGATCTAGTCTTTTGGATTAAGCATTGCCATATATCTACCCTCAGTTTTAAAGTGTGTTCAACACAATTTTTTAAATTTCTTAATGAGAGCAATCTTTGTGGGTCACTTACTTTCTGATGGTTGTTCACAGGAGCTCTGGGAATCCTGCTGCTTCTTCCCCAGGTTCACCCTTTCCTAGTCTGAAACCAGCAAGTCGGGTAAACAAAAGCAGAATCCAACTGTCCCTTGGTGGACTTGTCTGTCCCCTGAGTGGAATGCTCTGCAGGAGCCCACAAGGAGCTGTTCTTAAGGCTCAATGTGAACGCCAAGGCATCTCCCTTTTTCCCTTGGCTGCCAGAGTGCAGAGCTAAACTCATAGTTCGAGTCTATCAGCTATGTCAGTGTGGAGAGACTGAACGTGACTTTTCCTCCCTGGATGGACTTCTCCCTCTTCTTTCTCTTTTCTTTAGCTCTGAATTCTTTATTTTTACATATTTTACTATGTTATTGTCCCTCTCTGTAGGTGTCTTTATATGAAACTTGAGTTACTTCAATTCTGTCAATCTATGTCATCACTTGGAGGTTTTATTTGTGTTAAAATTTTTCAACTATGGAGACATTTGAAAGACAACAGAATGGATCCTGGAGAAACAAAGATATGGGCAGTATTGAAATGTCTTTTTTCTTTCTTTCTTTCTTTCTTTCTTTCTTTCTTTCTTTCTTTCTTTCTTTCTTTCTTTTCTCAATTTCTAGAATTTATTGTGAAATTGGATTTTTATGAATTCTTGCCATAGACTGTTGTTTAAATTTTTTTATAACTATATATCTTTTGCTTTATGCGAAAGACATTTTTCAAAGTTAAAATTAATAAACAGTGTTCTTTGATTAACCAAGAGCAAAGGTAGATGGACAAACCTGGCTGCACTATCCATTGAGCATGAAAATATAGAGATCAATTTTACAAAGTCAAGGACAGATGAAAGAAGTCAAGCTCCAAAAACAAAAGCTATAATGTTATAACTCATTATTACAAAAGACCAATATGTAAATACGCTTTTCTGTTTTTCAAAAATACATCAATTAAAATGTAATTAATGGAATTAAAAGTACTAATCCATTACATTTTTTTGTACTATAATATTTACTGTATTTTTTATTTTTTGACAGCCATGTCCATCTACAGAAAGGTCAGAAACAGAGAAATTCTACTCTCTGCATTTCTTTTCCACCCCTCATTAATGTTGTTACATTTATGATGATTATTAAAAATAATGTAGTCCTATGGGACCAGGGGTAACAAAAGATTCTGTTGGGGTCAGTCCATGAGGCATGTACTGGGCACTGGTAGGTGCTAAAGAAATGTCTGCTAACCCAAGTCCTAGCATCTCGATGAGCCAGCTCTCTGTACACCTTTCCTCCACGGGTGCTTTTCAATTTCCTCTGCACTGGCCTTTGTTTCTGAGTTCAGTCACCTCCCCGAGTCCCCACAGGGCCCCGACAGGCTCTGTGCAAGCAGCTTTCTGTTGGTGACCCCCTGGCCAAGAGCTCTAGTCGGCTGCCTGGGCCCCCTGCTCAGCCCAACCCCTTCTTACTGTGTGGTCGGAAAGCAGGTCGCCTCACCTCTCGGTATCTCTCTCTGTAAAACCCAGATAATAATACTTCCCGAATAAAGAACGGGTTTTGTTTCAGCCCTTTGAGCTCCTCAGATGGAGCGCACCACAGAAATGCCCAGGGCTGAACTGGGCCTGGCGCTGCAGCCATGTGATTGGAAATCTGAGCTGCAGCTCATTCTGCTTTGTCTGGAATGAATGCGAGCGGGCCACAGAGAGCTGGGAACTCTTGGTGACATGGGAACCCTGCGGTGAGTCTGGATTGTTTTACACGCCAGAAAAGAGCAATAGTTTTGAGTGGCCCAGTCCTCAGTTAACACTCCCATTTGATTTCTTCCTGAGTACAAGACGTGTAAGTAAGACCTGACCCAGTTACAGGTGGGGGGAGCTCACCCAGCACTGCCAGCCGCCTGAGTTGGGGGAAGGGAAGCTTCCTCTGAGAAATGCAGCAGGCTTGAGAGGGGTCAGGCCCCGCTGGGCAGGGCTGGACCTCTGGCTGTGCAAAGGCAGGAAAAACCAATAGCTATCGCATATTGGGTTCCTAGTAGGTACCAAGAACTATGCTAGGTGTTTTTCTATTTTAAACCCCCAAGACAACTGTATTAAACCCTATTAATATTCCCCAAACAGAAACAAACCCTAAACACCCACTAAACTTTATACATTTTTCACCATAATGAAAGCTCATCCTTTTGGGTCCATAGTTGTAAGTAAGCCCAAGTTTTGGCCTGGGGCGTCCTCACTGACCAGAGGCTCTAAGACCACACAGCATGGGGCTGCAGACCATGAAGGAGAGGCTTGCTTTTCGCATTTGGATGCTGACCTCCAGAAGGGGCCCTGCAGCCACTTGTAGCCGCTTGCCTTTGAGGCCTGGGCTAGATTCCGCAGAGCTTGATAAACTGTTACCCAGAACCCTCCGATCCCATTTGACTAATGAAATAAAAATCCCAGTAGGTTGACTCATCTGGCTGCTGGGTGACAGCCAGTCAAAGGTAGAGTCTTGGCTGTGTTTTCCTGTGAGCTGGGTATGAACCGGGGGGAGGGGTGGGGTGTTGTAAGAAACTCTGGAGTCAGAGAAGATGAGGGCAGGTATCTTTTTGGCTTGGGGTTCTTTGGGCACCTTAAACCAAGGATCGTGTGCACGGAGAGAATGGTGAGACGGAGGGTCTGTAAGTCTGGCTGCTTGTGCCACAGTCTCCAGTGGTGCCTCAAGGCAGGGGCTTCAGGAATCATAGGTGAGATCTCTCAGCTCCCAGGTGAGGAATCTATTGTGTGGATTTGCTGGGAAACATGCTTAGTTGAACGAACACTGAGAGAGAGAGAGAGAGAGAGAGAGAGAGAGAGAGAGAGAGAGAGAGAGAGAGAGAGAGAGAGAGAGACAGCGCTGTTGTTAGGGAAACTACGGAAAGAAGAGAAGCAAACATTTGGATGGGTGCTCCACTTCCTTGGAGTCTGCATGTTGGGTGCTAATTGGATGGGCCCTACAAAGGAGGTTGCCCAGAGAGCCCAGAGCTGATTCGGTCCCTTGGGAGCTGATGTTTAGGGAAGGCTGGAAACAGCTGGTTTATAGAAGCATCGAAAAACACGAGCTGTGCAAAATCTGCCAAAACCTAAACGTTTCTTGCCAAGCACCCCTTCTTGTAGATTTTGAACTCATCTGTGTTTCAAAAGCAATTTCGTTAAAATGGCTTATTCCCTTTACCCCTAATCCATGGAAGCTGTAATTTGCAGGCAGGAAAGAGGACATCCTGAGATTCATTCACTAAGGCCTCTGTGAGCCAGACACCTGGTGGCTGACAGTGCACCCCACCGAGGGTGTGGGAGACCAGAAGTCAGGCCCCTGCATTCTCAGGGGAGGGGCTGGCTCCCTGCAAGGGACCAGGTATGTGGCTCTGCCTTCCACTGGCCTAGGTCTCAAGGCAGATAATTTTGCAACTTTCTATTCTCAGCTGAGCTGGTATTGTTACTTGAGACAAGTCATGAAAGTTCAGAGACTGGGACCATATCGTGTATTATCCTAATATCTCCGAGAAAGCTGTGGGTTTCCCTCTGTAAATGCTCCCTGAATGAATGCTGGAATGAATGAATGAGGGCCGGCCGAGTGGCGCAGCGGTTAAGCGCTGGCTTGGGAAGCCAGCAGCCCCGGTTCGGGTCCCACACATGAGGGCCAGTGACACTGCCTTCAAAAAAAAAAAAAAATGGAATGAATGAATGAGTGAGCTCCATGTGTTGGCCACAAGCAAATGCAATAGTTTCCTGCCACCCCCCCACAACTTCCAGCAGGAGCTTCTGGAGGTTCTCTGCAAAGAACTTGGTCCTTTGTGCTTATGATGTCCCTCTCCATCAACGTGTGACTTGTCCAGCCCCAAGTTGGATGCCACTTGAACCTCACAAGTGCTGCAAGAACACAGCCACCCCTCTCCTGTTCCCCCAAGCACTGCCCCCAACTCCATTGTGCAAGTGCCTGTTACAGTGGGTTGTGGAAACATGCTGTAGGGAGATTCTGCTGCCTCCAGACATGAGGAAAACCACTGGTCTAATTCATTCGCTATGGCGACTTTTTCACCCACAGGACTGGCGCTGCCTGTGCAGTTCAGTCTGAGACACTCCCTTTCAAGTGGGCCAGCTGCTCGGAGTCCTGGGTTTACAATGTGGAGGGCAGATGTGGCATCCTCTTGCAACACACTTGTTGGTGGGCAACAAAATCCAAAGGCAAACCCCCACAAAATCCAATTCCTTTTTGTTTTGTTTTGTTTTTTTAACTTCCCAGGTCTGAGGCCCCATCTGGATACTTCATTAGGGTCCTAAGATATCTGGGGACCAGCCATGGAAAGAACTGACTTATGTTGAGTGCCTCTTGTGTGTGTGCATTGTGCTAAGCCCTTTCCTGTACGTTATCTCACATAACTGACCCCCCCTCCGCCCACCTAAAACACACACCAACCTTGCCAGAGTGGAATTACTATTCCTGTTTTACAAATGAGAAAACAGAAGCTCAGAGAGGCTGAATTACTTGCCCAAAGTCACACAGATGGGAAGCTGTAGTTCCCGAGTTTGAATCAAGAAAACAATATCACTAAGGGATAGTTTGGAAGGCTTTCATTGAAACCATTATCTCCAGCAGGCCCTTCTCCACAACCCCCCAAATAAATGCACAACCTAAGTAAGAAGAGTATGTAGGGAACACAGTGACACTTCCCGCCCTTTCAAGGAGATTGCTTGCTGTCCCAGCCCTGTCTATACAGACAGCCTGGAATTCACACTAAATCGAAATTTGTTTGGTTCCAAAGCGCATGCTCTTCCCAATCAGGACGCCTGTCCCCTTAGATTCCTACTGAGAAGAGCTTTGTTTTCTTGAGAACTTTCCCCTCATGGAACCTGCACCCCAGAACTGCTTCCCAGAAGAGCAGGCTGACAGGCGGCTCCCAGGAAGCGCCCTGCTCTTCAGAGGAAGGCTCAGCTTCCGGAGCAGCAGCCCTCCTCAGCGCTCACCTCCCTTCCTTGCTCCTTGCCAGGCCTCCCCGCTGGGTGGTCTCAGCCCTGACCACCCCTCATCCTTCACAGAGCAGCCCCACCCCCACCCCAGCCTTCCAGTCCTTGCAAAGACTCATCTGCACCAGAGACTCCTACACCCTTGAATGTGGGGTTGGTAAAATGTGCTTCTTCCTCACGTGGTTTCCCCTTGTATTTGCAGTTGAAAACCATGACCACGAAAGTGGCTTCCACAACTCACTGTAACAGCAGACACTTGCACAATGGGGTTGGGGACAATGCATAGGGGAACGGGAAGGGGTGGCTGTGTTCTTCCAGCACTTGTGAGGTTCATTTTGGTGAAGAAAGGAAGTCTGACCAGGTCCTCTCAGACTTGGGAGAGAAGAGGGCTTTTCTTGGGAGGACAGCCAGCGTATAAACCTGCCCATCCTCATCTACCTGTGCTGCTTACAACCATCCGTTTTCCCTCGGCTAAGGCAGAGGTTGGACATCTTTAGAATCCTCGTCTTTGCATTGCAAGATACCCGAATTTATCCAACTTAGTGTCAAGGTGAAGCACACAGACCCCTGGAGTCAGAAGTCAGACTAAGTGTTCAAACCCCAGTGGAATCCCTTATGGGCTTTGTGACCTTGGATGTGTTGTTTAACCTGCCTTGTTTCCCTCATTGAAAAGTGGGTGATAAGAATAGTATCCACCTTGTAGTGTTGTTGTAAGGATTGAGTAAATGCACACAAAGCTTTTCAAACAGTGCCTAGCACTGCTTTCCTGCTTATCTACTCGGAGTCTCTTTGTTTCTTTCTCCACTTTGCACAACTGACTGCAACATTGAGATCATCACACGCTCAAGAGCCAGTCAGGCTGATTCGCCTGTGGTGCGTGTACTGTGCCTTTTTCCCTTTCTGGAACTGAGCATGTACCCAAACTTGTCCACTCCAAAAGTGAATATAGATTTTTTTTTTGAGGGCAGTGTCACTGGCCCTCATATGTGGGACCCGAACTGGGGCCGCTGGCTTCCCAAGCCAGCGCTTAACCTCCGCACCACTTGGCTGGCCCCAGAATATAGATTTTTAACTGCTCCTCGAAGAGAGGCATTTAACAAACAGAAACAGGTTACCAAGACCCCCACGCGGTTTACGATTGCTTGCGGGAGTAGGCGCTATCACGTGTTATTTGTTGCAGGCCCATCATGGTTCCCTTCGGCCGTCTTGTCTACTGCCTGGGTGGAAAGGGCAGTGTGTCAAGCACCCCAGGCGGTAAGTGACTTGGTTTCCCGTGGGAGATCCGGAGCTTACTGGCTTCCCCACCCTCCTAGCCACAGTGCACTACCACTGCTGCCAAACCCATTCAGAGCCCACTGCATAACCAGCTGCAGCTTCTGCAGGCCAGGATGGGCTGTCCTCACGAAAACAACCAAACGTCGTGTGTGCTTGGTTGGCGCTAGGGAAACACAGGTGACCTGAATGACGTTAGGCAGCAAAGAAATTGATATATGTCAAAAGTTACTCCATCAACACAGCCAGCTGGTGTTAAGCTATAAAATGTGGGGCCAGGTTCTGTGCTGTAAGTTGGAAAGGACCACCTCTGGCCATGCCCCCAGGGTGCCCGTGGCAGCAGTGGCGACAGCCTGCCTCTCAGCAAGTCACAGTGTGCGATGCTGACCTTCTCGCCACGAGGCGGGTGCCTCCCTTCTGGGCACTACAGGCCCAGCTGTGGAGGTGGCCTCCCTACCGGCCTGCGTGCTGCTTCTTCAGTGGTGTGAAGGGCACACGAGAAGGGCTCCTGGAGACACGGATGCTGCAGTTGCAGCTGGGCTGTCTGTCAAGCCCGTGTGCTGAGGGACAGCAATGCTGACCCCAAGGCCATACCGTGCCCCACTCCTGGACCTAAGCAGAGCACTCCTGCCCAACACTCCATGCAGGCAGGCCCTTGTCCTCTGGACTCACTGGAATTGTATGAGGAGTATGAGTGGCTAACAGGGTCCTGGACTGTAGATGACCTCTTATTAAGAAAGCCATCTTGATGATATTAATGCTGGCAGTAATGCTATGAACAGCAACAGTGATTGTAGCGACTGCTCTTGAGGTCCCACAGAGTCCCAGCTGTCATGCTGTCGTGTTCCTAACAGCATAATCATCTTATCTCAGCATCCCCGCTACACAAGGTCAGCACCATTTACCTTCACTTTGAGTTGAGGGAACGGAGGCTCAGCTAAGTACCTTGTTGGAGGTACAAAGCAAGTAAGTGGCTGAGCTGTGACAAACCCAAGCTTGTCTGATGCCACGGCTCGTCCCCTTTCTCCACCATGACAGGAGGCCCCTTCTCATGGTGGGAAGATTTCTGGCGAGAATCAGACAGATTTCTGGGTGAAGCTCAAGGAGGTGACTATTCATTCTAGTTACATGATGGGAGCGTTGGCTGCATCATGGGACAGGCACCTTGGGATTCAGAATTGGAGCCGAGGACTTCCTACAGCTTTGGCACCAGCATGCTTCTCGCTCCTGCTGGCTCCCCTCCTTGGAGAAGAACCATCATTCGTCCCGCTGTTTTTCAAACATCAGTTTTAGTTTGGGGCACCGTCTCTCTGGGAGATTGCAAAAATTAAATCGTTTTTAAGCAACCAAAGAACACTTGTGGGGTTTGTGATAAACTTGTGAAATTTGCGGAACTTGGCGGTTGAGGTTCAGTCCTACTTCCCTGGGCCCTGAGGGGCTTCGACTCACCTCTTTCTCTCCCCAGCTTACAGCTGATCTCGCCACCTGGGTCCTGGCATTGCATCTGGGACCAAGGAGGCAATGAGTTCTAAGACAGTCAAGGGGTCTAGGAGGCCACCCCCAATCTGGGGTTCCAGCCCTGCCTCCCCTCTGTTATTACAGGAAAGTCAAGCAGCCCATAGGTGGGCTGGTAGTCCAGTCTTGCTCCTTGCCACAGGGCTGGACTGCTATTGGTAACACCAACAAGAGCCAACTTCCCCTTGGGAGAGTTCACTCTCTCCCCTTCGATCTGATGATTCAGGGTCTCCTGAAGTGTGGGGCCACACTCCAATTTATGACACTGTTTTTCCTCCTCTGTAGAAGGTCCTCTCCCCTCACGGAAAACAGCAGCAAGATGATTCGATGTGCCAGACATCGCTGGGCTCACACTGTCTCTGCTGTCATGGTCTAAGCTGAGCACGTAAGGCTGGATGTGTTTCTGGCTTCTCCAAACTCTTAGCTGGAAACGCAACTTCACATGGTCCGGACTTGGATGAGCAGAGCTTTATAACACAACCCCCCTGTGCTGTGCAGGACCTTAGACATAACAGAGGGAACCCTCTCTTTCCATAGGAGGTCTTATAGAGAAAAAGGGTCAGGAGGGCTTCTTGTCTTTGTATTTAGAAGGCAATGCTCCCATGTTTACCCATTTAGAGTAAAGAACCTGGACCCAGGAACAGAGGCTGCGTGCTAACCTGGTCTCTACCCCTCACCAGCACGAGCAACCTCTGTACTTTTCCTTGTCCGTATAGCAGAGTAATAGTACCTACCTCATGAAACTGTCACGAAGATTGAGTACACACGAGGTGTTTAGAACAATGCTTGGCAGATGGTACACATGTATTACGTCAATTACCTTATTATAAATGAGAAACTGTGTCATGCTTAGTGAGACTCACAGGCAAAGGAGAACGCAGACCCTCATGGAATACTGGCCTTCAGAGATGCCCACATCCTCCTCCCAGGTTACATGGCATAGGGCAATGACAGTTGCAGAAGGAATTAAGGCTGCTAGTCAGCTGGCTTTAAGATACTAGGAAGATAACCCTGGATGCTCCAGCTGGACCCAGTGTAATCACAAGAGCCTTTAAAAAGTGGAAGATGAGGGGGCAGAAGGAAGGAAGAGAGAGAGGCAGCCTTGGTGGGTTAAGGAGGCCAGGAGCCAAGGAATGTAGGTGGCCTCTGATTCCTGGAAGTGCAAGGACACAGATTCCTCCCTAAAGCTTCCAGAAGGAACCCAGCCCTGCTGTTCCTTGGTTTTTACCCAATGGGACCCACCAAGTTTGGGGTCATTTGTTACAGTGGCAGTAGGAGCCTCATACACAGAGTTATTCCTGTGTGTGTCTGTGTGCTGCCTCTGTGACTGATCCCAGGTGCTTAGAGCTGCCTGTGCAGTGCTTGAAACACCCCACATCCACACACGATACCATTCTGTGGAGTGGGTGTGTCTTGATAAACCCTCCAAGAATACATGATGCTACTAGCCATTGGCTCTCTTCTGGAGCTGCTTAGTAAGAATCCAGGACTTTCTTCCAATGATGAATTTTTTTTTTATCTGGCACCTGTGACAATAGAAGTGCTGTGTAATATTTGGGAGGCTTCTGTGGCTTACACTGCTCCCAACCAGTTCAGGGGTCTTGTCATGTTATTGAACTAAGAATGCTCAAGGCTGGGCTTCCAATGCCCCAAAGACTCCATCTCTGTAAGAAAACTGTCAATACTAATAGAGCCATTAGTGCAAAATGGATCTTTGCATGCCTTTACTGCCCTCCACTTCACCTGCTGGTGACATCAGAGGCTGGTGTCCTGGAAAGTCTGCCCTCCACACAGAGGGAGCCTCCGTCTGGGGGCTCACCAGGGTCAGGAGCTCTGGGCCCCAAGAGCCCTCCCTCCCTCCCGGGCCCCCTTCCTTTACCAAACAAGGTAAGGATTTATAACTTCTCTCATGGCAACATCTGGCTCACTTCCCTCAAGTCCTTTTTTTTTTTTTTTTAATCTTTCATCTAAAGTCAGTTCAGTTCCGTGTCTTTTTCCCCCCCCCTCCCCCTCCGCCCTGTGTTCTTTGGAGATAGTGAGCACAGCACGGAGTCCATCACCCACAGTAACGAGCTGGGTTAGAGGTAGAAGCGCTGGGCTGGGTCCCCGCGAGTCACCGAGGGCAGCTTGTTGCACCATCTGCTTGCCCCCACCGCCCGCCAACCACCCGGCTCGGATTGTCGCCGCTGATTTTTTTTTTTTTTCTAAGTTTGTATTGGTTTTATAAATTCGCTAGCTCTGTGCTTTTTAGACTCGGCTTGCTCACATAAAAGCAAAAGCGGGGCAAGGAGAACAAACAAACAGAGGCTGGTAGAGGCTGGGCCGCACTCAGCAAGGCCACGGAACTCGCTCCCAGGGAGGGTGCCGGGTGCCGGGTGCCGGCCCAGCGCCTTAAGCCGCATCTGAAAACGGCTCTCGGCCTCAGGGTTTAAAATACCCACACTTCCTGCTCCTCGGAGGGGTGTGCACAGCGCAAGTGAGTCACTAGCGGTGGTTTTCAAGTGTGTCTGTCATAGGAGGCACCATCAGAAGCCCATCCTGTTTCAGATGTTGTTTTTTCCACGTTCAGCTATGCAGCGCTATAAAAGCGCAGTTCTTAAAACCCGTGTTTGTTTTGAGTGCAGAAAGCGAAGGACGAATTAATTGTGCTGCAGCAAGTAAAAACGCAACCCTTCAGGAAAAAAAACAACAACGTGTAAACAGTGTGGAGATTGAGTTTCAAAGCCCTTGTTTTCGAAAAGTTTAATTATATTTCAACTAAAGCCAAACTGTCAAAACATGGGAGGGTGATCTGCCCGCTTTGAAAATGCATTAGCCTCCTAAAGTGAAAGCCCATAATTGATATCCAAGACGAAACCAGAGCTGCGCAGGAGCAAGGGGTGGCCTCTCAGAGCCGCTGCAGAGGCACTTCCCCACCGACCGCGCGCAGGTCTTCAGATCTCCGCTCCGGGAGTGGGGAATTGGAGAGCGGAACAAAGGGAAAGCACAAAACGCCCGTGAACAGACAGGGTTTAAAGTATCAGGCCTGGTTTACAAACCGTGTGGGCCCAGTGCATTGTTAATTATCACTTACATAAGAAGAAACTTAGGCCAGCCGAGTGGCGCGTTGGTTGAGGGCTGGTTTGGAATGCCAGGGTCCCCAGCTCGGATCCCACATAGGAGGGCCAGTGACACTGCCCTCTACAGCTAAGATGGTGAACAACAGCTGCACCTGGAGCTGGGCTGCTGTGAGTCCCCGGGCGGCATAGCTGCAGCCCCTGCTGCAGTGGGCTGCCATAGGCTACGGTGAGCGGCCGGCAGCCGGTGTGAGCTGCCAGTAGCGGCTGTGAGCGGCCATCCAGAGGCCGGTGACCCATCTGCCTCACCCGGGAGGAGCGCAATGACAATATTAACATGGGCCAGTGAAGCAACGTCCTCCGCAGCCAGACTGAAGAACAGGGGGACAGCAACTTGTCTGTTCCCCTTCCCCGATTCCCCAACGCTGTTACCCTCCCCCAATACCTCAATAAAATCTTAAAAAAAAAAAAAAAAAAAGAGGAAACCTGTTAGAGACGCTCACAGCCTGAGCACAGTTCCGAGGAACAGCAGGCTGCTCCTCCTCCCTCCTGAGGAAGGCAGATGTGCCTTCAGGGCTGGCGCTTGGCTGGGGCCTCTCCTCTCTGCAGACCACTCCAGCCTGGGCTGGGTTTCAGGCCCTTCTCCTCTTCCAGACTCCACTTGGCCACTTCCTCCAGAAAGGACCCTGATGGTTGAGATTTTTTTGCCCTCCTGTCTCTGCCCTCATTCCTGCCTCTCCTTCAGTGTTCTAGAACTTTCTAGTTTCCAATGCAGAGATTCTTAATCTTATTCTTTGGATGTCCGAGAGTTCTCTATGTTTGTAAACCATCCTTAAATAAAATTAAACGTGAGCTAAGTGAAAATTAACAATGTAAGCCACATAGCCTTGCTGCCTCCTCCATCCTGCTTTGTGTCCAGGGTGCTCTGTCCACACCTCTGTCTGTCACGGCACTAGTGTCACTAGCCATACTTCTAAGCCTGAAGCCTGTCTAGCTGAGACCACGTTTGTCCATCTGTGAGCCTGGCATACAACAAGTGCTGAGTGAGTGCAGATAGAGCTGGTGGCATGGGATGAGGGGGCCACACCAGGCTCCCTTGGCCATGCCCGGACAGTGGAGCCATCCCTCTGACAGCCTCCAAATGACTGGGAAGCCAGGGGAAGCCACCACGCAGCTCCCATAATGATAGCTTTTTCCTTTCTTATTCCAAACAGTTTAGATTCTCTTTTTTTTAATTGTTTTTTGGAAGCAGCAGAGAGTGTGGGAAAGTCAGAGACTGACCAGTGGAGACCAGAAAACAGCACCTCTCAGTAAAAGCTCCGTCTGTGGGCTCAGAGGCCAGCCAAGAAGGGGAGGCCATTCCCTGCTGGCTGGTGCCATGGGCCAGGCCCTGCGAAGGAGCACGTGGGCCCTCTCCACCAGACGTCCTCACCCTCACCCTCACACCAAGTTCCTTCCTCCCCCACTGAAGCTGACACTGGGCTCCAAGCTGGGTGCTCAGATACGCAAAATATGCGGAAGCTTAGAACTGCTCAGAGCCGTCTTCTGCTCTTTTCGCCACAGACGGAAAAGTCCCCTTTCAAGTTCTCCAGGAAATGCTCTCAGCACAGTTGCTGGACTCTGCATTTCCAAGACCGTCATGCAATAAGATACACATTAGAGCACAGTCACACTGTGTGATGGGTCAGCAGCATCATATTTACTTTACAGATCCAAGAGGAGGCCCAGAGATGGTGACCAACTGGCCTACGGCTACACAGCAAGTCATTCATTCATATAATCAGTGGGTGTTACATATATTTGAGGCATTAGAGAAATAAAGATGAAAAATATGTCTTTCTGGGTAAAATCGTAAGGAAGGCAGATACATTTTGAGCCACTGGAAATACAGCCAGGAAAGCGACAGGGCAGTGGCATGTCAAAGGTATGAATCACACCAAGATGTAGGAAAGAGTGGGTTTGCTGAGCTGGGGGCGTGAGGGAGTGTGGTCAGCCAAGGCACTAAGTTTACAGGACAAAGCTGCACCTGGTGTTAAGGTCAAGACTCCGGGTCAGAGCTCTGAGACATCAGGCAAATTGGGGAGGTCACAAGGCCAGCTAGTAAAGACAGAGGAACGGGGGCGCGGGGGGGGGGAGCGCTGGGGGGGTAGTGGTCAACAGGCCTGAGCCTGCTGTTCTCTGACATTAGCAAAGTTTGGATAGGTTGTCTTACCTTTGAGGGCCCTCAGCTGGGTTTCTAATCTCAAACTGAGAGAGGACTGGATTTGATGATTTCTAAGATCTCTTTTAGCTCTAAAGTTCCAGAATTTGCTGTGAAGCCCTAGATTATGGCCCACTGCAGTGACTCAGCTGCTCAGGCCAGCATGGTCCATGAAAACCACCATTCAACAACTCAGCCGACAGTCACTACACACCTACTATGTGTCTGGCTGCTGTGTGTTGAAGCAGGCACAGGCTCTGCACTGACAGAGGTGATACAACAAGCTGCAAGAAGTACTCTTTCTTCTTGGGCTGCGTGCCTGCTGGCCTCTGCACACTCGCTCTCCATCACTTCTACTCCTGGTGGGTGAAAGCAGATGTAAAGCTGCAGCATATTCTCCCTTTGATCTCAGGGAGCTGCATCTGTAGCCCTGGGCGGCTCAGCCCCTCCTCAGAACCGAGTTTTAAGCAGATTCACGTAAGAGGGTTTTCCCAAGCCAGCGGGTCAGTCACGGCCTCAGAGCAGCACCAGTAGGACCAGGCTCGCCCACCAGACAGTCAACTCCCTGGTGGGCAATTGAAATGTGTGGAGCACCCAGAGGGCCCTTTTAAAGGGGAAAACCTGTAGTGATCAGGAAAGAGTAGTTGAAATAGACATTCGTCTGCCGATATTTGATGCAAAAGACTCAAAAGAGGATGTAGACCTTTAGAGAAAAGGCAGTGACTAGACCCAGAATATGAAGGAGTCGAGGGAGGCGGACACACCGGTAGCAGTGGTGAGGCTGTATTTTCAAGAAGGGCTAGGGAACTTTTGCTTCCTCATTTGGTGCATTAAAATGCTAGGTCACACTCAATTCCTCACAGTGAGAAGAGACAGCTAAGGGACTCTGCATCCCATTAGCCTGGACAGCCAATCCTCACTGCGGTCCTAGCATAACTGTGACTAATACCCCCCTTTCCTTCTCAAAAGCACACTTGCTTGAACAGCGTGGTCACCCTTGCAGAGCTGAACCAGACAGCTGATTTGAAAGCTCACGTGACTGGAACAGGGAAGACATACTTCAGAAAGAATCATGGCCACGCAGCAGCTCCGAGTATTCCTCTGTCAGGACGGTATGTCATCGTAGGTCTTACCGCTTCCCCATGCCAGGCTGACACAGAAGTTCTGGCCCTTAGAACAAAGAGTTTGCAGACCACATATACCCAGGCAGCACAGAGGGAGCAGTTTTGATTCTGCCTGTCCAGCGCTGCCTCCTCCACACCTCCATCCACCCCATTCCATACCTTGCATTCTGAAGAATACATTTCAGTAGGGCAGTGCTGCACAGAGCTAACCCAGAGCAACTGCATTCAAAGGGAGCTCAGGGGGCCCTGGACAGGTGGCCTGATCTGGCGGAGAAGACAAGTCCTACTATACTGGCTGGATGAGTGAAGGCCTGGGTTTCTCTTGAGGTAAATGCGATCAAGGTTAGTGAGAGGACTAAACCAAAAAAAAAAAGAATTACTAATAGTAAAACTTAAGATATGGCAACAGGTTTGTTAGATGTAGAGCTCTTCAGGGGCCTGAGGCCTTCTTAAAGCACCTAAAGTCATCTCTGCATGCACCCCACCCCTGACCCTGCAAGTTAAGAGTAACTGGGCACAGACTCTGAGAACCCCAAAGTATTGATTCTTTCCATGTACTGGGAGTGGATTCCAGCACTTTCTCCTCTCCTGTGTCCAAAGCACTGAACTGGCCTGAGACGGAGTGTGCTGAGCCACCCTCAGACGTGCTTTGTTCCCACTGAGTTTAGCGTGAAGTGCATGTCCCATGTCATGGGAGTACAGCAGCTATCAGAACCTCTCCCTGCCCTCATGGAGCTTATACTCTGGAACGAGAGATGGACAGTCAGGTAACACAGGGTCAGGCAATTCTGGGTGTGTGAGGAGGAGTGAAGCAGGATTAGGGCACTGGGAGATGGGCCCCTTAGACGGGGTCATCAGCTGAGTCTTCTCAGAGGGGGCGGCATTTGCAATAAGCCGTGTGATGATTTGTGAGATGCACCTTCCAGTGTAAAGGCCCCCAAGCAGGACCTAATTGATGTCTGACGAAGAGTCAAGGCCAGCAGAGCCAGATGTGCAGGTGGGAACAAGAATGGTGAGACTACAGGCCAGCTGCGGGGGTGTCTTATATGCTATGGCACCGACTTTGCGATTTCGTGGGGTTGTTTTCTAATGATGATGAGAAGCCATTGGAAGTCTTTATCAAAGAGGTGAAGTGTGATGTGACTGACTTTTTTTTAAAGATTTTTATTGGGGAATTGGGGGAGGGGAACAGCGTTGGGGAATCGGGGAAGGGGAACACACAAGTTGCTGTCTTTTTGTTCTTCAGTCTAGTTGCAGAGAACGTTGCTTCACTGGCCCATGTTGGTATCGTCATTGCGCTCTTCCCGGATGAGGCAGATCGGTCGCCGGCCTCTGGATGTCGCTCAGCGCGGCTATTGGCAGCTCACGCTGGCTGCGGGCCACTCACTGTAGCCTATGGCAGCCCACTGCAGCAGGGGCTGCAGCCTACACCGTCGCCGGGGCTCACACAGCCCAGCTCCAGGTGGAACTGTTGTTAGCTGTAGAGGGCAGTGTCACTGGCCCTCATATGTGGGATCCGAACTGGGGCTGCTGGCATCCCCAAACCAACTCTTAACCAATGCACCACTCGGCCAGCCCTGAATGACATTTTAAATGGATCACTCTAGTAATCTTATAAAAACTAGATGATGGAAGGGCACAAGTAAAGATGTTTTAGGAGTTTACTGCAACTATCGAATGAGAGGGAATTCTGGCTGATCCAGTTGTAGCAGCAGATGTGGTGAGAAAGGATTTAGTTCTGGCAATATTTTGAGGGTAGAGCTTAAAGGATTTGCTGATGGGCTGGATGTAGAGAGTGAGAGAAAGAGCTGAGTCGCCCATGATGCCAAGGGTCTCAGCCCTGACCACTTGGTGATTCCATTGATGGGGGGTGCTGAACACTGGGGGACATCAAGACTTTGGTTTTGGATATTCTGACTTTGAGATATAAACCAGACACCCACTTGTGGAGATGTCAAGTAGCAGTTGTATGTATTTCATAACAGGTGTGATATTGAAAATATTCAACAGTTCCTAAAAAATTAACATATTATAAAATTACCATATGATCCAGCAATTCTTCTTCTGGGCATATACCCAAAGGAACTGGAAGCGGGGGACTCAGATATTTATACAGCCGTGTTCACAGCAGCATTATTCAAGGGGCAGCAACAATGCAAGTGCCTATCTGTGGATGAAAGGATCAACAAAATGGAATGTTATTCAGCCTTAAAAAGAAAGGGAATTCTGACACAACACTACAACATGGATGAATCTTGAGGAAATTATGCTGATGTGAAATAAGCTAGTCACAAAGGAAAATTTTGTATGATTCCACTTATATGAGGTCCCTAGAGCAGTCATATTTGTAGAGACAGAAAGTAGAAGGGTGGCTGCCAGGGGTTGCTGGGAGAGGGGAATGGGGAGTCAGAGTTCAATGGGGATAGAGTGAGTTTGGGAAAATGAGAAAATTCTGGGGATGGATGGTTGCACAATAATGGCAATGCAATTAATGCCACTAAACTGTACTCTTAGAAATGGTTAAAATGGTAAATTTTTGTCATATGTATTTTACCACAATGAACAAGAGAATTCAGCCATCACTGTGGTAAGGGTTCTGGCCAGTCAGAATGGGCACTGGCCAGAAAGTCCAGTCACAGGTGCTGGAGGTGCCAAATTCATTTCTCCCGAGCTGGGATCTGAGAGAGACAGTCCCTGCCTCAGGTCTCCAAAGCTTCTTGCTGTACAGTTGGCATCAAAATGTCTTAGCCCAACATTTGCAGCCCTCTGTGATTTGTGCTTGGCCTGCCTCTCGGATCCACACCGTCTGCCACGCTCCCTGCCCACAAATGTTCTGCCAGACAAGCTTGCCCCTGCTCGTCACACAGTCCTGAGTATTCCACCTCTTTGCTCAGGCTTTGCCTTTCAGCAGGGATGCGTGATTTCCCTTATCTCTTCTGTCAGCAGTTGCCAAGTCCTGTTGGCAGAGGTACATTGACCACAAGGTTAATAAAATGTAAGCGTCAGGGCCCCTCACTCGCATCATCCCCTTCGTGGACTGGAGGCGCCCAAATGCAATCAGTTCGCGTGGACACGTTTTGTAAAATTTGCACAAGCAAGGCAAGTAGGTTAAGACTTTTGTCTCTTTCCATCCGAGTTTCCCTCTGCAAGCTTCACTCGTTTCTTGTAGTGTTGGAGTGGCTTGGAGCATGTGGTCTCTGGCTGATGGAAAATTCAGTTGGGGAGATATTTAGTTTGGATTTAGTGAGATATTTGTGTAGTTGCAGCCTCTTCAGCATATGCTAAGTCATTACCTGTGTCCTGGGGTAGAAATGGCTTCCTGTGCTGGCTCAGGTGGCATTGTCACCTGGAGTCACATCACTATGGAGACAGATCCTGTGATGTCCATGTCCAGAACCAGGCCTTTGGGAAGCAGAAACAGAATTTGTAATGTGTGGAGCCGAATCCGGTCTGTAGAGTTTCAGTCATCAGATGTGCAAAACCATAAGGATAAAATTCTGTTTCCTTTGATGCCTCGTCAAAATGGAAGTTCTCTCCTGTCAGGAATATACCCAGCAATGTGGCAAATACAATCATGGCTGTGAGAGGAGTCCAGGGGCACATCAGGGAGCCTGCAGCTGACGGAGACATGATGGCTGTGCTGGCCTCTGTGTTGGAACACACCATCCCAACATATATGTATGTTATATATTTTGTGTAGGTGTATTGGGCATATATACATGTATATGTATATACCATATGGTATATATGCATATCTGTTCCACATGTATAAATTAGGAGATAGATAGATAGATAGATAGATAGATAGATAGATAGATAGATAATAGAGAATTTTATTCACAATAATGAAGCTGGCTTCAGGGATGGTTTGATCTTTTTCAGGTGTCAGCAAGGACTTCTAAGTGAGGACGAGAGGGAGCCACTCCCCATGGCTGCCCCAGACAGGTCTGGTGATCGGTGAGGACTGGAGGATGGAGCAGGCTTTGCTCAGTGCTCTGTGAACTGGGCCAGGGGACCAGGGCTCACTGGAAGGGGACCCCCCAGAAGTAACAAGGAGCAAGTAGCACCCAAACACACACACAGACTCAAAGGCCTCTTGCCCATCTGAGGCCAAATGGTGCAGGAGGCACAGGAAATGGGGGGGGGGGCTGCCGGCAGAGACACAGCCACCTCCAGCTCCAATTCCCAAGCTTCTCCTTGTAAGTGGGAGAAGACAAGAATAATTTTAGCTTTTGAATCTGTAAATCTGCCCAAGTGTTGGTTTGGCTGACAGGATGGAAAATTCTTAGGGTTAAAATTCAAATAAGAATAATAGCACTGGAGTCATGAGTGTAGTTTCATTTAAATTATGCTCCCAGATCTCTGTGAAGTCAATCCAAAACATAATTAATACTGTTTTATTTTTTACTACAGAGGATAAGTTTTGATTGTAAGGGTACACACACACACACACACACACACACACACACACACACACACACACACACACGCATACCCGTGAGTGCACACAGAATACAATATACACATATATTTGCCATGCAGAAGTAACAGGAAGATGAAATATACCCCCAACTTGGCAGTAAATGTCCAGTGAAGGAAGCTGGTGACTGCGCTCCGTGTGTGGGAGCCTCTGAGCAGCCCACACTGCAGTGTCCTGGGCCGGGCCTGTACGGAGACCCCAGCCCTGTCCCTCCACTGCCTTATAAACCTGGCATGCCCCCTCTCCCTCCATCTTCCCTCTCCTCCTCTCCTCTCTCGTCTCCCTCCCCTTCCCTCTCCCCTCTCCCTTCACCCCTCCTTTTCTCTCTCTCTCTCTTTCTCTCTCTCTCTCTCTCTCTCTCTCTCTCTCTCTCTCTCTCTCTCCAATCATCCCAGACCCACAGCCCTCCTTCCTGTTTGTTTGGAGAAATGGACACCCAGCACTTATACCTGCTTCTCATTTGATGCGGGAGAGATGCCTGTTAAGACCTGGGATGGTCAAAGAAAAGAGCAAAGCTATAAGAGTGACATGGACGAGGACCATCCCTGGGAGCCCAGGAGAGCTGCTGGCCCAGGGAATGGGAGAGAGTTTGCTTTTGGGGTGCTTGCCTTTCCTGATGGCAGTGGCCTTTCTGTCATAGGTCTCTGAGGGCAGTGGCCTCTATCTACACTGCTCTGTGTAGCCCTGGGCACAGAGCTGGCCTGACTGTGTTTCTGATTGTGCCAATGCGGCAGCTCTGGACTGGGCTCAGGGCAGAACCTCAAGAAGGAGATCCAGATGCCCAGTGACCCTGGAATGCCGTCTGGGGCCTTGGCATCCTGGAGTGGTCTCTCCTGGGACTGGGATACCAAATCTGAGCCTGGACAACCTTGTTCTGTAAGCTTTAACTCTGGTGAGCTTCTATATGTCACCCTCAGTAGATTAGAACCAAAGGTGCATCACCCCTGACACACACACACACACACACACACACACACACACTCACACACTCACACACTCACACACTCACACACACACAGAGTCTGACTCCTCACTACCCAGGCCAGAGCTGAAGAGTGGCGATGAGCACATCCCCTCCAGAGGACACTCCTGGGACATGGCATGTGGTGACACATGGAGGGTTTTCCTCAGCTCCTCCCAGGACCCACCCTCAGGGTTCATGAGCAGACAGTCTGCAGTGAGCATGCTGGGCTCTTAGAAGTGGTCCCCTCACATTTGCCTCTTGCACATCTTTCCTCAAGTTTTTCAAAAAAGCGGCTTTGGGCCCCAATGGCCTGCATATCTTCCATCCCACGTCCTCCACGTTGGGAAGCCCAGCCCCTTCCAGCTTTGATCCCTGGTGCTTCCCAGGGCTGACTGCTCTGCTAGCATGATGAGGGGACCACCAGGTCCAGAAGCTCCAAGCACCTTCAGATTGGGGTCAGAGGCCTTGAATATCATTCAGCCAAAGGTTGCCAACCTTCTCCTGATGGTAGAATTCTACCTACCAGAGACTCTAAGACCTAAAGTAGAGAAGGCACTGCTCTCCTGGAAGATGTGAGGAGGAACACCCCTACCCCCCACAGGAGCTCCCGAGGGGGCTCTGGAACCCAGAGCTCAAATCCCTGCGTTGGCGTGCCCCTAACCCAGCTGGAAACCCTGCAGGCTCAGTGCATCATCAGAGCCATCTTACTAGTCCCCAGGGTGGTGCACAAAACCAAACAAAACACAGCCCTTGCCTTCCAAGCTCTTCTCCAGTCACCTTTAGTCTTCCAGAGTCCTCCCAACCCTTGTGCTTGGAAGTCCTTCACTGTCCACCTCCCAGGGTCCCAGCCTCATTCTGCTCCTGTGATTGACGTGGCAAGTCCCCTTCTCCTGGGTCACCCTAGTTTCCAGAGACCAGCCAAGCACCAGGGTGGCTGTCATTGTGATATAAAACTTCCTGCCATCAACAATGAGGATGAAAAGTTGCAGGGGAGAGGGCTGAGCACCTGCCCATCTCCTAAGGATGCTGCTGGGACGAGTGAGAGGTTGTCTCCCAGCCCAGATGGACCCACCAGGGAGGATGACTGCTGCTTCTGAAGCAGCTGCAGGCATTGCCGAATTATTTCATCATTTTCCCCAGCAGAGCCTAAGGAACATGGAGCCTGGGGGTTTCCTTCCAATTCAAAATCTATTCAAAAATTATTTTAGAAAATAGTTGAAAACCTTTGCCAGTTTACAGCACTTGTGTTCTGCCAGCAGTTAGACCTAGTTTAGCACCCGGATAACAAGATCGTTAGTGACAAAAGGAAGGTGCCAGGTGGTGGTCATGGCTAATCCCCCTGGTCCAGGACTCACAACATTGCAGAAGTGAATGGAGGAACCAGGGGGTCCCAAATGCCATCATGGTCCTTTGCCCAGAGAAGGACAGGAAAATATAAAGGGGGAGGGAAGAAAAGAAAGAGTGGAGAAGTACGCTGATGTCTTCTGATGACCTTGCTGCTTGGTGCTCAGCGCTTTATATTCATTTTTGCACTATATTTACCTCCCACAACTGCTCCAGGGGTAGGAATCACTCTGCTCATTTTACAGACCCCGTGAGGAAATAGACGCAGAATAGTAAGTTTCTCAAGGTCGCCCAGCAGCACCATGTCCTTCCAGGAGTAGCTAAGGGGATGGGAATGAAGAAGGAAGATGGGAAAGACGGCAGGGAGGATGAGGCTGGAAGCATTAGCTGGAAACATTCCAGGGAGGTAAGTCTTCAAATCCCAGCACTTCCAGGGAGGAAGGCTGCTCGCTGATGGGCCCTGTGTAAGGGGCTGTCCTGCCGAGTGTGGTCAGGCCCTGTGCCTTCACGGATGCCTCCAACCTTCTGGTTGCTCTGCGTGTTGGTGCCTTTGGATCTTCCAGGTTTTTCTGCCATGGAAGAGGCTTTTCTGTACTTTATCTAGGACTGAATGCAAGTAAGATTTGAAACCTTCCAAAAAATACTTTGTGTGCAGTGAAGAGGGTACCAGTAGAAGCGTTGGAATCAGACGAGCTCTGCTGCTGGCTGACTGTGTGACTGAGCAAATTACTCAACTTCTCCAAGCTTCAGTTCTCTAAATCATAAAATGGGGATAATAATAGTATTTCCCTCCTAGGGCTGTTTTAAGGACAAAATGAGGTAATGCATATAAAACACTTAGCACTGAATCTGGCATATGTTAAATGCTCAATGACCACTGGCTTCTATTATTTCTAGTATGTCCCAATTCAATAGTCTCCATCTAAGGAGTGTCACATCAATGAAAGTTTCTAGAAAAGCAGCCTTGGTTTGGGATTATTTGGTCAAATGTACTGAGACCTGGTGAGGTAGGTGTGAGTTCTGTCCTGGGCCAGACTTCATGGAACATTTATGAGGGTGGCAGTGGGAGAGAGCTGATCAGGGGGGCTCTGCGGGGCTGGACCCAAGAGGAAGCAGTGCTTAGACGGCGCCTTCTGAAAGTGTGGAGGGCACAAACAGACTTTAGGCAACCTTTCCCGGTGCTCAGTGCTTCTCTCCCATTAAAGGGACACTTTGCTTCCCCATCCAAATGGCGTTGCGTATTCCAATGAGATATGTTTGTTGGGACTCAAAGTCTTCCGAAATTCTGGAAAGAGAAGTGCCTTAAGCCACTGTCACCTCCTTAAGATACGTGACATGTAGTTGACCCCAGTCCTACAAAGTTTTTCACACAGAAGTTGGGGGACAGGAGAAGGTTTGAGAGAGGGTTAGTGAACGGGACTATTTAATGAACAGGGGCAAAAATTCTGCCCCTCTGACAACTTTTCCCAGAGTTAGTTCCACAGGTCAGTCATCGTCAGGGTGAGGGTCTCCAGCACCCCTCTGTGGTCCCAGGTCTGGGCAGAGAAGGTTCTCAGTGCATTATTCCCTTCGGTTATAGTCCCCATGTAGGGAAATTATTTTCTACTCAGAGGTTTGCAGGTAGAGAGAGAAAGTGTGTTTGGTGGGCAGGATGTGAAACGGGGCGCCTGAGGGTGTGGCTCATGTTTTGTGGTTAATTCCCCCACATATATAAATAATGAGCAAGTGTTTATCAACAGGAACTCTTCGTCTCAGTGATGAAAACCTTTGATCCTTGCCCACTCCGATGGCTTGTGTATGTGCACACTCACACCCCTGTTTTACACACACACCCACACACACACCAGGAACACGGAACTGGCCACGGCGTTGAGAATCCTTCACCACGCTCAACCTACCATCATCCCCAGCGAACTCTCCAATAAGACCCATCTGCCTGGACACGGCGCCTGAGACATGAGCCAATGGGTCGGCCCCAGTTTGGGCAGAAATGAAGTGGGAAGTGTTGAGACAAGAGCGTTTCCAGCGGAAACCATGGAAGGATGTGAGGTTGAGTTGGGTAGTCCTCTCTTGGGTGCGGTCACTCTTCTCAGTCCCAGGATTTTAGTTCCCTGTGGGGACAGTGCTGGTGATGCCTCGACGACTCTCAGACAGGCAGCCTGCCCCACGCTGCCCAGGAATCACCCTCGTTGAAGTGGGGAGCAAATGGGGTCAAAGCTGGATTTGCGGACTTCTTTCTCCTCCGCGTAGATACAAAGGGCTGCTGAGAGCACCTTGCCTGTCTTCCTGGCCAGGTGCCCTAGCTTTCCTAATTATCTTCCCTCTTTTCCCCTTTCTTTGTGGGAAGGGTAGGGTTGGACCTGCCAGGGATATCCAAGGACTCCTCTCCCTTCCGGGTCAAGCTGTGCTCCACCCTCTGTCTTTTTCATGGGTTTAAGTGGCATTTTCTCATGCCACTGCCCACGTCTGCAAACGCCCTCCGTGTCCTGGACACACACATCTTTCATGGCTGTGTTAAGGCTCACATTCCTGGAACGCTGGGACTTGAGATTTCCCAGAGCATCTTTGGATCCACACTGCTCCCCTCATTGTTGACCTTTGTCCCCAAATATTTCACCTCCAGAGGTGGATTTATATCTTGTTTGTGAATAGGCATCCCCAAGCCTAGAAGAATCTATGGATTTGTGAAGTGACTTTAAGTAGTGTCTGTGACTATCCCACCACCAGATTTCCAGAAGTCAAACAGAAAAGGAAAGCAACCTCTCCCTTATATTAAAAAAAATAAAATTTTGAATTTCTAATTGATGCGAGCTTTCCTCTGTTTTCTGAAAATAGCTGTACAATTTCCAAGCCCAAAATATGATGTTCCCACTGGGTTAGTCTCCTACCCAGAGCGGGGGTCCCTAACCTAAAATCTGCAAGGCCCTGAAATGTCAGTATTTAGGACCGGGCTGTTCGCATTTTCTAGGGGAAGGGGCCACTGCTTTTGTTTGAATGTCAAAGGGGTTCTGTACTCAATAAGGACTAAACCCTGGGTCATCTTTGACCCCTTCTCTCTTATCTCTCACAGAAATGCACCCCGAAGTTCCTTGTCTGCCAGCCCCTTAGACCCAGGCTCCCTCCCTGCTTGTCTGGGTGATACCTGCTCCCTCATCTCTTATCAAGAGGCTTCCTGCCAATTTGTCCCCCCATCTCTCTCGTCTGCAATGCACTGCTCATTACCCCTGGAACACAAACCGAGACACCCAGGTTTGTGGCTGCTTCTCACCCCCAACTCCTGATCTTGATCGTGGCTCTCCCCCTCTTGCCATCACTCCCAGCCTACTTTCCCTGCCTCTCCGAAACCTCTTATGAAGTACAAGGACCAGAATGCCCTGAATTTCAATCCCAGTTCTGCCTCTTGATAGCTGTGTGGTCTTTGACACATTATTTATCACTCTGAGCCTTGATTTCTTCATAAAAATGCGGGAAACATGTCTCTATCATCAGGTTTTTGATGAGGATCAAATGAGATAGTCCATGTAACAAACCCAGCACATTTCTTCCTTAAATTACCTCATAGTGCTTTTCCCCTTCTCTGCCCTTCCTCCCCACCCCTGCAGCCCAGGGTTGTGCTTTGCAGAGCTGCCTCTCCATAGGTACCTTTGCCTGATGCTTCCTTACAGCTCAGTCAAAGTCATCTCTGAGGCCCCCAGCTGGCTGTCCACAGCTCATGGATCTGGGGTATGTGCTTGGAGGTAAACTCTGAAGGCACAGGCAGGGAGAGGAGGTAAATATGTGAGAGTCAGGGTGGGACTCTCTCACTGGTCATTTAGGAATGGTGCCCTGGGGACAGGTCCCCAGTTCACCCTCCTTCTGAGCATGTGCTGGGATGACCCAACAAAATCATTCAGGCCCCAGAGCAAAGCCCCAAGGAAGGCCCAGAAAGCAGGCAGTTGTCCCTTCATATTAATGTCCATGCCACTGAGCAGCTTTTTGTCACAAGGTCACTTGGGGTCAGAAGTGTCCCAGACTGTCCAGACTGTATCCAAGGAAATGATCAGGGAGGAGTCCTCTTGATCTCCTTGCTCACCCATAATCCCCTGCTTCCTTCCTACTTGGCTTTTTTAAAAAAATATTTTTAAACTGAATGAATGAGCAAAGGAAACAGAAACAGTCTCATAGATATAGAGGAAAAACAGGGTTGCTAGTTGAGAGGGGGGTGGGGATGAGGGAGAAGGGTAAGGGATTAGACAGCATAAATAGGTAACTACAGTATTGCCACAGGGATATGAAAGACAGTTCGGGGAATATAATAATGTTGTAAAAATTTTGTGGGGTGTCAGGTGGTCACATGTCTTGTTAGGGAGACCACTTCATGGATGGAGTAGAGGCTTGATTACTGCACTGTATACTTGAAATTGATGTTGTATAATATTGTATGCCAACTGTAATTGAATATATAGATAGTCACGGGATGTGAATTATACGATGGAAAGGAGTCAAAGGAATTGTAATAGATAGTATGATATGCGGGGGAAGAGTGGGATGGAGAATTAGGGGAGGGGGGTTGCCACTTTGAGGGATAAAAAGTGTAACTATTGCACTGTGTTGTACACCTGAAGCTAATTTTTAAAAAAAAGATTAAAATAAAATGTTTCCCCTTCTTAAAAAAAATATTTTTCAATTACTGTTGACATACAATATTACATTAGTTTCAGGTGTACAGCATAGCGATTAGACATTTCTATAATTTATGAAGTGATCACCTTGATAAATCTAGTACCCATCTGACGTCATACATAGTTTTTATAGTATTACTAACTATATTCTCTATGACGTACTTTACATCCCCATGACTATTTTGTAACTACCAATTTGTGTTTCTTAATAATCTTTCCCCCTTTTCACCCAGCCCCCAACCCCATTTCCATCTGGCAACCATCAGTTTGTTCTCTGTATCTATGAGTCTGTTTCTGTTTTGTTTGTTCATTTATTTTGTTCTTTAGATTGCATATATAAGTGAAACCATATGGCCTTTGTCTTTCTGTCTGACTTATTCCACTCAGCACAATACCCTTTAGGTCTATCCATATTGTTGTAGATGGCAAGATTTTACTCTTTTTCACTGCTGAATAGTGTTCCATTGTATATATGTGCCACCTCCTCTTTATCCATTTATCCATCAACGGACAACCAGGCTGTCTCCACATCTAGGCCATTGTAAACAATGCTGTAGTGAACATAAGGATGCATAGGTCCCTTTGAAGCAGCGTTTGGATTTCTTCAGATAAATATCCAGAAGTGGGATCACTGGGTCTTTCTTTGTCTCTTGTTATAGCCTTTGTTTAAAGTCTATTTTGTCTGGTATATGTGTTGCTACCCCAGCTTTTCTTTGTTGGTTTGTTTCCATTTTCATGAAATATCTTCTTCCATCCCTTTACTTTCAGTCTCTGTGTATCTTTTAATCTGAAGTGAGTCACTTGCAGGCAACATATGTAAAGGTCTTGTTTTCTTATCTGTTCAGCCACCATATATATATATATATATATATATATATATATATATATATATATATATTTTTTTTTTTTTTTTTTTTTTTTTTTCCTGAGGGCAGTGTCACTGGCCCCCACATGTGGGACCGAACCGGGGCCATTGGCTTCCCAAACCAACGCTTAACCACAGCGCCACTCGGCCGGCCACCCTATATTTTGATTGGAGCATGTTGATCCAGTTACATTTAAAGTAATTGTTGATAGATATATAGTTATTGACATTTTTATTCCTGGTTTAAGCCAGAAATAGATACTGTGTTTGCAGGTTGATTTGTAAAAATAACAGAACCATTATCCCTCACAGAGTAACTTCTTAAAACAGCAGTCAGTTTTTTCCCTATAAATTGTCCGTTGACAACTCTCTTTGCATCTGTAAAGTGCTTTGAGCTCCTCAGAAGAAAGGTGTGATCTAAACACAAGGTATCATTATTTTTGTCATTATTATTATTGTATAACACAGGACCCCTTTAAAACAGTAGTAAGTGTGGAGTGCAGTTATTTTGTTTGCTTTGGTTACGTGTCAGTTTTACAATAGCAACATGGGACATCCAGAAAAGCAAGTCGCAGGAGGAAAATAAAAGCACTGTGGATTTTATGCCTCCTGTCATCTCAGGGTTTTACAGTCTTCACAGACATTAATTCATGTATCCCCCACAGTTAGAAAGAGATGAACTCTACTCTCCCAGTTTTAAAGACAGGGAGAAGTTGGCAGGCCTGTAGGTACAAGAAGAAAGAACCCGAACTTTGCAGGACTTATTTGAAACCCCCTTTGGGGTATGCTGTAGGTGCCCTTTCTGGGGCCACTAAAAGCCAAGCTTCTTTGGCTCAGCAGCTGTCAGAAAGGCAGGAGATACATGTCCCATCAGCCTTGCCTGTGATGAGGTTTCTTTCCACACCCTCCTCCAGACACACTGACATCCCACGGTGCCACTGGACACTTAGTAGGTACCACGTGGCTGGGTTGATTACCTCACACAGAAATGTGCCAGAATTAGACAAGATGACAACTGCCCAACTGACCCAAAGGCCCTCATCTTGTAGGCTATTAGATGTCTCTGATGGCTGGATTGGCAGTACTTGGCCAGTCACGGATCTTGTCTGGACACCATCGCTCACCCTGTCCATCCATCCGCTCATACCCAGCAGCATAGCGAGAAGGTATGGAGAACACCTGGGAATCATGTAGGCCTCGTTTTAAACTCCAAAGCACCTCTTACTAGCTACGTGATTTTGGGCAAAATATTTTCCAAGGCCTGTTTCCTCAGCAGCAGCATGGGACCAATAATATCCTCCTGGAAGGGTTGTTGTGAAAACGATTGCTAATATGTGGATAGCACCAGCCATTGCAGGGTTGCTGGCGGGAGCAGTTCCTACCGTAGACAAAAGCTGAGTGGGTGCCCAGTGATGTCATGTTGGTAGCTAGAAACTAGCCATGGCAAGAGCATTTTCTCCATGGAAGTCAGCAAATGCTGCAAAGCAGGCCTTATCCCTCCCATAGTCTATTTATCAGCACACCCCTGCATAGTAGGCACGCGATAAATGCAGCTATTACAGTAAATGCACGTAAAACCCATGTTGATTCAAAGTGTAGAAATAGAATACATCCATTACATGGAACACAAAATCACTGCTTGTTTTACAAGAAAAGTGATATCACATCTGCCCAAAATTGATCGCACAGAAAGATGAATGTGTGGCCTCTTTTGGTACATGGAACTTGTCATTTAGATCTATTGCTTTTGCTTATTGAATTGGGAGCATATTTTGTGTTGCTCCTCGTAACTCTAGTAATTGTTTGGCTGATAAGAATGCCCTGGCTAAAACCCAAACCAACAGAGGAAAAGAGAGTTTGGGAAATAGGTTTTGCTATTTCCAACCTGGGGAAATGGATTGTCAACCAACAAACCCCCAAATTGTGCTCGAGTCTACAACCGATACGAGAAATGGTCCCTGACTTCATGAAACTCATGGTCTGCATGGGGTGGTGAGGGAGAAGGCACCCATATCTGAAGTCAGATAAAAAATAAATAACTGTTGCAAACACATTACACGCCACAATATGCTTCCACATAGAAGAAATTCAGGCACAGAGAAGTGACTTTTTTCAGGTTACACAACTAGTAAGAGAGTTACACATTTTGTGACATTTTGCTAAACGATGAACACAACCAGGACTATGCATGTTTGACCCCAATGCAGTAAGCCATCTGATGAGAGTGATGTGAGCAAGATGGAGGGATGAGCTCCACAGAAGAGGATACAGAGTAGTGGTGGAGAAGTGGTACTTGGACAATCCTAAAAGGTTAGGGAACATTCAGTTGGTCAATCCAATACTTTGGCATTATAGACCCAGTCTAGTTTTCTTATCAGACAAATCTTTCTTGCTTTTCTCCTTCCCCATCTCCATTCTTGGTCTATTTTTTTTTTTTTTTTGACTTCGATGGGCTTCTCTGACTGTAGCCAACCCAAACACAACCCCAAATAATAAATATTGGAGCAATGACGGCAAAGCCATTGCCTGGCTAGGGGAAGCGATACTTCATTTCATACATCATTTACTACTGTGCTAGGCAACGGTTCCACAAAGCCAGGGAAGATTTAGAAAGTTCAGAAGGGAGGGGAAAAAGAACTCCAACAACATCACTACTCCATCTCCATTATCTTGTAAAGTTTATTGATGCACAACAAGAGGCGATTTATAATGGTACCCATAACTGTTCTGATTTACACCAGTAAGGGCAAAATGGTACTAAACAGTGTTTCTATGGTGTTTTGCATTTGTCAAAGGCTTTATTGGAAATGTAGTGATTTCTCTCTGTGACCCAAGTCTGAGTTTTCTAGAACTCAGTTGTGAGTCAAAAGGAAATACCAGACCCATGTGCTGTGTCCAAGGTGGCCCCTGCAATGATCTGGAGTTTCTGTTCCAGAAAAGTAATCGAAACTTGCCAATCAGCTTCAGCAGCCACTATCTGTCCTTGAGCTATGACCAAGTTGGGCAGGAGGGGACCGGGGTGTGTCTGCAGCAGGAGGAAGAAGGTGCAGGAGACACATGGCAGGGAGGATGGCTCCCCTCACACCTGACCAGCACTGCTCATCTTTCCACCCCCATCCCTCCCCTCAGACACACAGGCTCTCCTAACGCCCCTCATTTCCCCTGTTAAACAAAAAAATTAAACAAAAAACTTTTTCTGCCGAAAGCTTTTCTGAAAGAAAGGATTTATTGAGCCAAATGCTCAGAAAAGGACCAAGTCCTGGGGTGTGCAGACTAAACCACCAGCAGCAGGGCTGGATGGGAAGACAGACATGCCTGCCATGCTGGAGGTGACAGCACTTTTATACACATTATGTTTGGGGGAAAAAGATGTAAGTTGTCTTGAAAGAATTTACATCGGCTGCAGATAAGGAGGTTGGGAAAAGGTGAAGCGGGGGCAGTTCTATGATAGGTGGACAGTCTACAAGGAAGAAATATTTATTGCATTTGATTGGTTACAAGCAAAAGTCCCGAAAGTTCATGCCTATGCGGGATGCTGAGGCCACTGGTGGTGGCTGATAGACACCTGGATGTTGATTCAAAGCTCCAACCTGCTTTCAGGAATGTGACAATCTGTTGGCCCACTGGTCAATTACTCTTTCTCTCACTCTCCTGCCAGTTGTAATTTAATTTAAGACACCTCAGAATTTTTCTCTTGGCACCCCAAACTCCACTCTCCCTCCCAATATCACAAGTCCATGTGGGTGACCCAGAAGTCACACCATGGTGTCTGGGTCTCTGAGTCTTCTCCGCGCTGACATCCAACCATTTGCAGAGCAGTTTTCTGACAAACTGCTCCCCCACCGCCCCGCCCCGCCCCGGCCAAGAAGTCTGCGTTTTGCAGAGCAGAGTGGTGAGCACATGGAGGGGTGACTCCTGATGCACCACACCTCCCCCTCCTCGCTTCTGAGCAGCAGGTGACTTCAGGAACAGCCAGACCACCAGGAGTGGTACTGGGATGGAATATGGGTTTCTTGCCCCAAAGAGGAGAGAAAACTCGGGAATGAGGAAGGTGGGCCCGGGGCTGTGTGGCAAGGACAGCGGCTGGAGCCTGGCCACACTCACTTCCGAGCACTGCCCTCCATGCCCACCCTGGGGTGCTTCAGAGCCAGCCTGCTCCCCTGGAACCCCTGGAACCCTAGGCTTACTGCTCCTCCCTGCCTCCACCTTCCTCGGTGGGGTGTGGTGGAGCCCTCAGGCTTGCCTGGGCCCCTCCCAGGACCCTCCTTTCAGAAAGGTCTCTTTTATCTCTTCCCCTCAGTAGCTCCTGAGGCTGCCAGAAGTCTCTGAGCAAATCTTGTTGTTTGAGTCCTGCACACCTGTGACAGGTGAGTTACCCTGTGAAATCACTCCCCTCGCTCTTCCTGGGAATTGAGCTGCAAACATTGCTTTTTCTCCCCATCCTCTGCAGCCTCTCCAGCCTCTTCTTAAGAGCCTTTCTGGGAAGCAGAGGCACACTGCAGAAGGCTGTATCTTTGGATTGCTTGAATTGGAAACTCATGTGACTCCTCTAAGAAGTTCTTTAAGATCTCACTTTCTCATATGTAAAGTGGGGATATCTAACCAGTGCTATGCGGGTAAATGTTGGCTGACTAGCACTCAAAAACCCAAATACACAAAAAGAAACTTCTGCTTCTATAGCATTTGCCAGCTTCCACAGGGTAAACGCTTCCATCATGGCCAGTTTCGAGCTGGCACCATGACGTCACTGAACATGGAGCGGGGAGGAGATGCACACAGTGGTCTGTGTGAGCTGGCTCCAGCACACCCCAAAACTGCCCAGTCAGGTCACAGATGGGAAGGCACAGACAGTAAGGTCACTTTTGCAGCTGTGGCTCCCACCAGCCAGAGCTCTCAGCTCCAGCCTTCCTGCCCTTTCAGAATGTACTGTAGCAGTGGATCCCCTTGTCTCGGGGAAGCAAATTGCAGATGGTTTTGAATAACATGAGGCTTTCTTTCCTGGTTCCTGATACCTTGCTCAAACACCTTGGAAATAACCCAGGGCCAGTGCCGAAAAGGGTGTCATTCGAGGCATCTCCCTCCCTGCCACTAGGCTCGCTGAAACTCTGCTTTGATAGCCACACTCTGCTGCCCTGGCCAGCACCATGGCATTTGTGCCAAAGCATAACACACAAAAACCCGTTTTACTTTTAGCAAGTTCCTCATGTGTTTGTTCCTTTCCTAAGCAATAGCTGTGCCGCTGGCTGCAGCCAACAAAGGAACAAAGTCACATTGTTCAAAGCAAACACTCTGGTATCAGTTGGAACAAATATACAATCACGCTCCCAGACCTCAACCTCCAAACCCAGCTGGACAGAGCAGAGTGAAAAGGCTCAAGGCCACCAGGCAGCAAAACACACCTTTATCTGCTTTCAAAAAGCCTCTATCAAGGGCAGTTTTTCTGTGGGCTCTCCCCTCCATACACACTGTTACTAATACCCTTTGAGAAACCTGAAAATAGTATGTCTTTCCTTACTGATGGGTTCTGCTCCAGGTGACTGTGATTGACTGATTCTTTTTCCTCTCCACCCCTCACCCCTCATGTTTAGAGGAAGACAAAAAGGGTTTCTTCGCTTCTCTGTTCATTTTTTAAGATCTCGCAGTATATTGTTTCACCTTTTTTGTTTTTTTTTCCAAACTCAGCCTCACCATCTGCTGGACTAGATGAACATTTTAGATTCTTCTACCATTAGATACCGTATGATTCTGTGAGCAGTCGCCCCTTTCCTGGTCTCCTGCTCCAAGGCAGCCAGGGCTGATTGACACAGTATTAGCCATATGTAATGTCTTACTTGCAGATCGCATGCCGACAGACGTTTCACAGCCCTCTAGGTCCATGATGCTGGACACTCAGAACCTTCTAGAAAACTGCTCCTGCAGGTCATTGGGCCAGCTGAGGGTCAGGCATGAACACGGTCCAGCCTCTCTGCAAAGGTGAACCATTAGAAAGCTGGGTGTCCCTCCAAATAGCAGATTAAATACCTGGTGCTTCCTTGCACACATTTTTTTTTTTAATGATTGTTTAGGATAGTAACTGGTTACTTGGCCAGTGCTAGTGAGGAGTTGCTCACAGACACATTGGATACTACTAACCATGGTACAACGGAAGAAACATGGAAGCTGAAAGAATTCGCCGCTATGGGTGCCTGACCCAGGGAGACATAACCCTGCCTGGAGGGACGGAAGGGATGGGTCCTCAAAGACTCCACAGAGGAGGAGCCTCTCTTGAGAAATGAGTGGGCTTACTCCAGGCACACAGAAGGGGGCGGGAGGGAATTCCAGGCCGAGGGAACAGCTTGGGCAAAGGGGCAAAGACATGAAGAGCCCATAGCCTGTGTACGTACATGGCCCTGGTTGGGCACATATCTACACTTCATGAACAGAGAGTGAAAGAGCTCATTCTTCTCAGCTCATCAATGTATTAAAGCATTATTTGTTGAGTGCTCTCTGGGGTTGTAGGTCTATGATGAGTTCTGTGATCAATACAAAAGGTACATAAGATACCCTCTCTGGGCACACACCCTTCCTTCCCTTTATCATCCTCAAGGTCCTTCTCTGATCCCTGATTTCAGGACCACATGACCTGAAAGGACGGTGCCCTCCTTTGAACCCTCAACGCAATTACTATCTATATAATTAAACTTTACCATTAATCATGACTTGCTACATCTCTTCTGTTATCATTTTGAGCTGTTACAGTTGTCCCTCTTTATCCACAGGGGATATGTTCCAAGACCCCCAGTGGATGCCTGAAACCATGGACGATACCAAGACCGATATATAAGGTCTGACAATTAAGTTTGCAAACTCATCCTAGAGAAAGTGCTACATACCTCATTGCTGAATATCACTACTGTCACCTTCGAAGTACTCCCCCTGGGAAGCTACGCATCGATGTCAGCGCCTAGTCCACCCTTCAAAGCAATTTGGAATGGCCTTTTTCTGAAATGGCCATCAGAGCTGTCATTGTGTTACCCTTGATGTCCTCAATGTCATCCAAATGTCTTCCTTTCAATATTTCCTTTATCTTTGGGTAAAGAAAGAAGTCACTGGGGGCCAGATCAGGTGAGTAGGGAGGGTGTTCCAATACAGTTATTTGTTTACTGGCTAAAAACTCCCTCACAGACAGTGCCATGTGAGCTGGTGCATTGTTGTGATGCAAGAGCCATGAATTTTTGGAGAAAAGTTCAGGTCGTCTAACTTTTTCAGGCAGCACTATTTCAGCACTTGCAAATAGTAAACTTGGTGAACTGTTTGTCCAGTTGGTACAAATTCATAATGAATAACTCCTCTGATATCAAAAAAATGTTAGCAACATCAGTGCAACAAGTTCACAAACATGACTGTCAGACCTCATAGGCTGTTCCTATACATACAAACCTATGATAAAGTTTAATTTATAAATTAGGTACAGTAAGAGATTAACAGCAATAACTAATAACAAAATAGAACTATAACAATATATTGTAATGAAAGTACGTGAATGACTTTGGGGCTGTTATTAAGTAAAATAAGTGTGACTTGAACCACAAGCACTATAATACTGAGACAGCCTATCTGATAACGGCCTCTCAGGGACTAATGGGGAGGAGCGCATACAGCATGGAAATTTCATCATACTACTCAGAGTGGCACAGTATTTAAAATTTACAAATTGTTTATTTCTAGAATTTTCCATTTAGTATTTTTTGACCGCAGTTAACCGGTGGTAACTGAAACCATGGAAAGCGAATCTGTAGATAAGGAGAACTACTATGTTTACATTTTAAAGTATTGTTCTCTATTACTTTTTAAATCAACTTAATTGGAGTGTAATTTACATACAGTGAAAGGCACAGCATTGAAGTATATATAGTTTGGAGACCAATGTGTACATGTAAACACTGTCTCACCAGGTTACAACATCCCCATCACTTCAGAAAGTTTTCACGGGCCCCTTTGCCCTCAGCTCACTCCACCCCTCACCAGACAACCCAGGCGACCACTGATCTGACTTCCATTTTCATAGCTCAGTTTTTCCTATTCTGGAACATCATGTGAACGGAGTCAAGAGGTAGACAGTCTTTGGTGTCTGGCTTCTTATGCTCAACATAATGTTTTTGAGATTCATCAGCGCTGAGTGTGTCAGTAGCTTGTTCATTTTATTGCAAAGAGGTACTAATCACATGAACACAATAATTTTTCTTTTTTACCCTTCTCCCTATTAATGGACATTTGGGTTGTCTGGGTTGTTTATTCCTTTTTTTTTTTCCTTGCTTTTCAACTAGATTGTGAGCTCAAGGGCAGGGATGTGTCTCCATACTCTGTCCCCACCCTTGGAGCCCCTTACCCATGTCACACTGGACTCTGTCAGTTAATTGAACCTGATTTGTGGATAAGATGTGGCCCCTTCCTGTTACGACTTACAAACTAATTACAGAGGTAGCGACAAACATAAATCAGTTATTACAAGGAAACACATTTCTCCAATTCATTCAGCAAGTATATTTATTTTAGAGAAGAGAAAAGGCATGCCCATGAATCTCTCAAACTGGTCAGACAGTGAAATGAGGTGTGAAGGAAATTCAGAAGAGGGGATGCAGAAATTCTGAGAGCAAGTTGTGCCTTTGCTGAGAGGCTCAGGTGGAGGAGCAAACGCACGGCCTCAGAGGCTGGGCGGGTTTGGACATGGGGTGGCCATGATGGACCAACAGCACACGGCCAAACAGAGGCAGAGCTGGACATGCAGAGGTAGAAAAAGAAGGCGTTTCCAGGCTCAGCAGAAAGGTGACCCAAGTCGCAGAGGTAGCACGGGGCCTGTGTGGGTAGGTCTGAGCAGAGTGCGAAATGGCTGGGAAGACAGGACAGGCTTGGACCATGGAGGGCCTTGAATGCAAAGCTAGGAAACCTGTGAGCAGCTTCAAACACACATTACATGCCCATCAAACACTTATGTGATGCTGGGGATGCTGTTATAGTAATTTAGTGTCTTCCCTCTGTGAGGCAAACACCCCACCACCTCTGAATTATTACATCAGTGTTTCAGGGGGACACCTGAAACCGAGGGGGTACGTGACTTGACTAGGTCACACTGAAGGTGATATCAGAGTCAGGACTCAGCCCCAATTTGTGATAACTGTGGTCTTTATGCACAGCAGGTGGCAAATGCATGTGACTCACAAAAGAGAGTGTAAAGGTCAGAAAGAGAGCCTTTCTTGTGAGTCATAAAAATAGAGTTTGCTTGTTTGTTTATAAGGGATGGAAATGCAGTGAAATTATTACCATCAATAACACTACATGACGCTTTGAGGACTTTACACTTGTCAAGTGATCTCATATTCATTATGTCATTAGACCCTCATGGTGATCCTGACAGTTCAGCAAGTCAGGTATTATTGCTATTATTAATTATTCTCATTACCACTATTATTCCAGATTGTTCAGGGGAAGAAACCAAGACCCAAAGGAATTAAGAAATTTTCCAAAGAAAATTTAGCTAATTAGCCAGGAATCAAACCTGCATCTCTTGAATGAATTTCTATAACCTGCTATTAAAGAATAAGGAGGGGGATTCTACTGGATGGAAGTATCTAAAAGACCAGTGTTACCAAGCCCAATCAGCTGGTCTCAAGCTCTTTCCCCCCCTGTCCCCAACATACCATTGGCCTGTGGTCTGAGAGGGGCTTAGAATAGCCAGGATCAAGATCGAATTCGGAGTTTTACTGTGAACATGTATGGCAGATTTTTCTTCTATAACAGGAGAGAGTTAAAGATGTAGCTCATTCAGCTTTCTGCCAGTGTAGACATATGTCCTTCTCTGGTCTTCAGGGCCATAGTCAGAAAGGGAGTTGTCTGCACTAAGAACTAGAAGGGACCCCTAAGTCGTTCCTGCAAGGGTGTGAGGTTTACAGGTCTGTGCCTCTGCCAGACCATGGACTGGCCTCCCCACTGCCCCTCACTCCTCAGGCCCAAAGCTTCTGTCTGCGCCCTGATGTGGTGAGCTCTCAGCTTGGGCTGGGTCCTGGAAAGACAATCTCAGCCAGGCTGTATACCGTGTACTGACCTGGGCCTTGTGGAAAACAAAAGGGACTTCAAGAGGGGACGGCACAGCTGGCCTATGTTGTCATTTGGCCTCAGGTGAATCCTGTATAACCAGGAACCAGAGAAAGTGAGTGAAAGACCAACCAAGAGAAATCACTGCTGTATAACAGAGCTTCTGAGGAACCATCTGGAGGAGGCTGATGCTCCCACGCTGGGGGTCTCTTTCCCAGACCCCATTGCCCAATCTGGAATCTCCCAAAAAGTTTTGTTTGTTTTTATGTGCCCATGATCTCTAAGACAGCTTGCTAAACTACCAGAATGAATCATCTACTGCCATCTCCATTTATTCACCACCTGCTTCATCCTTAATTCATGACAATGTGACTTTCATTAGACCTTAGACCGACCAACCCAATCAGCCAATACTTGATGCCCAGTCTGAATAGGAGTAATTGTCTCCCTCACTTTGCATAGTCTCTCTCCCCTTGAAATATACACATGTTGTGAAGGGACACTAGGAATAAATCTTTCCTCAATAAAATTCTCTACACATGCATTAATTACTTTCCTAAACAGCAGCCAGGCACTCAGAAAATGATGACTGCCTTTGGTCATTGCTGGGAAGATAAAGGATTATTAAAAGGGGCCAGCTGCCTGACCATTATGCCGTCTAGGTTAGGAGTATAAAGAGGCTGGTCTGTCATTGCCCTCTGACTCGGAGACAATCACAGCAATCTTTGGCCATAATTACTGTCTGGTCCATTTTCTCCTGGACCAAGTTTGCATAAGTCCTAAGCCTGAAAGTCAAAGAGAAATGAAATCTTACATAGAAACATGACCTTTCCATCACTGGAAAAGGGCACCTTCTCTCTCTCATAAACACAGCAGTCTTGCTTAGAGTAATCTCAAGTTCCGAGCTGTGAAGAATTGCTGTAGGTAGGAAGAAACGTTAGCTCTGGAATTCAATTAACTGTCAGCATTGCTGTTGGAGACAGGATGAGTCACTCCTCAGCAAATGGGTGCACAAGGGAGGTGCAAGCTTCTGAGATTAATGGTGACTGATAAGCTGCAGGAGGACCAGCAGTTGAAGCCTCCCAGAGTCCTTTCCTCACCCACACACGTTTTTACATGAAAATATAATACAGAGATGGGGGGAGAGAATGTGTGAGTACATGGGAAATGCTGTCAAGAATTTGCCATATCCTCTCCTTTTGTATTTGTAAGTTTCACCGGATTCTAAGCTACTGAAGAGCAGAGACTTTCTATTTTCTTTCTCTTTCAGTTCATGTCCAAAGTCACGCTTCAGGGGAGAAGGAAGGGTGCTAGCTGGTTCCCCAGTGGTAGGTACTGTTATTAATCTCATCCGGCAGATAAGAGAGGGTGCAGGAGCTGAGTCCCAGGAAGGCACCTGCTCTAACCACTGCCCACATTGCTTCTCCAAGGGTGGGCTGCACCATTTCTCCACTTAACGTGGGAAGTAAAATGTGGGCCTGAAAGAGGGGAAGGCATTTTTTTTTGCGTTCCATACGATAGCATATATGCATCTAGAGTGTGTTCAATAGTTCCTACCACGTGCAACAGGGCAAGCATGCCTTCACCCGTGTTCCCGGTCAGTGTTTCAGGCTATGGCTGATTGGTTTTGTTGGTGGGGGGAGGGGAGGTGGGAGGAAGAACAAAATGAGATCCTGGAAACACATGAGAAATACCAGCTGTGAGAGCAATGGCCCCTTCATTCAAGCGCTTTATAAACCCCAGGTAGATAAGAGACAACAGTGAGATGAATGACCTCAGTGGGCTATCCTAATTCAAATTAGAACTTGGGTCTCAGCGCTCAAAGCTGCAGCAATTTTGGGCTGGGTCCATTTGATATCAGAACTCCCCTGGTACATCACAGCTCTGCTTGTTTTTACTCGTGTTGCTTTTGTCTTTGCTTTCTCCCTGCTTCCCTACAAAACCAAACCTACTTGCTCTCCCGGCCTCACAAAGAGAAACGGATTCCAAGAGGAAATCACTTCACAGCAAGCGAGCCCACGAAGAATGCAGGACTGAGGCGCCCTTATAATGAGATTAAGGGAAAAATGCTTTTGTGCGTCCAACTCAGACCCGTCCTCAGTAGGTGAGAGGAGCCAAAACAAACACAGGCATTGTTTTGGGAAGGAAAAGGTTAACAAGCTATGAAAACAAAATTAGAGATATTTTCAAAGCTGGAGCCTCAGCAGAAAGAGTAGAATGCAGTCTGCCAGTGCAGCAGCACTCCCCTTCTCTCTGACATTTATCCTGCCGCTTTGGGAGCAGCGAGAGCCAGGATGTTCCAAACAGATGATGAGGGGGCTGCAGGCTTCATGGCAGATGAGCCGCATCCACTGGGCAGACGCACAAAGGTCTGAGTCTCAGCGGAAAAAGACGCCTAGCTCTTTGGCCCCTTCTTAGAAATGAGCTTAGAGAAAATTCTTTGTGGGGCATGCAGAACTTGGCTCACAAGCTCTCATCGACCCTCTGGCAAAAGTGCTGGTCTGCAAATGGAAATTCTGAGCTTGTTCCCAGACCTGGGTCTCATAGTGACCCCGATGAAAAGACCTGTGCCTCAGTTTCCTCATTCAGTCGATGAAGGTTTTATTGGGCACCCACTGGGTACCAGGCGGAGGGCCTTCTGCTGTAGATTTAAAGGTGAAGGGCCCCATCCTTGTCTTTAAGGGACTCATAGTCTGAGAGCGAACAAATACGCAAACAGACTGTTATTGTTGGATATAAAGCATATATATGTAATGTTTATCAAATGTAACAGTTTTAATTGGTTTCCAAATATGGCAGTAATGGGAGTCATGTCAGTGGACGTTTTATCCTCAATGGGATGTTCTGTGTGTGTGTGTATGTGTGTGCTTGTGTGTGTGGTCTGACACCTGTCACCTTTTGTCAGCAGTGCCCCTAGTTCTTTAGAAACCCACACACCCACTTCCGTGTTCTAAGCTGGCTCACAGTGATAGAGGCTGCCCCCCTTAAGTACAGCGAAGCTACTGCTCTCGTGTGTGCAGGGGCCAAGATGAAGTACTAGGAGTGTTTCCTTGCCAGTCTTCATCCAAAAAAAGGTTGCCAGTGCCCACAAGGGCTGGGGCTGTCTCTGTTTAACTCAATGCACACAGACCCCAGCGCTTCATCATGAATGTTGCTGGCGAGAATGACGAGAGCTTATATCAACAGAATCCAGAGCCCAGGAGAAATGGAGGACAGCGTCGAGATGTCTGCAGTGGGTTCCACAAGGAGGCCCCCAGTTTTCTCTGACACGGCTGAAAATCTTGAATGTCATGTGGAAGTCTCAGTGCTGCCTTGCCATAAAACGCTATTCTTGGCACTTTATGGGAACTTTCTGAACTTTGCTCAGGCTGAAATTGTGCACGTTACTCTAGCTGTCTTCATGATTCTTTTCATGCTCAAAACTTCACAGCCCTGGCTGGTGATTTCCCAGCAACTGAACTGACGAGATTCATTTCCATCAAAAAGTAGAGATATCAGAAGGCATGTGGGCAGCTCAGGCTCAGAGAGGAAAGGCACTGCCGCCAGGGACTTCTCCAAAACAGGCGCTCCAGTCATTGGATGACAACCCTGTCCTTTTCCTGAGACTTGTAGTAATTGGCCAAAAAATTGGCTAACGCTCTAAAGTAAATTTGGTGTACAGAAACTAGAAGGACAATTATGCAGCTAGTTCCTTTATAATTGGGGGGAAGAATCATCAATAACTCACCTTTTGGTCCTCTGGTTAACTATTAGGTCCCAGATTTTTGTTAACCTGATGTGAAGCTTATCAGGCTTTTAATTTTCCGAGCTACACTTAGATTTGAATTCTCCCTTTAGATAAAGTACTTACTTCAAATTCATTCTGTTCCTCAGACATAAGGTTTCTAAGGTTTCTTTGAATACATTCAGTCAGCTTTTGATTATCTGGAGCAAAAATTACTAATCCTAGACCAGCTTCCTCTCCTTTTTATCCTGCCCACCCAGGCTGGGAAATTCTGTTGTACTGAATACTATGGCAATTGATTCATGAGACGTCTTATGGGGAACAAAAAGTTTGATATCTGTTTTTGTTCCCCTGGAGAATGAAACATACACCTGAAATCTTAAAAGTCATACTTATTTATAGATGTTCTAAGATATTTCCCACACTTAAAATATATCTGAAGGCCTTCTTGACATCTCTGCAAAGCTAACAGACACCTCAAATACAGCATGTCTGAACTTGAGCCTCTCGCCCTCCCAGCCCCTCTCACCCACTCCTGCCCCTCTCAGCTGGTGGGGATGCCTTTCTTCCAGCTGTTCTTGGAGTCAGCCTTGACTTCTCTTTCTCTTGTACTGTACATTCAAACCATCAGGAAACCCCACTTACTTTCTCCCAGGGTATCTAGCATCTGGCCGCTGTTCACCAGTTCCACTGCTGTCACCCCGAGCCACCACCATCTTACCCTGGAGTGCAGCAGTAGCTCCAATAGGTGTCCTTGCTTCTACTCTTGACTCTACACTCCACCCTCAACACACCAGCCAGGGTGACCCTTGGAAAATGTAAGACAGGCAGAGGCTTCTGGCTCACCAGGAAAGGGTGGAAACCCTCAATCCTGTCTCCATCATCTCTCCACCCATACGTCCAATCTCACTGCACTTTAGCCGTACAGGTCTCCTTGCTACCTGCTCCCCCCACCCCACACACACACACAAGCCAGGCTCACTCCCGCTGTAAGACGATTCTGTCTGGAACTCTCTCCCCTGACAGGGTCCTGGCTGAGACCCTCACAGAGCTCGCCCTGTTCTCACCTGTTCGGTAGGTCCACCCTGACCTCTACTGAACTTGCTGCACCACCGGCTCCACCTGCCTTGTCCAGCCCTCATCTCCCACTCTGGATTTTTGTTTTTTTCCATAGCACTCCCCCTGACCTACAAGGTCCAGGATCTTTGCGTTATTTACTGGTGTATCCCTAGCACCCAGATCAATGCCTGCCATAATGTGTCCTCAGTAAATATTTGTCAAATGAGCTGATGGCTCAGGGAGTTGGTGCACAGTGTTGAAAACGTACGGGTTTGAAACTTGGTGGGCCAGGCTAAAGGCCTGCTCCTTACTAGCTATAAGACCTTGAGCAAATCACTTTAACTTTCACAGCCAGCTATATAAAATCATGACCATAAAGCATCTGAGATAAGTCCTGATGTACACTGAACAAATGGTAGTTAGTGGTGGTGTGGTTACTGTTGTGAAGGCCAATACCTGCTGTCACATGGCAATGACCTCCAAAGACCATCTGTTTAAGCCCAGCTTCTCAAGCAGGACCATAAACCAAGGACTGGGTAAATGGTCTTTGGCTTCTTCCACTCTTCCCTCTTGCCCACCCCTGTTGTTCCTCTGATTCGTGAGAGGGAGGTGTGAGAAGGTGTGTAAATGCCATGGCAATGATTTTTCTCAGTGACATTGAGCTCCAATCCGCACCACTTAAACTATAGCTCTCAGAGCAGGTCAGGGCTGGCAGACAGACTCCTTCCTCCTCTCTTTTCCCCTCCCTCGGGCTCAAACCAGCTCCTTCATCATCATCATTACTCTGAAGCCAGAATGGTATGGCTTTTGGAGTCAGGAACAATGTGGGTCCCATCTCAGCTCACTACTCTCAGTGAGTGGTTTTGGGCATGTCTCTCTCAGAACCTCACTATTCTCATCTGTAAAGTGGGGATAATAATAAACTCCTTAATGGAATTCATGCAAGAATTAAATGAAATGCAGGCACCTTCCATTTATGAGGTGCTCACTATATCATAGAGGAGTCCGATGGCACAAGAGGACAATCCCATCAATGAGATGACCAGCACTTTGAGCATTTTCAGAAGGAAATTGCTAAGTAATTAAATAGGCCTTCTCCCGAAGAAGTGAGGTAACTATGCCTAGAGGTATTCAAGAAAGAATTTGGACAACCGCTTAATAGATTTGACGACAAAGGTTCTACTGAGGCCTCTTTATGTCTAAGATCTGTGACTGCAGTGAGGTTGCCCACCACTCTTCCCTTCCTTCTCCCCCCACTACTTGGCTCTTGGCATCATGGACATGGAGCTCCGCCTTCTCACAGGTCACACTCTGGAGTGGTCACTGTGGGATGAAGACGCAGAACAAAGAGAAGTTGCTCAGAGGACTCATATCAAAGTATAAATGTCATAGACCCAGGAAATTGAGTAAATCCATATTATAGTTGCTAGGTTAAATACAGCAATATTGAACACACAAGTTGAATAGAGCATGTTTGGAACAAACATCCAATTCCCTCCTGTTTTTGTAGGGGAGACAGGCTTAGAGAGGTGCTCCAGATGATGGGAAGGTGTGAGTGTGGAAAGCAAGACGAGAAAATGCCTTCCATTTTGGAAAGTGTGAGCATTTTGGACATGTTCCATGACTGCTGAACACACAGGGGAGAGCCAGGGGCAGGGTAAAAATGCATCTGTACAAAGAATGTTTCCAGAAATACAGAAAGCGGAGACCCAAACTCTCTGCTGTTTTTCGTGATGTTTCTCTGCAGTTCTTTGCACCCCTTCCCAAAGTGGTCCATAACCAGAGTGTGTTGCCATGGCGACAGGCTCAGTAGGGGAGCCACTCAGCATCCCCCAGTAATTCACATCTGTGCTGCTTCTCTCCCTCTCTCCTCTCTCCACTCTCTTTTTATCTGTAAATGGAAAGCAGCTCATGAGTGACACCACCCTGAAGCTGACGGTTTCCGGAAGAAGGGAAGAGGAGCCTTTCTTTCTGGGGGATATTCCTCTCCCACTGAGTCCTTTTTTCCCTCTTCACAGGTTGCACTCTCTCACCAAAGGGTGGAAGGAGCTGGGGTGTGGGGAGCATCCAGGGAGGGCTGGAAACCAGCCAGAGTCTCTGACCTTAGCTGCTACAAGGGAGGTTCTTTCTTTCTTTCTTTCTTTCTTTCTTTCTTTCTTTCTTTCTTTCTTTCTTTCTTTCTTTCTTTCTTTCTTTCTTTCTTTTTCAGGCATCCCAGCTGTAAGCATAAATGCAACCATATAAAAACATAAGTTATGAAAAACACAGTAACGATGTACCCTCCCTGTTCCACCCCCTCCCCACTTGGACCCAGGTCCCTGAAACCCCCTTCTGAGAAAGGGAGAGGAAGGGGGAGCCCTGAAACTGCCTAAGAATGCCACAGCCCCTGGGTCCATGTAGGACCTACCTGCTGGGTTGGGAGGAACTAGGCGCCATCTTAGTTGGTGGAGCAGGACAGCATACACAGCTCGCCCTTGAAGTCCAGGTCAATGGTGAAGTCTGGGTCAGGGTTATTCTTGGCATTGGGCCTCATTCCAAGGATGCCAAAGATCTCCTCGCCTATTCTTACCTCAGGTAGTTCTCCACGGAGAACACCATCTGCTTCCAGTGTGTGTGTGGGACTCGGGCTGGTGGAAAAGCCAGTCCCGTAGCAGCGTGGGAACTCTATGTGGAAGGGAGGTTCTTGTTTAAGGCTCAGAAATTCACCTTCAGGCTTGTAAAGCCCCCTTTGACTTCAGGTGAGGTCAGGCAGATGCATGGCACCCACAGGTGAGAGTAACACTTCCAACCCCTACACTGAGTGTCCACATGTTCCCTTAGGGTCTTGACTTCCTTCTCTTGCCTCTCATCTTATTCTTTTTTTCCCCTTTCCTTGCTTTTAAAGTCTCTTCCTGGATGACTGAATAGGCCGGGTGAAGGATGGTCCATCACAGCTGATTTGGTGGTGGTGGTGGGGGGCAGTTGGAGGTGCAATGGTCTGCCCCATGGTTTCCAAATCCTGCGCTGCTTTCTCTGAATTCTGTGTAGTTACGAACAACAGTTCAAGGTCAACCTCGTTACCTCTTCTCCACCACTTTCTTTTCTATAAGATTACAGTCTGGCCTGTGCCTAATGGGGCCCTAGAAAAGCTCCTATCAGCTATTAAAGAGTTGGTCCCTACAGAAAACATAATTGGTAAATGCCACCCAAATCTGAAAGTGACAGGGTTGTCATTGGGATGGCATGAGTTGGTGAATCATTTGTTGGTGTGGTCTAGAGCTTGGATCATTTCATGCCTCTGTGGTTTTGCTTTCCCTGTTCTTGCTTTTTAAAATTTGTATCAATTTCTTAAATTTTATTCATATTCTCAAAATTTTAAGTATTCCGAAGAATTTATGGCTCAAATGGCTCAAATGGCTCCCTTCCACTCTTGTCCCCAGATACTAGTTCCCTTCTAAGAGCCAGCCTATATCAGCTTGTATCAGAGAGGTTTAATGTGTTCACCATCATTGCATATGTGTATTTTATTTTCTCTTTCCTTTTAATATTGATTCCCCAAAAGTAGGGTTTCCGGATTGAGAAAGTTCAAGCTTGTGAATGTACCCTGACCTGTTTTGCGTCTAATTTACGTTCCTAATAAAGTTTATACCTGTTCATGTGTCTGCAGATGGACTAAGTAAGTAAATTTTGGGGCAATCACAGACCTCTCTTTTTCATATTAAGAATCACCTTCCTCCCTGTCATTTCTCAGAATGACAGAAAAGGGACACAGAGAGCCGGATTGTGTTTTATTCCTTTCTGCCTGGCCGGGAGCAGGTGTCCAAAAATACTCGTCAGGTGAAGATGGCAGGCATGGTGGGAAAAGGACCACCATGAGCTCAGAGTCGGCTCATGTTGTTGAACCGGGGTCCACCTGACAAATTCCCACAGGAGGACAGGAGGCTCAGGCATCTTCAGGCAGCATTTGGAACAGGGCTGGGGAGGGAGATGAGAATCGACCAGGCTGCTTATTTGGCTTTAACTAACTCCGTCAGCATTTCAGTCAAAGCTGTTCAAGATGGCTCATCTGGGCAGACAGGGCTTCAGTCAGCCCATGGATAATAGCCATTGAGTGCCCCTGGGTACAGAGCGCAGAGCCTGGAGCTGAGCAGCCGGAAACAAGAGATAAATATGGCTCAGTCCTCTGCCCTGAGGAGCTGAGAACTTAAGGGAATCAGAAAAGACTCAAATGCCATTGTCACCAATGCAGAAACCAGGACAATGGACACAGACTTCTATGGGCCATAGTCCCGGCCAGGCTGGGACAAACTTGCTTCTCCTGATTCTCTTTGGGAAAGTGAGCTGAGACCCTCTGACATACTCCCACCTGTGCCAGCGACACGGGAGCCATTTGATGGTGCTGCCGTAAGGGAGGGATCAGGCTGTGCAGAAACTGGTCTGGGATAGAAGCTCTCTCCACACAGCTGGACGTGTTTTCTTGACATGTTTTGAGAGCTGTCTGAAGCTCAGTGTCCTCATTCCTCATGTGGGGACAATCTTCACGCCTTACAATTGTGGTGAGATCAGAGGACAGACACAAAATGCCTGCCTGGCACTGACAGAGGGTGGGTGCTCAGTGAGTGGCAATGTTTATTACTGTTCTGACAATCGCCCTTAAGTCCCGCCCTCTAGAAATCTGTAGGGAAAAGCGTCTCGCTCTTCTGTTGCCTCCCCCTTCAATGGTGAGCCTCATCTCTCTTCCCAGTGTCACCCCTGAATCCAGCCTGCGGGCCTTCCATCAGCCAGACTGCCACCTGTCAGGCCAGGCCTGGCTATATCTCCCCACGTGGCCAGTGGCCAGTGCCCAGTGTTGGCGTCTTCGGGCCAAGTCAAACAGGAGGGTCCAGGAAGTTGAAAAATGACTGTATGGTACATCCTGGGTTAAATGAGGGACGCTTCTGGCAAGATGTTTCTTTTTCTGTGAGGCCATTTAAAACCCAAAATGACTGAGGGGCACGCATTGGCTGGGTGTGTCTTTGAAAACTAGGCTGAAGTTGTTTTGTTAATTTTGCTATCACTGCCGTGACTGTCGCCTACCCTGACCATCATCACCCCTGCCCAGAATTATGGCAACAGCCTCTTAACTGGCTGTTTGCCCTCACCCTTAAGCCCAGTCTCAACTCCACAGCTTGAGGGATCCACCTAGAACGACAGCCTTCTGATGGCTTCCGTCTCCTCAGATGCAAGCCTCAGTCCTGACAATGGCCTGCAAGACCCTTTGCAAGCTGAGCCGGTCACTGCTCCCCATGTCACCTTCTACTTTCCACATCCCACCCCACCAGCCCCAGCTACCTGCTTGCTGGCCCTCAAATGCTCCAGACCCTCTCCTGCTCAGGGCTGTGTGCTGGCTGTGCCTTCTGTCCTCAACGACTGTCACCCAGAGGTTCCCACTCCCTCACCTACTTGAAATCTTTGCTCAACTGTCACCTTTACGAAGAGACCACCCTGCTTAGAGCCATGCTCCTCCCCCACCTTCCACCAGCACCCCCACCCCATTACTCGGCTCTATGGCAATTATTACCTTTTAACAAACTATTAATTTATTTTAAAAAAATTGGTTTTTCCTCTGTGTGTCTTCTCTTCTAGAACGTAAGTTCCACAGGACGGTTTATTTTGTACACTGGTGCTTCCTGGGCACGTAAGAGGCACTCGATAAATAGTTGATGAATGAGTATGACTATTACGGCCACTACTGCCACTACCACTGAAGACCATGTTGATGACCTACTGTGCGCCAGGCTCTATGCGGGTGAGTTAACATACTAGTTCACACACGACTCTGTGAAGCAATGATTGTCCTTGTATTACATATGAGGAAACTGAGTCTCAGGGTAGCTGAGCCACATGACCTGACCAGGACCGCTGAGTGAGAAAGTGGCCAAGATGGGACCTGGACCAGGCCTGCCCAGTTTCAGGGCCTGTGTTCTTTATGGTACAGCATCTCTGACTTCAACTGGATTTGATCAAGCTCTGTGGTGGCAGCGCTCCGAGGATGGTGTATGGGGTGGCACTGACTGGGTCTGTGACACACCAAACTAATCGGGGCATCGCCAAGTGTAGTGCCCTGAGGCAGCAATGCTTCCCGTGGAGGCCACTGTCGGAGCCCTCTCCCTCCCTGGGACTCTCCCTTTGGCACCTCTTAGACCCCACAACAATCAAAGTGGTGTCTAAAAATTATAAACCAAACCCATCACTGCCCTACTTAGTTTCCCCTCCTATTCAGAGCGGACACAGAGCGTCCTCCAGGCCCCTGCCCTCCTCCCACATCACTCTTGGTCTTTCTCACACTCCAGGCTCATTCCTGCCCTGAGGCCTTGAACCAGCTCTCCCCTCGTCCTGGAATGCTGCTCCTGGCCTTGCAGAGCTGGCTCCTCCTGCCATCCAGCTGAAAGGTCACCTTGCCAGAGAGGCCTTTGCTGACCGCCCAGGTGCTCTCTCCTGTCTGTCTGATTCTCCGTGGAGCAGTTATCACACAGCTACATGTGTGGTTACTCATGTATTCTTAGTCTCTGCCCGGAAGATGGGGTGCTCCCTAGAAGCCGCACTGGTGCTCCCCGCTGTCTCTCCAGGAAAGGGGAGAGCCTGGCAGAGGGCAGATGCTCATTAGCCCCTATCCAGTGAGGGGTGGCTCCCTACTGAGGAGCTGCAGCTGGTCTTTGGGCACAGGGGGTAAGGTGGGTTCCCAGGGATGTTATTTTTGGTGGCCTGGAGCAGGGAAAGTGTCCTGTCTACCATATCTTGTGACAGATCTGAGGACACAAAGAAGCTGGAACTGGAAAGATGCAGGAAGACAGTGGGTAGGGATAAGCCAGGATGGAGAGGAGGACAAAGTGAGAAGGCCCGAGAGGGTCACCCCCACTAAGGCCCTGGGCCCAGTGCTGTTGGCCGCCTGCACTTGGCTGGGCGGCTCGTCCAAGTCGCGTTAAGTCCAGGTCGCGGTCCCTCCCTGTCCCAATACACTTATCATACATCTAAAGAAGCATAGAGAGAATGCTTTTCCATTTAAAATTTGAAATTACTGTCTCTGATGCTGTTCTAACTTTGTGATTATAATTACCAGCTAGTGTTTTAATACTTTTGTGAGTTCCAATGAATTGTGGAGATATAAATATATACAAATAGACCAGTTCTTATATTGCTTCACTAGTGAGAAACAGCAACTATTGGATTTGTATTGTCTGTCACCAGGTAAGGCCACACAGGCTAGGTCACTGTGAAAGAATGATTCAGCACCAGGCCAGCACTGTCTGAGTTCTTGCTAGTTGCCTGTGCTCTTTGTTTGTTTGTTTTTCCTTCTCCTTCTGGTCTCACCATGTCCCCAGCAGTAAAAGAATCAAATCAGTGAAGGCGGCAGGAGGTGTGTCTTCTCGTCTTCCTCATTACCAGTGGTCAGAGACAAGTTTGCAGTGAAAAGCTGGTGACTGGCTTGTTTCTGATGGCCCCTTTTGTTGCCCCTTTTTGTTTCTGGCGATTTGGTTTGGAACATCAGCAGAGGTGTGCTTCCTTTGACGGCGGTCATCGCCATGAGAAGGTCTTAGAGGTTGTAGAGTACACACAGTGTAAAAACTTGTGCTGTTGTTGGTTCCTTCTGGCAGGCAGCTGCCTGGTCCTGCTTGTTCCATTCTTTCTCTGCACGATAAAGGTCCCAGGTTTCCTGACCGTCCACTCTGGGGCCTGTGCGGCTCCCGAGATGCAAGTCTGGGGCTGCCCTGCCCATGCTGGGAAGGAAGCCTGTATGCTCCTGACGCTGCGCCCTGGGCTCTCCAGTGCCCACGCATGGGTGTGCCCACACAGTGAGGAAGGCTGCCTGGAGGGAGCAGACACGTCACAGCGTCACTCTGAGGGACGAGTCCTCGGTGAGAAGCCCGGTTCTCTGGTGTGCAGCGGGTCGCAGTGCCGCACGGCTTCCCTACCTTCAAGTCGGTCCCACGTCCCAGGTCTCACTGAGCTAATCCACACATTTCTTTAGGTAGACTCAAGCATGGCCTAGGACATAGCAGCAGCTTGTGCCCTGGGAGTTGGAGTGGACTTTCTCTGGGTTTAGGTGTGCTTAGGGATCCCCTCTCCCCCTCCCCCTGCTCTCTTGGAAAAGCTGAGCCTCAGGGGGTAGAGTGCACCCTGGGCTGGGCAGAGCAAGGCTGCCATGGACTGGTGCAGGGTGTACAATAAACACCTCTGGGGGTGCTGTTGACGAGAACCAGGCCCTGCCCAACAGTACCTGGCAGGTTTGGGCAAATGAGGCACCGTTCTCCCTAATCACAGGACACACAAGTCACAATTCTCCCAAAGGACAAAGGCAGGCTGTCCCCACGTGTTTCTTGACCCCTGCTGGATTGTGAACTCCCTAAGGTCACATTCCCCTCCATGGGGTTGTGCCGTTGGTAATATCCACTACATGTGCATGGATCAGACCAATTTCCATCAGCCAAAGCCAGCCTGTGACTTTTGCTGGAGCCACTTCACTGGCCTGACATAAATTCCAGCAGATTTGCCACAGACGCTAAAGAGATTGGTGACTCAGTAAACAGGAGCCTGGCCCAGCAGCGACAAGGTGCAGGGCAGGTGTGTGTCCACCGCTGGCCCACCCTAATCTGTGGAAGGGTGTTCCTAGCGCAGGCAGGGGAGGGCATGCCAGAAGTTGAATAGACTGCTTTTATCCTTTTTGCTTAATACTTCCTGCAGTTTTATGTTATCTTGTGTAGCTTTGAGGGGACAGAGATAATCTACACGTTTGCCTTTTCCTGATTACATACATGCAGTATCACTTGGCCAAAAATCCACACCGGCCACAAGGATACATTCTGACTAACTATTAGAGACTTTTCTTATTATCTTTAAAAAAAAAAACCCAGCTTCTGTTATTGCACACAAAGTGACGCGAATGTGCTCAGCACTGCAATAAAAGCCAGTTAGCAGAATTTGGTGCTCCAGATTTGGGCCATGACTAAGCAGTCTAACTGAATGGGTCATTTTCTGGTCTACTGGCAGGACTTTTCCTCTCTGGGAGAGTGGACGGCTGGGTGAGCGTTCGATTGCCACCGCTTGGGTGGATCCATGTGGCCCTGAGGCTGCATGCATGTTCAGCCATTTCTAAAGCTAAGCTTGTCTTGTCTGAGAAGCTGTCTTGGAGCTGACTATAGGGACTTCCCTGAGCTCAGACTGTGCAGCGAAGAACATTTGCCTCTCAGGGCCATATCTCTTCTCTCAATGACAGTCCACCAAGAAGAGATTTTTGGGTACTTCCAGTAAGGCCATGTCCTACTAGGTTCTACAGAGGACATGGGAGACCCTGAGATGCAGCCATGGTCCTCACAGAGCTCACACACTGGGTGGAAAGCAGGACTCACAGAGGCCACATGTTAGAGAACCAGCACTTATATAGCTGACCATCTGTACTTATGTATCTCGATCAAATCTCTGGGCATGTGTATAATACATGGGAACTGAGCCCTTGGTTCTGTGGTACAGACTTTGGGGACCAGCCCATTCATTGGCAGTGTTAGTAAATGCTTTTTCCCCAAGAATGCTGATGGCATCTGCCACCGTTCTCTTCCTTTAGCACTGCCATGCGTTGCCGTGGGTGACTAGTTATTTTTCTAAGATGCTCATAGCTCTCATTTGATTGTGGAATCACCAAATGCTTTAGAGATGTCCTCGACCAAAATGGGAAAACTAAGGCCATCAGAGACATGTGTGACTTGCCCAAGGCCACCTGGTTCCTCGTTCAGGCACAGGCTCGAAAAGCCAACCCGTGGCTGGAAGGAAGAGCATGCAGCCAGGCCCTGGCACCAAACCAGGGGCCTGGAAACCCTGGGGAGATTCCTGTAATCACCCCACCATCTGGACCTCTAGAGCACTGTGGCCCCTCTCTGCAGAGAAGTGACAGAAACATCACTCTTTCCTTTTAAGTCTTAGGTCACAGGCAGGGGATGGAAGTGCTATGGTGACATCAGCACAGATTTGTGCACCAGGACTCACTCTCTGGCAAGAAAGAACATTCCTGGTTTTAACAGATACCTTCTTGAGTCAATACAAAAGGACCAGCAGGGAGTCGAAGCACCAGTGCCCAGCTTTCCCTCATGTGAGATTTTTCTACTCTGAAAAATCTGAGCTGGGCTTCTTCAAGGAAGGAGCCAAGGCCTGGAGGGATTTTGAGTGTCCCCTGTCGGTCTTCACCTGGCCCACCACAGAGGTGGTCCCCAGGACCGGCAGGATCCTCTCATGACGCGGATCCTAGGTCCACCATTGCCACTCGTTAGCTCCGTGGCCCTGGCCCAGTCAACCTGAATGGCTAGTGCTTACCCAAGAGGCTGGCATGACAGCAGCTGTTCCTGTGGCCTCCTGGGATGTTGAGAGGGTCACACACACAGGATAAATGTGTGTGGCCTTCCACAGAAAGCTGGTGGAGCTCTTCCTGTCTGCATCTTGCAGTGGGAAGCCTTGTTGCACCGGTACAACAAGCTACAGAGATAAAAACCATGAACTGTTGACTCATCTGCAATGTGTCTAGTTGGCACAACTTTAAATATGACTTCCCAAAGATGCACGGGTGTGTGCGTCAGCCGATCCACCTTGTGACCGCCTGTACCAGGAAGGTGCGAGATTTAGTTCGTCGTATCATGGCCATCCAAACATTAGTGCAACCCCCACGTCTCTCTTAAAAACCCTCAAAACCAGTTTCTTAAATGGCAGTTTTTCTGGCTGGAGCAGGTGTCTTAGGGCTCAGCTGATTCTGCAAGTTGCACATCACTGATGTGGGGACTGACACTGCAAGTGCCTCTCCAAACACTCCAAACCAGCCAGGTGGGGCTAGAGAGACATACATGAAAATGGCCACTGTCTGTCCCTCCCCATGAAAATAGCCCCTCAACCCTGAGTCCTCAGATCTCAGGGGGAGCTGCTGCAGCCGAGGGCAGTGAGATGGCTGTGTGGACGGGGGTCCGGCTCTGGAGATGGCAGTGCTTCACCAGACTTCCCTTTACGCCGCTCTCTGGGTCAGGCTTGAGCTCCAGGTAAAGCATCTGAAGTGAGAGCGTTTCCTTATGTGATCACCCTTTCCATAGTAAGCAAACAGGCCCTCAACTACGAAATCCATGTTCGAGCTTTAGCTGAATTTCGGATCCTTGACATGTGCTAATATACAAAGGTTTCTCTCCAGCTACAAGGCTACTGACAAATTTCACTTGCCTGCCTACAAAGAGAAGTATCTCAATGCTTTCTATTGATGGGTGCAACATCTTGTGATGACCAAAAGCAAAGACGGACTGTCTCTGTACACTGACTCTTAGGGCAAGCTTAATGTCTGCATGTAATTAGTTTTATCAGATAGGTGAAGCAAGAAATTAAAATGGGCTCTTAACAAGGGAGAAATCCAGCACCAGAAATGGAAGACCACGGAACTGGAGTAGGTAACCTATTTGCAAAGACTATTCTGGCTTCCGGTCTCTGTTGCTGCTGAAAATGCATTTACTTCCATCCTTACCCCCACCCCCACCCGGGGGGACAGGTCTGTTTTTGCTTTTTCTTGGTTTCTCAGGAAAGAAAAATCCTCCAGGGACCTTCTGTTCTGTCTGCCTGACAAACCTAATAGGAAATTTACATTAATCTGTAAGTGAAGGTAATGGTTTTTCTGCTGTGTTGTGCATGCTACGTTAAATTTCTGGGTCCTGAGGAAAGAGGAACCCTGGGGAAAGTAAAGCCACCTCTGCCGGGCCAGGTGAGCTGCCCTGCAATGCTGGAGGAGGCACGCAGGAGCTGTCTGCTGCTCCCTCGGGTGGTGGTGGTGGGGAGGCGAAACAGTGTGCTCCTCACCCCCTACCCTCACCTCCACCCCTAGCTGGCTCTTCTCTGCCTATTGACTGCAGGAGAGAACTCCACACTTCTGCAAACAAGGCCCAGGGCACCAAATTCCCACCCTCATCCGGGTGAGTAGGGCAGGTCCATACATCCTGGCCACAGGTTGATTTCCAGGCAGCACCTGGGAGACAGTGAGCAAATGGGGTTGGGAGGTATTAGGCTTTCACAGGCTTAGACTTATGCTAAGTCTCTCACGTGCCAAAATGGACAAAGCCATCTGACTCTGTGGCTTCTAGAAGGTCACCAGTGAGTGTTTCCTTCACTGTGGAGTCAGCTCAGAGGACAGGGATGCGGCTCGGCCGGGCCCTGAGCAGGGGCGACCCCTCACTTTAGGGTGGCTGCTCCGGCAGACTCCAGGACACCAGGAGCTTGTCCCCGGGGCCAAGGTGAGACATCCACTAGCCCCTGGTTAAGAGTCACCAGTTAAGGAGAAGGGACAATAATAACTTCCACTCCCAAGCTGCCCTTTCCATTTCTAATTCTTAAGAAACAGGGTTGTCATTAGATCAGTTCTGCCTCCAACAAGTTTTATTTACTCTGTGTACCCCACATGAGACAAAAGTGTGTCCCTTGCCAGCCTCCAGCTCCGACCCTCCTGGACTCTGCTATCTTCTCAGGACCCCAAGCCAGTGGGGGCTGTTTGAATGGGAATTCCCCTCCTCACTCCATGGCCATGTCTTGGGCGCAGGTGACAGCCAGGGCATGTGTGGAGGCGTGGGGGCCGCAGAAGTCCAGGGAGGAAGTGAGATGTGAGATTCTGCCCAGTAGGGATGGGTGAGGCAACAGTTGTCTGGGGGCACTGGCGCTGCTCTGCCTCAGAGCTCACAACACTTCCTGAGACAGACTCTGGCCTGTGATGGAAGCAGGCCGAGCAGGAGCAGGGCTTCTGGGACCCGCCGCCTACTTGCCAACTTTTCCCCCATGACCTTGAGCTGTTCTCTTCCTGCCACCTCTGTTTCTCTCCCTGAACCTGGGAGGTGGTCACACACATTCATAAAAGGCAGAGGAGGCCCCATGCAGAGGGTAACAGCCAGTTTATGTTACAGGCAGGCCGTGGGCCTTGGTAGAGCCGCCCCGCTGTGGCCTCTCTGTCTTCCAAGGGAAGAAGCCAGGAAAAAGCCAAGTCAGCCCTTGCCTCGGCAACTTCTAGAACCAGAAGGGGCCTTTCCGAGAATCTTGCTGCACCCTGAGGGTAAGGAGTGTCAGATTTTGCAGTGGGGGAAAGCTGGCAACCAGCCTCCCCTTCTAAGTAACCTTTGCCTCGGAAACCTGCCAGCTATGCGCCCGGAGACCTGCCTTTGATCACGACTTGTCACCTCCCAGGAGATGTTCCACTTTCCAAGCAGGTGAAAAACGAACCCGATTAAAAATAGCAGACTGGACTCTTCACAGGGTCCCCTTGTAACGCGAAACTGGTGGTGCTCCTGCAAGCGGAAGAAAGGGCCACCCTGCCCCTCAGGCTGCAGCGCTCTGTAGGCCAGTCAGGTTCCCACTGCACCCCAGAACCCCAGCACACTTCCCTGCTGCACCCCAGAACCTGACACACTCCCTTCTTCACCCCAGAACCCCAGGACACCCCCTGCTGCACCCGGAACCCCAGGACACTCCCCTTCTGCACCCCAGAACACTCCCCTGCTGCACCCCAAAACCCGACACACTCCCCTGCTACAACCCAGAATGCAACATACTCCCCTGTGGCACCCCAGACCTCAGCACGGCCTGGGGTCCAAGAGCCATGGCTCAGCTGTGCTCCCGCCGCCAGCAGAGCCCTTCTGGTTGTGGCCATGAGCCAGCTCTTGTTCACTGGGTTCACCTTGGTGACCAGGGGCCACTGGGACCATCCACACCCTCTCCCCCGCCTTCCTGCTCCCTTTAGTGCTTTATGGACCAGAGTTTCTGGAACTTTCTCAAAACTGTGGACACATTCCCAGTGGAAATCATGACATTTTCCGTTTCACATTAGGCACTCCACAATGCCTCAGGAAGAGAGAGAGAGGCAGAAGAAGGCCTGGGAGCCAGCCCCTCTCTGTAAACAGCCGGGCGGCCGTGTCTCTGCCACCGTCCTCTGTGTTTATCCTGGAGTCACCTCCCCGAGCTGACAGCTAGGCTCCAGTGTTTTCTTCTCCAGCCGAAGCCTGATGAATAGGTCCCCTGCCTTTTCTATCTGCTCATGTGGCACATCTGGATAAAGGCGTGCCTCTCCACTTGGCTCTGTTGTTTTTTAAACTTTACTTTCCACTGCCATGGTAACTGCTGCATGTTTGGCAAAGGGAAAGAGGGGGGAATAAAAGCTCTGAGAGAAGAAAAGGAGCTCTCAGCGCGGGGCTGGCGGCCATCCAGGCTAATCATGCCGCAGAGCCGAAATGAGGCCTCTGGCGGGCAGCCAGGTTACAAAGAACAAAGCTGTCAGTTCCCAATGTTGGCGGCAAAGCTTGTTTGGCACCCTTATATGGTTTCCCAGAACTCCCTGCCTTGGCCGCTGTCCATTCCCTTCAGGGCAGCAAACAGGATTAGCACAGCCCGAGCTGTTTTTCTGCTCTCTCCTCCAACTGTTCCAATGACATCATCCCTGCTGCATGCATTTGCCAGCACGATGGTTTTTTTCTCTCTCCTCCTCTCTCTCTCTCTCTCTCTCTCTCTCTCTCTCTCTCTCTCTCTCTCTCTCTCTCTCACACACACACACACACACACACCCTCCACTCCCACTTCCTTCCTGTGGCCGCCCCCTCTCCTCCGTCTTTCTTTAAACGCAATGTTTTAGGTCATTCTCCTTGTCCAGCTTCACTGTTAAATTAAAAAACGCCCTGGTGCTTGTACATTTAGCTGAATCAAGCCAGACGCTGTATTTTATTTTTATAACTGAATTCCTGTGAGATAGAAATCTCATTTTCCTTAGCAGGCTGTAATCAGCACTCACAGAGCTGTGGTTTCCAACTGCCCGTCTCCTGCTTCCTCGCGAGGCTCCGCTGAGAAATGAATTTGGCTCCCAGTCAGGTTTAAAGGGCCCACGGCTGGACACACACACACACACGCACACACACACACACACACACACACACACAGCATACGGTCACCATTATACACATCCACACAGCTACACAGACAAAGGGCATGAAGACACCCACTGAGACAGGCGGACACACAGTCAGTGCAGTGTCATTCTTTCTTTCAAGAAGGAAAGTAGAGGAATAAGTAGAAGCCAAAAGCTGCTTCCGAAAAGACTGGTTTAAACGTGCAGCAGGCAAGCGTTATGCAACCAATGGCTGGGTTCACAGAGGGAATGGAGGCTCCCGGCTGCACAAATGCTCCCCGCCCAGCCCCCCCCCCCACCGCACTCTGATTCATGAACTAGTTTTCAGATTCATGAATCACTCGGGAGCCAGCAAGAGAAAAATGAGTAGTATTGATCTCATTTCAATTGAAATTGGCTCATGATGGCCATGCTGGCTGCGGACAGCTTTCCACGACCCATGGCACGCCAGCATCTGAGGTCTGTGTGCACGCAGCCCACCTGTGGGCGGCTGGGACTCCTGGGGTGGCCTTCTGCAAAGGGCTCCCCGTTTTCTTGTTATTCAATGAGCATAATAAGATCTACTGGTACAAGGGACTGTGGCTGGACTCCACTGTCTTCCTTGGAGGTGGGGGTCAGTTGCCTTCTTTTACTGTTCTCTATCTAGTTTTTTGTTTTGTTTTTTCACTTTAATGAAATCTTTTAAGAGGTATCTCAGTGTACAGTGCACAGTGTTTTCTGGATTTCTGGTGACTTCTCAAGGACTACCCAAATTAGAAATTCACCTTCCGTCGCTGGATTCAACTTCAAATCCCACAAGGATGTCTTAGAGTTTGTGTCTTTGTTTGAAGGTACAGAAGTAGCTTCTATCTTTTCATCCCCTTGCACTCTCTTCAGCAAAGAAGGGCTTGGGGCTACAGACCCTCCAGATCTGGGGTGATTTAACTTATGTCGGAAAAGGTTATCTACCCACTGATGACTGCTCTGGGGTTTTACAAAACCACTCTTTTCCTTCCCAAATGAAGTGACGCTTCTCTCGCTGATGGTTGAAGATATGGGCATGCGCCCAGTGACATCACAGGGAGAGGCCTTAGGTCACCAGGCGGGTTCATCACGGGCTGCTCACCAAGGAACCACCTTTCCTCAGTCCACTTGTGTTCCAACTCAACTATCTTCTCTCTTGACATGTGTCCCCCACCCCCAACCTAGCCTGACATACTAGGCTCATCCCCATAGCTGGGAAATTTTCTCTTCCTTCCTCTTGCCCTGCAGTTTGGGCTGTCTGTCATGTGTAAGCAGATCACGACAGGCCATTGGCCTTGATCTGCAGCTTCAAACTGGTATATTTGGGGTTTATGCTCCCAGGTCTGCTTGACTACAGCTACCCTCCCAGCCGTAAGACACTTAAAACAACTGACTGGACATATGCTTTTCAGAAACCCCACAAAAATTGGCAACCGTCACCAGAAAATGATTCTATCCTAATCTGCATAACTTTGGATCCAAGCGTTCAGAAATGAGATTTTCATCCCTGGAGTTCAGACACACAGTCGCGCCATTAGATGGATTTCACTTGGCAGGGATCAGATGATGTGACCTTACTTCTTTTATTCCTGGGAGCAGGCCAAAGAAGGGAGGAAGACGTGTTTGTGTGAATTTCAATGAGCAGTTGGTTCAGAGGCCAAAAGAGGTGCTTGCAATCTGTGAGGTGTGTGTGAAGGTGCCTTTTGGCTCTGAGCAACTGACCCACGCCCAGTGCTGCCGGGGCGCCAAGGGTTAAATCACTCCCTCGAATTCCCAGCTGGCCCCAGAGCAAATGGGGATAGTGGGTTGGCTCATGTTTTGCATTAACTGGTTTGCTTTTTTTCCACTGCAGCCTCACATTCTGTGATAAACCTGAGTTGCTAGGAAAGCTTTATGTAACAGCCACTGGCCTGGGCTTCTCAGAGCAGCAAATGTTCCGTTTCCAGAGTTCCCCATAAACCTGGCAGCACATCAAAACCTCTGTTTCATAACAGACCAGAAATAGGATTTTCTAATAACATTCCGAGGGCTGGACTGATCAGGCCAGGGTCTGGACTTTTATGAATTGTTAATGGTTAACTAAAAAGAGACCCCCAGGGTGCCAACCTGCTATCTCTGGGGTCGGGGAGGGAAGGGGCGTCGCAAGACTGTGGTTTCTGCCTCAGGATCTGTTGGTGAGTGACCCGGGGCCCCTTTCAGAAAATTTGCTAAATAATCTCAAACATATTGAGGATCTTACTCATGTTTTAAAAAAAGAAAAAGAAACAACTACCTTCCCCCCTGCTTCTTCTTTCATTCATGGAGAATGTGGTTTCCTTTTATTTTGTTGCCAGACACGCTGACAGTTACACATTTAACCCCTGGTTTCCCTTTGTGGGGTCAGCTTTCTCCAATGGGCACACCGAGGTCTGGGGGCCAAATAGCCTCATAGCAGTAGACGAACAACACACTTAAAACTCAGCTCCATGGATGGCAAGCTTATAGGACGATTACAGACAGAAAGAAGGCACGTGGGCTGACCTCCCCTCCTCCCTCACACTCATGGACTACCTCCCCACACTCCCCTTCCTGTCCCCTCCTGGTTTAGATTATGACAGGGATGGGAGTTCCCTCCAAAAGGCCATTTGCAGCCTATTTAGATGTCACTGGGGGTTCCAACTGCATATCCCTTTGTTCCATTGCATCAGCTGTGCCTTCCTTCTGGTTAGTCTTGTCTTGCCCTCCTATGCAGTGAGCACTAGGCATCACTTCAAAACAGAAGAGGCCCGAGGCACAGCATGAGGGCACGGCTCTGTTCACCTTTGGGGAGAAGTTGATGTGACTTGTGTTGTAGGTGCACCTAGCAATAAGAAGCCACCCTAAGATATTGCTCCATGGGATCCTCCTTACCACCCCTCCCACCACCATGTCCCACCATCTCCCTGCTGCTCTTCCTGGGTCTGCGCCCTGGGCCACCTGAACAATGGGGTGTAGGGTGCGTGGGGGGACTTGTCTCCCTGACAGGGATCTGAACTTCAGCCCTTTGCTCTGCTTTCCCTTGTGGAGTTCCTGCTTTAAGTTTAATTATCATCTTTCTCTTCCAATCTACCTACCTTGTAAGTCTCTCCTACTTTCTCAGTTTTGGAATATTGGCCCCCAGATGTACCAATTCGGGGCTTTCCAGGACAATTCTCACTTGGCTGTTTCTTCCACAGCCATTAACATAATTTCTCCAGTCTTTTCTGGTGCTTGCAACACTTTTCCGTTTCGTTTCAGGTGAGTTTAATTTATCTGCTATTTACCCTTTCTTCTGGATCATTAGTAAAAATGATCCAGAAAAGCCTCCCTTCCAGTCAGAGCTGTTGCTACGGCCAGCCGGGCCCTGGGGAGCCCCCCACACTCTCCTGAGCCCGCGAGAATGGCTCCGAGAAGACTGCAGTCAGATGGGCTTCCCTCACCAGGCTGAGATTTAATATCCCTGAGATCCATTTAGTGTCTGGAACCTGGTTGCCATGGAGATGGTTGTCATAAAACACACCGATCTGTAGAGAGATATAAAGCCGGTCCCTGGGGTACCCAATCGGGCACATTAGCTCAGAGAAATGGCACGCTGCTTATCACCTCCCTTTGTTGACAGGGTGCAGCTGCCTTTCAAATTCAACCTGGGCGACCTTCTTAGAACCAGACCAAAGCACAGCCATTTTCAGTTAAAATTTCGTAGGGACAATCCAGGGCTTCACCAAATGCCAGCTGCCCCGTCTTCCTGTCCCAAGCTGAGTCAGCCTGGAAGAAGAGGTCATTCTCCTTTGGCAGAGTTTGTTCTTGCTGTCACTGACCCACCAGCATAACAGAGCAGGCAGAATAAAAACAATGACCACAACGACACTTCAGATCAGGTGCTGGGAGGAGCGGGAGGGGTGGGCAAGGTGGCCTCAGAGGCACTGCCCGGCTTGGCTGACGTGCAAAGGGCCCCAGAGACCAGCCCGGGACAGCACGGGCCTGTATCTGTCTGCTGCCTGCCAGCTAAGGCTGGGTGGTTAGCCGGAGACACTTGGAAGGTGTATAGGGCCGTCCACTAAACACCTTCCCCTCCTTGTCATCTACCGTGTTTCCCCGAAAATAAGACTGGGTTTTATATTAATTTTTGCTCCAACAATCTACATTTATTCATTTATTCATGTACAAAAATCTACATTTATTCACACAGTCATGTCTGGCTGACGATCGTAACTGGGGCTTATGTGTAGGGTAAGGCTTATATTACGAACATCCTGAAAAATCATGCCAGGGCTTATTTTCCAGTTAGGTCTTATTTTCGGGGAAACACGGTAAATTCTCCAAACCTGTGCTCTGTTCTCACTTGCTCAAGGTTAATTTCTCCCTTGGTCAGGTCTATGTGCAGAAACCAATAAAACATTTCACTCCTCTCCTTTCACTGTATAAAGAAAACAAGAGGCAGGCACAGGTGTACTTTGCAGTTCACAAAGGATAGTGGGAATCCTTTTGGAATTTGGTTGGGGTCCGGGGTGAAAGGATGATTTGGTGTTCACATTTTTGCTCTGCCAGTGACTGAGTGTATCTCGGAGTAGGAAAATGGCTGGAAAGGAGCAGCTGCAGCGGTGGTGACATTAGAATGCAAGCAAGGTCCCCTACCCCCATCCCACGGGCAAGCCAGCATTAATACCTGAGACCCCAGTCACCGTCTCTGCTCTTTCTTCTTTTGAACTGAGCTATATGAATTGACTTGGTCTTTCATCTCCAACAATTCCTTTGATTACTTACCCGATGCCTCAGTTTCCTTTTTATTTAAATTGGGAGATGTGTTTCTGTTTCTATTTAATACCAAAAAGCATTTCAAACATCTTTTGCTTTAGTCAGCCTTATCACATTGCTACCAAAAGCGGCGGGAAAGATGAAACTCAGACTATTGTATGACTCTGAGAATACTTAATGCATTTATCACGTATGACTTTATTGCAAGGTGTCATCCATCCAATGTTAAGACACCTGTTCTTAGCAACCCCAATACACTGGATGACATTTTAAAAATAATTGCCTCCGGGCTTTGCAAATTCTTTAGCTAGTCCCCCTAAATACCCTGGGATGCCTGTTATTTTAGCCTCTTATTTGCATATCTTCAATGTCTCTAAACACTCCCTGAACCCTACCTTATCAATAGTTTATGGACAACATTTTCATTCTTTCCCAATTCTCCTTACCCCTTATCTTTATTTTTCTTGTTTAAGATAATTTTTAAAGAGCAGTTTAAAAGCTCAGCTAATTTGGAGTCATTTGGCTTTCAGCTCCCTCCTCATTCATTAAATGGGTCTACTTTTTTTTTTTCCATACTCCTCTGCTTGGACAGAAAAAAAAAAGAAAGAAAAGAAAAAAAGAAAACATGTTTATAAAAACACACCCTATTCCCCTTAGTTCCTCTGGCTGGCATTAAATCATTCTGCCTTTTTAAGTTTTTTTCTCTCCAGCCCTCATGTTTTTCCTGAAAACTTTAACTCAGTCCTGGTGTTCTTTCTCATTTTCCTCCCCCTGTGTCTCCATTTCTTGACAAGTTCAAGAGGGAGTTGCTCTTTTGATTTTCCCCCGGCCCAGCCGAAAGCACATGGAGCACTTCTTTCTTGCTCCTTTTTGTCCTGTTTTCATGAGACCTGTGGTCTCAGCCCTACAATTATGGCGTCTTTCATGTTATCTTTCTCCCAAGGCTCACATCCTGGCAAAGCAGACAATGGGAGTGTGTCTTTACTTAGCTTTTATACCTTTTGTTCCAGAATGCAGGATTTCCTTATGGTTTGTTTGGGCTTTCAAAAAGCTTATTTACTGATCCAGAAAGGTGCCAAGCTCACGCCCTGAAGAAAGCAGGCCAAGTTTCTATGTGCCTGAAATGACACCATCGTGTCCAGGCTCATTTGATGTTAGGGGCCAGCTTAGAGGCTGATTGGATTGCTGTGTGCCCTGTCCTGTTGTGTGCCAAAAAAGTGGCTGCTAAAACTGGCCAAAACCTCAGCTCACTGAGACTCTGGTCTAGAGAGGACAGAAATGCAGACCAGGATAATGTCTGAAATGGGACAAATGATGAATACATTTTTACATTATGGTCTTGTTTAGAGTTGGTAGTTAATGCTAATCATTTATTTCTTTAAATTAAGCTCCTTTGCTTTAGTTAAAAGTCAGGATTTTAAAAATACTTATTTATTTGTTTGTTTAAATTGGGGAATTGGGGGAGGGGAACAGTGTTGGGGAATTGGGGAGGGGGACCAGCTAAGTTGTTGTTCTTCAATCAGGATTTTTTTTTTCATTATGCAACTATGTTTAAACCTCATATTTCTATATCTTGGACTAAGGCCCTATCGTTGCACAATATTTTCAATACAATACAGTTTTCAAAAACAAACACAGAGCAAGACGTGAAGGTTTTTAAGAGAGCGAGTGTGTGTTCTTCATGATGGAACCACCAAAGGGACCTTAGAGCATGAGCTTACTGCAGGTTTGCTCAGTAACCTGTATGCAGTGGAAGCCAGCATGCTTGTTTTATTTTCCTTGATGCCAACGTGACGTCATTGCCCAAGGAGCACAAGGGGAGAGGTCACAGAATACAGGCAGATCCGTGGAGAACAGGCAAATACATGTGCACACACAAACCAAGGGTCCCACCCCCCTCCTCACGGAGCTGCGAGGACAAGCCCTGAGGGAGATGAAATGTTAGACCCGTCTCTATGGTGCAGAGCCAACTCTCCCGCCAAGATCAGTGAGGGAGCCTGGATCCGGGTGATTAGTGAGTACAGGGAGGGCCTACATCCAAGTAATTATTCCAGTAAGTCTGACTCTGTGCTCTAGGTTTTTTCTGTATGCTTACTCCCTTAGTTAATACAGTGTCTCGAGGGTTTCTCCTTAAAACTTCTCAAAATACTACATCCTCCGCCTGGAGTGACCACCTCTGCCATCACAGTAGTCCTTGTAAAGGCCCATTGCTCAAGGTTTGACTCAAACACCACCTTCTCCTGGAGACCTTTCTCAATCCTCACTTAAAATGTATTTCATGGGCCGGCCGAGTGGCGCGGTGGTTAAGCGCTGGCTTGGGTAGCCAACGGCCCCGGTTCGGTCCCACATGTGAGGGCCAGTGACACTGCCCTCAAAAAAAAAAAAAAAAAATGTATTTCTTTTTTTTTTTTTCTGGGTGCTCAGATTACCCGAAACTCCGAAATGCCTATATTTCAAAGGACATTTTTTGGGGGAGGTACCTCAAATATTTGACAATGGTGATGGCTCGGTCACATTGAAACTCTCCCTTTCTTGGTGTCCATGGAGTGACATTCCCCTGCTTTTCTTCCTTTTACAGGACCTGGTGTGTCTAGTTGACATTTGTGCCCCCAGTCTCCTGGGCCCCCTCCTCCTCTTCAATAACCCCAACCCCACCGTGGCTCCCACAACCCTCTCTATTTGGATGACCCCCAGATTTACATCTCCAGCAGAGACCTTTTCACAGAGCTTTGGATTCTTATTCCCCTAAACACAGAGACCATCCCCAATGTATGATGGTTCCATTTAAAACTGTTGACTTTACGGTGGTGCAAAAGGGATACTCATCAGTAGAAACTATACTTCAAATTTTGAATTTTGATCTTTTCCTGAGCTACTGATTTGCAGTACCCTCTTATGGAGCTGGGTGGAACAGTGGACAGCAGCTCCCCGTCAGCCACACAATCATGAGGGTCAGCTCCCAATACCCTGCAGTGTACTGTGTTACCAGCTTTTTTTTGGATATTGTGGTTTGTATTTTTGCATCCCATGATGTCTACAAAACATCCATCTGTGTCTCCTGCTTCTGGTGAGGAGAAAAGGAAGACAATTACTCTTGAGATGGAACTCGGATAATTGACCAACTGTAAAGTACGTGTTCTGAGCACTTTAAGGTGGGCGAGGCTAAGCTAGGATGTTTGGCAGGTTTGGCGTATTAAGTGCATCTTCAACTTACAATATTTTCAACTTACTGTGGGTTTATAGAGGACGTAACTCCATCAGATGTCAAGGAGCATCTGTACGAGACATGTCCACATGGTTAAACTACAGCCCCTTTAAACGCAGTATGTGATCATATTCCCATGAAACTCTGGACCTGCCCTCAACTCCTTAGCATCCTATTGTATTCTGAGCATGTCTAACTGTTTTGCTCATCACTCTGCCTCCTGTTCAGCTCCACATTGCCATTGGGCATATCATCGTGAAATATCCCACCTAGGAAATGCGATCATGTCTCTCCCATCTAAAGCTCCATGCATATAGGCACAGATGGCCCCCTGAGCTAGGGCTCCCCGCAAACTGCTCACAGCCCCTACAGGCCCCTAGTCTTCGCATGCACCTGCCCCTCCTGATAGCCCACCTGTCTATCTCTATGGATTCTTTGGGATGCATCTCAGCTGCCGCCGGGTCGATGACACCTTTCCTGGCCCTTTCCAGCAGACCTGTCACTTGTTCCTTTCTGCTTCCCGTCGCATGTGGACATTGCTCCTGTATGGTGCTTCTCACATTGTTCTTACCCTTTGCTTTCCTGTCTTTCTTCGCAACAAGGCTCCAAACCCCTGCATGGCACAGTTACCTGCAGTTCCCATTTTAGGGGCCACCTTCCATCATCATCTGTCCTTTAACATCAGGAGCACTTTAAGGCATGTGGCCGAAGGAAGAAGGTGAGTCTGGGCCCCTGGATTCTGTTTGTCTGCGTGCTCTTCACTGTTTACCTGGATCACTGGAGTAAGAAGCATAATTCAGCTGAGTTCATCATGGGGCTCCTTGCTGTTGGCTTTGGAGTAGCTTGAGAAGAAAAATGTAATCCTCTATGTTAATGTGCTTTAAAAATTCCTCTCAAGTATTAGACTGGAAGCTCCTCATCCTTCCTTCATACTGAATTGGAGGCAAGAGATGAGGAATCCGCAAACAAACTCCTTCCAGTATCTTCAGTGTATTACTTGCAGCTACAGAGCACTAGACCCAAACCCGGAAAGGCCGGCCCGTACACGCACCCAGTGCACCGTTTCTCCCCTGGCCCGTGCTGTGCTGCTCGGCCACCACGCTGACCAACGCTGTGATCCTGCTCAGACGTCTTGTCTGAGTTTCTGGATACTCCATTCACATTGCTGTTGTTCTTATCGCCATGCAGGAGAAACTGTGATGGTCTCCATTTCAACACGTGGAACCTGGGAATGACTAGCCTAGCGCAGGACAAAGACTACACTCCCGGAGAACAAAGGAAATGATACTCTAGCAAACAGCAGGTCATCTACCAAACCTGAGTTTGGAGTCATACAATAGGGCAGTCCCAAGTGATCATGCTAAGTAGTGACCAGATATAATGAAGAGGTGTGTGGTGTGTCCTCGGCAGTGACCCCACATGGCTTGACTTTCCAGGGTGCTGCTCCTGCTTGTCAATGGTGAGCATCGAGGACAAAGACCCAAACAGGCCGCGAAAAGCAGGCCGGGCACTACTGTGGCCTCAAGCCCAGGCACAGCCTGTCTTGTTCGGTGTTAGAAAAAAAATGGGTAACATATTCTCCCTGGTTTTCAAAGCTTCCCAGTGCATTTTTCTAACACAGCAACTATTTTCATTATGTTTTATTCTTTTTTTTTTTAAGATTTTATTGGGGAATTGGGGGAGGGGAACAGTGTTGGGAAATCGGGGAAGGGGAACAGACAAGTTGCTGTCCTTTTGTTCTTCAGTCTAGTTGCGGAGGACATTGCTTCACTGGCCCATGATGGTATCGTCGTTGCGCTCTTCCCGGATGAGGCAGATCGGTTGGCCTCACTCTGGACGGCCGCTCGCAGTGGCTATTGGCAGCTCATGCTGGCTGCCAGCCACTCACGCTGGCTGTCGGCCACTCACTGTAGCCTATGGCAGCCCACTGCAGCAGGGGCTGCAGCCTACACCGTCTCCGGGGCTCGCAGCCCAGCTCCAGGTGGAGCTGTTGTTAGCTGTGGAGGGCAGTGTCACTGGCCCTCATATGTGGGATCCCAACCGGGGCCGCTGGCGTCCCAAGCCAGCTCTTAACCAATGCGCCACTCGGCCAGCCCCATTATGTTTTGTTCTTGACTCATCATTTTAAAAGGTAGTCTTGTGGGTTTTGGGGCCAATAAGAAAGAAACAGGGCTGGGGGATGGTGAGGAAGATTGCTCCAGACCAGAGGCGCGGCTATAAATCTTGAAGTAAAATTATCTTTGCAAACTAAATGGCACCTGAATTTTATTCAAGTGAAAAGCTGGGCAATTGACTGTGATTTAAAATGATCACTGTGTTATACTTCAAATGCACTGAAACAGGCTTTTCTGCAATAACCTAGGGAACATATGCAAATTGAAGTTATATTGTTTAGTCTGAAGAAGTGAAGGCTGACGGAATAATTGGTCTACAAGTTTATGAAGCGTTATGTTGAGGCTGTATACCATTATTTACCACTAAATCGTACACGAAATTAAAATGGACTTAAGGTGCACAGGAAATATGTAGGTTAGATAACAGAGAGCAGAGATTCTAAAAATAGCTAATGCTCAGTGGGTTTTCAAATATTTTTTGGGGAAGGGGAGGTAGGGAGAAGGTACTAGGAAAAAAAAATAGATGGAAACAGTTCCTTGCGGTGTTCACTCATCGTGCGGGGTCAATACTACAGAGCGGAGGGTCTCAGAGGGTGGTCTTGGGAAACTTTCTGTTATGTGATTCTTTTTAGAATCACACGCCTCTGTCCTGTGGCTACAGAGCCTGCTGTGGGTTCTTGATCTGCTCAGAAAGCCGATATCTGATTTCCTGGTCTGCACCCTGCAGAAACCAGTGGAAGCTAAGCCGGGATGGGTCATCCCATCCGCACTGCACCTTTCCTAGAGAGGAGAATGCTGGCTGCAGCCTGGAGGTATTGAGAACACATGCTTTTCTTCTTTTACATCTTTTCTTCAGAGAACCTGACTCATTCTCTGTAAAGGGGAAATCACAACAGAGACCTGCCCTGTAGCCAAATGGCAGCTGGGGTTGGGGGGAGGCAGGGCAGCTGCGATGGTGGGATTGTCACCCCACACGAGTCACACTCTTCCTCCACACACTTCACAGAGGGGATTCCAGAGTGGAGTTCTTGGGTGGCTCTGCTTCGAGATAGGGCAGATACACCATCTTCGAAGGTTCTAGAAGTGCCCACTGAGATGGCAAATGTGGGAGAGCCTCACTGGTGCTCCTCCCAGCAAGAAGGCTAGTTTTACTCTGCTGCCAAGCCCCAGCCCCTGGCCCCTGGAATGGGGGCCTCTCAACTCCCCAGCCCCTTGCCTTGGTGCCTGCTCACCTAGACCCAGGCCAAAGGCAGGCCCCGGAGCACCATTGTGAGATAGTGACCTACAGCGAGGTGCCTCTGAAACTCCATGTTGTCCTGATGACCTAGTTTATGAGCATGACATGACCATGAGATGGCAGGAGCTTTCCAAAGGGCCAGATCATTTGGTCTTTATTTTTGTCCCTCTGTGTAAGTTGCTCTCAACTCTGGCCGTCAAGTGGTTTCACTTAGGGAGCTTTTAAATAAACCCATGCCTGCCCCTCACTCCTCCACCAATTAAATTAGATTCTTTGAGAGAGAAAGCCTGCAATGGTGCTTTTAAATAAACTCCTCAGATGATTTTAATGTGCAGCCTGGGTTGAGAAACGCTGGATCAGTGGCCATAACTCTGGGAGAAGAGACAGCTACTTGATGTTGTTTGGGCAAGTTCTCATAACACGAAGGAACCCTCTTTTGTGTGGGTTGTGTGCCTGGACTCTGGCAATACATCAGTGCATACAGCACAGACACCTTTACAATTTCACAAGGGATGCAGGCAGGGAAGGCTCATTTCCACTCCGGTGTGCTCTGAGGCACATGCAGGGAGCACCCTGCAGGCTCTGCTCTCTGGGAGAGCTCTGAAAAGTTCCCTGCCAAGGCTGTAGCCTCAGTGGTTTGGATTATGAGTGGGACTCTGGCAGACAGAGAAAAGGAGACAGGTCACTTCAGCAGGAAGGACACTGTGCAGGTATGAAGCACTACAATTTGCCAGGGGACTAGGATGTCAGCTTCAGGAGAGGAGGGTCTCTGGGTCTTCTCTGCTCTTGCCTGACCTAAACCAGAGCTAGACAGTATTAGGTGCACAAGAAATTAGTGGAATGAATGAACACATGAGCATTGCCTTTTCAAGGGCATGGGTATGCCAGGAGAAGAGGCTTAGAGGCCAGCAAGAGCCCTGCCACGGACGGACTTCTGCTGAATGAAGACCCACATTTAATGAGAAAAAAATTATCTCAGATTCTAATGCCATAGATTGAGAAAATGCACACGCAGACTAAAACAATTCCTACAACTTCCATGATTTTTTTACATGAATTTTTATTTTGATCACACCAGCAACACAAAGTCACATATTTCTCCCCACCATTGAAGGTTAAGAAATGTTGACCTTTATTTTTCTAATGCAAACCACAACTGTTTGAGCTCTTTCTAGAAATGGTCAGTTGGAAAGTCTTTCTCAGTCAATTGTCTAGCTTAAAACTTGTGAAGGATGTCAGGTCCAGACTGTGCGGGTCCTCCTATCTCCTGGCCGGGGAAGGTCATCTTCTCCCTTCTCTGCAAGCCTTGCCACAGAACCCCAAGGGCAAGGTTTTGGGGACCCAGTCATCCTGAGAATCCACAAAGCCATGGCTCAACCCAAGACACAGTTCTCTGTTACGTGTGGAGGTACAAATCCTTGGTACTTTCCCAATCTGTTTGCTCTCTCGATATCCTACATTCTCTCCCCGACTCCACCAAAAACAAACAAACAAACAAACAAGCAAACAGAATTTTTCTTTCCCATTGGAACTCAATGGCTCATTCTGAAGCCTGGATGGTTCCCGGCTTAGAATTGTGTCTATTTTTTCTGAATCTAGAAGAGTTTGGTCTTTTGTTGTCCAGAGATGGACAGCAGGCTTTTTCTAATAAGATTCACTGACATTTATTGAATATGCTGTTCACTTTATTAAGGCATTCCATGCTCACCTCCACCCCAGAAGGTAAGTATTGTTATTTCCTCAGTCTTACAGAGAGGAGTAGAGCGATTAGGTAAATATGTGGCAAAATCAGTAGAATTTGATGGAAAATGACATTGGGGATGAAGGAGGCAGAGGATGGTCCAGGATGACTCAGATTCTTCCTCAGTCAATGGAGATGACACTTACTGCTGGGCATGGGGGTGGGGGGAGTCATAAGCCTTGTTAGTGACTTGATTGTCTTTAAACATCCATATTTATTCTTTCAATTCATATGTCTCTTATCCTACATTTCCTATAAAAACTCACAAATCATTCATTAGTAATTAACCAAAGTCCCAACTATCGATTAAACCAGACCCAGACGAAGAGAGAAAACTTTGACATTGACTGTTAAGAATGGATTATCTCAACTTCATTCTTTTCTAGTCGTCATCATGACTCTGATTTCTTAGACTCAGTCTTTAAATCAGTTTTGGAAATTGAAAGAGAAAAATCTACGAGGCTGAGCTTGTGCCTTGTGCAGCCCCAATGGATTGGATATGCTATGGGCTGGCTTCAGGGGCGTGCTCCCAAGATTGCTCTGTGGTCACTGGCTTTCCTGGGCCGTGACAGCATCTTGCCCTTTGTCAGACGCCACTCTCACTCCACAGCTGAGCTGAGGCTTGCTGTGACTGTGAACCTAATGCAATGCCAAGTTACTTTTAAAATCAAAATCACCTGAAAGTATTTCTATGATTCAGTTAATCACTCGAAATGATTATTTGCCTTTTCTGTACAAGACACAATGCTACTAGTTAGCAAAAATTAAAATAGAAGGATGTATGGTGGACATTTTTTGCCTCAGATCCTTTGCACAGGCCTTTCCCTTCGCTTCCCTGAAATTCTTACTACTGATCTTCTAGGTCTCGGCTTAAATGTCACCTCAGAAGGGCCTTCCAGCCTTCTACGCCTTTCTATCTAAAAGAGGTTCCCATCACTGTTCATTATAATGGTACAATTAGTCATTGTTGTAGCTCCTTCTTTGTTTACTTCTTTGTTTACCTCCTTACTACTTGTAGATTGTGGGCGTGACACGGTCAGGGACCACATGTGTCACAGCAGAATGTATGCGGAACAAATGTGTAAAGCATTAGTTACACAACTGGGGTGCCAAAAACATGTATACAAGTGGACACTTGGGTCGACATTGCTCAAGCAGTAGTTGGCTGTAATCAGAAGTGTCTGGATGCTGATGGAAACCACTTTGAGCCCCTCTTGTAATCGCAGAAGTCAAATGTGACTTGTATTCATCTTTTGTTATCGGTATATATTGAGCATTACAATTTTAATAGTCTTTCCTTTCTTAAAATGTGCATACATTTTTTTTTGGCACCCTCTATAGTTATCACGACTTTAATGAGCACGTTCCCTCAACTGCACTCACTGCAAAAATCTTGAACCTGGGACTCAGTCTTTGCGACTTCCAATATACTCATATATATGTATTTTGGCCTGGCCCCAAATCCAAATATTTGTAGAACTGAAGAGAACTTGACTCATTGTTGGAATGAACTGAAGAGAGGAAGAGGCTTTAGTACTTGAACACTTCAGTATGAGCCTGTGGAGTAAACCCAAAGCCAAGATTCAAGGGCACTTCCTTGATGTTGCAAGTGACTGAAGATGACTATAATGTGCCAGGGCTGAGCTGGAGAAAACAGACCCAGCCCAAGGGATTCCCTCTGTTGCTGACTGTTCCCCTTCCCTACAGCCAGGGTGGCCTTGTGGGGCAGGGCCAGGGTTCAGGGTCCCACAACCGGGAGCCTGGCTCTGGTAAGGAATCCCCAGCCTCATTGATTTTGGTCTCCCCTCCTGCACTGCTTTTGGTGAATCCTCACCAGCAAAGAATGGTTGCTAGGAATGAGAAGGGCACTCCAAATGGGTCATTAAAGCAGACAAACAAATAAACAAAGAACAAAAAAAAAACCCACACCAGACAGAAATGCTCTCCCCAAAAAGGGACCTCACTCTGGGGATGGGGTCACGGGCTCAAAGCAGATCTCACGATGCTGACAGTTAGGCCTGGGCCCCACCTGTCATTACTGCGTAACAACACATCAGGTTCCTGGAGAATAACTTCACGCCTTTCCCACAAATTCTCCAAGGTTTGGAGAAACTGAAGTTGGTGCCTCCCAACTGAAGAGCCAGAACCCCAAAGAGAAGATGTTCCTGTGAACTGAAAATGCTTCCCTCTCACAGGGTTCCCCTCAGGGTTTATGCAATTCCATCTTGCTCCTAGGCCCAGGAGGAGGCTGGGAGGAACTTGATGCCGTCAGACTGACATGGAAGGGCACACTCGCTCTGTGACCCAGGACCCGGAAGCCATGGGGCCAGTGATCACAGCACCTCGACCCAAAACGATTTCCTTGGGGCTTACTCAAGTCCACTCCTGGGAAGGATGTGCGGGAGGAGAGGAGGGATGGCTCCATTCTGTTGGTGGAGGGAGCTGGAATCCTGTCCCCCATATTCTCATTCCAATGGCCAGCAGCATAGGAAGTACTTACACATTGTACAGTCGACCCTCCGTATCTGCGGGTTTTGCATCTGTGGATTCAACCAACTGCAGAGCAAAAATATTTGGAAAAAAAATCCCAGAAAGTTCCAAAAAGCAAAACTGGAATTTGCCGTCTGCTGAGCACCACACTGAACCTACTCGAATAATTTGATGTGTAGGCAAACCCGGCTGTGGCCTGTATGCAAATACAGATTATATGCAAATACTACACCAGTTTATGCACAGGATTTGAGCATCTGTGGATTTTGGTGTCACTGGGGGCTCCTGGAAGCAATGTCCTGTGGATCCTGTGCAACAGTGTGTATATATGGCAGGGACACCAGCCCACTTCTTGGTTCCATGTCATAAGGTAAATACTTCCTGTTCTGTTCAGCCTGCTCATGACCCTTCTCCTTAGTGGCGCCCTAGACACAGGTGCAGGATGAATGATGTTGGCCCTCGGTAGTGTCCTCTCATCCCCTTTTCTCTCCCCGACACCTCTTTTTGTACCCCTCCCTCTAGGCCCCACTATCCTCTTGCAACTCAGGCTCTTCAATGCCTGACACCCAACTGGGTACCCAGACCCTCCCCAGACCTACCCTTTTGCATTCCGCCATCAAAACTCTACAGTCCTAGGCCCTACTTCCCCTTGCTGCTGAGGAAGAAGTTTGATTATGATCCCACTCTCTCCTTTCTCAGCAATCCTAATCAGCTAATGACCAATAGAATTTAAAGAGCTATGCTGCCCAAGGGGATGGCAGAGCATCCCTAAAGGCACACTACCCACTCGTGTACCCCTGGCATTGATTTTCAAATTGTCCTCTCACCTCTAGGGTCTGTCATACAATTCAGACTTCAGTATAAGCAGCTTGTCCTATGTTGGGCTATTTTCATATGGGTTGCTTCTGTCTCTCCATCTAGATTTAAACTTCTAAATCCCCTCTTTCCTGGCACAGGGCAAAAGCGCTGGTGAGCTCTTACGAATGACTCTGCCATGCAGGAAGTTGGTAAGGGAAATAGACCCGTGACATGCTTGGAAGTTTGAGTTGGGAGGACCCTACTGATTCTAGATCAGCTGCCTCATCTTATAGCCAAGAAAGATGAGCTCAGAGAAGCACGAACACCTGAAGCAATGAAGCATTTACTCCTTTAAGAACAAATATTTGTTCAAGATCTAATTTGGTTACTGTGATAGGAATATAATGATCAATCATGGACTTCGGTCCCCAGGAACTTAGGGTTTGATGTGTGAAGGAGGTGAGATGTGGATGAATATACCTACTATATCCTCTGATAGGAAGCTGTGAATACCATTAAGGTGCTAACTGGGCTATTATCAAGTGCTAAAAGTGAATGGGGTGAACTTCAAACGCTGCGCATGGCTAGGAAGGGAATTGCTGAGGGCAGGTGGCCAGACAGAGGGAATTTCCTTGTAGATCTGTGTCAAACATTCAAGGAGTACTATGTGCCCTGTTATGACTAACAGACCTGGAGGGAAGTGAAAAAGGCAAAGGAACTAAATCACCACCTTGGGACCTTCCAGCTCAACCAAACACTAAAAAACATAGCAAATTAGAAGAGAGAAAAGGAAACTGCCTTTGTTTCTTTTAATATCCTTTCTTTCCACCAAGTAATTATTGTTATTTTTCAAAGGTAGCTTCTGTTTTTCTCCTAATCTTATTCATACATATTAAATTAATGTTTGCAAAAGTGCCAGGTTGATACAAATAATCTTTGAAGGCACAGCGCAGTTCTCAAGAGATGATCAGTGCCTGGTAGTCCGTGCTTCTTAAAGACTCACCTTAGAGAACCTGAGAGAAAAAGGTGTCAGCGATGAGCCTGGCCAGGTTCATTCATAACTCAGTCCTTGTACTTGGTTGCTGATGAAATGGCAAAAGAATTCGAAGGCATGGTCCTTGCCATCAAAGAGATGACTATCTAAGGGAGAGAAAATGTCCATGCTTGAAACATGCAGAGAAATCTGACTCCTGAGTGCAAGATAGTATGGTTTGCATCACATACACGTACACACATACGCACGCATGCATGCACGCACGCACACATGCACGCACACACAGTCCTGAGAGCAGGGCTGTGTTTTGTTGCCCAACAGCTCCACCTCCTTAGCCAGTTTCTCATCCATCCTGAAAGCTTTTCTTCTGCATCAGAAGATGAAGGTTCATGGCTTTCTACAGGCTGCCCTGCCACCTGATCCCTCCACTGAGACCTCCAGTTCTCTGTGATCATCCTATTTTTTCTTTTTTTTTTTTTTTTTTAGAAGTTTTCATTTGTGGTTTTTTGTGTGTTTTTTTTTAACGATTTCATTGGGGAATTGAGGAGGTGAACAGCATTGGGGAATCGGGGAAGGGGTGAAGGGGAACCTTTTTTGTTCTTCAGTCTAGTTGTGGAGGATGTTGTTTCACTGGCCCATGTTGGTATTATCGTTGTGCTCTTCCTGGGTGAGGCAGATCGGTTGCTGGCCATTGAATGGCGGCTCACAGCGGCTCTTGGCAGCTCACACCGGCTGCTGGCCACTCACACTGGCTGCTGGCCACTCACTGTAGCCTATGGCAGCCCATTGCAGCAGGGGATGCAGCCTACACAGTCATCGGCCATCTTAGCTATAGAGGCAACATTCACCATCTTAGCTATAGAGGCAACCAGGTGGAGCTGTTGTTCACCACCTTAGCTATAGAGGGCAGTGTCACTGGCCCTCATATATGGGATCCAAACAGGGGCCTTGCTGCTCAGAGCTGGTGTCCCAAGCCAGCTCCTAACCAACGTGCCACTCGGCCAGCCCTGATCATCCTATTTTGAACCTTCAATCCAGTCTCCTTGTTGGCTCCTTTTCCATGTCTTCAAACATGCCAAAGACCTCCTACTCTAAATAACCTTCTTCTCAAACTCCTGCTCCATCTCACTCCTTCCCTTCAGTCTTCCACTGATCTTCATTTGAAGACAACAATCCCCTCCTCTATGCCCGCCTCACACTTGTTCCGCCCTCTCTGCAGCCCAGCTTGTGCCCTGAGCACCCATTTGCACGCGGCTGTCTCATACTCATACCTGCTCTTGGGCTGTAGGTGAGCTCCATGTTTTGGTCTGAGGACCCACCATTCACTTTCTGTGGGTGACCCTTTGTACCCCTTAGTTGATGACTCCCAGATGCAAGTCTCCAGTCCTGACCCAAATCCTGGGATACAGAGACTGTATTTCCAACCACCTACCAAACAACAAGTTTACCTGGCCATCCCTAAAACCTTTGAACTCAACCAGCCCCAGTGGACTTGTTGCCTTCCTCCGGAAGCCACCTCTCCCCTGATCGGTGTGACAGTTTATGTCATCATCATGCACCCACTGGGCAGCCTCCAGACTAGACCTCCATCTCCTTTATGTCTCATATTCAGATGCTTCCTAATCAACTCTTAAGTATCTTCCCTCTTGTTATTCTATCCTTGATCCTTTAAGTCCAGCCAACCCACCTCATACTTGGTCCCGGCTGCCCCCAAAGCTGTGAACAGCAGTTATTTCAGGCAAGAGCCCCCTTCATTGTTCTCAGCTCTCTGCTTCCTGATTCCTGCCCTCCATCCCCACTTGATTTTCCATTCCTGGCCACTATGGTTTTAGATTTCCATATGACTTTCCACAACGACTCCCCACCTGACTGGTACCTCTGGTTTTAGGTGCAAGACCATACCCATTGTCTCTGGGAGACATCCTCGTCCATTCCTCCTCCTGTCACCCCACTGGCCAAGCCAGCCCCAGGCTCCCACCTCTGCTCCCAAAGCCATATTATCACTTATGGGCCTGTTTCTTCCATTGGACTTTAAGTTCCTTGAGGACAAGTACTGACATTGTGTACTTGCCTTCGAATCTCACAACAGGCACATGGAAAGAGTATGATATATACAGGAGACATTTAGGAATGATTCAAGACAATGCACATCCTGTAGAAATATGGAGGGAGGAGGGGCTGTGTGGCCTGAGTCAGTTCAGGAAGCTGGATCCCCAGGCTGAATACAGACATTGTAATTACGTGCCCGAAAACAGGAAAGTGCTGGTTACTCAGATGAAGCCTATCTTTTCATTCCTCCCTGAATTCTCCACTCACTCTATTACCTTTTCTTAACCCAGCTGGGATGACTACTGCCTGTAACACCAAGAAGAGCTATCCAGAATGTCATGAGTAGCATGGTCCAGCCAAAATGAAGTCATGGGCCAACAACCTCCTGCATATTAGGGCCAGGAGTTTGGGAGGCCCCGTCCCTGTTTACTTGGACCAAAGGGACCTTGGAGCTCTGCTTGGCCCCAGAGCAGCTCCGGAATCACAAGTGTTCATTAGTGCTATGAGCACATATCCAGGCAGTGTTTGATCCTGAGTTCTCCCTAGAGCCAACTCTCCAGCCAAGTGTGAACAGCGCTGTATAATCCTGGCGGATGCTCAAGGGCCATGTTCGGTTTTTCCAAAGAAGCGTCCTGGGCCTTCTCATTGGTTTCTTCATTTATTGTTTCCTGTCATGCTATCATGTGACTGGAATACTGCTGTCCTTAAGGCTGCGTCCCTCTGGTACCATGAGCTCAAGCTCTGTTTCTTTTCCTCCTGGCCTCACCCCTCTCCTACCCCGTTGGCTGAGAGATCACTGGACTGCACACGGCATCCGCCTGGAGTGTGCTTTTCCCTAAGCTCTTCCTCTAAGTCATTAGTCACAGGCACAAGGATATGTGTGTGCGGTTCATGCCCCATCATCAGCTCTGCGAGGGCACCACTAGGACCCAGCTCACACCAAAGAAAAGCCCCATTCTTAAGAAGGAGCCGGAACATGCTAGCAAACTCTCGGATTAGTTTGGCAGCCTGGCCCCTCTTATTCCCCCCTCCTGTCCCTTTCTCCTTTTGGCCACTCACCCTTACCTCCTTGTTGTCCCAGCTGCTGCAGGTAGCACATTTTCCAGAGCAGCTGCGAGAGGCGACTTGCTGCCCATGGCGAGGCCATGTGCGTGTCGGGACACGGCCCACCACACCACGAGTGGTCTAAAACATGGCACCCAAGGGAAGGCAAGCCTGACCCCTGGCCCTCTTTGCCATGGGTATGTACCTTCGAAGAGGCTGTGTCCTCAGGATTTTACTGACTTGTTAAGCTTGCCACAGAGTGTATAGCCCAAGCAACCCCACCATTGCTCAGTGCTCTATTCATTCATAGTCAGCTTGTAAGTGATCACAAAACCCTTTTCTGGTGTCCTGGTTTCTGGAAAGCTGTGGTGAACTCTGTGCAAAAGTAATCTGGGCAATCATAGCATGTTAATATGCATGTTCAGCGTAGGGAACCAAAAATCTATGATGTGATCACTCATACTTTAGGGCTTCCAAACCTAAAAGAAGGCCTTGAGCTTCAGGGATATACAGACAAACAAGCACATACGTAAAGTAAAACATTCCAAGAGTCTAGAAAGCTTCTGCTTCTATCTATGATGCACATCCCTGGTGATGCCTTCTGTTCTTGCCTGTTCCACCTTGTCTCTAACAATAGGTAGAAGATAGATGGCGAGATAGGCTCAAGGAGAAAGCTGTGCGGTGTCACTCTCCTTAAAGCAGCTCTCCTATTGTGAAAAGCCTAGCTTTACCACACATACTGACCTCGCTAGGCGATGACCTGGCATTTTTGTAGCATCTCTGCCAATGGAACCAGCAACTATCTCCTTGGGTACATCATGGGATACATCCGTCCTTCAGCAAGTGTTCCCAGGTGTGATGTAATTCATTACTGTAGCACTGGGCTTGCTGATATTTTTAAACCAATCCAGGTTTGCTCACTTTGAAGCATGCTCATTTCTTTTCAGTAGAGGGGCTTCAGGGCTCATCCTGTCCCACCCATCCTCTCCATCCCAGGGGCTTTAGGCTGCCTGCTGAGTGGGGCTGGCACATTCCGGGCTGGTGCTGCCCTCTCCCCTGCCTCCATGCTGCCCTTCGTCACAGAGGGGCCCCCCTGAGGAACAGCCTCATGTCATTTGTCCATGGCTGGGCCTGGAAATCTTGACAAAGCACTTTCTATAAACCACTGTGAGGGAGGGCAAAAATAACAATAATAAATAACGCCTCTGAGTCATCCATTCACCTCTGAGGATGCCGCCTCCGTGTCAGCTGTCATGTGTTGGTAGTGTCACCTCGACTCCCTGATGGGCCCCAAGCCTTTACGGGTTCCCTCCCCCACAGCAGTGCTCATGGACACGCTTCCCTTGTGGCCCATTTGTCCTGCTCTGTGTGGCTGGGCCTGTTTCTCTCAAGACAGTTCTGGGCAGAGCCAACTTAATTCTCACTATTGTTGTCCAGAAAATTTCCAAATCTTCTGCTTCCTTTGGTCTCTGTTGCAAACCACAGCATTTTCCGTGTGACGAGGCATGGCCTTGCTAGCTGGCCTGTGCTCTGGGTTTCCAGTCTCGGGGCTGGGCTGCTCTTGGGAAACCTCCACCCACGAGGGCCACGGAGTTCAGCCCACAGGGGAGTGTCTGCCATACTGAATGGGCCATTTCTTGCGCCTGTGCCTCCCACTTCCAACCAGCCTTTGTTCTTGCTTAGCTAGACTTTCAAGGCGTATTGTGACACTCTTCTCTCTGTGGCCTTGCTCTGCGCAGCCATGGCATTAAGTGTACACCAGTGACTCACCTATAAATGGTGGCAACGTCTTCCTCTCCATGAGGCACCAGCCAAACCAAACTGCGTTTGCAGGCTCTCATCAAAATCACTTCATTCCAGAGTCTGATTTCATTATTTAGCTTCTGGACTTTCTCTAGCTCTCAAGTCTATCTTGAAGCATAAATGGGGAAGGGAGTGGGGATGCCACTCTTCAGCTTTTGGCTTCAGAAGCCCCCAAAACATTTCTTCTCTTGTTTTATTAACTGTGCATCATACAGTATTTGGTCACTGAGCATGAAGGCTCCGGTCATGGTTAAGATCACCGCCACTGTTGGCCTGCTGTACTGGGAGAGGCAGACATGCCTGAAGGTAAGTCACAGAATGTGAGCGAAGTGCTGCAGTCCCCTGATGGGGAGGGAGAGAAAGTTGTCACAAAGGTGGTGACATTTAATGTGGGTCTTAAAGCAGGACTAGGAGTTTAACAATGAGGCAATGACAGTCCAGATACAAGGAGGGTGGCAAGGCATGGAGCCCAGGGGCATGGTGTGGAGGACAGTGCATCCAGCTCACGTATGATGGGCTTGGCAAGCAACAAGGAAGCCTGAGACCACCAGTAGGTTCCTATGGGCATTACAGTGACCCAGGAGAAGCCAGTGGTCAAAAGCTCTCTGTGGATGGTGGCTGCAGGTGACAGTCATACAGATGTCTACTCCTTCCTCTGTTTCTCCTCAGGCATCTCTGAACATCATATTCGGAGTGTGTGTTTTCCACAGAGCATGTGTTTATGAGAAACACCCCACGTTTACGTCCCCTGTGCTATTTAACACTGTGTTGAGAGAGTCAGTCTCGCTTTCTGCCGGCCTGTCTTTTTGAAGCATATATGGTCTCCAAATAGAGCCCACGTTTTTCCTCAAAGATTTCTTCTTTGTTTTCCCCCAGCTACCAAGATGAATTCTAAGCTGACATTTGATTTATCTGAAGTAATGAGGGATGGGGGCAGCCTTGCATAATTGGAATCTAAAAATAAGCCAAAAGCTCATTTTAGCCAAAATTCCTACATCCTTTTCCACCAAGTCTTTCTGCCCAAGTTGTAGCAAACAACAAATTGACTACTCCAAGTCTCACCAGCTCTTTAGGCAGTGTGTCTGACCTGCATGATTGGTTGTGACTGAGCGTTTCGTTAAGTCCAACGCACTAGTGCCACTTCCAGGTTCTTTCAAGATGTGGACAGCTTGTGCTTGGATGGCCATCTTAACAGGTCACAGTAATTCAAAGCTCTCTCATGTACTGCTCACATATCTTTCTGCTGATGTAAGGAAAACACACCCTTGGTCTACAGATAACTTTAAGAGAAATTACTGAATGAATAAATGAATGAATTTCTAATCCATTGACTAACGAAATTTCTAGACAATTTGTCCCATGGGTGAGACAATTATTATACAGGTTTCTTGGAACCCATTATTCCCAATTTTTCTTCTATTTACTATATGATAATCAAAGACCCAAACATACTCTAATATGTGAGATGCTTTGGAGTATTAACCAAAACTAAGATGAAATTTACTAAGGATGACATATAGAAAGACACAGTTAGTTTTTTGTTTTTAACACCCTCCCAAGTACAGAAGTGTAGAATGGGAATAATGTGATACAGAATCACAGAGTGAAAGAAGACCATCTGACAATCAACTCAGTTTATCCCTAAGGAAAATTAAGCCCAATGAGTTTTAAAGACTTGCCTAAAATTTTCATTAAAGACTGTTCAGAACCAAAATCCATTCAAAGAACCTTAAATTCAAAACAGGGTTCCTTACAGAGAAACTTCATGGGAACTGGTTGAAAGAGGTTCAGTAGGAACTTGTGGAAACTGGGAAGTTACTGGTTAATTTCCCTGACTCAGTTTCCATGGGGCCTATGGATTCTTCTCTCTGCTTCTGGGAGCCTTCTTCATGTCCCCTGCAGACTGGTTTCCTTGATCTCATAATCATCCCAAAAGGCTGAGTCACTTCCCCGTCTCCCTGGCCTTCCAGTTAGGCTCCTCACAGCTAACTGACATGGGCAGAGGTCTCCTTGGGCCAGCTGAAGTCAAAGGCCCACCTCTGGCCCATGACTGGGGTAGAGTGTAGGGCTCTCCCTTTTGGAGCTGACAGAGGCTGATTCTCTAAGAGGGAGGTCAGGTTGGGAGGCCGTGACTGGGCACTCTAGTGGTCCTGGGAATGGCACAGACAGGTCAGAGCCTGGCTCTCTGAATCCAGGCCAGCATTGTGTTGATGACTGGAAAAGTTGGGTGGGCTCAAACACAACTGCAGTTGAAAGTGAGGCGTGCTCCAAAGGTGAATGCAATCCTAAACCTGAACGGAAGTGAGTCTACTCTCTTCCTCCCTGGTCAGGCACCATCCAAAGGGGCAGGGCTGACACATTTTCAGAATAACTCAGAAAAAAGGGACTGTGATGCTAAAGGAATTCAAAATGATGTCACAGAAGAAATTATTGGAATATTTGGCCTATTTAGCCTGGAGAAAAGAAGTTTTAGAAGAGATGTGATTCTTTTGCCCTAATATTTGAAGAGCCAGTTTCATTCTTTTTGTTATTATTATTACTATTTTAAGAGTTTATTTGAGCCAAACTGACATATGCCAGAGAGCAAGATCTCAAATGCTTCATTCTTTAAAGGATTCTGTGTTGCATATCTATAGAGCTCCAGAATGAGTACCAATGGGTAAACATTAGAAGGAGATAGACTTTGGCATAAATTAGGGCAAACATTCTTTCCAGTAGAGTTTTTTAAAAATAGACTGTCCTGTCATATGCAAGACGAGACAGCATGGTCGCCTGTAAGAGAAGCTATAGAGTTGATACATGAATTCAGAGATTTCTAAAGGCTGTTCCAGTTCTGGAATTCTGAAGGTACACCTGGTTGGCTGGATTCATTGCTGTCACAGCAGCGAAGGTCACTGTGTGTGGCCAATTGGATCAGAGGAGTCAGAGCTGCCAAGTGGCTGCACCACTGGGGACAGTAGGTTGTCCTGTCCTCACGTTATATCCCTTCTATTATGGGCCTCCTCAGGTCTGTTTGAGACAAGCCTCCTTCAGCTGAGACGCTCTGGACCATTCAAGCCTCCCTGCCACCTGCAGGGTCACCATCTGGTGGAGCGGCTGGTGGGGCTGCACTTTGCCATGGAATGCCAAAGACAAAATTGGCGTTGAGAGGAGTGCTTTAGACTTAGCTCATTTGGTTGCAAAGATCAGAAGCCTGTTCAAAGTAGCTGAGATTTTTAGAAAGAAGAAGGGAAAACATGTAAAGGTCTGCATATTAAGGATATAAAGAGTTTTACAGAAACCCAAGAAAAGCTGAACATCAGGGGCCAGACAGGGCAGGACTTAATGACAGCGGGGAGATCTCACAGCCTTTGCAGGGCCTGATTATCCAGAGGCTGTGCCCAGGACAAGTTAAGCCAGAAAGGGAAACTGCGCCCAGGAAAAGTGAACCGAATCATCCAAAGCAGAGGTAACCAAGGTCCTGAGCAAATCACAACAAGCTCGCCACAGGTCCACACCAAGGTGGGGTCGCTCGCACTTCTGCCATTTTCACTCCTTTTCCTTCTTCCACTGTGCCTTCCCCTGCATATCAACAGTCATATGCATCCCCCGTGATTCAGCAGTCCCCAAAATACTGGAGCTTTGTGCCTGTGAGGCTGGCTGCCTGAGCACAATCCCTAAGAGCTCAGGCAAGGAGACAAGACATCCCGTTTTGATCACTCGTTCTAATGAACTCACTCATTAGTTCATGTAACAAATAATTATCGAGTGCTTAATTATGAGGACAGAGGCAAAGAGGCATGATCTAGGGTTTGTATCCTCCCTCAGGCAGCCTGCAGTCTTCCTGGAAAACCAAGACATGATGCACCTTTAAGCAAGTAAATACAATCGAAGGTAATTCCTGTCATCTCAGAGCTACGTGAGTTTAACCCTAAAAGGACTGGGGCTTGCTATGCAGACCCAGGGTCTCCGTCCAGCTCAGGCAGAATCACTGACTGTCTGCCGCACGTAACTCCAGGACCTGTGACGTCTTCTGTAATTATTATGCTGAGTGCAACTGATCAACATGCAGAACCAAGGTGGGGCTCCACTGTCTGTGTGACAGGCCGCAGGGGTACGGCCTCTGCCCGTGCCCTCTACACGGCCTGCTGTTCCTAAGAGATGATACCATCATCCTTGTCACCTGCAGCACAGCTCCATGGGAGACTGTCTGAGATGGTCACTGGCCACAGGACATGGAAGCCACAGGACTGAACTCAGGGTGACCCCGCAGAAACATGGGGGAGAAAGGAGCTCTTATCTGGAATAGTTCTAACGGAAAAACTTATATTTTTTGTTTTTTTCCACTGTTTTATTTGTGTCTATTTCTAGAAATGGAATGACAAACGGCACCTGTCCTGGTCCCTCAGAGCAGAACTCTTGCTGTCCATCCCTCCTTCGTCCAGCCATGCCCGGCCGGTTCCATTGCCAGGCCTAGTCTCTGCCTTTCTCAGTGGCCAGCTTACTAGGGGGCCTCCTCGTCCCCTGCCCTTGGCTCATACAGAGCCAATCCACAGCTCTGAGGAGGGCTCTGGCTGAGTGCTATGGAAACTCTAAGACGGTAGCTATCTCCTTATCCAGCGTCTTCCAAATCCATGTGATTGGTGCTCAAAGGCTATAAACAAACGATAGGAACCCGTATCCTCATCCTAGGGAAAAAAAGAATTCTAAACACATTTCCCACCTTTACAGTCCTTGTGTAAACAGGCTAAACAGTGATTTTCGGGTATTGACAAGTGTTTTGTTTCAATCTTACCTCGAGCAGTGAGTGCACAGTACTTAGTAGGCAAAGGAGGACGCCATCATCTGAAACAGCAGAGTCTAAGGGGTTACAAAGCAGGGTCTCATTGAATCCACACGAAAACACAGCAGGTACTGCCATCCTGCATTTACAGACGGACAGACAGAAGCCCAGGGCGGGAAGGAGTACAGCAAGTTTCATGCCAAGTGCCAGGGCCAGGGTGTGAGCCCTCGGCGTTACACTGCCCTCAGCATTTATCCTCCAAAAAGCCAGGCTGTCTTCTCATAATGGTGATTTGTGTGTTCATTTTCATACTCTGAATCAGCTAAGCCTTAAAAGGAAAAAAAAAAGTACCAATAGCTTCAAAATCCAAAGAAGGGAGTGGACCCTTCTGTTCAGACCACAGCAAAAAAAATAATGGTCGTGGGTGGTGGAAAGAATAAATCTGAAGGGAAAAAAAATCACCTTGTCCAGGCTTAGGGAGACAGATGTCTCTATCTTCCCTAAGCTTTTATGGAAACATACTGGACACATATTCTGCAGACAGATGTGAACACTCCTAACGGGTGCTCCTCTGCAGCTGGCCAGCCATCGCCTGCTCTGTCATTTTCATCCAAACATTTGGATCTGACGCCGGGTAGATAGTAGTGGCTAGGTCAGAAAGACAGTTTTGGTATGAACTATTTCTACTTAATTGGCCTCTGCGTTTGTCTGTGTAGTTTTGCCAAACATTTTAATAGTTTTCATTGAGGAGTCTTTGTTCATTTTTGGGAAAAAAGCTATTCAGGGTGGAAATGGGAGGACAGGGCGTGAAATTCCTCTGTCCCCCTGAAGACTTTGGGCACTCTTCCCAAAACAGATGCAGAAGGGAACACTGACCTCTGACTTGCGAATAATTCGGGACTTTTTTCTTGTAGCTCGCCACTGTTAGTCTTTGCCTTTTGGATTTTATAATTTAACTTCCAGCTTGGTACTAATTTGGTAGAATAATCAAAGTATTGGATTGGAGGAAAATTAATTCCTAGTGCATAACACAATGAGATAGAGGCAGTGTAATTTCGTTTATAATCTATTTTTTAAATAGCACATATATTTGAATAGTTATTATCCAATACTTGAACAAAATCTTTATTTTTATCATTAGAAAGTAAAATATAGACCACTGTCAAAAAAGAAATTACAGAAAAACATAAAGAAACAAAACCACCTATAGTTCTACCTTCTATCATACCAAAAAAAAAGTTTATTAATTTTAAGTGTATTCCCTTCCAGTTTTTTTCTATGCATTTTTAGTTCTCTTCAAAATTTGGATTTTATTATATATAAACATAATAAAATTTATGTAAAATATAAAACAAAATGATATATACATAATTTTTAGACCTTGCTTTTCATTAGTATTATATAACAAACATTACCCTATTATTGCCATTCTTACAAAACATAATTTTTTAAATCTTCATGTTATTCCAAAATACATACGTGTTGTGATTTATTGGACAATTCCATTAAATTTTTTATTCATTTATTTTGGTATATTAATAATGTCATGATGTGCATTCTATACGTGCATCTTTGTCAACAGGTTTGATTATATCTTTACCATAATTTCTTAGAAGACAATTACTAAAACAAGATAGGCACAATTTTAACGTCTTCAGAATGTATTTAACATTTTTTTCCAAAAACAAGTGACCAAAGTCCAGTTCCACAATTGTGGATGGGAGGGCTTGGGGACAGCATTGCTTCCATTCCCACCCCTCCAGTTTCACTGCCCTCCTGGGTGTTCCTTGAAGATACCAAATATGGTCCTGCCTCGGGGTCTTTGCTTTTCCTTTGCCTGGAGTGTCCAGCTCTGCACCACAAATCTCTACCTTTCACTTCCTCAGGTCTCTGCTGAAATTCACCTTAGGAGAGAAGCCTTCACAAATCACCCCATATACACTAGCAGCCAGTGCCACCGGCCCTGAACTGCTATCCCCGGTACTCTGCTTTATTTTATTATTGCTTAAACAGATTTGAGTTTTTTAGAGCAGTTTTAGGAGCAGAGCAAAATAGAGTGGAGGGTACAGAGATTTCCCGTCTATCCCCTGCCCCCCACCATGCACACAGCCTCCCCCATGATCAACATGAGGGGGACTTTTGTTGTAGTCTATGAACCTGTACTTTTATCAGGGGTAATGATCATCACCTGACAAATTAAATACTTATATGTCTTTGCTGTCAAAATTTTTTGTGCCTTACAAGAATGTGAGCACCCTGAGAGCAGGAACATTGCTTGTTTTCTTCACTATGGAATCCCAAGCACGTGGACCTACTACTCAGTCAAAAAATGTATGTTGAATGAATGAAGGAAAAATTTGGGAGGCAAAAAAAAAAAGAAGAAGAAAGAAAAAACCTTTGGCATTTTCTGGTTTTAATTTGCACTTCTTTGATTATTGATGGGATCGATCATCTTTTCATAAGTTAGTTGGTCATTATATTTTTATGAATTGTACTTTTGCTAATACCTGTTTTCCCCAGGGATGTTAGTATTTTCCTTATTGATTTTTAAGTGCTTTGCCTGTTAAAGATGTCAATCCTTAATTTTACATTTATTCCCAACATTTTGCCAATTTGTTTTTTTTGCCTTTAATGTTGTTTACACCTTTTATGCATTTTACTTACAGAAGATTTAAGTGTTATGTATTTAAATATATCAGCATTTTTTTTTTTTTGAGAGCAGTTTCACTGGCCCTCATATGTGGGACCCGAACCCAGGGCCGCTGGCCTCCCAAGCCAGTGCTTAACCACCGCACCACTCGGCCGGCCCTATATCAGCATTTTAAAAACATGCTTTCTTTCCCATTATGTTTACATGTAGACTGTCCTTTCACAGCCCAATATCAGTTAATATTCACTAGCATTTTCTTCGAATTCATTCACTCCGTAAATATTACGCACCATTGAAACCAAGCTTTACTCCCGAAGCTGGGAGTGAAGCAAAGAGCAAGAGACCACAGAGCCCACTCTCACCGAGCTCACATTCTCTAATTCTATTACTGAATGTTTTACGCTTAACTCAAGTTCCACCAGAGGTTTTTAAAAATAAAGTATGAAGAGTCTAACTTTGTACTTTTCAGTAAACTTGTACTGAGGTATAACATTCAAACAGGGATGTGCACAAATCATAAATGTATAGCTTGCTGTGTTTACTGAACACACCTTTGTATCCATCACCCAGACCTCAAAACAGACCTGACAGCACCCAGGAGCCACCCATGGCCCCCTGAGCAGCACCCAGGAGCCACCCATGGCTGCCTGACAGCACCCAGGAGCCACCCATGGCCGCCTGACAGCACCCAGGAGCCACCCATGGCCGCCTGACCAGCACCCAGGAGCCACCCATGGCCGCCTGACTGCACCCAGGAACCACCCATGGCCCCCTGACCAGCACCCAGGAACCACCCATGGCCCCCTGACCAGCACCCAGGAGCCACCCATGGCCCCCTGACCAGCACCCAGGAACCACCCATGGCCCCCTGACCAGCACCCAGGAGCCACCCAAGTCTCCTGAACACATGTTTTCCCAAGTCCTTGGCCCCTCTCCAGACATAACCATTCTCAAGTCTATGATCACCATAGATTGGTTTTACCTGTTTTTGAACCTTATGTAAATGGACAGATACAATAAATGGGAATTGTTCTTGCTGACTTCTTTTCCTGACCTGTGCCTGTGAGATCCATCCACGTTGCTGAGGTACATTTCTTTATGATAATATGTGATATTTACATTTTTACAATAGTCAACATTCCCATTCAGAATCATGATAAGGATCTTTATTTAATCAAATCTTTTGCATATATTAGAAAATTTAGAAAGTACATTTTTGATAGGATTGTAGCTTGGTAATTCATAGCTTTGATTACTTTTGAGAATAAAATTTCCAGCTTTAAAAAAAACAACTAGTTGTTGCCGATAAAATTTCAGATGATTAAATATATATATATATATATATATGATTGTCATTTTATATAAAATATTTTAATCAGCTTGTCTTTCATTACTCATCAGGTAAGACTGTGTCAATATGTTTACTGACCACATTAATTTTTATTTTTTGGTTGTTTCTTCTTGTCCTTATTTTTCCTTGTTTATTTTAATAATTCTTTATATTTTAAGGAGATTGTTGGAATAGATTGTGCAAATATTTAGCAGTTTATCTTTTATCTTATTGATTATATTTTTGACATATATTTAAAGTGTGTACAAAGGCAAATCTATTGTTTGTTATTTGTGATACTTTCTTTGCATTTCATTTTAGAAAAGCTTTATCAAATGATTTATCCTCTTCTGCTCTGTTTTTAGAAAGTGCGTCTCTGTCATTATACTAAACTTATTTGGGTCTGTTTCTGGACTTCCTATTTTATTTATTGACTAGATATAGAGTTACACAGTTTAAATTATTATGGTTTTATAAAACATTTTGAATTCTGTCAATGCAGGTCACTTTCCTTTTTTCCATTTTACAGACAATTGTGGATGTTCTTATTTTTTTTCTTGCAAATGAAATATATGTCATTTTGTTGACTTCCAAAAAAATAAAATCCATTGGATTTTTAATTAGAATTACAGTAAATGTATATATTATGTCAGAAGAATTTTTATCTTCCTATTATTTGTCTTCCCATTCAAGAAATTATAGATCTCCTTATTTGTCCAAATATTCTTTTATGTTCCTCATTAAAACATTTTTATGAATCCTTCATTTTTATTGTCAGAGCTATTTCTAGGGTTTTTATATCATTTTGCTGTTCTGAATTTAATTATTCTTTTAAATATACTGTTAATCGGTTATTAGTGGTATATAGAAAACATATGGATTTTACATTACGGTAATAATGGTCGTTACACTTTACAGAGTGAAACAGGGAAAGACAGTGCAGCATGGCAGTTAGAGGAGGGATTCTGGAGTCAGATTGCATAGATTCGTGTCCCAGTTCTGTTACTTGCCAGCTGTGTGGTGTGGGGAGTTCACCTGACCTTTCCTGTGCCTGAATTTTCTCCTTTGTATAGTGGAGGTGATAATAATACTTACTTCATAGGATGTATGTAAAGTGGTTAGCACAATGCCTAGCACAAAGTGCCCCAAAAATGTTAGCTACATTGTAGGTGAGAAAACAGTGAACAGTTAAATGACTCCTTCATGGTCACATACCTGGAAAGTGACAGAGTCAGAGTTTAAAGGGTTGTTCTGAGCCCATGACCTTACTTATCAAGCTTTATCACCTCTCAAATACATATTTGAAAAATAATTTATTTTTTAGTTTATACTTAGGTTTCTTTAAGGCAGACAATCACATAATTTGCAATACTTTTCCCCTCGGCTTTGATGGCACTAAGCATCCTAATCTGTTTCCTGATTTTAGTGGGATCATCTTTATTATTTTATTTTTATCTGTGATGTTTGGTATCTGTTTATTAATTGGTTTTATTGGAAATGAATGCTGAGTTCTACCAAATGCCATGTTAGTATCTATTGAGATTATTACTTTTTTCTCAGACTTTTTTGTGTGATAAATTGTACATGAGTTTCTTCTTATTGAGCCATGCTTGCATTCCTGGAATAAAATCTCCTGGGAATGATAGATCATTCTTCTAATATATTGTTTGATTTGATTTGCTAAAACATTTTTAAATTTTTTTATCTGAGCTTATAAATGAGATTGGTGTATAGTTATTGTTGTTGTTCTAGGTTCATCAGGTTTGTTAACAGATTACACGAACTTATAAATTGATTTGGAAAACTTTGCATAGTTTGCTGTGTTCTGCAATGATTTATTTAGTGTGGAAATTAATTTTTTGTTGTAAGCTTGAAAAATATCATCCATAAACACCCATCTGATCCTTTTGACTTTCTTGAAAGCAGTTTTTCAACAACTTGTTTAATATCTTCTATAGTTATTGATTTATTAGTTCATTTACTTCTTATTGACTTAACATATGTTTTGCTAGAAAATTCAACTACATGCTGCCCATAAGAGGTATACTAACTCATAAAAATTAAAAGAGTGGCCCAACTCACGAGGCATACACGAACCAAAAAGAAAATAAATGTCACAAAATTAGCATGAGTCAAATTAAAATTCAAGGCTGGAAGAAATAATAGGCACAGAGGTAATATTTGGTTGACAAAGAAAGCATCTTCAGTAATGAAATAGATAATGGGCATAAATTTTAAGTCCTAAGTAACATAGCTATGACATATAAAACAAAACTTGTTCAAAGTATAAGTATTAATTGACAGGGAAAAATGATAGGAATTTTTATAACATCTAATTCATTAATAGATCAAGTAGAAAACATAAATGAGGATAAAGAGGTTGAATTGTCTTTCGGTGAAGAGCAGGTAGGCTGAGCTGGTCCATCTCAGCCTATGTCCTTGGTTCCAGCAAGCATTCATCTAACACAGCTCAGATATACCAGCGTGGGCTCCTCTGCCAGGTTCTTTAACTTGTTGACCCATTGGGTACATGAGAACTGCAATCCCCAGCATGCACTGCTGTCAGGTGGCTTCCTCCGTGAGCCCCATCCAGAGCCCTTCATCACCATCAGTTTGCCCTCTGCCAAGCAATTTATTCAGGAACTGAAATCCCTCAATGTTAGGGAGAAAGCTAGGGCGATTAGGAGTTGGAAGGTTAGCTTTCAGGGTTCCTCAAAAAGCAAAACCCACTCATAGAGGGCCAGGGGATGAAGAGGAAGTAGGAGGCAAGGCCAACCATCTTCCTACTTTTCTGGAAGTCACTTGGTTCAGTTTCAGGAAATGAGAGAGGGTATGCTCTCCTCCTCCTCCTCCTTGTCTTCTGTTTTAATCCAGCTGTCTCTCTTATTTTTAATGGAGTTTCCTCCTGACTTCCTCTTGATTGTGCTGTGTGCTGAAATGCAGACAGCTCCTGGAACCTACAAGAAAATTTCTCCCTCTGGCAAAGCAAATGAGGGCTTGGAGAAAGCAATAGAAAGCTTTATTAAGGTCCTTCACTTTTGCAGCCATCTAACTGACCCATGCCCCTCACCCAGCAGGCACCAAGGCTGCCAAGGAGTCTGCTAAGGAGGTGGGTTCTAAAGAACAAAATATTTCTTTCCAAAATGAGGAGTTCAAGGTAGAGTAAGAAGGAAAACAGAGGAGGAGGGAACGTGTATGTACAATAATAAATGTGGAATGGTGTCTCCTTATAGGCAACTATTTCAAGGCTGTTGTACAAACTGCACAGAAAGACGGGGAGTACCTTCAATCCAGTAGAAAATCTTTCTCTGGTGCTCCTGTTTATAGCAAGTAGGTATGTTATGTAACCTGGCTCAATACCAGCCTCCTTTAGGAATTGGCTTTCTGGGACCCTTTAATTAAGGTACCAAGACACAGTATTAAGATGAAAGACCTAGCAGATATGTGGACTGGACCCAGCACTGCTGGTGGTCTGCCTGGAGCTGGTGAAGGCAGAGGAGAGTCTTGTCCCAGTTTGCACGGGGGCCTGATTCTCACATTTGCTTGGGAATTTGGGGGACAGTACCAGGTGAGCAGCAAAGCCTGGGTGGGAGTTCCGGGCTGTGCTCCTGGAGACTGAGCCCCATACCCTTGAAATGTGTCTGTATTTGGATGCTGGTGGAAATACCCAGGATGCCCAGGCACCAGAGGGGAGCTCCCCACGGTCAATCCCACAGCACACCTGCCACGTGGACGTGCCATATACTTGGCCATTGTGTTCTCAGTCTCTGGACAGAGGGGCTTTCCCAGGACCCTTGCTGCTTCCAGGATTAACTTCGTGCACTTTCACTTCTCTAAGTCTGCTAAAACCAGGTTTCCATCCTCAGAGCTCCTGTAACTTCGATCATATCCGTGATCATAGAGCTAAAGTCTCTAAAATACGTTTTTAAAGAGAAATATACATACACATATCCTATCTATCTCTCTCTCTCTCTCTCTCTCTCTCTCTCTCTCTCTCTCTCTCTCTCTCATCTACCATCTATCTGTATTCATATGACATGTGGCTATACCCCAAAGCTTGAATGTAAACCTACCTCCTTTTCAAAGTCTGTGTGTGGTAGAAAACCCACCACACCTGTATTTATGGACCACCCCACATATATGGGTGATGTTCTTATGAGTCCAAGCTCCAATGGTCTGTGGATTCTAATGAATCACCTTAATAGTAATGACCCACTACATGGGCTCTGGGTCCCTCCCACCCCCCTGCACATGGAATATAGGATTTCAGCTCCCTGCACCACCTTTCAAGAATTTCTGTCCCTAAGGGACATCTCATAGGTGCTCACTAACAGCCCTGCTATTGTCCTCCTGTGCCCCCATTCCATCAATGGCCACAATCTGTGCTATCTCTTTCCTCTCAGGGATTATCTAGGTCTTCCCCAAGTGCCCAGACCCCTATGGAAGTGAAGTAACAGCCCTCTTCTTCAAAGGGTGTGACTCTATTACTCTCCCAGAGTAGAATGCTTCTGCCCCTTCTCCCAGGGCCCCCCATGAGTCAGTTCCTACAGCTCTGCCTGCAGACCTGGCCTGGGGATTTAACACAAATTCACAATGCCAGGCTAGAGATCATTTCTGAGACAGGTACCATCTAGCTGTCCCATTTCAGTTTCTCTCCTAGCTACCTGTGCCTTCATCTTCCTTCAGACGAAACCCCACACAAAATGAGGCTGCCTAGAGACATAAGTTTGCCAGTCAAGTCTGGGTCCTAGCTTATGTCAAAGTTAGGACCCAGATGACACTCTTAGCTTCTGGCCAGTCAAAGCACTCCTGGAAGGGGGAAGACAAAAACAAGGAGATCCTGAGTTGAGGAGCAGGAACATTCTTGTGTAACACCGTCTCTCCTTGTGCTGTGGGCCAGCTCCTTCTGCAGGGGTAAGCATTCAGGGACTAGGACAAGGCTATCTTCTTAGTTCTGAAAATATGTGCTTGTCAACAGATCAAAATATTGGATTGATATTCTATATAAAAATGATCAGCCAAGAAGAGTCCAGTCTGTTTTTCCAGCGACCTATAGAGTCAGAACAGATCTCATTGAATTTACCAGATGCTATAGATACAAGGAACTTTGGATGATCTGTATAATCTCCCCCCAAAATTATGAAATAGTTATTCAAGTATCTGATTGGCCCATGCACTAAACAAGGGAATGGGACCTTCTGCAGACAAGGTCTGGGGTTTCTTGGAAAGACCACAGTTCTGGACTCTAATCCTGCCCTCCCCCTTACTCTCTGAGTGGTCCTGGGCAATTCACTTCACTTCTCTGAGTTTCTGTTTTCTCACCTATACATTGAAAAACCTTGCTGGATTATTGTAAGAATCAGAGAAGATTTAATAGCCACTCAGTAAATGGTAGGTCTTGGAGCCATTATTTAATCTGGGAATATCTTTTGGAGAGGAACTATATGAGCCGTATGCTTATCACCATCTCCATGTCTGTCTTTAAAACATGACTCTCTCTCTCTCTGTCTTTCATGCACCTATGTGTGCGTGCACACAAACACACACGTGTGTGGACCCATGGACTTTGGACCCAGACTATCAGGGTTTGAGTCTTGGTACCACACTTGTGACCTTGGTCATTTAATTCATAAGTGTCCTTTTTCCTCATCTGTTATATGGGGAATGTGTGGTTGATATGAGGATTAAATGAGGTAATATATTTAAACCATTAAAACAATGCCTAGCACATAAAAGGTTGTACATGGATTAAAAATTATTATTACTATCTGTTATTCACTATTCTCTGGATTGGGGTTGGGAGGATTCTAATGGTGAGAAGCCTGAATCTTAAACCTCACCTTCACCACTGACCTCTGTTCTAGAACATTGTATCCACCTCTTTCCTGTATTACATGTCTGCTTTCCTTTCCAGAGCAGCTGATACAGGTGGGTCTGTTGGGCACCTATAACCTAATTACCGCTCAGGCTCACACAAGGCTCACCTCTTCTAGCCACTAAGTAAATCATTTCCTAAACAGATCATGCGCAAGCAGCACAGAAACAGTCTCTGCTTCAGGTGGCCCCTCTATACTGGAGACCTGTCCACCAATAAAGGTAGCAGAGGAAGGGGGTCACTGCTGGGAGGATGAGTGTTCACCTTGGTTGGCCCCAACCACCTTGGCAGTGTCCCCATGTGAGGAGAGCCAGGTCTGCCTGATCAAGGAAACCAGCTGTCACCCTCACAAGGGGGGCTCTGACTGACCTCCTGTCCACTCAGTCTGTCAGCAATCCATTAGCAATTCCACAAGTGATCCTGATCCTACCACATCTCCACTGAACAGGACTCTTGGGAGGACATGTGCCAAGAATGAAGGCCACCCAGGCCAGCAGGAAGGGAGGGTCACTGCAATGGCAGACAGGCAGCATGGACGCTGAGGAGCAAGTGGCGTGGGGAATGAGCCTGTGGGCAGACAGAAGGAAGTGCTTTAGGGAGGACAGAGAGAAAGAAGGAAAGACTGTGGGTTAGATGTCCTCTCATCTTCGGCTCTTCTCAGGACACCTGCCAAAGAAAGCAGGAAGAGGAATAAGCGTCCTTTGACTTCTCTAACGCAAATGGTCTTAAGAAGAGAGAATTAATGAGCCTGGTTCAAGTGGATAAACTAGCTGATGTCCAACCAGGGAGATGTCTATTAATGGATGTAACATGGAAAGATGGATCAATGGAACCCATTCATATTTATGAAGAGTCGAACTAGGCAAAAGGCATGTAGATTGGACAAAATAGATAAAAATGGGTTTGCTTGGGTAAGGTTTCTGTTTTGATCATTGGGTAATCTCATAAGCAGGACTGTATGACAGAGAAATAAAATCTATATCTAGAAGTTATGAACTCGATGTGCAAAAGTGTTGTTGGTGCCTATTTTTGTGAACCATTCCATCTTAAAAATAATTGTGATTTCATACAGCCAGTTGTGTTGGAAAAGGAGTGCCGAAAGGGTAAGCAAGTTTCCTACAAAAAGAATCCAAGCTATTTCAACTACGGTTAAGAAATGTAAAGAGTTACTGATTTTATCCTTTAGAAGAAAGGAAATTTACAATAGGGAAATGATGGATAGGGACAAGGTCTGGCTCTAGAGTTCAGAGTCAGGCACTCTAATCACACCAGGATGAGAGGAAACTGGTTCCGGAAGTTTCTGGAAGGTTAAATAGGAAAGCTGAGGGTCAAAATCATACTGTGATGAGAATAAATGGAGAAGTTGTGTTTGCGAGGAGCTAAACTGGGTTATCATGGAAGGACGGATGAGGACAGAGAAGGAAACGTGAAGACACAAATAACAAACCCAGACCATTAAAGGTGATTAATAAAGTGTGCAAGCATTCAGAAGGTATGAAAAGATAAGTTAGAAGCCAAACTTAGTCACCATTATCATGCAAAAGAACAAAAGAACTCTTAGCAAAGATAAATGACTTAGCTGTGACCAGTACCATTTTCCTTAGGTAGTTTGGTCTGCAGAGACAAGAATGATCATCATCCCCTACCAAGGGTTTTCAGCCCATTCCAGTGAGCAGTTCTAGTAGGAGACATAGCAATGTGTATTGACCACTGTTATCTTTCAAGGAGTAGAAGCAAATTACGTCCCACATCAGAGTTCTGTAGCACTCCCCAACACAGATTACAAACTAGGGGGAGGAGTTCTCCTGAGGACTTGAAGCAATGTCTGCAAATGTGTGCGAGTAAGTGTGGACTTATCTACTCCTCTGGACCAGGAAATGGTTCTCTGCAGATCATGGCATGATTTCTTTTCCAAAGTGGAAAACATGAGTATTATTGTAACTGGCTAAGTGCAAAGAGACATGGCAGGCGAGACTAGCAGGCATTGCAACTCTTATGAGAAGGAATAGAAATCAATGTAGCAACAAATACTCATTATGCATTGAGAGTGCCAGGCACCAGTGGGAAATAATACCTCCACAGCTGATAAAGCCTTTCAAAAGTATGTCTCCAATTAATTCACACATTACTGTGAGGTGGGCATTGTTAGCTCTCTTTGTTAATGAGAAAAAATGAGATTCAGAGAGGTTAATTGAATTGGAGATCTCCTGATTTCCAGTTTTATATCCTTCCTGTGTACTTTCTGGGTTTAAATTCTGGCTCTGTTACTTCTTAGCTGAGTTACTTGAAGAAGCTATTCACCCTCTGTGTCCTCGGTTATTAAAATGGAAATACCAGCACCTATTACATAGGTGCTTGTAAGGATTCATGAGAGAACATGTATAAAAATGCCAGACCCGGTGCCTGGCATATAGTAGGTCCTCAGTAAATGTTGGTTTCTCTTCCTCTCCTTTCCTGAAGTACTGTGGTGGATGGAGTAACCAGTTCCACAGCAGGACTAGCACAGAGCAATGGCCCAGCGCTGTGCACAGTGCCCGGCTAACTGTGCTCTGGGGTCATGCAGGGGGTCCTCTGGGGCTGGAGGGGCGCTGTGTGAGGCCCAGGAGGCACTTGGGCAGAGATTAGGAAGAGCGGGATTTGTGAGAGTGGAAGAAGGGAAAGGGCTGACTAGGCAGAGAGAACCAGGCACCAATGCAGGAAAAGACAGGGGGTGTGTGTGTGTGTGTGTGTGTGTGTGTGCGCGCGCGCGTGCACACATGCACAGAGGACCCAGCTGCTGCCCAGTGGGCTGAGGTGCAGCAGTAGGAGAGAGGCCGGGAGGTGGCTGGGGCTCTCATGCAGAGAACTTCGATGCTCAAGGTTTACAACTGGATCCTACAAGAGAAGGGGAGCTGGCGAAGCTTTGCCAACTTGGAGCCAAGGTGTAGAATGGACTGTCGGGGAAGAGGTGGGAAAACAAGGAAATTTTATACTTTACACACACACATGCGCGCGCGCGCACACACACACACACACACAGAGTCTTTTTAATTACAAGCTATATATAATCTACTTAATCCCATTTAGAATGGTTTTGCATTAATTTCATTCTTATAATTGATTATAGAGGTTTAAAACTGCTGTGTTTTTCGTTTCGTGACATATTATGGTCACTTCTAAAATTCATTTGATATTAAATCAAGAATAAAACTCTCAATTATATTATTGTTCCTATGGTAAAGTATAATCTACTTTAAGGCAATTCACTTTGTCATACACTTTCCAGGAATAAAACTTGATAAAAAGCAGAGACTCGCTGGATCTGACAACAATTAAACCTATACTCAACAAGTATAAAAGAACGACTGTAGGGGGTAGGTAATTTGGAAGAAAAAAAAAGAAAACAGGCTTAAATGTCAGGAAATCATACTGAAGTGTGATACCCATGATCTATTTTGAGATATGGGATTATGTTATGTATTTGAGGAAAAACAAAATCTTGTAAGTACCCAAATTATGAATGAATTGTATTTTCAAAATACAGCCTGGAAGTCCAAGATCAAGGTGTCAGCCATTTTGATTTCTCCCAGGGCCTCACTCCTTGGCTTGCAGATGGCCGCCTTCTTGCTGTGTCCTCATGTGGCCTTGCCTCCTTGGTGTCTCACCCTCTTATAAGGACATCAACCTATAGGATTAGGGCCCACCCTGATGACCTCATGTAACTTTCAAAACCTCTTTAAAGACCCTATCTCCAAATACAGTCACATTCTGAGATATTGCGGATTAGAACTTCAACATATAAATTTGGGGGAACACGATTCAGCCCATAACAGATAGCTTTAAGAAGAGTTAGGACTATGGCTATATTATCCACCGAGTTGGAGATTCAACAGTGGAGCAAGACGGATCTGCTGATGGTGCCAACATGCTTGGTTTGGGCCAAGTGCAGGTCTGAGGGCACTCGAGGGCCTGAATCCCAACAACCGGGCACCGACAAGTGGGAATGAGCATGCCTCTGAACCCTGCTTGCTGACTTGGAGATATTTTTAAGTGTCCCCAGTTTTTGGAAAGGGAACTGAGCGTTCCCTCTGCCCTAGCTCCCTGTTGCCAAAAATGCATGTGATGGAAAAACCCGCCTGGGCTGAGGACAGAGTGAGGTTGACAAGCTTGGAGAAGGGGGGGTGGGGGTTGGGGGGCTGAGCTGATTTATGTTGTGGCTGTGGCCGTAGCAATTGGGCCTCTCCTTGGCCACTAGCATGATCTGAAGGTTGGGCGTCGTTAAGGAGAGTTTTTGTGATGACTTCAGAAAATAGAAAGTTACTGTAAATAAGATGGTATTGGGCTGTTTTTAATTTTATACAGGTCATTATATCATGGTCAAATGAAAACCTTGACATTTGGGACAGGAAGCATGTGGCAAGTGGGTGTGTGGGTGGACTTCAGGCAGGGCTGCTCCACCGAGGAAAGCCATTCAAGAGCCTCACAGGGTGGGGGTGGGGGGTGCCCAGAAGGTTCTTCAGGCATCCATGGCTGTGACCTCCTCATCTCCACGAAGTTCTCTACTCCATAAACCCCGACTCTGCTAGTCCATAAACAGACAGCAACAGAGGCCTTGGGGGATGGGAGTGAATTCTTGATGACACACTAGGGACAGACAGCGGTTGCAGCAGCATCTAAATAGATTAGGCCAGTGGAACACACAGACCTCCTGGAGGCCCTTGGCCGGAGATGTCAGACGAGCATGGAGCCTTGACATTTCTAAGGCCAGGCTCTCCTGCTCAGGCAAAGCTCTAAGCACTTCCCTGGATGGCTCAGGGAAAGGCAAGGAGTTTTCCTGAGCTGCTCCATGCCTGGCCCAAAAAGGCAATCGCCCAAAATTTGAACTGTAAAAAATGTAGAGTTCTTGGTCACATTCAAGCTGAAAGAGTTTTGCACATCACAGGTACCTCTGTACTAAAATCCCACTAAATTCTATTCTCAGTTTGACAACTGTGAAGTTAAAGGTGCATAACAAGGAACCAGGAGCATGGGGTAGTGGTGATCAGAATGGGCTTCAGGGTCATGTGACCTGGGTTTAAATCCAGGCCCTGGCACATAAAAGTTGTGTAACCCTGGACACTGAGGTAATTTCTCTGTTCAGAATAATAGCACCTACCTCCTGGTGGTGTCGTGACAAACACACACAAGGACTGGGGACAGTGACAGGCACTTGGGACAGACAGAGCTTGTTATCATGACTCCTGAACAAAGGCTCCTTTGGAAATTTCACTGGGTTAAGGGAGACGGGAGAGGAGAGAAAGAGAGAGAAAAGGAGGGAAAAAGTCTGCTAAGGAAGAAAAAATAGTGAAGTGAGCCTTTTCATGTAAATATATAAAAAACCCTGAACATTGGTAATAACCAGGATAAATTTGATATGCATAAAAACATACACACTAGGATGTGAAGTGCAGCGGGACACAAAATTATAAACAGGATACGATGATAACAATGTTAAAGCCAAATAAAAAACAATGCAGGAAAAATGACTTGACGGAGATATTTCCAAAGTGGTAGCAGTGGTGGTCTTGGGGAGTTTGGGGGGCAAATTTTCTTCTTTTCATATAACAAGAATTAACAGATGTCTTTAAAAGCGATAACCAGCTGCACTAAAATTCCTCCTTTGTGTCACCCTCAGCTCCACCTCCACCCCACCCCCACCTACTCTCCCCACCCCCACAAGAGCTGCAAGGGGTCGGTTGTCATCCTTGTTCCTTTGAAGTTCCAGCTTCTACCACCTCACACCAAGCTTCCTGGGGGATGTATTTACCTCCTAGAATCTTTGGGCCCTGTCCTTCCTTCAGAGCTGCCAGGCTCATCTGCCTGAGCTAAGGACCCCTCCCCACTCTCCCTCCCTCACCTGTTCATCTGCCTCCTTAGGTTCTCTCACACCCTCCCGCCTCTCCCTTGGTCCTGGGTCCCATCTCTCCCCTGCCTCCCTCCCTGTTGCTCTCAGGGTACAGTACAGTTTCTTCTTGCCATTGTTGCCAACAATTGCGTCACTTGCCTTTCTGTACCTCCCTCTCTGTGCTCCACATGACAAGGATTTGAGCTTCCTCCTTAAGCTCTGACAGCAACCTGCGAATATTTCCAACACAGTGTTATCGCATTTTACCGAAAGTACCTGCTTCTTGCCTGCCAGGTCCCCCAAACTAGAAACTCTCTAAGACCGTATCTTCATTATAGTTGAATCTCTAAGACCCACGATAGGCCCTGGCACCTGAACACTATCTACTTGAACCTGACTTTCTTTCCCAAAATCTCAGGGCTCCCTCTGGGGACAGTCCAAACCCCTTGCCTGACTTCCTAGAGCAGTCAAAGGCTGACTAGAACCTGCTTTGCCACTTAACTTCCCACCTGCCCCTTCACTCCACCAAAGGCCAAAGTGTCCACATGCTGACCATTCACTTCTCCCAAGCATACTTTGCACGTGGTTTATCTGCTCCCTTTCTCAGCGTGCCCAAAGCACCCTCCATTTTCTGGTTTCCTAATGAACTGTGTCTCTTTCAAGCCTCAGCTCCTGTCAAGGCCCGCCTAACACCGCACTCACTCAGCGTCTGCAACAATCTTTCGCTGCTTCTGGGACTGCTCATGTACGCATCTCACTTCCCTAATTCAGCTCCTGTCAGACCCGGGCAATGGTTTGCATGCGCTTGGGTCCCCCGTGTGACTTGTACCTAGGGATGGTTCAGTGAGAGCTGTTGACTGACTGCTTGTAGTCACTGGCTGGTATGGAGGTGACCAGACTGGGCGTACCTGTTTCGGTGACTGAGCTGTGCATCTATTTCTCACACAGCCCGTGCCTTGAGGGAGGGTCCCTGAACCTGAAGGAGAGGTTAGGTCACCCCAGCCCTTCCCTGGCTTCCCGCGCTTTCTTACTTCCTGCTACAGGACCCTGGGTGGATAGCCAGTGAGGCTCTGACATCACTCACAAAGGACCAGGACAGGCTCCAGTAGACAAATGACCCTGGCACCTTGCCTGCTCCAAACCACCCACCACTGTAGGGTTTGCTGAATACGTAGGCAAACTCTTATCATCCATGGGAAGGCATAGGAAAGAGAAAGTCATGTCTGTTTTCCTTTTAATTCTAAACTTCCAATGGCTCCCCATCCAAAGCAGTCGCCTGGCCTTTGAGACCTTACAAATGTTTTATCCAAATCTGTCTTTCATCAATCAGATTACCATCCAAAGCCACCCAGCCTGCACCTTTGACTCATTTGAAAAGAAATGGAAAATTACTCAGTAAATGAATAAATTAATTAACTAATTCAGTTGTGAGGGTTGTTCATGTTATCTTATGTGTTCTTTGGATTTACTAATACAGCACAGAGGCGTCCCAGGGTGACTTTCCCCCATGCTGGTCTGGTCACAGGAACTGTGGCTTCAGCCAACACCGAATGAAGCACGCAGAGCACCTGGCATGAGGACAGGCTGCCTCTGTCCTCAAGAGCACAGGGTGACAAGCTGACTCACTCTCCTGGGGCTTCTGCTCCCTCATTGCATGTGATGTCAACACTGGCGCTTCCCCACTTAGAAAGGTGTATGGGAGGTGTGGCTGAGGACAAGGCAACAGGCTTTTTTTGAGTGAACAGAAGGACACTGGGCGTGCCCAGCTCAGAAGACCAGAGGGCAGTGGGTGGATATGGGGATAAGACCCCTAGGGGGCAGTGGATTCTGGAACCTGGGCCTGCAGTCATCCCCATCATATGCAGGTCAGGGCGGGCTCCTGGGCCTCCACCAGCTGGGCCTTAAGGTGTTACACAATGGAAGCCTGGCCTCTGTAACTATTAGAAAAAGGCCTGGGCCCGTGACTCATTCTAATTCACCTGAGAAGCTGCAGCTTTTCAGGTCTGGCCCAGACACCTCTCCCACACGCCCAGCCTTCCTGTGTCTGTCAGGACAGCCTCAGAGCCAAGGGACCAGGGGGATGACACCTGAGTTTTTAAAACTGGACAGTGGTGAGGGCGAGCCTCTGCTGGATGGGGTCTCTCCCCCCAACCCCGCCCCCACCGCCACCCCTCACACACTGGCCTCTCTTACCCCAACCACCAACTTTTTACCTTCTGGAAATGTCCAAGTTGTTTGTCACCCCCTGGGAGGAACTCGTCCTTGAGCTTCTGCATTGGGGCTGAGTGACAGGAAATCAAACAAGGACCAGCTACCGAATCTTACTCCATGAGCAGAGACGGGGCATCTGCGTGTGTACAAACAATTATGTGTCATTAAAACTGATAAGAACAGAATCAGTCCAGATGACACGGTCTCCCTAGGGTCTCGTTCACAGACCCCTAACCTGGGGACAGCCCTCTCAGCACCGACTCTGCTGGCTCTCTCCTCCGCATTTCCCCAGACATGATATTGGGTTCCTGGAGAAAGGAGAAATGTTCTCAGCTGAGACTCAATCTACCTGGGCTCCTTCCCGATTGCCACAGCCTATCCATTTCTGATGAGAAGCAGCCCTGGTGAAGGTCAGGACGCCCTTCCGTGCCACTCAGACATTCCTGAAGGTGGCCACGATGGAGTTGTCACCCATTCTGCAAGCGCCAAGTGTGTGAGGCAGAATAGGGATTCGGCAGATTGCCTCCCCAGGGGGCTGACGATCAAAATGCCTTGGGTGCCTTGAGGACATTTCCAATTCAGTTTACATTTAAAAGAAAATACATAAACCCAGACAGCCATCTCCTGTGCTTCTTCTTTCCTGCCTCCCGCTGTGTCTAATAATGGAATAAACCCTTCCAGAGGTCAGTGGGGCTACCTGAGGGCTGTACTGGACCTCGAGACTGTCACAGCTGCAGACCCAGCTGTAGCCAGGCCTCTCATCGCTTCCAGGCAAGGCCTGAACTGGGTCTAGCTCCCCCTGGAACCGAAGCAGGTCTAGCTATTGTAGATTAGACCCAGGCTGAAGGCAACTTGAGTCTTTTTCTCAACAGCCTTGGGAAGCCTACGCTTTCCACTGCGGAGTAAGAGCTGCAGAAACCTGCCTCCCTGGGATCCTACCCAGGGCCTGGCATCCTGCAGGTTTGCCCCGCCCGCCCTGGGCTAACTTCCAGTGAGCTGGCACTGGCTGGCCAGTCTGGCCTCGCCCAGGATCCCTGTTTGGCCTCGCCTCTGTCAAGGAGGCAGGGAGCCTGAGGAGCTAGAGGGTTAAGCAACAGTTCCCAAAGGTGAATTCCTGCCCAGCGCCTGAGCTCTGGTTTCTGAGCCAAGGATGGGAAGCTCTGTTTCTTCCGATTCCTGGTCATGGTTGCATGTTGCATACTGGTTCTCTGTTCTTGCCTGGATTTTCCTTCCCAGGAGAAGGAATTCTGAGAGCCGTGGGCCCAAATGTGGATCTTATGTGCAAACCATCTCACCAACTGCCTTCTCAGAAGATACTAAGGCCCCCGAGCCACAGTGCAGTGCTGTTAGCCCTTCCTCCAGCACCAGCTCCCTCGACTTGGCCAGGTGTTGCTTATAGTCTCAGATAGGCAAGTGCTTGATACAGGGTAGTTCAAATGTCAGAGGGCCAGGGCATGGTTTGATGTTTAAGGCTGGCACTTACGTGCAGGTAAGAGCCTTCTTTGTCAATGAGACAGACAGCTTTGCACAGCATCACCCACCATTTCTCAGATCACCCTGAGTGTTGAAAGGTGGTGCCTGATGATTTTTGCACGTAGGTTAGAAACGTACGAAAGACCATCTGAATTTCTCGCCCTTTCTCTAGAGCCACGCTCATAGCACCACAACTGCAGCAAGCTGCTGTTATTCTACCTCTATGAGCCAGGAGGTAAGAAACTAAAGAAAGCCCGCTCCTCTCCCAAGTTTTCCATGGAATCTAGAACCTGCCAGGGGCAAACCTGTTTAAGCCTGTTCCGGCATACTTGGGAACACCCCCTTCTTTTGCTCTCAGAAGTGACAATTAGACAATGCACTAAATAGTCACCCTCTATCCAGGGACAGCATGTCCATTCTAGCTGCGTTCTTTCAAGCTGGAGAAGTTGGGACAGAATGGGAAGTGACTTGTCCACGCTCACACGATGAGTCAGCAGCCCAACAATTTCAGAGAATCCAGGAGCTTTGACTAAGGCATTACTCAGCCTTGCCCCTGCCCCTGCCCTGCTCAAGGGAGAAGAGACAGGAACTGGTCTGTCAGCTGCACACTGGTGCCAAGGCGTGAGTAACCTGTGGTGGGGAAGACCCGCAAAAGAAAATAACTGGAGGACCAGAGGAACCTCACAGCGTGTCAGCTTGAGGAGGGGTCGCCCGCATGCCCGTGCCTGTGAAACGGGCGCGGGTGCAAAACATTGTACAATGCAACGAACCCATCCTGGGAGCTCAGTCGCTGTTGGCTGATGGGTGAATTGACGAGCTAGGAGTGCCGGCAGGGAGAAGACATGCACGAAGGAGCAGTTGCAGGGCAATCTGGGATGACTGCAGGGGGCAAGTGGTGTGCTCCCCACTGTTGGTGGGTGGCATAGGGCTGTCCTGGCAATGCTTGGGCACCAGGACCCCAGGCTGCACCATTTCTAAGGCTGCTATTAGCCAGGGGAGTGCCGAGCTGGCTTGTGCATGAGGGAGTCTGACCAGGAGAAAGGGGTGGGACAAGGCCTGGCTGGAGCCCGCAGTGAGTGGGGGGCGGTGTGGGGACATTGGGCAGCCGGGCCTGCCCGGAGCACAGTGGCTGGTGCTGGTGGAACCGATAAAGACGGAAGAAAAGAAACAAAGAATGTCTGCTCAACATCCTCATTTTTTGGTTTTATGGGAAAAGGGTGAAACTCTTGCAAGCGGCGATTATAGAGGGTGGCAGTAGGAGAGAAACCACAGTGGGTTTTTTCAGGACCAAAAATCTGTTTTCCCCAAGCTAAACAAAGTCAGATTGAGAAATTCAACATGGTACCTTAGGGACCTGGCGGCTCCTTGCTACCCTGGGGCCCTCTTGCCGCAGGCGCCAGCCCCGAATCTAATGGCCACCTGGGGAGGAGAAGGGGACACTTAAACTTTTCAAACCCAAACAGTTATGGTTCTCTTTTTGCAAAATAGTTGTTGTTGCTCCTGTAATGACAGCTGAATCGTTTGTGGTAGCATGTTTTGTGGGCCTCAGCAGCACCGGTGACGGGCAAGGCGGGGTAGGTGAGGGGCTTTTATGCCCGGTGACCAGACTCCTCCTCCAGGAGAGCTGAGAACCCGACCTCAGTGCACTCATCCTGCTTTAATGCCCTCAGGGCTGGTGGCTACTGTGTTACCTACAAAGTGATCCCCCTGACAGAGCCGCAGCATTATTGAAGAAACAAGGGTCCCCTAATTACAAGGCTGAACTTTGCCTTCAAAGTGGGACAGAAGCTAGTGCCAGGGGCCTGGGCGGTCTTGCTGCAGTGGCTCTAACGTGACTTGATTCAATGAAGCCATTCATTTCAGAGCTGCCTTTTTTTAACCAAAAGTTAGGAGTCCTTCAACCTTCTTCAGCAAACGGCAGTGACTTTTAAGTGAATAAAAAAATCAGGAACAAGGGATCGGATAACGAGATATATATCCTCGGCCTGAAAAAAAAAAAAATCACTTCAACTGCATGATGGGGTAATATTTTTATTTACAAGAAATTCTTGTTTTCAACCATTTGATTTTTGTTAACTCCCAGATCTAAATGCAGATCCCTGTCAGCACCATATCTTAAATTGTTTTTAAGTTGAGATGCCGGCCTCTGTTGCAGTGAAGCTAGTGACCCTGAGGCCATTGCCCAGCTTCATGGGGGTTGGGGATGGGGGGGGGTAACATTTTATCTGCTGGCTCTCCCCTCTCCCAGGGTGCTGGGGGCTGAGCCACAAAGCCTCACATGGAAATCTGGGTCCTTGACCAGCCTGGAGTGCTGGGGAGGCCTGTGGGCCTGGCCTCAGCATGGGCGAGGAGTGGGTGCTGAGCTGTGGGATGGGAGACTGTGGAGGCTCCTGCCTCTCCTGGGGAGACTTCTGAGTTGCCATGGGGTGTGTGGGGAAGGCTACCCTGCAGGGAGCCAGCCCCCGCGAGGACCAGGGGTTCCCTCGGGTGGGACGGCGTCGGTGAGGGGAATGAAGGATGGAGGGAGACACCGGAAAGAGGTTCACAGGAGTGTCACACACACACTTTATTATTAAAGCCTGGCCCCTTTTATAGGGGCTTCTGACCATTACCTCAATTGCAAATTATGTTGCAAGTTATGTTTCACATGATCAGGATCGTTTTCTCTTTCTCAGAGCTTTTACCTTTTTTGTAATTGTATCTTTCCAGGGTACATCGGTAACCATGACTTCCTTACAGGGCATATACTTGAACTTAGTAGCAAAAGGAGTCTCAAACTTTTTCTATCCTACTAAGAGCTACATATTATTGCAATAGAGGGGAACATCTGTTTCTCAGTCAGAGCTTCAGTTTTTGTTGCTACAGCAATGTACAAAGCAAAGAGTTAAAACAAGGCTGTTAATTAAAATACCTCATGGTCAGTAAGTTGTCTCTTATCAGAACTCGCATGGCTGAGAGACCTTGGTCTCCTGGCCTCCAAGGAAACCTTTCATAGCTGCATAGGCCAAGGGGCTTGAGTCCCCAATATCTCGGTTCAGGGGTCCCCTTGGGCTGTAGCCTGTTTTAGGGAGTTTCCTTTTCCTTAGGAAATCTTGCCCCATCATTGACTTACACAGCCAGCTATCATCGGGGTACCACAGGAACTTGTCACAAATGCAGTGAGTATATTGTCTCCTATAGGAGGAAATGCACATGGGTTCTTTGAGACAGGAGATATTACATGACCAACCATAAGGCAGCATCCCAGACATCCAGTGCTGAGCATGGATCTTTATTTCAATGCAGCCTTGTCAGACACGGGGATGCTGTCGGCCCCCGGCACTGCCCCATCGTCCATGGGAGGGCCTCTCCATCTCAGACAAGAGCCACGGGCTGGCCTACAGGCCTCCTACCTGTCCAGAGTAGGAAGAAGGTGTCCACGCCCCTTTCCTGAGGCACCCTGGCAGCTGGCTTGGATCCTGGACCTTTGGGCCACAAGTGCAAACGTCCACACTAGTGACTCTAGTAGCCGCCTTTGTTTAGTGAGGGCTGAATCCCAGCTCTGACGTAACTTTCTCCAAGCAGCCTAGATGAGGCTATTGGAAAGGTATCTTCAGCTCAATCCTATCTTCTACTGTATCATTAGAGGCAGGAATGACAATCTCGCTGAGGATCCCACCTCACCCCAGCATCCACATGGATTAAAGACAATGTCAAGCCTTGCACCTTTCTCACGATCTGGCCCATGTCAATATAGTCCTACAGTTCGTTGTTCACTTTCACAGAGACAAATGATTTCATTCAAATTCCATTTTGCTTATTAGTAGCTTTTCCTAAACATTGTCCAAAAGCACTTTGCAAAAGCAGCTTACAGGGTGGCTGTGCCCAGTGCACTGGTCCTGAAAAGGATCATGTGGCTAAGAACTGCCAAACTATACTATGAAACTACAATAATCAAAACAGTATGGTGCTGGGCCAGCCGCATAGCGCGGTGGTTAAGCGCTGGCTTGGGAAGCCAGCGGCCCCGGTTCGGTCCCACATGTGAGGGCCAGTGACACTGGCCACAAAAACAAAACAAAACAAAAAAAAAACACACCACACAAAACAAAACAAAAAAAACCCAGTATGGTGCTGGCCTAAAAACAGATATAATAAATTCTCACTTACATGGTCAATTAATCTGTGACAAAACAGGCAAGGCTATACAAAGGGGTAAAGGCAATCTCTTCAATAAGAAGTGCTAGGAAAACTGGACAGATACCTGCAAAAAATGAAATTGGACCACTTTCTTACCATATAAAAAAAACTCAACATGGATTGAAGACTTAAATGTAAGATCCAAAAGCATAAAACTCCCAGAAGTAAATATAGGCAGTAAACTTTCTGACATTGCTCTTGGCAATATCTTTTTGGATCTGCCTCCTTGGGCAAGAGAAGCAAAATAAAAAAAAAATAAAAAAATGGGCCTACAACAAACTAAGAAGGTTTTGCACAGCAGGAACCCATCAACAAATTGAAAAAACAGCCTAATAAATGAGAAAAGATATTTGCAGCAAATGATATATCTAATAAGGGGTTAATCTCCAAAATATATAAAGAACTCATACAAACTTAACATTAAAAAAAAATCCAATTAAAAAATGGGCAGAGGACTTGAATAGACATTTCTCCAAGAGGACATACACATGACCAACAGAGATATAAAAAGATGCTCAACATCACTAATCATCAGGGAAATGCAAATTGAAACACAGTGAGACACCACCTCACACCTGTCAGAATGATTGTCATCAATAAACCAACAAACAACAAGTGCTGGCGAGGATGTGAAGAAAAGAGAACCCTTGTGCACTGTTGGTGGGAACATAAGTTGGTGCAGCCACTCTGGAAAACAGTAAGGAAAGTCCTGAAAAAATTAAAAACAGGCTTGCCATATGATTTAGCAATTCCTTTTTTTTTTTTTTTTTTTTTGAGGGCAGTGTCACTGGCCCTCATATGTGGGACCAAACTGGGGCCGCTGGCTTCCCAAGCCAGCTCTTAACCACCGTGTCACTCGGCCGGCCCTGATTTAGCAATTCTACTTCTGGGTATTCACCCAAAGAAAACTTTAAAAACACTAATTGAAAAAGGTATATATATATATATATACATATATATATATCCCTATGTTCATTGAGAATTACTAGTAATAACTAAGGTATGGAGGCAACCTACGTGCCCATCAATGGATGAATGGATAAAGAAGAGGTGGACATAAATACAGTGGAGTATTATTCAGCAACAAAAAAGAATGAAATCTTGCCATTTGTGACAACATGAATGAACCTAGAGGGTTATTACGCTAAGCGAAATAAGTCAGAAAAAGACAAATACTGCATGATCTCACTTCTTACACGTAGAATCTAAAAAAATAAAATAAAATAAATGAATAAACTACACAATACAGAGAACAAGCTGATGGTTGATAGATGGAAGTGGGTGAGGGGATAGGAATAAAAAAATAAAATTAAAAAAAATTATTACATGTAACTTACATGGTCCTTGGTTATTACTTTTCCCTTTGTGAGTTAATTACCTCATTTGTAAAAAGGCTCCCATTCCCTGATTCAGGAAGTTTTTGAAGGATCCATTCTGGCTACCAAGGGAAAAAAATATAATCAAGAACTGGGGGAAAAAACTAACACTTGTTGAATACTTAGTATGTATCATGGCCTACTACACACCTTATCCCATTTAATTATCACAGTAAGCCTGTGAGATGGGTATTGTTTTTCTCACTTTACAAATACAAAGAAAATACAAGGAGAAGAAAATAAATAGCTTTGTGGCTAAATGGTGGAGCAAGGTTTCAATCCCAGATCTAAGACTTATTCTATACAGTATTTGGAATAGTGTCTTTTACTTTTGATATATCCCCAAAAAGGAACAGCCAAATAGACATAATGGAAATGTTTTCAGAGAGGCCTGGGATCAGGAGAGGGGGAGTTGGGGACCAGGAGTATGGGGCCGGGGTGTGGGGAGCGGGGCGGGGGGGAGAGAGGGGCAGCTCAACTTGGCCCCCAAGGTGGGGCATGTATTTGCTTGTGGGGAGAAGTGGTATAATGGGTCTTCTCAATCTTCTTCCCTTTCCTGAAGCTAAACAGTAGCTTCTACGCTAATTGTAGGTCACCGTCATAGTCTGCCCAGAGTGGTCGGCATTAGATACTCAATGAGTATGGGTCAGGGTAAGGTAGTAAGAGTTGCTTGAAAGTGGTAAAAAGAATTATTCAACAAGTGGTGTTGGAACCATTGGCTAGCCATTTGGAAAAATAAATTTAACTTAAGTTGATTCTTACCTTACTCTTTACTCCCAATAAATTCCATGTGGATAAAAGATAACATTTGAAACCATGAGATTTAAAAACCATGGATGCGTTTATTGATTATCTTTGTATGGAGAAGTCCTTTCTAGTGTAGAAACCATAGATTAAAAATGTCATACCATAAAAGCATGCATACTTTTGTAGTATAAAACTACCTTTAAAAAGTGACAAAACGGCCGGCTGAGTGGCGCGGTGGTTAAGTGCTGGCTTGGGAAGCCAGCGGCCCCGGTTCGGTCCCACATATGAGGGCCAGTGACACTGCCCTCAAAAAAAAAAAAATAAAAATAAAAAATAAATAAATAAATAATTTTTAAAAAGTGACAAAACAGGGAAAATATTTGCAACACATATGAGAAACACAGAGATAATTTCCTTAACAAAAGAACTAGTACAAACCAATAAAGAAAAAGCAGAATAACCTAATAAAAAATTGGGCCAAGAATATGAATGGGCAGTTTAAGAAAAGTAATACAAATGTCTGATAAGCACTTTACTCAAAATTAAAGATGCATGTCCCAGTGATAACAATTTTTCACCAAATTGGCAAAGATTGTAAAGTTTTATAATAATTAATGCCTGTGAAGATATGTGGAGAAACAGGCATTTGCAAATATTGTTATGGAGACTGTCAATTGGTGGTCATTTTACCAATTTTAAGATTCTTCTAAGAGCAATTTAGCAATATCAATCACAATTTTAAATGCATATAACCTTTTATCCAGAAATCCACTGCTTGAATTTTGCCTACAACTATATTGGCAAAATTTTTCCTTGAAGTATAGGACAAAAATGTGCATTACAACATTGTTTCAGAAAAGCAAAAACCCTGGAATCCACCCAAATGTCCATCAACTGAGACTGGTTAGAAAATAGAATCCTATGAAATATTGTTTTAGCAAAGGTTAAAAGTTAATTAGTAGATCTTCATGCTAGTTTTGTATCCTGAAAGAGATGATTGATAGATGATAGATAGATCGATAGGTAGGTAGATAGATAGATAGATAGATAGATAGATAGATAGATAGATAGATAGACAGACAGACAGACAGACAGACAGATGAATAGTTCCCCACACTCTCACACTTGGTGTAAGAAGAGGAAGGGAAGAACTCAAGGTAAAACCGTGATTTCTGCACTATTGTCACAGTACCCGCTTCAAATTGGAGAACCTTATCAAACCAACCATCTAGAAAAAAAAACAAGAGCTGTCTCAACTTTGTCATTCAAATAAACTCCACGTTGACTATTACCTCTTCTTAAAGAACATGGAGCTCTTTTTGTCATTTCGTATAATGGCTAGCATACTATGACCATTTAGGAGATTTGTCGACCCAAATTTATATATTGAAGTCCTAGCCTCCAGTACCTCAGAATGTGACTGTATTTGGAGACAGGGTCTTAAAAGAGGTAATTAAGTTAAAATGAGGACATTAAGGTGGGGCCTAATCCAATCTGACTGAAGTCCTTATAAGAAGAGATTAGGACATAGACCTATACAGAGGGAAGACCAACCTGTGGGAGGATACGGGGAGAAGATGGCTGTCTACAGTCTCAGAAGGAACCAGCCCTGCCAACACCTTGATCTTGGACTTTCGGCCTCTAGAACTGTGAGGAAGTAAATTTCTGTTGTTTAAGCCACCCACTCTGTGGTACTTTGTTATGGTGGCCCTAGCACTCTACTGCACTAGATGTTTTTAAAAATCAACTTTGGTTCAGATTGTCTGGAAAATAAAAGACAGTATTACCAATATTCACATTCACACAGGGAAGCAGCAAGTGGGGCGTCTACACTTGCCCCAGTCTGGGCTTGTGTTCAGTTCGCTCGCTCCTTCACTAGCTAGAAATGTGGCCTTGGACAAATTAGTCTCTTTGTGTCTCAGATTCCATATGCTTAAACTGGGTTAACGGTACTTATCTCACAAAGTTGTTATGAGCATTAAATGAATTAGCATTTTAAAGCAATGAGCACAGTGCTTACCACAGTGTAGCGATACATAAAGAAGCTGGAAAATATGATGAAATCCAGTTTATGAAATCCTTTTAAATTCTAACACATTTTAAAATTCTAATTATAGAGGGTTCTTCTCATAGGGAGGAAATATCTGTTAATGGCATCAGTTTTCACCTGTGTGTTGAATCTGGGTTTCTGTTCAGATGAGCATCTACAATCAGTGCATGTGCTGGCGATGACAGTGGTAACCTCCCCCGCACCATGACAGCCGGGGCTGGGAACTATTTCTGGGGAGTATTTTAACATTTCCCAAAGATTTGACAATTGCTGGCTTTTCCCCTCACATTCACTGTGATGAGAAATATGAAGGAGGGGGGTCCAGCACTTGGGCTGGAAATGTCACAGGTGCTATTTGCACATGACTTACCACAGACCTGGGGTAAACACTGCTTCATTTCTATCGGTAAAACGTTAACACAAGACAAACCTGCTGACTGCAAAGTGTACCACGTGATTGTTCTCTGTGTGACAGCCGGTATAAACAGTGTCAGGAGGCCACCCAGGGTCCAGGGCCCATGTGTGGATCTTCCTGGAAGGCCGGCCCAGCCGCAATCTGTACTGGGTCCCATGGTTTATCAGGGAGAACCGGAGGCATCGGTACAAAGTCCTAAATCAGGCTCATTGTACTGTTGAAGGTGACACGGTTTGGTGACTAACTGCTCCCAACCCACTGACTTTGAATACTCATTACAGTTTCCGCCAAGAAATCCTGAAAGACTGGCAATCGCCTAGATTACATTTTTGACCAATATGATTTTAAGCAGAAATAGCCAGTCATGGAAAATGCACCTTATAAACCAATTGGGGGAAAAAGAAAGTGTCTCCAAGAGGAAGACAGCATCTGAGATAGATTTCTGAGGATAGTATTTCTCTGTGATCAGACACTGCCTTTGAAACACGGAGAACATTTTAGGAGCGTGAAAATCACTGAAGGAGACTTGAAATATTTTCCTCTCATGTCAGTTTAATCTACAGAGCTATTAACATTTTAAAAACTTCAGGGCACTGAAGAAATATATTATCTGAATGTAGCATTTGAATAACTGATAACCAACCTCACACAACTGACACAGTCGATAATGCTTTATATATTTTTTTATTTACAGAGAACTGACCATTGCATAGCTTCCAGGAAATAGCTTAGAAACAAGGAACACAAAAAAAAATTAAAACTAAACTTGAGAAATACTTTCCTTACACATACGAGTATACTTTTCTCATAGGAGAAATAGCCCTTATGTTTAGTGTACACATAGCCCTAACCAGTGTTATATTTTCACTTTCATGCCCTTAGCACTTCAGAAATAGAAAACTGGAAGCTTACTAGAGACTTACATGTCAACGAGAAGTAACTACTGACAGCCCAGGGAAGGGGGAAATAGAAAACTGTGACAAGCAGACACTAGAATTCTAAAACGGGCTGTGGTCTGGGTCCTTTTAGCATTCAGGCAAATATCCATCTCAGTCGGGTAAGCGCAGAGTTTTATGATACAATAGCATTAGAATAGGTTCTCCTTATGATGACTTCAAGACCAAGAAAAGGAAAAAAGGTGTGAAATAAGTTTCTCAGACTCTCTCAGAAAGCAAGAGAGGTCGAATTACATTTCCGAAAGTTTTCTGCCCCAAATATCTATCCTTCTCTTCCTTTCTTCCTTCCTTCCTTCCTTCCTTCCTTCCTTCCTTCCTTCCTTCCTTCCTTCCTTCCTTCCTTCCTTCTCTCCTCCCTCCCTCCCTCCTTTTATTTTGTTTGTTTGGTGTGTTTTTTTATGCTTTGAAGGACAAGCTGTCGTTACCTAGAACTAGTCTGCAGATGGCTACTTTGTCAAAAAGCACGGGGATGCCACGTGTGCTACATACCGACGTGCAGTTATTAATGGATGTGATCAGCACTAGCTCACGTCCTTTAAGAGATGCCTCAGACTTTTCCTGTTTCTGGACAGTTGAACTACTGTTAAAGATACTGCTACTTAAAAGAGAAGAAATTGGGGGTGGGGGAAACAAAAACAAAAAACAATCAATGGAGGGCATTGTAAAGGTTCATGTTGGCATGAACCTTACATTGTCAGTGCAGTGGGCGGGGAAAGGAGGCTTTTCTTAAGAAACAAACAAAATCTTACTGTCCTACTTATTTCTACTCTTAGCTCAGCTCACAGACCTCTAAAACTGCTCAACATCACCAAAGTTTTTTCTTTCAAGTGATGAAAAGCTGATAGAAAAGCCTAAGTCATCTCCCCATATGATATACAAGAAATATTGACACATTCAGATTTTCCTAAGGAAAGAAAGCTCAGCTACAGGAACTCTGAAAGCAAGGCTTATCAGTCACATCCTTCCTTTCTTCCCACACACAACACACACTCACGCACACACACGTGCGCGTTTTATCTGTAGAATAACTATAACCCTAGCACGTACTGAGGGCTTCCTATCAGCCAGGGGCTGGGAGAAGGGACAAGATTTCTCACTTGACCACACCCCCAAGAGGAAACTGAGGCTTGAGAAATTTAAGTAAATTTCCTGAAAGACTCGCAGCTTACAAACAACAGAGATGGGATTTGAAATGAGGTCGCTTATCAACCACTGTGCTATGCTATCGCCTAGGGAGGCTTAACTGCTTATCCTTGTAAATGACTCTCATTTTCCTAAGGGGCAGGGAAGGGTTGAGAAAAGTTGCCGCTTAGAAGGTAGAGACCTCGAATATGTGGAAGACCCTGCCCTACGCAGAAGGAAATTGCTGGGCAAGCGGGTGCCATTTAGAAACTGGTACATGGCCTCCCTGACTGGCTCACATGAAGCCCAAGTGTCAGGGGCTGGGAAGGGCTGGCTGACGTGTGAAGAAGGCACATCCCAGGCAGCTTCTGCAGTAAAAACCCGCTGCATAGATGCTTCTCTGTTCACTGAGAGGCTCTCTGCCACACTGAGGAAAATGTTGACAGTCAGACTTTACAGTGGAGGAGAGGGAGGGTCCCTGCAAACAAGCCACATGTGGCCTCGAAAGGTACTCTGAACACAGCCACCACAGTCACACGGTGGCCTTAATTCTCGGGGGTGGAAGGCTGCCTCAGCTCCAAGGACATAGCAAGACCTGAGAACCTGACCGTGCAGAGCTCAGAGCCCCTGCTTCCTCCTATTTAGAGGTATGTACAAAATGCAGATAAAGTGGGCTGGCCGAGTGGCGCGGTGGTTAAGTGCTAGCTTAGGAAGCCAGCGGCCCTGGTTCGGTCCCACATATGAGGGCCAGAGACACTGCCCCTAAAAAAACAAACAAACAAAAAAAAACACAAAATGCAGGTAAAGCAATTGGAAAATAGAAATATATGCATTGGAGGGAAAGAGGGTGATAAAGGGAAAAGGAGAGGGGAATTGACTTTGGAAGTTATCAGCCTGTCAACCAACCTAACATATGGAGGAACACAGCAACCATTGATCATGATATCAAATTGTCAAGCACTTAAACAGAATCCTATAAAGTACTAAGCTGAACCACTATGTGACAAACCAAGCCTCTGGGACCACCAGAACTTCCTTCTGAGACAAAACGGCAGATGACAGGGCAACCATGAGGTCACGATGGTTCGGAATCTGCAAAAGCTTTGCCTCCACACTTTAGCGATGCCTGGCTGAGCAGCTGGCCTGGGTCTTAGCACTTTGGGCAAAGGGTAGACTCCTTGGAAGTAAGCATGGTCAAGTTTGCCCAACCTTTAGAAACGTCTCATTCCTCAGTGACATGTGACAGTCTCAAGTCCCCAGAATAGGAGCTTCTCACCTTCACCGTCCAGACCCAACATACTTGTTCACCAAGGCCCCTTGGTTCCTTGAATATGAATTTAGTGGCCAGAACATAACAAGTGCTCAGTAGGCAGTGGTGATTGAATTAGTATGTGCTCTGTAAATATCCATTCATTTATTGAATAATTAATATGTGAAAATATAACGTTTAATCATAATTCTCCACCTTACTACCATTAAAGCCAAAATACAGTGTCCAAAATAGTTTCTGATTTGGGTGGGGGATCTGTCATTTTAAAGAAATGCACATGGATATAATAATAAACTTAAAATTAATACTTCTCATATTAAAAGCAATACGGGCTCATTGTAGAAAAATCTTTAAAAAATGAAAAATATAAAGTACCTGAAAAAAAAATCACCCGTAATCTCATAATCCTGCCACTTAGAAATAATGAATTAATATTTGGGTATGCTTTTTTCCAATTTTCTTTTTGCTGTATATATATCTAGACATACATATTTAAACTTATAGGGAATATATCGTTGTGCATCTGCATTTTTCACTGAATGCTATAGATTGGGCCATTTCCTTTATCAACAGCAATTGGGTCTTCAGAAAAGTCATGATGTATTTTGTCTATGTTTTTCAAAGGTCACTTATTTATATAAAGAACTAAGGTCAATCAATGATATATTGCCCGTTTTGTTCGATAACCTTTTGCCATCTTTCAGTGAACTTCATAATTCCTCGTTCATAGAAGGACCTCTTTATTGGTGAAAAACTGAACAAGGTGCTGATTTACAGCTTCATCTGAATTGAACATTATACCACACAAAGAGTTTTGAAGAGAGTGAGACAAGTGGAAGTCTGATGATGCAAGGTCAGGTGAGTATGGAGGGTGTGGCAACACATCCCATCCAAACTGCAATAATTTTTGACTGGTGATCAAATTTGTGTGTGGTCTTGAGTTGTTGCAATAGAACACTTCTTTACAATTAATAAGCTCTGGACGTTTCTGGATGATGGTCTTCATTCAAACTGTCCAACTGCCAACAGTACACATTCGAATGGATTGTTTGGTTCCTTGGTAGGAGCTCAAAAAACACGATACCTTTAAAATCCCACCACACTGAGAGCATAACCTTCCTCTGATGAATGTCTGCTTTCAATGTCGTTTGAGGTGAATCATCATGTTGGGACCAAAACCATTTGCACACCACATCTTGTAAACAATCCACTTCTCATAACTAGTTATCAGTCGCTTCAAAAAAGGATTGTTTTCCTCACGTTTAATGAGCATATTGCAAATGTTTATATGCGCCGTCAAATGAACTTCTTTGAGTTCATGCGGAGCCCAAATATCAAGCTTGCTTACGTATCCCAGCTTCTTCAGGTGGTTCTGAACGCTTGAATGATGGATGCTCAATGTTTCTGCAATCTCTCATGTCGTGTAACATGGGTTTGACTTGATCAATGCCTTTATTTTGTCGTCATCAACCTCAGGCCTCCCTGACCGAGGAGTCGTTGAGATCAAAATCACGAGCACAGAATTTCCTTAGCCATCGTTGGCAATGACATTCTTGTAGAGCATTGTCACCATAAACTGTATGCAACTTTTCACAAGCTAGATGCACATTCTTCCCTTTATGGAAGTAAAACAGTAAAATATGGCAAAAATGCACAGTTTGGTCTTCCATCTTCAACTTGTTGTAAAATATCCAAAACTCAATTTTTTTGTTTTATTTTGTTTTTTTTGAGGGCAGTGTCATTGGCCCTCACATGTGGGACCGAACTGGGGCCACTGGCTTCCCAAGCCAGCGCTTAACCACCGCACCACTCGGCCGGCCCTTCAATTTATTTTTTTAGAATGAAGCTAGAACTGTCAGCTGTCAAATGACATAGCAACAACATATATGCGAATGACTCTATAGTACTTCCAAAAATGAACTAGTGCCATCTGTTGCAAACATGACTTTTCTGAAGACCCAATATCTCTGAAAACGTCATTTTTAAATATCTACACAGCATCCAATATGGATGGATTATGATTTATTTAACTATTTTCCCATTTTTCTACATTGAGTTTGTTTCCAAATATTCCTATATTGTAAATAATGCTTAACTAAACAAGCTTATTCATAAATCATTCTACACACTTCTGATTTTTTAAAAGATAAATATCTAGAATTTAAGATAAATATCTAGTAATTTTAAAGATCAGAATTACTAGGGCAAGGGATATAAACACTTTTACAGCTCTTGCTCCATATTTCTTAAAATAGTTTTAAAAATTCTTTTTAAAACATGTAAGGATTAAGATCTAATCCTTAGTTATGGAGAGAAATGACAGCTTTTTGGTTCTTGGCTTTTGTTTTTTAGCCCTATTGCCTCATTTCCTTTAACCCAAGCCAGTCTAAGTATTTGTTATCCTTAGCATTTGGAACTGGTCCTGCTTATCATGTTTTCCCCAGTGTCCAGCACCCACCCCAGAGGTCCTCCATCACCCGGGGTCCGCATGGCCTTGCCCTCACTTGGAGGCCTGTGACCTATGGTTTAAAGGAGCTCTGAGGGCCCCTTTGTGGAACTAGGAATTTCTCTGTTGGGAGCTGATTTCAAGGCTAGAATACACACTAAAATCAAGGGCCTATTGTCTTAAAAAAGCAAATAAAAATATGCAAGAAATGTTGGTTCCACAGAATTAAAAATCCTAGATCATTTCCTGACTATGTTTCTACACGCTCTTTCCAGCAAGCTAACAGATTTCAGGAATGTCAAGGAGGCATTTTAGCAGCAGAAAAAGTTGTTCATTCAAAAAAATTCAATAGTCATTTTTAAATATGGTGTTTGGTTATGTGCAATTATAACTTGAAGTTAGGGTTATTTCAACTTTTTCTTTTACATACTGAAAAATTAAGTTTGCTGTTTACATTTCAAAGGTAGCTAGGATTTCTAATTGGATCATGGCACCTTTTGCTTCTCTTTTTGTCTAAAAATTTACTCTGTAATGAGCATGGAATAGGTTCACATTAATCATAAATATACTCTCCCTCTCCTTTTTAGGTAAGGTGAATTTTAAATTATTATAATGGATATATTTTCTTAAGTGCTTCTCATTATACTTTCTCGTGTCCTACTTGCTCTCCTTTTTTTTTTTTAACTTTGTCTTCTACTCGTATATTATACAAAGTCTATTCTAAAAAACATATGCAAAATAATTTATTATATACCAATAGAGTTGCCAAACATATTTCCATATTTTAGGAACTTAGATACATACATAACTCTTCTGATAGAATCACGAGTAGAAGAAAAAAATGGATTTAGTTGGGACCTTTGGATATTAACCCAAACTCTGTCATTTGAGAAAGGAAATCATAGCCCTGAGAAATGAAAAGGCTGGCTCCTGAGTCTTTGGGTTTGTCATTTAATCAAGGGTATGGAATAGGAAAAATAAAAAACATAATAACTGACTTCTTTACAATTTATAAAACACTTTCATGGTCAACATTAAAAGATATCTCAATTCTGGGCTGTTAGCAAATGAAAGGCGCACATGCTCCATTCTCCTCCAGGAGACCCACGTGGTTGGTTTTATATCCAGTGTTATGTCATTTATTGGTTGCTGCTGGTGACAGTACCCTTACCTAGAGCCTCAGTGGGCATTTAAGATGAATCATGCACAAAACAACAGGCTCTCACTTGGGGTGGACTGATGTTAAATGGAGAGTTACACACTTGCCCTAAAAGTTAAGAAACTATGGCCAGGGGGCCGGCTGAGTGGCACATTGGTTAAGAGCTGGCTTGGGACACCAGCAGCCCCAGTTCAGATCCCACATATGAGGGCCAGTGACACTGCCCTCTACAGCTAAGATGGTGAACAACAGCTCCACCTGGAGCTGGGCTGTGTGAGTCCCAAGGACGGCATAGCTGCAGCCCCTGCTGCAGTGGGCTGCCATAAGCTACAGTGAGTGGCCGGCAGCCAGTGTGAGCTGCCAAGAGCCGCTGTGAGCAGCCGTCCAGAGGCCGGCAACCGATCTGCCTCACCCGGGAAGAGCGAAATGACAATACCAACATGGGCCAGTGAAGCAATGTCCTCCACAACTAGACTGAAGAACAAAAGGACAGCAACTTGTCTGTTTCCCTCCCCACTTCCCCAATGCTGTTCCCCTCCCCCAATTCCCCAATAAAATCTTAAAAAAAAAAAAAAGAAAGAAACTATGGCCACATCTGAGTGGCAGAATCCCAGTATCAGTAGGCTTTTCAGATTTTAAAAAAGCTGTTTCTGGTCACATCTGCTACTTAAGACTTCAGGGACCAAGTTAGATCTCAAAGGAACCCAAGATAGTGTCTCTCTTTCAAAGTCCAAGAGTGGGTTTCTCCAACGAAGGCATCAGGTCCAATTTCTTTGCCAGTTACATCTTCATAGAAGATGATGGTAAATACTTATATGACATCATAAAATAAAGCTAATCATTCATCTGAAGTACATTCTTCCATGAACTCCTTCATAGTTTCAACATCTGCCAAGCACAGAAGGCGTGACACAGAGGAGAACAAGGCATGATTCGTTCCCTCTAAGCACCCAGGCTGGTGGTCACATCTGTATGGCCACATCCAGAGATGCTCAAATCCTTGGCGAGTTGTACTGCCTCTGCAGAAGATGACACAGCTCATTGCGACTACTTCGTACAGCTCAACAGTGACCTCTCCACCCATGCAGTGGGATTATCTGGCATTTACTCTTTAGCAGGATGTATTAGTTTCCTGTGGCTGCAGTAACAAATTATCATGACCTGGGTGGCGTCAAACAACAGAAATTTATTCTCACAGTTCTGGATGCTGGAAATTCAAAGTTGAGGCATCAGCAATGCTGTGCTCTGAAAGCTCTAGGGGAGGGTCTCCTCATGCCTTTCTCTTAGCTTCTGGTGTTTCTCGCAATTCTTGGCATTTTTTTACCTTGTGGACACATCACTCCAATCTCCGCCTCCAACGCCATTGCATGGTGTTTTCTCCTGTGTCTCTTCCTCCTTCTCTTAAGGATGACAGTCACATTGGCTTAGGCCCACCCTAACCCTGTCACCTCATTGTCACTGGATTACACCTACCAAGGCCCTATTTCCAAATAAGGTCACATTCCCAGGTCCCAGGCTCAGGGCTTCAACAGATCCATTGAGACACACATGAATTGTGTGACATGTGACATAGCACAGGGCCTTGATACAACACTGCCCCCCCACCCCAACCACCCAGCCCCACCCCGGCACCAGTTACTCCCCTGCTGATGGCAGGCTGTGCTCCCCAAGCCCAAAAACGCCTGGGTCTCTTGCGCAGCAGAGTTGGTCACAGGTGGTTAAAATAACACGGAAAGTGTTTCCAGGGGTAAGTGGCCAGAACTGCCTTGAGTAGACCTTCAGGGAGGTGATGTCTCACGAGCTCCGCTCTCTTCCATCTTTATGTGTCTACAGCACATTACCCTTCATCCTAATGTTTTTCTCTCCTTGTTCCAGTGAAGTGGCAGAGACAGTAAAAGTGTGGGGCTCCTGCTGTAAACCAGTGCCCAGTCAGAGTGCTCCTCTCCATTCGAACCCCTTACTGTTCATTCTCTGCGAGAAGGGATGCAGCCACTGTCCTGATAGCTCCTGTTTCGTGAATCTTAATCGAGTCTGAATGGCCTACCTGTGAAAGCTTTTATGGAGGCAGCAGAGGGCACATCCAGTTTCTATTTTAATCATTGGATTGGAATTGTCTTCCCCTAGCGAATAGTCGTGAAGAACTCTCTTTGGCCTGTAGCACTGTTCCCACTGGCATCAAATAATATCCCAACTGGCAGAGCCCAGAATAGTGCGCCCTCCCGGCTCACGTGTACCGTGGCCCCTACCTCCCTGCAGAGGCGCCTGCACAGTCAGGCACCGCCTTCCTTGGCACTGTCTCTTCCAACAGGTGCTTTTCATTCTATAAGATGCTGTGCTTGACCAGGCTCATGACTGGAAAACTGTGGTGGGCCCAACCCCTTCACAAAGGATGTGAGAAGAAAAACACTGCATTTTCTAGGCAAAAAGTGTCCGTCCCAACTGGAGCTAGTCTTCGCCGGAAAGGAGGGTCCTGAAGCAGCAGCTTGCCAGAGGCTGGTTACTCTGGGTGAGAGGCAGGAAGGCTTCTGCACAAAACTGTAGGAAGAATTATGGCCTTTTCTTGCCATGGAAATTGTTAATAAGCTTCTAATAGTAAGTGGCACTTTGGTGGTTTGTTGGGTGGTCTAAAAACCTGTTCATCATAGTTCCTACTACCTAATATGAACTTCAAGTCAGGTGTATTAGAACATTTAGGCAACTAAAACACGTATATTTTAAAATATTTAGATTGTGTACGGGTAAAAGGAAGACGCATACAAAAGGACCATGAATGTTCTGTAAATGAATAAAAGTCGTAAGAGATTCTTTAGGGAGGAGTGGCCATTTTCTTTCAGAAAGTTTCATGAAGGGATTTTTAAAAATCTTCATATCCTAATCAATTTAGTAACAAATTAAGTATATGATCAAGACTCTCAGTTACAAGTGACAGAAATACAACTCAAATAAAGGGCAATGCATTTGTTCACATATGCAGAAAAATTCAGGAGTAGACTTTCAGGTAGAACTGGTTCCAGACCCTCAGACAATATCACCAGCCTTCAGCTCTGCCTTCCTTTCTCATGACTTCATTCTCAAGCTACTGCTCCTTATTTTTTGACAAGATGTTTACCAGAAGCTCTAGGTTAACTTTCTATGGGTTTAATCACCCAAGAAGAGAGTTTCTCTTCCCCATTACTTCTAGCATAAATCCTGGGGCTTACGATCTTGGCTTGGATAGGCTCAGTTCATAACATATTCTCATTCCTGAACCAATCAGCAGGTTAAAATTCTCACTGGTCAGACCTGGACCACATGCCTCCTCCTGGGGCTAAGTAAGGGTCAGAGTAAGCCCCACCAGCATTACAGGGACTGGGAGTCAGGAAAGGGTGATTCCCTAAAAGAAAAGTAGGGTCCATCAGGAAGAAATGGATATAAAAAAGGCAAAGCAACAGATGCCCCTGACACTATACAAAAGTAATGTAAACTGTTGTGAGCTTCTGACCAAGAACTACAAAATCAACCTCAGCTTTTTAAAGTAACTTTAAAAAGAGGTCAGCTTGCAGTTTCTTTCGTAGAATTTCCTATTACTTTGCCTCTAGCAATCAAATCAGCAATAAATTCTTTGTTTTGCTTGCAAATCAAAGTTGTCCAGGAGCATTTCCTGTTAGTCCCTATTTTAAAGTATTATAATTCCAAAATCCTTCTTTCAAGAATAAAGGTGACAAGCAGATATAGATAAAAGCAGAATAAAACAAAAAGGTTATAATAAAATCTTTTCTATTTTCACATCATACCTTCAGCAAGAAAATCTATTTGATTGAGTTATTTTGAACAGAGAGCAAATCATGTTTTAGGTTTAAAAACAGAAGAAAGCAATCACTATAACAAACGTAAAGAAAAAATCTTTCATGGAATAGATATTACCATTTTCCAAGAAGGCATTAATAACCTATTTTTAGTTCTTATTTTCTTTATCATCTAGAAATTTTAGCATTCACTGTGACTTATGTTTGATTTGCTGGATTCTTGATAATGCTTAAATTTAATTCTTCCACTTCCCCTCACTATAATCAGATTATTTTTTAAGAAATCCACAACCATGGGCTGGCCAAGTGGCACGGTGGTTAAGCACTGGCTTGGGACGCCAGTGGCCCCGGTTCAGATCCCACATATGAGGGCCAGTGACGTGGCCCTCAAAAAAAAAAAAAAATCCACAACCAGTATAAATTCAAAAACCAACCTTTATAAAGGTCAAAGGAAAAGTTCCAAAAAAAATGAAATACATAGAACTGAATGAAAATGAAAATACTACATATTAAAATATATAGGAGGCAGCTAAATCAGTGCTGAAAGGGAAATTAATAACATTAACATTTGCATTAAAAAGAGAAGTCTCAAATGAAATACCTACATTCCTATCTCAGAAAACTAGAAAAATGAGAACAAAATAGACTCAAGGCAAGTTTAAGAGCAGTTAAAATTAAGAGCAGAAACCAATGAAATTGATATCAAGAAAATAGAAAAATAATGCTACAAAAACCTAGTTCTTTGGAAAATTTAACAAAATTGATAAACCTCTAATGAGACTGACAAAAATAAAATCAAAGACATGATATCAGGAACAAAACAGGGGCTATGACTACAGACACTGCAGATACAAAAGGATTTTAAATTTGAAAACTTAGAAGAAATGGACCAATTCTTTGAAAACCACAAACTACCAAAACTCAACTGAGATGAAACAAACAGCCTGAATAGTCTTATAACCATTAAAGAAATTGAATTTGTAATTAGCTCCAGAAAAACAAATCTCCAGGTTGATATGCTTTCACTGGAGAATTAAACCAAACATTTATAAAGAAATAAAATTAGATTTACACAATCTCTTCCAAAAAATAGAAGAAGAGTGAACACTCCCCAAATCACTTTATGAAGCTAGTATTACCCTGATACCAAAACAAGACAAAGACAGTATTAAAAAAGAAAAACTATAGACCTATTATCTCTCATGAACTTATACACAAAGCCCTCAACAAAATATGAGCAAATTGAAACCAACAATGCATAAAAAGAATTATATAACATAACCAAATGGGAGTTATTCCAGAGATGCAAAGCTGGTTCAACATTAGAAATCAATCAATGTTACTCCTCATATCAACATGCTAAAGAAGAAAAATCATATCATTAAATCATATCAGTTGCAGAAAAAGCATTTCACAAAATCTAACCCCTATGCATGATAAAAAACAAAACGAAACAAAGCAAAAACCTCTCAGCAAGTTAAGAATAGAAAGAACTTGGGGTGGCTGGTTAGCTCAGTTAGTTAGGGCGTGGTGCTGATAACACCAAGGTTGCTGGTTTGATCCCGGCATGGGCACTGTAAGCTGCACCCTCCTTAAAAAAAAAAAAAAAAAAAGAATACAGAGAACTACTTCAACTTTATAAAGAGCATCCACAAAGAGAAAAACAGACACAAAAAAACAAACACAATAAAACAAAACCTACAGTTAACATTATATTTAATTCTAGAAGACTGAATGCTTTCCCTTAAAGATTTAGAACAAGGTAAGGACGTCCACAATCACCACTTTTATTCAACACAGTATTGGAAGTTCTAGCCACTACAAGAACTTCAGCACCTCACCCCCTCAAAACATTCTTAAAGTAAAAGTAGTATATTGTAGTTAAACAATTTAATTTTATCACTTTATTTTCTCAATGTTATAGAAGGCTTTCGATGGTCAACCAGATTAGGATATAGAGAAACATAACATTAATGATTTAACATTATTGTAAACTCAACTGAAGATTTCCTGGTTATGAACTTTTATATATAATATGTTCATTTTGAGGACTACTTTTATGTTCTCAATTTGTTTCCATTGTACATTAATTTGTATTTTTAATCTTGAGTTTTTTTAGTTTACAAAATCTACTACTTTGCAAGAGAGAAAGATACTGGCTGAGTGGGTCCACATATGAACTTAATGCTTAATATATGTATATATATATACTAAAACGCACAACTACCAAATACACACACACACACACACACACACCCCCCAAAGGTGCCAAAAAAATATATACACATGATTGTATTCATCTTTTGTTATCAATATATATTATTACAATTTTAATATTTTCCTTTCTTAAAATGTGTATACATTTTACATTTTTGGCACCCTCTGTGTGTGTGTGTGTATATATATATATATATATATATATATATATATATATATATCCAATATCTTGTGGACTTTTATGATGAGATTCTAAAAGGGTTTAGTGGGTCTGATATAAGAGTAGAGCCCCGAAGGGCCGGCCGAGTGGCACGATGGTTAAGAGCTGGCTTGGGGCGCCAGCGGCCCCAGTTTGGATCCCACATATGAGGGCCAGTGACACTGCCCTCTGGAAAAGAAAAAAAAAAGAGTAGAGCCCCGAAAGGCTTTACAAAAATATAAAAGGAGAGAGAAAACAAGCATAATTAACACTAAAAAGAGAATGAGATCTGAATACTTACAAACCAACCGAAGAGTACAGTTAATTTAACACAGAGGTTGAGAGCACAGTTTTTGTCTGGTCTAGACTTAAATTCCAGTTTAGCTACTTAATGACTATGAAAACTTTGTCAAGTCAATCGTTCTGAGCTTCATTTTCCCCATCTGAAAGAAAGGGGTGATATTATAGCACCCTCATAGAGATACATGTATATAAAATACCCAGCATTGTCAGTGCCTGGATCATAGCATAATAAGCACTGAAAAATAGTGGTTTTTTATTAATAATCAGCCTTGGGCTGAATGTCAGGTACAGCTGGGTAATAGAAAAGGTACATCATCTATAAAGATCAACGCTTTCATAAAACTCGTACAAATTGCCTACAGGGCATATCCAAGAAATCCCATACCAGATATATAACCAAGTGCTAAATTCTGGGACACTGTCTACAAGTACCCTGGGGGTTCAGAAGAGATCGGTGATCATGGGGGTACCTGGGGCTACATGACCTGAGCTTTGAAAGCGGTGTAGGGTTGGAATGGGTAGTAAAGGAGCATTTAAGGTACCTCGGACAGAGTAGTCTCTCAAACTACTGAATAAATGAGCAAATGAAGGGAAGAACATGAACAAAAGACAAAAACAGCAGGTCCAGTTCATGGGTGAGTGAAAGGCGTCCTTAATTGTCACCTTTGTTGGGTGTTCATGCGTAGGGAGACATGTTGGTCAGAATGGAGGAATCCACCTGAACGGGCCTTTGAAACTAGGTCAGGTGTTTAGGTTGAAGTGGTGGGATTGTGGACCAGAGGAAGAAAATGATGAGAGCAGTGCTTCGATCACTTCAGGCATGGTTAGGGGTCCCCTTGCAAGAAGGAGCTGAATGCAGAGAAGTCGGCCAGCAGCCTGTGTCAGGAACTCGGATGAGAAGCAAGTAAAGCTAGGCTAAAGCGAGATTCACACAGGGACACAGAGGGCATGGGGATCTAGGGTTCAAACAGATCTTCAAATAAGAGAGTGAAAGAGGAGTTTAGCTAAAGGTTGGCTCTTCCGTGACTATAACATTAGTAGTGATTCTAACAGACAGGAAAACAGAGAGAGTGCTGAAGAACAGGGGAAGATGAGCTCAGTTATGAGTTTGTTGGTTTTGAGCTGGTGATGACACATGCAAGTGGAAATGCCCAGTGGGCAATTTAAAGGTCGAAGTTAGAATTCGACACAGGGAGAGAGATTTGGAAGTCATTATTATAGAGACTGTGAATAAAAGCCATGAAATGGATGAGGTCTCTGCGGGACCAATGTAAATAGAAACAAACGAGAAAACCAAAGACTAAGTCTGGGGCAATGTATAAATTAAAAATATAAAATCATTCTAGGGATACCTAATATGAAAATGTGAACCTAAACAAAATCAGTTATTATTAGGGCTGCATTATGACTTCCATGGTCCCTGGAAATGCTATGGGCATTTTTGCCTTTGTGGGCTCCTTCATTTAAAAAAAATTAAATTAAAAATTATATTCTACAACTGCAGTGGTATAAAAACAAATATAATCTAGATTGAATTATTACATATTTATTATGTTATTTTGAAGTATTATATAATCCGTTATATTTTCTCCCTTCTGATTTTAAAATAAATTAAAATTAACACATTTTCATGGGTCCCTAAAAGTATCATGGGCCTTATTGTGTCTAATGGTTTGAATAATCCAAAATAATGGGTAATTTTTAAAAACTCTTGTATAGTTGCTTTCAAAAAGTGTATGTTAAAAAGCTACTATTTTTTTTTAATGTTGTAGGCTAATATTTTAATTAACCTTGATTCTCAGAGGTACCTAACTTTGTTCTATTGACGTGGCCCTGAACTGAGATGTGTGGCAGGGTGAGGGTGAGACTGAACCAGAGGTTATCATACTGTACTGTGTTTAAGAAAGAATCTTTAGTTTTAAAATGCATATTCTTGGGTTTTCTCTCTCAGAGAACTTGTTAAAATGCCATTTTGTACATCCCAAGAGTTGTTTTCAGAATAACTGTGTGGTTTTGATGTTTTGGGAGATTAATTCCTAAGTCTGTTTCATGAATAAAGTGAAATTTAGATATTAAATATGTACCCCCTCCAAAAAATTGGAAACCTGAAACAGGTTAAATTTAACCATAAGAAATTTCAAGTCTCGGGCCGGCCAAGTGGTGCATTGGTTAAGAGCTGGCTTGGGATGCCAGTGGCCCTGGTTCGGATCCCACATATGAGGGCCAGTGACATTGCCCTCTACAGCTAACAACAGCTCCACCTGGAGCTGGGCTGCGAGCCCTGGAGACAGCATAGCTGCAGCCCCTGCTACAGTGGGCTGCCATAGGCTACAGTGAGTGGCCGGCAGCCAGCATGAGCTGCCAATAGCAGCGGCGAGCAGCCGTCCAGAGGCCGGCAACTGATCTGCTTCATCTGGGAAGAGTGCAATGACAATACCAACATGGGCCAGTGAAGCAACGTCCTCCACAACTAGACCGAAGAACAAAGGGGCAGCAACTTGTCTGTTCCCCTTCCCCAATTCCCCAACGCTGTTCCCCTCCCCCAATTCCCCAATAAAATCTTAAAAAAAAAAAGAATTTCAAGTCTCAAATGAAGAGAAGGATGGAGGATAAGTGAGATGCTCTAATGGGTTTACTTCATTGTAGCAGAAATTCCAGGAAGAGCAGCAAGGGCTCAAATATGAAGACTACACAGAGGGACAGGGATGCGGAAGCATTTCAGCAGTTGGAGCAAGGCTACAGGCATTGATTGAGCATCTACTATGCACTGAGGGCTGAAACTTCCAGCCTAGAGTAAGGGGAGCGCGGGGAGGCGGGGAGGTAAACAGATAAAACACACATAGAGACTTCTTAAGTTTCTGACCTGTTTAAGTTCAGTAGGTACAGGGTATGCCTTTAAGAGCCAAAGTGAGAAAAAGGACCCAAGGAGTGTTATCTAAAGTGGCAGATGACTCAGGAAAGAGAAGACTTAGTCTCTCCAAGATGGTCAAAAATGTCACTGGCAGCTGTGGTGGTAAGGACTCCCTACAGTGGTGGGGATGGAGGGATGCTAAGCAGCATGGGTATCCCCTAAGGTAAGATCCTGAAGTCTGGCCAAAGGAAGTAGACGATCTGGTTGGTTTTAGAACAAGTGCCTGCTTCAGCCTGGTCTGGAAATACCCAACATAACAAAGGCCAGTGCTAATGGAGCATTTGCTTGTGCTGGCAGTGTTCAAGCACTTCACATGGCATTTAAACCTACTATCCATCTCTGCAGTAAGTACCGTTTTTACAACCATTTTTTCACAGATAAGAAAATTGATGCACAGAAAGTTTAAGTAGCTTGCCTAGGATCACACAGCTGATAAAAGTGGCAAAACTGGAATAAGAACCAGGGTGCTCTGCCTCCAGGCCCTGCCCTCTTAACCACTGGGGAGACTTACCTCCCTGAGTGGTCTCTGGACATATCAGTAAACTTGGCACTTGGCTTTGGGCATTTGGCACTTGGGTATTTGGCACTTGGTTTTATTGTTGATATTATATCAATTTACAGAGGTAAGTGAACGAAGCACCGAAAAGCGATTTGCCTGTGTTTACACAGTAATATGGCAGCCGAGGCAGAACTGGCCCCCATCACAGAGCATGGCTTACATTCCCAGAACTTACACCTCGGAGGGTCTGTGCACAGTGATTCGGATCTCGTAGAACAGTGTGGAATAGAGCTGGACAGCCCAAGGGAAGCTGGGACCCCGTCCAAAAGACAAACTTTTAACCAGACCCCAGCCCAGATGTTTGTCTGCACTCCTGATGCCCCTCAAAGAGGAAAGCCTTACTCGAGAAGAGGTGACTTCGTTTTCTCTATCTGATTGTTTAGAAAATGCCAGGTTTCAAAGCCTCTTCCCATTCGGCCCAGGTGGTCTTGGATACACTCCTTCTTTGACCAGATGGATGAAAAGCTCTTTCTAAATGAGTAACAGGAATGACATTATTTTAAATATATAGATTAATACATATTTATGAATATATGGAATACATTATGTATCACATAGTAATAATGTATGCATATGCACACACACACACACACACACACACACACACACACACACACATTGGTCATCTTGATTTCTGCTTTGTATTCCTAAGAGGAAAAACACAACCCAAGTATAAAGGGCTGTAATGTGCTTCTTTTTTACCAGAAGTTAACGACATTGTTTTATCAGTATGGAGTGTATGTAACTGACCTATTGGCCTTTCTCTGTCCAGTAATGAAAACAAACGCCTCGGAAATGTGTGTCCTCACTTGGACAGAGAAAACCGGAAGGTAATTGTCATAATGATTGGGTAATAAAGTTAGGCCCTGATTTTTGTGACTACAGTAATTGCTGCTTCTGCTATTGCCACAGCTTAAGGAAAATGGTGGTGAAATGTCCATCAGAGAAGTTGAAAGGGTGACAGTATTATCTGTTGGAAAAAAATAGTAGTGTTAGCTATGGCTAAATTATGGATGTCACAGCTGAAGATAAAAAAAGGTATGCATATCTCCCCCTCCAATACAATGTGTGTTTCTCTAAAAAGTATACATTGGTTACATTTTTAAATCTAATGCTATTTAAGTATTCTAGAGGAACATACTTTTTTTTATAATCCTGTAGTAAATTAAGACTTTATAAAGTGTTTTTTTATATTCTGAATAATCACCTGCTCATTTCTCTTTTCTAAGGGATACAGCATTCCAATAGTAACAGATACAAATAGTTATTACCAGTAAGAGATGATTATTATGGAAAATTAACATGGGAAAATCAAATATTCCTTCCCATTATTTTGGAAATGACATTGGGCAGGGGAGGGTCTGATGTAAAACCCCCAGGCTATGCACTTATCTGCAGAAGTTATCTCCTCAGGGTGCCCTAGTCTGAAACTCAGACCCCCTGGGTTGGCTTCTGCTCAGTCTGTGTCACTGTGTAGCCCCCAAATGCTCTGAGTCTATGTGTGGTTAAGCAGAGAATTTACCACAGCCATTTTCCCTCCTGACTCATCTATTATAAAACACAGTCTACAGAGACTTGCGAACTTTGATTTTTTTCAGGACAATACAATAAGCTGCCATCTCCCGGCTCAATTGGGGGTGGGGCAGGCTTGGCCTCCTGGCCTTGGAGGTGGGATGTGGTGCAAGGCTGTTCTTCTGCCAGCACAGTCCCAAGGGGCGCCTGAGGATGCAGTGCTGGCTGCGGTCCAGGTGAATTGGAGGCAGTCCTAGAAGGAAGAACATCCATCATGCTTAGGAAGACCTCAGGTTGTAACGGCTGCCTTGAGCCTGCAGACATTTTTTATAAAGTTCCTGGTCATGAAGCACTCTTTCCGTCTCTGCTGCCATAAGTTTTTCCAGCTGGACCTCCCCCAGTCTTCTGCTCTCCAGAAAGTTCTCATTCATTCAGCCCAAGGGTATCTCACTGGCTTTTCTGAGGACTGCTAAAAGTTCCAGCAGGAGTCTAGGCCACATGGAAAATCAAGCTATCTGAGCTTGTAGATGAAGGTCCCAAATTGGGAGTCCCTGCCTTCAGGGGCTGTGCCTTCTTTTCTTAGTTAATTTAAATTTGGAGAAATGTAAATAAACATACTTAAATGTGTGAAACTGTGTCAGAAGATTCTTATTAGCATGTCTTTTCTGTGATTCACACTTCCTCACCACATCCAACAGCAGCGAAATTTTACAACAGTTTTGGTCCAGGCTGGACTCCACCCACTTATTTACTCTGATTAGCCAGTGACCACCGAACCTTGGTTTCATTGTTCACCTTCTATTAACCTGGGGGCACCAGGATGTTTTAGCTTTTCCAGATGCTGTTTTTCGGATTGGTTGATACTACAGCTGGAATCACAACTCACCATACATTTTGGAGTTCTTGCCCATAGGCCAAGGTTCACGCCTCCAAATTGTAACCCAGTAGTCCATTCTTTGTAATTCAGACTTGGTAGCTATCCTGGTTGGTCATTTTTCCTTTGGGCGAATTTAGAATTCAGTTCCTCGTCCTCAACAGTCCAAACTGAAAAGGAAACAGGTCACACGTTTTCCGTGGCAAACTCTCCTTGGAAAACCGTCCTAAGCAATGGGGCTGTATGTATAAAGCTCTTATCTTCCTGATCTATTTGTTTGATTTACAGTCAGAATTGAGCCCACGTCCAAATTTGAATAGTGCCCCGTTTCTTACTGGGAAGCCTGTGACTACTGCCTTCCCACTGCCCTTCGTCCCCGCTACTGTTCAGCTGTTCCCCGTTTGCTGTTGTGTATGCCCACATCCTCTCTCATCATCTTCACGTAACAAAATCTGCAGGGGCAAAAGTGATGCCTTTGATAACACAGAGAGGTCTTAGAACAACTCACACTAGCAGTCTAAAATCCCAAATTTTGACAGGATTAGTTTGGGGAGATCAATTATATGCAGAGGTAGCTATGAAAATTTGTGCACTCTGAATTGGCCTTTTTCAAAGTAGGCAACAGAAAGCAATATTATGAGGAAATCACACTGATTTCCACTTTCTTTCTGGTTTGTTGGTCTCACTAAATGCTTAAACAAGAATATAATTACAATATTTCTAAGCCGACTGTGTAACTGCTCTGAGCTTGACAACATACCTCCCAACACTCACAATAATACAAGTGGCATATATCTGCAAGGTTACCCATTAAACAACTGTGACAGATCGTATTTCTGGTTAATTGTTAGTTCCTTACGACCTTAGACTTTGCCTGTGTATTTAATAACACCATCTGCTGTCTAGGGTAGCAATACTACCTTTTACACAAGGATTACTGTTCTTACTTCGTAAACAACAGTGCTCAACCGGAGGTGTTGAAATGCTACCATAGAATTATTTAAATTATACTACCTATGGAAAGCTGAAAGAAGGTGACTTTCTTCCCTACGCTGGCTTTCCCGGCTTCTCCTAACATGTCATAATTTATGTACCACAATAGAAGCATAAAAAAGATTTACAAGTTGTATTCTTGGTCTGCAAAAATGAAATATTTTAAAAGAACTCTGACTCTGTTATGCCTGTCCTGTTTGTCTTCTTCCAGGCTAGTTTCTCATTGTATAGAAGTCTCTGGGAAATTTCCCAGTAAAACAGACAAGTAAAAAAATAATTCCCACAAAGTGAAATGAGATGAGACCTTTCGTTTTTAACCATCACCCAAGATCACACCTCTCTGTTTCAGGGCATGTTGATTCTGCTGGTGTTCAAGATATATCAAAACATCTGCCAACGTGGGCTATAATAAAATAAGATAGATGTTGGCCACGTTTTAAGTCGGCACCTTTGTTTGGGACTCACAGATAGTGGGGCCTGTAAAATGAACTCCTGGGGATAGGAGGCAGGGCATTTACTGTTAATCTAACCAGGCCCATATTAGCCAGTACACTAATTTGGGGTTCTCCAACCATGAATCAGAACTTCCTAAAAACAGGGGTTCTGTGGTGTGGGACAGCTGGCTTGTTTCTTTTACCCTTAACATGGTGACACTATTAAGAAGCAGGAGTGAGCGCTGAGAACGAAGCCTTCTAGGTAACCTGTCTGCTTTTGCACTGACTTCCGTTCTGAACTGGGACAAGGCTCAACAACTGGACCCAGCACTCACACAACCCATAACTTTATGCTGAAACGTGGACACTTCGCAGAGAACGGGTCTTGGGTCTTGTTTTTTCTTTTGAGTCACTGGGAACCGGAGAGGTTGGCCTGAACACCCACCACATGAAAATAATCAAGAGGTCGTCTGCCAACAGAAAACAATTTCAAAAGTATGGAATGTAGAATTCTGAGCCTAAACCACTTGACAGCATCCCAAAAAGGCATGTCCTGACATGTTTTCAGTCTAGAGGGCTTCAGCATTCCAGGCTTTTAAAAGAATGTCTCCTGTTACAGCTAAAAGGGGCTGCCTCTCCGTTTCCACCCTCTGAAGTCAAGGAATCTGGATGTCTGGTTCTAGGACACTCATTTTAAAATAGATTGAATAACGTATGGATGAAAAGTAAAGAATATAGCTCTTTTTTGTTTTGTTTTTTAAAGAATAGTTGGAATGAAACATTACACGTAAGTGCTTCCCACCACCATTTTTTAAAAACATAGAATTTAAGAAACTTCCTTAAGTTTTTACATAATCAGACCCAACTTAACAAGTCATATAAAAGGTTATGAAAGTAACATTTCATTACAGTTAACCAAGTTGCAACGAATTTCAAAACATCAGAATTCCTAGAACTTACTCTCATAACATCCTTTATAAATTCAGTGTATAGCCCGCGAAGAAGCCACATAGTTATTAAATAGTGGAATCCTGGGTGAGAATACCAAAAAACCTCAAAACAAGTTTCCACATCCTGCTGACCTATTCAGCCAATGCTTGTCAGTGTATGGAACTGCTGTTTTTCTTCAGCTGAGGCCCTCTTGAGTATCCTGAAAGGCCTGTGCATAATACACTGAATCTTTGCCACACATTTATATCTAAAATAAGGTAGTCTCTTGTGGAAAGAAATATTTTCCATAAGCCTTGAAACACTTTAGTTTGGCATATTGATGCTGATACAGCTGTTCCTGCCCTGGCTAACTTTAAGTATAGACCGTGGTTTAGATGCTCCTGGCCTGGGATCTAAGCCCAAGCCCAGCAGACACAATGGTCTCAGATGATGGGATGCTCTGGTAGCCATTTAACCTCACAACTCTATTTGGATGGCACAATGCCCAAAAATAATGGGCAGGCAGTATCTGGTCATTTTTTTTTGCAGTTTTTCCCGGCATTGCCTTGTGATACCAGATTCTCCTGGATGCCCTTTGCCCCCACGAAAGGTCAGAGCAGAAATGGCATCAAGCTTGGCATCCCCTTGTCCACTTAAGAACACAGGCCCAGAGTGTCCAAGTGACCTGCCTCATGCCCTATGCCAGGTGCATGAAGAGAACCTCAGCTATCTCCTGTGCAGATATTTACATATATGTAAAAAAGAACCTGTGAAGAAAATAGAAATAGGAGATAGCCCACCAGTGGGCTAAAGAAAGAACTGCAGTCTGGGAAATCCAAATTCTAGCTGTTGTTTAACAGCCCATTTTCTTTGTCTCGAGGCAAAGTCCTTATTGTCTTGGTGCCTCAATTTGCCAGATTCATAGAGACACTGCTGTTCTTAGTCATTGCTAAGAATAATGCATTGGGCTGATAATGCAAATTAGATACGTAGAAAGAATAAAAGCAGTCTGAAAAATGTTTAAAATCTAGCTCTCTCTTAAATGCTAAGAGATAATGGCCCCCAGGAAGTTCAATGTGTGTAGTCCCAGGCATGTTTCAGAACCAGCTTCCTCACTCAGGAATTTGCTTGAAGGGTTGAGCAGGCTTGCCAACAAGTCTGTCAAAGTTCATTTGGATTTGGATTTTAGCTGTCTGTGACACGCTTTTCAGTAAATACACGGTACTCAGTCAGTCACTGCAGGAAATCAATTTCTCTATTTCTGTCCACGAGTGGTCTTTTGCTAGGATTCAGACCCAGGCTGTCTGCTGATATGTACTTAGTGTGAATCTTAATTCTCTCAATGGTTTTGCACTCCCCTTGGCAAAGAGGCATTACCATGTGGGCACTGGAGCGGATGAGCCAATGCACCCAGACATTCACTCCAATTAAATAAATTACAGTCCACAATTAGTCTTTTTAACTTTCCTTCCTTTTCCCCTTCTGCAGGAAGCTCTCTGTCTCTCTTTTATACATAAAACTGACTAAAAAAGAAAGCTTGGAGAAGGAATTTTGTTAAATATTTAGATTTTGGGATGGACACCATTGGAATAACACCTCGACACATAAAATAATTGTTTTAAATAACAATACTTTCTTTCTGGGTTTTTTTTTTTCCAAAACAATAGACTAGAGTAAGTAAGCCACCAGAACAGATTACTGAAACCTCATTAGTAAAGGCCAAATTTTCCTGCCGATTGTTCTTTTACAAAATCTACTTTCATCTTGTAAAGAGAAAGTCCAGTTCATCCTGGCTAATTTCTATTTCATAAAAAATACAAACAATAATAATGAAGGCTTATTTGAATAAGTTACGATCGTTTTGCTTCCTATCACCCCATGAAATTCTACGAAATACCCGACCCCATGGTTTTTCCTTTTCGTGCCCTGTAGCCTATTATATTTATTTGTCTGAGTGCAAAGTAGTCAGGATTGGAGTCCCACAATAGGAATTAAATGAATTCATGAGATTTTCCTCTTCATTTTTAAGGAAATATGTCATAAAGTGTTAAGAGGTGCAACATTCCAATTTGGTGAGTGCCCAAACCATTTCCTCAACACACTAAATCCCAGAATTGAAGCTTTTATCCTAACACCAATATCCATTTTTATCTAAGGTTCATAAAGACCAGCACAAAATGGTTTGCCATTTAAGGACCCCCATGCTAGGCATGGTGGGGTGGCCAGCGCCCCTCCCCTCTGCCATCTCCCTCTTGCTGTTGTCATTGTTTACTTTTGTTTGGATTATGTATCCTTTGAAATATATCAGGGTTTTCTTTTTTCCTATAAATAGATAAGCAAATCTTTATACTCTTTTTGTTAACACTCACAAATGTGAACACTCTTTTGCTAGGTCTCTAAACTGTGCTTACATAACTTTTTAAATGCAAAATGCATTTTGTTCTAGACTTTGTCCTTAGACAACAAGACTCATACCTGGATTTCAGTTCTGATACTCACCTTTAGTGTTACTGTAGGCAAATCATTTAATCATTTAATACCTTAGGTTTTTAGTTCCTGGAAAAGGATGACAAGATAAATAGAATTTATGCTTGAAATAATTTTTTTAATGTCCTTATGAAAGATATAACAAACACAAAGGTATTATTTTTAACTTTTTAGAATTGTAACATCTCCTATTTTTTCAGTTCCCTTACTACTAAATGTGTATGTAGGAAAGTTACATTTTTAAGTAGGCAAGCTAATGAGAGAAAATTTGCCATTTTAATATTTTCAAACATTATCTATGGAGTTAGTTCACTATTTTGTCAGAGTCTTCCTACTGATATCTTTTAAAAGTTTTTAGTGAGTGTCTTAAATATAAGTTAAACCTGCATCCAGATATTATTCCAGAAAAGTGCATTTCATCATGTTCTTTCCCAAGAGTCAATTGGAGGGTTCTGGCATCAAATGGCTGTTGAATCCCTTCCAGTTCTCCTACAAATTTCCTTGCAGCATGAGAGAGTATGTGACCTCAGTCTCTCCTTTGTCTGTATTTTCACTTAGCAATTTAAATTCTGAGACAGTAAGAAGTTAACCTATATCAAAACCCCAAGCTTTACTCTAATGGCAACTAACAGCTTCTGTGTATAATATGTGGATGATTAAGAGTTCCGGTAACTTTATTTGGCCTGATTCTTCGACCCTCCACAGAGAGTTTATTTCCTTCACATGCAAAAGTCTCTTTAATATCTGAATGCTTTCTGTGCACAGGGGAGGCAGGCTATAGGGAGAGGTTAAATAAAAGGAAATAATTTCTAAAAAAGTACATTTGCAATTCAAAAAAACAGAACTGTCTCATAAAATGCTATCACTTAGAAGCTCTCATATCTATCATAGAAGGTTTGTTTATGTCCTGACTCTACATAATATATATATATATATATATATATATATATATATATATATATATTTCTAACTTTTTAAAGTGGGAAAGCCCTGAATATCACACACGTCCTTCCTGTCTTATGGTACTTTGCCCAAGTACAAAGCACCTAGGATGGTAGCCGCAGAAACCCAAAAAACACGTCACTGCATTGTTTTCCTCCTTCAAATATGCCAGAGGTCAGAGTTTAAGAAGCTTTAGTATGGTTGCAACATCAAGCTATTAATAGAAACTGCACTCTAAAGAATGAAGGCTGGTTCCACATGTGGACATAGGCTGAACGCTGAACTCAGCACACCACCTCTCAGATAGCACCCACACACTGCTGAGGGGAGGCGGTGGCACCCTCCTGCAGCTGGGTGTCCTCTGGTGGGAACCATTTCTTTACACTGCCCTGTCAACTGTCAGTGCAGAGCTGTGGCGCTAAGAAGAGCATGTCGACTGGAATGAGCTCTGGCGACCAGTTCGGATTTCAGATGTTTACCGCTCACACAGTGGCCGCCTCAGCGTGGGGAGGTCAGATCTGTCCTTCCCGTTGAGCTGCTGCTGAGAACTGCTCCCTCTGCTTTACTTCCCACCACTTCCCTTACTCCTGCTTGTGTGTATCATACTTAATTGCTTTTATTTTGCTCCTAAACTGTGACTTTCATTTTTTAAATCTTAGAAATTAGAGTTGGTAAGGACTGTTGCTTCGTCTAGACTCAGCAATTTTCCCCATAGAATATTTCCTTCAGTACTGAAGTCAAATCGTGGCATTTCAGCATTCTGGTTAAAAGCCAGCCTCAACCCACTGCTCCACTACACTGCACACGGCCCACGCCTGCCAGTCTATGTACAAATGTGTGGGAGCTCACTGCAGCCAAGCAGGTAACCTTGACTCCGAATGGCAGAGATTATCATAATTCTCTTCTGAAAGGGCCTGGGCCTTAAGCAGAAGGGCAGTCTACGTGACTAAAACATACCGACTTCCTCTTTCATAAGTCATCACATGATGAACTACAATTACAATTCCTGCCTTGTCTCTGCGAATTGCAGACGCATTGCCTCACCCTAGAAACCCTGCCCCAGTGCGCGGAGGAGGAGGCGCGGTGACTGCTGCAGCCGCGCTTTGGAAAGGATCCAGCTCCCGGCTGCGCCGGGAGGGAGGGCGGGGGTGGGAGACAAAAACAAAGCTGTGTTTACTTAGCATACATCGATAAAGCTGCTTCAGAGCTCCTTGAAAGGCCAGGCAGCAGGAAAGTCTTCTGATACAATATAAGGAATTGCTGCCCTGGATCCAGGGCCAGCCTTAACCCCCTTGATCCCGGATCCTTTTAAGGCGAGAGAGACCAGAGCTAAAATAGCCTTTCCATTTTCCTGCGGGCATTTCATTAGGGAAGTTTCATCAACCCAGTTTCGACATTCAATGGTAGCGTTAAGATAAAAAGGAAATGCTCTCCATTTGAAGAAAAGCTCTGTTCTACAAAAATCCTTACTTTAGTACCTCTCAAGGCAGAGTTTGCATCTCAGTATTTCTGCTCTGGGCTTTCCCTTGAGGGAATTGGTGCCCGATTGCAGGCAAATGAGTATAATTAGGCCACGGCTCTAACACCGTTTTCTTGTAATGTTTCCCTCACTGCCTAGTGGGGCCACCCCTTGGGGGTGTTGAGACAGCTCACCTCTCTGCAGCACAACCACTGGGCCTCATCCCCTTTGGGCAGTGGCCCGATGGGCTATAAGTCACGTGCTGAAATAAGTGGCAGTCTCCATGGACAAGTCCTCCAAGAAGTGCGTGACAGCGGGACAAGGAGTGACCAAACCCACTGGCCTCAGCTGCTAGCAGGAAGGAAACCGGCAGGTCTGATTCCCCAGGTAGGAGAGGGTGAGGCAGAACTGCAATTGTGGGGCAGGATCCGGAGCAGATGGGGAGACCTTCATGGCCAGGGCACCTTCTCTGGAAATCCCCAAGAAACAACGTTCAGCGTTAGCTTGAAAAAAAAAAAAATTTAGGTCTGGCATTACGTTTTCTGTGCCACTGCAAACAGGTTTATTCATGTGCTTGAAGCAGCTCCCTCCACTGTTTTTCTAAGTGTGTTTTTTTTTTCTCTTCCTTGTGGTTAATCCTTTGAAGCAACCTGGCATTTTCAATAGCAACAACGAAGAGAGAAACGTCAGCAGGATTTTTTTTCTCTCTCCACCTACCAATCCAGTGGTAGGAAAGATAATATAATTAGTACCCTGTTCTTCCCACACGTAACCGGCTCATTCCAGTCTCAGGGAGCCATGTGGGCCTGTTTTTCAACAAGAGCAGCCTCAGAGGCCGCGCTTACAGGGTTGAAGTGTCAAAGTCCCGACTTAGAGTGATAAGCCCGCGTCGATTAGCCTAAAGTGATTTACCATCACACACACCAGCTCCTCCTCCTGATGCAAGCATGCAACTCAAGGGCTCAGTTCAGCCTGGGCAGAGCAATTGGCTGCCAGCCGTGGCGGGGCGCAGAGGACTGGCCGTTCGCCCTAGGCGCGCACGCCCCCACCCGGGCTGAGCGCGGCCCGGGTCCTGCGGGGAGCGCACTCTGCTCCGCCCCGGAAGGCGCGGGCACGCCCGCAAGCGGCCTGGACTCGCCAGCCACTCAGCCCACAGCCCGCGCCGCACCACCTCTAGTACACGCTGGGCGAGGGGGCGGAGCCTCGAGGCGCAAGGCCGCCAGGGGCGGGGCCTGCGCGGTGACGCGGCGCGCTGGCCGCGGATCCGATCCCTGGAATGTGCGTTCCCTCAATGAGTTCGCCAGCGCCAGCGGCGCCGAGGCACGTCCGCGCGGTGTGCGCACTCGGCGCCGGCGCACGCGGGCCCCAGCCCCGCGCCCACGTCACGCGCCCGCCGCAGACCTACATAAGTGGCCGCGCGGTAGCGCCGGAGACCTGGGTCAGGGAAGAGAGGAGCCGGGCTCGGTGGGCTGCTGCACCGCGCCCCCCCGCCTTCCTGACGGTCCCGGGCTTGTGAACAGTCACTGTCCTGTTAGGAAAACTTCAGGGGGGCGGTGGCGCGGGCCCCTCCCCGCACACATGCGAGTATAAAGCACTAACTGAAACAGTCCAAGTGGAACTCCTAAAACCCTGTTGAGCCACGCTGCATGAAGCAGCCCCATCCTCCCAACAGAGCCAAGTCATAAAGTGGCCTCGCCGCAGAACACACTAGTTGTAGCACGGTTTTACCCAAACGGGACCTGGAGGGGAGGGAGTCCGAACAGGGAGCAGCGGTGGCCGGGTGGCCGAAGACGAGAACACTGCCCTCGCCGCTCCTGCAGCGGGGCCGCGGCTCTCCCAGCAACGCCCGGTCCCCGCTGGGGGAGGGGCGCGCGCGCGGGGGAGGGAGCGCGGGCGCGCGCCGGGGGAGGGGGCCCGCGCAGGCGCCGTGCGAGGCTGTCGAAGAATCAAGTCTGTAGAAGTGGAGCAGCGCGGCGGTCGCGGCAGCAGCAGCAGCGACGGCGGCGGCGGCGGAGCTGAGGCGGGCTGGGCGCTGACGCGCGCGCTGGAGAGCGGCGACGCCCGGAGCTGTGAGGGAGCCGCCGAGCGACCCGGGGCCCGCGCCGCGCACGGGCTCCACGCCGCCCGGCCGCCGCCCCGGCGCGGCATGCCCCGCCGCCGCTCGGGCTGAGCCTGCCCCGGCGGCCGCCCCCCGGCCCCCGCCCCCCGGCCTCCCCGCCCCCCGCCCCGCACTCCGTGCCCGCCGCCGCCGCGACCTGCTGCGCTCGCCCGCGCCCGCGCGGCCCGTCGTCGCCCCGGTCTGGAGGCCCGCCGCGGCCCCCGCCGAGCCTCCGCCGCCCGCCCGCGCCCGCGCCCGCCGGGGGGCCGTGCTGCCGCGGCTGCAGCCCCTCGCCCCGCGCCCGCCGCCCCTCGTGCCGCGGGGGCGCTGCGCGGGCGCCGAGCCCGCGCGGGCTCTGCTTTGGCCGCCGCCCCTGCCGCCCCTGCGGCCGCCGCCGCCGCTGGTGGGGGAGCCGCGGGGTTGGGGGGGCCGGAGGGCGCGCGCGGGGCCGGCGGCGAGCGGCGGCGCCCCCTCCTCTACGGGCTCGGCGGACATGGCCGCGGCGGTGGCGGTGGCGGCCGCGTCCCGGCGGCAGTCCTGCTACCTGTGTGACCTGCCCCGCATGCCCTGGGCCATGATCTGGGACTTCACGGAGCCCGTGTGTCGCGGCTGCGTCAACTACGAGGGCGCCGACCGCGTCGAGTTCGTCATCGAGACGGCGCGCCAGCTCAAGCGGGCGCACGGCTGCTTCCCGGAGGGGCGCTCCCCGCCCGGCGCCGCCGCCCCGGCCGCCGCCAAGCCGCCGCCGCTCTCGGCCAAGGACCTTCTCCTGCAGCAGCAGCAGCAGCAGCAGCAGCTCGGCCATGCCGGCCCCGAGGCGGCCCCGCGCGCCCCACAGGCCCTGGAGCGCTACCCGCTGGCCGCCGCCGAGCGGCCTCCGCGCCTCGGCCCCGACTTCGGCAGCGCCCGGCCGGCCGCAGGCCTGGCCCAGCCGCCGACGCCGCAGCCGCCGCCCGTGAACGGCATCCTGGTGCCCAACGGTTTCTCCAAGTTGGAGGAGCCGCCGGAGCTGAACCGGCAGAGCCCGAACCCGCGGCGCGGCCACGCCGTGCCGCCCACGCTGGTGCCGCTCATGAACGGCTCGGCCGCGCCGCTGCCCGCCGCGCTCGGCCTCGGCAGCCGCGCCGCCGCCGGCCTGGGCGCCGCGCCTCCCTCCGAGCTGGGCGCGCACAAGCGGCCTGCGTCCGTGTCGAGCAGCGCGGCCGCGGAGCACGAGCAGCGCGAGGCGGTGGCCAAGGAGAAGCCGCCGCCCGCGCACCGCGGCCCGGCCGACAGCCTGTCGTCCTCGGCCGGGGCTGAGCTGGGCGCCGAGGGCGCGGGCAAAGGCCGCGCGCCTGGAGAGCAGGACTGGGTCAACCGGCCCAAGACCGTGCGCGACACGCTGTTGGCGATGCACCAGCACGGCCACTCGGGGCCCTTCGAGAGCAAGTTTAAGAAGGAGCCCGCCCTGACTGCAGGCAGGTTGTTGGGGTTCGAGGCCAACGGGGCCAACGGGTCTAAAGCAGGTAGGGGCGGCTGTGGAGTGAGGGGCCCTCGGGGAGAGGGGGTGGGCAGAGAGCGGGCGGGGGGGGTGCCCCTTCCATTCACCATTCTACCCCGGCCCAGAAACAACAAACACCCAACTTCCTGCTCTGCCTCGGGCGGAACCAGCGCTTAGCGGCAACGTGTTCATGTGCTGAAGCAGCACAACAGAGATGAGTCAGACGGGGCTGATAGAACTGACACAGGGTTTTCCTTTCCCAGCACATTCTTGGATGAAACAGGAGGGCACCAGTCCCCTTTTAACCTGTTGGGGGAACCTTAGTATGCACACGCAAAGTTAAACCTGCGTACATGCATGCATGTGTAAAACGGGCAAGTGCATATGTGCCATTTTCTGTAGCTTTTTAAAAAAAAACTACAGCCCACAACCCCATGTCCTGAGTGTTTTTAAGTTGCACGTGCACTTGCAAGTCGTGAGTTGTTTTTTTTTACATACAGGTTTTTAGAGGATAGGAACGTTTTAGTGAGTTTTGTTTCGTGTTAGCAAATGATCCTTTTCAGTGCATATTCATTTATTTCCTCTCTTGTTCGTTTTATTTGTTTTGTTTTTTCCAGTTGCAAGAACAGCAAGGAAAAGGAAGCCTTCCCCAGAACCAGAAGGTGAAGTTGGGCCCCCTAAGATCAATGGAGAGGCACAGCCATGGCTGTCCACATCCTCAGAAGGGCTCAAGATTCCCATTACTCCCACGTCCTCTTTTGTGTCTCCACCACCACCCACTGCCTCACCTCATTCCAACCGGACCACACCGCCTGAAGCGGCCCAGAATGGCCAGTCCCCCATGGCAGCCCTGATCTTAGTGGCAGACAGTGCAGGGGGCAGTCATGCTTCGAAAGATGCCAGCCAGGTTCACTCCACACCCAGGAGGAACAGCAGCAGTCCCCCCTCTCCGTCCTCTGTGAACCAAAGAAGGCTAGGCCCCAGGGAGGTGGGGAGCCAGGGGGCAGGCAGCACAGGAGGACTGGAGCCAGTGCACCCTGCCAGCCTCCCGGACTCCTCTCTGGCGGCCAGTGCCCCCCTGTGCTGCACCCTCTGTCACGAGCGGCTGGAGGACACCCACTTTGTGCAGTGCCCATCGGTCCCGTCGCACAAGTTCTGCTTCCCTTGCTCCAGACAAAGCATCAAACAGCAGGGAGCTAGTGGAGAGGTCTATTGTCCCAGTGGGGAAAAATGCCCTCTTGTGGGCTCCAATGTCCCCTGGGCCTTTATGCAAGGGGAAATTGCAACCATCCTTGCTGGAGATGTGAAAGTGAAAAAAGAGAGAGACTCGTGACTTTACGGTTTCAGAAAAACCCAATGATTATCCTTATCTAAAACTGCTTGAATTGTGTATATATCCATATATATATATATCCAAGACAAGGGAAATGTAGACTTCATAAACATGGCTGTATAATTTTGATTTTTTTGAATACATTGTGTTTCTATTTTTTTTTTTGACAACAAAAGGTATGTACTTATAAAGGCATTTTCTTCTTTTGTTAACGTTATTAGCATATCTCTGTGCTTTATTATCCTGGTGACAGTTACCGTTCAATGTAGGCTGTGACTTGCGCTGCTTTTTTAGAGCACTTGGCAAATCCAAAATGCTTCTAGCTGTATTTGTATGCACTTATTTTAAAAAGAAAAAAAAAAAAGCCAAATACATTTTCTGACATTGTAAGATTGCCTTACTGTCTGTTATTCCTAATTGCTGGCCCCCTTCTCAGGCTGGAGGCCAGTTGGTGGAGAAGGAAAGGAAATGAGTGAAAGGGGTACTGTTGTGAAGTGGGCATGCCACTGGGAAATATCACCAAGTTTACCCCAGAACATTATTCTTAGAGTAATAGGAAAATAGATTTTGAATCTTTCTATTTTGTTCTTAAGGTTCAGTTGTTGGGATGTTGAGGACTGCCTGACAGTTGCTGCTGAGAGATTTTCAGGACTGTGTGGTTTGGGGAGGGGGGGGCGGTTAAGGCAAAGTTGACCACTGTTCACTGCCCACGTGAACAGTTGTAAGATTATAATGCTGCATGCTAGTTGGTTACATAATACACAATTCAGTGACGGAAGGCGGTGATAATGGATGGTGGTGTGTACAAGATGGCATTGCCGTCTTTGAACAGAGCCTGGCTCTGCAGCGCCACTTCATCTTTGTAAACACCCCAGAGCTCTGTTTGTTGTTGCTGTTGTCATTTCCTTTGAAAAGAGTTGCAGGAGAAGTTACAGTCCAGGTGAACTTGGAGATTGTGGCGTTGGTTTCGTTTCTGTTTTGTGTTTTGTTTTTTATCATTTACCTGTTAGTGCTGTTGCTGTTGATACTATCATCTACACCCTGTTTCTCATGAGTGCTAAATACAGTATGGTACAATGACAGTAACATGGTGCTGCCAGGACTGCCCGTGGGCATATCAGTGACAGCCCAAGTGGGGGTGGAGGAAACCTGGAACTTCCTTCTTACATGTGTTTGAAATACCAAGTCAATAATACAGTTCTTCTGGAAAAAAATGAAAAACTAGTGAAAATTAAAGAAAAGGTTTTACATAATAGACAGGCCCCACGTCTCAACCTATTTTTTAGAAGCCTTTTGTAAACTAATTTCTTTTGATCACTATTTTACATCAGTAAAATGATTTTTTAAACCAATAAATCGTCAGTTATTAGAAATAGTTGTCTCACAACGATGCTGGTTTTTCTTTTGTGCTGTTGTGTTTTAACATCCACAGAAACACTATTTTAAGTTCTTTTATGTTCAGGTGTGTGTAACTTGGCCCTATAATTAGGTTAAATCATCGCTTCAAGGTCTTTTACAACTTGTGTATTGTTCACAACCCAGCTTCTATTTTAATTTGAGAATATAGATGGTTACCTACTTTGGGTTATTTTTTAGTTATGTTTTTGTCTTTTTTAAATTGCTCAAATATTTTTAATAGTCTGACGGTTATTAACACTTGAAAATCAGATACTGCACCAAATACAGTATTTTTCGTAGTGTTTTTAATGAGTGCACCTATTAATGCTGTGCAGATTCATGTTACCGGTCATTGTAATATCACAAACAGACTTGCATGATTAACCAGTTTGTTGTTACACTTTTTTTTTTTTTTAATTGGAATAGCTGTGACTCAGATCAGACTGGTTTCTCTTATGTAAATGTACACATGCAGAAACAGAGTCTATTTTACATGCCCATAAAGACATTTGTAAAGAATTCAACTATTATGGTCTGTTGTATAAATACATATCTCGGCACTTTATTATAAACTGGAATTTGACCTCATAGATGTTACAAGTTGATCAGTCATTTGACCTAATTTGTGGTAGCTATCTGTATGTTTTGCAATCTTAATACAGATAAGCTTTCCAAAAAGGTGAATAAAGAACCATCCTGCTGTTTTGAATAAGTCTATCCAGCTGTGGAAAAGACAGCCTATGGTTTCTCTGTGCTGGGGGTTAAAGGGGAGAAAATGAACAGCTTAAAAGGGCTGCTCTGTGGAGGTTATTCCTCCAAGTAAGATGTGTAGAGCCTGCCTGGCCCCTGGGTGGCCTTCGTGGAAGGCTTGCAGCTGGCAAGTGTTGATCTGGGTTATTTTCATGGCATTCTATTAAGCTAAAAAGTTAACATTGGAAAGTTAACATTGGGACATGGGTTTGATCTTCTGTTGTACCTGATGACAGTGCGGAGATCCCCCACAGCTGGATAAAAATGTCAGAAAGCTACTTACTGTACATGGGCAGTATCAGATTTCAAATCCTAATATTTCAGCTGTGCTTTTAATACTCAAAATATTAGGGGATGGGGTGTTGAAGCTTTCCCTTTTTTGCGTTAACAATTTATAGAATTTAACAGATGTACTGTCTTTCATGTGGCCTCACATTAAAAGTTATGAGAACGTACACATGGTTTACAACTTTTACTATATACCTTTCCTTGGCCACCAAGTATTTTAAAAGTGTGCCACCTTTTAACCTTTACTTTTTTTTAAGTTGAAGGTGATACTTTTTCTATATATGATGAAACTCATGTCAACTGAAGTGAGTGTAATCTCAGATATCAACATTATTATATTTTAAAATCACGCTATGGAAATATCACCTGCATTCTGTTATTTGTCAGATTTACAGTACCTTTTTTTCTTTAACTTTTAGCATTAAATAAAAATAAAATTGGGAGCACTGAACATTTTCTGAGGCCTTTTTTTAATTTTTTAAAGTAAGGTTAGAATGGCTATTGCTTTAATCACTAATGGCAATGTGACTTAAAGGATGTGTGGGTTTGGGGTTGGGGTTTGACTGGAACTGCAGAAGAACAGGAGATAAAAGACAGAACAAAAAGGCAACTGATGGTAGGAAAAAAAAAAAAGTTGTAGGGACTGAGGAAAGGGCAACTGGATAGGGGAAACAGATAAAGAGAAGAGCTGAGCAAAGTACAGCCAGAAAGCACTTGTGTTTATTTTTCAACTTGCAGTAGAGCCAGCCATGCTGCAATAGTAGAATGGGAGGAGAAGACAGTGACGACATCGAAAAGACTCAAGACATGGAGCTGCTTGGAATAAAACAGCCCTGTTGGGCCAAATGAAATGCACTGAAGACAAAAGAGAAAAAAAAGCCTCCCCTTTGGAAAGCTTTGGAAGAAAGTCAAAGCCAAAGCCATGTGTGAGCTTTATTGATGTCCTGAAACCTGAATGTATACAGATAAAAGGTGGGAAGCAGGAGATACATTTATAAACTACTTTCTACTATTATATAGTAAGAAATTCCTAGGTGTTTGCAGTTTTTACTCTTTATTGATCAATGGCTTGGCAGACTTCTCTATGAAAGGAAGTTGTGAAACTTAACAGTTTGAGAATAGGGTATACATAGAATTACTATACGTTTTAAATTACAACCGTTAATGTACATAGTTGGATATGTTTTCATTAGGGGTGGTCCAGTAATGTGGGACCCATCGCTAGATGTATTTTAATAATTTTTAGTAGCATGTTTAAGACAGTTTTCGAGAAACTGTTCTTAATAAGCTAATTATAGATTATAATATACAACATGATGTTTCATTTCATAATTAGGTTAAAAGAAATGTTAAACTTTAACTTAAAAATGCTAAATTTTATTTTCAGTGAAATTTAAAATAGTGCAGCTCGCAGAAGCCATTTTTAAAATTTCAAAAGCTCTTTCCAAAGTAAACTTTAATGATTGCATTCACTTTCCAGTTAAAAAAAAAAAAAAAACAAACAAACCAGACTCTTGATGTGGCAGATGTCTTTGTTTATACCCCGAAGGGGGGGGGAAGTTAAAGGGAAAATATGGAACTCCTTTTAATTCCTAGACTTTTAAGTCCCTCGTTACTCAAAAGTGGTTTTGCATATGATTTATAGATGGTTTTATTTGGTTAGTGAAGAGTAAAATGTTTCTCTTCCTGATTCCAAAGTATATACATGGAATCATTCAGAAAAACGTGCAGCTGTGTGTAGGCCACTAGAAGCCCTGAGTCACCTTCATTCACTTGCCTTCTTCATGGGAACAGTGTGTGAGAAGACGCGCCTTTCCTCTGTCTCAGACCAAGGTCAGAGGCACCAATGAATAGAACACATATTTACCTACTTCATCCTCTGAGGTTCTAGAAATGGGGGATTAGGGGGGATGCTGTTTAACTCCTTCAGGCCACTGGTTAGGCCTCTGGCTGCAATAGTATTTATTACAATAGAAATGATTACAATCAAAAGTTATGGATGTGACTTCCAGATTTCCAGCCCTTACATCCCATTAGTGTTGCTTTTGTCCACAGCCTGCATTTTCCTCAAAAGTTATGAACCCTTCACAGTAATTTAAAAGGCACAAAAATAAGAAGTCAGTTTGTAAATCAGGTTGGAAGATGGAAAATTACTGGATTTATTGGATTATCTTTGGATTTCTCTATCAATCCGCAGATAAAACCATGATTAGGGATATCAACACTACCCCTATTTACCATTAACAAATTAATTTGTACCTAACTTAATGGTGAACTTGGTGTTACATCAGTCTGTTACCTGCTCTTTCCCCATAACAATTCAGCTAAACATGCTTGAAAACAGTTTTCCTTTTGAATTTAAGGTCTAATGTTTTGTAATTACATAATATGAAATCTACATCTGCACTGATCTATTATCACAGAATGTTGTGTTTCTGTATGACACTGAGCGGCATAAAGCAATTCATACAAGCCCCAGAAAAGTTATTTGAGGACAAAAGCTGTATCATAGGCAAATCGTTACTTGGAATCTGACTTGGGTCAAGCTTTTATTCTGAATCTGAAAAACAGATTGAGGAGATTGAGTGGCATATCCTTAATAGAACACCCCTATTACAATGGTATACAGTTTCTTCTATAATACAATCTTAAATATTGCTTTGAAAAAATGTTGAATAGCCCTTTAAAACTCAAAATCATAGTATAACAAGTCTTCGGGGCACGTAAAATTTATCACAAAATCAGCCATGAAAATCCTCTGGGAGATGACTTTCTTCTAGGGCAGACAAGGTCTGGAGATGAGACTGCAGCATTCCTCGTTTAAATTGCAGGCATCTACGCACTGGTTGATCTCATCCTTTGAATGGGCTTTAAGTTGCATAATGTAAAGAACCTCCTCCAGCCATTCAGCAGGAGCCCTTGATGCTGAGATAAGACATCCTGTATAGAGTAATAATGTCACATTAGAATATTTCTAAATATGGGGGGGGGGAATGAACTGTTGTATAATCTATAATAGATATAATCACTCACCACTTTTACTTGGTGATTACTATTTCATTCTTGATATCATTACCATCAGTTAACATTCAGATAGATGCCCATGAGGGGAAAGCTATGCACAGAAAATGAGTCACATTTTGTTGTGCAGGTAGGTACTCAGGTACCGACTTGAACCCATAAATGTTAGGTCCCTGCATATTTGTCTGCCATTTAGGAAATACCTTTCCTGTGACAGTTCAAATAGATTATTTGATCTGTAAATGTGGCTACTTATATCTCCAGGAAAAATCCAGAAATATTTCACCGAAAGTCAGGGTATAAATTCATTTCAGTGTAGAGAGAGACTATTAAAAGTGAGCCTCAAGTTTCTGAGCTATCCCGTCTTTTATCGTATGATTTTAAAATATTAACCATGCTAGTGAGAGTTCTGCAGAGAAGGGGGCTGTAAGAGTAGGACTGTCTGGGTCTGAATAAATCAGCATTTCTTGACACAGCCTTGCTTTGGGCCTCCCATGCTCTCCGAAGTCTCAGAGACCGTGTCAGCTGCCAAACAGAAAAAGGCTGTTGTCTGCCTTAACCCAGGCTAAAAGCCTCTTACCCTCATTTTGTTATTTCTGCCTCCACACAGCAATTCAATTAGCTTTTTTGTGTGTGTGATAGAGATTTATTGTATCCCACATACAACTGAAATCAGAATTTCACAGGAGGGTCACAGTCATTACATTCTGGAATAATGTTCTCTCAATCAGCCCCATATGGTTGTTGCTGTTAGTATCTAACACCTATTAAGTAAGGCACAGCATCTAGGCTTTGGGCCCCCAGGGCAGCTTGCTTAGGGGCGAGTAGTGACAAGAGTTCACCACCACCAAGAGCTGACTTCCTTCCAGGAGTTTGGGAAGGGGAGTTAGGGCTATCTTCTCACATGGAGCACCGAATTATCTTCCTAGAACTTACATCCGGAACCTCGCTGGGCAGGACTCCCACGTCCAAGGTGGTGTCAGGCACTAAGTTATTCTGCCTGGCGTGCATCCGTCACGCAAGACCCTCTATCTTCATACAAATCCCAGGCCGGTTGAAAACACTAGGGCGAGGTCAGAATGGTCAGATTGCAGGTTTTTCTTTTTTTAAATTTTTTATTGTTGCTCCGAATGGCATTTTTTTAGATAAAGAAAACAGCCGCCACCGCTGCCCAGCCCTGTTTTACCCGAGGGGAAGGAAAGGGGAGGAGGCGCCCTTACTCGCCGCGGGCGGTTTCCAGCGCAGCCCCGGACGCATGACGCGCCCGGACTTATTCTAGAACTTTTCCTGGGCCGCACAGCCCGGCGCGCACGCCCAGCCTGAGCAGCGCCTTCTCTCCGCGCCCGCCCTGCTCACGTGGGGCCGTACGGCGGGGACCCCGTGTGGGGGGCCCCGCACGCCGGCGCGGCCCGCGCAGCTGCCACGGCTATAATTAGGGGACCAGGCCGGGCGGGGCAGCAGTCGCGCACCCCGCTGCGTCCCGGAGGCACGTGGAGCGCTCTGAGGCCGGGCCCCTGCGTGCTGAACCAAATAAAGGCAGGGGCCTGGCTCCCGCCGGCGAGGGCGCGCGCCCTGTGCGCCCGGAGCCCTGCGGCCCAGAAAAGATCAAACGCGCGTCAGCAACAGCCAGGCGCGCCTGCCAGGACACTGACGCCGGGCCGCTGTACTGGGCTCCTCCGCGAAGTTGGAGAGGGCGCATGACAAGAGCTGCCCCAAATGTCACTCCCTTTTTGGAAATCATGATGTTGCTTTTCTTTTCTTTTTTTTTTTTTTTTAAGATTGTAGCTATAATAAGGCAAATGTTCCGTGCTAGTGGACTAAGCAGTCTTGTTTAAGGGGCATCCGTCTTAGCAGAAAGCACACTAATGCACGGTGCATGTTCATAAAAATGTATTTATTAAGCAAACCTCAGGATATGCCCATATGGGGCTACTAGGTCAAATAAAGTACTGTAACAACAGCCTGCCTAAAAGGGAGTTGCCTTTTTTAAATCGAGAAAACTTTATTTAAATTAGAAAAAAGCTTTTTGTCATCATAGTACCTTTGGGCACTTGAGGTGCCACCAAATCAATTAACAATAATTGTGTTAATTATTCAATTTAATATTCTACAATATCTCCAAAAAATAAAAATTAAAATAAAATAAATAACAGGCATGGCCCCTGTCTTCTGGAAAAACAAACAAACATTAAAATGACATCATTAACATTGGAATGGAGGCATAAGGACTTCACTCTGGACTAAAAGTTGTATTATAGTTTAGTCAATGTTTAAGAAGTGATTGCAGTAGCAAAAAAAAAAAGAAAGCTAAAAAAAATAAAGCCTTGCTCCAGGCTTGAGAATACCTAGACACAACCCCACCAAAAGACTTCCTTCACCAACATACTTTTCTTTCCAGATAACACACACAAAAACCATTTTAGAAGCTTGAGATGGAAATATACGAAACCGTCCACTCCTACTATTTTATCGAGGAACCTGGAAGGCTTTCCAGGCTGAAATTCAATCCCTGGGAAGTTATTCTTGTTTTTTTCCTGTAGCTGTTTGTCTTGACACAGCAGCACCAGTTACCCTGATCTGCTCCTTCATAGAGGTCTTTGAGAGGGAACTCTGCTGAGAGACGCAAATTCATGTGTTTATGAAAACACCTCAGAATGGCCCAGTTCTGTCCCAGATACATAAAAACACTGGAATAAAAGTCAGGAAATCTCCAGATGTTCTTGGGCTTTGTGTGGTCACTCCAGGTTACTCAATTAACTTTTGTGCTTCTATTTCACAATTATTTTTTAAAAATTGCCATGTACTTAACCTCAGTGAGGGTTAAGGAATCAAACTGGGCAATCTCAATGAGAGCTCTTTGGTTTTTCATCTACCAGCCAGACATGAGAAAACACTGGCAATATGCGATACCCCTTAGGAACTTGGGTGCATTGAAAGCGTACCACCAAAAATATAGATTTTCAGTTATATTAAAGGGGGTAATAGAAACAGCTTTGAAACACTGGAGAGAAGGGCTCCCCCTGCTGCCATCATAGAAGACACCACCTCTCCGGCCTGAATCCATCCCTCCCTGTACCTAGGACACACATCGGCTGCCAGGCATAGGGCCAGATGCTTTGTGAAGTTATCATCACCTTGGGAGGTATATAGTTCTACTGGAAATAAAATAAAAATACAGACCACAAATAAAGGAAATGAATATTTTTCTTAAAAGTTTCTATGCTCAGATTCATTTACTTAGGGGCTAGTCTATCTATAAACCACCAAAATGTTTACCTAAGTCCATTCACGGCTTTAAAAGCAAGGGCAGTGTTTGCATAGCTGATGGCAGGTGGGAAGGAGGGATGGCAGGTGGGAAGGATATGTTTGTGCATATTGCCTTTTTAAAAATAAGCAATCAATAAAAATAATGCATGATGAAAATTAAAGAACAGCTTCATTGAATTTTGAACTCAGTAAATGTTCGATTTGTAAAACATCGTTTCATTTTCTTGGAAATCACGCTTCTCTGCACATGGGGCTACAGAGATCACAAACACCATAGATTTGTAGTACTGGGAGGAACTCATTCAACATCTTGGGGACAGACAATACCTGAGTTAAGTGTCAGCCCATGACCAGACTGAGCCGGGGGTCATTCTTCTGTGAGTTTGCTGAGGGGTTGAGGACTTCTGTTGGAATTAGTCAGTTCGAAACTCTCCATGGATGAGAAGAATCACAAGTAATTAAGAAGCAAAAGAGATGGCCTGTGCAAGCGTTAGGAGACTGGAGAGTTCATACTACATGAGGAGAATCAACATTTCTGGTCATATTCATTCATTTACTCACTGGTTCCCTTAATCTTCCTCTTCACAAATCTATCTCATGGTAAAGCATGGGGGCTCTGGAATCGGATCCCTGATGTTTAAATTCCATCTCCACCTCTTTTAAAGCTTAGTATTTAACCCTCTAATCTTGCTTTAATTATTTGTGATGTGAGTTAAGGATATTACTTACCTCATAGTGTTGTTGAGGGGATTGATTGACAGAAGTATACCATGATGGCTGGCATATAAGAAGAACTTGTTAAATTTAGATATATTGTCCTGCGGTACTGGGCTGAGGGCTACCGTTAGATAGTTGTGAAAAACTGGCGTCTTCAGTTGGCTTCCAGAAACCCCTTTCTTCATGCTCATCTCCCTGGCTGCCCTTCACTACTTCCTCATCTCACCCACTTGTCTCACTTGTTGGAGTGCCCCCAGGCTCTGTCCTATTCCTACTGGTTCTGTGACATATGGTTTCTATCAAAATAGATAGATAGAGATTTATTTCAATAAATTGGCTCATGCAATTGTGGGGCCTGGGAAGTTTAAAATCTTAGAGCAGGTCTGTCGGTAGGCTACAATTTTATGGAAGAGTTGATGTTATCATCTTGAGTCTGAAATCTGCAGGCTTAAAACACAGGCAGGGTTTCTATGTTGCAGTCTTGAGAAGAATTTATTCTTTAGCAAAACTGTCTTTGCTCTTAAGGCCTTCAGCTGATTGGACGAGGCCCACACACATTATAGGGTAATTTGGTTTACTCAAAGTCTGCTGAATTAAATGTTAATTACATCTAAAATATACGTTCACAGAATCTTCTAGGTTGGTGTTTGACCAAAAACTGGGTCTCATGGTCTAGCCAAGTTGACACATAAAATTAACCATCATGGCCACTTTCTAAGGTTTCATCCCCTCCTTCCCTGGCCTCCCCAGACCATGATGCTTCTATCAGTTATGATGCTTTCAAATGCAAAGTCACAAAGCATCCCATTCCAACAGGCTTACACTATAAAGGGAACCAACTGGCTCTTGGAACTGAGAAATCCACGAGCAGGCTGGCTTCAGGTCTGACTCGCTTCAGGTCTGAGCCTCTCTCCCCCTGGTTCTCTGGGTTCTTTCTTCTCAGCGGTGATGTGATTGTCAGGCCGGCTTCCCTGATGATTTAAGGTGGTCGACACACTTCCTCTTTCACATCCAAGAGGAGAGCATCGCTTCCAGAAAACGAGCGCCAAGCTTCTCTCTGATTGGCTTGGTCCTGACATCACTGTGGCCAAGGGAATAGCCTATGCTGATTGGCTTAGGCCTCCCAATGTCCTAACTAATTCCAGGGAAGGGGATGGAATTGCCCTGACTGGCATCTAGTTAGGTGTCTTTCCCAGAGCTGGGGATGGGGCCAACCCCAGCAAAAGGAGTGGCTGCTACATAGTAGATAAGGGGTGGACTGGATGTTGGGAGACACGTCAGTGCTTCTGTCACCTCCAAAGCAGGACTGCAGCATTGCCCAAACCAGGGGGCCCTGCAGCCTGCACCGGAAGCCAGTGGGCTGAGCTGTCTTGGCCTGTGGGGTTCACAGACAGCAGCCCTGATCCCAAGGGGGGACAGCTACCAGGAAGGAGGAACATCCCCCCGCCACCACCCATGGATGTCAGGGCAGTTGGTCCGGCATGGAGGGCGGGGTGGTGGCTGGTCAACTGACAGATGTGTCCTCAAGTCAGACTTCCTTGTTCCTGATCTGCCAATGGCCTCTCTGCCATTGAGGTAGTAACCTTCAGGGCTGGACTCATAGCAGCCAGCTTTACAACTGTCAGGACATGGCAGGCTGCGGGATGCCACTGGGAGCCACTTGACAATGTGAAGAGTGATTCATGTTGTTCTGATTGGGATGGCTTGGCAGGGACAAAGAATGCAGGAGGAAGATGGCTGGCAGGCATGCTGGGGCAGCCCAGGTGAGGGGTTGTCTCTGAGATTCTGATCTGTAATTTGTTTTTATTTAATAAAGAAAACACACACACACACACACACACACACACACACAGCTAAGGTGGCTGGACTTACATCTTAACAAGCTGTAAAACGCCTCTCTCGCCCTCCCTTCCCTGTGTGTGCCACCTCCCTCTCCACTGTACTGCCATTGCAGTTACTGGCACAGGCATGTCACATAGAATAGCAGGGGAGGGCCCGCTGCACCCCCTCTGAAAAGTACTCCGATGCTCCATGCAGAGTTCTCCCTCTTCATACACGGTGTTGGTCAGCCCAGCCTGGCCATTCCCGCCAGTCATTGGAGGCCAAGGAGCTTCCACTGCAGCTTTTCAATTGCCTGAGCATCATCCTGGGCTAGGAACAGAGGCGCTTAGGGGGCAAATGTTGCTGGAATTAAACAAGGGCTCTGCTCCACAAACAGGCCGTAGTTCTATGTTGTGCAGAAAGGAACAGTATTTTTCTGAATACTCACACAATACTTTGTGATGTACAAAGACTTTGCTTCTTTCAAGCCATTTAGTCCTCATAACAGCCTAGTAAGCAAGTGTTAGAAACCCTTTTACAGAACAGAAAACGGAGGCAAAGAAAAGTCAAGTGATTGCTTGAAGTTATAGTTACTAAGTGAAGCCTCTATTTCAATCCAGATCTTCCAACTCTAAATCCCTCATCTTTTTACCATCTTTTTCCAGTTTTTACAAGTAACACTTTGGGGTCCTATCAGTACAGGAAACATTAAGGATGCACCAGGGAATGGATGAGACAAGTCCCCCCTCCCCCTTTGTTTACCCACTGCTTTATTCTCCTTCTTCATGCTTAGTTTGCTAATGCAGGAGTCACAGGCTCCTGTTATCTTTATTCTCCGGCTTCATCAGGATGATGAGCCAGAAGAGCTGCAATGATTAGTTGGGATCATTAGAAGAGGACAGAACTTATATTCACAGTGACTGTATTTCTAGTCCATTGATTAGGCAATTTTGCTTTTATGAATCAATTGTGGTGATTGCTGTGCTGAATAAAATGTGGAACTGCTATCACAAAGAAAACATAAATTATTAGCTTTACAATACATACTGCCTATGCATGGAGCTAAATATCCTGTGGAATATTTCTCATGTCCTCTCCCTGATTTCTATCTAGGTTTTCTCAAGGGGCGCACTCAGAGTTTCCTCAGCTCCGCTGTGGCGTGCAGTAATGTGATCCAACCAGAGGCAGTGTCCTAGCAAGTGACATGAGTATTTAACTTCCACTGACAGCCTGGTGTGATGCAGGGTAGCGCTCAAAGTCAGCACAGAGTGCTTTAGGGGACATACCAGTGAGCACGCCTACTCTGACTCGGCAGCTCCAATCCAAAAGGCGATTCTTAGAAATATATGCAACCACCTTTGAGAGTCTAATAACAAACACACCAGCAACCTCATCTCTCATTAATGTGTTAAATTTTTCTCTTAAGACATACAGAGGTCATGACATAAATTGTACCTTTCCCACTGATTAATCTCAGTGGATTACCTCTTGCTATAGCAAATATGATAATGTCCAACAATTGTAATTAATAATCAGAGAGCTGTATTTCATAAGAGGGTATTTTAAAAGCCAAATAATCACTTTTAAGAGGACACGAGAAGATTAAATAAGGCAAAATAGAGGTGGAAGAAAGAAAACAGAGAAAAGCAGCAATGAATAAAGTGCTTAGGGGACTAAAACATAGAAAGGCCGGTGTTAGGTGTTAAGAACAAAAAAAGAAATAATTGGCATTAATACTATTGTGAATTCTTTTGGATTCTAGGTACCAGAAGTTTCATGAATTAATTCATTTGACAAATGTTTATTGTATGCATCCTATATGTTAGGGCACTGAAGATTTTAGATTATTGTAATTTTTTTAAGATCTAGCAGTCTTGTAGCCTGCAGAAAAAGGACTGAACCAAGAGAGAGATTTGATGGACATGAAGGAAAAGAGCAAAGCGTGAAGGAGAAAGAAAAAGCAGAAATAAAAGAAGTAGCAGCAGCAGCCAATGCAAAGAAAACCCCCAATGCAAGCCCCACTTTTTCCCAAATAAACTATGTATAATATTTCTTAATTAACGCTTGTCTAATTTTTTGCAGCAAAGATCAGTCAATCACAAGCACAAGCATATTACGCAATTTCTGTCCATTCTTCCCTCTGGCAGATACTGTGAGGAACATAAGATAAATAAGATTCAGACCCTGTTCTGAGAGAATTTAGAGTCTATTTGGAAATTTCAAGCTAAAGCACACGACAGTATGGCTCCGAGCTAAGTCAGCGTTCAGGCAGGCTGACCCACATTTTGGGTGCGTGGTTCACAGGAGGGAGTGGGCTGAGCAGCGGTGTTCATGGACTGAGGGGAGGTAAGACAGGCACACCAGAGGGGAGACCGATTGGCATCAGGCAGAGCAGAAATTAGTGTCATGTATTTGAGGACCAGGAAGAATTGTGACCCCTGTAACTCCAGAATACTTACTGGGGGTAATAGGAAGTAAAGTTTGACTGAGTAGCATAAGGTGGGACTTCCGAGCCCAGAAACTCATGCACTGGGAGGCACAAGGTTTCTGGGGTGGTCCAGGATGACAGCCGCCTGCAAGGAAGTGGCCCTGGCAGAGATATTGATAAGGAATGGAACAAGGCTGCTGGCATGTCATTAAGTCACTCCTGTTCTGGGGCACTGGGTCAGGATGGTTGCAGAGAAGGAGATAGCAGAAGAGACATTTCCAAGGAGTTGATAAGGCTTGAAGACTGATCTGATTTAGGGCAGGGATGAGAGGGGGCGTGGAAGATGACTCCAAGGCAGCAAATGTGGGTCATTTACATGAAAGGGTCAGATAAGTGAGTAAAAATGACTTGCTGTTAAGCTGGGACACACCTCAGGGATAACAAAAGACCTTTCCCCTTCTACCCAAGCCCTAGAGTGAAGCAAGGATGGGAGTGGGTGATGCAAAAGTACATCAGAAGGAAAATGGGCCAGGGTGCTGAGGTGCCAGGCATGGCTGAGCAGAGGCAGGGCCAACGAGATGCCGTCCGCCATTACCCCTGAGGAACCGTGTGCATTTGTGCTGCACAAACATTGCCTCTTCATTCATTCCTCTGCCGACTCCCCCATTCAATGCGCGTGATTTGCTCCCTTGCAGACACCAGGTGCCCTGCTAGGTGTCAAGGCAACAAGGAGTAAGACATGGTCCAGGCCCAGCGGGGAGCCAGCCTCCCAGGGAAGGCACAGATCAACAGATTTTCAGAAGTGCAAAAAGGAGCAATAAATCTCAGGACAGTACCCAAAACAGCCACTTAGGTTTTACTCCAAGCTGCTGGTTGAGTGGGGGTTGAAGCAGTAAAGATTTTAGAGCTCTTTATCTTCCTTCAGGAATTATCGCCAGGACCAAAGATGGTGTGACTTAGGGCTAGAAGTTTGTGTCTCAAAGTTCAGCATATTCCAGTCTAAGGCTGGCGGCACAGCAGCTGGAGGAAGTTAGCCAGGGTAGGCCCTGGGAGGCTGGAAATGCGCATACATGTCTTTCATATTGGAGGACAAGATTGAGCAAAAGAACACCAACTTGTTTTTATCTTTACCAGTTGGGATACTTTTAAATACTATTTCATGGGTGTGTACAAATGTTCACGAAATGCAGATTTTCTTTTCATCAGTTTATGGCATAGAGAGTAAACTCAAATCTCACCTCAGTAGCTCCAGGCCCAGGCAGCATTCTTTCATGCACATGCACACACCCTGCATCCACCATGCACACACCATGCACATACCATGCATCCACCACGCACATACCATGCATCCACCATGCACGCACCATATGTACACACCATGCATCCACCATGCATGGAGCAATGGCAAACTCCTGCCACAATTCTGCTTGCCACTGACTGCAGACTGGTGCATATAAGGAGAAGGCAAGGACGGCCCAGTGCGTGCACACCTTTTCCTTGTGGTGGAGACTTGGGCTTGAATCGGCTGTTCAGATGTTCCAATCTCTGTCCCCAGTGCTGCCAGGCACTCACAGCATGGATGGAAGTCAGGAGCCCTCTCCTCCAGGGCAAGTTCTTAGGGATGACACTGTCCTCTTCATCCCAGGGGCTTCTCTAACTTCACTCCCCAGAGATGTCTTTGAGTCCTAGATGCATTGCGTTAGGCTGAAGGTGAGCAGTGTGGGGAAAGAAAGTTTAGCAAAGTCAATAACAATGTAAGTTTTGACATCAAAAGGTCTGGGTTCAAATTCAGCCTCCACAATATAACTGGCTAGGTAACCTTGGACAAGTTATTTCTAAGGCTCTGGTCCCTTATGTAGACTGGGCATGACATGAGCACCAGTCTCCTAGGGAGTCTGCACATTGATGATCCATGTGAAGTGCTCAGTGACATGTGGGCTACCTGGTACATATGCCCTTGGCATCAGAATGGAGCTGTACCTAAGCTCTGTGAGTGCTAGGACCAAAGAGTGCTGCTTGTACCTTCTTAGCTTCTTTCCCCTGGTAACCCAACTCAAACACCAGCTACCTCATTAATGGGTGAAACCATCTCTAAGGTACCCCCATAGCAAGCATGGACACTCACTATTTTGTTTTCCTGCTGATTTTCTGGTTAATGCAACAACTTGAACAGGAGTGTTACCCCTGCCCCCCCACACACACACACACGCCACACCACCCACTGGAAGAAGGACATGCTGGCAGCTGGGGAGGTGGGGTCATGGCAGCCTGGAGGTAAAGCCTACAAAGAAAGAGGCTCTTTGCCAAAGGAGATTTTATTTTGCAGTTTCCAAAAGGTAAGGGAACCTTTCCAACCATTTTTTTGCTTACAGGCTCAGAATTTAAACATAGGACACTGAATGGCCGGAACCTTGGCCCACCCCCGAGCGCCCAGGGCGTATTGCCAGCACCAGGAGTTCGAGTTTCTGCCCAGTAGGCTTGTAACCTGAACTTTCTATTTCTAAAATCCCAGTTCTTAGTAGCCAGCACACATTCTGAGCCACAAAATTCTGAGAATTATTGCACTCGTCAGCTGCCCAGTCACATGCCCTTCAGCCTAGGCCCTTCTACGCTTGTGTTAGGGCCTCTAATTTCACTGTCACATAAAAATTGGCGTCCCATATAATGCCACCCAAGACTTGCCACAATCACCTAGAAATATACTGCCAGGCCTGTCATAATTAATCAATTTTCAGGATCTCTCAGGGTCTCCAATTACAATGGTAGCAAATCAATAGATACCTTGGATGATCCCACTTAATTGCATCAAAGAACTGACCCCCCGATGACAATTTATTTTAATTAGGATACTATCTCATATTTCACAGTGCCTCAAAGCAAAAAAAAAACACCGAGATATTATCTCTTAATTTTCAAAGCGGCACACATCACTGAGAGCCAACTTTTAGTGACTAGGTATGTTTGTCCCCATTTTACGGATGAGCAGAACTTGCCACACATTGACAAGGAAACGACCATTCCAGAGCTAGGAGCTAGGGCTGTGAGCCCAGAGCTCAGGGTTCACACTTCAGTACTCACTTTATTTGTTTAATTTATGTCTACAAACTATCAGCAGCACAAATATATATATGGAATGATTTTTGTGAGTTCCTATTTAATGAATCAGGTATCCTGTGTACACAGCCAGGCCGTAAATAGATGTCAGTAGTGGAATGCTGGAGTGGACAGATATAGACCCAGGCTTGTGCTCGGCAATCCCGCTCTCTCCCACAGAGCCCAATGCTGGTATGTTAACTGGTTTGTTTGGAAGCTTTTTTTTTTTTTTTTTTTTTTTTTAGGCTCAGTTGCCTGATAGTACAAAGAGTCCTGTGTTACATCTCAACACTACTATTCATACCCTGTGACCCATTAAGCACTGATTCCTTGGTTGGGGTTCTCCCAACATCTCCAGAAAAAAAAAAAAAAAAAAAAAAGAGGGAAAAAATAGCCTGACTGGAAAAAAAAAAAGGAGTTCTCATTTACAATACTTGAGTCAAGAATTTGGAAACATGACCCCAGCCAAAGCCTTCAGAGGCCTGGTATCAAATGTTGTTATTTTTGGGTGGCTTGAAAATAAGACTGGTTGAGGAGTGGACAAGGTGCCTGAGTGGCTGTGGCAGGAAGCGGTGGGGCGGTGTGTGTGGGGGGGTGTCTCTGTCAGGACTGGCTCTGGGCTGTGCCTGCCCAGGCCGCCAGCTGCTGGGCTGGCCCTGGGCCTCACAAGGGGGATTGGTAACTTGGCTAGTGGAGAACTTCACCTTCCCTCTCTCTCCCTCCCTCCCCTGCAGAGGGAAGGAAGATGTCAGCGTTTCCCTCTGGGCTCCCCAAAGGCAACTGGGCACTCTTTTCCTCCCAAATATCCTGGGAAATAAACCTGAGTTAAGTTTAAAACTCCTCCTCCTTGAGTGGACATATTTTTATTAAAATAGGCAGTATTTCCCGTGAAAATGAACTGCCCTCCCCTTTCGGGAAAGATGCCCATTGGAGATATTTTTATGCTCAGCCTGCAGTGGGTGAAAGGGAATCCTGGCTTAAGATATCACCGGTACTGTGCTCTTCCAGCCCCATGGTGGTGTGTTGACGTCAGAACCGAGACACTGCCCGTGTTTGGGAAAGCAACTCACTCGCCCTGTCCAGCCAGGCCTCCCTTCCAATGTAGTCTATCCAGCATATGCGTGCGTACACACACACGCACACTTGTGCACATACATGCAAGCACACACATTCATGCAAACACACATACATGCACATAAACCTGGCCACATACATATTCAAGCACACACACGCCTGGCTCAGTGGCCAGAGGGTTATCTGCTGAGTCATGTCGGGGACTTTTAGGGCACATTTGAAAATTATTGTGGGGAGCATGAGGGAGATGTGTGTGAGACTCCTCTGTGCAAATAACGAAGAAAGATATTAAATAAACTTTCCTGAGCTTATGCTGGAGCCAGAAGCAGGACGCTTAAACTCTACTCTTGCATTATTCACATGCCCTCAGATTTACCTTAGGTGAAAAGCTCTTTATGATATTTAGATTCCATTCCTCTTTATAAGAAAATCAATGTCTAACTGCCTATGAACCCTGTAAAATGTAAGGTTGTCTATTCTTGGCACAAGTGTGAGGAGTTGGTGCCTCCAAGACTGCTTTTAACTGATTTGGCCCCACAGGCCCCTGTATGCCCTCCAGCCCTTCCCGTAGAAATTCTACCTGTCTTTTAATCTAGCTCAAATAGCAACTTCTTCACACAACTTCCGTGGCCCACACAGCGAAGATGGGCCCTGTCCCATCTCTGAGCATTCATGTTTAAGCTGGGGCTGGATGGGTGAGTAGGAGTTAGCTGGTCAGCAGGATGGTTGGTGGATGTGTGTGGGCAGAGGGAGCAATTGCTATAGGACAGAGACGTGGTTGCCCACGCTAGTGGGTGGGGAAGTATTAGACTGGGTGAGAGGAAATAAAGGAAAGTGATGAGCGATGCGTTGGAAAAGTAACAAACCTAAATTTCAAATGTTCTTCTAAGCCAAATTAAGGAGTTTTATTTTAATTTAAAGACAATGGGAAGCTGTGACTTTTAAACAGAAGGGCAAGTGTCGGTTGCTTGTGCTGAAAGTAATATTACTAACATGGTGGTCCAGAAGGGTTTGTAAATGAATAAATGAATATTTATCATCAGGTAACTGTAGCGGAAGGCTCTGATAACATCTGCGAACAGTGTTAGTTCATGTTGTATTTTCTACTTGGAAGTTATTGTGGACTGAGTGTTTGTGTCCCCCCAAAATTCATACATTGAAGCCCTAACCCAATGGAATGGTATTTGGAGGTGGAACCTCTGGAGATGATGAGGTTTAGATGAAGTCATGAGAGTGGGAACCCAATGAGGGGATTAGTATCCTGAGAAAAAAAGGAAGAAGGACCAGGTCTCTCTCTCTCTCTGCCATGTGAGGACACAAGTGAGAAGGAAGTGGACTTTCTACCAGGAACTGAAGCTTCCAGCCTCCAAAACTGTGAGAAATAAATGTCTGTTGTTTAAGCCACTCTGTGGTATTTTGTTATAGCAGCCTGAGGAGGCTAATACATACACCATTCAAAATGTGTTAATATAAATAAAAGTTATCCTTCTGTCAAAAACTTAATTCCTAATCAAAGACATATAGCATGAGTGGACCCAGACCTGAAGATCTTGTTGAAAAGTCTCCTTCTCGTAGCCAGGCTCTTTGTCTGCCTTTCAGAACTTCCAGTAGCGATGTGAATCTATAATCTCTGGTGCAGAATGATTAAATATTTTTCAGTACATCCTAGAAAACATTTTTGGGGCTTAAGATAAATTAATGTGAATTTAATCCATAACAATTTTCAACAAGTAATATGAGATCTGACAATTAAGTTCGCAAACTGATTCTAGAAAAAGTGCTACACACCTCATTGCTGAATATCACTACAGTCACCTTCGAAGTACTCCCCTTGGGAAGCTATGCACTGACACCAGTGCCTAGTCCACCCTTCAAAGCAATATTGGAACTCTTTTTCTGGAACGGCCATCAGAGCTGTCATCGTATTACACTTGATGTACTGAATGCCATCCAAATATCTTCCTTTCAATATTTCCTTGATCTTTGGGTAAAGGAAGAAGTCACTGGGGGCCAGATCAGGTGAGTAGGGAGGGTTTTCCAATACAGTTATTTGTTTACTGGCTAAAAACTCCCTCACAGACAGTGCCGTGTGAGCTGGTGCATTGTCGTGATGCAAGAGCCATGAATTGTTGGTGAAAAGTTCAAGTCGTCTAACTTTTTCATGCAGCCTTTTCAGCACTTCCAAACAGTAAACTCGGTTAACTGTTTGTCCAGTTGGTACAAATTTATAATGAATAGTCCCTCTGATACCAAAAAAGGTTAGCAAAATCTTTGCAATGTGAACTTAATTGTTAGACCTGGTATGCTTTTCTGCCTTCATAATGCAAAGTATGGGTTTTGCTGGGTTTTGACTTACCATCAGTTGGGCTCCCAAGTTAGTATAGGTTGACTAATAGGTATATTCCTCTGGGAGCAATTTTGTCTTTACAGTGGTGCTAGGTGCACTGCACTGTACATCAACACAATTTTCAGGAGATTATTATCTCCCTGCCTCAGGTATTTTCTCTCTCATGCCAGGCTGTTCAGTGTTCTTAGGAATTTTGTCTTGCATTTGGCTTTTGACTGATTCTTGATGGTCTTTGTATAGTTTGGATAGCACAGTTGTTAGAGATTGGTACCTTCTAAATGATTTCTTCAGAGACTATAGAAAAAAAACCCTCATGTTTTTATTCCCACCTAGAGTAAGTGTACTTGAACTCTTCTAGCACATGCCAAAAAATATAAAGTACACGTATGTTATAATATATAAAATGTTGTCAGTACAGTCATCCTCCCTTACCCGAGAGGGTATGTTCCAAGACCCCCAGTGGATGCTTGAAACCACGGATGATACCAAACCCTATATACACATATGTACTATATATACTATGCTTTTCTTCTACATACATACCTATAATGAAGTTTACATAAACTAGGCACAGTAAGAGGTTAACAAAAATAAAAAAATAATAAAATAGAACAATTATAACAATATACTGTAATAAAAGTTATGTGAATGCATGAATGTTTTCTCTCTCTCTCTTCCCTCCACCTCCCCGCCCCCCATAACCGGTCTGATAACGGGCAGGGAGGACACACTGTAGCTACACTAGACAAGGGGATGATTCATTCCTGAGGCAGGACGGAGTGGACGGCCTGAGATTTCATCATGGTATTCAGAAAGGTGTGCAACTTAAAACTTATGAATTGTTTATTTCTGAAATTTTCCATTTACTCTTTCTGTGCTAACTGAAACGGCAGAAAGCAAAACTGTGGATAAAGAGGGACTACGATACATGTGATTCCTCTGGAAGGAAGACTTACAGTCTTTACCTGTGCCTCTCTCGCCTAGTCACAGTCAGAGGTTGACAGGTAGGTGAGACCACAGGTACTCTCTACAGCACCCCTAAGATGAGGGGTTCGCTCAGGGCTGTGTCTGAGGATTCTGGGCACTTCGGCGAGACGAGAAGCCTTAGCCTCTAACTCCTAATGTGGATACTCCTGTCACTTCCTGACACCAGTAAGGTCTGGAGCTATACCAAGAAGTGAATAGCCTCTGTCAAAACTCCAAAATCCTTTTTATTCCTGAAGCATCCTTTCTGAAACATGTGTATTGTCTCAAATTTAATTTATTTAGGCAGAGGAAGGGCCAACCAGAGCAAAAACAAAACCTTCCTCTCCAAAACAAAACAAAACAAAACAGAACAGAATGCTCTAATGCCTATTAATGCTACTTGCAGCAGCATCAGTGGGGAGAAATGGAGGTCACTGGATTTGGTCCCAGTACCCAGTGCCCTTGAAGGTCTTCCTCAGTCGAGCAGCTGAGCAAGCCATCTGCGGGTTCAGGGGGCAGGACACAGGAAGTGATTTGGCTGCCTGAGCCCAAGGGAAGGTATGCCCCACTCAGCTGCAGCCACCAGGAAACTCTCTTTTCAAAGCTTGTTTGCTCAGGCCCAGGACACCCACCTACCACGTGGGCCTGCCCAGCCCCACTCCTGATTGCCTCCTGACCTCTCCTCCGCAGAGGCCCGTACCCACTTCCTCTTCTCTGCGCTCCCTGTCCCTGTCTGTCTCCTCCACAAAGCTTCCCAGAAGGGACTTCCCACTCCCACAGGCAATCAGTGTCCTCCTGACTGAGCATGTGGATCCCACGACAGTCACATATACTTCTGTATGATATTTGCAAAATAAGTAGAACTGGTTCAGGAAAGCTAAGTAACAATGCCACCCCTTAATCTTATTATAACTGCACTCGTAAATCACTGGGCTCGTCCTCTGCCAGTGCTCCTCAGCCATCAGCATGCCCACAAACCACCCAGGGACCTGGTAAAACCCAGATTCTGAGTCCGTATGTCTAGGGTGAGGTCTGAGAGCCTGCATGTCCCATAAGCTTTCAGGCAATCCGAGGGCCATCCTGTCAGTGGGAAGATGGGCCAGTGCCCTCTCTAATCTGACTTCATGTAGCTGGCACATGGCACATGAGTTTTCCATTCGGTAAGGCTTTCATGCTCTTACAAACCAAGACGGGCACAGGTGAGGCAGTTGTGTAATGGAGACTATCGGCCAGCTGTTTTAAAGAGGGTTTTATCCCAGCTTCTCTTGAGGGTTTCTTCCTAGCTATTCATGGATGTTCTTCTGGTCCTCCAGGCTTGCTTCCAATTTGGCCCACCCCTGGGAGAAGGCCAGAGTTCTCTCAAAGGCTTGGGAGCTATGAGGAGCACAGAGGCGCTGATCACTGCAGAAAGGAGGGGTTCTCATCCACGCTGCTTTTATCTCAAGCTCACTGACCAAGTGGTGTGGCTCTCTGTCCCTGGGGAGCTTTTGATGGGCAGCATTTCCTTTAGAAAGTGATAGAAATTTTCTCTCTGCAGAGTTTGTATTAAAGCCTCAAGACCCTTGGTTCTTTTCATCTCTGCTCCTCCTAATTTAGAAGAAAAAGCCCAGAGTGCTTGATGTCTAAAAAGCATCTCACCTAAAATGCATCTTGCCAACAGCAAGCAGGCTCTCGGAGTACCTCCTCAGCCGCATGGCTTTTATCTTAAAGAAGGCACAGTGTCAGGGAGATTAGGTGATATACCTGGTCACAAATCATATGAAATCGTGCCCTAATTCATCAAAATGCATTGTAAATAAATATTTATTTTTTTTTACTCTGAAACTCCCCTAATCCCCAAACAGAAAATAAAATAGAAAGGAAAAAAAAAATCACTGTACTACATTAGTATCCTCTCTTAACACAACTATTAGTAGTGTTTAGTTGTATTTTCTCCTTTTTTCCAACAAGCGTGTTTTTCATATGTATACTATTTTTTACATAATTTTGACATGTGATACGTGTACATTTTTGTGCTACTTTTTCCACTTAATATTTTATCTGTCATAAGTATTTTCCATGTTATTACATCCTTCATCACCATCATTTTCACTTCCTGCATAATATTCCATTGAGTAGCTGTATCAATCTTTATTAACTCAGTTAATGCAGTTAAATGTATTAGGCACTTAAGTTGTTTTAAAGGTTTTACAAACATAATTGTGCTTAAAATGTAATTTAGCAAATCTTTATTTGCACATGATGTACAGTGTATTTAGATTACCTAATGAGCTTGAATCCATAATAAATGTATTGGTCCAGGTACTGATCCATAATAGAAGTATTGATCCAATACATAACATGTGACACAATTACAGCATTTACCAAAGGGTCTAAGAAGCAGACAGGGGAGAGGCACGGCCTCTTGGCCTTGGCTGTGGACAGGGACCAGGGGAAGCACTATGACCGTGGGCATCCCAGCTTCCTCACCTAAACCTGGATGGTGACTTCCAGAAAGGATTGTGGTGAGGGGAAGTAAAATCCATGAAAGCACTTAGGTAGGTGCCTACCCTGAGCGCACACTCAGTAAAAGTCAGAAAATGCCGACCTTGTGTGCCATATGTCTAGTCATTTAAAAGCCAGCCACTTTGATATATCTTTGCAACACAAAATAGAAAAACATTTGTAGTGCTATGGTTTTTCCATGACTAAAAGTTAGCAAAATATCAAAGGGGAAGGAATCTGATCATTTGTAAGCCTGTCTAGGATATTGTTTGGCTAGCACTGTTTGCATGAGAAATAGGAATAAATTCACAAATTATTATATATTTATTTAATTAAATTCATTCCTGCCTTCATATCAGCAAAATAATTAATTATATTTTTATAATCATGATTGTCACAATCTGTGTTCCATTGATAGCAATAATCTAACAGACTAAAATGTAATTGTATTAAAATATACAAAATTTGAATATATCATCATCAATATGTAAATTAATCTTAAGATAAGCTAAAAATTTAATTACTTTAGATATATTTTCAAAAAAGTTATTTTTCTTCCAAAATATTCAAAATGATCCATTATAATCAAAATGCAAACTACAAATTACTTTGTAAATATCAAGTTAAAATAAAAGTAAATAGATCTGAGATCCAAAATGGTGGAGTAGATAAACACTGTGCCTGCTTCTTTCCATGAATGAATTAAAACTACAATTAGATTATAAGACAATCAATCTGGAGAGCCATCTGAAGTCTGGCTGGACAGAAGTTTTATAACAGGATATAAAGAAGAAGCCACATCAAGACTGGCAGGAGGGGCAGAGACGCAGAACTGGTTAACCTCAAACCTCTGTGTGCGATTGAGAACTGGGAGGGATTTCTTGGTTGCAGAGGTTCCCCTAGAGGAGCAAAGGACCCCAGCCCCACACCGGCCTCCCTAGACCAGAGTACTGGTCTGGGGAAAAGGAGCCCCCACAACAGTGGGCTGTCAAAAACAAAGGGGATTCTGACCATCTGGGTGAGATAGAATGTGGCGGGAACCTCAGGCATCCTCTTAAAGGTCCCATGCAGGACTCTCTCACTCCTAGGAACCCACCTTGGGCTCCAGCAGAGGGACAGTAACTTGGGGAGGAGAGGGGTGGAAACATATGAGGGCAGACTGAGTTGTGTGGTTTTGAAACAAGGGCTGCAGGACAGTCAGCATTTCCCTGTGTGGGCTCCTCTTCCCATGCAGCTGGCAGGCAGGTGCCATCTTTCCTGTGCTGAACCCTTCCCCTATGCTTACAGCCAAATTCGAATCTGATTGGTCTGGTTAGATCTGCAGCTCTACCCTGCTACTCCCTGGGACCCCACCCTACCCAACTCCACCAACGTCAGAGGCTCTTTCTCCTAAAGCAGCCAGCTCCGCCCACACTGCATTCTTTCTTGGAAAACTGTCAGGGTCCAACAGACCCCAGGCTGGCGGTGACTGGCCTCGTGTGCTCTGAGGCTTTTGCTGAGTCATTCCAGGCTCAGCACTGGATCCAAACCAGAATTTACATTAACCTGGTACCATAACTCTTCCCACTCTAGTGACTCTTTGAGACCGTGCCTCACTCAACTTGCATACTGTACAAGGCTTTAGCAGTGGCTGAGACTTAAAGGAGCTGGCAGGTGGCAGCAGGCCTCAAAGTGTCCTGGCATTTTGTGGAGCTACTGCAGACGTCCTCAATTCTTTGCGTGGCCTCTCCCACCTGCCTCCAGGGTTAACACAGGCACTGAACAACCACAGACCACTTTGTAGTTCTTACCAGGTTGTCACCAGCTAGTCACAGGCAGTCGGTGACCTGGGCCTGCACAAGAGACGCTCACAAAAGACCCCAAAACCAAAAGACTTGGAGGTTGGCTTCAGACCACAGCTGAGCACTGCCCAATTAGCCCACAAGCAGTACACGCAATGGGCAGTCTCAGTAGGCACCAGAGCCCACTGGGGTGAATCCCATTCAGTGGGGTAAGCCCCCCACACAGCAGCTTATAAGCTGTGAATGTGGCAAAACCCCACAGCCAATTAGCCTGAAGGTCAATCCCACCCACTGATCTGCCAATAGCAACCAAAGCTCAACTATAACACGGAGGCACACACAACCCATATAAGGGACACTCCTGGAGCACCCAGTGCAGGTGACCAGGAAGACAGTGCCACTGGGTCTCACAGGGCATCTACTACATAAGGTCACCTGGCAAAGACTGGGGACTAGCAGATCTACCTAATACATAGAAACAGAGAGGCAGCCAAAATGAGGAAACAAAAAAAATACACCCCAAATGAAAGAACAGGAGAAAACTCTAGAAACAGAATGGAACAAAATGGAGGCAAGCAACCTACCAGAGACAGAGTTGAAAACACTGATTATAAGGAGGCTCAAGGAACTTAGTAAGAATTTCAACAAAGAGATAACAAGCATAAAAAAGGGCATAGAAGCCATAGAAAATAACAAGGCAGAAGTGAAGAATACAATAACTGAAATGAAGACTGCACTAGAAGGAATCACCAGCAGATAGAAGAAGATTGAATCAACGATTTGGAAGGTGAGGTAGCAGAAAACACCCAATCAGAACAGCAAGACAAAAAGAGAATCCAAAAAAAATAAAGCTAGTTTAAGAAACTTCTGGTACAGCATCAGGCGTGACAACATTGCATCATAGAGGTACCAGAAGAAGGAGAGAGAAACAAAGGATTGAGAACCTATTTGAAGAAGTAATGACTGAAAACTTTCTTAATCTCATGAAGGAAATAGGTATACAAATCCAGAAAGCACAGGAAGTCCCAAACAGGATGAACCCAAATAGGCCCACACCAAGACACATTATAATTAGAATGGCAAAGGTTAAAGACAAAGAGAGAATCCTAAAAGCAGCAAGAGAAAGGCAACTACAATAGTAACTTATATAGGAGCCCCCATAAGATTGTCAGCTGATTTCTCAACAGAAACTTTGCAGACCAGAAGGGATTAGCAAAAAATATTCAATGTGATTAAAAGCAAGGATTTACAACCAAGATTTACTCTACCTAGCAAACCTATCATTTGGAATCCAAGGACAGATAAAGAGCTTCCCAGACTAGAAATAGCTAAAGGGGTTCACCATCACCAAACCAGTATTACAAAGAATGTTAGAGGGACTTCTTCAAGATGGGAAAAAAAATTAAAATTATGAATAATAAATGGCAATAGCTACATGTATATCAACAATTACTTTAAATATAAATGGATCAAATGCTCCAATCAAAAGACATAGGAGGGCCTAATGGATAAGAAAATAAGACCCTTACATATGCTGCCCACAAGAGACTCACTTCAGATTGAAAGACACACACAGACAGAGTTTAAAGGGATGGAAAAAGATATTTCATAAAAATGGAAATGAAAAGGCCTGGCCAAGTGGTGCGTCAGTTGGCTTGGGATGGCAGCTTTGGGCAGCAGGGCCCCGGTTGAGGGCCACATAATGGTGAACAACAGCTCGACCTGGAGCTGGGCTGCTGTGAGTCACCGACAACGCCATAGGCTGCAGTGGGGCCGGCCTGCAGCTGGCATGCGCTTTTGTGAGCTGCCATGAGCTGCTGTGAGTGGCCCTCCAATGGCTGGAGACAGATCTGCCTCAGCTGGGAAGAGCGCAATGATGATACCAACATGGGCCAGTGAAGCGATGTCCTCCACAACTAGACTGAAGAACAAAAGGACAGCAACTTGTCTGTTCCCCTCCCCTAATTCCCCAACACTGTTCCGATCCCCCAACCCCCCAATAAAATCTTTAAACAACAAAAAAAAGCTGGGGTAGCAATACTTATATCACACAAACCAGATTTTAAAACAAGGGCTATAACAAGAGACAAAGAAGGACCCAGTAATCTCACTTCAGGGTATTTATCTGAAGAAACCCAATTGCTACATCGAGGAGACATGTGTATCTATATGTTCATTGCAACATCGTTTACCATGGCCAAGATGTGGCCAAGATATGGAGGCAGCTTGAGTGTCCAACCCAGGGATGAATGGATAAGGAGGAGGTGGTACATATATACAAAGGAATATTGCTTGGACAGGGAAGGAAATGGGTTCTTGCCATCTACGGTGGCATGGATGGACTTGGAGGGTATTGTGCTGAGTGGAGTCTGTCAGACAGAGGAAAACAGATGCAATGAGATTTCGCTTATATGTGGAATCAAAGAACAAAAGAAACAATCAAAACAGAAACACACTCATAGATACAGAGAACATTTTGATGGTTGCTAGATGGGGGGGATGAGTGAAAAGGAGAAGGGATTAAGAAGTACAAATTGATTGTTACACAATAATCAGGGTGATATAGGGTATAGCATAGGAAATATAGTCAATAATATATAATAACTATGTATGGTGTAAGATGGGTACTAGATTTGTTGGGGTGATAAATGGGAGGGGGTCGGGGGTCAGGGTGTGAAAGATGAAGGGAATAAGAAGTACAAACTGATAGTTACAAAATAGTCATGGGGATTAAAGTAAAGCATAGGGAATATAGTCAATAATACGGTAATAGCTAGGTATAGTGCCAGGTGAGTTCTAAAGTAGTCAGGGGAATCACTTCTTAAATTATATAAATGTCTAACCACTATGCTGTACAGCTGAAATTAATGAAATAATATTGAATGTCAATTGTAATTGAAAAATTAAAAAAGGGGGGAAAGGTGAAGGGGAATAAGAGGTTCAGATTTCCAGATTTAAAACAAAGAAGTCATGGGGATGTACAGCATGGGGAATATAGTCAATAATATTGTTATAGTGTGGTGCAGTGTCAGATGGTTGCTGGACTTTTCATGGTGGTCACTTCTTTAGGTATATAAATGTTGAATAACTATGGTGTATACCTGAAACTAATATAATATTGTGTGTTAGCTTTATTTTAGTTTATTTTTATTTATGTATGTATGTATGTATGTATGTATTTATTTATTTATTTATTTATTTATTTTTTGAGGGCAGTGTCACTGGCCCTCATATGTGGGACCGAACCGGGGCCACTGGCTTCCCAAGCCAGCGCTTAACCATTGCGCCACTTGGCCGGCCCTTGTGTTAGCTTTATTTTAATAAAAATCTTTAAAAAATAAAATACAATGAAAAGAAAGTAAATAGATTTGAAAGTTTTTAGATTTTTTTAAAGATTTAATTATATCTTATTTCATATTTTTATAAAAACAAAAATTATTTGTAATTCTAGCAAAATCCATTTAGGTTGCTAATGTCAAGAATTGGTTTTACACATCACATATGTTTTATCTAGAACTATATTTACAGACAAAATGTGAGTTATGTAATAATAGTACAAAATGTTAGGCAAAATATATGCACAACTGTTGCACATACTGTGTGTAATTTTCAGTAACCCCAGCACGTGAATTAGAGTGTGAAGGCAAACAAGAAAATGGTGTCGTGGCACTACTGGGAAAGAAATCTTCATTGTGCAAGACTTTATTACCTCCTTGCTATAGGAGAGGGAGAAATTAACAAGGTAATGAGGTTGTCTTTTCTCCCTTTTCACACTTCTGCTGCTCCTATCCTCTCTGCACTCCAGGCCAGTGGTCACCTCTGAAGCCGGTCATGGTGCGCACACACATCTTCTCAGTGCCTTTTATTTCAAGGACCAGAGATGTCCCTGGGGCCTGAGCAGTGCTGGTCACAAGAGTGCGTGTTTAGGATTACAGGAGGCTGTGCCTATACTGAGCACTGTACCTCCAGTGTGGGTAGCCATGTGTATTTTGGTGTGTGCGTGTGTCCGTGTGCATGCGTGCGTGCATGCGTGCGTGTGTGTGTGTGTCCCTTTAAAGTGTGAAGCCTGGATCAGGGCTTTTTTTGACCATCTATAAAGGCGACTCTGCAGTAAAGAAACAAGTGATGCCACAGACAAATATTTATTGGGATGAATTTTCTGCAGTGTGAAAATCCTTCTTACGAATGCTATTATCCACATTTGTCCCTTCACTGACTTTGAGTCTATTCTAGAGCATTTCTCAATACTTTACCCATCCTGGGTGGCTTCACTTTTAAACGTTGGGCCTGTGCCAGTTTCGACATCCATTTCTTAGAGAAACTAGAGGCAAGAAGTCTCCTCCTTTCTCACCACCAGGGCCAATTCCAGAATTTGACCACCAGTCCTGAAACACAGCTGCCCATCTGGAAAGAAGTCCCATGACATAATGCAGAGGAACAAAAGCCCAGCCGCGGGGAGATAGGTCAACTGACCCAAGTGCAACTCAGGCCACTGCTGTGCTCACTAACAAACTCTGAATCTCACCTTTTCTTCATTATCTCTGAAGCTCAGCTGAGCTTTACTTCCTACCGGAAGCTTCCATCCATTTGTCAGGGGAACAACACTCGAAAGAAACCAGGAGGAAGTGTGTTTGAATGTGACATGGTTATTTTTGCAGCCTCATAATGATATCACTGTCTGTGGAGCTGAGACTCTGGGCCTGGGGGCAGGGTAGGAAAGCAGCCTGAACTGGCTGGCGGAGGTGGTCAGAACCCACAGAGCCAGGCCCTGAACCCAACCCCACCAGCCAGGAGGGGTGGCCAGTTGTCCAATTGTCCAGGAAAGGGCAAAAGGCAATGCACCAGGCTTTGACGACCTTCAGTCAGTCACCTTTTCTCTAGAAGCTGGTCATACATTTGCCACCTGCTTATCTTTGATTTCTAAAGCACCTACGCTGTGTTTTTATAGGGCCTCTATCTACCCTGGGTTTAGTCCACTGTTTGAATGTCATCATTTCAAAATGCTAATTTTGTTTCTTGTTATGTTAAAGCAGGAGCCTCATCTTCCCTCTGCTCACCTTAGGTTTTTTAAACCATTCTTCTCTCAAGGCATGTCTTAGGGAAGTGTCTCAATACACTGTGTGCTCTTTATGTTTATTACGACCAAATAATTATATCCTGTAATATCCATACATATGGGTGTCAGGAATATAAAGACTGATGGGCCAGCAGGGAGAAGGGGAAGAGAGTAATCAATGGTGCCCCTGGGAGGGACAAATCACTGCAACAAACTCTCTCTTGAGAGCCCACTGTGTGTCTGAAACTGTTCTAGCACTGACATTGTGTCTCCTCCCGACCTGCTTATCCTCTCGGAGGGAAGAGGAACCACGCACACAAGTGGCTGTGTTAAGGGAGACCAAGGTGAAGTTATTAGACACATTCAGCCCTGACTGAGCTCTTCGTCCGGGTTAGGACAAGTTTCCTGACAAGTATTTGAAGACAAAAAAATGGGTGATGTCACAGAAGCCAGAGAATGCCGGCTGCCCAGGAGCCAGGTGCAGCCCCTATTGCTCTCAGCCATGCTGGGTAGCTAAGGTGAGGCACGTGTGCTTCCTCACGGAGGGAACAGTGTGTGGCAAGTTCAAGCAAAAGAGGCAGGACATAAAGAGACCGGTCAGAATTTATGGTGGCATCTTGGAGAGGAAGAAATGAGTGTCTGAGCTAAGTGAACACAGTACAGGACACGAGCCAAGGATGCCTGGGTTTACTGAGAGTGGTAAAACTGTCTTCAAGGCCGAGTTCCACTTCTACTCCTGCCCATGCCTGAGCTTTTTTATCTAAGTACATAGCAGGCATGTCTGTTGCCCAATGGTAATTATATCAAGAACATGATGAGTGGCACCTGGGCCCCAAGCTGAGACACTGGAGCGCTGTCAGGAGTAGTGGACGCTTTGCAGGAAAAACACAGCCAGTTGCTGGCCAAAGGTAGAGGTGACTCCTACAGGCTCAGTAATGGACACCAGAAAATTCTAGTGGGCCGAAAGAATAGAAGAAAAGGGGTCAATATGCGGTGGTAGTGCCAAAGACCAGGTGGGCAGGAAGACAGAAACACGGGGACGAGTTTGAGACCATAGCCTGTCCCAGGCCTCACTCTGCCACTCAAGGGATGAGGCACAGAGATGTCTGCTTCCATTCTGTGTGAGGTGGGGCTCCTGGGATGAGTCTCAGGCTGCAACGTGCATGCAGGACTTTACTGGGGGGCGCTTTGGGGACCAACCTCTGTTGGGAAGTGAAGGGTGCAGAACCGGGGAGAGGGAGATGCTGAACTGTGAAGCATAGAGGCCTCCCCCAGTCCCACGGGAGTCCTGGGAGTGGGACTGGCCCCAGCTGAGGCCAGAAGGCTGTGTCTCTGGATGTGGCTGCTCCCAGGTGGTGGGGAGAGATGGTGAAGGTGAGGGCTCTGGAGTCAAGCAGCTTGGCCTTCAGTCTGCCATTTACCAGCAGGTGACCTTGGGCACATTACTTCATCTCTTTGTCCCTCAGTTTCTTCATTTGTCAATTAGGGACAAAAATAGTACTTACCTCATAGAGTTGTTGTGAGTCTAAATGAGACAATGCATGCAGAGTGCTTAGTGCTGGCCCATAATTAGAGGGTGGCAGCTGGTATCGTTGTTGTTGTTAATAATTTCACCAAACTTGGAGAAAGGCCTTGAAAAATATTGGGAGGCAGAGTTTTAATCCAAGATATCTAAGAGTTAGAGAAATCCGATCAAATCAGAAGTGAGAGGTATGTTGGTCATGCAGGGCAGAGAGTCTCGAAAAATACTCCAGAGGGGCTATTGTCCCATGACTTCTATGTTCTCAACTACATGATATCGGGAGAACCATCCCTATTAAAGAGCCAAGAGTAAAACAGAACCCATTTATGCTGCCTTCTGCATTTTACCCTATTCCTTTAGTTAGGTATAATAGCAAACGAATCCATTCCACTTTGTTTTCTCTACCTTGAATTCCAAGCCCTGGCTTTACCAGCTGTATGGCCTCGCAAGAGTCACATAACCATCTGAGCTTCTGTCTCCTCTTCTATAACATAAGATGAATAACATCTGATCTCACTTGGTGGTTGTGGCATTCAGATGAGAGAGTACATTTGGAAGTAGTTTGCAAACTGTAAAACGCAGTGTAGATGTCACAATGAGCGGGGTTGTTCTGCTGATTGCTTTGTGTTTTGGATGGGATGGTCGTAACCAGTAGGCTGGAGAGGACATCCACCACTTAGTGGACATGAAAGAGAAATCCCTGTCAAAAATGGTGTAATAGCTTTCCCATCTGAATAAGGATGATGCTCTTTTTGCCCCTTCATGTACTAAGGGCCTCTTTTTCTTGTGCCAGACTCTGTCCAAGACCCTAAAGATCTAGAGAGATATAAGATATGCTCCATTTCTTCAAGGTATTCATGACATCTGTTTGGTCCTGTGTATTAAATTCTTTCTCCATAAGTAGCAAGGATTTGCACAAATTCATCCATACTCCATCCCCCAGTCCTTAATTCATCTAGATAAAGCCCTCATGGGAACATTAAGATCCTGCCAAGTGTATGTCATCCTAACTTATTGCTGTGCCGGGTGTGGTAGCAACCTTTGGCTGAATACCTCACCTCTGGGGCGATAATGTGACACACATCCACACATGTTCAACCTCTTAATTAAATCGGAGTTGGAGAGTGGGACCTTCCGATGAATAGAAATCTGAATGTTTAATGGATTTTAATTTATCAATCTTTTTTATTAGTATTACAAATTTTTTTGGTCCAGCTTTTAAAAATCTCTCCCTGCTCCATGGTCAGAAAGTTTGAAAAGTTTTCTTTTGACATTTAAATATGAAATATAACTAGAACTGACTTCTATGTATTGTGTGAAGTAGGCTTCTTATGTCCTTTTTCTCCATATGTATGTTTTTTTAAAAGCAGAGGACATTTCCAAGATAGTAGGAAATGTGAATATGTTAAAAGAAAGATAAAACGGGCTGGCCGAGTGGCCTGGAGGTTGAGAGATGGCTTGGGACACCAGCGGTCCCGGTTCGGATCCCACATATGAGGGCAAATGACACTGCCCTCAAAAAAAAAAAGAAAGAAAGAAAGATAAAACAAACAGACAGAACTGGGTTAGGGATTATAGGAGGTTAAGAGGAATACCAGCCAGTCCCCAGAGTTTATTAAGGTGAAGCCCTTTAGGCCAAGGGGGTAACCACGGACACTCCCTTGTCCCCTGCCCTTCTTGGCATGTGTTGTTTAGGCATCTATTTTGATTGGTTGAGTCTCTGAGCTAGGTTGGGTCATGGTGGTAAGGAATAGCACTTATATAAAAACCATGCTATTAATTTGCTCATTGACCTTAAAAATACCTATTGAGCATGTAGTACTGACAGAAAAAGGAATAAGGATAATCCCTGTCCTCAGAGAGCTCACTGTTTGAATATGAACACGATTGCAGTGGATTTCATAAATGGTGGGAACCCCTTACATTCACTAAACCTTCACTGTGAATACAGCACTCTCAAATGTGCTTTTCCACTATGTACTCATGACTCCCTTTTATACATCTAGTTGAGATTCACAGAGGCTCAGGGACTTTCCCAAGGTAACACAGGGCCAGAAGTAGAATTAGATTTTTCTCTTAGTCCAGTGTTTTTTCTATGCTCTCTCTTCATTTAGTCTGAATTTTCTAATGGCTTTCATTACACACTTAGATCTTCCACTCAACCTGTTCCTATCTTTCCATCTATGGATCAGTCTCTATACATCCATCTACCTACTAATTTATCTGTTCATTGATCTGCCCATTGTCTACACATTCATATGCCTGTTCACCTACCTGTTTGGGTAGGTAGAGTGAGTGATGGGAAGAATATTGGGAAAAGTTTGAGCTACCTGAATTCAGCCAGACACTAAGCTCATCCCTAGTCGATTGCCTAACATTAAACAAGTTACCTCATCTAATTGCAAATCAGTTTCCACATCTGTAAAATGAGGGGTTTAGATCAAATGCTTTTTAAAGTGTGGTCTGGTTTTAATATGATTTCCTATTAACTTGATTTTTCAAAGCATTACTCACTTAATCCTATTTTATTCACTATTAGGAAATGTAGTTCACATTTGTGCACCTTTTATCTGCAACTAACTCCCATGCCCCTTTCTCTGCTCTATTGACTAGGCTTCTTTGATGTCAAGAGATAAAAACGCAACTCAAACTCATGCAAACACAAGACTCTATTGGTTTATGTCACTGAAGTACTGTGTTGATAACAGAGTTGAAGCAGTAATTCATGGAACCAGGGCCTCTGGACTGGAACCAGGGATTCTAAGTGGCCTTCAATAGATTATTTCCAATTACCTGTTTCTGTTTATCTTCATCTGTAGATCTCATCCTCTTCTCTAAAGAAAGACTCTGTCCACACTCTGGGAAATATGGCTCCTGGAAGCCCCAGGTAAGCAACTCCAGTAGAAAAATTCTTCCTTATATTCTGTATATATCAATTCAAAGGAAGCACTTTGACCATTCTCCTCTTGGACTGTTCTCTGTTGTGGGAGGGGTGGTGAGGGGGATGGTTGGATGATTCTGGACAAGGACCCTTTAATCACAGCCCTAATAGAACTTTGTGGAGTAGGAAGACAAGGACAGTTCTCTTTCCCCCCAACCAAAAAATACATGCTGATCAGATGAAGAAAAATGTCCTTTACACCTACTGATCAAATAACAAGGTACTTGCAGGCAGAAAAACCAAGGTAGAAAAGTTAAGGCAGAATAACAGTTAGGATCATGGGCTCTGGGAGGAGCTTTCTTGGGTGAATTCCAGCTTCACACTTATAAGCTGTGGGACTTTGAGCAAATTACGAGGTTGGACAATTAAATTTGCGAACTCATCCTAGAAAAAGTGCTACATACCTCATCACTGAATATCACTATGGTCACCTTCAAAGTATTCCCCTTGGGGAGCTACGCACCAACACCAGCACCTACTCCTACCTTCAACGCAACTTTTGAACTCTTTTTCTGGAATGGCCATCAGAGCTGTCATCAGATTATCCTTGATGTCCTGAATGTCATCAAAATGTCTTCCTTTCAATATTTCTTTTATCTTCGGGTAAAGAAAGAAGTCATTGGGGGCCAGATCAGGTGTTCCAATACAGTTATTTGTTTACTGGCTAAAAACTCCCCCACAAACAGTGCCATGTGAGCTGGTACATTGTCGTGATGTAAGAGCCATGAATTGTTGGTGAAAAGTTCAGATCATCTAACTTTTTTACGCAGCTTTTTCAGCACTTGCAAATAGTAAACTTGGTTAATTGTCCAGTTGGCACCAATTCATGATGCATAATCCCTCTGATATCAAAAATGGTTAGCAACATGTTTGCAACAGATTAGTGAACTTAATTGTCAGACCTCATATATATCCTCTTTAAGCCTCACTTATTTCACCTGTAAAATGAGGAGAATAATGTTACCTATGTTAGTAAGTTACTGTGAGGATTCAGTTGTTATAATATGAGAAGCACAAAATAAGGTTGTCCATTACTACTAGTACTACTGCTACTACTGCTAGTATTAGGACCATACAGGGGCATGTAATAGATGGTAGACTCTGAGCTAAAACAATGCCTTCTGATGCCCGACCTGGAGCTCTTTCCACCACCTTATGGATTAAGGGCAGCTGAGCCCTGGAAGGTAGCAGATGACGTGGCATTGGAACTGAGTGAGCAGGATTATGGTGCTGGCTTTCTGGATCCAATGGTCCATGTCCCCTCCTCTATTTTACTTATTATTAACCCTATTTGACAGAAGAGGAAACGGAGGCATAGAGTGATTAGCTTGCTAGCTAGGCCACAGAGCTGGTACGTGGTGGAACACTCTATGTTAGGGACATTCATGCTGCTTTGGCAGAACGAGCAGGTTCTTAGCTCTCTTGCCAGACAGGGAGAGCCCGATCATCTGCCCTCTTCACTGCACTTGCCTAGTGGGCTATCGGCCTCACAGTTGGCACTCCTGTCTTTTCAAAGAACAACTGGAAGGGTGTCAACAATGACAGCTGATAGAGAAGGAGAGAGAAAAATGTAGAACTCAGAGTCCGCTGCCATGTGTGTGAGTTTGAAGTTATATAGATAAACTTCCCCAGATGAGTAACTGTCGCCACCGCCATTGTTGTTAATTAAGTGAGTGCCCCACTTTCATGCAGCCTTGTGATTGACTTTTGTTACAAAGCAAGAATGAACAGAGATCTACTCGAAACCTTTCATTCGCAATTTTTTTTTTTGTTACAATCCAGGAATTTCAAAATAGCATGGGTGTGTTAGGTCATCCGTAGACCTGTTTCTCTTTGTTGCTCAACCCCCACAGTCTGGCAATCGGCTCTGGATTTCTGCAGGGTGCCTCATTCTCTACCTGCAGCACAGCTGTGACTCAGCCTGTTGAATAGCTCCCCTTTCCCCAGTATGACTTGTCAACTTTATTTCATTGCTGTGGCATGTCTCTTGCCCTGTGGCTGATAAACAAAGCAACTCAGTCAGGAAACCAAAGCAAATTCCCCACTTCTGAGTCAAGGCACGAAGTCTGCCAATCTAGACCTAGAAGACATGCTCTTACACCTCACTCAGTTCTCTCAGGAAGTTGTTTTTCTCTTCCTCACCCTCTGGTCCAGCCTTCTCTCCAACTTCCCTCCCCTTCCCCTCCCTCCCCGAAAAGAGGGCAAAACTATGGAGCTCTTTTCACCTGAAGAATTAATCCAGGGGCAAAATCCTTTATGTTGTATTTATCGAAAAAGAGAATGTTTGTATCACTGACTTATTTAAAATTGAGAATTTGTTTCTGCAAGGTTTAATGGGTCTGGTGTTTGTAGTATTACCTTACACACTAGGATTCCTGACAGCATCATAGCTGGGTTGTCATAGGAAAATCATGGTGACAACAAATGGAAAGGCAAGGATTCGAGCTTCACTTTCCTTATCTGGAAAGGGAGATTAAAAAAAAAATCTCCTTCTTGGGTTGTTGTGAGATTAAATGAGAGTATATATAAAATGCATGTAAACTCTATCCTTGGTCTATATGAAGGTAACATGTCCCATGGACTTTCTGGGAAGTCCTCCCCATGATGCTGGTTTCTGCCTTAATTGTTCCAAATGGCAAAACAGAGATAGTTATATTTGTCGCTAAATCATGTTTTCAAAAGCTTGAACTAGTGAAAGTATAAATTAGTACAACTTTCCTGGAAAAAATTTAGTTCTATCTATCTATCTACCTACCTATCATCTACCTGTGTATCTATCATCTATACGCACATATATCCTTTAACACAATTTTACTTCTAAGAATTTGTTACAAGAAAATAATCAGATGTTATTCACAAACATGTTAATCATGACATTGTTTATAATATGAAAAGTTACAAATAACCTACAAGTCCCATAATAGAAGATTGGTTAGGTAAATTATTATACATTTATGCAGAGGAATACTATCTAGGCAACCATTAAAAATTATGTTGTAGAAGAACATTTATTATTATGGAAAATATTCATTTGGATCACTCAGTGAAAAATGCAAACAGTAAAACAGGAAACACTGTTTGATATTCTTAATAAATAAGAAAGGCACATGTACATGTGGGAAAAAATACTGGAAGGTTGCAAACATATCAAAACGTTAATCATAGTTTTCTTTAGTTGGAATCCAAGTGATTTTTGTTGTCTTCCTTTGTGGGGGGTTTTTTCTGTGTTTTACAAGTTGTCTTTACTGAGTATACTTTATTTCTTTAATTAGAAAAAATGGTTTTAAAATATGGCTATTAAACAAACCTGCTTTTCGAATGAACATTATAGTTTAATCCACAATCTCTACCTTTAAAATGCTTTAGAATGACTTAGAAAAGAATTTATAAATGTGTGCATAGAAAGCAGGGTGAGAGGAAATACCTCAAAATGTAAATAATATTATCTCTGTTTGATAGTTTATGGGTGATTTTATTTTTCATCTTATACTTTTCTGTATCTTCAAAATTTCTACAGTGTGGGTGTATTTTGTGTGTGTGTGTGTGTGTGTGTGTGTGTGTGTGTGTGCGCGTGTCTTAAAAATTAGGAGTTTGCATTTTATTTATTTATTTACTGATCTCTATTCTACCATCTTGGACCTTCTCCTGGGTGTATTACCTTTTTTTTTTTTTTTTTTTAAAGATTTTATTGGGGAATTGGGGAAGGGGAACAGACAAGTTGCTGTGCTTTTGTTCTTCAGTCTAGTTGTGGAGGATGTCACTTCAGTGACCCATTTGGTATTATTATTGTGCTCTTCCCAGGTGAGGCAGTCGCTTGCCAGCCGTTGGACAGCCACTCATGGTAGCTTATGGCAGCCCACTACAGCAGGGCCTGCAGCCTATACCTTCATCTGCAACTCATGGCAGCCCAGCTCCAGGTCGAGCTGTTGTTCACCATCTTAGCTGTAGAGGGTACAGCATCACTGGAACTCATGTGGGATCCGAACCCGGGCCCTGCTGCTCCGAGCTGTCATCCTAAGCCAACTCTTAACCAACACTCCACTTGGCCTGCCCTGTATTACTTTTATAAACAGGAGAAAAGCTATTAGAATATATGTTGAATAATTATTATTTGTTAAGGGCAATATTTTATTAATGCCTTCTATGAGAGCTAGTTTGATCTGGACTTTTTTCTTAGTTTATCTTATAAAGAAATACATGGGCTCAGAGAAAGCCAGTTTCACACTGCATAATTTGAACAAAATCTTATTTTTTTCCTTTTAAAATCTTCCATTCATGGGCTGGCCAAGTGGCTCAGTTGGTTAAGAGCTTGCTCAAAAGTGTGAGCTGAGCTCTGAGCAACAGCAGTTCGATGCCCAGCCCGAGCTGAGCTACCGTTGAGCTGCCAACAGGTAGCAGGATGGCTCAGCTAAAAAAATTTAAAAAATAAAATAAAACAAAATAAAATCTTCCATTCATATTTTAGGGTTATTTTAATTTGTAATATCATGTCATTCAAAGCCCAAGTCCTAAGATGCCGGAAGAAAGGCAGTCATAGCCGAATCGAAGGGAAGCCTAAAATCTTCCGGGTGAGTCTGGCCTCTCAGGATCAGCAGCCTGATTCTAGATCAAAGGGCTTCCAGATAAATGCATTAACTTTAGAAGACTTCTCCTCCCTGAGCCTCAGATCCACTGGACGCTTGCCCATCTGGGCTGAGACCTGTAGGCGGCTGTTTTTGGAGCAAGGGTGTCTTGAGGTCATATCTAAAGCACAGATTTCCATGTCTGGTGAAACAACCAGAATATGTTTACCAACGTGAATGAAATTTTCAAGGTCAATGTTGAGTTTCTAGCAAAAGAAAAAAGCAATTGATATTCAGGATAGAAAAAAAGCAAATAAAGTTGGTCTATTGTTGAAGCTCTCTGTGCAGCAAACAATTTTAGGGGTGCCTCTCTTGGCCCCTCCTCTGCACACCCCACCCTCTCACCAACAAATTGGATCTCACCCTGGACATACACAGGTAAATGAATTTTGGACCAGATTGCATTTCCTTCCCATCTTTTTTTTCTTCTGAAAGGGTAAGAGTTATTTTTATATTGAAAAACAGCTCTTACTGACAAATGTGAACAATGCTGACATGTTCTTAGAATAAACACCACTGCAGATAAGAAAATGAAAAACAAAGACCAGCAATGTATTTCCTTCAGTTAGTGGCACCACAAGCAACTCAAAGCTCAGGCCAGAAAGCTGGGAGTCACCCTTAACTTCTCTCCCCCGCAGGCTCACCTCTAATTTCAAACCCTCACCATGTGTTTCTCTCAACCATCCCTTCTCCAGCTGCCACTACTGTCCTGGGAGGGTTTTCACAGACCCCTAGCTCGCCCCCTGTATCTGTGTTCAGACCCACTTTTGCCCAGGTCTTAGAGCACTCCTTGTGGAATGCTAACCTAACTACTTCATTCCCTCTTAAAATCCTCTCCTTTCTGGAATAAAACCTGAGTTCCTTGATGTGGCATTAGGGGACCTCAGCAATTTAACCAGTGCTTATCTCTTTAGCCAACTCTACTACCCACACCTCAAACCTGAACTTCCTGTCCTTCCCTAGACCCTAGCAACCTGGTCCATGAGTGGCAGGGCCCAGTACAAAATGAAAAAGCAGAGCCCTTTTTGAAAACATAAATTCAAAGACAAAATTAAACATTTCGAACTGGTGACCACAAGGCATTAAACTCCCGGCATGGCACAGGGCCTGTGTGACTGTTTGGGTCCCACACCCATGAATCCTGCCCATTCTCCACTTCTCCACTCTACCCTCCTTCTTGTTTTTTAAGATTCACTTGGCTCCAGTGTCCATGCCAAGAGGTCTCCCCAAAGTTCCCATCCCACCATCCTATGCCCCCAACTGCGGTGGGTGTTCCTCCTCTGAGCTCCCTTTAGACCAGTGATTCCCAAAGGATGAGCCACCAACCACCTACCATATGAGCACCTGGGGTGTTAAAATGAATCAGAACCTCGAGGTATGGGACTGAGGCATCTGCAAAGTCACAAACAGATCTGTGAACACTGAAAACAGTGAAATCTGAGAACTACTGCATCCCCGCCCCATCTCTGGTCCTTGGGTCCCCATGACCGTCCCTCCAGGTGTCTGGGCACCCTAAGTGCCAGCGCCTCTTGGCCCTGTTTTGAGGCATATCTACCAGAAGCTGAAAGACTGCCTCATACAAACTTGGCCCTCTCCCTCCTGTTTTGATTAGATACAAAGTGTCTTTGCTTTATTTTAAAAATATTTTTGCTTTATTTTATAGCTGTTGTTCCAAAAAGTAGCTCTTTGCAATGAGGAGCATTGTCAAATTTGGGTCCTGTGCCAGCCAAACGAGGTGAAATGTCTGGGCCTCAAGGAAGCTGTTACAGAAAGGGGAGCCCTGTGGATCCTGCAGGAAGGAGGAGGGCAGGTCACCCCACAGATCATTAAGCAATTGCCTGGAAGCCAGTAGTCCGGTGGTCGCTGAGTAAGCAGATGTCTCACAATGAGTGGGTCCTCTGTATCTACTGAAATATCCCCTTATCATCACCATCATCACCCAATATTAATGGCTTAAATTTTTTGAGCTCTTAATGAGTATGTGCAAGACATGGTCTCAAGCATTGTATTTAAAGCGTCTCATTATATCCCATAATAACCAGGAAGTGTCGCAGTTATTAACCCCAGCTATGGATGGGGCTATAGCGGCTCAGAGATGCGGGGAACCTGTCCAAGGTCATACAGATGTTCGAATTCAAACTGCACACCATGCTGTGGCCAGAGTGAACCTCTGGAACCTATGCCCTTTGCCAGTCACTTCCCTTTTATCGTCTTCTCAGTTAGCGGACAGGGCACTCAGTTCTCTGCATCTGTGTCACTTTCTTGCTCTCTAACACCCACCACACACATTTACATTTATTTACCTATGGTATAATAAAAAGTGTGTGTGTGTGTGTGTGTGTGTTTGGTCTTTGTCTTCAGTTCCTGGTACAAGGTTCTTAAAACCCTTGGGATGTCTTCAGTGATAGCCGCATTACTCATCACAAGCTCTTTTGACCATACCTGGGTTTATGCTAATGAGACGACGCATAGGGGTTCCCATAGGAAGCAAATACTTCATTAGAAGGTGGGAACTTTCAGCCCCGCCCCACCTCATCCTCACCTCCAGGGAGGTGAGAGGGTATGAGGACTGAGTTCAAACACCAATGGCCAATCAGTTAATCAATCATGCCTATGTAATGAAACATCCTCAAAACCCTAAACTTCGGGATTGAGGAGCTTCCGAGGTGGCGAGCACATTCATGTGCCAGGAGGGTGGTGCACCCCAACTGCACAGAGGCTCCTGTATTGGAGACCCTCCCGGACCTCATTCTATGTACCTCTTCATTTGGCTGTTCATTTCTATCCTTTATAATAAACTGTAATTGTAAGGATGGTGCTTTCCTCAATTCTGTGAGTCCTTGTAGGGAATTATTGAGGCAGGTCATGGGAACCACCGGATTTGTAGGCAGCGGGCAGATGAGCAGGTAGCCTAGGGACCCCATCTGCAGCTGGTGTCTGAAGTGGGGGCTGTGGGACTGAGGCTTTAATCTGTTGGGTCTGCACTAACTCCAGACAGCCAGTGTTACAACTGGATTAAATTGTGGGACACCAGTTTGTGTCAGAGAACTGGAGGTCTGGTTGGTTGATTTGGAAAAGCCACACCACCACAGATTAAACCTTGAGCACCACACGTCTGGGGAGGGACTGGAATCACAGGTTCAAGAACATGAGGTAGCACAGTGCCTGGTATGCTGTATGTGCTCAGCATGCTTCCTCCGTCATCTATAACTTCAGCCTGTCAACCTCCGGGTTAAGCCCTGAAATGTCTCTTCATCTCCAGTTAGTTAATGAATCAGATATTCGCTGGGTTGGTGACCATGAGAATGGTCTTCATGTGACGGGTGTCAGTAAGTTTTAGGGCACAGAGCCAAAAGTCACCTTGATACTCGGTGACAGAGCAAGGACTGGACATCTCTGTCTCCTGGTTGAAACACATTCTGCCACACTGTCTTTCAACTTTCCAAAATGTCCTTCCTTATTTGTGTCACAACAATTCTATAGGACCTCTGCAAAATAGAGTCACCATGAAGCTTCAGTCACTCGCTGGAAGACACATGATGAAAATGGTATCCAAGGCCGGCCAAGTGGCTCAGTTTGTTAAGAGCTTGCTCAAGAGTGCGAGCTGAGCTCTGAGCAACAGCGGTTCGATGCCAGCCTGAACGGAGTTGCCGTTGAGCTGCCAACAGGGGGCAGGATGGCGCAGCTAAAAAAAAAAGAAAATGGTGTCCAGCTCTGTGTCACCCCATTCCACACTGCAAATGGGTCTTTTTCCCACCAGGCAATCTAACTGACTCTAGCATCTTGGCTTTACCCCAGCCACTAAATGTTGTGAATCCTAGGCCTATCTGTCCTGTGAAGACAAGAGAGCTAAGGGCAGGTAGGGAGGGAGATGACTCTAGAAAGGCCCACACTGCTGTCAGCCACTTCCATGCAGAGATGAGTTGCCGGGCCCTGCTGGTTCCTGAGCATGGAGGCCAACTGGGTATCTGTCATCAGCTCCCTCCTTTCCCAGGCCGGCTTCTTCAAACGGGTCCACGGCAGTGGTGGAGGGGAGGCCTATTCAGAGCCTCTAGGGCTGGTGGAAGGTGGAGGGGGAGTTGAGGAGGAAACCTGGAGAGCTGCCACCCTAGTGAGGCTGGTGACAGGAAGACTCTATCCATCTTGTGTGCAGAGCCAAATATGGTGCTGGGGCTCGAGAGGTAATAAACAATGGTCACATTTCGGGCTGGACAAGGAGAGACATTAGAGATGAGAGCAAGGGGCAGGTCTGAATCACCGTGTGCGGTCCGCACCGCCGGCTAAGCTGGCCAGCTCACCCCAGGGTGCAGGAATTCCATATTTGTCCCTGTGGAGCACACATGTGTTTTTTCCTTGATGTATGTGCTCAGAGAAAGAGGGAGGAACCTGAGGCACACATGTCAGTTTGAGGATGTGCTCCTGACACTGTCACTTTGCTTGGCCACTAGGCTTTCTGAGGGTTTGGTGCAGATTGAGCCCCTGTCTCGGGGTTTTCACTGGCTTTTAGCAGCATCCTGTACATACAGCTAGGCTCGTGGTAGCAATGACAGCAGAGGCTGTTACCGGAAATAACCAGAACTGGGAGGTGTTTTAGTATAAATGGTTTAAGTTCACACTATTGAAATTTGAGTTCTAAATACTCCAGGATAGCTGTTTGTAAGGGGCTGTCTAAGACATCTAAGACTGGCCCCTTCTCGTGGCACTTGATGACAGCTTGGCTGGAGACAGTAAAAACCTGAATGTGGAGCACAGTGTTTTCTGATCCAGGTCATGTGGCAGTGGGCTTGGGGACACAGCCTGTGGTGTCTTCCTGCCCACCAGGCTCATACACTAGCTTCATGAACAAGGTGGGACCTCTTCCTTTCTCCTATGCCTGTGTGTGTTCAGCTTTTCTTAACAATGAGATTTATCTGGAGTTCGTGTCCTATATAACCATATAGAAAAACAGCTGATGAGGGAGGCAGCATCCAGTGTGGTGACAAGAACACAGGATTTAGAGCCAGAAAGGCCTGGCTTTGAATCCCAGCTTTGCCCATCACCAGCTGGCAGACCCTAGCATATCCACCTACCTCACTGAGCTTCCGTTTATCCAAAAAGTAGGGTAACCTCTCCCATGTGGCAGGGTTTGCATCAGAGTCAGAATTAGCTCTCCAGAAGGGTCAGACATGGTAGGTACTCAATAAACTGTAGCTGCTATTGAGACGAATATGAGCCCTCCTTAGCTTAAATGATAACTCCCTGTAGGTTATTAATGGCTGGAAACTCTCTGTCCTGCCGTATGTGTTTGTGGCCCAGAGCTCTTCCAAACAGGCTGTGGCTTTAAACATGCAGATGCCTTCTGCGGAAGAGACAAAGCTTTCGGAGGAAAGGCAAAGGGCATCCTGTTCTGATTAGCACGACTCTGTCTGCACTCTAATGTCTGTTCTCCTGGTCAGCGTTCTGGCGGAGAGGAGTCTGGATCCTAAGAACTGCTTTGAAATGCAATTGCAGGCCTGACATGAGACTAGAATACATCACCGTCGTTTTCCTGATGGTCATCCTCAGGGAAAATGCACTTAAGGTTTCAGAAAAAGGCTCGGTGGTGCCGTCCACAGTGTGGGGGCCAGAGGTTGGGGGTGGAGAAGACGCAGCTCCTGAGCTGCCCGGGAGTGATCAGCTTCCCCATGTGTTGCTGGAGGCAATGTGGCAGCCACACTTGGGGCAGGAGGGATGATCACCGTATGCATGTCACACCCAGTGTGGATTGGACTCATTCCCATTTATTCCCTGCAATCACTGTCTGAATGGAAAACTGGGAGGTCCGTATGCACTAGCTTCACATTATCCAGGATGGAAAACCTTGATCCTTTGTCCCAGAAGAAAAAACTCTGTGAGGACATCAGCCTAAGCCTTACATGTCACAGAGAGATAGTGTGCCAGAGCTGTATAAATTCTGAGGGATCAAAACTGTGAGGTGACAATGGGAAACGAATTAGGACCTCTAAAAAGGTAAGCAAGCCATCATTAACACAAAACGGGCTTAAATCTGAAATGCTTAGTTGTAAGTTTGCAACTCACATTTTTCCCACAGTGAAGCTACGTGAAGAGTCGATTAAATAAATAAATCAAGACTAATGGAAGAATGAGATGATTGTCATTTATCACTCATAAAGATCCACATTTCCACTCTGTGGCAACAAAATCAGTGATCTAAATATTAATAACTAAAGCACATTATAAACACTTAGTTATATATTGTTATCACCATAAAGTCATTACAACAAAAATAAAAACTCTTTTTTATTTTAACTATTAATATTCATCAAATGTTAATGAAAATACCTAACAAATAATTATGAAATACATATTGCTTAAGTAATAAAGATGAAAGAGCTTATAATCATCATGAATATTTAATCTGCAAAATAAAGAACATACCATTAATAAGACTTAATTATGTCATTAAATATTTAATTTTACTTTCGCTACTAAATTTTGTTTGCATTTTGCATATTTTAAATGTAAAAAGCTCCTTAATATGATTTGTAATTTCAGCAACATCAAATGCCAGAGCATTTAAGTTTGACTTACTGTTTTCATCAAACTGGTTGAACATTATTTTATTTATCATTAAATGAAATGAACAACCCTCCATAGAGTTTACTAAAGTTATGCTTTATCTAAAAGGGGAGTTTAATAACTGATTCTAGGTTATACTCACAAAAATGATGTTTTTCTAATGCTAAAGAAAAGTAATTGCTTTTCTTTCACATATATATTTTTTAACTTCCCCCATTTCCTACTGTTTGCACAAAAACGTGTAGAGCTATTCTATCTCAGCTTGCTATAGAAGGAGGTCCCACACCTTTCACAGTTAGATCTATTTTTTCAAAGTTGATCTCCTCACTCATAACTCCTGTTTCTGGATAAATCTCATTTCACATGTTTAAGATACAGAGAGTAAGTTAGGCCCCTGGTATTGCTGAGTGGCACTCACCTTAACATGCAGTGAGAGCCTTGTCTCAAGTGTCCAGAGCAGGGCGTGGCTGCCTAGCTCCAAGGACACAGCCAGACACAGCTTACATGGCTCATGAGAGACAATTGTGTGCCTCTGTCCCCATTCCTTGCTCAGTGACATCACATTGGTAATTGGAAATCATCCCCAAAGCATTTATACCAAGGGAATTGGCAAACACTGCCAATGAGGCTCCACCTCGCCCCAGAGAGCCAGCTGTTCACATTTACCAGCAGACTACTTCTGTGCACATGTACGGGGATGAGAACATGACACCCCACTTCTCTCCCCATCTCCTCCTGTACCCCTTCTCTGCCTGGGCCTCTCATGACTTGAAGCTCAGTGGTGGACACTACAAATGCTCCCACCTTGATGCTGGGCACCTCCGTGCAGTGGGACAGGCGGAGCTTTCTCCCGCTTCTGTCTGCGTCCCCGGTCAGTGCTCGGCTCTTCCTTGCTGACTAGAACCTAAAGGGCTCTTGTTGGGAGAGGAAGGCCTCACGGGCTCCTCTTCACATGATTGCTGCTCAGGCAGTCTCTCAACCTGTCTCTGAGGGCCAGGAAGCTGGACAAGGGGCAAGGGACCAACCATCCCAGATGGTCCAGTAGTGAAGGCTTTCCCAGGACATGGGGACATTTGGTGCAAACACCAAGGACGGTCCCCAACAACTGGATGGTTGGTCACCTTCAGGGCATCTGCTGTCATTATTCTCTGTGAGGCTCAGAACAGTACAGAATGAGATCTGAGGAGGCTTAGCAACTAGAAGACCAAGATTTCTGGAAAGGTGCCTTCCTCCTCTGACAACAGCTGGGAACAATAAGGAAAGGCATCAGAGAAACCAGGAGTGCCCAGAAGGAATACAAAGCTTCTGTACCTGGGCATGAATGAGGGTCTGGGGCTCAGTATTTCATCAGGAGTTCAGTTATCCAGTCTCCAGGGCTTCGGGAGGCTTGAGCCCCAGATACTGACAGGGGCCTGGGGAATGCTGGTCCGGCCTCCTCCCGCCTGACTGGCAAGCCTGTGCGGGCTCATCACTATTCCAGGGCTGTAAGTCCTCTCAACGGTTCCCAGTCACCAGAAACATGCTCTCCTCGCCTTTTCTTCCCAACCTGGCTGGCAGGGCCTGACGTGCATACCGATGGGCCCTTGGGGGCAGCAGGCTGGCTGGCGCGCCAGCCTGTCCACGCCAGACAAACAAGCCCATCTTCACCACACTGGGCCTGAACGTCCTTCACAAGGACATGCTGGCTTTTTTCAGATGAGATGTTGGGGTATGTGCTAAAGTTTAAACTTTCAAAGAGCAACGACCAGAATAATAATCGCGCAAGTCTCCCTGACTTGTCACTCTTAAACTCATCTTCGAATGGAGCCATTAGTTGTGATCTCCCATTTTCCCACCCCGGTGGTGAGGCGGCGTGTCAATCAGGCAGGCCCAGCACTGCTGGGCTAGTGGGGGTGTTGGGTACCGCTCCTTACTCCTGAGGGGTCCTGCTATGCAGGGGGACTAAGGTCCAGGTTGCAGCTGGTCTTGTCAATCTGCAGGCTGAGGTGAGTGACTTCAGTCAGAGCCTGATCACTCAGTTACTTTGCCTTCCTCTTTCTCCTGCTATTTCCCATCTTTTTAGGGGTCTGCCCAAGGACCCCCCCTGCACAGTATCCTCCTGGCCACCCCAGCTGAGTTAGGGCTCCTCTCTAGAGTCATCTAGCACTTTGTGCATGGATCGCCCACTGCTCTCATACCAGCACAGGCCATCTTTCTCCTCCTCTAGACACGGACTTCTGGGTGAAAGAGGCCTGTCTCATCATCTTCATATCTATAACAGTGCTTTGTACACAGTAAGTGCTCAATAAATGCTTACTGAGTGCTTTGAATGAATGCAGGATTCCCTACTTTCCTTGGAATCACAGCTCAAGAGATTAACGCTCCCTGGAAGCTTTCTGAGGTTAACCAAGTGCACCTCCATTTTTCAGTATGATGAAACAGGCACAGAGAGGTTAAGAAACCTACTTTAGGTGACATATCTCAAAAGTGGTGAAGGCAGGATCAAAGCCATGCAGTCTGACGTGAGACATGCCTACTCAGGATGTCTGACCCTCTGAGTTTTATTCGTTGCGTATTGAATGAATGACTAAGAGTCTAGAGTGCAACTGTCCAACAGAATTTCCTGTGGTGATGCAATGCTGTGTACCTGTGCCATCCCATCAGCAGCCACGATCCACATGGGGCTAGTGAGCACATGAAGTGTGGCCAGTGTGACTGAGAAAGTAAATTTTAAAATTTTAACTAATCCAAATTTAAATAGCCAAGTGTGGTTAATGGCTGCTATATTGGAGAGCTCCAGTAGGTAAGAGACATATTTTAATTAACTTTTCAAAATATCTTACCATGTAGTCCATGACCATCAAAAGAATTTTCTCTGACTGGCTGTCTTAGTACCTTTTTGTGTTGGGAAAACACCCAGCTATTAGCATAAACCGAATCGGTGAAATAAGGCTGATCCCAGTCCTTCAAGTCTTTTTTCGATTCTAATGATTTCCTGTCATATGAAGAAATGTGCAGTGGCAGTGTCTTCATCCACAGGGTCCTTGAGAAGATTAGACATTCAAGGGCAGATGGTAAACTAGAGCTGGGGAGGAGGGACAGGAAGTGAGCTATCCTTATTGACACATGTCCCATGCCAGACACACAGTGTTGGGATGTTCATTATTGAACCCTAAGCAACTATGTGGCCAAACTCACAGAATTCCCACTTTACAACCGAAGAAAACCCAGAAAGATTAAGAAACGGCCTCAGAAAGTGACGGAGAAGTGGCTTAAACTGGATTTGTCTGATTTCACTGGCCCATGTATTGAAGTTGTGAGGTGGAAATTCTCCTTCATCTTAATCACAGGATGGTCACTGTTCAACAGCAAAGGGAAGTATTTGAGACTGAGATTCAAAGTTCAAAGTGTGTGTGGGTATGTGTGTAATTATTACTCCCATAGTGATAAAAGGCAAGTAATTAGAATCAGTGCCTGAGCCAAATAGACCTATTTTCTATTCTTACTTCTTTGTATTCCTCATAGCTACAATGGAAAATTGTAGACCCGTGTTGCCCAATACAGTAGCCATTAGCCACGTGTGGCTATTGAGCCCTTGAAATATGGCTCATTGAGATGTATTGTAAGTGTAAAACACACTCTATGTTTCAAAGATTTAGTACAAAAAAAAAATCTCATTAGGGCCGGCCGAGTGGCGCGGTGGTTAAGCGCTGGCTTGGGAAGCCAGTGGCCCCGGTTAGGTCCCACATATGCGGGCCAGTAACACTGCCCTCAAAAAAAATAAAAAAAATTTAAAAAATTAAAAAAAACTCATTGATACTTTTATATTAATTATATTGAAATAATCATATTTTGTATGTACTGGGATTAAATAAATTATGTTAAAATTTATGTTAGCTTTTTTAATGTGGCTACTAGAAAACTTTAGGTTCCATATGCAGCTCACGTCACATTTCTATTGGAGAGTGCCGGGGGTGTGCAGGACTGCGTTTGTGTGTCCTGGGGTGAAAGATGAATGACTTGTTAAAACGCTCCTCGGCCTGAGGAAACCCTTTCATCCCATTAATATCCACATTGAAGCGACGTTGGCTAGGTACAACCGTGCTTGGGCTTCTGCTCCCTGGTCCCATTGGGATGCGCTCAGGGCATTGGCTGGGGCACACAGAGCTCTTGATACTCTGTAATGTTTCTGTCTTAAACAGCACTATCATTTCTTTCTTGAGAAACTGCTTTATCATTCCTCTCTGGGAGGAAGGTAGGTGATGAAACTGTGACACAGAAAAATGGTCCGATCTGTCCAAGATCACTCCTGAAGGCCATGGCCAAACCAGAGCATGCAGTCTCCCACGGCATGCGCCACCCTGAACAGCCTGCAATTGCTTTGCTGGAGGATGATCTGAGCGGCAGGAAAGCAGGTCCCATACCCAGGCTGGTGGGGGAGAGGACGGTGGTGTCTCAGTCCCTGACCCCTCCCAGGACCGAAGCCTTCAACATCCTCCGGCTCAATGACTTTCTTTCTTTGTCGGAGATAGTACTCCTCTTTGATGGTTTCAAAGTGTTATGTGCCTTTTCCTCTTTTCTCTTCATACCCAGCCCTCTCCGTTCTCTGTGCTGCTTTTCCACCCGTTTCCATAGTAACCACCTCTATTGTATCCCTGACTGTGAAGAGAAACCTTGCAGATGTGAGTAGGGATCCAACACCTTCCAGCAGCTATTTTGATGCTCAGCCTCCATATCTCTGGTCCTCTCTTCTCCCTCCTGCTGCCTTTTCCACCAGGCACTTATGAGCCCTTTAGGAAGGTCCCCTCTTCGGTGTAAGCATGGGGTGAGCAGGGAGGACAGCAGTGTGGCACGAGGAGACAGAAGTCTCAGGTCTCATTACAAACCTTAATTCTTCAGGTGGCTTCGATGCAACATGCTAAACACAAAAGCTCCAAGGGTGGGAGGTGGAATTAAAGGCACCAAGCCCTTGAGCAGTGGGGTGAGGCTGTCCAGCCATCATTACACAAGTGCTCTTACCTGACGGCCTGCAGAGCATAGGTGCCTTGGCCAAGTTCCCTGCAAACCCCACCCCACTTTCTCCAATCTTCACTCACCTCTGCCCCAGCCTCACAAAAAGCTCATGACCATATCTGAGCATGGGAACGTCTTCAGCCACCTTTCCTTATTGGTTTGGAGGGCAGGGCAGACACGGAATACAACACACACACACACACACACACACACACACACACACACACACACACACCAAGGCTTTTACAGCCCACAACAACCAAATCAGCCATCCTCCCCCAGGGTCAGGCTCAGCTGGCCATCAAGGGGCAACCAGAAGGGGGCTGCAGCGGCCATCTCCTGAAATTGTTTGAGGGGTCCTTTGCCCACTGTTCCTCCTTGGAACTGGACATGATTCTTCTGATATCACAAGCCTGACAGCCTGGTCATAATAAACATGTAATTGAAGAGAACTTAGTCCTTTCCCCTGGTGTTATTTATTCACCTAAAGCAAAGCCCTGGCTATATTTAGCATATGATGTCAGTGGGTTGTTTGCATTCTTGGAAGTTGGCAGGAAGCCACCTCTCACATGATCTATGAAATCACTGATAAATGCTGCTTTTCACCAAAAGAAAAACAGCTTAATAAATGCGGCCCTTTTCTGCTTTCACCTTCCCTCCCAGCTCTCCTCCACCACCCTTCCTCCCAGCCTGTCCCTCGCCCTCCAAGCCTCCCGCCCCTTCCACGTCTGGGATTTGTCTTTCTGTGGCACAGCTCAGCAGAGCCTGTGAAGTGGAAATGAGTTGCTCGGTATCACAGATCAAAATGAGGCTGTTGGGATGCTCGAGATGGTTTTTTCCTCTCCCGGAGCCTGGAAGGCTGCCAAAGCACTAGTGAATCAGACACACACACACACACACACACACACACACACACACACACACACACAAAGACAAAGCTATACAGCAGTGGCTTTATGGGACCCAGTATTTATGGCACAGCACTAGCTCTGGGTTGCTGTTTTGCAGGCGAAGATGGGAAATAGATAGTGATTCTGGATTGCCATTAAGTGTGGAAACAGCCCCTGTACAGATTGTGTGTAATAAACCAAGTGCAGAGAGAAGCCGTGAGAAGGTCTGGATTTGCCACACTGGATCAGCCTTGAGGCCCATCAAGTTTGAGCTCCTGATTGGCGTGTTGGTTAATACCTGGTGCTTGGAACAAATCTTTCCACTTTCCTTGTCTTCCCGTCATGCATTTGGTCCATTAACTCAAACCGTTGGAAGGGTTGGGCGGGGTTGCTCTCATAGAATTAAATTAATTCTTGCCCTCCTGCAGAGATCAGTTTATATGGCCTGAAGCTCAAGATTTAATTACCCTTATCTTAGCTCCTGTAAAATGAACGTCACTACTGATCATGGATTCACCCAGCCCCATTCACAATCAGCTGCAACATAGAACTCAGTGATCCCCACCAGAAACGAGGTGCGTAGTCTTCCAGGCCCGGCAGTTTCCAATGTGGTTTATTTACATTTCTTTGTCCTCAGCTCCATCCAGTGGCCCCTGTTTTGACACTGGGAGCTACAGTGAGGACAAGAGAAGGGTTTGTTTTTTCAGCCCTTTATTATTTGGGATACCTTCATTAAGTTCCCCTCCATCATCTGGTCTGTCAAGCAATCCTGACTGGGTGACACCCACTGCAGGCATGAGGGACTTGGAGAGTTTCAAAAACAGCACAGTGACACTTGCTGTAACTGGCTTTCTCCCACACCCACACATGCACCGAGTCCTGCTGTGACACTCGTCTTCATCCTGGGTGGGAAAGAAAAACAAAAAGGAAGGAGGAGGGAGTGAGAGCAAACCAAAGCTGTGATCTTTGTGCAGCTGCCTCTGTCTCAGTGTGTGAGGAATACATGAGTGCAGGGATGAACAGACATAAACGGATGGACAGTGGATGGATGGACCGTGGATAAATGGACCCAGGCACCAATTACTCAGTAGTAACCCCACAAAATGAACACTGGTCATAGGTAAAAGCTGTTCTTCAACTCCATCTTCAAATTAGCATTCAATTAGGGTTCCATAATAGGAACTGCAGGTGAGTGAAAGTCTTCATTTTAATTGAGATTATTTTTTCATTCTTAAAATGAGAGGTGTTAGACCCAGATGACCTGTTAACTCTCTTCTAGGCTCTGAAATTCTATTCTGTAATTGTGTGATTCTGGCACTTTCTGAGTTACCCAGGGTGAATGAACTATTTTCTGAGAGATAGCTGCCTTTCTCCCCGCCTTTCCCTCAAGTGAGGTGAATGAGCTCTGTCTCAGGCAAAGATGTTTCTGGAACATTCTACCTGGTGACTGAGACTTTTCTGGGACCAGAAAGAGTCAATAATTCCCTTCCTCTGGATGAACATTTGCTCTCACTGAAAACACTTCTCACTTGGGGTCTCTCTAGGGCCAGAGCATGTTTATAATGATGATTTCTGATTTATGCAAGGAATAGTTCTTTCGGCCCAAGCTGCTCGAGAAGCTGACTACCTTTTCTGTCACCTCCCAAATCTCATATAGAATACTGTGGCATCTAGCAGAGTGCCACATGAGGGGGACAAATAACCCACTCACTCATCTCTGGAGATGGGCCCAGCAATTTCCAAGTGCTGGGCTGCAGTCACAGCCTGTTTGATCATATTGATCATGTTGTTCTGGGTGAGGTATGGGAAGACCAGAAACAAGTCAAGGGAGAAAGACTGAGAACGTTGAAAGATTTTATTACTCTCACAGTTCCCTCAGGAGAACACAGCACATCACATAGGGCCACACAGGGGAGCACCAGGGTCGGTCAGGAGCAGAACGAAAGAGGGGGGAACCTGTGAGCAAGAATCTTTCTTGTGGTTTCCATGGGAAGGAATGGGTGAGACAGGTCAATCAGGCTTAGGGTTGCCTAGCTATGTTTCAAAGTGGTACCCCATGAAATTCAAGTTCACTGTGACTGTTACAATGTATAGTTCAAAGGGCTTCAAATGTTTATAGGTGTGTTAATCAGAGTTCTGCAGAGAAACAGAACCAATAGAATGCATGTGAATGTGTATACAGACACAGACAGACAGACAGACAGACAGACAGATAAAGATTATGTTGACTTTAAGAAATTGTCTCACCTGCCTTTGGTATCTTCCTGGTCATGGCCCCATGTGCTGATACTCCAGCCGAACTGAACTGAATGCTCTTGGGCCTCGGTGCCTTTGCACATGCTATTTCCTCTGCCTGGCTGCCCTTCCTTCCTTCTTTCATCCGTGTACTTGTAAGTTGAAAATGCATTGAATGCACCTAAGCTACCAAATATCACAGCTTAGCCTAGCCCGCCCTACACGTGCTCAAAACTTACATCAGCCCACAGTTAGGCAAAATCATCTAAAGCACAAATACACTCTATGGTATTGGGTGTTAACCTGACTGCCCAGCTTCACAAGGGAGTACCATACGCACACTGCTAGCCCAGGAAAAGATCAGGATTCAAACTTCGAAGAATGGTTTCCCCCCAATGCATATCGCTTTCACACCAACGTGAAGTCAAGTCGAAAAATTGTAAGTGGAACCATCATCCTAAGTCAGGACATCTGTACGTGAAACGTGAGAGGCCATCGGCAGGAAGGATGACCAAACGCCACGCAGGGTGGCCTCCCTGGTGAGGGTGGACGGGACCAGGGCGCTCCCACGGCAGGCAGAGATCAGGAAGGGTCGCCGCTGCCTGCAGCTGAGCTGGGTGCAACCACATCCACTGGTTGTCCCAGAGTCCCTGTCCTTCCTGATGGGGTTTCCAAGCACAGTCTCTCCATACTCGCCGGACTGGAGGCCCTTTTCCCATTTGGCCTGGACCTATTCGCTTATCCTTATCCAAGTGGAATTTTGCATCCTTAGCTGGACCTCGTCTGATCCTCAGTGTGGTTAGGTCCACCCAGGGTTTAGGCCCTCATACATTTGGGGTTTGCCTAAAACCACCCTAACTGCTTCACGCATCCTGGGGGATAAAGATGCTCTCATAAATGCTTGAATGTTGGAGACATCTGATGTGAGGCTTTGTACAGCTGCCCACTGGCTCTGCTGTATTGTGGGGTCACTTGCTTGTACCTGGTGCAGTCCCTTGGTCTGCTGGTCAGTTTCTAACGCTGTTTCTTCAGAGCAAAGTGGGGACTTTGTGTGTGTCTATAATAAATATGTTACCCGCAAGCCTAGCCCATCTCCTCCCTTACGCCATGCAGTGAGGGTGATTGGAACGCGACATTTTAAAACCCAAAGCAAATGACAGTAAAGAATCAGTGTGAAATTACTATCCTCTGCTCAGAGTTCCTTTTTAAAAGTCAGACAGCAGCGCCCAGGATGAAAGTTGGCCTGTCAGACAAGCCCATTCAAGCTTGCAATTCCACTGTCATTTGCCCGACGGGCTTGAGATAAAGAGCAAGGATAAAAAAATCTGCCAAATGTAGTGCCACCAAGAAACCTACACAGGGCCAACTAAGAGGCTAGGGCTGCCCTAGCACTACCTCTTCCAATAGGGCGGTGGCAGCACAGGCTTGTTCTGATGGAGATGTCACGTGACCTCAGATTCCAGCCCCAAAAAGGCATGGGGCGGAAGGGCTGTGAATCCCCGAAGAAAGGGAGCGGAGAACAAAGTTGACGATGAAAACCTTGACTTTCCCAGCAGCGTGTTGAGACAGCCCCACCGCAGACAGGATTGCTGCAGGCCTGCCTGGGACTCGTCCGTGGCTGCTGCAGCCGGGAGATTCATCTAGAAAAAATATAATGAACCTCCTTCTCCCTGGTGCCTATGTTACTCCCTGTTTGTGCTCTTGCTGGGCCTTCAATTCCCAGGGTGGGACCCTGGGAGCCTGAGAGATGGAGTGCCCTGGGTAGCCTGGGATTGATGTAGGCCCAAGAGAAGTGGAGGCCAATCAATCAACTGGTAAACTACCTGAGCGCCACACAGCCTGGTAGCCCGCGTTTTGGGTTACAGGGGACCTGTAAGTGCTGTTGGGCTCTGTCACCAGCTCTTGGGGGAGGTGAGCAGGCTGACTTCCAGGCTCTGTGCCCCTATTTCCGGGGGGTGAGATAGGACGCCTCCAAAAAAAACCCCTGCCAAGTGACTGTGAGGTTCCACGCCTTTGGAGGCACAAGGTCACACTGTATAGATTTTCAGATTTTGCTGTTTTAGCTAACATTTATTGTGCTACCTGGGGTCACCTGCTTCCTTTGACTTCCCCTAACCACCCTGACAGGTAGGTCATTAGCTCCAGTTTATGGGCGAGGCCACTGAGTCTCAGAAAGGATAACTAACATGCCCCAGGCCACACTGCCAGGAAGCGGTTGAGACAGGAGTCAAACACAGGCCTTTGGGATCCAGGTCCAGGGGCTTCCATAGAAGGAATTCACCGTCTCGCTTCAGAGTCCACGGCTCCACCACACACAGGGAGTGTTATGTGGTCCCTTCTTTCTTTCTTCTTCTTCTTCTTTTTTTTTTTTTTTAAAGATTTTATTAGGGAATTGGAACAGTGTTGGAGGATTGGGGAAGAGGAACAGTGTTGGGGAATTGGGGAAGAGGAACAGCCAAGTTGTTGTCCTTCAGTCTTAGCTGTGGAGGGCTCAGCAAGCTCAGCTCCAAGTCCAGGCACGCCACTCAGCTCAAGGTGCTGTGTTCTATTAGTTGCTGGTGAGTGTAGCCACCATCCCATGTGGGAGTTGAACCAGCAGCCTTGTTGTCAAGAGCACACGCTCTATCCTCTGAGCCAACTGGGCAGCAGCTCAGCTCAAGGTGCCGAGTTCAGTCTTAGCTGTGGGCGGGCCTAGCACACCATCGAACAGGCAACCTTCTTGTTAGGAGCACATGCTCTCACCATCTGAGCCATCCTGCCCCCTGTTGTCAGCTCAGCTCGGGTGCAGCTCACTGACCCATGTGGGAATCGAGCCGGTGATTCTGTTGCTCAGAGTTCGAACTCTTGAGCAAGTTCTTAACCAACTGAGCCACTTGGTCAGCCCCTCCCCCCATCTTTCTTGTCTTCATGTCCCACCGCCCATTTGCCACGAACAAGAACTCACATAACAAACCAGATTTGAAAGTAGCCACCAATACCTGGCAACCATACAACCAGATTTGCATTTTGTTTAAAAGACTCTAAACTAAACAAGTGAAGGAGCCAAGAGGATGCTGGTGCAGTAAAACAGTTCACTGGACAGGCTCCTCCAGGGGCCACCGCTTAGGGCAGCCTGTTGCTTCATAGGCTCCGCCACCACCAACAATCACTGTTGTCATTGTCACCATCAACACTACTATTAGGTTTTACAGCTGTACGGTGCTTGTGATAACTGGCTAATTAGAGACTTCACCTGGGCCTGGCTACCCCGTCTTGCTGTCTGTCTTCTGTGTCACTCATAACAGCTTCCTACAAGCAGAGCATTCCCTGAAGAGGTTTCCCTCAGGGACTCTTTTTTTTTGTGGCTTCCTAAAGCAGCTGTCACACGGTCCCAGTTGTTTTTTGAGAAGGAGGTCCCCAGGGTTTCATTGAGGCAGACTCGAACTTGACCCTACCATGTTGATCTGTTCACATTCATCTCCCCTTGGAAAAGGGGTGCCAAGCCCTGGGTGCCCACGGGTGGATTCTGGCAGCCTTTCAGCCTTTGTGGCTCATCACCTGTTGTTTTCTACCTGGAACATGCGTTTGGACATGTTGGATTTCAGTGGTTCCTGCAAGGGCAAACTTCCCCACAAGAACTGAGCCGTCTCCTGTGCAGACCAGCTTCACAGCCCACAGGACAGTCTGTCAACAAAACATTTCAAAGGGAACTCACAGGTAACGCATTGGGTTGGTGGGTGAGGGTGGCAGTTGGTCAGCACTAGAACTTGGCCTTTATGTTTGCTGAGAGCAGCTATCCCTCCTCAGTATGCTCAAGGAGGAGGTGTGCCATAGTCCACTTTCGAAAACAAGGAAAGGGAGAGAGGGCTGTCTCCAGGGTCAGGCACATCCATGGAGAGAGGGTCAGAGTCCTGAGCAGTACAGCGTGTCCCTGGGACACTGTCCTCTGTCCCCCTGGCTTCAAATGCATCCAGCAAGCACACTGGAGAGGACGAGTCTGGAGTGTGGCTCTCCTAGGAATTCTCTAAAACTTTAACTTGCTAGAAGCTGGGTTGAGGTCTTGGTCATTGTCACGTGGCACGTGAGGGGCAGGCTCAGAGCTCAAGTGATTTGCAGTAAATCACGGGAGGACCAGCACCTGCTCAGCACAGGCATAGAAGCTCTGACTTCCCAGCCACTCCCGGGGCCAGCTTTGAAGCAAGGTATATTTTTAAACACAAGCCTCATAGAGAGAATGTTCCCTCTCATGTCCCCATAGCCTACTAATGGGCAACTGTTGGCAACCGATGCCATCAGCCCGTGCTAAGCTGTGTTCTCAATTTTTATTTCTATTCTTGTCCCCTGGCAGACGATAGGGGTTGCTGTCCCAAGAGACTGCAGACTACTGATGAAAAAGGAGGTTTCAGAAGGTTCTTGCCTGCTCTCAATTTCAAGATGCTGATTTTGTTCAGACATTGGGCCTCTGGGCCTGGACTCATTTACCGAGTTGGTAACTTTTATTTTTTTATTCTTCACACAGACTCCATGTAAACCCCGATGGCTGCCAGTGGCTGGTGCCCCTTCATTGCCCGTCTGGGAAGGGGATGAAGTCTAGAAAGCCAGCCGCCTGTCCCCTGCCTGAGAAAGCTGCCCCTGTGCTCGTGCCAGTTCTTCCAGGGGCTGAGATCCACCGGAAGTGTCTCCCTTCCCTCCTTTGCAAATGAAAATAGTCATTCAGGAGTCAGCTTTGGTTTTTCTTGCAGCTCTGAGGAGGATTTCTTTCCTTAGCTAGAGAAAAGAGAGGCAACTTTACAAGTCTTAAGTAGAATGACTCCCCTCTAGTTAATTTATTCAGGATATTCTGCTGAATTGTACTGGTGTGTCCCTGGTATTATTATTGCTTTTTATTATTACTATTATTATTAGCTTTAAAGGAGACATTGCTGACCAGAGGCTGGAGGAGATGCCCTCTGCCTGCCTCTGGCTCTGCGGTCCTGGCCCTCGACCGTCCTTGCACTGCTGTGTTTATTTGAGTTATGTAATATAAACAGCTCCAAGGAGACAGCTCCTCCACTTTTGTTTTTAGACTCAGCCTTTGCTTGCCCTCAGCAGAGCTTGTCGTTTGGGTGGTTTCCTGTAGCCGCTCTGTTTTGCTGCTGGAGAACAAAACAGCCTGCCCTTGACCCTTCTCTAGGGCCGGCCCTTTCCTCCCGGTGACCCAGCAATGAAAGTGAAATGCTGCTGAGGTTAAGCACGTCCTCCGAGGCTCGGCCAGTCCAGGGCACAGGGACGTCCGAACTGGGCAGAGATGGGACTTTCTACGTGGCTTCCTCACAGATACAGGGTTTCTCCAAGTCAGGAGTGTGTCTAGAATGTTTTAAAATGTACACTTTCCACTTAGTGCATGGATCCACACCAAGTTGTCATGAACACATCTGATGTGTAAGACACATGTGACTACAGTTAGGAGGAAACTTCTAAATATTGTAGACATCAGCTGCATGTTATTTTACTGTTCACAGCCACTTAAATCAAATATTGTCAAAGCATTTCATTGTTCATTAGATCAAACTCATGGTTTATCTACCTAATGACTCCACACAATGGCGAAACGCTGCCATCTTCTCGCTGAGTTTGGCTTGGCACCTGGCGTTCAAGGCATGGTTTGATTATAATGCATTTTTAGTAACAGTTTTCTCAAAACAACTCTCCAAGGGTTGAGTCATGTATTCCTTTATTTATACAGTTGTCTCGATGCAGATAACAAATATTTTCAGAACAGTTATTAGCTCTCAATTTTTTTATGGCCTGATTCCATTTTCCAAAGTTTCACTTTGCAATATTCGATGTGCCTCGCTAATCACCCCTAACACCAATGCTTGCCATCTCCTAGAGATCACCAACCCCGGGGTGAGAAGAACATTCTTTTCATCTCTTCAGAACTCTGAGTGTGGGGAAAGGACTAGAAAAGTGGAAGGCATAAAGACTTGGAGGATTGAGTCCCTAGGGTACGGGGGTAGGGAGGAGATGGTAGATAGCAAGTGTGACCTTGACTAGAGGAAGAGGAGATACTTGGCCAGCCATTCTCTTCCCACTGGATTCCAGAAAACTACAAGAGAGAAAGAAAGAAAAGGAAGGAAGAGAGAGAGGGAGGGAGAAATTATAGCAATGAGTGGGGAGGAAATGGAATTGGAGATTTTGTATTAAGAAATACTTTAAGGTCTACCAACTGAAGCCCAGCCAGGGCCTCTGACAAAGCCACACAGCATCCTTGTGTCTCTTTAAGCCTTTCAGAATGTCTCTTGCATTTTTTCAGCAGCAGCAGCAGTAGGTTCCAACTCTTGCATATCCTCTAATTTGCCAAGTCCCATCTCATCCTCCCATCCCCTCTATATTTCTCCCCTTCAAGGTCAAATCCCAGCGCACCTCAGCTTTTCAGGACTTTCCAGTGTGGTGAGAGCCTTAGCCTGCAGAGCTCCTCCCTGGGGAGGGGGTTGTGAGTGGCGGGGTTGGAGGACATCTGCTGGGGCCTTGACTTTCTCACACATGGTTCAGATGTGCAGGGGTGTGACTGTAAACAGCATCTTCATCGCTGCCAGAGCTGGCCTCTCCTCCCCAGTCCTGTTCCCATCACCCTTGGGGTTCCAGTAATAGGGCGTGAAGCAAACAAAGAAAAACAGTAATCTGGTGTTCCAATTGCATTTTTTTGTTTTTAGAAAATGTTAATGATAGGTTATTTGATTACCCTCGGTTTGGCTCTGCTCACTCTTTATTAAGCACATCTGGTATTTAGTAACAATATAAGTAGCAGGAGTTTTTTTGGCACTTAAAAATAAGCTCATCCAATGTCGCCATGCAGTTTGGAAACTCGTCAGAGAGGCCAGCCAAACTTGTGGAGATACAAGACGTTTTCTGTAGGCTGGGCAGCGGGCCAGGACAGCTGAAAAATGTGAATTGGCTAAGAACTGCTGCCACGCAAACACTTCTGGAAATTTCTGTGCTTGGGCCTGCCAAATCCATTATGCACAACATGAATTACAAGAGTCTGTATCTCTCCAAGCAGTTGCTTTTTGAGCTAAATTCTCCTATGTACTTTATGAAACATACACAACCCAAATGAGAAAAACACCCCAAAAATCCACTACCTTTTTTTTTTTTTTTTGTCTCTTTCCATTTGGGTTGCCAAGCACACAATTTTTCCTGAATTGGGAGAAATAGCCTCACACTTTGGTTTGAATTACATTAAATCTAACACGTGGGAGGCAACGGTGCTTCCTGGAAATTCTAGAAAGGAAGGATGTCTTTGCGTTGTGGAGACAGGCTACCATCCAGGTAGGAAAAACAATAAAATGCAACAGAAGAACTTAGAAGGGGAAAAACATACACCCGCCACTCAGCATGTCCAGTCGTTGGGATTTGGGCCTTGCTGAGAGACTTTTATGAGACTGGAGATCTAACCTGTGGGCAAAACCTGCTCTCCTATGTCCGAGATTGTCACCCTGCTCAGAGGGGCACTCTACGTCACATCTTGGTTCCACTTTGCAGTCCTGCAGACCCATCAGCCACTCAGGCAGTTTCTGAAGCAGATGGTGGGCCCAGGAGGACATGCCGCAGAAGGTCGGAAAAACCAGCAGCAGAGACCAGCCAACCCGCGAATCGGATCCCTGCTCTATCCAAGGTGCCCTCCCTTCCAGGGCTTAGAAATGTTTGCATCATTGAGTTTCTGATTCCAAATTGAGACTTGCCTCTTGTGATTCAGAGGCACTGGGTTACTCCGTCTCTGCCCAGGACTGTTTGTCAGGGCCTGGAGCTCCACTCCTATTCTCCAGAAGCGTTGGGATAACATTATTCACAGGACACGCAGAAGGGCTAATATGAGATAATCATGTGAGCACAGTATGAGACAGAAAGTACAGCTAAATCCTGCCAGGTCCCACTAGGTGGAACGCTTCCCTGATACACAGCCTTTTCCATGAAAACTAGAAGGTGACTCCCCACCCTTTCATTTTCTGGAGGTCTTTCTTGTGCTAGATAATCGTGGCAATTTTAGTAAGTTGAAACTCTGAGGTGGTCTAAGAGCTAATGGTCTCCAACTGTGTCATTCAGTCAAGTTGCTATGCTAGTCTGTGCCTCACTTTTCCTTTCTGTGTTTGTTTGTCACCATTTTCCCAGAGGATGGAAAAAGCCATGAGATTTGGCAGCAAGTTCTGGCTTAGACACTTGTAACTTTGTGACCTCCTTCAAGTGGCAAACTTGTCTCAGCAGAGTGTCCTCACTTGTAAAATGGGACAGTGACATTTGCTTATAGCACAGCCGTGAAGAACCCAATGTAATAATAATTAGGCACCTGCTTTGCAAACGGTAAAGCAGTATACTAATGTCCTAATTGTAGAAATTTGATCTTAGATTACTGTGGACATGGTATAGAGAGTGTGGGTCAAAGCAGAATCCATGTGCGATGTATTCTGGGAATTTATTGGGGGTTGCCAACAAAAAGTGATTGTTGCTTTCTGAGCTGATATAGGGCGACCTTTCTCAGTATAACTCTTAATTAAAGTATGTCACCTGCTTCTGCTTCCTCTCTCCCTCCCTCCCCTCTTCCGTCCCTTCTCCCCATCTTCTCTCTCTCTCTCTCTCTCTCTCTCTCTCTCTCTCTCTCTCTCTCTCTATCAATCAGTAGCAATCACTGTTAATGTGCCATTGACTATATTGACCTAAGATTGAAGGTGAGGTTGCCAGTACTAATTAAATTTCCCTTTCGATTGTGAACTGTATCCCAGAAGTATAGTTCACACTAAGCAGTTAAACAGGTTTGGGCATTTGAAAAAAAAAAGCTGGGGCCCCAAGAAAGCACTCTTGACCTCATTTCTATTTGGCTCACATTGTCTGTCCTGTTCTTGGCTTAAATTTGGATCACAGGACACATTTTCTCAGTTTCCTTTTCTCATGTTCCTGGATCTTTGTTGTAGAATTGTAGGAAACACAGAGTCGGGGAGCCAGCCAGAAAGGATCTCTTCCCTTGGCGGGAGGGCCGGGGCCTGTCCCAGGCATCACACAGGCCCAGCCGCCCGCACCTCCCGCGACGCCCGGCTGCCTGCACCCCTGCGCCAGTGTTGTTGTTTTCTTCAAGATGGCCATCGTCTGGGGATTTTAAATTTAGATTAGTTGGAGGGACTTTTTCCTTTCTCAGTTTGAAGAAAGCCACCCTCTTGACTCCCTGGTAAATGCGGTGACCTCTCAGCAAACCAGCCTGGCCCCTTGAGACTTCTGTGCGTGGGCTGCAGAGCACAGGTCAGGAGCTTGTGAATTCGGGTGAGTTTAGAAGCAGCAGAAGTATGACCAAAAAGGCGCAGAGAAGGCCACTGTTGGACAACTGCAGAGGGAGAGAATGGAGATAGGGTGACAAGGGAAAGAAGAGAGTAATGGGACAGAAGGCCTGGCCATCACCACTGCCAACCAAGGCAAGGACAGTGATGACACGTGAACAGCTGACACACAGCACAAGTCGGGGCTTTGCCTGCCCAACACTCTGTCGCCTGCGTGCTCTCCCTGTTAAAACCAGTTGGCGCTGGTGTTAGGGGATGAGCATGGGATTTTCTGGAGTCAGAGTCAGATTCTGAAGCATTCCCCAGACGCTGTAGCATCAACCAGTCACTCGTCATTTTCCTTGTAGGTTTACCTCTGTGAATAATAATCATAAATATTTATTGCCCGCCGGTCATCTCTCTTCACGCCAATGTGGGTTATCTTATTTCATTTTCACAGCAGCCCCATCACAGTTTCCCTATGAGTTCTGTATTCTAAGTGTCCCTATTTTTCATCTGTGGAATCCAAAGCTTGGGGGCGCTAAGTGACCTGACCAAGTTCACGCAGCTAGTCGTGAGTGGTGGGGACTATTTTTGGGGTCCTGGGAAGTTACCACAGGCTGCTGCCAGAGGTTTTTTGCACTGCTGACTTCTCTCTCACCCCCAGCCTGTTTGATTAATATTATTTTTGCAACTGATGTCAGGGGTACACGCAGAAACAAATCTCCACTTTGCTCCTGCCTGGGAGGTCAGTTGTGTGCGATATTATTGGGTTGTCGGAAAAGTCATGATGCATTTTTGTAACGAAAAACAGAAAATATGTCATGACTTTTCCGACAACCCAATATGTCACCAGCTTTCTCTTCCTAGTGTATTGTGACTTCTCAGAGCAGGCCTGAGACCACTTCCACGTGCCAGGGCTTTTGTGTCATTCCCCCCCCCCCACCTCATTCTACTCACTAGCCATCATGACCATAAGAAAACACTTTTTTCCCACACTTTTACTAATAAAGTTAATATTAGAAAGCGTCACTAAAATTTAAGCTTTTGGGTCAGATCCACCCATAAGTATTTAATAGATAAACCATTTCATCTGGTTTTTAAAGGGAAGATTTTAAAGGGAAGATTACTTTCCAGAGCTGACGCCACTTTTGTATGTTTGATATTTGATGAGTACCGACTAACGCAGGCATGGTTTTAGTCATGGCCTCGAAGAGGTCACATGCTTAGAGTGGGCAGGGGCACCTCTTGAAATCTTAGTGGTCCAGAGAAAGCTTTTCCTGTGATTTTGCCCAGAACCTAACTCTTCCTCTCCAAGGTGACAGCTCTAGCTGTGAGAGAAATTTAAAATGTCTTCTTGGGATAGATATCTGATGCTCTGAAATGTGGTTGCTAATGTTACGAACAGGACCTTTCTATTAGCAGTTGGTTGAGCAACTGTGTGTATGAGACAAGGAGAGAAAGAGGGAGAAAATATAGCTGTCACTATTGTTTCTAAATGAAAGACTGGTTTTATCATCACATTATTAGTGCTACATATCACCTTTACATCTTATTTATGTAATACTCCAGGAAACTAATGTGTGTTTTTTTTTACAAATCTTAGATATTATAGACACTTGCTAAATTAGGTTGAGTAGTAGCTCCTTCCTAGATCATAAGTGTATTTGTTTTTTATGGCCATGTAACAAATATCCACAAGCCTAGCAGCTTAAACCACACACATTGATTATCTCACAGCCTCCACAAGTCTTCTGGGCCCTTTGCACAGGGTCTCACAAGACAGCAATCAGTGTGTCACCTGGAACCGGGGTCTCATTTAGGCTTAGAGTCCTCTCCCCAGCTCATGGGACAGAATTCATTCCCTTGAAGCTGTTGATCTCCTGGCAGTTTGCTTCTGCAAGGCCAGCAAAGGAGAATTTGCTCCTTGGAGCCTCTGACCTCTTGACTTTCTCTTAAAGGGCTCATCTGATTAGGTCAGACCCACCCAGGATAATCTCCCTTTCAAGAAATTTACAGACAACTGATTAAAGATCTTAATTACATCTGCAAAATCCCTTCACCTTTGCCACATTACATAACGAAATAGCAGGAATGATATCCTATCACCTTTGCCTAATTTTATTGGTTACAAGCAAATTAAGGCCCTGCTCACATTCAAGGGGAGGTGATTATGCAGTGGTGTAGGAGTACTGGAGGCCATCTTAGAATAAGCTGCTCACGGATTGAAAAGTTGTCTCATAGATTTTTTGATGCGTCATTATGCTTAGCAGAGCAATAGGCACACAATAGAAAAATAATTGATGAACACTGAGAATATGGTGATTGCAAGTAGATTCATATTTTTAAGACACAAAGTTTCTCCAAGAGACACTCTGGAAAAGGTCATTTTTTTTTTTTCTCAGTAAGATAGGTAGTAATCAAAAGAGCACATGGGCTAAAAGAAAGAAAAGCGAGTTGGGAAATCGAGGTTCCAATTCCAGTCCTCCCCTAAAAACTGTGTGAGCTGTTCAGCTGGAAAGTGGGGGAAATAGTGCCTGCCTTCCCATGCAGGGTTGCTGAACAGGCAAAATGAGATGATGGGCTGAGAGGGCTATGAAAGAACAAACTGTGGGCACAAAGGTCTTATTGTCTTCACACAGATTGCCAAGGAGCCGGTGGTTAATAATATGCTGCTATCTCAAAAGGTAGACATGTGATCACATAACCAAGAGTTTTGTTTTGTTTAGTTTGCAATGATAACCAGCAAGGCATTCTTGACAGGCAGCCCAAGTTTCTGCCATAAACTGGGGAATGTGTTTTCTATGCCCACGTGAAGAAGAGCCCCTTGCAAACTTCCTTCAAAGCTCGACCCCGAAGTTGACTTCTAGGTCAACTTCCATAGTCCCCTGTGCCTCTCTACAAGGCACGCAGAGGAAGTGAGGTAGTGGGGAATCTGGGCCGTCCGCGATCACGTGAAAATTCCCACCCAGCAGAGCCGTGCAGCTGTACAGAACAAAGGCAGATACAGCCCAGTCTGGGAGACACTGCACAGGGACCGCCCATAGACCAGGCTTCCCCCTTGCAAGAAAGCATAGGCTGATCAAGTGTTAAGATCAGATTAAGGCAGGAAATAAATATGCAATAAATAATAATAGTTTAATAATAGTGAGTGTCATTGCAATGATTATATCTATTGGAAATATGAGATCTAGAACATGGATTTCCTAGGCTAATTTTGCCTTTTCTTAAAAGAAATTGACAGATGTACTTTGTAAAACTGAAGGTAATTTAAAAAGGAAAGAGTTGAAGAACACCAACTCATTTTCCTCATGTTTAACCATTGTTTTATTTTTTTGATTGAGAAAGAATAAGCAAGTTTTGCTTTTTTTAAAAAGAACTGGTATTTAGACTTTACCCTCCCCATCTCTGCTCTCTCCCCAGGCCAGGCCTGGGTTCTGAATTCTCCAGGAAACGACATGATTTAAACCTCAATCCAGGGCTGTGGTCATTTACATGGAAGGAAAACAAGCATTTTTAATAATTTGGAAGTCAGCTCAGTCTATGATTTGCATACATCAGAGCTTTCATTTAATGGAAGCGTCCCAACAGCACTGTCTCAATTTGCTATTGCTGACTCGTCAGAAAGAATGTCCCTGTAATGTGAGAACCTGGGTGATTTCTTCTCTTGTATACCTGTGTCAAGTTAAGCATGTATTCTAGAACATGAGGCAACTTGAGGAAAGCACCCTGCTTTTGAGTCACATGCCTAAGGCATTTTTGTATATGAAATGCTTAAAGCACAACTCATACATGAGAGAGGGACATATACGGCCACGGCAAAGTGAGAAATAGGAAGTGAAGCATCTTATAATAACTGCTTGATCTGCACTGTGGACTTCTTTGGAATTTTCAAATGAGAGGATCTTGTTGTTTTTGAAAGTCATGTTGACAAACTGATACTATATTTTTGGCATGACTTGAATGGAAAACATGCAAGATATGTGAACAATATATTTCCAAAAATATGTCACATATTTATAAAACACAGTCAATGCAATGACATATTGAGGAGAGTATGTGGAAAAAAATAACAGCTGTGGTATACCTTGTTTTTTAGCAAATTCATACACAACAAATGACATTCGTGTCCCACGTTCTGCAAAATCTATTTTTTAAGCATTTTAGAAAAGGATGTAGAGAATGACAACAAAAGTTTGCAAAAGAAAAATCACAAGATGGATGTTGATTTAAGTGACATGCTATGTAATTATCATGTATAAAACAAGTTCTGAAAAGGTTACCCCATTTTCCCCAGCATGCTGCCTTTTGATGGAAATGATCTTAAACGGAGCATTAGAAGCGCCCTGCATCTTAAGGTAGGCTAAAATGTCGTATGTGAGGGAGAGCATATAGAAAGTTTCAGAACAGAAAACAAGCAATATGTGTGCCAAAAATGTTAAAGGTTTACTTGAATGGCATAGAACTGGTGTCCAAGATCACAGTTTGTGGCATCAAGGACAAGATTGGGTTCTGAATTGAGAAAAGCCTAACTAGGTACACTTGGATTTGAATAATATGCCATAGAGGGATCCATGGTAAGTTGTAGAGCAGGAACTAGCTTGAGAAGCAGTGTATTTAAGGGGATTGTTTTAGCAGCTGTGAGTATGATGATGGTGGCAGGGCAGCCCCTAGGGATGATGGTACGAATCCCTACATTTATAATAAAGATGCTCGTGATTGACAAACACATCTTCTTATTTTCAAATCCAAAATATAATTTGAGTTATGTAACAATCCTGTGAAGCAGACAAGGACTGTCTTATTATCCACATTTCCCCCTCAAAGAAACCAAGATTTTGTGACTTCAGCTCACAGAAAGAGGAGAGTGCGTCCTAACAACAAGGATATTTCTTCATTTAGGATGCTATCTAGGAGAGATGGGGTCACAGATAGTTTTTTCCTTCCTCTTCTTTTTACTTTTGTTTCTCCTGAATTTTCTTCAAGGGATAAATATTATTTTGTAACTTTAAAAATAACGTTAAGTATGATGATTCAAAGAAGAAACAAAATCCCCACTCTCTTTTCTCATCTCTCTCCCTGAAGTCGTGCAACATTCTTTCCTGTACCATCCATCACTTTCTTCCTAGGTGGAGCTGCTGTGAGTCAGCATGGAACAGACCAAGCTATGACATTGAATTTGCACCCTATCTTTTAGAGTGCTGGGAAGTTCCTTCATATCTGTGCGCTTTAGTTTTCTGTTCTGTATCCTTCCTGCCAGATATGAAGTGTTTCAAGATTCTGAAGCAAATATTGCTTATCAAAGAAAAGTGATACCGAAATAGTATTCTTATAGGAGACTGTTAAGATGGTGAAATGCTGCTGTTGAGTCTTCTGCTTAGCTTTGTTCTTACCGTAGGCAGACTTGGGCAGTGGGAGAGTGGGAGGGGAGGATGGGTGGACATGGGACGGGGTGGAGAGGGAGGTGTATCTGCTGCCCTTAAAAGGAACTCATCCATCAGCAGCACCTGAGCTTCCTCTGGCCCTTCCCTTGGAGCATGGTGCTAACAGGATGGTCCTGGTTAATGGACGTGCCCAGGAACTCAAGCAAGGAGGGACTCTGATATGGTGTCACCAGTAATAATGGACCGCCGGCTTCACTGACCTTGGGCAAGCAAGCTTAGCCTCTCCATTTCCCACTTTCTACCTGTAAATAAATGATCTCACTGGGAGGTGGAAGATAACTAAGATCAAATTCCTGAAAGATTTTTTAACTCCTTAGAACTGATCAGTTTTAACCTTTGAGAGGCTGTTGGACCCCTTTGAGAATCTAATGAAAGCTAGGAGCCCAACTCCCAGAAAAACGTATACCATATCTGTCAACTTTTCATATCAGTTCACTTGGTTTAGAATCTCTGAAGCTTAATCTTTCTTTAGGTAAAGAAAAAGAAAAAGAGAAAAACCTACCTTAGAAGCGCTAAAAACATATAAAGACTAATAATTCTCATTTTTATCACATCACTGCCATCCTTTTGGACTTTATTCATGTATCTAATGTTCTATGACATCATGATTATCCACATTTCATTATTATTAAAAATAAGTCTGCTATCTCTACTGGTGCTCAACCTTCTTCTCCCCCCACCCCTGACCTTGTTTTTTCTTTTTTCTTTTGGATTTGATTATTTATACTCTGGGGGTTTGGAACCCAGGTTGATTTTCCTTTTGGTCTTCTGAGTGAGACAACACGGGTTCCTTCCATCTAAGTATAATCTATTAAATACATAAGAATACGCATAACTGGGCCGTCCAAGTGGCTCAGTTGGTTAAGAGCTCGCTCAAGAGTGTGAGCTGAGCTCTGAGCCAGCCCGAGCTGAGTTGCCGTTGAGCTGCCAACAGGTGGCAGGATGGCTCAGCTAAAAAAAAAAAAAAAAAAAAAAAGAATACGCATTACTGAGGTGAGTTTTTAAAATGAATTTTTCTTCATTGTTCTTGGACAATTAAAATTGCTGTGCCTGAGAGAGGAAATGGAAAGTGGCCCCTCAACACATTATAGAGGACACTTGACATACACATTCGATCCAACACTGATTAAAATTTGCATAATTATTTTTCTTATTATTTATTCTAAAATAACTGAAAAGCAGTGGTCTCGAAGAAAGAAGTTTTATTTATTTATTTTTTTAAAGATTTTTATTGGGGAATTGGGGAAGGGGAACAGCCAAGTTGTTGTCCTTCAGTCTTAGTTGTGGAGGGTGCAGCTAGCTCAGCTCCAAGTCCAGTCGCCATCCAGCCGCCTGTCGGCATCTCGCAGCCGCTCAGCTCAAGGTGCCATGTTCAATCTTAGTTGTGGGTGGGCATAGCCACCATCCCATGTGGGAGTCGAACCAGCAACCTTGTTGCTAAGAGCACATGCTCTCACCACTGAAGCATCCGGCCACCAGTAGGCAGCTCAGGGCAGGAAGAGAGATATTTATTTATTTATTTGTTTGTTTATTTATTTATTTATTTATTTTTGAGGACAGTGTCACTGGCCCTCATATGTGGGACCCGAACCAGGGCCGTTGGCTTCCCAAACCAGCGCTTAACCACCGTGCCACTCCCCCCCATCCCCCCACCTGCACCCCCACCCCCCAGCCCAAGATATTTTTTTAAAACAGTATTTTACATAGGTTTAAAAGGAATCAGCCCATTGATTCAATAATGAAAAGAATCATTATTTTCACATTCCTACCTAATGTCTTCTGTTATCTCCCATCATCATTTAGCTCAGCTGGGAATTAGGCATATTCTTTAGTTATGGTTTAAAGAAAATAGCTAGTGTTATGAAATAGCAATATATTCTGTAGATAACTGGACTTACTCCACAGGAAAGACACAGGAATGTGTTAAGGTTCTTGGGATTATAGTGAACCCTCCTTTCTTCCCCTTTTCCATTTTTGGAGCAATGTATGTAGGTTTTCAGCACAGCAGGATCTGGAGTCTCTCTCTCTCTCTCTCTCTCTCTCTCTCTCTCTCTCTCTCTCTCTCTCTCTCTCCCCCCCCACCCCCGTATATATGTTTTTTTCCCCCTCTTTACTATCTTCTACAAAAGGAGCCTGCTATTGATTGCAGCTGACTGAGCTGCCTGAGTTGACATCCAAGCAACGTTAACCCAGATAGAGATTACATCAGCCGTCAGGCGAGGGAGCCTGGCAGCATGCCAGCCTGTAAAAAACGGACGTGTTTGCGTCACTGTTCCCTTGGTAATGCTTCTTGGAGCCTTGTCAGCTGTCCCCTGAGGTTGTTTCCTTAATATGTCAACAGACGTTCCTGAATCTTTAATGCTGAATAGCTCTTTTCCTTTTCCAAAAGCACTTAGGTGACCGAGCAGCTGATGCATCCTGTTGCTATGATCTTTTAAAATGTATTTCTTTCATAAAATACCTGTTTGTTCAATTCAAAACATTCAAGGGGATTCAAGAAGGTTTAGATTTCTGCTTATCCATGCGAGAGGACCTATTTTTAAAGAAACAGGGCAGCCAGCTTAGGGCTGAGGGCTGCCTCTTGGCTTTTATCTTCCTTAGGAAAAGCCCTCATTCCCTCACCAGCTTACACAAACCCTGCAATTATCCTGTTACAGTGTGACATTTCATAGAACAAAATGGTAGTTAAAAGACCTGGCTGGAATGTGCCCCCATGTATGATTTGCTCTCTGACCTTGCTCTAAGAAAGTCGGTGAGACAGAAGAACGTGTGGGCAGTGACCTTGAGAGTCCCGGGCTCGCTGAGAGCCATTGTCAACCATGGCCCACATGAAATCTATTTCCTCATTTTCCCCACCTCTTTATTTGCTGACCTGGTAACTTGATCTCCACTTTCATCTTGGAATATTTTACGTTGAAAAGTACGATATCCAAATGGGTGAAAGGAGCCCCGAGCTAACGTCTCTTCCTTCTTCTGTCCACAAGTAAACACAGCTCACTGAAGTCTGCTTATTTACTTCTGTGCAATAACCCTCAATTGCTGTGCAGTTGCTAGAACAGTTAATCACAGCTGATAGTTTGAGCAGCTTAAATTTGAAGAGAAGTCATTTGGTTTTTTGGGGATTTGGGGTAGGGGGAGTTATTAAATCCACTTAATCAGGAGTGACCATGATGGAGTAACTAGGAGAAAAGCCACTTTTCCCCGTGTGAGCATCATACGCCATTATTGGGGGGGGGGGCGCCTTTCACCACCAGCTGTTGGGGAATCGCAGGTCCTGTCCTGTGGAACCGAGCTGAGAGCCCTGGGAGTTCTGTGGCGAGGGAGTCTGCCTGCAGGCTGGGGCTCGAGGGAGTGCCACCTCCTCATTCTGCCAGCTGACGTAAGGATCCTGTTTCTGTTCTGCAATCTTGTGCCCTCAGTGCGTGGCCTCCTGGGATCATCCCCACTGAATGAGGCCCACTGGTTCATCAGAGGAGGATTGAAATGGAGCTGCCCAGAAGGAGCGAGATGTAGAACCACTGGATTTTGGAATTGTAAGGAAGTTTTAGAGACTTAGTGAAACCCAAGCCTTGCATTCATTTTAAGAGTGAGAACTCTAAAATCCAGAGATGTTAAATGACTTTGTTGGTGTGGCCAAGTTGGTGTCAGACCTGGGATGAGAGCCCGTGTCTCTGCACTGGCCTCTGGCCTTCTCAGTACAGCAACCTGCTCTCATCCAGAGGCAGGGCTGGGCTGGGAAGCCCATGGACCTCTTTGTCCCTATCCAGTGAAGTATGAGCTGCTCAAGGACCATTAAGGCCACGTGCAGTGTGGACGTGAGCAGGAACAATGGGGCTCAGCTCCAGGGGGTGTCACCTGGACACCTCTCTCTTTTTCCTGCTTCGCTGGGTGCCCACAGGAGAGCTTTCCTGACTGCACTCCACTTAGACCGGCCCATAGCACACTCTCCCAGACTGCACTCATCCCCTGGGAGGACTGGATAGACATCAAGGAGCAGCCCAACAGTTGCTATGGGGCCAGAGGCAGAGAACCTAATTGGCGTTGGGACAGCATTGAATTAGTCTGTCCCTCCCCCTCCCTAGGGAGCCAAGCGGGGAAAGACACATGTAAGAACCTGGAAAAGGGCCTCTTAACCCCCACATAGGGCTGGTGTATCCAGAATAAGTTTTCCTCGTCCTTTCCTTCTTCTCTTTCCCCCAAACCCTGCATCCCCCGGGGGCTGGGATGGTGTGTGGTTGGCTGAGCTTGGTGACTATGGTTCATAGCAAGGACTTTGGGGTCCAACCTCCTGAGTTTCAATCCAGGCTCTGCCACTTGATAGGTATGTAATCTTGGGCAAGATTTTATCCTCTTTAAGCCTCAGTGTGCTCATCTGGAAAATGAAGATAATATTACAATAGTGTAAGGACTAGATAACTAAGAATTAAATAACATAAAGCTTGTAGTGTGCTTGACAAAGTGCCTGACACAAAGTCGATTAGGGCACCTCAGTCACTGCCGTTATTATCACTTACAGAAGTTCCAGAGAGAATTCTCAAGGCAATTGATAAACACACATCCTTTCAGTTATCAGGTAGGACTGCATCAGTAATCAATGTACCTGCTTGTTGACCAGGAAGGGCAACTGCAGGCAAAGAGACAGCCTGATGGAACAACACAAACCACCTCGACCTTGACAGAGTTGCACGTTAACATGATTCCCATAGAAAAGGTCAGAGCCAGCTGGTCCTATCTGGGGAGCCCAACCTGTGCCTTTAACGGCTGACAGCCCTGGCTGTGGGCAACCGGCTTTACCATGAGTCTAACCATTGGACATGGCTGCAGGGACAAGAGATAAAAGAAGCAGAAAAGTCATAAGGGTTAGTACATTCACGGTGCTTTGCAGTTAGAGAGGGCGTTCCTGACCTCTGCAGAGGAGACAATGTAGTGTTTTATATTGTCACCTTTTTTTAAAAAGATTTTTATTGGGGGAGGGGAACAGTGTTGGGGAATCGGGGAAGGGGAACAGACAAGTTGCTGTCCTTTTGTTCTTCAGTCTAGTTGCGGAGGACGCTGCTTCACTGGCCCATGTTGGCATCATCACTGCCCTCTTCCTGGATGAGCGAGATTGGCCTCTGGTCTCTGGACGGCCGCTCACCATGGCTATTGGCAGCTCACTCCAGCTGCCGGCCACTCATGCTGGCTACTGGCCACTCACTGTAGCCTGTGGTAGCCCACTGCAGCAGGGGCTGCAGCCCACACTGTCCCCTGGACTCCCGCAGCCCAGCTCCAAGTGGAGCTGTTGTTCACCTCCTTAGCTGTAGAGGGCAGTGTCACTGGCCCTTACATGTGGGATCCGGCAGCTGGGGTCCCAAGCCAGCTCTTAACCATTGCGCTACTCTGCTGGTCCTATACTATCACCTTTTTGTAGATGAAAAACGAAATCCTTAGAAAGGCTACAGGACTTGTCCCAGCAGAGCAAGTAACTGTTGAGAATGAGGCCTCTCCTCCCTCAAAATGTTTCTTGCTCACCAACTACACACATACTCACATATGTGCGCACATGGACACACACACATATGCATGCACACATACATGCACACATGTGCACAATGTGCACACACATACATGCATGTATGCACATGGAGTGAGTGACACTGGGCATGATGCATGGCAGGAAGACGTGGCATTTGCACTGACTAGTGCCAGGTGTGTGCTCTGCTTGCTCCAGTTCCCTGGCGAGGTGACCACAGAGGCAGAGGTCTGGGCTCACGGCACTGAGGATCAGATAAATCAGCCTAGTAACCGGAACTCCATTTCCCCCAGAGGGACTGGGGCTGAGTGAGTAGGCACAGGAAAAACTGGAATGTCCCCTTTTTGTTTTCCAGTGTCTCTTTTACATCATGACAACCAAGAGCAGGCTGATTTGGGAAGCCATCATTCTCTCTCAAGCTTTGAAATGAGTCATCTGGCAAACGGCTTCATGGGGAAGTCACAAACCTTTCATGTCACCTATGGAAACCCTAGTCTTTAGAAAACACAGTGGGGTTTATTTTTTGGTTTTGTTGTCTCCTCAATTTCACAGTGGGAGTGATACAGGGGATCATACACCACACGTACTGCATGTATCCATACACACAGATGTAGCCATACACACAGACATACACGGTCAGCTCAGCCTGGAGGGTCCTGGGGTTTCCTCTTTCTGTTGGCGACCTCAGCTTCTCCCCCATCAGCTGTAGCTTTGCCTCTGGTGCCTCTGTCTCAGTAAGGCAGACATGGCCAGAGTGAGCTGGGATCTGCCCAAAGCTGTGACAGGTGCCCCTGCATTTCCCGTGGTTCCAAGGGAGGACCTTACCTGGAAACACTTGGGATAGGCTCTGAGGGGGAATTTCCGTGCTTTGTGTTTTCTACAGATATTAAAGGTTTCATTTACTTCCTTGGGGATAAAAATCATTACAATAAAACCATGGCTAGTTCATTGAAAAATTTTTCCTGAAAAGTAGCTCACAATTTTTTAATAGCAAACATCTATCCCAGTGGCCACCACACATGTGACTTCAGTCCCTTGCCAAGTCTTTTGTGAAAACTTCTATGGTCCAGGCACTGTTCAGGGAACAACACAGACACACTGCTTGTCTTTAGGAAGGTTATATTCCAGTAATGACTGAAAAACTTCACGGATATGTCATAAATCAAAAACTAGACTTAAGGTCAATACATGAAGCCTCACTTGAACTGAATGGGCTATCTTTGTCATATATTTTAAAATATTTTAAATATTGCTATCAAGCCACTTGTTGGCAATCTGAATTTGAGGGTTAGGGTTATATTTCTCTTCAGAAACCCCAAGCTTACCTCCTATACTCACTTGTTTGCTATATACAGATGTCTTCCAGGCAGCATGCTGATGGAGGTTGTGTCACAGAAAATCTAGGACTCTGTGAGTTCTCCTAAGGTGATCATGGGAGTTTGGCTGTAGGACTGGAAGGGCACCACTCAAACTATGAAAAAAAAATGGGTTTCGCTAAAAGTTTATCTTGGAAAAGCACTGATAAGTAAATATAATTTAAGTGGTTCATTTTTCTTTAGAGATATAGCAAACAACTATTTAAGTGAACTGCTTATTTATTTTTTATTGTTTTTGTAAAAGCTGATTCTAATTGGCAGCTTGCTCATTCAGTCATTTGTTGAATGCTATGGTGGGCCAGGCACTGTGCTCTGTGATGGAAACACAAAGTTTAATCACACATAGTTCCTGCCATTAAGGTGCTTATACTCTTGTAAGAAAAGCAGATGTAGAGACAGCCAAGCATCTGTGTCAGGTGCTCTACTTGAGGTGGGGGTGATGGGCTCCACCCAGCATGGACAAAGGGGTGGGGAAGGCTTTAAAGAGAGGACATTTGAACTGTGTCTTCAGTGTGAGCTTAAAGATAACAAGTATCTCATAACAGCTGCTGCCTTGTCTCCACCCATTTTTAACATTTGTCTATGAAGGGTACAAGGAATTTTGGCCATATTACGCAGCCACCAGAAAACAGCTACACCCACCCTTTCATGGAGTAAGCTGCTTAATATTCAATTCTGTGCAATCAGAGATTAAATTCCAAATTCACTGGCACTGAAGATGAAACAGCTAATTATATACAGTAATTGCATTTAAAATCCATGTCTTTAAATGACTGATGAAATCTTCTGTTTTACATGTTCCTGAAACCCAGTTCACCCAGCACCAACAGTGGTTAAGGGGCAGTATATTTTTAGTCTTATAATGTGGGCACAGCTTTATGCTCCTTCACCCATATCCTTTCTTTGGATTCAGTCTGTACATTAAAAGAATATTTTTGTCCTAAAGGAAGAAGTAAAATTGTCTCTGCCTGCACATGACATGATATAGAAAATCCTAAAGACTACACCAAAAAACTGTTAGAACTAATAAACAAATTCAGTAAAGTTGCAGAATACAAAATCAATACACAAAAATCAGTTGTATTTCCATACACAAACAATGAACTGTCAGAAAGAGAAATTAAAAAACAATGCCATTTACAATAAGCATCAAAAAGAAGAAAATACTTAGAAATAAATTTAACCAAAAAGGTGAAAGATCTGTACACTGAAAATTATACAAACTTGATTAAAGAAATTAAAGACACAAATAAATAGAAAAATATTCCATGCCCATAAACTGAAAGAACTGATACTGTTAAAATGTCCATACTACCCAAAGCAATCTACAGATTCAGTGCAATCCCATCAAAATTCCAATGGCGTTTCACAGAAATAGAATCAACAAACCTAAAATTTGTATGGAATCACAATAGACCCCGAGTAGCCATAGCAATCATGAGAAAGAAGAACAAAGGTGGAGGCATCATGCTTCCCGATTTCAAATTATATTACAAAGCTATAGTAATCAAAACAGTATGGTATTGGCATGAAAACAGACACATAGAACAGTGGAACAGGATATATAGTCCAGAAATAAGCCCATACATATGTGGTCAATTAATTATTAACAAAGGAGCCAAGAAGAGAGATCCAAGATGGTGGAGTAGACAATCACTGTGCCTGCGTCCTTCCATGAACATATTAAAATTACAATTAAATTATAGAAAAATCAACCTACAACCTATAGACTATAGAAGTCCTATAACTAAAAACATAAAGAGGGAACAATGTCCAAACTGTTCGGAGGGGTGGAGACATGGAAGGGGCCCCAGATTTCCCTGTGCTGGTTGAAAATCAGGAGGGACATCTTGGCCATGAAGACTCCCCCTGGAGGAGGGATGGGCCCCAGTCCCCACACCAGGCTCCCCAGCCCTGAGCACTGGTGCTGGGAAGAGAAGCCCCCACAACATCTAGCTGTGAAAAACAGTGGGGATTCCAACTATTCAGGTGGGACAAACATCTGTGGGAAACCCAGATGTCCTCTTACAAACTCATTCACTCACAGGCACTCATCTTGGGCTCCAGCAAAGAGATGGTGACTTGGGGGCCTCGGAGACATACAGGGGGCAGACTGAGGTATGTGACTTCAGGAGGACTGAAGGACAGTCAGCACTTTCCCAGTGAGGGTTCCTTCTCCTGTGCAGCCAGCAGATGGGTGCCATCTTTCCTACGTTGAGCCTGTCCCCACAGGACAAATCTGAATCTGATTGGCCTGGTGAGCTCCGCTGTTCTGCCCTGCTGACTCGTTGGGACCCCATCCCACCAAACTTGCACTCTGCTGGAGTCACCTTCTCCACAAGCAGTCAGGTCTTCCCACATTGCACTGTTTCTTGGAAAACTATCAGAGTTCACGGGCCTCATGTAAGAAGTAACTGGCCTCAGTGTGCTCTGAGACTTTTGCTGAGTCACTCCAGGCTTAGCACTGGCGCCAAATCAGAGTCTACATTAACTTGCTGACCACAACTCTTGCGAGCCTAGTGCCTCCTTGAGACCCTGACTCACCCAACTCATGTAACACATGAGGTTTTATCAGTGGCTGAACATTAAGGGATCCAGCAGGTGGCAGTAGGCCTCTGACTGTCCTTGCTTTTTATGGAGCTACCCTAGGGCTGGTAATGATTGCAGCCATACTTCATTCACAGTGTGGCCTCTCCCACAATCCTCCAGGTTTAGCATAGGTAGTGAACAGCTGCGGATCACTTTGCAGCTCCTACAAGGTAGCCTGTGGCCAGACAGTGGCTAACCTGGGCCTGCCCTGGAGCCCCTCTCAATAGGTACCAGAATGAACTAACTTGGAGGTTGGCTTCAGAGCACAGCAGAGCATCACCCAATTAGCCCCACAGGGGCACACCCAAAGGGCAGCCTCAACAGGCACTAGAGCCTGCTGGGGCAAATCCCACCCAGTTAGGTAAGCCTGCACAGCAGCCAGTAAGCTGCGGATGTGGCCAAACCCCATAGCTTGAGGGTCAATCCCACCTACGGATGTACCAATAGCAATCAAGGTTCATGTATAACAGGAAGGTACATAAAACCCACACAAGGGACATTTCTGGAGCACCCAGCTCAGGTGACTATGGAGACTGCCACTGAGCCCCACATGAAACCTACTACATAAGGCCACATGGCCAAGACTCTAAGACATAGCAGATCTACCTAATACACAGAAACAAACACAGAGAGACATCCAACATGAGGAAACAAAGAAATGTGCCCAAATGAAATAGAGGCAAACAATCTACCAGATACAGAGTTCAAAACAATGGCTATAGGGCTGGCCGAGTGGCGTGGTGGTTAAGCACTGGCTTGGGAAGCCAGCGGCCCCAGTTTGGGGTCCACATGTGAGGGCCAGTGACACTGCCCTTAAAAACAAACAAAAAAAGAAATACACACACACACACACACACACACACACACACACACAAACGCATCCAACAATAAATATGTAACTAAAAATTAAATCCCTTTCACAATGAAGCCAAAACCAAAACCAAAAGAAAAGCAAAACAAAACAAACAAACAAATAACAATGGTTATAAGGATGCTCAAAGAACTTAGGGAGAACTTCAACAAAGAGATTGCCAGGAGGTGGTACCTGTATATAATGGACTATTGCTTGGCCATGGAAGGGAATGGATTCTCGCCATCTGCAGTGGCATGGATGGACCTGAGAAATATATGATGGGAACTATTCAACACAATATATGATGTTGGGAAAACTGGACAGCTACATGCAAAAGAATGAAACTGGATCCTTACTCACACCATACACAAAAATCAACTCAAAATGAGTCAAAGACCTAAACATAAGACCTGAAGCCACAGGAAAAAACATAGGGGAAAATCTCCTTGACATTGGTCATGGCAATGATTTTTCAGCTTTGACATGAGAAGCAAAGGCAACTAAAGCAAAAATTAACAAGTGGGTCTACATCAAACTAAAAAGCTTCTGCACAGCAAATGATACCATCAACAAAATAAAAAGGCACCTGGGAGTATTTGCTCAATCTGTTGAGATTTTCCTTCCTGGTAATTGTTGTCAGTTTGGCTCAAATAAACTCATTAATTTTTTTTTTTTTTAAAGCAGTGTCACTGGCCCTCATATGTGGGACCCGAACCAGGGCTGCTGGCTTCCCAAGCCAGCGCTTAACTACAGTGCCACTGGGCCGGCCCTCATTAAATTTTTTTTTTAAATGAAAAGGCACCTATGGAATGGGAGAAAATATTTGTAAACAACATATCTGAAGGGGTTACTATCCAAAATATATAAGGAACTCATACAATTCAATAGCAAAAAACAAATAACCCAATTTCAAAAATGGACAAAGGACCTGAATAGACATTTTTTCCAAAGAAGATATACAAATGGCCCCCAGATAAATAAAAAGGTGCTCAACATCACTAATTATCAGGGAAATGCAAATCAAAACCACAGTGAGATATCACCTCACACCTGTTAAGATGTCTGTTATCAAAAAGACAACAACAGGGCCGGCCGAGTGGAGCATTGGTTAAGCGCTGGTTTTGGGATGCCAGCGGCCCCGGTTCGGATCCCACATGAGGGCCAGTGACACTGCCCTCTACAGCTAACAACAGCTCCACCTGGAGCTGGGCTGTGCGAGCCCCGGTGATGGTGTGGGCTGCAGCCCCTGCTGCAGTGGGCTGCCATAGGCTACAGTGAGTGGCCCGCAGCCAGCGTGAGCGGTCAATAGCCGCGGTGAGTGACATCCAGAGGCCAACGACTGATCTGCCTCATCCGGGAAGAACGCAATGACGATACCAACAGTGAAGCAACATCCTCCGCAACTAGACTGAAGAACAAAAAGACAGCAACTTGTCTGTTCCCCTTCCCCGATTCCCCAACGCTATTCCCCTCCGCCAATTCCCCAATAAAAAAATAAAAAAACCTTTAAAAAAAAAAAAAAAAAAAGACAACAACAGATATCAAATGCTGGCAAGGATGTGGAGAGAAGGGAACCCTTGTGCACTGTTGTTAGGAATGTAAATTGGTGCAGCCACTATGATAAACAGTATGGAGGTTTCTCAAAAAATTAAAAATAGAACTACCTTATGACCCAGCAATTGTACTCTTGGCTATTTATCCAAAGAAATCCAAAACACTAATTCAAAAAAATGTACGCACCCCTATATTTACTACAGCGCTAGTCACAATAGCCAAGAAATGGAAATAACTGAAATACCCATCAGTAGACAACTGGATAAAGAAATTGTGATGTGGGTCAGCTGACTGGTGCGTTGGTTAGGACCTGGCTTAGGACACCAGCTTTGGGCAGTGAGGCCCCGGTTCGGATCCTACATATGAGGGCCAGTGACACTGCCCTCTACAGATAAGATGGTGAACAACAGCTCCACCTGGTTGCCTCTATAACTAAGATGGCGGGCGACGTATGGGCTGCAGCCCCTGCTGCAGTGGGCTGCCATAGGCTACAGTGAGTGGCCAGCGTGAGCTGCCAAGAGCCGCTGTGAGTGACCATCCAGAGGCCAGAGACCGATCTGCCTCACTCGGGAAGAGCACAATGACGATACCAACATGGGCCAGTGAAGCAACATCCTCCTCAACTAGACTGAAGAACAAAAAGACAGCAGCTTTTCTGTTCCCCTCACCCAATTCCCCAATAAAATCTTAACAGAAAAAAAAGAAAGAAAGAAAGAAATTGTGGTGTATTTATATAATGGAGAATTATTCAGCCACAAAAAAGAAAGAAATCTTACCATTTGCAACAATATAAATGGACCTAGAGGATATTATACTAAGTGAAATAAGTCAGACTGAGAAAGACAAATACCATATAATCTCACTTATATGTGGAATCTAAAGAACAGAATAAATGAGCAAACAAAACAGAAATAGACTCATAGATACAGTCTGTTGCAACAAACTGATGTCTGCTAGATAGGAGCGGGGTTGGAGGATGGGGGAGAAGGTGAAGCGATTAGGAAGTACTAATTGGTAGTCACAAAATAGTCATGGGGATATGAAATACAGTATGGGGAATATAATCAATAATGTAAAGGTTATTTATGGTGTCAGATGGTACTGGACTTATTGAAGGAATTACTTCATAGATTATATAAATGCCTAACCACTGCACTGTACAACTGAAACTAATATAAAATAACATTGAATGTCAACTATAATTAGATAGTTATACTTGGGGCACCAAAAAAATGCATACACAATTTAAGAGATGTTAACACTTCGGTCAACGTTGCTCAAGCAGTAGTTCGCCACAATCAAAAGTGTCTGGACGCTGATGGTAACCACTTTGAGCACCTCTTGTAATTGCAGAAGTCAAATGTGACTTGTATTCATCTTTTGTTATCGGTATGTATTGAGTATCACAACTTTAATGCAGTTTTTTCCTTTCTTAAAATGTGTATACAGGGCCGGCAGAGTGGCGCGGTGGTTAAGCGCTGGCTTAGGAAGCCAGCGGTCCCGGTTCAGTCCCACATATGAGGGCCCTCAAAAAAAAAAAAAAATGTGTATACATGTTTTTGGCACCCTCTGTATATATAGTCATGAGATGTAAAGTACAGCATAGGGAATATAGTCAATGGTATTGTAATAGTTATGTACGATGTAGACTTAGTGGGGTAATCACTTTGTGAGGGGTGTAAATGTCTAATCATTATGTATTTTGTACACATGAAACTAATAATATAAAAGAAAATGTGAGCTATATATACATATATAATGGAATATTATTCAGCCTTAATAAAGAAAGAAACTCTGCCATTTGCAATAACACGGGTGGCCCTGGAGTGCATTATGCTAAGTGAAACAAGTCAGACAGGGACAAATACTGAATGGGACCACTTGTATGTGGAATCTAAAAAAAGAAGTCAGGCTCATAGAAGCAGAGAGTAGAATGGTGGGTGTCAGGGTTGGAGACGCGGGGAATGGGGGGAGGTTGGTAAAAGGGCACAAACTTTCAGTTATAAGATGAATAAGGTCTGAGGGTCTAATGCATAGCATGGTGACCATTGCTGATAACACTGTATGACAACTGACATTTGGTAAGGGAGTAGGATTTAAGTGTGCTCACCAATACACACACACACACACACACACGCACACACACGGTGAATGGGTGTGCTAACTCAACTGTGGGAATCCCTTCACAATGTATATGCGTAGCAAATTATCACATCATACACTTTAAATATATTGCAAATTTATTTGTCAGTTATACCTCAATAAAGCTGAAAACAACTTTTGTTACTTTTTGTTGATCTCATTGAAGTCAATTAGAAAAAGAGATATGTATGTGTGGGTGTATGTACATGTACCTTTAAGGAAAGAAAGTTAGTGAGGCTGAGGAGAAAAAAAACACTGAGGTATTAGAAATAGTAAGATAACCTATATTTATCATTAAGATAACATATATAATCAGCATAAATTATAAGAAGAGGACATGAATTGATCATAATTGTGTGATGGTATAATAACATGACAGCAAGTTTTTGTTTATTTTTTTGAAGTTTCCTATATATTTTAGGGTTTATAATTTAAACATCTATAATTTATAGCATTTTAAATATTTTAAGTACAGAAGTAAAACTGCAGTGTTTTTACTTATAATTTTAGTTAGCAGTTGTTAAAATGTATTCAGTCGTTATTAGAATTTACTCCTAGAACCCATTATTATAAACATTTGGGGAAAGGAAGATACACAGGCCTCACAGGGGGCCTGCCCTTGAACCCTGGCTTCTGTTGGGGAATGCTGCTCAGGGTTCAGTTTTCTCCCAGCTTCATTGCTGGTGGAGATTTTGGGTACTGTTTCAGCTGGATGGAAAATGAAGGAAGTTATGTCAGATGAATCATTTCACTGTGTGTTGCTCTGTAGAATCACTTCTCCTGGATAATGAATGGAAGATTGACAGGAAGACTGTCCCTGGGATAATTAGTAGGCAATTCCAGAACTGGAACTTTTATTTTGCTCACTGCTCAGTCAAACTGAGTACCTAGTTTTTGCCAGTTGAGGATTTGGGGCTGAGATGGAGGCAGCCTTGGAGCCACTGAGGAGCTAGCTGATCCTAGCGAGGAACAGCACGCGGCTTGCCTCGGGGACCCTGGGAAGAGCCCCTAGCCCACTCTTTTGGCTGCCTCTCCACACCATTCTGCTCGCTGGTTTTGTCCTGTTGTAGCTCTAACTCACATCTTTACAATGAGATGAAGATTCTAGTTTTTAGGCAAATAAGTCAGGCAGTGCAAATTCAAGGAGCATAACGTTTTTATTGTTGTTATTTTTATGTAAGATGGTGCAAACATTTTCAGGGACTATGCCAGGAATCCTGAGTCCTGTTTGGTCAAAACACAGAGATTGCACTGCATCTCATTTTCTCTAATCTTGCAAACCAATATAGGGACAATAAGCTCATTTTGCTTTTTGGGTCAAAAGGCTGAACTGACTTGTTGCCCCTCTTTTTCCTCACTGTGGTTTTCATATTTTTGCTTCTAATCCTTTTTGCAATTATACTTCCATATCTGTTTTATTTCAGCAGAATAATGTGTTCTGGCTCAACTGTCATGATGCTATCCATTGCAACTTTATTAATAATCTTGGTAATGTTATTAATATTAAAAATATAACTTTGGCACTAACTAGGTATATGAGCTCCTACAAGTCCTTTTAATGCTTTGAACTTCAGTTTCCCGAACTGTAAAAGAAGGGGATTGGACTAGAATATTTCAAGGTCCAACACTCTACAGTTCTGAAGCGTGCATGGGTGGCTTGGAGAACAACTGTTCAGTTTGTTTGTGAGTTAACTGAGGACTATCCCTCTGGGGACTCTGGCTCTACCTTTCCCTGTCCTCTGTCCATCTCTCCTCTACCTGCCCTAGGAGAACCACTCATCCTTTCAGGGGTTTGCTGCTCCAGCTCATGAGCTCAGACCCTCAGGCCACATGGAGACCAGCCCACCTCCTGGTGAGGAGCTCTGGGCTACCACTGGACCATCCAGAGCTTGACCCCGATCTCTCCTTCCTGCCCCCTTTCCCCTGCCAGAGAGCCTTGTTCCAGTAGGACAGTTCTCCTCCTTCCAAGATGGCAGCCAACTCAGTGGCCTTCACAGTGCCATCTAGGAATCCCTGATCTCAGATGCCTGTCAATATATCTTAGGCCAGAAGCACAACATTTCTTTGAAAATATATTTTTTATCTTATTAGTCCACGGCAAATTTGCATTCCATTCCACAATGTATCAATTTGTTTTATTATAAGAATACTCTTTTCGGGCCGGCCGAGTGGCTTAGTTGGTTAGGAGCTCGCTCAAGAGTGCGAGCTGAGCTCTGAGCAACGGCAGTACGATGCCAGCCCGAGCTGAGTTGCCGTTGAGCTGCCAACAGGTGGCAGGATAGCTCAGCTAAAAAAAAAAAAAAGAATAAGAATACTCTTTTCAATAACCTCGGAAAACTCACCTACAAGTAAGAAAACGTTTGAGAAATGTGGACAAATTGGCTGAAGCGTCCATGTAGTGGAAACGGCTGCATGTATTTCCTGAGGTCCATGACGCTCCTGCCTTTCTCACGTATATACATTTAGTGACATATGTATGTTTTAGTGAATTATTCCCCTGGAAATAACTTTTTGTCTTATCCGCCCACGTGGTAGTGAGGGGAACACCCTTGGGAATGCTTTGGAGTTCCCCATTTTCTCTCAAGGTGTGCCAGCTGAGAGGGGTCCCCAGCCTTGCAGATGCTCTGACTGCTCTAGATGACTTGGACCCACCCTTGCTCGGGACAGGTGGCTTCTCCTAACGGGGCACAATGGAGTATCCTGCTCATCCTCTCCCTGTGCTCATTAATTTTTTTCAGCGTTGCTGGACCAATTGCTATTTTGACAGTCTGTTATATAACTGTAGTTTACTGTTTCATGATTGGCATGGCTGATTTCCTGTACATATGATTCTTCTATCAGATCTCTGACAGGGTTTTGTTTGTGTTTGCCTCTGGGAAGTAAGGGGAGCAGTCACCCTCCAGCCAGGATTCTCTGTGGGCTGGGGTCCTGGGTGGTGCTGTGTGGTCACACTCTGAGGGGACAGCATATACCTCCAGGGCAGGACCATCTCAGATCAAAGCCCAGGGTGCTTTAGCCCAACCCTATCTCCCCTGAGCTGCCCATTTACAACAGGGTGCTAATAAGGGCCCTACCTAATGGGTAGGGAGGCATGGGACTGATTTTCTCTGGCTGGACACAGTGCTAGATGTTATTATAATAATAGGAAGAGAGTCCCCATTTGCATTTTGAAGCCCTGGGGACTTGAAAATCAGAAGCTCACAGAAGTGCTGACCATGGCTGCCTTGAGAACTGGGAAACTCGCACAGTCACCCAACTGCCAGCACTTAACTCATCACCCTGCAGAGTCTCTGAAACCACAGCTGTGTGAAAAGGGACTGGGCATCTGAAGGAGTGGTAATTAAAACAATTCTTTTCTATGTGTTCATTTAATCAACAAATATGGATCTAGTGTCAGGATTTGCTCCTGGCAGGGGGTTAAGGTTCCCGCAGCCTCAGAGAAGAGGGGACAATTCTGAGGGTGGGGAGCCGGCAGGAAGCAGCAGCCTCCTGGAGCAGGCAACACAAGTACTGGGGGTCTCCAGAGCCCTAGCACACAGCCTGCACCCTGTAAACTCCCAAAATGTTTGTGGAATGAGTGAATAAGTGGCCATGACCAATAAGTGACTAAAAAGGAACAGCGTCAGAAAGTCCAGTAGGGACGGGATAAATCCAATCAAGTCAGAGGGAGCCAAGCCCAGGAGAAATCACTGTGTGACAGCGTGTGTACCATCAAGGGATGGCACAATGGTGGCAGAGTCCCAGGGACAGACCTGGGTTGTCCACGAGGATTCAGGGACACAAAAAGGCAGGGAGACCAGAAGCAGGGCCCAAATCTGGAAAGCCAGCGGGTCCTAGGGAGGCCCTGTAAGGGACAGTGCTGTGTCCTCTGGGCACCGGCCAAGGGAATTTGCTTTTCACCCATCAGTCCTCATGCAGGCCACGCCCTGAAGCCCAGTCTGCTCTCTCCAGGCAGGTGCTTCCAGCAGCAGTTTCTGACCCATTCTTCCATAACCTCCCTTGCTGTAAATTTTAGAAGTACTTTCTCATGTAATCCTTCCAGCAATAATTTGGTGGTTGGCACTGTGAGAAACCTGGGCTTCGAGAGGTTCAGTAGCTTGCCCGAAGCTAGTAACCGTGAGAGCTAGGAGTTGGAACCAGGTATGTCTGACTGCAAGCCTGTTTTTGCCTCCTTTGCCAAAACATTTCATAGACTCTCAGAACTTCCAAGTTGGGAGGGACCTGAGAGCTCATTTAGATGAAACCTTTAAGCAATACAGGAATCTGTTTTCTAGCATTTTCCATAAGTTGAGAGCCCAAATCAGCTGCTTATGCTCTTGCATAGAGAAATAGGAAAGAAAGGGGAAGGAAGGGAGGAAAGAAGAAAGAAATGAAAGAAGAGAGAGGGAAAAGAAGGGAAGAAACAAAAGTCCAGCTTCAGGGAACATATTTAGAATGTCATTGACAGAATAATCTAGAAAAAAGCAATTTCAATTTCAGCATACCTGAACATCTTGGAATTTTATGTTTTGTGCTGCTCTTACATCCAGTCACATCTGGCAAGGGGGCCCCACTGTCCTCTCCAGGTTGAAGTCTCTGGAGGCCCACGGCCTGCTCTGCTCTGCCCTGGCCTGTCCCCTGAGACATGCTCTTTTCTTCCCAGGCAAGACTTTGTCTCCTCTTGATAAAGGTCCTAACTGGCTGCCCTTGTCATGAAGCTCCTCGGTCACATGCCCCAGTTTGACCCAATGTCAGGTGGCCCAGGGGATCTCCCATCCGGTCTGCCCAGCTTTCTGCCTGAGACAAAACCAGGGAGAGGGTAGGAAAAAGGCTCAGACACCCCACTGGCGGAGGTGAGGGGTGTACCCAGGAGACAGGAACTCCTACAGCCTGCAGTAGGTGAACTGCTTAATTCATGAGGTATTTGGGGGAGACAGCTCTCAGACCCGGGAGTTGCCATCTGTGTGAGTCTGCTAGTTTTCAGATCTCAGCATTCTTACCCTGTTTACCATGAACCTCTCTGGGGCTCCAGGTGGGTGGTGTGTGTGTGGGGAGAGGGGCAAGGGGGAGGTGGCCTGCAGCAGCACCCTCTCCTTCCAAACAGCTGACAGACAATGACAGGGCCAGGGTTGCTGCCAGAACCTCCTAATGCATGGAAACGTGCTAAACAGCATGGGAGCCTGAGAGCCCAATAAGGCAGCCACTTGTCCTCGGGTTGCATAGAATGCAGGCCAGGGACCAATGAGAAGGCATCTCCCGCATTAACTCATAACCATACAACAGCTGAATTCAGTTGTGGTTGGTATATCAGTGTGTTAACATTTCCAGACATTTGATTAAACATGCATGCCTTTAGATTGTTTTCTTTTCATATTTTGAGGACAATAAAGTACCCTGTTGAGTAAATAAGCACACTCGAGACCCCTTACTTTGCCACTCGCCTTTCTGATTCACCTGTCCCAGTGATGCTGCCCCCCCCACCCCCATCCCTATCGATAGGGCATCTGCGTGTCCATCTGAGCACTGATCCCTGGATCCCCATGGCCTCTCTCCCATGACCTCAGTCATAGGTTTGCTTCACGACCGGGTACAGCCAGTTCCCCTTCTCTTTGCACTTCCCTGAACTGGCCACGGCATCCAAACAGGACTCTCTGGAACTCCTGGTGGTGTCTCCTGTTTGGCCCTTTCTTTCCTCTTCCAACGAGGATGAGAAGAGCGCCTGATATGGGCCACCTAGGTGATTTTGTGCCTCATCGAGTCCCTGCACTAGAGGTTTGTTTGTAGATGATTGCTGAGATACCAGTCCTGCAGATGCAAAGGGAAAAGTCGGCACATCCCCTCTCCCGCTGAGTCCATGCGAACCACCCCTCAGAACCAGCCCCTGTAGTCCCTGCCTCTTAGACACACACCATTAAGCCCTCTCTTATAGAACCTAAGAATTGAAAGAGTGCTTTAAAGCCCTGAAAAGGGAGAACCATGAAATAAAAGCTGAGTTTTAAGTGCTTCCCATAAGCAAGCTGCACCTTGAGCATTCAAAATACTGAATTCTTGCATAAGGTGTGTTTCCTACACTCTTAGTCCTAGGACTGAATATTCATTCAGACTTCCTCCATTAAGGGAAAGGAGAAAAGAGAACCACAGCCCATTACTTTCTAAGAGATGTACCTCATTGCAGTGCACATTTGTAGATAAGTGAGTCTTCTCTCTAAATATAAAATGATCTATTTAGACAGGAGGCAGCTATTAATTAATCAAGGATTGACTGTCCAGTATGGACTTGACCGGGCTCTTGTTTTCCACCTTATTCTTCTTACCCAGCCTTGTGTATATTCGGCCACCATTGCCAGGCAGCAAGGGAAAAGAGCTATGACTTTGTTTTTAAATTGGGGAATTGGGGAAGGGGAACAGTGTGTTTTTCCAGGACCCATCAGATCCAAGTCAAGGTGTTGTCCTTTAATCTTAGTTGTGGAGAGTGCAAGCTAAACTCTAAGCCCAGTCAGTCACTGCTTTCAATCTAGTCGTGGGAGAGCATAGTCCACCATCCCATGCGAGAATTGAACCGGCAACCTTGCTGCTAAGATGCTAAGAGCACGCTCTCTCACCAGTTCAGTGGCAGCTCAGCCTGGGTGTAGTTCACTGGCCCATTTGGGAATCAAACCAACTACCTTGTTGCTCAGAGCTCACGCTCTTAACCAACTAAGCCGCTCGGCTGGCCTCCATGACTTTTCTACATAGTGGTTTCAACTTGAATTCTTGCAAGATCTTTGGATGGTGTTTGTATTTGGTTTCTTCATAATTCCCCTAGTTTCTTTAATTAAACTGGATCATTTCAAGCTGGTTGTACAGAGGATCTTAATGATTTAAAACAAAACAAAACGGGGCTGGCCGAGTGGAGCGGTGGTTAAGTGCTGGTTTGGGAAGCCTGAGGCCCCGGTTCGGGTCCCATATATGAGGGCCAGTGACACTGCCCTCAAAAAAAATAAAATAAAACAAAACAAAACATTCTCTGTTTGGCCATACCACTTGAAGAACACCTTGTCCTTTTTCTGAAACCCTGGGGCAGGAGCGAGGTGACCTAATATATGCTCTGCAGGTAGACCACCAATCTTTGGGAGTGTGCACACGGGCTAGCCCAGTGTCCTGCCTTATAAGAGTGCTTTGAGGAGTTACCAGTTACTGAATATAAAATACTACAGAAAACGAAAGTGTTTCTGAAAATGCTCAACAATCAGACATTTCTCTAAAGGGCCTTAGTCCCTTTAGTATTTTACAGGAATTCCAACTCAAGCGGCTTTACACAGCCATTATCACTTAATTACCAATATAAATCTCACCAGCAACTTCTATAACTTCATTTGCAAATGAATATGCACGCTTCCTAAATCATCCCTCCTTTTCTCTAGCCCCAAGTTATTCTGACTGGTGCTGAGAGGAGGCAGCCACTGTGATTTGCACAGCGGAGTCCTGCTTTCTCAGTGTCATTACAGGCCGGCATGCACCTGGAACACGGCAATGGTACCTTTCCCCAGCTCAGACCCATAAATCCCTCCTGGCATCAGAGGGGGCAGACGCAGGGCAGAAACCTGGCTCCATCTGCCTGAAAGGTTCACAAACCACAGTGAACTTTTTAGTGATCTCAGGCCAAGTTTCCGGTATGTAATGAAAACTGAAACCTGGTTTTGGGTTTCCTCACCGAATTCACACAGAGCTAGTCATGACGAGACGTGTGAGGTGGCAAGGACAAGCAGTGCCGGGGCACAGCAGAGACGCACAGCACTGGCTTCTATTTCTAGCTCTACAGCCAACTTGTGTGGCCCTTCCCCTCACCCCACGTAGTGAACTTTATCCAGTATTGAGAGAGCGCTTCTTGCCACAATTTAATCATTTTGGGACCTGCAGGGACCATGGGGGATGGAGGTGAGATAGTAGCATTCCTTTGACTTGCTTTTAATTACAGTACACACGACTTCAGAATATTACAGCCAGCCCACCCATACCAACATGCATATATGTATATGTATATATGTATATATTTGTATGTATACGTTTAAATTTTCTTTAAAAATTGAATATATATATATATTTGTTTAAATTTTTAAAGAAAATTTGAATGAACGATTTTCAAATTTTTAAAGAAAATTTGAACAAATCTATATATTTATTTTAGGCCCTTTGTCTGCATTCTGAAGTCTTGCTCTTATTTCCTTTTATCAGCTTTTGATTTCTTCACATTTATTCTTGTTTGACTTTCAACTGCTGGGAAATGCTGGAAAAGGGATTCCTGCATTGTCTAGAGAGTTCATCTAAATGACTTTCCAGGTCCCTCCCAACTTGGAGGTTCTGATTGTCTATGAAATACTTTGGGGAAGGAAATCAAACCCAGGCTTTGAAGTCAGGCATACCTGGTTCCAATTCCTAGCTCTCACAATTGCTAGCTGTGTGGCTTTGGGCAAGCTATTTAACCTCTCTGAGACCAGGTTCTTCATCTAGAAACCTATTTAACCTCGCTGAGCCCAGGTTCCTCATCTGGAAACCTGGGCCAATGCCAACCACCAAATTAGCACTGTGAGGATTAAATGAGAAACTGCTTACAAAACAGGGAACAGAGTACCTGGCATATTAATAGGTTGCAACATAAATATTAGATTCTGCTTTTGTTTACACACGCAAGTCTGTGATGGGCCAAAAATGTAGGCCGTAATGTATTTGAATATCGCTTCTTCACTTTTAGGGTCCTACATCAGAAAGAGAAACACAGAGGGAAATAAACAGTAACTCTCAGAGGCCCTCTGAAAGCATCACCCGTCCATTGAAATGTACTTTCCACTCAAAAACTAGGTAATTAATTATTCATTGCCATTGGAACTGAAAATAAGAACAAAGCTCACTGCTGACGACACAGCGTTTGACAAGAATAGTGTTCCAGTTGCTGGATTTCAGTCATTTCCTGGTAGTATCTATGTATTGCCTCCCAAATCAGAACCTCGCAGTGTTAAGAGACAAGCACACTTCAGAGGGAGTGACTCTTAGTGCTACTTAGTAAATGCCCTGGAATGACTGTTTGCTTTGCTTTCATTTCCACTCAGGGCATTGCATTTCTGGGGGATTATTTAACTGCATGGGTGGCCCGAGTCCCTTGGCCTTCAGCCTTATGGCTCACTCCAGGGCTCTGGGCAAGCAATAACCACCCCAAATGCAAGTCTTTCTTTCATGCCCCAGTGGCGTGAGTAACACCATTAACTCTTGGGCTGAGGTTTGAGATTACGTAAAAGTCTTACACCCACGGTGCTAGCAGTCAGAACAGCAGAGTAACAGTGTCTGCAGAGTTTGTTTTCATGCCAGAAATGTGGTTGCCCTAATGAGCAATCCTTGAGAGATATTTTCCTAATGATTCTATTTCATCAGGACGGTGGGTTTCAAAATGGAAGCTAAGTGCTCCCCACCCCTAGTTGCAGTGAAAACAAATGCACAGGAAGAGACTGGCCTCTGAAACTTCAGCCCAGGGGAACTGCTGCTGACGTGTCCCCAGGAGGAACAGGACAGGAGGAGCACAGCTGTGCAGTGTGATGTTTCACATGCTCCTCTATAGTCGAGCTTACGCAGGGTGCTCAGTTAAGTGGGGACGGAGGCACACAGGTCCCATGGGCCTGGGCCAGCGCTGAGATCAACCAAAGGCCTGAGCTTGCACTGTGGATTCTGCGCGCCATCTGGTGGCTCAGGGCTGACATTGCGCGCAACATCCCGGCTTTTACCCCACTGACACACAATTTAATTCATAGAAAGAGCGCACTGTGGGCTCTCAAGTTCTGGTGAGAGGTGATCTTGGGGCCCCAGAGGAAGACACCAAGCACCAGGCATTCTGAATTCCATTCCTTAGTCTACAATCAGATACTCAAGGCCTCAGGTTCTTCTGGAAACAGGTAACAATCCTTTAGGACCAGCCTCGGTCTGACAGCACCATGAGCCCTCAGCTCTGAGCAGCCTGGTCCCTCATGTAACCTTCGCACAGGTCTGGGCACAGCAGTCCCCCTCTTGCCCCTGCCTGGAACACACTTATGTTCTCTTCTCCAGCCTTCTGAAACCTACTCTTCCCAAGACTCTGTCCAAAGGCATCTTTTCAGAATACTTGCCTCGGTTTTTGCTCACACTAGTGTTTCCAAGCATGTTCCAAGAACACCGGTTTTATTACTCAGAATTGTATTTTTTTTTTTTTAAGGCATTCCAGGTTTGGGAAACTCTGGTTACACCCAGTTAGAACAGATGCTGCTGCAGGAACTCTCAAGAGCTTTGACATCCTGAAATTGTAGTAGATTTTGAAGACAGATCTCTGGCTTGCTCTAATTTCTAAACTTGTTTGACATTGAAAATTTTCCCCCACCTCCACAGTCAAGTGCTTCTGGAAGACACTGCATTTGACAAGGCACCTGGGAGAGAAATTGGTCTAGCTACTCGCTTGTCTCATGATTAGATAGCCATCTTTTCAAAGTGAAGGACGTCGGTGTTAGCCTGCTTCTGCCGCCACAACGAAGTACCACGTGGCTTAAACAACAGAAATTTACTTTCTCACAGTGTCTCCTGAGACCTCTCTTTCTGCCTTACAGATGGCTGTCTTCTCCCTGTGTCTTCACCTGGTCTTCCCTCTGTGCCCACGTCCCCTCTTCTTATAAGGACACCAGTCACATTGAATTAGGGTCTACCTAGTGACCTCATTTTACGCTGATCATTTCTTTAAAGGTGCTGTCTCCAAATACAGTCACACTCTAAGGTGTTAGGGGTTAAGACTTCAACATGTACATTTTGACGGAGGACAAAATTCCACTCATAAAACATCTTATTTTTGTACTTATGGGAGAAAATTTGTGCTGCAGTAGAAAACTGGGCATTCTGTTAAGCGGGGTCAGCAAACTACAGCCAGTGGGCCATATATGGCCTCCCACCTGTATTTATAAACAAAGTTTTATTGGCACAAAGCTACACTCATTCCTTCCCACAGAATGACTATAATTACCGGCACATTCAACAGAAGAGTTGAGTAGTTGTAACAAATACCAGATGGCTTGCAAAAACTAAAATATTTCCTATCTGACCTTCAAAGAAAAAGTTGGCCCAGCCCTGGTCTGGAGCACACCCCTCAGGGCTATCTAATTCTGATTCTATGGGGGCTTTGCAACTTTCACTGTCTTTGAGCTATTGTACACAACAGATTGTAGACGACAGATAGCAATGCAAAATAATCCCTGCCCAGAGACTCAACTCGAAGAAGTCAGGTTTGCCTCCATTTGCTCATTCCTTTCCACAATCCTCATTCGAACTGGTCGTGACATCTTACAGTTTCCTCATAAACCATGAGTTAAATAAAATCTTTCACACATGTTTATTTTATAATTGGATAAGAGTCATAATTTTACCTTTTTTAATTTCTTGGGTGTGATTACAGCATTCAGATTACGAAGGGCAATGTTTCTTTCTGTTCTTAGAAGATCCGTACTGAAGCATTTAGGGTGGAGTGTAATGACACACCTGCAATTTGCTTTCAAATGGTTCAGCACATGTATATAGCTAGATAGCGGAAGAGAACAAGAAAGGGAAAGCATGAATGGTAAAATATTACCACCAGTGAATATAAGCAAAATCTACATGATGTCCTTGAATTGTGTGCTACTCATTCAATTTTTCTGTATGTTTGACAATTTTCAAACGAAAACAGTAAAGGGATAAGTTTATGTCATATGTGCAGCCAATCATGTAGCCAGCCTTCTGTTCTATATCTCTGATGTCCCTCCAGCACTTCAGACAGCAGTCAATTACAGAAATTTGTTAGCCATCTGACACTTTGCAGCAGGTACCACAAACAAGAATAAATAAACGAAATCTTGATGATCCTGTGGTCACATGACTCGAATTCTTTTAGAGTTCTTAATGGTACCACGTGAACAAGATGTTAAGGTAGAATTTTCTTTCAAACTAGATTTTTCATATTCTCAAAGATGGCTTTAAAAGAAATAAATCTTTTAAGATGAATCCAGGATCCATCTTAAAGGATGCTCATGTTTAAGCTTAGGGCATTCTTTTGGGGGGAAGATATTGAGGTGTGGGTCTCTCAATTACTATATAGTTATTGGACACCCCCCTCCCTCCCCAGCTTGATAGGTCATAATACAGTTAGAGACTCTACTAATCACAGTTTGTTTGCTGCTTCAGATATTGGGACTCTCATATCTGGCGCTTTTTGCATTTTTAGAGGTACAAATGGCAAGGTAACAATGGAGGAAGAAAGTAAGCTAAATTCTCAAACACTGTGTCATCCAGTGTGAAGGTTTGGGATTGAAATTTTCTGCCTGAGGGAAGCAGAAAAAATGAGATTTTACAGAATGCTGCAGCTTCTAAATCTAAAAAGCACACTAAAAATAGCTAAAGGGACTGAAATGCCCAGAGGCTGCTTACGTGGCCCCGAGGGAGATCCTGCTCCAAGAAGCTGCCCTTCAAAGCTGCTGCTCAACAGCCCTGTGAGGGGGCATGCGCTGTCCTGGGCTGCCTTTCATCTGGTCGCAAGGAAGTGGGAGCTGGGGTGGGCCAAGATTGCCCCCTTAATTGAAGGCAATGCTCTAGGAGAGAATTTCCTCCTATGACAGAGGCTGGTGATTTTTAGGGGAGAGGCACAGTGTGGGCCCAGGGACCAGACCATCCTGAGATCAGCCGACAGCGAACAGGCTTTGACCATGACTAACTTGAACTCAACAAAAACACCTTTCTCTCCATCTGCACAGATTTCACACTCTTTAGTACCCTGTGTTTGTTCCTACCTGGGCTATTGCCATGGCTTCCCGTCTCGGCCCTCTGCCTCCAATTTGGCCCCCTCCGATGTGTCCTACTTATGGACTCCAAAATCATTTTTCTGTAGCTCAATTCAGTTCCAGTTGTTCTGTTTCTCATTTAACTAGATTTTTAACAAATTGAACAACCAAATAACCAAGCAAGAAAAAACATCCTGCAGTGGTTCTCCACCAAGAGCTGCAGAGGCCAGAGGCATTCTGTCTACATCAGGGTGGCAGAGACTGGGTCATATTAATTTCTCTAAGCCCCTGTAGAGTTTTATGCAGTGCAATTCCTGGAAAGGAGGTTCAAGAAATAACCTTTGAGAGTATATACCCCCAAAAATTGAAATCAGGGACTCAAAGAGATATATGTACACCCGCATTCATAGCAGCATTATTCACACTAACTAAGGGGTGGAAGAAACCTAAGTGTCCATCGATGGATGGATGGATGGATGGATGGATGGATGGATAAGCAAAAGGAGTCCATCCATACAATAAAATATTGATATTATTCAGGCTTAAAAAGGAAGCAAATTCTGACACAGGTTAACACATGTGATGAAACTTGAGGACACTGTGCTAAGTGAAGTAAGCCAATCACAGAAGGACAGAGACTGTGTGATTCCACTTACACAAAGCACCTAAAGCCCTCAGATTCTCAGAGACAGAAAGTATAAGTGTGGTTGCCAGGGGCCAGGAGGAGAGAAGAAGAGGGGAGTTGTTTAATGAGGACAAGGTTTTGGTTTTGCAAGATGGAACACAACAATGTGAATGTACTTAATGCCACTCAACCGTACACTTAAAAAATAGTTAGATGGTAAATTTATGTTATGCGTATTTTACCACAATTAAAAAAAAAAAAAAGCCTTTGAATGTTAACTGTTGACTTAAGGAGTTCGTGAAGGATTTCCGCTGCACCTTTGCAGTCCTGCTCTTTCAACACAGCAGTGACACTTTTAAAACATGCAAATCATAATATTCAGCATCCCCTCCTCCTTCCCCAGAAAACACCCCAAAGTGGTCTCCCACCTAGAACCAAGTCTGAAATTCTCAGCAGAGCCTCTTGCCCTACAGGCCTGCTTCGTCCTTCTGCCCTTCCGCGTTAGCCTTTGTCAGCCTTCATCCTGCTCGCTCCAGTCTCAGAGTTTCTGTGTAGTGTCCCCCCTGGGGAGGGGAGGGGTAGGACTGGTTAATGCCCCTCCTTCTTTAGGTATCAGCTGACAGACCATGTCAGGAAAGCCTGTCCACCCCCAGACCAGCTGGGGCTCCAGTTGTAGGCTCTTGGCATGTTCTCTGCTTCTCCTGCATAGTAGCTATCATAATAGTTATTAGTTATTCATAAAATTGTTTGGACTGAAGCTCCATGAAGACAGGGACACTGAGCACCCCCAACAGGGTGCCTGTCACACTGCAGGCACTCAAATACCTGCTGGATGAGCCAGCCTGATTTCATGTCCTTATGATCTGGATTCCTTCTGCCAGTCCCATCTCAAGGGCTAAGGCCTCAGGAAAGGAATCATTGTGAGTGTGGCACCTGATGTAAACACAGGCATCAATATTTATGGAGAACCCAGGTCAGGTGCTACACTCACGGCCTTGCTCATTCACACAGACATTCATATTTTCCATGATACCAGCTCTAGATATAAAAAGAAATTGACCAGATATTGAAGTTAATGCTAGTTTACTGATACCCAGATTTAAAAATTGAACACGGAAGGAGAACTGACTCTGAGCGGTGAGTACACAATGTGATATATAGATGATATATGATAGAAATGCACACTTGAAACCTATGGAATTTTACTAACCATTGTCACCCCAATATATTTAATTTTTAAAAATGTATGGAAAAAAAATTGAACACAAACAACATCAAGAACTGTTTCTTTTGCCTCTTCTACAGGCTACCCCAGCACTTTGCAGAAGGAATTGGGTGTCAGGGGGTTAGGAGGGGTAGTGATACATTTTGCAACAACTTATTGTTGTCATTCTCCCACGGTTTCTTGGTCTTTTCTAACACTTTTTGCTCACACCCCCTCCTCTCTTCTTCTCTGACTCCATCTGTCCCCAAAGTCTTCCTCTTACATTAGGCCTCCTGAATGACAGAAAAATGTTGAGATCTTCTAAATTAAATTACAGAAGCCAGAGTGAGAGAAAGAGACAGGAATAGTTAACCAGCTAGCTAATACCCATGAGCCAATTCACAAAAGGCTCACATTCCTGAATGTTTTGTAGGACCTTTGAATCAGCCTCCAGGTGTCTATTAGTGACCACCAGACTCCACAGCATCCCGGATAGGCATGAACTTTTAGGACTATTGCCTGTAACCAATCAAAAGTAGTAAATATTTTTTTCCTTACAGACTACCAACCAATCACAGAACTGCCCCTGCTTGACTCTCCCCTATCTCCCCTATTTGCAGCCGATGTAAATTCTTTCAAAACCACTTACATCTTCCTTCCCCAAACTCACTGTATAAAAGAACCATGTCAGCCCCAGGACGGTGGACATGCTGTCTTCTCCATCCAGTCTGCATGCCCCAGGACTTGGTCCTTTTCCTGGTGTCGATGAAAAACATCCAGCCTAAGAGAAAGCTTATAAGAGTTTATTTGAGCCAAAATGACCACAATTGCTGGGAAGCAAAATCTCAACGGATTAAGAAAATGCTCTGCAAAATGTTGGTTTACAGCTTATTTTATACATAGAATCAAAGGAGGAGGGTTACATGAAATCCATTAATGGTAGGTAGATTTAGGGGGTGGAAGAAAGCAAAGTGGGGAAATCTCTGGGATTGGATAAAAGTAAATCAGAGAGACAGGTACTTCTTAAACATAGGTGGTACAGGATCATTAATAGTTCACATAGAGATGTTAATCAAGGGACAAGAATAATAATGAGGGATTCTGTAGTTTCCTGCTCTGGTCTGGAAAAAGGGATTACTGACTTTCCAAAGATGTCATTTTAGGTGACAAAAGACAATAGATAGGCTCACTTAAGGGGAAGATTGTGACTTCCTGCCATGGCCCAACTTAGTTATGATTTTTTTGTTTTTAAAAAAGATTTTATTGGGGACTTGGGGGAGGGCAACAGCATTGGGGAATCTGGGAAGGGGAGCAGACAAGTTTCTGTCCCTTTTGTTCTGCAGTTTAGTTGTGGAGGATGTTGCTTCACTGGCCCATGTTGGTATCATCATTGTACTCTTCCCAGGTGAGGCAGTTGCCCGCCAGCCATTGAACGGCCACTCATGGTGGCTCACAGCAGCTCACGCCAGCTGCTGGCCACTCACTGCAGCCTATGCTGTTTCCGGCGACTCATGGCAGCCCAGCTCCAGGTCGAGCTGTTGTTCACCATCTTAGCTGTAGAGGGCGCAGTGTCACTGACCCACAAGTGGCATCTGAACCGTGGCCCTGCTGTTCAGAGCTGGCGTCCCAAGCCAACTCTTAACCAACGCGCCATTCAGCCGGCCCTATGATTATTATTATTATTATTATTATTTTTTTTTTTTTTTTGATGTTCACCCCATCTTGTGTGGTTATTTTCAGTCTCCTGACCTTGTCAGGTTCAACCTGTGGCCCTTTTTCCATCCTCACTGGTTAAAATATGGTTTAATAAACCCTTTCTTTCAGAAAAGCTTTCACCTGTGGAAGTGTTTGGCTTAACATGAAGTTAGAATGTTCAGTCTATTTTGGTTCTCACCATCTGCTGCTAGATAAGGGGTAGAATGCTCTGTGTGGAGAGTGTGGCGGGTGGTCTTCAATTTTGAGAATGGAGAAGAGAGCAGGAAGGTGCTTTTCCAAAGTATGGTCTCTAGGTAGATTTTCTAAAAACAATTTAAAAAGATCAACATCCTGCTAGCGTATCTCCTGTATAGCCACCTGTCTCCTTCCACCTGTGCCTTACATCACAAAGGCCTCCTTCTTTTATCTGGGTCAGCGCTGGCACAGAGACAGGGAGATAAGCCTGAGTGTTAGCACATAGCAGATGGGTGTGGAATAAATTCATCTTGACTGATTGATTACTTAATTGAGAAAAGTTAAATAGTACCTATTTCCTACACACTCAGAAACACTGAAGTAATTATTAGCTGATGAGAGCAACACTGAACTTAAAAAATAAATCTACCCTTCATTAGAAAGATACGTACCAACTTGAAAACACAACAATCTTTAAAACGAACTTCTTGAAATGTTCAGCAAATATGTCTATTCCCTTTTATGTTATTTAACACTCCATTTAGTTAACAATGTTTTTAGAAGTACTTGAGAGTGTGGGAACTCTTGTGTATTCATCAGGGCTCTCCAGAGAAACAGAACCAATAGGATACATGTATATGTAGAGAGAGATTTATCACTGGAAACTGGCTTGAGCCATTATGGAGGCTGGCAAGCCCATGTCTGCAGGGCGGACCAGACTGGCAGGCTGGAGGCCCAGGAGAGCCTACAGTGCAGGTGAAGCCTGAATGCCATCTGCTGCAGTGTTTCCTCCTGCTTAGGGAGGCTGATTTTGTTTCTTTCTTTGTTTTATTCAGGCTGTCGCCTGATTGGATGGGATCCACTCACATTATGGAGGGCTGGCAACTGATTGGATGGGACCCACTCACATTATGGAGGGCTGTCGATTGATTGGATGGGACCCACTCACATTATGCAGGGCAATCTGCTTTACTCCAAGTTCACTGATACAATATTAATCACAACCAAAAACACCTTCCACACTGACACATAAAATTAACCATCACATCTTGTACGTACAATTTACAAAGAAAGAGAGCCCAGTAGAGAACACATTTAAATAAAAGAAAAAATGTTAGTGCTACACTGCACAAGATTATAACCAAGCCTGAAAACTGCTTCACAGAGGTGAGTGATACCCAGAGTACCTGCTTTGTGGGGGGTAAATCACTTCTCTACTAAATAAGCAGAAAAAAAAAATAAACCCCACAATATCTCTGAGGAAACCTTGAAAACAGTCTCAATGGCTCACCTTAGGAGCCTTGTCACACCCCCAGCAAAATATAAGCATATCTGTTAATGCCCTCAGCTCTGAGCCCAGGTATAAAAAAGGGAATCCATATGCCATACCCTTTCTAAAGACACTGGTTTCCCTAGCAGGGAGAGAAAGTTCCCAGTATCCCAGAAAAAGCTACTAGCATAACTGCTATTATTGGCGAGAAATTTGATAGGCCTGGTCCATCCAAGCCTAGCTAAAGGAATCAAGCAGTTCAACCACTTATCAGTGGTCTATCAAATAAAGACATCCGGTAATGGATTTCACCTCCTTCCTTATTGCAAATGCAGCCATTAAAAGCCCCTCCAGCCCACTCCCCAGGCTTCAACTTCTTCCTGCAGCGCTGTGCTGCCTACTCTGGAATCACAATTCATCATTTAACGGGCATCCTTATGTGGCTGAATATATTGTCATCTCCTCCTGGGCCAGAAGCAGCACAGTGATTCTGACAGCAACAGAAAGCCAGAGGATTCTGATTTTAAAACAGGGTTTTTTGACGTGTGTTTTTGTGTGTGTGCCGGGATCCTGGTCTCATGGAACCAAAGAATAGAGACGTGGACCAGAGAGGTAAGGTTGTAGAAAGGTACAATTTATTAGAAGAAAAAATACATTTTAAAGTAGAAGCGGCAAAGCAGTACAGAATGGCTCAAGGGCCATTATTAGAAAAGAAAGTACACGCCAAAGAGTTTGGAGCAAGCCAAGCAAAAGGAGCTCAAAAGGCGCTGACTGGACAGGACTTGGGGTTTTTATCCCTTTTTTCTCCAGAATGGGCTGTTCCTCTCTGGGTGTGGGACCACTTAATTGACACCTATGGTTGACAAGAGGCTATTACCTCATCTCTTTAGACTGCGCATGTTACTTCCCAGAATTCAGTTTGTTATAATGATATTAATGAATTTCCGGGCATACGTATGACATTATAATGATGGCATAATGAGGCCCAGGTGAAATCAAGGTCCTTATGGTCTTTACAGTGCAGGTGTGAGTGACTGGTTTAATCCGGTTGGGTATTTTGTATCATTTGTATTCCCGTAGGGGTAGATAATTACAATGAAAAGGGGGAAGTTTTGGGTGGAGAGGGGAGGTCTTTTGAGCAATGCATTCTGTGGGACATGCAAGAATGCAGAGACTCCATGCCTGCCTCTAACTGCTTGTCTTGTTTTCCCCTTGAGAGACGTGATCCCCATAAAATCTCTATGGGAAGTTGAGGGACAGGAGGTCTTTTCTTCTGTATTTACTTCCTGCTGGGCAGGCGCATAGAGCTGTTGCTGCCTATTTGGGGGATTCATGGAACTCTCACCCTATCTGATCTCAGATGAGAGGAAGATGTCTCAAGATCCACCTGGAAGACCATGTTGGCTTCTTTGGTTGCAACTGGCAATCTTGCTGGGGTACTCTCTGTATCCCCAAAGCTCCTAAATGAGGAAAAATAGATTTTAATTAATACATTTCTTCAAGAGTAGAGCTCAAAGCTATTGATGTAAGATGGCTAAGGATTTGGAAAGAACATTAGCCTTTAATGTTTACAATCAACAAGTATACTGGCCTGGGAAAATGTTAAAACCTATTTAGTCTCTGAGAGTATTCAAGAGTTAGGTCCAGAATGACTTGGGGAATGTTGGGAAGCCACAGGCTTTTAAGTAGTTATTTAAAGCAGGGGAGGGTGAGAGATAGTCTATGATTCAGTCTAGGGGCAATCTTTAGTCTAGGATTCAGAAACTAATTAGAAGAGTAATCAAAGCCAGGGGCTAAGAAACTAGGGAAGAGGAGACTTAAAACTTCTATAGGAAAACTTAAAAGTTGTCCAGTGGGGGACTACTTGCCTGGCTCACATCATTTTCGCCTCAGAAACTGACTGGAGGAGCAGGCTTACTCCTGCACTCTGCCTGCCAGACCAGGAGTCTTGGTTTGAGACCAGGAAACCAGGCCCAGGGATGGAAGCAGCCTCCGTGGGTCCTTCTACACCACTGGACCAGTAACACACATTTACGCAGGACCTCTTTTGTTTGCAGAAAAACAAAAATGCATGAGAAAAGAATGTGTGCTGGGAATAACAGTGTTTTTTTTGCCCCCAAAGCTCTTAGATTGTGTTTACAAGATGAACTGATGGAAAGTTTGGTGGCTTCCATAGCAGTTTCCCTGGGGTCTTAGAGGAGACACACACACAGGGTGTACTGAGAAGGAACATGTCCCTCCTGGTGACTGCTGTGAGCATGTCACACCCCTCCCTGCTCCGAGTTAGGTCATTGAATCTTTCAGCAACCGAGGCTTCTCTTGTGCATCTTCACATGAGCCCCGCAGTCCCCAGTGGAGGTACCTACCTATAATAGGGAGATTTGCGAGTATTAAAAGGATGGCTTGCCCCCCAATATTTAAGTTTTTTCTCCCTTTTGCCCCTAATGTACTGTAAATATCTATCATGAGAGTAGAGAATGCATGAGTGAGGCCAGTAGTTCCCAAAAAGCTTGTGGAGCTTTTGAACAAACACAGATGCTGGTGCCTCGCACTCAGAGTTCCTGGTTTTGTCAGTCCGAAGTGAGGCCCAGGCTTTCTGTGTGAGTCTGCTGCTCCCAGGCTTAAAGATCCCCTCTGTGATTCCACTGGGTACCAAGTTCAGAGCCCCTGGGTTAGGCCAACACCTTTCCTGGAACGGGTAGAGTTAAGATGTACTTATTCGTCAGATGCTAATGAAAATCCCTAACAAAGTCACCTTGATGGGCCTCTTGCGTGTGAGCTGAGAGGGAGAGGAGACATGGGTGCTGGTCCATTGTGTCACCTGTGCCTTCTGTGTTGGGCTTGGCAACAGTGGCTGTGGGTTTCAAGGTAGAAATGATGGTGGTGATTGGCCAGGAGGAGGCTCCTAAGGCTGGAAAGATGAGGTGCTCAAAACGTAGTGAGCCTTGGGCCGGCCGAGTGGCGCTGTGGTTAAGCGCTGGCTTGGGAAGTCAGCGGTCCCGGTTCGGATCCCACATATGAGGGTCAGTGACATTGTCCTCAAAAAAAAAACTAAAAAAAAAAACAACTTAGTGAGCCAGTAGTGCTAATTAACACATAACTAGGCAGCCGCTCTGTGTCCGGCCGGAATACTCCGCTGCGAGTTCAGGAAACTCAACAAAAGACGCCTAAGCAAACAGGGGCCAATTTTTCTGTCACAGGAAGTCCAGAAATAGACACTTGCTAGTGTAACAGAATGAAATTCTCTCTCTCTTTCTTTCCCTCTGTCTGACTCGATCATAAATTCCAGCTTACATTTCTCCCATGGCTTTCAGGCTAATACAGCTCCTGCTGTAGATATGCTAACTGACCGGGAACTCTTTTTGAGGCTTGAGTATGCTTCAAAAACGGCCTCTAGTCTGAAGGAGTGGAGGGTGGAGTGGGGGGAATGTGTGCAAGACAATGACTGTTTATCACAGATTTACAGGAATCTCAGGACCAACTCAGACCAGCGGGGTCAACGGACCGGCTGGAACAAAGACATTGGGAGATTTTACTGCTCTTCCTTAGATGCCTGTTGGCCCCTGTCTGTCTAGAGATCTCACCCACCTCTTGCCCTCCTCTTCTTCACTTCTGATAAAAGACACTTGCACTTGAAGGCCTTCTTAAGATGGATTTGAGACAATGTGGAAAGCGCCCATCTTCTCAGGTCAGGGGCTGTCTCTGTAAATAAACCTTTCCTTATTCCAACCTCTGACTTATTGAATATTGGACATTTGGGGCACCAAGCCCATGAGCTTGTGGCTGCATCACCAGCACTGGATGAGCAATTCCAAGGAGCCCACCTCCTTTCCGCATTTCCTTCCCTGCCACCTTTAACTTGGGAGCTTGCCATCTCCAGCTGCTCTCATGGATTAGAGATGGCTGCTGAGGGCCCACAGAGCACCCGGTCCAGGCAGGGCTGAAGGGGCATGGGAGTATACTGGCAGTGACAGGCACTCTGCTTTGATCAGAAAGCAAAAGCTTTCCTGGCGTATCCTTGGCAGACTTCTGCTTAGGTCTCTTTGTCCCGGTCTGAGACACACAGCCAGCCCCCATTCCCGAATGTAATGATGGTTGGAAAAGTAGGGCACGGGATTGTCCTGTTGGCTGCTGAGAGGAAGTCAAGTTTGTCAAAATATGTCTTTTGGGATATTGATTATTTTAAACTGGCTATTTTCAAGAAACAAAAGACTCAGGAAGAGCCCTTACCTGCCAAAAGGAATTCAAATAGAAATACCCTCTTAAAGAAGGGAGCATCACCTCAACATCATAATATAAAGGAAATGCGGCACACAGGGAGGAGCCTGCAAAATCTGTTTGTTGGGCTGCCCTCTGTGTCCCATTGTTTCTGCCCCCACCCTCCAACTCCCCACCCCCTCGGCAAAAATTTGTTTACCAAATGTTTGCTTTCCTTCAGCTAGGACCTGTGAATTGCCTAACTTCCCTTTGAAGTCCCAAACCCCTGCCTCCCTCTCATTGGTCTAGAATGGCATATAACCCTTAACTGCCCCAGGTACTTTGGGGTCCGGTATTCTTAGGGAACACCCATAGGCACATATGTAATAAATTTGGTTATTTTCTCCTGTTAATCTGTCTCGTGTTAGTTTGATTATTAGTCCAGCCAGAAGAATTTAGGTGAATTTAAAAATTAAAAAAATTATTTTTCCTCCCCCACACTATCGAAGCATGCATGAGCCGTTGGACCCTGGGGTTAACATATTTGCCACCTGAAACAAAAGCATCAAAAGCGATTTTTTGGGGGGTTGAAGGGACGGCAGATATTGGGTTAATAGCTAATGGTGTCTGCCACAGATGCCCACAGGGAATTTGAGTTTTCTAGATGTCGCCCTTCACATAAACCTATTACCGATGCTGCTACAGCAACTTTCTCCATGGAGATTCTCTGAGGGCTTTCATGGGAGACATCACAGGCAAAAATTTCAGCTGGAGCCTACCGAGCAGCTCCCTCCCATTCTTAGACTCCCCCCAGAGGTAGTTAGCAGAAGACTCCAGCTGAAATCTTGCTGTGTAATTGCTATTTTCTTTCGTTCTATGGCTGTCTTCCGCTTTGCAACTATGAACATTAAGTTGAAAGGATGGAAATAAAGCACACGACATCGACAATAGCGCCATCTTCTGTCCAGAGAAATGGCAGCTTGTAAACAGATCAGAATTTTGGTTATGCAACTGCACATTCGTTGCAGAGCATGAATACATGTATAAGATGCATGCATTTAAGAAGGACCTTTTCCATGAGTTTTGAGACCTGGGTATCTATCTCAGGTCAGCACGTCCATCATTCCTTATTCCCTGTGGGCATCTACTGGTCTTTTAGCACACACAGTATGGCGGTGCTCTTGAGGAGGCTTTCCTGGCAGCATCACCCCAGGCTAAATGGAGGCACTGCAGGGTGCCTCCAGAATAGCAAACTGCAACATCTCACAGCACTCCTCCTATAGGAAGGAGACACTTGAAAGAACTTTACCAGGGCCACTTTCAGTAACTCACACTTCTGCTTTCCTTGTCGCCCTTTTCTCTCCCTCACCCTAAGAAGGGAGCAGTACCTATTTTAAGTGGGCAAAGTGAGAATAGTTAGGATTAAAACTCAGAGGTGTTGCTGTATGATCAGATTTATAGATGCACTGTTTCAGATCAGAAGGGCACCCACGATAGTCACCTATAGAGACCTCATGGAAAGATTTAAAATAGATGGTGTAGACAACTAACACCGTAGACCCGAATTATTTGTATGTTGGAACCAGTGTCATGAGAGCCCAAACACGAAGTTATTCAGCTGTGGGAGGCAGAGGTGGAGCGGGGAGCACCACCCAGGGAATGGCTCCTTAGAGGCCACCGCTGGACACTCACAGCCACGAGACAAAGCACAGGCATAGCTTCTTCCTCAGAACTGGACATATTTGTTACCTGAAGAAACAGGACGAGGCAGGCTTTGAGCATTGGTGATGCAAGAGAGCGTGTAGAATACATGAATACATGGGAGGGAGCTGAACAAAAGGTAGGGAAGACTCTAACACTTGTGCATACTGGCACCTGTTTTGGATGTTAAAATGGCAGCTAGTCAAAACCCTGATTCACTTAAGGATGCAGCAGGAAAATTGCAAGGAGTGGGGGAATCAAGCTATTCTAAGCCCTGTTCACATGTCACTTCTGAAGGAACTGTTCATCTTCATGAGGATGAGGAGGGGTAGCTGGTGGTTCTCACACTGGGTCTCCTCTGTCAAAGCAGCATTTTGTCACGTGTTGAGCCAGGCGACAAGGACTTCCACTTTCAAATGTTCATGTTTCAAGAATCAATATGTCACTGGAAATGTTCTGGCTGACCAATTTATAATACTATCACTATAAAATACTGAATTCTTCTTTATCCAATTTCAAATCCTATTATGTAGCTGCCATGTTTCTGGTTCCATGTGTGGTATATAAGACACAAAATGAATTAAAGCACAATCCCAATTTTTAATGAGCTTGAAAGCTTGGCAGAAATGTACGTAGTCATTCATTCATACAACTGTAACTGACTGAGGACCTACTAGGTGCTAGACACTGGGAATGCAGAGACTACGTCGGCAGTAAGTACACACAGGAGCTGTGTACTTTTCTTTCTTGATGCTTCGGAAGTAATACAGAGGAGTACAAGCTGCTAGTCAGACAGCCCTGCTGCTTTTCTATTGTGTGACATTGGGGCAGGTTACTTAAGCTCTCCTATTCTCAGTTTCCTCACCTGTAAAATGAGGAAAAATAATACCACTTCATTTATGAGTTGTTTTGAGGATTAAATGAGATAATATATAAAGACTAATGTTATCATGTCTCATTTATAATAAGTAACTGCTAGACACTAGTACTACAGTTGGAAGTTATGGGAATATAGAAGTAGCAGTAAGTATAATTAGGGGCATTAGGAATGGCCTCTTAAGGGCCGGCCGAATGGCGCGGTGGTTAAGCGCTGGCCTTGGAAGCCAGCGGCCCCGGTTCGGTCCCACATATGAGGGCCAGTGACACTGCCCTCAAAAAAAAACAAACAAAGGAATGGCCTCTTAAGAGATGCCAGGTAATATGGGTTTTTGTTGAGGAGTAGGAGATGGGTACTCACTCAATAAGCATTTCTTAAGTGTGATACAGCTAGAGGTGCAGGTTCTGGGACTAGTGTGACAAAAGACATAATTCCATAAGCCCTGCCCAGTTCTCAAATTGCCCATGGGGGCAGGATTAGGGAGCAGAGAAGTCAACCTGCAATTACAACACAGTGTGATAAGTGCTGTGTTAGTGATATGCTAGGATGTTTGGGGAATTTGGAAGAGGGTCACCTAACTTAGGTGCAGTGGGTGTGACTGAGCTATTAAGAATTGACTTTCTGGGGCTGGCTAGGTTGCTCGGCTGGTTAAGAGTTAGCTTAAGAGCGCGAGCTCTGAGCAACAGGCCTGCCGGTTCAATTCCCACATGGGCCAGTGACACTGCGCCCTCTACAGCTAAGATTGTGAACAACAGACCTGGAGCTGGGCTGCCGTAGGTGGCTGGTGGCAGCGTAAGCTGCAGCCCCTGCTCAGTGGACTGCCCTGAGCTACCGTGAGTGGCCAGCAGCCAGCATGAGTGGCCGGCAGCGGGCGAGAGCTGCCGTGAGCCACCATAAGCCGCCGTGAGCTGCCATGAACAGTTGTCCAATGGCTGGCCACCAGCTGCCTCAGCCGGGAAGAGCGCAATGATCACAATACCAACATGGGCCAGTGAAGCAACGTCCTCCACAACTGGACTGACATACAAAAGGACAACTTGGCTATTCCCCTTCCCCAATTCCCCAATGCTGTTCCCCTCCCCTAATTCCCCAATAAAATCTTAAAAAAAAAAAAGAATTGACTTTCTGGAGAGATGACATTTGAACTTATCTTGAAGGGAGAAGAACAAGTCAGGGGCAGTAGAGGTAAGGGCTTTCCACACGATGAAAGGGCTTTTGGAAAGAGAAAGTGCAAGCACATGGCATGTTTCAGGGACTTCAAAATCCTGGTGTATTTGGGGCATGAGGAGGATGGGGCTGGAGAAGTAGGCAGGGGCCACTTCACGAGGCATTTTGGATGTCATGCTAAGAAACTGAAACATTGTCTGAGGGATATGTGTAGATACCGGTTTAATTTTAGAAAGGTCATCCTGGTTGCAATATGAAGTGTGTATGGGAGTAGAGAGTGAATCAGGCAGGAGTTATCACTGTTATCTTAGTAAGAAATGAGAAGAGTCTGAAAGTAAAGTATTACTGGGGGACAGAATGGACGGGACATTGATTTAAGGAGCAACTGCATATGAGAGTCAAGGAAGAGACTGGGGCGTCTATTGATTCCCAGATTTTTTTTTTTTAAAGATTTTTAAAATTGGGAAATTGGGGGAGGGGTACAGTGTTGGGGAATTGGGGAAGGGACCAGCCAAGTTGTTGTTCTTTAATCTTTGTTTTGGAGGGCGCCAGTCGCCATCTGGCTGCCCTTCGACAGCTCATGGCCTCTAAGTTCAAGGTGCTGTGTTCAATCTTAGTTGCAGTTGGGCATAGCCACCTGCCCATGCAGGAGTCAAACCAGCAGCTTTGTTAAAAGTGCACGCTCTATCCACTGAGCCATCGGGGTGGCAGCTCAGCTCAAGGTGCCAAGTTTAGTCTTAGTTGCGGGTGGGCATAGCCCACTATCTAACAGGCAATCTTGTTGTTACACCAGCTGAGCCATCCTGCCACCTGTTGGCAACTCAGTGACAGCTCAGTGTCACTGGCCCATGTGGGACTCAAACTGGTGGCCCGTTGCTCAGAGCTCACGCTCTTAAGCCAACTCTTTTTTAAAAAAGATTTTTACTGGGGAATTGGGGAAGGGGAACAGCATTGGGGAATTGGGGAAGGGGAACAGACAAGTTGCTGTCCTTTTGTTCTTCAGTCTAGTTGTAGAGGACATTGCTTCACTGGCCCATGTTGGTATCATCATTGTGCTTTTCTCGGGTGAGCCAGATCGGTCGCTGGCCTCTGGATGGCCACTCACAGTGGCTCTTGGCAGCTCACACTGGCTGCCAGCCACTCACTGTAGCCTATGGCAGCCCACTGCAGCAGGGGCTGCAGCCTACACCGTCGCCGGGGCTCGTGCAGCCCAGCTCCAGGTGGAGCTGTTGTTAGCTGTGGAGGGCAGTGTCACTGGCCCTCATATGTGGGATCCGAACTGGGGCCACTGACATCCTAAGCCAGCTCTTAACCAATGCGCCACTCGGCAGGCCCTCTTAAGCCAACTCTTAACCAATTGAGCCACTCAGCCAGCCCGACTCCCAGATTTTTTGACTTGGGCAGTGAAGTGAATGATGGGTGTTTTCCTAAATATGAAATAACTGGGAAGGAGTCCATGGGTTGGGAGTAATGGTGATGGGGGAATAAGGATCATGGGGTGCAATTAATGGTGAGCCTGAGAATGATGCCCAGGTGGAGACATCTGGCTGTTGGATAGATAGGTTTGGAGCTCAGGAGAGAGATCTGGGCTGGGGATACAAATTTGTTTTTCTCATCATTAGCCTGTAAATGGTAGTTGAATCTATGGTTTAAATGAAGTCACTTTTGGAAAGTGACTTACAGAGAAGCACAGAGATCTGAAGATATAATTCTGGAAACATCAATATGAACAGGTCAGGAAGAGGAAGAGATGAGAAGAAACAGCTGGGGAATTAGGGAAAAGAAAAAACAGGAAGAAGCTACCTGATAAAAAAATGAGAGGAAGACTGTGTTTCAAGAAGAAATCCTCAACAGACTCAAGTAAGGTGAGGATGAAAAATTTGCAATTAGTAGACAACTGCCCACCTTGGTGGGTCAGGAAAGTGGTGGTTGTGGGAAATATTCAGGCAGAGAAAATAACTAGTACAAACATATTTTGGGAAAAGAGAAGAATTCCATGGGCTGGAACACAGGACGGAGGAGGGGGATTAGGTTATGAGGCCAGCACAGATCCCAGAAGCCCTCAGTGCCTGCTCTTCAGTATGGCTTTATTCTGTAGGTTTCAGGCAACAACTACATAGGACATTATTATTTTCTTAATAAGTCGTTTTCTTTAAAAATGGAGGTAAAGTTTACACACAGTGAAATGCGTAGATCTTAAGGGTTCAATTGCAAGGGTTTTGACAAATGTGAAACCTGTGTAACCAATACTCTAATCAAGACAAAATATTTCCACTACCTTGAAAAGTTCCCCTTTAGTTAATCTCCACTCCCTATCCTGCTCTCATTTCTATACAACAGATGACTTTTGTTTGTTCTTGAATTTCATATAAATAGACTCATGCAGTATGTAAGCTTGGCGTCTCTGGCTTTTTTGTTCAACACAATGTTTTTCAGATTTATTCATGTTGCTGCATGGATTAATAAATCATTCTCTTTTATCGCTGAATAGCATTATTACATGAATAGGTTGCAATTTGTTTATCCATTCTTCTATTGATGGTCATTTAGGTTGTTACAAGCTCTTGGTTATAATTAATATCGCCCAAAACATTCTTGTACAAGCATTTTTGATGCCAAGTTTTCATTTATTTTAGGCAAATACCTAGGGGTCAAAATGACAAATCATATAGTAGGTATTATATATTTCAACTTCATTAGAAACAGCTTTCCAAAGTGACTGGACCATTTACAGGCCCACCAGTAATGTATGGGCGTTCCAATGGCTCCTCCTCCTTCGCCCTTGACATTTGGTGTTTTTTTTTTTTAATTTTTTATAAAGATTTTATTTGGGAATTGGGAGAGGGGAACAGCATTGGGGAATCAGGGAAGGGGAACAGACAAGTTGCTGTCTTTTTGTTCTTCAATTTAGTTGCGGAGAACATTGCTTCCTGGCCTATGTTGGTATTGTCATTGCGCTCTTCCCGGATGAGGCAGATGGGTTGCTGGCCTCTGGATGGTCACTCACCGCGGCTATTGGCCGCTCACGCTGGCTGCCGGCCACTCTCTGTAGTCTATGGCAGCCCACTGCAGCAGGGGCTGCAGCCCACACCATCGTCGGGGCTTGCACAGCGGCTCCACCTGGAGCCGTTGTTAGCTATAGACTGCAGTGTCATTGGCCCTCATATGTGGGATCCGAACCGGGGCCGCTGGCATCCCAAAACCAGCTCTTAACCAATGCGCCACTCAGCCGGCCTGACATTTGGTGTTTTTGATCTTTTAAATTTCAGCTGTTCTAATGGGTGTGACATGATATGTTACTGAGGATTTAATTTTCATTTATCTAATGATCTTGAACACCTTTTCAGATGCTACATCTGCAATCTTCATTTGTTAAATGTCTGCTCATGACTGTTGCCCATTTCTGTTGATAGGTATATGAAGAATATATGTTGAAGGAAAGTGATATTTATTGACACATTGTATGTTGAAGCCAATTGATATTTACTGGCACATTCTAAATGGGCTTACCATAAAACTATATATCCATCTGTCAATGGAAAAGTGAATGACTCTGAAATATGAAAAAAAAATGCCTTGCATGTATGTTGAACAACTTTAAAATTAAATAACTTTAAATTATATAAAAATAACTTTAAATTATGCTTATCCATTGTGTCGATGACACGGCAACCTCTTGAAGGTGGGAGTGTGTCTTCTCCTTGGACTAAGGGGAGAACTTAATGGTTAGAAGGTAAAGAAAACCCATGTCACTGAATCAGTTTGCCTCGGATTGAGTCAGGAACCAAACCAGTACTGTCCAAGCTAATGTGAGATTTTCTGTTTCTGTATTTAGCAGTAGATACTGTCAGAAATACAGAAAATACTGACACATGGACAATTTTTGAGATAGCAGTCGGAGCGCAAGCATTGTACGGGACCATCTGCATGCTAGAGTTGGTTTGGGCATTTGACTGCATGTGTTGGCGTGGGCATCGTTTCCAGCCGTGTCCCTGCACATAGCTTTAGTATTTTTCAGGGCCTCTAAATCATTCTTGTGTTTTCGTTATTTACTTTGATGCAGATGTCCAGGGCCCATTTCAGACCTCGCCGTGTTAGTCTCTTTGTGGGTGGCGCCAGCCTGCGTTTTTTCGAAAATAAGCTTCTAAGAGACTTTTGATTTACACCTTTTATGTGTACCTGTGGCGCAGAGGCACACCTCGTTGATTTAGGGCCCTCGGGCAGGACAATCTCCAATTAGGAATCGATGGACCTGATGTAGATACGACACTGACGTTTTACTAATAAATAGTAACGGACGGGTTGAGAGGGAGCAAATCTCAGGCAGCGCTAGTGCAACGTGCCTACCGCACACAGAGCTGGACCCAGGCCGGGCCGCAGCCCCTTCGCTCCGGGTGCGAGGCCGGGCCGGCCACGCACGCGCACGCACGAGCTCGGGCCGGCCACGCACGCGCACGCACCAGCTCGGCCCACACGCACACGCGCACGCTGGCGCCTCCTTTGGGCGCCGGGGTCGGCGACGCGCGCAACAAATGGAGTGGGTGCTCGCGGAAACGCTGCTCGCGCAGAGCCGGGACCCCCGGGTCCTGCTCGGGACTCTGTGCCGCGGGGAGGCGTCCGCAGAGCGCGTGGAGACGCTGCGCTTTCTCCTGCAGCGGCTCGAGGACGAGGGGGCGCGGGGCGGCGGGGACGCGCTCTCGGAGGCGGCGCGCGAGGTGGCCGCCGAGTACCTGGTGCCGCTGCTGCGCGGCCTACGCGCGCGGCCCGCGGGAGCCCCGGACCCCGAGCCCGGCCGGCAGGCCCGAGGGCGCGTGCTGAGGGCGGCGGGCGCGGCCCTGCGCTCCTGCGCGCGCCTCGCCAGGGGCCCGCCCCTGGCGGCCGCGCTGGCCGAGGAGGCGCTGCGCGACCTGCTGCCCGCGGGCCCCACGCCGGGCCTCGAGGGGGGCGCCGAGGCAGCTGTGGAGGTGCTGGCGGCCGTCGGGCCCTGCCTGCGGCCCCGCGAGGACGGGCCGCTGCTGGAGCGCGTGGCGCAGGCCGCGCTCGTGCTGGCGCTGGCAGGGGACGGGGAGGCAGCGGCGCTGGCGGCCGGGCGGCTGCTGCCGGCGTTGGGCCGGGGCGGCGCGGTGGCGCTGCGGGCCGTGTGGGGCGGGATGGTGGCGCCCTCGGCGCCGGACCGCGTGGGCCTGAGGCTGCAGGTGCTGAGCGCCTTGGCGGAGCGGCTGCTGCCGGAGCCCTCGGCGCACGAGACGGGTCCGGACGCGCGCTGCAGCTCGCGGTTCTGGCGGACCGTGCAGGCGGGGCTGGCGCACGCCGAGGACGCGCTGACGCGCAAGCGTGCGCGCTACCTGCTGCAGCGGGCGGTGGAGGTGTCGGCGGAGCGCGGCGTCGGCTGCACCTGCCGCCCCCAGGAAGCGAACGGTACCTGCCTCTCTGTCCCCAGCCCAGCCCAGCTGTGGCTTTCTGGGAGGGAGGCCGCCTGAGCACAAACGAGCGCTCAGGGTGGTCTCCATCCCTGCAGAGTTGGGTTATTCTCGTGGTCCCCATAGCGCCCGAAAACCTGGGACCCTCATCTCGAGGGTGTTCCTTGAAGTGACACAAATCACTGCAGCCGAGAACAGTGTGCATTTCCCAACCTTCCTGACCCAGAGCAGGTGGAATTCTGTGTCTGTGGAATAATTTAGGAACGTGACGGCCCATGCAGGATTTCACAGACCAAATGTGCATTTGATCGTGGTAGGTCCATTCTGACGGAAGGGTTAGCTGCCATCACATGGAAAGGCCATTCTTTACGTGTACCGACCCGTGAACTGCGACTGTTAGAACTATGTCATAGAAACCATCACTTTAAAAAAATTTTTTTCCCGTGGTAATTCTCTTAGCAGGATTTACTAAATATTGGTTAGACATATTAAGTCAACCTTGTGAGATTATTTTTGCCATTGGTTTAATAGAATGAGTCAGATTTAAAACTTTTTGTTTTACGTTTTGAGCCGTACTTCCTACTATTTTATTACAGAATAAGAGTAGATGACATAGCAAGGCCTTCCTTCAATTTGGTATATTATTCTTCATTGATTCACTGAAATCAGTGTGAAACTATACTTTGGTCATCTTAAATTCCATTTTTGAGCTATCAAAGTCCAATGAGAATTTTCACTAGAAAATATTTTTTAAATTACCAGTTAAACCCTCATTTATTTTAGTCATTCTGCAGTGTTTTAAGAATGAGCACTAGTCCTTCCATGCTCGCCCCACCTCCATTTCCTACATTTTATTTATTTATTTATTTATTTATTTATTTATGTATGTATTTATTTATTTTTAAAGATTTTATTGGGGAATTGGGGGAGGGGAACAGACAAGCTGCTGTCCTTTTGTTCTTCAGTCTAGTTGTGGAGGATGTTGCTTCACTGGCCCATGTTGGTATCGTCATCGCGCTCTTCCCGGATGAGGCAGATTGGTCACTGGCCTCTGGATGGTCGCTCACTGCGGCTATTGGTAGCTCATGCTGGCTGCGGGCCACTCACTGTGGCCTATAACAGCCCACTGCAGCAGGGGCTGCAGCCTACAGCGTCGCCTCGCTGGGGCTCGTGCAGCCCAGCTCCAGGTGGAGCTGTTGTTCACCATCTTATCTGTAGAGGGTAGAGGGCAGTGTCACTGGTCCTCATATGTGGGACCCGAACCGGGGCCGCTGGCTTCCCAAGCCAACGCTTAACCACCACGCCACTCGGTGGGTCCTCTTGAATTACCTTGATTTCCTCCCTTTTTCTTTCTTCTTTTTTTTTATTTATTTTATTTTTTTAGCTGAGCCATCCTGCCACCTGTTGGCAGCTCAACGGCAACTCAGCTCGGGCTGGCCTTGAACAGCTGTTGCTCAGAGCTCAGCTCACACTCTTGAGTGAGCTCTTAACCAACTGAGCCACTTGGCCGGCCCTATTTTTCTTCTTTTTTTGAGAGCAGTGTCACTGGCCCTCACTTAACCACTGTGCCACTCGGCCGGACCTCTTCTTTTTTTTTAATTGAGGGAGGGGAATTGAGGGAGGGAACAGTGTTAGGAAAGGGGACCAGCAAAGTTGTTGTTCTTTAATCTTACTTGTTGGGGGCACCAGTCGCCATCTGGCTTCCCCGTTGGCAGCTCGTGGCCTCTAAGTTCAAGGTGCTGTATTCAATCTTAGTTGCGGGTGGGTGTAGCCACCATCCCATGCGGGAGTCGAACCAGCAGCCTTGTTGTTAAGAGTGCATGCTGTATCCACTGAGCCATCTGGTGGCAGCTCAGCTCAAGGTGCCAAGTTCAGTCTTAGTTGCAGGTGGGCATAGCTCACCATCGAGCAGGCAGTCTTGTTAGGAGCATGTGCTTTTACCAGCTGAGCCATCCTGCCACCTCTTGGCAGCTCAGCTTGGGCACAGCATCACTGGCCCATGTGGGAATCTAACCTGTGGCCCTGTTACTCAGAGCTCGCTCTTAACCTAACTCGTAACCAACTGAGCCACTCGCCTGGGCCTCCCCCCTTTTTCTTTCCATGCTCTGTTTGGATATTGAACCACCCAGACTGGTCATCAGAGCATCTTTTCTCTCCTCTGATTTTTCTTTTTGCTCTACTTCCTGAGTAATTTCTTCAAGTTTATTTCCGGTCCTTTCTTTGAATTTCTTGTTTTGGCTATCAAAGTTTTATTTTTATGAGATCTTTTTTGTTCTTGGACTGTTCCCTTTTAATTAGTATCCCGTTCTTATATCGTAACTGTACTGTATCTTCTCTTGCTTCCCTTTAAGCCATTATTGAAAAATTGTTCTTTATTTTTTAGGTTTTCTTTTTCCGGCATAATTTTGTTTTCTCCAAATTTCTTCCTGTTTGTTTTGAATTGGCCCTGATATTTAATGTAGAGGTTTCGCCAGAGGCTTGGTGATCCTTAGATGTCTGTTTATATTTAAGAATAAGGAAGCAAAAATCAGGTTTAAAGGTCTAAGCACATGAGAGGTGCTTGTTGACTGTGAACTTCCCTGTAAGGTGATCTGGCCAAGCCATTTCACCTGTAATCGCTGATATAAGTATTTTCAGGTCTTTCCTCTTGGGCTGGCCAGAGTCCATGGAGATCTTCTGCTGGACAGTGAAGGCCTGGTCAGCATTCTGGGATCTGAGGGGCCACAATGGTGGTGGGACAGGTAGAAGGGGTCTCAGCAGGGTGCACACATTTTCACCCGATACTCATTTTGATATGGCATTCACCCCTGTTGTCAGCTGGGTCCAGTGTATCTCAATTCAGAGCGCTACTATTTTACCTGCTCCAGAGAATAGATTCCAGCTCCAGAAATAGATTTCCCGTGTAGGAAAAAGAACACAGGAAAGGGGTCTGGGACCTGACTGTTTTCTTAAACACACTGAACAGATTCTTTTCCGCTGAGCTTCGCTTTTACCTCCACTTACAGAATTAAATTTTGCTGTCAATTCCTGAGGTTTGGGGTGATTTTGTAAATTAGTTTTTTCCTTGGCTTTCCCTGTGCCACCTTAACACTCACTTCTCTTGAGTCCGCTTGGTTTTCACCTGTTTTTCAGAGGCTAAATTTCATTGCTGTTGCCTGCCTTCCCTGTTTTCTCCATTCTTATGGGTTTTTGCCTTTGAAAAATCCTTTACTGACACAGTGAGGTACTTAAGGCAAGTAGAGTTTATGTGTTCACATCTGTTATTCTTACTCAGAACTCCAAAACAATAATCCTAATTTTTAAAAAATCTTTTGAGATTCTTGTACATCAAGGCCTCCTTTCTGGGCTGTGATGCAGGGCACCCTCCTAATTTGAGAAGACAGCATTTGGTAATAATGGCATAACTTTAGGAAGTACTTTTATTAAGAAACATATGCAATTTGCAAAAGGAGGAACTAATTTTCTTTTTAAAATCATAACAGGCCCAAGTCTGTTTTGGTGGTCAGAGAAGAAAAAAGATGAGCTTCTAAAGTTTTGGGAAAACTACATTTTAATTATGGAAACCCTAGAAGGAAATCAGGTAAGTGTTGTCATATTTGAACAAATCCCATGTAGATCGAGTTTTAATTTTTTTCAAATATTCTGTTAAAGCAATGCAAAAAGACAACTTTGATATAACATAAAAGAATACAAGTGTACTATGTTTTCTGGCATTAATGCAATTTTAAATTGATTGTAAACTCAATTGAAATCAAAGTTTCAATTGACTTACATTATCATTCAGAGAATTTAGTCTTATTTGATCTTCCCTTGACATTTACTTCTAAAGTTTTAGTTGTCTGACATTATGAATTATCTCCAAAGAAATAACACTTTTAGGAAAACTTCACTTAAAACATTTTTGAAGTAAATTATTATTAAGTAAATAATTGCCCTATAATTTTGTAGGTTTTCTTTTTTTTTAAGTTCTTACATCTGTGCAAACCTGGTCCTAAAAATGGAAACTTGAAAAATCATTTTCAGTTGAGTTTGAATCAGTTTTTGTAGAATTTTGTCGGATTTTTTAAGTTGAGAGGAATCTCTTAAGATTAGTGGTTCTCAAACTTGAATGTTCATTCGAATCCCCCAGAAGGCTTGTTAAAGTAGAAATTGCTGGGTCTGGTCCCCAGAGTTTCTGATTCAGTAGGTCAGCGATAGTGTCTGAGAATTCAAATATTTACAAGTTCCCAGGAGATGCTTTCGCATCTGTTCTGCGGACTACTCGAGAACTGTGGTCTAGTGGTTCCCAGTCTGTAAGCGATGGACCACTATGGAGCCAGCCAGCTATGGAGCCCTGTGAGGTGTCAGCCACAATGTGCAGCAAGCATTGTGTGTAGGCTGAAATGAAGAATTACTCATATTTGCTAAATAATGTACTGACGGTGCTAAAAAAATGGATACAAGTGGACACTTTGATCAACGTTGCTCAAGCAGTAGTTTGCCATAATCAGTAGTATCTTGACGCTGATGGAAACCACTTTGAGCACCTCTTTTAATTGCAGAAGTCAAATGTGACTTGCATTCATCTTTTGTTAGTGGTATATATTGAGTATTACAATTTTAATACAGTTTTCCTTCCATTCTTAAAATGTATATACATTTTTTTGGCACCCTCTGTATAGATGCGAGGATGTGGAATAAAAAGCTTTTCTAAAGTCAAATAAACTTTTATGGTTTTCCTTAGTCAATAGATCCAATAAGATCCCCATTAAGTACCCTGATTTATCTGTAGTTTGAAGGACATATAAATTAGACTCTAGTATCAGCAACGTACTGTGAGTACGAAGAGCATTGAACTCTGAACTGGCCCTACTTTTAAATGTGTGGCTTTGAACAACTTGAGTGACTAGAGAACATATTTCAATATTTTTCCTCTTTGTAACATATTGGTATTACCAGCTCTGTTTCCCAGGACTGTTGAGGATTATATGACATAATTTATGATATTCACTGTATAAATGTAACATTACTATATTCTAGATTATATTCATTAGCTTTGTCACACTTACTCTTACGTACCTGAATTTATATGATTATAAAAACTGGAAGAATCAGACCCATTTTGCATAGTTTCTACATGGGGCTGGGGAGCAGAAGGGCTACTGTTATCTAAATAGATGAAAACTTCCTTACGTTTCTAAAGGTGAATTTTCATTTCATAGGTCTTTTTGCTTTTATTTTCAGATACATGTTATAAAGCCAGTTTTACCAAAGCTGAACAATCTATTTGAATACGCTGTGTCAGAGGAAAACGGTAATGGCTACTTTGAATTTTTAGTATTCTAACTTTTGCCCCTTGATATTATGACCAACTCTGGGTCATTATAGACAATTTGGAAAAACTATAAAAGGATAAAGGAGAAAATAAGAATCTGTGTTAATATTCTAGATACAAAACTTCTGTGTTGATTGTTCATAATGTTTTCTTCTCGCTTAGCAATATATCTAAATGCATTTACCTATATCCTTAGTCTTTGAGAATATAATTTTAGATGGCTGCATAGTTTTTTATAATGTAGAGGTATGGTGAATTTTCTAAACTTCTGATTATGGAAAATTTCAAACAGAAGAAGAGTTTGTATGATGATTCCCATCATCCAGTTTCAACAGTGATCCTTCGTGTCCAGGCGGTGTCTTCTTCCACACGCAGCCCCTGCTGCTCCCGCTTGCCAAATGGCCTTGAAGCGCTTACCTGGAGAGCAGACAGCATATCATTTCATCTGTAAATATTTCACAGCACACATGCATACACACACCCCCAGCTACTTACCCACCCTTAAAACTCTTTGGTAATGTTTTAATGATAGCATATTCTACATTTTTAATAATAGCTCTTGGTATTATATATTTTAACTTCTTTCCATTCTTATTCTCTTAAAAATCTATTTCATTGTTTGAGTTACTTTTTTTTGTTTTCAGTTCTGTATCTTGGATGTCTTAGGAAGTGAAAATTTCAAGGTATAATTTTAAATATGTTTTTTAAGCCCTGAATCAGTACTGTATTATGAGAGCTCTTTAGGAGCAATAAAATGAAGCTGGGGCTTCCTAAAATTATTTTATGAAATTAAGTGTAGATCAATGAAACAGCTAAATGCAGGCTAACAGTGTTTTGTATTCATATGAATGATAAAATGGTATATTATCATGTTTATACATGGGAATTAACCTAGGTAGATGGGTTTTCATGCCTACTCCAGAAAATCACAACGTTAATAGCTTGACCCCATAGGAATTGAGCTTTGTTCAGCTGATTATGATGGTTGTTTTCTCACACACTGGGATTTTTCACAGACCATGGGAATCCATCGTCCCACCTGGGGCTACAATTTAATTGAATCCTGTTGTGGCTTCACTTAGGCATTTACTATTAAAATGATTCTCCTATTACTACATTTTTCCCAAAGCTCTTGGCAAACCAAATCAAATAGCAGTGACAGGGTTTGAAAAATGACTGTTGCCAAAGAATTGAACAAGCATCTTGATGTAAATTACAAATAATGGACTGATTTATTTATAGAATGTGATGCGTTAAACATGCTGAATTTTTTCTAATAGAATTAAAGGATATGTCAAAAGAATTAAAAACATCTCTAAGGTACATATTTATCCCATTTATTCCCTCACTCAATAGATATTTACTTTATAGGTACTTAATGTCTAATGTATGCTAAGCACTGGGATAAAGTGGTGAGACAAATGTAGTATTTTCACTTGATTTTTGTCTGTTTTCCATGAAAAAATAATTTTGTTTGTAAGTTCTATGGGCAACACATGGGCTGAAATGAGTAGGCAGTGAGTGGGGCGGGGCTTTGGAGAGGTAGGCAGGGCAGGCCTGCCTTAGGAATGACATCGAAGCTCAGGGTTGAGGGGACCGCATCGTGTGCAAAAGCCCTGAGGTGGGGACAGCTCTTTGGGTGGGAGGGGGACCAGGAGGACAGTGCTGCACAGTGTGGTGGGTGTGGGACGGTGGGTGAGGTTGGTGCAGGTGTCAGTGTCAGTTCACCCTTGTTCAGATTTTATTCCAAGAGCGATGAGAAGCCATTCAAGGGTTTTAAGCAGAGTGACAGTGTCAGATTTCTGTATGAAGTGGGTGAGAGAAGAATGGGTTGGAATCACCCCAAATCGAAAGTTCACCCTGCATGTAGCGGTAATATTTAATTTTTGTACACTGTAGCAGCTATAACATTCACACACAGTCTTTCTAAATGAAACTATCTAAATATGGAATACTGAACACCTATGTTATTTTGGTTTTTCAGTAATTAAACATCCGTGGATGTGATTAAACACAAACTCCCTTCAGTAGTGTGATAAGGAAGTGAATGTGTTTGTGTGTATATGCGTTTATTTATGAATATAGTTTGCTTGGAGCCACATAACGTGAGGAGCAAATGTCAGCCCTCGATGTTTTCTCCACAGCCTGTTGGCTCTTTCACCCATCCTGGCATATGTGTATTTATAAACGAATGTTTGAAAGTGAAAACAAAATCCTGACCAAAGAAGGTGTTATCCATTTTTTGGAGCTCTATGAAACAAAAGTTCTTCCATTTTCACCAGAATTTTCTGAGGTAAGGACAGCCTTTCTTTCCCTTGCTCCGTTTGTCCAAAGATGAGAGGTAAGGGCATTCGTCGCATCGTGTGTGATCTTCAAAAAAATATAGTAGGCCTCTATTATGGCAAGTAAGACTGTATAGATGTGCATACAACAAACCCTAGCTCTCTGAGTTGGGCTCTCACATTTGGACGCTGTAATATGGTTTATCCACAAACTGCCCACATCGTTTCCATGGTGGAAAGTAGTACTTTGGTGTCCGTGTTTTGAACAACCTAAGTCGAGGGTATGAAAGCTGGTGTAGAAGCTCGTTAGCCATCTTTTCCACAGCTCTGGTCAATGAATTAACATTGCTGCATGAAGTGGAGATTGCCGTTTGAGCTACAGTATTATTACATATATAAATATATTTTAACATCTGTACTTCTATTTGTCAGAAATCACACAAAGCAGAGACTCACAATTACGGCTGTGGTTTTAAATTTTATATTACAGTACCACAGGAGTCACATGATCGCATTGGTATACTAATTTACCTCTTGTTTAGAGGTAACCTAAATAAACTTTCCCAGTTGTCTGACTATGTACTATAATGTTTTGATATGCATCATTTTTCTACATTCTCTTAGGCTTCCTGCAGTTACTCTAAGTTTGCATTTTTTGGCCCATGTCTAGTAATATTTTTGAAGATATAATTTTTCCCCCTTTATCTTTTAGACAAAGGGGCTTCAATTTTCTCTCGAGTATCTTTGTTTTTCCTTTGTTACTACCTTTATTTCCACCATGTGTTGCTTCTTTGGGTCCCTTTCTTTCGTCTTGACCTAACATGAGCTCTGTTTTATAAGTTTTTATCAGGTGGGAAGATTCTGTACTTATTTTGTCCTTCTGGTGGAATTAATGTGTCCTCTAAGACTCTCATAAATTATCCTGCAGCATAAGAGGTCAGCAGTGCTTAGAACAGCTCTCCTGCAGCCTGTGTAGGATGTGCAATTAAGGGCAAAGCTGACTTTTCAAAGTTAACAGTTGCAACTTAACAGCAAATACTATTTTTTTTTTTTTTAGTTTATTATTGGACCATTAATGGATGCACTTTCAGAGAGCTCTCTATATAGCAGGTAAACAAACGTAATGTTAGCAGCAATGCAATAATATGTATTTGATACATAAATTTAACATGATAAAAAATGAAAATAAACAAAAAAGACTTAATGCATTTAGTACATAATATATGTTGCCTAATAGACATTCAACTTATTCTTATCATATCGCCCCTTCTGTGTTTGTTATTCTTTTTGTCTTCTATTAGTTGTCTTGTATTCCTTTTTTCTTGTTTTCTTTCCTGCCTTGAGCCCTGCTGTTCTTTGGTTTGGGACGTGTGTCTTACATGGCTTTCTTTCTTTTTTTTAAAGATTTTATTGGGGAATTCGGGGAGGGAACAGCATTGGGGAATTGGGGAAGGGGAACAGACAAGTTGCTGTCCTTTTGTTCTTCAGTTTAATTGTGGAGGATGTCTCGTCACTGGTCCATGTTGGTATTGTGATCATTGCGCTCTTCCTGGCTGAGGCAGATTGATTGCCGCCCTTGGACTGCAGCTTACGGTGGCTCATGGCAGTTCATGAAAGCACATGCCCACTGCTGGCCAGCCCCACTGCAGCCTCTGCCGTCAGGGCATCAGCCAGGCGACTCAGGGCCCCCCAGCTCCAGGTTGAGCTGTTGTTCACCATCCTAGCTGTAGAGGGCGCAGCATCACTGACCCATGTGGCCCAACCGGTGACCTTGCTGCTCAGAGCCTGCTTCCAAGTCACCTCTTAACCAACAAGCCACTCACTCCATGGCTTCTTTTCGTCCCCTTACTCCTCAGCTCTGTCCTCTTGGAAATTGTAGTGACTTGGGCTCACCAACATTTTAAACTTTTTTTTCTTTTAACTTTTTATTTTGACTTACAGAAAACTTGTGAGAACAATACAAAGAATTCCTATTTACCTTTCATCCACAGTCCCCAAATGTTAATGTTTTACCGCATTTGCTTAATCATTGTCTTGCTCCGTGTGTGTGTGTGTGTGTGTACACATCTATTTCTTATCTCCTCAGCTGAGCAGACTTACTATCTGTATCTATTTCAGTGTCTGTCTGTCTGTCTATCCAGCATATTAAAAATCATGAGTGTGCACCAATACATCCAATTCCAGCCCAATGCCACAGGGTTCCTTCTAACTTTCACCTTCCATATCTGATGGTGGCAGCTGTTGTCAGTAACATTACGTACTTGCCACCTTTACCTTTTGCAAAGGTCAACAGTGAGAAGAGTGTGTTAGTATTGTGCCTTATCCTCATTTTTTGAGCATTATCTGTACTCTGAATTACATCTTCAAAAATTTCCCTTGCTTTTGAAATTATATTGTCATTTTAATTTTGATTTACTGAATTTATACTTGCAAGTCGTGTTTTGTGTACCTCTAAATAGAAAAACCCTCCCACCGTCAATTTCTTTAAAACGTTTAAGTTACTCTGTGCTATGTCATATTAATTTTAGTCCTATTTGGTAAATATTGAAACAGCACAGCAAATGCTTGGCTTGCTAGTTATTTTTAGTTTTCAAATTACTCGTTACTGTTGAATAGCTTTCTGAAGCAATTAGGCAGCTGGAGAGCAGTAAAACCAACTTGGTGCTTTCTAGAAGTTGACATTTGTTACGAAATGCCTTCAGTTTGCTAGCACTCTGATGTGTTCAGTTGACAAGTGATATGTTTCTAGCAGAAGCATATAGCAAAAACACGGCCTTTAGTAGATGTTAACAGTTAAATGCTGTTGCCAAAATAACTTATTACTAATGTCTTTATGAATGTTATTTTATACCTAAAGATTTAAAATCATTGGAAATAATAAAATATAATTAAAAATGATCATTTTAGACTTTTAAAAAAATGATACTATCTAGCAACATTCATATATTGTGTCAGGCAAAGTGTCATAGAAAGGAAATCTATGCCCACTTAGTACACATTCCTAACATGTCTGTTTTCCTAGAAGATGATTTTAATCAGAAGGATCCTCAAAATTTTACTGAAAAATAAAGAGCAGGTTTAGAAAATGAAAATGGTCTTGTTGCATTGTTAAAATACTACTGGGCCATCGTCCATTTAGTTTCAGTATACTTACATGTAAATAGACTTTAAATATTATTTTTTTCCTCTTTGTCTATAGGTCCCCAGGCCAGCTGATAGGAAGTGGTTCTCCACTGGGATTGAAATTACAGAAGTTTTTAGTCACTTATATTTCTCTTCTTCCGGAAGAAATAAAGAGTATGTGCAGTAAAGAATTTTTTAAAAAATGTGTTCGCTTTAAAAACTTATTTATTTAATTATTTATTTGTTTGTTTTTTGAGGGCAGTGTCACTGGCCCTCGTATGTGGGACCCAAACCGGGGCCGCTGGCTTCCCAAGCCAGCACGTAACCATTGTGCCACTCGGCCGGCCCTAAAAACTTATTTTTTTTAAATTCCAGTTGGATTTTTTTTTTTTCCAAGGGCAGTGTCACTGGCCCTCATATGTGGGACCCGAACCAGGGCCGCTGGCTTCCCAAGCCAGCGCTTAACCACCGCGCCACTTGGCCGGCCCTAAAAACTTATTTTTAATATATTGGTTATAAGCCTTATCCTATGCCTGTTATACTCAGTGTGATCCGAAGAGTTTCCTTTTCCCAGGATATGCAGCTTGTCAGAATGACACAGGTACCCACTGTAATGAGTACACACTTGGCTTTGGTGCGTAACTTACTGCCAGCGTGGACGTGAGTAGATGGAAGTAATTTTAGAATGTGTGCTGCAGTCGCTGTGTTTTCTCATTGTTTCTATTTGATTTCAAAACTTGGTAAAATAGATTAAAAAAAGAAAGTACTGGGTTTAGGAAAAAGTCGTAAGCAGAATACCTATTGTCACACACAGTTGTCCCTTTATAGATATTGACTTAGGAAGACAGGGAAGAAAAATATACTTGCTTTTTGTAAGAGCTGTGTCCTAGAAATATCCCATGTCTTCAGACTGGGCATTTATTTTTCCTTCCGATGAAGTATTTTGGTAAGCAGAGCAGAAGATGAGTGTTCTTCTGTGTATACTGGGCAACAGAAGGACTTACTTTACTTTTTTAGTCCTTTTTCACTCCTGGCTTTGTGACTTAGTGACCCTGGGTATGAAATACAGTGGTCCCTCTTATCCATGGTTTTGCTTTCCGTGGTTTCAGTTACCTGCAGTCAACTGTGGTTGGAGCATATTAAATGGAAAATTCCAGAAATAAAGAAATATTTTGAGAGTGTGAGACCACACATCTTTCATTACATACAGTATATTATTATAATTGTTTTATTGTTCTTTATTGTTACTCTCTTAATGTGCCTAATTTATAAACTATTATAGGTATGTATATAGGAAAAAACATAGTCTATACAGGGTTTCGTATTTGCAGCTTCAGGCATCCACTGGGGGTCTTGGAACACTGCCCCCGTGGATAAGGGGGGACTACTGTGTATATTTTTTTCTTTTGTATTTAATTTTTAAATTGGGTGAGACAGTGACCAATGGTAATATATACCTATTCAAGAATAGGAAAGAATGGGAAAAGATTGTATATCATAACTTTAGATTTATAGAAAATTGATTGTTTTGATTACTTTTTTAAAAAACCAGTTAGTGAAGAAGATAACTGGAGCCATTCTTTAGTTTGCTAGAATTCGGCAGTTTACAGTATGGGGGTGAATTTCCTGACCACATTTGCACCTCCCGTGTCAGTAGCACAGTGTGACAAAGATGGTGGTGGACAGCGCCCCCTAGAGACTGCATGCTGGTGACTGGCCCTGTGCCAGGCGCTTGTAAACGTGTTGAATGAATTTGAAATGGAAGCCTGGCTATTTCCTACTCCTTGTGTCATGAGTGAGATGTTGCCCTAAAAGTGGGAACTTAGTCAGAAGAGAGGGCAAGTTAAATGGTTACTCACAGCTTTTACTTAGTTTTTTCAGTCAACAGTTTCCAGTGAATATCTTAAGTGTATCTAGTTTTGTCTTGGGTACTTCAGTAGATATAAAATACATTTGATACCCTTTCAGGAGTTTCCAAGGACTTTTTAAAAGTCATACTACAGTGATGATCTGAGGTAACAATCAGGCATTTCACTGACCACATGACTTGAGCGTTCTTAAGAAATCATACACGAGGTCCAGCCGAGTGGCTCAGTTGGTTAAGAGCTCGCTTAAGAGTGCGAGCTGAGCTCTGAGCAACAGCAGTTCGATGCCCAGCCTGAGCTGAGCTGCCCACAGGTGACAGGATGGCTTAGCTAAGAAAAAAGAAATCACATACAGCAGAGAAGGCAGGATGGAACAGCATCACTTCTATCTCAAAATACAAAAATAAATTATAGTGATTAAATCCAGGGTAAGAAATAGCCCATGAGAAAGATCTAATGTTGTTTGAAATACCAAAGGCCAGGTACCATCAGTATTTCTTACCCCATTTTCTTTAATATCTCCAACAGAAGAATCGCGTCTAAGAGTAAAAGATTTCTCTTTTACTTTTTAAAAAATAATATAGCTGCATGGTTTTCAGAATCTCTATAACAGTGGAATACATACTTATCTTCCTAAATAAGAATGAAATTGAAATAACATTGATTTTTTTCAATAGCTTTATGGAGATATAATTCACATACCATAAAATTCACCCTTTAAAATGTTCGATTCAATGGTTTTTAGTGTATTCACGAAGTTGTACAATCATCACCACTAATTCCAGAATATTTTCATCATCCCCAAAAGAAACTCCATGCTCATTAGCAATCACTTCTCATTCTCTCTTCCCCCAACTACTAATTTACTTTCTGTTTATAGATTTGCCTATTCTAAAATAAACATTTCATATAAATGGAATCATGTAATATGTGGCCTTTTAGTCTATGTCTGGCTTTTTCCACTGAGCACAATATTTTTAAGATTCATCTATGTTGTAGCATGTATCAGTATTTCACTCTTTTTTGTGCAATATTCCACTATATAGACATTGTACATTTTACTTATCTATTAATCAGCTGGTAGATATTTAGGTTGTTTCTACTTTTAACAATTATGAATAACACTGCTGTGAATATTCACATACATGTTTTTGTATGAACATAAGCTTTCATTTCTGTTGGGTCACATGGTAGCTCCCCGTTTAGCTGGTAGAGGCGGTACCAGGCTGATGTGCACACTGGCTGCACCGTACTACATTCCCACCAGCAGGTTGTGAGGGTTCCAGTTTCTCACATCCTCGCCAACACTTGTTACTGTCTGTCTGTTTGATGATAACCATCCTGGTGTGTGTGAAGGTCAGCTCATTATGGTTTGTGATTTGCATTTCCTACTGACTGACTGATGATGCTGAGCATCTTTTCACGTGCTGTTGGCAACAACGATGTTTTAAAACTTTTTCTTTCAGGTAGTTTCCTGTTACAGTTTATTCAGAAGATGACAAGTAGGCATTGGTGTGCTGTTCCCATTTTGTTTCTATCTAAGGCTTTGGCTAGTGTCCCACGATGTAAAGCCCTGGGTCTGGAAGGGCTTCTTGCCCTCAGGTAATTTACTGTGTGGTTCACATTTGCTTATTTGCCATAACTTTCCATCAGTCAATTTTGTTTTCCCCTCTGCTTTAAGCTGTAGTGAGTGGTTTTAGTTAATATTGGCACTGGGATTTTTGAGCTCTTAATTTTATAAGAAAAAAGTAAATTAAAAAATCTACATATTATATAGTTGAGCCTATTTTGTTATATGAATTTCTAATTTAAATATATGCCATAATACATGCTATTGGACTTTGACCATTGTAAAAAAGGCCAGTAAGTTTTCTATTTTTATTTTATTGATATGTAGGAAACTAGAGATAAAATATCAAATAGTAATATTGATTACAAATTATTTTTAGAAATGTAAAATTCTTAGTTTAAACTCTTCATTTATAGTCTCATTTCATTTTATTATTTATTTATTTATATTGGGGAACACTGTGTTTTTCCAGGACCCATAAGCTCCAAGTCGAGTAATTGTTTCAATCTAGTTGTGGAGGGTGCAGCTCAGCAGCCCATGTGGGGATTGAACCATTAACCTTGTGTTCTAAGCAACTGAGCTAATCGGCCACCCCAGTCTCATTATTTTTTAAATTTTATTTATTTTTATTTTTTTATTTTTATTTTTTCATTTTTAAAGGATTTGTTTCATATTAAAATTGAGCTTTATTAGAGGCCTTAGTGGAAAAAAATAGCTTTGAAATTTTACTGGCAGTGACTTTCTGCATTTGAAATTGTATATTATAAATCAGCTTGTCAGTAATTACAAACAGCCATAATTGTCTTTGGGAACGTGGAAATGCGTTTTATCTTCCTCTGACAGGGATGTTCTTCAGTGTACTATGATCACCCATCAGATTCTGTTGAGGGGGGCAGCTCAGTGCTATCTTCTTCAAACAGCTATGAACTTGGTAGATGTGGTAAGTTTATCTTCTTCATTGGTGATACTTCAGTTTACACATTTTCTCAGTGAGTGGGTGTGCAAACAAGAGGTAATGTAGCCCGCCTGGGAGGCAGTCATTAGAAAGCCCTGTTAGAGGGCTGGCCCTTTGCTGGCATCTGGGAACGTGGATTTCGGGAGGGTTCCCGGTTTCTGACTGATGGGAGTGGCTTGCTGTGCCTGCAGTGTTTATAAAAACAATGAACACCTGTCCTGAACACCTGCTTTCCTTCTGGTCTGGAATTTTGGTAGCTGCTATGCGGAGGTGTCTGTGTGACCAGCTCCCAGTGACTACCCTGGGCACTGAGTCTCTAACAAGCTTTCCCGGGAGATGTTTTACAGGTTGCTGGGGAGTTGAGCATCCCTTTGATGCTGACTCCACTGGGAGAGGAGCTCGAAGCTTTCTCCCGATTTTCTCTATACTTTTCCACACATCTTCCAGTAAATTGACATTCAAGGGCTATCTTATTCTGTGTTTTTTTACAGAGCCCCAATCATACTGTAGGTGTGAAGGGCCAGACCAACATATATTTTAGGCTTTGGGAGTCAGATGATCTCTGTCCCACCACTCAAAAGCAGCCATCAACAGTTGGTAAATAAATGAGCATGGCTGTGTTCCAATAAAATAGGCTGTGAGTGGTTTTGCTGACCTCTGGCGTAGAGCAAGATATCTTAATTCAAAGACTTACAACCTTAAGGGAATGAGAGACTTGTGTGGTTTTCTTAAGGCAGGGCATCATTTTTGTGACTTTGAAAAGTGAGAAGCACTTTTGATTTAAGTAATAAATAATTTCTTATAGACTTTTTGTTTTTGCTTTTAGATTGTGACCATCTTGTCTTTAAGAAAGTAACCTTAATTTTAAGGAAAACAGATTTATACAATAATCTTTCACTTTATATATTATGTTGGTTGTAATCAATACTTCATTTTAAAGGTTGAATAATATTTTTGTTTTTTTGTTTGTTTGTTTTTTTGAGGGCAGTGTCACTGGCCCTCATATGTGGGACCGAACCGGGGCCACTGGCTTCCCAAGCCAGCGCTTAACCACCGCGCCACTCAGCCGGCCCCTAATATTTTCTTTTTAAAGGTTCAATAATAGCTTTCTTTTGATTTAAATAATATTCTATTTTTAATAGTATACTGGATTACTTTTAGAGTGATTTTATTAAGTTGAAATTTTTTAAATGAGTAAATTTTAAAAATTGCCCCCTCATCCCCCTTACGCCCCCAGGAGAAAGTGTCACTTTCCGACATCTCAGCTTTTCTCATGTCGCTGAGACAAGAGGAGTCCTTAGGACGAGGAACCTCATTATGGACAGAGGTGAGACTGAAAAGCATTTGATGATAAGGTCTTTGCAAACTGTATAAAAATTATTTCCTAATTGAAGTCATTACTATCCATTTATGTAAAATGGATGCTTTGTTATGTGTCAACAGAAATTTTTAAAAAATGTATATTTGCTTTGAGCAGACCTAGTGGTGCTACTAAGGTCCCCATGGAGGGAGTGGGCAGGAAAGCGCTGGGAAGAGGAGGTGGTGCCAGTGGGCAGATGTGATTCCAGATGGGATATGGTGGGAATGATGACGATGTGAGACTCATATCAGGGAGGAACACAAACCTCCTCTTTCTCTCTTTTCTGTTAGTTAATGGCACTTTCATCTACCCTGTTGCCCAAGCATGCATAATTCTACCTGACTTTATGCATTGAATTCATCATGAAATCCTAAGTGTCTTTCCTTTTCTCCAGCCCTTGCTCTAGTGGACACCCTCCACCAGTGCTGCCACCACCGTGGTGACCTCTTTTTTTATCGACCATGATCTCTGGCCTGCTTCTGCCCCCTCCCCCCACTCTCCATGTGTCAGGGCCTTACAGTCGATTATGGTCTGTTTCTTTGTTTCAAACTGTGGGACTCAGTTCGTACTACTGATTTTAGCTCTTATCCATTATATTCTTGGTTGTAGCCTAATTTGTGTCCTTGATAGATTATATGTCTTTTGAAGACAGGAACCATTTAAAAAAAAAAATTTGTATTTCTCCAGTGCTTAAGAGATCACTGAGGCTAGGGGTATGATTATGTCTTTTAGAAGGCAATTCTGGCTCTGCGTGCACAGAGAGAAATGAGTAAACAGCTTGGACCATGTTAAAAAAATTCAGGTTTAAAATAATGAGGGCATAGAATAGGGTATTGGCAGAGGGAACAAAGAAGGAGCAAATTGGGGCCTTTAAAAATTAGAATTTTATCATATATTCTTGATCATAATGCATCTAATTATGTGGAATCTGAAAAATACAGAACCATATAAAGAAAATAAAAGTCACCCGTGATGCCCAGCACCAAACTAAATCCATATTTTTTGGTTTAATTATTAATTTTTTGAATATATATATTCTCACTCTTGCTTTCTTAATATGTATGTATATTTAAAATATGCTTATATGAGAGCCGGCCGAGTGGCGCTGTGGTTAAGTGCTGGCTTGGGAAGCCAGCGGCCCCGGTTCGGGTCCCACATGTGAGGGCCAGTGACACTGCCCTCAAAAAAAAAAAAAAATAAATAAATAAATAAACGAATAAATAAAATATGCTTATATGATATTTCTAAACAAAATAAAAAATTACGTTTTGAATTTATTTTTCATTTTCAAATATATTGAGCATTTTAACATTTTGCTAAATAATTCTCAAGTATGTGATATTTAAAAATTGATTAAGTGTTCTAGAATTAATTTAATCAGTTCCTTTTGTTGGATTTTTATTTCAGAACCTACTGTTTCATATATAATTATTTCAGTATGTATTGCTAATAGATAAGGACTTTAAAAGGACCCACACAGGGCCGGCCGAGTGGCACGGTGATTAAGCGCTGGCCTGGGAAGCCAGCGGCCCCGGTTCGGTCCCACATATGAGGGCCAGTGACACTGCCCTCAAAAAAAAAACAAAACAAAACAAAAAAATCTTCAAAACAAAAGGACCCACACAGGCCCTTTCACACCTAAAAATGTTAGCAATAATTTCCTGATTTTAAAACTCAGTGTTTACATTTCTCCAGATGTCCAATAAATGTGTTTTTCTGCTTTTCTTTCACTTTTTGGGTTCAAATATTCAGCTTTGTTCAAGTATACAAATAAGGCCTATTCATTGCATTGCTCTATGTAGTTTGTATCCCTCTGGAATTCTTTTGGTATATGGTATGAGCTGTCAGGTTTAAATGAAAAAATGCATGTAAAAATGTTTCAGATGGCACTTAGCCCATTTTAATTATAAATATCTATACCTACTATTGTCTATTCCCCTTAGTTTGATGAGCCAGACGTTTGCTTTATTGTTTATTTGTTTTTAAGGAACCAGCTGTTAGATTTCTTTATTTGTTCTACTTAATTTTTCAGTTCTCAATTCATTAGTATCTTAATTTTTTTATTCTTTTACTTTCTTTAGTATGTTTTGCTTATCTCTCAATGTCTTGAATTCATTTACTGAAAACTATTTATTGCACACTTTCCTCACAACCAGGTGCTGTGCTAAATGCTGGGATACAGTAGTTAGCAAATAAATGTGGCCACCTGCTCAGGAAGTGTGTAGGCTGCGGTTTATTCTTACCCCAAATTATAATTCTTTTTGTTTGTTTAATAATAAAAGCACTTATATATGTATCTTAGTATAGATTTGGCTGTGTTCTGTAACTTTTGCTATATAGTATAAATCTGTTGTATTATGTTGGCTCATAAAATTGTTGATAGTCATTTTTAACTTCAAGAAATGGCAATTTCATATAGCTCAGCCTAAATGATTTTTTAAAATTAATATACTTTTTTTGCCTAAATATTTTTATTTGAAACAAATAGTTGCACCATTATACTTTGTTTTTTTTAGAGCAGTTTTAGGTTTACAGAAAACCTGACCAAAGTGCAGAGAATTTCACTGGTTACAATAGAAACATTGTTAACTAATGTCCATAGATATATTAGGGCTCATTCTTTGTGTTGTGTGTTCTATGGGCTTGACAAACACAGTGACATGTATCCACCATTACAATATCATACAGAGTAATTTCACTACCCTAAAACCCCTGCTCCACCTTTATCCCTCTCTTCTCTCACTCCCCAAACCCCTAACAACCACTGATATTTTCACTGCCTCTGCCTTTTTCAGAATGTCGTATAGTTGGAATCATACATTATGAAGGCTTTTCAGACTAACTTCCTTCTGTAAGTAATTTACATTTAAGGTTCCTCCATGCCTTTTCATGGCTGGGTAGCTCATTCGTTTTTATCACAAAATAGTGTTCCACTGTCTGGATGGACCACAGTTTGTTTATCCATCACCTACTGAAGGACGTCTTGGTTGCTCCTCAGTTCTGGCAATTATGACAAGCTGTCATAAACATTCATGTGAAGGTTTTTGGGTGGACGTAACTTTGCAACTCATTTGAGTAAATACCAAGGAACACAGTTGCAGGATTGTTTGGTAAGAGTATGTTTAAGTTTTGAAGAAACTGCCGAACTGTCTTCCCAAGTGACTGCTCCGGGCCGGCCGAGTGGCATGTTGGTTGAGTGCTGGCTTGGGAGGCCAGTGGCCCTGGTTCGGGTCCCACATGTGAGGGCCAGTGACACTGCCCTCTAAAAATAAAACAAAACAAAGTGACTGCTCCATTTTGCATTCCCATCAGCAGTGACTGAGAGTTCCCGTTCCTCCACATCCTTGCCAGCATTTGGTGGTGTCTGTGTTTTGGATTTTTGCCATTCCATTAGGTGTGTAGTGGTGTCTCGTTGGTTTAACACTGTTGTATTTTTTTTTTTTTTTTTAGGGGGCAGTGTCACCGGCCTTCACATGTGGGATCTGAACTGGGGCCGCTGGTGCCCCAAGCCAGCTCCCAACCATCGCGCCAGTCGGCCGGCCCCACTGTTGTTTTTTGTTTTGTTTTCTTTTGTTTCTTTAGCTGAGCCATCCTGCCACCTGTTGGCAGCTCAGTAGCAGCTCAGCTTGGGCTGGGCATCGAACTGCTGTTGCTCAGAGCTTAGCTCGCACTCTTGAGCGAGCTCTTAACCAACTGAGCCACTCAGCCGACTCTTCTCATTGTTTTAATTAGCAGTTACCTGATACCATGTGATGTTGAGCATCTTTTCATATGCTACTTGCTATCTGTATACTGTATCGTCTTTGGTGAAGTGTTTGTTTCAGATCTTTTGCCCATTTTCTAATTGAGTTGTTTGTTTTCTTATTAAGCTTTAAGAGTATATTTTGGATACCAGTCCTTTATCCGATGTGTCTTTTGTAAATATTTTCTCTCAGTCTTTGGCTTATCTTCTCATTCTCTTGACAGTGTCCAAATAGACTTTTGAGACTTGTTTTTTAATGGGAAATCCAGGGAGCCTGTGTACCACAGACTGCTGGTTAGATGCCATTTTAACCATAAGTCTGATATGAAGACCCTTTGAAGGGAAATATTTTGACAGATTTGACAGAGGGAAAGAATCAAATATGAATTTGAGCTTACTTAGTAACTTTGTTATAATAGGATTATGCATGTGGAAAAACAAGATTTGGAAAACCTCACATATTTTATCATAATAATTAAGAAACGTAGTCTGGCCAGTTTGAGAGGCATATAAAGAAAAAGTATGTACTATGAAAAGATGAATACTAGCTGATGTCACTGTTAGATGGATTGTATTTTAATTATTGACTTGAAAAAAACGAGATTATCAACTTGATAAAGACCTACACAGAAAAACTTCCTGCAGTGCTGTTAAACTGTTCATTCATGGGTTCCTGTGGGGTGTTAGTCTTGACTCATTCATTCATTCGTTCATCAGTTTGTCTTTGCTCATGTGATATATTATTATTTTGTTTATATATTTTGTTATTATTTTGTCTCCTTATGTGTAATTTTGGATAACTTCAATGGATGCAAAAAATCCTTTAAAAAAAGTTCTTACCTTTCAGAAAGACAATATTTACTTCATATTTAAATTCACGTATTGAATTTGCACATTAAAATATATATTATAAAAAAAATTGACAGCATAATTAGATTTCAAAACAAAATTCACAATTACATGTGATCAAAGATTAATTCTGTGAAGTCCTGTGACTTTTGGCTTTACAAATCTTCTAAAAGATGTAATGGAGAAGGACTAGGACAGAATTTCTCTTAAATTAATATATTTTAAAATGCACATATGATTGAAAATAGATTTGTGAAGAGGATAAGGGGGACTTAAAATTAAAATGGAACTTTAATTATACCTTGTATTTCAAATTCTACATTCTCAAAAATAGCCATATCCTTGTTTTAGTATATGAAGCTAAATGAATTTTAATTTAAAGTTGTGGTTTCTTTTGCATAATATGTTATTTTTCACAGAGATGTTCTTTAGAATAACTTATCAAAATGTGCATTTTATATTAGTACTTTCAAAATTCTTGCCTGTTAATAAAATCTTGGGTAGAGATTAGAAAACACACACACACACACACACACACACACACACACACACACACACACAAACATTTTTAATACAGTCATGACAATAAATGTTTCCTTTGCTGTGTTCAATCATTTAAATTCAGTTTATTGTGCAAGACAAAAAATTGGCTTCAGGAAATTAAAAACTCTTTGTTCAGTTGGATTTTTCAAATAAAGTAATAACTGTTTTCTCTTCTAGCTCTGTGATTGGTTACGTGTTAATGAAAGCTGTTTTGGGCAGTCCTCAACCGGTAGCTTCTTTGGACTTCATGAGACATCCTCTTTAAATGCTTATGTAAAGAACCTAGTTCAAGAGTATATTAAGACACCTGCTTGGGAAAGTAAGTGTGAAATAATTTTTTTGGATTGACATAACCATAATGTTTTCAAAGAAGTTCCAGTTAGTTTTCAGGTCAAGATACGGGCTTACCTAAATGTTGTGCCAGTTTACTGATGTGACACTTGTATTTTGGCCAAATCCTGTGACCAACAGGATGTAAAAGTACTACTCCTTAACTTGTACCTTACCTGTTCCAGGACTTGAGATTTAAACTGTTCTATATGCTTTTAGAAACTAACAAGTGGCCAGAGTAGGAATTGGACACCAGTAAATCAATTTATTCTGCAATTACCAAATCTTTTTGGGCTGGAGATTGAAGATGTGTTTTTGGAGCCTCTAAAGTGGAAATTACATTTAATGTGAAATGATGATGAAAAGTAATTTTAGAGAAAATTATTTGAAAGGATGGTTTTTGTCTTTCTTTTTGCCACATACTTAGCAAAGATCAGTCTTGCAACTTCTTTGGGGAAATGTGTAGTACTCTGTGAGGGAAGAACTAGTAGCAGGTTCATTAATTAAGATGCTTTTTACATTTCTAATGCTTCTCCTTCATTGAAGTCATTAGTGATCATTAGCGATCATTTGGGTAAATTGAATCCTTGAATTTAACGTGTCTTAAATTTCCTAGCTTTGTCTCAGACCGAGTCATTTTCATTTACTGATTTCTCTAACCTGACCATGGAATAGGTCTTAAATGATCAGATATCCTTCCAAAATACATGAATGTTTCTGTTCTTCTGCCTTAAAACATTTCTCTCTTTTTTTTTTTTTAAAGATTTTATTGGGGAATTGGCGGAGGGGAACAGCGTTGGGGAATTGGGGAAGGGGAACAGACAAGTTGCTGTCTTTTTGTTCTTCAGTCTAGTTGCGGAGGATGTTGCTTCACTGTTGGTATCGTCATTGCGCTCTTCCCGGATGAGGCAGATGGGTCGCTGGCCTCTGGATGTCGCTCACCGCGGCTATTGGCAGCTCACGCTTGGCTGCCAGCCACTCACGCTGGCTGCGGGCCACTCACTGTAGCCTATGGCAGCCCACTGCAGCAGGGGCTGCAGCCCACACCATCACCGGGGCTCGCACAACCCAGCTCCAGGTGGAGCTGTTGTTAGCTGTAGAGGGCAGTGTCACTGGCCCTCATGTGGGATCCGAACCGGGGCCGCTGGCATCCCAAAACCAGCGCTTAACCAATGCGCCACTCAGCTGGCCCAAAACATTTCTTTTTGTGCTTCCTTCTATTATCTAGTAAACTTTCTGTGCTGTTAGTTGGAAGATTCTTTTGTTAGGTATATAAAAGTAAATAAATTTTAGTCCCTACTAGAGTAAATATAGATTAAATCCTAAAATAGAGCTTGCCTTATAATTCAGTATATAATAGCATCAGATCTGATTAAATATTCAAAATTGAATGAAACAAGATTTTTAGTGTTTCTTCGTTAACATTTCTAGGACTTAAAATATACTATTTAATATAATATGCTATGTTAAATTTTTAAAAACTGATTTTAAGTGGAAAGAAGGCATTTATGTGTGTGTGTGTGTATATGTGTGTTAAATATTTTGTTTGACTTTTAATATCCTTGGCTAAGTGCCTTTATAAAATTTCAGTTTAGCTATCAATTACTGGGCTTTTGTTCAGAACAAGGTAATAAATTCCAAAACAAACACTGTTAAACTTGAGTTTTTGAGCATAAAATACATACAATATTCAAATTTGTTTTTATAGAAAGACTTGTCAGCCAAAACATACTTTCAGTAGCCTTTTCTTTGGGCTTTGATATAATCAGAATAGGTAGATTTTACGCTATTTATTCAGCAAATATATATGATGTGTTTTCTGAGTGTCGGGCATGGGGGTTACAGAGACGAAAGATGCATCCCTGCCCTCAGAGAGAGCATAATCTAGCAAGGGCTGTGAGGAATAAGCAGATGGTCCCGGCTCAGTGCCTGAAGGACGTAAGCACTGGGACGGGCACCTGTGTGAGCAGCCCCTGTCCAGAACGGGTCACCTGATAGGGAGACACCCGGCGCATGACTGGAAACTAATGTGACAAGCGGGAAAGCATATCCCATAAGGCTTGGATGTACTGAGGTGGATAGGCATCCCTCTGGCTGGCTGGCTGTCTAAGGCATGGACTGGGGTGGGAATGGTGAGAGAGAAGGGTGGATATGAGATAGGTGGATATCTATACATATCATATCTATGATACATAAAACAACATAGCAGCAACGGCGAAAACCACACAAAACCAACATCAACAGCAACAATGGTGAAGAGCTTTCTGAGCAGGCTTTCTGAGTTACAGAAAGTGGAACATAGTTTGGAAACAGCAGGAAAGGCTTATCAGGGCTTGGAAGTCTAAGATCGACCACAGTGAAATGTATTGGAAGAAATAAATCAGGCAGTCCATCAGAAAGAATATGTCAGAAGCACCCTACCACAATGATCCCTGCCAGGGTGTCCTCCACAGGAGGGTCAGGCCCCAGATCATTACTGGCTTGGTGCCGTGGCACTCCTTAAAATCAGGTAACAGTTATTAAAAATCTATCTACCAAGCTTCTGATGGATAGCCTTCCCTTTCAGTAGCCACGCTGAAAAGTTTCTTAGGATTTCAAAAAGCATCTGTGCTTCTATAACTTTGCAATTGGTGCTTTGTTGGAGGCAAGTGGGAACGACCTGGTTAGCCACTTTGAAGACCCTAATGTGTGTGCTATCCAAACCAGAGCGTGTAGGATTTACACCCAAAGGCTTCCATCTCCTATGGTCTGTAAGTGAAGCTGCACTGTGATTACAAACATTTCATTCTCAAACAGCACCTCCCACTCCCCCACCACCACGAAGTCAAAAGGTATCTTGATTATATGATTGCTAGAAAACACAGGGAACTGAATAGTGTAATGGCATTTCATTGCATTTTAGTCTTCATTTATGAATGAATTTTTAATGTAAATGTGGAATATAAAGTTAATGTGAGTAAAAATGTTTCAGAGAACTTTTAATAATTCACCTTTATATAAAACACATAAATTTAACCTACTAAATTTTTTTAAATAGCATCAACATTTAGATTAAATAAATACAAGCTGATTTCTTATTAATGGCAAGCAAATAGCATTTAAAAGTAATATAAAGGGGCCGGCCGAGTGGCTCAGTTGCTTAAGAGCTCGCTCAAGAGTGTGAGCTGAGCTCTGAACAACGGCGGTTCGAGGCCAGCCCGAGCTGAGTTGCCGTTGAGCTGCCAACAGGTGGCAGGATGGCTCAGCTAAAAAAAAAAAAAAAAGTAATATAAAATTTGTCCTTTTATTTTTAAACTGAGTTAACCTACATGGAAGTGTGTGTATATATATATATATATATACATATATATATATATGTATGTATATATATATATGTATATATATATGTATATTTTATTTTATTTTTTTTGAGGGCAGTGTCACTGACCCTCATATGTGGGACCTGAACCAGGGCCGCTGGCTTCCCAAGCCAGTGCTTAACCACTGCGCCACTCAGCCAGCCTGAAAGTATATATTTTTAGTATTGTCTGTCTCTTATAGTATTCTCATAAATTTGTATCAAAGTATATTAAATCACTTCCAAGATATATTAGAATATTTAAAAAATGTTTTAAGTATTTGAGCCACTGGGCTGGAAGACTGGATCTCTTATCTAAATTTTTCTTGTGAGTTGAGGTGAAGAGTACACTCTTACTGTAGTAATATACATATAATATAATGATAAAGAAATCTACCCATGACTTACTTTCACTTAACTGGCTTTCTGAGATAAAAAATACTAATTTTATTAGTTAACTAAGTTCTCTCTTCCAAAGGTTGTTCTAGGAACTTTGCATATATTTTTTAAATTTTTATAATAAACCCAAGGAAAGCCATAGGTTTTATCACTTTGATTTCATAGAAGATGCCTTAAACTCTGAGAGGTTAATCGACTGTTAAAGGTCCCACAGCTGACCAGCAGCTGGGCTGGGATTCAAAGGCTGGTCTGGGGCGGCAGGGCCTGTGTGTCTGCAGCCTCGCCTGGTTACATTTCAGGCAACTCTCGTCTCTCCATTGAAGTACTAGACTTGCCTCCTCCCCGGTCACCTTGCACCTACTCTTGCTTCCTCTGCAACCTCTTTTCTGCATTGTACCTAGAGGGAAATCTTTTTAAAATACAAATTTTGATCTTACAGATTTCTCCTTCCTTTCTTTGTATACAGGCACACCTTGGATATAGTGTGGGTTTGGTCCAGATCACCACAATAAAACGAGTACCGCAATAAAGCGAGTCACACAAATCTTTTGGTTCTGTGGTGCATATAGAATTTATGTTTATGTATGTAGTCTATTAAGTGTGTGATAGCATATGTCTAAAAAATATACATACCTTAATTAGAAAATACTTTATTAATAAAAAATGCTGACCATCATCTGAGCCTTCAGTGAGCTTTCCCTAATCTTTCTGCTGGTGGAGGGAGAGTCTCGCCTGGATGTTGATGGCTGCTGACTGATCAGGGTGGTGGCTGATGAAGGTTGGGGTTGACTGTGGCAATTTCTCAGAATACGACAACAATGAATTTTGTCATATTGATCAACTCTTCCTTTCATGAATGATTTCTCTGTAGCATATGATGCTGTTTGATAGCTTTTTACCCACAGTAGGACTTCTTTCAAAGCTGGGGTCAATCCTCTCAAATCCTGTCCCTGCTTTCTCAACTAAGTATATGTAATATTCTCAATCCCTTGTTGTCATTTCAACAATCTTCACGGCATCTTCACCAGGAGTAGAAACCACTTTCTTTGCTCATCTGTAAGAGGCAACTCCTCATCCTTTAAGGTTTATCATGAGATGGCAGCAATTCAGTCACCGTCCCATCTCCAAGCTCCACTTCTAGCTCCAGTTCTCCTGCTGTTTCCACCACATCTGCACTGACTTCCTCCGCTGAAGTCATGAACCCCTCCGTCATCCATGAGGGCTGGAATCTACTTCCTCCAAAATCCTGTGAATGTGGGTATTGTAACCTCTTCCCATGAATCGTGGATGTTCTCAATAGAATGGTGACTCCTTCCCAGATCCATCAGAGGCAACTGTAGCCTTATGAAACGTATTTCTTTTTTTTTTTAGCTGAGCCATCCTGCCACCTGTTGGCAGCTCAGCAGCAGCTCAACTCAGGCTGGGAATCGAACCGCTTTTGCTCAGAACTCGCACTCTTGAGCAAGCTCTTAACCAACTTAGCCACTCTGCTGGCCCCTATGAAATGTATTTCTTAAATAGTAATACTCGAAAATTGAAATGACTCCTTGATCCAGGGGCTGCAGATGGATGTCGTGTTAACAGGCACGAAAACATTAATCTCATTGCCTATGTCCATCAGAGTTGTTGGGTGACCAGGTGCATTGTCAATGAACAGTAATATTTTGAAAGGAATCTTTTTTTCTGAGCAGTAGGTCTCAACAGTGGCCTTAAAATATTCAGTAAACCATGTTGTAAACAGATATGCTGTCATCCAGCTTTTATTGTGCCATTTACAGAGCACAGGCAAAGGGGATTTGGCATAATTCTTGAAGCCCTAGGATTTTCTGAATGATAAGTGAGCATTGGCTTCAACTTAAAGTCACCTGCATGAGCCCCTAATGAGAGAGTCAGTCTGTCCTTTGAAGGCTTGAACTCATCTTCTTCCAATGTGAGGCTGTTTATTCTACATTGAAAATGTGTTGTTTAGAGTAGCCACCTTTATTCAGTATCTTCACTAGATCTTCTGGATAACTTGCTGCAGCTTTTACATTAGCACTTGCTGCTTCACCTTGTACTTTAATGTTAGGGAGATGGCTTCTTGCCTTAAACCTCTGCCAGCTTCAGACTTTTTTTCTGCAGCTTCCTCACCTCTCTCAGCCTTCACAGAATTGAAGAGAGTTAGAGCCTTGCGCTGGATGAGGCTTTGGCTTAAGGGAATATTGTGGCTGGTTTGGTCTTCTCTCCAGACCACTAAAACTTTTCTCCATGTCAAAAATGAGGCTGTTTCTCTTTTTTTATCATTCGTGTGTTCACTGGTGTAGCACTTTTAATTTCCTTCAAGAACTTTTCCTTTGCATTCACAACTTGGCTAACTATTTAGCTTTCCGTCTATCTCAGCTTTCGACATGCCTTCTTCACTAAGCTTAGTCATTTCTAGTTTTGATTTGATATGAGACACATGTGACTCTTCCTTTCACTTGAACACTTCGTAGAGTTATTAATTGGTCTAATGTCAATATTGTTGTATCTCAGGGAATAGGACGCCAGAGGCGAGGGAGAGAGAAGGGGTGGGAGGGACCGCCGGTTAGTGGAGCAGTCACAACACATGACATTTATCGATTAAGTTTGCCATCTTATGTGGGAGTGGATTGTGGTGCCCGGAGACAATGACAATAGTAACACCAGAGATCACTGATCACCGATCACCAGAACAAGTATAATAATAATGAAAGAGTTTGAAATATTTCGAGAATTACCAAAATGTGACACAGACACAAAAGGAGCAAATGCTCTTGGAAAAATGGTGCCGATAGACTTGCTCGATGCAGGGCTGCCACAAACTCTGAGTTTGTACAAACCGCGGTACCTGCCGAGCGCAGAGGAGGAAGGTGTGCCTGTGCGCTCCCGTTAGCCTTCTGCGGACTCCTCGGGTCTTTAGGGCAAAGAAGGGGATCCTCAGCATGGCCTCTCCGTCTGTTTCTGTGACCTCATCTTTGCTGCCCTCCCCTGTGTGCCCAGCCGTGCGGGCACCCTTTCATTTCCTGTTATGAGGTGCACTCTTTTCCACCACACAGCCCCTGACCTGCTGCTCTGCCTGGGAAGGGCTTGTCTCCCTCCACCTGTCATTTCTTTCCCAGCCTCGTACTCAGTCCAAATGCCGTTTCTTCAGCATGACTGTCTCTCACTCCCAGACGAGAGCACATCCTTCTAGTGCGTACTCTACTAGCGCCATTTACATCACTCACTGCAGTAATCATTTTCCATTCCTTTGTGTATTTGGGGAATGCTTTTCTCCTGGACTGCACGTAAATTCCGTTGGCACAGGAACCATCATGTCTGCACACTGAAGTCAGGCACGGCATGTGCTAAGCATGCAAAGGTGTGTCCTTACTCATTTCAACAAGTGTAACCCTGAGCCCTTTCATCTTATCTGTAGTCTGTAATAAGTCAACATTGATAAGACAATCATTTAGCTGTTTTGCTTTTGAAGCTTCATCTTGAAAGGGTTTTGTTAATGCTTTGCAAACCAAAACTTGCTATTTCAGCAGGAGAGAAGTACAGTATGCCTGACTGGTTTGATGCCAAGCTTGTTGCTCTGATGGTCTTGCTGGCTGTAGACGTGGAAGGAATGAAGAACCAATACAGGTGAGCATTTCTAAACTTCAAACCAAAGTTTTTAAAAATGCTGCTCAAATTTATGGTACATATTCAGACTTTGTCATGATTGCCATGGAGTTGATCACAGTCTGTTAAAGGAGGGAACAAGAACATTGGCAATATATTAAGGAAATGTTTAAAATTAACAATAAATTAATAGTAATGAGGGCTTATTATTCCTTCTAGTTGGTAAGTTAAACTGTTAGAGAAGTTCTAGAAAACTATATACAATAATCACTGGTTTTACTTAAGAATGTTAGAAGAATGGGTTGTAAGATCCTAGCATAAGATTAGGTGAAGAAATTTACTGGATTTGACTCCTTTGTAAAGTGTAATGAAAAGAAAGATAAACAATAAAACAATCTGATTTATATTTTGAGAATGTGAGCAGATCACTTCTCTCAGATTATAATTGTTGCAAAAGGCAGCTTCAGTAGGTAGTGCATTTGCATGAGCTGCAGTTAATTTGATTAACATCAAATCTCTTTTCTAGACAAACTTTTAGTATACTAATGTCGGTTATAACAGTTTTCCATAAATCCTTAATTCTTTGCATTTTGTTGACATGTTTCATCTCCTTGACTAGTGTTTGTTTGGTTTTTTTTTGAATCACGGAAGCAGAGTCTGAGCATTTTAATTTGCAGATGAACAGGATGTAGGGTTTCCTTCACAGTGGTGTCTGGAGCCGACCGCGGTGTGCTCTTCCTTCTGCTCTCACTCCAGTGAATTGCTACCCTCGCCCAGAAGGTGCAGACCAACAGTCAGCGAGAAGGTCCTATAGGTGCTAGGGTTTTGGGTCGTACGTGAGCGTGGTTCTGTCAAATTGACTCCATTAGTTAACCAATTCCACAAATCATAGATGGAAAATAATTTCTTTTTGCTTTTGAAGTGCTTGATTTGGGCATGTCTTTTAATATCTAGTGAAAAGCGGAGAACCCAGAATGTATTGAGGATATTCTTAGATCCCCTTCTGGATGCCCTTATGAAGTTTGGTACAAATGCCTACATGCCCTTGCTGAAAACTGACAGATGCCTCCAGTTGCTGTTGAAGTTATTGCACACTTGCTTGTTGAAAGGTTCCAGTACCCAAGATGGTGAGGATAAATGGTTTCTATGAGTGTCTTGCTTGGTATATTGTTGGTATTTAGAATGAAAGGAAATTCCGTGCAATCAGCCAGTATTGACTGAGTATCCTTCGTGGCGCTGGGGACATAGCAGGGCAGGAGCACGCCCTTGGCCCTCACGGGGCTGACGTTCTAGTGTTTACATCTGTTGGATACTACTGAGTTTAGAATAGGATTTCACTGGCTTTTACTGTTTTAATTTATGCTTCTCATTGATTTCAAGACCATTGAAAATGATCACTATTTCACATGTTTAAGCAAGATCCATTTCTTAATTGCCACTAGGCTAGATGTTGCAGAAAGTAAGTTACAGCGTGAGAATGGCAGCAATTTTATAATTATTTTTAAATATGTTAATCTCTGAGCGCCTTTTCAGTAGAAAATACTTCATACAGAAAGTATCATGGGAGTAGATAGAAGCATTGAGCTCTCTCTTCCCTCCTTAAACTAAGATGTCTGGGAAATAGTTGAAAACCCAGTGGACATGAGAGATGGGAATGTTGGTGTGTAAACCTTGATTCCCAGTCCTTTCTGACCATTTGCATTTGGAATTGTAGAAATTAAAGTTAAAAAAATATTGGTATTTAGTTAAACCTGAGGATAGTGTTGATAAGGTAGGATTTTAATATATGCTTGTGGAATATTAAAGCTAGTTTTCAGCTTCTGATATTTTTGATAATAGTAGTACAACCAAATACTGTACACATAACAGTGACTTTTAATAAGATTTTTAACTCCTTAAGGGCATACATTTGGATTTATTCAGTGTATTGACTGCTTTACTAGGCTCAAAGCTTTCAAGCACAGGGCTGGGTTGCAGATGCCTTTTGGAAAATTGTTGTGATATTTGTTACACAGGAGGTTCTGTATGTCGTGGTGCAAAACATGCACCTGTGAACTCACCATCCCACCCAATGAAGTTACCTGATATCCTCCCTCGCCTCCTTTGCCTCCTTATTTTGACTTTTATTTTTATCACTTCAGTGCACTTTAAAAAATGATTTTACCACATATATAGATAAACCTCAACAGTATGTTGTCTCATTTTCTTGCTTGTGAACTTTATAGAAATGTTACTTTACTGTAGGACATCTTCTGCAACTTTTTTTTCTTAACACACTTCTGAGATTCACCATGTCCTGTCTTGGACTTCATCGCTTCCCCTGTTGTAATGTCCCATTGTGTGGTGACAGCACAGTGCTGCTTTCTCCTGTTGTGGGACATTGGCTTGTGTAGTTGTTACTGTTTTGTGCAGTGCTGCGTGGACACCTGCCTGCGTGTCCCCTGGGCCCATGTGTGAGTCCCCAGGGTTTGTTCCGGTTCTTAGGGGATGTGTATGTAGAGCTCAGGAGATAATGAAAATGTGTTTCAGGAGATAATGAAAATGTGTTTCCCAAGGAGTTGTATACACATTTTATGTTCTCACCTGAAGAATGTACAAGTTCCCTTATTACCTACAATAGTACAAGCCAAAGAAATACCTGTTTATTTGGTAGCAGCTAACTTCTATATAACGGCTAAACCATATCAAGTTTAATCAGCATCAAATAGGTCTTAATCTCGAAAGGATTTCTTTTATGACAGAAGAGGAATACAGTTATTTCCATTTTATAATTGAGCAAATAGTCTAGAAATTAATGACCTGTACAAGGGTTAATGACCAAGTAATGGGAAAGTCAGAAATATGCTCACTACTGGAGTGTGACTAAGGTCGAGTGACACACTGCTGTTTGGGGCAATCTGACTTTATTGTTTTAAAATGTTTTAAATTTAATTTTCAATGTTTTATTATGGAAATCTTTAAATATACAAAAAAAAAAATAGAGATGCCAAATAAATCCCCACGCACCCATCACCCAGCTTCTTATGTTTTTTTGAGAGGGTACAGACTGCATTGGCTTTCCTCTTTGTCTTTTGTTTTTCCATTTCTTTTGTTTTATTTTCTTTTCCTTTTTAAAAAGCCCTTTAAAGCCAGAATGACACATGGGAGGAAAGAAGTGAGATGTAGGAAAGCAGTCGGCTAGGTGTGTTTTCCCTTCTCCTGCATCTAACCTGTGGCAGATTCTGTGCTGATACCCAACTTTGAAAGATGTTTACCTCTTAATGGAGGGAGACTCTGAAAAACCTTCCATCTGGTGTTGGGTACTTCATTTCCTCAGCATCTGTGGGCAAGCGCTGTTTTGAGCACAAGGATATAGCCATGAAAGAGGAGATGAAAACCTCTGCCCTGTGGGGTTTTTCCACTCTGCTGTGGGGACTGGACTGGGTGGAAACAGATGACAAGCAATAACAATATAAAATATATGGCAGTTATGGGCCGGCCGAGTGGCGCAGTGGTTAAGCACTGGCTTGGAAAGCCAGCGGCCCCGGTTCGGGTCCCACATATGAGGGCCAGTGACACTGCCCTCAAAAAAAAAAAAATAAATAAAATAAAATAAAATAAAATATATGGCAGTTTAATAGGTGTGATGGGGAAAATAAGACGGAAAGTGGGGGGTTTAGGTTGGTTGGGAAGGCTCCCTGGGGAGGTAACGTTTAGCAGAGGCTTAAGAGCTGAGGGAGGGAGACCTCCCCAAGAGTGGCCCCAGTGCCAGTGCTGGCTGTCTGAGGAGGAAGCGAGGGAAGGAGTGCTTGGAGATGAATTTTGCCAGATAAAGAGAGAGGGTGACTGTTGTGTAGGACTTTGTAGGCAATTTTCAGGGGATGGCTTTTATTAGAGGGTTTTGGGCTGAGGAGTGTAAGAGCTGACAATTTTAAAAAGCTCACTCAGCGGTGGTTAAGCGCTGGCCTTGGAAGCCGGCGGCCCCGGTTCAGTCCCACATATGAGGGCCAGTGACACTGCCCTCAAAAAAATAAATAAATAAATAAATAAAGCAGAGTTAATTTGGGCCGGCCGAGTGGCGCATTGGTTAAGCGCTGGTTTTGGGATTCCAGCGGCCCCGGTTCGGATCCCACATGAGGGCCAGTGACACTGCCCTCTACAGCTAACAACAGCTCCACCTGGAGCTGGGCTGTGCGAGCCCCTGTGATGGTGTGGGCTGCAGCCCCTGCTGCAGTGGGCTGCCATAGGATACAGTGAGTGGCCCGCAGCCAGCGTGAGCGGCTGGCAGCCAAGCGTGAGCTGCCAATAGCCGTGGTGAGCGACATCCAGAGGCCAGCGACCGATCTGCCTCATCCCGGAAGAGCGCAATGACGATACCAACAGTGAAGCAACATCCTCTGCAACTAAACTGAAGAACAAAAAGACAGCAACTTGTCTGTTCCCCTTCCCCGATTCCCCAACGCTGTTCCCCTCTGCCAATTCCCCAATAAGAATAAAAAAAAAAAAAAAAAAGCTCGCTCAGGCCGTCCTGTTGAGAATAAGCCCCGGGGGCAAGAACCAAGGCCAGAAGACAGCTCCTGGGCTTATACCAGGCACTGGCCATGGATATCGGAGTTGTGTTATGATTTGTGATATATTTTTGTGGTTCTGCCAACAGGATTTGCTCATGGTTTGGATGTGGGCTGTGAGAAAAAAGAGCACTCAGAGGTTACTTGATTTTTGGAGAAGTTGGACAGATTGGAGTTGCCTTTAACTGAGCTTAGAAAGACTAGAGTTGGAGAAGGTTTTAGATGAGATGTCTGATCTTCCATAGTTTAAGTGAGAGACACCTTTTAGATGTCCTGGTCGAGTTGTTGAATTGGCATTTGTTATCTTTCTGTTACTGCTTTAAAAAAAAATTTTTTATTGTTCTGATTGGGTGTTTTCTGCTACCTTGTCTTCTAAATTGCTGATTCGATCTTCTGCTTCATCTAATCTATTGATTCCTTCTAGTGTATACTTCATTTCAGTTATTGTATTCTTTCTTTCTTTCTTTTTTTTTTTGAGGGCAGTGTCACTGGCCCTCACATGTGGGATCTGAACCAGGGCCGCTGGTGTGCCAAGCCAGCTCTTAACCACCGTGCCACTAGGCCGGCCCTTGTATTCTTTATTTCTGACCAGTCTTTTTGTATGGTTTCTATGTCCTTCTTTATGCTTGCAATCTCTTTGTTAAAGTTCTCAGTAAATTCTTTAAGCATTCTCATAATCAGTATTTTAAACTCTGTTTCTGATAGGTTGTTTGCCTCCATTTCATTTATTTCTATTTCTGGAGGGTTCTCTTGTTCTTTTATAATATTTGGGACATATTTCTTTGTTCCTCGTTCTGGCTGCCACTCTGTGTTTGCTTCTGTGTATTAGGTAGATTTCCTATGTCTCACAGTCTTTGCTGGATGGCCTTATGTAGTATGTGTCCCACGTGGTCCAATGACGAAGTCTTCCTGATCTCCTGTGAATGTGTCCCTGGAGTGTCCCTTGAGCGTGTTGTGTGTGTTCTCCTATTGTATTTGAGCCTTAATTGTTTTTGGCACATCAGTTGGGGGTGGGGGATTGACTCCCAGGCTGACTTACTGAGGATTGGCTATGCCCACATAGCTGCTGTGTGGGGGCTGACCCCTCAGAGGAAGCTTTGCCCCCACGGGCTCTTGTGCCTGCTGAGAGCCCCCCTTTGGGTGTGCCACTTGTGGCACTAACCAGGGAGTGCTCTGGTATGGTCTGAAGCTGGCCTCTGGGTGTGTTGTTTTTTGTGTCTCTTGGGAGGGGCTCCCATGCAGGCCAATTTCAGCCTTGCCTGTGACTTGCCTGGGGCTACCTGGTAGGAGCTACAAAGTTGGGTCTGGAGGTGAGTGGAGATGGCCTTACTATGAACCAAGGCAGGCTGCCAACAGTATCAGGCCTGGGGCAGCTTAGCAAAAGGCCCTGGGTCCCCCTATACCTGTTGTCACTTACTGGCTGCCAATAAGGCTCAGCCACTGAAGGGCCACCTTAGGTGCATGGACTGGCCTGTTGACCTGGTATTGACAGTGCCCCCAGCTGTGATGCCCGGGTTGGGTGGCCCGAGGTCGCAGGGAGTCATGGGGTGTGTCCAGTGGTTTTCACAAAGTTAATGCAGATTCAGTTCTTGTGCCACTGTTGAGCCTTTGGCCACTCTGTAAAATGCCAGCCACACTCACCTTGGGCCCACCACGACTCGCCTTGGGCCCACAGATATCTGAGAACTGCCCAAGAAAGGCTGCAGCATGAGCTGGGGCTGACTGCCCACCACTGAAAGTTTCACAGGCTGCCATGGGCTGTTCACTGATGTACAAGCCTCACAGCTTTCAGGGTGGCGCTGGCTGACCAGGAGCTGAGAATGCCCAGGGCAATGCCACACTAGCTGGGTGGGGTGGGGTCCAAGGGAGTCACCAAGGTGGTGCACGCTCAGATTTTACCAGACCCATGTGGTCTCAGATTTGTCCCTGTGGGGGTTGGTTCCCTCCTGTAGCCTACACATGAAGCAGGCTCTATCGAGTGATACTGGTGGCTGTCCCTCTAGCTCTCCCCCTGGAGCCACACAACGCAGTCTTTCCCCACATGTCTCTGGCACCTCTTGAGCTGCCACCCCTCCACCTGAGCCCAGATAGTTTATATGTTTTGCTTTGAACCATCAAACAAAAAGAACTCAAGAGCCTAGATTGATATTGACAGTTCCTTTTGCTTTTCTTTCATTCTGTGTTCCCATTTTTCCCCTATGTTATCGTATCTGTTTTGTTTGAAAAACACCTTTTAGAATTTTTTCGAACAGGCTTATTGGCAGTGTATTCTCTTAGTTTTTCTTCATCTGAGAATGTCATTAGTTCACCTTCTGAGGAATATTTTTTGCTGGATATAAAATTCTGGTTTGATAGACCTTTTCCTTCAGCAATTTAAAAATGTTTTGTTTGCTTCTGGCCCTGTGGATTCTCCTTAGAACCGGAGTAATTCTGACTGTTCTTCCCCGGGGTGATGTTTTCTCTTTTTTGAGAATGTTCCTTTGTCTTTTGTTTTCAGCAGTTTGGTTATACTGTGTTTGGGCAAGACTTTCTTTTGGGTTTATTCATTTTTAGTCTCCCTGAACTTCTTGACTCTGTAGGTTTTTACCTTTTACCAAATCTTGAAAGTTTCCAGCTATTTTTTATTCAAATATTATTTTTAGCATGAGTTTTTTCTTCTTCTGGGACTCTCATGACATGTATATTAGGTCTTTATTATTATCCTACAGGTCTCTGAGGCTCTGTTTATTTTTGTATTCCCTCTTTCCACTCCGTTGTTCAGATTGCATATTTTACTGATCAGTTTTCAAGTTCACTGACTCTTCTCTAGCCTCTCCTTTCTATGATGGAGCCTATCCAGTGAGTAATTTTTATTTCAGTTATATTTTGCAGTTATCAAATTTCTATTTGATTTTTGCATGTATCTTCTATTTCTTTGCTTTCTATTCCATTTGTTTCAAGAGGGTTCTTGATTGACTGTTGAAGCATTTTTATAATAGCTGTTTTAAAGTATTTGTTGGATTATTCTAACATCAGTGTCATCTCAGTGTTGTTGTTTCTAGATTGCCTTTTCCTGGGAATTTCCTGATGCTTCACATGTCTGGTGGTTTGGGGTTGTATCCTGGATATCTTTAGTGTTATGTTATGAGACTCTGGATCTTGTGGAGAATGTTGGTATTTTTGTTCAGCACAGTCAGCCTGGTGAGGGTTAGGCCTCAATTCCAACCCAGCTTCTGTGAGTGTTGGTTCCACTGTCAGTTTTGTTTTCAGATCCTTTGCAGCGCTGTCTTGACCTCTGCTACATGTGTTCATTCCAGGGGCCAGTCTGGGACCTGGGCAGTTGTCTCTGTTAGTTCAGCCCTTTGGTTTGCTGGTTAGTATGCAGAGCAGCTTGGGGTGGGCACAGGTGTTAACAAACCACTTTCTGGGGCCACTTTCCTGAGTGCCTCCCTCTGCAGACTCTTAAAGCCTCCCTGTCTGCTTCCCTGGGGTTCTCCTTTTCATTCTCTGACCGAAAGTTGGGGTACATTCTGCTGCCCACTTTCTTAACTGCTCCTGCACCTGGTTCTAGCCCAGAGTCTTCACTGCTGTTCAGTGTTACTTCTTTCTGAATGCGTCTGCTACTTTTTACCTCTCAGAGACTACAAATAAATAGCTGCTTCAAATATTCTGTCTGGTTTGGGACCTGTGTTCACCGAGAGAGGGTGGTATGTCCCTGCTCCAGCTCATCCAGAGCTAGAATGCCTACATGATTTTTAAGATTATAGATTTCTCCATGGTATTAATGATTGTTATATTATCGGAATCCTTTTTTGGTGAGTTGCCCATGTGCTTATCATAGTTGTACTATTACTAGACTGTCTACTATGTTTTGTACCAAATCACTTATTTCTTTCATTTTTGCTGCACGTTTTCCCCCCATCAGATGAGGTGCTTACTCTCCTTCAGAACTGTGTCATGTCTACTACGGAGAGCATCTCTGAATTTATCCTCAGAAGACTTACTATGAATGAACTAAGCAGTGTAAGTATTCATTGGAGTAACTTTTCACTCTTTTAATCAATATTGGAGTGATTACCGACTGGCAGGCACTGTGTTACATTGCAAAGAAAATTACTTTCTCAAGAAGCAGCCTTAGGAAGCAGAAACAATGTAAGTTTTGGAGTCATCTAGTTCCAATTCCACCTGTGTAATAGCTGTGACCTTGGGAAAATTAGGTAGATTTTCTGAGCCTCAGTTCCTCATCTGCAAAATGGAGATCATACACCTTAGGGCTTAGAGAGTTTCAGATGGTATAACATAATTGATGTACTTAGCATATAAATGTGTGTTTGGTCCCAACGTCCAGAGACTGTGGTCTGGCAGTGTTGGGATGGGACCAGGTATGACTAAATACATATTTTTCAAGCTCCAGAGTGAATCTGAAATGCAGCGAGGGTTGGGAACAAGAGGTCTGGGATAAGAGGATGCGGGTCTGTGAATGTATTTCTTTGTCTCTATTCTCCACATAATCTGTTCTAGATTTCTAGAAAAGAAATTAATAAGTTTTCCCCCTTTCTTCAAGAATATTTTGAAAATCCAATTCTTAGAAATGCCTATTCTCATTTTTTATTTTTTTGGTTGAAATCCCTAGGGATACAAGTTGAAGCAAATAGAATCATTAGATGGTCAATAAAATAAGGATATATAGTTATTTTAACAACTTTTATTAGACTACCCAGTTAAGTACATTTGTTTGATAGCTGGTAAGCAGATGTAAAAGTATAAGAAGACAAGTTTTGTACTGAAATACTTGAGATGGGAATACTTATGATGGGAAGGCAAGGAAATGAAAAGTGTAACTGCTCTGGAGTGCGGAGTATTTATCTTTAGCCTTCTTCTTATTAAGCAATTGTTTACATTAGTTTTCCTACACCTAAATTTCCAAGAAGGCGTTTAATAAAGAAGTAACTTTTTTATTTGTTTTGTTCCAATATCATTTTATTGTGATCAGTATTCCTTTACCTTTGATTATGGAAATTTTCAGACGTACACAAAGGAGACATAAGGAACCTCCATGTACCTGTAATGTAAGTGTTTCTGTTTGGAACTTGAAGCTAAATAAGCTTTAAAAAGGGAAAGGTAAATGTGATTTTATCTTTTAGATACAAAGATTTTAAAAAGTACACTCAGTATATAGTAGTTTGAAATTATTTTGAAAAATTCACTCTTTAATAAGTTAGGTATTAGAATTTCCGATTAAGCACATTTGTGGATAGCTTTAGAGTTTAATAAGAATCTCTTCTCCCACTTCCCTCCCCTGAATGCCATGGCGGTCAGTGTTTAACAACCGGCTCTTGGGGAAGAAAGCCCCGGTTTGCTACGTGCCTCAGCTTCCATGGTTGGTTTCAAGCCGCCAGCATGAGTCCACCGAGTCGGGGAGAGGTGATGCGCCATCCTCGCAGTGCCGGTGGCTCCAGGACAGTGGCTCCAGGAAATAGTGGCCATCAGACTGGAATCGCCCCAGTTTCAAACTGTCCATGCCAGCACACGTGTCCACTCCTGAGTCACCCCCGTCTTCCATTACAGCGCAGTCAGGGCGCTGGGGCTGAGCCTCCTCCATTTTCTCAGGGACTTCACACTATTGATTATCCTCTGTCTTGTGTTGTCAGCCTCTCCTTTCTCCTGAATTCTTTTCATGAGCATTGAAACAGCCTTCAGAGTCCCTCACCTTAAAAGAGTTCTTAATTCCATGTTCCCTCAGGCTCCCTGTCCCCCTGTGAGCTAATTAATCTGTGAGGACTCCTCTGCCCCATTCTTGCCTGGTTTCTACCTGTCAGGACACAGATGGCTCGCTCTCAAGCTGTCAGTGACTCCTTTGTCATAATCTAATGGATGCTTTTCAAACCATGCTTTCCTTGACTCCTTGGCCCCGCTGGACACTGCTGACCATTCCCCTTGAAACATCCCTCTGTAGCTGCTGTGACATTGTCCTCTCCTGTTTCTTCCCCATCTGCCTCAACGTTACTCCTGCTTTCCCTCTGAATGTCTGTTCTCTACTATGTAGCCTTGAAAGTCAGAGCTAAAAGCTTGTCCTGGCCCATATCTCATTCTCTCCTCTGTCTCGGTGATGTCATCTGCATTCCCAGCTTCATTTATGCCAAGAACCCCCTCCCCCACCAACTCTGTCTCCACCCGGGACACTTCTGAGCTTCACGCCCATTCAGCCAACTGCTCTTTACCACTTGAAGTTGAATTTCTCACGTTGAAACTGCCCCTTATCATTCCTGTAGGAGTTTCCGTGGGTTCCCCTTCCAGCCCATTTCTCAAGCCCAAACCTTAGGACTCCCCTTGCGCCTTATCTCTCACTCTCAGCCTGTGTTCAACCCATCACCAGGTCCTGCACTGTCACCTTCTATCTGTGCTGTCCTGGCACTTGGCAAAGTGTCTGGCACGTAGTGGTTGCTCAGTAAAAACTGATTAAATTAACGCAGTGTATGCTTCCTGTGTGGCACAGAAGACCTGAGGGTACAGTAATCGGTACAGTACTGGTAATATGAGGCCTGGTAATAGCCACTTGGGGCGAGTCCATTCGCATACTTTGTCTCACTTAATTCTTTCCAAACCCTGTGGTGGATAGATGTTACCCTCCCCGGTGTATGGATAAGGAGTATGAGGCCTGCAGAGCTTAGGGAGCATGCCGGAGGCCACAGAGGGTGAGTGGTAGTTTGGGGAGTGTGCGCTCGGTCAGAGCAGGTGAGTGGTAGAACTGGATTGAACCCCGCTGTGACCAGGTCTGCCCGTCCAACAGACCCGTGTTCCATTCTCCCTCCTCCTTGCTGGGTGAGTTGTTTAACCGCTCTGAAACTTCGTTGTTGTCTTAGGAAAGTGGGACAGTCACCTTCCTTGTGAGAACAGAGTATTATAACCTGCCTGAACAGAGGAAGTGGTAATTGCTTTAACTGTTGTTATTTGTGGTGCGTTAGCCCTGGTGCAAGGATTGGAAGACCATAGCTTCTGCCCTCCGGAGTCTCCCAATTCAGGTGGGAGCACGCAGTCACTGCGGATGCACAGAGGCCTTGCTCTAAGCTGGGAGCGCACACACGGCTGCTGGGAAAGGACTTTTCCTCTCGTCCGTGTCTTGTTTTGGTACATTTAAATAAACTGATGTTTCCTGCCTGAACTCCTGCAGTCCCGTGAAAGTCACGGGCCTTGGGTATTGTTGTCTGTTTCCCTTAGGTTTCAGACCTGGATCGTTGCCACTTATACCTGAGCGTCTTAGTTGAGCTGACATGTCTCCACCTCAAGGTGGGCTGGAAGAGCGGTAACCCCATCTGGAGAGTTCTTTCTCCTTTGAAAAACGCATCCATTCGTCATCTTCAAGACACGGACGATGGACAGGTAACCATCTGTGCTTCAGGGCTTGTAGATATGTTGAGTAATGCACACATGGATACTTTTGATTATTACACGGTTTTTTGATATCATGCTCATCTGCTGAAATCTAACGTTTAAAATAATATCCTCTGTTCATAGTACTTGATGAAAGTTGGGACTCCTGTCGTTAGGTGTGTAACAAAGTGTGGCGACTTCAGCCTTAAAGGCACTTAGCACACACCGTGAACCCACCCTGGGTTTCTTGCTCATACCAGTAAGTGGCGCTTTAATGCATCCAATTTCATCAGCCTGGCATCCAGAGCCCTCTAGGCTTAGCTTTCATCCCCATTTTCTAACTTAGTCATCCACTGCCTTTCCTGTGTGCTGTTGTCACTGTAGGTCAGGCCAGCACATAGAGTTTCTCCGGTGACACACACATGTCATAGCCATCCCCATCTCGGCTTTCATCCTGCCTGGTCCTTCCACCGAGAATGCCCTCCCTCCAATATACACTTGTCAATATCCGGTCTGTTCTCTATGGCCCAACTCAAACCACATTTTCTTGGAGCCTTCTTGGACCAGTGTTTCGTTCTTTCCTTCATTTCCCTACTGCTCTTTATGCCTCCATTCTAGTGTTTATTTCCATCTACGTGTTTGTGGAGTGATTTACGTATATGTCTTCTCCACTAGATTTCAGTACCTGGTGGCATTTTTTATATGACATAATAAAGCGTCATGGTTATGAGCATAGGCTTTGGAGTTTGGACTTGCTGGGTGTGAATCCTGGCTTTCTCCTTGCTAGCTGTGTGACCTTGGGGAAATGACTTAATCTCTCTGTGCCTCATATACTGTACCTGCAGAATGAGAGTTATAGGGCTGAAGTAAGAATTAAAGCAAGCTCATATTAGAACAGTGTGTGGCACATAGAAAGTCCTCAATAAATGTTAGCTGTTTTCACTTAACATATGGTAAGTGTCTAATAAAGTTGAGCTGAGTCATAGTTTAGTCTGGGCTGCTAATTAAAACAGTGAAGTTACTTGATTGCTTTAATAACCTAATTTTTAAAGTAATTTTCAAGAACTGTCCTAAAAATTGATAAAGAGGACTGATTAATAATTCACCGTCCTGTCTGGTACAAATTAGTCTATTAATGATATGAAAGGACATTGTGAGTTTTGAATGTAGGCCGAAATCATGAACCACACCACAGTAATTCTTAGACTGGCTTGCTTGTTTTCACTCGTTCACTGAGTTACGTGAAGGTCAACAGGGAGCATATTGGCTCAAAAGCAATAGTTTTATTTCATATATCGGCAGTGTTGCTGTGTCAAATTTACTTGTAGAGAAACTGATTTTGGGGTGCGAGGGAAGGTATGGCATCAGTAGTAGAAAGCGCCTTTCTGGTGGAGATGTCACTGGCTGGCAGTCCCTGGGAGACCAGAGTCTGTTGGGTGCAGCTGTTCCATGTGTCTGAGTGCCTGCCTGCACCCCCGGCTTCGGGTCGGAGGTGGTGACCCTCTAAGTACGAGGCCAGGCTTTCTTGGTCCTCCTTTGTGCTCCTATGAGTAGAGTTCCAAGTGTTTTCCATGAAATATCCCATTCTTTCATTTTCACAGTAACCCTGTGAGGTAGGGCCTGTGACTGCTCCGCTTTACAGAGGCTGGCGCTAAGGTGCAGTGTGTCCGCAGTCACACCGGGCCTGAGGGCGGAGCGGGATGCGGACCGAGGCCCTGTGGTTCCTGAGTCCAGCTTTCAAGGAAAAGCAGCATATGGCTGATTGAAGGAGTGACTATTGTATATACTGGGAGCCATTTTTAAAAACATGGATACTTCAGCTAACCAGTTCAGCTAAGACTCGCCCATAAGGATGTTGGATCCAAATGTGTGTTTGAATAGGAAGAGGCTGAGAATTGACATGCAGGCCTGGGTGTGTCTGTAGCTAGTCTGTCAAGTACTATGGCCAGGAACCCACCTGCCAAATGAAGACATCAAATTGTCTTCTTGGTCTGCACCACCAGATCTTTATTTTAAATTTGTTGACCGCCAGTCTGTGGAGCAGTGTAAAACTGAGTGGCATACACCAGATATCCTTTTGTGTCCTCTTGAGTTCAGGAGCCAGAAGAGAGAGGAGGGTACGACATTTCCATTGCCGGGCAACTCAGGTCCTGCCTGGCTGGGACTGGCTCATGGTAAAGGAAAGGTTGCCACGTTTCCTCCTCAGGAGCCCACACTCGAGAAGCAGATTCAGAGAGTGGTCAGTATGGCTGCCTTGGCCACGGTGTGTGAGGCCACTGACCAGAAGCCGGAACTCCAGTTGGACTCTCTGGATGCTGGGCCCGTGGAAAGGTTCCTCGCATCTCTTCAGCTTAATCAGACGTTGCAGAAGCCCCACCCAGAGGAGCAGAGCAGGTGTGTTCATCCCCCCGGAGTGCAGCGGGGCCATGAAAGGCATGCTTTGGCTGCTGCTGCTGCTGAAAAGTCTATATGTTTCAGTCACTAAGGTTGTGACTGCCCAACACTGTAGACAGGGCTTTGGAAATGTGGAGACGAGGCCCCGTTCAGGATGATTATGTGTGATCATATTATTCACCTTTCTTACTGGAAACCCAGGAACTTCCCTGCAGTTAGCTTTCAGTGAATCATTTAAAGTGAGTGAAAATGCCTACCCTTAGGGTACTTTGAAAATCGAGGCTCGTGTGGTTTCCTTGTTTTTTGGTAGATTAATAACAGGATAATTAATAACAACTGTTCATTTTCACCCTTTGTTAGGGTAGTGTACTGTATGCAAAGGAAATTGAGAGACTTAAGGAAGGATAGGGCAGTGACTTTGTTTTTGTTTCAGTTTTTTAGAAGAATCATCATCTTCCCAAGGATGGGGGAAAATAGTGGCACAGTATGTTCATGACCAATGGGTCTGCCTCTCTTTCCTGTTGAAAAAGTATCACACCTTTATACCAGCCTCAGAGGGTGAGCTCCTGGAACCCGTTCTACCTGCCGTTCAAATGCCAGGAAGGACCTTGCAGTCTGCACTAGATGCCCTCACAATTCTTCCTTCCGATCAAATCTTACCTGTGTTCTGCTGCATGAAAATTTTGGTTCCCAAGGTATGATACAGTGAGACATGAATTAAAGAATAACTGTAGGAATGGAAATCAGTTTCTGAAATTAAGTGGTAATTATGTATTTCTTTCTCTCTCTTATTTTTTATTCTACTAGCTCCTGGCCTCCTCTGAATCACTCTGCATAGAGGCTTTTGACATGGCTTGGAAAATTATATCTTCTCTGAGCAACACTCAGCTGATATTCTGGTCTAATTTAAAAGCTTTTGTTCAGTTTGTTTTTGATACCAAAGTTCTCACCATTGCTGCAAAAATCAAAGGCCAAGCATATTTCAAAATAAAAGAGGTAACTTTTTTTTAACTGGGGTAAAAAACACATAAGATAACTTACCATCTTAACTATTCTTAAGTGTACACTTTAGTGGTGTTAAATGCTTCACGTTGTTGGGACAGATCTCCAGAGCTTTTCTATCTTGTGGAACTGAATGCTACCCCATTAACATCTCTCCTTTCCCCTCCCTCAGCCCCTGGCCACCATGCTCCTTTCTGTTTCTATGAATTTGACTATTTTAGATAAAAGAGGTCTTCTTTTTAATTTGTGTGACCTGTAACACACGAGGAAGAAGAGAAATATGTTTGTGACTACATATTAGATTCGTTGTTATGTATTCATTCAGTCAATAAATAGTTTGAATCTTCTTCAGTGTCATGAGTAAGAGCAAGAAAATCTTATATGTCAAAGAGAAGGTGTCATGGAAGCCCTGAGCCACATGTGCCTCACAAACTTATTTGGTTCATATAATGTTCAAAATTTTGAATGAGTTGCCAAGAATTGAGAAATTTGCATGAAAATCTTGGAAAGTTGTATAATCTGGCAACACTGGTCATTCCTACATGACAGTAGTCACCTGGCCGGTCCAGATGGGGCCAGCCCTTTCCTCTTCTCCATCCACACCATTCCTGATGTCTTCTGGATGTGAAAGACAAATGTCAGGCACCATCTGTCATTGCATATGTGCTGTTGATTTTCTTGTCTGAGAACCGTTTCTCTGAACATAACATAATTGCAAGGTCCTTCTGGTTTTTGGAGGCGTTTGTGTTTATAAACACTGATGCATAGTAGGGAACGCAGCATGGTGGAATGACACTAAGCCTAGGAATTCACGCATACATTTATCTAAAGGGGAAAACGGAAGTACAGCCCTTTATGACCCTGCTGTTCCCGCTGCCTCTCTGAATCCTTTCCTGCTGTCCAGTACACACCACGTAGAGACGAGGGTCTGCTCCTTCAGCGAAAGGGAGGCCACTGGCAAAAAAAGCAAATAAAATGAGAGTGTAGAAGGTGAGGTAGTTTTTTCTCCCTTTTCTCTATTTGGGCAGTGGTTTCTCTTGGAAAGTTCTGAGTGAATATCACCATCAGTAAAATTTTATTGAGTAATGAAAAATTTGCATTCTGTGATTAATGATTGTCTTGCAAAATTCTAACAATAAAGCGTTTTTGATTTTTTAGACTGTATTCATGGTTATGTTGAAAGTATCATTTGAAGCCATTCACATAACAGTTTTTAGCAATTTTTTTTTAAAACTAAAGTGGTGAAAGGTTACAGTGACCATTGTATTTCATTCCAGATTATGTACAAGATGATTGAAATGTCTGCTATAAAAACTGGAGTCTTTAATACACTGATTAGTTATTGCTGCCAATCTTGGATGGTCCCTGCTTCAAGTGTATCCCAAGGCTCTTTATCGAGTGCTAACAATTATAGTGAACTTGTCCTTGAGGCTTGTATATTTGGAACTGTGTTTCGGCGTGATCAAAGGTAAAGATGCTGTTATTCCAACCTGTCCTGACTTAAGTACCTATGTGGGTAGAACTGTCTTTATTTTGAGGCTTTCAGTTAGAAGCATTTAAAGTATTAGTTAATTTTAAATTTGGGGCTTTAATTTTTTTTTTTTCCTGTCTGAAACCTGTTGTTCTTTGTCAAATGTTTTTTATGGAAAGACTCATTCAGGACGTACAGACCTTCATAGAAAATCTAGGACCCGACTGTGCGGCAAACGTTGTTATTGAAAAGTAAGTATGGGGGACTTTTCATATCCTGACATAAATGCAATATTCAAAATTTAACATATGGGAGACATTCTGTATTTGTTAAATGTAATAAATGTTTACTAGTGATATCTAAGATACTGAATGAGCCTTCAAAAGTATGTTAGATATTATATTCCCTTGCTAATATATTTTCTTCAGATCTGTCAACATTTACTAAAATTTGATAAACTTTAAAAATTTATAGGGCAGAGTCCAACATAAATAAGGAAATGACTATGGGGAACATAAAACCCCTACCCCTCTTCTTTTTTTGGGTGGACGGGTGATCATCAGCACATACATTTTGTTCTTTTTTTGGCTAAAAGTTACCATTTAACAAGTCAGTATGCTTACACAAAAATAACATCACTTTTGGAACAGGCCCTATAATTTTGATTTGTAGGATAAGACTATTATCTCTGAAGTAATGGTTTTTGGAGCTTATCAGATAGCTTTAAAAAGTTTTATTTAACATGTTTTAAAAAATCCATGTGTTTATAATAGGTGTTTATAAAGAAGATGAATAGTGTTGTATTATTCGTTTTGATTTTAGAGTTTAGGACAACAAATGATACTTGTACAGTTATCGCAACATGTTTATTATTCTAAGTGTCATAGCTATGTTTTGTCTGCCACTCTTCATTAAATATATACATTTTTCATTGTTAATTGTATTAATCTTTTTTGTTCTTGACCAGTTTAGTGCAGCAACACAAGTAAAATTTTTTAATTTATGATTTCAAAATAACTTTGATTTCTACTTGATAAATGTTTTGTTAAATTAAAATGGCTTTTATGTACATTATAACAATTCTAATGAACTTTGGAAATATTTATTAACAATTCATTACTTTATATTTCCACATTTGGGTACTGAGAATGCTGGGCTGCTTGGAGCACATGGTGCTTCCTGAGTTTTGCCCTTCAGGGAGAGAACACGCACTCTGAGCGGATGGAGCTGTTCGTGGTCCTCTTTCAGGAATAGCTTCTTCAGTGGCTGTGGTCTCTCTTGTCTACAGCTAAGACACTGTTGACCCAGGATCAGCTGCATGTGTGTAGTTTATCCAGAAGTCTGAGTCTGGGTGAATTTGTGCTCATTCAGACTTCCTCTTCCGGCTCTCCTTTTGACATATTCATTTGTTATCTTCTACTGTCCATCCTGAATTAAAAGGCATTGTCACTAACTATGGTCCTACTTAAGTTTAGAAAACTTTGGAAGATTTTGATGTTTGTTATATTTTGAAACTAATATTTGAAGTATTTTTTGTTTTGAAAATGTATTAACATAGTCTATCATTTTATATTTTTTAGTACTAAAAGAGAGGACTACTATGTCAGAGTTTGTGCTGTCAAATTCCTGTGTTTATTAGATGGCTCAAATATGTCTCATAAGTTGTTTATGGAAGATCTTGCAATCAAGCTATTAGATAAAGTAAATATGCTGTATTTTAAAGTATCTTTGTTTTTGTATAGTTAACAAATCAAAATCCAATGTTTGCTATTTATGTTGACAGAATATGCATTTCTAAATATTTTCTATCAAGAAAAAACATGAGGTTTATGTTCTGTATTTTAGCTAAGTCTTGGTGAGTAATTGTCCAACTTAGGTTTGATTTTAGAGAACAGTGACGTTTTCCCCATACTAAACTTCACTCTGTTTTCGAGTACCAGTCAAAGCCAGTTATGTTTAGAGTGATGTGTTCATACATTGTTTTATGTTAGAAATAGAATAAAAAGATAAAAACTTATAAAGTGCCATACTCATAGTGTGAAGAATTGATTATTTGAGTCTGCAAAATCATTTATAAAGGAACATCACACACTGTCTGAATAATGAGTTTAGTAAATCTGGGAAGAAGAGAGAAAGGTAGAATCTAATATGATGCTCACTTCTGAATTGGAATTCAGGACAGATGGAGAGCGTGGTCTGCTTGCTAACCTCTGGTTTGGTTGCTGAGATGTAGGACCATAGAACCCACTTAAGTCACCTGTATTGAAATGCAGGGTCAGCTTACATCTGTCAGCTTTATTCTATAAAACCTATTTTTTAGGTAAAAATTTAGGTAAAAATTTTCTCCTTTGCATTGTTGGCAGATGTCTCAGAGGAAATAGTGTTTGACTGGCTTCCTGGAGGATGAGTAGAATTTAAAGTAGCAGGATACTCCATCAGACAGAACACAAATACAGACTATAATGTCTACTGATCGATGTCTGCTCATGTGGAAGGCTGAGTTCTGCCATTTTCTTGTCTGGCATTGCACTGTCCATTTCCTGTGGCGCTCCTATCTTAATGGGGTTTATATCAAGTTGCAGGTACCGTTATTCCAAACTTACACAAAGCAACATGAAATGAGAAGTGCTTTGTGTTGGTGCCTTGAAATATATGTCAAATATCTCCATCTCTACTCACCTCTATGACCCCATGTTTCCCTCTTAACTGGCCAAAGGAATGGAAGTACGTATCTTTCCAAAGACCTTTAGTACTGAATACAGTTTTCTGGTTCCTTTGCTAATTTTAAAAGCAGATAAATTAAATAACAGCAATTAAACACATTGTTTTGAAAGGAAACTAAAAAAAAAAAAAAAAAGTGTCAGAGGTTTAGAGGCTCCTGTGTGCCCAGTCTTAAACCTTCTAAGTTTGAAGTTTTCAGTGATTTTGTTTTCATTAATCACAAATGTGGTAGGTAATTTAATATTGATCCTCTGCCTCGCCCAGGAAGAAGTGGTGTCCAAGTCTAGAACGCGATACTATGTGAATTCTCAGCAACACAGAGTGAAAAACCGCATATGGCAGATTCTGCTCGTACTTTTCCCCAGTTTTGATCAGGTAAAATATTATATAAGTACCTTTAAGCATGATGTTTTCATATGAATAAACTGTTTAGTGGAAACTGTCATGTGCTATTTTAAAATTGAGAAAGCAATCTGTTTAAAATTTATATTTCTTAACATTTCTAACAGAAAGAATACTAAGGCAATTAGGTGTTACAGAAATCGATCAGAAACTGGTTTACATGGCCCCACTGAATATTTTTTCTTTCAATATTTCAGTGTAATATTTTAACTGTGTAAATCTCATGTTCTTTGATTAGAAAATGTAAATATGTTAATACCTAATTTTCCACTGCATAGTTATTTTGGAGTGGACTGTTTTGGACTGTCTGTGTACTCTAGAAACCGAAATTGCATGATCGAGGATGGGATCGGCACTTCCCCTGGTGGGCTTTCTTGCCTTTAATGTGATGAATAGCGAGACCACATAAACCAGCCAAGCAAAGGCTGAGATGTCTCTCTTACAACAGAGTCTCTACACAGTTCCCTTTTCCCTGAGGAGGCGGGAACTGGTGAGGGGACTCTGATTTCTCAAATGGTCTTTGCTTAATGCTCCTATTAATAGATCATCATTATGAGAAAGTGATGGTATATCTCACACAATTTTTAAAAGCATATTTGAATGCAAAACAATTTCCTCGAAGGTGAGTTTTCTAGTGTCCTCCCCCACCCTCCTTGAAATGTTTGAATTTTTAAAACATGAACTTTTTTTTAAATACAGTTGTAGGAAGTCTTATATCTATGAGAGATAAACATTTCAGTAACTGTCAGTATATGACTATATCCAAGTAAATTGTTTGAATAAATGTAAGAGGAAATAGCTAAAAGAGTTCCTTCTGGGGAGTAGTGATGGTGGGTGTGTAGTGAGGGCTGCTGATTTTCATCGTAAGCCTTTTAGTATTATTTGCTCTTTAAAATACTGTATATATTATACTTTATTAAACATAATACTGCATTTTAAAATACATGTTAGAAATATTTTACTGGGTTACTGAGAGCATTTTTTTTTTTCCCTTGGAATGGAAAGGCCCCCCCACAGACAGGGATAACATTGGAGTTGGGGGGGAGTGGTCAGAGCAGGCGGGGCCTGTAAGGAAGAAGAAAACCATCGCATCTCTTGTAGAGATGTCACTGCTAAGAATTCTAAATTGTTATATCTTATGTTTTCATTTATCCTTCATAACAGTCTTTCATGGCATTTTTACATGAGGCACTCCTGTGGTTCAGAGAGGCGGATGACCTGCCTGTTGGTAACACAGCTAGTGAAGGGGGAAAGTGGAATTCAAAACCAAGTCTAACCTAAATTCATGCTCCACTGTCTTGGGGGCTTAAAATGAGCTTTTCTGCTCCTCTTCTACCAAATAGAAATTCTTTTAAGACAAATTCTTCTTTAAACTAAAGAAATAATACATAATAAATATTTTTATGTGCTTACATAAGCAGATATTGTTTTTCAGCTGCTATTAGATATATTCAGTTACCCAGATAGAAGTGTGGTTTTGAAGAGAAGGGTGGGGCAAGGGAGGAGTATTTTGGAATTCATGATCTTGGCCAGAAGGACTGGAGAGGCTGGACAGGCGGAAGGATGAGGGGTCAGTCCAAGGAGAAGGCAGGAGCCCCAGCCCCTGCTCCGGGCTCTGTCTGCCTCTTGCTGCCTTCGGACTCCTTGTTCCAAGTTTTCAGCCCAGGGTATCCTGGCACATCTTGATCTGAATCTGATTTCTGCCACTTCATAGACATGTGACTTTAAGGTAGTTATTTAACTTTTCTGAATCTTTTCCTTTCCCTGTAAAAATACAGACAATAATCACCTTCCTCACAGAATCGATGTCCAAGTGAAATGTGAAGTAAAAATACCTCATCATTATATTTCAATTAACAGTTTTTAGGGTTGTTGCTCAGAGAATTGTAGATTCAATAATTATTTACAATCAAACTTTAAGTTGGTTTTTTTTAACGGTGACTGTTTTTAAAAGAATTAAATCTAATAACCACATTCAAAGTTGCAGAGACTTGATCTTAATTGTTCCCACCACAAAAAAGAAATGATAATTATGTGACATGACAGAGGTATGTGCTAACGCTACAGTGGTAATCGTACTGCGATATATAAATGCATCAAATCAACACATTGTACCCCTTAAACTTAGACAGTGTTGTATGTCAATTATATCTCAATAAAAATAAATTTAAAAAATTAATAATCATAACAACTGTTTAATTTGTTAACTTTTCTTTTGCAGAATTTCTTGACTAGAATTATTGACAAGATTTTCCAGGCTGGTTTCATCAATAGTCAAGCATCCATAAAATATTATATAGAATGGATTATTATATTGATTCTTCATAAATTCCCTCAATTTCTTCCGAAGTTCTGGGATTGTTTTTCTTATGTAAGTAAAGGAGATTTTTCATTTTTTTTGAGGGCAGTGTCACTGGCCCTCATATGTGGAACCTGAACTGAGGCCGCTGGCTTCCCAAGCCAGTGCTTAACCACCGTGCCACTCAGCCGGCCCTTTTTTCTTATTCTTTTTTTTTTTTTTTTTTTCATATTTTTTTAAATTAAGATTTGGGCTATGCTGGGAGATGCTTCATTTTAGTAGTTATTTTTTGATTATCCGTTACCCTGTCCCCAGTGTATTGACAGCCGTAGTCATTTTAAGAGACAGAAATAGCAGGCTTCCCTTTACTGTCATCGTTTTTATTTGAGAGCTCTTCTATTCCAAGATAATGAAGATGCAAAAGGCTTTTGTTATTAAGGGGAATAAGTGCCTTCTGCAGTCTTAATTACCAAGCAGTGTCTTTCGTTTGATCTTAGAAATAAGAATGATGAAGAATTAAGTGCACTCCTTACATTTTAAAGAACTTTTTAGCAGAGAAACTACAAACATAACCAAAGTAGAGGCTAGAAGGGCACCCCTATATCACCCACTAAAAGCAAATGTCACTTCATTCTCATTCTTATTTCACCTGTGCTCTCATACACCCCCGCCCTCGTCGACATTTCTTGTATCTTGAAATCATTTTTAAGGAGTTGATACTGAGATTAGTGATACAGAGTTTAAAACTGCAGCCTTCCTGACAAATAATGAATTGTTTCTAAACACCAGTTCTGTTGGTTCCCAAGCTCCCTCTTCCCTTTTCTAATAAATGACCTGCCTTCTGTCTACTTTGTGTGGAAACAGAGACACCTTCCTCCAAGTATCTCTTTTTCTGTTTCTTCCTTCCTCTTTCAGGGGAAAAAATGGTGGTTCTCTTTTTCACATTTCTCCCATTTCACATTACTCTGACTTCTTCCCTCATATTCTGTTGACTTTTCCTCCAACGGCCGCCGTCCTCCTGTCTTTTCTTTGCTAAACTTCGAGAATGATTGATCTCTGTCTTCCTCTCTCGCTTTACTGACAACTGTTGTGGTCCAGGACATTTTCAGAAGTCACACACAGAGGATTCAAACGCAGCTGCAGACAGCATTTTTTCTTCGTCTCTGTCGTTCTCCCTGTTCCCGCATCCTTTCACGTTGGCAGTTGCTTTCTCCAGGCTGACTCTACACTGTGCTGCACTTGTGTTCCCTCCCTACGAAGCCGAGTACTTCTCCTTCATGTGTTTCCTTTGTTTCTCCCAACCCTTACACTTGGTTTATCTTCAGATTCATTGTTTAGTCCCTCGTGCTTCTCTTTCTACAGTCCCTGTGCTTTGTAGACCTCGTCTCTGCTGGCTCACTGTTCTCCAGCCGCCTTCTGACATTGTCACAGCAGACCTCATCCTGTGGGAAACTGAATTGGTGACGATATCTTTCCCTACAATTGGCTCCCTTCCTGCTGTCATTCATTCCCCCAGTCTCCTGGCTGGAACTGTGCTGTCACCATAGGCAGTGGCAAGGTCATCCTCAGTCCCGAACGACAGGTTGGATCAGGATATGCGCTTGCTTAAAACATCGCTCTCAGAGTAACGACCCAAAGCCTCCCGCGTGCCTGCGGTCTTCTGTGACCTGCGTCCTCCCTCACCGGTGCCTTTGTGCGCAGTTCCCCCTGCCGCGCTTCCGTCATGCTGACACCTCACTTCTCTGTTGCTGGAACACACTCGGGAACCCTGTGGTGTAAACAGTGGTTTTTCGTTTTGCATGATTCTGGGCTGACTTCCTGGCCGGGCACCTCTGCACCGTGTGGGTGTCTGCTGGCGCTGGGACTTCCAGTTGGCTTCTTCACTCACATGTCTGTCACCTCAGCTGCAGTAATGGGAACGGCTGTGATAGCTCAGGGTCCAAAAATGAGAATCTGGGAAGACGGGTCTTGAGGATCATGTGTTCATCCAGCTCTGGCTGCGTCCTGCTTGCTAAGTCTTGTTGACCAAAGCAGATGGCGTGACACGCCTCCCACGTGGGAGGGGCCTGCTTGTAGGGCGTGGTTCACTGCTGACCACCCATGTGACTGGGACCACTGCTACCTTTTCCAATCTTTCACACTCATCGCAGGTCCTTGCTCTCAGGCCACAGCCCATATAACTGCTTCTCTTGTTTCACACCACACCTCAAGTGACGTGTCATTTCTTAAAGGAAGTGACCTCCCAGAGTCGTATGGGTCCCCCTATTGGTTTTTGTAGCACACAAACTGCCCTCGTTCTAATTAGAATTTTGACGTATTGTTTGATGTGATTCTGTCTTTCCTCCCCACTAGATGCTAAGCTCCATGAAGGCAGGCACCGGACCTGCTTTTTTCCCCCCGCTTCTGGTACAGTGCCTGGCACACAGGAGACATTCAGTAACGGCTAGTTAAAGAAAGGAATTAATCGTCTGATTTGCCTTTGGAGCAGTGTCTGAACTGCAGTGTCTGTAGTCTGTTTCCAGTCCACCTGGCATCTGTCAGCCTCTTATCTCAAAAATGTGTCATTCCAAATGACAATTATTGGGAAGGTTTCTAAATCCCAATTTAACACTCTTCGCATCATGGCTTTTTAATGACATCTAAGAAGACCACACTGGACATTTGGGCCATGGCCCTGCCGTCACCCTGCCACACTGGTGTCCTCACTTCTGCCTGCCTTTGCTTCCATTTGCCGCTGTGCCTTTGTTCTCCCTCCTCTATGCTCCCCTCCCTTCTCTACCTCCGTCCTTCCCTTCCTATGGGCCTCACTGCCTCTGAAATGAGTGTGCCCTTGACTGTACACTCACTTCACAGTGAAATTAGTACCTTGTAGTGTCTGCTGGTTGTCGTGTGCGTTGGTATTCAGCTCTAGGAAGTTACTCTTCTTTCTTTGCCTTTAATCCCACATGCCCACCATGGCCATAGCTGCATGGGGGTGGGCGGCAGGGAGACTCCTCCATCCTGGGCCCCACAGCATCCGGCACAGTGCTTAGTCAGCCTCCAGTGACTATTGTGTTAATCTGATTTTTTTCAGGGTGAAGAAAACCTTAAAACAAGCATTTGTACATTTTTATCAGTTTTGTCACATTTGGACATCATTACTCAAAATATTCCAGAAAAGGTGAGTTTAAATTGTAAGAAAACTTTAAACTTGACAATCAAAATGGAATTTCAATATTTGTACTATTTTTTTTTAAATGTAGAGTATTCCTTGTGTTTTTTGAAACCCCCCCTTTCCCTTGCATTGCCCTCTAACGTGTGCACACACTTAGACACAGATGCACAGGAAGGTGTTACCCACTTGGCAGGTGTGACTAGGGCATGCCTGGTACATACTACATCTACAGACACATTAATGGGTGAGTTTTAATGCTGTGGTTCTTAATTTTATGCAAGTGTTTACATAAGATTATTTAAATAGGAATTCCCTTGCTGCATTTAACTATTCCTTCACTGACATAGTTATTTAACAAATGCTCCTGCAAAGAAACTTATGGTCAGAGTGGTAAGTTGTTGGGTTGATACAAAATGACTGTCATCTTTTGGAGTCTGAAGGCCAGTTCTTTCTCAGGTTGAGAGCAGTTTTCCTAGAGGTTTACCACACTGATAAGCAGCTCTCTTAGCCAATGCTGGCTAATCACTATGGCAACTGTGAAGAATTTAGGAAAACCTGCCAGTGAGATTTAGAGCAAGAGTCTGTGTGATTGTACAGTGAAGAAAGATATGTTGTAAACTCTAAGACAAAACTTAACATATGAAATAAGAGGTGCTGTTTCGTGTTGAAAGTGAAATAAAAATATAGGGGGAAAAGGTTTCCCAGAATTACTTATAGTATTCTTGTCTTTAACAGTGGTAACAATGAAATTTAGTTGTTAGCCTATTTCATCAATCCTAAAATAGGACTTTCTCCCCACATTTTCATCTCTAGAAAAATTATAGTATCTTAAAAAATTGATGATGTCTTACAGTGTCTGTCAGCCAGATGGCAGTGTGTTGTCGTTTTGTGAAAACTGTTAACACCTGGTAAGATCAAAAAAGCTGTAGCATCAGATAACATCAAATATTATCTTTTTATTTTAAACACATGTAGGAAAAAGATTTGCTTACAATCTATTGAGAGAGTAAGACAGATAAACTGTACTATTGCAGGGTGGATGACAGAGCTCAAGAATACTTCAACAAGTTCTGAAAATCATTTCTTCTTAGAAGATATTCATGTAACAGCTGGTATAAATACCATGTTATTTTTCTATTGAGCCCTTTTTGTACTTGCCGTAGGTTAGATATTTTAGGTTTATTTTTAATTTTCAAAACATTCAAAAAACCAATGCTAATTAATGGAATAGTAATCTCAATTTCAACATCTGGGGAAAAAAAGGTCTAATTCGAGATACTTAAGTAAAAATCAAACTAGTTTACTTTGTTAGTCTCTCTATTTCCAATATGTAAAGTTCATTGTTACTTAATGCATTTTTCATTTCAAGGTTTCTTGAAAACAGTCATTTAAGACTTTGCATTTTCTTCAAAATGTGTTCTTTTGTTACTTAACCTGTATATAGGATCTGTGCTGAGTTGTCAGATAAGATTCAAAACTGTTGTCAAACAGGACAGAGGTCAGAGCTCTATGTGTTCTATGGAGATTAAAAGAAAAGGGGGAAAACCCTTCTTCACCATGCTCATAGCCGGGTCCTGTCCTGCTCACTTGTCCAGTGTGTATGAACCTGTCAGCACTTAAAGGGGGAGCAGTGGAGCTCTGGTCAAGCTCTGGAAGGTGCTGCTGGGCCGGGCTGATGAGCACAGGCTATACCAGAGATTTACGCAGTACTCACAGGAGTGTGTTCCCCTCCGAGAATCACCGTGGACTTTTTTCACTTACAAGTGATAAATCCCTAGCGCCCAGGTCTTCGTTTCTAATACCATTCTCTGATAAAGGAACCAGGGCTCCTTGGAGAAATGGCACATTCTAGAACTGGGGCAGGAAATATACAGGATAAGTCTGGAGCATCTTATAGTATCAGAAATTCAGGAAATACTTTACACATGCATGCATATACACGCACGTGCACAGACATGTCTGTGCACACACGTGAGTTGGGTGTGCACACCCAATGGCTAAAGCTGAAACAACTTGAGCAACAAAGTAAGTAAAGTAATATTGGGTTACAACCCAAAGTGTAAAGTAAATATCCATCAGTCTAGACTGATAAAAACAAATGATTGAATAAATAAATGGGAGCGATGACAAATCTATGCAGAATTCCAGATAATTTATGTATCTACTGCTCCCTCATGGAGGGGAGCAGTGCCCCCACTCTTGAGTGAGGGCTGCACTAGGGTCCTTCCTGAGATTGGAGTGTGGAAAGGAGGGGCGGTTACTTCACGGTGGGGAAACCTGTCACACTGATGGCATGTACCCTTGATGTGATGGGAAGAAAATCACCTCTGGGGTCTCCCGCCCAAAACACCGTCACCCCAGTCTAATCATGAGAAAAACATCACCCAAACCCAACTGAGGGACAGTCTACAAAACCCATGACCACTGCTCCTCAAAACAAGCTTCATCAAAACCAAGGAAAGTTTGAGAAACTGTCACAGCCAGGAGGAAGGTAAGGGGATGTGGTGATTAAATGACACATGTCCTGCATGGGATCCTGGGACAAGGAAGGGACATTAGTAAAACTAAGGGAACCTGAATAAAGCACTGACTGAGGATACGGAAAGACTGGTGAGAAATCTGAAGGGGATGAGGGTGGCCCAGAATCCATGGGTTTGGACTTTTAGTCCTTCAGGTTTCCTGGTAACGTAAAGTGCACCTAACGCTGCCTGCTTCATGGGATTCTTGTAAGGGTTAAATAACACCAGAGTGCCATGTCCTCAGTGAATGTCAGTTTTTCTTCTCTGAGAATCATCTTTTTTGAAATTTAAATATAGTTAGTAGACAATACTAGCTTCAGGTACACAATATAATGATTTGACATTTATGTACCTTACGGGGTGACCACCACACTAAGCCTAACACTCATCTGTCACCATGTAGTTAGTACACTATTACTGACTATATTTCCCCTCCCCTTTTTCACCTATACTCTCAACGCCCTTCCTTCTGCAAATACCACTTTGATCTGTTTCTGTGAGTCTGTTTCTGTTTTATGTTTTTTCAGATTCCACATATAAGTCAGATCATAGAGTATTTGTCTTTCTTAGTCTGACTTAGCATAATACCCTCTAGGTCCATCCACGTTGTCACAAATAGTAAGATTTCATTCTTTTTTATGGCTGACTAATACTCTATTATATGCACCACTTCTTCTTTATCCATTTCTCTGTGGATGGACACTTGGGTTGCTTCCATATCTTGGCTATTGTAAATAATGCTGCAATGAACACAGGGGTGCAGATATCTTTTCAAATTAGTGTTTTGGATTTCTTCAGATAAATACCCAGAAGTAGGATTGCTGGGTCATATGGTAGATCTATTTTTAGTGTTTTGAGGAACCTCTGGACTGTTTGTTGTCCACAGTGGCTGTACCATCTTTGGTCCTTCCTTCTTCCTGTCAGAGTTTGGGTTTAAGGCTTCCATTCCATTCCATTCATTCAAAATATTTTTAACACTTACTGTCACTGAGCACGGTAGTAGATTGTGGAGACGGTAAGCAAAGCATAGACCTGTCCAGAGGGGCATGCAGACCCAAGCGGGGTGTGTGCCATGGAGGGCAGCTCCCTGCATTCCGGGTCTGCAGGGGGCACTTCCGCTTCAGGACATGGGCCACTTCCACTTCAGGACATGGGCCAGGTGAAGGGCCACAGGCAAGGACGTGGAAGACAGTTTGGTTGGAGGCGGAGAGGCCAGTGTGAGGCTGGAGAGGGGACATGTCCAGCACGTGGAAGAGGTGACAGTGCCTGAGGCAGCGAGCTGCAGAGCCTTACAGACCTGGGTTCAGATCTTAGCCTCGCCTCCTCCTTGGTGTGTAAACTTGGTCAAGTGAATTCATATTTCCAGAACTGCCCTCTCCCCTCTCATGGCAGGTGACACGTAGTAAGGGCTCAGTATGTGAGGAATTTGGACTTTGTGCAAATGGAATCGGGAGACGATGCAGATACTTTGGTTGTCTTGGTTAACCTGCCTGGTTTTCAGTTCTAGACTAGAACTAAATCCTTGGCTGCGTATCACTCACATGTTGCCCTTTTCCTGTGCTGCTCCTGACCTTTCTTTTTGACCTTCCTTCCAGCAAAGTAAATGGGTTTTCTCTTCCCTGTACTTCATTTACTCGCTTTCTCACATGTTCATCTAGTGTCACACTCAACCTTCTTCGTCCCCCTTCTCAAAAATTGTCCTTCTTCCTGTAGCCACTCTGCCTTATCCTGCTCAGTTCAGATGTTTGTTGAAGTTGTTCGTCACATCCCATGGTTGTGTATATGTGAGAGTTGTGTGTGTGTTTGTGTATGTTTGTATACCTCCCAACAGGGTCCTAGTGTCACTGCAGTGACCTTTGATAAATGTTGATGACATGTTGAATAATGAAATAAAGAGAATTATTTACACTGTATTTTGTCCTCAGAGAAACTTTGGGAAATTGAAGTGTGCTGTGAACCACGCCATCATTTCTTTACCTTGTTCTTGGTCTTACAATCAGGGGTAGATGGTCCACATTTACATAGGAAGAATTCTTCTCCTTTTTTGCAGAAGCTAACTCTGAAGCAAGCCCTTGCTGCCGTGCTGCAGTGGTGTTTCCATCCCAATTTCAGTGTTCGACTGTATGCACTGGTTGCTCTTAAGAAAATCTGGACCGTGTGTAAAACGGGGCATATTGAAGAATTTGGTGCTTTGACTTCCGTTGTTGAATCCAGTCTTAATCAAGTGGAAAACATGCATGGAGTGGGGTAAGTAAACCCAGAGCTGTCATTTTACTTTTTTATTATTATCATTATCACTATCCAGGAATGCCAGGATTTTTATGCATGTCAGAGACCCAGGCAGTATTGGTGAACATTAAAGGTTTTCTTTAGAAGCTCAAAAGCACTTACTAATTTATAGAAATGGACAGAGGTTGGAAGCAGCACATTAGGCATATGGAATAGTGTTTGGAAAATCGGTAACATATTGGGTCTTTGTCTTGATCGTCAAGTTAGTACACGGTATAAATAACAGGATTTTATGAGTCATGACAAAGCTTCATGTGATACAGCTGAGGTGCTTCCATGGTCACAAACTACTTTATACCCTCTACCTGCCTTACCTTTCGATACACGTGTTGAAAAGAGACATTGGGGTGATCAGTGGGTAAAGGAGTTTTGGGGGGCTCAGGAGAAAGACACTCAGTTCAGCAAATATAAAAACTAAGATATAGTCCCATGAGATGGAACAGGGAAGAGAATAGAAGGGGCGAGTGTTTGGTGGGGAGACAGGACAGGTTATAGATGAGGGACAAGGAGCCAGGAGGGGTGAGCCCCCGGCACATCGTGCGGAGTTCCATTCACGGTCCCTACAATCATTACAATTAGTAATTCCCCATAGCGTTGCCTAGAATTCCTGACTTTCCAGGTGTATGCTGGCAAGTTGATTCTTGGTCTTTTTCCAGTGATCTCAAATGTCTCCCTCCTTCTGGGTATGTGGGTGTTTACACACTTATCATTTCTAATATCTGGTGAATACTTAGCTGAGTAGATTTGGACATCAATATTTTTCATTATAGTAGCATTATAGTAGGCCAAACTCAAACTGCAAAAGTTGTTCCAAATCATACTTTAATGTACAATTTAATGAAATTATATTAATGTTTTAATAGAACACACCCTGGGAGCCCTGAGCTGCTTGTGTTTGTCACTTAGAGATCAGTAACTGGGACACAGGTTACAGTTAATCCACAGACTCTCAGTCTTTCCCTAGTGCGAACTGGCAGTTTTAACCATGCAGTCAGGATTTGCATATCCGTTTATAGTTTTCTCTAGGGTCAAATCATGACTTATTGTTTGGTACTGAGGTGTTTTATTTGGTTGTTGATTCTGTTCAAAATTCTTGGCAGCTGTGTTTTGATTTCTAAAAACAATTGGCTCAGCTCATATACTTTTTAAATTTTATTAAATGTATTGGCGTGACACTGGTTAATAAAGTTATATAGGTTTCAAGGGTATAATTCTGTAATACATCATCTGTATATTGCATTGTGTGTTCACCACCCAAAGTCAGATCTCCTTCAGTCACCATATATTTGACATATTTTTTTGTTCAGCAATAAAACACCCTTTTGAGCAATAAATTGCCCTTATTAAATCTCCATATGAGGTAGCAATACAACCAATCAGAATAGGGAACCCTGGTGGTAAACCATGTCTGCTCACTGCACACACACTCGGGGCTGGCTTAGTGACAGACTGAGATGGGTCAGTGGCAGGCAGGCAGGTGAAGCTCCTGTGTTCAAAGAGCTCACAGTCAGGTGAAGACAGACGTCAGATACATAATCACACACATCAGAAAAAAAGGTTTAAATCATAGTGAGTCATCTAACAGAAAAGTCAAGATTGTGGTGAGAAAATACGGACTATTTAGTCTGAGTGGTTCAGTGTAAGTCACAGTCTATAGGATGAGTAGGAAGCAGGCAAATGCAGAATGGAAGAAATGATTTCTGGATGGAAGATGGTGTTTGGGAAGGCCCGGAGCTGGAATGTGCGGATGTGCTCCCAGCACAGGGGCAGGTGATGAACCCAGCAGTGACCAAGCAGTGTCCAAGCTAGGAGCAGCCGGAAGACTGCGGTGGGCTTCATGGATTGATTGGAAAGCCAGTGAAGAGCTGCAATTCCAGAATGGCATCATTTGTGTTTTTAAAAGTGTGAAGAGCAGATCAGAGGTGGGCAAGAGAGAGCACAGTTAGATTAGCATGCGGTTAGGAGGGGTCTGAAGGTACCCACAGGATTTAGCTAGGGCAATCTCAGTAGTGAGGTTGGGGGTGGAAACCAGATTAGAATGGGTCACAGTGGATAGCACAATAGACTGACGTTTGTTAAATCTGGTGATACGTTCTTAGGTATCTGTTATTTTCTTTACTTGAATATTTGAAACACTTCATGTCTTTAATTTTTTTTAAAAATGGGTGATGGGGCCAGCTGAGTGGTTCAGTTGGTTAAGAGCTCGCTCAAAAGTGCAAGCTGAGCTCTGAGCAACAGCAGTTCGGTGCCCAGCCTGAGCTGAGCTGCTGCTGAGCTGCCAACAGGTGGCAGGATGGCTCAGCTAAAAATAAATAAATAAATAAAATAAATGGGTGATGAAGAAGGTAAAACACAGCCAAGTTGTACAGCTAATTCTCCACAAACTTCTGTAAAGTGTAGTGGAAATAACAGGGGATGTGCTGCCAGAGGCTTTTTTTTTTTTTTTTTTTTGTGACAGTTGTTTTTTAACGGGTATTCGTGATTAGGAAATTGAACAGCGCAGAAAGGTGTGATGAGAACAAGACAGCCTCCTGGCCCCTCCCTCCTTTTCCTCCCCACCAAAGCTGCTCCTCCCGTACGTGGGGTTTGAACAGCTGTTCCGTGGTACGGCTGTGCCTTAAGTTACCTCCTGAGTCCCCTTGAATGGACGCTTCAGTAAAGTTTTTGTTTTGCTTTTTTAAGATTGGACATCATGCCCTTTCGAGTGGGCTGGAGGAAAGGCTAGACTAGAAAAGACGGGGAGATTCAGGAGGAGGGGCATGGAGCAGATCCAAGGGATGGGGTCTAGAGCTGTCCTTTGGAGAGGGACCACTGAAAGCGCAGGGAGAAGGATGGGTGCGGGGGTGGCAGGAGAGGAGAGCTCTCATCCAGGCCGCCTCGGAGAAGACCTCCGTGAGGCGTGAGGCCCTCTGCAGATGAGCAGTGAGAAGGGCTGGGAACTTCTGGAGTGAAGACAGACCGGCCACAGCAGGGACCTTGCCAGGGAAATGCCTTGGAATTGCTTACTTAACTTTTGGCTTGTTCATGAATTTAAACTGAAACCTGCCCGGCATGTTGTAATTTTTACCCCTACCTCTTTTACCTTTTAAAACTTGACAAACATGTTAAGAATTTAAAATGTACTCACATTAAATTTGTTTGGTTTATGAAAGTTTATAACAGTTGAGCAGCGCTGTGACTCTTCAGAGTAGAAAAAATGATTTACATAATGGTGTTCTCTCCGGAAAAACAACGTGTTTACTGCCAGACACTTAGGGATTCCAACCCAGGTTTCTTATGTAGCCCCTTTTACAATTCTTTTTTCTCCCAAGCATTTTGAAGTCGTGTGTCTGGCAGGCAGTTCTGTGGTGTCTTCCCACGGCCGTGGGCTGACTGTCACGTGGGCTGCAGCACAGGCCTCCCTCCGTCCACCTGCTAGATCAATCCCCACACCCTGTGCAGACCTGGGTTCATTCTTATTGAATCACTGCCTGTTGTATGGCTCTGAGTGTTATTTCTTTGTCTTTGAGTTTCTTTTCAAAAGGTCAAATTTAGTGTCGGTTTTTAAAGCGTGTCGATCTTGGTGCTGCTGTGGGGCCGGGCTGACACCCCGCCTCGCTGAACCTCGGCCCGCTTGGTCAGCCCCTGCCCCAAACCCTCACCTCTGAGGTGGCGTGCCACATGCTCTTTCAGCCTAACATGGCAAACTTAGTGTCTTCCCAAGTATCTGAGTCTGGCTATGTTGGTTTTGAGAGTTTGCCTGATCAACTGGTCAGTAGATCCATTTAGCAAGCTTCTGTTTTCATATTCTGTGTTGGGAAGACTTCACTGGAAAAGCAATGCTGACGGATACATTGTTTAATACTAACTTTGAAGACCATGAATCCTCACGTTTTTATTCACATTAGACTTAACACCCAGACATATGAACTCCAAGAAAGTAATGTTTGAAACAAAATGACCGTTGTGAATACAGTGGGATTTGCTGACCAAATGAACAAAGACAAGAGCTACCAATCAATAGCTGGTGCTCAGTTTGAGGCCCAGCTCCAAGGAGCACTGGAGATGACGTTACGTGTCCTCTGACTTCCACCGTTCTCGTACCCACTCGTGCCTCCACTTCTCACCACAGGCCACTCTCTGAAGACACCTGATCTTGTGACCACAAGGAGTCTGGACAGCAAGGTGAACATCATACCCGTAGTTGCCAAAGCAGATGCGATTTCTAAAACTGAATTATAGAAGCTTGAGAACAAGCTCACGAGTGAATTGGTCAGCAGTGGCATCCAGATACACCAGTTCCCAAAAGATGAGGAAACTATTGCTAAAATCAGTGCTTAAATGAATGGACACTTGCCATCTGGTGTCGTTGGAAGAATGGGTGAAGTAAAAGTTGGAAATGAGATGGTCAAAGCTCGCCAGCACCCTTGGGGTGTTGTCCAAGTGGAAAATGAAAACCACTGTGACTTTGTAAGGCTCCAGGAACTGCTCGTTCGTACAGACCGACACCAGGCACTGTGACCTACAGGCGTTGCACATGGGAGGAAGGGGCTTGCTGATGTGGGCCCAGAGAAGCAGCTGCTCCATGTTCAAGACCCACGAAGCCAAGACACACATGTTATGGTGAATGTCAGAGGAAGGAAGAAGAAACGAAACATGTTTGTGCAGCGAGGAAAAGAGAAGCCACATTGAAAGAAGCTGAAAGAGAGCTGCAGGCCACAGTTGAGCACCTTAAAAGTGTTCACCAGGAAGAGAACGAAACTTGAAGAAAAGAGACTTTTTTTTTTTTAAAGATTTTTTTTTTTTTTTTGGAGGGCAGTGTCACTGGCCCTCATACGGTTGATGTCTTTTTGTTCTTCAGTCTAGCTGTGGAGGATGTTGCTTCATTGGCCCATGTTGGTATCATCATTGCGCTCTTCCCGGATGAGGCAGATCAGTCGCCGGCCTCTGGACGGTCACTCACCGCGGCTATTGGCAGCACACGCTGGCTGCCAGCCGCCTCACGCTGGCTGCCGGCCACTCACTGTAGCCTATGGCAGCCCACTGCAGCAGGGGCTGCAGGCTACACTGTCGCTAGGGATTCACAGCAGCCTGGCTCCAGGTGGAGCCATTGTTAGCTGTGGAGGGCAGTGTCACTGGCCCTCATATGTGGGATCCGAACCGGGGCCGCTGGCATCCCAAACCAGCTCTTAACCAGTGCGCCACTCGGCCAGCCTGAAAAGAGACTTTAGGAAGAAGAAATAATCTCTTTCTCTAAAAAGAAAGATACATCCGAGATATACCAGAATCAGACCTTTATGGCAACGGGTAGCAACCAGAAGGACAAAGACTGCAAGAAGTCCAATTTTATGTAAACTAAAGGTTCCAGATCAGAAAAGGTCATCACAGGCAAAACTTATTCAAATGTTAGAAGTATGCTGGGATTTTCTTGCTGTTTTTATTTGCGTGTCACTTACTCTGTATCTAGAAAATGGCCAGTTACTGCCATTTATGGAAAAATACTTGTACGTGTAAGGTCAACACATAAGCCCCAGTGGATGACAGCTGTTAGAAGTTGTTCAGTTGCTGGTTTGTGATGAAGCAGGTTGCTTCTCCTGCTGCCCACTCATTGTCACTTTGCAGAGCATTGTACCCAGAGCAGGGTCAGTGCCACTGAAAAAACAGAACTCACTCATATTATGGTGATCTGATTGCATTTATATTCCTTTCTTTGGTATATACTAAATGTAAAAATTTTGGGAATATGTTTTAAAATGTACTATGTACCTGAAATTGAATTTCTGATAGTGTTATCCAGTTGGTAACATGAGCCTAAGCTTTTGTATCAAATATTATATAACATGGTGGCTTTCCATTCTTTAGTATGCCTTATTGTGGTTGATATATTATTGAGGAAACAAAACATATTTAAAACTAAAAACATCCAGTTATATAAACCCTTAAATACCTTTGAACCTACGTGTTATCACAGTATTTTCATTAGGCTATATTACATACTTGTTGCTTAAAACTCTGTTTTCCAGAGGAAAAATAATAAGGTTGAATCACCTTATTAAAAATATTTCTTGGGCCGGCCGAGTGGCGCATTGGTTAAGCGCTGGTTTTGGGATGCCAGCGGCCCCGGTTCGGATCCCACATGAGGGCCAGGGACACTGCCCTCTACAGCTAACAACAGCTCCACCTGGAGCTGGGCTGTGCGAGCCCCGGTGATGGTGTGGGCTGCATCCCCTGCTGCAGTGGGCTGCCAAAGGCTGCAGTGGGTGGCCCGCAGCCAGCGTGAGTGGCTGGCAGCCAAGCGTGAACTGCCAATAGCCACGATGAGCGACATCCAGAGGCCAGCGACAGATCTGCCTCATCCGGGAAGAGCGCAATGACGATACCAACAGTGAAGCAACATCCTCCGCAACTAAACTGAAGAACAAGAAGACGGCAACTTGTCTGTTCCCCTTCCCCGATTCCCCAACGCTGTTCCCCTCCACCAATTCCCCAATAAAATCTTTAAAAAAAAAAAAAAAAAATATTTCTTAAGAAAATAACCGAACATCTAAATGTTAAAGATATAAAAATTTAGATAATTCATATCTCAAGGGATGGCTGAATTCAGTTCCTTAGTAGTATTCTCAGAACAATTAACTTTTTCTTAACAGTCATAGGTATATAATTTTTCATTTTTTGTACTTGAATATTCTAAATAAAGCTGACATTTACTCTTGACTTATAAATCTACATATTTGCTTTAAAAAGTATGCTGATCTTGCATGAGATATGGGTGTATAAATCTTAGGCTACAATTCACAAAATTTTCCATTCATTCTAAAAAATTCGGCAGTACCTCTGTAAGTTATCTAATTGATTTTTCCCCTTTACCAGAGTTGTTTCTGTCTGTACTTCATATCATATTTGTAATCCTTAGGAATGCCAAGAAGAATTGGCAACGCATCCAAGACCATTTCTTTTTTGCAACATTTCACCCACTTAAGGATTACTGTCTGGAGGTGAGCAGAGAATATCATTTATGAATTCCTTACCATATCATTACTCCTGACTTCTTTCTGCCATGGCGTGGACGGTTATGATTGGGTGAACTTCCACCCTTGCTTGCAAACTTCACCTTAACACTGTAAAGTTCTAAGTTTAATTTTGTCACTTTATGCAGATGACTTACTTGCATTTTTTTAAGCAGTGAAAACTGGCCACTTTCTATTTCTCAGGCAGTGTCAGGCTTGTAAACACTGAAAGGGGAAATTTTTAACTCTGAACAGAAATCTGTTCTGACATTAAAAGGAAATGAATGAGAACATTTGTGCAGGTGAGATTTTGTTGTTATGAAGCCCATTCTTAACGAAAGAACAAAAAGATCCACTCTTTTGTTCATTACATTTTCTAGGTTGTGGGTGACTAAATTGCATAGCAATTTCACTGATTGTAACCAAATACACATATATAATTTTAAGAGCCATAAACATGTTTATTATAACTAGCATGCAAATGAATTAACTTAATATGGTATTAAAATTTGTGTGAATCGTATTTTCTCCCCATTTCAACAATATGTATAATGTTCTGCCTTTGAATTAAAACATTTTGACTAAATATTCTAAAGAACATGGAAGTATCAGTAACTTTAGCTACTGTACATAAGCAAAAGTTTTTGTTAGATTACTAATAAGCTGACCTTTAAAAAAATACAGATCTGTGTGTTGTGAGATATTCATCATAGAACATTAATGTGTACTTCCTGTTGCTTCGTTGCAAAAATTGTTTAGGATTTTTCAAATATTTTAATATGCTCTGTTCTGTGTTCTTTAGCGCCCAGAATGCTTTGACATCTTTGTGAAGGAATCTTTTAGTAACCTTAGTGTTAAGTCAACCTTTCTATTCAGTTTTCCAGCAGGAGTAAGTCCCTTGCTTTCCTCTTTCCCTCAGTCCCGTCTTTGACTGCCTCACTCTCATGTTTTCCATAGTTTATTCTCCATTAATGACATGAACCATAACTACGTATGTAAATAAATAGTGGTGCACTCTCTATCTGTAGCTATATTAGTACGTACGTAATAAACATCTAGTTGCCATGATTTTGCCAGCATGAATTACAAAGATGTTGTTGCATGAGGAAAACCATCTTCATTCTAAAGGCTTTCATGACGACTTGCATGTTGTTTCATTTTTAAGTTGCCTGTTACTCGTGCTTCTGCTTCTTATGTGCCCCTTCTCCTTTGGCCATTTTCTGGTTCTCAGTTTTCACAGGTGAGAAAAGGAAAGGATTCTGTATGTAATGAGTAAATAGTTTACAGTGCTGTCACACTGCAGTTCACAAAACACTTTCACTTGCTCTTTGAACCTGATTTTATCCACATTTTACAAGCATGGAGTTTGAAGCCAAGGCAGGCTAAATGGCTTGTCTGACGTCCTACAGCTAACACATGGTCAAGGCAAAATTCAGATTCTGATTTTGTCTAGTGCTCATGAAGGAGCTTGAACTTGATTGCTTATGGAGAAGGCGGTGATCAGTAGATTTTTCCAAATGCTATCCAACATCAATACTGATTAATTTCAAACAGTTTTGCTTTTATTAAGAGCATTGTGGTTTATTACATACAGGTAGGAATACCAGAGTGGAAAATCTGCCTGCTTTCAAGGATTTCCTAAATTAACCCCCTAATTTCTTAGGAAAGATGATAAATGTATATAGACAATTGCTACAAGATAGAAATGAAACTCTGTAATTGAATCAGATATGATAGTTTGGGAGAATACATTAGTTATAGTAAGGTATACTTTAAACATGTATTTATTTTTAAGGGAAAAACACAGATTTTACAATTTTCTTTTCAGACCATATTTTACATTCTCCCACGCCTCTCAGGCCTTGTTGAAGACGAATGGATTCCCATTGATAAATTCACCAGATTCACTGACATCCCTTTAGATGCAGACTTTCAGTGGTACCTTTCTCCAACGCAGCTTCGTGAACTAACCCCAGGTGACTGGGCTCAGCAGGACATCGGTAAAAAGAACGTTTGTTTGATTTTTTTCCCTGTTGACTTGGTTAGGCTTATTGATTTAAGTTACTTAAAATAGGTAGTTGATAATATCACCTTTTCATTCATGTGGTGAACTCTGTCCCTCCACTTAGGGAAGGCAGTGAAAAAACGAGGTGTACCTTTGACTAGTACTTTTAGTTGAAAGCTTCGCTATTAGAAAGCCAAAGAGTCCGTCCTGCTTTATCAAAGAAAGCTAGTGGCTTTTCTTTTCTTTGAAATATTATTCATATTCATTGCTTTTCCACTATATACTTGTGTAAAATTACAGATTTTAAAAAGGACCAAGTTATGAAGTTTCTTGTTCCATTTAGGGAGAAAGCAGAGCTCTTGATTCTTGGCCCTCCTCTATCTGGCTGGACGTCACTTCATCTTTCCCCAGCTTCCTTCAGGGCCCACATTTCCCTCTGCTGCTCGCCTCCTCCTCTATCTCCTCCTCCTCTCCCTCCCCTCACAGCCAAGCTGCCTGAAAAACTAGGGGTCAAACCCTCACCCAGTTTTAAAATCACAACTAATCTTCGTTGTGTAGTATCCTATATTCCCGCCATGCCACAATTCATTCTCGTTCTGACTCTCCCAAACCCATATCCGTTGTTGAACCTTCTTTTAGAAAATCAGAAATTTTGTCTTTCTGAAAAAACTTGAGTAGACCTGATTTTTATGTAACATTTGCCAGCTTGCTACTATCCTGATTTTCCTCCTTAATTTGACTTTTCTCACTCTCCTTTGAGTTCCTCCTCTTGTCCCTTATATTTGTAGTTCTCTGAAATTGTAATGTTTTCCAGAAGCCCTTGGACAAGTGGTTAGAAGTACACGTTCTTGGGTCCCACCCTTAGATTTTAATTCAGCGTGTCTGCAGGAGAGTTCTGGGGAAGCTCATTTTTTATCACCTACTCTTGGTTCACTAATGCATCTTAAGACTTGTCACCCTAATTTATTAGTTCTTTGACAAAGGTTTGATTGCCCCCTATGTGCTAGACACAGACCAAGGCCCTGCCCTCCTGGAGCTTACATTCCTACATGGGAGACAACCCCAAACAGATGTGTAAGATATGTCAGGTAGTAAGTAAAAAGTGCTACCAAAAAAAGTAATAAATAAAGCAGGGCTTTAGAGATTAACAGTGAGCTAACATTGAACAGAGACCTAAGTGGAATGAGAGCAAGTCCAACAAAGACCTGGCGGAGAGCTTTCCGCAAACAGAGATGTGCAAACATGAAGGCTGGGGGCACAACACACTGATGAGCTGTTTCATCAGTGTGGGGGGGACAGCCTGACTGGGGTGGCCGAGCAGGGGCTGGCAGACAGAGGGACAGGACGTGGACAGCCGGTCTGAGTCCTGCCGTGGGGTGGAACAGACACCAGGTTAGCTGGATGGGAACAGCTAAAGAGTTAGCTTTCTGTTCAATTTGTTTGGTTTGCTTTTGGTGGAGAGGGACTTTGCAGTCCAGTTTCTAGGCCTGTTAGTGATGTCGCTGTCACGTACACATCGTTCTTTTCCTGTTTCCTGTCTCCCCAGTCTTGGTGATTCTGCTTCCCTCCTCTGCGACTCCTCTTGCACTGACTTAATTTGAACCGTCTTGGTCTTTGCCTGGACTATCTATCGCTTTCAGGAATATATTTCTTCAGAAAATTTTAATCTAATATACTGTTGTTTATAAGATACACCATTATTTTATATACCTCTAAAAAAATGCTAGCGAACTATGACACCCAATGGATTCTAAGATGCTTCCCAAGTTTGGGTACACTAGCATGTAAAAAAGTGTCTTATATTTTCATGCAATGTTGTAGTATATTGGTTAGTAGAGCTGAATCTGAATACTTAAAATTACTACTGAAAATGGCAGTTGTGTCTGAATCCAAGCAAAGTTCTTAAGTTAATGAATCTCATTCTAAACTCTTTACACACACGCACGCACACATGCATACACACCGAGTATGTGTGAGAGAGGGAGGGCTAGTGGGCTTGGCTTATATGTGGGATGATTCTTTTCCTTCCCAGGTTCTAACTCCGGCGAAGCAGATGCCCGACCCGAGTGGGCTGATGTTCAGAAGAAGCTCACCCCGTGGAAAACCAGTGTCCCGGACTTGGACCTGGAGCTCATATTTCCAGGTCGTGCTGCCAAGCTTGGGAAGTCCGTGAGCAGACTGATTGTAGTGGCCTCCCTCATCGATAAACCAACCAATTTAGGAGGTAAAACAGTACTATTCCAGGGGCTTGCTTAAAATCTTTTATCCTGAAATTTTCAATCCGCCCACGGCCGTTCCTGGCCGTCTGTTCTCCACGTACCCTCTCTGGGAGCTTCAGAGGGAGGTGAGGGGCATAGCGCGTCTAGCCTTCAATGAGACAGTGACACGAGCTTGTTCTGGGCAGGACTGTGCCGCACCTGCGAGGTGTTCGGGGCCTCTGCGCTCGTCGTCGCCAGTCTCCAGTACGTCAACGACAGGCAGTTCCAGCACCTCAGCGTATCGGCCGAACAGTGGCTTCCTTTAGTGGAGGTGGGTGCAAAGTAATTTATTAAAGTTTTTATTTGCTAAATCTGCATGTACTACACTATGTCCCTTTGTCAGTCCTTTGCAGTGATTTACAGGAGTCCCACCTTTACTGGTTTAAAAATAATACTTCAAATAAAATAAGCCTCCCTCTGTTCTCCTATTCCTTTGTTTCACATGGTTGTATTTTTAGAAATCATTAGTAATGTAGAATTCATTTCAGTAAAATGTGTGCTGCAACTCACTATTGATGTAGGAATAATTTTCATAAATTTCTGTGATGTTGGGGGAGTTCTTGTTTATAGTGTATAATTCTGTCCTTTTAAAAAAGACTTTTAAACAAGCGGAGTTTAATGAAAGTTCTTTTTTTTTAACTCTGACTTTACTCCAGGCAGGGCTATAACTGATTTAATATTCCGCTTTTAAAACCATCATTAGGTAAAACCAGCTCAGCTGACCGACTATCTGCAGCAGAAAAAGTCAGAAGGTTACACCGCCATTGGTGCGGAACAAACGGCCAGAAGCGTAGGCCTCCCCCAGTACTGCTTTCCTGAGAAATCGCTCCTCTTGTTGGGGTAAGAATTCTCCTGATGATAGTATATCTCAGTCTAAGTCTCGAAAATGTTTCAGAAATTTTAGTTTACCTAGACTCCTATTATTTCACTTAGTATTATACCTTTGACTTGTAATGTTTGTGGACAGCCCCGCTAGTTTTCCTTTTATTTTACCTGTTTAGGAGGGTCAGGTGAACACAGAATTGACCCCTAAATCTTTTTTTGACACTCTTATTTTCCTGGTAATTTAGGCTTACTTTATTTTGTTAATCTGATTCTTCCAGAATATCTGAGAAAAAAAAATTGCTTATTACAAGAAAACTAATCTTCCTTCTCCCGTTTTTCATCAGAAATGAACGTGAAGGAATTCCAGCAAATCTGATCCAGCAGTTGGATGTTTGTGTGGAAATCCCTCAGCAGGGTATCATCCGCTCGCTAAATGTGCACGTGAGTGGAGCCCTGCTGATCTGGGAATATACCCGACAGCAGCTGCTGCGCCAGGGGGACCCACCACCAAGTCCGTGCCTTTTCTGAGACGAGTTACTGGTTTGGACAAATGAAACAGATTCTGAACCTACTTTAATAATTTGTAATTTTTCCTTGCAATTTAATGCCAAAACGTTTTCATGTGCCTTAAATATACTACTATATTTTTGTTCCCGTTAATAAACATTTTTAGCTAAATTGTACCACATTGTTAGTAAAATATTTTAAGCAATTGTGGAAATCAAACAATGTATTTTAAGAAGATCATTTCTTTCCCAGAAACTAGTATTGTCAGAAATGTGGACTATGATGGGAGTAAGGCAGCATTATGGCGGCTCTGATCTGAGTACCACATCTTATGTCATAAGGGGGCTTGGAATACCTCACCTTAGGCCATAAAGGGGCTCAGAGTACCTCACCTTATGCCATAAGGAGGCGTGAGGTTTGGAAGCAGGGTTCTGTGTGAGGCACAGTCGGCCTCTTCTGTGGCTTTGTAGCTAATTATTCCCAGGGAGGAAACATGCCCTATAAAAGTCATAATGCTTAAGTCATAGGGTTTAATTTGTTTTTAAAGCCAGAAACTAGGCCTTAATCATTTATATGAAGTTTTTAAGGAAAATGTTCCTATGCCACCTTTGCTCAGAGTTCAAATACAGTGGTTAGAAATAGTTTATATCCTGACAGCTGTCAACATAGGCCCAAAGGAGAACTACTCTTGCATGTCCCAGGTCTCATGAAGGCTGACTCACATTTCTGCTCTTTGTCTGATATTGGGGTTACTTCATTATTTAATGGTAACTATTAATCATTATCCAGATATGAACTTCAATTACATCTGGGTCCTTTTTAATATTTAAATTTTAGAGTCTGTTACCTGTATATATGTGTCTTTCATTTGGTAGATTTTATTGAAATAATTTTTGTTTTGCTGAGTTGAAAAGACAGTCCTCTAACAGGACCTTGCAGAACCATGGACATGTATCAAAACCAAGAAATGAACACTGATAATGGTGCTGTTCACCGGACTGCAGAGCTGCTCTATGTTCAGATTTCCCGCTTTCCCACTAATAACTTGTTCCAGGAGCCAATCCTGGACTCTGCATTGCATTCAGTTATCACATCTCCTCTGTGTTTTTTGTGACCTTGACACTTTGGGAAAGTACTGGTCAGGTATTTTGTCAATGTCTCATGATCAGGGTTTGTCTGCTGTGTTCCCGGGCTCAGACAGACGGGGCTTTTAAAGGCTACTGGTGCTGAGGTGCCCTTCCCATCACATCTCTGCAGGACTTACCACCTCCACCGCTTGTTCTCTGGAAAGTTGCTGTTTTTCCCTCTCCACGGTCCTTGTTAGAAGCCTGTTCTACATATGGGGATAGGTAAAATAAGCTTCACCTCTTGAGGGAGGAGTATGAAGAAATGTGGGGGCAGCTGTTGCAACTACCACAGTAGTTAACAGTATTTTGGGAGCTGGTTGGAGGCTGTGCTGCCACAGTTTCTCCTGAGCAGTCTACTCTGATTCTGGCCCCTGCCAGGGGCTGCTGCCTGTAGCAGTCATTCCTCTAGTGCCCTAATGGTGATAGTCTGTATTTCTCTCATCTTGCCTACATTTTTTCCTTGGGAGATCTTCTGTAAGGAAGAGCTGTTCCTTATTCAGTCATCTGTGTATGTTCAGTGTGGATGGCTGGCTCTTGTGTCCTTTTTTTTTCTTTTCTAAACTGATTAGAAGAGTAATGAAAGCCAGGGGTAAGGCACTAAAAAACTAGGGAGGAGACTTAATGTTTCTATAGGAAAGAAAACAAGTTTTTCAGTGGGGGGAAGGGGCTACTCAGCTGGCCCACAACAAACTCACTCCTGGCTGATTTCTGGCCCTGGCCCTATCACTGTACTTAGTGCTGGATAAGGCCATTAGTAGCTTCCACATTGCTCAGAGGGCTTTTTTTTTTCAGTGTCCATCTTACTCTTAGGAGCTGTTAAAAATAAAATTCAACTGAGTAACTTATAAACATCTTACTGGGTTTATTTAATGATTCATGTATCCGTCAGCATCCAACCTAACAGAAAGAAATGGAGCTCTGAAGAGTTCTGCAAGGCAAGAGATTTTACAGGTAGAACGGAAGGAAGCTGTACCTGGCAAGAAAACACATTGATTATTGTAAGGTCACTTTCCTTATGGAGATGGCAGGGGCTTCTTATCAGGCAGATTACCTAACCAATGCTGATCAGGCAATGCCTTATTGACTACTTTAAGATTCCATTTATGGGCCAGGTGAAACTGTAATTAATTTAAGTATCACTATGATGACATTGGTCTCAGCATGAACAACTCCCTTATGGGCCTGATGTCTTGTGTCAGCAGAGCATATGACAATGTTCCTTTTTGAAATCATGTTTGGCTTTCATGACACAACACTTTTATAGTGTCTTCCCCTTACACATCTAGCTGTGTTTCTCTTCTATCGGCTTTGCAGGCTTATCTTACTCTACACAGACATTGATGTAGGAAATTTCTTGTGCCAGGGTCGTGGTCTCGTGGAGCCGAAGAAAGGAGACACGGACCAGAGAGGTAAAGTTGCAGAAAAGGAGTTTATTAGAAGTAAAAATGCATTTCAAAGAAACAGAAGAGGGAGAAAAAGTAGAGAATGGCTCAAGGGCCATTATAGAAAAGAAAGTACACTTCAAAGAGTTTGGAGCAGGCCCTGAGCAGACGCAAGGCTCAAAATGCTCAAAAGGCCTTATATTCTTTTGACACACTCCCATTCTTTTTTCTTTTTAGCCCTTTCTTACTTTCTGTCACTACACAATGCTCCAGGCTCTTCTTTTGTTTTTCCAGTTCTAGAATCAGACATTTCTCCAAGGAGCACTGGTTCTGTTTACTGGAGATTAATATTAAGAACCAGGAGTTGGGTGCTGGATGTGCTCGTTGCTGCTGGAGTGGCACCGCGGGCCTCTGGGTGTGCAAGCCCGCGTGTACAAAATGTAATGTCTGCAGAAGTCAGAAGTTCACTCGTGAGAACACGAGTCTTTACTATATAACTCAGACACCACCCAGCCCAATATTATTATTATTTTTTTGCTATTTTTATTTTATTTTTAATTTTTACATTATTATATTCCCCGAACTGTGTTTCATATCCCTGTGGCAATATTGTAGTTGTCTATTTATTCTGTCTAATCCCTTCCCCTTCTCCCTTATCCCCACCCCTACCCCCAACTAGCAACCCTCAATTTTTCCTCTATATCTATGAGTCTGTTTACTTTGCTTGTTCATTCAGTTTTTCAGATTCCACATATAAGTGAGATCGTATGGTATTTGTCTTTCTCTGACTGACTTATTTCACTTAACATAATAGTCTCTTCACAACATTATCAATTACATTCCCAGAACTGCCCCCATATCCCTGCGGCAACATTGTAGTCACCCACCTACGTTGTCCAAAACCTTCCCCCTCTCCCTCATCCCCACTCCCTCCCAGCCAGCAACCATCAGTTTTTCCTTTATATCTGCTTGATATGACTTCAATTTTCTTCAATTTACTGAGACTTGTTTTGTGGCCTAACGTGGTCTATCTTGGAAAATGTCCCGTGTGCACTTGAGAAGAATGCATATTCTGTTGTTTCGGGGTGAAATGCTCTAAAAATATCTACGAAGTCCAGCTGGTCTAACGTGTCATTTAAGGCCACTCTTTCCTTGTTGATTTTCTGTCTAGAGGATCTGTCCATTGGTGACAATGGGGTGTTGAAGTCCCCTACTATGATAGTGTTACTGTTGATCTGTGTCTTTATGTCTGTCAAATTCTGTTTTATATAATTAGGAGTTCCTATATTGTGTGCATAGATGTTTATTAGGGTTATAGTGCCTTTATTTGTCTTTTATTGTAGTCATTTTAAAGTCTATTTTGTCCAAAAAGTACTGCTACTCCAGCTTTTTTTTTTCTTTCTCATTTCCATTTGCATGAAATATCTTATTCCATCTGTAAACAGCATATACATGTGTCCTATTTTCTTATCCACTCAGCCAGTCTCTGTCTTTTGATTGGGGCATTTAGCCCATTCACATTTGAAATGATTTTTGATAGGTGCATATGTATTGCCATTTTGTTATTTGTATTCCTGGTCTTCCTGGGTTAGCTTGTTTACCCCTTCTGTTTAAAAAAACCCTTTTAACATTTCTTGCAATGCTGGCTTGGTGGTAATGAATTCCTTAAGCTTATTCTTTTCTGAGAAGCTCTTTATTTCTCCTTCAATTTTAGGTGATAGCCGTGCTGGGTAGAGCAATCTTGATTGTAGACCGTTATTTTGTGTCCCTTTGAATATCTCCTGCCACTCCCTTCTGGCCTGCAGAGTTTCTGTAGACAGGTCAGCTGTTAGTGTAACAGGAGTTCCTTTGTATGTAACCTGCTGTCTTTCTCTTGCAGCTTCTAGGATTCTGTCTCTGTCTTTAACCTTTGCCATTTTAACTATGATGTGTCTAGGTGTGGACCTGTTTGGGTTCAGCTTGTTTGGAACCCTCTGCACTTCCTGGGCATGTATATTGATTTCCTTCACCAGAGTAGGGAAGTTTTCAGTCATTATTTTTTCAAATACGTTCTTGACCCTTTGCTTCTTCTCCTTCGTTGTTGCGCTTCATCTGGTCCCACAGGGCTCTTAAACTATTTTTATTGTTTTTTATTCTTTGGTCTTTTTGTTGTGCCAACTGGGTGATTTCTGCTATTTTGTCTTCCAAATTGCTGATCCGATTCTCTGCTTCATTTACTCTACTGGTGATTCCTTCGAGTGTGTTCTTCATTTCAGTTATTGTATTATTTAGTTCTAACTGGTTGTTTTATTTATGATTTCTCTATCCTTCCTTATGTCCTCACTAAGTTTGTTACACATTCTTATCATCAGTGTTCTAAACTCTGTCTCTGAAAGGTTGGATCCCTCTGTTTCATTTAGTTCCATTTCTAGAGGTTTCTTCTGATCTTTTACTTGTGACATGTTTGTTTCCTCATTCTCGCTGTCGCTCTGGGATTGCTTTGATGTATTAGATAGATCACCAGAAGAGCCCTGGCTGGATCACGCAGGCTCACAGCTCATGGCCCAACACTCCCAGGAAAACTCCCAGTCTCAGCCTGTCCCAATCAGCCGCTTGTAGATCAGGCCGAGCAGCCCGACAACCAATCACCAGCCTGGAAACTCTGGAAGTGCAGTGCGGAGAGCCGGGACCCGAGGCGGCTTGCGCACTCCCGAGTCTCAGTGAGCAGCCTGTTGGAGCCGGAGCACACCCACCAGGCGTTTCCCTGGCAACGCAGCACAAGCCGGGTGGAAGGTGGGGATCCAAGGCCGCATGTGAACGCATGCACACACGAACTTCTGCGTCAATTCCACCAGACCAATGAGGTCCCGGACCTGACCCTCTGTGGGAGGGCCCAACCCTGACAAAATGGCGCCCTCCTGTACGCCACTCGCGTGCAGGCTCCACACCAGGGGAGCAATACTCCAAAACCTCCAGCCTTTGCACCAAAGGTGCTCAGTTCAGTGTGTCCCCGCAGGCTCCCGGCCCACACAGCCACTCCCTCCACCAGGAACCAGGTAAGTGCTCACCGGCGAGCAAGGCCCCGCTGATTCTCCAGCCGCTCTTAGCCTCACCGAGCTGAGCAAAGAGTCCTCACTAATTTACTGTCAGCTATCTTAGATAGCTGGAGCTCTGGGCTGGTGAGCTTGGGAGTGCAGCCGGAGCGTCTCTCCCCCAACCAGACAAGCTTCCCATGGCTGGGGCTTCCCTCATGGGGCTTGCCCTCTCTCGTCTCCGCCCGTCCTACCAGACCCGACATGGCCTCCTCTTTAAGTTCTTCGTTTAGTGGTTCTGTTCATCTAGTGTTCCGGGGACCTCCAGAGTTGAATGCTGTATAAATTGTAATTTTGGAGTGATCCTGGGAAGTATTTAGCACAGCATCTGTCTATTCCGCCATTTTACCGGAAGTCCTCCCCAAGATTATTTTTAACTGCTTCTTCTGACATAAACCTGGTTCTTATTGTTTCACAACTGCTAAACCATACCCCTGTGAAAATTAGCAGTTTGTATGGTTTTTTTCTTTACAGTATATAAAAATGTTTCAAAATTTAGGCCAGCCCCTTTTTTCCCCGCCCCTTGCAGTGAGTTTGTCGTATTTGTAATATGGTTAGACTGATTTAGCACAGCTGCATCCCACACTGGATTGCATCCCACACATGCAATCAGTCACTCGTGCACAGAGCTGTGGGTCTGACAAATGTGCACTCACGGAGCACACCAATACGCTCCTCTTTCCCCATCCCAAATGCACCAGGCAGCCACTGATGTTTTATTAGTTTTGCCTTTTCCAGAATCATATAAATGGAAGCATATAATACGTGGCCTTTTGGGTTTGGCTTCTTTCACGTAGCAAAGTTCTCCAGTGTTGGTGGGTGACTCACATGTTCATTTCTTCTTAGTGCTGAGTGGTATTCCAGTGTAAGAACATAGCACAGTTTAGCAAGTCCTCTGTTGCAGGCATCCAGTTTGGGGCAATTATGAGCAATGTGGCTCTAAACATTCATGTACAGGTTTGGTTTTCAGTTCATTTGGTGAGACACCTAGGAGTGGGATTGCTGGGTGAGAACTAAGCACATATTTAACTTTGTAAGAAACTGAAGGGGGCTTTAGCATTTGGCGTTCCAAGCAGCAGGGAATGAGCTTGTGGTTCTGCATCTTTTAGTGGCACACGGTATTGCCAACTTTTATTGAAGCTGTTCTAATAGGCGGGTGGTGATAGAGCATCATGCTTTTAGGCTGCATAACTCTACTGATAATATGAAACATCTTTTCATATTAAATACCAGTTAGTCATAACACTATGAAAAGATGTGTGAAAATATCTACTATGCACATAATTTGCCCATTTTTAAAACTTGGGTGATTCTTATTTGTTTCTTCTTAAGAGTTGTAAGAGTTCTTTATTCTGGATACAAGTTCTTTGTGAGGTATATGACTTGCAAATACAGAGGGTGCCAAAAAAACGATATACATTTTAAGAAAGGAAAAGACTGTATTAAAATTGTAATAATATATACTGATAACAAAAGATGAATACAAGTCATGTGTATATAGTTTTTTGGTGCCCCCGGTATTTTCTCCCAGTGTGTGATTTATCTTTTTATTCTCTTATCTTTCACAGAGCAAAAATTTTTAATTTTGATAAGGCCCAACTTATTTTTTTATGGATTATGCTTTAGATGTTATTTAAAAATTCATTTGCAAACCCCAAGTCATGTAGAATTTCTCCAGATTGTCTTCTAGAAGTTTTATATATAGGACCATGATCCAATTTTTAAAGTAATGTGTAAGGTAAATGTCAAAGTTCATTTTGTTGTGTATGGATGTCCAATTTTTCTAGCACTATTTGTTGAAAACATTATTCTTCCTCCAATGAATGACTCGACACCTCTGTCTTACCTCAGTTGACTATTTGTGTGGGTATATTTCTGGACTCTGTTCTACTGAACTATGTGTCTCTCCTTTTGCCAGTACTGTCTTGATTACTGTAGTTTTATAGTTGTTAAAATCACGTAATAAGAATCCTGCAACTTTGTTCTTTTCAGAATTGTTTTGGCTATTTTTGGTCCTTTGCTTTTCCATACAGATTTTAGAATCAGCTTGTTAATAGTCAATATCTACAAAAGTTTGTTGGGTTTGATTGGGGTTGTATTGAGCCCAGAGAACTGGAGAGAAATTAACAATATCTTAACTCTTCTAACCCATGAACACAGTGTATCTCTCTCATTAATTAGATCTTCTCCAATTTCAAGTGTTTTGTGGGCTTCAGCATATAGGTCCTATACATATTGTTAGATTTATAGTGATGTATTCCTTTGGAAAAAATTTTTTTACTACTACTATAAATGGTGTATTTTCTTTTACATTCCAATTTGTTTATTCTGGTATACAGCAATATGGTTTTCTTTTGTATACTGACCTTGTTTCCTGCCACTTTTGATTTCCAGGAGCTTCTTTATTGATTCTTTGGGATTTTCTATAGAGATCATAGCTTCTATGAATAGTCAGTTTTATTTCTTCCTAATTTGTATGCTTATTTCTTTTTTGTCTCAGTGAAGTAGTTAGGAACCCAGTGCAATGGTAAACAGAAGTGAGAGGACATCCTTACCTTGTTACTGACTTTGGGAAAAAGCATTCATTTTCTCATCATTATGACATTAGCTTTAAGTTTTTGGTAGATGGTCTTTATTTTATTTTCTCTGTATATTTTAAGTTTTCCTAATCCTCATTTTTTTGTGCCTGTATTAAAAAACTCCCAGCATACAACAACAACCTACTTTTTTCAGTATCTACCTATATTTGCCTACTACCCATCCTGAAATCCACCCCAAAAAAAGTACATATGCTTTTATAATAGGCTTTTTTCTTAAAAATAGATTTATTACTAAATTAAAACTAAACATATTTTGTACCTTTTTATTTCAGTTCTTCATAGTTTGGTGGAATCTTCATTTTAATTAAGATTTATATATGCAAGTACTGACGTTAAACCATGATTCAAAACAACCTGTAGTGAAAGGAGTATTTTTGAATGTCCAGAAAGCACAGTTTCAACCTTTCTGAAAAGTTCAAGAAAGTCTAGGACTTTGCAGTTGTTTTTGAAGGCTGGAATTGTCCTGCTTCAAATTTTTCTTTGAATTTTAAGTAGTCTCTTCTTTTATCAAAATATTTTATCTGTTGAGAGAAAAGGATTGAATAAGGGCAAGTTATACAGCTTAGATAAAAGCACAGAATTAAGTGTAACAAATTATTCAACCTACATTGTGTAAGTGGCATAAATGATTTATATTTTAGAACCATTTTCAATCAGTGCATTTGATGTATAAATGTCTTGAAAGAGGGTATAGGTCAGTGAATCCTAACCCTTTTTGGGTGCCAGATCCTGTTGAGAATTGGAGTAAGTTATGAAATGTAATAAAAATCAAACAGGAAATAAAAACCTGCCTGGCACAAATGAAAACTTTTCAAAATTTATGGGATGCAGTAAAAGCAGTTCTAAGAGGGAAGGTCATAGCTATACAGGCCCACCTCAAGAAAGAAGGAAAATTCCAAATAAACAATATGTTTACAACTAAAGGATATAATTAAGATCAGAGCAGAAATAGAAATTAAAAAAAAATACAAAAGATTAATGAAACTAAGAGCTGGTTCTTTACAAACCGTTAGCCAAACTCATCAAGGAAAAACGCCTGAATAAAATCATAAACAGAAGTTACAAACACCACCACATGAGTACTATAAACAATCATATGGTGCTACATTTGACAATCTAGGAGAAATGGATCAATTTCTATAAGCATGTAACCTTCCAAGACTGAACCACGAGGAAATAGAAAATCTAAACAGATGAATTAGTAGCAATGAAATTGAAGGAGTAATGAAAAAACTCCCAATAAACAAAAGTCAAGGACCAAAAGGCTTTACAATGACAAAGGGCTTACCAAACACTTGAAGAATTAATACCTATCCTTCTACAATTTCAAAAAAATCAAAGAGGAAGGAAAACTTCGAAACTCATTGTACGAAGCCAGCTATTACCCTGACACCAAAACCAGACAAAGACATGAAAAAAAAAATGTATGGGCCAATATCCTTGATGAACATAGATGCAAAAAATTCACAAAAAATATTAGCAAAACGGATACAATAATACATTAAAAAGATCATATACCATAATCAAGTGGGATTTACTCCAGGGATGCATGGATGTTTCAACATATATACGTCAATCAATGAAACATATTAACAAAATGGAGGATAAAAATCAATACCATCTCAATAGATACAGAAAAAGCATCTGACAAAATCCAACATCCTTTAATAAAACTCTTAACAAAGTGGTGAAAAAGGGAACATATTTCAACATAATAAAGGCCATGTGGGACCCGAACCGGGGCCGCTGGCTTCCCAAGCCAGCACTTAACCACTACGCCACTCGGCCAGCCCAGCACTATCTTTTTGGATGTTTCCTGAGGCAAGGACAACAAAAGAAAAACAAATGGGACAGTAGCAAATTAAAAAGTTTTTGTATAGAGACGGAAAGTAGCAACAAAATGAAAAGACAACCTACTGAATGGGAGAAGACATTCACCAATGATACATCCGATAAGGGGTTAATATCCAAATTATATAAGGAACTCCTACAACTGAACATCAAAACCACCCAAACAATCCAATTAAAAAATGTGTAGAAGACCTGAATAGACATTTTTCCAAAGAGAACATACAGATGGCCTATAGACATGCTCAAAATCACTAATCTGCAGGGAAATGCAAATCAAAACCACAATGAGATGTCACCTCACACCCATCAGAATGGCTAGTATCAAAAAGTCAATAATTCTCAAAAGTTGGCCAGGAGATGGAGAAAAGGGAACCCTCATGCACTGTTGGTGGGATGGCAAATTGGTGCCCAATTGGTGCGGCCACTATGGAAAGCAGTATGGAGATTCCTCAAAAAATTAAAAGTAGAACTATCGCATGATCCACCAATTCCACTTCTGGGTATTTATCCAAAGAAAACAAAAACACGAATTCGAAAAGATATATGCACCCCCTGTTAATTGCAGCATTATTTATAATAGCCAAGATGTGGAAGCAACCTAGGTGTCTGTCGGTAGACAACTGGATAAAGACATAGCACATATATACAATGGATATTACTCAGTAATAATAAAGTGATATCTTGCCATTTGCAACATGGAAGGACCTAGAGGATATTATGCTAAGTGAGTAAGTCAGCGAAAAGACAAATACCATATGATTTCACATATATGCGAAATTGGAAAAAACAGAATAAAAACAAAATACAAACAAATCCACTGATACAGAGAACAAGCTGATGGCTGACAGAGGTGGGGATAGGTTAAATAAAAATAAAAATTAAAAAAGGAATGTACACATGTTTAGACATGTGAAACTTGCCACACAATTTTAGAGAGGTCACAGAGCTTTAAGGTCATAAGACTTCATGGTTTAAAAACATCATATTAACTGTAACTTCAATAAATTTTGTAATTCATCAGCCATGATATTTCTATCAAGTTTATCTCATCCAGAAACATACATTTAAGGAGACATGACATAGTTAAAAAATATATTTATGAACTTTAAGTAAATTGATGGTAAAACTTCAATAAATTGAAGATTTCATTTTATTATTTCTATTTATATCCTCCTCTTGCCTTAGGGAACTTGAAGTCTCTTAAAGCCCCACATCCTGCCGCGGTGAAATGAAGGTGAACCACAGACCAGCAGCGTCTGTGTCTGACTGCGCTCTCTGCACACAGGCAAAGGCGGAATACCACACAGTTTCTGCGTCTGAACAGAAAACACTAGTTGGTGTTGTTACAAGCTTTTCTGAGGATGTAATTCTTAATTCTTAAGGTGGCTGAGTGAGAGTGAGCTTCGGCTGAGAATGTAAAAACCTGCCCAGTCTCGAGCTGGCTGATTGACAGATAAGCAGCCACAGCTGACTGTTCTCCCAGGACACAGAGCAGCCGCGGGGCTTCCTAACAGGCCCTTTGGAGAGACTCCTGCTTCCTTACTCACCAGGAAACCTTTTCTCTTAAATCAGAGACCATCAGAAATCTGCACGTGGAAGATGTACCTATCAGGAGGAATGAAAGCCCCACTTCTGCCGGGAGGATCTAAGGCACTCTGTCACACAGGCAGCCTGGGTCTCACCCAGATACAGGGCTTCAAATCAGGGCTGCTGAACATGACACTCAGCTTTTAGCCTTGTGGAAAGGAGGGCCCAAGGTCCGCTTCTCAATCCAGAGCTGACACTGAATTACCCGTTTGTATGCAGCACTGCTTTGCCCAGAGCCCGCTTCCTTTCCCTTTCCCTCAACTCCACCCTGTCCCCCACATCCTCTGGTAACTCCTCCCTTTGGCTGGTGAGATGCCCACAGTTCCTCTCTGCGGTCTCCCTGGTTATGGAATGTTAATAAATGTGACCGTCAGACTACAAATTTCCCAGGGTGGTCTCAGGCTGACTGGGATGGCCACTCTACATAAGGGACACCAGATAGGGAGTGGCACTGGCCTTGATGTTTTCGTGGCAAATCAGGAGATCTCTGCATCTCCTGTCACCAGCTGCCTAACGGACAATTCCATGTAGAGGCCCTGCTGCTATCTCAGTCCCAGCTTGTCCAGAACCTAGCATTTCAGTGACTGTCACCCTCCGCACAGATGCCATATCTGTTTCCCCTCCTGGTCTCCACAGGCCCTCATCACCGCTCACTGGGACTGCTGTAACAGCTCTTTACCTGCTTCTCTATCTTCCATAATCCACCTGTCACACTGCTGCCAAGCATGATCTTTCTAAAACCCAAATCTGATCACGTCACTTGCTTGTTCAAAGATCTAAAGTATCCTTATTGCCTTCAAGGTCAACATCCAAACTCCTCAGACAAGGCCATTCATGGCTTATTCCCTGCCCCTCGGTCTGTCCTCTGAATTTACCAGAGCCCCTGGACCACTAGCCGTACAGGACTTCCCGCTTCCTGATGTGTCGCCTGCGTCCACGCCTTGCACACTCCGTGCTCTGCCTGAAGAGCTCTGCTCCCCAGCCTTCCCCTGTTCAACTAAGTCGAGGGCCCTCAATACGGCCCTTTCTCTAAAACGCCAATGAATCAACAAGCATTTCCTGAGCAGCACACAGTACAAATGTCCTCTAAGCCACTCAATGAGATGCAGGGTGGGAGTGTGAATGTCAGCATTTGGAATGTGAGCCATTTCAAAGGTTTACAGGGAACAGGCATTCTCTGCCATTGATCCTGGGATCAATGCCTCTGAATACCTTGGATGTGTGTTTGCTCTCTTTGTGGAGGGCTGTTGGATGATGTTAGAATGACAGACCTGATCCCTGCTCCTTCCTAAGTTATGAACCAACAGGAGACTTTAAATAGGGCCGTAATATGAGTGAGACTGACAAGTGCTATACAAGGGACACACCGAGTGCTAGAAGACTAATGGCTCTATTAGTTGTTTGGCATAGTTATTATGTAACAAATTTGTATTTTTAGCGTTTTATGATGGAAGCAGTCACTGTAAATACCTGTCCATTTGGGGGTTTTACTTTTGATTCTTTGGCTGTGGATTCAGCTAAGGAAAGGAACAAAATCTGGAATCAGACCTACCTTCCAGTCCCCTCTGTACTACCTCACTGGTGAGCTGAATACATGATTTCACCTTCCTGAGCGTTAGTTCCCACTGAAAAGATAAAACAGTGCCTCACAAGGCTGAGTGAAAATTGAGGCTCATGACAAAATGGCTCATACAGAATGCACTGGAAGGATACTTCCACTCTCCCCTCCCTCCAACCTCCCCTCCCCACACAGCTCTGGAAAATCTTTCGGTTTCTCTTCTGTGGCTATTGGCTAAGACTTCCACAAGGCAGGCAAGAGCGCAGGTGAAAGGGAGCAAAGGGCCGAAGTGCAGGCTGGGAAAGAGCTCAGTTATGGACTGGAACCGGGCGCGATGCGGAAGGAAACAGTTTAATGGAAGTGGCTGTCATCGGCAAACGCCGCAGGAGTCAACTAGGACACTGGTGCACTCCCCAACTCCCCAGTCCCCTTCGCTGCTGGACTCATCTGTCACTGCAGGTCGCTGTCATTTTCCCCAGCAATGCTGACATAACTCGGCTGATTTCAACGTGGTTGATCCTGCCAATACCCTGGCTTCTCAGGTCCTTGACCTCGTCAACAACCTTGCCCTCCAAACTTCCTGACGCCCAGGATCAAAGCCTAGACTTTGCCCTTACCGACGAATCCAGCCCTCCCATAATCCCGATTCTGGGCATCCATTCTCTGACCACCACCTCTTCACTTTCCCTCTAGGACCCTGATGCCAACAACCCGCTGATCCCACCAACTTTTCACCTACTGTCACCCTGTCATGTCCTCACTGTCTGCTTTCTCCCAACTCAAAGCTCCCCAATGGGTTCCCATATTACTCAAGAGTAATATCCACTATCCCTGACCTCCCATCACCTCTGTGACCCTAACTTCTGCTATTCTCTCCTTATTGTTTCTTAAACACACTGGCCCTGTCCCCAGTGCAGGGCTGTTTGTCATTCTGCTTCCCTGAGAACTCACGCAGTGAACGCTGACACCCACTGTGCTGATGTTGGGAGTATGGGTGCAGAGGCCTGCTGGGAAAGAGGTCAGTCTTGTCTATGCAAAGGTCAAGGTTGGTCCTTGTGAACATCCAACTAGAAAGGTCAGTAGATGCTTCTGGAGCTGGACAAAGGGCCAGCCTGGAGGTGCAGACTGGGCATCACCTCCTAAGAGGTACTTCAGGCCATGGCTGCAGACGAGAGACTGGGGAGAGTGAGTGGCACGGAAGGTGACTAAGGAGCAGTAGCAGTTAACAGACACAGGAAAGCACTTGTTCCTTCAGTTATAGTAGCCACTGTCCCTGGAATGAAAAGGACCCAAAGAGATAGGCTTTTGTATTTAAATAGAATTGAATTATGACTATGTTTCTAGAACATGAGATCGTGCAAACTTTTTGATCCTTTTCCTGCATGACAAGCACAGGAAGTAAGCGTGCAATGGGGAAGAGCATGGCGCCTGGACTCAGACCGCTGCTGAGCCCAAATCCAGGCTCTGCACTACTCGTACCTTCGTTTTGGTGTACCTGTGCCTTCCTCTACACAACTGGTGACAGAGTTACTGTGAGTAATAAGTGACATAGACGATGCATTTGAGGTGTGTAGACCACATACCCCATGTTAGCTATGGCTAGGACGCAGTGGCCGGAGAGAGGGCGGCCCTCACGCCATGGCGCTGAGCCCATGTACCAGTGGAGGAGACAATAAAGCAGTGATGGGTTGGCTGAAAAAGCCCTTCATGATGCAGAGAACAGAAGCAGCCCTATAAATCGCGGTGGGAGGCTCTACTAGCCACTGGGTTGGAGGGACAGCAGTGGGTGTAAGGGGAGGAGAGAAGATGAAAAAGAGCGCTCAAGTGTGACTTACAAAGGGGCTAGGACAGTGATTCCCACCCGTGGTTATCCACCAGAGTCACCTGTAGAGCCAGAGCTCTTTTAAAAGAAGTTTGGGTTCGATTTCTAGAAACTCAGTAGATCTGAAGTGAGGGCTGGAGCAAAGCTATTTAAAAAAAGAATCTCGGCAAGATTCTGACATGCAACCTGAGAAGAAAACCATAGCTGTGCTGTCAGGTCTCATAGTGATAAGTTCTCTTGGGGAAATGCAGGGGTGGGGTGAGGGTGGAATCTGGCAACACTCTGGCCATGAGTTATTCACCAAAGGGCTGGCTCCTCATCCCTCCCACTCTGACCCCCAGAGCGCCCAAGTCCTTCCCTGTTCTCAGTGACCACGGGGCCAGAGCAGAGTGAGAAGGGGACAGCAGAGGCAGTAATGGTATCAAGGCCTTAAGGGAACCAGGTTCGACGTTAGCCCACACTCTTGTCTTTCCCACCTACTTCTTTTTTTTTTTTTTTTTTTATTTTATTTTATTTTATTTTATTTTATTTTATTAGTTTTTGGTGTACAACACAATGCAATAGTTATACTCTTTACCCTCCAAAGTGAAAACCCCCCTCCCCCAGTTCGCCACTCCACTCCCCCCCCATATCATACATATCCATCACAACTCCCCTGACTCGCCTCCACAGCATACTCCACATCCCGTGACTACCCACATATTCAGTTGCAGTTGGCATACAATACTATACAACATCAGCTTCAGGTGTACAGAGCAGTGATCAAGCCTCTACTCCATCCATGAAGTGGTCTCCCTAACAAGACATGTGACTATCTGACACGCCACAAAATTTTTACAACATTATTATATTCCCCGAACTGTGTTTCATATCCCTGTGGCAATATTGTAGGTGTCTATTTATGCTGTCCTAATCCCTTCCCTTCCCCCCCCATCACCCCACCCTCCCAACTAGCAACCCTCATTTTTTTCCTCTACATCTACGAGTCTGTTTACTTTGATCGTTCACTCAGTTCTTCAGACTCCACACACAAGTGAGATCACATGGTACCTGTCCTTCTCCGACTGACTTATTTCTCACAACATAATAGTCTCTTCACAACATTATCAATTACATTCCCAGAACTGCCCCCATAACCCTGTGGCAACATTGTAGTCCCACATACACTCTCCAACACCTTCCCCCTCTCCCTCTTCCCCACTCCCTCCCAACCAGCAACCATCAGTTTTTCCTTTATATCTGCTTGATATGACATCAATCTTCTTAAATTGTCTCTCTGGGTTAGCTTGTTTACCCCTTTCTTTTGTTTAAAAAAGTCCTTTGAACATTTCTTGCAATGCTGGCTTGGTGGTAATGAATTCCTTAAGCTGATTCTTTTCTGAGAAGCTCTTTATTTCTCCTTCAATTTTAAGTGATAGCCGTGCTGGATAGAGCAATCTTGGTTGTAGGCCTTTATTTTGTGTCACTTTGAGTATCTCCTGCCACTCCCTTCTGGCCTGCAGAGTTTCTGTAGACAAGTCAGCTGTTAGTCTAACAGGAGTTCCTTTGTATGTAACCTGCTGTCTTTCTCTTGCAGCCTCTAGGATTCTGTCTCTGTCTTTAACCTTTGCCATTTTCACTATGATGTGTCTTGGTGTGGACCTGTTTGGGTTCAGCTTGTTTGGAACCCTCTGCACTTCCTGGGCATGTATGTTGATTTCCTTTACCAGGGTAGGGAAGTTTTCAGTCATTATTTTTTCAAATACCTTTTCAACCCCTTGCTTCTTCTCATCTCCTTCTGGTATCCCTATGATTCGAAGGTGGTTGCGCTTCATCTTGTCCCATAGGGCTCTTAAACTATTTTCATTGTTTTTTATTCTTTGGTCTTTTTGCTGTGCCAACTGGGTGAGTTCTGCTATTTTATCTTCCAAATCGCTGATCCGCTCCTCTGCTTCATCTCCTCTACTGGTGATTCCTTCGAGTGTGTTCTTCATTTCAGTTATTGTATTCTTTAGTTCTAACAGATTGTTTTTTATGGTTTCCCTATCCTTCTTTATGTCCTCGCTAAGTTCCTTAAACATTCTTATCATCAGTGTTCTAAACTGTGTCTCTGAAAGGTTGGATCCCTCTGTTTCATTTGGTTCCATTTCTGTAGGTTTCTTCTGATCTTTTACTTGTGACATGTTTCTTTGTTTCCCCATTCTGGCTGTCGCTCTGGGATTGCTTTGATGTATTAGATAGATCACCAGGAGAGCCCTGGCTGGATCACGCAGGCACACAGCTCACGGCCCAACACTCCCAGGAGAACTCCCAGTCTCAGCCTGTCCCAATCAGCCGCTCGCAGATCAGGCCGAGCAGCCCGACAACCAATCACCAGCCTGGTGACTCTGCAAGCGCAGTGTGGAAAGCAGAGACCTAAGGCGGCTTGCGTGCTCCCGCGTCTCAGTGAGCAGCCTGTTGGAGTCGGATCACTCCCACTAGGCGTTTCCCTGGCAACACAGCACAAGCCGAGCGGAGGGTGGGGATCCAAGGTTGCTCGCGCACTCCCGGGTCTCAGTGAGCCGCTGTAGGAGCCGGAGGGCACCGCCCTATGTTTCCCTGGCAATGCAGTATAAGCCGGGCGGAGGGTGGGGATCCAAGGCCGCAGGCGCGCGCGCACGTACTTCCGCGCCAATTCCACCAGACCAATTAGGTCTCCGACCTGATCCTTCGTGGGAGGGCCCAAGCCCGACAAAATGGCACCCTCCTTACACCACTCGCGTGCAAGCTCCGCACCACGGGAACAACAATCCAAAAACCTCCAGCCTTTGCACCAAAGGTGCTCAGCTCAGTCCATCCCCGCAGGCTCCCGGCTCACACAGCCACTCCCTCCATCAGTAACCAGGTAAGTGCTCACCGGCGAGCAAGCCCGGGCGCCGGCCCCACGGATTCTCCAGCCGCTCTTAGCCTCACTGAGCTGAGGAAAGAGAGTCCTTACTAATTTATTGCCGGCTATCTTAGAACTCCTCTTCCCGACAAAGGAGCTCTGGGCTGGTGAGCTTGGGGTGCGGCCGAAGGGTCTCTCCCCCAACCAGACAAGCTTCCCACGGCTGGGGCTTCCCTCACGGGGCTCACCCTCTCTCGTCTCCGCCCATCCTACCAGACCCGACGTGGCCTCCTCTTTAAGTTCTTTGTTTAGTGGTTCTGTTCCTCCAGTGTTCTGGGGACCTCCAGGGTTGAATGCTGTGTAATTTGTTTGTAATTTTGGTGTGATCCTGGGAGGCAGTTAGCACAGCGTCTGTCTATTGCGCCATTTTACCGGAAGTCTCCTCCCCCACCTACTTCTTAAACCAGGAGTCAATGAATCTCATAGGAAAACCAGACAGCTATACCATTTTTTCCTTAAATCATTATCGAATTCAATCATCAAGCCCCACATTTACCAGTTTTCAGTGTATATGTCAAATTAGACATTTGAGCTTCATGGTAATCCCATGAGATTGGCTGCATCGTGCTGGTTTTATGGATGAGGAGGTCATCTAAAGCAATTTCAGTTCACTGCATTTACTCCCAGCCTAGCCCTCCAATAGGTGCCCACCTTCCATCACTCCCTTCTGGTGGCCTCCTTCAGGCCTCAGGCTCCTCACCTGAAAAGGTGCGGTGTGAGAGGGTGAAGATGCTAAGGTGAATTCACCTTTAAAATGACCTGTTCTCAAACTACCTGGTATATTTTGGAGCATGATGCAGTGAAAAAGCACAGACACATCCAGGTTCAAGTCCCACATCAGCCAGCTGAGCCTGATGAATTCTAGTTCTGCCACCTACTGATCAATACTGAGCAAGTTACCTGGATGCCCCGAACTTCAACTGCCTCCTCTGGCAGCTGGGAGCCCCACCCCGGTGTACTGATCTTAAATGTTACTGGCGAAGAGTGTCAGGCACTCATGCGAGAATCAGTTACTAAGCTCCATCTGTTTTCCAACCTCCTCCCACACTAAGGACAGGCAATACGGAAACAACTGTCGGGCAGGCACTGTGGCAGCTGCTGGCAGAATCTACCATATGAACATTTTTACTTTCTAAACTCTTTTTTGTTACACTTTGGGCATATATGATTTTGGGAAGGCAACAGGGAATACTTTATTTGTGATAGTAACACGAGGCTAATGAATTGATCAACTCTTGCCCAAGATGAAATATTACCCCTTAGAAAGATCCTGGAGAAGTCTACCAATTTGGTGGGTTGGAATTTTTTGGCTAAGTTTGTGGGTTTGTTTTTCAACGATCTTTAAAGCATCAGGTAACATTTCCAAAGGTTGGCCTAATACACGTGCATAAAACAAGCCTGGATGACCAGTCAGGAGATTCTGTGCTGCTCACACACTGTGGACTTGACACGCCTGGGAGCCTACCACTCACCCCGTAAGCAAAAAGAAACAGAAACACATCCAAGTGCGACTTACCCACTGCTGGGGACAACTTGATTCAAACGAGTGTCTTAGCTTCTTGCACTGAGAAGCGTCCTCGGTGTTCTCGTCTAAACACTTCCAGTATTCATCCCGGGCTCCCCAGCAAGCCTGCCGTTCTTTCATCGATGGGGCTGCCATCCTCCGGAGCTCCGGCTGTCGGCCAAAATCACATGTGACATTAACGAAATTCTTGAGGGAAAGCAAGGAAAACAATAGCGGGGTTTCCTGCCACCTCCGCTTTTCAAGGGACGCCTCGGGACTGGAACGGTGCAGCTGAAAGGAATCAGTTCTTCATCCGCGGCACCCGGGGAGCTCGCACCGCCTGGGATCGGTTATCCGCGGCACCCGGGGAGCTCGCACCGCCTGGGATCGGTTATCCGCGGCACCCGGGGAGCTCGCACCGCCTGGGGTCGGTTATCCGCGGCACCCGGGGAGCTCGCACCGCCTGGGGTCGGTTATCCGCGGCACCCGGGGAGCTCGCACCGCCTGGGGTCGGTTATCCGCGGCACCCGGGGAGCTCGCACCGCCTGGGGTCGCTTATCCGCGGCACCCGGGGAGCTCGCACCGCCTGGGATCGGTCATTGGAGCCACCGGAGGGCGGCGCGTCTCAGGAGGCTGGGGTCGGACCCCGGTGCTCGCGGTGTCACCGAGGGCCGCTCGCTGGTACCTCCATCCAGCGCCCCACCGACAAAACGGGGATTGAGCTGCCCCTTTTACCAAGTGCCGTTGGAACCGCCTACGCTCCAAAGAAGTGCACGGCGCGAAATTACCGAGCAGGACAAACGAGCGCCTGCCCCGCCTTGCAGGAGAGAAAGCCGCCCCTCGCGCCGAGCCGGCGACCCCCCGAGTCCGCGCCACGCGCGCTCCCCGCCCAGCCAGCCGCAAACTCACCTCTCCGCCCGCCCAGAGGCGGCTCCCTGCGGCACCAACCGGAGGAGAGGGTCACGCCGCCCCGCCTCGCAGAGGAGGGCGCGCTGCCGAGTCCTCGCGTCGCTGGAGGGTCGCCTCGCCCGCAGGTGTGGGCTTCAGAGGCGTGCAACTCCCCAGCCCGGGAAAGCAGCTCCCACGGCGGGTGCGCCGGCCTTGCAATGACCCTTACGGGCTGCCGTTTCCGTCCCGGGGGCGGGACTTCCGGCTCCTCTCTCGCACCTGCGGGGCGACTTCCGGCCTGCTGGCCGAGGGAGGCGGTGCCTGCGGTGGTGCGGAGTGGGCGGGGCCCGCTGGGTCCTGGGAGCGGCTTTGGCCTTACTTAGCCTCGGGGTATTTGGATGCGTTTCTCCCCCAGCTTTTCACCAAGGCGGCGAACTGCGCCGCTTTGGCGACTGTGAGTCTCTCTACGTCTCGCCCGGCGCCGCCCGGAAGGCTTCCTATGCGGGCCCTGCTCACGGGCAGCTTCGTGGGAAGTTTGCACCTTAGGGATCAGAGCTGCACAAATCGTTCACGAGGCTTCACGGCAAGCTGCATTAAAAGCAATCCGTCCCCCACCAAAAAAACAAAAAAGTCGAAACGGCCGCAGAAAGCGGTGCATGACGCCCCGGGACGCACGGTACAAGAGGGATCACGCCGAGAACCCGGGGCCCCGAGCGCCCAGCCCCTCGTTGAGATTTCATCCTGGTAAAACATCATCATCCCCTACCTGGAACCCTTCAGCTTTTCTCTGCGAATGGAAAGGCCCTTTCCGTGGCCTTGGGAGACATCTAGGGAAAGAAGATGAAAGCAAACTGTTTCCAGTCCGGTGACATCCGATAGCTGGCGGGATAACACCGTGAGCCTGATTAGAGCAAGGAGCTGTGGGCTTGGGGCTCAGACGTGCGGAGTTCAAAGAGTCAGGAGGAGTTCAAAAAGGGGGAGGAGCCGGCCGAGGGCGCGGTGGTTAAGCGCTGTCTCGGGAAGCCAGCGGCCCCGGTTCGGGTCCCACAAATGAGGGCCAGTGACACTGCCCTCTAAAAAAAAAAAAAAAAGTGGGGGAAATAAATATTTGTATGATTGTTTTAATCTTGTGCCTGTTTTACTCCCCAAACACCGAGTATTTTAAAAGGGAATGAAGGCAGCTGCTCCAGATACTTTGTTTCTTTTTTGTTTTGTTTTTTGAGGGCAGTGTCACTGGCCCTCATATGTGGGACGGAACGGGGGCCGCTGGCTGCCCAAGCCAGCGCCCAACCACCGCGCCACTCGGCCGGCACTTTGAAAGGATGCTATTTTTGATACACAAGTGAGTTCATATGGCCCAGGAGAATCTTTATTTAAAGCACGTTTATGGGGAAGATAACCAGACGCCAGACTGCTGATCTTTAACAGATTCCATCTGCTCCATCATCTAGTCCTATTGAAGTTCTAAGGGCTTATAAAACTCAGAAGCAATTTATAGCTCTACACTCAGTGCTGGTGTTGGATCCTTTGCAAATTCAACCTGTGCAGATTTTCAGGGTGGCTTATGTGAAGCTAAGTACCCCCAAACATAGGTTCTACAATATGGGAAGTATTTCTGTAATAGTCAGTGGGCTCTTATAGTGGATTGCTTTATATTTGCCAGAGCCACCCATTTCTTTTACACTGTGTCTACCAAAGGCAGTTATAATATCTTTCAAGTATGACTGATGAACTATAAAAACAATGAAACGAAAGAGTTTTGGATGACTTCTGAGTTGAAAAAATATACATTAAAACGTTTTAAGTTTACATTTAATAAATATATAAAGTGAAACTTGGCAGAACTACAAAGAAAAAATTTATGGTCGTATTAGGTGATTTTTAACAAGCCTGTCTCAGTGGTTGTAAAAACAAGCAAAAGAAAAATCAATAAGAATATAGAAAATTTGAATTAACGTAGTTTACAAGCTTAACCCAATGAATATAACCAAAATCAGAATGTACATGTTTTTAAAAGCAAACATGACACATCGCCAAAATTGACCACATACCTAGTTGTAAAGGAGCTCTCAACAAATTTTAAAGATTGAAATCATTCAGCATTTTTTTACTACAATGTAATTAAGCTAGAAATCAATAAAGAACTACAATAACAAGTCTATATAATCTGTAGTCAAAGAGTCACAAATAGTAATGAGAAAACATTTTGGGCTCATCAATAAAATATAATAGAAATACCTGTGAAACGAAGTAAAGCAATACTTAGAGGGAAATTTATAGCCCTATGTAAGTAAATGGGAAAAGAGACTGAAAGGTCTTTAGCTAAACATTCATTTTCATGAAGTTAGAAAAAGAAGAGCATATTAAAGAAAGCAGAGGAAGGAAATGTTAAGAGCAGAAATGAATGAAATGGGAAACAAAAGTAGTAGAGAGAGACAGCATGTACTTGGAATTGTGCACACCTCTTCTCAAGTCTATGGTCAGTAACATTAAATGGGTAGCTTGAAATTGCCCATGATGGGAGTATTAACACTATGGAAATCATCAAACTAGCTAGTGTTTTGTTGTTATGTTCGAACCCAATTCATTAGCATGCCACTGCATAGAATAGATTCAAAAAAATCCCAAAGTTTATTTTTTTGGAAAAGACTAATAAAATTGACAAATATCTGATAGTATTGAGCAATAAAGGGAGAGATGTTAACCTATAATGTAGGTTAATCAGTAATGAAAACTATGCTTTAGACATCAAAAAGTTAGAGCATCTTATAAACAATTTAAGTCAAATAAAATTTAGATGAATATACAAATTTTAAGAAAAACATAACTAGCCGACTCAAGAGTAAAAATGTATTTGAATCAGTAGTAAAGAATCTTCACACACAAATTCCTGGTCCTTGGCTGCACCGGTAAGTTCCTCTAAATTCTGAAACAATTCCATCCTTATTGTATGAAGCTAGCATAGCTTTTGTACTAATTACAAAATCCCCAAACCTCTGAAACACCAAACTTTTTGGAATTTATCTGGCCAAAAATGTGACTTAGTGACATGAAGCTCTTTATAGTCATTATTTACATATTACTCAGGTGACTGTATGTTTTGCTTTAGAAATATTAATGTTTGAATATTAGTTTTTGATTATAGGTGCTGTCCCAGTTCTTGTTGAGGGTGTTACATGAATAATATATTGCATATTCCATAGTACATTTCCAATATCCAAAAAACTCTGTATTCCAAAACACATCTGGCTTCAGAGATTGCAGATAAAGTATGTGGACTTGTTTGGAAGAATGTTTTTATGACTTTGGGGTTGAGAAGAATTTCTCTTAGCTGTAAAGGAAAAGATCAATAAATTCAACTACATTAAAATTAAGGATTTTTGTTTACCAAACAACACTTTAAAACAAATGGAAAAGACAAAACCACAATGTGGGAGAAGAAGTTTGCAAAACATATAACAAAGAGTCAGTACCCAGAATATATAAAGAACACCTATCAACCAATAGGAAATAGACCATCTAATTTTAAAAATGGGCAAAAGGCTTAAATAGTCGCCATACCAAAGACGAAATACAAATGATCAAGAAAATATGCACATCCTTACTGGTAACCACAGAAATGAACATGGAAATCCCAATCCAATACTATTGGACACCCGCCAGACCAAAGGTCAGAGTCTGACAGCAACGAGTTTTAACACAGTTGAAGTAAGGAGCATTCGCATACACTGATGGTTGTGTATGTTGATACAATGTGGCATTCATTATCTGGCATAGTTGGAAGACAGCATGGAATTGTCTAGTAAAGTTGAAGATACACATTCTCTATGACTCATTCTACAGAACCTCTTGTATGTCTTTATAAGAGCTAAAAACAGCTTACAACCCAAACTTATATTAACAAAAGAAAGGATCAATTATGGTATAGTCATACTGTGAAAGATGACGCAGCACTGAAAAGGAAAAAACTACAGCCATTTATAATAACTTGATGAATCTCATTATCGAGTGAAAGAAACAAGTCAACCAAAGAACAGACACCATTGGTTTCCACTTGCATAATGTTTAAACATGGGCAAAACCCAAATCTATTTAGGTTACACACATAAGTAGTAAAACTATCAAGAAAAGAGAAATGGGATGTGATCAGGTAGTGGTGTGTAGGGAACTTCCGAGGTGCTGACAGTGTTTTGTTTCTGGGCCTGGGTGTTTCTTTTATTCTTTAAATAAATCATACAAGTGTGTTTTCTTCACTTTTCTGTATGAATGTTATATAGATCACGATTTTTAAACATATGAAGAAAGTAGAGTAATTGGCCTGAGAAAGCTCATCTTTACCACACAGAAAGGTAAAAATAATGGTCATACAACACATGCATAGTGTGATTATTAATAGATTTAACATCTTATGTGCTCTTCTGGGTCAAAAGTCAGTAGTCCCTCGTGCTCCCTGCCACCTGTGCAGCTAATTCCTCCCCCTGGTCCAGCACAGATCAGGGAAGTATTACAGAAGAGATTCAATAAACTGCAGTAATGGTCTCACCCTTATCCACAAGGGGTTCTGTTGAGAAACAGTGGTTTAGCCAACAGACCAAAAGCAACTAGAAAAGAGAAATTTTGAGGTGTTCATAAGGGGGAAAAAGCCCAACAACTTAATGCAGGATAAAAATTGCAAAGGCCAAATTCACCTAAAATCTTGAAGACTATGGGCAAATAAAAGAGTGTGGTGCCATAAGATGATATCAAATGTGCTGCTTTGGCACAAAAGGGAGGGTGTAATCCCCCAGCCCATCTGTGGAGAAGAGCGGAGGTGAAATCAGTGTGAAGAGGCAGACGCCAAGTTGAGCTGGCTGTTGCCAAGCAGAGGAAATTCCAGGGGGTGGTCTCCAGTCTGAACTAAGCAGATCTCCAAACCACTGGTGGGCAGGGCCAGACGTCCCAGAAACACTGAAAATGTATGTGTTGTTTTCCTGTTGTTGCCCACGGACTTTTATTTATAATATGTACTGTTTCACAAAGCAGTTGTCAGAGATGCCTACTCAGGGACACAAACAGAAGGATGCCTTTGACGTCAGCATTTCTGCAGAGATCCTTCTGAATTCCTTAGACCTCTCCTCTGACTTCTGGTCTTTTTCCTCCCATTAACTATAGGTGTGCTCCAAGATGCTGCCTGTGTTTTTAATTTTCTCTGCATTGTTTTCCTTGTGAGCAGACTCACTCCCACAGCTTAAGTTATCATTTCTGTCAGAAAGATTTACAAGTCTTTGTTTTAGTTCTAAAAAAAGCTTTGTGACACTCTTCTCTTTCCAAATGCCCAGTGGCCATCTCCACTTGTACTCCCATCACTCCAGTACATTGACTCAGGAGTCCCTCTCCTAAGCTGTTCCTTTTCATCAGTTCCACAAATCCTTAGTCTGCCCGGTAGGAGCCTTTGCACCTTCTTTCATGCTTCCTGCTCTATTCTGATTTATTTATTTATTTATTTATTTATTTATTTATTTATTTATTTATGTAAATTTATTTATTTACAGCCGATTTATTTCGTGGACATTAACACCTGCGCAGTACATGGCACTGTGCTCGGCCTTGGGGATATAAAGATGAAATAGGACATGTCTTGGCGCTTGAAAACGTCGGTCTAGAGGGGATGGAGGCCATTTTATCCTCTAACAAAAAGTAATAAGAGCTATGATAAAGACACACACCAAGTGCAGTGGGGGGCCAGAGAAGCCAAGAAGGGGAACACAGGCAGTATTAGAGGCAGGAAAGTGTAATGGATAAGAGTGTAGGCTTGGAGCTGGACTGGGCTTGAATCCCACCTCCCCCAGTGTCAAGCTGTACAACCTTGGGCTGGTTACTGAGCAGTTATACGCATTGGTTTCCTCAGCTGAAAATGCAGATGATAGTAGTATCTACCTTGGGATTCTTGGGAGGTTAAATGAAATAATACATGCAAAGCACTTAGAACAGTGACTACTATGTACAAAAACTTCATTAATTCTTGAGGACTTTACACTGTTTTAGAGCCTTGGGAGACACCAGGAAATAATATATTAATAGATGAAAATTCCTGCCCTTATGCAACATGCATTCTAGTGGGGATAAATATAAAAAAGTAAATTCTATATATAATACGTTAGCTAGGCTATAGAAAAAAGAAAAAGATAAATGTTAATTATTGGTAGTACTATGTTTTACAGGTCACTTGACCTTGGACCTAAAGAAGAGAAGTCCTTTAAAGTGAATAATACTGGGTTGGCCGAGTGGCGCAGTGGTTCAGCACTGGCTTGGGAAGCCAGCGGCCCTGGTTCGGGTCCCACATATGAGGGCCAGTGACACTGCCCTCAAACAAAACAAAACAAAACAAAACAAAACAAACTTAAAGTGAATAATACTGTGTTTCATCAAATCTAAGATGCATTGATTATAATTTTCACCATTGTTTTATGTACCACTAAAAAAGGAAAAAGCGCTGTCAACTGAACTATAACACAATGCTTTTTATTACCTAGGATTCTTAAAACTTAATGAAACCTATTTAGACATATTTGAGGATGCATTTTTAAAAATCATATCACACTTATACAGAAAGACAATGAAAACAGAAGTTGATTAAGGTATTCCTAAAGCTTTCTACTTAGAGCCTCGTCCTCAGAATCCCTTTTTGAGTCAGTCCCCAATGTCTGTTTTTCCACCAATCTTATCATTTATGCTATTAGGCACTTTGAGCAAATCCTCCTATCTTAGCTTCTTCCCTCCCCACTCCTCTCTTTGGATCCACAAACGAGCTAAAAGCCATAGGCGCTGAGCAATTCAAGGGGTCTACTTTTCACTCCTATTTTGGGAATGTTGTTAATCGTGGGAGTGACCCTGTCCCCACCCCTCCCTTTCAGGTCTTGGTTCCTAGAGGTTAATAGTGCCCCGTCTGGTGTCCTAGGTTTTCTGCTAGCCTCTGGCACTAGTTCAAATGGCAGTACTTTTGATGTGTACAGACACACAGGCAGTGACAAGTGTGTTGGGACCAGGATCTGGCGACTATGAGACACCATCCACTGCAGGGTGCATCCTCGTGTCCTGGATATGAACATGCGGGAACAAGGATGAGGTGTTCTAGGCAATGAAATACCGCGGTAACAACCAGGCTCTTTACCTTTTTCTGAATCTTTGCTCTTTGTCAGGTACTGGGTAAATAATTTACACTTAGGATTTTATTCAATCTTTATAACAACCCATTTAGGTAAGGTGCTCTGTCATCCCCATTTTACAGAGCTGCAGTATCCACGAGAAATATAAGGCAAGCCACACATGTAATTTGAAATTTTCTAGTAGCTACCTTAAAAATAGTAAAATAGAAACAGGTGAAATTAATCGTAATAACATATTTCCTTGAAACCAATATATTTAAAATACTATTATTTCATCCTGTAATCAACCTAAGATACTAATAAGAGGTTTTACCTTTTTTCATACTAAGTCTTCTAAGCCAGCGTGTATTTTAACTTAAAACACATCTTCATTTGGATCAGTCATATTTCAAGTCCCTGATAGCCACATGTGGCTAGCAGCTGCCATGTAGACAACACAGTTATACCTGACAGAATTACAGAGTTTAAATCGTCTGAGACACTCCAACGCAGATCCTGACAAAAGGTGATGCCCTAACCTGGATCCTATGGGAGGGAAGAAACTTCTAGGCAGAACGAGCAGTGATACAGCTGTCCAGAACTGGGGCAGAGCAGGTCTCGAAAACCCCAATAGCTCCTGATGGCTGAAACACAGGATGTGGGGTTGGGGGTCTGGTGCACAGGGGACAGCAGGCCTCTCTATCACTAGAGCCTACCGTCTGTGATTGAAAATAGCCCTGAAATCTGTTCCTCTAAATTCTGAGGCTTTCATTCACATCATTCATATTTTCAATCGACATCTATTCAGTCCCTACCACCGGTATGGGCCACTGTGTGCTCTAGATGCAGCCGTGGACTCAGTGCCTCCAAGACCCTCAATACCGCAGGCCTGGTATACAGTAGTCCCCCTTATCCTCAGTTTCGTATTCCACGGTTTCAGTAACTCATGGTCAACCACAGGCCGAAAATATAAAATGGGAAATTCTAGAAATAAATGATTTGGAAGTTTTACATTGTGTGCCATTCTGAGTAATGAAACCTCGAGCTCTCCTGCTCCATCCCCCCTGGGGCGTGAATCATCCCTTTGCCCAGAGTCACCACTGGGCAAAGGGATGCTCCCGCCTGTTCAACACGGAGTAGCCATTTTGGTTACTACATCAACGCTGTTTGTGTTCAAGGCACCCTTATTTACTTAATAATGGCCCCAAAATACAAGTGTAGTGATGCTGGCAATTTGGACTGCCAAAGAGAAGCCGTAAAATGTACATCTGTTTGTATGTATAGGAGAAAACATAATAGGTAGAGGGTTTGGTACTATCCGCGGTTTCAGGCATCCACTGGGGGACTTGGAATGTACCCCCCCATGGATAAGGGTGTGACTGTATAGGATTCTGCATGTTCTGGAGTTCCAGATCCTTTCCCTCCCCTCCATCCTGCCCTACACCCCAGATGAATCTTCCCCAGTGCTGCTTTCATCATGTTGGTCCATTCCTTGAGAACAAACAGTGAGCAGCTCTTTGAAGTCTTGGTCCCACTTGCTGAGGCCTCCGTACTCTGACTCCAGTCTCCCCAGGCCACCCTGCTGTATCCCTGCTCCTGCGGCCAGGCCCCCTCCTGGCCCGTGCACCCCACTCATACCCACATCTCTACTACCTCTTACCTCTGCTCTCACCTTGATGCCCTTCTTCTCCCCACTCAGCCGCCAAATCCCACACATTCTCCCACCGATATCCTCCCAGAAGCTTTCAGTGACAGGAGGCCACATTTGTTTTGTCCTTTCCTAACAGCTTTGGTGTTTTGTAGACAGCAAACATGCTTCTGTAATTAACCTTGTCCATTTATTTCACCTCTGCCCATTTGGTCCCCTCAGCTCTACTTAGGGCAAGGGGTTGATAATTTCTGATGATTCCCCATAGGACAGAATACCTTGGAACTGACATGGAAACACCTGCTATTTACATGAAAGAGAAGGCACATAGTGAAAGAGGAATTGCATTGCTTAATACAGACGAGCTCTCATTTGACCTGCAAACACTGAGTGTCTTGGGTACCAGGCCTGATGCACAGGGAAGTAGAGGTAAATGAACCCCAGTCCCCGCCTCTGATTTGTTCAGTCTTGTGGGGGGAAGGAGATATGAAAACCAAAAGCCACAATGTAATAAACACTAATACCAGCTATGGGCCAAGCGCTGTGAGCAGAGAACAGGGTAACACATTCTTCCCAGGAGAAGCAGGCCCTTCGCTGAGGAAATGAACTTGGAGCTCACGCAAAACTTGGAGCTCACATTAAACTTGGAGCTGCGTGGACATTTCCCAGATACGAAGGGGACGGGGCATTTCAAGCAGAGCGACCCACGTGCACAGGCCTGGAACCATCACAGGGATTGGGCTGCCTTGCTGTCCTTCAGACTCACCTTAAGCACTTGCACTCTTAGAGCTTTTGTACCCCTGCTCCCTGGGGTACCCTGCCAGGAACATTTATCCCAACCACCTCTTCTCCTGCATGCCATTGCTCACCAAGTCCTACCTAAACCTCCCAATTTAATGGAAACCTGCTCACCCTCCTTTATTTAATTACTCAAATACCAATTTTGAATATTCCATTCTTTTCCCATTGACTTAAAATGCCAAATTCACCCATGAGTGTTTGATTTACCCAGGAGAGGCTATAAATATCATAATCAACCAATCTACCTACCATGTGTCTATCTCTGTATCTATATACCTATCTTTCTATCCATATCCATCCATCCATACAGCTAAGCTTGTATTATTCATTCAAAACCCATTCATTTTTGTTGTTATTAAATTATTTGATTACTGAGAGAAGTACATTAAAATATAGTTATGTATTTGTGTATTTCTTTTTTATATTTCTAACAGTTATAATGGCTCACAGCTATCTTGTGTTGTCTATAGAATTATATATGCCATCAATAAAAGTCCCTCTTTACTCATCTAATATTTCTGGTCTTGAATTTTTTATATTACCTGATATCAATATTATGTCATCTACTTTCCTTTTTATTGCATTTCCTCTATATAGCTACTTAAATCCTTTATCTTCAACCTTTTTTCCTGTCTTTTTTAGTTTTATCTATTATACACAGTATATAGTGACATTTAAAAAATCTTATCTGAGAACTGTGTTTTTAAATGGATGATTGTAATCTATTTTCATTTACAAGGA